>JAQPPZ010013058.1:2939317-5878635 GCA_028583015.1 Wollemia nobilis
TTTAATTATTCAAATAAAACTAAATTCCCATTATTTAACATAATCAAGGTCCCATACCCTTAATTATTCAATTGAAACTAAATTTTCATTATTTAACATAATCAAGGTCCCATACCCTTAATTATTCAAATAAAACTAAATTCTCATTATTTAACATAATAAATGTCCCATACCCTTAATTATTCAAATAAAACTAAATTATCATTATTTAACATAATCAAGGTCCCATACCCTTAATTATTCAAATAAAACTATTATTGCTTTAATAAACATAATCAAAATCCCATACCTTTAATTACTTAAATAAAACTATTATTTATTTATTTAACATAATCAAATTCACATACCTTTAATTATTTAAATAAAACTATTATTTCTTTATTTAACATAATCAAAGTACCATACCTTTAAATAAAACAATTCACTCTTTATTTAACATAATTAAATAACATTTATTCAATTAACTAAATAATCATGATTTATTTATTTACATTAAACCATAAATAAAACTAGGTTTCATTTATTTTCATTTATTAATGAAATAAACTATGATTCATGATAACCACTACAAGGATTCCATACATTCTCCTTCATAAACCAAATGAGTCTTTTATATAATTATAAATTATAAAAGGGTTTTATTATGCTACAAAACAGAATACCCCATAAGCTATCTTACACAACCTCAACACCCCATTGTACTCCTCTAAACAAACATCCATAAGGATGACCATGAACATACCTCACTCTTAGACAAGCACTCATAAAAAAATCACAAATGAGTCAAAGAACTGGTTTGAATGGGTGATAGGGCACAAAGTTTGATTGCGACCAACTAGGGAGAAGTACAGTGGATCACAAGAGCTCTATGCTATACGGTTTGTGGGATCCATTGTCAACTGGTATTAAAAAAACTTTTATTCAAGCATTGTCCCACAAGGGTGGCTTGTGTAGCTGATATCTCCTCAGGAAAAGTGGATACACGTAGTACAAACTAAAAGAAGGTGAAATGTTACCACTACAGACAGGATGACGACCCACCACTCAGGTCATGACCAATAAGGGTTATGCAAAAATAAATAAGATATACACATAAATATGCATGCAATAGCTAAGAGGTTTAAAAATAAAGACCACACGATTTTATACAACTCCAAAAAATGGTGATAGCCTACCTTGAAATGAAGGTGAATTGGCAGCATTTATAGGGCCAACAAAAATAGGTACCAAAGATAACGGTGCAAGCTCGAAGTTTGTTATAATTGTTCATTCCTTTTAAAAAACAATAATACATTTAACTAAATCCTATTGACATATGAAAATTATTTTAAACAACAACCTAGGTTCTTCCACATCTATCCTCCTCTACTCCATCATTGGAGGTGGCTCCTCTAGGCATCGATTCGTAGATCAATGGCTCTTATCCACGTTTGGTCATGGGTCGTCGACTCTTTGGACATCTGCACTCAAACTACCTCTCTATTTTCACCTTATAATTTATTCCTCCTCACTCCTATGGTCTTCTCCTCAATACTTTATCCTCCCAAAGCCTCCAAAGTCATGTCCACCGCGTCCTTCCTGATAGAATTCATAACTCCCCATTTTACTACTTTTAGTTCATCCTAATCCATCGAGTGGAAGTTGGATATTTCCTTATTTTAATATTATTTTCCAAATATTCCCTAAATAGGGCTTCTCCATTTCCAAGTTCTGTAGAATCCTCCATCTATTCGAATGTGAAATTTCACTGTGTTTAAAAGAAAAGTATCCCATCTTGGAATGAACATATTTTATTTTTAACAATAGATTTCTATTATATCCGAGGTGTAGACCAATTGGTTCATCCAAAACCTATAAAGGGGGTGGAGGTCCAAGGTTCACATCTCGGGCCTCGTCGGACTGAAAACTTGTCCCTTTCCTAGTTCTTTCAGCGAGAAAAGGTTTAAAATGATTGTGGCATGGCGGTTATAGGGGTGAACTGCATGAAGATCTATGTGGTGGCTTTTGGGGTGGACAACATAGAATACTATGGTGGCCATAAAAGTTGGATAGCCTGCCCGGATTCGTGATGGCTACCGATTCCACCATGTTTAAAAAAAAAACAATAGATGTCTATTACTTTTAAAATGAAAAACTATTATCATTTATAAATAAATCACCTATTGTTCTAAATAAAACATCTATTATATTTAAATAAAATTCTATTATCATTTAAAATAAAACATTCATTATTTTTAAATGAAAGTCTATTATCATTTAAAATAAAACATTCATTATTTTTAAATGAAAGTCTATTATCATTTAAAATAAAACATTTATTATTTTTAAATGAAAGTCTATTATCATTTAATAACTTACTATATATACACATGCTCTTAAAACACAAAATGGGTTCTTTTATCGAGTATGAACATTATGCTATCCTTTTGAAAGATTTGAGCAACACAAGGAGTTTCAAAGGCAACCAAATTATGCACATTTTCTCAAAACCAGTGATGAAGAAAAAGACAACCAATAATATGCAATAGAAAACTAGTGATGCAACAAGTGATGAAGTAAAAGATAACCAATAATATGCAACAGACAAAGAGGAAGTCTTTCCATCAACCCAGTCACCCATCTCAGTCAAATATTTTTATGATATCTACTAGGCTATCAACTGAGGCTCTAGGTGGCTGGATAATTGACTATTATTACTAACCAATAATGAATGCCTATATGAGGGTATCTATAAATATTACTCCCGAGTTTCCATAATCATCACTTCCCCAATCTTAAATATCCCATTTCTCATGGATTATTCTACCTCTTCCACCCATGAGTGTACGTAATTCTATATATTAACAATATGTCAGTAGTACCATGTTCTTTCAAAATATTAAACTAGCATCACATAGTTTATTCATTTGCATAAAACTAAGCATCAAAGCATCATAAATCAATACATAGTTTTCATGCCAAAAGCTTGCCAAGGAGGGTCATGACATCCTAACCTAGGGCTAAACATTGTCCCGGGTGTTTCTATTTTACAAAAATAAAATTATTAAAATTATATTTTCAAACAAGAAGGGAAATATTTTTTGTATATCCTCCACTTTTTCCCAAGTGATATTTATTTCATAAAAATGGTCCCATTGGACCTTACATTGTTCAAGAGTCCAATTTCGCATAGAATTAGAATGAAACTCAAGAATATTCATTGGTATCACTTCAATAGCATTTGGGTTTTTCATCTGTAATTTAGAAATATCCCATACATGTTCAAGGTTAGCAACATATTTCCTGAGTAGGTATATGTGGAAGGAATCATGGATCTTTTACAAGTTAGGTGGTAAGGCAAGTCAATAAGAAATCGAGTTGATATTCTTAGTGATCTCAAAGGGTCCCACATACCAAGGATCCAACTTTGTGGATTTGATAGTACTCTTCTTTGGATTAACCCTTAATAACACTTTATCTCCTACTGAGTACTCCCTTGGAGTCCTTTTTAGATCAACATATATTTTTTTGATTAGCGACTTCTTTTAGCATTTTCTTGATCACATTCAACTGATCCTCCATTTCTTTGATCATGTCTGGTCCAATTATAACTTGATCTTCTAGGTTATCCTAAGACAATGGCATTCTACATTTTATTCCATAAAAGGTATCAAAAGGTGTCATTCCTAAAGAGGAGTGATGTCCATTATTGTAGGCAAACTCTACAATATGCATGTAGTCTTCCCAATGAGACTTTTGATCCATGCAGTACATGCGAAGAATGTCCTCTAGTACTTGGTTTACCCTTGTTTGTCAATATGTATCGAGGTGGTTTGTCGAGATCATATTCAGTTTCATGCCTACTCCATGATGAAGGGTTTTCTAGAATTTATTAGTGAATCTAGAATCCCTATCTAAAATGATTATTTTAGGAAATCTATGCAATCAGAATACCTCTTTGGAAAATTTTTTAGCCACAACCTGTGACACTTGTGCATTTACTACACATTGAAAATTACATAAAAGGAAAATATAAAATACTCTAAACTATAGACTCAACCCTAATCTATTACATATTTACATTTATACCATTAAGGTATCATGGGGGTACATCAACATGTACCAAATAATGTAATATTATTCAACCCATACTATTTATACCAATATTATCTTCACCAATATCTAGATCATGCATGTGGTGCAATTACTGGTCATCTTGTTTTCTAAGATCATGGTATAGGTTTGAATCCCTCAAAGGCCATGTTGATAGGTTAAAGTTTATTGTACATAGTTTAATATAATAGTTTATGCAAATCCCTTTGCCTTAATAATCATAGAAAATAACATGGCACAATAGTTAAGGTAGTCCTTTGTGGTTACTTTTTGAGGGGTTCAATACCTTGTGCTCTCATTGTTTTAATAAAAGTAAAATCACAACAAAGTTCTTTAGAAGAAAACTATAGTTTCTCTCTCAAGATGTTCATGCAATGTGTTGGTAAGGTTGTTTGTTCTCTTAGCCAAGGTCCAACGTTCAAGTATCATTAGCTTCAAACCCCTTAATGTTTATTTTTTATTATATATGATATGAAAAACTCTATCCAATCAAATTCATAAATTTTTCAAACTTTGATTTGTTGGTTGAAAAAGTGTAGCATCCAATGTAGTGGTGCTAAGTGGAAGATTTAAACTCAACATTTTTTTAATCTTTAGCATTTTATTTTTTATTTGAGTGCTAATATACTAAATATTATAGAGGTCATAACTTTTGCATATGGAATATTTTGGAGCCCCTTTTTTTAGATTGCATGATTTTTCAAGATCTACATAGCAATGACATCAATGTATGGATCTATTATAGTTTTGCTTATGATTTTTATGTAAAATGGATTCCTTAAGGAATGTTACTTGTCTCAATCAATAAGATTATGCCACTTGGTTAGTTCAAATGGTAGGATTACTCAAAGGAAATAATATTTGGTTCATGTATTGTAATGAATTAAAAGAAGGTTTTGGTGATCATGAACTCAATAAGAGAAAGAGGAAGTTGTTGGACTTTTCTTCATGTTAGTGGAACTATATGTACTTTTCTACATCAGAGAGAAAACTGATCCTAGTGAGGTATGGTCTACATTGAAATATTCCTATGGAAACATAAGTTATAATGAAGTTTACATAATAGAGATAGAACTCTCCAATCTCAAAATTTTAGATTTTAGTAATATTGAAGACTATATATCTCACTTCAAAGCTCTAAAAGCTTATCTAGATATGGTAGAAAGCAAGGTAAAGAGTGATGAAGAGTATGTCAAATATATTACTTCCAATCTTTCTTCTCATTTTCATATAGTTGGCTTGGTTCATTATGTGAATTGTATGACTATATAGGACCCATAGCCCATATCCCTTGAAGGACTTTAAGTCTTCTAATCTATTAGAAAGTCACAATGAAGAATTATGGATATCTTTCTCATACACAAGCTCATCGAAAAAAATTCAAATCAATGGAATATAAGGCTCAATTACCTAAGTATAGAAAAGTTTTAAAATAATTCAAAAACTTTTGAGTATTTTAAAAGGGAAGGACATCCATCAGGAATTGTATTACATGGCTAAATAATATTGAGACAAAAATTTTTAGGGATAAACACAATATTTATAGTGATAAATATGAGGATGAATATGGAAACTTATAGGCCCATTAGAGAATTCATTATGGGGTGAGGTATCACCTCTAATGCATTCTCTCCTTTGCCTTATAAGCTCAAATTATAGAGGGTGTGTAAATATGTGTAATATAATCTTGTTTAGGTCAATCTTAAAAGTGAGAAGAAGTGCTCACAAGAAATATTAATGTAGCCTATATGTATGTGATTATGTAATCCTATAGGTATTATTGATTTATTAAGCCTACAGGTAATTTCATATTTCACCCTTAGTGGTATTGGTTAATACACCTATATGGATAATCTTACTTAACGAGCCATTTATTATATTAATGTAAGGTTAATCTCAAGGTTAATTTTATGTTAGCCTAAGGTTAACCTCTCATTGAGGATTTGATATCACTATATATACCCGTAAATGAATATCCATTTGCAATATGTGTGAATAAAATTGATATATTAGGATGCACCACCCACCTTTCACTCCTTGTCATCTCTCTTTCTCTTTCTTCTTTCATTTATTACTGTTATCTTCAAATATATCTTTCATCCTTTCTAGACTTAATGTTAGTGAATGTATGATTTGGAATGTTTCTAGAAAATATTATAAAACTGAACAAATGCAGCTCAAATTTATGTTAAATGATTTCTTAAAATTCATGAAGTAACCAAAATAACTATATAAAATTAATATTCCTTATGCATATGATTCTTTTGGACAACTATATAAAATGTATTGGATACTCAATTAAACTTTAGTATAACATGTCATCCTGAGATAGATGGGCAAGAAAAAATAATAAATCATGTATTGAGATATATGTTGTGAATGTATACAATGGATCAACCTAATCATTGGTATATTTTAACTTATTTTAATTTATATGTAATAATAGCTATTATAGTTCCATTAAAATGGAAAAATATAAGAACTATACAACAAACCTTGTGGTACATCTCTGTAGACATGGAAAATTGACCTACTTTAGTGGGAAATATTACCTAAGCCCTTTGGAGGACCCCTTAGACATGACTAGGGCAAGGACAAGGCTTTCCCCCCTATTTTTTGCTTGTTTTCTCTGTCTATGTGAAATTGCACCTGATCCTTAACAGGGTGTGACTTCACATTGCAATATCACGGTCAGCACGGATGGGACACGATTTCATATTTTAAAGGTTTGATACATTAAAAACCTAAGTTTTTAGGTTTTTTGTGTTTTATGTTGACCCTCCTTTGTTTTCTTGCTCTTTCCACCTTCAAATCCGCTATATAAAGAGGGTTTTGAATTCAATTTTCATATACAAGTTAACACACACTAACATAATCAACACTTGATGATTTTATTTTATTGCATTTGATTTCTCATGAAGTATTTATTTTGATTTGCACTCTTCTTATTTTTCTATTCTCACAAGGAACTTTGAAGTTTGGAGTGTTATTATCTACTACATTGGATTGTTCTTCTTCGCTCTTGGTGGATTGTTGTTGAAGCCTTAAGGAAAGATTGACTACTCGACAGATATTAAAACTTTTTACCTACTTCCTCACTCTCTTCCAAGTGAAAATATTATACTTCATTTTTTATTTCATTCATTTCATATTTGACTTAATTATTTTGTTTTTCTCTGAGACGTTTCATCTCACTTCTGCAAAATCACGCCCGATCCTTGATGGGGCATGACTTTGCTTGACATTATCACGGTCATCCATTACAGGGTGCAATTTCATTTTAGAAAAATATGAGGGTAATTAGTTGTTCCTATTTTCATCATTACATGCTAAACTACATCTATAGCATAGTGGCATATTTTGTTATGTGATTTTTGCATTCTATTTTGCTATATTGCATTAATATTTATTTTATTCCAAAGTTCAATTTCCACTTATAATTATCAAAGGTCAACTAAAAGGACCTAGGGGCATGATTTCTACACCTCCAAGCACTATTGTATAGTGGCCTAAGCAATATCCCTAATGCGAATTCCATTTTCAAGTGTTTGTTAAGTTATCTTGCAGGAACAAGTGTTATTGACAGCATTGAACAAAGGAATAAAAACAAGGATCAAACACAAAATAAGCTAAGTATTCTAATTAGTCTTTAGGATATTTTTTGAGTGCTTCTTATTTCTATTATAAACTCTAGATTTGATTTAATAGAAGTATATTTAATTGATTTCTAGGAATTTTAAAGATAAAAAACATATAGTGTGCACTTAGGGTTAATTCTACTTGTGCATATCTTCTTGAGCCCTTTATTAAGGATTATTTGCTTAGAAACCTAGGTTAGAAAAGGCATTCAAAGAAAGAATAATTATAGGATTATCTCTTATATTTATGCATTTATGTATTTCCATATTGTCCTTTATATTTTATATCATAGATATAGAAAGGAAAATTCTAGGTGTTTATCTTGAATCTCATACATCAAACATTCATGAAATTATTATGGACTTGGAGCGAGTCCTTAAAGCCATTCTAGGTTAACCCTTCCTTATCCTTCACACCCAAGTGTAGAGAACAATAAAAATCCCTTGGTTCACCCCATAATGCTTCTCTTATCTCTTATGGATCCAACATTGTTTAGGAATTATATGCGGTAGGGCAGTTTTCTCCCTCTACATATTTGGTGAACCTGATGTGAACACCTTTTATTTTAAAACTTTAAACAAGATCATTAAATTTTTTTGCATGATAGGATAATCTTAATAATATATTTAAAAATATCTTTTTCCCGTTGTTAGCATTCTCTTCTATCCTTTCACTTTTCTAATGGCTCCTATCCTTAGAATTCAGTGAAAGCATCTTGAATCTGATTGTATTCCTCTAGAAGATGATCATATTGATAGAGATGATCCTAACATAGATCTAGAAGAGCAATACAACATGGATACTAAGATGATTTTTAATCCTTATGAGGGACCTAATGGTAGCTTTATATTTTCATATTTTGAGCATATTTGGGGCTTTATGAAGGCTAATAGGGACATGATATTGGGAGGCATGGAACGAGAAGATCACCTCAAAATATATGAGACTCCTCCACCTCCTCAAATAAGATCCTCTATGCTTGACAAGGAAAACCCCTTGCCTAAATTAGCACATCTTGATAATTTGAACTTAACTATTGATACTACTACAACCACAAATATTAGAATGAATATGCAAGATCATCCAATTAGTAGTGTCACTCAAAATATTCTTAATTTCTTCCTCAATATTATAATATCAATAGTTTTGCTTCTGTTCTTCCCAATGTTAGTTGTCCACTTTCACAAGGTACCACATATAACAACAATATCCATACATCCAACCTGAATCAAGCATTGGTTCCTCAACACACATATGATAATATAGGAATAATGCATAATAGTAATCTAGAAGTGCAAAATTTGGAAAATATGGTGAAACAGTTGGTTTCAAAAGTTGAGATGATTCAACCCTCAAGTTTTACTTATAGTTATAAGGAAATGTGTTATCAACCATTGTATCCTATTGTTGCTGTTAGGCCTTATCCTAAGCACTTTTCTATGCCAATTTTGCCTATCTATAAGGGGATAGAATATACAATAGAGCATCTAATAATATTTATAACAACTTGCCATGATCTCATTTTTGATGATAAGTTGCCACTTAAAACATATCCTAAAAGCCTTGGTGGCATGACATTGGAAAGGTATTATCAGTTGCCTAATTATATTTAAATAGTTTTTAAGAGACAACATAATTATTTGTTCAACAATTTGGTGCTTACATTGAGAAAGAAGTGAAAATGAAATATTTTTATAATTTAAAACAAAGTAAAGAAGAAACATTTTCAGATTTTTTTTCTTGTTGGAGAAGTTTAGTTAGATGTTTGAGATATAATTTACCTCCTAAGGATATGCTTGAGATATTTATTGGAAATTTTCAATAATAATTATCTTATGCATTAGAGATTACTACTATTACATCTTTTTATAAAGCAATTGATTTAGAAATAAAAGTAGAACATGCTCTCATCAAGAGAGGCCAACTCAACGTTAAGGAATAGAAACCTACTGTCTCAAAATAAAAATAAACATATAAGAGGTGATAATAGAATGGATAGTAGGCTTGTTAATAATGTTACTAACATACAAAATAAAGTACTTTAGAAACCTCCACAAAGAAAATTTACAAGGCTTAATATATCTATGGAATTAGTCTTAAAAAAAATCTTATAAGCTAATGCAATTGAGTTACCTCCTATTAGACAACCATATACTATAGGTAATTGGTATAAGGTAGATCAAAATTGTGCATATCATAGAGTGGAAGGACATTGGATGAATTCTTGTAAAAAGTTGAAACCTGTGGTTCATGATTTATTTGATGTAGGACACATTGACTTAGGCAATTATCGAGTAGTAAATAATAAAGTACCTATACAAAAAAATGTGACTACCAATAAAGATATGGTAATTTTTAAGATCCATTGCCAAAATATAATCAACAAGTGGCAAATGAGGTGGCTCATCAGAATGAGCCTCCTCCTTATGGTAATATGGTTGGCATGGTTGAGATAACTAGAATAAGACAAGATCAAACTCAACAACCTTAGCAAGGATAGAATTATGTACTAAAATCCATTTCACTATTGAAGAATAATCAAGAAAAAGTTGTAGATGTGGGGATTCCACCTATTGTATTGAGACCACAACCTAAAGTATCATTTTATATTCAAAAGCAATTAGCTAGTACTCTAGAAAAGATATCAGTTTTATAACTCATTCAAACTTCCCCCAACCATAGAGATACTTTGATGGAATTTTTAAAGCAACAATCAGTTCATTCAAATATTTCACCCAATGCCATAGTTGATGTCATAGGTTCTCTTGGGATACATCATATCTAATTTTCGGATGATGATAAACCTTCCTCAAAATTGCAAGAAGATTCTTCACATTACATCGCTACACTTATTGGGGATACTTTTATCAAGCAAATTATGATTGATAATGGTTCTTCCCTCAATTTGTGTACATATCAATTATTTCAAAAAATTGGATTAAGAGAGGAACACTTAAAAAAATCTAATATCATTATAACATCTTTCAATAATGAATCTCAAGAAGCCTGTGGTGTCATATCTCTTCCTCTCAAAGTTGGGTCTAAAATATTGGATACTTTATTTTATGTGGTACATTGTCTTGCATATTTTAATATTCTTCTTAGACGTCCTTAGATTCATGCAATGAAGGCTATCCCTTTTACTCTTTATCAGTGTCTCATGTTTGAGTTTAAGAATCAAGTTATCACCATTTTGAGTGATAAACTAGGAGTGGATGATGAGGATGATGGTCCCCCTTATTATTTTTATGTCTTGTTTTCTAATATAATTTATTCCATGTTATAAAAGTAAACCTTATATTTTAGAGGAGGACCCTTCTTCATTTTCCTATAGAGATCTTGCATAATTAGGTATTGATACTCCTTATGTAAAAAAGAATGGTTATGTTCGAGAGTGTATTTATTATTGTACTATGGATGCCAAAGAAAGAGCTATGAAGGAGCCTCTCCATAATTATAATTATCGAGAAGGCTTACCTTTTAGAGATTTATTTGATAAAATAGTTCATGGTACACCTATTATTTTTTTAAAGAAATGTGGTACACTTAGATATTGTGTCTACTTTTGTTATGCTTAAATTAATTAATTTAAATTAATTAATAGTAAATCATAAAAACAAATAAAAATTACATCAAATAAATTAATCATCATTTAGCTATACATTTACATTCCATTTGATTTCTCATATTGCATTATTATTTGTCATCCTTTTGCATTATCTGCCTAACATTTAATTTAATTTACATGTTTGAATGTCATATTTTGCATAATTTATTGTTCATGACTGCTTGATCATATAGATTTTTGAGGATATTATGATAATGGCATGTGATGATACCTATTTAGGTCGTAGCTCACATGCATTGCACTCTCTCCAGGATTCTAATGCCTAATAAGATCCCCACCTAGGGTTTTCTCCTTCAGTGTTCTTTCTTACTTTTTTCTTCTTCAAATGTCTTACTTAATATTGAAAATAGTGAGATTATCTCTTAGATCAAGGGTGATAGTTCATTAATATTTCCTTGTCGCTTTTTTGATGCTCTTCCTTTTTTTTTTTGTATTCCTTTGCTTTTGATAAGGAAATACATGCATTTTGTTTCTTCCTTTATCTTTCAAAGTTGTCTTATCAGCATACTTGCACACACTCACTATATTTTTTTCTTATCTAAAACCCTATCGAGGGTAGCACTTACCTAATATATATTTTATCCTTATATATTAAACCCCACATGGGATAGCTATACATACTAGTGGGTATCTTATCAGATATGATTTTATATCAGGTTATACTCCCTTTTGACTTAGCGGTCTCAACACCCCATTATAGGATAAGCTCCTTGGCCATTTTTAGTAGGCCTCGGTATACATCATAGCGGGTAATCACCCCAAAGTAGTTAATAAATGAGAAAACACCCATAGTGGGTCAGAATTCAACACCTTATACATCTTGTAAAGAACTACATCCATTGTGGATTTAGCTCCCTTATTTTTTGGTACGATTCATAGTTTTTAGTCACATTGGTCCCTTACAACCTACGTTGATTTTAATACTATGCTTCACCCATCCTTATCTATTTCATATGGTTGACCTTTGGATTGTCTTCTTTTTTATATTCTTTTTCATCATCTTCTTCATTCTCTCTCTTCTTATTCTTTGTATTGTTGGTTTTCTTTCCTTATATTTTTCTCATGTTCTCTTTGTTTTCTTCCATCCATTATCATCCATGTATTTCATATAACATTAAATTTAAGATAGATTGCATACATAAAAAATCAAATTAAAGGACATCTAAGATAATAATTAATCAAATGCACACATTCACAAAATATAAAAAGAGAAAGTAATTATGTATTACTCAATGAAAAGGAGAGAGATACAGTCGTGTCTGCTTGGTGTACCACAGTCTAGTCGTAGTACACTCAACTAATCCTGAGGGGTGCATGCCACAATAAAAATTGGCATGTCTTCCCAATACCTAGCCTATCTCTAAGAACATATCTCCTCTACTCCACCTGGTAGGGTAGGTGGTCTAGGTAGCCGCATACCCATGGATGGTGATGTTGATAACATCTATGACTGAGATCATGACCTGCTAGCTGACTAGAGCGATGAAGGAAATGTTACTATTTGTTCCATTGGTACTACCTAGAAGTACATGGTCTCATAAAAGGTAGCCCGCTGAATGACCACCTCTAGTGTCTCCCATACCCTCTGTATTTTTATTTGTAGAATGCTGACTCCGTCACTAGCCTCACTGCTCCCAACAATAGCAATCTCCTTCTGATGTCTTGTTTTATAATATGATTGATTTTCTGTGTTCTAAAAAAAAACTTCTATTTTATAGGAGGACCCTTCTTCGCTGTCCTATAGAGATCTTACAAAATTAGGTATTTCTCCTCACTATATAAAAAATAATGGTTATTTTTGAGAGTGTATTGATTATCATACTATGGATGCTAAAGAAAGAGCTACGAAGAAGCCTCTCCGTAATTTTAATTATCGAGAAGGCTTACCTTTTAGAGATTTATTTAATAAAATGACTCATGGTACACCTGCTATTTTTGTTAAGAAAGGTAGTACACTTATATATTGTGTCGACTTTTTTCCCGCTTGCTTAAATTAATTAATAATAAATCATAAAAACAAATAAAAATTTCATCAAATAAATTAATCATCATTTAGCTATGCATTTTCATTACATCCATTTGCTTGCTCATATTGCATTATTGCTTGTCATCATTTTGCATTATCTGCCAAACATTTAATTTAATTTGCATGTTTGAATGTCATATTTTGCATAATTGCTTATTCATGACTGCTTGATCATATAGATTTTTGGGGATCTTGTGACAATGGCATGTGATGATACCTAGTTAGGTCATAGCTTACATGCATTGCACTCTCTCCAAGATTTGGATGGCTAGTAATATCCCCACCTAGGGCTTTATTCTTTAGTGTTCTTTCTTACTTTTTGCTTCTTCATATGTATTTGTTAATCTTAGAAATAGTGAGAGTATCTCTTAGATCAATGGTGATAGTTCGTTAATATTTCCTTATCACTTTTACAATGCTCTTTCTTTTTCTTTGTCTTCCTTTTCTTTTAACAAGGAAATACATGCATTTTATTTCTTCCTTTGTCTTTCAAAGTTGTCTTCTTCGCATAATTGCACACACTCAATGTCATTTTTCCACGACCTCCCTAGAAAAATATGGCATGCATCCATAGGAATCACATTGCACCACACTTCATCCTTATAGGTACTCCCAATTGAGAATTTCACCAGACACCTCTTATCAATATTTACCTCATTTCCCTTTTTAACCCATGAAACTTGATAGGGTGTTGGGTGCTTCTCACATTGTAGATTCATTTTCTCAACCATAACATTTGACACCATGTTCTCACAACTACCAGGATCAATAATCACTTTACATACCTTTCCTTCTGAGGTGCATATTATTTGGAAAATGTTTATCCATAGCCATTATTCATTGCCATTTTTTGCTTGCATATTTTCCTTCTTTGGAGCAATCAATTTCCTTCATATCATGAGACTTTTGTCCATATCAACAACAACTTATGTTTCATATTCCTCCTCTTACTCAACTAGATTAACTCTAGCTTGGCCTCTTAGCTCTTCAACATCATAGTGGGGGTATTCAGATGCTCTATGACCTTCCTCACCATAGTTGTAGTAGATAAAGGGCCTGCGTGGTCCACTCCCAGTGCGACATCCCCCATTACCTCTACCTCCTCGGTAGGCATCACACTCCAGTCCAATTTGTTGTAATTTTTCTACATGCGTAGAATATTCATCCTTGGAAAAATTAGATCCGCAACACCCACGACTTGATGAAGATGTATATCCCCTCTTTTGATTTCTCAACCTGATTTTTATCTTATCTTCACCTCTCATGGCTAACTCATATGTTGCACCTACTGTAGGAGTGCGATGCATGCACAAATCATCTTGAATACCATAGCTTAGACCATTCACATACCTCCCAGCCTTCTGATATTCTATCTCACTAAGTGCTACCTGTATAGATAACTTGTAGAACTCATTGGTGTAGTTCTCCACATTGAGATCCCTCTGTCGAAAGTTCTGAGACCTACGAAATAAAGTTTGGGTATAATCGACAAGTATAAAATTCTCTTGAAGCTTCTTCTTCATTTTATCCCAGGTCCTAATATTCTCTTTTCCATTATTTTATCGCTCCTTTTGTAGATGGTCCCACCAAATTAGTGCATGTCCATTTAGCTTTGTACATGCAAGCCTCACCCTCTTCTCCTCAGCGAGATTAATCCATTCAAAATATTTTTCCATACTGTTCACCCAGTCAATGAGCTCCTCTGGTTTTAATCCACCAGCATATTCAAAAACCTTGATCTTGATATTATCTCGGTTCCCTCGGATTCCATCCAAGGCTAGGAGAAGTTTTTCTTCAAAACATGGCTCCTCTCTTGGGTGTTATGACCCTACTTCAGATTTGTCCTCTCCTACCATGCCGTCGTTATTAGACCCTAGATTTTAATGCAATTTGGTGCATCTCTTCATCATGCAGTCAATCACATTGGTTAGTCGTGCTACTTCCCCATGCAGAACTTCTATCTGCCTATTAATTTGAGCATATCTAGCTCAGCCTCTCCTAGGTAACATGATATATCCACTAGCGAGATATTACCCGCTTTGCTACAAAATGATGTAGATCCATATTGATTCTCAAACACAATCAAAATCAATGGGAAAACAACAATTTTGCAACTCAAATTTTATTATTTCCTTGGATCTCTATCCCCTTACAATGAAATCACTTCCTACATATAATATCCACCAAAAAACCTAACCTAACACAAAATTACTATTTTTAGTAAGTATCAAGACTTACTATTTTTAGTAAGTCTAAACTATCACTCAGATGGATCCGAAAAAAATATCATGCATATGTTATTCCAAAATTAAGACTTTCCTAAAATATCTCCCTAGACTAACTCATGCAACAAAAGATATTAAATACCGAAAAACTAAAAAAAATTGGAACAAAAACTTTCGAGCCCATTTTTGGCCACCAGGTGATGTTTAAGGGCCTGAAAATATGTCGAAACGACCACTTTAGTGACAACATGGCTTAAAACGGTGAGGTCAACTCAATTTTATGCATTTTAAAAAAGACGAGCTCAAACGGACACCCAGATCAAAAGTTATGACCCCAAGAAGTTGGAACTTTTATTCGGCTAAATCCAAAAAGTGTCACTGGATGTTGCAGGTGCATCAATATGTCTCCATGAGGTCATTTATATAGGAAGATAGATTCCTTGGCCAACACTCTACCTAGTTGTACAAGGGGAAACCTTGCACATTACAACTTGCACATTGCTACTTGTGCATTTATTACATTGCTTGAAGTAACCAGATAACTCCCCCTCTAAAGTAATCTCCTATTCTAACTATGTACCAAAGGTTGTACATTTACATGATATAAATTATGTAATATACTCTAACTCTAAAATACCCTTGTATTACATTTTTTGGGTATTAGATATTTTGATCTTCAATATGGATCTTTATCTTCAGATGTTCTTTAGCTTGATATGGTTCTTTCATCAGTTGGATTTGCTTTTTAATCCTTCCTTTATCTGGTTCATCTTCCTCTTCTTCTTTAGCTTTCAATTTAAATTTGGTTCTCTCTTCTTATAGGTGTTAGTACCGCTGCTTGATTTCTACAAGGATGTTTCTCCTTCTCTGTTCTTACTCTGTATAGAGGCTTTAGAAAAATTTCTCAAGGCATCAAGATAAGATCTTGGATTAGTAGAACTTGAAGTACCAATGCTACATGAGGATTGAAAAATATTTTCTAAATATGATTCATTCAACTCTATCTTCTTTTTGAGTAGTTCTATCAATCCTTTTTGTTCTTCATTTTCATCCTTGTAAGGTTTGTATGTGAGTAATGCCATGTACAATATGCTCATAAAATATAAAGAAAGTGAAATTTCACTTTTCTCATTATTGATTGCTTCATTGACATGGGTTTGAAGATAACATTCCATAGTATTAAAATGATCTCTCAATGCTTTAATATGAATTGCATTTGAAGTTAGATCTAATGTTCCTTCAGATTTCATGAGTAGATTCATGATCCCGATTTTTATGGCACTTGCTTTTTCCTTTCTGATGGTTTTGTTCATATTGTTTTTTACTATATTTCTTGAGGTAGACATCCTTATAGCTTCCTAGATTAGAATATAAAGTGACTTGATAGTGCCTTGAAATAGTATTTATTGCAATTCCTTTGTATAATATTTGTAGTAGTCTACCTTATGACTCCCTAGTTTAGATTTTTGATAGAACCTTTGTAGAGCTTAGGTTTTGTAGGCTTCCTTATATCTCCCTAGTTAAGAGATAAAATTCTTATAGAATTTAAGTTTTGTAGAGACCTTATGAATCCCAAATGGATTGGGTACTTGATAAATTTTGAATGAATGCTATTATTATCAAGTTTTGTAGAATACCTTATGTCTCCCTAGTAATTTTGAATATGTTGTATGAGTGTTAAAGTGCTTTTTGTGAATAGTAGTTCAATTTTAGGTTTATTTTGTAAAGTTTTGTAAATACCAAATTCAACTTTTTGTAACTCCTTATTTATCCTATTGAACTAATAACTTTCTAATTTGATGAAGTTCTAATGGTTGGATTTATTTTACCCCTTTAATATAGTTTTGAGACAAGAATACCAATTAATTTCCAAATCTTGATAAAAAATTTTTATTTTAATTTTATGAAAAACCCTTTGTGGGGCCACCTTGGTTTGAGAAACCATGACCAGGGGATTCTACACCATAAAAATCACTTGAGAGTCATGTTCGACCCTGACCACACCAAAATAATAAAATGGATTTGGGTACCCAATGTGCATTCAGTAGGGTGGATATTAAAACTAGGGATCTCCCTTGGAGGATTGCCCTACCCTCTCCAACTCACCTACATCACGTGGGTAACTCTTGATAATTTTTAATTAAAATATTTTCATAGATTTTGATATTTGATATTTAATATTTAATATTTCTAAATTCCAATATCCTACTTTGGTATAGTATTCCTTATAACTCCTTAATTTGGAATATTAGAAAACAATAATATTTGCAATAAGAGAATTTTAGTTTTCCATGTAGAAATCCTTATTTCTCCTAAGTTTAATTTACAAATATTAAGCTATAAATTTCCTTTAATTTTGCTTTCAAATATGGTTTATTTCCTTACAATTTTTAATCTTATATTATATCCTTATAACTCCTATTTATGAAAGTAAATTCTTACCTTTGTAATATTGCAAACCTGAAATATTCAATGCTAAATTTGGTCGTAGATGACAAAAAGATTTATGTCCTTTATTTGGGTGTTGTAGCCAATGTAATGTTTTGATTCTTCCTTGGCTTCATTTCTTGGATGGTGGTGCCTTGATTTTGGATTCTTTGACCTCCCTTGACTAGAGCCTTTTGCTCTTCACATTTCTTCCATGCTACAACTCAGCCTGCTACGACTGTGCTATAAATACGACTATGAATGTTGTTATGAATTTGGCTATTAATGTTGTTATAAATTCATCTATGAATGCTAACCTCCTTCATATTTGGTATCTTTTAATAGAATATGAATCTTGAAATGTGTGACAAGTGTCATGACAGTTATATTTGAGTGCTTGAGGGATGAGAAGATGCTTATTACCACTTGTAACTTTTTCCAAGTAAAGGATGAGCATTACAGTCTTGAGTGAGCACTCATTTTTTTATGACATGTGTCTTCTTCCTTCTAACACATCAAACTACTTTCCTGTAACATTTTCTTGTTCAAAATTTAATGGATGGGTACTCATGTGAGAAATGTTAGTATGTCCTTCTAGGTGCCAAGTGTTACATTTCCTTTGTGCATGAGCTTTTTATGTAATGCACCTTCAATGTATCTTTGTAATACTCTTATTAACAATTCAACATGGTGAAATATACATTTTTTTTATGGTACTACAAAGGCCCTTAGAAAACATCTTGGAACAACAGAAGGAAGTTTCATCATTCACATTGGATGAATTTTTGTGAAAAAATTATACAAAATGTGTTAGGATGATTTAAAATATGGGCTATACTAGAGGAGGATTAGGGAAAAAGACATCTAGAATACCAGAGCCCCTACAAATAAAATTAAAGAAAAAAATTAGCTCTTGAAGTCTACCCTAGTAAGTATAGGAAGAGGGACATTGTTGTTACATAGTTCATGCCAGTGCCACTTGAGAAGCATATTCACAAAGAACAAGTAGTAATAGTCAAGACTGTAAAATTCAGATCAAAATGTAGAAAGTAGTAGTGATCCTGACATGAAACTAAGAGAAACTAATTGCCTAGGACCATAATTTCCTAATCCTACAACTCCATTAAATGAATAGAGGATTAAAAAAGGAAACATTATCCTCTGAACCAAGTAGAAAAGGAAAAAAAAAAATCTAAAGTCCAAAGTGCAATTCTAGTAACATAAGAGGCAATTGCACCAAATAAAAAGCAACCATAAGCAAAAGAGATAGGTATAATTTATTAAACCCTTATATCTGCTTCTATTCCTTTTATCTCTACTAATATATATTTCTCTTCTCTCTCACAACCACATTCCCCACCAAGGAAAATCATCTAAAAGGAAACAACACCTGATCTTCCCCACACCACATCCATCTTGTGAATGCAAACTCCCACAAGTATTGTTTCAATAATCCAAAAAATATCTTCATCTCCATTTCCTATTCTCTAAACCATATTCATGACATCATTGAATTTTGAACACCCCTTTATATTCACCATCAATAAAATCAAATCAATGGATCAAAATGCTTAGAAATGGTGGAAATAAAAATCTCCCAAAAAAAAACAAAGAGAGTACCCCCAAGGCTAATGAACATGGTTGAACTGACCACATACAAGTAGATAAGGGTGGTAGCTATCCCAAAAGTAGATAATTTTGATTATAATATGATAGTAAATGATTATGACATGTTGCTACAAGAAATAGATATTGCACAAATCTCTCTAGAAGTCATCTTGCATTGTATTCAAACTCAATTCAACACAATGTATATCTAGGGTGATAAGCTAAGAAGCAAATACGACTAGATGTAAAATAAGATAAAATCCCTAGAAGAAATGATAAAGGTATAACATAATGAAAGAAATCATTGTAAAATTATATCAAAAATATATGACAGACCCTCATGGAAGTCCCAACTCAACCACAATTACAAGAAAGAGATGACAAGAGCAAGTATATATCCTACAATAAGAGTTGGAGCATGAAAGAAAGAATGCACAAGTTTCTTGTTTCTCTTAAGATATGTTAATAAAAATTAAAAGGAAAAGTTGGAATTAGATCCTTCAAATGTCTCCCAAAGCATATATGATTGTTGATTACATGGTATTCAAAATAGAAGTCATTGAAGCTACAAAGTCAGACTTGATAGAAACTCAAGCCAAGATCAAAGACAAAATATAACAAATCATTTATTTTCTTAGACTTACAAGAAAAATATTTGATCTGCTATGGGTAGCCATGACAAAGAAATAGAGAAATATATGTTTCCCAAAATTTAACAAAAGAAAATAGATTAGTCCAGCAATGATGGAAAATGATAGGCAAACTACAAATAAAATCTAAAAAATGATAGATCCAAAAAATGAAGCTAAAAGTCTTGGATTTCCAATATTTTGGGATGAACATCTTCAATTCCACACCATGTCAAAAATTTAGGCCTAAATAGAGCTAATAATAGGTAATGAAGAAGAATTCGACCAATGGTAGGAGCCCATAATAGAACCTCAACTTTCTGGATTCCTAATCAAGTTAACTACAATACAAGGAAAGACCTAGGAAATGTCTAGAAGATATAAGAACCCGTCATATAAAAAAGACTTCAACTTACAAATGATTAATGAAAGGATCAAAATAATCAAAATATATCTCCAAAAACATTGAATATCACATGCCACATATTGCAAAAGATCAAATATATTTAAAGACCAAGAAGCAAACAAAGAAGAGCAAGAAGAAGAGTCGATAGAAGCCAAACATGAGCAAGAATAATAAGATGTAACCACATTAACTATAACTACTGAGGCTATGAGAACAAGATCTAGTTAGAAAGTAACTAACATGCACATGCAAAGAAAGGATATGTCAAGTCCATATAATAATACCTCAATACTTCAATAATACAAGTAAATATGAAGTGTCAAAAAAAAGATCTAGATAGCAAAATTTGGGAAAGTGTGTCTGCTTAAAAAGACATTAGCAGTTTTTTCAAGCATTAGTTGGTATAATCATAAAAAAGGCTATGAAATAAAAATGTAAGCCTAGGATAAGAAAAAGTAGTGTTGGGTCAAAATTTTGTCTAAGTGACTACATCACCATGCATAGTTTAGGAGCATCAAAAGAGACTTGTATAATAGTTCACAATTTCAAAGAAGATTTCTTGTGTTATTTTGTAAAGAAGAAGGAAGTAGATAGCAATGGAAGGCCATAGTCCTTGAGTACCTAGAATATTTATGTAAGGCAATTTTTCTGAGTCTGAAGTATCTCCTAGCTATGGAAAACTATGCTACAAAAGATTCCATTTTTGTAGGGGGTACCAAAATCCAAGTATCTCGATTTCCTTTAATTTCATTTCTTCTCATATTTTATTTCATTTCCATTTTTTATTTATATTTACCTACACTCTTCTTCCCCTCATTCATCCCATAATTGCACATACTTCACTCAACCTCCTTCTCCTTACTTTACTATTGCTTCCACTCCTCATTATATATTATTATTTATCATCATTTATCACCCTTCTTATCTTCATGACTACCTTCCCTTCCATCATTTTGTAGTTCTTATATCTTCTAATTTTTTTGACTCTACACCCAATAAATAAGGCTTCCTAGGTCCTTTATTTCTACAAGAAAAAATCCCTAGGAGACACTAAGAATGTAGGAAAAAATTATGTCAACATTCACAAGCCCTTATAAACCAAGCTAGATTTCTATTTTACAAAAAAATTACCCAACGTTTGCTAAGGTAAATCATCCGAAGGTTGGCATAAGAATTACAACAGTGCATTCAAGATAGTAGAGACTCAAATGCATTAATTTGGAGCTACGTTCCAAGATGGTTAAGCATTTTCTAAAATAACCATAATCATAGGAAGAAAATAAAGCAAGGCACATTCTAGAAAAGTAAAAATTGGCTAAGTCCCAAAAAGTGATGGTAACGTGCAAATCCAGGATCGATCGATTTCATACTTTTCCAAGTGATGACATTAGCAAAAGAGCTACAAAAGTCTAAAAATGTGCCAAGATGTTGAAATGGAGAAAAGTCAAATTTTTAAAGTAAAAGCACCATGAAAGTCCAAAATGCACAAAATCAAAAGAGCAAAGCACTATTTATGAAGGCAAGAATCAATGCTTTCTAAGGGATGACATTAGCCAAACCTTCCCAAAATCCCAAATTTACCCAAAAGATTCTAAAATAATTAAAAGATCCCAATGCTACTACAAAATCCAACATTAACTCAAAATCACCCGAAAATATCCCTTTCATTTAGATTGCTTCTGTGAAATATCATAAGTACCTAGGTGCTTCCTAGCCACTCAATCCAAAGCCCTTGAGTTTGAAAATGACATCTCTGATAGATAGTTGTAATTGAAAATCAAATTATAATGGGCAATAGTTTATGATCTATGGACCTTCTAGAGACTTGTATGAACTAAAATTAAGAGAAGAAATATGGATTGGCCACATCATCAATACAAATAATTAATTGATATAGCATAAAAATGACATCAAATCCTACTAGCATTTCCTGCCAAGTTGTTTCTAACAAACCCATAACAAAATTTTAAAAATCATGATTTATAAGATTTATGTTAAATCTATTAAGAATCCAATTCACCTCATAATGAGAGTTGGATCTATTGGTTTTTCTTGATTGTATATTGTATGATGAATACTACCAATTAATGAAAAGAAAGGTTGTTTTGTCTCCATTGTGATTGCATTCTCAAGTTTTTATGACTGGATTTTATATTTTAACATATTTTTGTTTCACTTTATGATTAGTGAATTCTATTGAATTGGATCACTATTTGGATTACTCTTCATATAGTATTTGGAATGCTTAAAGTGTATAACTAGAATTTAATGAACTATGTAATGCTTTTGTTGATAGCTTGTCTATTAGGCTTCATTTGAAGTTGATTGTGGAAGACTCTTATGTAGCATATGTTCATTGTTGTTATGCTATATTTCTAAACCCTTATCTTCTCCTAACCCTCGCATCCCTTCTTTATAACACATGTTCTAATTTTACAAAGCATTAAAAAGAGTCAACCTTATTTGGAGATTAAGTATAGAAGAAATTATTCTCATCCAATCTTGGCTAAAGTCTAGGACGCACTTCATAGACTAGGTAGATTTTAGACCAATTATAAGCCAAGTTAACAACTTTTAAATATAAATTTAGAATGAGGATAAATAGAATTTATAAAGAATTAGTTTTTGGAGTGAAAAACTACTTTACGTCCTTAGAATAGTCACTATTTTATTAGGCTTATAACAAAGATATGCAATTCTTATAATTAAATTAAAAAATAATCATAAAGTATTTGTCCATAATTAGCCATCACATTATAATTTAAAGAGGGGTATAAAAATAATTATAATACTATATCTATAACTAAACACTATGATCTAGAATAAAAAATATATTATCATATAAAATTAAAGACTAAGTGGTGGATATGTAAAAATTTTAAATTATCTTTGGAGTAATCCATTATGTCATATAATGACAAATTGCCATAGGATAATAGGAAAATAGAAAGGCAGTTCTATTTATTCAATGATTGATCATTATTATTGAATCAAGGTGATGAATTACTTTGATATTATTCCAATTTAAAGAAATGAATTATTATGATATTGTGTCATTTATGAGCGATCAATTAGGGAAATAATAATGCTAATATAGTTAATCCTAGTAAACAAGAAGAGCATGGTCTAGCATTATAAAAGAAAACTTTGAACTTATATCAAATTGAAATCTTAATCAAAATCTAATTATGGATAATAATAAATTATTGACTCTAATTTATTTTCATTAAACAATGACAATAATTTTGAGGCATTTACAATCCAATTAAAATAACTGAGTAAATTGGTTTACATAAACTAAACTTTGTTCAATTTTCTTTAGTAAGATGATAACATGTAACTTATTATATTTAAAAAAAAATTAAATAACATATTACTAAATTTATTTATTTAATGATATGGTGTATGAAAGGTGCACTAGATGATATCTCATCATTTTTTTGAATAGGTTATATGTGGCTTCTATTGGAGGCCACTTTCATCAAAATATCAAAATATTACATTTGTTGTAGTTAACATTTTTATCACATTTTTCTCTCTTAAATATATTCTTCAACTTATTCAACGTGTTATGTTTTCCTCAATCAACTCCTTAACATCATTTTGATTCAGACATAAAATATCATTTGGCTAGTTGTCTTCTAGAATTTGAATTTCATGGGGATGTAGATCAACACCATAATTCGCTAATTTATCTTCTACTCGATTTTGTTCTCTATAAATATGCTCACACTTCTAGGAGGTTGCCTTTAGTAATATATGATGAGCATCAACAATAATTTTATTTTATCCAGTCTCCACATCCATTTTTGTTAATAACATTGATGATAATTTGTGAGCCCCACTCAATTGAACTTTATTTCCATCCTTTTTTTTGCTGCAATTTTAGTCCCAGTAAGAAGTGCCCTAGCCTCTACATAGTTGTTAGTTGAATTTCCATATTATTTTGAATAAGTGAGGAAATTTTTGCCTTCACTATTTCTAAAAACACTACCTCCACTAGATTTTCCTATATTTCCTTTAGAAGCACCATCAAAATTAATTTTGATAAACCTAATTTTTGGACATTTCCATTTTACCATATATCAAAGAAGATCCTTTGTTTTAATTATATTTTCACAGATAACTCTTCCATGTATGTTCAAATCCTGTAGCCAAGTTATAAGTACTTATTTTTCTACAATTGAGACTTCCCATGATGAGAACCATATTTGTAGATGTTCTACAAGAGAGGCACTGATACGATTCCAAACTTGGGCATGATTTTTATATTTATTAAAAATATATATATTATTCCTTTCAAGCCATAAATTTTCAAAAATAATGGCATGGCTAATCCTCCAAATAATACATAATGCTTTAGCTTTAAAATTAATTTATCTAGCACTTTATCAACTCTTTCAATGTTGATGGAGATACCCAATATAATTTTTTAAAAAGTAACCCCAAATGGTATGAGCAAACAAACAATGAAGAAGTAAATGGTCCGACGTTTCTAAATCCTTCTCACACAAGGCATATTTGAAGGGTCCATAATATCCTCTTCTTTGTAGACTCTCTCTTGAAATAATCATACTTTGAACTTCTAACCAAAGAAATATCGAGACCTTAGGGAGAGTCTCTAATGACCAAACATTCTTCCAAGGAAAATATTTGAGAGAAGGAAATTTTGATTATTCAAATCTTCATATCCTAACTTTACTGAGTATCTACCATAATTTGATAAGTTCTAAACCAACTCATATTTTCATGTAAAAATTGAAAAATAAAACTCTATAAGCAAATTTTGAAGTTCATCTCCATTTTTTTTTATTTCCTCTTCTTTAACTTGATCACTAAAATAAATCCATGATATAGAGTTTTTGCTCATAATAATATATTCTTTGACTTTTGGATTTTTACATGCTAGGCACAATTGAGCCTATGGTTTCCATTTTGAGTTAGAGATGAGAGGATAAGGCTTCAAACAAGAATAAGACAAAAAGTTTGCATAACTCCCATCATTTACTGACCATATAATATATTTTTTATCACTTGCAAACTCTCTGATATGAAGTTCCATGTTAATGATCCTTTGGGTAGAGTTCTTTTCCTACAATTTCATTGCATCAAGAGAACCTATATATTTTTGAAGTAATATTTTTGCCCAATTATTTCCTTGATATTTAAATAATCTCCACCCAAGATTTTCTCCTAATGCCAAATTCATATTCCACAAGCCTAATCCTCCAATATTCTTTCCTCTGTAAACCCTTTTTTTTTTTTGTGGAAATCATCCCAAAAGGGATGCCACTTTCGGGTAAGACCCAAGGAGGCAGGGGTATCCATACCACCAAAAATGCCCAGGACTCGAACCTGGCCTACCACCTTTGACACACTCAAGGAGCAAACAAACACACAAACCTAATTAAAAATAAGCAGATAACAACAAAAATAATAAAATAAAATAAAAAACATGCTCCTTGAGTGTGTCAAAAACAAAAGCACAACCAAACACACACAATAAGATAAAATAAACCACAACACAAACCACATAGAAAAACACAAGAAACACATAACAAAACACAAACAAGACAAAAACAATAGAACACTACAAAGACATAACCCAAAAAAAAAACAAGAAAAATAAACACAACCAAAACCTAAAAAATTAAAAAATAAAACAAAAATAAAAATAAAAACAACCAACAACAGACAATTAAAAAAAACAAAAAATATAGAAAACACTCACCCATAAAAACATGAAATAACACAAACAAAGAGAAACCCAAGAACAAGAACGAAAAAAAAACACAAGAACAATAAAAAAAAACATAAAAAAAAACAAAACAACAAAAACACAAGAACAACAAAAAACAACACAAAGAACACAAAAAGAAAACAAAATAAAAAAACCCACCCACCTTAAAAAACTAAACAAAAAAAACAAAAAGGAAAAAATAAATAAAAAATGAACAAAACAAAGACCTATCTAGACCAGAAGACTATTAAGGCAAGAATCAATAGAGGAAACAAAATAAAGAATAGAATGAGCTAGGGAACTAAAAAAAAACGAATCAACCAAAGAGAAGCAAAAAAAAAACAAGAAGAAACTAGGTACCTTCGAATTGGAGCCATCCAAAGAAATGATAGAAAGAAGAGCTTCCCTAATTTGAGAAGCCCACCATATAGGAGGGTGGCCATAACAAGTAAGATCACCTTTGTACAAAGCCCAATTAGCTAAAGCATTAGCACTCTTGTTATGATCTCTGACCACATGATTGTAATCAACTTTCAAAAATCCTATCTGGATTAACTGAATCTTCTCAATAATTCTTTTTATTCTCCAATCCACCTTATGATTCTTAGAAGGATTCTTCAAGAGATTAATCATAAGTTGAGAGTCAGACTCAACTATCACCTTTTCCCATCCAACCTTAGTAGCCTCCTAAAGACCTCTGAGGATACCATACCCCTCAGCAAGATTATTGGAAAGAATACCCAAATTCTCAGCAAAAGCAAAAACCAGGGAGCCATCTGAAATTCTACCAATTCCTCCCACACTGGCTTTTCCAGGGTTCCCTCTAGAGGCTCCATCAATATTGACTTTTCCAAAATCCTTAGGAGGAGGTTGCCAATTTCTATTCCTATCCAATTTACTTATACTCACATTCCTTTTAAGATGGTTTCCCTTGGAAGGTTTAATATTAAATCTTTGCATCACTTGATCCCATATTTGGTGGGATTTTTGGGGGTTATTAAGGAGATGATGGACTGATTCAACTAAGTTGGCTATGGTATTTTTCCAAATATAGTGAATATCCTTACTATCTTGATTAAAAATTCTGCTGTTCCTTTCATTCCAAATATTCCAAAGAAGAATGGTAGAACCCATCCAAACTAACTTGCCCAATAAAATGATCAACACCCTCTTGATTAGGCCAATCCCTCCAAAGTTGTTCAAAAGTAAAAAAATTGGACCACTGTAAGCCAAGTAAAGCGGCCATTCTCCTCCACAACTTAGAGGCTAAAGTACACTCAATAAAAATATGGTTGATATTTTCTACATTCTCTTCACATATTTCACATCTAAAAGGGCCATGAAAACCACGCTTCATAAGTTGCTCACCAGTAAGCACCCTACGATGCAATAAAATCCAATTAAATAACCTCACCTTAGGCCGGAGCTTTTGAGCCCACAATTGAGAAAATATGTCGAAGAATGGTTGGGATTATTATGGCATAAGGTCAAATAACCTTGAGCAACCGAATACTCACCCTTAGTAGTGTTGTTCCATCCAAAACAATCTTTTTCATGGGACCAAGAGAGGGATCTCATATGAAGGATGCCTTGGATATCTTGTCTTTGCATTTCTGGGATTTGAATAGGCCAGTCCTCAATAAGGATCCAATATCTACCAACCTTTGAATTACCAGTATGGTACCGATAATAATTAGCCACCTTTATCCAATTAGCTCGGTGAAGCTCCCCCATCCAAGGCCTCCAATCGGGAAATTGAGTTATCAAAGGCTTGTGACCATCCCAAGAATCTGTCCCAAAATTTGCATGTTGACCATTATGAATGATCCAAAATAATTTTTTCTTTATCAAATCCTCACCAGTCTTAAGAATTGCTAAAATGGGAGAACCTTTGGTAGGAAGTTGATAGCGAACAAGGTCTTCAGGACTTTTGTTCTCAACATATTTAGCACGGAGATTATTGGCCCAAAGAGCATTGGGGTTATGCAACATCCTCCAATATAATTTAGCAGCTAAAGATTTGTTGTTATTAATTGAAGACCGTAAACCTAACCCCCCTTCACTCTTAGGAAGACATAAAGTATCCCATTTCACCAAGGCCCATTTTATTTTCTCCTTAGTACCACTCCAAAGGAAACGATGACTGATTTGATCCAATTCTCAAAGAACAACCTTTGGAATATTCAAAATGGAAGAAACATAAATAGTAATAGCTTGAAGGACTGATTTTACCAAGGTGATTCTACCCCCATAAGAAAGCCACTTGTTGGTCCACTTTCCAATTTTCTTCTTGACTTTGTCCAACAACCAATTCCAATATTTATTTTTCTGCCTTTGAATATTTATGGGAATACCTAAATAAGTGATTGGAAGAGAGGTCTTATTATATCTTAGCTTATCCAAGACCATGGATTCCTGTCTAGCAGAGCAGTGAAAGAAAATAACTTTAGATTTGTCTTCATTGATCAACTGCCTAGTAGCCTTAGAAAAATAGCTAATGATTTGCCTAATATTAGAAGCTTCCTTAACTGTAGATTTACCTAAAATAGTAGAGTCATCCACAAATTGAAGATGAGATATAGGTATAGCTCCATGAGCAATGGTAACTCCCTCAAGGGTTTTGTTTTCCCTCTTTTTGGTTATAGTCCTACCCAAGCATTCAACAACAATGATGAATAAATAAGGGGATAACGGGTCACCTTGCCTAATACCTCTAGAAGCTAGGAAAGACTAAGAAGGCCTACCATTGATAAGAACTAAGTAGGAAACTGAAGAGATACATCCCATAATCCAATCCATCCAATCCTTAGAGAAACCAAATTGCCTCAAAACTTTGATAAGGAAGTGCCAATCCACTCTGTCATAAGCTTTGGATAAGTCTAACCGAATGAACATGGAAGGAGAATTTTGCATATCCATGGAATGGATGGCTTCCTGAGCAAGAATTATCTCATCTACTATTTGACGTCCTTCCACATAACCCCCTTGCTCTGGGGAAATAATCTTATGCAAAATAGGCTTCAACCTTTCTGCCATGATTTTAGTAATGATTTTGAGAAGAACATTACATAAAGCAATAGGTCTAAAAGCTGAGATATGATCAACCTCTTGAGCTTTTGGAACAAGAGTAATATAAGTTTTATTGATAACCTTCAAAATTTCTTTGGCTTTCTTGGCTTCTTCCACCACCTCTAATAAATCAACATGAAGGATATCCTAGAACTCTTGGTAGAACTCAATAGGAAAACCATCAAGACCTGGGGTTTTCCCTTTTTGCATTTTAAAAACTACTTGTTGAAGCTCATTGATAGTAACAGGAGCAATTAAAATAGAGTTCTCCTCAGAAGTGATAAGAGAAGGGATTGCTTGAAGAACATTATATTGTGAAGTTGAGTCAAGGGGAGTAGCAACAAAAAGATTGGAAAAGTAATCAACAAAAATAGAGTTCATGCCATCCCAAGTATAAAAAACATCTCCAAAATCTGATTTTAAGGAAGAAATAAATTTGCGAGATCTTCGAGATAAAAGATATTTGTGAAAAAAAATTGTGTTTCGATCTCCTTCTTTGAGCCATTGAATTCTAGATTTTTGCTTCCATAAGATTTCTTCTCTTTTTTCCCATTCCTCTAACTGAGTTGTGAGTTTAATTTCATCTGCACTTCTCTTCTCTGTGAGGTCATCTAAATGGATTTTTTTATTCAAATTTTCAAGATGAGCAATAACTTCATATTTTTTTTATGAACATCCCCAAACTCTTTCCAATTCCAAGTCTTGATTTTGGATTTAATGTATTGCAGTCTTTTGACAAAACAGAACATCTTAGTCCCATGCCTAGGTTTACGTTCCTTCCACCATTGTTGCACATGAGGTTTGAAGGAAATGTCTCTAAGCCACATTAATTGAAAAAAAAAAGGAGAGAAACTCACATTGGTTTTCCACATTTCCACCATGACTGGCCAATGAGGAAACCTAAAACCTTTTCCACTTACAAAGAGGAAAACATAAAATTGTCCTCACAATATTTCCATAGAAATTCTCTTTGAATTTTATCAATTTTTGATGCAGTACATGTTGGAAGTCTTGAAAGTGACATCATATAAATAGGAATGAATTACAAAGTAGTCTTTATGAGTTGTAGCCTTCCTACGATGGTTAAGAACTTACCTTTACAACTTGCAAAACAAGCTTTCATTCTATCCAAAAAATATATCCAAAGCTCATTTTTATTTCCTTTATTATATGAAGGAATACCTAGGTAGATTGATGGAAATTTTTCAATTTTAAACCCTAAAATATTCATAATAATTTATTGTAAATCTAGGTCAATATTAATTAAAAAATATTGGATTTTGAAGTATTTACCAACTGTCCAGTAGCCTTCTCATAAGATGAAAATATTGATTTAAACTCCATGGCCTCATTGATTGAGGGATGACCCAAAAGAAAAGTATCATCAACAAATTGGAGATGAGATTCAAAGGGACTATTTTTTGCAACTTTAATACCCTTGATTTTTCCTTTCATTTTACCTTTGAAAATGCTCTCCCTAATGCTTCTACCAAAATAATGAATAGATAAGGAGAAAGAGGATCACCTTGATGAAATCTACAAGATGACTTGAAGTATCCAATAGGAGAACCATTGATCAAAATAAAAAATTTGTAGTGCTATAACAACATTTAATCCACTCACACCAACTATAATCAAAGCCAAAGTTTCTAAGAATAGCATGTAAAAATTTCTAGGAAACCCTATCATATGGTTTGTTCATATCTACTTTCAAAAGCATAACTAGTTTTTTCATGGAGTGAAGAGAATGTATGGCCTTTTGTGCAATAATTATACCATCAAGAATTTAATTACCTTAAACAAATCCACCTCGTTCCTCTGAGATAATACGCCCTAGAATGTCCTTCAACCTATTTGCCATAACTTTTGAAATAATCTTGTAAATCATATTGCAAAGGCTTATTGAATGAAAATTATCAAAATATTTTGTTTCACCCTTCTTGGGAAGCAAGTTAATAAAAGTAGCATTGATCTCACTTATTATAACCTTCATTTTTTGGGCCTCTTCCACTGCATATAACATATCACTATTCAATAAATCCCAAATTTTTTGAAAGAAAAGTGTAGGAAATCCGTCGAGGCCAGGTGCCTTGTTAGGATGGAAAGTGAAAACTGCTTCATGGAGCTCCTCCATAGATACCTTCTTCATCAAGATTTATTTTTGTCTTTGAGTTATAATTGATGGAATATTTTGAAATTTTTATTGTGCCTCCTTATCTTGCCTATAATATGACAAAATATTTTTGAAATAATTTACTACTTCCTTCCTTATATCTTATTTATCCTCAATATTTTTTCCATCTGGAGTTATAATATTTTTGATATGATGAACACAAAAATTTGTTTTTACTGTAGCATGAAAAACTTTGTATTTCTATCTCCTTCCTTGAGCCATTTCTCTCTAGATTTTTGGAACCAATATGACTCCTCCTTTTTCAATGCATTATGATAATCATAAAGTAATTATTTTTCTTTCACATAATAATCCTGGTCCATTCCATTAATTTCTACTATCTCTTGCAAATTTTTGAGCTTGGATTCAATTTTTTTTTTTTTTTATTTAAAAATATTACCAAAATATTTGACTTTCTATATCTTCATTTGCTCCTTTAAATGTTTCAACTTTTGAAAAAACTTGTACATACATGATCCTTAAAATTTTGATTCATCCCACCATAACATAACCATCTAGAAAAAATAAGGATCTTGGTGCCACATAGACTGGAAGCAAAATGGTTGTGGGTGACCATTGTTATGTGACTCACAAGTCAAAATAATGGGTTTGTGATCTGATCCTACTCGCAATAAAATATCTGAAGAGATTGTAAACTTTGTTTGCAACCAATTATTGGATAACAAGGATCTATCCAATATTTCTACTATATAATTTTTTCCAATGTGTCTATTATACCGTGTGTATTGAAAGCTTTAGGGACTAACATCCCAAAGGTCATTTGAATTGAAAAATGAAGAAAAATCTTGCATTGATTTAGACCATCCTAAAATGCCACCCTTATTTTCCAAAGGAGATATAACAATATTAAAATCATCGCAAGAATCCATAGATCACAATGAATCATCATTGTATTTAACAAAAATATGTTAAGGTCCATCCAACATCTTTCATGTGGAGTAACTATAGTTGGAGTATATACTTTTATAACCCCAATTTTGAGTTTTTCCTCTTTCCTACAAAATAAACTAGCAACCCAATTAATTTTGATTCTTATAGTTCTCCATCCCATTTGCCTTTGTCCCATATTATTGCAATACCACCTGAAGCTCCTGTAGAAGAAACTGCTAAACAATCTCTTGTCTTCCAAATCTTCTTAAAATCCTCCGTACATTCCTCATTGCTTAATTTTTTTTCTTGAATTAAAATAAAATCAGGGCTATAACAACCTATTAATTCTTTAATAACTCTTTTTTAGAGGTTTTATACATACCCATAATATTCCATGATATCATTTTCATTATCAATACTTTTTATTTTTGTTAGTGGGCTTAGCCCCACTTCTTGTTAACACCTGTGATATTTTTATTTGGCTTCCCAGATCAATATCCTTTTGAGTTTATTTTTCTCTTAGTTCATGGTTTTATGGCCTTCCTCTCCTTCTTCCATTCTTGCCAACACTCTCATCTTCATCAATCTCTTCCATTTTTTCATATTTTTCAAAATGAGACTTATCTTCTAAAGGTTTATGTTGCCTTAAAGAGCCAAAAGTGCAAGGAATAGTCTCATTAGTATTTTATTTTTTATATTGCCCTAAAAACTCTAAACTACAAATATGATCCTTCATAGTCATAAATTTTTATAATGACATAAAAACCCTAAATTTCCTTGGATATCCTCCATAATATTTTCTTTACTATACTGCTCTTGAAAACCTAAAGTGCAAGGAACACACTCCATACTACTTTCATTTTTATTGGAAGGAGAATATTTTAAGCTACTTGAGGATAGTAAAGGTGATTTACCTGGATTAAGCTTGACCTCCTTCACCTCATTTGATTTAAGATTCATCTCCCCATTTTCCTTTGTATTAAAATTTTCCTTCCCCTCTTCCTTCGCACCTTGAGCTCCTTCTATATTTGAACTTGCGCAATGTACTTCCTCATATTCCATACCATTTTTTTTCTTCTAATGGCTGATTCATGTGAACTATAACTACCTTTTCCATTTGATGATGTAGAGGAATTTTTCTTACCACTTTCTTAGGAGTGGAAAATCCTTGATTTGACCTAGCTTATTTTGGGATATAGTCTATTTGTTTCAAATTGAAATTACCCTCATGCCTAAAAAATTCCATCTCTTCCTCCATTTTTACTTTTTAGTCTTTTACCATCTGCCCAGTTTCATGATATTTGTGACATCGAAATGCAATTTTTTCATAATCCACTTGCTGATTCCATTCTCTTGATTTAGTTTTAATCCTAATTAATTATGGTAAATATTTAGAAATATTCATGGAAACACATATTCGAGTGTCTACAACATGCCTTCTCTCCTTAGTAGATGGTCCCTCTTGGATGAATTTGCCTAGAGTATTACCAATACTCTTCAAAATCTCCTTATTGATGATTTTATAAGGAATTCCAAAAGGCCTAATCCATACCAAAAGTATTTTAATAGTTTTTGTGTCCACAAATTTTTTCACTCCAAGGTCTTAAGTATAATGCATCTTTACCCCTAAACCATGGGTGTCCATCCAATATTTTATCCCTTATTTTTGAACTAGAGAAAATAATGAGGAAAAATCCCTTTGGAAGGAAATTCATGGAGTAATTTGAATTCAATCCCCACTTCCACTTAATCCAATTTTGAATCTCCGGAAAAAACTAGCCGATATCCATGAAAATTATATATTAACCCTTTGGTTTTAAGAATCATTATATCATGCTCAATTATCTCATCTTTGATAATCACTTGTAGTGTAGAATATGCTACCCGAGCTGGGTTTACCATAGATTCTCTCCTACCCTTATTGCTAGCTAGGGTATCCAAACTTCCAACTTGTTTTTTCATACTTTCAGTAAGGACACTCCTGGTTGTGCTCACTCCTGGCTACACTCGCTACACTCCTAATTGTACTCCCACTTACTTTTGATTGTGCTCACTCCTGGCTATGCTTGCTCACTCCTAATTGTGCTCAATATTGGCTATACTCGTTCACTGCTAGATGCACTCAATCTTTGTTGTGCTCAATCGTTCACTCCTAATTTTTCAAAGTTATCTTAAGTTTTTGTTTTCACAAATTCTTTTGTCTTAATGTTAATTCTAAACAAGTTATCTATTGAAATTAACTTTGCAAAAAAGTAATATTTAATATATTTGTATGGATTTCATTCATCCAAACCTACCCACTCTTGATATTGGAAAAGAGAAAAAAAAAAAAAAAAATTATTGTTTACTCATTGATCCTTGTTATCTTTAAAAATGTGTTTTTATTTAATTTTTCAAAATTATCTTAAGTTTTTGTTTTCACACATTCTTTTCTCTCAATATTAGTTCTTCTAACTTATTTTATAATAAAACAAAACATAAATAAGAAGTTCATAAATACTATCACTACTTCTGATATTTATTTTGGACATATAGTAGCCACAATAATGTCTATTTGAACTCTCAATAAATTTTATCATCTAGTATTTAAAAGATTAAAATTTAATGTATTAAACTTTAAAAATTGTATTTTGATATCACAAATTGAATATTAAAATTTTGGTTCTTGTAGGAAGGCTTTTTTTTAAGAGATCCAAATTCAAACCATTATAAGACATGATATATATAAGGCATGATATATGTGTGAACAAGCTTGTACAAAATAAATAAATAAATATTAAAGTTTTAAAATTTGGAAATTTGGTTTTATGTTCGACTATTCTTAAAAAGAGCCAAAGTCCAAACAATTACACTGCACCCCAGATGCTAAAAGAATATTGAAAATTGTTTCATATAATTTATAATATTTTTAAAAATTATTTTATTTTATTTTATAAAATTAACCAATATTAAACATAAATTTAATTAAAATAATTATGTGGTAAATTGAATAATAGTTGGATAAAAATATAATATTGAAAGTTATTTCATATAAATTATGACAAAGGGAAGTACACTTTGGACTATTTTGATAGAACCTTCAACCTCACTGAACTGGCCAGCAGACAAATGCCTCCTCTCTCTTTCTTACTTCCTCTACAGTCAAATAGACGGATTAAGAGCCTACGTGTCCCGCCTGATCGCTCCCACCAAACAGAAAAGAAATTCTTTTTTTTTTCCTTCTTGGCCCCCACCGAACAGACATGAAATTCTTTCTTTTTCCTTCGCTACCACTGAACTGGCCGGCAGACAAATGCCTCTCTCTTTCTTAGTTCCTCTAAGGTCAGATAGACGGATTAAGAGCCTACGTGGTCCGCCTCTTCGCTCCCACTTGCCAGCAAACAAAAATTTCTGTTTTTTTTCCCTTTCCTTAGTTCCTTTACTGTTCATGTGATTTATCCTTATTGTCTATTCCTATATTATTCCGAGTAATTTCCTTCCACAAATAAAGCCCACGTGTTCCTCGTTTTCAAATAGAGCCTTATTGTCTATTCCTATATTATTCCAAGTAATTTCCTTCCACAAATAAAGCCTACGTGTTCCTCGTTTTCAAATAGAGCCCTTGGACCGTTTCCAAATAGAGCCCTTGGTCTGGTTTATGTGGGACTTTTCACTCCCATAAACATCAAAGCTGCGATATGTATGTGATGTTGTTTTTAACAGATTCATGTGATGATGTTTCTTTACAAGCTGTTTATTTCCAGTGGCATATTTTTTATGTTGGAATTTCATTCTACTTTAATACCTCTTTTATTTAGTTAGTGTAGTGTGTTAATAATCTACATTGATCCACATTGTGGGACCTGAATGGTTTATGAGTTCTAATACTTGTCAAACTCTTTGCCAATGAAGTAATAGGTTTAATATGGAATGCGTCATGTGTGGGGGATTATTGGCCTCTTGCTTTCTAACTAGTTCATGCGATGTTTCTTTACAAGCTGTAACCCTATGAGGTAGTTGGCTCCCTCTTGATGTTTGTTGTTTCATGTGATGTTGTTTCCTTATAAGCTGTTTGTTTCCAATGACATACCCCTATGGGGTAGTTGGCCCTCTTGATGTTGTTTCTTTACAAGATTTTTATTTTCAATCACATACCCATAGTAGTTGGCCCCCTCTTGATGTTGTTTCATGTAATGTTGTTTCCTTACAAGCTATTTATTTCCAATGATGCACCCTATGGGATAGTTGGCTGTCTTGTTGTTGTTTCCATACGAACTGTTTATTTCCAATGACATATTCCTATGTTAAAATTTCGTTTTATTTTCAATGACATAAATATGACATACCCTTATGTGGTAGTTGGCCCCCTCTTGATGTTGTTTCATGTGAAGTTGTTTCCTTGCAAGCTGTTTATTTCCAATGACATACCCATATGGGGTAGTTGGCCTTCTTGATGTTGTTTTCCTGCGAGCTGTTTATTTCCAATGACATATTATTTCCTTTTATTTTCAATGACATAAATATGAAATACCCCTATGAGGTATTTGGCCCCTTCTTGATGTTGTTTGGTCATGTTGTTTTTTTACAAACTGTTTATTTCCAATCACATATTTTTATGTTGGAATTTTGTTTTATTTGCAATGACATATTTGGAATTTCGTTTTATTTCCAATGACATAAATTTCGTTTTATTCCAATAACATAAATTTCCCCCACTTTAACACCTCTTCTTACTCTAAAATTTCGTTCATAGCCTACTTTCTCCGCGTTTCCAACAAGTACGGCACCGTCATGTCCGGAATCAAGAGGATGACCATACGCATACGCAAACACTATTGGAAAACAAACGCTCCATAGGTATTCTGCCTCCTGTCCGCGATCAGTTTTTTTATATTTGCTTGGTTTTATTTCTCCTGAAACTTGTAGACGTGCACTTGTGTTGTTTGCTTTCGTATTGCATGATCAAGGAAATGGCCAAGCTGGAGGCTATCAACGCAATGAAGAGAGCGTGGAATGGACTGAAAAAAATTATCGGAGTAGGGAAACTTATTAAAAGAAAGAAAAGCCTCGGAAAACATTTAAAAGTTATTCTGAACTTGAAGCAGTTCGATCTTGGTGCTGCAAGAATTGTGGAGGGAGACAGAGGCAGAAGCAGGTGCTCCTGTATTCCGATTGCCAAAAGGATGAAATTCTCTCCTAGGAAGCTTTTGCCAACAGCCGCCGCCGGCGCTGCTCCCGACAATTTACTTAAAGACGACGTCTTGCAGCTTCAACAACAGCTACCGCCCATGGAAGGAGAGGCGGAGGAATGTAAGCCTCGTGGAGACGATAAGCCCATGGCGGTCGACTTGACTTCTCCTAGTTATACTTCTTCTTCTTCTTCTTCCGCGGCGACAACAATAGATAAAGGGGAGGAAGGAGGAATTGATATGGATGCGGAGATTTTTATAGCTAACTTTCTCGAGAAGATGAAACTCGAAAGGCAGAGATCCATTTTGGAGTACCATGAAAGGATGGCACGCAGCATGAGCTGAGATGATGAAGACCTGGCGTAATATGGGATCTAAACAGCTAGTTTCATGTTAAGAAGATCTTTTTGTTGTAGAGATTGAAAGTTTGTAAAGTTTTTCTTCGTTTGGTTATGCTTTGTTGGAGCTGTAAGGGGTTCCATTAGTAAATCATGTAGTTCTAACTGTTTATAACGAAAGCGAGATTTTACTAGCCATGAATTCTGTGTCGTCTAGGTTTTCTAAATTATGTAGAACAGGAAAGACAATTGCAAGAATTGCTTGATTACTTTAAGATTTTTTAAACATTATTTTTAACATTCTCTCCTAAATAATATTTATTTATTTTTATTTTTTTTTACATGCTGAAATAGGTAGCCTCGAGTAGGTTGTTCAGCTTTTATGGCTGCCACAAATTCGGACGGGCTGTCCCAGATTTTATGGCTGCCACAGTATTTTGTGCTGTCCTCTTCCGAAGCCACCACACAGATCTTCGCGCAGTCTGCCCCTATAACTGCCATGCCACAATCATTTTAAACCCTTTTACGCCGCTGAAAGCACCAAAAAAGGAACAAGCGTTCAGTCCGCAAGGCCCGAGATTTAAACCTTGGACCTCCGCCCCTTATGAGGTTTGGATGAACCAATTGATGTACACCTAGGACCTCTCTCCTATGTAATAGTAACATTTAATATTTTTAAGGATAAAACTGGTTGATTTCCTGTATATTTAAAAAATATATATTTTTTAATGTTTTAAGAAATATGTTAAAAGTTGATTATTGATTTTGCAAAACTTTATTCAATTTAACCTTCGACCACACAATTTTTAATAAAATGATGTTTGGTATCATGTTTACCGCAAAATATTTGATGCTACCATAATTTTTATTCAATCTGACCTTTTACTAGAAAGCATTTGATATCATACTTTTTATTCAATCTGACCTTTTACCACAGAGTATTTGATATCATAGATTGGGGAAAAATAATTTTTATGCTATTTGCGATATTTCAAGCATGGAACAATGAAAATTCGTTAAAAATAAAAGATAAAATATACGTTAACATCATTGGAGCATTGTAAGGGTTTAGTTCGTATAGTTTACACTGCAGTACGAAAGCGTAGCATTTCAGTACGTACGTAGAAATAAACATTATTTCCAGTCAACCCATTACCCAAGGTATAAACAAGCACGTCATTTTTGAGTTATAAACAAACTTACGAATTCCACAAAGGTCATTGCTACCGACTCCGTGAAGAAGCTGCTTAATAGTAAAACTCCCCATATTCAGCGATTAACAAAGTTTACTGTTTACAGTCCAGTGCCGGCACAATTGGCATATAACGATAATCAGTTTGAGATGATACTTGCACAGTATTATTTACGAAGCTCGTTTTCAACCAAATTACATCGTAAAGTTTCGGTGTTTGCAACAGAATCCGTGGCTCAAGATGCCTTTCTAAATTTTTAGTAACTGAACTGGACAAACCAAAAAAACTTATCAACCTCTATCAACCAATTTATGCTTTGAAATATATCTATCTTTATCAACTAATTTATCCTTTAAAATATTATTGTATGATTTTTATTCAAAACAAGATTATCGACTTAACATTGCGCCATGTCATTGACATGATTTTTTAAATACGATAAGCCTTTATAAAATATTTTATTGAAATATACAAAAGATAGGAGAATATAATTGTCTACGAAATTAAAAATAAAATAAGTCTAAGATGATAAGGCCACGTAGTAATTGTCACTGAAAGAAAGTTTTTTTTATGAAATTGTTTTGTTGAAAAGTAAAATAAAAAAAAATTATATTGATAGAACAAGAATCATATTATAGTTATAGGTCTATTACTTTTGGCAAGCCTTAAAATCTGAATAAAACTCGGATTAACATTTCCAAAAATAACAAAAAATTGAGTATCATTTAAAGAGCAAATTTTTTTAACATGGTCCCATTTTTACTTTCCACCAATCCTAAGTAACCTAACAAGCTTAACAATCCTGCAAACACTACTAGTGCTATCCCAAAAAGGGTCATAGAGTGTTGCAAGAGGTGGTAAAAAAACCAACAAATAATTGTTCATCCTCCATTGATCCACAAGGCTTAGTGGACAACGAACCTATCCTCATCCTTACCTAAGTCTTTGTTGGCCAAATTAAGAACCATTTGGTTCACCTCCAGCTATTCAGGAGTGTCCTTATCCTGATTAAAAATTCAACATGTATCCAACCGAACTTGCACTGCCATGTTTAGCCAAAAAATTAACCGGTACATTATTTTTTCTATCAACAAAGACCAGGACGGCATGGTGTAGTTGCATGACACTCATTTTTGTTCTTGTACGTGCATAAGTTGGTTCATCCTTACCCAAAGTTGGTGCTAGTAGTGGTGGGGTTCTAAAATCCCTAAATTTGAGTGATTCAAAATAAATATGGCTAGGTAATTTTCTATCTTATGCCTGAGTTTTTCACTAATGTGTTTGCAATAGGTATTAAATCTAGAGTGACACCAAAAACCTTCACCATTGAAGGTCAAAAAAGGTATTATGACCCTAGAATCTATACATATGGGGACAAAGGCCTAAAATTCTAGCTTGACCAACAATTACACCATACTATGCCGAAAATTGCCCTACAAAAATCCCAATTCAAAATTCTAAGTTCCAATATCTAGACATTTTCTCCATGTTATCTATAATTTTTGGCATGTAGACTGACAAACATGTTTATGACTAACAAATTACCATGGCGTATGTTACTATTAGTCCTTGGTATTATGACACATCTCACCCAAACCAATTAGAAAATCTTATTTTCTTTGATTGAACCCACTTTTTGTGTGAAAAATGCATGTGTAGCTTATAGACTTGCAGTTATTAAAGTACAAAGTATTTATATTATCATCACATCTAACCTAGTTGTTCTTATACAACATAATAGATAACATACCTTGGCTAGTAATTGATAGGATAAAGTCACAAGAAAGTAACATGGTTCTAGTAGATTACACACATCTCATTAGAGCTTCTAACCTCTATTACAATTTCAACGTACAATTTTTAGGCCCTACATTGAAGCTCATGTATGAAAATTTACCTCATATCTCTTAGAATGTAGTACAAAAGCTTCAAACTCCTCACTAAGAGGAAGGTAATTGGTACTTTCTAACACAAGAGATGATGATAAGAGTATATGGTTTTGTTGAAAAGCTATTTTTGCTACCCTACTATGTTATGAATTGGATATTTGGTATGGAATTTTGTCGACAAGTAGACAAAATAAATAAAGCTTATGTCTTTGGCATAAATAAAATGGGGATGTATAAATTGTTGTTTAGTTTTAAACCTATTATTTTGACAACAAGAGGACAAGGTGAAGTATTGAAATCTAGACTTGAGAAATTCAAAATGTGCGAGATATCACACAAATGGAAGCATGACCCATAGGGTAGATTCAAATATAAACTAGAAGAACTAAACATGAGAAAGCCCTCAACATTCAAGCATGTAAAATGGCTTGAAATAGAACAACTCTAGAATAACTCGGAGGAGAATGAAATTGATTAAATATAAGAAAACGCAAGAGTTTCCTCCTTGGAGGGACTTCTATGACATAGTGAAATATTACGATTCAAGGAAATATAAAGATCATATTTTAACCCATAACACAACAAATGAAATGAAAAAGAAACAAGGCTGATAAAAAAAAAATGTAGAATGAATGTGGCTTATAGAATTAAAAATTTGGTCTAGCTATAGATAAAACTTTCTCAAAAAATATGACAATAACATTTAAATTTTTAAGACTAAGGAAGAGCCAATTCACCCCAAAACTATTAGAAGTGATTGGAAGGAAGAAGACAAAGAAGAATATCCTACAAAATAGGAAGAAGAAGAGGAATAGATTAAATAGATAGATTTTAAGGAGAAACATGTTGAAGAAGATGTGTTGATTCTTGATGAGGAACAAACTAAAATTCCAAATGTAACAAATACTAAAGATCAAAGGCCCTTAGCAAAAATCTTGGAACGACACCAAGAAGCTTCCTCATTCACATTGGATGAATTTTAGAAAAAATATACAAAAAGGTTTAGAATGATTTAAAATATGGGCTATACTGGAGGAGGCTTAGCGTAAATGACATCTAGAATACCAGATTTCCTACAAGTACAATGAAGGTAAAAAAATAAGCTCTAGGAGCCTACCCTAGTAATTCTAGAAAGAGGGATATTGTTATTACATAGTTCATGCCAGTGCCACTTGAGCATCAGATTCACCAAGAACAAGTAGCAGTAGTTAAAAATATGTAAAAGTCAAACTATAGAAAGTAGTAGTGATCTTGACATGAGCCTAACAGAAAATCCTTGATCAAGATTATAATCTCCTAATCCTACAACTCCATTAAAGGTATAGAGGATTGAAAAAAGGAAAAATTCTCCTATAAACCAGGAATAAAATGGAGAAAAGAAAGCTAAATGTCAAAGTGCAATTCTAGTAACACAAGAGACAATCACATCAACTCAAAAGCAGCCATAACCAAAAGAGATAGGTATGATTTCTTAAACCCCTATAACTACTTCTACTCCTTTTATCCATACTAATATCCCTTAAGCTTCTCTCTCACCACCATATTATCCACTAAGGCAAATCATCTAAGAGGAAATGACACCTGATCTACCCCACACTACATCCATATCGTTAATGCAAACTCTCAAAACTGTTGTTTCAATAATCCAAAAAATCCCTTCATCTCCATTTTTCTATTCTCCAACCCATATTTGTGATATCACTGCATTTTGAACACCCTGATATATTCATCATAAATAAACTCAAAAAAATAGACCAAAATGCTCAAAAATGGTGGAAAGAAAAATCTCCAAGAAAAGAAATAAAGATAGCACCCCCAAGGCTATTGAACATTGTTTACCTGACCACATACAAGTAATAAAGGGCTATCCCAAAAGTAGATAAGCCTGAGTCTAAGATGACATTGATTGATTATGACATGGCACTACAAGAAATAGATATTGATCAAATATCTCTAGGAGTCACCTTGCATAGTACTCAAACTCAAGTCAACACAATGTATCTCTAGGATAATAAGCTAAGAAGCAAATGTGACTATATGTCAAAGAAGATAAAATGCCTTGAAGAAAAGATAAAGGTAGAACACAATGAAAACAAATCCTTGTAAAATGATATAAAAAATATATGATAGACCCTAATGGAAGCCCCAAATCAAGCACAATTACAAGAAAGAGATGGCATGGTTCATGTATTACAAGAGCAAGTATAGAACATACAACAAGAGTTGGAGCAAGAAACGAAGAATTCACAAGTTTCTCGTTTCTCTTGAGATATGTTAATGCAACATAGAAGGAAAAGTTGGAATGAGATCCTTCAAAGGTCTCTCAAAGCATATATGATTTTCAATTACATAGTATTCAATATAGAAGTTATTGAAACTACAAGGGTAAACTTTATAGAATCTCAAGCCATTCTCAAAGATAAGATATAACAAATCAATTATTTTCTTATACTTACAAGGAAAATATTTAATCTACTATGGGTAGCCATGATAAATAAAGAGTGAAATAGATAAATATATGTTTTCCAAAATTTAACAAAAGGAAATATAGTAGTCCATCAAAGAAGGAAAATTATGAACAAACTGCAAATAAAATCTAAAAAATTGATGGCTCCAATAAATGAAGCTAAAAGTCTTGGATTTCCAAGATTTTGGGATGAACATCTTTAATTCCACACCATGGAAGAACCTCAGGTCTAAATAGAGCTAATCATATGGAATGAATAAGAATTCAACCAATGGTAGGAGCCCATAATAGAAGCTCAACTTTGTGTATTCCTAAGCAAGTTAACTATGATACAAGCAAAAATCTAGGAAATGCCTAAAAGATATAAGGAACCATCATATAAAAAAACCTTATGGCTAAAAATGTTTAATGATAGGGTCAAAAAAATCAAATAATTGTCTCCAAAAACATGGAACATCACATGCCAAGTATTACAAAAGATCAAAGATATATTTAATGACGAAGAATCCAGTGAAGAAGAGCAACAATAAGAGTCAAGAGAAGCCAAACATGAGCAAGAAGAATAAGATGCAACCACAATAAATCTAGCTACTGAGGCTATGAGAACAAGATCTACCTCGAAAGCACCTAACATGTAGATGCCAAGAAAGGATGCATAAAGTCCATAGAATGATGCTTCATTGCTCCAATGATGCAAGCAAATATGAAGTGTCCAAAAAACAAATATCTAGCTAGCAAAAAGTTGGGAAAGTGTGTTTTCTCAAAAAAATACATTAGCATTCATTGCAAGCATTAGTTGGCATAATAATAAAAAAGGTTGTGAAAGAAAAAGGTAAACCTAGAATAAGATAAAGTAGTGTTGGGTCAAAAATTTGGCTAAGTGAGTAGATCACCATGCATAGTTTAGGAGCATTAGAAGAGACTTGTATAATAGTTCACAATTTCAATGAAGATTTCTTGTGTGATTTTGTAAAGAAGGAAGCGGAGAGCAATGGAAGACCATAGTCCTCGAGTGCCTAGAATATTTATATAAGGTAATTTGCCTAGGTCTAAAGCATCTCATAGCTATGGCAAAATATGTTAAAAAGATTTTATTTTTGTAGGGGGTACCACCACCCAAGGATCTCCATTTCCTATACTTTCCTTTCTTCTTCTCATATTTTCTTTCATTTCCATTTTTGTTTTCCATTTATCTATTTTCTTCTTCCCCTCATTCATCCCATTGTTGGAAATTCTTCACTCAACCACCTCCTCATCGCTTTACTATTGCTTCCATTCCTCGCTATATTTTATTCTTTATCATCATTCATTACCCTTATTATTTTCATAGATACCTTCCCTTCCATAATTTTGTAGTTCTTCTATCTTCTAAAAATTTGGACTCTACACCCAATAAATAAGGCTTTATAGGTCCTTTATTTTTATAAGAAAAACCCCCCAGGAGACACTAAGAATGTAGGATAAAATGGTGTCCATATTCACAAGCCCTTGCAAACCGACTAGCTTTCCATTTTACCAAAAATCTATCCAAATTTTGCTATGGTAAATCACATTAAGGTTGGCGTAAGAATTATAGTAGTGCATTCAAGATAGTAGAGACTTAAATGCATCAATTTGGAGCTAAGTTCCAATATGATTAAGCATTTTTTAAAAGACTCATAATCATGGGAAAGCAATAAAGCAAGGCACATTCTAGGAAAGTAAAATTTGGCTAAGTCCCAAAAAGTGATGGTAACATGCAAACCTAGGTTCTATCGATTTTAGACTTTTCCAATTGATGATATTAGCAAAAGTGCTACAAAAATCTAAAAATGTGCCAATATGCTGAAATGGAGCAAAGTCAAGTTATTAAAGTTAAAGTACCATGAAAGTTCAAAATGCACAAAATCGAAAGAGCAAAGCACTATTCAAGAAGGAAATAATCCATGCTTTCTAAGGGATGACATTAGCCAAACCTTCCCAAAAGCCTAAATTTACCCCAAAATGTTTCTAAAATAATTAAAAGAGCCCAATGCTACTACAAACTCTAACATTAAGTCAAAATCACCCAAAAACATCCCTTTTATTTAAATTGCTCCTGTCAAATATCATAACTACCTAGGTACATCCTAGACACTCAAGCCAAAGCCATTGAGCTTGAAAATAATATCTTTGATAGATAGTTGTAGTTGCCAAGAAAATTATAATGGGCATTAGTTGAAGATCTATGGACATTCTAGAGACATATATGAACTAAAATTAAGAGAAGAAATATGGACTATCCACATCAACAATGCAAACAATTAATTGATGCATCATGAAAATGACATCGGTTCCTACTAATGTTTCTTGCCAAGTTGTTTCTAATAAACCCATAACAAAATTTTAAAAATCTTAAGTTGTAAGATTCATGTAAAATCTATTAATAACCCAATTTACCTCATAAAGAGGGTTGGCTCTATAGCAATTGCTTGAGTGTATATTGTATGATGAATACTACCAATTAATGAAAAGTAAAGTTGTTTAGTCTTAATTGTGATTGCATTGTATGATGAATTCTATGACTATGACTATTGAATTATGCTAAAATGAATTCTATTGAATTGAATCACTATTTGGATTACTCTTCATATAGTATTTGGAATGCTTATCTTTTAAAATATGTTTTTATTTAATTTTTCAAAATTATCTTAAGTTTTTGTTTTTATTTTTATCTCAATGTTAGTTCTTCTAACTTATTTTATAATAAAATAAAATATAAATAAAAATTTCATAAATACTATCACTGCTACTATAAACTCTTTTTTTAAAATACATATAATAGCCACAATAATTTCTATTTGAACCCTTAATAAATTTCAACTAAAGGTTGTTCTATTTAAATTTTACCATTTAATATTTAGAAGATTTTCCTAGGGGGATAGCCCAAATGTTTGAGCTTTGGCTCTTCTTCAAGAGGTCCAAGGTTCAAACCATGGAGTGGTGAGTGTGTGAGGGGGTAGGTGTGTGTTCATTTAAAAAAAAAATTAAAATATTATTAGTAAAAATGTAATGGATTAAACTTAAAAATTATGTTTTCAAATCACAAGTTTTGATCCATGTGCGATTAAGGCTTTGGGTTTTCTTTATAGAGACTCAGATTCAAACAACTGTGAAGCATGGTATGCATGACCAAGCTTATGTAAATATATATATATATATATATATATATATATATATATATATTAAATATTTAAAAAAATTAAAAATTTGGTTTTATGTTTGACTATTTTGATACAACCTTCACTCCCACTGAACTTATAGCAAGCATAAAAATGCCTCTCTTTTTTTGAACTGCTAGCCAATATGCAAATGCCTCTATTATTTTATTACATAAGAGAGTTGATTACAACTACTATTTTAGTAATTGGGTAGTGTAGGGTTCAAACCACCAGACAACTTCCAACAATCCTATTTGTCTTGAGTTTGGGTAACCTGACATAATTTGATGACCATCGACAACATATCATCTTCCTCAATCTGAGGATTCAAAGCAAAGTACTACCTAAGTAAAGATTGACTTAAAATTAGGTCTCTTCTTAGTAAGTGCCCAACCAACGAGTAAAAGAATTTAGTGTGATAGATGAATAAAGAGTCTACATGCCTCACAATATTTGCTCCCACTGAACAGATAAGAAATTCATTTTTTTTCCTTCTTGGCCCCCACATAATAGACAATAAATTCTTTCATTTTCCTTCGCTACCACTGAACTCGCCAGCAATAAATACCTATTTCTAGTTCCTCTATAGTCAAATAGATAGATTAAGAGTGTACATGGTCTGCATCTTAGTTCCCACTGGCCAGCAAACAAAAAAAAATCCCTTTCCTTAGTTCATTTACAGTTCATGTGATTTATCCTTTTTATCTAGTTCCACAAATAGAGCCTACATGTTCCTCATTTCCAACAAGTTTTCTATGATAATATTTCATTCCAACGCCTAATTTTTCCAGGTTTCCAACAAGTATGACACCATCCATATCTGGAATCAAGAGGATGTCCAACACTCTTGGGAAAAAATACTTTGTATAGTAGGTAATAGGAATTATGTGTTTGTCTGCGATCAATTTATTTTATATTTTCTTGGTTTTATTTCTCCTGAAACTTGTAGACGTGCACTTGTGTTGTTTTCTTTCATATTGCATGATCAAGGGAATGGTGAAGAAGGTTATTTTAAACCTAAAGTAGTCCAATATTGGTGCTACAATAATTATGGAGGAAGACAGAGGCAGAAGCAGTTCCTCTAGTATTCTGATTGCCAAAATGATGAAATTCTCTCATAGGAATTTTTTTCCAATAGCCGTTGCCGATGTTGCTCCCAAAAATTTACTTAAAGATGATGTCTTGCAACTTCAATAATAACTATCACCCATTGTGAAGGCCGGGTGCAAGGAGAATTGCACCTTGGCTTAGGTGCAATAGGAGAGTGTGTTCTATCTTAGGTGCACAAAGGGAGTGCACCTTGTCTTAGGCACAATGGGAGAGTGCGCCCTATCTTGGGTGCACAAAGGGAGTGCACCTTGTCTTAGGCAAAATGGGAGAGTGTGTCCTATCTTGGGCACACAAATAGAGTGTGCCTTGTCTTAGGTGTAATGGGAGAGTACACCCAGTCTTTGGCACACAAAGAGAATATGCCTTACTTAGGGCGCACAGGTGAGGTGCACCTCACTTGGGGTGCACCAGGAAAGTATGCCTCACTTGGGGTGCATGGGGGAGGTGCACCTCCCTTATGCATACAAGGAAAGTACACCTCACTTGGAGCACATGAAAGAGGTGCACCTCAATTGGAGTGCACATAGGAGGGTGCAACAGGATCAGGCACAAATGGACAGAGTGCCACACTTCATTAAAACTATGCAATGAAATAAATGGGGAAGAGAAAATATTACACAACTAGATTTTATTGATCAAAATGTAAACAGACTGCAAATGCAAATTTATAATGCAAGGACTTTTACAAAGTCATCTACAAATGAAAGTTGCAGGATAAACATAGGAGGAGTTTTCGAGAGACTGCTACTCCGACTACTCTAATCTACTCTGCTACTCCTCGCTCTGTGATTTTCCCTCGATATCGCTTATGAAATACCACTCCACATTTTATATCTAGGCATAAGAGAGGATAATGCTTATCCTCTGACATGCATTACTTTAGGGTTTCTAACCAATCACCGAACTGCAACTACCAGCATTAACTACGCATGCTTAAAAATTACGACGATTAGATTTGTGACAATACAATCTACCAGGCATCAAATCTAGTTTAATTTTCTAACATCCTCCTTTAAACCAGATTTCACAAAGACTTTGATGCCCAATATTTATCGAATCCTGTTGAAGTCTTCCTACTTCAAAGGTTTTGTAAAAATATCATCTACCTATTCTTTTGACCTGCAAAACAGTAACACAAATTCATCAGCTTTCACCAACTCTTAGATGAAGTGGTAGCGGATATCGATGTGCTTCATCTTGCCATAAAATATTGGATCCTTTGACAGTGATATGGTAGAATTATTATCATAGAAAATGGTTGTTACCCCTTTCGATGGATGATTCAGCTCACCCAAGATTCTTCGCAGCCATACTACCTTGCATGCAGCTGATATGGCGGTAATATACTCTACCTCTACAGTGGACAACACAACTATCAATTTCTTCTTGTACGACCATGAAATTGCTTCCAATACAATATGGAAATCATAGCCAAAAGTTCTCTTCTGTTCATTAATGATTCCAGTACAATCGTTATCTATGTAGCAAACCAGTTCCAGCTGGTCCTTTATGGCATAAAAAATTCCATGGTTTCACATCCTATTGACATAGTGTAAAATCCTTTTACCTACTTTCCAGTGCGTGTCCTTCAAAATCTCCATAAACCTACTAATCAAGCTCCCTCCAAACATCAAATTTGGTAGGGTTGCAGTCAAATACATAAGACTGCCAACTATCCTCTTAAAGAGAGTTGGATCAACATTACAAGCATGGAACAATAGAATAATTATAATTGTTTAAAAATAAAAGATAAAATCTATGTTAACATCATTGGATCATTTTAAGGGTTTAGGTCGTATGGTTTAAACATTAGTACGTACATAGAAATAAACATTAATTCCACTCAATCCATTACCCAAGGTATAATCAAGCACGTCATTTTTGAGTTACAAATAAACTTACGAATTCAACAAAGGTCATTGCTACTCACTCTGTGAAGAAGCTTCTTAATTATCGTTAATAGTAAAAATCCCCATCTTCAGTGATTAACAAAGTTTATTGTTTACTTTCTAGTGTCGACACAATTCGCATATAAAAATAGCAAAGAAGAATAACGATAATCTAGTTTTAGATGATACTTGCACAATATTATTTAGGAATCTCATTTTCAACCAATTACATCATAAATTTTCGGTGTTTACAAAATATTTCATGGCTGAATATGCCTTTCTAAATTTTTAGTAATGGAACTGTACGAACCAAAATAACTTATCAACTTCTATCAACCAATTTATCCTTTGAAATATCTTTATATGATTTTTATTTGAAACAAAAATTATCCACTTAACATTGTACTATATTTTTTTGATTAGGTATATGAAGGGGTTTTAAAAGAGTCCCTGAACCTTATATAAAAAGTATTTGATCAATAAATAGGTAAAAGGGCACATAGGTCAACATGAAAAACAAGGATCTTGAGAAGAGCACGCTCTTGTAGGAGTTACAAAACTCAAGGAAACAAAAAACATCCACCACAAATGAAACTAAACACACCACAATCTAGCATAGGGGATTTCAAAATAGATTAGGCATAAGCTACCCACACAGGGGAGAACATAGACTATGAGAAACAAAACAAAACTTTTGAAATTGGGCCTAGGTCTTCCCATCCACATGCATTCCAACGTGTCTCTGACTCAAGCCTAATTGGAAAAGCCATCTATCCCAACTGCTTAATGTTTTTGTGCAACTCAAATTTCTATTCAAATTCAAAATATTTGAATAAAGGTATCTCTTCAAAAATAAAAATTGTACCATTTCACTCAACCTTTCCATCCTTCCAATCTCCAACACAACACTTAACAATTTATCTATTCCTACCTTCATTATATAGTTGATTTAAACCTTTCAAGAACTCATTGCACCATATTGATGCACCATTTTGAGAGAGTCCCAAGTTAGCTAGGAAGTCAGCAGATTTATTTCCTTCCCTAAAAATATGATTAAATTGGATCGCTTCCAGAGTTTGAGTTATTCTAAGAACTTCATCTATCACATTTACTATAGTCTATGTGGGAGTATAGTTCCCTTTGACCATCTTGATAATGTTTAATGAATCTCTCCAAAAAATAACCTTTCTACATTTAATAGAGCTTACTTGTAGGGCACCTTGGTAGAGTGCTCTAGCTTCTGCCACATGACTAGTCTGGATTCCTAGATTCTCAGCAAATACCAATAGAATTTGCTCATTTGAGTCCCTAAGAATTCCCCCAACTTCGGCCATGCCAAGATATCCTTTTGAGGCTCCATCAAAATTTAGCTTCACCAAGCCAGGAGGGGGGGTTCTTATACAGTGTCATTCCTGGAAGCAATTTGATTCTTGGGGAACAAGGGTAACTAGGACTTCAAACCCAATGACTTCTCAATCTCTACTTATTTACCTATATAGCCTTTATCTAAGGACAACATACCAACATTGTCAATTGTTTCTACCACTACCTTCACAAAGACTGAATCAGGCTTACGAGATGGGTTCTTGAATTCCCTCAAGTTTCTATATTTTCAAAGGTGCCATCAAGCATGAGGTAAGAAAAATGACCAAATGTATCGAAGGCAAGGGAAGAGGAATGGGGATTTCCACTTCTCAAAAAATGAGAATAAATCCTTAGAGAGGACCCAATCCAAAACCAAGAATCTCAGTAACAAGCCAAAAGCCTCCCATAAAAATAGATATTCTGTAAAAAAGTGCTCAAGTGTTTCTTCTATTAATACATACAGGAAAAATCTATTAGCAATCACAAAACCTCTTTTATGAATATTATCCAAAGTCAAACACTTAACTTGTACTACCAACCAAAAGAAGATTTTTATTTTTGGCATGAGACCATTCCTCCACACCTCTCGAGTTGGAAACCAAGGGTCAATCCGACTGTATAATTGAGCATAAGTAGATTTAACAAAGAAATGACCATCATTTTTGGCTTTCCAGAATAACTTGTTGTGCTTATCCCCATTGATTAAAATAATACCTTTCAAGATATCATATAAGGCTTTACAAGCAGCCTCTTCATCTGGAATTAGTCCAAGAAAGTTTATAGGTTTCTAGTACTTTCTCCCATCCATCAATTCAAAGAAGTCACTGAATTTAAAACCAAATATCTAACTCATAATAGGTTCTGCCTGCGTGAGATTGAGGTACGAAAATAAAGGTTGATCAGCCACCCACTTATCATCCCAAAATTTTATAATGTTATTGAAATAATTTTTTAAAATATAATAAGCCCCTATAAAATATTTTATTGAAATATACAAAAGATAAGACTATATAATTGTCTACCAATTATAAAATAAAAATAAAATAAGCCTAAGATGATAAGGCCACGTAGTAATTATCAATGAAATTCCGGCACACAACATGAACTGAGATGATGAATACGTAGTGTGATATGGGATCTAAACTACTAGTTTCATGTTAAGAAGATATTTTTGTTGTACAGATTGAAAGTTTGTAAAGTTTTTCTTTGTTTGGTTATGTTTTGTTGGAGCTGTAGGTAATTCTTGCAATTGTCTTTACTGTTTATAATGAAGGAAATATTGTATAAGACATAAATTTTGTCTCATCTAGGTTTTCTAAATTATGTAGAACAGTAAAGACAATTGCAAGAATTGCCTGATTACTTTAAGATTTATTTTTTTTAATGTATAAACAATTTTTTTCTTAACAAAAGCGTTATTTTTAATTTTTTTACCAAGAATTATTTTTAATATTTTCTATTTAATATAGTAATATAATTTTTTTTTAAATTTCAAACTATTTATAAGGATAAAATAATGGAAACTTTTTTATTTAGGTGCCATTCACCTATCAAGATCTTCCCATGCCATAATTAGACAACAAGCAAAGAATAAGATCTTCCCATGACAAAAGAAAATATTCTCCTTTGAACCAAGAAGAAAATGGAGCAAAGAATGCTAAAGGTCAAAGTGCAATTCTCGTAACAAAAGAGGCAATCACATGGAATTAGAAGTAGCCATAATTAAAAGAGATAGATATGATTTCTTAAACCCCTATAACTACTTCTACTCCTTGTATCCCTACTAATATCCCTTCCTCTTCTCTCTCATCACCACATTCCCCACCAAGGAAAATCATCAAAGAGAAAACAACACCTGATCTAGCCCACACTGCATCCATCTTGTGAATGCAATCTCCCACAAGTGTTGTTTCAATAATCTAAAAAATATCTTCATATCCATTTTCTATTCTCCAACCCATCTTCATGATTTTCCAAGTGATGACATTAACAAAAGTGCTACAAAAGTCTTAAAATGTGCCAAGATGCTAAAAGGGAGCAAAGTCAAGTTTTTAAAGCAAAAGTACCATGAAAGTTCAAAATGCACAAAATTGAAAGAGCAAAGCACTATTCAAGAAGGAAATAATCCATGCTTTATAAGGGATGAATTTAGCCAAACCTTCCCAAAAACCCAAATTTACCCCAAAATATTCTAAAATAATTAAAAGATCTCAATGCTATTGCAAAATCCAACATTAACTCAAAATCACCCAAAAACATCCCTTTCATTTAGATTTCTCTTGTCAAATGTCATAACTACCTAGGTACATCCTAGCCACTCAAGCCAAAGCCATTGAGCTTGAAAATAACATCTTTGATAGATAGTTATAGTTGCCAAGAAAATTATAATGGGCAATTGTTGAAGATCTATGGACCTTCTAAAGACTTGTATGAACTAAAATTAAGAGAATAAATATGGACTGGCCACATCAACAATGTAAACAATTAATTGATGCAACATAACAATGACATCGGTTTCTACTACGTTTCTTGCCATTTTGTTTCTAAAAAACCCATAACAAACTTTTAAAAATCTTGATTTGTAAGATTCATGCAAAATCTATTAATAAGCCAATTCAACTCTTTCTATAATAATTGCTTGATTGCATGATGAATACTACCAATTAATAAAAAGTAAAGTTGTCTAAGTTAGTTCAATTATCTTAAGTTTTTATTTTCACACATTTTTTTTGTCTCGGTTCTTTTAACTTATTTTATAATAAAATAAAATATAAATAAAGAGTTCATAAATAATATCACTACTACTATAAACTCTTTTTTAAAAGACATATAGTAGCTACAATAATGTCTATTTGAAACCTTAATAAATTTCAAGTATAAGTTGTTCTATTTAAATTTTATCATCTAATATTTAAAATATTATTAGTAAAAATTTAATGCATTAGACATAAAAATTGTATTTTGATATTACAAATTGAATATTAAAGTTCTGGTCCATGTGCGGTGAGGGCTTTGGGATTTTTCTATAGAGACCCAAAATCAAACCACTATGGAGCATGGTGTGTGACCAAGATTATGTAAAAAAAATATTAAAAGTTTTAAAATTTGAAAAGTTGGTTTCATGTTTGACTATTTTGACCAAGGGAAGTATACTTTGGATTATTTTGATACAACCTTGGCTTCCACTGAACTGCTGGCCATGATACAAATGCCTTCTTTTTATTATTACATAGGAGAGTTGGTTACAACTATTGGGTAGGCAGGGTTCAAACCACAGGACCGCTCTCAACAAACTTATTTGTCTCAGTTCTGGGTAATTCAGCGTGAAATGAGGACTGCTGATAGTGTATCATCATCGTCGGTCGGAGAGTTCGGAGCAGCAGAGTACTACCTTTGCAATCCTACTTCCTTCAAAATTTAAACTTAGGTCTTCTTAGTAAGTGCCCAGCCACACTTACAATAGCTAATAAAAAATTTAGTATAATAAATGAATTAAGGGTCTACGTGTCCCGCAATCTTCGCTCCCACCGAACAGAGAAGAAATTCATTTGTTTTTCCTTCTTGGCCCCCACCGAACAGACAATAAATTCTTTTTGTTTTCCGTCGCTATACCACTGAACTGGCAAGCAGACAAATGCCTCTCCCTTTCTTAGTTCCTCTAAGGTCAAAAAGACGAATTAAGAGCCTACGTGGTCCCGCCTCTTCGTTCCCGCTGGCCAGCAGACAAAAAAAATTCCCTTTCCTTGATTTATCCTTTTTGTCTAGTTCCACAAATAGAGCCTACATGTTCTTCGTTTCCAACAAGTTTCCTATGATGAAATTTCGTTACAGAGCCTAAGTTTTCCACGTTTCCAACAAGTACGGCACCGTCCATATCCGGAATCAAGAGGATGGCCCACACTCTTGGAAAACAAACGCTCCGTATAGTAGGTAATAGGAATTCTGCCTCCTTTCCGCGATCAATTTATTTTATATTTGCTAGGTTTTATTTCTGCTGAAACTTGTAGACGTGCACTTGTGTTGTTTGCTTTCGTATTGCATGATCAAGGAAATGGCGAAGCTGGAGGCTATCAACGCAATGAAGAGAGCGTGGAATGGCCTGAAAATAATTATCAGAGTAGCGAAACTTTTTAAAAGAAAGAAAAGCTTTGGAAAACATTTAAAGGTTATTCTGAACCTGAAGCAATCCAATCTTGGTGCTGCAAGAATTGTGGAGGAAGACAGAGGCAGAAGCAGGTGCCCCTGTATTCCGATTGCCAAAAGGATGAAATTCTCACGCAGGATGTTTTTGCCAACAGCCGCCGCCGGCGCTGCTCCCGACAATTTACTTAAAGATGACGTCTTTCAGCTTCAACAACAGCTCCCGTCCATGGAAGGGGAGGCGGAGGAATGTAAGCCTCGTGAAGACGACAAGCCCATGGCGGTCGACTTGACTTCTCCTAATTTTTCTTCTTCTTCTTCTTCGGCGGCGACAACAATAGATAAAGAGGAGGAAGGAGGAATTGATAAGGCTGCGGAGGCTTTTATTGTTAACTTTCGCCAGCAGATCAAATTCGAAAGGCAGAGATCCATTTTCGAGTACCATGAAAGGCTGGCACGCAGCATGAGCTGAGATGATGAAGACCTGGCGGAATATGGGGATCTAAACTGCTAGTTTCATGTTAAGAAGATCTCTTTGTTGTAGAGATTGAAAGTTTGTAAAGTTTTTCTTCGTTTGGTTATGTTTTGTTGGAGCTGTAAGGGGTTCCATTAGTAAACCATGTAGTTCTGTCTGTTTATAACGAAGGCGAGACTGTATACGTCATGAATTCTAGGTTTTTAAAATTTTCTACAACAGAAAAGACAATTGCAAGAATTGTTTGATTACTTTAAGATTTTTTTTTTAATTTGGATATTGTTAGCAAAGAAGTATAGGGTTGAGTAGTCTCTCCCAACCATGATTTTTTACAGGCATGAGTAGTCTCCTTCCAACAATGACCCCTCTTAAAGCCAAGAGCTATAAAAAATTTAACACATAGCAACCACTCACCTACCCCTCACACACTCCAGGTTTGAAGAATTTTGTTTTTTAATGTATAAACAATTTTTCTTTTTAAAAGAGCATTATTTTTAATTTTTTTATTAAACATTACTTTTAATATTTTTTATTTAATATAGTAATATCTCATATTTTTTCAATTTTTCAAGGATAAAATAATGGAAATTATTATTTAAAAAAAAACATTTATTTCAATTATTGATTTTGCAAAACTTTATTCAATTTAACCTTCCACCACACAATTTTTGATAAAAGGATGTTTGGTATCATTTTTTTTTAATTAATCTCATCTTATACAACAGAATATAAATACTTGATGATACCATACTTTTTCTTCAAACTGACATTTTACCACAGAGTATTTGATATCATAGATTGTGGAAAACTAAATTCTTTGCTATTTGGGATATTTCAAACATGGTTCAATGGAACAATGAAAATTGGTTGAAAATAAAAGATAAAATCTACGTTAATATCATTGACGCATTTTAGGGTGTAGTTCGTATAGTTTACACTGCAGTACGAAAGCGTAGCATTTAGTTCGTATAGTTTACACTGCGGTACGAAAACGTAGCATTTCGGTACGTACGTAGAAATAAACATTAATTCCAGTCAATCCATTACCCAAGGTATAAACAAACAAGCAGGTCATTTTTGAGTTACAAACAAACTCACAAATTCAACAAAGGTCATTGCTACCGATTCCGTGAAGAAGCTGCTTAATAGTCGGTAATAGTAAAACTCCCCATCTTCACGGTACGTACGTAGAAATAAACATTAATTCCAGTCAATCCATTACCCAAGGTATAAACAAACAAGCAGGTCATTTTTGAGTTACAAACAAACTCACAAATTCAACAAAGGTCATTGCTACCGATTCCGTGAAGAAGCTGCTTAATAGTCGGTAATAGTAAAACTTCCCATCTTCAGCGATTAGCATAATTGGCATATAAAAATAGCAAAGAAGAATAACGATAAACAGTTTGAGATGATACTTGCATAGTATTATTTAGGAAGCTCGTATTCAACCAAATTACATTGTAAAGTTTCGGTGTTTGCAACATAATTTGTGGCTCAAGATGCCTTCCTAAATTTTTAGTAACTAAACGGGACGAACCAAAATAACTTATCAAGAATTTTTTTTTTTTTTTTCATTTAGCTTGTGTTGGCTTCCCTGTTGCACTTGTTCCGTGGGTGTTATTATGTTGGATTCTCCTCCCTCGGCTTCGTCTGAAGCTGATGGCGATAGGAATAACTTTGGAGGCGAACAAACGCCCCACGAAATTCGTTCCCAAGGTGTACCACGAGGTATTTCTGAACCTGATTTTGTGATTCCTCTGCATGAATTCAATTAGGCATGTTTTTAGTTTGAAATTAATACTCTTATAAGGTATTTTTTGGGTCGGATTCCCCCTTAGCATGTCCTTAGAAATTGGATTGAGCAGCATTGGCATCCGTATGAGATTCAAGTCGACAATGTCCAAAATATCTCTAAAGGTTTTTTCATTTCCATTTTGGTAGCCCCGACCAAGCCTAGAAGGTCCTCAATAAGGGTCCTAGTTACATTAATAGTTCACTACTCATATTTCAATTGTGGAGTCGGGATTTCATGGTTTCTAATTTTGTATCCATGGTCGTGCCTAATTGGGTAGAACTTCCAGACCTCCCCACTGCATGTTGGCCCTTTCTCAAAATTTTGGTGTCCACCCTTGGTGAATTTATCTGTGATGAACCCTCTCGGTTCATGTCGGTCTGCCCTAGCAGGATAATGTGTATCAATATTGACCTAGTTAAAATCCCAAAGGAGCATATTGACATTCAGGTTGGTTCTACCCGTATTCATCAGTGGGTGGTGTTTATCAACCTCCCATCGCATTAAGGATTACCCCTTGATGGCTGAAAATTTTAAGGCCAAGACATCTACCCCGACAGTTGGTGTTGTTTTATCTACCACTATCCCGCACCCTCCATAAAAGGATGGCGAGTGGATTGAGGTTTCACCAGGATTATACATAGTGGTGAATATTCGCCAATTGGGTGAATATAAGGATTTTCAAAATTGGAAATTGGCAAATATAAGGACCCTCGATGTCGGCCCATTCGCCTAAAATTTTTCAAGATCAACGTTTTCTTAGGGTCAATTCACCACAATATATATCCAAACATAGGCATATTTCTACTTGTTGGAAAGCTCTTTTTAAGCCTGATCTAATGCTAGGATTTTTATGAAGTTATAAGATGATTTAATAGGTCAAACGTGGCCCCAAATATGACCTTACATTTTAGAGCTTCAAATACCTCAAATTTTGGTGTGAAGATGCTCAATTTGATTTTCTTAGGATTCTCCATTATTCACATTGATTTTTATTAGGATTCACCATGTTTTTATAAGCATATTTTAAGTCCAACCCCTTATGCATAACCCTAGGTTTCACGTAATAAAAGGAAAGGTGGCAAGGCTGCTCATGCGGGGCATATAGTTGCCACATATGCTTAGGCCCTAGCACCTAAGCCTCCCATGCAGCCATCAGTTATGGAGTCGACCCCTATCCACTCTCTTCCTTTGATCATCAAGTCTATAGACCACGATGAAGGGGTTTGGTCCACTGTACCCTTGGGTTCTCCAAACAAAGCAGGTGCTGAAGGAAGTTTCTCTCAGAACTTAGGGTGATGTTACCGTAGCCCTCTGTGAGGTGAGCGACTTGCTCATTTGGACAAGCGATGACAAACTTCTTCGTCCACTGCCACCATGTAGGCCTTGAGGAATAACCCCTATCACCTATTGATATTATGCGACTAATGCTAGTGGTGGTATGCAACTCAACTCTTTTTAATGTTGTTTCTCTCTTGGAATGTGCATGGGTTGACAGACCCTATTCATCGTTACATGGTTTGGGATGAAATTTCTACCTGTTCCAATCTCTATGGTCATCCAAATTTTATGTGTTTATAAGAATCCAAAGTGGTAGGTTTCAATTTTTAATCTCCTTGTTCTATGTTATGGCTTAGTAGTTAGATGTATACTACCAACCATAATCACGACAGTAAAGGTGTTGTCATTTTGCTTAATAATAGCTGGGCAAGCAATTTTATCACTTGGGGTTCTAACTCCTCTCACCATGTGATTTGGATTTTGCTCAAAGTTCATGGTATTTCCTCTAGGATTATTAATATTTGCACCTCTAATGACGTCCAATATAGATGTGCCCTATGGAGATGGTGTGCTTTGTCCTTACCTGCAATGGCTTGGTTGATGTGTGGTGATTTCAATATGGTCAAGAAGCCTTATGGTAAAATGGTCCAGACCCCCAATAGGTGGGCCTCAGGAGAGCGACATGCATGGTATTTTATGAAAAATAAATTGAGGGTTTTTTATCCCAATGTTTTTTCTTTGCGGATTAGTTTCCCAAGCATTTATGGTTCACGTGATCTAATTTTTAGTCAGGCCTCGCAAAAGTTTTAAAAAGGTTGGATAGGGCTATGTTGTTAGACCAACATGATTTTTCTTATTCTCATCAGTTTCCTTTAGTCCTTTTTGTTGAAACCATTCCTAGTATGGTCTCGTCCGATCATTCCCCCATAATGTTCTTTGTTCATGTTTCCTCCACTCATCAATGACCCACTTATGCTCAATTTTTTCTTAACACTTCTTTATTGCAACATGATACCACTGTTTGTCACATCCAAAGAATTTGAAACATTGTATCTAGACCCAATGGAGATTCAGGTTGGATTGAGTGGTGGAATGATGTCATTTTTTGTACCATTGCTTTACTTAGAAGCCTTGGAAATAAGGTGGCACAACTACAAAATCACTCTAATACTTCTCTACATAATGAGATTGCATAGGACTCCTTCTGACTTGAGACCTCCCCATTTGAATCTGCCATTCAAGCCCATGTCGCTCAACTCTAGCACAAGCTCAAAGTGTATGAGGCCAGAAGGGCTCAGATTTATGCCAGGTTGCATTGGCTCAAAGTGGGTAATCACATTTCTAAATATTTTTTCTAGATGCTTTGGCCTCCACGTCATTCCACTCAATTCAAATATTTATTGGTTAATGGGGTTCACATAACCTCTTTTCTTGAAATAGCAGCTAAATTTACATGACATTATTCTCATGTTTTTGTTGCTCAGTCGTACACCCCTGAAAGAGAATCAGTCCTTCAATGTTACAAAGAGGTTATCCCAACTTGCCTCTCCCTAGTGCAACATAATGATTGTGAATGACCCTTATCAAAGCAATATCTTGCGGATGCCCTATTTCAAATTGCAGATGCTAAGGCCACAGGGCTTGATGGCTTCCCCTATGAATTTTACAAAACTTACTGGGATTTTTTTGGTTTTGACTTGCATAAAGTATATTTGTAAGACCTCAATAATGGATCCTTAGGTTCTATTATCAATAAGGGCAATATCAAGTTTATACCAAAGTTTGAGGATCCAAAAATCATCACAAATTGGAGGTCAATAACTTTGCTTAATATTAGCTCCAAGATCATTGTCAAAGCACTTGCTTTGAGGATTAGGTCCTTGATTTCCTCTATTATAAGGTCTAAGAAAATTGGATTTATCTAGAATCATTATATTTTGGATAACATTCTCACTTTTTTGGAAGGGATAGATTGGGCTCGTAGGTCCAGTAACCATGACCTCTTCCTCAAGCTTGACTTTGAAAGGGCTTATGATTGAATTGAGTGGGTTTTCATTCTTTCCATGTTGGAAGCTCTTGGTTTTGGTCCTCAGTTTATTTCCTCTATTAAAATACTTTTTTAGGATGCGTCAGCTGTGTTTTCTCTTAATAGGTTTCAAACTCGTGCTATTGGCTTGCATAAGTCAGTAAGGCAGGGATGTCCTTTGGCCCCCTCGCTATTCATTTTAGTAGAAGAAGAATTTGGTTATATTTTGTATCATTATGCTTCTCTTGGGATGCTTCAGGGTTTTTCCCTTCCTGGGAATGTTGGTCAACTCATTAACGACCACTTTGTTGATGATTCCTTCCTTACTCTGAATGACGATGAGCAATATCTTTCTTATGCTTTGTCTTGTCTTGATATTTTTTGCAAAGCCTCCGACTCTAATATCCAATGGAGGAAAACCTCCTATTATAGGAAATCCCTACAACCTCTTCCTCACTGGCTTCAACATGTGTAGTGGAGTTGGATTCAGCCTAGAGAAGTCTTCAAATTCCTGGGCATTCATTTTTCCTTTCAAGACTCTCCATCCTAATTATGGTATTATGTCATAAAAAAAGTGGAAAGCAAGATCGAATATTGGAATGCTAAGAAGATATCTCTTGCTGGTAAATTTCAAATTTGCTCGAAATTATTGGATTCCATGCATGTTTATTACTCTTCTTGTTGGGTCGCTTCCTAGGCTTGTTATAAACAACTTGAAAAAGTATTGTGGAATATTTTGTGGTCTAGTGGCTTTGAGTGGAAGGGCTTTCACAGAGTGGCTTGGGATATTTGTTGTCTACCACGACAAGCAGGGGGTATGGGTTTGTTGGACTATAAGCATCAAGGGTTAGCCCTATGTGCTAAATATATTGTGCGGGCTCTCAAAGGACCTAAAGCATAGAAAGTTCTTATCAAACATTGCATCTCGACTGGGCTTCCCCTCAACTGTCATGCCTAGGTAGGAATGGTTTTTCCATCTCTAGTGCTGGCCTTAGTTTTCATTAAAATCCATGGGTCCTTTTTCATCAAAAGCATATGAAAGTCTTGGCAACAATTAAACCCTTGGATTTTTTGGAATGCAATTCGTTCACATAAGGACCTTTCCATTAATATTATTAATTTTTGGTGGTCCCCTATCTTCAAGCTTCAGGGTAAGCCATTGGGTCAAGTTCCTTGGGTCCATACCCAAAAATGTTTTAAGCAGGGCATTGCCACCATTGCATATTTCTACTCCAGGGAAAAAAGAGACTAAATTCCTTAGAATAATTTTAAAAGGATGTTCTATTTGTCCAATACTGACAAGGCTATGTATGATGTTGTTCTAGACCATATACATTTTTCCTTATGATAGAAATTAGGTGTTAGATCCCAGAAACCCTAGTGGAAATATTAGGCCTGGTGTACGAGCACTTCCTTGCTCAACTACAGAGCCATGTAGGTATATGACTGGCTTATGCAATATGTCCCCACGATGCCCAAACTCAATGTCAAATGAGACCTTATCTCACCACCCTCTAGGTGGAAAACTAGATTTTATTTAGCTTTGGCATCTCATCTGGAGCCAAGGAAAGCTTTTTTTGTCTGGATCTTGATGTATTAGGATTTATCCTTTGGTCACATACTTTCTTATCTAGGGTTGTATGAGCCTCGATGCCCATTTTTTTCAAGATCGAGTATTGTATGCATCTTTTTTGGATCTATATATGGGCTAGTATCTCTTGGAGTTGGGTGGGTTCTTTATTTTTTTCATTTATGTCCCTACAACTTTCATGGCATCATGTCCTTCTGGATGATCCCATTCAGTTTTCTCTCCCATAGAGGGAAGTGTGGCAAATTGTTAGAGTTAGCCTCCTATTTCACATTTGGAAATCTAAAAAAAAAAAAATTTCAAGTAGGTTGATCCGTGTCAGGATTTTTCATTTGCTGATAAGCTTGAAGTTTTTCATGATGTGTGGTTTCAGATTTGATAGCAGGCTAAAATTGTGGCTATGGACATTGACCATTTGTAGGCTTTGCTAAAATATTAGGGTGATGCCCCTTATTTTGTCAGTAGGGAGGCCCCTGATTTTTCACCTTCTCACCCAACTAGATCCCGTTCATGCCAATGCCCTGATTGTGCACGGTGTCAACCAGTTTTTTTTAATGAAATTGTTTTGTTGAAAAGTAAAAAAAAAATTATATTGATACAACAATAATCAAATTATAGTTATAGGTCTACCACTTTTTTCAAGCCCTAAAATCTGAATAAAACTCAGATTAACATCTCCAAAAATAATTGAAAATTAAGTATCATTTAAAGAGCAATTTTTTTTAACATGGTTCCATTTCTACTTTCCACTAATATTAAGTAACCTACCAGGCTTGAAAATCCTACAAATACAATAAGTGTTGTCCCAAAAAGTGCCATAGAGTGTTGCAAGAAGTAGCAAAAAAACCAACAAATAATTGTTCATCCTCCATTGATCCACAAGGATCAGTGGACTCCGAACCTATCCTCATCCTTACCTAAGTCTTTGTTGGCCAAATTAAGAACCATTTGGTTCACATCCAACCATTCAGAAGTGTTCTTATCCTGATTAGAATTCAACATGTATCCAACCAGACTTTCATAGCCATGTTTAGCCAAAAAATTAGCAACTACATTATTTTATCTATCAACATAGACCAAGATGGCATGGTGTAGCTGCATGGAACTCATTTTTGTCCTTGTACATGCATAAGTTGGTTCATCCTTACCCAAATTCGGTGCTAGTAGTGGTGGGGTTCTACAATCCCCAAATTTGAGTGGTTCAAAATAAATATGGCTAGGTAATTTTCTATCTTATGCCCGAGTTTTTCACTAAAGTGTTTGCAATATGTATTAAATCTAGAGTGACATCAAAAACCTTCACTGTTGAAGTTCAAAAAAGGTATTATGACCCTAGAGGCTATAAATATGGGGAAAAGGGCCTAAAATTCTAGATTGAACACCAATTACACCATACTATGCCCAAACTTGTCCTACAAAATCCTAATTCAAATTTTTAAGTTCCAATATCTAGACATTTTATCCATGTTATCTATAATTTTTGGCATGTAGACAAAAAAATATGTTTATGACTACCAAATAACCATGGTTTATGTTACTATCAGTCCTTGGTATTATGACACATGTCACCCAAACCAATTAGAAAATCATTTTTTCTTTGATTGGACCCACTTTTTGTGTGAAGAATGCATGTGTAGCTTATATACTTGTAGATATTAAAGTACAAAGTATTTATATACTCATCACATCTAGCCTCGTTGTTCTTATACAACAAAATAGATAACATACCTTGGCTAGTAATTGATAGGCTAAAATCATAAGAAAATCACATGGTTCTAGTAGACTATACACATATCATTAGAGCTTCTAACCCCTATTACAATTTCAACGTGCAATTTTTAGGCCCTAAATTGAAGCTCATATACGAAAATTTGCCTCTTCTCTCTCAGAATGTAGTAGAAAATCTTCAAACTCCTCAGTAAGAGGAAGGCAATTGGTACTTCCTAACACAAGGGATGATGATAAGGGTATATGGTTTTGTTTTCAAAATAAATAAATTTTATGTCTTTGACATAAATAAAATGGGGATGTATAAATTGTTTTTTAGTTTTAAACCTATTATTTTGATAACAAGAGGACAAGGTGAATTTTTGAAAGATAGAATTGAGAAATTCAAAATGTGCAAGATATCACACAAATGGAAGCATGACCCATAGGGTAGATTCAAAGACAAACTAGAAGAACTAAACATGAGAAATCCCTCAACATTCAAGCATGTAAAATGGCTTGAAATAGAACAAATCTAGGATAAACCAGAGGAGAATGAACTTGATTAAATATAAGCAAAATGCAAGAGCTACCTCCTTGGAGGGACTTCTATGATATAGTGAAATATTACAATCCAAGGAAATATAAAGATCATGTTTTAACCATAACACAATAAAGGAAATGAAAAGAAAACTAGGTTGGTTAGAAGAAAAAATTGTAGAATGAATGTGGCTTATAGAATTTAAAATTTGGGTTAGCTATAGATAAAAATTTCTCAAAAAATATGACAATAACATAGACATTTTGAATACTAAGGAAGATCCAATTCACCCCAAAACTATTAGAAGTGAAAGGGAGGAAGAAGAAAAATAATAATATCCTATAAAAGAGGAATAACAAGAGGAAGAGATTGAATAGATAGATTTTAGGGATAAACTTGTTGAAGAAGATTTATTGATTCTTGGTGAGGAATAATCTAAAATCCCAAATGTAATGAATACTAAAGAGCATAAGCCCTTAGAAAAAATCTTGGAACAACACCAAGAAGATTCCTCATTCAAATTGCATGAATTTTAGAAAAAAACTTATACAAAAAGGGTTAGAATAATTTAAAAGATGGGCTATACTCGAGGAGGCTTAGGGAAAATGACATCTAGAATACCAGAGCCCATACAAGTACAATGAAGGTAAAAAAATAAGCTCTAGGAGCCTATCCTAGTAAGTCTAGGAAGAGGGACATTGTTGTTGCATAGTTCATTCCAGTGCCACTTGAGCATCATATTCTCCAAGAACAAGTAGTAATAGTTAAAACTATGAAAAATTCAAACTATAGAAAGCAGTAGTGATCTTGACATGAGCCTAAGAAAAACTCCTTGATCAAGATCATAATCTCCTAATCCTACAACTCTATTAAAGGTATAGAGGATTGAAAAAGGAAACATTCTCCTATTAACCAAGAATAAAATAGATCAAAGAAAGCTAAATTCCAAAGTGCAATTCTAGTAACACAAGAGGAAATTACACCAACTCAGAAGCAGCCATAATCGAAAGAGATAGGTATGATTTATTAAACCCCTATAACTACTTCTACTCTTTTTAAACCTAATAATATCCCTTCCTCTTCTCTCTCACCACAACATTTCCCACCAAGGAAAATTATCTAAGAGGAAACAACAAATGATCTACCCCACACTACATTCCATATTGTGAATGCAAACTCCCACAAGTATTTTTTCAATAATCCAAAAAAACCCTTCATCTCCATTTCCTATTCTACAACCATATTTGTGATATCACTGCCTTTTGAACACCCCTCTATATTCACCATCATTAAACTCAAATTAATGGACCAAAATGCTCAAAAATGGTGGAAATAAAAATATGCAATAAAATAAATAAAGAGAGAACCCCCAAGGCTAATGAACATGGTTTACCTGACCACATACAAGACTTAAGGGTAGTAGCTATCCCAAAATTAGATAATCCTGAGTCTAAGATGACATTTATTTATTATGACATGGTGCTACAAGAAATAGATATTTCTCCAATATCTCTAGAAGTCACCTTGCATAGTACTCAAACTCATGTCAACACAATGTATCTCTAAGGTAATAATTTAAGAAGCAAATGTGACTAGATGTCAAAGAAGATAAAATCCCTAGAAGAAATGATAAAGGTAGAATATAATGAAAACAAATTCTTGTAAAATGATATAAAAAATATGCTATAGACTCTCATGGAAGCCCTAACTCAATCACAATTACGAGAAAGAGATGACATGATTCATATCTTACAAGAGCAAGTATAGAACCTACAACAAGAGTTGGAGTAATAAAGGAAGAATGCACAAGTTTATCATTCCTCTTGAGATATGTTAATGCAACATAAAAGGAAAAATTAGAATGAGATATTTAAAAGGTCTCTCAAAGGATATATGATTGTCATTTACTTTGTATTCAACATAGAAGTCATTGAAGCTACAAAGGAAAATTTGATAGAAGCTCAAGCAAAGCTCAAAGATAAAATATAACAAATCCATTCTTTTCTTAGACTTAAAAGGAAAATATTTGATTTGCTATGGGTAGCCATGATAAATAAAGAGTGAAATAGAGAAATATATGTTTCCCAAAATTTAACCAAAGGAAATAGAGTAGTCCAGCAAGGATGGAAAATGTTGAAAAAACTGCAAATAAAATGTAAAAAATTAATGGCTCCAACAAATGAAGTTGAAAGTCTTGGGTTTCCAAGATTTTGGGATGAACATATTTAATTGCACACCATGTAAGAACTTCAGGTCTAAATAGATCTAATCATATGTAATGAAGAAGAACTGAACCAATGATAGGAGCCCATAATAGAATATCAAATTTTAGAATTCCTAAGCAAGTTAACTATGATACAAGCAAAAATATACAAAATAGCTAGAAGGTATAAGGACCTATCATATAAAAAAGCCTTCAGGCTACAAATGATTAATGATAGGGTCAAAAAAATCAAATATATGTCTTCAAAAACATGGAACATCACATGCCAAGTATTATAGAGGATAAAAGATATATTTACTGACCAAGAAGCGAGTGAAGAAGAGCAAAAATAAGAGTTGATAGAAGCCAAACATGAGCAAGAAGAATAATATGCAACTGCAATAACTCTAGCTACTAAGGATATGAGGACAAGAGCTACCTGGAAAGCACCTAACATGTGGATGCAAAGAAGGGATGCATCAAGTCCATAGAATGATGCTTCAATACTTCAATGATGCAAGAAAATATGAGGTGTCCAAAAAATAAATATCTAGCTAGCAAAAAGTTGGGAAAATGTGTCTGCTAAAAAAAATACATTAGGATTCATTGCAAGCATTTGTTGGCATAACCATCAAAAAGGCTATGAAAGAAAATGTTAAGCCTAGGATAAGATAAAGTAGTGTTGGGTCAAAACTTTGGCTAAGTGACTAGATCACCATGCATAGTTTTGGAGCATCATAAGAGACTTGTATAATAGTCACAATTTCAAAAAATATTTCTTGTGCAATTTTGTAAAGAAAAAGGAAGCAGAGAGCAATGGAAGGTCATAGTCCTCGAGTGCCTAGAATATTTATATATGGTAATTTGTCTATGTCTAAAGCATCTCCTATCTATGGCAAACTATGTTAAAAATATTTTATTTTTGTAGGGGGTACCACCACCCAAGTATCTCGATTTCCTTTACTTTCATTTCTTCTTCTCATATTTTCTTTCATTTATATTTTTGCTTCCCATTTATTTACATTCTTCTTCCCCTTGTTCATCCTATTGTTGCACATACTTCAGCTTTACTATTTCTTCCACTCCTCGTTATATATTATTCTTTATCATAATTCATCACCCTTATTATCTTCATGGCTACATTCTCTTCCATCATTTTGTAGTTCTTATATCTTCTAAAATTTTTGACTCTACACCCAATAAATAAGGCTTTCTAGGTCCTTTATTTATATAAGCAAAACCCTCCAAGAGGCACCAAGAATGTAGGACAAAATGGTGTCCACATTCACAAGCCCTTGCAAACCAGCTAGCTTTCCATTTTACCAAAAATATACCCAATTTTTTCTAAGTTAAATCACCCTAAGGTTGGCGTAAGCATTATAGCAGTGCATTCAATATAGGAGAGACTTAAATGCATCAATTTGGAGATAATTTCCAAGATGATTAAGCATTTTTCAAAAGACTCATATTCATGGGAAGGCAATAAAGCAAGACACATTCTAGAAAAGTAAAATTTGGCTAAGTCCCAAAAAGTGATGGTAACATGCAAACCTAGGATCGATCGATTTCAGACTTTTCCAAGTGATGACATTAGGAAAAGTGTTACAAAAGTCTAAAAATGTGCCAAGATGCTGAAATGGAGCAAAGTCAAGTTATTAAAGTAAAAGTACCATGAAAGTTCAAAATGCATAAAATTGAAAGAGCAAAGCACTCTTCAAGAAGGAAATAATCCATGCTTTCTAAGGGATGACATTAGCAAAACCTTCCCAAAAGCCGAAATTTACCCCAAAAAGCTTCTAAAATAATTAAAAGAACCCAATGCTACTGCAAAATCTAACATTAACTCAAAATCACCTAAAAACATCCCTTTCATTTAGATTACTCCTATCAAATGTCATAACTACATAGGTACATCCTAGCCACTCAAGCCAAAGACATTGAGCTTGAAGATAACATCTCTAATAAATAGTTGCCAAGCAAATTATAATGGGCAATAGTTGAATATCTATGGACCTTCTAGAGATTTGTATGAACTAAAATTGAGAGAAGAAATATGGACTATCCACATCAGCAATGTAAACAATTAATTGATGCATCATGAAAATGACTTTGGTTCCTACTAGCGTTTCTTGCCAAGTTTTTTCTAACAAACCCATAACAAAATTTTAAAAATCTTGAGTTGTAAAATTCATGTAAAATCTATTAATAACCCAATTCACCTCATAATTATGAATACTACCAATTAATAAAAAGTAAAGTTGTTTGGTCTTCACAGTGTTTACATTCTCAAGTTTTTATGAATGAATTTTATATTTTAACATATTTTTGTTTCACTTTATGATTATTAAATTTTGCTAAAATGAATTCTATTGAATTAAATCACTATTTGGATTACTCTTCATATAATATTTAAAATACTTATATTTTCAAATATGCTTTTATATAATTTCTCAAAATTATCTTTAATTTTTTCTTTTTTCTTTTATCTCAATATTAGTTCTTCTAACTTATTTTATAATAAAATAAAATATAAATAGAAGTTCATAAATACTATCACTACTACTATAAGCTCTTTTTTAAAAGACATATAATAGCCACAATAATGTCTATTTGAACCCTTAATAAATTGTATAGGTTTTTCTATTTATCATCTAATATTTAATAAAATAAAATATAAATAGAACTTCATAAATACTATCACTACGACTATAATATCTTTTTTAAAAGACATATAGTAGCCACAATAAAGACATATAGTAGCCACAATAACGTCTATTTGAACCCTTAATAAATTTCAAGTATAGGTTGTTCTATTTAAATTTTATCATCTAATATTTAGAAGATTGTCTTAGGGGACAACCCAAAGGTTTGAGCTTTGACTCTTCTTCGGGAGGTCTAAGGTTCAAACCGTGGAATGGGTGAGTGTGTGAGGGGTGAGTGCGTTTATAAATTTTTTTAATAGATTAAACTTAAAAATTGTATTTTGATATCGCAAATTGAATATTAAAGTTTTGATCCATGTGTGATTAGGGCAAATTGAATATTATAGTTTTGATCCATGTGTGATTAGGGCAAATTGAATATTATAGTTTTGATCCATGTGTGATTAGAGTTTTGGGCTTTCTATAAGGAGACCCACGTGTGATTAATGCAAATTGAATATTATAGTTTTGATCCATGTGCGATTAGGGCTTTGGCTTTTCTTTGCGGAGACCCAGATTCAAACCACATTGGAGCATGGTATGTGTGACCAAGCTTATGTAAAAAAAAAGTATTAAAGATTTAAAAAATTGAAAAGTTGATTTTATGTTTGACTATTTTGACAAAGGGAAGCTTACTTTGGACTATTTTGATACGACCTTTGCTGCTACTGAACTGCTGGCCAGCATACAAATACTTTTTTCTTAATTATTATTATATAGGAGAGTTAGTTACAACTACTATTTTTAGTGACTTGTAGCGCAGGGTTTAAACCACATGACAGCTTCCAACAAACTTATTCATCTCGAGTTTGGGTAACACAACATAAGATGAGAGGGTAACACGACATAAGATGAGAACCACTGGCAGCGACAGCGTATCATCATCCTCGATCTCAGAATACAGAGCAGAATACTGCCTTTGCAAAGGTTGACTTCCTTCAAAGTTTGAACCTAAATCTAAATTTTCAACCAACGAGTAAGAGGATTTAGTGTGATAGACGAATTAAGAGCCTACGTGTCCCGCAATCTTCGCTCCCATCGAACAGAGAAGAATTTCATTTTCTTTTCCTTCTTGGCCCCCACCGAACAGCGATGAAATTCTATCTTTTTCCTTCGCTACCACTGAACTGGCCAGCAGACAAATGCCTCTTTCTTACTTCCTCTAAGGTCAAATAGACGGATTAAGAGCCTACGTGGTCCGTCTCTTCGTTCGCACTGGTCAGAAGACACAAAAATTTCCCTTTCCTTTAGAGTTCATGTGATTTATACTTTTTGTCTAGTTCCACAAATAGAACCTACATGTTCCTCGTTTCCAACAAGCTTCCTATGATGAAATTTCGTTCCAGAGACTAAGTTTTCCGGGTTTCCAACAAGTACGGCACCGTCCATATGCGGAATCAAGAAAATGGCCAACACACTTGGAAAACAAACGCTCCGTATAGTAGGTAATAGGAATTCTGCCTCCTTTCCGCGATCAAATTATTTTAAATTTCCTTGGTTTTATTTATCTTTCTGCCTCCTCTTTTTGTGTAGTTCCACAAATAGGGCCGACATGTTCTTCGTTTCCAACAAGCTTCCTATGATGAAATTTCGTTCCAGAGACTAAGTTTTCCGGGTTTCCAACAAGTACGGCACCGTCCATATCCGGAATCAAGAAAATGGCCAACACACTTGGAAAACAAACGCTCCGTATAGTAGGTAATAGGAATTCTGCCTCCTTTCCGCAATCAATTTATTTTATATTTGCTTGGTTTTATTTCTGCTGAAACTTGTAGACGTGCACTTGTGTTGTTTGCTTTCTTATTGCATGATCAAGGAAATGGCGAAGCTGGAGGCTATCAACGAAATGAAGAGAGCGTGAAATGGCCTGAAAAAAATTATCAGAGTAGGGAAACTTATTAAAAGAAAGAAAAGCTTCGGAAAACATTTGAAGGTTATTCTGAACCTGAAGCAGTCCAATCTTGGTGCTGCAAGAATTGTGGAGGAAGATAGAGGCAGGAGCAGGTGCTTCTGTATTCCGATTGCCAAAAGGATGAAATTCTCTAGCAAGAAGTTTTTGCCAACACCCGCCGCCGGCAGCTTCAACAACAGCTACCGTTCATGGAAGGGGAGGCGGAGGAATGTAAGCCTCGTGGAGACGACAAGCCCATGGCGGTCGACTTGACTACTCCTAATTATACTTCTTCTTATTTTCTTCTTCTGCGGCGACAACAATAGATAAAGAGGAGGAAGGAGGAATTGATAAGGCTGCGGAGGCTTTTATAACTAACTTTCGCCAGCAGATAAAATTCGAAAGGCAGAGATCCATTTTGGAGTACCATGAAAGGCTGGCACTCAGCATGAGCTGATATGATGAAGACCTGGCGTAATATCTAAAGTTTAAACTGCTAGTTTCATGTTAAGAAGATATTTTTGTTGTACAGATTGAAAGTTTGGTTATGTTTTGTTGGAGCTGTAAGGGGTTCCATTAGTATATCATGTAGTTCTGACTGTTTACAACGAAGGCGAGATTGTATAAGCCATGAATTCTGTCTCGTCTAGGTTTTCTAAATTATGTAGAACGGAAAAGACAATTGCAAGAATTTTTTGATTACTTTAAGATTTTTTTGTTTTTTAAAAGTATAAAAAAAAATTTCTTTCTTAAGAAAAAGATTATTTTTAACATTTTCTCTTGTATAATATTGTAACATTTAATATTTTTGAGGTTAAATGATGGAAACTCATTGATTTCTGTTGGAAATATTAAATCCAACTTCGCGCCCATAAGAGCTTCGGCGCGAAGCATCTCCAAAACGTCTTCGGAAAATGCTTCGGCGCGAAGCACTTCGGAAAATGCTTCGGCGCGAAGCACTTCGAACGGCTTCGGAAAGTGCTTCGGTGCGAAGCACTTTCAAACTACCCCCAAAGCAAAATTCGGCCGAAGAGGAAATCGGTCGAAGAAGAAACCAGGCGCGTAGATAGGGACATTTATTGTTCAAGCGCGCGAGTAGCTGGGGCGTTCGGTGATTGGACAGGAACCATACTTCTGCATTTAATTCTTGTCAGTCGGCCGATGAAATTTCTCCGCCTTGTCCTCTTCCCCTGCCTATAAATACTGGGCCATTTTGTCATTTTGTAGCAAGCTGGAAAAGTGAGGAGGTTAGAGGTTGGAGCAGAGAAACATAGAGGAACGGTGAGCACAAAGGAGCAGCTGCAGCAAGGATTTCGACCAGCAGAGTAGCAGAAAGGTGAAACCAGCAGCCGCTTGCAGCTGGAGTGTGAAGCAGCAGTCTCCAAGCAGTTTGTGTTTATCCTACAGATTTCTATCTTGCAGAAGTTTGTAATCACTTCAATAGGAAGCTTTGTAATCCAGCGTTATAGTGAATATATAATATATTTATCTCGCTATTTGACTCTCTATGTTTCTTCTTATCTGTCGATATTCCTTAGCTTGGGTTTGCCCCGAAGTGGCTAAATCCCCATTCAATCCAGAAAGGATCAAGTTTGACTGTGCTGAAGCACATTGCAGTGAGTTACAGAGGTTCGTAGCCTTCCTACCTGAAGAACTCACTTCAACATGAAAATCCTCGAAATGAAATCCCCGAAGTGATTTCACTTCGAAGGTAAACTGATCGAAGCAGTTGCTTCGCTGAGAACTCCCCCGAAGCAGTTTTACTTCGGCAGTTTCTTCTCCGAAGTATTTACTTTGACAACCACTTTTCTCGAAGTAGTTTCACTTCGGCAGTGGATCCCCGAAGTAGATTTACTTCGAGAGATTTTCCCCCGAACCTCTTCCCAAAGCTCATCTTCCGTCGAAGTTCGTCCCTAAGCCGAAAACAAAATTTTGTGAAGCATTTTTTTTAACGCGATGCGGTTCGGAAGTCATTTTATTTTCTTCATTTGGTATCAAAGCCTATGGTGTCATGATGTGGAGATAGAAGCATGGCTTCCAAAATAAATTTGTTGTAGTTGCAAATCCCGATATTTAACGACAAGAACTATGATTACTGGAGCATCCAGATGAAGATCCTCTTTGGGTCTTAGGATTTGTGGGACTTGGTCAAGAATGGGTACCCAAAACCAGCAAATGCAGTAGTGCTGGCTGCCCTCTCCCAAGCTGATAGACCTTCTGAAGGAGAACAGGAAGAAAGACCAGAAGGCCCTGTTCTATATCATGCAAGCAGCCGAAGAGACCATATTCTCGCAGATCACATCAGCCACCAAGGCCAAGCAGGCCTGGGAAATCTTGGCAAGTTTGTACCAGGGCACCAACAAAGTGAAGTTTGTGAAACTGTAGATGCTTAGGAGGGATTTCAAGAACCTGCAGATGAGCGAGTCTGAGTCGATGAGCGATTTTTTCACCCGGACAATAGATGTCATCAACCAGATGGGGTTGAATGGTGAGATTGTGCAGAATCAAAAGATCATGGAGAAAATTTTGCGAAGTCTGCCAGTGAAATTTGATTCGATGGTAATTGTAATAGAGGAGTCAAGAGATCTGACAACCCTCTCTATGGATGAGCTGATGGGTTCTCTGTAGACACATGAGCAGAGGCTGAGCCGCACAACTCAGTCTTCTCTGGAGTAAGCATTCAAAGCGCAAGTCTTAGTCTGAGACAGCAGCAGACAAGACTCCCACCAAGCCACCTCCAGTTCTCAAGGTGGAAAATGTAGAAGCAGGCATGGGAGAAGTAACAAGCAAGGAGGGAGATCAAACCCTCATGTCAGTGAGACCAACTGCAACTTTCATCAGCAAGGAGGTAGAGGCACTGGCAAAAACCAGCAAAGTAGCTCTCAACAGAAGAAGGACATGTCAAAAGTCCAATGCTACTACTGCAAGAAGTTTGGCCATTACATCTCTCAGTGCAGAATGAGGATGGCGAACCAGAATCAGCAGCAAGCCCATTATACAGAGGAAGCTGGAAATGCGACAAGAGGAAATGTGCTGCTGACTTGCAGTGTTGAGGAAGAGAGCAGAAAAAACATTTGGTACCTTGAAAGTGGGTGTAGCAACCACATGACTAGGAACAGAGAGATGTTCTCATAATTGGACAAGTCAGTCCAGTTTGAAGTCAAGATGGGGAACAACAACAAAGTTCCTATGATGGGGAAAGGAAAAATCCTCATTCAAACCAGGCACAATGAATGGAAGCAGATTTGTGACATCTACTATGTGCCTGGCCTGAAGCACAATCTGCTAAGTGTTAGACAACTTGTCCAGAAGGGACACACTATGCAGTTCAAAGATGGTGTCTGTTCCATCTAAGACAAAGTGGATGGACAAATCGCAATGGTGTTCATGATGAAAAACAAAATGTTTCCAATGTAGATTCAGAATGAATATTTATTATCTCTGAGTGTAGTTGTGAAGGAAACTACCCGATTGTGGCATCTTAGATTCGGTCACCTGAGTTTCAATGGCTTGAATTTGCTGCACAAGAAGCAGATGGTGAAGGGTTTACCACTTATAGAGAAACCAAACCAAGTTTGTGAAGGTTGCCTCATCGACAAGTAGCATAGGGATACATTCCTTATAGGACAGTCTTGGAGAGCATCACGGCCATTGGAGCTGGTGCACTCAAACATTTGCGGTCCCATGCAGACCACCTCATATGTCGACAACAAATAGTTCCTAACCTTCATTGACGACTTCAACCGTAATACCTGGATTTTTCCCATCAAGTTGAAGTAAGAGGCATTTGTGAAGTTTAATGAGTTCAAAGCTCTAGTTGAGAAATAGAGCGAATATTACGTGAAGACTCTCAGGACAGACAGAGGTGGAGAATACATCTCCAACAAATTCCACAACTTCTGCAAACTACATGGACTTCAAAGGTAGTTCACTGCCATCTACACACCGTAGTAGAATGGTGTATCTGAGAGGAAGAACAGAACGATCATGGAGATGGCACGAAGCATGCTGAAGGCAAAGTGTTTGCCACATGAGTTTTGGGTAGAATCTGTAAGCTATGCAGTTTATCTGCTGAACCGATGTCCCACCAAAAGTGTGAAGGATAGAATTCCAGAGTAAGCGTGTAGCAATCTGAAGCCAAGTGTGGTTGATTTGCGAGTTTTCAGGTGAATTGCATATGCACATTTTCTAGATGAGAAAAGACGGAAGTTGGATGACAAATATAAAAAATGCATTTTCACGAGGTATAGCAAACAAGCAAAGGCATACAGGTTGTACAACCCGATGATGAATAAACTCATCATCAACCGAGATGTGAAGTTCTTAGAGAACGAAGCTTGGATCTGGAACTCAAAGATTGGTCAACCTGAACCAGCAACTGTTGAACTTGAGAACTTGGAGGAATATAATGAACAACCACCTGTACCTTCAAGCAGCAACAGTGGTGGCAACAACAGCACACCCTCATCATCCCGATCACCTCTACTTGCAAGCAGAATTCAAAATTTGAAGACACCTATGAAGAATCGCAGCTTGCAAGACATTTATGAGGTAACCCATAATCAGTTAGATGAAGAATATTCTGACTTTGCCTTGTTTACTGAATGTGATCTAGTGGATTTTGAAGAGGCAAGTCAGAATTGCACATGGGTACAAGCGATGGATGAGGAGATAGCAGCCATTGAGAAGAATGAGACATGGTAGCTAACTGATCTTCCAGTAGGGAAGAAGACCATTGGGGTCAAGTGGGTGTATAAAACAAAGTTTAACACCCAAGGAGAAGTTGACAGGCATAAGGCCAGATTAGTGGTGAAAGGCTACAAGCAGAAGTCAGGAGTTGACTATCATGAGGTGTATGCACCTGTAGCCCGACTTGACACAGTCAAAATGATTCTAGGACTAGCAGCTCAGAAATGCTAGAGTGTGTACAAGATGGATGTCAATTTTTCCTTCCTAAACAGAGTATTGGAAGAAGAGATCTACATAGACCAGCCACCAGGTTATGAAATTGAAGGCCAAGAGGGCAAAGTCCTAAAACTAAAGAAGGCCCTGTATTGGTTGAAGCAAGCACCTCGAGCATGGTACAGCCGTATTGATAGCTATTTTTAGGAGAACGGGTTTCAAAAATGCCCATATGAGCACTCCCTATACTTGAAAACAAGTGAAGTAGGTGAGCTCATAATTGTTTGCCTATATGTAGATGATCTGATATATACTGGCAATAGCAGTAGCCTATTTGCATAGTTTCGAACAACCATGAAGAAGGGGTTCGAGATGACATATATGGGCTGATGAAATATTTCCTCAGCATTGAAGTTGACCAATCAGCAGATGGCATCTTCATTTCTTAGGGCAAGTATGCAAAGGATGTCTTGAAGCATTTTAAGATGGAGGACAGCAAGCCTACCATCACCCCGATAGCCACTGGTTTGAAGTTGAGCAAGACAGACAATAGCAGAAGTGTTGACCCAACTCTCTATAAAAGGTTAGTTGGAAGCCTGATGTACTTGACTGCAACTCGACCAGATCTAATGTTCAGAGTCAGTCTGATCAGCCATTTTATGGAGACTCCGAAAGACACTCACTGGAAAGCAGGCAAGAGAATCTTGCGATATGTCAATGGCATGAGGAACCATGGAGTTCGCTATGCCAGACAATACCAGCTAGAGTTGATTGGCTACATCGAAAATGATTGGGATGGTAGTGTAGATGACCAGAAGAGCACTTCGGGATATGCCTTCCACTTTGGATCCGAAGTTGTCTCTTGGTCCTCGAAGAAGCAGCCAATTGTTGCTTTATCTACAGTAGAAGCATAGTACGTTGCTACCACCTAAGCTACCTGCTAGGCAATCTGGCTGAGAAGAGTTCTGTGTGAACTACATCATCCGCCTAAAGTAGCAACAACAATATTTTGTGATAATAACTCTGCCATCATGCTCTCGAAGGACCCAGTATTCCATGATCGAATAAAGCACATTGACATTCAGTATCATTTCATCAGAGAGATGGTGAAATTTGGTGAAGTGCAGTTGCAGTTTTGCAGGTCCAAGGAGCAGCTAGCTGACATCTTCACAAAACCCTTGAAGGAGGAGGACTTCACCAGATTCGATAAATGCTAGGCGTCAGAGAACTCATGAAGTTTGATTTAAAGGATGGTGTTGGAAATATTAAATCCATCTTCACGCCCATAAGATCTTCGACGTGAAACATCTCCGAAACACCTTCAAAAAATGCTTCGATGCGAAGCAATTCAAAAAATGCTTCGGTGCGAAGCACTTTCGAAGTACTTTCAAAAAATGCTTCGACGCGAAGCACTTTCGAACCAGCTTCGAAAAATGCTTCGGCATGAAGCACTTTCAAACTGCCCCCCAAAGCAGAATTCAGCCGAAGCGGAAATCAACTGAAGAAAAAACCAGGTGTGCATATCGAGACATTTATTATTCAAGCGTGTGAGTAGCTAGGGCATTCTGTGATTGGACAGGAACCATACTTCTACATTTAATTCTTGTCAGTCGGTCGGTGAAATTTCTCCCGCCTTGTCCTCTTCCCCCGCCTATAAATACTGGGCCATTTTGTCATTTTGTAGAGAGCTGGAAAAGTGAGGAGGTTAGAGGTTAGAGCAGAGCAACATAGAGGAACGACAAGCACAGAGGAGCCGCTGCAGCAAGGGTTTCAACCAACAGAGTAGCAGAAAGGTGAAACCAGTAGCCGCTTGCAACTGGAGTGTGGAGCAGCAGTCTCCAAGTAGTTTGTGTTTATCCTGTAGATTTCTATCTTATAGAAGTTTGTAATTACTTCAGTAGGAAGATTTGTAATTCGACATTATAGTGAATATATAATATATTTATCTCACTATTTGACTCTTTGTGTTTCTTCTTGTTCGTCGATATTCCTCAACTTGGGTTTGCCCCGAAGTGGCTAAATCCCCATTCGATCCAGAAAGGATTAAGTTTGACTGTGTCGAAGCACATTGCAGTGAGCTATAGAGATTCGCAGCCTTCCTGCCTGAAGAACTCACTTTGGCATGAAAATCCCTGAAGTGATTTCACTTTGGAGTTAAACTAAGTGAAGCAGTTGCTTCGCTGAGAACTCTCCCGAAGCAGTTTTACTTCGACAATTTCTCCTCCGAAGTATTTACTTCGGTAACCAATTTTCCCGAAGTAGTTTCACTTCGGCAGTGGATCCCCGAAGTAGATTTACTTCGGGAGATTTTCCCCCGAACCTCTTCCCGAAGCTCATCTTCCGCCGAAGTTCCTCCCGAAGCCAAAAAAGAAATTTTGCGAAGCATTTTTTTTAACGCGACGCGGTTCAAAAGTCGTTTTATCTTCTTCATTTCCTGTATATTAAAAAAAAATTAATTTAATGTTTTAATAAATATATCAAAAAGTTGATTATTGATTTCGTAAAACTTTATTCATCCTTCTACTACGCAATTTTATATTTGGTATCATGTTTTTTATTCAATCTCACATTTTACCATGAAATATTTGGTAACACCATACTTTTATTCAATCTGAACTTTTACTAAAAAGTAGTTGATATTATTCATTTTATTCAATCTCACCTTTTACTACAAAGTATTTGATAGGGAAAATTAAATTCTTTGCTATTTGCGATATTTCAAGCATTGAACAATGGAACAATGAAAATTGGATAAAAATAAAAGATAAAATCTACGTTAACATCATTGGAGCATTTTAAGGGTTTAGTTCGTATAGTTTACACTGCAGTACAAAAACGTAGCATTTCGGTACGTACGTAGAAATAAACATTAATTTCAGTTAATCCATTACCTAAGGTATAAATAATATTTTCTAGTTAATCCATTACCCAAGATATAAATAATATTTTATATGTAAGGTCAACTTCGTAGATCCTCAAGTCAATGGGTCCAAGGTTCCAAAGTAAAGTACATCTGGATGACTGCTTTTTCTATAAGGATGTAAGGTGTCACCAAGTTAGTGTATAAATTATGGAACCTATTATTGAATAGTCTTAAGGATTCATTAGGTTTTCTATGAGCAGAAGTAAACTGATGGTATATCATCACTAGGTCAACAAGTTTTTTAAAAGGTTGAGAAATGTTGCTTCTAGTTGAGCCTAGGAAGTGATGGAGCCTGAAGGTAAGTTGATGTACCAATCATAAGCATATTCATCTAATGTGTATGGAAACATTTTACAGACAACATCTTCATGCATAATTTGTAAATGGATTATGGTATTTTTGTATGCTTGAATATGTTCTTCAACTAGTCTCATTTCATCAAGCCTATATTGGGTAATATATCTTTCAAAATCATTATGTATATCATGTGTAGGTCTAGGTATGTTCAAAGGGTTGCTTCCTACCATCCATGGAGCAAGAGTTGTCGTTAATGGACATTTGGTATTAACTTAGATAGTCAAGATGTGTAATACAAATACTATGCCAAGAAAAATATGGGACTCGAAATACGACCTTCCTTCTAGTGCTAGTTCTATTGAGCACCAAAAGGCCAAAGATATGGGTCACAAGGACTTAGAATATTTAACAATTAAGCAAATAATAACTAAAGTGACAGTGAGACAAAATGTTCAGCTCTCATTCTAGCGCTAGTTCTGTTGAGCATGCAAATGACACATTATCAAAGGCATGTCAACATACTTGGAACAAATATTTGTTCTCTCTTGAAAATAAAATTTCTTTCCTCCAAGTTTTGGGTATACCGGGTCTTGGCCAGTGCAGATAGACTCAGAGTTTGTTGATAACTGTTCCTTCAAGGGGCCTTTGTTGGTTCTATCTAAAAATATATTTTTCTGGTACAATGCTTGAAAATTAAATTCTTGATTGTATGAAAGCTAGTTCTGTTGGGAGTGTTGAGGGTTTGGAGGACTTAAAAAATCAACAATTTAATGCCCTCCTCATTTATCATTCATTGCAATTAAGATATATCACATATATGTCAGCAACGATTCTATTGAAGCCATATGGAATATTAGAATACGTTAAATAAAATAGCTTCAATGCTTCGGATGAAAACTAATATACTCCTAATCTAACAAGTTTCAAATAAAATTCAAAGGTTGAAGGGTTAGAGAAAATAAAATAAAACAAGTGATACTACCCTAAAATTTTTCTCTAATCCAGTAAAGCAAATAAACCCAAATTCAAACCAATCTCGACCCGACCAGTATTCACATAGCCTGAGGTCTGAGATGATGCAATATTCAAGGGAACAATAGACCGTGAAATGGACTATATACAACCACCATCATAATGCGCATATTGAATACAATAAATTTCATAAGCATTTATATTAAAAGATAAGTTATTGAGTACAATGTTGTAGGGTTGCCAACTTTAGTGGATTACAAAGAACCAAGCTCAAAACAATAGCCACCTAGTTCAGAAAAACCATCCAACTACAAAGGAAAATAAGAAAAAAGCTAAAAGGGTGCAATACTAATAGATGGCTTCCGACCTTTATAATCGACAAGGGAGCCAATATTTATACAATTTCTAGTCCTCCCCTAGTGTTACAATCTTACAATTAATGTCTAGACCTTTTGAATTGAATTTCCCACCCTACGACTACCATGCTTCCATTAAATATAGAGTACCATGACCATGTCTCATTAAATCTTCATCTACAGAAAGCTCTGCAACTACTGAACTTTATTAATTTTTAATGTGTACAATGCTCAGGAGTTCTAAAATTGCCATATTGCATTAATTCTTCATTCAACTCAATGTAGGTGGGTCATTAATTTATTTGCATATGCTATTTTGTGTGATCGTACCTGCCTTGTTCACATTGAAAATCCATGCCTACCAGTATGTCTATCATTTACTACAACTACCAATAAAAATCCTACAAAATTTTTAAAAGGGACGACAGTTAAAAATTTATACTATTATTAATTTAATTATTTTAATCTTCCTAAGGTTTTAATTTTAAATTTTTAAACTTTTAATTTTATAAAGTTCTAAGGTTTTGAATTTTTTTATTTTTTATAATTATTATTTTTTTAATTTTTAAATTTTTTCTCCTAAGATTGCAAAAATATTTTCACGTCATATAATTTCAATGAAATCATGCCTAAGTCCAAGAAATTTCATGCCATGGGTTTTTGTGCAAGCTCCAAGAGAGGGGGTCCCAATTTGGGATTTAGGCCCCTTTGTCTAGTCAGCTTCTTCGTTGAAAGTTTTCGTGCAAGCTCTAGGAGGAGGTCCCAATTTGGGATTTAGGCCCCTTTGTCCAGTCAAACTACTTCCTCAAAAAAAGTACCCACTGGTCACCTTACCCAAGTTAAGCGCTCTGACACCAATGTAGTAATAGAGCGAACAATAGAAAAATATATTCAATGTGCAAAAGTTAAATACAAATAATTAACACATAGATCATATCCATTGTAATGTTGTCGATAACAAATTGAACTTAGTGCTAACCACTAACAACCAACAATTGATGCTAACGACATGTTAATTAAACTAACCTACTAACCATAAGTTATTCATAATAGTGAATAACTTCATGGTAAAAATAAGGTAATAACCTAACTTACTAAGGTAAAAATAAATTACCTTAATATCTACCCTAACATTTACATAAGCTACACTTTGTTCAAATTTCTTTAGTAGGATGATAACCTATAACTTATTATATTTAAAAAAAATATATATCTTAATATTTATTTAAAAATATGGTGTATGAAAGGTGCACTACATGGTATTTCATCATTAAACAAGTTATCTATTGAAATTAACTTTGCGAAAGGATAATATTTAAAATATTTGCATGGATTTCATTCATTTAAACCTATATTGGAAAAATAAATGAAAATGGTGTTTACTCATTCATCCTCGTTATATTTTAAAATGTACTTTAATTTAATTTTAAAAAGTTATCTTTTAAAATGTACTTTAATTTAATTTTAAAAAGTTATCTTGTTTTCACACATTCTTTTGTCTCAATATTAATTCTAAACAAGTTATCTATTGAAATTAACTTTGCAAAAGGGTAATATTTAAAATATTTGCATTGATTTCATTCATCCAAACCTACCACTTGAGTGCTTTTATTTAATTTTTCAAAGTTATCTTAAGTTTTTGTTTTCACATATTCTTTTGTTTCAATGTTAATTCTTCTAACTTATTTTATAATAAAACAAAATATAAATAAGAAGCTAATAAATATTATCTAATAAAAAAATAAAAACATATAATAATTACAATAATATATATTTCAACCGTTAGTAGATTGATCTATTTTTTAAAAAAATATTAAAATTTAATACATTAAATTTTAAAATTATATTTTGATGTCACAAATTAAATATTAAAGTTAAAAAATAAAAATAAACATATAATAACCACAATAATGTCTATTTGACCCCTTAATAAATTTCAAGTTTAGGTGTTTCTATTTGAAAAATATTTTTAGTAAAAATTGAATGCATTAAACTTTAAAATTGTATTTTGATATCACAAATTGAATATTAAAGTTCTTAAATTTTGAAAAGCTGGTTTAATGTTAGACTATTTTGACAGAGGGAAGTACACTTTGGACTATTTTGATAGAACCTTCGATCCCACTGAACTGGCCAGCAGACAAATGCCACTCTCTTTCTTAGTTCCTTCTTCGCCCCACCCTAGTTCTTCTACAATTCATGTGATATTATCCTTATACAAGCTGTCTATTCCTAATAATTTCGTTCCACAAGTAGAGCCTACGTTTCCAACAAGTATTCCTACGATGAAATTTCTTTCCAGAGCGTTTCCAAGTACGGCGCCGACCACGTCGGGAATTAAGAGGATGGGCATACGCATACGGCAACACTCTTGGAAAACAAACGCTCCATATAGCAGGTAATAGGAATTCTGCTTCCTGTCCGCGATCAATTTATGTTATATTTGCTTGGTTTTATTTTATATTCTGCCTCCTGTAGACGTGCGCTTGTGTTGTTTGCTTTCGTAATGCATGATCAAGGAAATGGCGAAGCTGGAGGCTATCAACGCAATGAAGAGAGCGTGGAATGGCCTGAAAAAAATTATCAGAGTAGCGAAACTTATTAAAAGAAAGAAAAGCTTTGGAAAACATTTAAAGGTTATTCTGAACCTGAAGCAATCCAATCTTGGTGCTGCAAGAATTGTGGAGGAAGACAGAGGCAGAAGCAGGTGCCCCTGTATTCCGATTGCCAAAAGGATGAAATTCTCACGCAGGATGTTTTTGCCAACAGCCGCCGCCGGCGCTGCTCCCAACAATTTACTTAAAGACGACGTCTTGCAGCTTCAACAACAGCTACCGCCCATGGCAGGGAGGCGGAGGAATGTAAGCCTTGTGGAGACGACAAGCCCATGGCAGTCGACTTGACTTCTCCTAATTATACTTCTTCTTCTTCGGCGGCGACAATAATAGATAAAGAGGAGGAAGCAGGAATTGATAAGGCTGCGGAGGCTTTTATAGCTAAGTTCTTTTGTTTTTTGTGCATAAACAATTTTTCTTTCTCAACAAAAGCATTATTTTGAATTTTTTATTAAGCATTTTTTTAATATTTTCTATTTAATATAGTACTATTTATAAGGGTAAAATAATGGAAACTTGTTGATTTCTTTATATTTAAAAAAAAAAACATTTAGTTGATTATTGATTTTTCATAACTTTATTAAATTTAGCCTTCACACAATTTTTAATAAAATGATAGTTTGGTATCATGTTTTTTTATTCAATCTCACCTTTTACCACAAAATATTTGATGATACCATACTTTTTACCAGATAGTATTTGATATCATACTTTTTGTTCCATATGACCTTTTACATATCATAGATTGTGGAAAACTAAATTCTTTGATATTTGCGATATTTCAACCAAAACTAAATTCTTTGATATTTGCGATATTTCAACCATGGTTCAATGGAAGAATAAAACTTGGTTAAAAATAAAAGATAAAATATACTTTAACATCATTGGAGCATTTTAGGGTTTAGTTCGTAAAGTTTACACAGCAGTACGAAAGCGTAGCATTTCAGTACGTACGTAGAAATAAACATTAATTTCAGTCAATCCATTACCGAAGGTATAAACAAACAAGCACGTCATTTTTGAGTTACAAACAAACTTACGAATTCAACAGAGGTCATTGCTACCGACTCCGTGAAGAAGCTGCTTAATAGTCGGTAATAGTAAAACTCCCCATCTTCGGCGATTAACAAAGTTTACTGTTTACTGTCCAGTGCCGGCACAATTGGGATGATAACGATAATCAGTTTGAGATGATACTAGCACAGTATTATTTAGGAAGCTCGTTTTCATCCAAATTACATCGTAAAGTTTCCGTGTTTGCAACAGAATCCGTGGCTCAAGATGCCTTTCTAAATTTTGAGTAACTGAAGTCGACGAACCAAAATAACTTATCAACCTCTATCAACCAATTTATGCTTTGAAATATATCAATCTTTAATTTATCCTTGAAAATATTATTGTATGATTTTTATTCAAAACAAGATTATCGACTTAACATTGCGCTATGTCATTGACATTATTTTTTAAATACGATAAGCCTTTATAAAATATTTTATTGAAATATATAAAAGATAAGATTAAATAATTGTCTACCAACTTAAAAACAAAATAAGTCTAAGATGATAAAGGCACGTAGTAAAGAAAGTTTTTTTTTAATGAAATTGTTTTGTTGAAAAGTTAAAAAAAATTATATTGATAGAATAAGAATCATATTATAGTTATAGGTCTATTACTTTTGGCAAGCCTTAAAATCTGAATAAAACTCGAATTAACATCTCTAAAAATAATAGAAAATTGAGTATCATTTAAAAAACAATTTTTTTAACATGGTCTCATTTCTAATTTCCATCGATTCTAAGTAACTTGACAGGCTTAACAATCCTGCAAACACTACCAGTGCTATCCCAAAAAGGGCCATATAGTGTTGCAAGAGGCAGTAATAAAACCAACAAATAATTGTTAATCCTCCATTGATCCACAAGGCTTAGTGGACTGCAGACCTATCCTAATCCTTACCTAAGTCTTTGTTGGCCAAATTAAGAACAATTTGGTTCACCTCCAGCTATTCAAGAGTGTTTTTATCGTGCTTAGAATTCAACATGTATCCAAATGAAATTTCACTGCCATGCTTAGCCAAAAAATTAACCGCTACATTATTTTTTCTATCAACATAGACCAGGATGGCATGGTGTAGTTGCATGGCATGGCACTCATTTTTGTTCTTGTACATGCATAAGTCGGTTCATCCTTACCCAAAGTTGGTGCTAGTAGTGGTGGGGTTCTACAATCCCTAAATTTGAGTGATTCAAAATAAATATGGCTAGGTAATTTTCTATCTTATACCTAATTTTTTCACTAATGTGTTTGCAATAGGTATTAAATCTAGAGTGACACCAAAAACCTTCACCATTGAAGGTCAAAAAAGTATTATGACCTTAGAATCTATAAATATGGGGACAAAAGCCTAAAATTATAGCTTGACCAACAATTACACCATACTATGTCTAAAATCGCCCTACAAAAATTCCAATTCAAAATTTAAGTTCCAATATCTAGACATTTTCTCCATGTTATCTATAATTTTTGGCATGTAGACTGACAAACATGTTTATGACTAACAAATTACCATGGCATATGTTACTATTAGTCCTTGGTATTATGACACATCTCACCCAAACCAATTAGAAAATCCTATTTTCTTTGATTGAACCCATTTTTTGTGTGAAAAATGCATGTGTAGCTTATAGACTTGCAGTTATAAAAGTACAAAGTATTTATATTATCATCACATCTAACCTAGTTGTTCTTATACAACATAATAGATAACATACCTTGGCTAGTAATTGATAGGATAAAGTCAGAAGAAAGTAACATGGTTTTAGTAGATTACACACATCTCATTAGAGATTCTAACCCCTATTACAATTTCAACGTACAATTTTTAGGTCCTACATTGAAGCTCATGTATGAAAATTTACCTCATCTCTCTTAGAATGTAGTAGAAAAGCTTCAAACTGCTCACTAAGAGGAAGGTAATTGGTACTTTCTAATGCAAGAGATGATGATAAGAGTATATGGTTTTGTTGGAAAGCTATTTTTGCTACCCTATTATGTTATGAATTGGATATTTGGTATGGAATTTTGTCGACAAGTAGACATAATAAATAAAGCTTATGTATTTGACATAAATAAAATAGGGATGCATAATTTTTTTTTTTAGTTTTAAACCTATTATTTTGACAACAAGAGGACAAGGTGAAGTATTGAAATCTAGACTTGAGAAATTCAAAATGTGCAAGATATCACAGAAATGAAAGCATGACCCATAGGGTAGATTCAAAGACAAACTATCAAAACTAAACATGAGAAAGCCCTCAACATTCAAGCATGTAAAATGGTTTGAAATAGAACCTAGAATAACTTGGAGGAGAATGAAATTGATTAAATATAAGCAAAGCAAAATGCAAGAGTTGCCTCCTTGGAGGGACTTCTATAACATAGTTAAAGATTACGATTCAAGGAAATATAAAGATAATATTTTAACCCATAACACAATAAAGGAAATGAAACAAAAATTAGGCTGATAAAAAAAAATGTAGAATGAATGTGGCTTATAGAATTCAAAATCTGGTCTAGCTATAGATAAAAATTTCTCAAAAAATATGACAATAACATTTACAATTTTAAGACTAATGAAGAGCCAATTCACCCCAAAACTATTAGAAGTGATTGGAAGGAAGAAGACAAAGAAGAATATCCTACAAAAGAGGAAGAAGAAGAGGAAGACATTGAATAGATAGATTTTAGGGAGAAACATGTTGAAGAAGATGTATTGATTCTTGATGAGGAACAATCTAAAATTCCAAATGTAACGAATACTAAAGAGCAAAGGCCCTTAGAAAAAACCTTGGAACAACACCAAGAAGCTTCCTCATTCACATTGGATGACTTTTAGAAAAAAAATATACAAAAAGGATTAGAATAATTTAAAATATGGGCTATATTGGAGGATTCTTAGGGGAAATGACATCTAGAATACCAGATCCCCTACAAGTAAAATGAAGGTAAAAAAATAAGGTCTAGGAGCCTACCCTAGTAATTCTAGAAATAGGGATATTTTTGTTACATAGTTCATGCTAGTACCACTTGAGCATCTGATTCACCAAGAACAAGTAGCAGTAGTTAAAAATATGCAAAAGTCAAACTATAGAAAGTAGTAGTGATTTTGACATGAGCCTAAGAGAAAATCATTGATCAAGATTATAATCTCCTAATCCTACAACTCCATTAAAGGTATAGAGGATTGAAAAAAGGAAAATTTCTCCTCTGAACCAAGAAGAAAATTGAGCAAAGAAAGCTAAAGGTCAAAGTGTAATTCTAGTAACACGAGACAATCACACCAACTCAAAAGCAACCATAATTGAAAGAGATAGGTATGATTTCTTAAACCCCTATAACTACTTCTACTCATTTTATCCCTACTACTATCCTTTAATATTCTCTCTCACCACCATATTCTCCACTAAGGAAAATTATCTAAGAGGAAATGACACCTGACCTACTCACACTACATCCATATTGTGAATGCAAACTCTCACAGGTGCTATTTCAATAATCCAAAAAATCCCTTCATCTCCATTTTCTATTATCCAACCCATCTTCGTGATATCACTTCCTTTTGAACACCCCGCTATATTCATCATAAATAAAATTAAATCAATGGACCAAAATGCTCATAAATGGTGGAAAGAAAAATCTCCAAGAAAAGAAATAAAGAGAGCACCCCCAAGGTTAATGAAAATTGTTTACTTGATCACATACAAGTAGCAAAGGGTAGTATCTATCCCAAAAGTAGATAAGCCTGAGTCTAAGATGACATTGATTGATTATGACATGGTGCTACAAGAAATAGATATTGCTCAAATATCTCTATAAGTCACGTTGCATAGTACTCAAACTCAATTCAACACAATGTATCTCTAGGGTAATAAGCTAAGAAGCAAATGTGACTAGATGTCAAAGAAGATAAAATCCCTAGAAGAAATGATAAAAGTAGAACATAATGAAAAAAAATCCTTGTATAATGATATAAAATATATGATAGACCCTAATGGAAGCCCCAACTCAAGCACAATTACAAGAAAGAGATGTCATGATTCATGTATTACAAGAGCAAGTATAGAACCTACAACAAGAGTTGGAGCAAGAAAGGAAGAATTCACAAGTTTCTCATTTCTCTTGAGAGATGTTAATGCAACATAGAAGGAAAATTTGGAATGAGATCCTTCAAAGGTATCTCAAAGCATATATGATTTTCAATTACATGGTATTAAATATAGAAGTTATTGAATCTACAAAGGTAAACTTTATAGAATCTCAAGCCATGCTCAAAGATAAGATATAACAAATCAATTCTTTTCTTATACTTACAAGGAAAATATTTAATCTGCTATGGGTAGCCATGATAAATAAAGAGTGAAATAGAGAAATATATGTTTTCCAAAATTTAACAAAAGGAAATAGAGTAGTCCACCAAGGATGGAAAATGATGAAAAAACTACAAACAAAATCTAAAAAATTAATGGCTCCAATAAATGAAGCTAAAAGTCTTGGATTTCCAAGATTTTGGGATGAACATCTTTAATTCCACACCATGGAAGAACTTCAGGTCTAAATAGAGCTAATCATATGTAATGAAGAAGAATTCAACCAATGGTAGGAGCCCATAATAGAAGCTCAACTTTGTGTATTCCTAAGCAAGTTAACTACGATACAAGCAAAAATCTAGAAAATGGCTAAAAATGTATAAGGACCCATCATATAAAAAATCCTTGTGGCTACAAATGTTTAATTATAGGGTCAAAAAAATCAAATAACTATCTCCAAAAACATGGAACATCACATGCCAAGTATTACAAAAGATCAAAGATATATTTACTGACCAAGAAGCCAGTGAAGAAGAGCAACAATAAGAGTTGATAGAATCCAAACATGGGTAATAATAATATGATGTTGTAGACACCAAAACAGCACCAATATGATTATGTGACAACAAGCATCGATCGCATTGACACAAATAGCCCCTAGGGCAGCCCCCAGAGGTTAAACAATGGTCCTAACCACTTCCAAAAGCAGTTTTGGAGGTCAGAGGTCAATTTGGCACCTTTTTGGCACCTTGCTCTCTGCTCGTCCCACCCAGGGATGAATACAAACTGGCATTCGTCCCACCCAAGGATGAATATTAGCATTCACCCTAGGGTGAGGCGAATAGCAAGTTTGACTGGAAAAAATTCAAACCTCGACAAGTCCGCCAGTTAACTGAAGCTTCAGGCCATGCAATTATGAGGAATAGCTTTAAATCAAGAAGAGAGACTTCAGTCATGCATGTCTTTGATTTTGGAGACTTCATGCAAGGAAACTCTAAATCAGGGAATTATCTTTTCTCTCAAAATAGGACAATCAACTCAAGTGGCGCCCTCGCATGCACAATTCAAACAAAGAGACCCTAGGTCTATAAATTGGTGAGTCTTCTCACCCAAAAGGATACAGAGAGGAGATTTTGGAGCAACGAAGTGCTGCTAAAATATATCCTCACCCTTTGTTTGTGCTTTCACATCCTTGATCTCTCTTTTGGAGGGAGGTTATTGGGTGATCATTGGAGGCACATTCTAAGACCCAAACCCAAACATTTGGCCACAATATTCCACAAAATTTGTTTACAACACCCCATAAGAAGTTTTGGACCCATCCCAAGTGGATTGGTGCCAAAACAGAGTCCCAAACGACGGGCGTCCTGCCCCCGGGTGCCCCCCAAACTATCGCAGCCCTAATCGCCCCACCCCGGAGTGAATAGAAATATGTGATATATTTCTCTGATTTTTCTTTTGCATCTTATTCTAGGTTATTTAAATAGGCTGTAGTTTAAATTTCACTTCATTCTGAGCATTTTTGACCAAGTTTTTATCATTTCTTGCCTTTACTAACTTGCATATGGCACCAAAAAAATATGGGTGATAGAGGCCAAATTGGAGAAATATGACCTTATGGGTCTTCCCAAAACACCCCCAATTAGCTAAACCCAACTTTGTAGGTCATTTGGAGCTTTCTAGATAGGACATTGAAGAGGGTGCTTTCTGACAAGTTATTGCAGGTCTATTCGTCCCACCCCGGAGTGAATACAAATCTATGAGGAATTTCCAGACTGTTCTTTTTGCAGTAGCCTCCTGGTAACATATTCATGCTTCTATTAAATTTTTAGGTCGATCTGAGGTCATTTGGTTATCATTTTAATATTTTCATGCATACACTAACAGTAGGCCTTGGGAAATACATGTTTTATTCTGCCTACAGGTGCTACTGATATTTTCTATTTCCTTGAATGCAGGTTTTTGACATCAGAGGAGCAGCAAAGAGTCAACATTCATATACACAAGTGGTGGCAATGTTTTGGTCCACCCATCTTACATGTGGGCACGCGGAAGAAGGATTGCTATCCATGGATGTGATCAAAAACATATTTAACGCTCCTATCCCCTAAAAAGGAAGGAGACGTATTGTAACATGACTTTGAAATCATATCAATAAATAGGACTCTATTCCATATTGCTTTTATCTTGTGTCAATTCGCTCATGTTCTTTCCTTTTTATGCATTTTTCAATACATAGGCTTTTGGCGTTAAGTTTGGTTTTAGACGCATCGTACTTGGCATTTTCATTTTTGTTTTCGTATCCTCGTGCTTTCAATGGTGATCACGGTGGGACCTCTATCCCTTGATTTTTAAGGTTAACCTTCTGATTAAAGTTGCTTGTTTTTGCTTATAGGTACCAAGTTTTCAAACCTTGGACTGTTGTTCGTTTCAGTCTGTGACGAGTGCAGAGCTGGAATTCGTCTCATCCAGGGACGAATAGGAATTCGTCCTACCCTGGAATGAATATAGATCTATTATTCATCTCACCCTAGGATGAATAGCTCCTTGTGCAATTTTAGGGCAGAAATTTAGAGACATCCGATTTGGGCAGAGAAGAGGTAGGGGTCCTAAAACACCTTCTGTCAATTTTTGCTTTATGTTCTCTGGTTATTTTATTGCATAGGAGAGTTTGAATGCTTGTTTGCTTCATTTATGCAACTTAAAAAGAACCCCACACACCACGTGGCAAGTTAAAACAACAAGGAGTTGGTCGTAAAACCCCAACCCTTGAGCAAGACCAACGGTGGATTTCATCACCACCTTGGCTTGAGATACCGCATACATTACCCCGATCGCGACTGTTGCTAGACGTAAATCCTGAAGAAAGCTGACCAAGTGTAGTGGGGGTGATTCCCAGTGCATGAGGATAAGTCTTCTATGGTAGGTGTCATAAACAGAGTGATTCCCCTTCCGTACCGCCTATGTTCCACGTACCATCTGCTCTCACGTACCAATAGTTTCCCTCACGTAAGGGCGGGTATATAGAGAGGTTGGTATATCGGTCTGGAAATGGTATATCGAAGGGGCAACCATTTTTTGGGAGTCATAAGAGCCATCATTTTGCATTTAAATGTTCTTTCCACAATATTTCAAAATGAACATTAAAAACACATTGAACCAGGTTTAGGGCACACTTTTAATATTTAAACGAGATAATCATTGTTTTGTGTGTGTGATATTTCCTGTTTAGTGTAGCATAAGAAATCCTAAAAAATATAAAAATCTATGCATATTTAGGTAAGCATCACCATGGTGTACACCCGTAGCCGAGCCCAATCATGGGCAAGCACCACGGAAAGTGTACAAAAGGGGGCAAGTCGCCTCCGTTATAGTCCTGAGGACTTGGTCATCCCGCCTTGGCGGCCTGACACACAAGATAGTCCACATCATGCCATTACAGAATAGGACTATAGAGGCACCTCTTTGAGAGGCACCCCCACTCAGCATAGGTCCTTTCAAGAAGAGAACCTACACATAGCACTCAACATCGATAGGAGACCTCCCTTAGACGCTCATTATGAGTGGCCTAGTGATGAAGTGCTAGAGCAACATAGGGTCCATAAGGAGGGGCCACATGATTTTGTCATCCCTCCTCTATCCCGTATTGCTGTTAGAAACACTAGACCAAATCTAGAGTATCAGGCTCTCCAGACAGGGCAAGACAATTCTACCCGCACCTTGCATGCATATGAAAGGGAGTACGAGGAAGACCACCATGTTCCTCAAGAGCAGTACACAGCATGGGAGTGATGCACCTTCGCACCTGCTATGTATCAGGATCACCCATTGAGGCCATAGCCTCGGGTTAATGCAGCTAACCTCGATAGAGGAAAGCAACCCATAGGGGTCTCGGATCACCACGATCGAGATAGACATGTAGGAGAGGCATCTAGGCTTCCTAAACATGAGACAATGGAACAAAGTGACTTGGCATTTTCCAGACATGCCGCCCACCAAGCGCAAATCACGTAGCTCAGGCAGGATCAACAATAGTTAGAGCATCTGTGCCACCTTAGCAAAGAGTGCATTCAGCATCAGATAGCCGAATTGCTGCATAACAATGTGCTTGATAAGGTACCAACCCCTTGCGTGCATAAAGTAGAAGGGTATGAGAGGCACAACCCCTTGGTATGAGACAGGTCTATGCGACCTTATCAAGTATTGCCTCCAAGACCTCCTAGACCTGAGCGGGAGGCCACTCCTAGAAACAATGATGGGCACCCTCCGTGGGCACCCACCCATGTGTATAGGTCTCGGCCAGGAACTCCTCAAGAAACCTATGAGGAGTATGAACAAGAAGAAGAGTAGGCTAAAACGCTCTACCAAGGCAAAGGGGGTGCTATCCAGCTACCCCTCCATAGGCCTCAAGTTCCCCACAACCCACAATGGGAGCAAACTAAGGAGGAAGAAATTAAATCCTCTGATGCATATAAAGCACTGCTAGAGCGCTTAGAGTCTATGGAGATCAAGAATTCTGGGCCCCAAAATCCCACTTTACGCCAACTTCGTAGTCATCCTGTGCATCCGTCAGTGCCGGCACCTCCATACCTTGAACACTTTAAACTACCCCAGTTGGCACTCTTTAGAGGGGAGGAGGATGCTCAAGAGCACGTGACTAGATTCCTGAGCCAGTGCTTTGGCATTCAGGATAACGATGCTTTGTTACTAAGAACATTTATAACCACATTCATAGGCCCTACCTCGGATTGGTTCACTCAATTACCAAAACATAGCATCAGTAACTTGGATCAGCTAGTGGACGCGTTCCTCGAACGCTTCGCCTTCAACACCAAGAAAAAGGCGTCATTAAGTGACCTAGCTAGCCTTAGGCAGTACGAGGAAGAAACCATGGTGGCATACGGGAACCGATGGAGGACGTTGCTTTCAAAGCTGCCTTACCTCCCTCCCATGTCAGACCTGACCCAAATGTTCTCAAAAAGCTATTTGAGATCGATCTCCATGCTATTGTAGCTACAACAATATGCCATTTTAGAGGAAGCTCTGGCGCAAGCCAGAATCATTGAGGAGATCAAGATACAGGATGGCGATATCACCAAACCTAAGAAGAAAGAATGGACCAAGAAAACCAAAATAGGGACCACGCAAAAGAAACCCGCTACGGTCAATCAGGTTGCTATAAACATCCCTAAGCCTACACAAGCAACACAACATTAAAAATCTAACTATCAGGCGGTGCCTCCTAACAACTATGATAGAGAAAACCATAGGCAGGAAAAAAATCAGCAATGTCACCCTAGGTGACAATTTACTCCTTACATAGAGTCCAGGGACTCCCTGTTTGACCACTTGTCAACGGCAAACTTGATCAACTTGCCAGAGATTCAAACTATAGACCCCAATGCACCAAAGCCTAAGGGGTACCGGGAGGACTTGTACTATCGGTTCCATAGATAGAAGGGACATGATCTCAATGCATGTTGGAAGTTCAAAGGTTTGGTACAAGACCTAATTGACAATAAGACATTGGCGGTGGACAACCCCGTAGCACCAAACAACCAACATATGGGAGTCTTCAGAGACCCCTTGCCTTCCCATGAGGCACAGACAAAACCCCTTCAAGTCAATGAGGTGCAACATAATTGCCCCATGCAGGGGTATGTAGGGATGATAAGCATCGTGACTAGGAACAAGAGGTATCAAGGAGCTGCCCCTACGGAGACCACTAGAGAAGTTCCATCGATGTCACAACCTCAACAACACCCTACGCAACCTCCCCCGCCTAGACCGGTGGCCATGATTCGGACTAGACTTACCCAAAGTCTAAGGACCATGTCGGCTAGGCTCTCCATATACGAGCTCATTCAACAATCAGTGCCCCATCGGGAGGCTCTAATGGAGATATTAAAAACTATCGAGCTACATCCCCATGAAGCAAACTCTTTCAACAACTTTGTGGGACATGTAAAATAATGTACAGAACCAGTCATCACCTTTAGAGAAGATGAATTGAAATCGGTGACTAGTGATGTGGTGGATCCACCCCTGCACGTCATTGCATGGGTCAACGAGATTCAATATAAGAGGGTGTTGGTGGACACTGGCTCATCCAGTAATATCATCACAACAATAGCACTGAAACATTTGAAGTTGCCAGCATCTCACATCGTGGCCTCCACCTATACACTGTGAGCATTCAATGATGCAATATGCTCGACAGTTGGCACAATTTTCTTACCTATCCAAGTGGGACAAAAGACTATTCATACATTGTGCCACATCTTGGAAGGTGATATGGCTTATAATATCTTACTGGGCCGGCCTTGGATTAGGGACATGAAGTGTGTCCCTTCAATAGCTCATAAGTTCCTAAAGTATACATTTGAAGGATAGGTGCATGTAGTCCCGGCAGACTTAGAGCCCTTCAAGTACTGCAATACGGTGCAATTCATGCCACAATTGACCCTTCCATCAACACATTTGGATTTTCAGTTGAATCCATCTAAACAGGGTCCGATTTCGTAGGCATCTTCGTTGACCAATCCATCAAGTCCCCATCTAGGTCCATCTTCCTCAGCTAGTCCTTCAACAACGATGCCACCTACGATGGCCACATCAAAGGACAAGGGAAAGAAACCCCTAGAAGAGGAACCACCCCTAGTCTCAACCATCTCTACAGAAGAGATGCCTAGTCGAATGGAAGTCGAGACGCCTAGTTCACCCCACATGGAGTGGACTCTGGAAGGACTCCCATTCGCTCCCCCTCAACCGCCAACAATCACCGTTGAGATGGCCAACACGGGCCTAGGGGAGTATATAGTGCGAAACATTATTGCAACGCCTACACTTGAGTCCATGCAGGACATGGGGAGGCCTCGACTCCCCATCGGCTCTGTGGTTCCTCTAGGCTACCCACCCAATCAGACAAACTTTTTTTATGGGGGCCTGGATAATGGCGTTGAAACTTGTATGCAAGAAGACGAAGATGAAGAGCCCTTTGTAGAGGATGTCAACTATTTGTCCAACCTAGACTTTGCATTGAGATATCTTGGCCAATGCAATTGGCATGGATATGGGTTGGGCAGGTATGAGCAAGGAGTGCGTGTTCTTTGCCAACCGAGATATCAAATGTCGTATGACAAGTCAGGAGTAGGGTTCAACCACCCCTTGCCCCTAGACATCTTGGTGGAGAACATGCAAGGCCTAGGGATAGGCAACAAGGATGGGTTGGCATTAGATGCATATGCCAATCCTAACACAACATATACATTGGGAGATTATCTCCCATTGCTAACAACTAACCTTGTTGACCATAACAACCCTTTCCCTTCGGTCAAAAATAGAGACAATTCAAGGACTCACCCACAAGAGGGATATGGACAAGACCAAGAAGGGTCTTCAGAGGATGAGTCGGAGTACGAGGTAGCACCTTGGGATCCTTTTGAGTCTGATAGCAATCATTCACAAGTATATCCCATGGATGATGATCAGGAGAGCTTCCTGACGATGTTCCCTCTGGATGCTCCAATTGAGCATATGCCACCTCCAGAGAATCAGGTCCCCCCGTAGAGAGCGGAACAACCCCGATGGGACCACATTAATTTTCTCGAGCAAGATGAGCCTCATATGTCGCAAACAACTATTGGAGCCAACGAAGGCCTTTGGATCTCTGACAGTGATTATGAAGATGAAACTGAGATGGCTTATCTCAATCATATGCGACAACAGCAATATCCCTTGGATATAGATGACATGTTTGAACAGTTACACATAGGGCCAAGGCATAGGTGGCACCTCAACCAGGCGTAGTTATAGCAATTATTGCACCCACCACTCCAGGTACACAAAGAGCATCTTTCGCCTGGAGACCCTATAAAACCATTAGTGCCTAGGGCAGACCCTGTATTTTTATCCGTGCACAGAGCCGATCCATTTGTGCCAGTACCCACAGAGCCAGATCTAGAGCGCAAAGATCATCTAGGATGTTCGAGTTACAACACCGATAGTAATGGAGACCACAATCATTTCATCAACATGATCTCCATTGATTTAATCACCCCCATCCATGATCCAACCGACCCGACACGGTCATTGCATCTAGACCTAGAGGCTATAGACTGGGATCGCGCTGACACACCACCATCCCCATCAGAGTATTGGCCTTGTGGTGGGATGTTCCATTTCACCCCAGGACAGACTCAGGATGTCTTCCATGCTGAAGAGGAACCTGATGTTCCAAATGATGATCTAAATTTAGCAAATGATATCCACTTGATCCCAACTCCACACCAGTTGGAGGATGGGTCCCACATGTCGGTCGAGGAGACGACTAACGTAGACATCGGATCAGATCCATTGAATTTGCAAATCATCAAGCTGGGGGTAAGTCTATCCCCCGAAGAGCAAGTCGACTACATTGCCCTTCTCAAAGAGAAGGAAGGTTTTTGCATGGTCCTACAAAGACATGTCGGGACTAGACCCGTAGCTAGTCATGCATAATCTAACGCTTGATCCGAAAGTCAAGCCAGTAAAGCAAAAACTACGTAAGATGCACCCAACAATAGCCTTAATGGTCAAAGATGAGCTACAAAAGCTGTTGGATGCACAGTTTGTCATCTGCGTGGATTACCCACCATGGTTGTCTAACATGGTTCCCATCAAAAATCCCGATGGGAGGATTCGCATATGCACCGATTTTTGAGATCTAAACAAAGCGAGTCCTAAGGATGATTTTCCCTTGCCGAGCATCGACGCATTGGTAGACGCTATAGCGGGCCATGAAATGCTCTCCCTCATGGATGGTTTCTTGGGATACAATCAAATTTGTATCAATCCCGAGGACCAACTAAAAATGGCGTTCACAATGCCTTGGGGGACATTTTTCTATAAGGTCATGCCTTTTGGCCTTAAAAATGCTGGTGCCACCTACCAACGTGCCATGACGTACATCTTCCATGATTACATGCACAAAACTTTGGAAGATTACATGGATGATTTGTTGGCCAAATCTCTTTTGCGCCCGAGATCATCTCGATGACTTAAGCAAGATCCTCGATCGCCTCATAGAACATAAAGTCAGACTAAACCCCAAGAAGTGCGTATTTGGAATCACATCTGGAAATCTCTTGGGTTACATAGTCTCCAAATAGAGGAATCGAGGTAGACCCACACAAAGTCAAGGCAATCCTTGAAATGCTTCCCCCAACTACCATCAAGCAGCTTAGAAGTCTGCAGGGAAAGGTCGCATCGATCAAGCGCTTCATAGTGCAGCTATCTGAAAAGTGTTGACCCATGAATAAATTATTGCATAAGGGGGTCACATTTCACTGGGATGACGAGTTCCAGTCAGCCTTTGATGACATTAAACAATACTTGGCTTCACCGCCAATATTGGCACCACCTAGACCAGGAGTGTCATTCTACTTATACATCTTAGCTACTGAGGTGGCACTGGGCGCCATGCTAGCCCAAAAAAATGAACTACACAAAGAACAGGCTACTTACTATCTTAGCCACACCCTGGTTAGTTATGAACTTAACTATGCATACATTGAGAAGCTCTGCTTGGCAGTGGTGTTTGCTACCAAAAATCTATGCCACTACATGCTCAACAATACGACGTATGTTGTGTCTAAGGAGAATCCATTGCGATACATGATGAGTCATACTTATCATAGTAGCCGCATGGCAAAATGGATCATGTTGTTGATGGAGTTTGACATAGAATTCATTGGACAAAAATCCATAAAAGGTCAAGTCATCTTCGATCAACTGGCAGAGGCTCCTCTTGAAGACGATCAGCCTCTGACCGTAGAACTACCTGATGATGGGGTCTTCCATGTTTCAGAATCACCAGATTCTGATGAGCCTGAGTCACAGGCTGACATGACCCTCTTCTTTGATGGTTCTAAATGTGAGCAAGGAGGTGGCGCGAGAATTGTATTCTTCACTCCACAAGGGGCTCCAATGCCTCTGTCATTTAAATTAGACTTCTCGTGCACCAAAAACAATGTAGAATATGAAGCCTTGCTCATAGGTCTTCAGACAACAATCACCATGAACATTAAATGTTTAAACATCTTTGGTGATTTTCTGTTAATTGTCAATCAAGTAAAGGGGATATTCCAATGTAAATGCCCAATTTTGCAGGCCTACAAAGCCCTTGTGGACAAATTCCTGGCACAACTTGAATGGTATGACATCGAGGCACTCCCTCGATCATCAAATCATTTTGTGGATACTATGGCCTCCCTGGGGTCACTAATCCCGCAAGACCCTTTCGATGAGATGACAACCATTCAGGTCAAAACATTATCGCAATCCGTGATGGAGCGTGCAAGCTCTGACCTAACACCAGGAATCCACTTGATCCAGATTGAACCATCTCAGGATAGGTTCTCTTGAATCCATGATTGTCTGACTCAAGCCAACTGGGGGTCCTTGTTCTCCCTGACCCCTCTTAATAGCAACACAACATTATTTTTACAAGTTCTTTCCCGTTCAACTTTTGCTAGGGATGAACTTCAAGAGGGATTGGTCATTCATACCATCGAGGTTTCTGATCAGCAGGATTGGTACACACCCATAAGGGATTACCTCAAGCTAGGTAACCTCCCACTTGGATTGACACAAGCCATGAAAATATCATTTAAACAGAAAGCGGAAAAACATGTCTTGTTAGGAGACATTTTGTATCGTCGAAGCTATGAAGGAATCCTCCTCCATTGCTTGGACCAGCAGGAGTCCGCTTGGGCGATCACCCAAGCACACGATGGTACATGTGGTGGCCACTTTAGCGGTATGGCCATCGCAAAGCACATTCTTTGCATGGGCTATTATTGGCCATCTTTAGAGCGAGATTGTTGTGCATATGTAAAGAAGTGCATGAAGTGTCAACACCATGCTAATTTGACACACGTACCTTCTCAAGCCTTGCAACCGATCCAATCGGCTTGGCCTTTTTCGTAGTGGGGCTTTGATCTAATCGAAAAGATCTCCCTTGCGTCGTCTGGTCATCACACGTTCATCATAACGACCATAGAGTACTTCACCAAGTGGGTGGAAGCAATTTCGCTAACCTCTATGACTGGAACCCGCATTGTGGAGTTTATTTTGCATAACATCATATGTCATTTTGGTATTCCATCCAAGATTCTTTCGGATAATGGGACGTCATTCAATAATAAGGATGTGCGTGCTTTGACAACAAAGTACAAAATTCAGCACAATTTTTCAACCCCCTATTATCCGTAGGCAAATGGGCAAGCAGAGGCGTCAAACAAAATGCTAGTCACCATCCTCAAAAAGACTATCGTAGACAGTCATAAGGATTAGCACATTCAGATCCCACTTGCCCTATGGGCTTATCACACTAGCATTCGGACGCCCATTGGGGCAACTCCATTTTTGCTGGTGTATGGCTCCGAGGCAGTCATGCCTCTTGAGTTGGAAATCCCTTTGTTGCACATATCAATGCAAGAGTTCATCGATGATGACACTGCACGAAAGGCCCGGTTAGACCAACTGACGTTGCTCGATGAACGATGCGTCAATGCTCTCGAGCATTTGCGTATCTATCAAGAGCGACTTAAGAGAGCATACAACATGAAGGTCCACTTAAGGGACTTTTAGGTTGGTGACTTGGTCTTAAAAGAGAACCAATAGAATTCTAATTTGTCATCCCATCTAAGGGACAAGTTCACAGCAAACTGGTTAGGTCCTTATGTCATTGATAGTAGAATAGGACCTGGAACATACCGACTCGCCTCTCTTGAAGGAATCAAGGAACTAGAACCCTTGAACATCAGTCATTTGAGGCCATTCCACATCTAGAGAGCCATAGTCCAACCAAAATCTCCAAGGATTCTCGCAATCGCTTGGTCAACCCAAAAATGCCCCAAAGGTGTCCATAAACCCTTTGGTCAACCATTCGCCCCCCCAACCCCAACCATAAACTCTTTGGTCAAGCCAAAAGCTCCAAGGATTTTCACAATCGCTTGGTCAACCCCAAAATGCCCCAAAGGTGTCCATAAACCCTTTGGTCAAGCCAAAAGCTCCAAGGATTCCCGCAATCGCTTGGTCAACCCCAAAATGCTCCAAAGGTATCCATAAACCCTTTGGTCAAATACCAAAAGCTCCAAGGGTTACTATAACCGCTTGGTCAAAACAAATATTCAAAACAAACAAAAACAATAAAATCATCAAAAATAAAAAAAATTGCATTTCAATTCCATGCATACTCATAAAAATCAAAATACAAAAATATAGGTTGCATTAGGCATCACATCCATACATTGCATATTTGCTAGGTCATACAAGTCAAGAGCACCATAGACTGTCATTACTTGGCAATTCCATCATTTTCCACATCAAATCCATTTTATAAATGCATACCTCCAGAATAACACCATCGTCATTTTTAGCTTAGTCAATTGTCTCCTAATGTATATAGGGTTTTCGTCATTCAGCTGTCTTTAAATTTCTAGCCAAAAACTGTACAAAGTTAAACAAATTTTACAAGGGAAAGTTTTACTTGGATCACACCTCGTTATGTAACATCCTTACACACGTTAAAACACATAAAATAATTCCTAAGTTGTGTGAACGCAAGAGAAACCTACAAAGTAGTCTAGGGTACCATAGGTGAAATATTAGTCTGTTCATCCCCCTGTGCGAATGGTTTAAGAGTGCTGAGAATTGACAAAAGGACGAGCTCTTCCCCATCAATTCCCCCTAATAAACAGTGGTTTTCACCACTACCAAAAATCCCAATCACCATTGGTCCCCAAAGTTGTAAGGATTTGTACTACCCATCCCTGCCAAGGATGGGTAGTCATCCCCAAGGCCTCAAAGGATCGATGCCATTCAAAAGCAAAATCCCTACAAGTCATCATCATGACCACTTCCAATCACCTTTGGTCTCCAAAGTCGTAAGGATTCGTACTACACACCCCTGACAAGGATGGGTAGTCATCCCCAAGGCCTAAAAGATCAATGCCCTTACTTCATAATCTCCATAATTCCCTTTGGTTCCCAAAGTCATAAGGATTCGTACTACACGTCCCTGCACAGGATGGGTAGTCATCCCCAAGGCCAACAGGATCAATGTCATTCACAAGCTCAACCTTACAAAGTTAAAAATCCAAAATCAAATAACAGTGGTTATCACCACTATTCAAAAATTCTTGCTCAAAAAGAAAAACAAAAGCAACAAAATAAACAGTGATTTTCATCACTATGTATACGAGCAAGTATCCTAAACCATTGAGCAAATCAAAAGCCTGAACTTGAATCCCTGGAATTCTCAACATTCAAAAAACCATCTAGGTGATCCTCATTATGGGTTTGGTGGACAGCCTACCTGGAAATGGCGGTATCCTAAACGCATGACGATATGTCTATCACATTAGCTTTGCATGTGCGCAGACCAATGTTTGCATGTGGATGAGCTAGCTTATGGTACCTTAGATTGTCCCATGGATTAATCTTACTAAATACAACAACGAAGTTAGTGGAGCTAATTAGGTGATCCTCAGTACAGGTTTGGTTGATAGCCTATTTGGCACTGGCGGTATCCTGACAAATACCACATAAACGAACTCAATTGCACACATAGGGATGTGAAATAACTTGGTTAAACTCAAGTCAGATTTATATCTTGTTCAAAAGTCTTACGAGATAAATGTACAGTTTTGGCTAGTTAGTTAAAATATCTGAATCTCAGAAAAGCTTAAATACATTTTCCAACAACTGGTACATTTCATTCCGTACATCACCATCAAAAAATATGCAAAATACAAAAACAAAGTTTCCACATGCAAAGTCATTCCACAAAGCCATCCCAACAAGCACAAGCAGTAAATCTTGAATAGTCTATGGTGCCATTGACAAGTTATCAACAACTCATTTCATTCATTCCATATGCATACATCATCTAAATTAGAAACATCGCATTCATAATAGCATATGCATACATCAACGTAAATAAATGTGCATAAACAAAAAACAAACCATGAAAAGTGTATAAACAAAACAAAGAAAGTCATCTGTATATATATCATCAAAAATGCCCATAGGCTACAATGAACCGGTCCTCTGACCCCGCAACAAAATCCAAAATCTCAAAAACCCCTTAGCCTAGGGCATCGACCACCATGATCATGCAGGATCGGTGTGATGGGAACTACCCCTCGTGGTGTGGGTCCTATGGGACCCCTTAAGGCGACTGCTACTCTCCCTCGCATCATGCCTACTACTGCCTCCCTCATCCAATCATCGACGATGAGATGATGTTGACTTCTCAGTATCACTACCCCTCGTTCGACATGAAGAGCCACCTCTAGAGGGAATAGAGACCCGCACATCGAGGTGACTAATATCTGCCTCCAGCTCCAACCGATACCACATCGAGTCCATCTCTCACTGATGATACATAGCCAATGTATCATTACACTGTGCTAGCTACATCTGTAGGAGATCCCTCTCCTACAAAGCATCGGTATCCCCATTGTGCCAATGATATGTAGCCCATGCGTTCTCCCTCTTTGCTAGCTATGTTCATAGGATATCCCTCTCTCACAGTGCATCCTTGAGCTCCTCATATTGCCTCTACAGTAACCCCACCAATCACACATTCTCCAAATGCCATCCTACCTCTGTATCCTCCAACACTGCCTAAGGCATTGACATCTCTGGCACAACAACCTGCTCTGGATCCCACTGCTTTGGAACATCCTGCATCTTCGGCTGATCTGGAACCTCATAATCCATGCCCACATCCTCAACCTCCACCATGTCCGCATCATCCAGCGGAACACCCCAACCCTCACCTGGTGCCTCTGCACCCTCATCCCCTGCTGTTGTTGCCTCTACACCACCTAGAGGCCCCTCACCTCACCATCATCGTAGAGTCCACCACTGCTCATACTCTACGGTAACCTCGACATCATCCACGTCCGGGGCATCTATCGCTGTGTCTGCATCCTCACCTAGTGGTGCAATGACTGGCCAAGCAAGAGTCCTCTCGTCCCCTCGATGTCGATAGACCATGGGCTCCCCAAGAAACCCCTGGCACACCCCGAACTGTCGTGTCACCCGACCATATGGGAAGAACTCCTGCTTAGTCCCATGATGCCCAATCAACCACCGCCCCCTCCGTACCCATCGAAGCCACTCTCCAACCTCAGGCCAATCTGGACAGTCCCAGTAGGGGTGCCATAACACCTCCTTGGGAGTAAGTCGAGCAAAGGCATTAGCATAGTGCCCTACGACACCTACCCACCGCCTACTCTGACCCTGCTCCTTCAATCTCTGCCATAATGCCCCGTATCCAATCTCTCGGTCTATCATCTCCACTCGAGTCATCCAGGGCAACCCCATCGGCCTCTCCACCACTATGTGCTGCCAAGCCTAGCACTGCAACAAGTAGCTACAACTAATCCCCTTCTACTTTCGATAGTGGACCTCGTACAACTCATCATAGAGCTATGCCAACAGAGTCTGTCCCCATCTCATGATCATAGGTGCCTCCGTAGGACACTCCACCAACCTAAACACCACCTCTAGCAGGTTCCATGGGAACCTCGCACCCGAAGAGTCGAGAAGTAGCATGTTGGAAATGAGGCCCATGAGTAATGCGTGCCTCACTCCCAACACACCCCTCTCTAGCCACCATCGCACCAATATACCACCAATCTGGAAGTCACCATCTACCCTCTCCACTGGACTATCCACCCCCATCTCCTCTCCATGTCCAAAGTAGTGTGTCAACACTACTGTCCATTGATCCTACGGTGTCATCTGAATTGGCAATCTATCTATCGAAATTTGAAGAATCTGGTAGACATCCTCCAAGGTCACCGTCATCTCCCCTATTGGGAGATGGAAGGTATTGGTCCAGGGTTCCCACAAGTTGATCAAGGCCGTCGGATAGGCCTGATCCCCGATCACCAGCTCCAGCCAAGTCATCTGCTTGAGCCCAAGGGCATCAAGCCACTCCCAGTCAGTCAAAGTCAACGCCACATGTGCTTCAGTGAAAACCGTGGGCACACGGTACCGGCTCTTCACAACTTGCAAAAGAAAACAACACAAAAACATTAAAAGCCATGAAAAACTGTACATCAATAACATGAATATCCAACAATGCATAATACAAACTATACAATTAAAAACCAACAAAAAAAAATCAATCAAGAAAACTCATTTGTCAGCCCTAGGGTTTTTAACTCTAACTGATAAACAAAAAAAAACAACAAACAAAAAAAAAATCAAAACAATGATTTGTCGTTCCTAGGGTTTTTAACTCTAAATGATAAATTAAAAACAACCAAAAAAAATCAACAAAATGCATAAACTGATTTGTCAGTCCTAGGGTTTTTAACTCTAACTGATAAATTAAAAATGAACAAAAGCATCCAGACGAATCGTTTGTCAGTCCTAGGGTTTTAATTCTGTAGGTCAACTGATTAAATTACAAAACACAAAAACACAGCCACAAGAATAAACTAGGGTTAAGCAACGTCTTTACGCTCAGTTTTCCCTATGTCTCTAACCTAAGTTTTAATCTTTGTTCCATTAGGGTTAAGCACAGTTTTTTAAGTTACGTTCTAAACTAAGTTTTTCAGCTAAGTTTTAAACTAAACTTTTGATATTTGCTTACCTAGGGTTCAACTACATTTTCAGCTTAGTGTTAATTTTTGATAATCTAAGGTTCTAGTTTAATTTGAAAAAAATACAAAAACAAAAACAACACACATTACGGTTTTCCAAACTGTAACAAACCCACAATAAAGAGGAAGTGCACTCACTGGTCTCACATTGGCTCCGCCACTTGAGGATCCGATCCATGAAATCATGGTGGCAAGAAAATTTTGGCAGTGCTTCGCTTCGCAGAATTGACCTCCTCCTTAGAGCTCCAAATCTCTAGGAAAAACAAATGCAAATGAGCCCAAAATTCAATTTTTGCCCTTAAATAGGCTTTTTGAGCCTGTATTCACCCCTCCCTGGGACGAGCACTCTATTTAGTGCTCATACCACCTTGGGATGATTAATAAATAGGTATTCATCCCACCCAGGGACAAATACAGAGCATAAACTTCAAAAACAGCTAAAAATTGCACCATAATTCACAAAAACTAGCAATAAAACTGTCCAATGAGAGTGCTTTTGCACTTGACATTCTGGGCATGCAAAACCAATGTCGGGGTCACAAATCCTCACTATCCTATTCCCTAAGAAGGCTACCATAGCCGGACCACTCCACGGGAAGATGAATTTTCAAGAATTTCATCCCCAAATGGCGTCACCAAAAGGATCAAAACCCAACCAAAAATAGCAATAACATTGTCGAACAAAGACGCCTTTGCTCCTGACATTATTGGAATCCAAAATAGACGTTGGGGTTACACATTTTCACTATCCTACTCCCTAAGAAGGCTACTATAGCAGGATCACTCCCCAGGAGGATGAATTCTTCATAATTTTAGCTCCAAAATGCGTCACAAAAAGGGTTAAAACCCACCAAAAATAGGTCAAAATGTTTGGAAACTGCTTACGCATTCAATGGTAAACAATGGAAGGCACCATTACTTAAGTCATATTGGGTCAAGTGACTCGTCACTTTTCTCATGTCGATCATTCTCTCATCGATTTGTTGCTTAATGGGGTAGTCACACTTAGTCACCAATCAACAACAATATACCCAATCAAGGAAATGACACGCATTCAAAAGATCATTGACAAAGACAATCACACTCCTACTTGGGGCAACAAACAAGCGATAATCACAAGTTGATCAAACACTTGGCATTCATGAATCATGAACTCAAGGTTCCCACAAAAAAAAGGTTGCGCCCTTTGCCTACTCATGACTGATCAATGTCCAAGCTCAAGAAACACCTCACCAAAAAAATGTTAACACTTGAATGAATTTTCTTAGATCATCAGAAGCAAGGATTCAAGAATGCATGCCCTTTCCATACTTGGGGCATCAAGAGTTGGTTAGGTTACTGAGAAACCCTAATCATTAGTGCTTTGGTTATCTATTTTTGCTTGACGCTGCACCTTGCACAATGCTTCCCAAAAAGGGGCATTTGTAGACACCAAAACAACACCAATCTGATCATGTGACAACAAGCATCGATTACATTGACACAAACAGCCCCTAAGGTAGCCCCTAGAGGTTAAAAAGTAGTCCTAACCACTTCCAAAAGCAATTTTGGAGGTCAGAGGTCAATTTGGCACCTTTTGGTACCTTGCTCTCTGCTCGTCCCACCCAGGGACGAATACAAACTAGCATTCGTCCCATGCAAGGATGAATATCAGCATTCACCCTAGGGTGACGCGAATAGCAAGTTTGACTGGAAAAAAGTCCAAATTTGGAGACGTATTGTAACACGACTTTGAAAGCATATCAATAAAGAGGACTCTATTCCATATTGCTTTTATATTGTGTCGATTCGCTCATGTTATTTCCTTTTATGCATTTTTCAATACATAGCCTTTTGGCATTAAGTTTGGTTTTAGACGCATCATACTTGGCATTTTCATTTTTGTGTTCGTATCCTCGTGATTTCAGATGCAACCACAATAACTCTAGCTACTGAGGCTATGAGGACAATATATACCTAGAAAGGACCTAACATGTAGATGCCAAGAAAGGATGCATCAAGTCCATAGAATGATGCTTCAATGCTCCAATGATACAAGCAAATATGAAGTGTCCAGAAAACAAATATCTAGCTAGCAAAAAGTTGGGAAAGTGTGTTTTCTCAAAAAAATACATTAGCAGTCATTGCAAGCATTAGTTGGCATAATCATCAAAAAGGCTATGAAAGAAAAAGGTAAACCTAGGATAAGATAAAGTAGTGTTGGGTCAAAAATTTGGCTAAGTGACTAGATCACCATGCATAGTTTAAGAGCATCAGAAGAGACTTCTATAATAGTTCAAAATTTCAAAGAAAATTTCTTGTGCAATTTTGTAAAGAAGAAGGAAGTAGAGAGCAATGGAAGGCCATAGTCCTCAAGTGCCTAGAATATTTATATAATGTAATTTGCCTAGGTCTAAAGCATCTCCTAGCTATGGTAAACTATGTTTAAAAGATTTTATTTTTTTAGGGGGTACCACCACCCAAGTATCTCCATTTCCTTTAATTTCCTTTCTTCTTTTCATATTTTCTTTCATTTCTATTTTTGCTTCCCATTTATCTACATTCTTCTTCCTCTCATTCATCCCATTTTTGGACATACTTCACTCAAACACCTCCTCCTCACTTTACTATTGCTTCCATTCCTCGTTATATTTTATTCTTTATCATCATTCATCACCCTTATTATTTTCATAGATACATTCCCTTCCATCATTTTGTAGTTCTTCTATATTCTAAAAATTTTGACTATGCACCCAATAAATAAGGCTTTCTAGGTCCTTTATTTTTATAAGAAAAACCCCCCAGGAGACACTAAGAATGTAGGATAAAATGATGTCCATATTCACAAGCCCTTGCAAACCAACTAGCTTTCCATTTTACCAAAAATCTATCCAAATTTTGCTAAGGTAAATGACACTAAGATTGGCGTAAGAATTATAGTAGTGCATTCAAGATAGTATAGACTTAAATGCATCAATTTGGAGCTAAGTTCCAATATGGTTAAGCATTTTTCAAAAGACTCATAATCATGGGAAAGCAATAAAGCAAGGCACATTCTAGCAAAGTAAAATTTGGCTAAGTCCTAAAAAGTGATGGTAACATGCAAACATAGGATCGATCGATTTCAGACTTTTCCAATTGATGATATTAGCAAAAGTGCTACAAAAATCTAAAAATATGTCAAGATGTTGAAATGGAGTAAAGTCAAGTTATTAAAGTTATAGTACCATGAAATTTTAAAATGCACAAAATCGAAAGAGCAAAGCATTGTTCAAGAAGGAAATAATATATGCTTTCTAAGGGATGACATTAGCCAAACCTTTCCAAAATCCTAAATTTACCCCAAAATGCTTCTAAAAAAATTAAAAGAGCCCAATGCTATTGCAAACTCTAACAATTAGTCAAAATCACCCAAAAACATCCCTTTCATTTAGATTGCTCCTGTAAAATGTCATAACTACCTAGGTACATCCTAGACACTCAAGCCAAAGCCATTGATCTTGAAAATAATATCTTTGATAAATAGTTGTAGTTGCCAAGAAAATTATAATGGGCAATTATTGAAGATCTATGGACCTTCTAAAGACATGTATGAACTAAAATTGAGAGAAGAAATATGGACTATCCACATCAGCAATGCGAACAATTAATTGATGCATCATAAAAATGACATCGGTTCCTACTAATGTTTCTTGCCAAGTTGTTTCTAATAAACCCATATCAAACTTTTAAAAATTTTGAGTTGTAAGATTCATGTAAAATCTATTAATAACCCAATTCACTTCATAATGAAGGTTGGATCTATAGCATTTTCTTGAGTGTATATTGTATGATGAATCTACCAATTAATGAAAAGTAAATTTGTTTAGTCTTAATTCTGATTGCATTGTATGATGAATTCTATATTTGAACATATTTTTTTTTGTTCGTGGAAAACATCCCGAAAGGGATGCTACTTTTGGGTAAGACCCAAGGAGGCAGGGGTATCCATTCCACCAAAAACGCCTAGGACTCGGACCTGGCCTACCACCTTTGACATACTCAAGGAGCAAACAAACACACAAAACCAATTTAAATATAAGTAAATAACAACAAAAATAATAAAATAAAATAAAAAACATGCTCCTTGAGTGTGTCAAAAATAAAAGCACAACCAAACATGCACAATAAGATAAAATAAACCACAACACAAACCACATAGAAAAACACAAGAACCACATAACAAAACACAAACAAGACAAAAACAACAGAACACTACAAAGACATAACCCCAAAAAAACATGAAAAATAAACACAACCAAAACCTAAAAAATTAAAAAATAAAATAAAAATAAAAATAAAAAACAACCAACAACAGACAATAAACAAAAACAAAAAACATAGAAAACACTCACACATAAAAACACAAAATAACACAAACAAAGAGAAACCCAAGAACAAGAACGAAAAAAAACACAAGAACAATAACAAAAAATATTAAAAAAAAACAAAACAACAAAAACACAAGAACAACAAAAAACAACACAAAGGACACAAAAAAAAACAAAATAAAAAAACCCACCCACCTTAAAAAACTAAACAAAAAAAAAAAAAAGAAAAAAGAAATAAAAAATGAACAAAATAATGACCTATCTAGACCAAAAGACTATTAAGGCAAGAATCAATAGAGGAAACAAAATAAAGAATAGAATGAGCTAGGGAACTAAAAAAACTGAATGAACCAAAGAGAAGCAAAAAAAAAAAAACAAGAAGAAACTAGGTACCTTCAAAACTGGAGCCATCCAAAGAAATGATAGAAAGAAGAGCTTCCCTAATTTGAGAATCCCACCATATAGGAGGGTGGCCATAAAAAGTAAGATCACCTTTGTCCAAAGCCCAATTAGCTAAAGCATCAACACTCTTGTTTTGATCTCTGACCACATGATTGTAATCAACTTTCAAAAATCCCATCTGGATTAACTGAATCTTCTCAATAATTCTTTTTATTCTCCAATCCACCTTATGATTCTTAGAAGGATTCTTCAAGATATTAATCATAAGTTGAGAGTCAGACTCAACTAACACCTTTTCCCATCCAACCTTAGTAGCCTCCTGAAGGCCTCTGAGGATACCATACCCCTCAACAAGGTTATTGGAAAGAATACCCAAATTCTCAACAAAAGTAAAAACCAGGGAGCCATCTGAAAGTCTACCAATTCCTCCCACACTGGCTTTTCCAGGGTTCCCTCTAGAGGCTCCATCAATATTGAATTTTCCAAAATCCTTAGGAGGAGGTTGCCAATTTCTATTCCTATCCATCTTCCTAATACTCACATTCCCTTTAAGTTGGTTGCCCTTAGAAGGTTTAATATTCAATATTTGCATCACTTGATCCCATATTTGGTGGGAGTTTTGGGGGTGATTAAGGAGATGATGGACTGATTCAACTAAGTTGGCTATGGTATTTTCCCAAATATAGTGAATATCCTTCCTATCTTGATTAAAAATTTGGTTGTTCCTTTCATTCCAAATATTCCAAAGAAGAATGGTAGAACCCATCCAAACTAATCGCCTAATAAAATGATCAACACCCTCTTGATTAGGCCAATCCCTCCAAAGTTGTTCAAAAGTAAAAAAATTGGACCATTGTAAGCCAAGTAAAGTGGCCATTCTCCTCCATAGCTCAGAGGCTAAAGTACACTCAATAAAAATATGGTTGATATTTTCTACATTCTCTTCACGCATTTCACATCTAAAAGGGCCATGAAAACCATGCTTCATAAGTTGCTCACCAGTAAGCACCCTACGATGCAATAACAACCAATTAAAGAACCTCACCTTAGGCCAGAGCTTTTGAGCCCACAATCAAGAAAATATGTCAGAAGAATGTTTGGGATTATTATGGCATAAGGTAAAATAACCTTGAGCAACTGAATTCTCACCCTTAGTAGTGTTGTTCCATCCAAAACAATCATTTTCATGGGACCAAGAGAGGGATCTCATATGAAGGATGCCTTGGATATCTTGTCTTTGCCTTTCTGGGATTTGAATAGGCCAGTCCTCAATAGGGATCCAATATCTACCAACCTTTGAATTACCAATATGGTACCGATAGTAATTAGCCACCTTTATCCAATTAGCTCGATGAAGCTCCTCCATCCAAGGCCTCCAATCGAGAAACTGAGTTATCAAAGCCTTGTGACCATCCCAAGAATCTATCCAAAAATTTGCATGTTGACCATTATGAATGATCCAAAATAATTTTTTCTTTATCAAATCCTCACCAGTCTTAAGAACTGCTAAAATGGGATAACCTTTGGTAGGAAGTTGATAGCGAACAAGGTCTTCAGGACTTTTATTCTCAGCATATTTAGCATGGAGATTATTGGCCCAAATAGCATTGGGGTTATGCAACATCCTCCAATATAATTTAGCAACTAAAAATTTGTTGTTATTAATTGAAGACCGTAATCCTAACCCCCCTTCACTCTTAGGAAGCCATAAAGTATCCCATTTCACCAAGGCCCATTTTCTTTTCTCCTTAGTACCACTCCAAAGGAAACGATGACTGATTTGATCCAATTCTCGAAGAACAACCTTTGGGATATTCAAAATGGAAGAAACATAAATAGGAATAGCTTGAAGGACTGATTTTACCAAGGTGATTCTACCCCAACACGAAATCCACTTGTTGGTCCACTTTCCAATTTTCTTCTTGACTTTGTCCAACAACCAATTCCAATCTTTATTTTTTTGCCTTTGAATATTTATGGGAATACCTAAATAAGTGATTGGAAGAGAGGTCTTCTTATATCTTAGTTTATCCAAGACCATGGATTCTTGTATAGTAGAGCAATGAAAGAAAATAACTTTAGATTTTTCTTCATTGATCAACTGCCCAGTAGCCTTAGAAAAATATCTAATGATTTTATTAATATTAGAAGATTCCTTAACTATAGATTTACCTAACAGAGTAGAGTCATCCACAAATTGAAGATGAGAGATAGGTCTAGCTCCATGACCAATGGTAACTCCATCAAGGTTTTTGTTTTCCCTCTTTTTGGTTATAGTCCTACCCAAGCATTCAACAAGAATGATGAATAAATAAGGGGATAGTGGGTCACCTTGCCTAATACCTCTGGAAGCTGGGAAAGACTAATAAGGCCTGCCATTGATAAGAACTAAGTAGGAAATTGAAGAGATACATCCCATAATACAATCCTTAGAGAAACCAAATTGCCTCAAAACTTTGATAAGGAAGTGCCAATCCACTCTATCATAAGCTTTGGATAAGTCTAATCGAATGAACATGGAAGGATAATTTTGCATATCCATGGAATGAATGGCTTCCTGAGCAAGAACTATCTCATCTACTATTTGACGTCCTTCCACATAACCCCATTGATCTAGGGAAATAATTTTTTTTTAAATAAAGGGGTAAAAATTTATTGATAAAAAGTCTGGATTACAAAGTACAGCTGAGCCCCCACCCAGTATTCAAATAAGCAACTAAATCACCAGACAAGGTCAACTCCCAAAGAAAACCAAAAAAAACAAACCACATTAATTCTGAGCATCCTTATGGATCAACTCCCGTAGGTGTTGAGAATCCCCAGACGGGAGACTCTCCCAGTTATCAATACTCTGAGTATCCAATAGCTCAGAAGCCCTTTTGGCCAGGTAATCAGCAACCCCATTCCATTCCATTGAAATGTGCACAAAGGATATAAATTCGAACTCTTCACTCATTCTGAGAATCTGAATGGTCACAAAGGCTAACTGCCAATTAACATCCTCCACTTTTTTGTTGTTTAAAAGATTAACCAAAATTTAAGAGTCAGAATCGCAAAGAATCTTGCACCATCCAAGAGAAAACCCCCTTTGCAAGGCCTCAAGTATCGCCAAATCTTCCATAAGATTGTTGGAGTGAACACCTTTATAAATGGAAAAGAAAAAATTGACCATGCTAGTAGAATCTCTTCCAAAACCACCAATTCCAACATGTCTAGGATTGCCCCTAGACGACCCATCAGTATTAATTTTTAAAACTCCTCTAGGGGGCAGTCTCCATCTACCCTCTCTCCTAACCTTCTTGCTAAGCTGAGGAATCCTACTAGGGCTAGAAGAATTCACACCAACCCCAAACAAACCAAGGGCCTATCGTACCTTCTCCTCCCTAGAGTCCAAATGGGGGTCCACATCACATTTACTATGGATAGTTTCTTGAACCATACACAGGATCCTTTTCCAAATCTATTGAACAGCCAAATGACTTCCTCAAAAATGCGATGGTTTCGTTCGAGCCAAATCTACCAGATGATGCAGGAAGGGCCCAAATTCCAAGCCACTTGGAGGAAGGGGGCCTTGGCTAGAGGTTTGCCCAGACTACTCCAAAACTCCACCGGGAGAGCACATGAAAACAAGGATGGTTCCAGGCACTCCACCAATAGTGCCAAATGTCTCTAGCAAGGGAGCATTGGAAAAATAAATGACAAGAGTCATCCTCATTCTTACCACAAAGGACACATAAAGAGGGACCCTGAAATCCCCTCTTCCTCAAGTTATCCCAAGTGAGGCATTTATTATGAGCTACCAACCAGAGAAAAAAGTTACATTTCGGCAAAGCAAATCTATTCCACACCTTTTTCCACCATGTGACAGGGAGACTCCCGAACTTTTGCTTATCAAGAACTTGATAACCATAGGCTATAGAGTAGGTTCCCTTGGGATTAGGGTTCCAAGCCAGAATGTATTTATCCCTCAATGAAGAACAGTACCTCCCTACAAGAATAAGAGCAATCACATCTCTATCCTCGGCCAATCCCCCTTGGGGCCATTCCTGTGGATCTTTCCATCTGTACATCTCCATATTTCCAAAATACTAGATTTTTTAAAGTCCTCCACATGAGACCAGCCCACTTCCAAGAAACAAATGCTTAGGGAATGTAACCTGGGATATTGAGTCAAGATAGGAGGGTGGCCATCCCAAGAATCCTCCCAAAAAAGAACATTTGATCCTCGATTGCAAATCCAGAACAAACCCTACTTAATTAAATTAGTTCCTCTTTTTAGAGTGTCCCAGATAATAGAACCTTTCCCAACCAAACTATCTCTAGGGATATCTTCCTCAGAAATACCTCTCAAGTATTTATAAGATAATATTTTAGACCAAATCTGATCTTGAGAGGTACACCATCTCCAATAAATTTTCGTAGCCAAAGCCTACCTAGAAAGAGTTGCCTGTCGCAACCCAAGGCCTCCCTCTTGAACTGGCCTACAAATGGAATCCCATCTAACCAAACTCCATTTAGATTGATCAAGTTTTCCAAACCACAAAAATTGTCTTGACAAAGCATCCATGTCCTTGATGAAACGAGAAGGAGCTGTTTGCACAAAACATCTGTAAATGGGTAAAGCTTGAATAACAGATTTTAAAAGCAATACTCTACCTGCAGAGGATAGCCATCTGACAGTATAGTGATTTACCTTCCTTCTAAACTTATCAAGTATAGACTGCCAAGAATATCTAGGCAGAGGATGAGATGAAATCAGAATCCCAAGATAAATGAAGGGGGAAGTCCCGACCTAGAATCTTAGAATGCGAGCAATCCTATCTTGAATAAGAGGGGGGGTATTGAAGAAGAAAATAAAGGACTTGTCCTCATTAATCACCTGTCTAGAAGCACCAAGATATATGTCAAGAGACTGTCTAATGTTTCCAACTTCCTTGATAGTGGCAACTCCCAACAAAGCAGTATCATCAACAAATTGAAGGTGGGAAAGAGGTGGCAAACTGTTATCCCACTTCCACCCCTGAATGAGACCATGCCTAACCTGAGACTTGAGTAATCTACCCAACCCTTCTACCATAATGATAAACAAATAAGGATATAAAGGATATCCTTGCCTCAATCCCCTTGAGGCCTCAAACAGCTCTGATGTCTCGTTATTAACAAGAACAGAGAATGAGGAAGAAGAAATACAGCTCATCACCCATCTAATCCATTCCTCCTCAAAGCCAAAAGCAGCAAGAACTTTTTGAAGAAAGGACCATCTAACTTTGTCATAGGCTTTTGCCATGTCCAACTTAATGAACATAGTTTTCTCCTTAGAAGTTTCCATTGAGTGAATAGCTTCTGTAGCAATAACAACCCCATCCATGATTTGTCGACCAACAACAAACCCACCTTGCTCCTCAAAGATGATTTTGCTCAACCATATCTTTAGCCTCTCAGTAATAATTTTTGTGATGATCTTATATACAACATTACAAAGAGCAATAGGCCTGAACATATCCAAGGAATTCACTCCCTCTTTCTTGGGAATAAGCACCACAAAGGTAGCATTTAGGGCCCTTAACATCTGTTTGTTCTTTTGGGACTCACGGACCACCTCCAAAAGGTCAAATTTGATTAACTCCCAAAAATCTTGATAAAAATCAATCATGAATCCATCTGGACCCGGGGCTTTCCCATTTTCATCTTGAATACAACACTTTTCAGCTCCTGAAGGGAAATTGGACCCATCAAGTGCTCATTCATATCTCTAGAAACAATCGAGGGAATACAGTTTAGAATAATTTTTTCTTCCTCATCATCTGAGAGGGCATCCTCCTTGAAGAGAGAGGAAAAATAACTCTTAGTCTCTTCTGAAATATCCCTGAAAGAAGAAAGCAGGGCACCCTGAGAATTAACAAGAGAGGTAATCAGGTTACCATTATGACGAGCCTTAACAAAGTTATAAAAGAAGGTTTTGTTCCTATCCCCTTCCTGAAGCCAATCTACTCGAGCTTTTTGTTTCCAAAAAAATTCTTCCCTCAGTTCCCATTCAGCAAGGTCTTTTACAGCCTCAAATTCCTCAACAAGAAGCTCCTCTATGATTCCCTGATCTCTAATCTTCCTTGAGCCTTCTTCCACACTCCTAAGAGCTGCCAACTTAGCCAAGGAAATGTTCCCAAAATTTAGTCTATTCCATCTCTTCAATTTATGCTTAAAAAATTGAAGCCGCTTCATAAAGGAGTACATAGCGGTGCCATGAGGAGGTTTGCCATTAGTCCACCAGCCTCACATGAAATCATGAAGCTTAGGATCTCGCAGCCACATAAGTTGAAACTTAAATGAGGGATTATTTTTTAGCCCTAACTCTAGAGCAAAGAGTTTGATAGCCCAATGATCAGATCCTCTACCCTCCAGAATCACAGAACTAGCGCTTCTATTATTGCCAATCCAAAAACTAGAGATCAAAAACCTATCCAGTCTCTCTGAAATAGAATATTCCCCACATCTTCTATTATGCCGGGTAAATATCCCATTATCCGGCTTGATGTCAACCAAGTTCAAGGCCCGGATATGAGCATTGAAGATAGAAGAAAAAGGCTCAAGACGATCAATCCCACCACATTTTTCCTCCAGACAAGTGATAGAATTGAAGTCTCCAACCAAAATCCATGGGTACAGGGGAGCCAAACTTCTCACAAAGCCAATGTGCTCCCATAAATTCACTTTACCATTGTAATCAATAGGAGCATACACGTTTGTAAGTAGGATGGTCTCACCAGATTCATTATCATGCCCGATCATCGAAATAGACCACCTATTGGAAATCTAGGTAAGAGGAGAGATATTAACTAGATCCCATAAACAAGCAAGGCCACCAGCATATCCACATGCACCAATACACTGACATTGCCCCTTTATTCATAACTTGGGAGCAATATTGAACAAACTATCAATAGCTAATTTAGTCTCCCGAATAAAAACCACATCCGAAGAATGAACACGAATCAAATCACGAAAAACTTTTTGTCTGGGGATGTTGTTCAACCCCCTTACATTCCATGAAAGTATAATCATTTTTTGGGGTTATAAAAATGGGAGTCCAATGTTCTCACCAAACCTGACTCTACCAAAGTCTCCCCCATTAACTTAATTTTATCTTGGTCTTTCTTTCGACCCACCTTCATATTCTTATCTGAAGCATTTTTTTAATTATTTTATGCTACAATCCCAGCATCGTAGGAGTTTTACAGTCCATGGATGACTGCATCAGTGCCTGGGTAGGATAGGGCATATCTAAATCTATGCCATTTTCTAAGATAACTTCACTTCCAGGGCTAGGGCCAACCATATCACCTATACTCGGAACCAAAGCCCTCTGTTATTCATTTAAACCCCCTATATCTGATTCTCTTAGTTCCACCTCATGAAGAGACAACTGATTTGGTCCTATTATATCTATAACAGGTAGTGATGTTTCAGGTATCTCCACACACTAATCAAGATTCTCTAGAATTTCAAAACGGTTGAGCTGAGCATCTGGCTAGTTATCCTTAATGTCTCTTTTTGCCTTTCTTCCTTTGTTTCAAGGTTTTACCGTAACAAAGCCTTCCTTATCCTGATCCCCCTCCTTTATCGAGGCTTTTCCTTTATCCATATTTTGTATAGCTCGAGAGGGCCCAGGATTTGAAGCCACATGCAGGACAAACTTAGGGCATTTTCTTTGTAAGTGGCCATATTCATGGCAAATCCGGAAAAAAAATGGAAGAGCTTCATAGTCAAGTTTTTGAACCCATGTGGTTGATCTGAACTATATTTCAATAGAATCTAGAATAGGATTGTTTAAATCAATTTCAACACAGATACGGGCAACAGAGATTACCTTTTTATCCAAGTCTGTCATGACGGCCCAATCGGCTTCCCAAGTAGAAGGGCAATCATATGCAAGATGTCATTTCTCCAAAATTCCAATGGGAGCCATGAAAGCCGAACCCACATCGGAACCCGTGATGACTACTCCTCTGATGGATTGAAACCCACATGCCAGGGTTTAAGAAAGAGTCCCACTTGGTTACAGAAATAGGGACCTCCTTCAAATGCTTTGTTACGATCCGCAAGATAAGAACAAACCACCATAAAATAGTTGTTTGCACTCAGCATCACCTCCACATCACCTTCAGGGTTCTAATTCTTCCTAACCCAAGCCTCCAAAAAGGGAAGAGAAATTTGGATGCCCATAAATTTACCAATAAGTGCATGTTTGGTTAAATACTCCACATATTCTGCCATCGAGTCTGGTTGAACCACTAGAACTAGCCTAGCTTCACATCGTTCCAAATATCCATTGTTCTTTAACAAGCGATTCTTGGCATGCAATGGGAAATCCTATTCCTTCCAATCATTTTTAAATGAAATACCAGCCCTAGCATGCACGCTCTATGACGGACCTGATGCCATCACTACATTCCCCCAGTTTTTCATACCTCCTCAAAAAACTATTGCCATCCCCACAGAGCCCCTACTCAATCTTAATCCACCCAGTTAGGGGTCCTTCCTATGGGGAAATAATCTTATGCAAAAGAGGCTTCAAAATTTCTGCCATGATTTTAGTAATGATTTTCAGAAGAACATTACATAAAGCAATAGGTCTAAAAGCTGAGATATGATCAACCTCTTGAGCTTTTGAAACAAGAGTAATATAAGTTTTATTTATAACCTTCAAAATTTCTTTGGCTTTCCTGGCTTACTCCACCACCTCTAATAAATCAACATGAAGAATATCCCAGAACTCTTGGTAGAACTCAATAGAAAAAGCATCAGGACTTGGGGTTTTCCATTTTTGCATTTTAAAAACTACTTGTTGAAGCTCATTGATAGCAACAAGAGAAGTCAAAATAGAGTTCTCCTCAGAAGTGATAAGAGAAGGGATTGATTGAAGAAAATTATATTGTGAAGCTAAGTCAAGGGGAGTAGTAGCAAAAATATTGGAAAAGTAATCAACAAAAATAGAGTTCATGCCATCCCAAGTATAAAAAACATCTCCACAATATGATTTTAAGGATGAAATAAAGTTGTGAGATCTTCGAGCTAGAAGATATTTGTGGAAGAAATTTGTGTTTCGATCTCCTTCTTTGAGCCATTGAATTCTAGATTTTTGCTTCCATAAGATTTCTTCTCTTTTTTCCCATTCCTCTAACTGAGTTGTGATTTTAATTTCATTTGCACTTCTCTTCTCTGTGAGGCCATCTAAACGGATTTTATTATTCAAATTTTCAAGATGAGCAATAACTTCATTTTTTTTTTATGAACATCCCCAAACTCTTTCCAGTTCCAAGTCTTGATTTTGGATTTAATGTATTATAGTCTTTTGGAAAAATAGAACATCTTAGTCCCATGCCTAGGTTTACCTTCCTTCCACCATTGTTGCACATGAGGTCTGAAGGAAATGTCTCTAAGCCACATTAATTGAAAACAAAAATGAGAGAAACTCACATTGGTTTTCCATATTTCCACCATGACTGGCCAATGATCCAAACTAGCATTATTAAGAGTCTTCACTTTAGGAATGTGACCATGGATTAAGAAATTTTTAGAGAGCAAAAACCTATCCAATCTCTCCATTATACAAGCTAAGCCTTGCCTTCTGTTAGACCAAGTCATAAGGCCATTATCTGGTTGGATATCCACAAGATGGAGGTTTGCAATATATTCGCTCATGATCCAAATTTCTATTTCCCCCCCTTTTCTCATCCAGAGAGAGGATGGTATTGAAATCTCCTCCGATCAAGATCCAAGCTTTAGGAAAATGAGAGATAATATGAGTAATATCCTTCCACTGTCTTCTTTTTTCCTCCAAAGAATTCAGAGCATAAATAGTAATGCAGAGCATAATCTAGTTGGAATGTCTACTTTGAATAGCCATATCCAACAAACCCCAACTGCCAACCATATGGTGAATAACTACATCTTTTGGATCCCAAAGACAAGCAATGCCACCCGAATTCCCTTGGGAACATAGGGAAACCACTTTTATAGCTGGCCAAATTTTACTGGCAATTAAGTCCATATCCTCCATTGACATCTTTGTTTCTTGAAGGAAAACAAGATGTGGATGATTTACCTGAATCATTCTTCTAATTTCATTTTGTTTTGAAAGACTCTCTTTGAGTCCTCTAATATTCCAAGTGATGATCTTCATTAATACCAGGGCTAAAAAAGTTGGGAAGGGGATTAATCTTGCCTTCCTCTACAAGATTTTCACCTTGTTTTACCATATGATATTGATTGGTCTTGCGAACTACTTTTTTATTAGAATCCATCTTCAATTTTTTTTCCCTATTTCTTGACTTATTCCAATTGAATCTGAGATGGCTTCTAACCTTGAAGAATGATCGTAAACAACCAAAATTTTACTAGATGGTTCAACGGAGTCTATATTGGGATCTGCATTATTTGAAGTTTTGACATTTGAAATATTGTTTTTCTTGTGTAAATTTTCTCCTTTTTTTTGTTGAAAACCTTTGATTTGTTGGTTTGTCTCTGAGTTCTTCCCTTCATATTTAAATTGTGTTTCTAAGATTTCAGTTTCCATTATTTCCTCTTCCTCACTTGGGACATCATTTGTGGAAAGGATTTCAAACATATTAGCAGATGACTTTGATTGATCCTTCATAACTAGTTTTTTTTAGTGTTCTTCTTAGGTATTTGGAAACCTACTGAGTTTATATCTTCTTTATTTTGATAAGGAATTTTATTTGGGCAAGCACTAGCCAAATGACCATATTCATGGCAAATTCTACAACAAAAAGGAATGTTCTCATAGTCCACTACTTGCTCCCAAGTGTCTTCCCCAAATTGTAATGTGATCTTTTTAGGTAGGGGTTTGTCAAAATCCATTAAAACACAAATTCGAGCATAAATAATATGTTCAAAATTTTGAGTACAATCAACAGTCATCATAAAATTTCCTAAAGAGTTTCCAATTGAAGAAAATAGTAGGATTCCAAAATTCAATAGGGAGGCCAAAGAGTCTAACCCACATGGGAGCTATAGAAGGCATCTCTTCTTTCGCTTTAAATTTAGTATGTCAGGGCTTCATGAAAATCCTTGCCCTTCCAAAAAACCAAGGACCCCCTTGAAAAGTTTTCTCTCTATCTTCATTATTAGCAAATAAAACAAGAAAATAACCATTTGGATAAATAGAGATTTGTAACTCACCTTTAGTTTTCTAGCTTTTTGTAGCCAAGACTTTGAAAGCAGATAGACTCAGATGAAAACCCATGAACCAAAAAATTAGTCCTCTTTTTTCCAAATCTTCAATGCCAGTCTGAATGTTACACATATCAAGATTAACAATAGGAGTTCCATCAGCTGCTTTAAGATATCCTGACTCCATTTTCCTTGGATCAATATTAGGCATTCTTAGAGGTTTATGAGAAGCCCTAAGATTGATATTAGCATTGGGCTAAGGTTGTCCACCATGAAGGGCATCCCTAAAATTCATTTTTGGGACTGAGTCTTCGAAATTCTTACCCTTGATAGGGGTTTTCAAAATAGAATTATTTTGTGGGTGCACCTTAGCACCAGATTCACTTGAGATATGAGCCATTTTTTGATCAACTGCTTGAAACTTTATTTTGTGATCTCTTTAACCCTTTCCCTAGATGTCGTGGAAAGGTATGGTTTTCACTTTTCTTTTGTGTAGCAAATTGGAAGTCGTTGTCACTAAAATTCACAGTATGATCTGTTGAAAGACAAATTTCTAACACATTTTGTATCCCCTGCAACATTTTCTACTAAAATATTGAGCATAAACCACAAAAATATTTGCCGCTAGGCCTCTAAGGCCCTAAAAACCAGCCTCTAGAGCTGCTTGCACTCAACCCAGATGAAACCCTCGCATAGCCGCTTGCCAAATATGTCATTCATACATAGGGATGCACTAGGATACGTGTTCCTCCAAATGATATGAACATTGGTGGAGACATTCTAGGGTTTTTCAGGCATCTACCCTCAAAATTTCAGCTCAATCCGAGTCCGGATTAGTGAGATATGTCCGAAACGAGTCCGGTATTTTGGGCAATCCTGTGAAAAACGTCCCATTTTTTTGAACATATTTTTGTTTCACTTTATGACTATTGAATTATGCTAAAATGAATTCTATTGAATTGGATCACTATTTGGATTAATCTTCATATAGTATTTGGAATGCTTATCTTTTAAAATATGTTTTTATTTAATTTTTCAAAATTATCTTAAGTTTTTATTTTTATTTTTGTCTCAATGTTAGTTATTCTAACTTATTTTATAATAAAATAAAATATAAATAAAAATTTCATAAATACTATCACTACTACTATAGAATATTTTTTTAAAAGACATATAGTAGCCACAATAATGTCTATTTGAACACTTAATAAATTTCAAGTAAAGGTTGTTCTATTTAAATTTTACCATCTAATATATAAAATATTGTCCTAGGGGGATAACCAAATGGTTTGAGCTTTGGCTCTTCTTCGAAAGTCCAAGGTTCAAACCGTGGAGTGGGTGAGTGTGGTAGGTGTGTGCTCATTTAAAAAAATTAAAATATTATTAGTAAAAATTTAATGCATTAAACTTAAAAATTATGTTTTGAAATCACAAGTTTTGATACATGTGTGATTAAGGATTTGGGTTTTCTTTATAGAGACTTAGATTCAAACAATTGTGAAGCATGGTATGTGTGACCAAGATATATATATATATAAAAATATATATATATATATATATATATATATATATATATATATATATATATATATATATATATATATATATTAAATATTTAAAAAAATTGAAATTTTGGTTTATGTTTGACTATTTTGACAAAGGAAAGCATACTTTGGACTATTTTGATACAACCTTCATTCCCAATTAACTTCTGGTAAGCATACAAATGCCTCTCATTTTTTGAACTACTAGCCAGTATGCAAATATCTCTATTCTTTTATTACATAAGAGTGTTGGTTACAACTACTATTTTAGTAATTGGGTAGTGTAGGGTTCAAACCACAGGACAACTCCCAACAAACCTATTTGTCTCAAGTTTGGGTAACCTAACATAATATGACAACCATCGACAACATATCATCATCCTTAATCTGAGGATTCAAAGTAGACGACTACCTTTGCAAAGGTTGACTTCCCTCAAAGTTTGAACTTAGGTATCTTCTTAGTAAGTTCCCAACCAATGGGTAAAAGAATTTAGTGTGATAGATGAATCAAGATCCTACATGCTCCGAAAATTTTTCTCCCACCAAAAAGATAAGAAATTCATTTTTTTTCCTTCTTGGCTCCCATTGAATAGACAAGAAATTATTTCTTTTTCTTTCGCTACCACTGAAATTGAAAAATAATAAATACCTATTTCTTAGTTCCTCTACAGTCAAATAGATGGATTAAGAGCATACATGGTCCACCTCTTAGTTCCCACTAGCCAGTAGACAAAAAAAAATCCCTTTCCTTAGTTCCTTTATATTTCATGCGATTTATCCTTTTTATCTAGTTCCACAAATAGAGCCTACATGTTCCTCATTTCCAAAAAGTTTCCTATGATGAAATTTTATTCCAGGAACTAAGTTTTCTAGGTTTCCAACAAGTATGACACCATCCATATCTGGAATAAAAAGGATGGCCAATACTCTTGGAAATTAAATGCTCCGTATAGTAGGTAATATGAATTCTATGTCTATCCATGATCAATTTATTTTATATTTGCTTGGTTTTATTTCTCTTGAAACTTGTAGACATGCACTTGTGTTATTTTCTTTTGTATTGCATGATCAAGGAAATTATGAAGGTTATTTTAAACCTGAAGTAGTACAATATTAGTGTTGCAAGAATTATGGAGGAAGACATAGGCAAAAGCAGGTGCTCTAGTATTCCTGTAGCACCCTAAAATTGGCGCAGTAAAATTACAATAATTACATTCACCTTAGTAAATAATTTAAAATTCAAATTTAACCTCCCAAACCGCCCGTTAACCGTCGAGAAATCCGTTTCCCCCTTTTTCGTGCCATTTTTAGAGGTTGTTTTGACCGTTTGACGATATCGTCGCCGATCAGACGATATCGCCCCATATTTGACGATTTCGTCTGGACTAGGACGTCCAGACGATCTTGTCGCAAAACTAATTTTGCAAAGTTGGATTCTGTTCCAACGGGTCTCCAATCTGGGCAGAAGCGTGTCTGCATCGTTGGGACCCTCCCCCGTTGGAGATCTCCCAAATTGGGATGATCTCCAACCTCCTAACTACTCCCCTAAGCCTATTTAATCCTAAACTATTCCTTTAGCACCCCCCTGGCCGAAATTCTCTGCAAGTTAACTCCATTCACGTTAAATCATCCCTATTCTTCATTTGCACTAGTTCCATATCAATTTTGTTGCAGGTACATCATTGTTCTTCAGCCGGAGCCAGCACCTATCGTCGTCGATGAACCTGTTCAGATCGGAGGCGAACCTGTCGAATTCGAGGCGATTTCGTACTGATGCGAGACGATCTCGACTGTAGTCCGTATTAAGGCAATCAGTGCCTGAAGTTTGCCTTTCTCAACCTTTTCTCTGTCATTTTATTCTGCAAATTAGATAGTCTATTCAGTGTTTTATGTTATTTTGCATTTGGAGTTCACCCATTTAGATTAAGTGCATAATTAAATCCTAATTATCATCTAATTAGCACGATTCATTTCTGTCTCTGTGTTTAAGTTTCAGTTTGATAACATTGCTGCCATTTTATATCATTTCCCTCTGTTAGCACTGTAGTACTTTTTGTATTTTGCATCTATTTTCGGTTTTGCAGGTCTCTGATGAATTCGTCAGATCTCAGATGATCTTGTCTGATTGCAGATGATTCTGTCGAATCTCAGACGATCCAGACTGCTTCAACATCAGAATCTTCTTCAGACATCCGGATCAGGTATTCCTCATTTGCATTCTGTAATCTCTCTATTTTCTGTCTTTAAACTTGTTTTCTGTATTCATGGAATTTGCATTTTCATATAGATTAATCTAGATTCATTCGGCCAAACCTAGGATATGAATGCTTAAGGTTAAAAACGAACACACTAAAACACATTCCAAAACCTAGGCGTGGAAGCTGCCGTTAAATGTTTCCTGGTGAACCCACCATCCGTCAAAAAATCATCAAAATACACCTCCCTTGAGAGGCGGGACCTTCGCAAAGTCCTCTCAGTCTCGAGGTACCGCGACATCCTTTTCCCATCCTCCTTCCGGGCGCGGATCCAATAGCCTGAAGGTAGGGATGCAAAAAATTTGGAGCGATACATTTTGGTGAACCCGACGTGAATGCATTGTAAACCTTTTGAAAACAAAAACAAAAAAATATATATATATATGTATACAAGAAAAACAAAAACAAAATCATCATTTCAAGTTTTATGTTTTAGATTCAATTCTAAATAGTAGATGCTAAATATTACTTTTAGAAGCACTAAACAAACCATGAGTTTTTACTCAAATCAATATGAGCCCATTAGTAATGTTGGAAGAATTCAGCCAAATACATTTGTTGATTATGATCAACCTTATCCCTATTCAACATCACCTCCATCACACTTCTCTCATTTTTCATCCTTACCCCAACAAGACAATCCCTTTGCCAATCCTCTTCATAACGATATTATCTATTCTCCCATATATCCATATTATGTCTATCAATCCACATATAATCCTCCACCACCTTTTCAATACTCTTCTTTCAATACAACACATCCATTTCAACAAGAAAATACTTATTCTTCCAATTCTACCATGCACTCACCTCCTACATCGCAATCTTCCTATCATCATTCTACCCATAACAAAGAAAGTAGAGGTGAGAAACCATTAGGCCCTTTTATGACGAAATTCCTAAGGCATTTATCAAAAACCTCTCAAAAACCTTCATCACGTAAATTTACTAAGCTCAATCAACCAATGGATATAATTCTCAAGTATTTACTTGACACAAATAAGATTGAACTCCCTTCCATAAGACAACTTGATACCACATCAGATTGGTTTAAACCCGAGCTACATTGTGAATATCATAGAGTAGATGGACATATGACACAAAATTGTAAAGATTTAAGATGTGCAATTCAAGATTTGATTGATAAGGGTCTTTTTAATATAAAGGAATTACAATCTACAACTGATGATAAATCTCCAGTAAACAATCAAACTCCTACACAACAAATACCAATAATCAATCAAGACATGGGGATCTCCCAAGAACCCCTATTCAATTATCAACAACAAGAAACCAATCAAATATTGCATGTTAATGTGTCCCATCATGATGATATTATTAATATTGTAACAAAAACTACAAATGAGCAACCTCAAGTTCAATCAACTCAATCAGATATTCAAGATATGGATTCCTCATTTGACCAACCTTCAAAACTATCTTTGACTCTAGAGAATGATCCAAAATGGAATGTAAGCATAGAAAGCTCATCTTTAGAATCAAAATCTCAATCTGAAATCCACTTTGATAACCAACAACAAGTGATTAATCCTCAAGCAAAGATATCCCTTTTAGAAGTATTACAAATTTATCACAAGGAAATTTTGTTCAAAATACCTAGCCAACAATTTGTTCCTCATCATATTTTCTCTAAGAACATAATTAATGGTATAAACCCTCTTGAGGTTAACCATATTTCATTCTATGATGAGGATATTCCTTCCTCTACTCCACAAGAAGACTCCTATCTTTACATTACAAGATCTAGTAAAGAAACACTTGTTAGAACTATCATGGAAGATAATGGCTTCTCTCTTAATTTATACACTTATCAATTATTCCAAAATTTCAAAACAAAGGAAGAAGATCTTAATGAATCAAATGTTATTATAAAATCTTTTAACAATGAAATTCAAGAAGCTCAAGGTACTATAATTCTTCCCTTTAATATTGGATCCAAGATCCTGGATACTTTATTCTATGTAGGATATTGCCCTTCACCTTACAACCTACTTCTCCGAAGTCCTTGGATTCATACGATGAGGGTTGTCCCTTCCACTCTTCACCAATGTTTGAAGTTTGAAATTGCAAATAAAATTGTTACCATACATGGTGACCCAACACCATTTGAAGAATATTTAACGGTTGAAACATCAAGTTCTATACATTCTCTATTGTCACAATTATCTTCTATCCATCACTTTTCTTCATCCATATATGATCATCCTTGTTTACCAAATAACACTCATGCATATCTTTCACATATACTTTCTCCATCTTATCAAAACTTGGAATATAATAATAAGAATGAAGAACTTTCTTATATTTCTAATATTTTATTTTGTAACATGATCAATTTTACACATATAAAAGTCAAATCTTTTGCTACATTATTCTACATTATAACAAAGCTTTTGTTATCACTACCTTTTATTCATCACCTTCTATTCTTACCTTCACCTCAACTAGATTATCCTTCAAAACCTCCTTTGATTTTGAAGCAACCTTAGACATGCTATACTCAAATAACCTTGTATAGTGTATATAGATCATCTTGTATATACCACCAATTTCAATTCATAAATTAAAATCAAAATACAAAAAAAAATCAAAATCCTCAAAATCTTCAAAAAAAATACTAATGCAACTAAGGACCTTAAAGGTAAATTTGAGCCCAATTGGCTTGGACCATACATTATTACTGCTAAATTTGAATCAGGAGCATACAAATTATCTACCTTAGATGGTAAAGAACTTAAAGAACCCATGAATATTTTGCATCTTAAACGTTACTATGCATAAATTTGGTCATTCTTCATCCTTGTATATATTTGTTTTCAAAATTTTTATCTTATATTTCTTTCAAATTTATAAAAATCCAAAAACATCAAAAATATTCATAATCTTCAAAACTATCTATTGCATTTATTTAAAGCACTTGTTAAATTTTTTCTGCTCAAAATCAAAAAAATAAAACCAAAAATCAAAATAATGATAAAAATATAATAACAACTATATGCTTGACTCTTTCGAAACCCAAATAAAATAAAGAAGAAAGCGAGAGTCAACAGTCTCAAAACTTCTCAAAAGTGTTTATATATATTTTCTTACAATTATTGCAGTTATATGTTTTAAATTATTTTTGGATAAATTAGCATTTATTTGGCATCCCTCACTTGCACACTCACAACAATAAATATCTTGATTTTATCTGGCATGATTACTAATCTCTCTTATATCAAAGTTCACAAAATTCAATTAAATAAAGTTTGAGCATAGAGAATTGATCTTGTTATTTACTTAAACCAAGCACATCTTTTCACAATAAAATGATTATATTTGTAATTTCCATGTTTTGCTACATAGTAGAACTGATTTCTTGAGCGAAAAGTTTCCCCTGCTATCCTATCATGCACATGGTCTAGAATCTTTGAGAATTGGCAAAAGGACAAGCTCACCCCTACCCGAAATAAAAATCCCTTGCTCTACAGCTAATCCGAGCAAGTATCCCTAGCAAAGAAAAAGAAAAGAAAAGTTCAAGAAAAAGAAAAGAGAAAAGAAAAATGTTATTTCAGCAATGTTCCAAGCATTATCAAGCAAAAGAAATACAAAAAGAAAAATAAGCAAAGTTCAAAAGAAAGCAAGAAAGCAATAAAATCCCTTTCCCTACCCTTTGAAAAGAAAAGAAGGGTTGATGAGCTTGAATCCCCGGAATTCTCAATTATTCGAAAACCGTGAGGTAAGCCCCATAACAAGTGGTTTGTGCCCAACCCGCTTGGCCTTGGGTAACTCCTAGCGTGGTGATATGTCTGTCACATTAGCGACCTTCTTTTGTATAGACCTATGTCTGCTTATGGATTAGCTAGCTCTTGATAATCCGACCTACATAGTAGCCTAGTATGGTTATATGCATCTACATCATGGATAATGAACACTTATTTGGTTTCTTCAAATCACTTGTATCATAGTACCTTGCTCAAAACTGGTAAAAGAACAATGCAATTGCACACACATTTGTATTTGAGAGATTTTGTGTATCATTATGATAAATCAAGATCGGAAATGAATTCACATATGCACATGGGATTCCTTATAAATCTAACTTTTGTCTTCAAAATAATTTGAAATATTATTTTTTGCAACTTGTTTGGAATAAATCAAGTACAGCTTGTTTACCATACAGACAACTATATAATACAAAAATCAAAAATTTCTTTCAAAATATACAATAAAAAAACATATACATATATATCTCTAGTTGACTTTCGCGACGATGGTATAGTTTCAAAACCAAAATTGGAATTTTATGCCTAGCGCAAGTCCTCATTTTCATATTTTCTGTTCATCAAAAATCAACCATGCAATAAAACTATCTTTTTTGGATTTTCGCGATGATGGTATGAGTCTATACCTACATATTCTATGCCTAGCGCAAACCATTGTAACAATTTTATTCCCCATTTATTAAAAATCATGAAAACCATATGACTTAATTCATTATGTTACACAAATTATGCTTTTCAAAAGCAAACACATTTTCATTATTTCATGTCATTATGTCAACCTTCAATTTTGCAATGATGGTATAATTCCTAAAGAATTATCCAAAAATTTTATCATACTTAGGAATTTATGCCTAGCAAAAATCATTTTAAAACATTATTTCATGCACAAATATTTTTTATAAAAATCTGAAAACAAACCATCATCATCACCATTTGCACTATTGCACCAAAGTCTTAAGACAGCTTCTTAAGCACTCTTTTACTTTTTAACAATATTTCTATAAATGGGACTAGCTTGACGACCGAGTGAGCAACGACTCCATGAAATGGTCTATAATAGCGACAATGTCCTTTGAAATTATTGTTAGAAGTCTCTTTTTATTTTTACATTTCATTACAACAAATCAAATTGTTACATCAGATTATTTCATTTAAAATATTACACGCATGACATTCAAATTATAATATTCCCAACGACATAATTACATCCAATTATCAAATCAATCAATCAAAACATTAAAAGCATCATAAAAATACATAAGACAAGTCATATGATCAAAAATATCTCATCTATATATATCACAAATATATGTACATCATCAAAACTGGATTGGTATGCCACAATCTGTACCTCGGCATACTCAATCCTCTATCAACAAAAACAAATATAATACAATGTCAGTGTCCAGCCCTCTAGCCTCGAGAGCCCCTCGAGCTCTCTGCCTCATCTCCTCCCCCGCCCTGAGGTGGACGAGGTGGCCCCATCGCCGTCTGTGTAGTCCTCGTCCTCGATCGGGACGTGGTCCTCGACGACCCGATCCTGATCGGATCTACGATGTTAGCTGGCAGGGGTAGTCTATCCGCCTCTGGCACCAGCTGGAAGTATAATGTCTGGTAAAATGTCAGCTGGGCGATAGCCCGTGTCAACTCCCCAGAGCTCGCCCCTCCGCCCCGTGCCCTGAGGCGTGCAATCTCATCCCGTAGCTGTGACACCTCAGCCCGGTGTCGTGCAGCCGCATCCTGTAGCGTCTGCACCTGGGCCTACAGACGATCTCTCTTCGCCCGGAGAGTAGCCATCTCGCTACTCTCTCCTGTGTCCACACCCTTGCCCTTATCGGGCGATGGTGGCCTCTGTGGAGATGGGGGTCTCGCCTCCCTCCTCTCCCTCTCTCTCTATCGCGGCCGCTCCTGTGCCTGTGGCCTCCTCGCCTCTCTCTCGTCGTGACCCTGGGCTGCCTCCATCATCGCCTGGCATCGCCTCCCTATCCGACGCACAACCGCGTGGATCGGACCCTGTGCCCTCGTCATCCGAGGAGGGCGGATGCCTGCGTACCGGGCATCGTAGCCATCGGCTACTCTCGCGTCGTCCCCATCCACTGGCTGGATGGGGGCATCATCTGTGTCCTGGCTCCAGAACCGCCGCATGTCGGGAGCCCCGCTAACCGTAGTGTTATCCCAGACAGTCTGAGAAAACTCGTAATCTCTGAGGGATGGGATCCCCTGTTGTAGACCGAACTGCCTCAAAACTCGGTCGTACCTATGGAGCTCCACCTCTCCCCTCTCCATCCTCAGCCAGCAAACTCGCCTAACGCGAGCCAACTCCTGTCCATCCTCTGGCCACCCTGGATGCTCCCTCCATGGCCTCCAGGTGATCTGGTCCGGGACTAGGTCATCCAATAGCCTCCGGGACATCGACAGGTCGATCCGTCGTTGTGCCCCTCTCCGGAGCCACCAGTAGAAGACTCGGGGCCTCTCCCCGTCAACCCCTGTCAGAGGAAGCCCTATCGGCCTCCGCACCGCAATGTGCTCCCAACACCAAACCCGTAGTAGCGATGTCATAACTAGACATCGGCCGCCCTTGTACATGACCCCATACAGGATCCTGTACAATCGGCATAGTACAAAACTGCCCCATGAGAACCTGTACCCGTGGTCCCGCATATCGTAGATCACATCTGCGAGCATCCACGACACCCTGCACCCGCTTTGGTGGCACAGCAGAAGTCCACCAACTACTCCAGCTAGAACCCGTGTGAGTGTAGATGCCCCAGGCATCTGGCGCAGTGCCTCGATGTTAACTCCGCCCTTCTCTAGGGCGAAGCTCGGGTCACCGCACAACCGTCCCATAGCGCGGCCCTGATTGGCCGTAGGAGTAATCAGCCGTCCTTGTATGGGGATTCTCATAATCCTCCATACATCCTCCAAAGTGGGAGTCATCTCCCCTGTAGGTAGCCGGAAACATGAAGAGCCCGGATACCACCTCTCTGCTAGGGCCGTCAGTAGCCCCATGTCTGTAGAAACTTGTGGCATTTCTGCCACATGCAGTAAGCCGGATTGTGCCAGCTGATCCCGCTCTGCCTGTGTAAGAGCGGCCAAGTCATCTCTCAACCCGTCGTATTTCCATTCTCTGCTCTTTAGTAATCCTCTCTACAAACATAAACAACAAAACAACAAGCAATCATTAATAAACAATTCAAGTAATCAATAATGCAAGTTAAAAGTTCAATTTTGTACAATTGATGATATCGCCCACTATTGGACGATATCGTCCCAAATTTGAGCATAATCGTCTCCGATTTTGTAGTTCGAAATCGTCCCTAATTTGATGAAATCGTCCCCCTTTCGACGATTTCGCCCTCGGGCGAAATTGCCGAAATTGAGACGATTTCGTCGAAATCGGGACGATTTCGTCCCGATGACGTCGACGGCCCAAAAATGGCCGCGATGCTCAAAAATCATCTAAAAATTACCTACAAAGCATGTAAAGTTAAATTAAAGCATCATAGATCAGTCTGGACTCTTACCCGTAGACCGCGCCGGACCTCTCGTCGATCTGTGCGTCGTCTCCACCATTTTTGCTTCAGAGCTCCAAAAACCCGGAAAATGAACAATAAAAATGAATTAGGGTTTTACCCTATTTTTTTTAATTTTATTCAAAAATAATATTTTGCTTTTTCGCGTTTTTACCTCAAACGTTCGATTTGGGTAAAAACACGGAGGGGGCACCATAGTAAGCTATCGTACGATTCGACCAAGAATCGTCGCCTAAAAATGGGAATAATTTTTGCTTTCTCGTAGATTGAGAAGAACTCATCTTTAACGCATTTTCTTCGAAAAATTCGCTAAAGAGGGGGCAAAATGTAGCACCCTAAAATTGGCGCAGTAAAATTACAATAATTACATTCACCTTAGTAAATAATTTAAAATTCAAATTTAACCTCCCAAACCGCCCGTTAACCGTCGAGAAATCCGTTTCCCCCTTTTTCGTGCCATTTTTAGAGGTTGTTTTGACCGTTTGACGATATCGTCGCCGATCAGACGATATCGCCCCAGCATTTGACGATTTCGTCTGGACTAGGACGTCCAGACGATCTTGTCGCAAAACTGATTTTGCAAAGTTGGATTCTGTTCCAACGGGTCTCCAATCTAGGCAGAAGCGTGTCTGCACCGTTGGGACCCTCCCCCGTTGGAGATCTCCCAAATTGGGATGATCTCCAACCTCCTAACTACTCCCCTAAGCCTATTTAATCCTAAACTATTCCTTTAGCACCCCCTGGCCGAAATTCTCTGCAAGTTAACTCCATTCACGTTAAATCATCCCTATTCTTCATTTGCACTAGTTCCATATCAATTTTGTTGTAGGTACATCACTGTTCTTCAGCCGGAGCCAGCACCTATCGTCGTCGATGAACCTGTTTAGATCGGAGGCGAACCTGTCGAATTCGAGGCGATTTCGTATTGATGCGAGACGATCTCGACTGCAGTCCGTATTAAGGCAATCAGTGCTCGAAGTTTGCCTTTCTCAACCTTTTCTCTCGTCATTTTATTCTCGCAAATTAGATAGTCTATTCAAGTGTTTTATGTTATTTTGCATTTGGAGTTCACCCATTTAGATTAAGTGCATAATTAAATCCTAATTATCATCTAATTAGCATGATTCATTTGTCTCTGTGTTTAAGTTTCAGTTTGATAACATTGCTGCCATTTTATATCATTTCCCTCTGTTAGCACTGTAGTACTTTTTGTATTTTGCATCTGTTTTTGGTTTTGCAGGTCTCTGACGAATTCGTCAGATCTCAGACGATCTTGTCTGATTGCAGATGATTCTGTCGAATCTCAGACGATCCAGACTGCTTCAACATCAGAATCTTCTTCAGACATCCGGATCAGGTATTCCTCATTTGCATTCTGTAATCTCTCTATTTTCTGTCTTTAAACTTGTTTTTTGTATTCATGGAATTTGCATTTTCATATAGATTAATCTAGATTCATTCGGCCAAACCTAGGATATGAATGCTTAAGGTTAAAAACGAACACACTAAAACACATTCCAAAACCTAGGCGTGGAAGCTGCCGTTAAATGTTTCCTGGTGAACCCACCATCCATCGAAAAATCATCAAAATACACCTCCCTTGAGAGGCGGGACCTTCGCAAAGTCCTCTCAGTCCGAGGTACCGCGACATCCTTTTCCCATCCTCCTTCCGGGCGCGGATCCAATAGCCTGAAGGTAGGGATGCAAAAAATTTGGAGCGATACAATTCCAATTTCCAAAAGGATGAATTTCTCTCATAAGAATTTTTTGCCAACAGCCATCACTAATGTTTCTCCCAAAAATTTACTTAAATACGATATCTTGTAACTTCAATAATAGCTACCGCCCATGGTGAAGGTTGGGTGCAAGGAGAATTGCACCTTGGCTTAGGTGCAATGGGAGAGTGCGCCCTGTCTTGGGTGCACAAAGGGAGTGTGGCTTGTCTTAGGTACAATGGGAGAGTGCACCCTATCTTGGGCACATAAAGGGAGTGCACATTGTCTTATGTGAAATGGGAGAGTGTGCCTTATCTTTGGAATACAAAGGGAGTGCACCTTGTCTTAGGTGCAATAGGAGAGTATGCCCAGTCTTGGGCACAAAGAGAGTGCACCTTGATCGGGGTGCACAGGTGACGTGCACCTCACTTGAGATGCACGGGGAAGGTGCACCTCACTTGGGATGCACGGGGAAGGTACACCTCACTTGGGGTGCATGGGGGAGGTGCACCTGCCTTGGGCATACAAGGAAAGCATGCCTCACTTGGGGTGCACGAAAGAGGTACACCTTACTTGGGGTGCATGTACGAGGGTGCATCGGGATCGGGAACAAATGGACATAGTGCCACATTTCACCAAAACTATGCAATGAAATAAATGGGAAAGAGAAAATATTACACAACTAGATTTTATTGATCAAAATGTAAATATACTGTAAATGTAAATATACTGTAAATGCAAATTTACAATGCAAGGACTTTTACAAAGTCATCTACAAATGAAAGTTGCAGGATAAACACAGGAGGAGTTTTCAGGAGACTGTTGCTCCGACTCCTCTACTCTACTCTACTACTCCTTGCTCTGTGATTTTCCCTTGATATTTCTTCTGAAAGACCACTCCATATTTTATAGCTTGGCATAATGGAGGATAAGGCTTATCCTATGACATGCATTTCATTAGAGTTTCTAACCAATCACTGAACTGCAACTACCAGCATTAACTACACATGCTTAAAAATTATTGTGACCAGATTTGCAGTGATACAATCTGTCAGGCATCAAATTTGGTTTAATTTTATAACATCCTCCTTTAAACCAAATTTCACAAAGACTTTGATGCCCAATATTTATTGAATCTTGTTGAAGTCTTCCTCCTTCAAAGGTTTTGTAAAAATATTAGTTACCTGCTCTTTTGACCTGCAAAATAGTAATACAATTTCAATAGATTTCACCATCTCTTTGATGAAGTGGTAGTGGATATTGATGTGCTTCACCTTGCCATGAAATATTGGATCCTTTGGTAGTGCTATAGTAGAATTATTATCATAGAAAATAGTTGTTACCCCTTTCGATGTTTGATTCAGCTCACCCAAGATTCTTCATAACCATATTGCCTGGCACATAGCTAACATGGTGATAATATACTCTACCTCTATAGTGGACAATGCAACTATCGATTGCTTCTTGTACAACCATGAAATTGCTTCCAATCCAATATGGAAAGCATAGCTGAAAGTTTTCTTCCGATCATCAATGATTCCAGCCCAATCGATATTTGTGTAGCCAACCAGTTCTAGCTGGTCCTTTCTGGCATAAAAAATTCCATGGTTTCACATCCCATTGACATAGCACAAAATAATTTTGCCTACTTTCCAGTGTGTGTCTTTCACAATCTCCATAAAACTGCTAATCAATATCACTTTGAATATCAAATTTGGCCAGGTTGTAGTCAAATACATAAGACTGCCAACTAGCCCCTTAAAGAGAGTTGGATCAACATTTCAAGCATGGAAAAATGGAACAATTATAATTGTTTAAAAACAAAAGATAAAATCTACGTTAACATCATTGGATCATTTTAAGGGTTTAGTTCGTATGGTTTAAACTTTAGTACGTACGTAGAAATAAATATTAATTCCAGTCAATCCATTACCCAAGGTATAATCAAGCACATCATTTTTGAGTTACAAATAAACTTATGAATTCAACAAAGGTCATTGCTACTGATTCTATGAAGAAGTTGCTTAATTGTAGGTAATACTAAAACTCCCCATATTTAGCGATTAACAAAGTTTACTATTTATTGTCCAGTGTCGGCACAATTCTCATATAAAAATAACAAAGAAGAATAACGATAATCCAGTTTTAGATGATGCTTGCACAGTATTATTGAGTAATCTCATTTTCAACCAATTACATCATAAAGATTCGATGTTTACAACATATTTCATGGCTGAATATGCATTTCTAAAATTTTAGTAACGGAACAGTATGAACCAAAATAACTTATCAACTTCTATCAACCAATTTATCCTTTGAAATATTTTTATATGATTTTTATTTGAAATAATATTATCCACTTAACATTGTACTATATTTTTTTGATTAGGTATATGAAGGGGTTTTAAAAGAGTCCTTGAACCTTATATAAAAAGTATTTGATCAATAAAGAGGTAAAAGGGCACATAGGTCAACATGAAAACCCAGGATCCTGAGAAGAGCACACTCTTGCAGGAGTTACAAAACTCAAGGAAACAAAAAATTTCCACCATAAATGAAACTAAATACACCACAATCTAGAATAGGGGATTTCAAAATAGAATAGGTATAAGCTACCCACACAGGGGGGGACATAGACTACGAGAAACAAAACAAAACTTTTGAAATTGGGCCTGAGTCTTTCCATCCACATGCATTCCAACGTGTATCTGACTCAAGCCTAATTGGAACAACCTTTTATCCCAACTGTTTAATGTTGTTGTGCAACTCAAATTTCTATTCAAATTCAAAATATTTGAATAAAGGTATCTCTTCAAAAATAAAAATTTTACCATTTCACTCAGTATTTCCCTCCTTCCAATCTCCAGAACAACACTTAACACTTTATCTATTCCTACCTTCATTATCTAGTTAATTTAAATCTTTCAAGAACTCATTACACCATATTGATGCACCATTTTGAGAGAGTCCCAAGTTAGCTAGGAAGTCAACAGATTTACTTCCTTCCCTAAAAATATGATTAAATTGGATCGCTTCCAGAGTTTGAGTTATTACAAAAACTTCATCTATCATATTTACTATAGTCTATGTGGGAGTATATTTCCCATTGACCATCTTGATAATGTTTAAGGAATCTCTTCAAAAAATAACCTTTCTACATTTAATAGAGCTTACTTGTAGGGCACCTTGGTAGAGTGCTCTAGCTTCTGCCACATGACTAGTCTGGATTCCTAGATTCTTAGCAAATGCCAATAGAATTTGCTCATTTGAGTCCCTAATAATTCCCCTAGCTTCGGCCATGCTAGGATATCCTTTGGAGGCTCCATAAAAATTTAGCTTCACCCAGCCAAGAGAGGGGGTTCCTATACAATGTTAGTCTTGGAAGCAATTTGATTCTTGGGGAACAAGGGTAAGTAAGACTTCAAATCTAATGCCTTATCAATCTCTACTTCCTTACCTATATAGCCTTTATCTAAGGACAACATACCAACATTCTCAATTATTTCTACCACTGCCTTCAAAAAGACTGAATCAGGCTTATGATATAAATTATTGAATACCCTCGAGTTTATTTCTTTCCAAAGGTGCCATCAAGCATGAGGCAAGACAAACGACCAAAAGTATCGAAGGTAAGGTAAGAGGAACGAGGATTTCCACTGCTAGAAAAAAGAGGACAAATCCTTAGGGAGGACCCAATCCAAACCCAAGAATCTCAATAACAAGCCAAAAACCTCCTAGAAAAATGGATATTCTATAAAAAAGTGCTCAAGTGTTTCTTCTGTTAATCCACACAGGAAACATATATTAGCAATCACAAAATCTCTTTTATGAATATTATCCAAAGTCAAAAACTTACCTTGTACTACCAACCAGAAGAAGATTCTTACTTTTGGCATGAGACCATTTCTCCACACCTCTTGATCTGGAAATCAAGGGTCAATATGACCATCTAACAGAGCATAAATCGATTTAACAAAGAAATGACCATCATTTTTGGCTTTCCAAAATAACTTGTTGCGCTTATCCCCATTGATTAAAATAATACCTTTGAAGATATTTTATAAGGCTTTACAAGGAGCCTCTTCATCTAGCATAATTCTAAGAAATTTCATAGGTTTCTAGTGCTTTCTCCCATCCATCACTTCGAAGAAGTCACTAAATTTCAAACCAAATATCTAACTCATAATGGGTTCCACCTGCCTGAGATTGAGGTATGAAAATAAACGTCGATCAGCCACCCACCTATCACCCCAAAAGTTTATAATGTTATTGACATAATTTTTTAAAATATAATAAGCTCGTATAAAATATTTTATTGAAATATACAAAAGATAAGACTATTTAATTGTCTACCAATTATAAAATAAAAATAAAATAAGCCTAAGGTGATAAGGCCACGTAATAATTATCAATGAAATTCTGGCATGTAGCATGAACTGAGATGATGAAGACCTGGTGTGATATGGGATCTAAACTACTAGTTTCATGTTAAGAAGATCTTTTTGTTGTACAGATTGAAATTTTGTAAATTTTTTCTTCGTTTGGTTATGTTTTTTTGGAGCTGCAAAGGGTTCCATTAGTAAATCATGTAGTTCTGACTATTTATAATGAAGGGAAGATTGTATAAGCCATGAATTTATCTCATATAGGTTTTTTGAATTATGTAGAACAATAAATACAATTGCGAGAATTTCCTGATTACTTTAAGATTTTTGTTTTTTTATTGCATAAACAATTTTTATTTCTTAACAAAAACGTTATTTTTAATTTTTTTACCAGGCATTATTTTTACTATTTTCTATTTAATATAGTAATATATATTTTTTCTTAAATTTCAAACTATTTATAAGGACAAAATAATGGAAAATTGTTGATTTATGTGCCATTCACCTATCAAGATCTTCCCATGCCATAATTAGACAAAAAGTAAAGAGGAAGATCTTCCCATGACAAAAGGAAACATTCTCCTTTGAACTAAGAATAAAATGAAGTAAAGAAAGCTAAAGGTCAAAGTGCAATTCTAGTAACATAAGAGGCAATCACATGAAATCATAAGTAGTCATAATCAAAAGATATAGGTATGATTTCTTAAACCCCTATAACTACTTCTACTCCTTTTACCCCTACTAATATCCCTTCCTCTTCTCTCTCATCGCAAAATTCCTCACCAAGGAAAATCATCAAAGAGGAAACAACACCTGATCTAGCCCACACTACATCTATCTTGTGAATGCAAACTCCCACAAGTGTTGTTTCAATAATTCAAAAAATCTCTTCATCTCCATTTTCTATTCTCCAACCCATCTTCATGATATCACTACATTTTGAACTCCCCTATATATTCACCATCAATAAATCCAAATCAATGGAAAAAAATGCTTAGAAATGGTGGAAAGAAAAATCTCCAAGAAAAGAAATAAAGAGAGAACCACTAAGGCTAATGAATATGGTTTACTTGACCACATACAAGTAGCTAAGGGTAGTAGCTATCCCAAAAGTAGATAATCCTTAGTCTAAGATAACATTGACTGATTATGACATGGTGTTGAAAGAAATAGATATTATTCAAATCCCCCTAGAAGTCACCTTGCATAGTACTCAAACTCAATTCAACACAATGTATCTCTAGGGTGATAAGCTAAGAAGCAAATTTGACTAGGTGCCAAAGAAGATAAAATGCCTAGAATAAATGATAAAGGTAGAACATACTAAGAATAACTCCTTGTAAAATGATATAAAAAATATATGGTAGACCCTCATGGAAGCCCCAACTCAAGCACAATTACAACAAAGAGATGATATGATTCAGGTGTTACAAGAGCTAGAATAGAACCTACAAAAAGAGTTGGAGCAATAAAGGAAGAATGCATTATTTTCTTATTTCTATTGAGAGATGTTAATGTAACATAAAATAAAAATTCAGAATGAGATCCTTCAAAGGTCCATCAATGCATATTTGATTGTCGATTTCTTGGTATTCAACATAAAAGTCACTGAAGCTACAAAGCCAGACTTGATAGAAGCTTAATCCAAGATCAAAGATAAAATATAACAAATCAATTATTTTCTTAGACTTACAAGGAAAATATTTGATCTACTATGGGTACCCATGATAAATAAAGAGTGAAATAGAGAAATATATGTTTTCCTAAATTTAATAGAAGGAAATAGAATAGTCCAAAAAGGATGCAAAATGATGAAAAAAATGCAAATAAAATCTAAAAATTTGATGGATCCAGCAAATGATACAAGAAAAAATCTAGGAAATGGCTAGAAGATATAAGGTTCCATCGTATAAAAAATCCTCCAGACTAAAAATTATTAATGATAGGATCAAAAAAATCAAATATCTGTCTCTAAAAACATGGAACATCAAATTCCAAGCATTACAAAATATCAAATATATTTATACTGACCAAGAAGCCAGCAAAGAAGAGCAAGAAGAAGAGTCGATAGAAGACAAACATGAGCAAGAAGAATAAGATGCAACCATAATAACTGTATCTACTGGGGCTATGAGGAAAAGAGCTACCTAAAAATAAAATAACATGTAGATGCAAATAAAAGATGCATCAAGTCCATAGAATGATGCCTCAATGCTCCAATGATGCAAGCAAATATGAAGTATCCAAAAAAGAAATATCTAGCTAGAAAAAAGTTGGGAAAGTGTGTCTGCTCAAAAAAATATATTAGCGATCATTGCAAGCATTAGTTGACATAATCATAAAAAATTCCATGAAAGAAAAAGGTAATCCTAGGATAAGATAATGGGAGTTGGCTCTATAGCAATTGCTTGATTGTATATTGTATGATGAATACTACCAATTAATGAAAAGTAAAGTTGTTTGTTCTTCATTGTGATTGCATTCTAAGTTTTTATGAATGAATTATGTATTTTAAGTTTTGTTTCAGTTTATGATTATTGAATTCTACTAAAGTGAATTCTATTGAATTGGATCACTATTTGGATTACTCTTCATATAATATTTGGAATGCTTAAAGTGTATAACTATAATTTAATGAACTATGTAATGCTTTTGTTGGGCTTAATTGGAATTTAATTGTGTAAGACACTTATGTAGTATATTTTCATTGTTGTTATGTTATATTCTATTCATATTTAAAAAAATTTCTAAATCCTTATCTCCCCGTAACCCTCGTATCCCTTCTTTATAATCCATGTTCTAATTTTACAAAGCATTACAAAGAGTCAACCTTATTTGGAGATTGAGAATAGAAGAAATTCTTCTCATCCAATCTTGACTAAAGTCTAGGGTGCACTTTACATACTAGACATAAGTTAGACCAAGAATAAGCCAAGTTAACATATTTTAAATAGAAATTTAGAATGAGGATAAATAAAATTTACAAGGAATTAGTTTTTTGAGTGAAAAAATACTTTACATCCTTAGAATAGTCATTATTTTATTAGGATTATAACAAAGATATTCAATTCTTATAATTAAATTAAAAAATAATCATAAAATATTGTTCCATATTTAACCATTACATTATAATTTAAAGAGGGGTATAAAAATAATTTATAAGACTATATAGCTATAACTAGATACTATGCTCTAGAATGCAAATTACATTATCAAATAAGATTAAAGGTTAAGTGGTGAATTTTAATAAGTTAATTATTTTTGGAGTAATCCATTATGTGATATAATGATAAATTATCCTAGGATAATAGAAAGGTAGTTCTACTTATTTAATGATTGATTCATTATTATTAAATCAAGGTGATGAATGATTTTGATATTCTTCCAATTTAAAAAAATTATTTATGATGATATTGTGTCATTTATGAGCCATCAATTAGGAAACTATTGCTAATATAGTTGATCCTAGTAAACAAGAAAACCATGGTATAGCATTATGAAAGAAAACTTAAAACTTATATAAAATTAAAATCTTAATCAAAATATAATTATAAATAATAACAAATTCTTGACTCTAATTTCTTATCATTAAATAATGAAAACAATTTTAAAGTATTTACAATCCAATTAAACTAACTATGAGTAATTACATAAACTAAACTTTATTCCATTAAGCTGATAACATATAACTTTTTTTCCCGTTCATGTGATTTATCATTTTTTTCTATTCCTATATTATTCCTAGTAATTTCGTGGGTTCCTTAGTTCCTTTACAGTTCATGTGATTTATTATTTTTTGTCTATTCCTATATTATTCCTAGTAATTTCGTGGGTTCCTTAGTTCCTTTACCGTTCATGTGATTTATCATTTTTGTCTATTCCTATATTATTCCTATTAATTTCGTGGGTTCATTCCTAGTAATTTCGTGGGTTCCTTAGTTCCTTTACAGTTCATGTGATTTATCATTTTTGTCTATTCCTATATTATTCCTACTAATTTCGTGGGTTCCACAGATAGAGACTACGTGTTACAATCTTTGGTTCCGTTTATGTGGGACTTTTTATCTTGTGTGAAAATAGTTGGTTTTGTTACTTTTTTACTGGTTTATGTGATGTTTGTTTACGAGCTATTTATTTTCAGTGACATATTTTTATGAAATTTTGTTCCACTTTAATACCTTTTCTATATTTAGGTAGAGTAGTGTGCGTGTGTTAATAATCTCCTATTGATCCGAATGTGGGACCTAAGTGATTTATGACCTCCAACACTGGCCAAATTTTTTGTTTGATGGGGTAGCAGGCTTAAATGTGAAGCCTCATCCCTATTAACATAGAGTTCTTAGTTCTTATGTGAGGTAATTGATCCTCTTACTTTTTAACCGATTCATGTGATGTGATGTTGTTTCTATTTATTAAAAATAACATATTTAAAATTTGTTTAGTTCCACTTTAATACCTCTTCTTACGATGAAATTTCGTTCAGAGCCTACTTTTTCCGGATTTCCAACAAGTACGGCACCGTCCATGTCCGGAATCATTACGATGGCCATACGCATACGCAAACACTATTGGAAACAAACGCTCCATATAGGTATTCTGCCTCCTGTCCGCGATCAATTTTTTATTTTATTCTTTTGGTTTTTATTTATCCTGAAACTTGTAGACGTGCACCTGTGTTGTTTGCTTTCGTATTGCATGATCAAGGAAATGACGAAGCTGGAGGCTATCAACGCAATGAAGAGAGCGTGGAATGGCCTGAAAAAAATTATCAGAGTAGGGAAACTTATTCAAAGAAAGAAAAGCCTCGGATAACATTTAAAGGTTATTCTGAACTTGAAGCAGTCCGATCTTGGTGCTGCAAGAATTGTGGAGGGAGACAGAGGCAGAAGCAGGTGCTCCTGTATTCCGATTGCAAAAAGGATGAAGTTCTCTCGCAGGAAGTTTTTGGCAACAGCCGCCGCCGGCGCTGCTCCCGACAATTTACTTAAAGACGACGTCTTGCAGCTTCAACAACAGCTACCGCCCATGGAAGGGGAGGCGGAGGAATGTAAACCTCGTGGAGACGACAAGCCCATGGCGGTCGACTTGACTTCTCCTAATTATACTTCTTCTTCTTGGACGGCGACAACAATAGATAAAAAGGAGGAAGAAATTGATAAGGCTGCGGAGGCTTTTATAGCTAACTTTCGCCAGCAGATCAAATTCGAAAGGCAGAGATCCATTTTGGAGTACCATGAAAGACTGGCACGCAGCATGAGCTGAGATGATGAAGACCTGGCGTAATATGGGATCTAAACTGCTAGTTTCATGTTAAGAAGATCTTTTTGTTGTACAGATTGAAAGTTTGTAAAGTTTTTCTTCGGTTGGTTATGTTTTGTTGGAGCTGTAAGGGGTTCCATTAGTAAATCATGTAGTTCTGACTGTTTATAACGAAGGCGAGATTTTATAAGCCATGAATTCTGTCTCGTCTAGGTTTTCTAAATTTTGTAGAACAGAAAAGACAATTGCAAGAATTGCTTGATTACTTTAAGTTATTGTTTTTTTGTAAATGCATAAAACAAATTTTGTTGCTTAAGAAAAGCATTATTTTTTTACCTTTTCAACCTTTAATATTTTTAAGGATAAATGATGGAAACTCGTTGATTTCCTTTATATTTAAAATAAAAGTATTTTTAATAAATATATTAAAAATTGATTATTGATTTTGCAAAACTTTATTAATTTAACTACCACACAATTTTTAATAATATCATGTTTTTTATTTAATCTCCCCTTCTTTACCATAAAATATTTGATGATACCATACTTTTTATTCAATCTGACCTTTTACGGCAAAGTATTTGATATCATATATTGTGGAAAACTAAATTCTTTGCTATTTGCTACGTATAGTTTACACTCCATTACGTACGTAAAAATAAACATTAATTCCAGTCAATCCATTACCCAACGTATAAACAAGCACGTAAACAAACTTACGAATTCAACAAAGGTCATTGCTACCGACTCCGTGAAGAAGCTGCTTAATAGTAAAACTCCCCATATTCAGCGATTAACAAAGTTTACTGTTTACTGTCCAGTGCCGGCACAATTGGCATATAAAAATAGCAAAGAAGAATAACGATAATCAGTTTGAAATGATACTTGCACAGTATTATTTAGGAAGCTCATTTTCAACCAAATTACATCGTAAAGTTTCGGTGTTTGCCGTGGCTCAAGATGCCTTTCTAAATTTTTACTAATGGAACTGTACGAACCAAAATAACTTCTCAACCTTTATCAACCAAAGTTTTTATTTGATTTTTATTTGAAACAAGATTATGTCAAATGTTTCTATTTGATTTTTATTTGAAACAATACTATCGACTTAACATTGCATTACCTTATATAAAAGGATCCAGCCAATAAAGAGGTAAAAGGATATGTACGCTACCATAATAAACTAGGATCCTAAGAATAGCATGCTCTTGTAAGGTACAGGAGCCAAGAAAACAAAAAACATCAACCACAAATGAAACTAAACACACCACAATCCCTCACAAAGGATCTCAAAACAGAACAAGCATAAGCTACCCACACAGGGGAGAACACAGACTACGGAAAACAAAACAAAACTTTTGAAATTGGGCTTGGGCCTTCCCGTTCACATGTATTCCAACTTGTCTTTGACTCAGGCTCACTTGGAAAAATCATCTATCCCAACTGCTTAATGTTGTTGTGCAACTCAAATTTCTATTCAAATTGAAAATATTTGAATAAATGTGTTTCTTCAAAACTAAATACTCTACCATTTCACTCAACCTTTCCCTCCTTCCAGTCTTCAGCAGAGCACTTAATAGTTTATCTATTCCTTCCTTCATTATCTAGCTGATTTAAACCTTCTGAGGACTCATTGCACCAGATTGACACACCATTTTGAGAGTCCGAAGTTAGCTAGGAAGTTAGAAGATTTCTTTCCTTCCCTAAAAATATGATTAAATTGGACCGCTTCTAGAGTTTGAGTTATTCTGGTAGAACACTGAAGGTTCTAGCAAAACATTTAATAAATAATTTAATTAAATAACATCTAAATTAAGAGAATCATTGTTGCATTGATAATGGGGTCCCTCCAATGAATTCAAATATATGTTTTATTATTCAATCATGGATGCTTGTTTACACCCAAGCGAGTGAATATATATACCTACACTAGAGTAATGAGTGAAGGGACACAATGGTCCATATAAGGTTATGCATGGTTAATTAGTGATAATAGTTAGGATTAAAGAATCCTAACATGCCACCTTCCTTAAAATGAGCTTTGTCCTTACTGTTGGAAGTGAGGAGCTTTGTCCCTTATTTTTTGAGTAGAATTTTCTCATGTTATTGCACTATTTTAATGTCAACTTTTCGTAAGCAAGGATATCGAGAAGGTGGAATAGTTAGTGGTGGATTTTCAAGAAGAGGAGTAGGAGGGGGATGATGGTGGGGGAGAAACCCTTGGGGTTCCTCAAACACTTTAGAATGATGCATCAAAAGTGGTGGTAACACGTCTACATCATTCTGGTGTTCCTTGGGAGAGTCAACAAAAAATGAGTGTGGAGTCCCCTTTTTGCCTTGTTTTCGAATAGGTTTGACCATGTGGTGATAACTCACTAATGGTGAGGAACTTGTGTGTAGTTCTTGTAAAGTGTATGTTTGGACGCCATTGATCACTTGATGTATGTCTACCTCATCCTTGTCTGATGCATTGATCACTTATGGCACATCAACCTTATTACTTTCATTGTGATCAGGTGCTTTGGTCACGACTTGCAAATCTTTCTCATATTCAATTCTATCCTCAGGTGTATCTGTCCATTGGTGGTTTTGTGATTTCCACATAGGTGGTTTTATAATTATGTCCTTCCATTGGTGGAACTCCTCCTTTTGTATAATACTATTTGTAATTTCATCCTTCCACTAGCGCATCTCCTAGATGAATTCCTTGAAAGTAATGTTCTGCAATTTTCTGTTGTCGACCATTTGAGGATCAATTTGTAAATTTTCATCGAGATATATTTTATATTTTGGAAGTTTATGTGAGCTTTGCTAAAAATTTGGCACAAAAATTTGATATAGTTTGGCAAAATTTTGCAAAATTTTGGTCTAAAAATTGGTTTTATTCAATTTTAGCAATTTATTGACAACATTGCTAATTTTGTCAATTTTCTGACGAAATTTGCAAAAAAAAATTGTCAGATTGTTGAAATTGAATATATTGCAAATTTTTTGTCAAATTTTTTGACAAAAATTGCTAATTTTATCAATTTGTTGACAGTAATAACATTTTGCCCATTTGTTGATAGCAATTATATTTTGTTAATGTATTGACAACAATAACCTTTTGTCAAATTGTTGAAATCTTTAAATTTGGTTTTATGCCAAAATTTAGATAGTACTATGATTGGATGACAGTGATAGCAGTGGGTGACCGATATGCAAGCACAATATAGAAATTATTATTGGATGATAGTGATAGCAGTGGTTGATTGGTAGGTGAGCACAACGTGGAACTGAAACTTGGTAGGCAATGGAAACTGATAGTTGGATGGGTAGCAGCTTGGATAGTGACATCAACAAGCGGGTGGAGAGCATGGAGCACGAGGGAAGCATGAAGTAGGCGATGAGCAAACAAGGGAAAAAATGGAAAGTTAACAACGAGCATGGAAGTTAGGGAGCACAAAAATCAAGGAAAATAAGAAAATTCAACAAGTACAAAAAATCCAAGGAGTGTAAAAATCAATGGTTTTAATAGCAGGTAGGTGGCGGTGTCACGAGAAGTGCATGGGAGAGGACATGACCTAATTCACGTTCTCTCTTTACTTGCTATCACATATTTAAACCATAAAATATTTATTTCTTTATAGATGTGGGATAATAATTTGATAAACCTTTTTCCCTTAAGCACGTTCCATTGATGGAGAGATAAAATGATGATGGTAGAAATTTTAACCTTAGAATTTTAATCAATTTTTGTTGTCAATTTATTTTTGATGTCAAACAAAATTGTTTGTGAATTGTGGATGTACCAAGTACGTCAATGTCAAGTCCGATGTAGAGCGAATCAAATTTGAAGTAACGAGAGAGTATTGGTCAGAAGTCAGGGTTATAATAATCGAACCCTATTGGATGAGAGAACATTTTAGGATTAACATCTCCAAAAATAACAAAAAAATGAGTACCATTTAAATTGGTAAGTCTTTGGAGAATAATTATCATTCTATTTGAAGAAGGGTGCGTTAGTTTTTACAAGCCCTACAAATCCACGTGGTCATCAAAGATGCAAACCGCTGTAGTTTGCATGGTAGACTACCCACATTGAGAAAAGGTTTAGGGCTAATAAAATTTGTAGGCACTCAAAATAATTAAGCTAGTTTTTAGAGCCTCCAGCATGAAAAAAGAATCTCTAAGGTCTAATATTGATGATAAACATAAATTAATTAGACATTGGAGAAAAACATCACATAACAAGCCATAGGATATTAGTTGAGCACGTAGATTGAGAATCCTCGTTGAATTATTTGTTATCTTCACCATGTAGTAAAGAAAGCATTGAGACACAGGTCGTACAACATTCTTAAAGGAAAATTAGAAGGGTCGATTTCACCAAAAAAAGCTCACAGTTAGATAACATTAACTCCACACACAACGAAACTTCAAAAGGAACACTGCATGAAATATGCCAATAGAAAAAATAAACAATTTATATGGAAACATAACTATGGTCTCACACACACAACCACTTGATATTAATAGGGATGTGGAATCCTACATAAGCAAGACCAAGGACTTAATTTCAAGGACAAAATACTAACATAGTAGATGGTCAGACATCACCAGATAAAGTAAAGTCATTGAATCACTCTAGACGCTGCTGGTTTAAGTAATCAAAATTAGAATACTCACAAATAGCATGCTCATCAAAGGTATTATTTAATCCAATTCTTACCCTTTAAAGTAGGGAGTTATAAGGGGTAATCAATCATTTCTTAAGTGTAGAATTCAATTAACTTGTTTTATTCAAGTACAAGGATAATTTGTAAATATTATTATTTTCAAATTATAACCTAGATTAACAAGTCTTACATTTTGAATAAAACTTGGATTAACATTGGCAAGTCTTAAATTTTTGAATGAAACTTGGATTAACATCTCCAACAATAACAAAAAAATGAGTACCATTTAAAGAACAAAATTTTTAACATGGTCCCATTTCTATTTTCCACTGATTTTAAGTAACCTAGCAAGCTTGATAGTCTTGCGAAAACTACCAGTGCTACCTCAAAAAATGCCATAGAGTTCTACAAGATGCAGGAAAAAAACCAATAAATAATTGTTCATCCTCCATTGATCCACAAGGCTCAGTGGACTCTGGACCTATCCTCATCCTTACCTAAGTATTTTTTGGCCAAATTAAGAACCATTTGGTTCACCTCCAACCATTCAGAAGTGTCTCTGACCTAATTAGAATTTGACATGTATCCAAATAGACTTTCACTGCATTATTTTATCTATCAACATTAACTGGGATGACATCCTCAATTTTTTTCCAAATGGACTTAATTTGACTCACAATGTTTCTTATCCTCCAAGCCTTTGGTCTAAAATTTCTAATACCATCCATAATCCCCAACATAATTTTTGAGTTAGACTAAACTATTATTTTTTTAACCCCATTCTCCCAAGCATTGAGAGAACCTTGTTTGATAGTTAATCATTCAACTTCATTGTTATTAGTCCTTCTAAGACCTTCTAGATCCCAATGGAGGATATTCCCCTTGAAATATCTTTTGGGAAACCAATACCTGCAACTCCCATGTTCTCTTTAGATGCACCATCAAAATTAATATTTTCCAAACCTAAGGGAGGGGGTTGCCATAGTCTCAAATTTTGTGGCTTGGGAGTCTTCTCATTCACCTAAGTTTTCTTGTCCCTAAAGTGAGATCTGACAATTTCAAAAATCTAGGTAATAATTTTATGCCAAACCAACTCCATTGGACTAAAATCCTCTCTTAAAATTATGGAATTTCTTTCTAGCCAAATGTTCCACCAAATGAAACTTAGGCCTAGGGACCAACCTAGCTAAATGGGGGTATTATTGAATCTTCTATGTTTCCAAATATCCTAGATATTATAAAGGGTCACCTAAAATTTTAGGTGAACCTTAAAGAGGTCTAACCACCATTTAAATAACTCTCTTGAACATGCACACTAGAAAAGCAGATGATCAAGTGTCTTTTGGGAGTTACACATGATGCAATTGGAAGGGCCATAAAAACCTCTCTTCATAAGGTTATCATAGGAGAGACAATGCTTATGCATCTCTTCCAAAGCAAAGAAATTAATTTTAGGCCAACCCTTAGCCATCCAAACTCTATTCCATGGGGCATCCTACAGTATCAACAAAGGAGGGAGCAAAACATTATAACCATCATGAACAATGAAGAAACCTAGAGTACCAATGCCCCAGGTGATCCTATCCTCTTACTATTTCCCTATAAGTCATATTTTCTTGAGGATATTATCAATAATATGTATTTGACGAATAGGCCATTCTTCTAACCTCTTCCACTAAAAGAAAGAGAAATCTTCAATTTTCTTGGAAGTAATGTATGAAGCCATATTTATCCATCCTCTACTCTCAAGGCTTTGTTGCAAGGGCTACAACTCTGTAAACTCATAGATTAAATGTGGGTGTTGGTCCCAAGAATCACTCCAAAAGTTAGCTTTGTGTCTTGTACTTACTTTCCAAAAAATTCTAGATTTTACTAATTGCTCACCAGATTTTAGGACCTTCCAAATAACATAGCCAAAGCCACTTAGATGAATGTGGCCAACTTCTTGATGAGGGATAGAACCCAAATACTTACTAGCGATGACTCTAATGAAGAAAGCCTCCTTGATTGTTTAAATATTCTTTACAAAAACACAATCCTCCTCAAGCTTTAGGCTGACATATTTTATCCCAACTAACAAGATCCCACTTCTTACTCATCCTTGGGCCATATCACAAATCTCATAAGTGAATCCAACTCTTTGAGGACTTTCATAGGGGAAACTAATATGGAGAATTTATAAATAGGTATGGCTTGGATTACTGATTGGATGAGAGCCATTCTTCCTCAAAATGTAAGTCAATGGTGTATCCATTGGTTAAATTTAGTAGCTATTCTATCCATTATATCTTTCTAATTAACTACCATTAGGCTTTCAAAATGAAGAGGAATCCCTAAGTAATCAAGCAGAAGGTTACTCTGGGAAAAGTTCAAAATGGATAGAATCTGATCCTAGATTTTTGTATCCATATTGAGGAAAAAAACATTGGATTTGGCTGCATTCACCTGCTAACCAGTATCATCCATGTAGATTTTTAATATGTTTTTCAACATTCTAGCCTCTCGAATGCTGACCTCCCAAAAGATACCTATATCATCCACAAATTTAATATGAGTTAACATCTCCTTGCCTAGTTTTATACCTTATAAAAGACCTTGTTTCTTATTTATTTGAAGGAATATGCCCAATCCTTATACTAAAATAATAAAAAAAAAAAGGAGAAATAAGATCTTCTTGGAAAATACGACTAGAAGTATGGAAAGAGATTGATGGGAGAGCCATTTATGAGAAAAAACAAGGAAATTTTCGAGACACAACTCATGATCCACTATATCCACTCATAAGAGAAGCTAAATTTTTCAAGTATTTAATCCAAAAATTGCCATGGGACTCTATCATAAGCCTTAGACATATCTAGTTTAATAAAAATACCTCTTCAACCAGAATATTGCATAGAATAGATATCCTCTTGGGCTAGGAAAAAACTCCATCCAAAATTTCATGCCCCTCCATAAATCCTCCTTTTTCCTAGGAGATTATGTTATCTATAATTTTTTTGAGCCTTTAAACTATAAACTTAGTGATTATCTTGTAGTTCACATTGCAGAGAGCAATCGTGCAAAAATATCCAAATCTGGCAACTTATCCCACTTTAGGAAACAAAGTGAGGAAAGTATGATTTAGATTCTGAAGTATAGTTTTATTTGAATAATATTCTTCAAAAACCTTGGTTAAATCCTCTCCTATAACATCCCAAAAAGCCTTAAAGAACTCAATTGGAAAACCATTGGGTCTTAGAGATTTCCCTGATTTCATATTAAAAACTATGCTCCTTACATCATCTTTATCCATTAGTCTAAAAAGGGCTTTATTTTTCTAAGTTGAAATATTTTGAGGGATACATTTAAGTATCTCTTGTTGCATTGCAATATTAAAGATAGTAGGGGTGGTAAAAATATTTTGAAAGAAATTATTTGCTACATGGTTCTGTAGACATGGAAAATTGACCCACTTTAGTGGGTAATCTTCCTTGAGCTCTTTGGGAGATCCCTTAGACTTGCCTAGGGAAAGGGTAAAGCTTCTTCCCATATCTTTTGGATTTTTTCTCTCTCTCTATGTAAAATAGTGTTCACCCTTGATGAGGTGTGACTTTGCATAGGTAAAATCACGGTCAGCCTTGACAGGACACGATTTTGCATTTTTAGGGTTTGGTCTAAGAAAAACTTAATTTTATGGGTTTGGTGTGTTTTATGTTGGATCTCCTTGGTTTTCCCGTATTTCTCTGCTTCAAATATTCTATATAAGGAGGGTTTGAATTCACTTTTCATACATGACACATAACAAAATTATTGCACGTTAACATTTGATGATTTATTATTTCTCACAAAGTACTATTTTGTTTTTAGATAAGATACTATAGCATTAATACTGGGTTTTCAAGTTGACCCAAAACCTTTTACAAAAATTATCCCAGGGTTGTTGATGAACATATCCTTACTAAGGATCCTATATATATAAAATCTACATGGCTCCAAAGCCATTACATCTGGTAAGGCACATAGCCTGTTATCAAAAGGAAACTTACCATACAATATTTTGGGTATACCCCGAGAAAACACACATGCATCATAATTACAAAAAAGAAATAGACATGGATCCCTTCCTTGAGACAATGGAGAAACAAAAAGCTATAGACACACATAGCAGCTCAAGCACAATTACAAGAAAGAGATGACAATATTTAGGTCTTACAAGAGCAAGTATAGAACCCACAACAAGAGTTAGAGAAAGAAAGAAAGAGTGCATGAGTTTGTCATTTCTCTTTGAAGATGTTAATGCAACATAAAAGGAAAAGTTAGAATGAGATCCTTCAAAGGTCCCTCAATGCATATATGATTGTTGATTACTTAGTATTCAACATAGATTTCACTGAAGCTACAAAGGTAGACTTGATAGAAGCTCAAGCCAAGCTCAAAGACAAAATATAACAAGTCAATTATTTTCTTAAGGAAAATATTTTATCCACTATGGATAGCCATGATAAATAAAGAGTGAAATAGATAAATGTATGTTTTCCAAAATTTAACAGAAGGAAATAGAGTAGTCCAACAAGGATGGAAAATGATGAACAAACTGCAAATAAAATCTAAAAAATTGATGGCTCCAACAAATGAAGTTGAAAGTCTTGGATTTCCAATATTTTGGGATGAACATTTTTAATTCCACACCATGGAAGAACTTTAGGTCTAAATAGAGCTAATCATACGTAATGAATAATAACTCAACCAATGGTAGAAGACCATAAAATTATCTCAACTTTGTGGATTCCTAACCAAGTTAACTACGATACAAGAAAAAATCTTGGAAATGGCTAGAAGGTATAAGGACCCATCATATAAAAAAATCTTCACACTAAAAATGATAATTATAGGGTCAAAATAGTCAAATACTTATCTCCAAAAATATGGAACATCAAATGCTAAGCATTACAAAATATCAAAGATATTTATACTAGCCAAGAAGCCAGCGAAGAAGAGCAAGAAGAATAATATACAACTGCAATAAATCTATCTACTGAGGCTATGAGGACAAGAGCTACCTAGAAAGCAACTAACATGTATATTCAAATAAAGTATGCATCAAGTCTATAGAATGATGCCTCGATTCTCCAATGATGCAAGCAAATGTGAAGTATCCAAAAAAGAAAGATCTACCTAGCAAAAAGTTGGGAAAGTGTGTCTGAGAAAAAAAATATATTAGCAGTCATTACAAGTATTAGTTGGCATAATCATAAAAAAGGCTATGAAATAAAAAGATAAGCCTAGGATAAGATAAAGTAGTGTTGGGTCAAAACTTTGGCTAAGTGAGTAGATCATCATGCATAGTTTAGGAGCATTAGAAGAGACTTGTGTTATAGTTCACAATTTCAAAGAATATTTGTTGTGTGATTTTGTAAATAAGAAGGAAGCAGATAGCAATGGAAGGCCATAGTCCTTGAGTGTCTAGAATATTTATGTAAGGCAATTTTCCTAGGTCTATAGCATCTCCTAGCTATGACAAACTATGTTATATATATATATTGTAGGGGGTACCACCACCCAAGTATATCCATTTCCTTTACTTTTATTTCTTCTTTGCATATTTTATTTCATTTCTATTTTTGCTTCCCATTTATCTACACCCTTCTTCTCCTCATTCATCTCATTTTTACACATACTTCACTCAAACACCTCCTCACTTTACTATTGCTTCTACTCCTCGTTATATATTATTCTTTATCATCATTCATCACCCTTCTTATCTTCATGGTTACCTTCCCTTCCATAATTTTTTAGTTCTTCTATCTTCTAATATTTTTTACTATACACCCAATAAATAAGGCTTTATAGGTCCTTTATTTCTATAAGCAAAACCCCCAGGAGGCTCTCCATTTTACCAAAAATCTACCGAAATGTTGCTAAGGTAAACCACCCCAAGGCTGATGTAAGCATTATAGTAGTGCATTCAATACAATAAAGACATAAATGCATCAATTTGGAGCTAAGTTCCAATATGGTTAAACATTTTTCAAAAGATTGATAATCATGGGAAGGTAATAAAGTAAGGCACACTCTAGCAAAGTAAAATTTGGCTAAGTCCCAAAAAGTGATGGTAACATGCAAACCTAGGATCAATCGATTTCAAAATTTTCTAAGTGATGACATTAGAAAAAGTTCTACAAAAGTGTAAAAATGTGCCAAGATGCTAAAATGCAGCAAAGTCAAGTTTTTAAAGTAAAAGTACCATGAAATTTTAAAACTTGCAAAATCGAAAGAGCAAAGCACTATTCAAGAAGGAAATAATCCATGATTTCTAAGGGATGACATTAACCAAACCTTCCCAAAAGCCCAAATTTACCCCAAAAAACTTCTAAAATAATTAAAAGAGCCCAATGCTACTACAAAATCCAAAACTAACTCAAAATCACTCGAAAACATCCCTTTCATTTAGATTACTCCTATAAAATGTCATAACTACCTACGTACATCCTAACATCTCAAGCCAAAGCCATTGAGATTGAAAATAACATCTTTGATAGATAGTTGTAGTTGTCAAGCAAAATATAATGGGAAATAATTGAAGATCTATGGACCTTATAAATACTTGTATGAAATAAAATTGAGAGAAGAAATATGAACTGGCCACATCAGCAATGCAAACAATTAATTGATGCAACATGAAAATGACATCGAATCCTACTAGCATTTCTTGCCAAGTTGTTCCTAACAAAACCGTAGTAAACTTTTAGAAATCTTGAATTGTAAGATTCATGTAAAATCTATTAATAACCCAATTCACCTCATAACGATATTTGGCTCTATAGCAATTGCTTGATTGTATATTGTATGACGAATACTACCAATTAATGAAAGGTAAAGTTGTTTGGTCTTCATTGTGATTGCATTCTCAAGTTTTTATAAATGAATTCTATATTTTATGTTTTGTTTCAATTTATGATTATTGAATTCTACTAAAGTGAATTCTATTGAATTAGATCACTATTTGGATTACTCTTCATATGGTATTTGGAATGCTTAAAGTGTATAATTGTAATTTAATGAACTATGTAATGCTTTTGTTGATAGTTTTTCTATTAGGCTTAATTGGAATTTAATTGTGTAAGACTTTTATGTAGTATATTTTAATTGTTGTTATGTTATATTCCATTCACCTTTAAACATTTTTCTAAATCCTTATCTCATCCTAACCCTCGTATCCCTTCTTTAAAACCCATGTTCTAATTTTACAAAGAATTACAAAGAGTCAACCTTATTTGGAGATTAGGTATAAAATAAATTCTTCTCATCCAATCTTGACTAAAATCTAGGGTGCACTTCACAAACTAGGCATATTTTAGAACAACAATGAGCCAAGTTAACATATTTAAAATAGAAATTTAGAATGACAATAAATATAATTTATAAGGAATTATTTTTTGGAGTGAAAAACTACTTTACATCCTTAGAATAGTCATTATTTTATTAGGATTATAACAAAGATATCCAATTGTTATAATTAAATTAAAAAATAATCATAAAATAGTGTTCCATATTTAGCCATTACATTATAATTTAAAGAGGGGTATAAAAATAATTTATAAGACTATATAGCTATAACTAAACACTATGATCTGGAATACAAATTATATTATCATATAAGATTAAAGGTTATTTTTGGAGTACTCCATTATGTTATATAATGATAAATTATCATAGGATAATAGAAATGTAGTTCTATTTATTTAATTATTGAATCAATATGATGAATTACCTTGATATTCTTCCAATTTAAAAAAATTATTTATTATGATATTGTGTCATTTATGAACCATTAATTCGGGAACTATTGCTAAAATAGTTGATCCTAGTAAACAAGAAGACCATGATCTGGCATTATGAAAGAAAACTTCGAACTTATATAAATTGTAATCTTAATCAAAATCTAATTTTGGATAATAACAAATTCTTGACTCTAATTTCTTGTCATTAGATAATGAAAATAATTTTAAGGTATTTACAATTCAATTAAACTAACTATGAATAAATTGGTTTACATAAACTAAACTTTGTTCATTTTTCTTTTTAGTAAGATGATAACCCATAACTTATTATATTTTTCAAAAAAAATTAGATAACTTCTTAGTGATTATTATTTATTTAATGATATGGTGCAGGAAAGATACACTACATAGTATTTCATCATTAAACAAACTTTGCAAAAGATAAATAATATTTAAAATATTTATATGCATTTCATTCATCCAAACCTACCCACTCTTGATATTGAAAAAAATAATGAAAATATTATTTATTCATTCATGCTCATTATCTTTTAAATGTGCTTTAATCTATTTTTTTAAAGTTATCTTAAATATTTATTTTCCCACAATTTTTTCCAATATTAACTTTTAACTTATTTTATATTAAAATAAAATATAAATAAAAAGTTCATAAATACTATGACTACTACTATAAACTCTTTATTTTTAAAGACATATAGTAGCTACAATAATGTCTATTTGAACCCTTAATAAATTTCAAGTATAGGTTGTTCTATTTAAATTTCATTCTAATATTTAGAAATTTAATGCATTAAATTTAAAATGTATTTTGAAATCACCAATATTAAAGTTTTGGTTAATGTAAGATTTTAGGGCTTTGAACTTTCTTTAAGCAAACTTACATAAAATAAATAAATATTAAAATTTTGAAAAATTGAAAAGTTGGTTTTATGTTCGACTATTTTAACAAGGGAAGTACACTTTGGATTATTTTTATAGAACCTTCGCTCCCACTGAACTGGCCAGCAGACAAATGCCTCTCTTTCTTAGTTCCTCTACGGTCAAATAGACGGATTAAGAGCCTACGTGGTCCGCCTCTTCGCTCCCACTGGCCAGCAAACAAAATTAAATTCCGTTTTTTTTCCCTTTACTTATTTCCTTTACAGTTCATGTGATTTATCCGTTTTTGTTTATCCCTATATTATTCCTAGTTAATTTCGTTGCACATATATAGCCTAGTTGTCCGGAACTCGTTACCCTTATTAACATCGTTCCCGGGTATGTGTGGGTGGGGTAGTTATCTTCTTGCTTTCTAAGAGAATCTTTAGTAGCATATTCCTTTAGAATTCGGTTTCACTTTAATAGCTCTTTTATTTAGCTAATGTAATGTGTTAATAATCCTACATTAATCTGAAACGGTGGAAACCCTTCATCTGCTTATATTCCCTATTGATGTTGCAAATCAGTATTCTGCCTCCTGTCCGCGATCAGTTTTTTTTTTTTCTCCTGAAACTTGTAGACGTGCACTTGTGTTGTTTGCTTTCGTATTGCTTGATCAACGAAATGGCGAAGATGGAAGCTATCAAGGCAATGAAGAGAGCGTGGAATGGCCTGAAAGCGGTTATCAGAGTTAACAAGGACATCGTCAAACGCAGAGGAAGGAAACTTATTAAAAGAAAGAAAAGAATTGTGGATGAAGACAGAATTGTGGATGAAGACAGAGGCAGATGCAGGTGCTCCTGTATTCCGATTTCCAAAAGAACGAAATTCTCTCGCAGGAAGTTTTTGCCAACAGCCGCCGCCGGCGCTGCTCCCGACAATTTACTTAAAGACGACGTCTTGCAGCTTCAACAACAGCTACCGCCCATAGAAGGGCAGGCGGTCGACTTGACTTCTCCTAATTGTACTTCTTCTAATTATACTTCTTCTTCTTCTTCTTCTTCCGCGGCGACAACAATAGATAAAGAGGAGGAAGGAGGAATTGATAAGGCTGCGGACGCTTTTATAGCTAACTTTCACGAGAAGATCAAACTCGAAAGGCAGAGATCCTTTTTGGAGTACTATGAAAGGCTAGCACGCAGCATGAGCTGAGATGATGAAGACCTGGTGTAATATGGGATCTAAACTGCCAGTTTCAGGTTAAGAAGATCTTTTTTCTTTGTACAGATTGAAAGTTTGTAAAGTTTTTCTTCGTTTGGATATGTTTTGTTGGAGCTGCAAGGGGTTCCATTAGTAGATCATGACTGTTTATAACGAAGGCGAGATTGTATAAGCAATGAATTCTGTCTCGTCTAGGTTTGCTAAATTTTGTAGAACAGTAAAGTCAATTGCAAGAATTGCTTGATTACTTTCAGTTTTTTTTGTTTTTTAACGCATAAACAATTTTTCTTTGTTATTTTAAATTTTTTATTAAACCTTATTTTTACATTTTTATTTAATATAGTAATATTTAATATTTTTTCAATATTCAAACTTGTTGATAAACATTTATTTCAATTATTAATTTCGCAAAACTTTATTCAATTTAACCTTCGACCACACAATTTTTAATAAAATGATGTTTGGTATCATGTTTTTTTATTCAATATCATCTTTTACCACAAAATATTTGATGATACCATACTTTTTATTCAAACTGACCTTTTACCAGAAACCATTTGATATCATACTTTTTATTCCATCTGACCTTTTCCCTCAAAGTATTTGATATCATAGATTGTGGAAAACTAAATTCTTTGCTATTTGCGATATTTCAAGCATGGAACAATGGAACAAGTTGAAAATAAAAGATAAAATCTACGTTAATATCATTCGACCATTTTAGGGTTTAGTTCGTATAGTTTACACTGCAGTACGAAAGCGTAGCATTTCAGTACGTACGTAGAAATCAACATTAATTCCAGTCAATCCATTACCCAAAGTATAAACAAACAAGCAGGTCATTTTTGAGTTACAAACAAACTTACGAATTCAACAAAGGTCATTGCTACCAAGTCCGTGAAGAAGCTGCTTTATAGTCGGTAATAGTAAAACTCCGACTCCCCATGTTCAACGATTAACAAAGTTTATTGTTTACAGTCCAGTGCCGGCACAATTGGCATATAACAATAGCAAAGAAGTAGAACGATAATCCAGTTTTAGATGATACTTGCACAGTATTATTTAGGAAGCTCGTTTTCAACCAAATTACATCCTAAAGTTTCGGTGTTTGCAACAGATTCCGTGGCTCAAGATGCCTTTCTAATTTTTTTAGTAACGGAGCTGGACCAACCGAAATAACTTATCAACCTCTGTCAACTAATTTATCCTTTGAAACATATCAACCTCTATGAATTAATTTATCTTTTGAAATATTTTTGTATGATTTTTATTCAAAACAACATTATCGCCATGATTTTTTAAATACTATAAGCCCATATACAATATTTTATTGAAATATACAAAAGATAAGACTATATAATTGTCTACCAATTTAAAAATAAATATATAATAAATCTAAGATGATAAGACCACTTAGTAATTGTCAATGAAAGAGTTTTTTTTTTGATGAAATTGTTTTTCTGAAAAGGCAAAAAAATTTATATCAATAGAACAAGAATCAAATTATATAGTTATAGGTCTGTCACTTTTAGCAAGCCTTAAAATCCCAATAAAAATTGGATTAACATCTCCAAAATTAACAGAAAATTGAGTACCATTTAAAGAAACATTTTTTTTACATGGTTCCATTTCTACTTTTCATTGATTCTAATTAATATAGCAAGCTTAACTATCCTGCAAACACTACCAGTGCTACCTCAAAAAAGGCCACATAGTGCTATAAGAGGCAGTAAAAAAAACAACAAATAATTGTTCATCCTCCATTGATCCACAAGGCTCAGTGGACTCTGGACCTATCCTCATCCTTACCTAAGTCTTTGTTGACCAAATTAAGAACCATTTGGTTCACCTCCAACCATTTAGAAGTGTCCCTGTTTTAATTAGAATTCAACATGTATCCAACAAGACTTTCACTGGTGAGGAAGGAATTTTTCAAGCTCTGGCGATTTGGCGTTTTGGCGGGAAACTCTCTGTGCAGGCGACAAGCGATGTTCCTGGACTCGTGGAGCGTAGGATAATCCAGGCCTTCAGGTGATTTTTCGTGTTGTTTTTTTTTTTAGTGGTTCTAAAGGATCGTTTTCAGCTTCAGGAGGGCCCAATGGGGTCTCCTCCAAGCCCTCTTTCTGGAAGAAAGAGTTCCTATGCTGAAATGCTCAAAGATAATCCTTCGTCATCTAACGGCGAAGCCCAGAGAAATACTCTGAATATGATGCTCAAGAATGCTGGCAAGGGCTCCGCAGCACATCGTGTCAACGGATGCCTTCCACAATCTGCTACAAGACCTAAGATTGTAATCGAACCGAAGTTGGTCGAAGACACAATTTTTTACAAAGCCAACCATGATTTGATTTGCAAATTCATGGGTATTCGACCTACCCTGAATTTCTTGCACACTTGGGTCAGACAGAACTGGGAGCCCCATGGTGAGTTCTCCCTTTGGTTTATTAGCAACGGATATTTCATCGTTAGCTTCTCCTCTTTAGCTGATAGAAACAGAGCGTTTGAGTCAGAGAAGAGAAACCATGGTCCGGCAGGGCTATTTGTTCAGCCCTGGAGAGTGGGATTCGATCCTCGCATCGAACCCACGGCTGTCCCGGTATGGATTCGGCTGTATGCTCTTCCAATGGAGTTCTGGGGGGAGCAGGTCTTGGAAATGATAGGTAACTCCCTGGGTAGATTTCTGGGCGTCTCTAGGGATACTATAGAAGGTAACTCTGGCGTCTATGCCAGAATCTATGTGGAAATGGATATCAGCCAACCTCTTCCAGCAGAGGTGGAACTGGAACTGGCAGAGGTTTCCTGGATCCAACAGTTAGACTATGAGGCACTGCCTTTTAGATGCAGGGTCTGCCATAATCATGGGCACTTGGCCAGGTTTTGCCCAAACCTTTTGAACTCCAAAACGGAAGCCCAGCATGGTATGCCAAACCGCCCCAGAGAGAGTAAGTCTTTTTCTGCTAAAGAAACATCCAATACTCCTCAGGGTAATGAGGGTCAGAAAGATGGCTTTGAACAGGCCAAGCGAAGGAGAAAGCCGAAGAAAAATGGTAAGGAGCAACTGCAATCTAAACCAGCCAACAGATATGAAATCTTCAAGTCATTAGTGGATCAGGAGGATCAGAATATGGAAAGTGTGGATGGGAATATTGAGGCCCATAATCTCCAAACCCATGTTTCTCCTTCATCTCCTCCTATTTTAGAATAGGTGTCTGTGCCCACTGAGGTATTGCCACCAGAAAATGCAGGGACACTGATAGTGCACTCCCAAACGCCGCCAGTAATTAAAGACGTTAGCATGGGAATTGCAGAAAAAAACAGAGAAAGGCCAGCCCTGGGTATATCTCAGGTAGAAAAGAGATCCAAAAATAGCAACACTCAAGGAGCGGGCAGAAAGTCAAATAAGGATCTGATTGCAGCTCAAGGGGATAAGCTGATCAATGGAGGATCGGTGAGGACTATTGATTCTTACTGCTCTCAAGGTTTTCAATGATCATTCAATCTTGGAATGTTAGGGGTTTAAACAGTAGAACCCATCAATCTGCTGTTCAAAGACTCTTAGGCAAATGTAAAACAGACTTTTTGCTTATTCAGGAGACAAAAATGTCTTTAGATATTATGAGTAAAATAGTTAATAGACTCTGGCGGGGCGCTGGTCATATGGATGTGGCTGCCCAAGGAGCTTCAGGGGGGATTGTCACTCTCTGGAACCCTTTGGACTGGACTGCAGTAGAACATATAGCTTGGAGGGGTGTTCTCACATCTCACTTTCGAAACAACTTCACAGCAGAACATGTCTTAATCACTAATTTTTATGGGGCTCAAGACCTTGATGGCCAGAGGCTCCAATGGAAAGTTGTTCATAATATGAGGTCCTCCAGAGAATACCTAGACTGGATTATTGCAGGGGATTTTAATGCAAAATTATCTACTCGGGAACAGGAAGGTGGCTCCCCAATTTTGGATCCTGGGGACCGGCTTCTGATTGCCCAAGTCCAAGCCTTTCAATTAGTGGATGTTCAAGGCCCTGGATCTTACTTCACTTGGACAAATAAGAGGCAGGAACCACACAGCAGAAAGGTCAAGTTGGATCGGTTTCTGGTCTCTGAGGAAGCTTTTGTAAAATGGAATACTAAGTTTCAGATTTTGGAGGGCCCTGTTTCTGATCATTCTCCCATTTTGCTGGAGGGAGGGACTTTGATAGAACAGCATCACAGGCCTTTTAAATTTGAGAATTTTTGGTTGCAAAAGGAGGGCCTTCATCAGAAAATTCCACAATGGTGGGAAGCAGGTCGTCCTCCATTTGGGACAGCAATGTTCAAATTTCATAAACAACTTCACTATGTCAAACTTCAACTGAAACAATGGAGGAAAGAAAACAAGTCAGATTTTCAGCTCCAAAGGGCCCCCTTGATGGCCAGATGGGAGGAGGTTCAGAAACTCTTTAGGGAAGGAACTATTACTGAGCAACTCAAATCCGAGGATGATGCCTTGCGTAAAGCGGTTGAGGCCATTGATAACCAAGAAGAGATATATTGGAAACAGAGGGCAAGAAATACTTGGCTTCTAGAAGGGGACAGAAATACCAAATTTTTTCATCGATCAGCCTGTGCTAGGAGACAGATGAACAACATGGAAGCTCTTAAAGATGAGAGTGGACATACCTTTGATACTCTTCCTGGTATGCACTATCACTCAATTGATTACTTCTCTAAACTTTTTAAGGAAAGTATGGAGCAGGATGTTGAGGCTCAGATCGAAGTTCTTAATGTCATTCCTGCCATTATCTCTGAAGAAGAAAATCAGGCTCTGCTTAGACCCATTGAGAGAAATGAATTGAGAAATGTGGTCTTTGGTATGAATACTGGTAAATCTCCCGGCCCAGATGGCTTTCCCATTGAGTTTTTTCAAGCCTTTTGGGACACTCTGGGGGAGGATGTTTTGGCTGTTACAGAGGAATCCAGAACCAATAAAAGAATGCTCAAGGCTATTAATCACACTTTCATTTCTTTAATTCCAAAAGGGGAGGAGGGGACTCAGATCTCGGATTTCAGACCGATTGCTTTATGTAATGTGATTTACAAAATAATCACTAAGATAATGGCTGAGCGGCTTAAACCCCTCCTTCATAACATCATTTCTTCAGAACAAGGGGGCTTTGTTGAGGGAAGACAAATCTTGGATGGGGTGATTCTTGCCCAGGAGGCTATCCATTCTATGCAAAAATCGGGTAATAAAGGAATGTTCATTAAACTGGATATGTCTAAGGCTTATGACCGGGTGGAGTGGAGCTTCTTGTCGAAAATAATGGCAGCCTTTGGCTTCTCCCAGGACTGGATTGATTGGGTCATGAGCTGTGTGTCTACGCCCTCTTATTCTGTTCTCATCAAGGGTCTCCCCTCGCTTCCTTTCGGAGCCACTCGTGGTCTTCGCCAAGGAGATCCTTGCTCTCCCTATCTCTTCCTCATTTTGGCTGAAGGACTAGGCAGACTATTCTTGAGGAGAAGGCAACAAGGCCTGCTAACTGGTATCAAGGTTGGGGAGGAAACCTTGACTCACTTGCAGTTTGTGGACGATACTGGATTGGTTGGTGTGGCCAGTCTCAGGGAAGCCAGAGGAATCAGAGATACTCTTAATGTTTACCTTAGGGCTTCAAACCAGGTCCTCAATGACAGGAAATCTAAAGTGGTCTTTTTCAATCTTGACCAAAGGATGCAGGATAGGGTTATTGAGACCCTGGGATTCACAAAGACTTCTCTTCCAATAGTTTACCTGGGCGTCCCCCTACATTTCAAAAAACTAAAACTGGATATTTGGAAGGACCTATTAGAAGGTATCAAAGATAGAATGAATCACTGGTCCCATAAATGGTTAAGCTATGGGGGTAGATTAACCTTCCTACAGTCAGTTATTCAGGCTCTGCCAATCTATAAATTCTCTATCCTGGCTGCCCCTCAATCCATCTGGAAAGAGCTGGACAAAATGGCTAGAAGATTCTTATGGGAAGGTGCAAAAGGGGAGAAAAAATGGGCTCTGGTTGGGTGGGATAAAATTACCCAGCCTAAGGATAAAGGAGGGCTAGGCCTGAGAAGCTCCAAGCTTAATAACAGAGCCTTGGCTGGAAAATTGTATTGGAGGTGGATTTCCCAGCCAACCTCCCTATTCAGCCGATTCCTATCCAGCAAATATTTGGGCCCTGTCCACCCCACCGTGGTGGGCCGCCTCCCCCTGGAAGGTTCTGGCTCCTTAGTGTGGCAGACTCTCAAGCTTGGAGCTCAGGTCATCAAAGATCAACTTTTTTGGAAAGTGGGGAGAGGGGATAAGGCTCGCTTCTGGACCGACTCTTGGGACCAGTATCCACCCATCATTGCTATGTATCCTGAATTACAGCCAATCAAGTCCGCCATAGAAACCCAGGGCTGGATCCATATTGAAAGCTATTTTGACACCAGTCAATTGGGGGAGTATAAATTTAAAAAGTTTAAGAGGTGGGAGGAGTGGCCAATAACAATCCCTCCAGAGCTGGCACCCATCTTGAACAAAATCTTGTCTGAAAGATTCCTTACAGGGAGGGATGAGGAGGATGAATTAGCTTGGGGCTATGGGAGCCTTGGGGTTTATTCAGTAAAGGATGGTTATGAACAGCTCCTCCCTGAGCCTCCCCTGCACTCATTTTCGGTTAAGGATTGGAGAAGGATTTGGCATCCCAAGGGCTGGCCGAAAGTGAATTTCTTTGCCTGGCAGCTCATGCACAATGGAGTTCTCACCTTTGACAATCTAAGAAGTAGAGGAATCATCGGTCCTTCTCAGTGTGCTCTGTGTCAAAAACATGAGGAAATAGCTGATCACCTGATGTTCGAGTGCCCTTTTTCGCATCAGATTTGGAAGCGCTGGTTCTCTCAATATAAACTCCAGGCTAATGGTGAATTAAATCGTGCCAAAATTTGGGAAATATGGAAAAGGGGCAGATTCAAATCTTCAGCTCTCCGTATTGGCTGGGAGCTCGGCTTTCTTTTCATTTGGTGGCAAATTTGGCTGGAGAGAAATGCCCGGATCTTTAGAGAAACTTTCTCTTCGATAGACGGTGTCTGGCAGGTCATCTGGAGCAAAGTTACAGAAACTGTGGCCATCAATGCTGATGAGGAGAATCAGGATGGTCTTGGGCCTTCAGAAGAGGGGGTAGAGGGACCAGAGAGTCAAGACAGAGGTTGCTGGAAATCTCCCCCAGCAGGTTGGATCAAAATCAACACGGATGGGGCTGCAAAAGGCAACCCGGGCAGTGCGGGTATTGGTGTTGTCTGCCGAGATCATACTGGTTCGGTGCTTTACTGGGAACTGCAGGGTTTGGGCAGAGCTACAAACAATGAAGCAGAAGCCATTGCGATCAAGTCCGCCTCTATCTGGGCTGTTAAGCAGGGTTACAGGAGGATAATTCTAGAATCCGATTCACAAGTCCTGGTCGGCGCTCTTGACTGCATGCGGAACTTCTCCGTGAAAGCGTGGAGGCTACGGATTTTGATCTCCCAAATCAAGGATTTATGGAGGGAGTTAGATGATGTGATTCCTGTCTACGTGAGCCAAAATTTGAACAAGGTGGCTGACTTCCTTGCGAAGATGGGCGCTGAGAAAGAGGTAGGAGTGCAGCTGCACAGTGACATGCCTCAGATTGATGAAGTGATTCGGGAAGGTTTGGAACGATCCCTGCGGCAATGAGTAAAAAAATGGCTAAGGTTGGTTTTTGTCGCGATTTCGTGACTTGTCGCGCTGTCGCGACCTTCGATGGCAAGCTGTCGCGATTTCGCGACATGGTGCGCCATCGCGGCCTTTGGCTAAAAGCTGCAGCGATTTCGCGACATTTTTGGCGTAGGGTCGGCAAGGAGGGAAACCGTCGCGATATCGCGACTTTTTTTGGGAACCGGAGCAAAGGGCATAATCCGTCGCGATTTCGTGACATTTCGGCTGTTTGGAGGACGCAAGGAAAAATCGTCGCGATATCGCGACAGTTTTGGCGAACTGGCACCATCTGGAAAACTTGTCGCGATATCGCGACACTTTGGAGGACCGGGCGCAATGTGATAAACTCGTCGCGATATCGCGATAGTTTTGAGGTTTGGGAGCTGAAAGAAAAAACTGTCGCGATATCGCGACACTTTGGGCAAACTGGCGTCATAAGGAAAACCTGTCGCGATATCGCGACTCTTTTGCCGACTGGATGCAAAATGGAAAATTGGTCGCGAAATCGTGACACTTTTTGTGGTTGGGCGCCGAAAGGAAATCTTGTCGCGATTTCGTGACACTTTTGGCGCATAAGAAGCTTTTGGAAAAACCGTCGCGATATCGCGACTCTTTTGCCGATTGGTTGCAATATGGAAAACTGGTCGCGAAATCGTGACACTTTTTGTGGATGGGTGCTGAAAGGAAATCTTGTCGCGATTTCACGACACTTTTGGCACTTAAGAGGCTTTTGGAAAAACCGTCGCGATATCGTGACTCTTCTGCGGCCAGGGCACCAAATGGATTACTCGTCGCGATTTCGTGACACTCTTGCTGGCGGGGCGTTTCGGAGAAATATTGCTGCGATTTCGTGACCTTTCTGGAGTTCGGGAGCTCTTGGGAATTCTTGTCGCGATTTCGCGACTCTTTTGTTGATAGGGCGCCGGAGGGAGTTGCCGTCGCGATTTCGTGACCTTTTTGGTGACCGGATGTCGAGGGCTCTGGATGTCGCGATTTCGTGACATTGCGTTTTCTTGACTCGTGGCGCCGTTGCGGTCGAGACGGGGCTGACTGTCGCGATTTCGTGACATGTCGCGTTTTCGCGACATGTCGCTTTTTCGCGCCCTGTTGACTTTTGTGCTCTTTGTTGGTTTGTGCAGACTTTTTTGCTCTGCTCTTGTAATCTTGGTCCTTGCTCTTGGTTGGGATGTGCTTTCTCCCGTTTGTAACTGTTCTTTGTATTAATACAAGTTTTTCATTTTTTCAAAAAAAAAACAAGACTTTCACTGGATTATTTTGTCTATCAACATAGTCTAGGATGACATCCTCGAATTATTGCCAAATGGACTTAATTTGACTCACGATGTTTCTTATCCTCCAAGTCTTTGGTTTGAAATTTCTAATAACATCCAGAAGCCCCACCATATGAGTCAAACTCAACTATAATCTTTCTAATCCTAATCTCTCTCAAGCATTGAGAATACCTTGTTTGATAGCCAATCCTTTAACTTCATTCTTAGTAGCCCTTCCAAGACCTTCTAGCTCCAAATGGAGGATCTTACCCTTGAAATATTTTTTGAGAAAACCAATGCTTGTAGCTCCTAGGTTATCCTTCGCTACATCATCAAAATTAATATGTTCCCAACCTAGGGGAGGGGGTTGCCATGGTCCCAACTTCTATGGCTTCGGAGTCTCCTCATTCACCTAATTTTTCTTGTCCCTAAAGTGAGCTCTGAAAATTTTATGCCAAACCAACTCCATTGGATTGAACTCCTCTCTTAAAATTCTAGAATTTCTTTCCAACCAAATGTGCCACTAGGTGAAACTTAGGCCTAGGGACCAACATAGGTGAATGAGGGTATTCCTAAATTTTCTATGTTTCTAAATCTCTTATATTTTATAAAGAGTCATAAAATATTATGTTAACCTTAAAGATGTCTAACCATATTTTCCATAACTCTTTTGCACATGCACACTAGAAAAGCAGATGATCAAGTGTCTCCTCTTGGGAGTTACACATGATGTAGTTGGAAGGGAAAATATAGCCTCTCTTCATAAGGTTATCATATGTGAGATAAATCTTATGCATCACTTCCCAAACAAAGAAATTAATTTTAGGCCATCCCTTAGCCATCCAATCTCTATCCCATGGGGTATCCTGTAGGATCAACAAAGGAGGGAGCAAAACATTATAAACATCATGAATAGTGAAGACACCTAGAGTACCAAGGCCCTAGGTGATCCTATCCTATATCTCTTTCCTTGTAAGGCACCTTTGCTTGAGGATCTTATTAATAAGAAGTATTTTATGAATCGGTCATTTTTCTAACCTCTTCCATTGAAAAAGAGATAAATCTCCAATTTAACTAGAAGTAATGTATGAAGTCATCTTTATCCATCCTCTATTCTCAAGGATTTATTATAAGGGCTACAACTTTAGAAACTCATAGATTAAGGGGGGATACTACTTCCAAGAATCACTTCAAAAGTTGGCTTTGTCTCTTGTACCCACTTTCCAAAAAGTCTAGATTTTACCAATTGTTCACCAGCTTTAAGGACCTTCCAAATAATAGAATCAGGGCCTCTTAGAGGAATACGACCAACTTCTCCATGAGGGATAGAATTCAAATATTTACTATTGATGACTCTATTGAAGAAATCCTCCTTGTTGGATATCCATCTCCAATAAAACTTCCCAACAAGATCTCGATTGTTTAAAGTTGTTTACAAAAACCAAAGTCCCCTCGAGCTTTAAGTTAATATATTTTATCCCAATTAACAAGAACCCACTTCTTACCCATCCTTGGGGTATCCCATTAAAATTTTATCATACGCAAATTCAACTGTTTGAGGACTCTCATAGGGGCAACTAGGATGGAGAATTTATAAATAAGTATGGTTTGGATTACTTATTGGATGAGAGCCATTCTTCCTACCAAGGTAAGCCAGTGGTGAGTCCAATAGTTAACTTTAATAGCAATTCTATCCATTAAAGCTTTCAAATAAAATACCCTTAGGCTATTAAAATAAATTGAAATCCCTAGGTAATCAAATGGAATGATACCCTAGGCAAAGCTCAAAATGGAAAGAATATGATCCTACATTCTTCTATCTGTACTGAAGAAAAAAATCTTAGATTTGGCTACATTCACCTGTTGACCAGTAGCATCCATGTAGGTTTTTAATACGGCTTTCAAAATCCTAGCCTCCTAAATTTTGGCCTCTCGAAAGACACCTGTATCATCCAAAAATTAAATGAGTTAAAATATCCTCACCTAGTTTCACATATTACAAAGATCTTGTTGCTTATTTCTTCGAAGGTATTTTTCCAATCCTTTTGCTTAAATAATAAAAAGAAAAGGAGAAATATGATATCCTTGACAAATACCCCTAGAAGCATGGAAAGGGGTCAATGGAAAACCATTGATGAAAATAGAGAATGAAACCATAAAGACACAACTCATGATCCACTATCTCCACTCCTAAGAGAAGCTAAATTTTCAAGCATTTAATCCAAAAAATTTCATGGGACTTTATCATAAGCCTTGGACATATCTATATTAATAAAAATACCGCTTCAACCAAAATGCTGCATAGAATGGATAGCCTCTTGGGCTAGAATAAATCCATCCAAAATTTGATGCCACTCCATAAATCCTTCTTGTTCCTGGGATATTATGTTGTCCATAATATTTTTAAGCTTTTCAACTATCAACTTAGTGATTATATTGAAGGTCACATTGTAGAGAGCAATCGAGAAAAAATCTCCAAGGTTGGTGGCTTGTCCCACATTAGGAATCAAAGTGAGAAAAGTATGATTTAGAGCCTAAATTATAGTCTTGTTTTAATTCTATTATTCAACAAAATTCGTTAAATCCTCTCCTATAACATCCCAAAGAGCCTTAAATAACTCAATCGAAGAATCATCAGGCCCTAGAGATTTCTCTAATTTCATATTGAAAACTATGCTCCTCACATCATATTTATCCATTGCTATGAAAAGGACTTAGTTTTCTTAGTTAAAATTATTTGGAGGATACAATTAAGTGTTAAATTTTGAGGATATATATAGTGGGAGATATATAACACAGGTCCTAATAAGATGCATAAAATATAAAAGAAAGTAATTTTGTAATATAACTGAAATATACTATAAATAGAAATGATGAAAATACAATGTAGTATGGAGGTAATGGTCACTCCATAAATACAAGATAAATAGTTATATTGTACTCCATACATGAGTTCTACTAATATCTACTACTCTCTACTACAATGCACTTGATATCTGATATGTCTCTATGAGGCCTTTTATATAGGAAGAAAGATTCCTGGCCAACACTCTACCTAGTTGTACAAGGGGACACCTTGCATACTACCACTTGTGTATTTATTACATTGCTTAAAGTAACTAGCTAACTCCCCCATAAAGTAATATCCTATTCTAACTATGTACCAAAGGTGGTACATTTACATGATCCAAATGATGTAATATACTCTAACTCTAACATCCTCTTGTATTACATTATTTGGGTATTGAATATTTTGATCTTCAATACAGATCTTTATATTTATATGTTCTTTAGATTGATATGGTTCTTTCATAAGTTGGGTTTGTATTGTAATCCTTCCTTTATCTGGTTCATCTTCCTCTTCTTCTTTAACTTTCCCTTTGAATCTGGTTTCTATGTTCTTATAGGTGGTAGTATTGTTGCTTTATTTCTACAAGGATGTTTCTCCTTCTCTATCCTTACTTTGTATAGAGACTTTAGAAAAAAATTTCAAGGCATCAAGATAAAATCTTGTATTAGTAGAACATGAAGTACCAATTCTACACGAGGATTGAAAAGACTTTTCTGAATATGATTCATTCAACTTTGTCTTCTTTTTGAGTAGTTCTATCAATCCTTTTTGTTCTTCATTTTAATCCTTGTAAGGTTTGTATGGGAGTAACGTCATGTACAATATACTCACAAAATATAAATAAAGTGAGATGTTACTTTTCTCATTATTTATTGCTTCATTGACACAAGCTTGAATATAACATTCCATTGTATTAAAACTATCTCTTAAGGCTTCACTATGAGTTACCTTTGAGGTTAGGTCTAATGTTCCTTCATATTTCATGAGTAGATTCATGATCCTGACTTTTATAGTACTTGATTTTTCCTTTCTGATAGTGTTGTTCATATTTTTTTTACTATATTTCTTGAGGTAGACATCCTCATACCCTGCTAGATTAGAATATAAAGTAACTTGATAGTATCTTGAAATAGTATTTCTTGCAATTCTTTTGTAGAATATTTGTAGTAGTCTACCTTATGACTCCTTAGTTTAGAGTTTTGATAGAACCTTTGTAGAGCTTAGGTTTTTTAGGATTTCTTTATATATCCCTAGTTAAGAAATAAAATTCTTATAGAATTTTAGTTTTGTAGATACCTTATGACTCCCAAATAGATTGGGTACTTGATAATTTTTTAATGAATGCTATTATTATCAAGTTTTTTAGAATACCTTATGTCTCCCTAGTAATTTTGAATATGGTGTATGAGTGTTAAACTGCTTTTTGTGAATAGTAGTTCAATTTTAGGATGATTTTGTAAAGTTTTGTAAATACCAAAATCAACTTTTTATTATTCCTTATTTCTTCTATTTAACTAAGCACTTTCTAATTTGATGAGGTTCTAATGGTTGGATTTCTTTTACCCCTTTAATATAGTTTTGAGACAAGAATACCAATTAAATTCCAACTCTTGATAATTTTTTTTTTTTTTAATTTAACAAAAAGGCACTTGTGTGGCTGCCTTGGTTTGAGAAACCACGACCAGAGGATTCTATGCTATCAAAATCATCCGAAAGTCATGCTTGACCCTGATCGTACCAAAATAATCAACTGGATTTTGGGTACCCAATGTGCATTTGGTAGGATGGATATTTGAACCATGTATCTCCCTTGGATGATTGCCCTACCCTCTCCAACTCACCTATAGTACGTGGGTAACTCTTGATAATTCTTAATGAAACTATTTTCATAGCTTTTGATATTTGATATTTAATGTTTCTAAATTCCAATATCCTACTTTAGTATAGTAATCTTTATAACTCCCTAATTTGGAATATTAGAAAACAATAATATTTGCAATAAGAGAATTTTAATTTTCCACGTAGAAATCCTTATTTCTCCTAAGTTTAATTTGTAAATATTAAGATAAAAAATTTCCTTTAATTTTTCATTCAAATATGGTTTATTTTCCTATATATTTTAACCTTATATTATACCCTTATAAATCCTATTAATTAAATTAAATTCTTACCTTTGTCATATTGCAAACCCAAAATACTTTGTGCTGAATTTGGTCATAGATGAAAACATGCTTTATGTCCTTTATTTGGGTGTTGTAGCCAATGGAATGTTTTGATTCTTCCTTGGCTTCAATGCTTGGATGGTGGTGCCTTTATTTTAGATTATTTGACCTCCCTTGCCTAGAGCCTTTAATTATCTTCACCTTTCTTCCATGCTACAACTCGAGCTATTACGACTGTGCTATAAATATGACTATGAATGTTGTTATGAATTTGGCTATGAATGTTGTTATAAATTCAGCTATGAATGTTGACCTCCTTGGTATTTGAAATATTTTAATAGAAGAGGAATCTTGAAATGTGTGACAAGTGTCATGACGATTATCTTTGAGCGCTTGAGGGATGAGAAGATGCTTATTGCCACTTGTAAATTTTTGCTAGGTACAGTCTTAGGTGAGCACTCATTCTTTTTTATGGCATATGTATTCTTCCTTCTAACACATCAACCTTCTTCCTTGTAATAATTTCTTGGTCAAACAAGTAATGGATGGGCACTCATGTGGGAAACATTAGGATGTCCTTCTAGGTGCCAAGTGTTACCTTCCCTTTTTGCATGACCTTTTTATATAACACCTCTTCAATGTATCTTTGTAATACCCTTATTAACAATGCAACATGGTTAACTCTATATTTATTCGATGGTACTATAGAGGCCCTTAGAAAAAAGCTTGGAATAACACTAGGAAGATTCCTAATTCACATTGTATGAATTTTTGTAAAAAAAATATACAAAAAGCGTTAGGATGATTTAAAATATGAGATATACTAGAGGAGGATTAGGGAAAAAAATATCTAGAATATTGGAGCCTCTACAAATACAATGAAAGCAAAAAAAATTAGCTCTAGAAGCCTATCCTAGTAAGTATAGGAAGAGGTATATTGTTGTTACATAGTTCATGCCAGTGCCACTTGAGCATCATATTCACCAAGAACAAGTAGCAGTAGTCAAGACTATGTAAAACATAGATCAAAATATAGAAAGTAGTAGTGATCTTGACATGAACCTAAGAGAAACTAATTGCCCAAGACCATAATTTCTTAATCCTACAACTCCATTAAAGGCATAGAGGATTCAAAAAAGGAAACATTCTCCTCTGAATCAAGAATAAAATGGAGCAAATAAAGCTAAATGCCAAAGTACAATTCTAGTAACATAAAAGGCAATTTCACCAAATCAGAAGCAACCATAAGCGAAAGAGATAGATATGATTTCTTAAACCCCTATATCTACTTCTAATCCTTTTATCCCTACTAATATCCCTTCCTCTTCTCTCTCACCACCACATTCCCCACCAAGGCAAATCATATAAGAGGAAATAACACCTTATCTACCACACACCACATCCATATTTTGAATGCAAACTCCCACAAGTGTTGTTTCAATAATCCAAAAAAATCCTTCATATCCATTTCCTATTCTCCAACCCATATTCATGACATCATTGGCTTTTGAACACACCTCTATATTCACCATCAATCAAATCAAATCAATATACCAAAATGCTTAGAAATTGTGAAAAGAAAAATATCCAAGAAAAAAAACAAAGAGAGTACCCCCAAGGCTAATGAACATGGTTGACCTGAAAACATACAAGTAGCTAAGGGTATTAGCTATCCCAAAAGCAGATAATCCTGATTCTAATATAACATTGAACGATTATGACATGGTGCTACAAGAAATATATATTGCACAAATCCCTTTGTAAGTCACCTTGCATAGTATTCAAACTCAAGTCAACACAATGTATCTCTAGGGTGATAATCTAAGAAGCAAATATGACTAGATGTTAAAGAAGATAAAATCTCTAGAATAATTGATAAAGGTAGAACATAATAAAAAAAATCCTTGTAAAATAATATTGAAAATATATGACAGACTCTCATGGAAGCCCAAACTCAAGCAGAATTAGAAGAAAGAGATGACATAACTCAGGTCTTACAAGAGCAAGTATAGAACCTACAACAAGAGTTAGAGAAAGAAAGGAAGAATGCAAAAGTTTCTTGTTTCTCCTTAGATATGTTAATAAAAGTTAAAAGGAAATTTTGGAATTATATCCTTCAAAGGTATCCCAAAGCATATATGTTTGTCGATTACTTGGTATTCAACATAGAATTCATTGAAGCTACAAAGCCAAACTTGATAGAAGCTCAAGTCAAGCTCAAAGATAAAATATAACAAACCAATTATTTTCTTAGACTTACAAGAAAAATATTTTATCTGCTATGGGTATCCATGACAAATAAAGAGTGAAATAGATAGATATATGTTTTCTAAATTAAAAAAAAAAGGAAATAGAGTAGTCCAACAAGGATGGAAAAAAAAATGGACAAATTGCAAATAAAATCTAAAAAATGATGGATCCAGGAAATGAAACTAAAAGTCTTGGATTTCCAATATTTTGGGGTGAACATCTTCAATTCCACACCATGGCATAACTTTAGGCCTGAATAGAGCTAATAATAGTTAATGAAGAAGAATTCATCCAATGGTAGGAGACCATAATATAAGCTCAACGTTTTGGATTCCTAAGCAAGTTGACTTAAATACAAGCAAATATCTAGGAAATGGCTATAAGGTATAAGGACACGTCATATGAAAAATCCTTCAACCTACAAATGATTAATGATAGGGTCAAAACAATCGTATATCTATCTCCAAAAACATGGAATATCACATGCCAAGCATTGCAGAAGATCAAAGATATTTATTGACCAAGAAGCAAACAAAGAAGAGCAAGAAGAAAAGTTGATAGAAGCCAAACATGAGAAAAAATAATAAGATGCAATTGCAATAACTGTAGCTACTGAGGCTATGATAAAAATATTTGGTTATAAATTAAATAATGAGGCTATGCAAAGAAACGATGTGTCAAGTCCATATAATGATGCCTCAATACTCCAATGATGCAAGTAAATATGAAGTGTCCAAAAAAATATCTAGATAGCAAAATTTAGGAAAGTGTGTCTACTTAAAAAGACATTAGCAGTAATTACAAACATTAGTTGCCATAATCATAAAAAATGTATGAAAGAAAAAGGTAATCCTAGGATAAGAAAAGGTAGTGTTGGGTCAAAATTTTGGCTAAGTGACTAGATCACCATGCATAGTTTAAAAGCATCAAAAGAGACTTGTATAATAGTTCACAATTTCAAAGAAGATTTATTATGTGATTTGGTAAAGAAGAAGGAAGCAAAGAGCAACGGAATACCATAGTCCTTGAGTACCTATTTATGTAAGGCAATTTACCCGAGTTTGAAGCATCTCCTAGCTATGGCAAACTATGCTACAAAAAATTTCATTTTTTTAGGGGGAACCACAATCCAAGTATATCCATTTCCTTTAATTTTTTCTTATTTTCATATTTCCTTTCATTTCTATTTTTTATTTCCATTTACCTACTCTCTTCTTTCACTTGTTCATCCCATCATTGCACATACTTCACTCAACCACCTCCTCCTTGCTTTACTATTGCTTCCACTCTTAATTATATATTATTATTTATCACCATTCATCACCCTTCTTATCTTCATGACTACCTTCCCTTCCATAATTTTGTATTTCTTCTATCTTCTAAAATTTTTGACTCTACACCCAATAAATAAGGCTTCCTACATCCTTTATTTCTACAAGAAAAAATCCCTAAGAGGCACTAATAATGTAGGAAAAAATTATGTCCACATTAAAAATCCCTTGCAAATCAAGCTACATTTCCATTTTATCAAAATTTACCCAACTTTTGCTAAGTTAAATCATACCAAGGTTGGCGTAAGCATTACAACACTGCATTCAAAATAGTAGAGACTCAAATGCATTAATTTGGAGCCAAGTTCCAATATGGTTAAGCATTTTCTAAAATAACCATAATCATGGGAAGAAAATAAATCAAGACACATTCTAGAAAAGTAAAAATGGCTAAGTCCCAAAAGCTATGGTAACATACAAATCCATGATCGATCGATTTCAGACTTTTCCATGACGACATTAGCAAAAGTTCTACAAAATTCTAAAAATGTGTTAAGATGTTGAAATGGAGCAAAGTCAAATTTTTAAAGTAAAAGAACCATGAAATTCCAAAATGTGTAAAATCAAAAGAGCAAAGAACTATTCAAGAAGGCAAGAATCCATGCTTTCTAAGATATGACATTAACCAAACCTTTCCAAAAGCCAAATTTACCCCCAAAATCTTCTAAAATAATTAAAATGTCCCAATGGTTCTGTAAACTCCAACATTAAATCAAAATCATCCAAAAAATTCCCTTTCATTTAAATTGCTCCTATTATATTTCATAACTACCTAGGTACTTCCGAGACAGTCAAGCCAAAGCCCTTGAGCTTGAAAATGATGTCTCTGATGGATAATTATAGTTCCAAAGTAAATTATAATGGGCAATAGTTGAAGATCTATGGATATTCTAGAGACTTGTATGAACTAAAATGAAGAGAATAAATATAGAATCGCCACATCAAGAATACAAACAATTAATTGATATAGCATAAAAATGACATCGGCTCCTACTAGCATTTATTTCCAAGTTGTTTCCAACAATCCCATAACAAACTTTTAAAAATGTTGAGTTATAATATCAGGTTAAATCTATTAATAACCCAATTCACATCATAATGAGAGTTGGATCTATAGGAATTGTTTTATTGTATATTGTATGATGAATACTACTAATTAATGAAAATTAAAGTTGTGTTATCTCCATTGTGATTGCATTCTCAAGTTTTTATGAATGGATTTTATATTTTAAGGTATTTTTATTTCACTTTATAATTAGTTAATTCTATTGAATTGGATCACTATTTGGATTACTCTTCATATAGTATTTGGAACGCTTAAAGTGTATAACTAGAATTTAATGAACTATGTAATGCTTTGGTTGATAACTGGTCTATTAGGCTTCATTTGAAGTTAATTGTGTAAGACTATTATGTAGTATATTTTCATTGTTATGTTATATTCCATCCACATTTAAACATTTTTCTAAACCCTTATCTCCACCTAACCCTCATAATCCTTATTAATAACCCATGTTCTAATTTTACAAAGCTTTACAAAGAGTCAACCTTCTTTGGAAATTGAGTATAGAAGAAATTCTTCTCATACAATATTGGCTAAATTCTAGGGTGCACTTCATAGACTAGGTAGATATTAGACCAAGAATAAGTCATGTTAACAACTTTTAAATAGAAATTTAAAATAAGAATAAATAGAATTTATAAAGAATTATTTTTTGGAGTGAAATCCTACTTTACATCCTTAGAATAGTCATTATTTTATTAGGATTATAACAAAGATATCCAATTCTTATAATTAAATCTAAAAATAATCATAAATTATTGTTCCATATTTAGCCATCATATTATAATTTAAAGAGGGGTATAAAAATAATTTATATGACTATATCTATAACTAAAAACTATGATCTCGAATACAAATTATATTATCATATAAAATTGATGATCAAGTTGTGGATTTCAATAAATTAATTATCTTTGGAGTAATCCATTATGTGATATAATGATAAATTTCCATAGGATAATAGGAAAATAGAAAGGTAGTTCTATTTATTTAATGATTGAGTCATTATTATTGAATGAAGATGATGAATTTCTTTGATATTATTTCAATTTAAAGAAATGAATTATTATGATATTTTGTCATTTATGAGCGATCAATTAGGGAACTATTGCTAATATATTTGATCCTAGTAAACAAGAAGAACATGATCTGGCATTATAAAAGAAAATTTTGAACTTATATCAAATTGAAATCTTAATCAAAATATGATTATGGATAATAATAAATTATTGACTCTAATTTATTATCATTAAAAATGAAAACAATTTTAACACATTACAATCCAATTAAAATAACTGAGTAAATTGGTTTATATAAACTAAACTTTGTTCAAATTTATTTAGTAGGATGATAACCTGTAACTTATTATATTTTTAAAAAAATTAAATAACATACTACTGATATTTATTTATTTAATTATATGGTGTAGGAAATGTGCACTAGATGATATCTCATAATTTTTTTGAATACATTATATGTGGCTTCTATTGGGGGGCACTCGAATCAAAATATCAAAATTTTATATTTGTTGTAGTAAACATTGTTATCACAATTTTTCTCTTAAATATATTTTTCAAATTCTTCAATGTGCTATGTTTCGACAATCAACTCCTTGACATCATTTTGATTAAGACATAAAATATCACTTAGCCAGTTCTCTTCTAAAATTTGAATTTCACGGGGATGTAGATCAACACCATAATTTACTAATTTATCATCTACTCAATTTCCTTCTCTATACATATGTTCACACTGCTAGGATATTTCCTATAGTAATAGATGATGAACGTCAACAATAATATTATTTTTTAACCAGTCTCCACATCTATTTTTTCTAATAGCATTGATGATAATTTGTGAGTCTCCCTCAATTGAAATATATTTTCATCCTTTTTTTTGCTACAATTTTAATCCCAGTAAGAAGCACCCTAGCATCTTCATAGTTGTTAGTTGAAGTTTCATATGATTCTAAATAAGTGAGGATAATTTTACATTTGATATTTTTAAAAGCACTACATCCACCAGCTTTTCCTATATTTCCTTTAGAAGCACCATCAAAATTAATTTTGATAAACCCAATTTTTGGATATTTCCATTTTACCTAGATCAAAGAAGATCCTTTGTTTTAATTTTGTTTTTGTAAATGACTCTTCCATGTATGTTCAAATCCTGTAGCCAAGTTATAAGCACTTCTTTTTTTTCAATTGAGACTTACAATGATGAGAACCATATTTGTAGATATTCTACAAGAGAGGCGCTAAAATGGTTCCAAACATGGGCATGATTTTGATATTTATTTAAAAAAAAATATATATTATTCCTTTCAAGCCATAAATTCCAATAAATAATGGTAGGGCTAATCCTCTAAATAATACATAATTATTTAGATTTTGAAGAACACAGACTTATATTGAGAGGCAGGTGAACAATATAAGACTAACTTTTACTTTTCTTTCTAAAACAATATTATCCAATATTATCAATGGAAATATCAATAGCAGTAATGAAAGAAATACATAAATCATCACACACAAAAGAGACACCAATATAACGTGGTTTACCCAATGTGGGCTACTCCACGGAGAAAATATTTCTACTAAATTTTCTCAACAAATATTCTTGGGAATCAATTCTCTATTCCAATATTTATGGACATCTATCCAAAGGAGACACCAATCCCCTAAGATTTTATTTGTGTATATCTCTCCATAGGATAACTCTTTCCCATTTTCTCTAGTTCGTGGAACTTGATCCAGGAGAAATCTATCTCTTCAACTAGTTTGTGGATCTCTCTCCATAGCAGAACTCTATCTTCCTAGTTGGTTTACGGATCACACTCCACATGAGATATATTTTCTCTTGATCTAGTTCATATATCTCTATCCACTAGAGAACTCTTTCTCCTCTAATTTGGTTGGTGATATTCTAGAATACTTCTACCCCCACTACTCTTGCTTGTGGATCTCTCTCTATAGTAGACCTATGTCTCCACTTCACTAGCTTGTGGATCTCTTTCAAATGGATACCTCTATCCCCACTCTATCTACTGGATACTATTATCCTATTTACTCTGTCACATCCAAAGCTTCCTCTCAAATCTGTCTCAAATTTGCACCAAAATTTATCCCAATTCTAGTACAAATTTTCTCTAAATGCTCACAAATCTACACTAAATCTTCTCAAATATCTGCACTAACTCTATCTTAAAATTTTCCCCAAGCCTTCACACAAATATTGAAAAAATCACCAATCAAATCTACTTATATTTACCCCAAGACTTAACACAAACATTCAATAAACTACCTACTCTTAATGTTGTTTCAAGTCTTCACAAGACTTTCTCAAATCTACCTTCAAGCCTTCTCAAAGACTTTCCCAATTATATCCTCAATCCTTCACAAATACTTGATCAATTATGTCATCAAGCCTTCACAAACTCTTGCTCAATTTTGTCCTAAAGCCTTCATAAAGACTTGCACAATTATATCCTCAATATTTCACAAATACTTACTCAATTATATCCTCAAGCCTTCATAAATACTTGCTCAAATATTCTCTAGCACATGCTCAAACTTGCTCTAACACATACTAAAAATAGCTCATAAGATATACTCAATCAATATCAATTCTTGCACACAGTGCTATCAATTACTTTGTCTAATCTTCAAAGTAATTCCTTTAACTTGAAGCAGTTTAGAAATAATCTATCCAAAAAAAATTTAACCTCTGTAACATATAGAAAACCTCAATATATTTCACACTTATAAATCTAATTTCTAATGTTTGCACATTCTCTCTCAATATCACTCAAAACCAATGCTAAAAATCTTTGCACATTCATTCAACCAATGAAGCACAAATTGCTCACAAAACCCTAAACAAATATTTTCGCACTTCTTCCAACAAAGAGAACAATGTAGGTCTTAAACCCTAACTCAATTACTTTATGATCTCTATCTCAAATATTCTCAAAATATTCAACAATGAAGTTCATAAAACTCACTCAAATATTTTCAACAATGCTTATCAAACAAAAATTTTCACTCCACCTTATGTTTAGAAAAATTCATTCAAAAAAACACTTCGAACAAAGGATGATGTGCCCATACCTCTTAATTGCTATTTTGAAGATATTTCTTTAGAAACCTGTCTCACAAATAACCAATCCTTTTGTGCAAAAATTGATTTCAAAACCTCCACATGAATATTTCAACTCAAAAAATATTTCACCATTCAAATATTTAATAAATTGTAAAACCACTTTTACACCTTATTAATCCTAAATTTACAAAAAAAAAATCATGAACAAGAATCACAAATTACATGGGAAAAATGTTTCATTTACACCTTATATCTCCTACTTATCATTAATGCATTTCCAAACGATAAAATAAATCATCACTTCAATTTTTATCCCAATGCATTACCAAACAAACCACCTTAAACTTTTCTCAAAAAAATAAATCATTTCATAAACCTCTTTATGAAGAACACAAGCTTATACTGAGAGGGGGGGTGAACAGTATAAGAGCACTTTTTACTTTTCTTTCCAAATCAATATTATGCAGTGTATAGATAGCAGTATCAATAGCAATAATTAAAGCAATGCACAAAACACCATACACAATAGAGACACCAATTTAACTGGTCACCCAAAGGCGATGGGGCTACTTCCACGGAGAAAATATTTTCACTAAATTTTCTCAATCAATCTCTTGGGAATCCTTCCCAATTACAATGTTTATGGACCTCTGTCCAAAGGAGATGTTGATCCCCTAAATCTGGTTTGTGGATCTCTATCCATAGGAGAACTCCTTCTCCCTGCTCTAGTTGGTGATCCTCTAGAAGACTACTGCCTCCACTACACTGGCTTGTGGATCTCTCTCCACTGAAGACTCTTGTCCCCACTCAGAAGACCTATCCTCACTACCCTGGTTGATGGATCTCTATCCACTAGAGACTACTATCCTCTCTGCTCTGTCACCTCCAAAGCTCTATCTCAATTCTATACTAAACACAGTCCAGTCGGTCTAGCACAGTTCTGCTCAACTCTTGTACTAAACACAGTCCAGTCGGTCTAGCACAAGTCTGCTCAACAAGCTCACTCAAATATGCACTAAACACAGTCCATTTGGTCTAGCACAAATCTGCTCAACTCTTGTACTAAACACAATCCAGTCGGTCTAGCACAAGTCCACTCAAATCTGCACTAAACATAGTCCAATCGGTCTAGCACAAATCTGCTCAATCTCTCTCTCTGGTCTGGCACAAACCTATCCTCAAATCTGCACCAAACTCTACTCTCAAATCTGCACTAAACATAGTCCAGTCGGTCTAGCACAAATCTATCTTCAATCTCTGTCCTCAAGCCTTAACTCAAGGCTTGACTCAACTCTATTGGATCTGCCCCAAACCTTAACTCAAGGTTTGAACAAATCAATCAACTCTGCTCTCAAGTCTTCTCAAAGACTTGTCTCAAATCTACCTTGCAAGCTTCCACAAAATCTCACACCAATCTGTCCACAAGTCCTCTCTAGAACTTGCTCAAATATACTCTATAAGTCCTCTCTAGAACTTGTTCAAATATGCTCTACAAGTCCTCTCTAGAACTTGTTCAAATATTCTCAATAAGTCCTCTCTAGGACTTAACCAAATATGTATTGTAAGCTTCCACAAAATCTCACATAAAATCAGTCCACAAGTCTTCTCAAAGACTTACCTCAAATCTGCTTAACAAGTCCACACAGAACTTGTCCAATCTCATAGAAACATAAAGAGAATTGTTAGAGACTCAATATGTTCTATACTCAAATCTCAATCACTTTCACAACTCAAATCAATCTCATAGAAGCATAAAGAGAATTGTTAGAGACTCAATATGTTCTATACTCAAAGTTCAATCACTTTCTCAACTCAATCTCATAGAAGCATAAAGAGAATTGTTAGAGACTCAATATGTTCTATTCTCACAACTCAATCTCTTTCACAACTCAAATCAGAATATAGAATAGTTTGTTTTATGGAACTTGAACAATCACTTCATACATCCACTTGACTAGGTTCAATCAACTCTACTCAACCAATCACTCAAGAAACAACCCTTTCTTACAAACTCTAGTCCAAGCATGTATCATCCAACTCAAAATATTTCCAACAATGCTCATAAATCAATATTCACATAACAATGATACTCATGTTATTTTCAAAACCCTAACTCAAGTTCTTCAAACAACCAATGGCATCAACAACAATGCTTACAAAACAAGGTTTTAATCACAACTCTCAAATTTAGAAAACCTTGAAGCATTAACTCAAACACTTTCAAAAAGGAAACCCTAATCAAATCCTTTTCACTCCAAACTTAATTTTCAAGTAAGCCAATCAACCAACTCAACCAAAGAAGAATTTTCCCATACCTTTTTGTTTGACAAGGAGTTGATCTCACAAATCTGCCACACTCACAATTACTTCTTTGCCAATCTCAATAAGGGTTAGAAGATAATTTTCTCAAAAAAACATAACACAAAAATAATATCAAAATTACACCTTATCACTCCAACTTGATTAATAATCAACACCCTCACAATAATCACAAAAACCCTTAATTCAAATTAACACAATACCCACAAAGTCTTAATCCTCCAAAAATCAATATAGCAATTTAAGACTTTATTAAAAATTAAAACCAGAAATCCTCTTATAGCTCCAAATGATAATTCTCAACAACCACCACTTTTCTACAAAGCAACCTTACCAAACAATTCCATTAATCAAACCTTATACCTCCCAACTTAGGAAAATAATTAAAATTAAAACCAAAAATATTACCTCACCTTCGGAGGGAATCGAACCCTCAACCTTGCCCCCAACATGTGCCTTAGCCATGGCCAAAGTCACCACATGAGCCAAGCGCTCGTTTGAGATTAACGAAGCACCACGTGCTTCTTAATCTCCTAACACCTTCCACCTTGGGCAAAAGAACGTGCGTCATAGGTGCCTTAACCAACACAACTCACGATGCACCCATCGAGATTCGAATGCAAACCCTTTCACAAGCCAACACTTTTGTGCTTCCCAAAATACCACTAGGCCACGTTGTCCTATGTGACTTCGAGGATTAAATCTTCCTCCCTTAAACGCTTCGTTGTCATGACTTTCGTAAAAACTCATGAGCTCTTATCTTCGCATGCCAATATTTTAATTTTGAGCAAGGATAATTAATTTGGACTTTGGGCATTGTATTTATATGCTTCCTCCATTACTTTGAAGATGTCGGTGCTCTCCATGTTATCTTCCATGACGTCGACGAAGATTATAAAGGCTTCGAATGCCTTTTGTCTTAAACCCAACCTTTGGGTTTATAAAATGTATTTAAACTTTATAAAACCCACTTTGCATTATAAAATATTATAATGAGAATTATAAATATTTTATTTGGGTTTTCACCATATCACTTTAATATTATAATAACCATTATTATAATATTATGCCTTTGATAAATTACCTCCTTCTCACTGTATTCCATGTCGTAAATAATATTTATTTATAAAATTTAAATTCTCACTGAATTTAAATAATTTATAAAATAAATATTATAACTCCTTTTTAACTTCTATTTTCTGCACTGATTCTCTTGATCTTTGGCCTTCTTCCTGGATATCAAATAACCATTTTTATCCCCTTTGTTTCCTGCTGAATTCCTTGATATTAATGATGACTTCATCTAGTGACATCAATGACAACTTTGACTTAGGGACTCAAAATGTCCAACAATCTCCCCCTTTGTCATTGATGGCAACCCATACTCTTCTTACCAAAACTTGACCTTTCTTTTTATTCTGCTCCCCCTAGGACATTGCTCCCCCTGGCTCAATGCTCTCTCAAATATCAAATCTCTCCCCATTACACAAATCTCTCCCCCTTTGACATCAATGGCAAAGGGTCACCTTTGGGGCTCGGGGCTAAGAATGAGCCTCTTAGCTTAGCCCCTCCCCCACCTCCTTTTGAGGTGGTTAATTTTGGGGTGGGAGTATTTCTACTCCTCGAAAGCACTGTTCTTTACCTTTATCATTTTCTCTTCTTTTCTGAATTTTTTGATTCCTCTGACTATTTCTATCTGTGTCATCATTCATGTTCCTATCATTGTTCATGTTCCTATTCATGTTCACATCCATATTCCTATTCCTGTTCCTATTTCTATTCTCATCCATGTTCCTGTTCATGTTCATGTTCCTGTTCCTGTTCACACCTATTTTTGGAATGTCTGCTCTACACCATTTTGTTGTGTGACCATCATTATTGCACTTATAACACTTAATGTTATTATTCCTTGGAGGTGCAAATGTCTTAGGATTTCTCCTAGTGAAGCCATATCCTCTTCTATCATGAACCTTACAATTCATTACCTTGTGACCAAACTGATTACATGAGTAGCAATACCCATGGAAAAGTTATCTATTCCCATATTCCTGTCTTTCATGTGTCCTACATTGTGAAGCCATGTGCCCAAACCTATGACATGAAAAACATCTTCCATTGAAGCTTCCTTGTCTTGACCTCATTGGTCTCTTGTTCTGATTGTTGTTCCATCTATATCTTCTTTATGTATTGTTCCTATCTTTGTTGAACCCTTTATTGTCCAACTCATCCTCTGATGTCTCACTCCCTCTTACACTGTCTTCTTCTGATGTATCTTCATCTGAAGTTTCTTCTTCTTCAAGGCTTGAAGTTGACTCCTCTTCCCATTTCTTTTGAACCTGTTTAGAACCAAGACCTATTTTGTTTGTTGCTCCTCTTTGTATCTTGATTATTTTATCCACACTCTTTGCACTATTTACATACTTGTATAGCTTATTCTTGGAATCTTCTAAATCTTCCTTTAGTAGTGCCACTTCTTGTGCTAACTTCTCACATTCCAAAATCTTTGCTTCTAACTTATCTTTGAACTTCCTTGCCTTAGCCTTTGATTTTTCTAAATCCTCTATGAGCAATCTTCTTTCTTCATCACATTCTTGAAACTAAATTTCAAGTTTAGAGTGTTGCTTCCTTACCTTCTTTACCATGTCAAGGGCATAGATAAGTTCTCCCTTGAGATCATAACCATTCTCTGCTGAATAATCCTCTATTTTTTTACCTTTGTCCACATCATTACTTTCTTTTGGCTTGTCTTCTATAGGATCACTCACTTCTCCTTCTAATGCCATTAGAATATTTTCATCTGATTCTTCAAGTGCATCTTCATATTCATCATCACTAAAACTATAACCATCCCTTGTGCAATCATCTTCAAGATGTCCAAATTTACCACATCTAAAACACTTGAGAATAACTGGAGTCTTTTTCTTAACTAGTTCTTTTTCTTCAATCATAAATAGGACTTCATCTCTATCATTGTCTGAAAAACTAGCATCACTATCATTTGAGTACTTACTTGCATTATCCGCATAGTAGCTCCTCTTTTGTCTTTGGAAGAACTTATTTCCTTGTCTGCTTTGTCCATCCTTGCTTTTCTTTTGATGCCTATATCTTTCTGATTCCCTATACCTGTGATCCTATTTTTCTTCACCATTGTTGTTCTTTGGTTCTTTACAATCTGTTGCAAAATGTCCATACTTTCCACAATTGAAACACTTAATAGATCTTAGATCTATGGGTCTTCTAGAACCTTTATCTCTTCTACCATAATTAGCTTCTTCATCACTAGATGACTCATTGCTTGATTCTGACTTCTTACCCTTTGTTTCCTTGATTGCTTTGAATGTTGCTTCCTTCTAGGAAATAGGAACTTTTGTTCTTATCTCAAAATTTGTTAGCATACCAAGAAACTTATCTCTTGTCAAAGTATCACCATCCAATGATACTTCTATAGCAGAAACTTGTTCACTGAATCTATTTGGAAGAGATCTTAAGACTTTATCACAAACATCTGATTCATCAATCTTCATTCCAAGTCCTTGCATATCATTAACAACCTCATCAATTCAAATTAGATAAGCACTGATATTTTCATCATCATTCATTCTCAATGCTTCAAATTATCCTTTGAGATTTTGTATCTTTTATTTCTTGACACTTTTATCTCCCTCATATATACATTGCAATTTATCCCACATTTCTTTTGCAGTTTTACAATGCATAATTTTCATAGATTTTGATCTATGCAAACCTCTCACAAGTGCATTCATTGCTTTTGAATTATAGTGTTGTAGTAGCTTACCTTCCTTATCTGTAGGAGGATTGACTATTGGATCATATCCAAATTCCACTGCATCCCAAACTTCATTGCCAAGTGCCATCAAGTAGAACCTCATCATCATACTCCAATACATGTAGTCACTTCCATCAAATATTGGTGTTGAATTATTTGAGGACACATCCTTAGGATCCATTGTGTTCTTGTTAGCTTTTCCTTCAAGTTGTTAAACTCTTCTGAAGGCACCCACTCTGATACCAATTGAAGAACACAAGCTTATACTAAGAGGGGGGTGAACAATATAAGAGCACTTTTTACTTTTCTTTCCAAATCAATATTATGCAGTGTATAGATAGCAGTATCAATAGCAATAATAAAAGCAATGCACAAAACACCATACACAATAGAGACACCAATTTAACGTGGTTCACCCAAATATGGCTACTTCCACGGAGAAAATATTTCACTAAATTTTCTCAATCAATCTCTTGGGAATCCTTCCCAATTACAATGTTTATGGATCTCTATCCAAAGGAGATGTTGATCCCCTAAATATGGTTTGTGGATCTCTATCCATAGGAGAACTCCTTCTCCTCTACTTTTGCTGGTGATCCTCTAGAAGACTACTGCCTCCACTACACTGGCTTGTGGATCTCTCTCCACTGAAGACTCTTGTCCCCACTTAGAAGACCTATCCTCACTACCCTGGCTGATGGATCTCTATCCACTAGAGACTACTATCCTCTCTGCTCTATCACCTCCAAAGCTCTATCTCAATTCTATACTAAACACAGTCTAGTCGGTCTAGCACAACTCTACTCAACTCTTGTACTAAACATAGTCCAATCGGTCTAGCACAAGTCTGCTCAACAAGCTCACTCAAATATGCACTAAACATAGTCCATTTGGTCTAGCACAAATCTGCTCAACTCTTGTACTAAACATAATCTAGTCGGTCTAGCACAAGTCCACTCAAATCTACACTAAACATAATCCAGTCGATCTAGCACAAATCTGCTCAATCTCTCTCTGGTCTAGCACAAACCTATCCTCAAATCTGCACCAAACTCTGCTCTCAAATCTACACTAAACATAGTCCAATCGGTCTAGCACAAATCTATCTTCAATATCTATCCTCAAGCCTTAACTCAAGGCTTGACTCAACTCTATTAGATCTACCCCAAACCTTAACTCAAGGTTTGAACAAATCAATCAACTCTGCTCTCAAGTCTTCTCAAAGACTTGTCTCAAATATGCCTTGCAAGCTTCCACAAAATCTCACACCAATATATCCACAAGTCCTCTCTAGAACTTGCTCAAATCTACTCTACAAGTCCTCTCTAGAACTTGTTCAAATATGCTCTACAAGTCCTCTCTAGAACTTGTTCAAATCTGCTCAATAAGTCCTCTCTAGGACTTAACCAAATCTGTATTGTAAGCTTCCACAAAAGCTCACACAAAATCAGTCCACAAGTCTTCTCAAGACTTACCTCAAATCTGCTTAACAAGTCCACATAGAACTTGTCCAATCTCATAGAAACATAAAGAGAATTGTTAGAGACTCAATATATTCTATACTCAAATCTCAATCACTTTCACAACTCAAATCAATCTCATAGAAGCATAAAGAGAATTGTTAGAGACTCAATATGTTCTATACTCAAACAATCACATTCTCAACTCAATCTCATAGAAGCATAAAGAGAATTGTTAGAGACTCAATATGTTCTATTCTCACAACTCAATCTCTTTCACAACTCAAATCAGAATATAGAATAGTTTGTTTTATGGAACTTGAACAATCACTTCATACATCCACTTGACTAGGTTCAATCAACTCTACTCAACCAATCACTCAAGAAACAACCCTTTCTTACAAACTCTAGTCCAAGCATGTATCATCCAACTCAAAATATTTCCAACAATGCTCAACAACAAATCTCACATAACAATGATACTCATGTTCTTTTCAAAACCCTAACTCAAGTTCTTCAACCAACCAATGGCATCAACAACAATGCTTACAAAACAAGGTTTTAATCACAACTCTCAAATTCAGAAAACCTTGAAGCATTAACTCAAACACTTTTGAAAAGGAAACCCTAATCAAATCCTTTTCACTCCAAACTTAATTTTCAAGTAAGCCAATCAACCAACTCAACCAAAGAAGAATTTGCCCATACCTTTTTTTTTGACAAGGAGTTGATCTCACAAATCTGCCACACTCACAATTACTTCTTTGCCAATCTCAATAAGGGTTAGAAGATAATTTTCTCAACAAAACATAACACAAAAATAATATCAAAATTACACCTTATCACTCCAACTTGATTAATAATCAACACCCTCACAATAATCACAAAAACCCTTAATTCAAATTAACATAATACCCACAAAGTCTTAATCCTCCAAAAATCAATATAGCAATTTAAGACTTTATTAAAAATTAAAACCAGAAATCCTCTTATAGCTCCAAATGATAATTCTCAACAACCACCACTTTTCTACAAAGCAACCTTACCAAAAAATTCCATTAATCAAACCTTATACCTCCCAACTTAGGCAAATAATTAAAATTAAAACAAAAAATATTACCTCACCTTCGGAGGGAATCGAACCCTCAACCTTGCTCCCAATGTGCGCCTTAGCCATGGCCAAAGTCACCACACGAGCCAAGCACTCATTTGTGATTAACGAAGCACCACGTGCTTCTTAATATCCTAACACCTTCTGCCTTGGGCAAAAGAACGTGCGTCGTGGGTGCCTTAACCAACACAACTCACGATGCACCCACCGAGATTCGAACGCAAACCCTTTCACAAGCCAATGCTTTCACGCTTCCCAAAATACCACTAGGCCACATTGTCCTATGTGACTTCGAGGATTAAAGCTTCCTCCCTTAAACGCTTTGCTGTCACGACTTTCACAAAAACTCACGAGCTCTTATCTTCGCATGCCAATCTTTTAATTTTGAGCAAGGATAATTAATTTGGACTTTGGGCATTGTATTTATATGCTTCCTCCATTACTTTGAAGACGTCGGTGCTCTCCATGTTATCTTCCATGACGTCGATGGAGATTATAAAGGCTTCGAATGCCTTTTGTATTAAACCCAACCTTTGGGTTTATAAAATGTATTTAAACTTTATAAAACCCACTTTGCATTATAAAATATTATAATGAGAATTATAAATATTTTATTTGGGTTTTCACCATATCACTTTAATATTATAATAACCATTATTATAATATTATGCCTTTGATAAATTACCTCCTTCTCACTGTATTCCATGTCGTAAATAATATTTATTTATAAAATTTAAATTCTCACTGAATTTAAATAATTTATAAAATAAATATTATAACTCCCTTTTAACTTCTATTTTCTGCACTGATTCTCTTGATCTTTGGCCTTCTTCCTGGATATCAAATAACCATTTTTATCCCCTTTGTTTCCTGCTGAATTCCTTGATATTAATGATGACTTCATCTGGTGACATCAATGACAACTTTGACTTAGGGACTCAAAATGTCCAACATTTTATTGCAAAAATAAAATCAATGTAAAACTCCTTATATCTCCCTAGAACATATGTTAGCAACTTAGAACCTTAGGGCATAAATTAATTTTAACAAAAATAAATTCCTTTGTTGTCACTTGCCATCTACCACCATGAATCGAACCCGTGTTGCCTGTTGGTCCTACGCCCTAGCCATGATTAGGCCACTATGTGGACTATCTAACCCACATGAAACCAAGGCACACAATCACCTTGTTATCCTCAATCGTTGGTGCTAAAAAAAATCCAACCATACAAATCAAAAGCCCTCCGCATGAATCAAACACAACACCCTCTTCTCTCTATGTGTTGCACAAGCCAAGATTGCCAGCTCGGTTGCCACCTCACTTGAGTGGAGACACACCCCTTCTAGCCTTTGATCAAAATATCTACTTCAAAAATTGTAAAACCTCTTGTTTTTTCCTCTGTTGCATTGAATGAGCAAGGCAAATAATTTAGGGGATATTAAAATTGAATACACCATAGTCTTAGGCTAAACCTAAGCCTATAAATACATACACTCTCTTATACATTTGACGTCAGCACATTTATAATTTGAATTTAATGCTTTAAATTAAATTATTATATTTAATTATAATAATTTAAATCCAAAGGATTTAAATATTATAAATTAAATATTAAAAACCTTTTTGGGCCTTTTCTTTAAGGATAACCTTGCCACCATTAATGAATATTTTACCTTTTCAAAATGACCACCAAGTTAATGTATAAATTCTTTCTCAAACATCATGGAAAGGTATTCCTTTCTTCTTGTTGCCTTATACCTTATGTGCCACTATGAGGAATATTCTCACAAATATTTCCATCAACTTAGGACATTAAACCTTTTGCATTAATCAAACCTCTTGACATTAATTCTTTCAAATTAGGATATCAAAACTCTTTACATCAATGACAACAAAACATGCTCAAATTTCCTATAGCTTTAAAATAATTTATCCAATATTTTATAAACTCTTTTAATGTTGATGGAGATACCCAATATAATTTCATATTTTTTAAAATTAACCCCCATAAAATGAAGAATTAAATGGTGTGACATTTCTAAATGCTTCTCACATAAGGTAATATGAAGGTTCCATAATATCCTCTTCTTTGTAGATTCTGTCTTGAAATAATCTTACTTTGAACTTCTAACCAAATAAATGTTGAGGCTTTAGGGAGAGTCTCTAATGACCAAACATTCTTCTAAGGAAAATATTTGGGTGAAGGAAATTTTGATTGTTCTAAATCCTCATATCCCAACTTTACTAAGTATCCACCATCCTTTGATAATTTCCAAACCAACTCATATTTTCTTGTAAAAACTAGCAAATAAAACTCTAGAAGCAAATTTTTAAGCTCATCTACAATTTTTTTGAGTTTCTCTTCTTTAACCAGGTCACTAAAAGATATACATTATCTAGTTTTTTTCTCATAATAATATAATCTTTGACCTTTGGACCTTTACATGCTGTGTATGCTTGAACCAATGGTTTCCATTTTGAGTTAGAGATGAGAGAATAAAGCTTCAACCAATCATCAGATCAAAATTTTGCATAACTCCCCTCATTGATTGACCATATAATATGTTGTTTATCAATTGCAAACTCTCTAATATGAAGTTCCATGTTGATGATCCTTTAGGTAAATTTATTTTCCTAAACAATTTCAATGCATCAAGAGAATCTATATTTTTGAAGTAATATTTTTGCCCAATTATTTCCTTGATCTTTGAATAATCTCCACCCAAGCTTTGCTTCTAATACAAAACTAATATTGCACAAGCCTGCTCCTCTAATATTATTTCCTTTGTAAACCCTTTCCCACTTACAATGAGGAAACCTAAATTTTTCCTCACAATATTTCCATAGAAATTCTCTTTGAATTTTATCAATTTTTGATGCAATACCTGTTGGCAATCTTGAAAGTGACATCATATTGTAGACACCAAAACAATACCAATCTGATTATGTGACTACAAACACTAATCGCTTTGAGACACACAGCCCCAAGGGTAGCCCACAGAGGTTAAACAGTGGTCCTAACCACTCTCACAGTAGTTTTGGAAGGTCAGAGATCAATTTGGCACCTTCAGGCACTTTGCTCAATATCCATTCCACCCTGGAATGAATTCAAACTGGGATTTGCCCCACCGAGGGACGAATTGCAGGTTTGACGGGCAAAAAGTCAAATCTTGACAAATGGCAGCTCAGATCCGCCACTCAACACTTCCTTCATCGCATGGGAGTATGGGTGAGCATTTTTGAGCATTAGAGGCATTTGCAAGGTCAGTCATGAAGTCCCAATTCAGGGAGGAATCTCCTTCCCCCTAAGAAGGCATGACTGCCAAGTGGTGCCTCTGCATGCCCATTTCAAGAGACCTCCAAGTCTATAAATTTGTGAGTTTCCTCACCCCAAAAAATATAGATAAGGAGAATTTTAGAGAAATGAAGTGCTATCATTTTATTTACATACCTCACACATTTTGGATTTGCGCCTTTCACATCCTTGATCTCCTTTAGAGGGGAGGTCATTGGGTGACTATTGGGAGGATGAATCTCGAGCCCAAAACCTGACATTTGGCCACAATATCCCACCAAATTTGTCTATAATACCATACAAGAGGTTTTGAACCCATCCCAAATGGATTGGTGCCGAAACCAAGCCTTAAACGACGGGCGGACTGCCCCATGGGCGCCCCCTCCCACACTGCCACAGTCCTAATTTCCCCCCTTCGAAGCGATGGGAATTCCATGGTAGAATTGCTTTCTTTCATGGTTACATTCAATTCTATGATGCTTAGATAGGTTGTCATTTAAGTTTCATCTTGTTTTGAACAATTTTGATCATATTTCTATCTTTGCTCGCTTTCACTAATCTACAGGTAGCATCATTAAATTCCTATTTATGGAGGCCAAATCGGGAAAATAAAACCATCTGGGTCTTCCCAAAATTCCCCCAATTAGCTAACCCCAAGTTTGTAGGTCTTTTGGAGCTTCCCAGGAAGGACATTGGGGCAGTACCTTTTCGGCATTTTATTGTAGGTGAATTCGTCCCACCCCGGAGCAAATTCAAATCGATGAGGAATTTCTTGACTGTTCTTTTTGTAGGGCCTTCTTGGTGGTGTCTTGATGCCCCTATCCAATTTTTAGAGAATTTGGACCTATTTTAGTCATAGTTTAATTCATTTTCCCCATTCACTTATCATAGGCTTGGGGATTGCATGCTTTGTTTTATCCGCAGGTGCTACTGACCATTTCTTGTTCCTTTGAACGTAGGGCTTGGACATCAGAGGAGTAGCAAGGATTCAAGACTCATCAATGCAAGTGATGGTGAAATTTGGTCCACCCATTTTACATGTGGACACGCGGAAGAAGGAAAGGCACCCATGGATGTAACAAGAACGCATGCTTAAATGCTCCTAGCCCTTGGAATGGGAGGATGCGCATTGTAACCGAGTTTGAAAAATATCAATAAAAATGGCTATCTTATTTATTCACATTTGTTTCATTTTGATTCACTCATGCTTGTCCCTCTTTTCATGTGCTTTCAAGTTTCTAGGATTTAGCACTAAGTTCAGTTCTGTTTGCATCGCATATTCGCTTTCCTTTTTGCTTCTATATCCTCGTGCTTTCAGTGGTGATCATGGTGGGACACACTAAACCAGGTTTAGGACACACTCTCAATATTTAAATGAGATAATCATTGTTTGTGTATGTGTGTGCTCTTTTCTGTTTAGTGTAGAATAAAAAAAATTCATAAAAAGAGATAAAAATCTGTTTAGCTTGTAGAAGAGCAATACCATGGTGTACACCCATAGCCAAGCCCAATCAAGTGTAGAAGCTGCAAAAAGTGTACAAGGGGGCACAAGTCACCTTCGCTATAGCCCTAAGGACTTGGTCATACCACCTTGGTAGCCTGACCCACAAGAGAGTCCGTGTCATTCCATGTCAAGGTGGAACTATAGAGACACCCCTTTGGGTGACATGCCCGTTCATCATAGCCCCTTTCAGGAAGAATCCTTACACGTGGCACTCAACATAGACAAGAAATATCCCCTAGAAGCTTGATATGAGTGGCCACCATGCGATGAAGTGCTAGAGTTGCATAGTGTCCATGAGGAGAGGCCACATGACTATGACATCCCTCCTTTGCCCCCCATCACTGTTAGAACCAATAGACAAACCACAGAGTGTAGGGCTCTTCAGGCAGGGTGAGCTAACTCTGCCCACCCCTTTCACACATACAAAAGGGAGCACAAGGAAGACCATTACATTCCTCGAGAGAAATGTATAGTATGGTAGCCATGCGCTTCCGCACCCGCTATGTACCATGGTCACCCATTGAGGCTAGAGCCTCGGGTAAATGCCACCAACCTCGATAGAGGGAAGTGACCCATTGAGATCTTAGATCATCATGACCAAGGTAAATGCATAGGAGAGGCATCTAGGCCTCTAAGGCTCAAGATGGTAGGACAAATTGACCTAGCAGTTGCCAGACATGTCACCCACCAAGCCCAGATCATGCGGCTTGAGCATGATCTGCAGCAGTTAGAGTGCCTATACCACCTTAGCAAGGAGCGCATTCAGTGCCAAATAGATGAGCTACTTCATAACCCAGCTGAGAGGATTCCAACCCCTCACACCCAAAGATCAGAACCATATGCGAGGTATAATCCCTTGGTGTGAGATAGGTCTCCATGACCTTATCAAGTTTTGCCTCCGAGACCCCTTAGACCTGAGAGGGAGGCCACTCCTCGGAACAACGATGGGTACCCTCCATGGGGACCCACCCAGGGTCATAGGTCTCACCCAGAGACTCCTCAGGAAGTATACAAGGAGTATGAACAAGAAGCAGAGTGGGCTGAAATGCCCTCCCAAGGTAGAGGGGTTGCTATCTGGCCACCCCCCATAGGCCTCAAGTCTCCCACAACCCACAATGGGAGAAAACTAAAGAGGAAGATATTAAATCTTTCGATGCATACAAAGCACTGCTAGAGCATTTGGAGTCTATGGAAACCAAAGCTTCTGGGCCCCAAAATCCCATGTTATGCCAACTGCATAGTCATCCTGTGCATCCATTAGTGCCTGCACCCCCTTACCCCAAACACTTCAAGCTACCTCAGCTGGAAATATTTAAGGGTGAGGAGGATGCCCAAGAGCATGTGACCAGATTCTTGAGCCAATGTTTTGGCATTTAGGACAATGATGCATTTTTTCTAAGGACATTTATAACCACATTCGCGGGCCCTGCCTCGAATTGGTTCACTCAGTTGTTGAAGCACAGCATCAATAACTTGGATTAGTTAGTGGATGCATTCCTCGAACACTTCGCCTTCAACACCAAGAAGAAGGCGTCACTAAGTGACCTGGCCAGCCTTAGGCAGTATGAGGAAGAGACCATGGCGGCCTATGGGAATCGGTGGACTTTGCTTTCTAAGCTACCCTACCTCCCTCCTATGTCTGACCTTACATAAATGTTCTCACGAAGTTGTTTGAGATCGATCTCTATAATATTACAACTGTAGCAATATGCCACCTTAGAGGAAGCTCTAGCGCAAGCCAAAATTATTGAAGAGATCAAGATACAGGATGGTGAGATTGCCAAACCTAAGAAGAAAGAATGGAACAAGAACACAAAAATAGGGACTACGCAACAAAAACCCACTATGGTTAATCAAGTTGCTATAAATGTCCCTAAGCCTACATAAGAAATATAGCCTCAAAATGCTAACTATTAGGTAGTGCCTCCTAATAATTATGAAAGATAAAACTAGAAGTAGGAGCAAAATCAGCAGCATCACCCTAGGTGATAGTACACACCTTATACAGAGTCTAGAGACTCCCTATTTGATCGCTTGTCAGTGGCAAACTTGATCAACCTTCCAGAGATTAAAACCATAGATCCTAATGCTCCCAAGCCTAAGGGATACCGGGAGGACTTGTATTATAGGTTCCACAGGCAGAGGGGACATGACCTAAATGCATGTTGGAAGTTCAAAGGATTGATACAAAACCTGATTGACAATAAGACGTTGGTAGTGGACAACCCTATAGCACCAAACAACCAACAGATGGGAGTTTTTGAATACCCCTTGCCTGCCCATGAGGCACAGGAAAAACCCCTTTAAGTCAATGAGGTGCAATAGAATTGCCCCATGCAAGGGTATGTAGGAATGATAATCATAGTGACTAGGAACAAGAGATACCCAGGAGTTTCCCCCGAGGTAGCCACAAGAGAGGTTTCATCAATGTCACAACCTCAATAGCACCCTATGCAGCTACCTTCACCTAGACCCGCAGCCACGATTCAGACCAAACTCACACAGAGTTTGAGGACCATGTCGGCTAGGCTCTCCATATACGAGCTTATACAATAATCAACACCCCATTGGGAGGCTCTAATGGAGATATTGAAAGCCATCGAGTTGCAGCCCCATGAAGTGAATTCCTTCAATAATTTTGTGGGACATGTCAAACGATGCACGGAGCCAGTCATCACATTTCGAGAGGATGAAGTTAAATTAGTATCTAATGACATGGCAGATCCACCCCTGCACGTTATCGTGTGGGTCAATGGGATCCCATATAAGAGGGTGTTGATAGACACTGGCCCATCCAGTAACATCATTACCATAGTAGCATTAAAACATCTAAAGTTGCCAGCCTCTCACATCACGGCATCCACTTATACACTGCGAGCATTCAATGATGTGATATGCTCGATAGTTGGCACAATTGTCCTATCCATTCAAGTAGGACAAAAGATGATACCTACATTGTGCCATATTTTGGAAGGCGAGATGGCTTATAACATCTTGCTAGGGCAGCCATGGATCAGGGACATGAAGTGTGTCCCTTCGATAGCTCATCAGTGTTTGAAGTATACATTTGAAGGGGAAGTACATGTAGTCCCGGTGGACTTAGAACCCTTCAAATATTGCAATGCAATGTAGCTGATGTCACAATCGACCCTCCCATCGACGCACTTGGATTTTTAGTTAAATCCATCTAGACAGGGTCCGATGTCGCAAGCACCACTGGTGATAAATCCATCAAAATCCCAACCAGGTACATCTTCATCGTCCGGTCCTTCACCAACAACACCACCTATCGTGGCTAAATAAAAGGACAAAGGGAAGCAAACCCTGGAAGAGGCTCAACCCCTAAAAGAGGCGTTGCCAATAGTATCAACCATCTCTACCAAAGATATGCCTAGAACAATGGAAGTTGAGGCTCCTAGTTCACCCAACATGGAGTGGACTCAGGAAGATCTTCCATTCCCTCCCTCTCAATTGCCAATAATTACTATTGAAATGGCCAGTACGGGCCTGGGGGAATATCTAGTGCAGAATTTTGTAGCAACGACTGTGCTAGAGTCCGTGCAAGACATGGGGAGACCTTGCCTCCCCATCGGTACAATTGTTCCTTTAGGCTACCCACCAAACAAGACAAATTTTGTGTATGGGGGCCTTGATCATGGTACTGAGCCATGCATGCAAGAGGACAAATATGAAGAGCCTTTTGTAGAAGATGTCAACTATCTATCTAACCCGAAATTTGCTCTGTGATATCTCGGCCAATGCAATTGGCATGGATATGGGCTAGGCAGGTATGAGCAAGGAGTGCATGTCCTTTGCCAGCCAAGATACCAAATGCCTTATGACAAGTTGGGAGTAGGGTTCAACCACCCTCTACCCTTGGACATCTTGGTGGAAAACATGCAAAGCCTAGGGATAGGCAACAAGGGTGGGTTGGCATCAGATACTTATGCCAACCCAAACACAATGTATACATTGGGAGATTACCTCCCATGGTCAACAACCACCCTTGTTAACCTCAACAACCCTTCTCCTTTGCTAGAGATAGGCGAAAGTTCAGGGAATCACTTTCAAGGCAGGTATAAATAGTGGCAAGAGGGTTCTTCAGAGGACAAATTAGAATATGAACCAACATCATATGATCCCTTCGAATTCGATAGTGATCACTCACAAGTGATCCCCATGAATGACTATCAAGAGATCCTCTTGACCATGTTCCCTCTAGAGGCTTCAAGTGATCCAGTGTCGCATCAAGAGAATTAGGCCCCCCCACGGAGAGTGGAACAACCACAATGGGGCCAAATTAATTTGCTCAAGCAGGATGAGCCTGTAATGCCTCAAATAGTTGTCAAAGCCAATGAGGGCTTTTGGATCTCCGATAGTGATTATGAAGATGAAACAAAAATGACATATCTTAATCACATGCGGTAGAGGCCGCAACCATACCCCTTGGAGATTAATGACATATTTGAACAGATGGAAATAGTGCTAGGGCACGAGTGGTACATAGACCCAGTAGGGTGGGATCAAGTGTTGGATCTGCCACTCTAGGTATACGAAGAGCACCTTCCACTCTGAGACCCTAGGGTCATATCAGTGTCGAGGGCATACCCTATCCTCCTATCAACACATAGGGCCAATCCATTCGTGCCAATACCTCTAGAGCCATATCCGAAGCACAGAGAACATCCAGAGTGTTTGAGTCATCACATCCATGGTAATGGAGACCAAAATAATTTCATCAACATGATATCCATTGACTTAACCGCCCCCATCCGCAATTCGGCCGATCCAGCACGGTCCTTACATCTAGACATAGATGCCATTGACTAGGATCGCGTCAATTCACCTCCATCCCCATCAGAGTACTGGCATTTCGGTAAAATGTTTCATTTTACCCTAGGGAAAACTCAGGATATCTTTCATGCCAAAGAGGAACCTGAGGTTCCCAATGCAGATTTAAACTCAACAAATGATATCCATTTGATCCCAACTCCACATCAGTTGGAGGATGGATCCCACATGTCGATCAAGGAGATGACTAATGTAGAAATCGGCTTGGATCCAATGAATCCACAGATCATCAAGCTTGGGGTAAGCTTATCCCTTGAAGAGCAAGCCGACTACATTGCCCTTCTCAAAGAGAAGAAGGAGGTTTTTGCATGGTCATACAGAGACATGTCGGGGCTAGATCCGCAGCTAGTCACACATAATCTAACGCTTGATATGACAATCAAGCTAGTTAAGCAAAAACTATGTAAGATGCACCCAACAGTGGACTTAATGGTCAAAGATGAATTGCAAAAGTTGTTGGATGCACAGTTTGTCATCTACGTGAATTATCTGCCATGGATGTCCAACATGGTTCCCGTCAAAAATACCGACGGGAGGATTCACATATGCACTGATTTTTGAGATCTAAACAAAGAAAGTCCTAAGGACGATTTCCCCTTTGCCAAGCATCGACACATTGGTAGACACTACAGCAGGTCACAAAATGCTATCCCTCATGGATGGTTTCTCGGGATACAATCAAATTTGTATCAATCCCAAAGACCAACTAAAAATGGCGTTCACAATGCCTTGGGGGACATTTTGTTATAAGGTCATGCCCTTTGGCCTTAAAAATGTTGGTGCCACCTACCAACGTGCCATGACATACATCTTCCATGATTACATGCATAAAACTTTGGAATATTACATGGATGATTTGTTGGCCAAGTCTCTCTTGCACCCAGATCATCTCGATGACTTAAGCAAGATCCTCGATCGCCTCATGGAACATAAAGTCTGACTAAATCCCAAGAAGTGCGTATTTGGTGTCACATCTAGAAAACTCTTGGGTTTCATAGTCTCAAAGTGAGGCATCAAAGTGGACCTAAACAAAGTCAAGGCAATCCTTGAAATGGTTCCCCCAACTACCATTAAGCAGCTCAGAAATCTATAGGGAAAGGTCACGTCAATTAAGCGCTTCATAGCATAGCTATCTGACAAGTGCCAACCCATGAACAAATTATTGCACAAGGGGGTAGCATTTCACTGGGATGATGACTGCCAGTTAGCCTTTGATGACATCAAATGATACTTGGCTTCGTTGCTAGTATTGGCTCTACCTAGACCATGCGTGCCATTCTACTTATACATCTCAGCTACTGAGGTGGCACTGGGCGCCATGCTCACCCAGAAGAATGAACTTCACAAAGAACAGGCTACTTACTATCTTAGCCGCACCCTAGTCAGTTATGAACTTAACTATGCATACGTCAAGAAACTCTACTTGGCAGTGGTGTTTGCTACCAAAAAGCTATGCCACTACATGCTGAGCAACACTATGTATGTTGTGTCTAAGGAGAATCCATTGCGATACATGATGAGTCATACTTATCATAGTAGTCACATGGTGAAATGGATCATGTTGTTGACAGAATTTGACATAGATTTTATTGGACAGAGATCCATCAAAGGACATGTCATAGCTGATCAACTATCAGAGGCTCCTCTCGAAGACGATCAACCTCTAGTCATAGAACTACCCGATGATGGGGTCTTCCATGTCTCAGAATCACTAGATTCTGATGAGCCTAAGTCATAGGCCGATATAACCCTATTTTTTGATTGTTCTAAATGTGAGCAAGGTGGTGGCATGGGAATTGTATTCTTCACATCGCAAGGGGCTCCAGTGCCCCTATCATTCAAATTAGACTTCCCATGCACCAACAATAATGTAGAGTATGAAGCCTTGCTCATAGGTCTTCAAACAACAATCACCATGAACATCAAATGACTAAACATATTTGGTGATTCACTTTTAATTGTCAACCAAGTCAAAGGGGTATTCCAATGCAAATGCCTAGTTCTACAGGTTTATAAAGCCCTTGTGGAAAAATTCTTGGTGAATCTTGAGTGGTACGACATCGAGGCACTCCCTCGATCATCGAATTATTTTGTAAACACTATGGCCTCCTTGGGGTCACTAATCTCGCAAGACCTTTCCGGTGATATGACAACCATTCAAGTCAAAACACTATCGCAATCCATTATGGAGCGTGCAAGCTCTGAATTGATGCCAAGAATCCACATGATCTAGATTGAACCATCCTTGGATAAGTTCTCTCGAATCCATGATAGTCTGAAACATGCCAACTGGGGGTCCTTGTTCTCCCCTACTCACATTAATAGCAACACAATGCTATTCTTACAAGTTCTCTCCCGCTCAGTGTTTGCTAGGGATGAACTTCAAGAGGTATTGGATGTTCATACCGTCGAGGCTTCTGATCAATAGGATTGGTATTCACCTATAACGGACTACCTCAAGTTAAGTAATCTCTCGCTTGGACTGACACATGCCACAAAACGAGCATTCAAGCAGAAAGTGACTAAGTATGTCTTGTTAGAAGACATTTTGTACTATCGTAGCTATGAAGGAATCCTCCTTCATTGCTTAGACCAGCAAGATTCCACTTGGGTGATCACCGAAGCACACGATGGTATGTGTGGTGGCCACTTCAGTGGTATGGCCATCGCAAAGCGCATTCTTCGCATAGGCTATTATTGGCCATCTTTAGAGAAATATTGTTGCACATATGTAAGGAAGAGCATGAAGTGTCAACACCATGCTAATTTGACACATGTACCTTCCTAGGCCTTGCAGTCGATCCAGTCGGCTTGGCCATTTTTGCAGTGGGGCTTAGATCTAATTGGAAAGATCTCCCCTGCGTCGTCTGGTCATCACATGTTTATCATAATGGCCACAAAGTATTTCACCAAGTGGGTGGAAGCAGTTTCACTTACCTCTACAACAAGACCCCACATTGTGGAGTTCATTTTGCATAACATCATATGTCATTTTGGTATTCCACCCAAAATAATCTCGGATAATGGGATGTCATTAAAAAAAAAAGACATGTGTGCTTTGACCACAAAGTAAAAAATTCAACACAATTTTTTGACACCCTATTATCCGCAGGCAAATGGGCAAGTAGAGGCATCAAACAAAATGCTAGTTGCCATCCTCAAAAATATAGTCACAGACAGTCATAAGGATTGGCACATCCAAATCCCATTTGCCCTGTGGGCTTATCGCACCAGCATTCGGACACCCACTAGGGCAACTCCATTTTTGCTCGTGTATGGCTCCGAGGTAGTCATGCCTCTCAAGTTGGAAATTCCTTCCCTACGCATATCAATGCAAGAGTTCATCGATGATGACACTACGCGGTAGGCCTGGTTAGGACACACTCTCAATATTTAAACGAGATAATCACTGTTTGTGTATGTGTGTGCTCTTTTCTATTTAGTGTAGCATAAAACAAAATCATAAAAAGAGATAAAAATTTGTTTAGCTTGTAGAAGAGCAGTACCATGGTGTACACCCATAGGCAAGCCCAATCAAGGGCAGAAGCTATGAAAAGTGTACAAGGGGGCACAAGTCACCTCCACTATAGCCCTAAGTACTTGGTCATACCGCCTTGGCGGCCTGACCCACAAGAGAGTTTGTGTCATTCCATGTTAATGTGGAACTATAGGGACACCCCTTTGGGAGACACGCCCGTTCATCATAGCCCCTTTCAGAAATAATCCTTACATGTGGCACTCAACATAGACAAGAAATCTCCCCTAGAAGCTCTATATGAGTGGCCATCGCATGATGAAGCGCTAGAGCGGCATAGTTTCCATGAGGAGAGGCCACATGACTATGGCATCCCTCCTTTGCCCCCCATCACTGTTAGAACCAATAGACAAACCCTAGAGTGTAGGGATCTTCAAGTGAGGCGAGCTAACTCCGCCCACCTATTTCACACATATGAAAGGGAGCACAAGGAAGACCATTACATTCCTCGAGAGCAATGTACAACATGGGAGCCATGCACTTCTGCACCCGCTATGTACCATGGTCACCCATTAAGGCTAGAGCCTCGGGTAAATGCTGCCAACCTCAATAGAGGGAAGTGATCCATTGAGATATCAGATCATCATGACCGAGGTAAATGCATAGGAGAGGCATCCAAGCCTCCAAGGCTCAATATGGTGGAACAAATTGACCTGGAAATCGCTAGACATGCTGCCTGCCAAGCCTAGATCACGTGGCTTGAGCAAGATCAGCAGTAGCTAGAGCGCCTATACCACCTTAGCAAGGAGTGCATTCAGCACCAAATAGATGAGCTGCTTCATAACCCAGCTGAGAGGGTTCCAACCCCTCGCACCCAAAGAGCAGAACCATATGAGAGGCATAATCCCTTGGTGTGAGATAGGTCTCCGCGACCTTATCAAGTTTTGCCTCTGAGACCCCCTAGACCTAAGAGGGAGGCCACTCCCCGGAACAACGATGGGTACCCTCGGCGGGGACCCACCCAGGGTCATAGGTCTCATCCAGAGACTCCTTAGGAAGTATATAAGGAGTATGAACAAGAAGTAGAGCGGGCCGAAATGCCCTACCAAGGTGGAGGGGTTGCTATCCGGCCACCCCCCCATAGGCCTCAAGTCTCCCACAACCCACAATGGGAGCAAACTAAAGAGGAAGAGATTAAATATTCTGATGCATACAAAGCATTGCTAGAGTGTTTGGAGTCTGTGGAAACCAAATCTTTTGGGCCCCAAAAGCCCATGTTACGCCAACTCCGCAGTCATCCTGTGCATCTATCAGTGCCTGCACCCCCTTACCCTGAACACTTCAAGCTGCCTCAGCTGGCAATCTTTAAGGGTGAGGAGGATGCCCAAGAGCATGTGACCATATTCTTGAGCCAATGTTTTGGCATTCAGGACAATGATGCATTGTTGCTAAGGACATTTATAACCACATTCGCGGGCCCTACCTCATATTGGTTCACTCAGTTGCCAAAGCACAACATAAATAACTTGGATCAGTTAATGGATGCATTTCTCAAATTCTTTTCCTTCAACACCAAGATGAATGCATCACTAAGTGACCTGGCCAGCCTTAGGAAGTATGAGGAAGAGACCATGGCAGCCTACGGGAATCGGTGGACTCCGCTTTCTAAGATACCCTACCTCCCTCCTATGTCCGACCTTACACAAATGTTCTCACAAAGTTGTTTGAGATCGATCTCTGTGCTATTGTAGCTGTAGAAATATGCCACCTTAGAGGAAGATATAGTGCAAGCCAGAATTATTGAAGAGATCAAGTGAAAAGGATTGAAAATCCAACTAAGTGTTCTATTATTTACAATTCAATTTATAGGCTCTAATGGTCCAAAATAAATAACCAAACCCATCAAATCATGGATTTGATCCAATATGCTTAACCATAAGCTACAAAAGTGCAAGGGAGAATGCACGTAACTTCTAAGTTAAGAGAAAAGGAATAATGCTAACTAGAAGATCCATTTTAGCTATCTTGAAGTACACACTTCCTACTTTGAGTTCACACTTACTAACACTCTAAATGACAACTAGAAGATAACTAGTGCCCACAAGTGCATGTGAGAAGGAGACTCACTTACAATTATTAATTTGTAAGAAATAAACTATGCAAACCTAGCTAGGAACTACTAGAGGGGTCATATGAAGGATCAAACATCAATCCTCATCATCAAGATACAGGATGGCGAGATTGCCAAACCTAAGAAGAAAGAATGGAACAAGAACACAAAAATAGGGACTACGCAACAAAAACCCGCTGCGGTTAATCAAGTTGCTATAAATGTCCCTAAGCCTACACAAGAAATATAGCCTCAAAAGGCTAACTATCAGGTAGTGCCTCCTAATAATTATGAAAGAGAAAACCAGAAGCAGGAGCAAAATCAGTAGCGTCACAAACAGAACCGGACTTAGCGCTAAATCCTAGAAACTTGAAAGTGCATGAAAAGAGGGAAAAGCATGAGCGAATCAAAATGAAACAAATGTGAATAAAGAAGACAACCCTTTTTATTGATATGTTTCAAACTCGGTTACAATGCGCATCCTCCCCTTCCAAGGGCTAGGAGCATTTAAGCATGCGTTCTTGTTACATCCATGGGTGCCTTTCCTTCTTCCGCGTGCCCACATGTAAAATGGGCGGACCAAACATCGCCGCCACTTGCGTTGATGAGTCTTGACTCCTCGCTGCTCCTCCGATGTCCAAACCCTACGTTCAAAGGAACAAGAAATGGTCAGTAGCACCTACGGATAAAACAAAGCATGCAATCCCCAAGCCTACGATAAGTGAATGAGAAAAATGAATTAAACTATGACTAAAACAGGTCCAAATGCTCTGAAAATTTGGACAGGGGCATCAAGACACCACCAGGAAGGCCCTGCAAAAAGAACAGTCGAGAAATTCCTCACCGATTTGAATTCGCTCCGGGGTGGGACGAATTCACCTACAACAAAATGCCAAAAAGGTACTGTCCCAATGTCCTGCCTAGGAAGCTCCAAAAGACCTGCAAACTTGGGGTTAGCTAATTGGGGGCATTTTGGGAAGACCCAGATGGTCATATTTTCCTGATTTGGCCTCCATCAATGGGAATTTAATGATGCTACCTATAGATTAGTGAAAGCGAGCAAAGATAGAAATATGATCAAAATTGTTCAAAACGAGACGAAATTTAAATGACAACCTATCTAAGCATCATAGAATTGAATGTAAAAATGAAAGAAAGCAAGTCTACCATGGAATTCCCATCACTCCGAAAGGGGGTGATTAGGACTGTGGCAATGTGGGAGGGGGCGCCCATGGGGCAGGCCGCCCATCGTTTGAGGCTTGATTTCGGCACCAATCCACTTGGGATGGGTCCAAAACCTCTTGTGTGGTATTGTCGACAAATTTGGTGGGATATTGTGGCCAAATTTCAGGTTTTGGGCTCGAGATTCATCCTCCCAATAGTCACCCAATGACCTCCCCTCTAAAGGAGATCAAGGATGTGAAAGGCGCAAATCCAAAAGGTGTGAGGTATGTAAATAAAATGACAGCACTTCGTTGCTCTAAAATGCTCCTTCTCTATATATTTTGGGGTGAGGAAACTCACCAATTTATAGACCTGGAGGTCTCTTGAAATGGGCATGCAGAGGCGCCACTTGGCAATCATGCCTTCCCAGGGGGAAGGAGATTCCTCCCTGAATTGGGACTTCATGACTGACCTTGCAAATGCCTCTAATGCTCAAAAACGCTCACCCATACTCCCATGCGATGAAGGAAGCGTTGAGTGGCGGATCTGAGCTGCCATTTGTCAAGATTTGACTTTTTGCCCGTCAAACCTGCAATTCGCCCCACCCTGGAGCGAATCCAGAATTCGTCCCTGGGTGGGGCGAATCCCAGTTTGAATTCGTTCCAGGGTGGAACGGATATTGAGCAAAGTGCCTAAAGGTGCCAAATTGATCTCTGACCTTCCAAAACTATTGTGAGAGTGGTTAGGACCACTGTTTAACCTCTGGGGGCTGCCCTTGGGGCTGTGTGTGTCAAAGTGATCAGTGTTTGCAGTCACATAATCGGATTGGTGCTGTTTTGGTGTCTACAGATGCCCCTTTTTGGGATGCGCTGTGCATGGCACAGCATCGAGCAAAAATAGATAACCAAAGCACTAATGATTAGGGTTTCTCAGTAACCTAACCAAATTTTGATGCCCCAAGTATGGAAAGGGCATGCATTCTTGAATCCTTGCTTCTGACGAGCGAAGGAACTCAATTCAAGTGTTAACCTTTTTCGGTGAGGTGTTACTTGATCTTGGACATTGATCGGTCATGAATAGGCAAAGGGCGCAACCTTTTGTCTGTGAGAACCTTGAGTTCATGATTCATGAAATGCCAAGTGATTTGATCAGGTTGTGATTATTGCTTGTTTACTGCCCCAAGCAGGAGCGTAATTGTCTTTGTCAATGATTCTTTGAATGCATGTCATTTTCCTTAATTGGGTGTGTATTTGTTGATTGGTGACTAAGTGTGACTACCCCCTCAAGCGACGAATCGATGAGGGAATGACCTTCATGAGAAAAGTGATGAGTCGCTTGACCCAAGATGACTTGTGCAAAGGTGCCTTTAGATGTTTTAGCGTTAAGCGTGTGCAGTTTTTCGACATTTAGACCTATTTTTGGTGGGTGTTAACCCTTTTGGTGACACTTTTTGGAGCTAAAATTGTCAAAAATCCATCCTCCCGTGGAGCGGTCCGGCTATGGTAGCCTTCTTAGGGAGTAGGATAGTGACAATTTGTAACCCCAATATCTATTTTGGATGCCAAGAATTTCAGGCACGAAGGCGCCTTCGTTCGGCAATGTTATTACTATTTTTGGGTGGGTTTTGACCCTTTTGGACGATGTCGTTTGGGGATGAAATTCTCGAAAATCCATCTTCCCGTGGAGCGGTCCGGCTATGGTAGCCTTCTTAGGGAATAGGATAGCGAGGATTTGTGACCTCGACATCTATTTTGCATGCCCGAAATGTCAAGTGCCAAAGCACTCTCATCGGGCAAGTTTATTAGCTATTTTGGTGCATTTTTGTTCAATTTTTGTTGTTTTTTGAAATTTTTGCCCTGAATTCATTCCGGGGTGGGACGAATACCAGCTTAGTATTCATCCCAGGGTGGGACGAGTGCTAACTAGAGCGCTCATCCCAGGGAGGAATGAATATAAGCTCAAAAGGCCTATTTAAAGGCCAAAACTAGGGTTTGGGCTCATTTGTAGTCGAATTTTCTTGCGATTTGGAGCTCTGGGGAGGAGGAGGTTAATTCTGCGAAGTGAAGCACTGTCGAATTTCTCCCGACATCATGAGTGCACAAACCGGATCGAGCGGCGGAGCCGAAGCGAGACCAGTAAGTGCTCCTTAGCGTTATTGCTTTTGTTTGTTATATGTTTTAAAACTGCAAGTTATTTGTTTGTTTTTCTTTGTTATGTTGCTTTTCAAAATTAAAATTGAAACCCTAAAACTGAGCTGAACACAAACCAAGATTTTAACTTAAAACTGAATGGAAAACGTAGTTAAAACCTAGGTGAATTTTTTTTTATTTTGCTTTTAACTAAAACCCTAGGATAAACGGAACGTAAAACCCTAGTTTTTTAGGTTGAGCTTGTCAGTTTTAAAACGTAGGTGAAAACCCTAGGTTAAAAACTGTTATTTTAATTTTGTTTTGTTTGTGCAGACTTTATCAATTTGAAACTTAGAATACATAAACCCTAAGACTGACAACTGTAGTTAAAAAAGTTTTTGTGTTTTTATGTTGTTGTCAGTTTTAAACTTAGAGTACAGAAACCCTAAGACTGACAACTGTATTTTCTGAAAAGAAAATGTTTTTGTATCTATTTTGAATTTTTGTGAATTTTGTTGTTTTTGAGTTGTACGTTGGTAGGCAGTGTTGTATATTCATGTTATTGTGTTGTACAATTTTTTATTTTTTGATTTTAATGTTTTTGTGTTGTTTTCTTTTGCAGGTTGTGAAGAGCCGGTATCGTGTACCTACTGCTTTTGCTGAAGTGCGAGGGGTGCTAACTATGGCTGATTGGGAGTGGCTTGATGCCCTTGGGCTCAAGCAGGTGGCTCGACTGGAGCCTGTGGTCGGGGATCGGGCCTATCTGATGGCCCTGATCAACCTATGGGATCCCTGGACCAACACCTTCCATCTCCCAATAGGGGAGATGACAGTGACCTTGGAGGATGTCTATCGACTTCTACGGATTTCGATAGATGGACTGTCGATCAGAACGTCGCCACGTGATCAACGGATAGCTATACTGATACGATGCTTCGGGCATGGGGAGGAGCTGGGTGTGGAGAGCCCAGTGGAGAGGGCAGAGGGTGACTGCCAGATTGGCGAGATTCTGGTCCGATGGTGGCTTGAGAGAGGGGTGTTGGGAGTGAGGCACGCAGTACTCATGGGCCTCATTTCCAACATGCTGCTACCTGACTCGTCAGGTGCGAGGTTCCCGTGGAACCTACTGGATGTGGTCTGGCGGCTGGTAGAGTGCTCGATGGAGGCACCGTTGATCATGAGGTGGGGACAGATGCTATTGGCACAGCTCTATGGTGAGCTGTACGAGGTCCACTGTCAGAGGCGGAAGGGGATTAGCTACAGCTATCTATTGCAGAGCTGGGCTTGGCAACACATAGCGGTGGAGAGGCCAGTCGGGTTACCATGGATGACTCAGACGGAGATGGAGGATAAGGATATAGGCTATGCGGCTCTGTGGTGGCGGTCTGAGGAGCAGGGATAGAGTCGACGGTGGGCAGGTGCCGTAGGGCACTATGTCGATGCCCTCACTCGGCTGACTCTAGGGGAGGTGTTCTGGTGCCCTTATCGGGACTGTCCAGCCTGGTCGGAGGCTTAAGAGTGGCTCCGATGGGTACGTAGGGAGCGGTGGCTGATTGGGTGGCATGGGACCGAGCATGAGTTCTTCCCTTACAATCGGGTGACACGATAGTTTGGGGTGCACCAAGGGTTTCCTGGTGAGCCCGTGGTCTATCGATGTCGGGGGGACGAGAGGACTCTAGATCGATCGGTCATCATGCCACTAGGCGAGGATTCAGATGCAGTGATCGACGTCCCGAACGTGGATGACATCGGGACTACCGTAGAGTACGACCAATGGTGGGTACTACGGCGATGGTGGGGAGAGGGGCCACTGGGAGGCACGAAGGCAGCAACAACGAGCGGGGAGGGTGTCGAGGCACCAGGAGATGATTGGGGAGCTCCTCGGGAGGATGCAGACATGGTGGAGGTGGAGGATGAGGATGTGGATTTGGGGGTTCCGGATCAGCCAGAGATGCAGGACATCACGGAGTAGTGGGAGCCAGAGTAGGCTACTATTCCAGAGATGCCTACGCCTCAGGCGAAAGCGGAGGACATGGAGTCTGGGCTACATGCTGAGATTGCACGGTTGGAGGGGCTGTTGCGGTGGCATGATGGGGAGCTGGGGGATGCACTGTAGGAGAGGGATCTCCTACGCATGCAGCTGGCAGAGTGAGAGAATGCATTGGCTGCCTACCACCGATAGGATGGGGGTACTGATGCTGCACGGGAGAGGGATCTCCTACGGATGCAGCTGGCAGAGAGGGATAGGGCTTTGGCGCAGTGCGAGGAGAACTTGGTGACGTATCACCAGTGGGAGATGGACTCGGTGCGATAGCGGTTGGAGCTGGAGGTAGAGATTAGCCGCCTTGGTGGGTGGGTCCCTACGTTCAGCGGAGGTGGATCATCGCGCCGCTCGAGAGGGAGTGAGACTGAGCAGTCAACATCCTCTCGGTGTAGGCGACTGGATGAGGGGGGGCGAGTAGGCATGATGCGGGGGCTAGCAGCAACCACCCTGAGGGGTCTCATAGGACCCACACCACGGGGGGTAGTTCCCGTCGCACCGATCCTGCATGATCATGGTGGCCGATGCCCTAGGCTTGGGGGTTTTTGAGCTTTTGGATTTTGTTGCGGGGTCACAGGACCGGTTCATTGTAGCCTGCGGGCATTTTTGATGATATATACAGATGACTTTATTTTGTTTATGCGAGTGATGATTTGATTTTATGCATGATGAGTGATGAGTATGGATGTATGCATGTTAATTTATTTTGATGGATGCATATGTTATGATGAATGCAAATGTTTTTTATTTATATGTGATATGCAAAATGGAATGGATGAATTGAATTTGTGTTGTTTGGCGAGAGCACCATAGACTGTTTAGACCTTTGTGGTTTTTATTTTTTTGGCGATTGTTGATGGCAATGCGGGGATGAAAGATAGCGCAGTTGGTTTAGAAATGTAGCTAAGGTTTTCTGAGACTCAGATGGTTTTAACTCACTAGCCATGATTGTACTTTATCTTACAAGACTTTTGGACAAGGTATGAATCGGACTTGTCTTTGACCAAGTTATTTCACATCCCTGTGTGTGCAATTGAGTTCATTTATGTGGTATTGGTCAGGATACCACCAGTGCCAGATAGGCTGTCAACCAAACCTGTATTGAGGATCACCTAATTAGCTCCACTAACTCCTTTGTTGTATTTAGCTAGATTAATCTATGGTGCTATCTAGGATACCATAAGCTAGCTCATCCACATGCAAACATTGATTTGTACACGAGTTAATGTGACAGATATATCATCATGCGAGAGGTTTACCACCAGTGACCGATAGGCTATCCACCAAACCGGTACTGAGGTTTGCCTCATGACCTATCGGAATGCTGAGAGTTCCAGGGATTCAAGTTCGACTCCCTTATTTTCTTCAATTGTATTGGGATACTTGCTCTTTTGTAGTGATAAAAATCACTGTTTATTTTTATTTATTTTTCTTTTGAGCAAGGGATTTGAATTTTGAGTGATGAGAATCACTATTGTATGTGCCTTTTGATGTATGCACTTTGGTGGTGATGTCAAATTTTTGGAGTTTTGACTTTTTGCAAAATTTTATGATGTTTGCAACTTTTTGAGAACTTGGGATTCTTGGGGAATTGGGTAGGGAGGATGCTTGTCCTTTTGCCAACTCTCAGCATTCTTGGGGTCATTCGCATAGGGGGATGAGCAAGATAACCGTTTCGCTTATGGTGACTTGGATTGTTGTGCAGGTTTCATCTTTCATTCACACAACTTGGGAATTTTTATGTGTTTTAATTTGTGTTGGGATGCTACGTAACAAGGTGTGATCCAAGTAGAACTCTACCTTTGTAAAATCTGTCTGACTTGGTACAGTACGTGGCTAGAAAGCTATATAATGACTGAAGGACGAAAACTCTTGATACATTAGAAGACCACTGACTCTGGTATGGTAAAAAGAAGTGAATGGCATTTTTGTTTGATGGACTGCTTATAGAATGGAGAAATGTGGAACAAGATGGATTGGCGGAGTAATTACAGTCTATGGTGCCTTTGACCTGTATGACCACAAATATGCAATGTATGGATGTGATGCTTAATGCAACTACATATTTTTGTGTTTTTGATGGATTGATTTTTTTTGTGAATATGAAGATGAGATGTGAAAAGAGCTTCTTTATTGTTGTGATGAGTTGGAGTATGCCTAGAAATGAGATGCAAATTTTTGTTATTTTTGATGATTTTACTGTTTTTGAATTTTCTTATTTTTGACCAAGCGATTGTGGGAATCCTTGGAGCTTTTTGGGATTGACCAAGCGGTAATGGGTACCTTTGGGGCATTTTGAGATTGACCAAGCGATTGTAGGAATCCTTGGAGCATTTTGGGATTGACCAAGTGATTGTAGGAATCCTTGGAGCATTTTGGGATTGACCAAGCGATTGTAGGAATCCTTGGAGCATTTTGGGATTGACCAAGCGATTGTAGGAATTCTTGGAGCATTTTGGGATTGACCAAGCGATTGTAGGAATCCTTGGAGCATTTTGGGATTGACCAAGTGATTGTAGGAATCCTTGGAGCATTTTGGGATTGACCAAGCGATTGTAGGAATCCTTGGAGCATTTTGGGATTGACCAAGCGATTGTAGGAATCCTTGGAGCATTTTGGGATTGACCAAGCGATTGTAGGAATCCTTGGAGCATTTTTGGGATACGGCTCTCTTAGATATGGAATGGCCACAAATGACTGATGTTCAAGGGTTCTAGTTCCTTGATTCCATCAAGAGAGGCTAGCCGGTATGTCTCGGGTCCTATTTTGCTATCAATTACATATGGACCTAACCAATTTGCCATGAACTTGTCCCTTAGATGGGATGGCAAACTAGAGTTCTGTTGGTTTTCTTTTAAGACCAAGTCACCAATCCGAAAGTCCCTCGGGTGAACTTTCATGTTGTATGCTTTCTTAAGTCGCTCTTGATAGATACGTAAATGCTCGAGAGCATTAACGCGTCGTTCATCAAGCAACGTAAGCTGGTCTAACCGGGCCTACCATGCAGTGTCATCATCGATGAACTCTTGCATTGATATGCGCAGGGAAGGAATTTCCAACTCGAGAGGCATGACTGCCTCGGAGCCATACACGAGCGAAAATAGAGTTGCCCCAGTGGGCATCCGAATGCTAGTGCGATAAGCCCACAGGGCAAGTGGGATTTGGATGTGCCAATCCTTATGACTGTCTGTGACTATCTTTTTGAGGATGGCAACTAGCATTTTGTTTGACGCCTTTGCTTGCCCATTTGCCTACGGATAATAGGGTGTCAAAAAACTATGCTGAATTTTGTACTTTGTGGTCAAAGCACGCACGTCTTTGTTCTTGAATGACATCCCATTATCCGAGATTATTTTGGATGGAATACCAAAATGACATATGATGTTATGCAAAATGAACTCCACAATGCGGGGTCCGATCGTAGAGGTAAGCGGAACTGCCTCCACCCACTTGGTGAAATACTCTGTGGCCGTTATGATAAACATGTGATGATCTGACGACATAGGGGAGATCTTTCCAATTAGATCTAAGCCCCACTACAAAAATGGCCAAGTCGACTGGATCGGCTGCAAGGCCTGGGAAGGTACATGTGTCAAATTAGCATGGTGTTGACACTTCATGCACTTCCTTACATATGCGCAACAATCTCGCTCTAAAGATGGCCAATAATAGCCCATGCAAAGAATGCACTTTGCGATGGCCATACCACTGAAGTGGCCACCACACGTACCATCGTGTGCTTGGGTGATCGCCCAAGTGGACTCTTGCTGGTCCAAGCAATGAAGGAGGATTCCTTCATAGCTGCGATGGTACAAAATGTCTCCTAACAAGACATACTTAGCCACTTTCTGCTTGAATGCTCATTTTGCGGCATGTGTCAATCCAAGTGGGAGATTACCTAACTTGAGGTAGTCCCTTACGGGTGAATACCAATCCTGCTGATCGAAAGCCTCGATGGTATGAACAGCCAATCCCTCTTGAAGTTCATCCCTAGAAAATACTGAGCGGGAGAGAACTTGTAAGAATAGCGTTGTGTTGCTATTAATGGGAGTAGGGGAGAACAAGGACCCCCAGTTGGCATGTTTCAGACGATCATGGATTCGAGAGAACTTATCCGAGGATGGTTCAATCTGGATCATGTGGATTCCTGGCATCAAGTCAGAGCTTGCACGCTCCATCATGGATTGCGATAGTGTTTTGACTTGAATGGTTGTCATATCACCAAAAAGGTCTTGCGGGATTAGTGACCCCAAGGAGGCCATAGTGTCCACAAAATGATTTGATGACCGAGGGAGTGCCTCGATGTCGTACCACTCAAGCTTCACCAGGAATTTATCCACAAGGGCTTTGTAGGCCTGCAGAACTGGGCATTTGCATTGGAATACCCCTTTGACTTGGTTGACAATTAACAATGAATCACCAAAGATGTTCAGTCGTTTGATGTTCATGGTGATTGTTGTCTGAAGACCTATGAGCAAGGCTTCATACTCTGCATTATTGTTGGTGCATGGGAAGTCTAATTTAAAGGACAGGGGCACTGGAGCCCCTTGTGGTGTGAAGAATACAATTCCCATGCCACCACCTTGCTCACATTTAGAACCATCAAAAAATAGGGTTATGTCGGCCTGTGACTCAGGCTCATCAGAATCTGGTGATTCTGAGACATGGAAGACCCCATCATCGGGTAGTTCTATGACTAGAGGCTGATCTTCTTCGAGAGGAGCCTCTGCTAGTTGATCGGCTATGACCTATCCTTTGATGGATTTTTGTCCAATAAACTCTATGTCAAATTCTGTCAACAACATGATCCATTTTGCCGTGCGACTACTATGATAAGTATGACTCATCATGTACCGCAATGGATTCTCCTTAGACACAACATACGTAGTGTTGCTCAGCATGTAGTGGCATAGCTTTTTGGTAGCAAACACCACTACCAAGCAGAGTTTCTCGATGTATGCATAGTTAAGTTCATAACTGACCAGGGTGCGGCTAAGATAGTAAGTAGCCTATTCTTTGTGAAGTTCATTCTTCTGGGCTAGCATGGCGCCCAGTGCCACCTTAGTAGCTGAGATGTATAAGTAGAATGACACTCCTGGTCTAGGTGGTGCCAATACTGGAGACGAAGCCAAGTATTGTTTGATGTCATCAAAGGCTGATCGGCACTCGTCATCCCAATGAAATGCTACCCCCTTGTGCAATAATTTGTTCATGGGTCGGCACTTGTCAGATAGCTGCGCTATGAAGCGCTTAATTGACGTGACCTTTCCCTGCAGACTTTTGAGCTGCTTAATGGTAGTTGGGGGAACCATTTCAAGGATTGCCTTGACTTTGTTTGGGTCCACCTTGATGCCTCGCTTTGAGACTATGAAACCCAAGAGTTTTCTAGATGTGACGCAAAATATGCACTTCTTGGGATTCAGTCTGACTTTATGTTCCATGAGGCGATCGAGGATCTTGCTTAAGTCATCGAGATGATCTGGGTGCAAAAGATACTTGGCCAACAAATCATCCATGTAATCTTCCAAAGTTTTATGCATGTAATCATGGAAGATGTACGTCATGGCACGTTGGTAGGTGGTGCCAGCATTTTTAAGGCCAAAGGGCATGACCTTATAACAAAATTTCCCCCAAGGCATTGTGAACACCATTTTTAGTTGGTCCTCGGGATTGATACGAATTTGATTGTATCCCGAGAAACCATCCATGAGGGATAGCATTTCGTGACCTGCTGTAGTGTCTACCAATGCGTCGATGCTTGGCAAGGGGAAATCATCCTTAGGACTCACTTTGTTTAGATCTCAAAAATCAGTGCATATGTGAATCCTCCCGTCGGGATTTTTGACGGGCACCATGTTGGACAACCATGGCGGATAATCCATGCAGATGACAAACTATGCATCCAACAACTTTTGCAATTTGTCTTTGACCATCAAGGCCACTGTTGGGTGCATCTTACGTAGTTTTTGATTAACTGGCTTGACTTTCGGATCAAGCATTATATTATGCATGACTAGTTGCGGATCTAGCCCCGACATGTCTCTGTATGACCATGCAAAAACCTCCTTCTTCTCTTTGAGAAGGGCAATGTAGTCGGCTTGCTCTTCAGGGGATAAGCTTACCCCCAACTTGATAATCTATGGATTCATTGGATCCAAGCCGATGTCTACGTTAGTCATCTCCTCGATCGACATGTGGGATCCGTCCTCCAACTGATGTGGAGTTGGGATCAAATGGATATCATTTGTCGAGTTTAAATCTGCATTGGGAACCTCGGGTTCCTCTTTGGCATGAAAGATATCCTGAGTTGTCCTTGGGGTAAAATGAAGCATTTTACCAAAATGCTAGTACTCTAATGGGGATGGAGGTGAATTGATGTGATCCCAGTCAATGGCATCTATGTCTAGATGCAAGGACCATGCTGGATCGATCGGATTGCGGATGGGGGCGGTTAGGTCAATGGAGATCATTTTGATGAAATGATTTTGGTCTCCATTACCGTGGGTGTGATGACTCGAACACTCTAGATGTTCTCTGTGTTTCGGATCTGGATCTAGAGGTACTGGCATGAATGGATCGGCCCTATGTTTTGATAGGAGGATAGGATCTGCCCTTGGCATTGATATCACCCTAGGGTCTTAGAGTGGAAGGTTCTCTTTGTATACCTGGAGTGGTGGATCCAAAACTTGATACCACCCTGCTGGGTCTACGTACCACTCGTGCCCTGTAACTATGCCCATCTGTTCAAATATGTCGTTAATCTTCAAGGGGTATGGTTGTGGCCTCTGTCACATGTGATTAAGATATGTCATTTCTGTTTCATCTTCGTAATCATTATAGGAGATCCAAAAGCCCTCATTGGCTCCAAAAACTATTTGAGGCATTACAGGATCATCCTGCTCGAGCAAATTAATATGGCCTCATTATGGTTGTTCCACTCTCCATGGGGGGACCTAATTCTCTTGACATGACACTAGCTCGCTTGGAGCCTCTAAAGGGAACATTGTCAAGAGGCTCTCTTGACAGTCGTTCATGGGAATCACTTGTGAGTGATAACTATTGGATTTGAAGGGATCATATGATGTTGGTTCATATTCTGATTCATCCGTCGAAGATCCCTCTTAACACTGTTTATACCTTCCTTGAAAGTGAGTCCCTGATAACAAACAAAAGCAATAATGCTAAGGAGCACTTACTGGTATCGCTTCGGCTCTGTCGCTCGATAAAATTTGTGAAATCATGATGTCAATAGAAATTCAATAGTGCTTTGCTTCACAGAATTAACCTCCTCCTCCCCAGAGCTCCAAATCGCAAGAAAATTCGAATGCAAATGAGCCCAAACCCTAGTTTTGGGCTTTAAATAGGCCTTTTGAGCTTATATTCGTTCCTCCTCGGGATGATCGGTCTGCTTAGTGCTTGTCCCACCCTAGGATGAATACTAAGCTAGAATTCGTCCCACCCTAGAATGAATTCAAGGCAAAAATTTCAAAAAACAACAAAAATTGAACAAAAATGCACTAAAATAGCTAATAAACTTGCCCGATGAGAGTGCTTTGGCACTTGACATTCTGGGCATGCAAAATAGATGTCGAGGTCACAAATCCTTGCTATTCTATTCCATAAGAAGGCTACCATAGCTGGACCACTCCACGGGAAGACATATTCTCGAGAATTTCATCCCCAAACGACATCGTCCAAACGGGTCGCAACCCACCCAAAAATAGTAATAACATTCCGAATGAAGGCTCCTTCATGCCTGACATTATTGGCATCCAAAATAGATGTTGGGGTTACAAATTGTCACTATCCTACTCCCTAATAAGGCTACCATAGCCGGACCGCTCCACGGGAAGACGGATTTTTGACAATTTTAGCTCCAAAAAGCATCACCAAAAGGGTTAACACTCGCTAAAAATAGGTCTAAATGTTAGAAAATTGCACATGCTTAATGCTAAAACATCTAAAGGCACCTTTGCACAAGTCATCTTGGGTCAAGCGACTCGTCGCTTTTCTCATGAAGGTCATTCCCTCATCGATTCGTCGCTTGAGGGGGTAGTCACACTTAGTCACCAATCAACAAATACACACCCAATTAAGGAAAATGGCATGCATTCAAAGAATCATTGACAAAGACAATTACACTCCTTCTTGGGGCAGTAAACAAGCAATAATCACAACCTGATCATTTCACTTGGCATTTTGTGAATCATGAACTCAAGGTTCTCATAGATAAAAGGTTGCACCCTTTGCCTATTCATGACTGATCAATGTCCAAGATCAAGTAACACCTCACCAAAAAAGGTTAACGCTTGAATTGAGTTCCTTTGCTCGTCAAAAGAAAGGATTCAAGAATGCATGCCATTTCCATACTTGGGGCATCAAAAGTTAGTTAGGTTACTAAGGAACCCTAATCATTAGTGCTTCGGTTATCTATTTTTGCTCGACGTTGTGCCATGCACAATGCATCCCAAAAACGGGCATCTGTAGACACCAAAATAGCACCAATCTGATTATGTGACTATAAACACTGATCGCTTTGACACACACAGCCCCAAGGGTAGCCTTCAGAGGTTAAACAATGGTCCTAACCACTCTCATAGTAGTTTTGGAAGGTCATAGATCAATTTGGCACCTTCAAGCACTTTTCTCAATATCCCTTCCACCCTAGAACGAATTCAAATTGGGATTCGCCCCACCCAGGTACGAATTTTTGATTCGCTCTAGGGTGGGGCAAATTGTAGGTTTGACAGGAAAAAAGTTAAATCTTGACAAATGGCAGCTCAAATCTGCCACTCAACGCTTCCTTCATCGCATGGGAGTATGGGTGAGCATTTTCGAGTGTTAGAGGCATTTGCAAGGTCACTCATGAAGTCCCAATTTAGGTAGGAATCTCCTTCCCCCTGGGAAGGCATGATTGCCAAGTGGTGCCTCTGCATGCCCATTTTAAGAGACCTCCAATTCTATAAATTGATGAGTTTCCTCACCCCAAAAAGTATAGAGAGGGAGCATTTTAGAGCAACGAAGTGCTGTCATTTTATTTACATACCTCACACCTTTTGGATTTGCGCCTTTCACATCCTTGATCTCCTTTAGAGGGGAGGTCATTGGGTGAATATTGGGAGGATTAATATCGAGCCCAAAACCCAATATTTTGCCACAATATTCCACCAAATTTTCCGACAATACCATACAAGATGTTTTGAACCCATCCCAAGTGGATTGGTGCCAAAACCAAGCCTCAAACGACGGGCGGCCTGCCCCATGGGTGCCCCCTCCCACATTGCCACAGTCCTAATCACCCCCCTTCGAAGTGATGGGAATTCCATGGCATACTTGCTTTCTTTCATGGTTACATTCAATTCTATGATGCTTAGATAGGTTGTCGTTTAAGTTTCGTCTCGTTTTGAACAATTTTGATTATATTTCTATCTTTGCTCGCTTTCACTAATCTACAGGTAGCATCATTAAATTCCTATTTATGGAGGCCAAATCAGGAAAATATGACCATCTGGGTCTTCCCAAAATGCACCCAATTAGCTAACCCCAAGTTTTTATGTCTTTTGGAGCTTCCTAGGTAGGACATTAGGACAGTACATTTTCGGTGTTTTGTTGTAGGTGAATTCGTCCCACCCCGGAGCGAATTCAAATCGGTGAGGAATTTCTTGACTGTTCTTTTTGTAGGGCCTTCCTGGTGGTGTCTTGATACCCCTATCCAATTTTTAGAGAATTTGGACCTGTTTTAGTCATAGTTTAATTCATTTTTCTCATTCACTTATCGTAGGTTTGGGGATTGCATGCTTTGTTTTATCCGCAGGTGCTACTGACCATTTTTTGTTCTTTTGAACATAGGGTTTGGACATCAAAGGAGCAGCGAGGATTCAATACTCATCAACACAAGCGGTGGCAACATTTGGTCTGCCCATTTTACATGTGGGCACGTGAAAGAAGGAAAGGCACCCATGGATGTAACAAGAACGCATGCTTAAATGCTCCTAGCCCTTGGAATGGGAGGATGTGCATTGTAACCGAGTTTGAAACATATCAATAAAAAGGGCTGTCTTCTTTATTCACATTTGTTTCATTTCGATTCGCTCATGCTTGTCCCTCTTTTCATGCGCTTTCAAGTTTCTAGGATTTAGCGCTAAGTCCGGTTCTATTTGCATCGCATATTCGCTTTCCTTTTTGCTTTCGTATCCTCGTGATTTCACATATAAATAGGAATGAATTACACAGTAGTATTTATGATTTGTAGCCTTCCTACCATGGTTAAGAACTTACCTTTCCAACTTGCCAAGTAAGCTTTCACTCTATCCAAAAAATAGATCCAAATCTCCTTTTTATTTTCTTTATCAGACGAAGGAATACCCAGGTATATTGATGGAAATTTTTAATTTTTAAACCCTAAAAAATTCACAATAATTTTTTGTAAATATAGGGAAATATTAATAAAAAATTATTGGATTTTGAAGTATTTACCAACTTTCCAATAGCCTTCTCATAACATGACCATATTTATTTAAACTCCATGGTCTCACCAACCGAGGAATGACCCAAAATAAAAGTATCATCAAAAAATTGGAGATGAGATTCAAAGGGATCATTTTTTGCAACTTGAATACCCTTTATTTTTTCATCTATTTTACCTTTGAAAATTCTCTCCATAATGCTTCTACCAAAATAAATAATAGATAAGAAGAAACATGATCACCTTGACGAAGTCCACAACATGACTTGAAGTACTGAGCATGAGAACCATTAATAAAAACAAAAAAAATTGTAGTGTTATAACAACATTTAATCCACTCACACCAACTATAATCAAAGCCAAAATTTCTAAGAATAGCATGTAAAAATTTTGAGGAAACCTTATCATATGCTTTGTTCATATCTAATTTCAAAAGCATACCTAGTTTTTTCATGGAATGAAGATAATGTATGGCCTCTTGTGCAATAATTATACCATCAATAATTTGTTTACCTTGAACAAAGTCGCCTTGTTCCTATGAGATAATACACCCTCGAAAGCCCTTCAACCTCTTTGCCATAATTTTTTAAATGATCTTGTAAATCATATTACAAAGACTTATTGAACGAAAATTATCAAAATATTTTGTTTCACACTTCTTGGGAACCAAGGTAATAAAAGTAGCATTGATATCACTCATTATAGACTTCCTTTTTTGGGCCTCTTATACTACATCTAATATATCACTCTTCAATAAATACCAAACATTTTGAACAAAAATTGTAGGAAATCCATTGAGGCTAGGTGCCTTTTTAGGATGGAAAAATAAAACTGCTTCATGGAGCTCCTCCATAGATACCTTCTTCATCAAGATTTTATTTTGTCTCTGAGTGATAGTTGATGCAATATTTTGTAGAAGTTTTTCTTGTGCCTCATTATCTTGCCTATAATCTGATAAAATATCTTTGAAATAATTTATTACTTCCTTCCTTATATCTCCTTTATCCTTAATATTTCTTCCATCTGGAGTTTATAATATTTTTGATATGATGAAAAGATTGTTGTAGCATGAAAAAATTTGTATTTATATCTCGTTCCTTGATTCATTTCTCTCTAGATTTTTGGAACCAATATGACTCCTCCATTTTTAGTGTATTATGATAATCAGATAGTAATTATTTTTCTTTCACATAAGAATCCTAGTCCATTCCATTAATTTCTACTCTCTTGTAAATTTTGAAGCTTGGATTCAATTTTTTTTTTTTTTTTAAATGTTACCAAAATATTTGACATTCCATATTTGATTATTTAAATGTTTTTAATTTTTAACAAACTTGTACATACATGATCCTTTAAATGTTGATTCATCCCATCATAACATAACCATCTGGAAAAAATTTGGGTCTTGAAGCCACATAGACTAGAAGCAAAATGGCTTTGGATGACCATTGTTAGGTGACTCACAAGTTAAAAGAATGGGTTTGTGATATGATCTTACTTGCAATAAAATATCTAAAGAGATTGTATACTTTGTTTGCAACCATTTATTGGATAACAAGAATCTATCCAGTTTTTTTGCTATATGATTTTTTCCAATGTGTCTATTATCCCATGTGTATTGAAATATTGAGGGACTAACATCCCAAAGGTCATTTGAATTGACAAATGAATAAAAATATTACATTGATTTAGACCATCCTCAAATGTCACCCTTCATTTCCAAAGGAGATATAATAGTATTAAAATCATCCCCAAGAATTCATAGATCATAATGAATCATCATTGTATTTGATAAAAATATGCTAAGGTCCTTCCAACATATTTCATGTGGAGTAACTATAGTTGGAGAATACACTTTTATAACCCCAACTTTGGTGTTTTCCTCTTTTCTGCAAAATAATCTAGCAACCCAATTACTTTGTGCTTCTCATAGTTCTCCATACCATTTGTCTTTATCCCATATTATTGCAATACAGCCTGAAGCTCCTATAGAAGAAACAACTAACCAATATCCTCCGTTCAAAATCTTCTTAAAATCCTTCTTACATTCCTCACTACTTAATTTTTTTCTTGTATTAAAATAAAATCAAGGCTATAACGATCTATTAATTCTTTAGTAACTCTTTTTTTAGGGGTTTTATTCATACCCGTAATATTCCATGATATGGTTTTCATTATCAATACTTTTTATTTTTGTTAGTGGGCTTAGCCCCACTTCTTGTTAACACCTGTGATTTTTTTATTTGGCTTCCTAGATCTATATCCTTTTGAGTTTCTTTTTCTCTTAGTATGTGGTTTGATGGCCTTCCTCTTCTTCTTCCATTATTTTTTTTTTTTTTTTGGTGGTGGCCACAAGGGGTAAACAAACTGTGACCATGAGGGAACCATTACATAACATATCCGCAACATAACATATCCTTCTTCCATTCTTGCCAACACTCTCATGTTCATCAATCTCTTCCATTTCTTAATATTGTTCAAAATGAGACTTATCTTCTAAATTTGTATGTTGCCTTAAAGAGCCAGAAGTGCAAGGAATAGTCTCATTAGTATTTTCTTCTGTATATTGCCATAAAAACTTTAAACTAAATATATGTTCCTCCATAGTCATCACTTTTTTATGTTGTACTAAAAACCCTAAATTTCCTTGGATATCCTCCATAAGATTTTATTTACTATATTGGTCTTGAAAACCTAAAGTGAAAGGAACACACCCATACTACTTTCATTTTTATTGGAAGGAGAAGATTTTAAGCTACTTGAGGATAGTAAAGGTGATTTACCTAGATAAGCTTGACCTCCTTCACCTCATTTGATTTAATATTTATCTCCCCATTTGATTTTGTATTAAAATTTGCATTCCCCTCTTCCTTTGCACCTTGAGATCCTTCTATATTTTAACTTGCACAATGTACTTCCTCATATTCCATACCATATTTTTTCTTCTAATGGCTTATTCAAGTGAACTATAATTTCCTTTTCCATTTTATGATGTAGAGGGATTTTTCTTACAACTTTCTTATGAGTGGAAAATACTTGATTTGACCTAACGTCTTCTGAGATATGGTCTACTTGTTTCATATTGAAATTACCCTCATGCCCAAAAATTCCATATCTTCCTCTATTTTTACTTTGTATTCTTTTTCCACGTACCCAGTTTCATGATATTTGTGACATCAGAAGGCAATATTTTCAAAATCTACTTGTTGATCCCATTATCTTGATTCGGTTTTAATCCTAATTGATTGTGCTAAATATTTAGAAATATCCATGGAAACACATATTTGAGTGTATACACCATGCATTCTCTCCTTATTAGATGGTCCCTCTTGGATGAATTTAAAACCTCATTAGTGATGAGTTGATAAGGAAGTCCAAAAATCCTAATCCATACCAAAAGCATTTTAATAGTTTTTGTGTCCATAAAAAAATTATCACTCCAAGGTCTTAAGTATAATGCATCTTTACCCCTAAACCAGGGACCTCCATCCAATATTTTATTCCTTATTTCTGAACTAGAGAAAATAATAAGGAAAATTCCTTTTGAAAGGAAAGTCATGGAGTAATTTGAAATCAATCCCCTCTTCCACTTAATCCAATTTTGAATCTCTAGAAAAACCTAGCCAATATCCATGAAACTTATAGATTAATCCTTTGGTTTTAAGAATCATTATATCATGCTCAATCATCTCATATTTGATAATAATTTTTGGTGTACAATAGGCTACCCAGACTAGGTTTTCCATAGATTGTCTCTTACCCTTATTGCTATCTAGGGAATCCAAACTTCCAACTTGCCCATACTTTCAGCAAGGACTTTCACAGATGACTTTCCTTCCATGTTAACTAGGTTTTTTTCAAATGAATCCTCTAAATTTTGCTTTCAATTATGCTCACTCCTGGTTGTGCTCACTCTTAGCTGCACTTAATTTCTATTGACTACACTCCCACTTGATTTAAATTGTGCTCACTCCTAGTTATGTTCACTCTTGGCTATGGTTGTGCTCACTCGTAGTTGTGTTCACTCCTGGTTGCGCTTGCTCACTCCTGTTTGTGCTCAATCCTGGCTGCACTCTCTCAATCCTAGCTGCACTCAACTTTAAGATATATATCTCACTCTTGGTTGTGTTCACTCTTGGATGTGCTTGCTCACTCGTGGTTGTGCTCAATCCTGGCTACGCTCAACTATTATATAATATATATATATATATATATATATATATATATATAATATACTTGGTTGTGCTAGCTCCTAGCTACACTCACTCACTCCTAGTTGCACTTAACTATAAGATATATATATCTCACTCTTGGTTGTGTTCACTCCTAGCTACGCTTGCTCACTCTTGGTTGCTCTAAGCTATGCTTGTATATATATATATATATATATATATATATATATATATATATTTGTAGAATATATTGATTACTCTGGCTCCTAGCTACTCCTAGCTGCACTCACTTATCCACATGATATTTCATCATTAAACAAGTTATCTATTGAAATTAACTTTGTAAAAAGGTATTATTTGAAATATTTGCATTTTGAAATATTTGCATGGATTTCCTTCATCCAAATCTACCCACTCTTGATATTGAAAAAAATATATATATTATTAACTCATTCATCCTTATTATATTTTAAAAAGTACTTTTATTTAATTTTTTTAAAGTTATCTTAAGTTTTTTTTTTCACACATTCTTTTGTCTCAATGTTAATCTAAACAAGTTATCTATTGAAATTAACTTTGCAAAAAATATTTGCATGGATTTCATTCATCCAAACCTACCCACTCTTGATATTGGAAAAAAAAAAAAAAATGTTATTTACTCATTCATCCTCATTATTTTTTTAAAATGTGCTTTTATTTAAATTTTCAAAGTTATCTTAAATTTTTGTTTTCACACATTCTTTTGTCTCAATGTTAATTCTTCTAACTTATTTTATAATAAAACAAAATATAAATAAAAGTTGATAAATTCTATCTAATAATTTTTTTTGACAGATATTAGCCACAATAATGTCTATTTGAACCCTTAATAAATTTCAAGTATAAATTGTTTTATTTAAAAAAAAAAAATAGTAGTAAAAATTTAATGCATTAAACTTTAAAATTGTATTTTTTTTTTTAAGAAAAAAACCTCTTGCGGGGCCGCCTTGGTCTAAGAGACCATGAACAGGGGGTTCTACACCGTCAAAGTCACCCGGGGGTCGCACCCAGCCACCAACATTATCAATTGGATTTTGGGTACCCAATTCAGCTTTTTGGTAGGGTGGAGATTCGAACCTGGGACCTCCCTTGGAGGATTGCCCTATCCTCTCCAACTCACCTACAACACCCGGGTTACAATTGTATTTTAATATCACAAATTAGATATTAAAGTTAAAAAAAAAAAAAAAAAAAAAAAACTAAACATATAGTAACCACAATAATGTCTATTTGAACCCATAATTAATTGAAATATAGTAGTCGAAATATGATTAAGAAATAAATCTGAATAAAATATAGGGAGTAAAAAGAATGGTTTTACCTTTGAAATTGAAGGAAAGAAGACATTACAATGATATTTTAAAATTTAACCATATGAGAGAAGAAAACCAATTTGTTCGTTGGCACACGATCATAGAAGACGTCTAGGAAAGCTGAGGAGATGAAGTAATTTTTTATGCCAGATGAAGCCACTAGCTATCATAGTTTCGATGACTTGAATGTAGCTGAAAGGATTTATCGTGGTCATTGATGAAAGCACGGTTCAATATAATGGATTTCCTCTACACTGTGGTATTCAAATATGTTCTCTGCCATTGAGTTTGCAGCCTAAAGATGAAGATCTCTGTACAAAATAACCTGAACCTGTAGAGAAAAAAACATAGGCGAACAAGGGAAAAAATACCTACTAAAAATTGAAGTTAATATATCATATAAAGTGTCTCCTCTCAGTGCTTTGAAATAGGGATCGAATCCTACAATAAAGGAGAGTTAGACAAGATTGATATAAATGAATTTGATCAGAATATTCTTTAGCTTCTGTCGCAATGCTTGAGAAAAATTATCTGCACAAATATAAGTCAGAGAATTGATAAAAACAATGTGAATCCAGATAACTAAATAGGATGGAGGAGAGTCATTTGCATATCAGTAATTGAGAGTGAATCCATCGAATATCGATGATTCATATCATCCTGGTTTAAAGGCATATTTGAAGGTGATCACCAAAAAAGCAAATGAATGCCAAGGAGGAGCAAGATACGAAATATAAAGATGTTAAATGCAACTTTCAGTGACATAATAGCTCAAAAATATTTTATAAATGGGGATGCCATGATTCATATCTCCATGAAAGGATATTTTATCTTCGATGGCGTAACGTATCATTGGCACCCAAAAGCAAACAGGTGCCATGATACGATAGCTTTGAAAGCTTCCCGAGAACAATGTGATGGCAAAAAAAAAATTTACCCTTTCAATGATGTTATAAAAAATATTTTAAAGGAGCACCAAGCGTTAAATGAGGAGGCCATGATTCATATCTCCATGAAAGGATATTTTGATATCGATGGCATAACGTATCATTGGCACCCAAAAGCAAACAGGTGCCATGATACGATAGTTTTGAAAGCTTCCTGAGAGCAATGTGTTCCTGAGAGCAATGTGATGGTAGCAAATAAAATCCTTTACCTACAAAAAAATAACATTAGAGAAAGGGATATCCATTTTTATCAAGTTGCTATATAAGTTAAGACTTGAAAAAGGGGTGAATTTTTTGAAAAAAGTATATATTATAATGGGTAATAATCTGGAAATAAAAAAAATTACTCTAAGAGTCAAACAAACTTCTTTCCTTCACAAGATAGAAGGAGGTAAATAAAATTCAAAATAACCCACATATATATATTTCAAAAAAATATTTAAAAAAAAACTTATTGAAGACTTATATCCAAAAAAAGAGGAGAAGCCAACATAATAATCAAACAAGCAGCTCCTAGAATCTCCAATAAATAATGCTAGCAAGATATATCCTACTCTGGTACCATGTTAGAATTTTCCAAAATAGACATGCACAACATTACACAAAATATGAAGAAAAAGTAGAATTGATTTATTTATTTCAAGGATCAACTTTGTATAAATAGGAAATTTGATCATTGGGAGTCATTGGATTACAGCAACTCACCAAACCTGATGAAGACACCATTGAGTGTTCTCCTGACACATGGAGGAGTGGAAATCCAAGTGTGTCTATCCTAGTAGAACTTGAGATAATATTCATTTATTCTAACATCTATTTGACATAACAAAATATTGCATTTTCTATTAGCCAGGTAGGCCATACCTAGCTTGTTTTTCTATGTAAATTATTATTCCTTTGCCATTTTAAAAAAAATTAATATTTTTCATCTTCCTTAAATTAATATGTTTCCAAAACCAACTCATTATTATTTTAATTAAAATATAAAATCTCTATTGGCTATTTTCCTTATGAAATTTGAATTTTGCAAAGACACAAATCAACATTGCTATCAACTAAATTATTTTCTACCTTATTTTATTCTCTAAAAATTTCAAGATGCCACCTATGATACTTGATAGAAACCAGAAATAATGATATTCTTGATCCAATACACATATATATCCATCATGTTTAATGGTAGTGTTGATCCCTTTAATAAGTGCACTATCCTATACATAGTTTTTACATAAATTTTCATATGATTCTAAGTAAATGAGGACAATTTTGTATTCATTATTTGGAAAAATGTTATACCTTTAGATTTATCTAAATTTAGTTTGGAAGCATTATCAATATTAATTTTGATGAATCCAACTCCTATAAATTCTATTTTTCCATATAGTGATATACATTCTTTGTGTTAACACTATTGTCATATATGACTCATGCTTGTGCACTCAAATTCTATAAATAAGAGTCTAACAACTCTTTTTCCACACTTGATAATTCCTATGATGAACAATATATCTATAAATATTATTCAAGACACAATAATAAGATTATAAATTTATATATGACTCCAAGTTTTTTTTGAATTATTTTATTATTCCTTTCAATCTATATATTCCAATAAAATAATGATGGAACCAATCCTTCACAGAGAATATAATGCTTTAGCTTTAGAATAACTAATTCAATATTTCATACCGGTTGACAGCAAAGTGCCTTAACTTCGATGGGCTTTGTTTTCCTTTCGTACCAGTTGGGTGTAATGAATGCTTTATGAATTACCACAATGTCTTTTTTTGAAATTCAAATTTTAAAATTTATTCCTAAGTATATTTTGAGTCTTGGGAGATGGAACACGCTGGTCTCTATTCAGCCTCCAGAATATTCTTAGGGAGTGCTTGTGTCTATGGTTGTTTGGAATAGTGCATGTCAGTCTCTCCTCGAGAAGGTTACCATGTTACATGATTTGGAGGATGGTACTTCCTTTCTTAATGATTATGGTGCTCCTTCCAATATTCTCTTCAATGCTTTGAGGTGGTGTTGACATGATAAATTTATGGTTGGTTCTTATTGGGGGAGTTGTACACCTGTGTCTTTCTTATCTTTCTTTCTGATACTTGGCTCTTCCCAAGATTTTATTATGGTCTTCTCCTTGAGAATGTAACGTGTTTAGATGTTGATGTTGCTCAAGGTTTGGATAACTGGATGTAGAACTATCTTAGTTATCCCTTTATTTAGGCCTTGAGGAATAGGTAGTTGTAGTTCTTTTATCTACCTCTGGTCTATATTTCAAGGTTCTTTTCTATCTTTCTCACCTTGATGGCTTTCTTTGTAGTGGTTGTGGGATCCCGTTAAAACCCTCTTTCTTATTAATCTTACCAAAAAAAAAACTAATTCAATATTTCATCAAATATTTTAATGTTGATGGAGCTAGCTAATAGATTCTCATTTTATTTTGAAGTGGCTCCAAAAAATGGAAAACAAAGTATAAGAAATAAATAATTTTATTTTTTAAGGCCCTTGTCACATAAAGAATACCTAAACTATACTTAATATGATCTTCTTTATAAAATATCACCTATAATTCTTTTCTTTGGACTTGTAACTAAAGGAATGTGGAAGCCTTATAGAGTGCCTCAAGTGGAAGAAATCATGAAGGCATAGCCTAGGGCATTAAAAATAATATGGACCTATAGGGAATCATAAAGGTATCAAGTATAGTAGTACATGGTAGAAAAGAACAATAACCATGGACATCAAAGTAGCATAGTGATAATATGGAACCAAAAGAAAAAACATTATGGATATCAAAGTGATTTAGTGATAACATGGAACCAAAGAAGAAATATGGTAGATATAAGAGTGGCATAATGAATACATAGAATTAAATGATCACTTATGGATATCAACATGACATGATAGAAGCATGGAATCATAGAAAACCATCACTGGTCAAGATTTTATGTAGATGGATAAATTATTAGGATTAGATCTAGGCATTAACAATAGTTTAAATATTATTTTATTTCATTTATTCTCATATTATTTCTAGGATAATATATTTTAATAGGGTAGAATAGTGTGATAACTAGGGATAATTATCTAGGGATTTGATATTGTATTATATATGGGTATTATAGTTAGTTGGAATGGGCTACTTCATAACCAAAGGCTTGTTGTATTGGGAATATTATATTAAAATAGTCAAGTGGGTAAGGGTTTAGGATTAGTGTAGGGTTAGAGCTATATCCTTCCTAAAGTATCTTTAGGTGATGAGTTTATAAAGAAAGGAGATCTTTTCATTGTATTCTTCATAAATCATATCAAGTATTACTTTGTAACCATATTTGCTCATAGCATGTCCCTCTCATCTTGGGAGAAATTATGGAGTTATTCCTTCCCTAAGGAGCATTAGTGTTACCCTACCTTAGGCCTATTATCTATCTCCATTATATAGATTATTCCATGAAGTTTATGCTTTGTTGATGAAATATTTAATATATCATTAGATTTTGCAGCTTACTTTTATGAAAATATTATTATTTTTCGTGATAGACAGATGTAATCAAAAATAATCTTATTATGCTTCTATATTTTTGAAATGCAAGATAATATTATAAATACCAATCTTAATCAACATAGTACTGTGTTTTGGTGATGCCTACCATTAGAATTAGATAAATCTAAAACAAACCATATAAAACATTGAAAATCAAATAATGTAATTAATATAAAATAATAAATAAAATTTTAATTAAATTTTAGAAGGGATTAATCTGCTAATATAGTTATATGTATTTAACATGTTTTAAGATTATTAGGAATAAGAAAAGAAGAATGGAAAATATTGAAACTTCTAAAGATAATTTTTTTTTTTTAAAGAAGAATGAGGATTTAAATCTTAAGTCTCAAATAATAAGTTATTTTTTATTTATTACAATCAATCTAACATAGAACTACAATTATTAAAATTAAACTTACTAAACATACAATTTCATACCTCCCCTTTCCAAACCTAATCAAGGCGTTGGATGGCTAAATTTCCTAGCCATTACAATTTCATACCTCCTCTTTCCAAACCTGATGAGAATTCAGGTTATAGTGGAGATGGCAGATATTGATGTTCTCAAATGAAGGGAAACAGATTTCTGGATTCGGTAACCACATGCAACTCCATTAACTTGAATGGGTAACCCTCTGATGCATTTGCTTATCTATGAGCTGCTATAGATGGTACCTGTGGCCGCGTACATCATATTGAACGAAGAACCGGTGAGATTCTTATCGCCAACCGAATTCAGGAGGGAACATACTTTCCGAACCAGTTTTCACATTTAACATGGACATCTTAATGTATGACTCCGCAAATTGCTCGAAGAATTTCTCTTGATCAGACGCGAATTCCTCGACCGCCTTCTTCGTTTCGGCGTTTGCGAGAAGAGCGCTGTCGGAGTGAATGAAAAATACACCTTAACATAAATGTAATTAACCTCGGACACATTTTTAATATAAATGGTGATATTAAATTCATGAAGACCGAATTGGACGCGCATGGATTGATTTGATTTTAACAATCGTGGTAAGGGACTCGGATAAACCCTCCGACTGAGGAAATGTTGCTATTCAAGAAGGACTTCATTTCTTCTCTAATGATTTCTTCTTTCTTCTGCTCTGGGACAAGAGGTTGTATAGTATCAATATACGAGGCCGCCGCCATGGGATGGATTCGGCAACGTTGAAGAAGTCTTCATTGGCAAGCGGGAACTGTTCAAATGTAAGATGCTTCAATTTCTACTAACATTTATTAGACTAAATCTTTAAGTTGACAACGTCCCATTTAATCACGTGTATATTACAATTAAGGTCACTACGAGTGGTTTCAATCTTGGACACTCAACGCATACAAATTTTGAATATGTCTAAATGAAATTATTCAATTTTTTCATGTAGATATGTTGGAACTCTTAAAAAAATAAAAGTTCAAAGTTATATATTATACTTTGGTAACTAGTAGATGGTTGGATAACAATATAATAGGATTTATAGCTTTAAAATTGGGTATGGTTGGATAAGCATATATTAGGCCTATGGTTTTATGTACTTCAACGACTATTTTACCCTTCAACATTAGATTTCACAATATTAATTATTTCATAGATACTTTGAAACTCTAAATAAAGGTCTAAGGTCTTAATCCTCTAAAAATAGGTTTTAACTACTTTACCCTTTAATATTAGATTTCAAAATATTAATTATTCAGATACTTTGAATCTCTAAATAAAGGTTTAAGGTCTTAATCCTCTAAAAATATGGTTGTACACCATACCTGTGTAATGAGAGTATGATTAGATAATTATATATTAAACTTATAGATTTAACCTTATAGACTTTAAAAAACTATCTTATTCTCAAATTAAACATATATTTTTGTTTTTTTTTTTTATTAGTAACGGGTTTTAAAAGGGACCCAAAACCTTATAACATGCTGCAAGGAGGATCCTGTGAAGGTTCAACTCCCTACAGAACAAGCCAAAATTGGACCATTCGTAGAATCCATAAACTAAAACAGTCTAAACTATTACAAACATACCGCCCATGGGCACAAACAGAAAACAGAAACAACATAGATATCGCAAGGACCTTCCCAAACAACCGCATACAAAGAGACAGGGAGAGCACAAAGACCATCCCAGGAAACAAAAGGGGATAATCCCGTTCAGGACCAACTGTTTTACTCTGGGATGTAGTCCTTGTCATCTTTGGGATCATCCATAAATACATTAATCATGGCATTAATCATCATTGGTAGCGACAAGTTCACTACAGGAATCAACAATACATTGGGGAAGATTCCCCTGCCACGTCAAAAAATATTGAACAGTTAAGCCAAAGTTTGCCATTGTATCTGCCGCCCGATTGCCTTCCCGATACACATGTTGAATACACCTATTGTTGATCGCCCTTAGCTGGACAATGGACTCTTCAATGGTTGGTCCCACATTCCAAGGAGGATTCGAGACCCCCTTCAAATAGTTTATGGTGTTTAAGGAGTCTCCTTCGACTATCAGGTACTGGATATTGAGATCGATGGCCATTTGGATGCCTCGAAAAGCTGCCCAAGCCTCAGCAAAATTATTAGATTGGACTCCAAGTTTTTTTGCATACGCCAAAATGAGTTGACCTCTATCATCCCGGATCACTCCTCCACAACTCGCAGCACCAGGATTGCCTTTTGAAGCACCATCAAAATTTAGCTTGAACCAATGAGGAGGGGGGAATCCATGAAACCAAGGATCTATCCACAACAACTTGGGGATGACCAAAAACCTCAAAAGATAGGTTAGCAGAACGTGCCACTTGAATCTCAAATGGGGATGAAGGACAATTGTCCGAAGGAATGATATTAGCATTTTTTGAGGTAAACATGACAGCTCTCAAAGAAATCGACTCCGGGTCAAGGCACGAATATCGAAAAGCATGATTGTTCCTTTCCAACCAGATTTACCACATAAAGTGAGGGAGAATGATCACCCACCAAAACTTTAGACGAGTGGACTTAAAGGGGTTTGGCCATTGAATAATAAGATCACTGATAAACTGAGGAGCAACCCAAGAAATGGATACACTTGACATGATCGAGGACAGGACAATGCAAGAAAAGGGGCACTCTAGAAACAGGTGATTGACTGACTCCCATGCGGATTTGCAGAGGTAACATCTGTTGGGCAAGATCATACCACGGGTTATTAAATTATCGATGGTCAATAGCCTATTTTTTGTTGCCAACCAATAAAAGTGAGAAATATTAGGAATAATATTTTTGATCCATATACTCTTGGAGGGGAACCAATCATCTTCAGATTCAGTCATAGCCATATATGCGGTTTTGACTGAGAAATTCCCAGACTGGCTGAGTTTCCAGAAGAGAACATCAGGTGGCCTGGTGCTTGGAATCACATGAGTTCGAAGAAGCTCAGATAGGCGGAGGTGGGCAGAGCGAAGCTCAGGAGAATCCAGATCAGCAGGGATGTCAGCCCAACGGGGAACCACTACTTCATTATTAATAAAATTCTCAACTTTGGGGCCAAAAGATAGATCAGTGAAAGGTTTAAGAATACTTACAGACTGATCATGGATGAGGGGCTGAGCTGTAATCCATGGGTCCTCCCAGAATCTAATTTGTGATCCATCTCCAAGCTTCCAGCGTCCACCCTTTTGAACGATAGACCGGGTTCGGCACACCGAGTTCCAGAATGCAGACCCAACAGGCATAAGGGAATTGTCCATCAGAGACCGTTGCCTAAGGTATTTGGTCTTAACAATATCAACCCACTGAGCTGGGTAGTTAGACACAATCTTCCATCCCTGCTTTGACATCATGGCCATATTCATCTGGTGAACTCTCCTCAGACCTAATCCTCCCCTATGTTTTGGAAGGTAGACCTTATCCCATGCAACAAGGGAAAATCTGCTTTTATTCTCCGTTCCTGACCATAGGAAATTCTGCTGAAGTTGTTCCAATTTATTACAAACAACTATCGGAGTTCGAAATAGGGACATAAAGTATATTGGTATACTCTGAAGACAAGATTGGACTAGAATGAACTTCCCTGCACTGTTGAGCAAGGCTCCCTTCCAGCCAGCAAGCTTCTTCATAACCCTCTGAATGACATTGTCCCACATCCTCACGGTTGGGTGCCCTTGGAACAATGGTAGGCCAAGGTAAGTTGCAGGAAACTCAGCAATGGCACATCCCAGGATCTGAGCTATTCTCGTCTATCTGTCAACCGGGGTATTGATGAAGTAGATGTTGCTTTTCAAGTAATTTACTCTTTGCCCGACAGCCTTCTCATAAGCTTCCAGTATAGATTTAATAACTCTGGCTTTGGGAATACTAGAGAGGTTGGCTAATATTGTGTCATCAACAAATTGTTGATGAGACACTAGAGGGAGCCCGGTTGAAGCCTTGATCCCTGAAATACCACCCTCAGAGCACGTTGCATTAAGAGTCCTTCCTAAGCTGTCCGCCACTAGGATGAACAGGAAAGGTGAGATCGGATCACCTTGTCTTATTCCCCTTTTACTCCTAAAGTATCCCGTAGCTGCTCCATTAACAATGATCAAAAACCAGGCAGAGGACATGCACGCTTTAATCAGACGAATCCATCTATGGTGAAAACCAAACCGGGCTAAGACAACAGTGAGAAACTCCCAAGAAATCCTATCAAAGGCTTTACTGATGTCTAATTTTAGGAAAAAACTTGGGGACCTATTGACCGTGATAGAATGGATTAGCTCATGGATAGTAATCACACTATCTGTAATAACTCTCCCACGGACAGAGCTGCCTTGACACTTGTCAATGATTTTAGGCATAATGAACTTCATTCTATTCGCCATAGCTTTAGTAAGGATTTTGTATAACACATTGCACAAGCTGATGGGATGGAAGTCAGACATGGATCGACACTCATGGGTTTTCGGGATAAGAGCAAGGAATGTGGAGTTAAGCTCTCTAGGGACAAACTTGGTTCTTTGGATTTCCAGAATGGCTTCAAAGACATCTTCTCCAATGATATCCCAACAAAATTGAAAAAATCTAGGAGGGAAACCATCAGGGCCAGGGGCTTTGTCAGCTGTCATAGAAAATAGAGCTTCTTTAATTTCATCACGGGAGAAGGGCTGTAGAAGAATATCATTATCAGCCTGAGACACAAGGGATGGGATGTGTTGTAGAAGGGATTCCGACACCTCAGTCGAGTAAGCCTGAGATGGGCCCAGGATATTACGAAAGTGTTCCACTGCCTCATTCCAGATTTCTTCAGGACTTTCGACCAACGATCCATCTTCTCTACGAAGACATCTGATAGTATTTGCCCCTCTATGCCTCATTGTGGTGGCATGGAAAAATTTTGTATTCAAGTCACCTTCCTTGAGCCACAAGGCTCTGGAATTTTGCCGCCAAAATATTTCCTCCCTGGCCAACAAGTTGTGGAATTCACATAACAATATCTTCTCTTGTCTTCGAACTTCATCAGTAGCATTGCCAACTTGAACCAATTTTTCAATTTCTTTTAGTTGGGAGCAGATTACTTGTCGCGACTCAAAAATGTTCCTGAATACCTCCTTATTCCATTTTTTGAGCTGAAGCTTAAGAATTTTTAGTTTCATACAGACTTTGAAAACACTCGTACCATCAACAGGTTGACTCCACCATTCAATGATTTTTGTCTTGAACTCCGGATGCTGAAGCCACATGGACTCAAACCTGAATGGAGGTCTAAAATTATTATCCGGCCTAGAAATTTCTAAGAGAAGTGGGTTATGATCAGAGGCTATCCTTGGTAGGGACGACAAGGTAGCATCACCAAAAAATGGGATTGCTTCTCTGGATATCAGAACTCTATCAAGTCTCATTTGTATGAGTTGGTCTCCTGCGCGATGATTGGTCCAGGTAAACAATGAATCCCGGAGCTCAATGTCCATGAGCTCGTTAGAGTCAATGAAATCAGCAAAATGCTCATAACTCCTTGGGGTAATTGGGGCACCTCCAACTTTGTCAGTGGGATACAATGGATTATTAAAGTCGCCTACCACCATCCATTCGCGACAGGGAAAGGATAAACGCATCTGCGTAAGACTATCCCACATGCCAAGCCGATCGCCAAAATTATTTGGAGCGTAGATATTTGTTAGAACCCACTGTTTGTTGGTTTCATTACATTTAAAGAGGATATTGATAACTCTGTCACTTTTAGATATCAATTCTCCAGTAACTTTCTTTGGATCCCATAGACATAGCAGCCCTCCTGAAGCACCATGGGCAGAGCTGGCTACAAACTTGCAATTATTCCACACTGATTTAACTACCTTGTCTATGTTTGGTTCTTCTACCTTTGTTTCCTGGACGGTAAATATTGAGGGTCTCATATCCTTTCTCAGAGAAGAAAATACTCTTTGTTTTACTGCTCCGTTGAGCCCTCTGGCATTCCAAGATAGGACCTTCATTTGCAAGGTTTTGAAGTGGATTTCTTCCCCCCTTTCGCTTGCGGGGGTTTGGGTCTTTTACCTTCTTCCTTAGACATCTCTTTGGGTGGAGATAGTGAAGATAGTAATGTTGTTTGGATGCCATTAGCAATGTCATCTACCGTCTGCTTTTTCCTGGAATCTGGGTTGGGCGGTCGACCTCGTCTTCTTTCTGTACCCACATCACATTGGGGTTTCTTATGACTTCTGGTGTTATTCATGGGGGGACTTGAAGGTTTGCCACCGCCTGACAAGACAAGGGCAAGAGAAGGAGAACCCAGAGAAAAAGCTTCAAAGGGGGATCTCCCTTCCCGCAAAGGAGAGCACACAGGGGAAGGCGACAAGGGGGAAGAAAGTTGGGGTGGGTGGGGGGAGGCTGGCTTGATAGGAGAAGCCAGCGGAGAAGAGACGAAGGTGGTTTTACGTAGGGGCTTGAGGGGGGAGGGTAAGGGGGATGTGGGGGTGGAGGTATCAGCAGTGGTGGGCGGGAGCGAAGAGGATTTAGGAGGAACAGGGGATGGGGCAGAGGTAGCGGTGGAGGTGGGTGGTCGAGGGGAGGAGGAAGGGAGGGGCTTTTGGGGGATTTTTGAGATTTCCTGGGGAATAATGGGTTCGGAAGGAATGCCTTGATTTGCAAGGGATGGGTCAGGATGGGGAAGTTGTTCAACAACAAACCCTTCAGAAGGAAGTTCACTATCTTTATCTGTAAGAATTTCAAACTGGTTAGCAAAGAGAGAAAATACCTCACGGGTATCGCGAATTTATCCTTTGGATGATGATTCAGGTGGAACTTCTTTTTGCTTCCCTTTCTCTTTCCACAGATGCATATTGTGGTCCTCATTCTGAATGTTGAAATTCCTAGGGTGCCTCCCACCAGTGCGGACTCCATGAACTTTTTTTTGAGGGACGGGCACATCTCCTTCGAATGATCTTGGCTCTTGCATACACTGCATATCACTTCTTTTGGCTTCAGGTTTTTCTTGTCCATGGGACATTGAGATTTTAAATGTCCTTGCTTCTGGCACCCCACATAGAAGGCGGGTTTATTCTCATACTCGAAGGCCTATCTCCAACGGTATGACCCATAAGTTAGGTCAATAAACGTCGAGAGCTGAGAGTCTAGATTCGCCATTACACAGAAGCGGGCATAAGGCATTCGGGACTGTGCTTTGGTGGTCGGGTCAAAGGCTACCAGATCGCCAACAACACGTGCAATGCTTCGAATAAATTTCTCATCCCAAAACTGAAAGGGAAGTTCGGGCAGTCTGACCCAAATGGGGGCCAGATTGATACTTTGTGTGCCTGGGTTGAAACCAGGGTTCCATCGCATAACAAAAAGGGGTCTTCACCCGAAGAACCAAGGCCCTCCCATTAGAATCCGAGTTGTATCATTCGCATTGTTCAGCCGTATGAGAAAAAACCCACGGGTCAAAACAACGAGTTCCATGTGGCCCTCAGGCTTCCACTTGGCCATCGCCCAACGGCGAATGGATTCGATATCAGGTCTCGATCCAATGAACTTTCCCACCAAGGACAGGGATTTCTTACTCAACACCTCTGTCATGACATCTTCAGGGAAGTTCAGCTCTTTACAGTCATCAGAGAAAGTATCGATGGTTGGTGAGGAGTCTGAGTGACTCTGACGGGTATTCCCTCTGACTTTATCCATGAACGAAGCATTTGGGCCCAGCCTCTCATAGGGGGTCCCATGAGAGTTGGGCCCGTCGGGGGGTTTTTCGAGGGGGTCTTCTGCAACATCCTCATCAGCTGTCCCTTCCTGCCCGCCATCCTCCTCAGGAAGACCCGAATCGGAATCGGGCGCCCCATGTCCTCCTGGGACTGACCCGTGACCACCACCAGGGCTGCCTCCTTTCCCGCTTCGACCAGGTTCAAAATTCAAACTCCTACGCTATTCCGAGTCTTGTTTCGTTCTGCTCAAAATTCAAACTCCTACGCTGTTCTGAGTCCGTTTTGTTGTGCTCCACTCCGTTTTGCTAGGTTCAAAATTAAACATATAATAGCCACGCTAATATCTATTTTATTTTCTTTCCACACACCCACCAAACAGTTTCTTTAGTTCCTTTACAATTCATATGATATTACCCTTATAAAATCTATCTATTCCTTTATTATTCCCGAATAATTTCCTTATTTCCTTTACAGTTCATGTAATATTATCCTTATTCCTTTATTATTCCCGATTTCCATAGTTCCTTTACCGTTCATGTAATATTATCCTTATTTCTTTATTATTCTCGATTTCCTTAGTTCCTTTACCGTTCATGTAATATTATCCTTATTCCTTTATTATCTTCGAATAATTTCCTTAGTTCCTTTACAGTTCACATAATATTATCCTTATACAAGCTTTCTATTCCTTTATTATTCCTAGTAATTTCGTTCCACAAGTAGATGCTACGTTTTAAACAAGTATTCCTATGATGAAATTTCATTTCAGATCATTTCCAAGTATAGTTCCGACCATGTCAGGAATCAAGAGGATGGCCATATGCATACGACAACACTCTTGGAAAACAAATGCTCCATTTAGTAGGTAATAGGAATTCTGCCTCCTGTCCGCGATCAATTTTTTTTTTTATTTGCTCGGTTTTATTTCTGCTGAAACTTGTAGACGTGCGCTTTGAAGGAACGATTTTAATTTCTAGTCACCATCAGGAGGCAATGCACGGACTGCATCGGCATAGGAGGAAAACACAGACGTCGCACGTGAAGTGCGTTCGTCGTTGAGTGTAGGAGGAGAAACAATGATGAAAAAACTATGCAATTTCTCGAAGTCTGTCAGGAGCAAAGTCGGGATGGGCAAAGGACATGCTTCGTAGCGTAGTGTGGACTGTGCCTATTCTGGGGATGAAGTTCATACTTCGCAACAAAGTGCATATGTCGCACTTATAATGGGCAAAGTGTGGACTTCGCTGCGAAGTACGGATGGTGCACGTCTCTTGTGCAAAGTGCAAACTTTGCACAGTCAGGAAGAAGAAACAACCGTCGGCAACAAAGTGTGAACTTTGCTGGCTGACAAACTTCGCTGGCACTTGGGCTGTGCTCGAAACTCGGGCACAGTTAGATTTGCGGTAGCGAAGTTGGAACGCTGTGTCAAACTTGGCCAACTTTGGCCTTCGACTTATTTGTCTTTCGTGGCTGTCGCTGGGTTTTCCTGGCTTGGCAAGACCCGTATGAGACGAGAGAAATGCTAGAACAGATAACAACAAAGTTAGCACATAAACAACTACAAACCCTAAATATGCCACAAACAATAGCAAAGTTTATTTATATGAAACTAGGGTTACAGTATTCCTCAACCGAGGAAATAACAACATCTGCAGGCTAAGCTGCAGGATAAACAAAAAGGGGAAATGTCGAGTCTGCTGCTCGGACATTAATCAGCTGAGCCACACTGCTCACTGAATCGCTCGCCCTCCTTTCTCTACTCTATTCTCTACTTCCTCTTTTACGAACTTCTCTCACACACACTAATTTTTTTGAAGACCCGAACTTCCTTTTATAGCCGCGGGGAGAGGAGGATAAGGGTTATCCTCTGACAGGTTCAGATAAGGGTTATCCTCTGATAGGCCCTCAACTAGGGTTTTTGTCCAATCGTCGAACTGGCATTACCTCACCTGACCAAACGTCAAACTGGCATTAACTTCTACGACGATGGGATCTGTCAGGTGTCACATCTGTCAGAAGGTAGGTGCGATGTCATGTCACACTTTTGCCTAGATCTCAGACTGCATGAGCATAGTCTAACTTTTCCCATGTCTGGAGCGCAATCTGGTTTCACCCAAGGTTCAGAGTGCAGTTGGGCACAGGCATGAAATTTGGGTTAATTTTTCTAACACCCTCCTTTAAACCTGATTCTCACGATCACTTTGACTCCAAGCTGCTCTCGCAATCTGCTGAAGTCTTCCTCCTTCAAATGCTTCATGAAAATATCTACCAACTTCTCCTTGGATCTACAAAACTATAGATTAATTTCTCCGAACTTCACCAACTCTCTGATGAAGTGATAACGAATATCAATGTGCTTCATCCGACCATGGAACATGGGATCCTTTGAGAGTGCAATGGCCGAATTGTTATCACAAAAAATTATTGTCATGCCTTCTGGAGGATTTGCAGTTCACTCAGAACTCTTCACAGCCATACTGCCTGGCATGCGGCTGTCATGGCGGTGACATATTCTGCTTCGATTGTGGACAATGCAATGATGGGTTGCTTCTTGGATGCCCATGAGACTACCCCTGATACGAGATGGAAAGCATACCCGGAGGTGTTCTTTCGATCATCGATACTGCCAACCTAGTCATTGTCTATGTAGCCGACTAGTTCCAATTGGTCCCGTCTGGCGTAAAATAGGCCATGGTTTCATGTCCCACTGACATAGCGCAAGATCCTCTTTCCTGCTTGCCAGTGCGTGTCCTTTGGAGTCTCAATGAAACGGCTGATGAGACTGACTCTGAACATCAGATCTGGCCAATTTGTAGTCAAATACATCAGACTGCCAACTAGCCTCTTGAACAAGGTTGGATCTACATTCCTCCTTGTATCCAACTTGCTCAGCTTCAAACCTATGGTGATAGGTGTGATGGCAGGTTTGTTGTCCTCCATCTTGAACCACTTTAGGACATCCTTCGCATACTTGCCCTGAGAAATGAATATGCCATCTACCGATTGGTCAACTTCAATGTCGAGAAAAAATTTCATCAGCCCCATGTCAGTCATTTCAAACTCGAACTTCATGGTTGTTCTGAACTGCGCAAATAGGCTACTGCTATTGCCAGTATATATCAGATCGTCTACATATAGGCAGACAATGATGAGCTCATCTACTACATTTGTCTTCATGTATAGGGAGTGCTCATATGGGCATTTTTGAAACCCATTCTCCTGAAAATAGTCGTCAATACGGCTGTACCAAGCCTTGGGTGCTTGCTTCAACCCATACAGGGCCTTCTTCAGTTTCAGGACTTTGCCTTCTTGCCCTTGTATTTCATAACCCGACAGTTGGTCTATGTAGACCTCTTCTTCCAACACTTTGTTGAGGAAGGTAGACTTGACATCCATCTGGTACATGCTCCATCCTTTCTGAGCTACTAGTGCCAAAATCATTCTGACTGTGTCAAGTCGGGCTACAGGTGCATACACCTCGTGATAGTCAACTCCTGACTTCTGCTTGTAGCCTTTTGCCACTAATCTGGCCTTATGCCTATCAACTTCTCCTTGGGCATTAAACTTTGTTTTATATACCCACTTGACCCCAATGGTCTTCTTTCATGCTAGAAGATCTGTTAGCTGCCATGTCTCATTCTTCTCAATGGCTGCTATCTCCTCATCCATCGCATTCACCCATTTGTGATTCTGACTTGCCTCTTCAAACTCCACTGGATCACATTCAGTAAAGAGACCAAAATTAGAATAATCTTCATCTAACTGATTTCAGGTTACCTCATAAATGTCTTGCAAGGTCTGAGTCTTCGTAGGAGTCCTCAGATTTTGAATTCTACTTGCAAGTGGAGGTGACCAAGATGATGAGGCTGTGCTACTACTAGCACCATTGTTGCTACTTGAAGGTATAGGTGGTTGTGCACTGTCATCCTCCAAGTCTACAGATTCAACAGTTGCTGGTTCAGACTGACCAGTCTTTGACTTCCAGTTCCAGGCTTCATCCTCCAGGAACCTCACATCTTGGTTGATGACAAGTTTCTTTGTCACAGGATTGTACAGCCTGTATGCCTTTGTTGGTTTGTTGTACCCTGTGAAGATGCACTTTTCAGCTTTGTCATCCAGCTTCTGCCTTTTCTCATCTAGAACATGTGCATATGCTATGCATCCAAAAACTCATAAATGTGCCACACTTGGCTTCAACTTGCTCCAAGATTCCTCTGGAATTTTGTCCCTCACACTCTTGGTGGGACACCAGTTCAGCAGATAAACTGCACAACTTATAGCATTTGCCCAAAACTCATGTGGCAAACTTTTTGCCTTTAGCATGCTCCATCCCATCTCCATTATTGTTCTATTCTTCCTCTCAGCTACACCATTCTGCTGCGATGTATATCTGGCAGTGAACTGCCTTCGAATTCCATGTTGTTTGCAAAAGTTGTGGAATTTGTTGATGTATTCTCCACCTCCATCAGTTCTGAGAGTCTTCACATAATGACCGCTCTATTTCTCAACCAGAGCCTTGAACTCCTTAAACCTTGCAAACGCCTCTGACTTCAACTTGATTGGATAAATCCAAGTCTTTCGGCTAAAGTCATCAATGAAGGTCAGGAAGAACTTTTTGTCGGCAAGTGTGGTGGTCTGCATGGGACCACAAATTTTTGAGTGCACCAGCTCCAATGGCCATGATGCTCTACAAAACTGTCCTACAAGGAATGCGTCCCTGTGTTGCTTGTCGACCAGGCAACCTTCACAAACTTGGTTCGGTTGCTCAATAAGGGGTAAACCCTTCACCATCTGCTTCTTGTGCAGCAGATTCAGGCCACTAAAACTCAGGTGATCAAATCTGAGATGCCACAGCCAGGTAGCATCCTTCTCAACTGCACTTAGAGACATCAAAGATTCATTCTGAATTTGCAACGAAAACATTTTGTTTTTTGTCATGGACATAGTTGTGATTTGTCCATGTACTTTGTCTCCGAGGAAACATACACCATCTTTGAACAGTATAGTGTGTCCCTTCTGCACAAGCTGTCCAACACTTAGCAGATTGTGCTTCAACCCAAGCACATAAAAAACATCTTGAATTGTTTTTCTTTCACCGTGTTGGGTTCGGATGAGGATCTTTCCTTTCCCCATCACAGGAACTTTGTAGTTGTTCCCCATATTGACTTTGGACTGGACTGTTTCATCCAGTTGTGAGAACATCTCCCTATTCCCAGTCATATGGTTGTTGCAACCACTATCAAGATACCAGATGTTTTTCTTGCTCTCTTCTTCAATATTGCAAGTCAGCAGCACATTTCCTCCTGTCACATTTTTAGGTTCCTCCGTATAATGGGCTTGTTGTTGATTCTCGTTTGCCATATTCTTTCTACACTGTGTGGCATAATGGCCAAAATTACTGCAGTAGTAGCATTGGACCTTTGACATGTCCTTCTACTGAGAGCTTCCTTGCTAATTTTTGCCAGTGCCTCTTCCTCCTTGTTTATGAAAGTTGCAACTTGGCTCAGTGTCATGAGGGTTTGATCTCCCTCCTTGCTTGTTACTTCTTCCATGCCTGCTTCTGCCTCTTCCTACTTGAGAACTAGAAGTGTTGTGGTGGGAATCTTGTCTGCCGCTGTCTCGGACTAAGACTTGCGCTTTGAAGGCTTGCTCCAAAGAAAACTGAGCTGAGTGGCTCAGCCTCTGTTCATGGGTCTATAGAGAACCCATGAGTTTGTCTGTCGAGAGGGTTGTCAAATCCCTCGACTCTTCGATTGCTATCACAACCGAGTCGAACTTGGCAGGCAGACTTCTGAGAATCTTCTCCATGATTCTCTGGCTCTGCATATTTTCTCTATTCAACCACATCTGGTTGATAATGTCAGTCGTCCGAGTGAAAAAGTCACTCATCGACTCGGACTCGCTCATCTACAGATTTTTGAACTCTCTCCTGAGCATCTGCAGTTTCACCAACTTCACTTTTTTTGTGCCCTAATACAAACTTGCCAGGGTTTCCTAGGCCTGCTTGGCCTTGGTGGCTGATTTAATTCATAGGAATATGGTCTCCTCAATCGCTTGCATGATGTAGAAGAGGGCCTTCTAGTCCTTCTTGTGCTCTTTCAATAGATCTTTGTCTGCTTGAGAGAGGGCGGCCAATGCTGCTGCATCTGCCAGTTTTGGGTAGTCGTTCTCGACTAACTCCCATAGCTCCTGAGATCCAAATAGGATCTTCATCTGGATGCTCCAGTAATCGTAGTTCTTGCCATTAAATCATAGGATCTACAACTATAGGGAATTATTTTTGAAATCCATCTTCTATCTCTACGTCATGGCTCAATCAACTCTGATACCAATTTGAAGGAACAATTTTAATTTCCAGTCGTCGTTAGGAGGCGATGCACGGACTGCGTCGATGTAGGAGGAAAACATAGACGTCGCACGTGAAGTGCATTCGTTGCCAAGCACAGGAGGAGAAACAACGATGAACAAACTATGCAATTTCTCAAAGTCCATCAAGAGTGAAGTCAAAACGGGCGAAGGACGTGCTTCGCAGCGTAGTGCAGACTACACCTGTTTTGGGGATGAAGTTCGTACTTCGCAGTGAAGTGCATATGTCGCACTTATAATGGACGAAGTGCGGACTTCGCCATAAAGTGTGAATGACACACGTCTCTTGTGTGAAGTTTGAACTTCACACAGTCAGGAAGAAGAAACAACCATCGACAGCAAAGTGCGAACTTCACTGGCTAACGAACTTCGTTGGCACTCGGGCTGCGCTCGAAACTCAAGCGCAGTCAGATTTGTGGCAACGAAGTTGGAACACTACGTCAGACTTGGCCAACTTTGGCCTGACTTCTTTGTCTTCTGCGGCTGCCGCTGGGTTTGTCCGGCTTGGCAAGACCCGTATGATAGGAGAGAAACATCGAAACAAAGAACAACAAAGTTAGCACATAAACAACTGCAAACCCTAAAGATGCCACAAACAATAGCAAAGTTTATTTATATGAAACTAGGGTTACAGTATTTCTCAACCGAGGAAATAACAACATCTGTAGGCTAAGCTGCAGGATAAACAAAAAGGGGAAATGTCGAGTCTGTTGCTCGAACATTAATCAGCTGAGCCACACTGCTCACTGAATCGCTCACCCTCCTTTCTCTGCTCTATTCTCTGCTTCCTCTTTTACGAACTTCTCTCACACACACACTAATTTGTCTAAAGAATCAAACTACCTTTTATAGTCGTGGGGAGAGGAGGATAAGGGTTATCCTCTAACAGGTTCGGATAAGGGTTATCCTCTGACAGGCCCTCAACTAGGGTTTATGTCCAATCGTCGAACTGGCATTAACTCGCCTGACCAAACACCAAACTGGCATTAACTTCTATGGTGATGGGATCTATCAAATGTCACATCTGTCAGAAGGTAGGTGCGACGTCATGTCACACTTTTGCCAGGATCCCGGACTGCGCGAGCGCAGTCCAACTTCGCCCATGTCTGGAGCGTAATCCAGTTTTGCCCAAGGTTCGGAGCGTAGTTGGGCACAAGCGTAAAATCTGGATTAATTTTTCTAACACGCTTGTGTTGTTTGCTTTTGTATTGCATAATCAAGAAAATTCGTTGATTTCCTGTATTTAAAAAAAAAAAACTCTACTTTAATATTTTACTAAATATATTAAGAAGTTGATTATTAATTTTACAAAACTTTATTAATTTAACCTTCGAACACACCATTTTTATAAAATGATGTTTGGTATCATGTTTTTTATTCAATCTCACCTTTTACCACAAATTATTTGATGATACCTAACTTTTTATTCAATCTAACCTTTTACTAGAGTTATATTTTTTATTCAATCAGACCTTTTACCACAAAGTATTTGATATCATAGAGTGTGGAAAACTAAATTCTTTGCTATTTGCGATATATCAAGCATGGAACAATGAAAATTGGTTAAAAATAAAAGATAAAATCTACGGAGCATTTTAAGGGTTAGTTCGTATAGTTTACACTGCAGTACGAAAGCGTAGCATTTCAGTACGTACGTAGAAATATACATTATTTCCCGTCAATCCATTACCCAAGGTATAAACAAACAAGCACGTCATTTTTGAGTTACAAACAAACTTACGAATTCAACAAAGGTTACTGTTTTCTGTCCAGTGTCGGCACAATTGGCATATAAAAATAGCAAAGAAGAATAACGATAATCAGTTTGAGATGATACTTGCACAGTATTATTTAGGAAGCTCGTTTTCAGCCAAATTACATCGTAAAGTTTCGGTGTTTGAAACAGAATCCGTGGCTCAATATGCCTTTCTAAATTTTTAGTAACGGAATTGGACGAAACAAAATAATTTATCAACATCTATCAACCAATTTTTTTTTTTTTTCAAACATATCAACTTCTATTATTAACTAATTTATCCTTTTGAAATAATTTTGTATAATTTTTATTTCGATTGTAAACTTAACATTGCGCTATGTTATTCACATGATTTTTTAAATATGATAAGCCCATATAAAATATTTTATTGAAATATACAAAAGATAAGACTATATAATTGTCTACCAATTTAAAAATAAAAATAAAATAAGTTTAAGATGATAAGGCCACGTAGTAATTGTTAATGAAAGAATTTTTTTTTTTTAATTAAATTGTTTTTTGAAAAGCTAAAAAAAATATATTGATAGAACAAGAATTAAATTATAGTTATAGGTCATCTATTTATGACAAGCTCTAAAATCTCAATAAAACTTGGATTAACATCTCCAAAAATAACATAAAATTGAGTACCATTTAAAGAGCAAATTTTTTAACCTGGTCTCATTTCTACTTTCCATTGATCCTAAGTAACCTAGCAGGCTTGACAATCGAGCAAACACTACCAGTGTTATCCAAAAAAGGGTCATAGAGTGTTGCAAGAGGTAGCAAAAAATCAATAAATAATTGTTCATCCTCCATTGATCCACAAGGCTCAATGGACTCTAGACGTATCTGCATCCTTACCTAAGTCTTTGCTGGCCAAATTAAGAACCATTTGCTTTACCTTCAGCTATTCGATAGTGTCCCTATCTTGATTAGAATTCAACATATATCCAACCAGATTTTCACTACCATGTTTAACAAAAAATTTAACCATTGAATTATTTTTTCTATCAACATAGTGTGGTATGGCATCCTTGAACTATTGTCAAATGGACTTAATTTGACTCACAATGTTTCTTATCTTCCAAGTTTTTGGTCTGAAATTTCTAATAGCATCCAAAAGCCTCACCATAATTTGTGAGTTAGACTCAACTATGATATTTCTAACCCCATTCTCCCAAGTATTGATATAACCTTGTCTAATAGTTAATCCTTCAGCTTCATTGTTAGTAGTCCTTACAAGACCTTCTAGCTCCCAATGGAGGATATTCCCCTTGAAATATTTTTTGAAAAAACCAATACTTGCAACTCCAACGTTCTCCTTAGTTGCACCATCAAAATTAATATTTTTTTAACCTAGGGGAGGGAGTTTCCATGGTCTCAAATTTTGTGGCTTAGGAGTCTTATCATTCACCAGAGTTTTCATGTCCCTAAAGTGAGCTCTGACAATTTCAAAAATCTTGGTAACGATTTTATGCCAAACCAACTCCATTGGACTGAACTCCTCTCTAAAAAGTATGGAATTTCTTTTCAGCTAAATATACCACCAGATGAAACTTGGACCTAAGGACCAACCTAACTGAATGGAGGTATTCTTCAATTTTCTATATTTCTAAATCTCCTAAATATTAGAAAAAGTCACCTGAAATTTTAGTTGAACCTTAAAGAGGTCTAACCGCCATTTCTATAACTCTCTTGCACATGTACATTAGAAAAGAAAATTATCGAGTGTCTCTTAGGAGTTATACATGATGCAGTTGGAAGGGCTATAAAAACCTCTCCATAAGGTTATCATAGGTGATAAAACACCTACGCATATCTTCCCAAGCAAAGAAATAAATTTTATGTTGGCCCTTAGCCATCCAAACCCTATCCCATGGGGCATCCTACAAGATCAACAAAGGAGAGAGCAAAACATTATAATCATCACTAACAGTGAAGAGTCAAAGACACCTAGAATAAAAATGCCCCAGGTGATCCTATCCTCTTCCTCTTTTCTTGTAAGGCATATTTTCTTGAGGATCATATCAATAAGAAGTATTTTATGAATAGGCAATTCTTCTAACCTCTTACACTAAAAGAAAGAGAAATCTCCAATTTTCTTGGAAGTAATGTATGAAACCATATTTATCCATCCTCTACCCTCAAGGTTTTGTTGTAAGGGCTGAAACTCTAGAAACTCATAGATTAAAGGGGGGTGTTAGTACCAATAATCACTCCAAAATTTAGCTTTGTGTCTTGTACCTCCTTTCCAAAAAAGTCTAGATTTTATCAAATTTTCACCAGCTTTTAGGACCTTCCAAATAACAGAGCCAAGGACCCTTAGAGGAATATGGTCAACTTCTTATTGAGGGATAGACCCCAAATACTTACTAGTGATGAATCTATTGAATAAAGCCTCCTTGTTGGATATCCATCTCCAATAAATATTCCCAACAAGAGTGTAATTGTTTAAATCTGGTTTAAGAAAACCAAAGCCTCATCAAGCTTTAGGTTGACATATTTTCTTCCAACTAACAAGAGTCCATTTCTTACCCATCCTTGGGCAATCCCACAAAAGCTTTCTCATAAGTGAATCCAACTCTTTGAGGACTCTCATAGGGGAAACTAGGATGAAGAATTTATGAATAAGTATGGCTTGGATTACTGATAGGATGAGAGCCATTCTTCCTCCAAAGGTAAGCCAATGGTGAATCCAATGGTTAAATTTAGTAGCAATTCTATTCATTAAATATTTCCAATAAGCTACCCTTAGGCTCTTAAAATCAATGGGAATCCCTAGGTAATAAATCAAAAGGGCGCCTTGGACAAAGCTCAAAATGGATAGAATATGATCCTATATTCTTCTATCTGTATTGAAGAAAACAACCTTGGATTTGGATGCATTCATCTGCTAACCAATAGCATACATGTAGGTTTTTAATATGGCTTTCAACATTCTAGCCTCCTGAATGTTGACCTCCCCAAAGAGACTTGTATTATCCACAAATTTAAGATGAGTTAACATATCCTCACCTAGTTGTCCACTTTCCAAAAGACCTTCTTTTTTATTTCTTCAAAGGAATCTTCCCAATCCTTCTACTAAAATAATAAAAATAAAATGAGAAATAGGATCTCCTAGAAAAATACCCCTAGAAGCATGGAAAGGGATTGAGGGGGATCCATTTATGAGAACAAAGAAGAAAAATATTGAGACACAACTCATGATCCACTATCTCCACTCCTAAGAGAAGCTATATTTCTCAAGCATTTAATCCAAAAATTACCATGGGACTCTATCATAAGCCTTAGACATATGTAGTTTAATAAACATACCTCTTTGACCAAAATATTGCTTAGAATGGATAGCCTCTTGGGATAGAATAACTCCATCCAAAATTTGATGCCTTTCCATAAATCCTCCTTATTATTGGGATATTATGTTATCCATAATATTTTTAAGCCTTTCAACTATCAACTTAGTGATTATTTTGTAGGTCACATTGCAAAGAGAAATCAGGAAAAAAATCTAATGTTGGTGGCTTGTCCCACTTTAGGAATTAAAGTGAGGAAAGTATAATTTAGAGCCTGAATTATAGTTCTATTTGAACAATATTCTTCAACAAATTTGGTTAAATCCACTTCTATAACATCCCAAAAATCTTTAAATAACTGAATTGGAAAACCATTGGGCACTGGAGATTTCCCTGATTTCATATTGAAAACTATACTCCTCACCTCATATTTATCCATCGGTCTAAAAATAGCTTGGTTTTACTTAGTTGAAATATTTGGTGGGATATAGTTAAGTATCTCTTGTTGCATTGTAATATTAAGGATAGCAGGGGTGGTAAAAATATTTTGAAATAAATTATTTGCTACATGTTTTTGTAGATACAAAAAGTTGACCCAATTTAGTGGGTAATCTTCTCTAAGCCCTCTGGGAGACCCCTTAAACATGCCTAGGGAAAGGTTAAGGATTCTCCCCCTTTGTTTTACCTTTTTTTCTCTTTATGCAAAATCATGCTCACCCTTGACAGGGCACGACTTTGCATAGGCAAAATCATGATCGGCCTTGATAGGGCATGATTTTGCATTTTTAGGGTTTGGTCTAAGAAACCCCTAATTCTTTGGGTTTGGTATGTTTTACATTGTACCTCCTTGGTTTTCCTACCTTTCTCGCCTTCAAAAACACTATATAAGGAGGTTTTGAATTCATTTTTCACACACGATACAACATAAAAGTATTGCACAATAATATTTTATGATTTATTATTTCTTGCAAAGTATTCTTATTCAATCTACATCCTTCTTCTTCTTTTGAAAACAAGTTAATGTTGGAGTGTGAAGTCTGATTAGTTTTTTATTGTATTGGATTGTTTATAATTTTTGCTCACTCTTGGTGGATTGATGTTGAAGCCCTAAGGAGAGATCAACCATTCAAGAGGTCTCAAACCTTTATGCTTGCCTCCTCACTTTCTTCTAGGTGAAAGTGCTCTGTTGCATATTTTTTTATTTTTTGCACTTAGGATTTATCATTTTTCTTTGATCTAATATTTTTCATCTTACTTTAATTAAATCATGCCCAGGTCTCTATGAGGTGCAATTCACCTGTGTATTATTGTGGTTGCTTGTCATGGGGTATGATTTTGCTTGAGCTATATCTAGGGGTAAAATACTATTCTAAATTTTATTATTACATTCTAGATTGCATTTAGAGAATAATATTACATTTGCTTTTGTGGTTCCTTAATTTTATTCTATTGTATTTTGATATGTTTGTTTTCTTCCAAAGAACAATTTTTGCTTTTTTTTATCAAAGGTCAACTAAAATGACCTAGGTGGCTTGACTGTTGCATCTCCAAGCACTACTTTATAGTATCCTAAGTTGGCCCCCTAATACTAATCATATTTTTCAAGTGTTTATCAAGTTGTATTGCAAGAATATGAATTATTGATAACATTAGATATAAGGATAAAGGCAAGAATAAATCATCGGATAAGTTAAGTGTTCTGATTAGTTTTTGGGTTGTTTGTTGAGTGCTCTAAATTTCTATTTTAAACCTTATATCTAATTTATAATAAGTAGATCTAAGTAATTCCTAAGCATTTGAAATGTAAACAACATATAATGTGTACTTAGGGTTAATTTTGCTTGTGCATCTCTTCTTGAGCCCTTGCTTAAAGATTGTTTATTTAAAACCCTAAGGTTAGAAAAACATTTAAAGGAATAATAATTCTAGGGTTAGCTTTTATATTCTATGCTATAAAAATATAAAGTACAATACAAAAATACAGGCCAAATCTAGGTGTTTTTCTTGAACAAATACATCAAACATTCTTGAAAACCTGAGGACTTGGAGTGAGTACTTAAACTATTATTGGTGATTCTTTCCCCCATAGCACCAAGTGTAGATAAAAACATAACCTCGTGGTTCACCTCAAGGTTCTATCTTGTACATCCAGACTTGAGAATTGTATGCAGTAAGGCAGTTTTTCCACTTTACATATTTTGTGAACTCAATGTGAAAACTTCGTCTATTTAAAATATTTTAAGAAATATTACTAAATTTTTTTGTGTGGCAAAAAAACCTTAATAACATATTTTAAAATATTTTTTGTGTGTTGGTTGTTAGTATTTCTCTTATATCTTTTCAATGGTTCCTCTTCTTAGAAGTCAATGAAAGTGCTTTGAATATAATTATGTTCCTCTCAAAGATGATCATATTGATAGAGAGGATCCTAACATAGATCTAGAAGAACAAGATAATATGGAAACTGAAATGATTTTTTATCCTTATGAGGGACCTAGTGGTGGGTTTGTCTTTTCATCATTTGAGAACATTTGGAGTTTTATGAAAGCTAATAGGGATAAAATACTAGAAGGTATGGAGCGGGAAGCTCATCTTGAAATAGGTGAGACTCCCTCTCTTTCCCATCTAGTAATTTCTCCTATTCTTAATCTAAATAACCCCTTGTCTAAATCAATTCATTTTGATAATTTGAATGAATCCATTGATACTACTACAACCACCGACATTAGAAGGAATCTACAAGATCCTCCAATTAGTAGTGTCACTCAAAAGTATTTTCAATTTCTTCCTCAATATTCTAATCTCAAAACTTTTGCTTTTGTTCTACCAAATGTTAGTTTTCCATTTTCACAAGGTGCCACATATAACAATAGTATCCATACCTCCAACTTGCATCAAGCATTGGTTCCTCAACACACAGATATTCTTCATTTAATAAATATGGGAAGAATGCATAATAGTAATCCAAAAATGTATAATTTAATAAATATGGTAAATTAGTTGGTTCCAAAAGTTGAGATGATTCAACCCTTAAGTTTTACTTACAATTATGAGGAAATGTGTAATCAACATTGGATCCTATTTATGATTCTAGATCATATCCTAATAATTTTTCTATGTTAGTTTTGCATATTTATAAGGGGACATAAGATACAATAGAACATTTAGAATAGTGTACCATGATCTCATTTATGATGTCATTTTGTTACTTAAAATATTTCCTAAGAGTCTTGGTGGTATGGCATTAGAGTGGTATTATCGGTTATACAACTACTCCTTGAAGACCTTAGAAGAAAAAACAAAATTATTTGTTCAATAATTTGGTGCTTATATTAAAAATTAAGTAACAATGAAATATGTTTACAATTTAAAACAATGTAAAGAGGAAAACTTTGCAAAATTCTTGGCTCGATGGAGAAGTTTAGTTGGATGTTTGAGATATACTTTACCCCCAAATGATATGCTTGAGATAGTTATTGGTTACAAGAATGGTTATCTTATGCATTAGAGATTACTACTATTACATATTTTTATCAGGTAATTTATTTAGCAAGAAAAGTAGAACATGCCATTATCAGAAGAGATCAACTCAAAGTCAAAGAAGATAAATCTACTAAATCTTAACATAATAATAAACACATATGACGTGATAGTGAAATGGATATTAGGCATGTTAATAATGTTGCTAAAAACCTATAAAATATATTACTGCAAAAACTTCCACAAAGGAATTTTACAAGGCTTAATATGTCTATGGAAGTCGCTTTGAAATAACTTTTAGAAGCCAATGCAATTGAGTTACCTCCCATAAGACAACCATATATTATATCTCATTGGTATAAGGTAGGTCGGTATTGTACATATCATAGAGTGGAAGGACACTGGAAAAATTCTTGTAAGAAGTTGAAACATATGGTTCAGGATTTGATTGATGCATGAGGTATTTATTTAGGTAATTCTCAGGCATTGAATAATCAAGTACCTACCCAATAAATAGTGACTACCAATCAAGATATGGGAATACTTAATCCATTTCTAAAACATAATCAATAAGTAGCAAATTAGGTGGCTCATCAAAATGAGCCTCCTCCCTATGGTAATATGGTTGGTATGGTTGGGGTAACTAAAAAATGGTAAGTTCAAACTCAGCATTCTCAAAAAGAACATAATTTTGTATTACAATATGATTCTGTTTTTAAAAATAATCAAAAGAAATATTTAGATACAAGGACTCTACCTATTATATTGAGACCACAACCTAAATTTTTATTTGATCTTCAAAAGCATTTGGCTAGTAATTTAGTAAAGATATCAGTTTTAGAGCTCCTACAAACTTCTCCCAACCATAGAGATTATTTGCTGGAGTTTTTAAAGCAAAAATTGGTTCCCTTAGGTATTTCTCCTAATGCCATAGTTTATGGTATAGGGTCTTTTGGGATACATCAAATATCATTATTAGATGATGATAAACCTTCCTCAAACTTGTAAGCATATTATTTACTTTACATCACTGCACTTGTTGGGAATACTTTTATTAATCAAATTTTGATTGATAATGGTTCTTCCCTCAATTTATGTAAATATCAATTCTTTCAAAAATTTGGATTAAAAGAGGAATATTTAAAAATATTTGATATCATTATAAAATCTTTCAATAATGAGTCCCAAGAGGCCTGCGATGTCATGTCTCTTCCCCTTAGAGTTGGACCTAAAATATTGGATACTTTATTATATATCATTTTTCTACATATTTTAATATTCTTCTTGGATGACCCTAGATCCATACAATGAAGGTCAACCCTTCTGCTCTTCATCAATACCTCAAGTTTGAATTTGAAAACCAGGTTGTCACCATTTTGGGTGACCCTTGACCATTTGAGTTTTTCTCAAATGTAGAGTGAGCTCGATTTGAGTTTAACTTGTGTCTTATTTATTCAATGGTTTCCCCGCGTTCCTTATCTCATATATAAAAATAAAATAAAATTTAAAAATGAGAAACACATCTCAAATTTCTCATATTAGGATAATAATAATCAGTTTCTTCAAGCACCTCTTCTAGATCTAGCCAAGCTACCACCATCACCAAGAACCATAGGTTTTTCCCATAAGAAAGGTTATTTTGTACATATTTACATGTGTACCTTTATCTTCGTAGGAACTACCTTCAAATAAAATATACGTGGTAGCAAACCCTCTCCCATTGAGTGTTATTTTGCTCATTGTTACCTTTCCAATTACTACTCACTTCCTAAAAATATCCTATCGAGTATGGGATATGTAGGTAAAGGTTTAGGGCCACAACATAAGGGTATTCAAGAGTCTTTTGATGTCGAGATCTAGCCTCAAAGATGTGGCATAGGTTTTATACCTAGAAAATGCCAACCTTTACCATTTGATAATGATGATCATATTATGACTTATGCTGAATATATTGATTATCAAAAGTTAGAAGTGGATAATGAGGATGATGGTCCCCATTATTCTTTTGAGATATTCTTTTGCAATATGATTGATTATGTATGTTCTAAAAATGAACCTTATATTTTAAAATTAGATCCTACATGGTTGTCTTATAATGATCTTTGTATTGAAAAGAATGGTTTTTTTCACAAATGTATTGATTATCATGCCATGGTTGTTAGAGAAAGAGCTATAAAGGAGCTTCTTCATAATTTTCATCATCGATATGACTTACTTTTTTGGGTATTTCTTTGATAAAACAGTTCATGGTACACTTATTCCTTATCCCAAGAAATGCAACACACTTAGATTTTATGTCGACTTTCATCTTGCTTGTTTAAATTAATTAATAAATAAATAACAATAAAAATAATATACACAATCAAAAAACTTCATCAAATCAATTAATTATCATTTAGCTATGCATTTACATTTTTGTTGCATCCATCTGCTTGTTCATACTACATTTTTACTTATCATATTTTTACATTGCTTGCCTAACATTTAACACAACTTGCATGCTTGAATATCATATTTTGCATGATTGCATGTTCATGACTTCTTGATCATATAAATTTTGGGGATCTTACGATAATGTTATGTTATGATACCTAGTTAGGTAGTAACTCATATGCATTGCACTCTTACTAAGGTTTTGATGCCTAGTAAGATCCGCACCTAGGGTTTCTTCTTTAGTCTTCCTTGTTCTTAGAAGTGTTGAGAATATCTCTTAGCTCAAGAATGATAGTTTCTCAATATTTCCTTGTCGCTTCTTCATTGCCTTCTTTTTCTTCTGTCTTCCTTTACTTTTGACAAGGATATATGTGTATTTTATTTCTTCTTTTGTCCTTTTCAAAATTGTCTTCTCTGCATATCTTCACACACTCACCATATTTTTCTCATCTTTAAAAACCCCTATGAGGGGTATCACTCACCTAATATATTTTATCCTTACATATTGCACCTGATATGGGATAATTATACATCTTAGCAGGTATCTTATCAGATATGATCTTCTATCATAAAGTAAAGAAGACAAAATAAATTTAAGTCAAGTCCAAAGAACAATATTGGGATAGATTCAAGTATCCTTATATAACTAAACAATAATGATTGAAAGAAACCCAAGAATAATAGAAGATGTTTGATGAACCAAAAAAATTAAAATTAGTTAGAATCATTGATATTTAATATCATTGAATAATTAAACAATACCCCATCGAAAGCAATCATGTATGATGATTTAATGATTCCTAGACAAATTAATCTTGGGATAGAGCTTTCATTAATACAACTAAATTTAGAGGTATATCACACACTAAGGTTAATATAGCTCAAATTCAATCGATTCCTAGAGTAGTGAAAATAGACCACCTCCTTTCTACATGTTCTTACATATGGATGGATGGATTGTGTACAACTACATTGTTGACTCCAAATATACAACTATTGTTATTCTTGAAGTGGTGTGCAAAGACATGGGTATGGAGTACATCCAATCACATACTAGAGTTTTACTTTTAGATGGTACTCCTATTAAAATAGTTTGAGTAATAAAATATATCCCCATGGTACTACATAAAATGTCACAAGTAACTATGCTACAAGAAGTAGTGATAGTTGACCTCGAGTCCTACTCTGGTCTTTATCATTCCTAGGAATTCACAATAGAATCGAAAGTTTATATGTATTTATATTATTCTCATATGGTAATACTGCATAAAGGAAGATAAATATCTATGTAGATAAGATGACACCATATCACATAGAGAAAATATAAGAATAATCAATTAACCTAATCAATGATGAGATTGATCCTTTAGAAATTATCATTGAAGAGATGCAAACAAAATATGAATTATTCCTTAAATATTTTAACACCATGATAAAAACTAGATTAGACACATATTACATAAGAGAGACAATATTGCAAAAGGTACAACCTATAACAAATCAAGAGCTCCAAAAAATAGAAGTTTGGAAGCTTTATTTTCATAGAGCTAGATATAAGAATGGTGTCGAGGCTAAGGTGGTGCTAGCATATCCTTTTGAGAGGATAAATTAGATATAGTATAAATTAACATGGAGCTACATGAATAATGTAACCAAATATGAATCCTTATGTCTTGGTCTGGTGTAGGCAAACAAAACATGAATTATATTATTATCCATTTTCGGTGACTTAGAGATAGTAATCAATCAAGTGATGAAGTGTAATAGTAAGCATCATTAATTGAAGTTATATCAGAATAAATTATGGGACTTGATGGATATTTTTGAATCTTTGAACATGAAATCTCTTTTGAGAGATCAAAACAAAATAGTCGATGCACTAGCATCTCATAGAGCAACTTTTAATATAGTTGTTGACTATGGAAGACGACCAAATTTAGTAAATATGGTCAATCCCATACAAGGATATTTTTGGTAGGTATTCAAGAGTGATTAATATGTTGTTTATTCATGACTAAATAATTGATATATACAAAAAAAATAGAATAAATACAATAGCAGGTTTATCAAGAAGAAGTAATTCAGCTTAAAAACAATCACATTCCTAAAAGACTAATTAACTTAGAAAGCATGTTTGATAATAATGATCAGTCCATTGGAAAATATGAGGATATGAGAATAGGCATATAAGGAATTATAGGTAAAGCCTAGAAAAAAATTAAAAGTTGGAGCATGTTACTCTAAAGAAGAAATAGATGAGCTCATATCCCTATGCAAATAATATCAAGATATAATAGCATGGATCTATGATGACCTTTGATTTTATAGCAAGGGTATTATCCAACATACTATAGAACTACTACCTAATGTTAATCCATACAGGCAAGGGCATTATCCAACATACTATAGAACTACTACCTAATGTTAAGCCATATAGGCAAAATAAAGGTTAGTCAATCCTAAAATTAAGGCCATAATGAAGCAATAACTCATCAAATTACTCAATTCCAATATTAATTATCCAATTAAGCACTCTACATGGTTAGAAAATCTAGTCCTAATGAGAAATAAAAATATAGATATCTACCTTTTTTTTTTTTAGAATTTGAATAAGGATTCATACAAATATCATTATCCCTTGTCAAAGATCAATCAGATCTTGCAAGTACTATTTGGGACAAAAATAATTTCACTCCTCGATGGCTTTTATGGTTGCAATAAAATATATATGAAATATAAATGACAACATAAGACAACCTTCAGTACTAAGTGGGGCACTTTCATGTATTAAAGAATGCATTTCAACTTATCCAATGTTGGAGAAACATTTTAAAGAGTAATAGATTTTACCTTTGGAGAGTTGTTTAAAAATATAATTTTGATCTATTTGGATGACATGACAATATTTTCCTAAGATAAATAGAAAAATCTATATCACTTAAAATGGTCTTTCAAAAATATCAAGAATTTGGAGTGTCACTTAACCCAAAAAAATATATATTTACTATGCATGAAGTAAATTTTCTAGGACATGTAGTTTAAAAGTAAGGTTTGGGGATTAATCTAGATTGCACTAAAGCTATTTTGGTATTGCCACTTCCTCTCAGCAAAAAGGCTTTACAATACTTCTTAATTTAAATTACCTTTATTAAAAGTTTATTTTAGATTTTTAATAGATAGTCAAGCCTATGACAAGGCTTTTAGGGAAGGATGCAATGTTTGTATGGACCCCAGAGGGAAGGAAAGTGTTTAAGCAAATGAAAAAAATAACAAAAGCTTTGATTTTGGTAAATCTAGACTATGGAAAAAACTTCACTCTATATGTCTATGGATCTGAAGATAGTTATTTTGTGGTGTTAACGTAGAAATATGATAACTAGGAAGAGCATATTATATTTTTTTTTAACCAAACACTCTATTATTATCAAAAGAACTATAATTTTATAGAGAAATAAGTGTTTTCTATAATGAAATCTCTAAAACTTATTAGACATTTTTTTGTCTTAAAATAAAACATTGGTCTATATAATACATTTGGATATTAGAAAATTCATTCTTCAAAGATAATTAGGAGAAAGAAAAATTGGATGGATTACTAAAATACAAGAATATGACATCAAAATATGGCCAACTAAGTTGGTGAGAGGAAGAGCTCTATGTGAACAACTAGCCTCTACAACAAAACCAAAACTCAATTTGTTCATATAAACTAATTTGAAGCAGATTTGGGAATGAAGAGTGTGTAGAGGAAGCAGACTATGTTAATAAACTGACAAAATATTTCCAAACAAGAATATGCCTAGGAAGATTGAATGCCTCCCAAAAATACATATATAAGTTATAGGATTTGAACTATGTCTTATAAACGGAAGGACAATTCAAAAATAATTTTTATGGGATATTTCTTTGATGCATCTTGTCAAAAATAATCTAAGAAGGTATTAGATGAATTTCCTAGGCTTATCTAGAGGTCACTATTCAAGACATACTATCATAGTCAATATTCTTTGAGATGGGTACTATTGGCCCACCATCTTTGTAGATGATTTTAAAATAGCTATAATTTGTGATAAATATCAGATGTTCATTAGAATAAAAAGAACCTTGCACTTCCCCTACAACCAATTATTGTAGAAGAGCCTTTTCAGAAATGGGAGCTTAACTTCATCAGAGTCATAAATCAGAATTCATATACCATACATAATTTTATTCTAAAAATGACTGATTATTTTAATAAGTGGTTAGAGGTAATAGCCATAGCAATAGCTAATCAAGATATCGTGATTAAATTTTTAGAAATATTGATAACAAGGTTTGGTATCCTGACCACTATAGTGATAGACAATGGACCTAATTTCATAAATGCAAATATTATAGATTTTATAGGTAAATATAGTATCTACTTAAAAGAATATTCCAATTATTATTCATAAGAAAATAAATTAACTGATTCTACCAATAATAATTTTCTAAGAATCATCAAAATAACTATCGAAGAAATTAAAAAGAGTTGAAAATTTTGAATCAAGCCTTGTGGATAGACCATGTCAAATTGAAGAAAGCACTAAAAGCCTCATCATACTCATTAATCTACAATAATAAATTGATTGAAAAAGGAGAGTTTTTGGATATCAAATCAATAGAAGTCTAAATAGTTGAGTTGTTATCCTTGGAAGAGTAAAGAGAGAGAGCTCACAATAGCCTCTGTAAACATCAAACTAGAATTAAGTTATGGTTCAATAAAAAGACCTCATTCTATGATTATCAAATTGGTGACTTAGTATTCAAGCATTATGAAGATAGAACAAAACTAGGAAAGCATAAGAAGTTTGATTCATTTTGGTTTGTTCCCTATCATATCATTGCAAAACATGATTGCAACACATATGGGCTAGCAATCAATAACAACAAAATTTTTTTGATTTTAAAAAATAACATGCATTTGAAACACTTTGTGTAAGAAAAAGTGCCACCAAACTTGTATGATATGTACTTAGAGAAGTGAATTGTAACAAGCCATGATAGTTTTGAATTGCTAAAAGCTAATTGGCTAAAGCAAAGGCTAACCAACAACAAGTTTTTAAATATTGCATATCCATTCACTAAGAAATGTAGTGGTTATAATCTAGTAAGTGTGCAAAATTATTTGTACATTTCCAAGAAATGCAAAAATATAGTCTTTAAGAAAAATTATTTGCATTAGTTGAGCCAATGATCAATTTTGTGTTATAAAGCAAAGCCTTAGAAACTAAAATTTGCATGAATATTGCTAAGTATAATATCTCTTGAGAAGACAAAACATTCTAAGAAATATTTTTTTAAGGATCTACATGCAATTAGTAGTGGTTACATTTGATAAATTTATTATAAAAATAATTTGTTAAGCAAAGATCAATGAACATGGCTGACAATGCCAAAACATCTTTCTAAAAAATAGGGAACACTCAAAAGGGCACTATAAAAAGTATAAAATTTTTAAAATAACCAAAGGTTTTGTAAGACCACACAAGTAAAATATAAGACACAAAAATTATTCTATAAATAAAATACAAAAGTCTTCAAGATGGTGCCAAAAAAAGAGCCTAAAATGTTTCACCCAGTAGCCCTGGTGTAGTTGTATGGCACTCATTTTCATCCTTGTATGTGCATAATTTGGTACATCCTTACCTATAGTTGGTGCTATTAGTGGTGGAATTCTACAATCCCGAAATTTGAATGGTTCAAAATAAATACAACTAGATAATTTTCTATCTTATGCTTGAGTTTTTCACTAATGTGTTTGCAATAGGTATCAAACCTAGAACGACACCTAAAACCTTCACAAATGAAGGTCAAAAAAGGTATTATGACCTTAGAAGCTTTAAATATGGGGACAAAGGCCTAAAATTCTAGCTTGAAAAATAATTATAGCATACTATGCCCAACCTTACCCTACAAAAATTCCAATTCAATTATTTAAGTTCTAATATCCATAATTCTTCTCCATGTTATCTATAATTTTTGGCATGTAGACAAACAAACACATTTATGAATACCAAATTACCATGGCTTATGTTACCACTAGTCCTTGGTATTATGACACATCTCATCCAAACCAATTAGAAAATCCTATTTTCTTTGATTGGACCCACTTTTTATGTGAAAAATACATGTGTAGATTATAGACTTGCAAATATCAAAGTACGAAGTATTTAGATACTCATTGCATCCAACGTAGTTGTTTTTATACAACACAATAGATAACATGCCTTGGCAACTAATAGATAGACTAAACGTGCAAGGAAGTCACATGGCAGTAGTAGAGTACACACACCTCAATAGAGCTTCTAATCCCTATTACAAATTCAACATGCAATTTTTAGGCCCTACATTTAATCTCATATACGAAATTTTATCTCATCTCTCTTAGAATGTAGTAGAAAAGCTTCAAAATCTTCACTAAGAGGAAGGTGATTCACACTTCCTAACTCAAGGGATGATGATAAGGGTATAAGATTTTTTTGGCAAGTCATTTTTGCTACCCTATTATATTATGAATTAGATATTTTTTATGGAATTCTATCGATAACTAAAAAATAAAAAATAAAACTTATGGATCTAACATTAACGAAATGGGTATGTATAAATTATCGATTAGTTTTAAACCTATTACTTCGATAACAAGAGGATAAGGTGAACATCTAAAAGCTAGACCTAAGAAATTTAAAATGTGCAAGATATCACACAAATGGAAGTATGATATAGAGGGTATATTCAAATAAAAACTAGTAAACCTATATATGGGAAAGCCCCCAACATTCAAGCATACCAAATGGTTTGAAATAGAACAACTCTAGAATAACTCAGAGGAGAAAAAATTTGATTAAATATAAATAAAATGCAAGAGCTACCTCCTTTGATGGACTTCTATGTCATAGTGAAATATTACGATACAAGGAAATATAAAGATCATGTTTTAATCCATAATACAATAAAGGTAATGAAAAAGAAACTAGGTTGGTCATAAGAAAAAAAATTGGTGAATGAATGTGGCTTATACAATTTAAAATTTGAGCTAGCTATAGATAAAACTTTCAAAAAATATATGACAATAACATATATATTTGGAATCCTAAGTAAGATCCAATTCACCTCAAAAAATATTGGAAGAGACAAGGAGAAATAAGACAAAGAGTAATATCCCACAAAAGAAGAAGAAGAGGAAGAGATTGAATAGATAGATTATAGGGAGAAATATGTTGAAGAATATGTATTGATTCTTGATGAGGAACAAGCTAAAATCCTAAATGTGATGAATACTAAAGAGTCGAGGACCTTAGAAAAATCTTGGAACAACACTAGGAAGCTTCCTTATTCACATTGGATGAATTTTCATATATAACTTATACAAAAAGGGTTAGGATAATTTAAAATGTGGGCTATAATAGAGGAGACTTAGGGAAAATGATATCTAGAATACCAGAGCCCCTATAAATACAATGAAAGCAAAAAAATAGCTCTACGAGCCTACCCTAGTAAGTATAGGAAGAGGGACATTATTGTTACATAGTTCATGCTTGTGCAACTTGAGCATCAGATTCACCAAGAACAAGTAGTAGTATTCAAGATTATGCAAAATTCAGATTAAAATATAGAAAGTAGTAGTGATATTGACATGAACCTATGATAAAATAATTGCCCAAGACCATAATATCTTAATCCTAAAACTCCATTAAAGGCATAAAGGATAGCAAAAAGGAAACATTATCCTCTAAACCAAGAATAAAAGGGAGCAAAGAAAGCTAAATGCCAAAGTGCAATTCAAGTAACTTAAGGGGAAATTGCACCAAATCAAAAGCAACCATAGCTAAAATATATAGGTATGATTTCTTAAACCCTTATAACTACTTCTACTTCTTTTATCCCTACTAATATTCCTTCCTCTTCTATATCACCACCACATTACCTACCAAGGAAAATAATCTAAGAGGAAACAACACCTTATATGCCCCACACCACATCCATATTATGAATGCAAACTCCTACAAAAATTATAAATGTAGAACATAATGAAATAAATCCTTGTAAAATGATATAAAAAATATATGATAGACCCTCATGGAATCCCCAACTCAAGCACAATTACAAGAAAGATATGACATGATTCAGGTCTTACAAGAGCAAGTATAGAACCTACAACAAGAGTTGGAGTAAGAAAGGAATAATGCACAAGTTGGAATGAGATTCTTCAAAGGTCTCCCAAAGAATATTTTATTATCAATTACTTGTTATTCAATATAGAAGTCATTTAAGCTACACAGGCAAACTTGATAGAAGATCAAGCCAAGCTCAAAGACAAAATATTATAAATCAATTCTTTTCTTAGACTTACAAGGAAAATATTTGATCTACTATGGGTAGCCATGACAAATAAATAGTGAAATAGAGAAATATAAGTTTCCTAAAATTTAACAAAAGAAAATAGAGTAGTCTAACAAGGATGGAAAATAATGGACAAAATGCAAATAAAATCTAAAAAAATGATGGATCCAACAAATGAAGCTAAAATTCTTGGATTTCCAATATTTTGGGATGAAAATTTTCAATTCCACACCATGGTATAACTTTAGGCCTAAATAGAGCTAATCATAGGTAATGAAGAAGAATTCAACCAATGGTAGGATCCCATAATAGAAACTCAACTTTATGGATTCCTAAGCAAGTTAACTACAATACAAGAAAAGATCTAGGAAATGGTTAGAAGGTATAAGTACCCATCATATAAAAAATCCTTCAACCTATAAATGATTAATGATAGGGTCAAAAAAATCAAATACCTATCTCCAAAAACATGGAATATCACATGCCAAGCATTACATTAGATAAAATATATTTATTGACCAAGAAGCCAATGAAGAAGAGCAATAATAAGAGTTGATAGAAGCCAAAGATGAGCAAGAATAATAAGATACAACCACAATAACTCTAACTACTAAGGCTATGAGGACAAGAGCTAGTCAGAAAGTAATTAACATGCATATGCAAAAAAATGATGTGTCAAGTCCATATAATGATGCCTCAAAAATCCAATGATGCAAGTAAATATGAAATGTTCAAAAAATAAAGATATAGATAGCAAAATTTGGGAAAGTGTGTTTGCTTAAAAGAGATTAGCAGTCATCGCAAGCACTAGTTAGCATAATTATCAAAAAGTCTATGAAAGAAAAATGTAAGCCTAGGATAAGACAAAGTAGTTTTGGGTCAAAAATTTGGCTAAGTGACTAGATCATCATGCATAGTTTAGGAGCATCATAAGATACTTGTATAATAGTTCATAATTTTAAAGAATATTTCTTGTACGATTTTGTAAAGAAGAAGGAAGAAGAGAGCAATGGAAAGCCATAGTGTTTGAGTAAGTAGAATATTTATATAAGGCACTTTGCTTGAGTCTGAAGCATCTCCTAGCTATGGCAGACTATGCTACAAAATATTTCATTTTTGTAGGGGGTACCACCACCCAAGTATCTCTATTTCCTTTAATTTCCTTTCTTCTTCTCATATTTTCTTTTATTTCCATTTTTTATTTCTATTTACCTACACTCTTCTTCCCCTTGTTCATCCTATTGTTGCGCATACTTCATTCAACCACCTCATACTTGTTTTACTATTGCTTCCACTCCTCATTATATATTATTATTTATCATCATTCATCACCCTTATTATCTTCTTTACTAACTTTCCTTCCATAATTTTTTAGTTCTTCTATCTTCTAAATTTTTTGAATCTACATCCAATAAACAGGATTTCTAGGTCCTTTATTTCTACAAGAAAAAATCCCTAGGAGGCACTAATAATGTAGGACAAAATTATATCCACATTCATAAGCCCTTGCAAACCAAGATAGCTTTCCATTTTACCAAAACTTTACCCAAATTTTGCTAAGCTAAATCATCCCAAGGTTCGCGTAAGCATTACAACAGTGCATTCAAGATAGTAGAGACTCAAATGCATTAATTTGAAGCTAAGTTCCAAGAAGGTTAAGAATTTTCTAAAAGAACCATAATCATAGGAAGAAAATAAATCAAGACACATTCTAACAAAGTAAAAATTGGCTAAGTCCCAAAAAGTGATGGTAACATGCAAACCCAGGATCGACCAATTTCAAAATTTTCCAAGCGATGACATTAGCAAAAGTGCCACAATAGTCTAAAAATGTGCCAAGATATTGAAATGGAGCAAAGTCAATTTTTTAAAGTAAAATCACCATAAAATTCCAAAATGCACAAAATTAAAAGAGCAAAGAACTATTCAAGAATGCAAGAATCCATGAATTCTAGGGGATGACACTAGTCAAACCTTCCCAAAAATCCAAATTTACCCCAAAAAGCTTCTAAAATAATTAAAAGAACCCAATTCTATTGCAAAATCTAACATTAACTCAAAATCACACAAAAAAATCCCTTTCATTTAGATTTCTCCTATCAAATATTATAAATACCTAGGGAATTCCTAGCCACCCAAGCTAAAGCCCTTGAAAATGATATCTCTTATACATAATTGTGGTTGCAAAGCAAATTATAATGGGCAATAGTTGAAGATATATGGACGTTCTAGAGACTTGTATGAACTAAAATTAAGAGAAGACATATAGACTGGCCACATCAATAATACAAACAATTAATTGATGTAGCATAAAAATGACATCGACTCCTACTAGCATTTCTTGCCAAATTGTTTCTAACAAACCCATAACAAAATTTTAAAAAACTTGAGTTGTAAGATTCATGTTAAATCTATTAATAACCCAATTCACCTCATAATGAGAGTTAGATCTATAGGAATTGCTTGATTGTATATTGTATGATGAATACTACCAATTAATGAAAAGTAAATTTTTTTGGTCTCCATTGTGATTGCAATATAATGAACTATGTAATGATTTTGTTGATAGCTAGTCTATTAGGCTTCATTTGAAGTTAATTGTGTAAGACTCTTATGTATTTATTTTCATTGTTGTTATGCTATATTCCATCCACTTTTGAATATTTTTCTAAACCCTTATCTCCTCCTAACACTCGTATCCCTTCTTTATAACCCATGTTCTAATTTTACAAATCTTTAGAAAGAGTCAACTTTCATTGGAGATTGAGTATAGAGGAAATTTTTCTCATCCAATCTTGGCTAAATTCGAGGGCACACTTCATAGACAAGGCATATTTTAAACCAATAATAAGCCAAGTTAACAACTTTTAAATAGAAAATTAGAATGAGGATAAATATAATCTTCAAGGAATTAGTTTTTGGAGTGAAAAAACAACTTTTCATCTTTAGAATAGTCATTATTTTATTAGGATTATAACAAAATACCCAATTATTATAATTAAATTAAAAAATAATCTTTAAGTATTGTTCCATATTTATCCATCACATTATAATTTATAGAGGTGTATAAAAATAATTTATAAGACTATATAGCTATAACTAAACACTATGATATAGAATACAAATTATATTATCATATAAAATCAAAGACTAAGTGGTGGATTTTAATAAGTTAATTATATTTGGAGTAATCCATTATGCAATATAATGATAAATTGCCCTAGGATAATAGGAAAATAAAATGACAGTTCTATTTATTTAATGATTGAGTCATTATTATTGAATCAAGGTGATGAATTACTTTTATATTCTTCCAATTTAAAAAAATTATTTATTATGATATTGTGTCATTTATGAGCCATCAATTAGGAAACTATTTCTAATATAGTTGATCCTAGTAAAAAAGAAGAGCATGATATGACATTATGAAAGAAAATTTTGAAGTTATATGAAATTGAAATCTTAATCAAAATCTAATTATGAATAATAACAAATTCTTGACTCTAATTTCTTGTCGTTAAACAATGAAAACAATTTTAAGACATTTACAATCCAAATAAAATAACTATGAATAAATTGGTTTACATAAACTAAACTTTGTTTAATTTTCTTTAATAGGATGATAACCTGTAACTTATTATATTTTAAAAAATAATAAATAACACCTTACTAATGTTTATTTATTTAATGATATGGTGTATGAAAGGTGCACTACATGATATTTCATGGTTAAATAAATTATCTCTTAAAATTAACTTTGCAAAAGAATATTATTTGAAATATTTGCATAGATTTCATTCATCCAAACCTACACTCTTGATATCATCCGATATTGGAAATAAGAAATGAAAATGTTATTTACTCATTCCAACTCATTATCTTTTAAAATAAACTTTTATTTAATTTTTCAAAGTTATCTTAAGTTTTTTTTTTCGCACATGCATTTGCCTCAATATTAGTTCTTGAGTACCATGAAAGTCTAGCACGCGACATGACCTTAGATGATGAAGACCTAGATCTAAACTACTAGTTTCATGTTAAGATTTGTTTGTTGTACAGATTGAAAGTTTGTAAATTTTTTCTTCGTTTGGTTATGTTTTGTTGGATCTGTAAGGGGTTCCATTAGTAAATCATGTAGTTTTGATTGTTTATAATGAAGGCGATATTGTATAAGCCATGAATTCTATCTTGTCTAGGTTTTCTAAATTATGTAGAATAGTTTAGACAATTGCAATAATTACTTTAAGGTAAAGCCCTGAAATTTGAATAAAACTGGGATTAACATCTCCAAAAATAACAAAAAAAATGAGTATCATTTAAAGAGTAGAAACATTTAACTTGATTCCATTTCTATTTTCCATTGATCTTAAGTAACCTAGCAAGCTTGACAGTCCTACGAACACTACAAGTGCTATCCCAAAAAATGCCACAAAGTGTTGTAAGAGGCAGCAAAAAAACCAATAAATAATTTTTCATCCTCCATTGATCCACAAGGCTTAGTGGACTTTGTACCTATCCTCATATTTACCAAAGTCTTTTTTGGTCAAATTAAGAACCATTTGGTTCACCTCTAGCCATTCATAAGTGCCCCTATCCTGATTATAATTCAACATATATCCAACCAGACTTTCACTACCATGTTTAGTCAAAAAATCATTCGTTGCATTAATTTGTCTATCAACATACACCAGGATGGCATCCTTGAGTTGTTGCTAAATGGAATTAATTTGACTCACATTGCTTCTTATCCTCCAAGCCTTTGATCTAAAATTTCTAATAGCATCTAGAAGCCCTACCATAATTTGTGAGTTAGAATCAACTATAATATTTCTAACCCCGTTCTCCTAAGCATTGAGATAACCTTATCTGATAGCCAATCCTTAAGCTTCATTGTTAGTATCCCTTCCAAGATCTTCTAGATCCCAATGGAGGATCATCCCCTTGAAATCTATTTTGATAAAACCAATGCCTACACCTCTCAGGTTATCCTTAGCTACACCATCAAAATTAGTCTTTTCTCAATCTAGGGGAAGGGGTTGCCATCATCCCAAATTATAGGGCTTGGGAGTCTCCTCATTCACCTGAGTTTTCTTATCCCTAAAGTGAGCTCTAACAATATTAATAACAATTTTATGTCAAACCAACTCCATTGGACTAAACTCCTCTCTAAAAATTTTGGAATTTCTTTCCAAGAAAATGTACCACTAGATGAAAATTGGGCCTACGGTCTAGCCTAGTTGAATGGGGGTATTCTTGAATTTTCTATGTTTTCAAATCTCCTATATATTATAAAGAGTCACCTAAAATTTTATGTGAACCTTAAATAGGTCTAACCACATGCACACTAGAAAAGTAGATGATCAAGTTTCTCCTCTTGGGAGTTACACATGATACAGTTGGAAAGGCCATAAAACCCCTCTTCAATTGGTTATCATAGGTGATATATCTCCTATGCATCACTTACCAAACAAAAAATTAATTCTAGGTCAACCCTTAGCCATCCAAACTCTATCCCATGGGGCATCCTATAGGATCAACAAAGGAGGGAGCAAAATATTATAACCATCACGAACAGTGAAGACACCTAGAGTACCAAGATCCCAAGTGATCCTATCCTCTTCCTCTTTTCTTGTAAGGTACCTTTACTTGATGATATTATCAATAAGAAGTCTTTTATGAATAGGTCCTTCTTCTAACATCTTCCACTAAAAGAAAGAGAGATCACCAATTTTCCTATAAGTAGTATATGAAGACATCTTTATCCATCCTCTACCCTTGAGGTTTTGTTTCAAGGGATGCAACTTTGGAAACTCATAGATTAAAGGAGGATGTTGGTCCCAAGAATAACTCCAAAATTTATCTTTGTCTCTTATACCTAATTTCTAAAAAAATAGATTTTACCAATTGTTCACCAACTTTCAGGACCTTTCAAATAATAGAGCCAGGGCCCCATAGAGGAATGCAACCATATTTTTGATGAGGGATAGACTGAAATACTTACTAGTGATGACTCTACTAGATAAAGCCTTATTTTTGGATATCAATATCCAATAAAGCTTCCTAACAAGAGCTTGATTGCTTAAATCTACTTTATGAAAACCAAATTCCCCTTGAGCTTTAGGCTAACATGTTTTATCCCAACTAACAAGTATCCACTTCTTACCCATCCTTGGGAAATCCCACAAAAAAATTATCATAATTGAATCCAAGTCTTTAAGGACTCTCATAGGGGCAACTAGGATGGAGAATTCATAAATAGGTTTGTCGTGGATTACTTATTTAATGAGATTCATTCTTCCTCCAAAGGTAAGCCAATGGTGAGTCCAATGGTTAACTTTAGTAGCAATTCTATCCATTAAAGCTTTCCAATCAGGTACCCTTAGGCTCTTAAAATGAAGAGGAATCCCTATATAATGAAGCATAAGGGTACCTTTGGAAAATCTCAAAATGGATATAATATGACCCTAAATTATTCTATCCATATTGAAGAAAATAACCTTGGATTTGTCCACATTCACCTGCTAACTAGTAGCATTCATGTAGGTTTTTAATATGGCTTTCAACATTCTAGTATTCCAAATGGTGGCCTCCACAAAGAGACTCGTATCATCCATAAATTGAAGATGAGTTAATATCTCCTGACCTAGTTGCACACCTTCCAAATACCTTGTTGCTTATTTTTGAATGAATCTGTCCAATCCTTTTACTAAAATAATAAAAATAAAATAAGAAATAGGATATCCTTGAAAAATACCCTAGAAGCATGGAAAGAGGTCAAGGGAGAGCCTCTTATGAGAACAGACAAGGAAACCATTGAGACACAACTCATGATCCACTTTCTCTACTCTTGAGAGAAGCCAAATTTCTCAAGTATTTAATCCAAAAAATACCATGAAACTCTATCATAAGCCTTAGACATATCTAGTTTAATAAACATACCTCTTCGAATAGAATGCTACATAGAATGGATAGCCTCTTGGGCTAGAATAACTCCATCCAAAATTTGATGTCCCTCCATAAATCCTCCTTGTTCCTGGGATATTATGTTATCTATAATCTTTTCAAGCCTTTCAACTATCAATTTAGAAATTATCTTGTAGGTCACATTACAAAGAGCAATTGGTGAAAAATCTTCAAGGTTGGTAGCTTGTCCCACTTTAGGAATCAAAGTGAGGAAAGTATGATTTAGAACTTGAAGTATAGTTCTATTTGAATGATATTCTTCAACAACCTTGGTTAAATCCTCTCTTACAACATCCCAAATAACCTTAAATAACTCAATTGGAAAACCATCAGATCCTAGAGATTTCCCTAATTTTATATTAAAAACTATGTTTCTCACCTCATATTCATCCATTTTTTTGAAAATGGCTTGGTTTTTCTCAATTGAAATAATTTGGAGGATACAATTAAGTATCCCTTGTTGCATTACAAGATTAGGGATAGCAAGGGTAATAAAAATAATTTGAAAGAAATTATTTGCTACATGTTTCATACCTAGTATGGTATCCATCACCTAGCCATTAGAGTCCTGAAGGTCATTCAATGAATTCCTTTGTCTACTTGTCGATGCAGAGTGATGAAAGAAAATTATCTTTTGATACCCCTCCAACAACCAAGCAATTATTGCTCTTTGTTTTCAATAAATTTTCTCTTGATTTTCTATGCACTCTAATTCTTTTTTGATCAGTTCATATTCATATTTTATATCCTTTATGATTGTTTTAGTTCTAAATTGGATGTCCAACTCCTCCATATTTTCCAACAAAGGAGCCTTTTGGGACTAAAAATTAGATTTGCTACTTCTTTTCTAGAATTTGAGATGAAATTTGATATATTGGATTTTTTTGGGAAAAATAGCTCTCGCATGGGAAGGATGACCCTCCTCCTACTGTATGGGGATTTTTTCCTTCATATCATCCTCTTCTAGCTAATAATTTTCAAAATGAAAGAGTATTGGGGGGATTATGGCCCAACCTCTATTCTATAAGAATCATAAAGTGGTCATAGTTAATGCAATCAAGAATCTCTATTCTAAAATATCAACAAAGAAAGGCCTCTTTAAAAACCAAAAATCTATCAAGCTTGACATTCCTATGTGTTGACCCTACTTGTTTGTTTAAAAACCAAAAATATATCAAGATTGACATTCCCACATGTTGAACATCAATTAAATTGAGATGATTAATTTTGGACATCATAAATCTATCCCCTGGTCCAAAGAAGGATTTCCCCCTTCCTGATTCCTAAGAGCAAGTTTAGCATTGAAATTCCCTACCACTATCCAATTCATTTCCTCTTTTCCAATTCTACTATCCTATAAAACTGACCATTGGTGTTGTTGCTCCACAAAATTTATAACATCATAAAAATTAGAAATAAATAAAATCTCCCTAGAGTTCTTTCTCTTGAAGAGAGAAGTGAGGATACCTTGACTAGTAGAATGATCTAAATTCATCCAGAGAAGAGGATTCCATAAATTCACCACTCCCCTTAAATCCCCTTGGGATCCAACCACCATGTACTTAGTCTATCTCCAAATATTCTTAATAATGATATTGTATCGCTCCAAATTTTTCGCATCCCTGCCTTCAGGCTATTGGATCCGCGCCCGGAAGGAGGATGGGAAAAGGATGATGCGGTACCTCGAACAAGAGGACTTTGTGAAGGTCCCGCATCTCAAGGGAGGTGCATTTTGGTGATTTGTCGACGGATGGTGGGTTCACCAGGAAACATTTGGTGGCAGTTTCCATGCCTAGGTTTTGGGAATGTGTTTTAATGGGTTCGTTTTATCCTTTAAACATTCATCCTAGGTCTGGCTGAATGATTCTAACTTAAACTACATGAAAATGCAATTTAAATTAATACAGTAAACAGACTGAAAGCAGAAAAATAGAGAATTTGTAGGAGGCTAATGGATATTACCTGATGCGGGATGTCTGATGAAGTTTCTGATTCTTGAAGTAGTCTAGATCATCTGGGATTCGACAAAATCGCCTGCAATCTGTCAGAATCATCTGGAATCTGACAGGATCGTCTGAGACAGACAGAATCGTCTCAAATTTGATGAATTCGTCAAACGAATTCGTCAGAAACCTGCAAAACAGGGAACAGATGCAAAATACAAGCAATTCTACTATGCAAAACAGAGGCAAAATATGCTAAAGAACAAGGTGAATACTAAGCAATAATTCAAAACAAAAAGTAAAACAGATCACTGCATTATGATGGCAAATCATGAATTTAATGTGCAATCTAAACTAGATGGGTGAACTCCAGATGCAAAGTAGAATAAAAACTAAATAAATGATCTGATTTATAGCATAAAATGACAGAGAGAAAAGAGAGAAGATCAAACTTCAGGCACTGATTGCCTCGATGTATGCTGCAGTCGAGATCGTCTCGCATCAGTACGAGATCGTCCCTAATTTGATAGGATCTCCTCTAATCTTGATAGGTTCGTCGGCTACGATAGGTGCTGGTTCCGGCTGAAAACCAGTGATATACCTGCAATAAAATTACTATAGGAATAGTGCAAAAGCAAATTTGAGATGTTCTAGCACATAGGGAGTCGATTTGCATAAAAATTCAGCCAGGGGTTGGGGAGGGAAAAGTCTTAGAGTTAAATAGGCTTAGGAAAAGTTGTTGGGAGGTTGGAGATCTTCCCAATTTGGGAGATCTCCAACGGGGGAAGGGTCCCAACGGCGCAGACATGCTTCTGCCCGAATTGGAGACCCGTTGGAACAGAGTCTAATTATGAAAATGCAGTTTTACGACGAAATCGTCTGGAGGTTCCAGACGAAATCATCAAATCTGGGGTGATATCGTCTGATCGGCGACGATATCGTCCAACGGTCAAAACAACTCCTAAAAATGGCATGAAAAAAGGGGAAACGGGTTTCTCGACGGTTAACGGGCGGTTTGGGAGGTTAAATTTATTTACTAAGGTGAATGTAATTATTCCAATTTGACTGCGCCAATTTTATGGTGCTACATTTTGCCCCTTCTTTAGTGAACTTTTTGAATAAAATGCGTTAAAGATGAGTTCTTCTCGATCTACGAGAAAGCAAAAAAGTATTCCCATTTTTAGGTGACGATTCTTGGTCGAATCGTACGACAGCTTACTATGGTGCCCCCTCCGTGTTTTTACCCAAATCGAATGTTTGAGGTAAAAACGCGGAAAAGCAAAAAATTATTTTTGAATTATTTTGAATAAAATTAAGAAAAATAGGGTAAAACCCTAATTCATTGTTACTGATTCATTTCTATCGTTTTTAGAGCTCTAGAGAAAAAATGGTAGAGACAGCACACAGATCTGCAGAGGTCCACCGCGGTCTACGGGTAAGGGTTTAAACTCAATTTAGATTGATTTAATTGGAATTTACATGCTTTGTAGATAGATTTTAAGATGAATTTTGAGCATCGCGGCCGTTTTTGGCCGTCGACGTCGTCCGGACGAAATCGGAGACGATTTTGCTCAAATTTGGGACGATATCGTCCAATAGTGGGCGATATCATCAATTGCAAAAATTTGATCTTTAAGGTGTAGTTTTGATTACTGAAATTGTTTATTAATGATTGTTTGTTGTTTTGATTGTTTATGTTTGCAGAGAGGACTACTAAAGAGCAGAGAGTGGAAATACGATGGGCTGAGAGACGACTTGGCCGCTCTCACCCAAGCGAGTGGGATCTCGCGGCACGGGACGGCTTGCAGCATGTGGCAGAGATGTCGCAGGTTTCTATTGACATGGGGCTACTGACGACCCTAGCAGAGAGGTGGTACCCGGGCTCTTCATGCTTTCGATTACCGACAGGGGAGATGACTCCCACACTAGAGGATGTATGGAGGATTCTTAGAATCCCCATACAATGGAGGATGATCACACCTGCGGCCAATCAGGGCCACGCGATGGGATGACTCTGCGATGACCCGAGCTTCACCCTGGAGAATGGCAGAGTGAACATTGAGGCACTGCGCCAGATGCCTGGGGCATCTACACTGACACGAGTTCTGGCTGGAGTAGTTGGTGGACTTCTATTGTGCCACCAGAGTGGGTGCAGGGTGTACTGGATGCTCGCAGATGTGATATGCAATATGCGCGACCATGGCTACAAATTTTCTTGGGGCAGCTTTGTACTATGCTGGCTATACAGGATCCTTTATGGGGTCATGTACAAGGGCGGGCGATTTCTGGTGATGACATCGCTACTACAGGTTTGGTGCTGGGAGCACATTATAGTGCAGAGGCCAGTAGGGCTTCCACTGATAGGGGTTGACGGGGAGAGGCCCCGAGTCTTCTACTGGTGGCTTCGGAGAGGGGCACAGTGACGGATCGACCTGCCGGTGTCCCGGAAACTACTGGATGACTTGGTCCCAGACCAGATCACCTGGAGGCCATGGAGGCAGCATCCAGGGTGGGTAGAGGACGCATAGGAGCTGGCTCGCATCAGGCGAGTCTGCTGGCTGAGGATGGAGAGGGGAGAGGTGGAGCTCCATCGCTACGACCGGGTTTTATGATAGTTCGGTCTGTAGCAGGGGATCCCATCTCTGAGGGATTACGAGTTTTCCCAAACTTTCTGGGATAACACCATAGTTAGCGGGGCTCCAGACATGCAGCGATTCTTGAGTCAAGATGCAGACGATGCCCCCATCCAGCCAGTGGATTGGGATGACGCAGGAGTAGCCGATGGCTACGATGCCTGGTATGCAGGCATCCGCCCTCCTCGGATGACGAGGGCACAGGGTCCGATCCATGCGGTTGTGCATCGGATAGGGAGGGGGCACCAGGCAGCGATAGAGGCGGCCCAAGGTCATGGCGGGAGAGATCAGAGGAGGCCACAGGCATAGGAGCGACCACGACAGAGGGATAGGGAGAGGAGGGAGGCAAGACCCCCATCTCCACAGAGGAAACCATCACCTAATAAGGTCAAGGGTGTGGACACAGGAGAGAGTAGCGAGATGGATACTCTTCGGGTAGAGAGAGATCATCTGTAGGCTCAGGTGCAGACACTACAGGATGCAGCTGCATAGCACCAGGCTGAGGTGTCGTAGCTGCGAGATGAGAATGCAAGTCTCAGGGCACAAGGTGGATGGGTGAGCACTCAGGAGCTGCTGCGGTCAGTTTCTTAGACCACATTCTATCAGGCGCTATACTACCAGGCGATGCCAAAGGGCCAAAGGATACAGGTGTCGACTGCCATAGCCGATCCAATCAGGACAGGGTCGACGAGGAGCTCATCCCGATCGTCGACGAGGACTCGTAGTACCACACATACTGCGATGGGACCACCTCGTCCTCCGTAAGGCGGGGGAGGAGATGAGGTCGAGAGCTCTAGAGGCTCTCGAGGCTAGAGGGCAGGATATTGCTACTGATATTGTATTATACTTGTATTGACAGAGGATTGAGTATGCCGAGGTACAGATTACGGCATACCAATCCAATTTTGATGATGTATATATTCTGTTGATATATATAGATGAGATATTTTTGAGTATATGACTTGTCTTATGTGATACTTATGATGCTTTTTATGTTTGATGTAATTGATTGATTTGATTGATGTAATGATTTTATTGATGATTCATGTAATTATGTCGTTTTGAAAAATATTATAACTTGGATGTCATGCTATAAATATTTTAAATGAAATAATCTGATGTAACAAATTGATTGGTTGTAATGAAATGTAAAAATAAAAAGAGATTTCTAACAATAATTTCAAAGGACATTGTCGCTATTATAGACCATTTCATGGCTCACTCGGTCGTCAAGCTAGTCCTAGGATAGAAATATTGTTAAAAGAAAAGAGTGCTTAAGAGACTATCTTAAGACTTTGCTGTGATAATGCAAATGATGATGATGATGGTTTGCTTTCAGATTTCCTTGAAAATATTATGCATGAAATATTGTAAAATAATTTTTGCTAGGCATAAATTCCTAAGTGTGATAAAATTGTTGAATAATTCCTTAGGAATTATACCGTCATTGCAAAATTGGAGGTTGACATAATGACATGAAATAATGAAAATGTGCATTCTTTTGAAAAGAAAAATTTGTGTAATATGAAGTCATATGTTTTGTATGATTTTTGATAAATTGGGAAAAAATTTGTTACAATGGTTTGCGCTAGGCATAGAATATGTAGGTATAGACTTATACCATCATCGCGAAAATCCAAAAAAGGATAGTTTTATTGCATGATTGATTTTTGATGAACAGAAAATATGATAATGAGGACTTGCGCTAGGCATAAAATTCCAATTTTGGTTTTGAAACTATACCATCGTCGCGAAAGTCGACACGATATATATGATATGTTTTGAAAGGAATTTTTGATTTTTGCTATTATATAGTTGTCTTTGTGGAAAACAACTGTATTTGATTTATTCCAAACAAGTTGCAAAAATATATTTCAAAGTATTTTGAAGATAAAAAGTTAGATTTATAAGGAATCCCATGTGCATAAGTGAATTCATTGCCAATCTTGATTTATCATAATGATAGACAAAATCTCTCAAATACAAATGTGTGTGCAATTGCATTGTTCATTTACCAGATTTGAGCAAGATACTATGATACAAGTGATTTGAAGAAACCAAATAAGTGTTCATTAACCATGATGTAGATGCATATAACCATACTAGGCTACTATGTAGATCGGATTATCAAGAGCTAGCTAATCCATAAGCAGACATAGGTCTAGTACAAAAGAAGGTCGCTAATGTGACGGACATATCGCCATGCTAGGAGTTACCCAAGGCCAAGCAGGTTGGGCACAAACCACCTGTTATGGGGCTTACCTCACAGTTTTCGAATAATTGAGGATTCCAGGGATTCAAGCTCATTAACCCTTCTTTTCTTTTCAAAGGTTTGGGAAAGGGATTTTATTGCTTTCTTGCTTGCTTTTGAATTTTGCTTTTTTTTTTCTTGTTTGTATTTCTTTTGCTTGATAATGCTTGGAACATTGCTGAAATAACATTTTTATTTTCTCTTTTTTTCTTGAATTTTTCTTTTCTTTTTCTAGGGATACTTGCTCGGATTAGCTTTAGAGCAAAGGATTTTTATTCTGGGTAGGGGTGAGCTTGTCCTTTTGCCAATTCTCAAAGATTCTAGACCATGTGCATGATAGGATAGCAGGGAAAACTTCTCACTCAAGAAATCATTTCTACTATGTAGCAAAACATGGAAATTACAAATATAATCATTTTATTGTGAAAGGATGTGCTTGGTTTAAGTAAATAACAAGATCAATTCTATATGCTCAAACTTTATTTAATTGAATTTTGTGAACTTTGATATAAGAGAGATTAGTAACCATGCCAGATAAAATCAAGATATTTATTTTTGTGATTGTGCGAGTGAGGGATGCTAAATAAATGCTAATTTTATCCAAAATAAGTTGAAACATATAATTGCAATAATTGTAAGAAAATAATGATTTTGAGAAAGTTTTGAGAATGTTGACTCTCTCTTTCTTCTGTATATTGTTTTGGTTTCGAAAGAGTCAAGCATATAGCTATTTTTGGATTTTTATGTTGATTTTTGTTTTGAGCAAAAGGAACTTTACAAGTGCTTTAAATAAATGCAATAAATATTTTTGAAGATTTTTGAAGATTTTATGAATGTTTTTGAGGTTTTTGAATAAATTGAAAGAAATACAAGATAATGATTTTGAACAAATATATACATGGATGAAATGACCAAATTTATGCATAATAACGTTTGAGATGTAAAATATTCATGGGTTCTTTAAGTTCTTTACCATCTAAGGTAGATAATTTATACGCTTCTGATTCAAATTTTGCAGTAATGATGTATGGTTCGAGCCAGTTGGGCTCAAATTTACCTTTAAGGTCCTTAGTTGCATTTGTATTTTTTTGAAAATTTTGAGGATTTTGATTTTTTTTTGTATTTTGATTTTAATTTATGAATTGAAATTGGTGGTATATACAAATGATCTATATACACTATACAAGGTTATTTGAGTATAGCATGTTTAAGGTTGCTTCAAAATCAAAGGAGGTTTTGAAGGATAATCTGGTTGAGGTGAAGGTAAGAACAAAAGATGATGAATAAAAGGTAGTGATAACAAAAGCTTTGTTATAATGTAGAATAATGTAGCAAAAGATTTGACTGTTATATGTGGAAAATTAATCATGTTACAAAATAATATGTCAGAAAGACAAGACAGTTCTTCATTCTTATTATTATATTCCAAGTTTTGATAAGATGGAGAAAGTATATGTGAAAGATATGCATGAGTGTTATTTGGTAAACAAGAATGATCATATATGGATGAAGAAAAGTGATGGATAGCAGATAATTGTGACAATAGAGAATGTATAGAACTTGATGTTTCAACCGTTAAATATTCTTCAAATGGTTTTGGGTCACCTTGTATGGTAACAATTTTATTTGCAAGTTCAAACTTCAAACATTGGTGAAGAGTGGAAGGGACAACCCTCATCGTATGAATCCAAGGACTTTGGAGAAGTAGTTTGTAAGGTGAAGGACAATATCCTACATAGAATAAAGTATCCAGGATCTTGGATCCAATATTAAGGGGAAGAACTATAGTACCTTGACGATCTTGAATTTCATTGTTAAAAGATTTTATAAGAACATTTGATTCATTAAGATCTTCTTCCTTTGTTTTGAGCTTTTGGAATAATTGATAAGTGCATAAATTAAGAGAGGAGTCATTATCTACCATGATAGCTTTAACAGGTGTTTCTTTACTAGCTCCTATAATGTAAATATAGGGGTCTTCTTGTGGAGTAGAGGAAGGAATATCCTCATCATAGAATGAAATATGGTTAACCTCAAGAGGGTTTATACCATTAATTATGTTCTTAGAGAAAATATGATGAGGAACAAATTGTTGGCTAGGTATTTTGAACAAAATTTCCTTATGAGCAATTTGTAATACTTCTAAAAGGGATAACTTTGCTTGAGGATTAATCACTTGTTGTTGGTTATCAAAGTGGATTTTAGATTGAGATTTTGATTCTAAATATGAGCTTTCTATGCTTACATTCCATTTTGGATCATTCTCTATAGCCAAAGATAGTTTTGAAGGTTGGTCAAATGAGGAATCCATCTCTTGAATATCATATTGAGTTGATTGAACTTGAGGTTGCTCATTTGTAGTTTTTGTTACAATATTAATAATATCATCATGATGGGACACATTAACATGCAATATTTGATTGGTTTCTTGTTGTTGATAATTGAGTAGGGGTTCTTGGGAGATTCCCATGTCTTGATTGATTATTGGTATTTGTTGTGTAGGAGTTTGATTGTTTAATGGGGATTTATAATCAGTTGTAGATTGTAATTCCTTTATATTAAAAAGACCATTATCAATCAAATCTTGAATTGCACATCTTAAATATTTACAATTTTGTGTCATATGTCCATCTACTCTATGATATTCACAATGTAACTCAGGTTTAAACCAATCTGATGTGGTATCAGGTTGTCTTATGGAAGGGAGTTCAATCCTATTTGTGTCAAGTAAATACTTGAGAATTATATCCATTGGTTGATTAAGCTTTGTAAATGTACGTGATGAAGGTTTTTGAGAGGTTTTTGATAAATGCCTTAGGAATTTCGTCATAAAAGGACCTAATGGTTTCTCACCTCTACTTTCTTTATTATGGGTAGAATGATGACAGGAAGATTGCGATGTAGGAGGTGAGTGCATGGTAGGATTGGAAGAATAAGTATTTTGTTGTTGAAATGGATGTGTTGTATTGAGAGAAGAATATTGTAAAGGTGGAGGAGGATTATATGTGGATTGATAGACATAATATGGATATATGGGAGAATAGATAATATCATTATGAAGAGGATTGGCAAAGGGATTGTCTTGTTGGGATAAGGATGAAAAATGAGAAAAGTGTGATGGAGGTGGTGTTGAATAGGGATGAGGTTGGTTATAATCAAAAAATGTATTTAGCTGAATTCTTCCAACATTACTGATGGGCTCATATTGATTTGAGTAAAAACTCATGGTTTCTTTAGTACTTCTAAAAGTAATATTTAACATCTACTATTCAGAATTGAATCTAAAACATACAAACTTGAAATGATGGTTTTGTTTTTTTGTTTTTCTTGTATACATATATATATATATATATTTTTGTTTGTTTTTGTTTTCAAAAGGTTATGATGCATTCACGTCGGGTTCACCAAAATGTATCGCTCCAAATTTTTCGCATCCCTACCTTTAGGCTATTGGATCCGTGCCCAGAAGGAGGATGGGAAAAGGATGATGCGGTACCTCGGACGAGAGGACTTTGCGAAGGTCCCGCCTCTCAAGGGAGGTGCATTTTGGTGATTTTTCGACGGATGGTGGGTTCACCAGGAAACATTTGGTGGCAGTTTCCACGCCTAGGTTTTGGGAATGTGTTTTAATGGGTTTGTTTTATCCTTTAAACATTCATCCTAGGTTTGGCCGAATGATTCTAACTTAAACTACATGAAAATGCAATTTAAATGAATACAATGAAACGGATCGAAAGCGAGAAAAATAGAGAATTTGCAGGAGGCTAATGGAGATTACCTGATCCAGGATGTCTGATGAAGTTTCTGATGCTTGAAGTAGTCTGGATCATCTGGGATTCGACAAAATTTCCTGCAATCTATCAGAATCATCTGGAATCTGACAGGATCGTCTGAGACAGACAGAATCGTCTCAGATCTGACGAATTCGTCAAAAACCTACAAAATAGAGAACAGATGCAAAATACAAGCAATTCTACTATGCAAAATAGAGGCAAAATATGCTAAAGAACAAGGTGAATACTAAGCAATAATTCAAAATAGAAAGTAAAACAGATCACTGCATTATGATGGCAAATCATGAATTTAATGTGCAATCTAAACTAGATGGGTGAACTCCAGATGCAAAGTACAATAAAAACTAAATAAATGATCTGATTTATAGCATAAAATGACAGAGAGAAAAGAGAGAAGAGCAAACTTCAGGAACTGATTGCCTCGATGTATGCTGCAGTCGAGATCGTCTCGCATCAGTACGATATTGTCCCTAATTTGACAGGATCGCCTCCGATCTTGACAGGTTCGTTGGCTGCGATAGGTGCTAGTTCCGGCTAAAAACTAGTGATATACCTGCAATAAAATTACTATAGGAATAGTGCAAAAATCAAATTTGAGAAGTTCTAGCACATAGGGAGTCGATTTGCATAAAAATTCAGCCAGGGGTTGGGGAGGGAAAAGTCTTAGAGTTAAATAGGCTTAGGGAAAGTTGTTGGGAGGTTGGAGATCTTCCCAATTTGGGAGATCTCCAACGGGGGAAGGGTCCCAACGGTGCAGACACGCTTATGCCCGAATTGGAGACCTGTTGGAATAGAGTCTAATTATGAAAATGCAGTTTTGCGATGAAATCGTCTGGACATCCTAGTCTAGACGAAATCGTCAAATCTGGGGCGATATCGTCTGATCGGCGACGATATCGTCCAACGGTCAAAACAACTCCTAAAAATGGTGCGAAAAAAGGGGAAACGGGTTTCTCGGCGGTTAACGGGTGGTTTGGGAGGTTAAATTTGAATTTAAATTTATTTACTAAGGTGAATGTAATTATTCCAATTTGACTGCGCCAATTTTAGGGTGCTACAGATATCCATCTTTTGAATGGAATCTTTAGTCTCTTGAAGGAGAATAAAGTTAGAATGATAATTTTAATTAAACTCTAAATAATAATTTGATGAGGTCTATTGTTTAGACCTCTTATATTCCAAGATTGAACAGTCATTGAAAATTTGAATTTTAGTAAGTGTCAATATGCTTGACCTTTATCTAGATAACTAGTTGATCTCCCTCAATAGCCAACTTCTCTTTGTTTTATTTTCTTCATATAATATTTGCTTGAGATTTTTTAAATATTTTCTCCGCTTTTTAGATCCCAAGGTCAGGTTTCCCTCTGTCATTTTCTCTATCTTTTATTGAAACATAATTATCCACCACAACCATTGCAAGGATTTGGTTCCCTAGATTTATTAGTGCTAAGTGATTAGCCCTAAAATCTAAATTCAAATAAACATGACGGGTAGTTTCCTCAACCCTTATAGGATGAATGTTATCTTTATGAGGTTCATCTATTATGGTGGTCTCCTCCTCCATATCCTATAGGGAATTAAGAATTTTATATCTATTAAAATTTATTTCTATTGATCGGTTGAAGTGTCTTGTCTTACACTTTTTATTCGTATTTCTCTTTGGAGCTTCAAAACCCTTTATAGGGGATTATCATTCAAGGCTATGGATAGATTCTCTTCTTTATTCTTAGAAAAATTGCTATTGGAGATGATATCCTTTTGAGGAATGGGGATATTTATGATGCCCTCTGGGTAGAAGTGGGCTAGATAATTGTGTTTGTGGTAGATTTTGCATCAAAATAGGATTACCTCATAGTCTACCCATTAGATATAGGATAATTCCCCCATGTTAATTTCTATTTTAGTTGGGAGATTTTTATTGAGATCTATCTCCACATATGTCTAGTTATAAACAATAGATTCACCCCTCATCGTATCCCTGACAACTCCTAAATAATGACCCAAGAAGTTGTCTAGTTTTTAAAAAATGGTTTCACATTAGTATTCCTTCGATAGGGTATAAATATGAACCCAAATAATCACCATGTAGGACTCCATATAAGGGTTATACCAGCTTCCACAACTAAAATAAGGCTCATAGCACCATATGTTCTCCTCCCTAACTCAAATGCTTTTTCTCTACATTTTTTAGAAAGAAAAAATCACAATATAATAGCCATTGCTTATAAGAGATATTGAGGTATCCCAAGGAGCTCCCAAATATTCTATATTCAAGAAGACATAAATCATAAAGATGATCTTATGTTGATAAACTTACAAATTAGGTCATAATTGCTTCTGTAGAGAATGTTATCAGCCACCAGGGCTTGATCTATCACTAGTTTAGGATGAAGGGCCACTTGGGGGAGGTAACCATTAACCCTTACTTGGTATGATTATTGCTTTAGATTCTTGGTTACTATAGAGAAAATAGAATTAAGATCTGAGTTTCTAAACAATATGTCCTCCATGTCCTATTTTCCTTTAACTATATCTGCAAACAATCTCTTAAGGGAGAGGGACCAAGGAGGGGGCCCAAAGGGCCCCCATTATCACTCATAGGCCACACCAAATCCTACACATAACACTTCACCCAAAGGAAAACTTGCACCTACACCTACACCTATATTGTAAACCCTTCTATAGAAGTTACCCAACTTTTATCTTCTCCTTCCTACACCTGCACCTCAAAAAACCTTTCACATTTGATCCATGTTATAAGAATTTTTTTGTGGTGCCTAACTTATTTAATGTAACCATAGATCTATCACGCTAATAATAAGCTATGAACTCTTGGAAATAATGGCTTAATTCCTCACCAAGAAATGTGTCTTGCCCCACACCTTAACACAATGGTTCCTAAGGATGTTAAATGTGAGGCTCTTATTGGCACCTCACACTAGTAAGCGACCTTTTTTACCAGTTGACCCATATACACCCTGTTAGTTAAATATATTGTAAGAGTGGGAATGCTGCCAAGTTTGTCAAATGGATGTTTTATCGTGTTAAAGTCTTTAAGTATCACATTTAGATTGTAATAGTTATCAAATATTAATTTTTTTAATATAAAATATTTTAAAAAGTATATAAATAGTTATTATATCAAAAATATTTATAAAGAATTTTGTTTATTTTAATATGGATTTATTCGACCAAATTTTAGTTATCAAACACTTTATTGCCTAAATTTACCTCAAACTAAATAGAACTTTAGAATTTTAAATCATTTACCCATAAACTCATTCAGGTTATATCTATTTATAAAAATATAATTTTTAATATTAAAACAAAACACATATTTTAAATTTAAATAGGTTTATGAAATTTTAATTTTAATTTTTTGATTAAAGTTTTCAGAAATTTAAACATATGATAAGAGGATATTATATTTTTCTTCTCTCATTTTTCAAGATGCAAGTCATTTATTTTCAAGTTAAAATTTAAATCTATATATATTAATTTTTACAAAATTTAAATTAAATATAGATTTATTCTTACGCCAAGGTAATTGAAAAAAATGGTTATAATTTAAAAGTAATGTTGGTGTATTCAACATAAGATGTATCTTTAAATAATTATTATTAAAAAAAAAAAATTACAAATGGCATATCTTTACCTTTATTTTTTTAAAACTTAATTAATTAAAAATTATTTAAGGTTTAACAAATTCAAGCTTAGTACAATACCATCTTATTTCATTATTATTCCATGATTGCATTATGAGAGGAAATATTTTTTATAAAAATAATGTATTATTAATTTAAAAAAAAAAACTATTCTTCAAAATGTATATTTTTAGAATACCTTTTATTTTTTAAATATGTAAAACAATATATAGTTAATAAATAGCAATTTTATTTGTTTTGTAATATTATTTATTTTTCCAAAATCTATGGCTACTATAGCTGAGACTATTTAGCTTGTCTAACAAGACATCTTAATGGATATTTTTCAACTTGTGGATCTATAAGATTAAAATATTGTTAATCAAATGGGGTTATTGGATGTTGTATTTGATAAATGTCCTAAATCTACTCAATCTTCAAACACAATGTATGGATATAATATTAAGGATGAAAATATATATATTGGAAAACCCATTAGTGGGGCAAGTGAAGGTATCTTTTACATCTAAAGAAGTTTATAAAAAGTTAAAAGTTACATATAAAACCAAAAATATGCAAGTAAAATTGGTTATCTATTGAAATATTCTTCACCTTAAGATGAATGAAGAAGATAATTTGTTGTCATATGTTAATAGAATAAAAGAAGTCATAGATCAATTACAAGATGTTGGATTTAATATGGATGATGAGCTGAACATAATTATTTTTTGGTATAACCTACCAAGATATTATGAATGCATGACCATCTAGATTAACAATCAAAATTTATTTTCATTGGATGATATCGCTAGTAATTGGTTGCAAAAATAAATAATATAAAATCCTACTAAAAATATCTAGAGGGCTTATTTACCTTTCTTATAAGTGTAATAAAGTTTTAATTAAAAAAAAGAGCAAAAGTAAAAGCAATGTTTTACAAATTTAAATTATAGCAATCAATTGAAGAAATGAAAATGCAACCATTGCAAGGAGATTAAACATTTAGAAAATAATTATTAGATAAATATTAGAGATTAATCTAAAAAATAAGTTTGAGATGAATATTGCTCAAGGATTAAGTTAATATCTTTAATTGCTTATTCATTAGTTACAAAAGGTTTTGAGTATGATCAAAAATGATATTTTGGAGTAATGGAGCATATGGTAAGTTTATTGGGAGGTGATAAATTCAATATTGCTAAGAACATGCATAATTGAGGTCATCATTCCTAACAAATTCAATAAAATACTCACTCATATTACTTATGTTTCATAACTTGCTCACAATTTAATTTTTATAAGTAGACTCATAGAGTTGGTCTTTAAGCCTTATTTGCAAACAAAGTCTCTTATTGAATGATAAAATTCAACTAGTTGTTGAAGAAAGCCTAGTGGGAAATATATGCAAGCATCAACTTTCAATGATGAATACACATTTATTGTAATAGATTTCAAAGTTGATAATGAACTTTGGAATTGTAGACTTAGCCACTTGATTTATCGTACCATGCAACAAATGAGTAGGTGTATAATAACTACTGGATTCAAATTAGAATAAGGTGTAGATCTTATGACCTATCAAGCACATGTGTTCTTATAAAATTTTAATATTACCATTTTCTAAATCTTCATAAAGTGAAATTTTTGATGTCTTGGACTTGGCTCATTTAGATATAAGTGGTCTGATGTAAGTTGCCTCTTTCACAATTTAAAAACATGCAATAATTTTTATTAATGATTATTATAGAATTATTATGGTCTATTTCTTAAAGCATGTAAGTTAAATTTTTAATATTTTAAAGCTTATCATAAGGTTGTTGAAAACTTGACCAATAGAAAATTAAAGGTCCTTCAAAATGAAAATATTGATGAATATACTTCAACAAATTTTAACCAATGTTGTATAGAGCATGGAGTATCTAGAAAATTGACATCATATGATCATCAACAAAATAATATTATAAATAATATGAACCACATATTAGGAGATAGTGCCTAATTAATTCTTGAAAATAACATGCTTTAAGGATATTTTGAGTTAAATATTTTTCTACTAAATATTATATTTGCAATAGGGTCATTTTAAATTATTGAATGGTAAAACTTCATAGATGCTATGTTCTAGTTAAAAGCATAAATATTTATCATGTAAGAGTTTTTATTTTTTTGGAGTATATTACATTATTTAGTACATGCTAAGGTAGCCCATGGTACCTTCATGGTACATATTGTAAATATTAAATTAGGATTGTATCTTAGTTTAGAGTGTGAGTAATATTTTATGTAATGTAATAATGTGCAAGAAATGCACAAGTATTATGTAAGTGTGAATGTATAGGAAATGCATGTGTCATGTCAGTAATTGTGCAAATGTAATGTGAGTATATATGCACAAGTGTCTTATATGTAAGTGTGAACATGTGTTCTTAGGTTAGAGTATGCTAAGTGAGAGTCATGTCTAGGTGTGCATATAATATAGAGTCATGTGTATGCAAGTGTCAAGTAGAAAATCCAAGAGTCATGAGACTTGACATAAGGAAAGGAACAATCAAGTATCCAAAGAGTCATTCTACTATGGCTATATATTACTCCATGGAGAAGCATCATATGAATCATTCACATCATAGTGAAGTGCTATAAATATTGCATACATTTGAGCAATTAATATTGTAAGTTATATTACATGTTTTGTTCATGTTTGATTTAGGCTATTACATTCATATTATTGCTTATTAATAAATTTTATTTGATATATTATAAGCCTTTATTTACATATTAATTTTCTCATATTATTCTACTTACATAATTATCTTAATCTTATTATACTATGGCTATATTATATTTGATTCTATAAAATCTATCCTATGAGTTTTATATTAATATTAAGGCTTAAAATGCCATCAATGGTATCAAAGCTACTACAATTAGTTTATTGTACAGGTTGAAATTATTTAGATACATATAAAAATATTTTTTTTCTAGTTTAAAGATATACCTAGACTATATTGTAAGGTCAAAGTAAGTGGATGCTAGATTCTTTCCATAGTTGCAAAAAAAATTATTGAAGACTAGGCCTCTACTATAGAGTCTTTCCACGATTGTAGAATAACCAATGAAGATAAGAAGTCATCTATATTGGAAGGGGAATCAACTTTAAGATGATCATTTAGAAAAATAGTCAACCCTTGACTTTAGAAAAAATTTAGGGACATAGATATTCCTTGATACTTATTTTTATAAAATCATAAGGAAGTTGAAAGGATTCGGTACAATCAAATCATCTTGTTTTTTATTGAAACTGCAGGGAAATTCAATGTCACCTTGACATCATTGGAGTTCTTAGGTGTGACCTAAGACAAAGATACAACATAGATAAGACATTGTAAGAGTGAGAAGATTCCTACAAAAAATAGAGAAGAATTTCATCTTCTAAGTGCAATAAAAAGTAGAAAGCTTTCATCAAGTAGAGATTGATTTAAGTTGTAGATCATTGAATTGAGATCTTGAAGGTAGACCTTGATGTAGATAAAATGATTTAGTTCTTTAAGGTAAACCTTGACATAGATAAAATAATTTAGGTTTTAAATATAAACCTTGATAAACAAAAGTGACTACAACAAGTTCTGGTTCATTCCAACCTTGACATAAGTAAGAAGGAAAAATATAAAGAAGTAGCAATAAATATTCAATAATATTTTAGATAATAGAAAACTCAAGAAGTAGAAAGAAAATAAAAGGATTAAATAAAGAGGGCTTATTGATAAAGGTACCATAGAGGATAAAGAAGACAAGATAAAATGTGAATTTCAAAAAGAAGGTATATAAGTATCTAGGTAAAAGAAATACATCTGATGTAAGGTGAAGATAGATATCGAGCAAGCAATCTACCAACACAAGAACTAGCATAATGAAGATTTTGTAAGGTGATTCGAGCTAGAAGTGTTCATGTATTTGGTGCACCTACAATAAAGCATTTTTTTATCACCTATAATAAACAAAGATAGTGATATATGAGTGCAATAGTAAAGGACTTTTAAGCAAGAAGGAAGTTATATTTATGAGAAATGATTAAGGTACTTACAAACAACAACAAAAAAATAAAAGCAAATAAGATTAAAGCTACGCAAAAGAACATTGAAGTAGACACAACATTTGAGATGCATGACTACTACAAGAATAAGTACCATTAGTGAGCACAAAGAGCATTTTTGAACCAGGAAGCTCAATGTAAAATATAGTAAGGCATCCCATATTTTAACCAGGTAGCTCAATGTCAAAGGCAACAAAGCATTGTAGTTGAACTAGGTAGAGATTTACATCTTAAACCCATAAACAAAGCATAGAGATAATATCTCCATCAATATTAATAATCTTGAGAATATTCCAAGCTCATTTGAGAGAGCTTAAAAATTTCCTAATCTCACCTAAAAACTTGAGCTTGTTATAGTACATCTGATACATAGTACGTGTAAAGCAACTTTGTATCCAAACAATGTATTGTCTAAGGTTTACCTTAGGAGTAACATTTTGATAATCCAATGCAAGGAACAATTTAGTCCATTAATTCAAGGTACAATATGGCATCTCTAGTAAGTCATACTAATCACCCAACAAGGAGATAGTCATCAATAGAGTGAATTTTGGAAGTCGTAGAAGGCAGAACATCAAAAGGCATATAAGAAAATTTGGGAGGCATGTAATTCAAGGTTAAACATTGGAAAGGAATTTCCATAAGTTTTAAAGTGTAATAAAAGCATTTCCTTTAATTTTTACCTAGCGTAGAAGAGCTATATTCCACTTGAAGGTAAAACAAAACACTCGTTACATATTTGGCGCAGTATCACCTGATGAAGAAGGTAATACATACCACTTGTACCTAGCCCATTTGGATATGAATCATTAGCAAGATAGTTCAAAGGTTAATTCTAGGTAGAGAGGTTAAATTCAGATCGCATGAGTTGACTTACAATTCACCTTGGCAACGTTGATATAAGCAACATTGAACTTGGCAATGTTGAACAAAGATAAGGGTGTGTATAATATTCAGAGGTAAAATCAAAGTAAATTAGGGTTATTTAATTTTTGCCATAGGAGTGATAAGGTAATATTTTATTAAGGTTTGAATATTTTATTAAAGCTTATTTTGGAGTGATAAGATTAGGAATTTTAGGAGTGTTAAGTTAATTTATTTTATTGGAGTGATAAGGTTTATTTAAAGTGTTTTTTTAGTATTTTGATAAATTGAAAATTTTGAAATTTGATTTATTTTAAAAGTTGGAGTTATAAGGTTTATTATTTTTTTGAAATTTATTTAAAGGTTTATTTGAAATAAAATATTATTGCAAATTTAGTTATTTGGGAGTCAAAAGGAGTTCTACTTCAAACTTAGGAAAATTAAATTTGTAAAATTCATTAGTCTCTAAAACCTAGGGAGACATAAGGTAGCCTACATCAAAGGAAATATATTATTAACATTTTTTGCATATCATGGAAGAAATTGTTAAGAGTGCATTCAATAATGAAGATATAGCAAATAAAATAAAAGGTTATTTTCAAAAAATGATAGAATACTTAGATGATAAAGAGAAATTGATAAGATAACAAAATATTCAAAAGAACACTCAATTGGATCCTCTTCTTGCAAAACCTTATTCTAGTATTCCATCAATCTCAAAGATAGAAACTACTAAAAATATTGAAGACTTTCATCATATACTATTTATCTACATGGAAAATAAGGGCAAAAATAGCTTTGTTTGTACATAAATATCTATGATAATTTATTAATAAGACAAATGAACTTGAAGCTCTAAGAAGTATGAATAAAGAAATAAAAATACCATCAAGATGTGTTTATTGCAATAAAATTGGTCATGAATAAGAAATTTTTGGATTATTCATCTATGTAAATATTGTGGAAGAAAATACCATTCATCTATTTTCTGTTACTACAATGAGAAGTAATTAAGATATTTGAAAGAGCATTACTATTCACATTACATTATCTTTTTCAAATTTTGAAGTATCTTCTAACAATGGATTCAAGTGTTCAATTTCTAAAGTATAGGAAGATAAACCATTCTAGAAACAAGAAAAAGAAAAATGGATAACACATGGTCCAAATTTGTCTTACAAAGAGATTAGATATCATGTATTGCAAGGTCACTTGTATACTAAAGATAAAAAATGAAGATTATGATTTAAGACTAAAGTCTTCAATAACCAAATAATGTAATATAAGAGGTATTGGAGTATATTACATTATTCGATACATGCTAATGTACCTCCATGGTACCTTCATGGTACATCTTGTAAATATTAGATTAGGGTTGTGTCTTAGTTTAGAGTATGAGTAATATTTTATGTAATATAATAATGTGCAGGAAATGCACAAGTGTCATGTGAGAAAGTGTGCATGTATAATGTGAGTATATGTGCATAAGTGTATTATATGTAAGTGTGTACAAGTGTTCTTAGATTAGAGTGTGCTAAGCGAAGATTCATGTCTAGGTGTGCCTACAAGATAGAGTCATGTGTATGCAAGTGTCAAGTAGAGAAGCCAAGAGTCATGAGACTTGGCATAAGGAAAGGAACAATCAAGTATCCAAAGAGTCATTCTACTATGGCTATATATTACTCCATGGAGGAGCATCATATGAATCATTCACATCATACAATTATCAAGTGTAAAGAGTCAAGTGCTATAAATATTACATACATTTAATCAATTAATATTGTAATTTTTGTTACATGACTTGTTCATATTTGATTTAGGCTATTACATTCTTATTGTTGCTTATTAATTAATGTTATTTGATATAGTATAAGGATTTATTTACATATTAATTTGCTCATACTATTCTACTTACATCATTATCTTGATCTTATTTTATTGTGGCTATATTATATTTGATCATATGGAATTTATCCTAAGAGTTTCATATTAATATTGAGGCTTAAAAAGCTATCATGTTTATAAAATATTTACATATATGTTCATCAAGAAAAAGGAAAATTTAAGAATAAAATACCACTTTATCTATTTTTATTAGCTATAATTAAGATTGAAAGCCTTATAAGCTTTATAAAACTTGTATTAGTCAATCATTCATTAGTAGAGATATTTAGTTCCTTGAATATTCTTACTTATAACATTCTAAATCCATAGAAAAACAAAGACATACATATTTCACATGATGGGACAAGGACTTAACTTAGAATAGACTAATATCATGATGAAGGACAAGGAGAAGATAATTAAGCTAAGTATTTTTCAATAGAGAAGATTTCACTTCCAATAGAATAAGAGTCTCATGTGGATATTTAAGAACAACCTCACATACATTTTGAAGAGGAAATACATGGTTTATTTTAAATAGTAATGTCTATCTTTGGTTGAACATATTATTGTATCATGATATAATAGGAAACCTTCCTGGAAGGTAATTGAAAATGTATATAATTAATTTTCTTTTCTTTTGTGTAGTATAATGTTTAATTAACCCAAACATATGCAAGCCTTTAGAGGAACCAGTTATAAAATAATAGGAATAAGTAATGTATGTTGAGCATTAGACTTTGTTGAAAAGTAAACTATGGGATCTTATTAATCTTCACCTTAAGAGGAATGTTGTTGTATACAAATAGATTGTCAATAAATAACCTATATCTCTTGGAACCATTGATAAGTTCAAATCTCATCTTGTAGCACATGTGTTTTAAAAAATGAAGGTATTGATGATTCTAAAACCTTCTCATATATTGTTAACATAAATTCTATAAGGTCTTCCATTGCATTGACTATAGAGTTTAATTTGTACATGCAAAAATTAGAGGTTCAAAATATTTATTTTTATTAGGTAAAATAAGGGGTTTTGAAAGGGTCCTTGAACATATTACATACAAGTAGACAAAGCTACGAAAGAGGAAACTAAATAGAAACTAATTGAAAGATTCCCCACCAAGGAGATCTAAAAACATTAGGAAGACAAACTAGAGAACATGATGGACGCAAAAGGAGAAATGGGAGAACATAAGGATTGATAAAACTAATAGAACTTCTCAATCCTCCATTACATCATCCAAAACATGAAACTTTTTTCAACTCAGATTCCTTTTGATCCCACTGAATCCATTCCATTAACATATCAACTTTGTTGGCAAAGGAAATGGACATTTACAGAGAGCTTATTATAGACCTCAGCATGTCCTTCATAAAACCCTTGGAAGAATTAGTATTCCTAAGGGGAACCTATGGAAAGGCCAAAATCCTTAAATTATGTACATATGCCACATTGGATGTCTTTGTTTTATTCCTGATGAGTGGGGAGGAGTCCTCAAAGTCCTAATAATTTGAGATAAAGAGGATGGTCTTATCATTATTTTTTTTCTTGGCTCTAAAACTCTTAGAGATTCTATTCCTATATTTTCCACCTCTAGATCCTCTTAGAGGATTAGTTATGTCACCTTTTTCCTTATTCAACTCTAAAACCTTGATCCCATGTGTGGATTTAGATTAAAAAGGGGCATTTATCAGAATTGAACATGGAAGGAGTAATTAGATAATCATTCTTTGATATTGAGGGGAAACCCCAACATTGGGATATTAATCCAGAGCACTAATTAACATCTTGTTAAAGTCCTCCACCCTACCTTCTCTTTTGACCATGAAATAATAAATCATCTTTAAGAGACCTTGGTGAAACAGGTTCATAGATTCACCTTTCTTAGTGTGTATAATAGTTTTCTCCAAATACTTGTACAAAAATTAGGTATATTCAACCTATTCTTGTGGCAAAGCTAATTCAGGAATGCAAAATAAAAACTTCCCACAATGTTAGGATTATTGTCAAGAGTAAAGTATTCCATTATCACAAGTGTAACTCAATCCCAGGGATCTTTAAGGGAGGTTCAAAGGATCCAGCTCTATGATTTCTTTGGTTTTTCATCATATCCTATAAATATATTCAATTACTTTGAAAGGGGTGGTTCTTCCTATTTATAAAATCTCCTGCTAATGAAATATTGGGGACTTCAGCTAAGAGCAGTATTGAGACTTGGAAATTCATTCCATTCACTTTGACATTCCCATCCTTCCATGAATGCCTTTATCATGACCATTAAACCTATTCAAATAGTTTATAAGTCCCCATATCTCCATAATTTATTTGATATCCTCATTCATTTTGAATATCGTAGTTTCCATCCTAGCCAAATATCCAATCATCCTTTATAAATTGATGCTCTAGAAATGGTTGCAAAAATTCTGGAAGATACAATTCCAAAAGAGGGTTTGGATGCATTTAAATAAGAAATTAATATACATTAATGTCCTTATCATAGAGGCATTATATGACAAGTAATAATACATGTTCAAATATTGAACACCTCTTTTATGGTAAATCTATTGCCAAACCAAATCAGATCTAAATTTCATAAATCAGAGCACTCTCTGATGAAAAAGGAAAATATGATCCTTGAGAATGAGGAGAGGGCAAAGGTCCACCCTATATTATGATAAATATATGATCTAGTAGGGGAGAGATCAAAAATTATAATATAGGCATATGTTTTAGATGGAAATAAAAATGTGAGTGAGACCAAAAATTGCCACCTAAGTTCATGGGAATCATGCTCAAGGATTGGGTTTTTGACCATGCCAATATTTTTCCTAAGAGTGGAAAAAGATGAAGTGTGGCATATTTTACAAAATTGAAATTATTTATTAGGGATGAGAGTTGAGTAAATATGGGTACAAATTCCACTCCCCATAACATGGCCTAAAATAGAAATGAGCAAGGCTAAAACACAAAGTACCACATTATTTTGAGGTTAAATTCAGTCGAATAATAACCATCCAGGGGGGCATCGAACACCTAGATTCTAGGGGCCTATCAAAATGAATTTCTAAATAAAGAGATTGACAAATAAATTTAATGACTCAACCTAAAATTTTTATTGAAAACGAAAATAGAAAAAATATATATTATAGGATAAAGAGATCATTCAAGTAGAAACCTAAATAGCCATCTCACATTTGGTATAAGTGAATGGATCAACATCTCCTTGTAAATAATTTTAAAATATTGTATATATGATGATAACATTTATATTATGTGATAAAATAAGTGGTTTGTCATTATGGCTTTATATGTAGATTATACTATGTTAATAAGCAAGATTTTGTAATTCTTAGAAAGTGTTAAGAGCATGTTGTGTGTTTAGTTTGAAATGGTAAATTATAAATATTTGTATTATTATATTGGTGTTACAATATCTTATGAAAATAAAGTAGGGAGTTCAAATAGTATCCCCAAAAAAATATGCAAAAGATATTTCAAGGTATTTTCATATGGCTAAATATCGAGATACATACTAATATGTTTTCTCAATCTAATCAAGAAAATAATGAAATGGAAATTTTATTTTATATAAAAGTATTACTATATGCATGATGTATGTAATGATTTTCACTAAGGCCTAATTTAAATTTTATTGTAAGAACCCTAAGTCAATATATAATGATTCCAAATTCAGCTCATTGGATTGCTACAAAAAGGGTGTTAAGGTCTATTTATTTTTTTTTTAAGAGAAAAACCCCTTGCAGGTCTGCCTTGGTATGAGAGACCATGAACAGGGGGTTCTACACTGTCAAATTCACTCGAGAGTCACACCTGACCCTACCCGCATTAACATTATCAATTGGATTTTGGATACTCAATTTAGCTTTTTGGTAGGGTGGAAATTTGAACTTGGGACCTCTCTTGGAGGATTTCCCTCTCCTCTCCAACTCACCTACAACACCTGGGTGGTGTTAAGGTCTATTAATGACACTCATGAAAATGGCATTTTTTTAAAGTAAGGTAATATTTTATAGATTTAAGGATATTGTGATTTAAATTGGGGAGGAAAACTAAACAAAAAATTGGTATTCCTTCTATTTCATAGTGTTGTTATATTAGAATAATAAAAAGTAGTCAATAATAGTGACTTGAGTTGTGTGTCAAAATATATTATGATATCTTATGCATTAAAAAAGGTATTTATAGATCCAAATATTAATGGTACATTTGGGTTTCATATAAACTAAAAATATGACATTATATTTGTGATAATCAATGTTGTATTCAAATTCTAAGGATCTAAAACATCATGCAAGGCCAAGATAATTTAACATAAAATATCATTCTAGTAAAAAATATTTATTAAATAGTCACATTCATTAAATAGTCGGATATTGTTGATGGTTCTCAGGAATTGTTGAAGGTTGAGGAACGTAAGGATCTTGGAGTGAAAGAGCTAAAATTAGATTCCTTTTGTCAGCCATCCTAGTGTATTTCTAGAGGAATGAAATCCAATGCTAGACCTCATAAATGAAGTTTATATCATGGAATATTAGGGGTCTAAATGGACCTTAAAAACAGTAAGTGGTTGCTTCCTTTAGAAAAGAGCATTAACCAAACATTTTTTTTTCTAGGAATCAAAAGTGGAAGATGGTAATTTAGAAGCTATTAGGAAGGTTACTTGGAAAGAGGTAAATTTTTCTGCAAGGCTAGCTCATGGTGCTTTTGGGAGCCTGCTATACGTATGGGATGCCAAGAAACTAGATGGTTAGGTTATATCATATATGCATAGAGTTAATAATATCATGTTTCTAGTAAAGTCACTAACTATAGATGGGTCATATCAAACATTTATGCTCTAAGTTCAAGCACTAGTAATATTCTGCTATCATTTTCTTTGAGTTCTATGAGAGAAAAATTCAAGAGGGAAGCTTGGTTTTTGATTGAGGATTTCAACTATCCTCTCTATATTTTAGATAAAAAAAAAAAAAAGGTAAATTTTCTTGGTCTAGAGGTATGGACGAATTCACAAAATTTGTCAATCATTATTATCTTTTGGATATGGAACTGAAAGGCTCTAAGTTCACCTAGAGCAACATGAGAGTAAGAAACTAGCTAATTCAAATAAGGATAGACAAAGTGTTAATGTATAAAGCCTCACTTTGATCTCTTACCAAAGTGGGATTGGATAATAAACCTTTGTGGTTTTCTTCCCACCAAAACCCAATCAAATTTTGTAGACCATTCAGGTTTAAAACAATGTGGTACAAACACCCAAATCTAGAGAATTGAATAAAATAATGGTGGGATCTCAAGGTTCTAGGCTCTTACATTTTCTATTTAAGATCAAATTTTTGAACGAGAGGGTTTTTGATAATATTTTTTAAAATAAAGAGTCTCTAAAAAACCAACTCAAAGTATTTGAATCTTTTATTGAAGAAGTAGACTTGTCATTAGAGACCAAGAATAAGGAGAGGATGGTGTTGGTTGAGTTTCATAACACTCTAGCTCATAAATAACTAATGTGGAGATAAAATCTAGAGTGCTTTTGTTTAAGGATGGAGATAGAAACACTATGTTTTTCCATGTCTCCACCTTAAGACATAGAAGTTCTAACAAAATTAGATAAATTACGAAGGAGGATGGTACCAATTTGGTAAGGATCCAAGATATTAGAGTTGAAGCTATCTTATTCTTTAAAACCCTTCTTGGTGAAAATTTTTATGGGGATAAGAATGCTAAAAGAAGACTACATGGTAACATTCCCCATATAGTTTTTCAAGAAATAAATTCTTTTATAATTAGGCCCTTCAAGGATGAGGATATTAAAGTTGTCCTCTTGGTCCTGATGGCTTTCCCCCCTCTTTTTATAGACTTTTTGGCACATTATTCATATGGATATTGATGAATCTCTAATGGAAGTTCAAAGGATGAATATTATCTCTTTTAGGGTGAATTCCACTTTTTATATTATTTTCCCTAAGTAATATGGATAAAAGGATTTCAGAGACTACAAACCTATTAGATTGTGTAATACCATTTATAAAATCCTAACTAATGTTATCACCAATAAATTAAAACCATTATTTCCTACAATTATTGATAAAGCTCATAGCGGTTTTGTTGTAGGGAGACAGATCTTGGATGACATCATTGTAGTTCATGAATTGATTCACCTAGTTGATAAAAGTGGAAGACCAAGTATTTTTATTAATATTGATATCAATAAGGCATATGACAAATTTTCCTAGGATTTCCTTATCAAAGTGTTTACTAAATTCATATTTAACCAAAGGTGGATCAATCTAGTTGAGTCTTGTATTTCTTTTATGAAATTCTATATTATTATTAATGGGTCTCCTATTGGTTATTTCCATTGTTGTAGAGGCATTTTCCAAGGTGATTGACTATCCCCTTATATATTTATTTTTATGGTTGAAGCATTGGGTAGATCTATCAAGGTGGAGGCTACAGTGGAAGGTATTAGACTAGCGCTATATTTGGATCCAATATATTACTATCAATTTGTACATGATACTCTTCTTTATCTTTTTGCCTTTGTATCCTAGGCTAGAATGTTAAAATATATTCTTTATTCTTTTGAAAAAGTGGTAGGTCAAAATATAAACTTTTAAAAATTAAGATCTTTTTTAACATTCCTCCTTCTAGGTAGAGAAAAATTACTTGAATATTGGAGTGCAAGATTGCTTCTTTTCCTTATGTTTACCTAGGAATACTCATTTTTTAAGGTAGAATTAGAGAGAACCTATCGGATCATGTGGTGGATAGAGTCCAAAAGAATATTGATGGTTATAAAGGTACCCTTCTCAGTTAAGAAGGGAAGGCTCTATTGGTTAAGTCTACTCTCTAGATCATTCCTAAATTTTTTTCTCTTTTTAGAATTTCTAAGAAAAATTTGTAGAATATTGAGCACATCTAGAAATACTTTTTGTGGTCCATCTCGAAAGATATAAATATACTTCACCTAGTGTCCTAGGATTAGGTCTATAGAAAAAAATATTAGGGTGGATTGGGTCTCAAAAATATTAAACAAATGAATAAATATCTCATGGAAAAGCAAGGGTGGAAGTTTTCCCATAAAGAAGATGTGGTTTGGGTTCATATTATTTCAATTAAATATCTAAATCAAATAAAATTCTTCCTTTTGGTCCTTCTTCTAATATTTGGTTCAGCATTTTAGTAGGGCCTCTTGAATTCAAGCTCCACAATTATCAATGGGTGCATATGGAATCTGGGTAATTTGAAAAGGATTAAATTTTGGGAGGATCCTTAGCTACTATATTGGCCCCTATCTCAATACCTGAAATTAGTGAGTTTGAATACAATAACTAGAACTACCTTTGGGTGAAAAGTAGAAGACTTTGTTGAATCCGTTAATGAAAATTTGAGATGGAAATATTTGGTAACATCTAATTTTAACCATATGGAATTGGAAACTTAGAATTAAATTTTAGATAAGCTAAAATTTTAGGTCTTCAAGAGTCAAGGTGAGAAGGATGGTTCCTTCTTTATGAAGTTTTCTTATTCTCTTCTCAATTCTAACTCTTAGACTTGGTTCCCCCCTTTTAAAATATAGTATAAGGGCCTCATGTCTAAGATTAATATTTTATTTCAGCTTGCATCTTAGAATAATATATTGTCTTTGGATAGCCTTCAAAAAAGAGGAATAGTCTTGCCTAATAGGTGTTATTTGTGTGAATATTGTGTCAAGTCTACTTTCCATATATTTTTTTAGTGCTCCTTTTCAATGACCATGGTCCATGCTATTGTAAATGTGTTGGGTGTTTTTTGGGTTGCCTCAAACATTCTATCAAATTTTGTGTTCAGTGGTTTCCTCCCTTATTTGCTCCTAGATTGAATTTTTTTTGGCTCTTTAGCCTACCTCACCTCTTTTGGAGTATTTGGAAGGAAAGGAAAAATAGGGCATTCAAAAATTCTAATGGAGATGTTGTATTTGTTGGATACGAAAATGTAGACACCAAATTATGGCACATAAAAAAGGGAAACGACACCAAAATTGGTCACAAACATCACAAAACATCAATCTAGTCCAAACCTAGTATTTTGGATATAGGTAACAAATCCACCTCCCAAAAGAAGAATAAATGATTACTAGATTTTCACAATTTTGTTAATTTTTTATTAAAATGTACTAGTGGTCAAAACATAAAAGTAGGTGTAAATGTACAAGTTTGCGAATGTACAATTTGAAATGACAATAAAATTAGGTGAAATGTGTCTTTGGGATGAATTTGATAAAAATTAAATTAGACTTAGTAAAACCTTGTAATTAATTTTTTTCAGATAATTCAGATGGTAGTTGTAAGTAATGTGATGTCTCAAGAACCACTTTGGAATGGCCTAGACATGCATTATGGCTCCATATTCAAATTTTTTAGGTTGTTCTTGATAGTTCATTGATAGTTCAAATTATTCATTGATAAGTTCTTGATTGTTCATGCTAGTCATTACTGAGTCCATTGTTGTGATTAATTATGATGGATGTATTATATAGAGATTTTATAATAGCAAACCTTATTTATTCTAGATGTGTGATTTCCATTGGGTGTTATTATTGCATGTTGCAGATTTTGTGTTGAATGACTAAATTGCTATGTTAGATTGATAGGATAACAATGGAAATGGCTATTGATGTTCCTACGACCCTGGTGTGAGAGTGAAGGATGATTGCATGATGGTTTATGGCTATACATAGATGTTATTTTCTAGTTGTACAATTTTTGGAAACATTGGTGATGATAATAATTTTATGTTATTGAATTAGGGTTTGCATGTTGTAAGGAGAGTTAGTAATTGCAATAGGAAAATATTCGAAAACTTACCCTAAAGAGATCTGTGGTGTAAATTGGAAAATCTATAATTAACATGTTCAGTACATTTTTGGTCAAATCACACATCTTACGTACCAAACCATACAACCAATAATTTTCTCAGTTTAGAATGGAAATTGCAATATTGGAACTTGCCAAATATGAAAAATTAGCCTTTTGGAGAAATCAATTGCAAAAATGACCAATTTAAGTTGCAAAACCTATTCCAGTGAATTGGCTAAGTGGAAAATCATAAAATTTGTAGTGATGTATGATTTGGATTATACAACTTTATGATTTACAATCTGTACAAGCAATTTTTCAATATTGACAAGTCGTACAAAGCAAATCTTACACCATGTATGATTTGGGTAAAAGTGTTCCAAAACCTTGGAAATCATTCTCACACCCTCTATATCACCTCACCCACTATTAATACTACACCCTTGTGCTACATTGGGTACATTTTTCAACCTTTATCAAATTTTCCACCGTAACCAAATTCACCAGTGGTGAATTTGGCAAGCCCAATGGCGAATTTGGAAACCTTCACAAAATCAGATTTGATCAGCTAGATTTGATTCCTAACAAAAAATACCACTCAAGACAAAAATTACTAGTGCTGAATTTTTTCATGAGTGGCAAATTTGGCTAATTGTCAAAATCTCTCAAAATATGTCATAGACGCATGAATTCCTTCCCTCCATCCCTTGTTCTAACCTTTAATGTTCCAAGGACAAACCAAATTTAAAGATTTCAAATTAGTCTTAACTAATTTTCTCCTAATACTTGTTTCAAAATATATTTAAATGTCCCCTAGGGAAATCATTAAATATTATATTCAAGAGTAGTTACACTTTTCCAATATCCTTAACAACTCCATTTTCAAGAATTTTACATTCTAGCAAGCATTTTTTCTCCATTTGCAAGCATTTTTGGAGGATAATCAAGCAAGGCAAGGGAGCTTTATGGCAAGGATATTTTCTTAGTGCAAGGGAGAGGCCATATCTAGGTTATATTATCCTTGCCATAGTTCTCCCTTTCATTTACTTTATACCCTCTCATTTTAGCACCTCTAACATAGCTTTGCTAACTTGTTAACTCCATTTACTTGGATAGTTTCTTCTTCTTTACATATTTTCATCTTGTTTAAATATCAACATTTATCTTATAGGATCTAACACTTTCATTTATCTAACACTCTTCTTACAGGTTTAGGAGATTGATCTTCTTCACCACTTGCATCTTGCTTACTAACTCCTTTACCTTATAGGGTTATTTTAAACATTTCTTATCATAGTATTTTAATAAGTAGTTTATCTTTAATTTGTAATTTTTTTTACCTTTATTCATGTGTATATTAGTCATTTCATCTCATCTACATGCTTTATGCTTTCATATGTTAAGTATATAGCATGTTATTTTATTCATTTCATGCACATATAGCTTTGTTTTCTTAGCATTTTAAAGTATTCGAAGCATTTCATTTCATCACCAAGATACCATTAGTGTTGGGTATAAGGTTACCATTACCTTATTATCCCACAAATAACTCCATTTTCCATTTACATGCATGCATTTTCATTCATGGTTGTTAAAAATTGCACTCCATAGAATACTCTTCATTTTCCAAGCATTTTCCATTCATTTCTTATTATTCTTACAAGCATTATGAATATTAGGATATATAAAATTTACCTTGCTATATTTCTAACTCTTATACATATACATAGCACCCTTCATACCTCTCTCACTATTCAAAACAATCATTGAAACACCTTTTCTTATTTTTCACAAGAGCGGCCACTTAGATCACAAATTGGAAAATATTATTGGTATTTTCTCACTCTCTCTACATTCAAATCACTAGATAATCCTATGAGGAAAATCCCCTCATAGTTTCATTCCAAAAATCTCCAAAAATATACCTTAAACAACTTTTAAAACCATTTTGATTGTGTATCCAGACCAAAGTCACCACTCATCACAATCACTGGTGATTTTGGCTCTCTGGAATACATAGACCAAATTCTCCACGTAGACAAAATATGCTAGCGGTAAATTTTGTAATCCTAATAGAAAATTTTGTAGAGCTCCATTTCCACTCTAGGAGGTAAGCATACTCAAAATTTTCATTAATAGGGGGTCTGATCAGCTACCTAGACAAGCATTCTACCTTCTCTAGCTATCAAATTGACCTCATAAATTAGAAGACCTATTTTTTTGGTTGATTTATGTAGGTACCATATTTTTAAGTCAGTACCAAATTTGATAGTGATGAATTGCATCAGTAGTGGCATTTTTTGTAATAGGCTCCAAAAGAGGTAATTCTACCACTAGGCTCTTCCTTAAGCTTTACAACTTCCATTTCTCTATGTTTTGCTTCTACATTATACTATTTTGGATCTATAAATTATATTTCTTTTAGGAAATTAAATAAAACTAAGATAAACCCTAATTTCCTTTTCAAAATACATCTAAATCAGTTAATTAAAGAATTTTAGTTTAAATATTAGGTTCTTACTCATTTTCAAGTACATAGGCAAAGAAATTAAAATTCATTTAGTTGCATTTAGGATAGCTTGTATTATTGCATATTCTCTTGTTTTACCTTGAAATATCAAAATATTCTTAGTTATCCTATCAAAATTAGAAAAATGCATAAGATAGCTCTTATATTCTTGCATTTTGTGTGATCTAAGCTTAGCATGCATTTTAGATGATCTTCATTTTTAAGTCTTAAATAATTGTTAGGGTTTGAAAAACAGTCAAGATAATAGTGATCCAAGCCTTATGTATTTTCATTGAATAAACTCATATAAAACACCAATCAAACAAGAATGTACATAAACTATCTCCAAAATGTAGAAAATTGGATTGAGTAGAATCATGCAGAGGATATTCATATCCTTGGGGTCTCCTTTGGAAAGATATCTTCAAGTGGGAAAGTAGAGATTCTAGTGAATATCCCCCATGTATGTTTGACTTGATTAGATTTTTAAGTAGAACACCTTTTTCTCCACATACATATTTGGTGAACCCAACATGAACACTCCTTTTTCCTTAACAAAAATACAATTTTATTGAAATTAAACAAGATCATCTAATTTGTTTGCATAGCTTACATCACATTAAATCAAGATAACATGAACATAAGCAATTGTTAATCCTACTAGGTGAAGTATAATGACCCCTTGATTAAATCAAAGGATAAACCTTAGGGGATAAATCTTCTTTAGCTAGTATATCATGGTGGATTTATGGGTTCAAAAGGAGGGCTATTTTTTAAGGTGACAAGGATTTCAAACATATTCTCTTCTTTGCTATAAGTACTCTAGAAACAAAAATTTAATAAATCAATCTCCTTCAAATAAAAACTATCAAACCATGTCTCAACATCCTTATAATACCCAAAATAAGAGTTTACCTTCTTCATCTCATGATGTCCTTTATCATGACCACAATGATCAATAAGAAAATCCTTGGCCACAACAAGTGACTAGGGAGCAAGAACATGGTATTGAACAAATTTATTTTCAAACTATAGATCATGTTAGAGAATACATTAGAAGAAATAAAGATATATTTTTATATGTTCTTCAGGATGAACGTAGAGAACAAGTAGAAAAAATAAACTACAATGCATGATAATCATGAACATTCTAATGATCAATCAACCATTTCTCAAATCAACGAAACTCAAAATAACTTGGCTAGTCTCAATGTGGCTATGGCATAGCCTATAAATTCTACAACACTTTCAACCATATCTATGGGGATACCCACCATGGGTAATCCTTTTTCAACATCTTCTAATGATGCAATTCCCACAAATACTATTATTCTTTTTCTTACTCATAACTTGGGATTTAACCAAATCCCTCCAACCATAACATCAAACCAAAACACTTCAAATCTCATGAATCTACCTTTCATATTTCAAGATTTCACTCAACCACTTGCACAACCATTGATAAAATTGCCTACCCCATCAAATATTCCATCCAATGATATTCAATATATCAACACTAAAATCACAAAATTAGAAAAGAGGGATTCCAAGTTTAAATAACTTGAGCATCAAATTATCTCTCTTCAAGGAACATCCAAGTTAAAGTACTCTTTTGAATAATTCTATAATGAATCATTAGATCCAATGATCATCAATCATCCCTTTCCAAATAATTTTGAAACTCCCAAATTTCAAATGTACAATGGAAAGCAAGACTTCATCAAACATCTATGGCTATTTCAAATATCTTTTAGTGACATCAATCATGATAAAAAACTTCTCCTTAGGTTATTCCCTAAAAGTATTAGTGGTTTAGCCTTGGAATGGTATTTTCAAATACCTCGTCATTCCATCAATAAGTTCAATGAACTCATGGAAACCTTCATTAAATAATTTTTAAACTACATAGAAGATAATGTCACCATAGATAATATTTACCAACTCAAACAATCTAAGATCAAACGATTCTCAAAATTCTTAGCCAAATCGAGAGGCTTAGTAGGGAGGATTCAATATATTCATCCTCCTAAAAAAATATGACATATTTTCATAAGAAACCTCCATGAACAATTGTTATATCCTTTAGAAATGATAAATCTAACTTCTTTTGAACAAGCCTTTGACATGGCTAAAAGAGTAGAAGCTATCCTCATAAGATGGGGACAAATCAACTATAACAAGAAAGAAGAAGAAAAACCCTTTAGAAAGGGGTAATACAAAAACAAACATTTTGTAGGATATGATGTAATAGATTCCTATTAAAGCAACAACATAAACACAACTCAAAATGTCCCTCAAAATTTAGTTGTCAAAAGATAATAAAAACCCAAAAGAGGATATATGAATACTAGATAGAGTTAAAAATCTATGCTAAAGATGCTCGTTGACTCAAAATTTGTCGAACTTCCACCTACCAAACCGTGGAATTTATCCAAAGAAACATTATTTTGGTACAAGCAAGATGTGTATTGTGATTACCATCGTATAAAGGGACACACTACCAATAAATGTAGAACTTTAAAGAACATTATCCAAGACCTCATTGAGAAAGAAAAAATAATGTTCAATCAACCAAAAAATCCCAACAAAAACATAGGGATATTTCAATACCCCTTGCCAACATATGATCAAAAATCAACCAACTTCGTAGGTACTATGTATTTATCAAGATATTCCTACACCATGACTAGGCAACAAGAAAAGAATTAATCTTCAGATCAACCTCCATTGGTTATCCCAAGAACAAATATCAACATTCTTAACAAGTCACCTTTGGTTCTCATGCCTTCTCAAAATACCTTGTATACCTTTAATTTTTTCATTAACTAGAGGAGGTGCCCACAAATATCTCTCTTTTAGAGTTGCTAAAAACATCACTAGCTCATAGGAAAATATTCCTAAAAATTTTAAGTGGGCAAGAAGTCCCTGAAGACATGTCTCCAAAAAAAATTGCCATCATGGTTGGACTTACTAGATCAAACAATGTTATATTATCATTTCATGAGGAAAATACCCTTCTAGAAACTATATCAGGAGATTTTCCTCTTTATATCATAACTCAAATAGGCAATAAATATATCAATAGAGCCTTTGAAAACAAAGAATGAGAGGTAACAAACACCATTATCCTACCTATCAAAATAGGGCCTTATATCCTAAACACCCTCTTCTATGTCATATCATGTGGTGTAACATACAACATGCTCCTTTGAAGACCTTGGATACACGCCATGAAGGTAGTACCTTCTACCTTACATAAATGTCTCAAATACAAATATTAATGAAGGATTATCCATGTTCTTAGAGATCCAAAACCTTTTTCCATGTGCAACTCTATTTACCTATAAGAGATTAATATTTTCCCTTACATACAAAAATCAATATAAACTAATCAACCAAAATTAGATAAATAAAAGGAAACCTTAGAGGAACCCCTCATAAACCTAGGTGACATTTCCCAAGCATCCTCTCTCAATGATCAAGTCAATCTAATTCACCAAAATTAAATCCTTTTGTAGAATTGGTAAGCATATTCCTAAATCCTCATGGCATAGGTATGTCAGGTAGGAAGGGGCTCAAATTATAAATAGGAACTTGTGCTTTCATTCATGGAGAACTACCTTTGATGAATAGATTCAAGGGTGCAACTTCATGCCAAGTGAAATAACATATACCATATGTTACATATCACCTTCATTCTCTATAACTAAGCAAATGTTAACCAACATGGGTTAACAAGGGAAAGGTCTAGGTCATTATGAATATGGTATCAAAGAACCCCTAAAATTCAAACCTTGGCCAACATGATGTGGGATTGGATTCATCCCTAGCAAGAATGAAGCCTCGCCTTTTTTAGAAGAAGATAATGTTATAGATAGACTATATTACATCATTTGGATCATGTAAATGTACCTTTCTTGTTACATACTTAGGAAATTATATTACTTTAGAGGAAAGTTATCTAGTTACTTCATGCAATGTATAACTGCACATGTGGTAAAGTGCAATATGTCCCTTGTACATCTAGCTAGAGTGTTGGCCAAGGAACATATTTCCTATATAAAGGGCCATAGAAATACAGTAAGATAGAGCAATAGGAAGTAGTTTAGACCAGTGTGGTATGATGTAGTAGTGTGATATAATGTGATGGGTTTAATATGATCAATACCTATTCTTGAGCAGTAGCTATATTCATGGAGTGTTCATTTCCTCCATAGCTACTTTTGTAAACATCTCCATAATTTTTATTTAAAGTATATTTTTAGCTATCTCATAGATTTACTTTATGTCATATTATTCTGCATCTTGTGATTGTTATCTCTCATTACATGCTACATCAAAATATAACAATGATATCAAATCCATGGTAGGTCAACCTAACGTGCCATTGGACCAATCACTATAAAAAAATCTTAGAAAATTCTAGGTGGTAGAACTAAGGAGAGCCATAAGGAATTAAAGAAATATTAGTTTCTAGAATACTAATATTACATATACCTATAGTCTTTACACAAAGTTTCAAGGGAAAACTTGTGAATACTAGGACATAGCACTTGATCCACTAGTTTGATGAAGCTCATCTAAGATATCTAGAGAAACTAACCTGAAGTTTCTCTTATTGTAGGGAAATAATTATCTAATGATTGATAAACCTCCTACAAGAGAAATCTAGGAGATTTCAACTTCGTTGTTCGAAGGTCGAAGTTCCTTCATAGTGCAAATATTAGTTGTTGCAAGAGAAGAACACTACAGAAGAGAATTCTAGAGAATAATTGTGGTTAATTTGGGAGATAGGAGATCTTCATTTCTAGATTAGAAACTTCATAAGAAGAAAATACCATAGAAGCCTTGATCTAGAATAAAATGTCATAGATGCTTTTTAATGAATAAAAGGCCACTGAAGCCTTGAATAAAAGGCCACAGAAGCCTTGATCCTGAAGAAGACTCTAGCAGATATTATCGAATTTAGAATCAAATTTTAGTACTAATATGTTGTTGCAGGAATGGGAATATTTAGTGAGTTGGTAAAGCTTCCTAAAAAAAAATTAGGAAGAGTATTTTATTCAAAATCATTCTAGCACCTGAAGCAAAAGTTTTAGGAGAAGATCTCATTGATGAAGAAGGACTAGGATAGTCCTCTTTGAATACAGAGGTAGCAAAATCAAAGCTCTAGGAGAATATCTCACCACCAATACTTCTAGAAGTAGGTTGACTATAAGGTCTCAAGAAAGACCATAAGAAGTTGTAAGTCCTTGGAGAGGCCTCTATGAGAATATAGTAAAGGCTTAGAGAGCCTTTCTAAAGAAATCATCAAAGGAGTTCCAAGGAGAACTCATTAGAGAAATTCACTATTAGAGATAATGAAATTTTACAAGGAGTGCAAAATCTCATAAGATCTCAAGACATTCAAAATCTTGAGAAGAAGATCCTATTTGAAATTATAATTTGACAAGAATCTTAAAGAGATATTTAGACAGAAGAAGCCTATCAAATCTAGGATATTTGGAGATTACCTCTCACATCAAGAAGGCAACACTTTAGAATCAAATATCTCTTCTAATTTACAACAAAAATGAGGACACTATAAGAGGATAACAAGCCACCAAAATCCTAGGCTTGTGAAAGAGAGTTGGAGATCATATTTTGGTGAAGACAAAGTTGTTCAAGGTAGCCTATAGAGAGTTGCAATATCTTACTCATGGTAGAAACTTGGTGATATTAGACACAAACATCTACATCCTCTACATAGGTGGTGAAAAGGCCTTTCAAAAATAATGTAAGCAACTATTGGTGCAAGTAAATTCATTAAGTGGATTACTTATCATATTTGTTTAAACACCTTGATTAGAGTAAAGTTGCAAAAAGGATAGTTGAGTTAAGATTCTTCAAATGTGCAAAAATAAAGGATTATTTAAGGTTCATTTTCTCTTTATTAGTTGATTAGATTTAACAATCTCAAACTATCAATCAACTACATATCATATAATTTAGAAATAAAAAGAAGATTCATTTCATATTATTCTTTATTATTTGTAGTAAATTTATTAAGTGCATTATTTTTTAGAGTTGATTGAAGTGATAATATGAAATTTTTGGTGCAGTAGAATTAAAATATTATTAGATTCATTGCACTATTATATTGTTCTCAAATATTATTGTTTGTGTTCATTTTTAGGGCACAAAAAAAAGAATTTGTCAAAGTGTCTAAATAAACTATTAGTGTACTCATATCTGCAACTTTGAAGTGGCCTAAGGAAGCCTCAAAATTAGATCAATACTCCAAGCATTGGAGAAGGAAGTAACCACCATAAGAGCATCAAAATAAGCCTCAAACAAGACTTGGTTATTCTCAAGTTCAAAGCACAAGAAATAGTGCAAAAAAATAGCTTCTATCATGTGTTTACAAGTTTGAATTTCTTATAAAATATCCAATAAAATAGGGGATGGTGTCTAATCAAGAGACAACCTTAAAATCCCTATATTGCACTCAATATTCTCCCTCAAAACCAAAAATCTAGATTTACAAAGAGGAGTGCAAAAGAAGGTGCAACAAGATCATCTTGTATAAAAACTATTTTACATTATATTACACTATTCTAATCTAGTTGTACATGGAGAGAAGGTATATTTAAAGGTGCCTCAAATGCACTAAAATTTCTATAATAACCAGCCAAAAGTGGTCATGTGCTAGTAGCCATCCAAGCCTAGCTCAAGGAGCCATTCAAAGGGCTTATACTCCTCACATCCTAGATGGCTGAACCTGCAAGATACATGTACAAAAGCAAGGGAGAAACATCATCATTCAAGAGCAATAGAATCTACAAAAGGAGGATGAAAATTAAATATAAATAAAAAGAAAAATTGAAGCACCATTGGAGTTTTACTTACTCAATATATGCTCGTTGAAATAGGTGCTCAAGACCTCCATATTGTTTTTCCATATCCTAGAAAAAAACTATGCAAGTGAATTAAATAAAATGTTGGGATTTTCAAAGCTAAAAATGTCTCCAAAGGGTTAATTTGAACTAACAATAGATACTACATTCATGTAAATAAGAAAGCAACACTTGTCACTCAAGTAAAACCCTAAATCTAAAATCAAGAGAGTGCTCATCTTCAAGGAGGAGTTACATAAATAGGTTGGTGCATTGAGTGTATGGGATACACTTGTCAAAGAGGAAGACCAAGCATTTTTCTAAAGAACATAATGTTCTTAAATTACAAGAATGTAGAAAAATGTTTCATTGGCACCAAACTCTTATCAAGTGCTCAAAGAGAAATGGTCGTGCCTCTTGGCATATCAGATAATAATCTTCTCCATTTTAAGGATATCAATTACCAAAGTCAGCAAGCATTATTCATAGTCAAATTTATGATCTCATCATCTTTACAAAAATGGTTAAGTTGTATCATGTCAATAAGGTGTTAGTGCCTTTAATTCTTAAGGAAACCGAATTCAAGGGAAGATCCTAAAAGACACCAGATTTAGAATGCATTAAACTCAAAAGCACTTCCATTGGAGGATACAATCACAACATCCATGACATCTATATAAATTTTGCAGTCCAAGCTTCTTTGAAATCAGCACCAAATATTTTTTGGAGAAAGGTAAAATTATTTCCATTTAAATTTTCTTTCTTTCCTTGGAGTTATAAGCTTTAAATCAAAGGAATTTATTTACATTGAAAACCATATATCAAGGGGAGTATTTTATAAAATGAATAAAATATTTGAAATATAAAACCTTGGATTAATAAGGGTTTCTACTTGGATTAATGTTGAATATTTGCAAATATTATTGTGATATACTTTATCCAAATATTACGGAGTCATAAGAGCTACTACATCAAATCAATTAATTGGAATATTAGATACACTTAACCTAATTCCAAAGGATTATTTATAAAGAGAGTTTTTTCATAGGTTGGATATTCATAATAGTATTGTCTCAATACTTTCAAAAGAGACAAAAGATTCAACATTATAACCTCTTTAAAATTTGGGAAAAATGCTTTTTTCAATAGAAGCAATAAGGGATAATAGAAATTTATTTTAGTATTCTATAAAAATTTACAAAATCAATCAAATATTGAGCTATATTTCTACAAAAGCACTATATCTTATCCATAGAATACTATAGAGTCATAAGGTATTCTAAAAACTTGGTAATATCATAATTTACCATAGATTTGAAAGTTACAAAATATAAGCTTTTCTCATAACCTAAAAACTTAGGAGTATATACTCACATTACTTGAGAGACATAAGGAAGTCTACAAAACAAGGATTCAAATAAACCTTATATTTTCTCAATGAGGAATCATATATCTTAAGAATGTCTACCTTTGATGCAAACTCCAACAAGGATAATTGTTTCAATAAAGAAAAACTCAGTGCTATAAAACTTGGGATCATGAATATGCTCATGAAATCTTAAAGAATGATAGATCTAACTCCAAAATTAATCCATAGTGAAGCTTTAGAATATAATTTTGATACTATGGAATACTATCTTCAAGCCCATATCAATGAAGCTATTGACAATAGAAAAAGTGACATTTCATTTTCCTTATATATTGTGAGCATTTTATACATGGCATTTCTCATTTATAAATTATACAAGAATGGAAATCTAGAGCAAAGAGGACTGATAGAACTACTCAAAAAGAAGATAAAACTTAATGAGTCATATCTAGAAAAGTTCTTCCAATCCTCAGTGGATATACTAATTCAAGATCTTATCATGATGACCTGAGTGGTTGTTCAAAAACTTCTATATAGATTGAATACAAGAAAGAGGAACCCACTCTACAAGAACCAAGTAGCAGCATGACCACCTATGAAATCATAGAGGCTAGATCCAATGTAAAATCTAAAGAAGAAGAAGAAGAAGAATCTAAAGAAGGAGGAATATAATGTAAGTTCAATTGAAATGAGAACCTACAACTTTAGCCTATTTTTTCATCATCTGAAGACTAAAGCAACTACAAAATATCATCAAATGGAAGAAGATCCACATTAAATACTAAAGTCTTCAATATCCAAATAATGTTATATAGGTGGGTGTTAGCAAAAGACTATATTACATCATTTAGATCATGTAAATGTACCTTTCTTGGTATATACTTAGAAAATTAGATTACTTTAGGGGTAATTTATCTAGTTACTTCATGCAATGTAATAACTACACAAGTGGTGCAAGTTGTATATGTGTAAGCTATCCCTTGCACATCGAGGTAGAGTGTTGGCCAAGGAACCTATTTCCTATATAAAGGGCCAAAGACATAGAGCAAGATAGAGCAGTAGGTAGTGTAGACCAGTGTGGTATGATTTAGCAGTGTGATGTAATGTGATGGGGTGTAATATGCTCAATACCCATTGTGTGACCCTAGGAGGTGTGCACCGTAGTCGAGGCTCGTGCTTGCATATGTGTTTACAATTATACCAAACTAAAAGGAATGAAAATGCAGTTGAATATGCAAATGAAAAACAAGTAAAGTACACATTTTATTAATATTTCCAATCCATGGTTATATATTCATCCCTTTGAGGGATACCCAGTGCATGATATAATAATTTACAAGCAGGACATGATCGACGGTGGAGACAGTCCCCTCGCAAATGGGTGGTGCGCCTTTGCAGGCTTCCTGCTTTCGCACACAAACTTGTATGAGGGCTCAGAGATGCTTTATTCTCCTTCTCTCATATAGGATAGATCTCATGTTTTGAGTGCCTTGATATGGTCCTGTAAATCTATAGATCTACGTGCATGGAAACAATAAAACACAGTGAGTAGTACGGGTTGTCTATTCGAAAAAGGCTCTTGTTAGCAAATACGGTAATCCAAATAAACAAGCACAATACAAATTGAAATACAACAAATCTAAGCAATATGCATTTACAAATCAAAAATGCTACTCTAAATTAAATAAAAGAGAGATCTATGCTAAGCTTTGGAAATGATAAAATGCTAAGAACTAAGGAATCGACAATACTAAAACCTAGTTATGATTACGGGTTGTTGTCAGAGAGAGTAATCTCTAATTTAATGGTTACCTTAGGTCTTATGGGCTATTTTACAGTCTATCCCTTGCTCAAATTGATTTTCAAGGATCACCTGGTGTGTCTCCTACACTGAATGGAAATTGGGTACTATGAATCTGAATAAAGATATGTGAACATAGCTCAGACGGACGGTGCTCTGATGCTCTCCCAATGAGTGTATCTTGGCTCTCCATTACGACAAGGCTCTGCTACTTAACTTTCAAACTTCTTAGATATTTTACTTCGTATGGGAGGGTCTATATGTAGAATTCCCTCTTAGGGTTTGGATTTTGGCTTCCTAGAGAAGCTTCACTCCAAATCTGCATCCTACTAACCATTCTTGGGGGAACACATTAGTCACAATTTTGCATTGAAGGGGCAGTTAGGAGGAACTCAGGGAGTTCTTCATTGAAATCCACCCAAATTCCATGTATAGGTGTAGTAAAACTACATGATATAGGCCCAAATTAATGGCTAGACTATTTGTGATGTTGGCCACTATCAGGTCTAACGGCCAGGTCTGGCCGCTATAGTATTCAATAGCCAAGCTTCTTGGCTACTCTGTCTGAGATTGGTCAAGCCTAGATGGGCTAGAACTGCCCTAATTAAGTGGTTAGGACCACTGCTTGATCTTAGAGAGATCCAAGAGGGTTCATATGGCCTACGAATGTGCCCATACGTGTAGTCCTCTAAACATGACGTATTTTAGGTGTCTACAGATGCCCCTTTTTGGTATGCATTGTGGCACAACATAGTGTAGAGCAAAAATAGACCACCTGGGATCACATTGTAGGTTGCATGATGATCATTGATATTGACCAACATAGGATGCCCTAATCATGTGGGAGGGCATGAATCCTAGAATCACTACTTCCAAAGGAATGGAAGGCTTAAATTTATGAAATTTTGCACTCGCACATCAGACAGTCGAGTAGCTTTAGTACTACTATAGATTCGAAGGGAGAAGAGCTACAAACAAACTTATCATATTTTTTTTTTGCCCATTAAAGGCTAAGCATATGATAGTTGTTGGCAATGATTCATAAGATGAACATAACTATGATATGATCGATATGATATTTTATTGACTTTGACTGTGATATGTTGAAACTTTTCTTCTTATTTTTTTGACTACCGCATCAAACGATGAGTCTATGAGGAAAGGATCATTCATAAAGCGATGAGTCACTTGATCAAAATGAATGATTTGGACCTTTTTAGAGGGTTTCATTTGTTATTATAGATTAGTTCCCATCTAGGTGTGATCTCAACCTTGTTTGGCGATTGCACCTCTTTATCCTGTGGGATAGTCCGACCACAATGGCCTTCTTAGGGAATCAAGTTTAGCAATTTTATTTTAAGTGTGTGTTGAAGCGCTAGTTATTATGGGGAAAAGAGGAGGATTCTCTCTCCCGTGGGGCGGTTCAGCTGTCATGGCTTTCTTCAAGTTTGATATAAACTGTCTCAATTCTACCATAACTTATTTGCCATTAATGGACTTAGGGTCATTTGTTCATCTTTTTGAATTGCATGGATTGTTTGTCGCTGCAATCGCCAAGTGTATAGAGAAAATGACTAGGTACAAGGATCATTTGGATTTTTGTTGATTATTTAATTTTTAGTTTTGATTTTTATGATGTTTTTGGATTAATATGCTCTTTATGCCCTATTTTGAAGCACTTTGTGGTGATAATTTATTTAAATTTTTCCTTATTTTTTGGTTGCTATCAGGTCCAGTGGCCCCCAATTGTCGCTTATGGCCACTGTTAGGTTCAACGACAAAGGTGTGACTTGGGAAAACAAAAATAAAATTAGGACTTGAGCTATCTTTGTTGTCAGCTTGTATTTTTGCTTTTTGGAACTCTAAGGTGAAAGTGACTACTCTGACTTAAGCGTTGTTGTTTGGATGCCATGGCTGAGCAAGGCAAGGCTTCAATGAGTAGAGGAGCTGAATTTTCACGGGTATCTACCTAAACCCTATTATTTTTGTTTATTATGGTAAAATGAACCAAACTAAGTAATTTGATCAAATAACCTCATTAAACTTGTTGGTAATGAATTTCACCAGTAGTTAGGCTGTATTTATGTTTTAAGTAGATGGGTCTGCATTAGTTTTTCATTTTGTGCAATTTTTATTGAAATTTTGGTCCTGGGAGGGATGCCATTGGTGTGTCGCTCACTGGTTGCTGCCGCTTAGAGTGCATAGCTTGTTATAGAGTTGACTGCTATTGTTGTCAATGGCTAGTTTGAATTTTCAACAGTCACATTTTTTATCTTTGGGATTTGGTTGCTGCCAACTTCAGTAGTTGAGGCACTTTAGGTTTAATTTTATTTTTTTTTATTTTTTTTTAGGCCAATTAATTTATTTTTTTTAAATTTTGAGTGTCTTTTACATAATTGTTTTGCATGAAGGGTGCATTTAGGTGTTGCTCATGTAGCCTTAGAGTAGTTTGATTTTATTTGCATCATCTAGCATGTTTATTGCATTTATTTAGCTATACAACATTGATTTAGGCTTTATTTTGTATCGTCTAGATATTATCTGCTCGGGCCCTAGGATCCAAAGTTGCTCTGTTACCTTATCGAGGAGATGCTTGACATATATTGGGCCTGGCTCAAGGCTCATGGGCTATAGTATATTACTGGCCTTCCTGTGATCATGTCATATCAGGCATATTTGATGGCCCTAGTCCATCAGTGGGATCCCAGGACCAACACCTTCCATTTTCCCACTAGTGATATGACCATAACATTGGAGGACATCTACAAGATTCTCCAGGTGCCTTTCTATGGAGTTCCTATTGTTTCTTCCCCTACTACTACATGGAGTGTAGTGTTTTCAAGGGTTTTCGAGAGGCATGCTACTACCGCCTCCAAGGATACTCACTCTAGGGGGGTATCTATTTCTCACTAGCATGAGCAGGGTGTCTTTTCTTGGTTGCACACCATGTTTTTTATGGTCATATGCAACACCCTTGTACCTGATTGCTCTAGATTAAGGTTCCCATGGAACCTTTTTGTGGTGGTATAGGACCTGATGGATAATGAGTAGCCCATCATATATGCCTGGAGGAGTGCACTATTGGTGTAGTGCTATGATGAGCTATATCACATCCAACACCATGGATGGGCCAGCATTACCTGTAGTTTTCTTCTATAGTTATAGGTCTAGGAGAACATCAAGATCGACCACCCAAGAGGACTTCAAGTGGAGATTGTTAATCTAGACCGAGATTTTTAGTGCTACAAATCCATGTGGCCTAGGGCACTCGAGAGCACAAGAGCTAGCCTTATACATGGGATCTTTCCCACTACCAGGTATATTTGATAGATTTACAGGTTGATGACATCATATGGAGGCCCTATCATGAGTGTCCTTCTTGGGATGATCCTGCCAGCTTCACAGTGAGGACTCATCATGATCGATGGTTGATTGGTTGTAAGGCCAGTATCAAAGATTGTTTCTACTATTCTAGGGTGCTTCGGTAGCTTGGTATTTGAAAGAATGTTCCTCTCAAGACATTTTTCTATCACCATATTTTTGTTGAGAGCAACCTTCCACCATTGCAAGTTACAATAGTTTTTGAGGAGGATGACCCTCCCGCAATTGATCCTAGAGTATCTAATACTGGGGTGATGGAGATGTACACCATTTTTGGCAATGGCATGGTAGTAGCCAACTAATGTGGTCTTTGGATGTTTTTTAGGCTGAAGATCCTAATGGGTATCAATTGCAAACCCAAACAGATGCTTGGGGGCAGGTAGGGTAGCAGGAGCAAGTAGCCGAGGAGTAGGTTGATCCTGACAATGATGATGATGTAGATCTTGAGGCATAGGAGTCTCCTCTCCAAGATTAGTTTCACTAGGCTAAGGCTGGGCTACACATTTTTGTGATGCATGTTTAGCGGTGGGATGCTACCATAGCAGATATTTAGAGATAGATTTCTCAGGTCACTTTCGAGCGAGATGCTACTCGAATTCAAGCTACCCTAGCTACATGTCTAGATCTCAAGGCTGATGTGAGATGGCTAAAAAGAATCATAGAGGATAATGATGCTCATATGACCTTAGATGATACCTAAATTACTACCCTTCGATCACAAATATAGTTTCTGGATGGTACTCCTCAAGAGAGGCCCACAGTAGGGGGTTTAGAGCACAATACACAGAGCACTAGGACCAGGTCTCAGATAGAGTATACTAGAGGTGCCAGCTCTATGCCACCTCCTAGATGGGGTGGTGAGGGTGGTGGCAAGGCTAGTGGTGCAGGCCACTCTTGACATGTTATGGCTCACTTGATACTCTATACTTATTTTTGGGTGTAAGGTCACCTGACCTACACATTTTAGCCTTATTGGTGATTTTTGTACTTACATGTACTTATTTGACACATGATTATATGATATATAGAATTTGGGACTCATCATGTGCACTTCTTTATGATTATAATTTTATGTTTATATGATGCATGTGTACTATTTATGATGTATGCAGATGGTTTAGTTTATATGGTTTATGTTTCATGATGTGAATGATTAGATGATATGATGCAGATGATGTTATGGATGATGTTAATGCTTATTTGTTATATGCATGTCTAATTTTGATGTATTGATATGATGGATGCAATGTTTGTGATGCACTATTTATGTGATGGTATTATAATGCAAATGAACTTGTATGCTTTAATCAACTAAAACATATTAATTACAAACCATGAGTTTTAACACTCTATATGGATAACACCATATAATGTACAAGCCATCATGAATGTAAATAATAACTCTTAACATAAGATTTAATTATTTAAACATCCATATGCACGATGATATGATGCAAGATGTGTGATTGTGAATGATTTATTGCTATGTATGATTATGAGATGCAATTATTTGTTGCTATGTATGGTTATGAGATGAAATAATTTGTTTTCTATGTATGGTTTTCGAGGTTTCCCAGGGGACTCAAACACTATAGTTACTTTATCAAAATTTGTATATTGACCATACAGAGCTCTTGAAGGATAAAGTTATGTCATGAAGACCTATGTACTCATTATCCTTGTGTGTGCAAATGAATATATTAGATACAACATAAGTATTCCCCAATGCCAAGCGGGATTTATTTAGCCAAATGTTGTATTGGGGATCCTCAAAAGTTCATCATGATACTAAGTTGGATTTATTTGGATTAAACTACTAGGCAATACAGGACACCTAAAGCTAGCTCTTCCACATGAAAATATTGGTTTGTACACAAGTGAGATGCTTACGACAGACATATCATTGTGTGTAAGGTTCGACCATGCTGAGAATTCCAGGGATTCAAATTCTATACTCCCTTATTTTCTTCATATTCATTGGGATACTTGCTCATGATATAGTGACAAAAATCACTATTTATTTTGATTTTTTTGTTTTTATGTTGAGCAAGGGATTTATGTAGTGATAATAATCACTATTTAATTTGTTTTTGTGCATTTTGTACTTTGAACTATGACTTTGGAATCTTGAATTTTACTTTATTTGGGATTTTTGCTCATTTTGATTAAAGCAAGGGATTTTAGGTAGGGATGAATTTGTCCTTTTGCCAATTCTTAGCATTTTTGAACCAGTCACACAGGAGGATGAGCAAGATAAACTTTTCACCTTAGGATACCTAGTACCACTTCACAACATTCATATTTTCCTTGTTCCAACTAGGATCTTAGTGTTTTTATTAGTGACAGGATTCTGAGCTATAGGCGCTATCAAACTAAACTCCACCTATCAAAAGTAAAGACAACTTTATACTAATTTTGATAAAACTACTAGGTATGGTTGAGTGATTGAAAAACCTTAGTATTTTTCCCTATAGCAACAAGAGAGGGTTGTGACGAAAAACACAATTTTACACATGGGTAATGGATGATGATGGACTTTGGATCTGCATGGTTAATGTACAAACATGGTGTCATTTGTGATATTGTAAGTGCATTGTGTATGTGAGTGTAAGGGATGCAAATGCCTATATGCGATGTGACTATTGAATGCAAATGCAAATGAAATGTTTTTGTATTTTTGATGCTTTCAATTGTTTTTGGCATTTTTATTATTTTGTATATTTTTGAATTTTCTTGTGTTTAAGTTGTTTTGTGTTTTTATGTGTTCCTTTTGACCAAAGGGCTTTAATATGACTTTGGAGCCTTTTGTGATGAATTGACCAAAGGGCTTTGAGAGGCCTTTGGATATTTTTGTGATGTTTTAACCAAAGGGTTTTAAGATGCCTTTGGATATTTTTGTGATGTTTTGACCAAAGGGCTTTAAGATACCTTTGGAGCTTTTTGTGATGAGTTGACCAAAGGGCTTTAAGATACATTTGGAGCTTTTTGTGATGGGTTGACCAAATGGCATTAAGATGCCTTTGGAGATTTTTGTGATAATTTTACCAAAGGGCTTTAAGATACCTTTGGAGCTTTTTGTGATGAGTTGATCAAAGGTCTTTGAGATGCCTTTGGATCCTTTTGTGCTTGTTTTTGCTTTTAATGTTTTTTGATTTGTTTGGATTTTATGGTTTCCATTGTTTTTGAATTTTTGCAGTTATTTGAATATTTTTGTTATTTTATTGTTTTATGTGTGGAATTATTTTAAATGGATGATGTTGAGAGGCTCTGGATCCTCAAAAACTTCTAGCATTGTTAGGTGATATGCCTCAGGCCCAATCTTCTCAGACACAATGTAGGGCCCTACCTAGTTTGCCATAAATTTATCTCACAAATGTGGTTGCAGTTTTGAGTTTTGCTAGTTCTCCTTAAGCACAATATCACCAACCTTAAAGTCTCTTATATGGACTCTAGTATTGTAAGCTCGCATTAGACAATCCTGATAAATGTGAAGATGCTCAAGAGCATTGATGCACCTCTCATCCTGTAAGGTCAGCTAATCCAGGTGAGCTTGTTGTGTATTGTTGTCATTTATGAACTCATTCAATGTGATGCATAATTCTAGGAGTTCCAACTCTAATGGCATGATGGCCTCAACACCATCTACAATAAAAAATGGCATTGCCTGAATGGGCATCCATATGCTATTCCTATAAGCTCATAATGCTAAAGGTAGTTGCAAATGCCAATTCTTGTGATTCTCTTTCACCGTCTTCTTCAATATGGCTACTATAATCTTATTTGAGGCTTCTTCTTGCTCATTTTCCTGTGGATAGTATGGTGTCACAAAACTATGTTGAATATTGAATTTGACTATTAAGGCTCACACATTTTTGTTTTTGAATGACGGTCCATTATTCGATATAATTTTGAAGGGTACCCCAAAATGGAAAATGATATTATGGAGCATGAACTTCACAATATGAGGACCAATTATTGACATCAAGGGGACCACTTATATCCACTTGGTGAAGTACTTAGTAGCCATTAGGATAAACATGTGTTAGCCTAATGACGAGGGAGATATTTTTTGATTAGATCGAACCCCCACTGAGAAAAGGGCCAAGCCGCTTGGATGGGTTGTAAGGCTTGAGATGGCAAGTGTGTCAAGTTTACATGATGCTAAAATTTAACACATTTCTTGACATATTCGCAACAATCATTTTCCATGGTGGGCCAGTAATAACCCATCCGAAGGATGCGCTTGACAATGACCATGCTATTAAAGTGGCCATTGCACATATCATCATGAGCTTGTGAGACTACCCAAGCTAATTCTTGGGGCTCTAAGAAATGAAGGAGGACTCCATCATAGCCTCGATGATACAATATACCTCCTAGCAAGACATATATTATCATTTTTTTCTTGAATACTCACTTCTCAACATGCGACAGTCCCTGTGGGACACTCCCAAGTTTTGGGAAATATTGTAGCTGCTATAACCAGTCCTGATATGCTACCACCTCAACAAATAATATGACCTGTTCCTCTTGTGATTCAATTTGCACAAACATATATTGAGAGAAATCTTGTGGTGAATAGTGGTACCATTCCCCATAGAACCCGGGGAGATCAAATATCCCCAAGGTATCTTCCTTAAGAATTGTGTGGCTTTACAAAACCAATCTTGGTTTGGCTCTATATGGATCATGTTAATAGACTCCTTGTTATTCAAAGACTCACACTGGATATTTGAATGTGAAAGCATTTTGACATGAATGGTAGTGAAATCGACAGATGGATTCTGAGGGATTAAGGACCCCAAATATGCCATGGTGTCTGTCAACCTGTTTGACCAAATATGGATAGCCTCGATGTCACACCACTCAAGTATGGATAGGTAGGTGTCAACAAGCTCCTTGTAAGATTTCAGGACTGGATCCCATCATTGAAATAATCCTTTGACTTGGTTGATTATGAGTAAGGAGTAACCAAAGATATTTAACCTTTTGATTCTCATGGAGATGGTTGTTTGGAGACCCAAGATTAGGGCCTCATATTCAATGTTGTTATTAGTGCAAGGAAAGTATAACTTGAATGAAAAGGGCATTGGAGCGCCTTGTGGCATGAAAAATACAATCCCTACACTACCTTCTTTCTCACACTTTGAACCGTTGAAGAACAAATTCATGTCAGCTTCATTTTCTAGTTCTTCAGGCTCGAGTGCTTCTGATAGTGCAAAGACTACATAATTAGGAAGCTCTATGGTGAGGGACCTACTATTCTAAAGAGGCACCTCAGCCAGTTGATCGGATATGACTTGTACCTTGACAAACTTTTATCTTATGAACTCTAGATCAAACTTTGTCAATAGCATGATCCACTTTTTAGTATGCATTTTATGATATGTCTTGCTTTGTTTGGATATTACATATGTTGTATGACCCAACATGTCGTGGTGCAATTTCTTGGTTGTGAAGACCACTGCTAAACATAGTTTCTCTACATATGCATATCCAACTTCGTAGCTCACCAATGTGTGGCTGATGTAATATATTGCTTTCTCTTTGTCTTGCATATTCTTTTGAGCCAACATGGTGCCCAAAGCAAAATAAGTAGCAGATATATACAGAAAGAAGGGCACGTGTGGCCTTGGTGGAGCTAGGAGTCGTGTCATTGCTAGGTATTCTTTGATTTTAGCAAAGGCTTTTTGACATTCTTTGTCCCATTGAAATGGGACCCCTTTTTGTAGTAGTCGATTCATGGGTCGACATTTTTCTGATAGCTGTGCGATAAATCACTTTATGGATGCTACTTTGCCCTATAGGCTTCTCAATTCATTGATGTTCATGGGTGGGGCCATTTCCAGGATATCATTTACCTTTGTTGGGTCTACTTCGATGCCTCATTTAGAAATGATGAATCCCAAGAGTTTTCTAGAAGTTATGCCAAAGATGCATTTCTTGGGGTTCAACCTGACATTATGCTCAATCAGGCGATTGAAGACCTTTTTTAGGGTCTCAGCATGCTCGTTACGTAGTAATTACTTGGCCAATAAGTCATCAATATAGTCTTCCAATATTTGATGCATGTAGTCATGGAAAATGTATGTCATCGCCCGCTGATATGTGGCACCAGACATGGTTTTATGTTGGTCTTCAGGTTTAATCCGAATATGATTGTAACCAAAAAATCTATCCATTAGGGAGAGCATCTCATGACCTACGGTTGCATCTACAAGAGCATCTATGTTGGGCAATGGGAATGAATCCTTTGGATTTGCCTTGTTGAGATCCTTGAAGCCCATGCAAATGCGGACTCTTCCATCAGGTTTTCCTATGGGTACCATATTTGACACCCATTCTGGATAGTCGATGGGAACAATAAAGACCACATCCAACAATTTTTGTAATTTGTTCTTAACCATCAAAGTGATGGTTGGATGCATCTTTCTTAGCTTTTTCTTGACCGATTTCTTTGTGGGGTCTATTGAAAGGTTGTGGACAACCAACTTTGGATCTAGCCCCGGCATGTCCTTGTAGGTCCAAGCGAAGAGATTTGGTCTCTCTTTCAGTAGAGGAATTATGATGGCCTGTTCTTCTAGAGATAATCTTTCTCCAAACTTGACTTTCTTTGGTTGAGATGGATCATCATTGATGTCTACCTCGAAAGTCTCCTCTATAGCCATATGTGACCCCTCCTCCAATTGATGAGGAGTGGGGATCAGATGAATGTCATCCGCTGGATTTATAGTCCCTACTGACTCAGGGTCCAAACTAGCATGATAGACATCATGCACACAACCTGATGCAAAATGGAATGGTTGCAACATCTCCTCACTAGGGAAGAAATCCTCAGGCTCTAGGGGTGAATCAACATGATCCCAATCGATAGCATCTATGTCAAGACATAGTGGTTTTGAAGGATCTGTTGGGTTATGGAGTGGAGTGGTCAAATCAATGGAGATCATGTTGATGGATGGAATGGAATCTCTAAGACCACATGGGTGAAACTCTACCTCGAGGGGGTGCTCTCTATGCTCATGATGAGGCTTTGGGGGCATCGAGATCTCAGGATCTGGGTGATGGATAGATGAAATGATAGGATCGTTAGGCAATAGTTGTTCTCTAAATGTTGGTAGATCCAAATTTACCATGCGATGAATGGCATCTAGATTTAGAGGCCTCCCAAAGAAGCAAAGGCCAGGATCTATAGCACGAAGTGTTGCTTCTATCTCAATAAGCAAGTTGATTGGGCGCAAGTGGTGAGGCCCCAGATAAGCCATCTTTGTTTCATCTTTGAAGTCATCATCGCTTATCCAAAAACCATTTGCATTTGTTTTTGCCCCTAAGATGGGGTGATGACTTGCTTGCGAATGTCCTAGATAGGCTAGCTTAGTCTCATCTTCATAGTCATCGTCACTTATGAAGAATCCATTAGCATTTGTCTCTAGCCCAACGACATGGCCTGCATGTCTTGGCTACAAGTAGGCCCTCTCTATTGAGTCCTCTGACTCATAGTTGCTTTCATCTGACATGTATCCTTCCTCATCTGAGATGTACTCACTTTCATTTGAGATGTAGCCACTCTCTATGTGGCCTGTCTAGGTAAGGTTTTGCACATATCGAGGCCCATGGTAGGCTAGTTCGGTTTCTTCTCCATCCTCACTTGGGACATAGCTATTCTCATCTTGCTCATATCTATGCAGTGGATCTTCCTCCCGTAGGATGGCTCCTGAGGGGTTTGCTTTGAGAGAAGACTCAAGGTGATATGTCTTAGGGGGTGTGATATTGACTATCGACACCCATTCGTCACCCCAAAAGTTTTGACCAGGGGGTCAAAGTGGGTTCCAATCAATGTCTTCTTTGAACCCAATGTTTAGCCTATCTAAGGCTACTTCTAAGGAGTCATTTCAACCCTGCATTTGATAGCCTAGACCACATATGTTAGTAGGCAGCTAATATTATGGTCAAAATGGTAGTCTATACCATTGATCATATAGGCCTAGGCCATAGCCATGCCAATGACACTATTCAAAGTATCTCAATGCAAACTCAGGGTTTGATAAGTAATGGACACTTGTGGTGAATGGCTCATCCTTATCATTCTCTAGTTCAAGAGTAGTGTGGGAATAGTCTAGCCTAGTGTATATGAAGTTATTCTGGTTGTGCATAATCCCTAAAGGTACCACCATCCCTATTGGTATGTTTGGGACTCTTGGCCATCCCATATCTTGTGCAAACTCAATGATTGGTGTGAAAGTAATATTTGGCACAAGATATTCTCCTAGCACTGTGTTGGCTAGGTGCACTGTAACCTGGGGTGTTGATGATATTGTTTATGATGTAGGTAATGCAGCATAAGTTACCTCCTCGACTCTCTCTTGGGAGTTTTCATTCTCCATGGGAGTAGGTATTTCTACTGCTATCTTGGTTGGAAACTCATGGGATCCTTCCTCCACTAAGGGTGTCTTCAAATTCTATTTATCCTTGGCTTTGTTAGTCAAAATTCTTTCAAAAGTGCCAATGGTTTTGGATGTAGGAGGTGGTGTCGATGTGGATGGGTCACCTCTCACTGATCTACTTTGGCTTCTAGGCTACATGGTTGGTGATGATGGTTTGATGTATAAGTGTGTTTATGGGAGGTCAAAACCTCCAGGTAAGTCAACTTGATGCACATACTTGAATGGCTCTTCATCAGACGAAACCACATGCACCTATCCCTCGTGCACATACTTGACGCATTGGTGCAAGATCGAGGGTATGCACTGCATGTCCCTAATCCAGGGGTGTCCTAAGAGGATGTTATATTGCATTGCCCCTTCCAACACATGACATATCCCAGGGATGGTATTATGTCCCACTTTTATAGGCAAAATGATTGTGCCTACTGTGGTGCATAGCGCATCATTAAAAGCCCTAAGGGTGTACAAAGTTAGGACGATGTTGGACTTGGGTATCTTTAAGTGCCCTATAGCCTTGGTGGTAATGATGTTAATTTATGAGCCTGTATCAATTAAAACCCACATGAATGGTATGTTATTGATAGATGTGATTATATGCAGAGGTGGGTCTGTTGTAGTAGTTGGAACTTCTTTGATTTTATTTTCATAAAAATGTATCACGGGCTCTTGGCACTATTGCACTTGCCCCATAAAATATGTGAATGCATCTGGGTTTTGGGTTTGGATCTCTATTGATCTTAAATATTGATCTTAAAATCTCCATTAACATATCCTTTTGCCTAGGGGACTATTTTATAAGCTCATAGATGGACAACTTGGCTAGAATCATTTGTAAATTTGTTCTAGTCTACTCCAAACAGTTACTATAGGTCTTAATGGGGGACCTGGAGGATTGTTTTGCACCTATCTCTATCGGTATGCAGTTGGTATATTGATGGTAGCTAGCAGTGGCTATGGTTACCCATATATTTGACTCCTAGTTGCTACATTGACCAACTCAACCATCCTAATGAATCATTTAATAAGTGGCTTAACGTGGATCTGGTTGACCTGCATGCCCTGATCCCTTTAGGCTTCATGATTGGGTAATGGGTTCCTGAATATACCCATATCCCTATTATTGGGAGCCAATGGGTTGTCAACCTTGAGCTCTCCCTTCTCAATCATGTTCTACACTACGTTCTTAAATCCCATGTAGTTTTTGATGTCATGCCCCGGTATCCTATGATATGGGCAATGGTGATCTTCTCTGTATCCCCTTGGCTTGGGATGGTTAGGGTCAAGTAGTTGTATGTCAAGAAATCTTATCCTCTGCACCTCATTCAATTGGTTGAATATCGATTGCATTGATTCATTCATAGGCATGAAGTATCGAGGTGGTCATCGCTCCCTATTTTGGCCTTGGTTGCTCTTGGGATCATAGTTAGCCGGTGGGGGTTATGCTTGATAATTTTGGGGTTGTTGTATGTTTCCCCTATGGTGCATGGCTAGTACTACTTGATTGACTTGGGTAGGCTTGGTCTGCTTCTGCTTGTTATTGTTTTTTTATTGTTCTTGCTCCACTCTTTCTTGTTGTGAAGCTTGAGGTCTCCCTCATCAACTTTTATGTCTTTGATGAGCTTGGCCTGAGCTAAGGCATATTAAAATGTTGCATACTACTGTAGCTATAGTAGTAGAGAGATATGCTTTGTATAACTCTTTGTGAACATTCAAACGAGCTCTTCTACAGGGACGGGGAATGATAACTTTACCATGAATTTTCTCCATTTATCCCCATAGTCCATCACTGGCTCATCATCATATTGCTTTAGATTAGCCAGATCAGATAAGTTCACCTTCTTCTTAGAACCAAAGGAGAAACACTCTAAGAATGCATTTATCAGTTGCTCAAAATTGGTAATGTTATGCTTAGGCAATTGGTTGAACCATTGGGTTGTGGCACCTAAGAATATCATGATGAATGTTCTCAACATCAAAGCATCATATTTGTCCATATGGAAGCATGCGTTCATGAAGTTGGTCACGTGTTCCTATGCATCTCCATCTCCCTTGAACTTATCCAACCTAGGCATCTCAAAGTGCCTAGGATATGCGGGACTCGGGACTGATGGGCATAAAGGCTGGTTGTGTATCTTGTCTAATGTTGGATTTTGTCCACTTGTGTCCTTCTCAAGAGACTTGACTCTCTCAATGAGCATTTGGTATACCTTCGAGGTGATAATATCATGCTCTTGAAGGTTCTCTCATGGTGGTAAGGGAGGTATTTCGATGTTTGCCTCAATTGAGCACCTATACTCTTCTCCCATGACCATGCTTGGAGGTGCAGGTGGGGGTGGTTCTTGATCTTCTATCCTTTTTTGGTCCCCACTGAGTTGTATTTGCTCGAGGCCTAGGTGTTGTTGATGTTGTGGAGCATGGTGAATATGCTCATATCTAGCACCTCTCTCATGGGGAGAATCGATATGTCTCTCATGTTGATACCTCTCACCAGCTATGTGTGCATCCATTCAAGCTAGCCTCTCTGCTAGCTCCTCATGCTCCACTCTTTCCTCTCTTAAGAGTTGCTCTTGTAAGCATAGGCACATTTTCCTATGTTCTTCTTGTTTGATATTTTCTATGCACTCTCGCTCAATGCGTAGCTCTTCTTCTAGCCTATGTAGGTGATCAAAGTGACCTGCTATTGATGGTTCATGTCTTTCTACCTCTGTGTGAGGGATTTTGATATTGAGGCCCCTTGGGGAGGTTCCTATTGTGTGTCTACCCTAATCTTCTAGGGTGACTTGCTTCGTGTATTGCATTAAGGGTTGAGTACACTCATGATCTAAAGTAATGTATGCACTATGGGGTCTCTTTGTAGCTTCATGTAGCTCATTGATGTGTCTAGTGGCTATACTACATGAACTTCCTAAATAAGAATGTTTGATAGCAATAATTTTTGGAGCTAGTCTCATGGAAAACTGATCCAACCCATTTAATTATCTAATTCTACATGGATGATCCCATGGAGTGCCATTAACACCAATTAGGTTGTGATCCAGAGGTATTTTCCCATATTTAGAGAGGCTATAGGATGTCCTTGGTCTACAAGCTGATGCAGGCCTGTTATCTTACCCCTCAATAGGTTGGTATATTCTATGTGTATGATATGATGCTTGGGATATTACCTCCCTTTCTCTCTTGTGCGATGATGGAGGCCTTGTTGCCTCCCCATATCAGTATGATGATGAAGTCCTTGAAGCCTCCATGTGTTTGTGCGATGAGGGAGGTCATGATGTCTTTGCATGTCGGTGTGAAGAAGGAGGTCATGATGCCTCCGTGTGTCTATGGGAAGAAGGAGGTCATGATGCCTCTATGTGTCTGTATGATGAGCGGTGCCATGATGACTCCTCATTCCCGTGTGATGAGGGGGGCCTTAAGGCCTCCTCATGTTTATGTGATGGAGAACCAAGAAGTGGATATCTCACTGGGGTCTCTCGTGGAGTCCCCCAATAGTTGAGTTGTCACCCCTAAGACTTGTCGAACTTCGTCCAACGACATTATGGGTGGGCGACTCAATGCTAGTGTGTTTGTGAGAGTTAGGAGCACTAATTTCCCCCTTGATCATGGACCGAGGGTGGTTGCTCTATGTGTTCACCATTCTGACTTGTGTGTTATCTTGTTAATTGGATTCCAAACCATACAAACAAAGCAAGCATATTTTTATCTCTTTTAAGGATTATCATGTTTCCCTAAACTATCTAGTGTGTTTGGATGTGTTGATGATCTTGTCTTCTTATCTATGCTTTGGAATTGGAATGAGGGAACTCAATCAAAGTGGAGACTAAGAACACTAGTGTCAAACATGATTTCTCAAAAGAGTCTAGGGTACACCGCTTAAATCCTAGTGGGGGGTTCACCTAGCTCTTCCACTATGAAATAGTGGGAGATAGTTTGAACACAAGTGCCTTGTACAAGCTTAAAAATTGCTCTCTATCCCATCTAAGGACCTCTAGGGGCAAATTCGATGGAAGGAGATGAATTCCAACATCACCGGTATGAATTGGGGGTCGGTGATGAAATCCAACCTTACCAATGTTATGATAGAACGTGCAAGTGTGTGGTGTTATTTTTAGCTTTTGAAATATAAAATGATGCATCAACCAACATACATGCTTTAATTTACTACATGCCTAAAAAGAACATTTTGTCTTCAGAAGGATGCATGTTTAATGTAATCTAGATGATCTTTATGTAATGCACTTCCTACTTTGTGAATGGGCGGTCATTGATTGGGCCACATGCAAGCAAACCAACATACAATGGTCTAGCACACTGGATACTAGGGCAGACCTTATAGGTAGAGGTCTGTTGTTCCTAGTAGTGCCTAGAGGATACTGAAGAAATCTAAGAAACTTATAATGTAGTTTTCATTTCATTTTCTTCATTTTTCCCTACTTAGATATGTTTTTTCTTAATGTTTCTAAAAAATAAATGCAAACAGAAAGTCACATGGAATCATATATATGCACCAACCTCAATTCCTTTTCTAGTGATGCCCTTGGTTGACCTCTATCTCTATCTTGTTGCTAGTCGCTATCGACCAGAGCGATTGAATCTAGTTGATATTGACTAGAGCGGCTAAGTCTAGCTGCTAACAACTATAGTGGCTAAGATATGTTGGTCGATGTTGATAAGAGCAGCTAGACTTGCACATATGAATCATTAGTAAATTGGCCAAAAAACAAAAACCTGGTGGGGGTCCCACCGTGATCACCATTTGTGCGACCCCAAGAGGCGTGCACCACATTTGAGGCCCATGCTTGCAAATGTGTTTATTATTATACCAAAAATGAAAGGAATGAACATGCAGATGAATATGCAAATGAAAAACAAGTAAAGTATACCTTTTATTGATATTTCCAATCCATGGTTACATATTCATCCCTCTGAGGGATACCCAAGTACAATAAGTTACAAGTGGGGCATGATCGGTGGTGGAGAAAGTCCCCTCGCAAAGGGGTGGTGCACCTTCGCAGGCTTCCCACTTCCACACATGAACTTGTATGAGGGCTCATAGATGCCTCCTTCTCCTTCTCTCATCTAGGAGGGATCCTATGTTCTGAATGCCTCGATGTGGTCCTGTAAACCTATAGATTTGCATGCATGGAAACAACAAAACATGATGAGTAGTACGGGCCACCTCTTCGGAAGAGGCTCTTGTTAGAAAATATGGTAATCCAAATAAACAAGCACAATACGAATTGAAATACAACAAATCTAAGCAATATGCATATGGAAATCAGAAATGCTACTCTAAATGCAATAAAAGAGACAGATATATGCTAAGCTTTGGAAATGACAAAATGCTAATAACTAAGGAATCGACTATTCTAAAACTTGGTGATGACTATGGTACACTGTCAGAGACAACGACCTCTAATTTAATGGTTACCTTAGGTCTTATGGGCTATGGTCATCGATCCCTTTCTCAAATTGATGTTCAAGGGTCACCTGGTGTGTCTCCTACACTGAATGGTGATTGGGCACGATGAATTTGAATAATGATATGTGAATGTAGCTCAGTTGAATGACACTTTGATGCTCTCCCAATGGGTGTATCTTGGCTCTCCATTGCGACAGGGCTTCACTGCTTAACTCTCAAACTTCTTAGATCTTTTGCTTCTTGTGGGAGGGTCTATATGTAGACTTCCCTCTTAGGGTTTGGACCTTGGCTTCCTAGAGAAGCTTCACTCCAAATCTGCATGCGACTAACCATTCTTGGGGGAATGCATTAGTCATAATTTTGCATTGAAGGGGTAGTTAGGAGTGTAGCACCCTAAAATTGGCGCAGTAAAATTGTCATAATTACATTCACCTTAGTAAATAATTTAAAATTCAAATTTAACCTCCCAAACCGCCCGTTAACCGTCGGGTAATCCGTTTCCCCTTTTTCGTGCCATTTTTAGAGGTTGTTTTGACCGTTTGACGATATCGTCGCCGATCGTACGATATCGCCCCGTATCTGACGATTTCGTCTGGGCTAGGACGTCCATACGATCTTGTCGCAAAACTAATTTTGCAAAATTAGCTTCTGTTCCAACGGGCCTCTAATCCGGGTAGAAGCGTGTCTCGCGCCGTTAGAGACCCTCCCCGTTGGAGATCTCCCAAATAGGGATGATCTCCAACCTCCTAACTACTCCCCTAAGCCTATTTAGTCCCTAGGACCTTCCCTTCCCAACCCCTGGCTGAAATTCTCTGTAACTTAGCTTCATGCACGTTAAATCATCCTAAGTTTTCATTTGCAGTAGTCCTATATCAATTTTGTTGCAGGTATCATCTTGTTTTTCAGCCGGAGCAAGCATACATCGTCGTCGACGAACCTGTTCAGATCGGAGGCGATCCTGTCGAATCAGAGACGATTTCGTACTGATGCGAGATGATCTCGACTGCAGTCCACATTGAGGCAATCGTGCCATAAGTTTGCATTTTTTCACCTTTTCTCTTGTTGTTTTATTCTGCAAATTAGCTAGTTTATTTGATATTTTATGTTATATTGCATTTTGGAGTTCACCCATCTAGATCAAAGGCATAATTAATCCATAATTGTGATTTAATTAGCATCATTCATACATGTTTCGTTCTTTAAGTTTCAGTTCAGTATTGTCATTGTTATTTTGCACAGTTTCCCTCAACTAGAATAGTAGTATTCTCTGTATTTTGCATCTGTTCTTCTGTTTGTAGGTCTCTGACGAATTCGTCTGATGAATTCATCAGATCTCAGATGATCTTGTCTGATCTCAGATGATTCTGTCGAATTCCAGATGATCCTGATTGCTTCAAACATCGAATCTCCATCGACATCCGGGTCAGGTATTCTTCTTATTCTTCCTTAATTACTTTGTTTTTCTGTCTTAAATTTGTTCTCTGTATTCATTAAATCTGCATTTTCATATAGATTAATTTAGACTCATTTGGCCAAACCTAGGATATGAATGCTTAAGGTTAAAAACGAACACATAAAAACACATTCCAAACCTAGGCGTGGAAACTGCCATTAAATGTTTCCTGGTGAACCCACCATCCGTCGAAAAATCATCAAAATACACCTCCCTTGAGAGGCGGGACCTTCGCAAAGTCCTCTCAGTCCGAGGTACCATGACATCCTTTTCCCATCCTCCTTTCGGGCACGGATCCTATAGCCTGAAGGTAAGGATGCGAAAAATTTGGAGCGATACATTTTGGTGAACCCGACGTGAATGCATCATAACCTTTTGAAAACAAAAACAAAGAAAAAAAAAAAAAATAGAACAACTAAAACATAGATGCATTTTAAAACATTTAAAGTTTAAAATCATGTTTAGATGGTAGCTCCTAAGAAAATATTAGCAGTTACTATAAATGTAGAAAACCAATTGGCAGCCGTAGAAATCAATTCTATGCTTAATGTGCCTGAAACAAGTAGAAATCAATTCCCGTGGAACGAACTTGATAGAAGACTTAGTCTCATCTCATCTAGGTCCACACAACTTAAGCAAATCAAGAGGCTAGTCCTAGATAGAATCCTGGATCCTCATCAACTAGTTTTTTATCATGAACTTCAGAGAGCCTCCCATAGATGGTTAGCTTATAGGAGAGCTCTAGTATCTTCGAAATTGTTCACCTTCGAGGAATACCTCGAGAACGCAGCCATTGTGCACCAGTTCCTAGGTTGTGTAGAAGACCAAGAGGTTGTTCTTACAGATAGGGAAATATGGAATAGAGTTCCGCGAGCCGTGCTATATCGAGAGTATTGCCATGAGCTTTACTTTTATCAACCAAAGATCTGAGACAGATAATATCACTATAGCTCTTTTCATCAAATTTTTAAAAGAAAACTTTCAATTTGAAGAAGAACACTTCATGACTCCTGAACAACTCGAGCCTATTAATGATATTTATAAATTATTTATAGAAAACTAGATTATTACTTTTAGTCTTATTTCTTGCATTTATTGTGTTGATTGTCTTTACAATATTATTTCAAAAACAAAGAAAAACTAAAAACTAAAAAACTAAAAAACATAGCAAAAACTTAAACATTTCATTTCAAATATTGTAGTAGGTATATAGTAAATATATACCTCTTAATTTGTTGCATATAAAAATATATATATATATATATATATATATATATATATATATATATATATATATATTTGTTGAAATCAAAATTTAGCACCATGCCTAAACTTAGGAATGGTAAAGAAACTTTAGGAGAAGAAGAAGATTGGTTACAAGATACAACTGGAAACCCAAATGTCCTTCCTGAAGATCCAACTTCGGAAGGAAAAACTCTAGTTCAACCAGAAGATGACCTAGGTGAAGATAAGGAACAAGAAGGAAGTGTTAAAGAGGATGGATCCTCATCCCCTAGAGTAGCTCCAAATGGAACTATTGCTTTTGACAACATAGATCATTTCAAGAAATTTCTCAATGATAACATTGATGACCTTAATGTGGCAATTCGTATTGATAAAGGGCAAATTAGTGACACTCAGGCAGCTTTGGAACATATGTATGATGTGCGCATTAATCCCTTATCTTTCATTGATCAAGAAAGTGATAAGGCTGGACCATCCAATACGGATATGGTCTCTATGATTCAAAACATGTCAAAACAATAGGCTATCCAACCTCCTAAGGAACCTCGTTATTCAACCTAAAATCATTCCCACACAAAAGAAACCTTCCTTCACTACTTTATTCCGCCAAACTATTGAGCAATATGCTTCAAGTAAACAAAAACCTAAAACGAAGCCAAATACAAATTTTCAACAATCTGAAATACATCATAATACAACTTCAAAATTCCTTCATAATACTTTTCCTACCAATAATTTGCACAATAGTAACATGGCATCTAATCTTCATGTTCTGCCATCATATGCCCATAAAACCCATGTCAATGCCCTACCGAACCAATATGGGGGCAAACTAGTAATCCTGGAAGCCATGGTGAAACAGATTAGCTTCGCGTATGGACCAGATAGATCCCTACCGTCCCTCGTATAATTATCGAGAGATATGTAGTCAACCTTTGGATCCCATAGTTGTAGCTCAACCATACCCTAAGCATTTTCCCATGCCTATCTTGCCTATATATAAAGGAACCGAAGATCCCATAGAGCATCTTCGCATGTTTAGGATAGCATGTCATGACATATCGCATGATGACTTGCTATTATTAAAAATGTTCCCAAAAAGTTTAGGTGGAATGGCATTAGAGTGGTACTATCAATTGCCCACTCATTCTTTGAGAAACTTCGAAGAAACAACGGAATCATTTGTCCATCAATTTAGTGCCTACATCGAGAGGCATGTAACTATTAAAGATTTATACAATTTAAAACAAGACAAAGATGAATGTTTTGCCGATTTCTTAGCTAGATGGAGGCAATTGATAGGAAAACTGCACTTTGTGCTACCTTATAGGGAAATGTTGGACATTTTCATCAACAATTTACAAGAACAAATATCTTATGAGCTATCGACTGCTACCTTAACTACCTTCGATCAAGCTATAGATTTAGCTCGAAGAGTAGAAGATGCCCTCATTAGGAGAGGCCAACTTAGGAAGAAGGATGATGAGAAAACATCCAGAAATCAATATAAAAACAAACAAGTCGTCGGTGACGGAGTCACTGACAGTAGAAATGTTGCTAATATCAATGCAACAAAGACAACAAAAAAATTTATATTGAAACCTCCTGACAAGCCTCCTCGAGAATTTACTAGATTAAACCAACCCTTATCAACTATTTTACCTCAATTACTCGAAAGAGGTTTGATCCAATTACCAGCTATCCGGGAACCTGATCCAACTATACCCGGATACAGAGCCGACTTACACTGTGATTTCCATAGAGGACCTGGACATTCTACCAACGCTTGTAAAAGGTTGAAACATAAAATACAGGATTTGATTGACAATAATGAAATGGAAGTGCAAGCCTTCCAACCTAAACAAAACCCTCCTAATAATACTCAAAAGACCGTTCCCCAAAATCAAAATCAAAATGCCAATCAAACTCTAGACATATTTCAACACCCTTTACCACGACATGGTAAAGAGGTAGCCAATCAAATCGAACATCATAATGTTCCCCCTCCTACCCGATATGTAGGAACCATTAGCGGACAATTACCTGTTCAGGATCCTCAAATATTTGACACAACCTTATCCCTGGTTACGACCAGGCCCTTACATAATTTTCAAACTTCCGATTCTAGTGATATAGAATCAGATAGTGAAAGTGAACTAGACATTACTTCAAACCAATCGAATAGTTCTAAAAATGAATCAGATCCTATTCAACCCATCACAGATGCTATGGTTCCAGAAGAACCATTTCCTAGACGAGTTACTACTCGACCTTCTTCTGATATATTCCTTTCTAATGAACAAGCCATCAATGCTCAACCGAGACCAGTTCAACGTCTTCATTATAACATTGTAGGTACCATTGGAGTCGTCACCCGACAACAAGCTCAAAATTCCCAACAAGAACCAAACCAGAACGATGGATCGGCTCCATTCATTTTGAAAAACCCCAATAAAGGGAATCATGCTCCTACTGTTCAACCTAAACCCCCTTACAATATTAATGAGCAATTGTCCAATACTACGGCCTTAATTTCCTTTTGGATTTATTAAGATCCTCTCCCACCCATAGGGATGAGTTGATGCTTACATTGAGCCAAATGATGGTACCTCAAAACATTCAACCTCAAGCTATGGCCAATACTATCATCACTCGAGAGATTGATTGTATTGACTTCCGAGATAAAGATATCCCACAACACAGTTTACATAAGGATAATCCCTTATACATTACTGCTCTAATTGGAGATGTAGTCGTCAAAAGAGTTTTGATTGATAATGGCTCATCTCTAAACATTTGCACTTTTGACTTCTACCAACGATTTGGCTTTAGAAGTGATGAAATGAAGAAAACTGATATGATTATCAAAGCTTTTAATGACGAAACACAAGAAACGTGTGGAGTTATTACCCTCCCATTGCAAGTTGGTCCTAGAACCCTAGAAACAACCGTGTTTATTGTACATTGCCCAACATCGTACAATATACTTTTGGGTCGCCCTTGGATCAACGCCATGCGAGCGGTCCCATCAACCTTACACCAATGTGTTAAATTTGAGTTTAAAAATCAGTTGGTCACTATCCATGGTGACCCTAGACCTTTTGATATGTGTGCTTTGGCAGAACCCGTTGGAGTGAAATTTTGCCCTCGCTCCGTCGTCCACACATCCTAGTTCTTATTTTTCATCTAAAACTATGAAACACACACCCATAACTTCACCTATTTCCCTCCATTAATTTCATCCTCCTATATAGACCAACAACCCTCTAAACAAATCATTTTAGAACCTCAAAAAGATCTTAAATCTACAACCAATCCTTCAAGTTCTATCCCTATAAATTCAAAACCTATAGACACATCTATCATTCCTCCCACATCTAAAGATATAGGTAATAAGCCTTCTACATCTTATGCCCTTTTTGATGAACTTTTACCAGATTTATCCACAACCTTAATATCAAAAAACAAATGCTTTCATGCAAGATTCAATTCTTTTAAATAAATTGCCGCCATCTCCTCGTACTTTGGGCCTCCCACAACCTATGGGAAGTACTTACCAAGTCGGGAGTTGTGCCTTCATTTATAAAGGATATGACTGGGGAAGAATCCCTCGAAATATCAAAACTCATCATGAAGGATATGCTCGGTGTTATTTTACCAATGATTATATTAAAGCTAAACCCATGATGCTTAAAATGGGATATAAAGGGAAAGGCTTGGGACCTTTCCAAAATGGCATGAAAGAACCTTTCGAGGTAGAACCGTGGCCTGCCCGCTGTGGTGTGGGCCTATTTCCTAGTAAGGGTCAACCCTTTCCTTTTGACGATGATGATCACGTCATATGTTATCAAGATTATTTGGATAGGCATGTTGATTTGCCTCTTAAAAATCAGTCATTTTCATGCAACATGCTATCCATAGCTTACCCTGAAATGATTGTTGACCCCGATGAAGAGTTGGAAGGAGATATCTTCCATGATGTCTTCGTTGAAGAGATGTTACACAATGGATTTTATTTTGATGGTTCTATACCAACTATAGCCCAACTTGAGGCCACTAATCCTCAAGATGAATTATCTAAATTAACCTTACAAGAATTACAAGAATTGGGCGTTTCACCCGCCCCACCTAATTTTGAAAGAGATCTACACATGGAGGTAGAAAACGTCATTAAAATTAATATTGGAACTGAGGACAATCCTCACATAATCAATATTGGATCAGAATTAAGTCAAGAAAAACAAGAACAATACATTGCATTTCTTAAAGAGTATGAAGATGTCTTCGCTTGGACATATGAAGATATGCCAAGTCTAGACCCTTCTGTAGTCATGCATCATCTAGTGGTCCATCCGGATGCTAAACCTGTTAAACAAAAACTTAGAAAAATGCATCCCAAAGTGGCTCTGCTAGTCAAAGGGGAGTTAGAAAAACTCCTGAATGTTATCTTTATACAAGCTATTGATTATGCGGAATGGATCTCAAATGTAGTTCCAATCACCAAGAAAGAAGCTACCAAAGTTAGGGTTTGCACAGATTTTAGAGATATTAACGCTGCATGCCCTAAAGATGACTTTCCTCTTCCAAACATGGATCAAATCATTGACTTTACTGTCGAGAGTGGGATGATGTCCTTAATGGATGGATTCTCCGATTATAATCAGATCAGATAGCTCCTGAAGATCAGGCTAAAACAGCCTTTATTACCCCTCGGGGTACCTTTTGCTGGAAAGTGATGCCATTTGGCTTAAAGAACGTAGGTGCAACTTATCAACGAGCTATGACCTATATTTTTCATGATATGATGCATGATATCCTACATGATTATGTAGATGATATTATAGCTCGCTCTATTATTGAAGATAATCATTTAGATGATTTGAGAAAAGTTTTTAATCGATTACGAGAATATCTTATTCGATTAAATCCAAAAAAATGTATATTCGGAGTTAAGTCCGGTAAACTATTAGGGGTTTTAGTTTCTTTACGTGGTATTGAAATCGACCCTCTCAAGATTGCGGCCATCACTGATATGCCCGCACCTACTAATATATCTGAATTACGAAGTTTACAAGGTAAACTTCAAGCTATCCGTCGCTTCATTGATAAGTTGGCGGACAAAACTGGTCCCTTTCTTAAACTCCTTAAGAAGGATGTCCCTTTTAATTGGGACACCGAATGTAGAGAAGCTTTTGAACTTCTCAAACAATACCTCCTTAATCCACCCGTGCTTTCACCACCTAAACCCGATCGCCCATTTCTCCTATATATTTCAGCTTCAGATTCTCCCTTAGGAGCTATGTTAGCTCAACTTGATGATGAAAAGCGAGAACGTGCTAATTATTACATTAGCCGAACCTTCATCAGTTATGAAACCCGCTACACAACATTAGAAAAACTATGTCTAGCCGTCGTGTTTGCTACGCAAAAATTACGACACTATATGCTTAGTCAAAAAACTTATGTCATTGCTAAATACGATCCCTTGAGATATCTCATGAGTCGACCTTATTTATCGGGTCGCACAACCAAGTGGGTTCTTGCTCTAAGCGAGTTTGATCTCACATTCATAGGACAGAAGTCTGTTAAGGGTCAAATCATAGCAGATCAATTAGCTGCTGCACCCTTAGAGTCTACCCATCCCCTCATCATCGAATTTCCTGATGAATGCCTTCAATTAGAGGCCGACCATACTGAACAATGGTCCTTATACTTTGACGGAGCCCGATGCATGAGTGGGGCTAGTGCGGGTATTATTTTAATATCCCCACAAAAACATCTTATTCCTCTCGTCCTTCAAATTGACATTTGCTTGCACCAACAATATTGTTGAGTATGAAGCTCTAATCCTTGGATTACGAGCTGCCTTAGCGCTAAAAATTAAACATCTTTTAGTTTTTGGTGATTCTCAACTGGTTATAAACCAAATTAATGAAGTTTATCAAACCAGAGATGATAAACTGTGCCCATATAAGGCCTATGTTTTACAATTAATGTCTTTATTTGATCAAGTTACCTTGGAAGCTATTCCTCGAACTAGCAACCGTGCAGCTGATGCTATGGCCGCAGCTGCATCTCTCCTACCCTTGGAGTTAGATGACGAATATGCCACTATCATTATTCGTCGACTCCAGGAACCCGCTTCAAATAAGTCATGCTTAGAGCCTTTGGATGTGTTTCTAATCAATGAAACTACTCCCGAACCTTGGTATACAGACATATTTGATTTTCTCCAAAATGGGACTTTCCCTGCCAATTCTAATAGAAACTAGTGTCGGTTATTACGTCGACGAGCAAGTCGATTTGTAATAATTGGCAATACTTTATATAGGAGATCTTTTGAAGGTATCCTATTAAGATGTTTAAACTTAGAAGAGTCTAAATCAGCCTTGAGTGAAGCCCACGATGGATCTTGTGGAGGACACTTTAGTGGTAGTGTCATTGCTAAAAAGCTCCTTCGGATAGGATACTTTTGGCCTACCATGGAAACGGATGCACATGAGTATGTGCGCCATTGCGACAAGTGCCAGAAACATGCTGACCTTGTCCATGCGCCTGCCCAAGAACTGCAGGCTATTTCATCTCCTTGGCCCTTTTCTAAATGGGGTTTAGACATTATTGGCAAAATCAATCCGATGTCATCTGATGGACACAAGTTCATCATAACCGCCACTGAGTATTTCACGAAGTGGGTCGAAGCTATGCCTTTAGCTTCCTGCACCGGCACACAAGTCTCTAAATTTATTTTTAATCAAATCATTTGTAGGTTCGAAATTCTTGCAAATCTCATCTCTGACAATGGAACTTGTTTCAAAAATAAAGATGTTAAAAAATTATGCCAAAAATATAAGATTCAACATCGCCGGTCCACTCCCTATTATCCTCGTGGTAATGGTCAAGTAGAAGCATCTAACAAAACCTTAATCAAAATTCTCAAAATATTGGTCAATAAAACTGGCCGTGACTGGCACATTCAATTATACCCAACCTTGTGGGCCTATCGAACTAGTGTTCGAACCCCCACGGGAACTTCACCATTTGTTTTGGTTTATGGTGCTCAAGCAGTTTTTCCATTTGAATTGGAAGTTCCTTCTTTGGCTCTGCTACTTCAAGATACCGAAGTAGGAGATGAATATCGAGTCGGCAGACTCAGTCACTGGAACTCCTAGATGAAAAATGCATCAATGCTTTGGAGCATCTCCGTGCTTACCAAAACAAGCTTAAAAGATCATATGCTAAGAAAGTTCGTCATCGATCCTTTGAGATCGACGACCTTGTTTTAAAAGAAAATCAAAAAATACAAATGCAACTAAGGACCTTAAAGGTAAATTTGAGCCCAACCGGCTTGGACCATACATTATTACTGCTAAATTTGAATCAGGAGCATACAAATTATCTACCTTAGATGGTAAAGAACTTAAAGAACCCATGAATATTTTGCATCTTAAACGTTACTATGCATAAATTTGGTCATTTCATCCATGTATATATTTGTTTAAAATATTTCAAAATCACTATCTTGTATTTCTTTCAAATTTATAAAAATCCAAAAACATCAAAAACATTCATAATCATCAAAAATCTTCAAAACTATTTGTTGCATTTATTTATGGCACTTGTTAAATTTTTTGCTCAAAAACAAAAATAAAACCAAAAATCAAAATAATGATAAAAATATAAAAACAACAATATGCTTGACTCTTTCAAAACCAAAACAATATAAAGAAGAAAGAGGGAGTCAACATTCTCAAAACTTCTCAAAAGTTGATTTATATATATTTTCTTACAAATGTTGCAGTTATATGTTTCAAATTATTTTTGATAAATTAGCATTTATTTGGAATCCCTCACTTGCACACTCACAAAAATAAATATCTTGATTTTATCTAGCATGATTACTAATCTCTCTTATATCAAAGTCCACAAAATTCAATTAAATAAAGTTTGAGCATAGAGAATTGATCTTGTTATTTACTTAAACCAAGCACATCTTTTCACAATAAAATGATTATATTTGTAATTTCCATGTTTTGCTACATAGTAGAAGTGATTTCTTGAGCGAAAAGTTTCCCCTGCTATCCTATCATGCACATGGTCTAGAATCTTTGAGAATTGGCAAAAGGACAAGCTCACCCCTACCCTGAATAAAAATCCCTTGCTCTACAGCTAATCCGAGCAAGTATCCCTAGCAAAGAAAAAGAAAAGAAAAGTTCAAGAAAAAAGAGAAAAGAAAAATGTTATTTTATATCATTACAGCAATATTTCAAGCACTATCTCAAAAATCAAGAAAAAAATACAAAAAGAAAAAGAAGCAAAGTTCAAAAGAAAAGCAAAAGAAAGCAAAAGCAAGAAAGCAATAAAATCCCTTTCCCTACCCTTTGAAAAGAAAAGAAGGGTTGATGAGCTTGAATCCTTGGAATTCTCAATTATTCGAAAACTGTGAGGTAAGCCCCATAACAGGTGGTTTGTGCCCAACCCGCTTGGCCTTGGGTAACTCCTAGCGTGGTGATATGTCCGTCACATTAGCGACCTTCTTTTGTACAGACCTATGTCCGCTTATGGATTAGCTAGCTCTTGATAATCCGACCTACATAGTAGTCTAGTATGGTTATATGCATCTACATCATGGTTAATGAACACTTATTTGGTTTCTTCAAATCACTTGTATCATATTATCTTGCTCAAAACTCGTAAATGCACAAAGCAATTGCACACACATTTGTATTTGAGAGATTTTGTGTATCATTATGATAAATCAAGATCGGAAATGAATTCACATATGCACATGGGATTCCTTATAAATCTAACTTTTGTCTTCAAAATACTTTGAAATATTATTTTTGCAACTTGTTTGGAATAAATCAAGTACAATTGTTTACCATAAAGACAACTATATAATAGAAAAATCAAAAATTTCTTTCAAAATATACAATCAAAACATATATATCTAGTTGACTTTCGCGACGATGGTATAGTTCCAAAACCAAAATTGGAATTTTATGCCTAGCGCAAGTCCTCATTTTCATATTTTCTGTTTATCAAAAATCAACCATGCAATAAAACTATCTTTTTTGGATTTTCGCGATGATGGTATAAGTCTATACCTACATATTCTATGCCTAGCGCAAACCATCGTAACAATTTTTATTCCCCATTTATTTAAAAATCATGAAAACCATATGACTTAAATCATTATTTTACACAAATTATGCTTTTAAAAAGCAAACCCATTTTCATTATTTCATGTCATTATGTCAACCTTCAATTTTGCAAAGATGGTATAATTCCTAAAGAATTATCCAAAATTTTATCACACTTAGGAATTTATGCCTAGCAAAAATCATTTTAACATTATTTCATGCATACTATTTTCATGAAAATCTGAAAACAAACCATCATCATCATCATCATTTGCACTATTGCACCAAAGTCTTAAGACAGTTTCTTAAGCACTCTTTTACTTTTAACAATATTTCTATACTGGGATTAGCTTGACGACCGAGTGAGCAACGACTCCATGAAATGGTCTATACTAGCGACAATGTCCTTTGAAATTATTGTTAGAAGTCTCTTTTTATTTTTTATCACATTTCATCACAAACAATCAATTTGTTACATCAGATTATTTCATTTAAAATATTATAGCATGACATCAAAGTTATAAATTTTCAAAACGACATAATTTTATGAATCCTCAATCCAATTATCAAATTAATCAATCAAACATAAAAGCATCATAAGCATACACATAATACAAGTCATATGATCAATAACATATCATATATATGTCAACAATATATATACATCATCAAAACCGGATTGGTATGCCACAATCTGCACCTCGGCATACTCAATCCTCTATCAACAAAAAATAATAATACAATGTCGATCCGTACAAAGTCGTGCAGCCCTCTAGCCTCGAGAGCCCCTCGAGCTCTCCGCCTCATCTCCTCCCCCACCCTGAGGTGGACGAGGTGGCCCCATCGTAGTCTGAGTAGTCCTAGTCCTCGATCGGGACGTGGTCCTCGACGACCCGATCCTGATCGGATCTGCAATGTTGGCTGGCAGGGGTAGTCTATCCGCCTCTGGCACCAGATGATAATACAATGTCTGATAGAAAGTGAGTTGGGCGATAGCCCGTGTCAGCTCTCCGCAGCTCGCCCCTCCGCCCTGTGCCCTGAGGCATGCAATCTCGTCTCGTAGCCGTGCCACCTCAGCTCGATGGCGTGCAGCCTCATCCTGTAGAGTCTGCACCTGTCCTTGGATACGATCTCTCTTCGCTCGAAGAGTAGCCATCTCGCTACTCTCTCCCGTGTCAATGCCCTTGCCCTTATCGAGCGATGGTGGCCTCTCCCTCTATGGAGATGGGGGTCTCGCCTCCCTCCTCTCCCTCTACCGTGGCCTCTCCTGTGCCTGTGGCCTCCTCGGCTCTCTCCCGTCGTGACCCTGGGCCGCCTCCATCGCTGCCTGGCGTCGCCTCCCTATCCGATGCACAACCGCATGTATCGGACCCTACGCCCTCATCATCCGAGGAGGGCGGATGCCTGCGTACTAGGCATCGTAGCCATCGGCTACCCCTGCATCGTCACCATCCACTGGCTGGATGGGGGCATCGTCTGCGTCCTGGCTCCAGAACCGCTGCATGTCTGGAGCCCCGCTAACTATGGTGTTATCCCGGATAGTCCGAGAAAACTCATAATCCCTCAAAGATGGGATCCCCTGTTGTAGACCGAACTGACGCAAAACTCGGTCATAGCGGTGGAGCTCCACCTCTCCCCTCTCCATCCATAGCCAGCAAACTCGCCTGACGTGAGCCAACTCCTGTCCGTCCTCGGCCCACCCTGGATGCTCCCTCCATGGCCTCCAGGTGATCTGGTCTGGGACTAAGTCATCCAATAGTCTCCGGGACATAGGGAGGTCGATCCGCCATTGTGACCCTCTCCGGAGCCACCAGTAGAAGACTCGGGGCCTCTCCCCGTCTACCCCTGTCAGAGGAAGCCCTACCGGCCTCCGCACTGCAATGTGCTCCCAGCACCAAACTTGTAGGAGCGATGTCATCACCAGACATCGGCCGCCCTTGTACATGACCCCATACAGGATCCTGTACAATCGGCATAATACATAACTGCCCCAAGAGAACCTATAGCCGTGGTCCCGCATATCGTAGATCACATCTCGCCAAGCATCCACGACACCCTCGCACCCGCTCTGGTGGCACAACAAAAGTCCACCAACCACTCCATCTAGCACCCATGTGAGTCTGGATGCTCCAAGCATCTGGCGTAGTGCCTCGATATTAACTCCGCCCTTCTCTAGGGTGAAGCTCGGGTCACCACATAGTCGTCCCATAGCGTGGCCCTGATTGGCCGTAAGAGTGATCAATCATCCTTGTATGGGGATTCTTAGAATCCTCCATACATCCTCTAGAGTGGGAGTCATCTCCCTTATCGATAGCCAAAAACATGAGGAACCCGGATACCATCTCTCTGCTAGGGCTGTTAGTAGCCCCATATCTATGGACACCTGTGGCATCTCTGCCACATGCTGGTAAGCCCGCTCGTGCGCACTGATCTCGCTCCGCCTATGTGAGAGCGGCCAAGTCATCCCTCAAACCTCCATACTTCCATTCCCTGCTCTTTAGCAAACCTCTCTTGCAAACATAAACAACAAAACAACAAACAATCATTAATAAACAATTCAAGTAATTAATAATGCAAGTTAAAATTCAATTTTATGCAATTGATGATATCGCCCACTATTGGACGATATCGTCCCAAATTTGAGCAGAATCGTCTCCGATTTTGCAAGCCGAAATCGTCTCTAATTTGACGAAATCGTCCCCCTTTCGCCGATTTCGCCCTTGGGCGAAATTGATGAAATTGAGACGATTTCATCGAAATCGGGACGATTTCGTCCCGACGACGTCGACGGCCCAAAAACGGCCGTGATGCTCAAAATTCATCTAAAAATTACCTACAAAGCATGTAAAATTAAATTAAAGCATTCTAGTTAAGTCTAGACTCTTACCCGTAGACCGCGTCGGACCTCTGTCGATCTGTGCGTCGTCTCCACCATTTTTGCTTCAGAGCTCTAAAAAACCAGAAAATGAATAGTAAAAATGAATTAGGGTTTTACCCTATTTTTCTTAATTTTATTCAAAAATAATTTTTTGCTTTTCCACGTTTTTACCTCAAACGTTCGATTTGGGTAAAAACACGGAGGGGGCACCATAGTAAGCTGTCGTACGATTCGACCAAGAATCGTCGCCTAAAAAATGGGAATAATTTTTGCTTTCTCGTAGATCGAGAAGAACTCATCTTTAACGCATTTTCTTCAGAAAATTCGCTAAAGAGGGGGCAAAATGTAGCACCCTAAAATTGGCGCAGTAAAATTGTCATAATTACATTCACCTTAGTAAATAATTTAAAATTCAAATTTAACCTCCCAAACCGCCCGTTAACCGCCGGGTAATCCGTTTCCCCCTTTTTCACGCCATTTTTAGAGGTTGTTTTGACCGTTTGACGATATCGTCGCCGATCAGACGATATCGCCCCGTATCTGACGATTTCGTCTGGGCTAGGACGTCCGTACGATCTTGTCGCAAAACTGATTTTGCAAAATTAGCTTATGTTCTAATGGGCCTCTAATCCGGCGTAAGCGTGTCTGCACCGTTAGAGACCCTCCCCGTTGGAGATCTCCCAAATAGGGATGATCTCCAACCTCCTAACTACTCCCCTAAGCCTATTTAGTCCCTAGGACCTTCCCTTCCCAACCCCTGGCTGAAATTCTCTGTAACTTAGCTTCATGCACGTTAAATCATCCTAAGTTTTCATTTGCAGTAGTCCTATATCAATTTTGTTGCAGGTATCATCTTGTTTTTCAGCCAGAGCAAGCATACATCGTCGCCGACGAACCTGTTCAGATCGGAGGCGATCCTGTCGAATCAGAGACGATTTCGTACTGATGCGAGACGATCTCGACTGCAGTCCACATTGAGGCAATCAGTGCCATAAGTTTGCATTTCTTCACCTTTTCTCTGTTGTTTTATTCTGCAAATTAGCTAGTTTATCTTGATATTTTATGTTATATTGCATTTTGGAGTTCACCCATCTAGATCAAAGGCATAATTAATCCATAATTGTGATTTAATTAGCATCATTCATACATGTTTTGTTCTTTAAGTTTCAATTCAGTATTGTCATTGTTATTTTGCACAGTTTCCCTCAACTAGAACAGTAGTATTCTCTGTATTTTGCATCTGTTCTTCTGTTTGCAGGTCTCTGACGAATTCGTCAGATCTCAGATGATCTTGTCTGATTTCAGATGATTCTGTCGAATTCCAGATGATCCTGACTGCTTCAAACATCATAATCTCCATCAGACATCCGGGTCAGGTATTCTTCTTATTCTTCCTTAATTACTTTGTTTTTCTGTCTTAAATTTGTTCTCTGTATTCATTAAATCTGCATTTTCATATAGATTAATTTAGACTCATTTGGCCAAACCTAGGATATGAATGCTTAAAGTTAAAAACGAACACATAAAAACACATTCCAAACCTAGGCATGGAAACTGCCATTAAATGTTTCCTGGTGAACCCACCATCCGTCAAAAAATCATCAAAATACACCTCCCTTGAGAGGCGGGACCTTCGCAAAGTCCTCTCAGTCCGAGGTACCGCGACATCCTTTTCCCATCCCCCTTCCGGGCACGGATCCTATAGCCTAAAGGTAAGGATGCAAAAAATTTGGAGCGATACAAGGAGGAACTCAAGGATTTCTTCATCGAAATCCACCCAAATTCCATGTAGAGGTGCAATCAAACTATGCAATCTAGGCCCACATTCATGGCTAGACTATTTGTGATGTTTTCCACTATCAGGTCTAGCATCCAAGTCTGGTCGTAGTAGTCTTCAGTAGCCAAGCTTCTTGGCTGCTCTTCCTGAGAGCAGCCAAGCCTAGATGGGCTAGAACTACCCTGATTGAGTGGTTAGGACCATTTCTTGCTCCTAAAGAGATCCAAGAGGGTTCATATGGCCTACAAATGTGCCCATATGGGTAGTCCTCTAAACATGATTCATTTTAGGTGTCTACACCCATTCTTGAGTAGTATCTATATTCATGGAGTGTTCATTTTATCCATAGCTACTTTTGTAAACATCTCCATAATTTCTATTTATAGTATATTTTAAATCATCTTGTAGATTTACTTTATTTTATATTATTTTGTATCTTGTGATTGCTATCTCTCATTACATGTTGCATTTAAATCTAACATACAATGAGGATAACTATCCCAAGTCACTACATGGCTCTCAATGGGGTGATAAGGATGAAGAAAAACTATGGTCGCTCCTCAATCAAGCACCCCATAAAACCATACAATTTGGTACCATAAACATGTTAGAACTAGTTAATCTATAATAACTAACAACCAAAAACAATCTTGAGGATTATTTGGATAACTTTCCTATGGAAGAATATCTTAAATAAATCTTCAACTTAAACTTAGCTCGACTCCCTGGGTTGGAATAAACATCTATGGATCCATCATAACCTATAGATTTAAGGATAAAATCTACCACTATTCATTTCAAGGATGAATCACAAGCCATAATCAAATAAATAATAGATATCAATACCAAAACAAATCAAGATCCTTGCCTTATAAAAATTGAGAAAGTTCTAAATCAAGAAGAATGGATAAAATACACAAAATTACTAAAAGAATTCTCTTACATATTTGCTTATGGATATGATGACATGCTAGAACTTGATCCTTCATTGGTTGTCCATCATTTGGTAGTGTACCCTGATGCTAAGCCCATCAAACAAAAATTAATAAAAATACATCCAAGAGTCATGCTTTTTGTAAAATACAAACTACAAAAGTTACTAGATTTTGGCTTCATAAAAGATATAGATTATTCATATTTTATATCTAAAATTGTTCCTATCACTAAGAAGTAAAATTCCATTTGAATTTGCATAGACTTTAGGGATATAAACAATGCTTGTCCAAAAGATGATTTATTTTTACCAAACATAATCATGATAGTGGACTTCACTATAGGATCTGAATTGATATCTTTAATGGATGAGTTCTCAGGCTATAATTAAATTAAAATTGCACTAGAAGATCAATTCAAAACAACTTTCACTACCACTTGAGGAACCTTATGCTATTAGGTCATACAATTTGGCTTTAAAAATGTAGGAACAACAAATCAAAGGGCCATGAAATACATTTTTCACTGACCTTATGTCTAAAATAGTAGAAGACTATGTGGATGATATTTTAGGTTGATATCTAGAAAAGGTAAAACCATACTCTAGATCTTAGATGCATTTTCAAAATATTACGATATTAAAAAGTCAAACTAAAACCCCAAAGTGTATCTTTGGGGTAATATAAAGAAAAATATTAGGGTTTAGTGTATCCCATCATGAGATTGAAGTTGATCCTTCCAATATTATGGCTATAATATATATGTCACCACCTACAAACTTAACTGAATTACAAATATTTCAAGAAAAATAGAAAGCTATTTGTATATTCATATCACAACTCATAGACAAATGTCAACCATTCTCTAAATTATTGAAGAAGGGAATAAATTTCAAATGGGACAATGGATTTCAAAATGCATTTGAAGCTTTAAAGACCTATCTCTTGACACCACCTATATTGGTACCACAAAACCTAAATCAACCACTATTTTTATACATAGCAACTACTAAACATACCCTTAGATCCTTATTGGCTCAATACGATGAGCAAAATCAATAAAGAGAAATCTACTACATAAGTAGAACTTTGGTGAACTACAAGACTCACTAAACACTATCAAATTATATTTACCTAGTCGTTGTCTTCTCGTCTCTCGAACTAAGACACTACATGCTTAGTCAAAAAACCTATATCTTAGCAAGAGTATACCCATTATACTACCTTATGTCAAAACCTTGCTTATCTGGTAGGACTGAAAATGGTTCATAGTCCTCAATGAATTTGAAATAGAATTTGTCAATAAAAATCACTAAAGGGATAAGTTATAGTCAATCAACTCATTGCATCCCCTTTAGAATCAAAAAATTTCATAAGCATGTATTTCCTATATGAAATAATCTTCTCAATAGAAACCCATGAACCTAAAACTTGGATCTTGTACTTCGATGGAGCTAGATGTGCTAAAGTCATAGGAGCAAGAATTATTCTATTCACCCTACAAAAACTTATTACATTATATTTTAAGCTTTGTTTCTCATGTTCCAACAACACAATATAATATTAAGCACTAATCCTAGGTCTTAGGATCACAACAAAGCTAAATATCAAAAACATAATAGTATACAGTGATTCACAATTGGTAATCAACCAAGTAAATGACACTTATCAAACCAAATATGAAAAACTAAAGCCTTACAAAGATATTATATATGTATTAAAAACTTGTTTCAACCAAATTACCATAGAAGCCATACTGTGATCTAACAACCATCATGTTGATACCATGGTTGTGGTCACATCTCTCATTCCCTTAGTTTTGGAAGATAGAGAATCTTCTATCATCATAAGGTCAATCAGTAAATTTGTTACACTTGAATCATACCTACAACCCCTCAATATATGTGCTATAAAAGCATCTACACTACAAGAACTATGGTACCAATACATCTTTAAATTTCTCAAATAGAGAATATTTCTTGAAAGATCCAACTCTCAAAGGTGAAGATAATTTAAGCTAAAAGCTTAAAAATATGTCATCATTAGAGACATCTTATATTTATGCTCCTTTGAAGGCATACTCCTTAGATACATAAATATAGTAGAATCCTAAGCTATCATAAAATAATCCCATTATGAATCATGTGGTAAATTTTTTAGCATACTAGCTATAGTGAAAAATCTCCTTAAGATGGGTTATTATTGGTCCTCTATGAAAAATTATGTTCATAAATACATCACGAAATATTACAATTTTTAATGATATGCCAATCTTGTTCACACTCCCTCTCAAGAATTACAACCAATCACATCATCTTAACCTTTCTCCTCTTGAGGATTGGATATCATAGGTAAAATAAATCCTCAATCATCATATGGACACATGTTTATCATCATGGCCATAGAATATTTCACTAAGTGGATCAAGGCAATACCTTTATCCACTACAATAGGAATTCAAGTATCAAAATTCATCCTCAATCAAATCATCAGTTGATACAATATATCTTCTACTTTATTTTTTGATAATGACACTCCATTTAAAAATAAATAAGTTGTCAAACTATGCACCAAATACAAAATTCAAAAAAATGGTCTACGCCATATTATCCACAAGGAAATGGACAAGTTGAATCATCCAAAAATATACTAATCAAAATCCTTAAGAATATAGTAAATAAAAATGGCTAAGACTATCACTTGCAACTCCATCTAGTCCTATGGGCATATTGCACAAGTGGGTGTACTCCTATGGGGGCAACACCATACACCTTGGTCTATGACATCAAAGCCATATTCCCTTTTTAACTCAAGAAACATTCTCTAAGGGTCTTATTACAATATTCTTCGATAGGGGATGAATATCACCTAAGTCACTTACAACAACTAGAGATATTGGAAGAAAAATGTATTAATGCTCTAGAATATCTCATAACATATCACAATAGATTTTTATGTGCCTATCATAATAAAATACATCCAATATCCTTTGAAATTTGGGACCTAGTTCTTAAAGAAAATAAAAAATACCAATTTTTATAGTGACCGCAAAATAAATTTCAAACCTAATTGGTTAGGACCTTTCATCATCACAACCAAATTTGTATCTAGAGATTACTTCCTAGCCATTTTGGATGACTAAAAACATAAAAAACCAATCAATATCATACATATTAAAAGATACTATGCATAAATCATTGATCTATTTGCTTGCTCATGTGATTGATTGCATGATAAACATCATCATCATATCATCATACACTTCACCCCTTACATGATTTTCTAGTTTGCTTGATCATACCATACATTCAATAGGGTTTAATATGATGTAAAAGCCAATCCTTGTTACAAATACATCTACATTTCATCTACCTAGGCTAACCATATGTTGAGTAAACTCTCTCAATCCAAAACATCTTGATTTTAAATCTTCTTCTACATCCCATTTTTGCTACTATCATACTTCTCTTATTTTCCCTCTCTTGGGTTAAGTTATGTATGATGTGATCATCCACAAGCCTGATGATCCGTTTTCATCCCTTTAATTTGTTTCATACACATCCACATCATTACTATCAGCATTGTTTCACAACAATAATATCAACAATATTCTTCAACAAAATAACCTTTTTAAAATCAACACTCATGATTATTTAATAAAGCTCCTATAGGATATTACTTCCTCTCCTATAATATGTCATAGCTTTATAGCGTATTGCATAAGAGAGGTTTAAAAGAAATCAATAAAATAAGTTGTGATATCTACTCATCACTTTCATCAAAATTAATTCATTTGACAAAACACCCATGGATAGAATATCACATTCAATCAAAATCTCATAAATCCATGATCATTTGTGAATTTCACTAGTCATTGGTTGAAAGGGATTTTTTTCCCTATTTGGCATATCATCTAAACTTATAAAAAATCATACCTAAATATAAAATTCGTCATCAACTTACTTATCCAGTAAGTCACATAGGCTAAGAAACCTTTAAGCATACATTCTCCTATGGATTAACAATTACTTGTAAAATTTATATGGGAACGGATGATTAAGGGTCCTCTTTCCCATTCAACTTATCACTTGAGTATACAATCAAACACAAATCATAATCTTATTGGATACCTTTTATAAACCACATGGATTAATAAGGAATCATTGATCCAATATCGTGTAGATTTACAATTATTTGTAAATCTCACCAAGCATTGCATAAATGTTATCCTCTTATATGTTTGGTTTATTTCATTGAAATTATATCAAACAAAATCAAAATATCATAATATATTGCTTAAATAGATTACTTGAACTATAAGACTCCATTGATCAAATACCTTGTGAGCGTAAAATCATTTGTAGGCTTCACTAGTGTTAGGAACCTAATATTAAAAATAACACTCTCACACAAAAAATTGAAAATAAACACACATGCTCACAACACACTTGGAAATAAAATGCACAATATGAAAGTAAATTGCAAAAAAAGAACAATCTCACAATAGCACTGAATTGCAAGCCTCTTCAAGGGGGCAACCTCCTTCAATACTTCATTCAATTATGCAAAAATATGCATACAATATTTCCTCTCATAGATTTAATAAATTCCTCTAGCACCTAACTCCTAAGCTTGGCTTACATGTAAAATGCTACCTGAGCTAGAATATCCTACATACAATCAGTTACATTCTTGAAAAATGGTTACAAAGAAGGGCTCCATTTGGCATAGGTGATTTTTAATCCAAAACTATAATAAAACATTACAAAATATTAACATGGGTACCACCCACATTCTACAAGGACTATTACATAAAGTGTTAGGATGGGGTCCTAACATGCCCTTCCCCTTAAAAAATCTCTATCCTCAAAGATGAAGGTGAGAAAAATATTGTTGGGTTTGGTGAAGAGTTTCCCATGTTGCATCATCTATTTTTTATCTACACCATTGTACCAAGACATATATGATAACTCACTTATGAAGGGTACGTGATATTTGATCAAGAATGTATTTAGGTTCAAGAATTATAGACCCTTCCTCATACAACTTTAGAAGTGTAGACTGCACCTACACCTTGTTTCCAATAAATCTACTTGAGAGAGGACACATGGAATACTGGATGAAGTTTGGAACTAGCTGGAAGGGCTAGTATGTACACCATCACCCCAAGCCTCTATAAAACTTGGTAAGAACTGTAGGCCCAAAATGGCCACATACTTAGGAAAATTTTGCAAATTTTGCCTAAGTCATAAATTCTTCATTCCACACATATCATAGTGTATTTGGAGCGGATTCATAATATAAGGTATGATACCGCCTGACACTTAGTCATTTTTTTCATGCTAGAAGCTATTCTGAAGGATTTCCTTCTTTTTTGGTCCTGTATTGGCGATGCATCCCGAATCCGTAAAAGTCTCCAATAAGTGATGATGTCAACAATAAAAAAGTGTGGATTGGCGACCACTTGATATTTCGTAAGCATCTAAGTGTTGGGACACCTGATTTTGAAGAACACGTAGAGTATCTTCATCTAAAATGGTGACAAGGCAAATTTTTGAAAATGAATTAGATGCAGATTCACAACAAAAGGTGATTGTGACTAACTTCCTTCCGAAATGATGACAAAGGAATATTTATTGTAAAGATAGTACAGAATGGAGAAAGATTTATTTTGCACTATGACGGGTTTGGATTGAAGATCATACACCGATGCACTTGCTCGGCCCAAATTGGAATCTACAAAAGTTGTAAAGAAATAATGATGTCATCGATATTTTTGTGTGGATTCATGTATACCTTACAGATAATGAAGGAATCTGAAGAACAAAGATCAGATTCGATCCTACTCAGCTTTCAGATCATTTAGGACCTAGATTGAGATTTCATAGTTTTTGAAGATGAAAGGATGATGTCACCAATATTTTAAATTGAAATGGCGTTATGTTCTCCCCACCATTATAATAAGCTCATATTCAGATTAATCATAGCCATACAATTGGGGAGATCAATAGTGAAGATTATGTCAAATGACTTAAGGTATTTAAAGGTAAGTCTTCACCAAGATTTGAGATAATAAAATGGAGAGGAAGCCGAAGTGTTGAGGGTTTTTAAGAAGATAGAACTAGGAGAAGTTATAGATCAACGAAATTCAATGGCTTCCAAGAAGGATCAACAGTGATGCATAATCTCTAATGGTTGGAACTCTAGTTCATGCAAAATGACCAACAAGTTGTAGAAGTCTGAGCTGCCATGACAGACCACTTTCAGTGGATTTCCCAGAGGGTGTACCAGTAAGCAAATGCCAACAAGAATTCTCTACTACATTGTTAAATTTTGATCTTTGTAATGTTCTTTGTAATTTTAATTTTTGCAAAACTATAAATAAAGGTTGAACCCTCATTTTTAAGGGTCGGATCTAGTGTGTTTTCTTGTGCTACTGTAAATATTCCTAAGAGCTAATGGAAGGAGCATTACATTTATTTTCACCTCAAAGATTGTATCTTCATACTTGATATTAGAGGTTCAATTTTTTTAGTTGTATTTATGTGAATACTTAAGTGGTTAGTTTGTGCCAGATGAATGGATTACTAGCTATTGAAGTAATTGAATTCTGCTTCTAATATTGTTTTTCATTGTTTGAAAGTGCATTTCTATAGAATATAGGTATTGGTGAATTATATTATTGGGATTATAATTGTTTGGGTATTGAAATTGTTTTCTGCAATATTTCTCTGTTGTACATTAATGAATGAAAGATCATCTAATTTGAGATAATGTTGGTTTGAGTTATGTTCCTTCATGTTAGTTTTTTAGAGCTTTTTGTGGTTGTGCAATGTTGTTAGCCTATCCGTCCACTATTTTTCACATTTATCTAACCCTAACATCTTTCTTACCCTAACCTTCAAACCCTAAGTGAGCATAATTGTGTCAACATCCTATTTAAGTTGACAAGGAACCAACCTAATCTGGAGGTTGGATCAGAAACCCTATTTTGGTCCATACAATGTTGACTGTTGAGCTGTAGTTATCAAGTGCAAGCTTGGATAGAAAATAAGAAGATAGAAAGCTACATTATTGAGTAAAAATTTGATGTAATTTAGTACCCAATAGTTTTTGGCATGCTTGGTGGGACCATTTCACAAGGAACACGAAACCCATCAAATGAGTTATTGTTATCTCAACCTAAAGGAATCAATATTTGGTCAATTATCTTGAACTTACAAGTGGAGAAAAGCAAGTTCACTTGGTGACTCCCTGGTATTTAAACCCAGAAAAATAATTATTCCTATAGACCAGTGTCCTTTCATGTATACCAAGTCTTTCAAAAGGAATAACCCTAATTCCTACTTTTACTATGAGTTACCTTATATAGGGGTTGTTGTTGCCAGAAGTTTAGATCAATATTTCCTTGAAGAGGAAGATCTTATAGAATAAAATCCAATAGTTCCCCCAATAAGACCTACAATAGGAAATGTGTAATAGAATGTAGTTCCTAATCAGCCATTATAGAAGTATCCCAACTGGAATACAACTAGTCCTCTGAGATTAGACCAAATGAATACCATTCCCCAAGATGTATCTAAGGCTATCCCCACTTATGATGGATTTGGGAAAATAACTTATGAGCACTGTTAGGATATCTTGAACCTGGAAATAATCCACAACACAAAAGAAGAAGATATTATTGTAAGGATTCTAGCCCTATCCTTCAGAGGGAAGATATTACATTGGTTTAGAATTTTGGATGATAATACCATCACTTCTTGGCAAGCTTTAGCAAAGCCTTTTGTGGAAGAATTCAACGAATATTTTGACCCCTTTTCTCTGCTTAATCAATTTACATCTATGCAAAAAAATCAGCAAGAAACTATCTCATATTTCAATTTAAGATTTAGTAGAACATGGAAAATAATTCCCCCCACTGCCAAACAAGCTACATGTTTGCATAGAAAGTAAGGCCTATATCTGAGTTACTCAAGAAAAATTTTGATTTTAAATGGATTGAGGTTAGGAAACAAGATTTTGAGATCATTAAGATATCCATTGCAACAACTCCAGTATTGGTAAACCCATATTTTAGTAAATATTTTATTCTTTATGCATATGGAATTGAAGAAAGTTATGCCTCAATTCTCACTTAGAAATATGATCAAGGGGAAGAAAAAATTGTGTTCTCTTGGATCCAGACACTTTATGATTATCAAGTCAAATAAAATTTTATTGAAAGACAAGTGTTTTTTGTAATGAAGTCAATGAAGAAGTTCAGGCAGTATTTGGTACAGAGCAAGACCCTGGTGTATGTGGTTCATCCTGATGTAAGGATTTTTATCTTGTAGGGTGTTCTAGGAGATAAAAGAGCTATATGTATTACTAAGATCCAAGAATACAATGTGGAAATATATCCCACTAAGCTAGTGAGAGGTAGAGCCTTGTGCCAAGGATTAACATAAGTTGTAGCATTGATAGAAGTAACATCTTGTCAAGCGGTAGAAGAAGATCAGGTGGAAATAGTACAGACTATAGACTCTGATTGGATTGACTAGATGATCAATTATTTTCAAACTAGAGTATGCCCTCCCGATCTAAATGCATTCCAAATGAGGATATATAGACTCCATGCTTTGAGATATGTATTACTACCATAAGTCTTTTTCAAAAGAAACTTGGATGGAATTCTTTTGAAATGCTTAAATTATGATCAACAAAAGAAGGTCATAGAGGAATTTCATGGAGGGTCAGCTAGTGGTCATAGCTTAGGTAGAGTGACAACTTTAAAAATTATAATGGTAGGCTATTATGGGCCCACTATTTTCATTGATGCTTTTAAAGTCACCTGGGCTTGTGACAAATGTCAGAGATATGTTGGAAGGACAAGGAATGCTTCATTCCCCCTCAAGCCCATTCAAGTTGAAGACTTTTTCCAAGAATGGGGGCTAGATTTCATAGGGGTTATCAACCCTAACTCCTCAACAGAACATAAGTTTATCTTAACTTCCACATATTATCTTACCAAATGGGTAGAATATATTCCTACAAAGAAATCGGACCAGGATGTAGTAATCAACTTTATGGAAAATTTGATCTCAAGGTTTGGAGTTCCAAAAGCCTTGGTGAGTGACAATGGTCCAGCTTTCATAGGAGCCAAGTATATTGAGTTTACCAATAAGTATGGTATTACCTTGAAAATACTTTCAATTATTATCCATAGGGTAATGGACTTGCACAATCTACCAACAAAAACTTGTTAAGGATTTTGAGGAAATAACTTGAGGGTTAAAAAAGAATTTGGCACCTATTTTTGGACCAAGCTCTATGGGTAGACATAATTAATATAAAAAATTCCATTAAGACTTCCCCTTATGTCCTAGTGTATGGCAAGGATGTAGTGTTACCAATTCATTTCGAGATCCCAACACTTAAGCTTGTCAATACAAAAGAAGAGTCAGAGGAAGATCCTATGAAAACAAGGTTGACACATTTTTTGTAATTGGAAGAGAGTATAACTCAGGAATATGATAGTTTCCAAAAGCATTCATCAGACATTAAAGCATGGTTTGATAAGAAATTCAAAATCAAAAAATTCCTTATTTGAGATGCAGTTCGCATATGGAATATTGATAGAGCAAAGCAAGGCAAATATGAAAAACTTGATTCTTTTTGGGATGGTCCTTTCAAAATAGTTGAATCCACAAAGTCCAATGTATTTTAGTTGGAATATCTAGAGGCAAATATACAACCTATTCCAATGAATGGTTTTCATCTCAAGCTCTATTATGTGTAATGGGTGATTTCACTATAAGATATGTATATACATTGTATAATTATTTTTCCTCCTTTATGAACTTTGTACTTTAACTTCTTTTTGCACTTTGTAATCGATTTTCTCTAAAAAACATTGAAAAAATGAAAATTTTGAAAAAAATGACTAAGTATAGGCTAAGTGCACATCAAGGTTCCATTCTACACAATTCTATATAAATATTTTGAAATGGCATGCGCTCTTGAATCTGCATCAAAATGTACTAGATCCTCGCATAATGGTGTAAAGAATAGTAAAGGTGTTCCCAATATGAGAACCTTCCAAATATTAATAAGCTAGAGCAGAATCGAGATGGAGATTTGCACGTCGAATTTTCTAAGTGTTAGTGGACTTGAAAATCTCTTAATCTACCAGTTTTCAAAATCAAAGCAGAACCAAGCAACAACTTCAACCATGATATATGGAGGCTAGATAATTACCCTGCATTCAATGCTAATGAACTCACACCATAATAAATAAGTAGCTAAGGAGGTGCAGTGAGGTGGCAACACAATTTGAAATTTCAACCAATGAAAAGAAAGGATGCCACCGTTGAGCCACCGAGGGGAATAATTAAAAAATTGGAAAGTGTTCCAGTAGGAAGGATGTGCAATAGTTGCATTAATGGTAGAAGATATGTGTGCTTGAGAAAATAAATGTGACAGGAAAGCATACACAAGCTTCATTTGGTAGCTATTCGCATCCTTAGAGTGGTAAAAAGACAAAGAAATACTCTGAAGAAATTGCTACAAATTTTAGAGAGGAAAATATTTATCTATTATTAGAATGGATTCAAAATTTGTTTAGGAGTTCAAAATTTGGGAAAATAACGTGGTAGCACCATATCTCGACAAAGTATAAGTTGTGGCCGACATAGAAATGGCCCTTACAAAAATATCAAAGCTGAGGAGGAATGTGAATGAGAGATACAAGAAGAGATCTACTTTGGTGATGGAAGGTATATGTGTTGTCCTTTCCTACCTCTATTTTTACATTTGTAATTATGTTCACCCCTACCCTGATTTGATAGCCGAGATTGTCAGGTTTTATGACCCATTGGATAAAGTAGTAAAAACCTCTAAGGGTGAAACCCTCTTTAGTATCATTGCATCCTTTTGTCATAGACTCTTTTCCCTATGGTCTGAGGTTGGATCGAAATCCCTATTTTGGTCCATCCAATGTTGAGTGTTGAGTTGTAGCTATCAGGTGCAAGCCTAGATAGAAAATAGGAAGATAGACAACCATAGTATTGAGTAAAAACTTAATGCAATTCAGTGCCCAAAAAGAACCATAGTATATGGGATCAAGTTTCTAACAAACATGCAACTGAAGATATGATTATTTGTATGGTTATAAGTGAAGGAATACCATGTCACCAATGAAAAATATACATTTAGTATGATGTTGATCTACTTGTTGTTTCATATTATTCTGAGCCATATCCAAATTGATCTTGAGTTGGTAAATAATGGAGTCATGCTGACAGAGAGTGGAATCCATGGTCTGAACCCTATATTTGCATGGAATGTAAGTTGGAGCTAGTGTAATTTGACCATAAATTGCTTCAAATATAATCACCTTAGTGGTAGGGTGTTGTACCACCATTCAGCCAAAGGAATCCACTTAGCCCAATGAGTAGGATGTTCAAAAGTGAAGCAACAAAGGTAGGTTTCCAAGCATTTATTGATAATTTTGGTTTGACCATCAGTTTGAGGATGGTAGGTCAAACTCATATTGAGTTGTGTCCCTTACAATTTGAATAGTTTCTACTAAAAGTGACTGGTGAAGGTAGGATATCCATAAAATAAAATATATTAAGGTATTCCATGGAGGTGAAATATGGAGTCAAGGAAGAGTTGGGTGACAATGGATGTCTTATAAGGGTGGGATAGAGAATAGAAGTGAGCATACTTTAAGATATGATCCACTATCACCAAAATAACTAATTTACCTCCTAATTTTGGTAGTCCTTTAATTAATTCCATAGATATATCTATCCAAACCTACTCAGGAATGGGCAAAGATTGAAGTGTGCCTGGATAACACATAGTCTCACATTTCATGCATTGGCACCAATCACATTCAACAACAAATATTTTTATATATTTTTTATACCCTTCCATAAAAAGGTACACTTGGCTCAAGTATATATTTTGAGAAAACTCTAATGACTAGTTGTGGGGGATGTATACATTTTATGAACGAGGAGGTCCTTGATTTGAGACTCAGATAAAATAACCAATCGGTCATGAAATTGTAAATCCTAATCATCCCAAATATAACTAGGGTGTGATTTAGGATCCTCTTGGATATGGTAGAGGAGAGTTTGTAATGATGAATCCTTGGCTAGATCTTCTCAAAGTTGATAAAGCCTTTATATAAGAGGAGTAGAGATGGTATATTGCATGGCCTGATATTCATGTAGGTGAGATAAAGCATCAGCCACCACATTATATTTACCTTTATTATAAGAAATGTCATAGTCATATCCCAATAATTTGGAGACCTATTTTAGTTGTTCTAGATTAACCACCCATTGATCTAAAAAATATTTTAGACTCTGATGATTAGTCTTGATGAAAAATATTGACCAATGATATATGAACACCAATGGGTGATCACATGTAAAATGGTGAGCATTTCCTTATCATATGTGGACTTGAAATTTTTTTGAGAATTGCCTTGCTAGAAAAATCCAATGATCGACCCTCTTGCATTAAAAAATGATCTAATGCCTATACCTAATGAATTAGTCTTGATGATAAAGGGTTTAAAAAAATTATCATTTCCAAAATAGGGGTGGTGGTCATAGCATACTTCAAATCGACAAAATCCTTCTTAGCTGATTCAGTCCACACAAAATATTTTTTTTGCAACATGGCTATGAGGGGAAATGCTATCTTGCCATAGTTTTTTACAAGTTTTTTATAATATCATGTAATACCCAAGAATCCATGAAGCCCCTTCAAGGTATGAGTTTTATGTCATTCTTGCACTACCCAAATTTTCTTAGGGTCTACTTGAACTCCTTACTTAGTGACTATATGCCCCAAATATTCAACCTCTTGTTAACCAAAGGAATATTCTGATTGCTTTGCATAAAGCTAATGGTCATATAAAAGTTTAAGAGTTGATTATAAGTGGTGAATATGATGCTCCCATGTGCAACTATAAATTAGGATGTCAAATAAGACTAGAATTAATTTGTGAAGATGAGGGTGAAAAATAGAATTCATCAAATTTTGGAAGGTATAAGGTGCATTGGTTAACCCAAAAGGCATAACTAAAAATTCATAATGTCCTTCATGAGTTCTAAAGGCTATTTTGGTAATATCTTCATTCTTAATACGGATTTGGTGATAACCCAATCATAAATCCAACTTGAAAAAATATTGAGCCCCATGCAACTCATCTAAGATTTCATCAATAACAAGAATATGGAAGTTATCCTTGATGGTAATTTTTTTAAGATTCTGATAATCCACACAAGCACCAAGTGCCATCCTTCTTTTTGAATAATAACACTGGTGAATAATAGGGGCTAACACTTGAATGGATAATTCTAGAAGCTCAAATTTCCTATATAATTTTCTCAATTTTAGTTTTTTGAGCATAAGCATACTAGTATGGGCGAACATTAGGAGGTAAACTGCCAGGAACAAGTTGTATTGTATGATCATGTGAGCATTGAGGAGGAAATCCCTTGGGTTCCTCAATTACATGAGAATAAATATTTAATATATGTTGTAATTATTGTGGATGAATAGACTCCCTTTCCCAAGGTTCGATGAGAGCAAAAAAGTTGAGCTACCACACCATGGGAAGATTTCTTTAACAATTTTTCTATATTATGACAAGAAATAAATTGAACTACTCCTACCTTTGTGCCATGAAAGTTATATTCTTGCCAAATTTCATCCATAATTCTAAAAAATCCCATATGACTAGTCCTAAAATTCATAACCATTGTGCTCCCATAACCATATCACACCCTCCTAAGGGTAAAGCAAACATGTCAAAATTGATTTTATAGTCCCCAATTTCTAGCTTAACATTACAAAATTTTCCTTTATATGGTAGGGTGCCACCATTAGCGATCATAACTTCAAAGGAATTGCATGTGGTAATGTAACAATTTCCTTTTTTGGTGATATGTGGATCAATAAAATTATGTGTGCTACCAAATTCAATCAAAATGATGACCCTTTGTCCCTTGAAATGGTCAATTGCCTTCATGGTTTGGGGTGTGGATACTTTGCTAGAGCATGTACAAAAAATTTTGGTTGGGATTATGCTCATTGATCGAATGATCTATGGTTTCTATTTCTTAAGGATCCTCCTCATCCTTAGAAGAGTCTAAAGTGGGAACTTCATCCATATATAGCAAGTACAATTTGAAAAACAAGTGTTGTCTAAGACTTGGGTATTGGAGCTTGATGCACAGGATACAACATCCTATAATACAACCCTCCCATACTATCAGAGAGGCTAATAGTATGCTCAAGGATATGTGTGGAATCCTCATTAATTAGTGGCATAAAATATTGGTCCGAGCACTATTGTTCATCATTGTGGTATAATAGAGGGCCTATGGATATTACATACACCCTTACCTAGAGTACCTTGGTTTTGTTTAAACCTACAAATAAGTTTTGTTCTACAAGTCTTCTATTCTGCTTAATCTGCAACCAAAAGTCCAAACTTGTTACTGTATCATACACAAAAGTTGAGCATACAAAGAAGACATATCTATTCCAAAATTAATGCATGCACAATAGGCAATACAAACTTCCAAATAATAATAGGTAGACAAGAATATTTAGAGTCTAAAATTGGGGGTCAAATTCAGTTATAGTCAGACAAATTCCATCAGTGATAGTGAATACAGGATGGTCAGGATAATAATGTCATAACAATCGTCTACATAGTTAGAACAGTTACCTGTTCTAGTTAGAATAGTTAAGGAATATTAGTGATAGTCAAAATAAAATAGTGTTAGGAATTATTCAGTGGTTAGAAAGTCCAAAAAGAAAATAGAATAGTGTTAGTAATCAGAACATATAGGGTAGAGACAATTGATAGTGTTCTTGGAACCAATCTCTAAAGGCAAAACCGACCTTACCAGTAAATAAAAACAATGATTTTTTGCTAAAAATGATATCGCTTCACTTACAACTCATATTGACTCAAAAATTCAGCAAATAATTCTATGTTCTATTCCAAACAAAATTGTCCTTGGCAGCCCTTGGTCAAATATTGCATCGATTTTCCAAAATTGGCAATTTTTAAATTTTTTTGTTAAGGCCATAACTTCTCAATGGTCAATCAAATTGATCCAAAATTTTGGGAATAGAAGTACTTGTTATTCTGCACCAAAGATCCTCAATGAATAACTTGTAAAATTTTAATTCCAAGTTGAAGAAATTACCTTGACATTGACATGCAATCAACTAGGAGATCTAAAAAGTCAAAGAAGTTAGTATATCTCCTCATTAAGCACTCATATCAAGCAGCCATTGAAGTGGATCCTATCCTAAAATCAGTGTTGCAACCTATTTTCCAAATTAATTTTTGGACCCTTACTAAAAATAGTAACTCCTAAAAGCTACCTATCTATTTTTAGTAAGTCCCACAAAAAGCATCCAAACCTTCAATTATGGTTGAGGGAACTCACCAACAATTTATGGAGAGGGAAATTCAAAATAAAGTGGACAATATGGGCAACCAATTAATGTCTAGGTTTAACAAAAGCATACAAGAATTGCAGTCACAAATCCAATATTTCCAAGAATCTATAGTTGATCTCACCCAAGCACAAAAAGCAATGAAGGTTGAATTGGAAAGTAGAGCCTCTACTAATTCCATAGCTCCACATGACCAAGCAAAAATTTGTATAATCCACCACCAATAAGTAATACCCAACCAAAATGGTATGAGGTTACCTAAATTAGAATTTCCCAAGTTTTATGGAAAATATCCTGAGGGGTGGATTTGTAAGGCAGAACAATATTTCACTCTTCATAATGTTGATTGTTTCCTATGGTTGATCATTGCTTCTTTTAATTTTGAATTAGATGCACTCCATTGGTTTTTGTGGCTTAGAAATGCTGAATCTAACCTTTCATGGTCTGATTTTGATCAATGCCTACTCACTCCATTTGGTCCTAGTGAGTTTGAAGATTTTACAAGAGCTATTTTTAAACTCTAACAAAATTAAACTATTTGAGAATATCAAACTCAGTTTGAAAAAATTGCCAATTGAACAATAGGACTAAGTGTTGATTCTTTCCAGAGTTGTTTTATGACTAAATTACAAGATATAATTAGGGGTGAGGTTAAATTGTTGCAATCCCAATTAGACTGTAACTTTAACTATTCAAGAATACTAAACTCAGTTTGAAAAACGTACCAATTGAACAACATGACTAAGTATTGATTATTTTTATATTTATTTTGTGAGGGAATTGAAGGATGAAATCAGGATCGAGGTTAAATTGTTGTAATCTCAATCACTACCATAGGCCATACAATTGACAAAATTAGTAGAGGAAAAATTCAAGGCTCTTGGTAAAACTTCTAAATTTCGTACATCTAAATCATATTTTTTGAACAATCCAATGCCAAGTTCGACTAATAAGTGTTCACCTATAAACAAATTGACTCATAAGGAGATGGAGCATAGGAATGTACAAGGATTATATTACAATTGTGATGAAAAATATACCTAAGGGTATAGGTGTGTGAAAAAAAAATGTACTTGCTAGATATGGATGAAGTTCCCACTTCAGACTCTTCTAAGGATGAGGAGGATCCTCAAGAAACAAAAACTACAGATAAATCGATCGATCAGGTTGAATCCCAACTAGAATTTTTTGTACATGTTCTATTAGGAGTATCCACACCCCAAACCATGAATATTATTAGCCATTTCAAGGGATAAAGGGTCATAATTTTAATTGAATCTGGTAGCACACATAATTTTATTGATCCACATATCGCCAAACAAGGAAACTGTTACATTACCACATGTTAGGAACCTAATATTAAAAATAACACTCACACAAATACTTGAATATAAACACATCCTCACAACACACTTGGAAATAAAATGCACAATACAAAAGTAAATTGCATAAAAATAATAATCTCACAATAGCACTAAATCGCAAGCCTCTTCAAGGGGGCAACCTCCTTCAATACTTCATTCAATTATGTAAAAAGATACATACAATATTACCTCTTGTATATTTAAGGAATTCCTCTAGAACCTAACTCCCAAGGTTGGCTTACATGCAAAATTGCACTTGAGCTATAATCTACTACCTACAATCAATTACATTCTTGAAAAATGGTTATATAGAAGGACGTCATTTGTCATAAGTGCTTATTAATACAAAACAATAATAAAACATTACAAAATATTAACATGGGTACTACCCATGTTCTAAAAGGACTATTACATCAAGTTTTAGGATGAGATCCTAACAACTAAACATTGGATCTATATTTTCTTTATATCTTCTTGGTATTCTAAAACGACAAAACATCTACAAATCATATACTTTTCACTATCTAATTGCCTAATAACTAATTTATTGTGCAAGTATGCAATAACAACAAATCTAAAAGCACACAAACTACTTATTGAGATAGTTAGATATTCTCTATTTGTTTATACAAATATCAATCAATAGATAGAGAATTTCCTCCATCTGTATATGCCATAAACTATCATTTCTTCTTTAAAAATAATTACGTCTAACTGAATAAAATACCTTGGCTACCTTTTACACCCTTTGGGAACATTGGGATTTGGTAATTAACACTTTTTGTATCCATAATTACTTATGACTAAATTCTTGTGCTTCTTAATGGTTTATAAGCCAACACAAATGTTATATTTATTCATATAAAAATATATTTTATTCTAAGGGCTATTCTATCACATGGAACTCCTATAAAAGGATATTTCATTTTCCCATGTTCTACACAATGTTATCTTTTTCTTATATAACAATGTTATATTTTTCTTATATAACAAGATCCTTTAAGCTAAGGGCTATGCTATCACATGGATCTCCTAGAAAATGGGATTTATTTTTCCTATGTTCAGTGCATATGCAATTCTTTGTACACATGTCGAGCAATGGAGAAGTGTTTCTTCTTCTCTTGGATCATCCTTGTGGAAGCATTACCCTCAATATAAAAGATTTTGTTTATTCTATAAAATTCTTAAATATTTCAACACATTAGATATGATCTAGGTACTATATCCATTCCTCACATGCATGTAAATATTTGCATATGCATTAGATAATGGACATGCATCCCTAGAGTCTATTTTATGCATTCAAAATTTTAAGAATAAAATTTCTTAAGACAACTCAATCTATACTAACAAAATAGTACCTATTTAAGGTAAAATTATGTATCATAGTCTCATAGAATTTGCATATTTATAATTACATTTTAAATGCATCAAAATGGGGCATATGATCTTTAAGATAATCCTTATTGGTAACCTTTTACAAAGCAATCTTAATCAAATTCTCCTAAACACATCAAATTTGACAATACGTATTACTTCACTTCCTCATGTCCATATAAATCTTTGTATATGTGTTAGGTGATAAAATTATATGCTCTTGTTACCGTCTCTCATATATTAAAAAAATTAGCAATATGAACTCATTATCAATGCATTTGCTTTCAAAAAAATGAGGAAAAGAACAATACAAAGTCATTTATCAATTCATCTTGCAAATATTGCATTACATTACACTTTTACATAATTACATTACTTGCAAGGTGTCATAAACATTTTTTAAATGTCATACCTATAGGTCCAAAATCTACCTATGGTTAATTATTGCACCCAAGACATGGCCAACATTGAAATATCGAGTAAGCTACAGAGCTTCGTCGGTTCAATCTCTAGAGGAGGCTAGTTCCTTTGATGTTCTAACTTGCTAAAACTAAGATGGAGGAAGTAAAGAGTGTTGAAAGAGATGTAAATATAGCTAATGCTAGAACTAGATGTGGTACATATTAGACAACAACAAGAATATGAACAAAGAGAATGAATAGAACAACCTTCAAAACCCCCTAATAGACCAACCAATTTTTCCACATGCAGACTAATCTCAAATCAATAATCAGATCCACAAATTACTAACTCTAGAACTATTGAATAAACATATGCAAGAATACAGAAAACAAAATTAATGCCATGCAAATTCAAGTAGCTAATAGAATAATTCATCCATTCATACATACATTTGATTGTAAAATGTTGAACCAGAGGCCAAACAAAGGTTTCTTATTGTATTTCTCCTTCCAAAGTCTTTATACATTTAGCTTGTAAATTCCTAATATCTGACCCTTTAAAAATAGTATGCTTCTCTTATTTATAATGCCTCAATGGTTCAAATATATAGAATATAAAAATAGTTACATTCAAAAATTGTTACAATAGTATGCCAGATGACCAATATGGTAAAAGATCATGCAGTGTCATTGGCTCAAAATGGAATAGCATGTTTGATTCCCAATTGCAAGCTAATGATCCATGCATGTGAATAAGTAGTGGAGGTAAATTTCTAAATTGGTTCTTCCTTCATTATTTAGGGTCACTTGCCATCATTGATTTCGTAATAGCAACGTCAAACTAGAACTACTCAGAAATTTTTGTTCATATTAACTTCATGGTGGATGTGATAGAGCGACATGTCATGAAATCACATAAATTTCTATTTTTGGGCTCGTCTTATTTGTGTGATGGTGAAATGACAAATTTTCATGATATCGCGACACTCTTACTACTTGCGAATATTCTTTTCTCCTATAGTCATAAAATTGGAACATGTTGCAATATCCTCATGATACATTGTATTTCTCAACTTAGAACCTTAGTGATGACAAACTAGAACAAGTCATGATTTTGTGATGTTGTTTGATTTTGGAACTTCTTAGGTCTTGGAGACTACAAAATACTAATGAGTCATGATGTCATACTGATTTATTGCCTTTGATATTTTTGACTATTTGTGGTCACAGTGGAGGGACAAGTCATGATTTTGTGACACGTTGCTACTCTTAAATATTTTAGTGTCATAGTAATCATGATATCCATGCAAGTCATGATATCATGAAACTTTCCAAAAATGAAGCCTTTTGAGCTATTTTAGCCATGATATTAAGATAGGTTGCAATATCATTCCTATCTTCTCTACTTCAAAAAATTTTAGAGGTTCATCATCTTATTTATCCTGATGTAGTCATTTTGACCTACATTATTGGTACCTCCCATGGTTATTTGCTCATAAAATTTGACCTTAATGCCTTATTCATTGGATAACAAAGTTTGAAAAAGAGGAAGAAATTGGGGATGATTGATGAATTAAAGTTTTGAAACAAAGAGGTGGATAAATGGTGTAAAATAGAGATAAAATGAGTGAAGTGGTAAAAAATAAAACTAAGAGGAGTTCCTTGGGACTAGGGACCTCTTCCACTTTGTTTCCTCCTTCCTCTTCTTCATCTTCTACTTTCTTTGTGTCACCTCCTACTTCTTCCTCTATTTCTACTTCAACTTTTTTTATGTTTCTTTTCTCACCTCTTCCCTTGTCAGGGCTCTATTCTTAGTATTCAGGGCTTGTATATTTTTTTGTAATCTCATTGTAGGCTTGGAAATATAGCTTCCAAGTTTCATCATCATGGTTCGAAGACTCTGTGAACTACCAATGAATGAATTTAACTCAAAGGATTCATTGTAGGAGAAAGTCTTAGATCTAAAAATCAGTTTGAACAAGCATGACTTGGTCTAAGTAAGATTATGCACCAATGTGAAGATGATATCCTATTGCATAGGTTTTGTCCACTCATTTATATCAGATTCATCTTCCATAACTACTTTTAGGATAGTCTTGATATTTTCTTCTCCTAATATGGTGGCATCTTCACTCCAAAATCTTGGGAATCCACAATTCTTAACCAAACTTAGATGTTTTATTATAACTTTGGATTAAACCTTTAGCTTTTGAATGAGCTACCAACCATGATTCATAAGTTTATACCTTTTGAGGAAACATCTAGCAACTATCTTGACATATAACCATATTTTTTTAGGATTTTTGTTTGCTACCCTTTCAAATATGCTCTCAAACAGAGCTTGGATGTTTATTGTTGCAGTAAATCTTGACTATATGAAGTCTTCATCTCCCTTGAATTCATCCGTTTAGATCTACAGTACTTCTCTCACTTATGCCAAGTATAACAACATTGGTCATACCTAAAGTCTCATTTCCAAGATATCTCCAAATATCTCCTTCTTCACCTATTTGGACTTTTTCTTTGAGAAGCCTATGGCCTTGGTCCTCTCTTCTTGGAGCTACTATTGAAGACCTTTGATTTGTTCAATCAAAATATGATTTTTCTTAGTGGCATATTTTACTTCCTTTTTGTACTTAGAAATATCCTAAAACCTATCTTACCACTTCTTAACCTCATTCTTTAGGGCCTTCTTAGTATTTTTCTACTCATACAATGCTACTTTAGCTCTTTGATGGTCTCTTTAGCCCTTGAGAACTTCTCCTTAAAGTATTATTCATGTAGGTAAATGGTTCCCATATGAGATTAGGATATTTCCCACTCATATTACATTGGGAGCTAGGAAATATCTTCAGTTATTACCTTAGTATGGTAATCTTATATGGTCATCTCTCCTTCAGGATTTTTGAACAATGGTGTGATTTTTATCTTAGTTCTCTACACGGTGGTTGGATCTAGTGCAACCATTTTCTGTGAATGGGTAGGCCTTTGGAGGTATGGGTACATTGGGTATTCCACCAATCATAGGTATTCTTGTTGGCTTTATTGATTTTCTTAATATTGGAAACAATACAGTGAGTCTCAGCAAATGAAGTTATCAATGACTAAAATAGTGGGAAATGAACATAGAGGGAAATGGGATTGTCACTAGGGTGGAATAAACACTCATGGGGGTTGTGATGGATATTACCAGTGGGACAACAAAGGAAACACGGAGTGATGAGATGCTGAATATTTCAACCAAAGTATATGAAATAGATGGTGGTGAAGGTGGAGGTTGCAGAGTTGGAGATGGTGGTGGTGAAAGTGGAGGTTGCAAAGTTGGATATGGTGGAACATATTTTAAAAAATATAGGTAGGGAGACTTTTTTGGGGTGAGAGGAGGAAGAGAAGAATATGGTAGAAGAGAATCCATACCTGATATCATTGGAAGTGGTTGGGTTTGTTCACTTATACCTCTTGTGGGTAATTATTACTCTACTACTTCTTCATACCTAGAGGCAACCACATTTTGTTGTTGAAGTAGTTGCTCTATATTTTCAAATTTCTCTAGGTAAATTTCATTCTTTTCAATCTCTCCCCACTTAGCCTTCTTCTATATACTTTTTTCTTTGGATATACTTCATATTTTTATTTTATGCCTAATGAGAGGGGCATCATTATAGTTTATCTTTGAGTTCTATCATTGAGATTGCACTACCATGACCATAGAAGGAGTTGTGGCCCTAGGTGGTACAAAATTTAGAGTGGTTGATTCAAAATATTTATTTTTGGATTCCTTCCCCTTAAAGCTAACTGACTTGTCCTTGTCTATACCTAGATTGGTTTAGTCATTTCTTGACCATATTTTCCAAAATATTTCCCAGTGTAACCCATGTTTTACATTATTTGGTATGCTTTTATGTATCATTCCATTTGCTTTTGTGTAGGGGTGTACATAGTGTCTTTTTCTTTCGATGGAAGGGGGGTTGTAATCCTAACACTTTTCTACTTGGGTTGAGAAATTGTTTTCCATTTAGATTTACTTGCTTCCTTCTATATGATAGATGATGTAGACCCTTCTCTCTAGGTGTTATGAAAGCTTAAAGTAATCTTAATTCCAATAGTCCTTACCTAGGTTTTGTGGTATTCATCATACCTAGAAAAAAATTCATCATCATTATTGAGACCATACCTTGAAGGGATTGAGTTAGTATAGATCCTCATGATCCACCATGCATGAATTTTAGCTTCAATCCATTTCAGGCATCTCTTATACAATCTCTGAATTGTTTTCTCATTTAGAACATGCTCATCAATATTTTTGGGATCATAATCCACCATTTGTTCATAGAAATCATGCCATGGAGGCAAAAACTACATATCTTCTACGTACCACTCAAGCTCTTTATCTTCATAATTATTTCTTTTTGCTCCATATGTTCCTTGGATATCATTTGGAACAACTTGAGTGGAGAACTTTTAAGGATTGAGAGTCTTTCTATAAATTTACCATATAGGTCATACCTCCATTGTTGTGGCAATTCAACTAGCTCTAATATTCTTAGGACTTGAGCAACCTACTCATAGTGCCATTTCTTAGATACAACTATACCTTCAAACTAAAAGGGTAGAATGCAAGTCCTTTTATTTCCTATTCATGTACCATGTTTGAGATTGATGTATTCATTCTATCTTTAATATTCCATCACAAATAGTTGGTCGATAAAATAATGAGGAAGTAGGAAGGATTTTCCAATGAACCCATAATATGATGACTACCCCTTGAGTCAAAATGAACCAATCTCCTTCCTCTACATATAGATTATGTAGAAATTTCATAGCCTTTGGGGATAACCTAATTATTTCTCCTTACATGATTTTAAGGGCACGTCCCAAAAATTCCCCATTAAAGTTATAATGGGTCATTGTGGTGGAGAGAACAATGGTCCATGAATACACTGGTAGTCTTCTTTCATTATCATATTTATCCACTATAGGTATGAAAGAAATCTCTTGTACCAAAAAAATAGAAAAATACCCAAGCTAGGTGAGAACAATATCTAAAAGATATTGGGATTCCCTACTTCATTTTGGACAATTGCTCATGAATTTGTTTGTGGAGGTAGGCTGGCCAATCAAATAAAAGGGACTTGGTTCTTTGGTCCATAATAGAAGTGTCATAGAAATTAGGGTTAGAGATGCATTTTGCTACGATAATTTTCCATCCATGGACTTGCTCAGTTGAAGGCAACCCAACTATTACCACCAACATAGAGAAGAGTTTTAGGTTTTTTAAATTAGAAAGGGTAATGGGAGTTGTTGGCAATTTTCCTCATGTAGGTGAATTTTAAGTGCAACTCCAAGAAATTTTGTATCACATTGGTTAGGATGTAGCACCTAGCTTGGTCACTAAGATCAAACATTTTTGGCTTTAGAGTACAAGAAAGGCCCACATTAAAGGTATCTATGTAAACATCAATACTAAGGGTAAATAGGACTCTTCCTTGTGTATTTTGGACAATCCTACGCTTAGGGTTGTAAAAATTGGTTATGGTGCATATGAGTGTAGGGTAAGGATGGATGGAAAAGCATGTGTACCAAGAAATCATTGAATGGAAAGGTAAAGTAATGGGACATTATGGAGAAATACCTATGGAAACCCTCTCTTCAATGTATTTTTTAAGCTTTTTGATGCCCTTCCATGTGACAATCATGTCTGCAATTATGTCATCCTTATGCTAAGACTTTACATTTTTCTCATCTTTTATTTGCACTACTACTTCAACAACTAAGGATGAAGTTACCATGGTGATGTTTTTGTTTCCTTTGGTACTAGCATACTGAAATGTTTCAAAAATGCTAGAATGAGAGGATAAGCTCTATTGCAAGAAGAAAATTTTGTAGAAATATTTTGATGGAATGGAGAGTAGTTAGGGTTTCTTTCACCATATACAAAGCTTACATTGATATTAGGGCTACATGCAATAACCCCAATGGGTGGCCTCTTGATCGATGAATCACTGGAGATTTTATTTCTAATTTTGCTCATGCACCATATTTTTTTAGATGAATTATAGCCATACCTACATTAATGACATCATGCTTTTGGAAAATATTTTGAAATTCGAAAATAGTTTTCCCTCCCATGGTGTAATTGGGATATTGACTATTTGATCATAAAAATCTGACTTATTGTGAAATCACATCACTTTGGGTTATTTGGAAGCCTACCTTCAATTTTACCCTAAAATTGGAACATGTCGTGAAATTGCAACACTTTTCATACCTTGGAAGCCTGCCTTTGATGATGCTCCAAAACTTAAAAATATTACGAAATTGTCACACTTTTCCAAAAAACATGTAAAAGTACATATGATACATAAAAATACAAGGGGTGGAGGTTGGATTCTTTCATGTTTATCCTAAAGTTGGAAATCACTATGCTGCTTCTTAGTGATTATCTCGAATGGGCCTTCCCAAAATATATCAAACTTTTGATGGTTTCCTAGCTTTGCCTTGTTTTCATTCCACCTTAGGATGAGGTATCCAACATTAAAAAAACTAAAAGTAGTCTTCTTATCAAACCACACTTTGGTTATTCCTAGGATTTTTTGGAACTAAGCATATGTGTTGAGAAGCAACACACCCCCACTAAAAAATGAAATTCCATCCTTTGAAAATGTTTAATATTCATTTGTTCCGTAGGGACCCTCTTGATGTTTTTTGGGTTTTAATTCAAAATTTTTCTTGCATTCTTTTTCAAACTTCGCCTACATCAAAGTGTCCAAGTAGACTTGCATATGGCAATGATTTCAATTTAGAAATAGCAGTTTCTATTTCTGGATAGCAAACTTCTAAATGCATTTTCCCTTAATTCGTGATGAATTTTAAAGTTTCGTTTGTATATTTGGATACCCTTTGGGATTTTTTAGATACTTGTAAAGTTTCATCAAATTCTGAGCACTTTGAATTTTCATCATTTTTCTACACCATGTGAAGCTGATCATTCTCGAGCAATTTAAAATTCATTTTTCAAATGTTAAAATCATTTCTGAGTAAGGAAGATCCTTCACCAATATGTAAAAATGCAAAATACAGATGGACAAAGTCACTGGAGTCAACCTACAAATTTTGGAGAATTTGCAAAATGAAGGAAAAGCTTGAGGGAAATGTTGCAATATCGCGACATGTTCCATTTTCAGACTTGTCGGACTTTCGCTCAAATTTAATTATCGCGACATGTTCCATTTTCGAACTTGTCGAACTTTCGCTCAAATTTAATTTTACCCTAAAATATTTTAAAGTCCGATGTCACAATTTTGCGACATGTTCCATTTTCACAAGGAAGAAAGCTTGAAAAACATGAAGTGAGGGAAATGTCACGATTTCACGACATGTTCCATTTTTGCGAGGAAGAAATCTTGAAAAACATGAAGTGAAGGAAATGTTGTGATTTTGTGACATGTTCCATTTTCGCAAGGGTGAAATCTTGGAAGAGATGAAGTGAAGGAAATGTCACGATTTTGTGACATGTTCCATTTTCGTGAGGGCGAAAGCTTGGAAGACACGAAGTGAGGGAAATGTCGCGATTTGGCGACATGTTCCATTTTCACAAGGGTGAAAACTTGGAAGAGATGAAGTGAGGGAAATGTCATGATTTCGTGACATGTTCCATTTTCACAAGGATGAAAACTTGAAAAATGTGAAGTGAAGAAAATGTCACGATTTTGCGACATATTCCATTTTCACGAGCAAGGAAGCTTGGAAGAAACAAAGTGAAGGAAATGTCGTGAATTCGCAACATGTTCCATTTTCGTGAGGGCGGAAGCTTGAAAGACATGAAGTAAAGTAAATGTCATGATTTCATGACATGTTCCATTTTTGTGAGGGTGGAAGCTTGAAAGACATGAAGTGAAGGAAATTTTGTGATTTTGCGACATGTTCCATTTTCGCGAGGAAGAAAGCTTGAAAGAAACAAAGTGAAGGAAATGTCGTGATTTCGTGACATGTTCCATTTTCACAAGGGTGGAAGCTTGGCAGAAACAAAGTGAAGGAAATGTCATTATTTCATGACATGTTCCATTTTCACGAGCAAGGAAGCTTGGAAGAAACAAATTGAAGGAAATGTCACGATTTCGTGACATGTTCCATTTTCATGAGGGCAAAAGCTGAAAGAAGTGAAGTGAAGGAAATGTCACAATTTCGTGACATGTTCCATTTTTGAACTTGTCAAAATTTCACTCAAATTTAATTGTACCCTAAAATATTTTAAGGTCCGATGTCGCAATTTCGTGACATGTTCCATTTTTGTGATGGCCAAAGCTTGAAAGACATGAGGTGAAGGAAATGTCGTGATATCGCGACATGTTCCATTTTTGCGAAGGCAAAACCTTGGAAGAAAATTTTGAGGGAAATGTCGTGATATCGCGACATGTTCCATTTTTGCAAGGGCAAAAGCTTGAAAGAAACAAATTGAAGGAAATGTCACGATTTTGTGACATGTTCCATTTTCGTGAGGGCGGAAGCTGAAAGAAGCGAAGTGAAGGAAATGTCACGATTTTGTGACATGTTCCATTTTCATGAGGAAGAAAGCTTGGAAGAGACAAGGTGAAGGAAATGTCATGATTTTGTGACATGTTCCATTTTTGCGAGAGCGAAAGTGTGGAATACATGAAGTGAAGGAAATGTCATGATTTCGTGACATGTTCCATTTTTGTGAGGGTGAAAGCTAAAATAAGTGAAGTGAAGGAAATGTCACGATTTTGTGACATGTTCCTTTTTTGCGAGAAATAAATCTTGCAAAATATGAAGTGAAGGAAATGTTGGGATTTCGTGAAATGTTCCATTTTTGCGAGAGAGAAAGCGTGGAAGACATGAAGTGAATGAAATTTCGCGATATCTTGACATGTTCCATTTTCACGAAGGCACAAGAAGGGAAGAAGTAACTTGAGGAAAATGTTGCGATATCGCGACATGTTTGGACTTATATTCATTTTACAAAATTTTGCCATTTCATCACCTATCCAAGCTTTTCGACATAGTCCAAACCCTAGAAATATTTAAATGGAAAATTTGATTAATTTAAAAGTTCTAATATTTGCTTTTCTTTTGCAAAAAGTGATTCGACAGTTACATTCATGGTAGAAGTAATGGCGAGAAAGATAGACAAACCTAAATTTTGGCACAAATCAAGCAAGGAATTAATGAGATGCTCTGACGGTTTGCCAAAATATAACTATAAGAGATGCCGAGAAGTTAGTGATTCATCCAAATTTTGCAGATCTAGTCACACATACAGACTTTAAGGAATTTTCCGATGGATGCATTTTCTAAGAAAATTTATGGCAAAAGTAATGGCGGACAAAGAATCTCAACTCAAACCAAACAAAGACAGTTGTGCGAGGATGGAAGGCCTCAGAAGTCAGTGACTCATCCAGATTTTGTAGAGGAGTTAATGAGATGCTCTGACAGCTTATCGAAGGATAAAGATACATTTACACATGGTGCCCATTTGATGAGGATAAAACCAAGTCTTATCTTCTCCATTTATGGCAAGATCCACACGAAGATTTTTAGAGTGATTAGGGTTTATCAAAACTCTATATAAAAATACCTTATATTGTAAAGCCTCGATGGTGGGATTTTTATGATAAGATTTAGATATTTAGAAGAAGATATTTTGAAAAGATCAGGGTCTGTCCTGAGTCTATATATATTTCTTTTGAATGTAAAGTCTAGATGTGAAAACTTGGAATAAAAGACATTTTAGCAATTTCCTGCAAATCTTGTTTGAATGCTTTGTTCTGGACCTGGGGTTGGTGTGACATCATTTTTCTATGATAGCATGGCTAGGAGCCTAATCTCTTTTAGATTGTGATAAGTGCATCTTCTTCTATTTTTGTCTCCCTAAGGTTTATTTATTTTAGTTGTAAATCTGTGTTATCAAGATTCAATATGCTACTAGGCTTCATTCCATTTGTTGTACGCTAGGGAAAGTTAGAGATTTAAGGTTCAGGTCTATTCTGATTGCTCTATCCTCACTGCGTGAGCTAGGCTACTGGTGAGAGATACCATTTGACATCGACTTCCATTCTATTTATCATTTTCTTTTAGATTTTTGTCATATCCATCTTATGCTCTTAGTAGAAGGTGATCTTAGAAAGTTGGACACCTTCCTCTTTGATTGGTTTTATTGTGAAGCTAAATAGTATAACTAAAATTGGTAGTTTTGATTTTGCAGCTGAGTTAGATAAGCTTCTCTTTTCTGCCCTACCCTACTCTCTTTGTTCCACTATTAAATGATTCATTTTTATTTTCTTTCAAATTTATATTTTATTTAATCTGCTAAAACATAAAGAGCTATATCAAAGAACTCATTGTAAATACGATAGTCAACAAAGATAAAAACCGCTAAACATTATTGAACGAAGGTCGAGCCCGTTGTAAGGTAACAGACAGTCCACTTGAATCTATTCCAGAAGCAAAAAAGAGTGAATGGACATTCGATCCAACTCTGTAACTCACACCTTGGATAACCAGCAAGATCTTAAAGTGAGTGGGATTTATCCTATATAAGTGTTATCAATATTTTATGCTCATTCTTCATGGGGTGTGTATGAAAGATGAACCAAAATTTAAAATTGGCACTAGAAGGAGGGCCTACTAAACTCCATTCAATATTTTTTAAGGATTGTAAGTTGTTTGTGAAAAGCTAGATTCTACCTATAGAGTAACCAGGTCCCACTCTAGAGTTGGGGAGCTCCTTGTACCTAAGTTAGAAACCCCAAGGAGAAGCAGCCTCAGAAGTGCCAAGTCTTTGTCCAGCATAGTTTTATCACCACTTGTAGTTCCTCCAACTACAACTCAAAATATCATAGTTAATCAGGTAGTGATGGCAAGCTAGTTGGGTTCCACTGCTTTGAATATCCTTGGTGTAGCGCATGATTTACCCAAAAATCCTTAGAAGTATCTTCCTACCTGTTGAGTGGTGTTTTCACCCAATTGTGAAAGCACACCCTCCAGTAGGAACTGAGTCCCAAAATCCTCTGCTTGCAAAGAAAATAATTTCTCCAAGGTTCCTGTTATGCTGATATGATGTTGTTCAAATGAAATGCTAGGAATACCTTAGGGTTTGCAAGTGGAGGATTTTGGGACTCAGATCCTACCGGAGAGTGTGCTTTCACAATTGGGTGAAAACACCACTCAAAATATTGGTGCTAGAAGGAGGGCCTGGATTGGTTTATGTTATTTTTATTTTCATACCTGAATAATTTGTTTTTGATCTAATTCTGAAATCATTTAATAAATATCACAAGCGGCTAAATTGCAACACTATTTTTGTTTCTGTTGCAGGTTTTCTTTGAAATAGTCGATGGTTTCATCAGACAGGCTAGACCCACCACACCGTATTGCGACCAGGTCTCAAACAACCAGAGAAACCATTTTTCATGACCTTACTGGTACTCCCAAGAGTAAATCCAAGCAAGTCGTAAGCACACCAGTCGTAAAAGACTTGTTCTCTCCAAGAACGTCGAGTGGACCTACGCCAGTAATATCCGTTGCCCCTAGTGTGCCTATAGTTAGTAATATTTATACTGCTATTGTAGGTCTGTCTTCATCAATTTTGAGTCAAATGGCTCAAGCTCCAGCAACTCCTTGGTATGGAGCTAACAATATTCCTTTGAATATTGTTGGGTATATCCATGAAATCCCCAAGAAAATTGAAATATTTTTGCCTAAATACAAGCCAGATGACCTAAGAACAGAGAAGAACATATCCAAGCCTATAGAGATGTTTTAATTAGGCTGCAAGTTCAATATGAAGATGTGGCCTGCAGAATTTTCCCCATGAGCTTAGATCCAATAGCATATGAATGGTATATATGCTTGCCAACTGGTTCAATCACCTCTTGGACACAAATGGAAAATGCCTTTGTCAATCAATTTAGGTCACCCTTAGATCCTGTAACTATTTACAATCAGTTTATTACATGCAAAAGGGGCCAAGGGGAACCAATCAGAATGTTTAATCAGAGATTCCAAAAGTGCTATAATAGAGCAATTAGGCACTTTGCCATCAATCTTGTAGTGGCTTTGCAGATATATTTTGGGGCATTGGACCCCATGACAGCCATGTTTGTAAGGTGCAATCCTCAAGTCACCACACTGGCTTTAGCCTATAACAAAGCCATGACTATTGAGCAGCAAATGACTCCACAAGGCTACGGGTTTACCCAGATGCCTGTGATGGGACAGTATGCTCCATATGGTCAAGCTCCCCAGGAAAATCAACTCATGGCACCATAAATGCCAAGCATGAGTGCCTTCCCATATTAGTAGCAGTATCCACTAACACCCGCGTATGCACCCATTCTAATCCAACCAATCACAGCCATTCCACCTGTCCCTGCATTTTTGCAAAATAGTCAACCAACTATGCAAGGAACTAGTCAGGTCAATCCTCAAGCCATAGTTCCTTTTCCAAATCCTACCCCGATTCAAAGTTTCAATCCATACGGGAATCCAATTCCTTAGAACCCGACCCCAGTGTTGAATCAAGACCCCATTAATTATGCGAATCCAACGGGGGTTAATAACAATATGATTCCATCGAAGGATGTTTATTCGAAAGTCGAAGAGCTCAAGAAATTAGTGCATAAACTGAGCAATGACAGGGTTCAACAGTAGAAGTATGAGTCCCATGCCCCTCACCCAAATTGAAATTTTAACAATAGAGGGAGGCATTGGAACACTAAGCCTAACAATGGGGGAGTTCCCGCTCCCATTGCTAATCAATTAGATGCTTCTGCAGGACCTAGCCAACCCAATTCTCTTTTGAATCTTTCAGATTTGACATGGGAAAGGGGGTGTAGGTTACATAACACAAAAGAAAACAAGGAGAGGAATTGTCCTGAGATTGCTAGATACACTCATTGTCTTCAGGCACAAGTTGATGATTTGGAACTGGTATCAAATGAAAATCCATCACAACATCAAGATGATAATGTTATGGTGATGGAAACTGTATATCATCAAGAAGGTGAGAGTGAGGAAGAAGAAGACGAAATTCTGGAATAGGAGGTGCAAGATTTTTGAGATTTCAGAAAGGGGAATCATGGATACCATTTGAGAAGTAAGTCTAAAGCCCCTAAAACCTCATCGACACCTCCAAACAATTCTATTCTTCCTCCAGACACTAAGGCAAATAATAATCCTCCCCCTCCACTTAGAACAGAAATGTCTAATGACATGCAGAAGACAGTCAAATTTGAAAAGCCAAACTATGACATAGTGGAGGATCTAAAGAAGTCCAAATCTAGCCTTTCATTCATGAACGCAGCTAGATTGCCTAGCCAAAAGGAGGCGTTGATAAGAGCTTTGAATTCACCTGATCCAATGTGGAAGGAAAAAAGAGTTGAATCCCACCTTATTTTGTGAAAGGAAATAAGGGATGTCCCGCCATTCTTACTGACTTTGAGAATTGCGGGTAAGAATTTGCATAACTTTTTGGTGGATACAGGTGCCACGAGCAACCTCATGCATACATAAATATGTAAAATGCTAGGTCTGCAACCTGTTTCATCCAAATGTATAGTCCTGCAACTGGACAGATTAAAAGTAAATGTAGTGGGGACTTTATATGATGTCAAGATTCAATTGAATTCTGAACCCAGGGTCCAGCAGGTTGTAGACATTTTGGTGGTTAATATCCCAAGTAGGTATGGAATGCTACTTGCTAGGGATTGGATGAAAACACTGAATGGCTATTTTTCAACATACTACTCGCATATGTGGCTACCATGGAAGGGAATTGCAAACCAAATAAGAGTGGAAAATGAACCGAGGCTTAAAGAGATTATAACAGATTTTAACAAGCCGAATGAAGTTCAGTTTCTCGAGCGGAACTAGGAGTTTATGCACTTGATGTTGAGGAGGCTGCTGAAGAGCATAAATAGGAGGCGTGTCATGGTGGCTCTTCCAAGGAAAATGATTACACATGGTTGCTCAGGTTTGATGGATCAAAATCTAGACAGGGAGCAGGAGCTAGAGTCGAGCTCACTGGTCCAGGAGGTAAACCCTTGTTAGCTGCTTACAGACTACAATTTCCTTGCACAAAAAATGTGGTAGAATACGAAGCGTTGATCTATGGTTTACGTCTAGCATTGAGCAAGAATGTTAAATGCTTGAAGGTTTTGGGAGATTCTGAGTTGGTAGTCAAGCAAATCAAAGGATAGTACACATGTCATGAGAGGAGACTAAGCCTTTATAGAACTAGGGTTATGGACCTCATGGAGGAGTTCGATGCATTCAACATAGCCCTTATTTCTAGGAAAGGAAATCGAATAGCAGACTCTCTTGCAGTCGCCGCGAGCATGTTGAATCCGGTTGATATAAGAATATGTAAAAAGTTTTCCATTGAACTGGTTCCTTGTCCATCAATACCCGATAATGTAAAGAATTTCCAAGTTTTTGAAAGTGACAGACATATTTTCAAATTTGTCACAAACTCGGGTATTTTTGAAAATCAGGTGATTTATGAGGAGCAAAGGTGGCAGGATGAAACAGAAGATGAAATTGAAACTGCGTATCAATCCAATAAAATTCCTAAAGATGTGGTTTCATTGGAAAAGATGTTCGACATGGGATGCAATACCAAGAAAGGAAAAAGAGTCCCACTCCCTAAAGATGCCTGTGATTCAATTAATCTAGGGAGCGCAGACAATCCAAAGGATGTGTACATAGCAAAGGCATGTACAGAGCAAGAAAGGAGCAATATAATACAAGCATTGAAGCATTACATATATTTTATTGCTTGGAACTACAATGAGTTGAAGACTTACAACCAAAACATTAGCACACATACCATCCCTTTGAAGCCAGACTCCAAGCCTTTTAGGCAAAGACAACGAGTTGTTAACCCGCTATTGGAGCCTTTGATCGAAAAGGAGGTTAAAATATTATTGGAAGCAAAAATCATTTTTCTTGTTAGGCACTCAACCTGGGTGGCTAACCTCGTTCCAGTGAGAAAAAAGAGTGGAGATATTAGGCTGTGCATAGATTTTCAAAATCTTAATAAGCCTCTCAAAAGGATAATTATCCACTACCATCAATCGATGAAATTATACAAATGGTAAATGGATCTGAAATGATGTCCTTTCTCGATAGTTATTCTGGGTACAACCAAATTCTTATACATCCAGACGACAGGATGAAAACAACCTTCACTACCAAGTGGGGAACATTTGCATATAAGAGAATGCCATTCGGATTGTTAAATGCTGGTGCAACTTTTCAACGCGCCATGGATTATGCATTCAAAGGACTCATAGGCAAATGCATCATCGTGTATGTGGATGATATCCCAGTTTTATCAAAGAAGAGAGAGGACCATGTCAAATATTTAAAGAAAGTGCTTCAAAGATGCAGAGAACATGGAATTTCCTTAAATCCCAAAAAGTGCATTTTCGGAGTGACAGAAGGAAAATTGCTGGGTCACATCATTTCAAAAGAGGGCATATCCATCGACCCAGAAATGATACAAGCTATCCAAAACCTACCTCTCACGAGTAGTAAGAAAGAATTGAGATATTTCTTTGGGCAGATTAATTTTGTGAGGAAGTTTATCTCTAGCTTTGCTGAGATAGCCAAGCCTCTGAACAAGATGCTTAAGAAATATGTGGATGTAAAATGGAACGAGGAAAGCAGAGTGGCCTTCCAGAACATCAAAGATGCCATTTCAAGAGCCCCTGTCCTTATAAGCCCAGACTACTCCAAGCCTTTTTATATTTATGCTTTTGCATCAGAACACTCCTTTGCGAGTGTCTTAACCCAAAAAGGTGAGGATAGTGCTGAAAAACCCATAGCATTTTTAAGTGCCCCCTTGAAAGATGCTCAATTAAGGTATTCAATCCTTGATAAGCAAATGTACGCACTTTTTAAAACTGTGAAAAAATTTAGGCACTACATCGTACATAGCAGAGTTGTTGCCATCGTGCCCGAATCTGCTGTCAAGACCATGTTTTTACAAAATGAACTAGGTGAGAAGAGAGGAAAATGGATTTCAACCATCCAAGAATTTGATCTCAAAATCCAACCAATGAAACTAGTTCGAGGACAGGGACTGGCGAAGGCGATCACAGAAAATAATCCATAAATAACAGGCCAATGCTCAAATACATAATACATTGCTAAGGATGACTGGTATGTTGATATTGTGCAATTTTTATTGACTGGTAAGTCTCCTTCTAATCTGAATTCAACGCAGAGAAGAGCTTTAAGGCTTAAGTCTGTCAATTATCTGATGAAATCGGGTGTGCTTTACAGGAAGAATCATGAAGGTATCTACCTGAGGTGCTTAAACAAAGAAGAAGCTGCCAGGGTGTTGCAGGAATTTCATGGGAAACATGGAACTAGTCATGGTGCAGCCAATGCTACAACACATCAAATCCTGAGAGCAGGATACTACTGGCCACATATTTTCAAGGATGCGCATGCCCATGTACGATCTTGTCATATCTGTCAAGTGGCTGCAAATAGAGAAAGAAATGCAGCCATGCCGTTGCAACCTGTAGTTGAAATGAGACCATTTGCATAGTGGGGACTAGATTTCATCGGGGTTATTAACCCAAATTCTTTTGATTCTCATAAATTCATTTTGACAGCTATAGACTACTGTACAAGGTGGACAGAAGCGATTCCTACTAAACATGCCACTACAGACGTGATTAAATTCCTTGAGGATCAAATTATAACAAGATTTGGAATGACCGATTCTATTTTCAGTGACAATGGTAAAGCTTTTATTTCTACAAAATTCACAGATTGGGCATATGATAACAAAGTGAGCTTAAAATTTGCATCCAACTATTATCCTCAAGGAAATGGGTTGGCCGAATCTTCAAATAAAAATTTGTTGAATACCATTAAGAAGTTGCTGGAAAAGAACCCGTGGGATTGACACAACCAATTAAAGTTTGCCCTTTGGGCAGATAGGACCAGAGTGAAAGAGTCCATAGGGAATACTCCCTATCATTTGGTTTATGGGCAAGACCCGATATTTCCAGCAAATTTGAAGTTGCAGACCTTACATTTCATACAAGAGTACATGGGGACGACCCGATCAATTTGAAGGTTAAGACGATTGTTGCACCTTGATGAAAAGAGAGAAGAGGCCATGAATCACATGAATAAACACCAGGCAATTATCAAAAGATGGTTTGACAGAAGGGCCAAAGTGAAATCATTCAGAATTTCAGATTTGGTATTACTATGGGACAAAAGACATGAGGAAAAAGGGAATCATCACAAGTTTTATTGTCTTTGGTTAGGTCCATATCAGATTTCAGAGATTCTTGGGAAGAATACCTTTAGGCTAAAAACCTTAGAAGGGAGATATTTCATGCTACCGGTTAATGGGCAGATTTTAAAGCATTATTTTAGCCCTTAGGTTGTGGGATTTTGATATTATTCTTTTGGTTTTGGTGGGGATGTTCAAATTTTGTTTTTATTGTTTAGGATTGTTAGTCTGGATAGGATTTTGGTTATGGATTTGATTTCAATTGACATGTGTGTTAATTTTGATAAAAAAATAATAAAAAATAAAAAAATAAAAAAAAATAAAAATAAAAATAAAAAATTGAGATGTCAACATATGCTTCAGGTTAGGAGAATATGAAATATTGGAATTGTCCTATAAAAATCTCCACAAGTAACACAAGCATATTAAGTTATATTTTTTGATTTTGTGATGCATGAAAGAATCAGTTTTGCATGACAATTCATTCCATTTGTAATTCAAGAAATAATGCATTCATGTTCCATCTCACCTTACATACATCTCATCTTAGTTACATATGCATCTTAGGTACAAGCCATTAAAGTATGTCAAATCCTCTTAGGGTTGTGTTATAACATATATATAAGTAAGTCCTAAGGTTGGAAACTGAGTCTTGAGATATCTAGAACCAAGCACGTCTCATACATTAAAAAGGATCTTGAGCAAAATGATCAAAACCTATCTTGGAGGAAAAGGTTGGGCAAAAGAAGCTTTTCATGTCTATCCTATTATGCAACATGATCCTTAAAACAGTGGTTTTGACCACTTCCATAGAGCCTAAAGCCTAAAATCAGAGTAGTAAGGATAGGGTTAAATCCTCATCGAACTTAGGTTGAGGATCCAATTCCCCAAAACTTTGATTTGACCTCATGGAGTAGTAAGGATAAGGCATAAATTCTCATCTCGCTTAGGTTGAGAATCTGATTCCCCAAAGCTCTTATGTCTCATTTCATAGTAAATCTTGGATTGTAAGGATCGTACTATTTGTCCTCTGCAAAGGATGGGTAGTCATCCCCAAGGTCTAAGCAACAAAATTAATGTTTTCATCTAAAGTTTGGATTGCAAGGATCGTACTACATGTCCCTAGCCAGGATGGGTAGTCATCCCCAAGGTCCAAGAAGTAAAAAAATAAAAAATATATATATATATATAAAATAATAAATAAATTTTTCCCATCTCATATTTATGTTGGATTGTAAGGATCGTACTACTTGTCCTCTACAAAGGATGGGTAGTCATCCCCAAGGTCCAAAGAAATAGAGATAAGTTTTGGATTGTGGGGTTTGATATGCCCATGCATGGCATCATGTCTTGCCTAAAAAACAAGACCACTGATTGTCTAGAGGGTTAGACTAGCATGACCATTTCTTCCATAATTGGTTTAATTATTTTGCTTAAAGTGAGGTAATGAACTCTAAATAAGAATAGTAAGGATAGGGTTAAACTCTCATCTCGGTTGGTTGGGAGTCTGATTCCCCAAAGTTCTGATTTCACATTCACTTGCACATGGGTTCCAGATGGTAGAGACTCATAACCAACTTTGGGATACAATAAGGCAATGAATTAGTGGATCCTAAGAGGGTTTGGCAATCTTGAATGCTTATACATAATAATAGAAGAATGACCATGCCTTTTATGAAAGCAAAATCTCCTAGCACATTCATTAGGGTACACAAATCATTCACCATCCCACATATGCATTCATGCAAAACTGATAATGGAGTGTGGATCAATTTCAAATGATAGGGAAAGAAATTCATTGCACACACTAAGCTAATACTTGATGATTCTGATGATTCATGTACTTCTGATCTTTGGGCATTTGTTATATTGCTTATGTGCTAACATATGTTTGCGAGTTTGTGATATGTTTCAGGTTGGGTTCTTACTAAAATTCTCAAGAGCATTTGACAGCAGAGTCGCCATTTGTTGTGGTTGATCCACAACACACCCCAAAATTGGGGACCCACCTTTTTGCAGGCTTGCAGAGAAGAATCTCGGTGACCCAGATGCTAAAATTGAAGAAAAGAGGAAAAAATGCCTAAGTGTTAAAAGTGTCACGAAATCGTGACATGTCGTGAAATCATGACCTGTCGCACCATCGCTGCCGAAAAATAGAAAAACGTCGCGATATCGCGACATGTCGCTCCGTCGCTGAAAAAGAATGAAAAACGTCGCGATATCGCGACATGTCGCTGGCAAAAATGAAAAGGTGTCACGAAATCATGACAGGTTGCTCCGTCGCGGCCAAAACAGGAAAAGTGTCGCGAAATCGTGACATGTTGCTCCGTCGCTGCCGAAATTGAAAAAACATCGCGATATCGCGACATGTTGCTCCGTCGCTGCCAGAATGAAAAAGTGTCGCGAAATCGCGACGTGTTGCTGCAGAAGTTGTACGGATGAAAATAGCGTAGCGATTTCGTGACATGTTGCTCCGTCGCGGCAGAAAGAGGAGAGAGAAAATGAAAACGAAAAAGTGTCGCAAAATCATGACATGTTGCTCTATCGCGGCCCAGGCAGGAGAGAGAAAGGCAAAATGGAAAGGCGTAGCGATATCGCGACGCGTCGCAGAATCGTGGGTCAAACTGGTCAAAGGGCACAAAGCGAAAAAACGTCGCGATATCGTGACAGAAAGAGGCCAAAGGGCACAAAGCGGAAAAATGTCACGATATCGCGACAGAAAGAGGCCAAAGGGCACAAAGTGAAAAACGTCGCGATATCGCGACAGGAACCAGTCAAACAGAGCAAAAGGCCAAAATGGTCACGAAATCGCGACAGGATCAGCTAGAAAGCATAATGCGCAGAAATGGGAATGAAGTGAAAAGGCATCGCGAAATCATGATAGGTCATAGTTTCGTGGCTTCGAAGCAGCGAAGTAGTATGGATGGGGGCAGCATAGCGATTTCACGATGGAAAATTGGCAAGTGTACGAAAATGGAAAACGGTAGCGAAATCGTGACAGTTTGCGGTGAGAAGGCCCGAAACAGAAAACGGTAGCGAAATCGCGATAGTTTGCGGCAAGAAGGTCCGAAGGAGAGAATGGTCACGATTTCACGATAGATTGCAGCGAAGTAGTACGGACAGAGAAAAGCATCGCAAAATCGTGACAGCATGCAACAAAGGTGCCCGAAGCAGAGAAGCGTCGCGATTTCGCGACAAGGTGCAGCCTAAGGGGTACGAAAATGAAAATGGTCACAAAATCATGACAGTTTGTGGCATGAGGGTCCGAAGGTGAAAAACATCGCGATATCATGACAGAAACGGCCAGAGGCGTACGAACGAGGAAAGCGTCGCGATATCGCGACATGTCGTGATTTCGTGACATGTCGGGTTTTTGCGGCCAGAAAGGTGAGCAGGTTGCACGCTGTTTTATTGTGTTTTGGCACGGGAAGAAGTTATATAAGATGCAAAAAATGCAGGACACGTGGCTTATAGGTGTCAGTATTTTAGAGGCATTACATGCAGCGGTGGATTTTGGGCGTTTCAGAATTGAGCATCAATCAAAAGCAAGGAAAAGGCAGGAATTTGAAAGGTCAAATGCAGGAAGGTGAAGTGAAGTGACACAGGGAGAATCGAAGAGCCATTTCAATGATCATAAAGTCAAGAATGCAGATTGAAAGGGTTGGAAATTGTTGCTTGCAGAGTTGCAGAGACAAGGGCTTCATGCCATTCTGGGCCTGCACTTGGGCAATTTCCTTCATTTGTTCTGGATTTGTAAAACCTAGAACATTCTGTAATTGTAATTGATATATCATTTTAATACAGAAATACAGAGTGTTGGCATCTCATTGATGAGAAAGAAGGAGTCATTTTGTGCATGCATGATTTAATGTTTTATCATTCATTCCAGATTTCTAAGGCTTTTAGGTGAAGTTTAATGCAAGTGTGCTTGGTTGCTTCATGTGAATGCCTAAATCTGGAATTACAGTAGAAACCCTAGAAACCAGCACCTAATTTATTTGGATTGTGCAAATTTGCAGGTTCATTAGGTTAGGTTGCATGCAGAAAACCTCATTATCTTTGGTTTCATCGAATTGATGATAGCATTCTGACTGTAGTTTAGTTTCATTTTCATTTATTTTGCTTTATTTTTTAAACCCTTAATTTATTTTTTGCAGTTTAATTACTGTATTCAAATAAGCAATCTAAAAATCCATCAGAACTAAAGAGGAGAATAGATATTATTCATTTTAAGTCCACTGTAATTTCAAATTAAATAAACCACAGTGCCCCTTGTTAACATCCACTTGCAAACCCTAAGGTATTCCTAGCATTTCATTTGAACAACATCATATCAGCGTAACAGGAACTTTGGAGAAATTATTTTCTTTGCAAGCAGAGGATTTTGGGACTCAGATCCTATCGGAGAGTGTGCTTTCACAATTGGGTGAAAACACCACTCAACACTACCTACAAACATGATGGAATCAATATAGTAGAATAACACTTGGTGGCATATAAAAATGCTCTAAAGTTGTTGAATGTGCAGCATGAAGATGTGGCTTGTAGGTTATTCCCATTCAATCTCTAGGAGGGAGCATACGACTGGTTTTTGGATCTTACTAATGAATTTATTACTAGTTGGAATGACCTAGAGAAAGTTTTTGTATCACAATTTGGTGAAGTGATTGACCCCAATATGTTATATCAACAGTTTTCTAACATTAAGACAGAGTCTGGTGAAGATATCAAGTCTTTCAATATGAGGTTCCAAAAAACTTATGGTAGAATGATTGGTCATTACATCCCAAGTTCAAATCTATCTTTAGAAATCTATAAGAATGCATTGGATTCGGTGACCTCTATTTTCCTCAAGAGAGACATAAATATCACAACCCTGGCAGGAGCTTATAAGGAAGCTTTAATTCTTGAAAGATAGTTAGGACCTCAAATTTTGAGCAGTCCTTTAATATCCTATGTTACGTAGAACATGCCTATTTTGAATCCCGTTCCACATCATGAGTTAATGCCAACATGTCACGCTCTACCCAAGGAAACTCCATTAATTGTAACACACACTTAGCATGTGCAAAATATAGAGAAAGATTCTGACAAGTTCAAGGTGGAAGTGCCTAAAGTAAACATTTGTGACCTACAATTATCCAACTTTGAAGCTTTTCCTGGTGAGTTAAATTTTCCTAAAAATCAGAGAAATATTGATAGTTCTGGTTCATCCAAAAATAGTACGACTATGATTGTAGATTCATTCATTGTTCCCGATGAGTCAGAAAATGTTGTAAAAATTCCCATGGATGAAATTTATGGTTTTCAACAGTTCCAAAGGGATAGTTATAATTTGAGATGTGAGAATCCAAAACCTACTCCTAATAATGATCCTCCCTTACCAAAGGGTAATGAAAATAAGATTCAATATCACTATACATAAGTAACTAGGAAGGAGTATAACATCATTGAGGATATGAAGAAAATTAAGGCTAACATCACCCTCCATGAGCTGGCTCAGATTGTTGAACAAAAAGATAACTTGATTAAAACTTACTCTGGACCACATATTGAATTTCAAGAAAAGGAGAAGAAGATAGTAAATGTGAATGTGGTCAACTAACTCAGAATAGACAAAGAGTCTTAGTATAAGCATGTGATCACTAAACATAATATCAAAAAAGAGGTTGTAAATCATGTTGATGTAGATATTGGAGTTTATAATTTGACAACTGAGAAGGTGAGATCAGTTACAGCTCTAACCAATCACAAAAATGATATTTGGACATTACACATTGATGGGGTTAAATCTAAGCAAGGCTCAGGTGAAAGAGCAAATTATGAAAATTCTACTAGAGGGATAAAAATTGAAATCTTGGATATTGGAGTAGTAGAGCAACCACAAAATGTTCAAGTTATTAAGAACTATGACATACAAATAAAATATGATCTCTTTGAGTTTTTACATAAATTTGAAGATGTGATGATCTGGGTCTATAAAGGCTTTAAGGTATTTGATCCTGGGGGTTTTTACATTTCGTCCCTTTGAAAGAATTCTGCAAACCCTTCAAGTAGAAGCATAAACATGTTAATGCCTTGATTTTGAAGGAGGCATAAAAATTGTATGCACATGGGATGATAGAATAAGACATAAGCAGGTGTTGAAAACTTCACCATTCAGGTTATTATATGATTTGACTAATTTTCAGGGTGAAGGACTTATAGATTTGGTGTTTCTATGGGACAAGATCCATAAAAAAAAGGGGGAAGACAGTAAACACACCAAGTCTTTCCCAGGTGGCAAAAATTTTGGGAAGCATAATCTAGAGTGCATTTCATCAACAGGACCAAAAAGGTATTTTTCTAAATTTACCTGCAAATGGTCAATTTTTTTTAAGGCACTATTTCTCTGCTTTTCCATCTGCTACATTTTTTGAGTGATTGAAGGGACTTTGTGCATATGTATATATTGTAAATAAAGTTTGAAGTAGTGTGTTTTTATTTTGTTTTATTTAAATTTTGAAGTACTATGTTTTATCTTTTGAGGTCTATACAATTTTGTCTTTAACTGGTAGCCTTTTTCTCTCCTCTTTAGCTTTTAAATCCCATTTTTTTGAGGTTTTTCCTAAGCAAAGAAAACACAAATCGACATTTAAAATTGGCCTAGTGTGTTTTCATTTTGTTTTATTTTTTAAGAGATAGTTTGCTAGAGCTAAAAAGTGGAACTACTTGTTATTTAGAACAACAGTAGAAAGATAATTGGATTTTGTATCTTGCTTGCCACAATTATTTTGATTATAAAGAAACTACTATATTGCTTGGCTGAAGAACTCCCAGGGAATCCAAGAAAATTTGGTCATGAGAGGGGACTCTGATTCATAAAATTATTTTAAGTGTCCAAGGAGGCTATTGATACCCGGTATCTTTCAAAAAGAAAACAAAAAAATTCTAGCAAGGCTTTCCAGATATCGGTATCTTTCAAAAGAAAAAAAGAGAGAGAAGGTGAAAGTTGGGCAAGCCAACATAAAACTGGCACTCTTTTTTGTGCATAGCCAAGGCTCTCGAAGGATACATCTCAAACGTGTTCACCAAGCTATAGATGCCACCTCATAGTTATGATCAGGGTCTTGAAAATCTAAAGAGTAACTCTGTCGGGGTTGTAAAAGGCTAAACTAGTAAACAGAGTTCTACTCGGTTTCCCCTGCATAATCTAAATAGCTGATCAATCCATAGTAAGCATTCGAAGCTCTGTTATCTAAAAAAAAGAAGTTATGTGATAGATAAAGAGATAGCCAAGGCTCCCGAAGGATACATCTCAAACGTGTTCACCAAGCTATAGATGCCACCTCATAGTTGTGATCAGGGTCTTGAAAATCTAAAGAGTAACTCTGTCGAGGTTGTAAAAGGCTAAACTAGTAAACAGAGCTCTACTCGGTTTCCCCTACACAATCTAAATAGTTGATAAATCCACAGTGAGCATTCGAAGCCCTGGTCATCCTTGAAGAAAGTTTTATACGCTTATAATTGCACATCAGAATCTTCCTTAAGTGATTCAACCTAGTATGTCCTTGGGAAACTTTAACAACTAACAGATAGTAGTTAAATAATTTTAGAAAATATTTGTGGCAAAGCATGGTACATAGTCTAAATTCTTTTGAAAATAGAGTTATGGATTCTAAATAGTGCTACTATTTTCCTCATAGATATCGCCATTTGTTGAGAAGCAACACACCCCCACTAAAAAATGAAATTCCATCCTTTGAAAATGTTTAATATTCATTTGTTCCATAGGGACCCTCTTGATGTTTTTCGGTTTTTAATTCCAAATTTTTCTTGCATCCTTTTTCAAAATTCGCCTACATCAAAGTGTCCAAGTAGACTTGCATATGGCATTGATTTCAATTTAGAAATAGTAGTTTCTATTTTTGGATAGCAAAATTCTAAATGCATTTTCCCTTAATTCATGATTAATTTTAAAGTTTCGTTTGCAAATTTGGATACCCTTCGGGATTTTTTAAATACTTGTAAAGTTTCATCAAATTCTGAGCACTTTGAATTTTCATCATTTTTCTACACCATGTGAAGCTGATCATTTTCGAGCAATTTAAAATTCATTTTTCAAATGTTAAAATCATTTCTGAGTAAGGAAGATCCTTCACCAATATGTAAAAATGCCAAATACAGATGGACAAAGTCACTGGAGTCAACCTACAAATTTTGGAGAATTTGCAAAGTGAAGGAAAAGCTTGAGGGAAATGTCGCAATATTGCGACATGTTCCATTTTTGGACTTGTCTCATTTTTGCGAAGACACAAGCTAGGAAGAAAATATTGAGGGAAATTTTGTGATATCGCGACATGTTCCATTTTTGGACATGTCTCATTTTCGCGAAGGCAAAACCTTGGAAGAAAAGCTTGAGGGAAATGTCACGATATCACGACATGTTCCATTTTTGGACTTGTCGGACTTTCGCTCAAATTTAATTGTACCCTAAAATATTTTAAATTCCAATGTCATGATTTGTGACATGTTCCATTTTTGTGAGGAAGAAGGCTTGAAAAACATGAAGTGAGGGAAATGTCACGATTTCGCAACATGTTCCATTTTCGCGAGGAAGAAAGCTTGAAAAAAACGAAGTGAAGGAAATGTCATGATTTCATGACATGTTCCGTTTTTACGAGGGCAAAATCTTGGAAGATATGAAGTGAAGGAAATGTCGCGATTTCACAACATGTTCCATTTTTGCGAGGGTGAAAGCTTGGAAGACACAAAGTGAGGGAAATGTTGCAATTTCACTACATGTTCCATTTTTGCGAGGGCAAAATCTTGGAAGAGACGAAGTGAGAGAAATGTCATGATTTCGTGACATGTTCTATTTTTGCAAGGGCGAAAGCTTGAAAAACGTGAAGTGAAGGAAATGTCGCAATTTCATGATATGTTCCATTTTGCGAGCAAAGAAGCTTGGCAGAAACAAATTGAAGGAAATGTCGTGATTTCGTGACATGTTCCATTTTCGCGAGGGCGGAAGCTTGAAAGACATGAAGTGAAGGAAATGTCACGATTTTGTGACATGTTCCATTTTCGCGAGGGTGGAAGCTTGAAAGACATGAAGTGAAGGAAATGTCATGATTTCACAACATGTTCCATTTTCGTGAGGGCGGAAGCTTGAAAGACATGAAGTGAAGGAAATGTCACGATTTCGTGACATGTTCCATTTTCACAAGGAAGAAAGCTTGGAAGAAACAAAGTGAAGGAAATGTCGCAATTTCATGACATGTTCCATTTTTGCGAGGGCGAAGCTTGGCAGAAACAAAGTGAAGGAAATGTCGCAATTTCGCGACATGTTCCATTTTTGTGAGCAAGGAAGCTTGGAAGAAACAAAGTGAAGGAAATATCATGATTTCGTGACATGTTCCATTTTCATGAGGGCGAAAGCTGAAAGAAGCGAAGTGAAGGAAATGTCGCAATTTTGAGACATGTTCCATTTTTGGACTTGTCGAACTTTCACTCAAATTTAATTGTACCCTAAAATCTTTTAAGGTTCGATGTCGCGATTTCACATGTCATGATTTCATGACATGTTCCATTTTTGCGAGGGCCAAAGCTTGAAAGACATGAGGTGAAGGAAATGTCATGATATCGCGACATGTTCCATTTTCATGAAGGAAAAACCTTGGAAGATAAGCTTGAGTGAATGTCGTGATATCATGACATGTTCCATTTTCGGAAATGTTCCATTTTCGCGAGGGCGAAAGCTTGAAAGAAACAAAGTGAAGGAAATGTCACGATTTCGCGACATGTTCCATTTTCGTGAGGTGGAAGATGAAAGAAGCAAAGTGAAGGAAATGTCATGATTTACGACATGTTCCATTTTTGCGAGGGCAAAAGCTGAAAGAAGTGAAGTGAAGGAAATATCGTGATTTCGTGACATGTTCCATTTTTGCGAGGAAGAAATCTTGGAAGAGACGAGGTGAAGGAAATGTCGCAATTTTGTGACATGTTCCATTTTCACGAGGGTGGAAGCTAAAAGAAGCGAAGTGAAGGAAATGTCACAATTTTGTGACATGTTCCATTTTCACGAGGAAGAAAGCTTGGAAGAGACAAGGTGAAGGAAATGTCACGATTTCGTGACATGTTCCATTTTTGCGAGGGTGAAAGCTTGGAAGACATGAAGTGAAGGAAATGTCATGATTTTGTGACATGTTCCATTTTCGTGAGGGCGAAAGCTGAAAGAAGTGAAGGGAAGGAAATGTTGCGATTTCGTGACATGTTCCATTTTCACGAGAAAGAAAGCTTGCAAAACATGAAGTGAAGGAAATGTCGCAATTTCGTGACATGTTCCATTTTCGCAATAGCAAAAGTGTGGAAGACATGAAGTGAAGGAAATGTCGTGATATCATGACATGTTCCATTTTCGAGAAGGCACAAGAAGGGAAGAAGTAACTTGAGGAAAATGTCATGATATCACGACATGTTTGGACTTATATTCATTTTACAAAATTTGGCCATTTCATCACCCATCCAAAGGAAGTGGAAGCTTTTCGACACAGTCCAAACCCTAGAAATATTTAAATGGAAAAATTAATTAATTTAAAAGTTCTAATATTTGCTTTTATTTTGTAGAAAGTGATTTGATAGTTACATTCATGGCAGAAGTAATGGCGAGAAAGACAGACAAACCTGAATTTCGGCACAAATCAAGCAAGGAATTAATGAGATGCTCTGACGGTTTACCGAAAGATAAAGATAAGAGATGTCGAAAAGTCAGTGACTCATCCAGATTTTGTAGATCTGGTCACAAATACAAACTTTAAGGAATTTTCCGATGGATGCATTTGCCGAGAAAATTTATGGCAAAAGTAATGGCGGACAGAGAATCTCGACTCGAACCAAACAAAGCAAGCTGTGCGAGGATGGAAGGCCTCAGAAGTCAGTGACTCATCCAGATTTTTTAGAGGAGTTAATGAGATGCTATGAAAGCTTATTGAAGGATAAAGATACATTTACACACGGTGCCCATTTGATGAGGATAAAACAAAGTCTTATCTTCTCCATTTATGGCAAGATCCACACGAATATTTTCAGAGTGATTAGGGTTTATCGAAAATCTATATAAAAATAACTTATATTGTAAAGCCTCGATGGTGGGATTTTTATGATAATATTTAGATATTTGGAAGAAGATATTTTGAAAATATCAGGGTCTATCTTAAGTCTATATATACTTCTTTTGAATGTAAAGTTTAGATGCGAAAACTTGGAATAAAAGACATTTTAGCAATTTCCTGCAAATCTTGTTTGAATGCTTTGTTCTGGACCTGGGGTTGGTGTGACATCATTTTTCTATGATAGCATGGCCAGGAGCCTAATCTCTTTCAAATTGTGATAAGTGCATCTTCTTCTATTTTTGTCTCCCTAAGGTTTATTTATTTTAGTTGTAAATTTGTGTTATCAAGATTGAATATGCTACTAGGCTTCATTCCATTTGTTGTATGCTAGGGAAATTTAGATATTTAAGGTTCAGGTCTATTCTAATTGCTCTATCCTCACTGCATGAGCTAGGCTATTGGTGAGAGATACCATTTGACACCGACTTCCCTTTTATTTATGATTTTCTTTCAGATCTTTGTCATCTCCGTCTTATGCTCTTAGTAGAAGGTGATCTTAGAAAGCTAGACACCTTCCTCTTTGATTGGTTTTATTGTGAAGCTAAATAGTATAACTAAAATTGGTAGTTTTGATTTTGTAGCTAAGTTAGATAAGCTTCTCTTTTCTGCCCTACCCTACTCTCTCTGTTCCACCATTAATGATGAGCAAGGTGTAGCAACAGTATTGTCATTGTTGTCAACACAGTCAGATAGATCGGTTGATGCAATGGACAGGAGTTAAGAGGATCTTCAGAGCATGTACAGTGATTTTCCAAAAGACATAAGTGGTCCATTTGAGAAAAATCAAAAGAAAATCACAAAGAAGAAAACTATTGCGATATCACGACATGTTGAGCAAAAAAAAAAAGCTGTTATGATATCGCGACATGTTTGGAGAGAAAGAGCAAGAAAGAAAAACTGTCATGATATCATGACATATTTGGAAAGAAAGAGCCAGAAAGAAAAACTGTCGCGATATCGCGACATGTTTGGAGAGAAAGAGGAAGAAAGCAAAACTGTCATGATATCATGACATGTTCGAAGAGAAAGCGCAAGCAAGCAAACTGTCACGATTTCACGACATGTTCGGGGAGAAGGTGCAAGCAAGAAAAACTATCATGATTTCGTGACATGTTGGAAGAGAAAGAGGAGAGAGAAAAAGATGTCATGATTTCATGACATGTTTCATTTTTGTGATCCAAAGTGAAGAAAAGAGGAGAGAGAAAAATGTGTCACGATTTCGTGACATGTTTCATTTTCACGGTCCAAAGCGAAGAAAAGAGGAGAGAGAAAAAGATGTCACGATTTCGTGACATGTTTCATTTTCATAGTCCAAAGCGAAGAAAAGAGGAGAGAGAAAAAGGTGTCTTGATTTCGTGACATGTTTCATTTTCGCGATCCAAAGCGAAGAAATGAGGAGAGAGAAAAAGGTGTCACAATTTCATGACATGTTTCATTTTTGTGATCCAAAGCGAAGAAATGAGGAGAGATAAAAAGGTGTCACGATTTCGTGACATGTTTCATTTTCGTGGTCCAAAGTGAAGAGAAAGAGGAGAGAGAAAAAGGTGTCGCAATTTCGTGACATGTTTCATTTTCGTGGTCCGAAGCGAAGAGGAAGGCAGAGAAAGAAAAAGTGTCATGATTTCACGACATATTGCAAGGAAGGTTGTATGGATGAAAAAGTGTCATGATTTTGTGAAATATTGTAAGGAAGGTTGTACGGATGAAAAAGTGTCACTATTTCATGACATATTGCAAGGAAGATTGTATGAACGAAAAAATGTCATGATTTCGCCACATGTTGCAGGAAAGAGAGTCCGAAAGAAAAAGTGTCATGATTTCGCGACATGTTGCAGGAGAGAGAGTCTAAAAGAAAAAGTGTTGTGATTTCATGACATGATGTAGGAGAGAGATTTCGAGAGAAAAAGTGTCGTGATATAACAACATGTCGGGTTTTCACGAATCGAAGGCAAGAGAAAGAGCAAAGGAGAGAAAGTGTCATGATATCATGACATGTCGAGTTTTCATGACCCGAAGGTAAGAGAAAGTTCCAAGGAGAAAAAGTGTCGTGATATCACGACAAAAGTAAAAAGGAAGAGTATGGAGGTGAAAGTGTCGCGATATCGCGACATGTAGTGTTTTCGCGGGTATGAACCAAGTAAAGCAACAAGGAGGCAAAAGTGTCACGATATCGCGACATGTTGTGTTTTCATGGGTGCAAAGCCGAGAAGAGGACAAAGAGGCATAAGTGTCACGATTTCGCAATAGGTCACTTTGGCATGAGAAAAAAAGAGAACCCAAATGAAATAAGATATGTGACGTTATAACTGGAGTTATACGGTAGTTACAGGTGCAGTTGTAGAAGAAATTCATGCAGATAAAATAAGAAGAGTTAACTAAAGTCAGTACATCAGTTACAGGTGCAGTGATAGTGAAAACGCATGCATGCACAGAAAAGAAAGCGAATAGTCACTAAGGAAAATACGAACAGTCATGACCAAGAAGACGAACAGTCATGGTAAAGATAGGAGTATGAAAGAAACAGTTACAATTGACAAGTGGTGTATGAGAAATGAAATAATGCATTATAACTGAAGTTACAAAGAGAAAGGGTTGTTATAAAAGGATGTTTGCATGGAGAATTAGGTGCTGTTGAAATTGAGTGAAAGTGCTGCTAGAAGTGCATTGAAAGAGTGCTGCAATAAGAGTATCAAGCAGAGTAGTGAGAGCCATAGAAGAGCAGTAAGTAGAGTTTGAAGAGTGTGTATTATGGTGAAGAGTGAGAGAGGTTGGGTTAGCAAAAAACCAGTCAGGGTCTTGTATAAGTGAAGGCATTCTTATGTCAATCTGATAGTTTCAAAAGTGCAGTTCAAGTTGGTGCTTGAATTAGGGGTTGGTGCTCCTTTCTGTAGGTGTAGAAAAATTAGGGGTTGGTGCTCCTTTCTATTGGTGCAGATAAACCAGGGGTTGGTGCTCCTTCCAATGGGTGCTGGTAAAGTGATTGTAAAATTGTATTTTGCAAAGGCTGGATTTGGATGGAAATCCAAGCAGTCATTTTTGAGGAGTAGCCAAATTGGTGAACCTTGTTACATCATGTGTTGTGGAATGCTCTCTTGTTATATTTGCTTTATTGAGTTTTAAGTTTTCTCTGTTTGGCATTAATAGTTGGAGATTTAAGTTTTTAATAGCTACACCGATTCACCCCCCCCCCCCTCAGTGTCATTGTGAGACTAACAATTGCTATCAGAGTGAAGTTCCTGAACAAGCTTAATCGACTAAGGTGATCTTGGAAGTGAGACAATGGCAGGTGGTGAAGGATTCTCATCAAAAAAAGCATCATTGTTTGACAAAACTAATTATGCATTTTGGAGACTCAAGATGCAGACATATTTGTGTTCTCTAGGATATGAAATTTGGGAATCAATAGACAGTGGATACACTATACCCACCACTCCTCCAACCGATGTTGCCGGTAAGAAACTATTTGAGAATAATTCTAAAGCAAAGAACGCTATCATGTGCGGTTTCATGGACAGCAAACTGATAAATATCATGAGTTGTAAAATGGTAAAATATATGTGGGACAAACTAAGGAGCATTCATGAAGGATACAACAAGATCATGGAGGCCAAGATACAAATGCATCGATCTCAGTTTGAAGCATTAAAGATGAATGAGGATGAGAACATAGAGGCATACATGCTAAGAGTTAATGGAATCATTAATGCGATTAGAGGACTCGATGAGGAAATGGAAGATGCTATCATCATGAAAAAGGTACTAAGATCTCTTCCCCAAATATTTGATTCCAAATTTTCTGCAATAGAAGAAGCTAAATATCTTAATACTTTTAGTATGGATGAGATGCATGGTTCTTTAACTGCATATGAGATGATAATAGGAAAAACTAAACCCACAGACAGAGAAGCTGCTTTTAAAGCACATAAAAATTTAAAAGGAAAACAAGAATCCGAGGAAGAAGAGACATCAAATGAAGCAGAAGCAAATTTTTTTTAGAAACTAATTAGGGGGAAAGGAAAATATAGAGGAAAGTTACCATTTAAGTGTTTCAACTGTGGAGGCATTGGGAATTTTGTAGCTAAATGTCCTCTTAATGATAAAATCAAAAATGATGAAGGTTCACATCAAGAAAGAGGTGATTGGAAGAAGAAACCAAATTTTAGAAAAAGAAACTTCAAGAAGAAAAGTTTCATATCCAAGAATTTCAGTCCTTCAGAAGACAGCTCTGGTGAGGATTCTGAAGAAGAAAAATGTGAAGCTCTTTTTATGGCATTTGAAGAAGAAAAAATAGAAGAAAAATAGGAATGCAATAAAAACCTTGAGGCTGAGGCTAAAGTAGATTTGGAAGGTGAGTTGGTCGTTGCACTTAAAGAGCTGAGTTTAGAAAGGAAAAAGAATAAGAAAACTTCAAGAAAGTTTGAGGATGCCAATGATATCATATCTAGCTTGAAAGTATAGATAGATGAATTTAAGAAAATATCTGAAGATATCGAACTACAATTAACCATGAAAATAGATGAGTGCAATAAGTTAGAAGAAGATATTGTTGGTTTAAGGATACAACTAGAAGAGATGAATCAAAAATTGAGTTGCTATCACAAACTTGAAGGAAGTTCTGTGAAGCTGAACAAGATTATAAATAACCAAAGGACTACAGGCATCAAATTTGGTCTAGGTTTTGTCGAAGGAGAATCATCAGATGGATCAAAGGCCATAACTGTAGAACCCATAAAGAATGAAGATAAGATCAGGGTTTATCAATAAAAAATGAATCATGCTAAAGAAAGCAATAAAGCAAGGCAAGAAAGAAGTATTGACAATGATGGATTCACCAATGTCACCCATCAAAGGAGAAGAAGATTTATGGCTCCCACTACAAAATGGCAAAGACCATCACCCAGGTTCACTCATTCCTTTTCTGGTTATTGTTTTAAATGCAATGGTTATGGTCATAAGATTTTAGATTGCAAGTATAATGTAGGACAAGGAACTTTACTAGTAGAAATGTTTTTTCACCACTGATGTATTATGCAATAGAATGTTATAACTGTCATAATTTTGGGCACATTACAAGAAATTTCCGAAGCAAATTTGTAGCAAATAAACATCAAGGAAGAAAGTTTCAACCAAATGGTTTGAGACAAACTGGAAAATTTCCAAAAAAACATACACAGGCTATTGACAAAGAAAAGTCAAAAAAGTGACCAAAACTGTAATCAACCAGAGTGGAAAGAAAAGGAGCAACCCAAGGAAGAAAAGGAATCCTTGATCGTGCAGACAACATTTAAAGCACATAACAAATCTGCACCATAGATACTTGATAGTGGATGCTCAAGTCATATGACAGGTGACAAACAACAATTTGAGGAGTTACAGAAATATGAAGGTGGTTCTGTAAAATTTGGAAATAATGATGGAGCTAAGATAGTTGGCAAAGGATCAGTTAAGATCAGTGACAAAAAAATCAAATCAAAAGAAGTCCTGTTTGTGATTGGTTTGAAGCATAATTTGTTAAGTGTAAGTCAGATTTGTGACAGAGGTCATGAAGTAATTTTCAAGAAACAGGGTTGTGAAGTCAGAACAACAAACCGTGGAAAGTTGATAGCAACTGTATCAAGGAAATATGGCAACCTGTATACTCTCTCAAAAACTTTAGAAGGAGCATGCTTGATTGGACAGGAAGAAGAAAATTGGTTGTGGCACAAGAGGCTCGGTCATATCAGTTTTGACAATCTAGTAAGAATCAGCTCAAAAATGGTAGTAAGAGATATTCCCACCATTGGTAAACCTTTAAATAGCATTTATGCTTCATGCCAAAAGGGGAAGCAAACTAGAGCCACATTTAAAACTAAAGATTACTTCACAAGCAAACCATTAGAACTAATACATATTTATTTATGTGGACCCATGAGAACACAAAGCATAAATGGTGACAAATACTTTATGTTGTGCATAGATGACTATTTTAGGATGACATGGATACTATTTTTGAATCTTAAATCATATGCCTTTGAGATGTTCAAGATTTTCAAAAAATAAGTTAAGAATCAAACAGGAAAAAAGATTAAATATGTGAGATCAGATAGATGAGGAGAGTTCATTTCAGAGGAGTTTGCAGAGTACTATCAAAAATATGGGATTAGGAGACAGTTTTTAGCAGCAAGGACACCTCAGCAAAATGGTGTGGTAGAAAGAAAGAACAGGATAGTGCAAGAAATGGCACGGACTATGTTGACTAAGAGTAAAATAGCAGACAAATTTTGGAAAGAGGTTGTCCATACTGCGGTATACATCCAAAATAGGTGCATTTTGAGGACGCATGAAAGCAAAACACCATATGAGCTATGGTTCAATAGAAAGGCAACAACAAGATACTTCAAAGTCTTTGGCAGTAAGTGTTACATCAAAATAACTGAAGATAATCTTGGTAAGTTTGAAGATAGAGCTGATGAAGGTATTTTTCTTGGCTACTCGACAAAAAGCAAAGCCTACGCATGCTACAATAAGAGGCTAAAGAAAATTGTTGAGAGTGTCGATGTTAAAGTTGATGAAGGTAGGTAACGAGAAATAAGCTATAAAGAAAACTACCCAATTTATGAAGAAGTCATTGAAGGAGATGAGGAAAAAGAGAAACAAAAAATTGAATTAGATGATTTAAGTAGTGATTTAGAAGAGGAAGAAAACAAAAACTTCAAAACAGGCAGCTGGCAGAAAAATCATCCTAGAGAGCAGATAATTGGAGACCCCACAGTTGGTGTTCAGACAAGAAAAAGGGTAGTAAGTAACTACTCTCTATTATCCAACATAGAGCCCAAAAATATTGTTGAAGAAAGCAAAGATGAAAGTTGGATGACGGCTATAAATGAAGAATTAGATCAGATCGATAAAAACAAAACCTGGGAGTTAGTACCAAGACCTACAAATAAAAATATAATCGGTACTAAATGGATTTTTCGAAACAAATTGAATGAAGATGGACAAGTAGTAAGGAATAAAGCAAGATTGGTCTGTAAAGGCTATGCACAAGTTGAAGGTATTGACTTTGAGGAAACCTTTGCACTTGTGGCTAGACTAGAAGCAATCAGAATGTTTCTGGCTTTAGCAGTTCACAAGAATTTCAAATTTTATCAAATGGACGTGAAATCAACATTTCTAAATGGAAAACTTGAAGAAGAGGTCTATATTGAGCAGCCTAATGGTTTCCAACTTGGTGATAATCCCAACTTCATCTGCAAGTTGAAGAAAGCATTGTATGGATTGAAATAGGCACCTAGAGCATGGTATGCAAGGCTAGACAACTATCTTACTCAACAAGGGTTCAAAAAGGGTATGGTAGATAGAAATTTGTATGTCAAAAAGGAGAATGGCCATCTCATTATCCTTATTGTATACGTAGATGATATAATATTTGGGAGCAGCAATGATAAGTCATGTAAGGATTTAGCAAAGCAGATGCAAAAAGAATTTGAAATGTCAATGATTGGTGAAATTTCATACTTTCTCGGCCTACAAGTTAATCAAAATGAGAAGGGCATATTTATTTCTCAAGTTAAATATGTGAAAGAAATGCTAAAAAAGTTCACAATGGAGGATTGTAAGCCTGTTAGCACTCCCATGAAAACAGGATGCAAGTTGAGCAAGGATGACAAAGCTCCAGATGTTGATCAAACCGTGTACAAATCTATGATTGGGAGCCTATTGTATTTGACAGCTACCAGACCAGATATATTGTAGGCAGTGTGCATGGTAGCATGATTTTAGGCGAGTCCCAAGGAGACTCATGTGACAGCAGTGAAGAGGATTCTTCAGTATCTAAATGGTACTATGGAGTATGGGTTATGGTATCCAAGAGGTAAGGACTTCACTCTTATTGCGTATTCAGATGCATATTGGGTAGGATGTGTCGATGACAGAAAGAGTACCAGTGGAGGTGCATTCTATCTTGGAGACAGGTTGGTTGCATGGCACAGTAAGAAACAAGAATCAGTCTCTTTATCCACAACAGAGGTAGAATATATTATAGCAACTACGTGTTGTACGTAGGTTTTATGGATGAAACAAACCTTGAAAGATCTTGGCATTAACTTCAGTGAGCCAATTTCAGTTAAGTGTGATAACACCAGTGCCATTAATATATCAAAGAATCTAGTTATGCATTCTCACACAAAACATATTGCTATCCGATATCACTTTCTAAAGGAGAAAGTTGCAGAAGAAGAGGTAAAGTTGGATTTTGTCCCAACTATAGAGCAAGTAGTAGATATCTTCACAAAACCGCTGCCCAAAGAAATTTTTGAGTACCTTTGCACTAAATTGGGAGTGGTCCTGCTTCCCAAGTACTGACTAGCTATCAGGATCATATTCTTAAGGGGAGCATTTATATATTTGATTATCTATGTGCTCATATTTGTAATTTTTGCTAACTGTCATAACGTGTGCCTGAGAATGTTGTGCATGGACTCAGGGGGAGTCTGCAGCAGCCCTTTGGTATTATTGTCAAAGGGGGAGAAGAGTTACAGGAATGTGCATGTGTGTTGCCAACAATTCCAAATGGGGAGATTGATGAGCAAGGTGCAGCAACAGTATTGTCATTGTTGTCAACACAGTCAGATAGATCGGTTGACACAGTGGATAGGAGTTAAGAGGATCTTCAGAGCATGTACAGTGATTTTCCAAAAGACAAAAGTGGCCCATTTGAGAAAAATCAAAAGAAAATCACAAGGAAGAAAACTGTCGTGATATCGTGACATGTTGAATAAGAAAGAAAAACTGTCATGATATCGCGACATGTTTGGAGAGAAAGAGCCAGAAAGCAAAACTGTCGTGATATCATGACATGTTTGGAAAGAAAGAGCCAGAAAGCAAAACTGTCGTGATATCGTGACATGTTTGGAGAGAAAGAGGAAGAAAGCAAAACTGTCGCGATATCGCGACATGTTCGGAGAGAAAGCGCAAGCAAGCAAACTGTCATGATTTCATGACATGTTTGGGGAGAAGGCGCAAGCAAGAAAAACTATCGCAATTTTGCGACATGTTGGAAGAGAAAGAGGAGAGAGAAAAAGATGTCACGATTTTACGATATGTTTCATTTTCGTGATCCAAAGCGAAGAAAAGAGGAGAGAGAAAAATGTGTCACGATTTTGCGACATGTTTCATTTTTGCGGTCCAAAGCGAAGAAAATAGGAGAGAGAAAAAGGTGTCGTGATTTCGCGACATGTTGGAAGAGAAAGAGGAGAGAGAAAAATATGTCATGATTTCACGACATGTTTCATTTTTGCGATCCAAAGCGAAGAAAAGAGGAGAGAGAAAAAGGTGTCGCAATTTCACGACATGTTTCATTTTTGCGGTCCAAAGCGAAGAAAAGAGGAGAGAGAAAAAGGTGTCACGATTTCGTGACATGTTTCATTTTCGTGGTCCAAAGCAAAGAAAATAGGAGAGAGAAAAAGGTGTCACAATTTTGCGACATGTTTCATTTTCGTGATCCAAAGCGAAGAAATGAGGAGAGAGAAAAAGGTGTCACGATTTCACAACATGTTTCATTTTTGCGGTCCAAAGCGAAGAGAAAGAGGAGAGAGAAAAAGGTGTCACGATTTTGCGACATGTTTCATTTTTGCGGTCCGAAGCGAAGAGGAAGGCAGAGAAAGAAAAAGTGTCACGATTTTGTGACATATTGCAAGGAAGGTTGTACGAACGAAAAAGTGTCACGATTTCGTGACATATTGCAAGGAAGGTTGTACAGACGAAAAAGTGTCACGATTTCATGACATATTGCAAGGAAGATTGTACGGACGAAAAAGTGTCACGATTTTGCGACATGTTGCAGGAAAGAGAGTCCAAAAGAAAAAGTGTCACGATTTCGCGATGTGATGCAGGAGAGAGAGTCCGAGAGAAAAAGTGTCGCAATATCGCGACATGTCAGGTTTTTGTGAACTGAAGGCAAGAGAAAGAGCAAAAAAGAGAAAGTGTTATGATATCGCGACATGTCAAGTTTTCGCAACCTAAAGGTAAGAGAAAGTGCCGAGGAGAAAAAGTGTCACGATATCGCGACAAAAGTAAAAAGGAAGAGTACAAAGGTGAAAGTGTCACGATATCACAACATGTAGTGTTTTCATGGGTATGAACCAAGTAAAGCAGCAAGGAGGTGAAATTTTCGTGATATCGTGACATGTGTTTTTGTGAGTGCAAAGCCGAGAAGAGGACAAAGAGGCAGAAGTGTCACAATTTTGTGACAGGTCACTTTGGCGTGAGCAAATAAGAGAACCCAACCAAAATAAGATATGTGACATTATAACTGGAGTTATACGGTAGTTACAGGTGCAGTTGTAGAAGAAATTCATGCAGATAAGATAAGAAGAGTTAACTAAAGTTAGTACGTTAGTTACAGGTGCAGTGACAGTGAAAACGCATGCATGCACAAAAAAGAAAGTGAACAGTCATGACCAAGAAGATGAACAGTCATGGTAAAGATAAGAGTATGAAAGAAACAGTTACAATTGACAAGTGGCGTATGAGAAATGAAATAAAGCATTATAACTGAAGTTACAAAGTGAAAGGATTGTTATAAAAGGAGGTCTGCATGGAGAATTATGTGCTGCTTAAATTAAGTGAAAGTGCTGCTAGAAGGGCATTGAAAGAGTGTTGCAAGAATAGTATCAAGCAGAGAAGTGAGAGCCATAGAAGAGCAGTAAGCAGAGTTTGAAGAGTGTGTATTGTGGTGAAGAGTGAGAGATGTTGGGTTAGCAATAGACCAGTCAAGGTCTTGTATAAGCGAAGGCATTCTTATGTCAATCTGATAGTTTCAAAAGTGCATTTCAAGTTGCTGCTTGAATTAGGGGTTGGTGCTCCTTTCTGTAGGTGCAAAAAAATTAGGGGTTTGTGCTCCTTTCTGTTGGTGCAGATAAACCAGGGGTTGGTGCTTATTCCAATGGGTGCTGGTAAAGTGATTGTAAAATTGTATTTTGCAAAGGCTAGATTTGGATGGGAATCCAAGCAGTCATTTTTGAGGAGTAGCCAAATTGGTGAACCTCATTACATCGTGTGTTGTGGAATGCTCTCTTGTTATATCTGCTTTATTAAGTTTTAAGTTTTCTCTTTTTGGCATTAATAGTTGAAGATTTAAGTTTTTAATAGCTACATTGATTCATCCCCCCTCTCAGTGTCATTGTGAGACTAACAATTAAACGATTCATTTTTATTTTCTTTCAAATTTGTATTTTATTTAATCTACTAAAACATAAAGAGCTATATCAAAGAACTCATTGTAAATCCAATAGTCAACAAAGATAACAACCGCTAAACATTATTGAATGAAGGTCGAGCCCGTTGTAAGGTAATAGACAGTCCACTTGAATCTATTCCAAAAGTAGAAAAGAGTGAATAGATATTTGACCCAACTCTGTAACTCACACCTTGGATAACCAACAAGATCCTAAAGTGAGTGGGATTTATCCCGTATAAGTGTTATCGGTATTTTATGCTCATTCTTCATGGGGTGTGTATGAAATACGAACCAACAATATGCTTATTCTTTTTTTTCTTCTAGCTGCAATAGTAGCATCAACCTATCTTCCCTTGGGTCTCTTTTTGTAGTGTCAATTTGATTAAGTAATTTTAGAGCAGGTACCCTCATATGAATGGGGAGGAAAAATTCTTTACCATAAACCAAAGCATAAGAGGATTTTTTTATAGACTTATTAATGGTGATTCTATCCACCCACAATACTTGGTTTATCAATGAATACTAACTCCTCTTGTTGTCTTTCAAATTTCTCTTCAAAATTATATGCAAATTCTTATTTATGGATTCTGCTAGGCAATTGCCCTACAAAAAAGTAATTGGAAGAAATTTTTAGATAGATCCCATATCTACCAATAATGTCAATCATATTTTCTCCAATAAAGGATGGGCCATTATCACTAACCAATACCTTGGGTATACCAAACCTGGTGATCAAAATTTCAACAAACCCAATCACTACTTCTTGATCAACTTTCTTTGTAGGTATAGCTTCAATTCACTTAGTGAAATAATTCATGGTAGTTAGGATATACTTGTGATCTACTGATGATTTGGGCTTTATCACCCCTATGAAATCCAAACCCCATTGTTGTAAAGGTTCTTCTACTTTAATAGATTTGATAGGTAAGGAAGCATTTTTATTTCTTCCTACATATCTTTGATATTCTTCACATGTTTTGGTTACTTTGAAGGCATCAAATAAGATAGTGGGGTAATAATAGTCTATCCTTAGTATCTTTAGATTTTTTTTTCTATATGTATAGTATTTACCTGATAAACCTCCATGGAATTCTTCCAAAATTTTCTATTTTTCATCATCTTTGATACATTTCAATAGAACACCATCCAAGTTTTTTTTATACAGGCCCTTTGGTAGCAGAGTATATTTCAAGACCTATAGCCTATACCTTTTTATTTGTGAGGTATTCAAATTGCTTGGGAATTCTCCTATCTTAAAATAGTTTGTAAGTTCCTTAACCCAATATGAAGTCTCTAAAAAATTACATCTTCTTGGTTAGATTCATGGGCTTGATGTGCTATATATTCTATTATGGCCTGTATTACCAGCTCTTGGCATAGATTTTTACCTCATACCAGCTTGGTTGGATGAATCTCTACATTATACTCTTAGATTTTTGATACCCAACCAACCCTTTTTCACCAGGTTCTCCCTATATTATAAAGTTCCTAACATCAAGGTGTATCACATATACTAAGATCTTGCTCTGGGACATGAAATGCCTGAACTTCTATATAGACTTCATGACTGCATATACCTATTTTTCAATGAAATTGTACCATTATTCATGGTATTGCATATTCTAACTAAGGAAGGTAATGGATCTCTCCTCATTATCTTCCCCTTTATGAGTAATAATTGTACCATTACTCTCTTACTCATTAATGGCATATATAATGAAACCTCTTGAATAATTTGGATTGATAAGCACCAATGCTTGCATAATTTATTTCTTAATTTTCATGAATGCTTCATTTTGTGAGTCTATCCACCTAAAGTCTACATTCTTCTTCAGCAATTTGGTCAATGATTTTATAATTTGTGCAAATTCTGCAATGAACTTGCACACAAAGTTAATTTGACCAAAGAAGGATTACAACCCTTTATATTTTAATGGAAAAGGAAGATCCAATAGGGATTTTACCCTATCTGGGTCAATGGCTAGTCTAGCTTCAAATATGACATGACCTAGGAGTGTTTCATCTTTAATAAAAGAAATAGACTTCTTAGGATTCAAGGAGATACCAAATTCCATGTACTTTTCAAAAACCATTTTTAGATGTTCAACATGTTTTTTTCTAGTGAGATAATACTTTCGTACCATCCAAATAGATAACTATAACTTTATTCACAAGTTCCCCAAAGGCTATATCCATCACTCTTTGAAAATTTATCCATGCATTGGATAGCCCAAAAGGCATACGTTGGTATGCAAAAGTTCTCCATTTGGTAGTAAATGTGGTCTTGTGTTGATATTCATCCTTGATCCATACCTAATTGTAACTAGATAATCCATATACCAAAGAGAATTTATTTTCTCCCACTACATAGTGTAATATCTAATATATTTGAGGCAAAGGATAGTGGTCTTTTAAAGAATATCTATTTAAATTTTTTAATTCTACACATAATCTGCTATCTCCATTCTTTTTTTGATAGGCACTATATTTGCAACCCATTTGGAGTTCTTGATGGAGTAGATTATTTTAGCATTGATAAAATTTAGCAACTCTTGCTTCATCAAGACCTCCATATTTAGGTTCAATAGCCTTTACTTCTACATAAAAGTCTTTTATCATGACTCAAGCTCAATGGTGTGTTGTATGGTCTCTTTTTTGTACACTTTAAGGTCGTCATATGTCTATACTATGATATCAACAAAATATTTGTGTAATTATTGGACTTGGTTAGCCTCATCTTCTAAGCACTGAACCCCAACCTTGATCATCTTCCCAGGTTCCACTTGCATTTCTTTATACTTTTGTTTATCAGATTTCATCTTATGGCCTAGTGGATGGTCATTGTTGTCAAAAGACTCTCGAGAGTTTTTATACCTTTTGGTATATGATTATTTTTTATTTGAATCAACCCTTCATCTTCTTCATCTTCTAAAGCCCAATCACTTGAATAGTTCATCTCGTGTATCAAAAATTCTAATATTTGTTCATCATTTTCAAATACTTGCTAGAATGTGTTTTTGTTTGGGAATGAGGGTCATATATCAACCTTACTATATTTAACTTATGGATGACATTATCTATTGGGTAAAAATTTAATCCTACTAATGCTAGTAGATTAGCATAAGTATTTTTATCTCTAGACATATATTTAATGTTTAGAGATGAAGAACATGGACTTATACTGAGAGGGGGGTGAACAGTATAAGACTTAACCAATTAATAATTTTAACTTTAGATAGCAGTGGCATCAACACAACATTAATCAAGATAGAAAGCATCACACATTGAAGACCCATTTTTAACGTGGTTCACCCAAAATGGTTGGGCTACGTCCACAAAAATTTTCTCTAAAAGTTATCTCAAAGTTCTTTGGGAATCCTTCCCAATTACAATGTTTATGAGCCTCGGCCCAAAGGAGATACCTTCCCCCAATCAGAATTTATGAGCCTCTGCTCAAAGGAGATACCTTCCCCTCTGCTCTGGAAATGATCCCTCGGAAGATCAACTGCCTCTACCTCTTGCCAGAACGTGGAACTCCTTTCCATCGAAGACCTCCTGTCCTCAATGCTTAGCCTAAGAGACCTCTGCCTTCTATGATCACGTCCACAGTAGCTCAAGAACTCTGTACCAAACACGGTCAGTCGGTCTAGTACAAGTCTTCCTCTGTCTGTCAGATCTGTCCAACTCTTGAACAAATCAATCCTCTGCATACAAGCCTTCTCAAAGACTTGCCAAATCTGTCCTCAGGTTCTTCTCATAGAACCAAGGCACCTCTGTCCTCAAGTTCTCTGATAGAACTATCAAACTCAGCTCACAAGTCCTCTGCTAGGACCTGTCCAAATCTGCTCACAAGTCCCCACCAGAACCTGTCCAAAACTGCTCACAAGTCCCCACCGGAACTTGTCCAAAAACTGCTCACAAGTCCCCATCGAAACCTGTCCAAAAACTCAGCAAGCTCACCAAGAAAAACTTTCTTAGTAGGAAATCACAAAGTGAATTGTTAGAGACCCAATGTGATTTTTCAAACTCATAGAAGCATAAAGAGAATTGTTAGAGACTCAATATGTTCTATACTCAACTCCCAATCTCAAAACTCAACTCAAATCAACTCAGCTCAATCTCAATCTCAAATCTGAAAACTCAACTCAATATCTGAAATGGATAGGATAGAATGCTTTCTTTCAAGAACATGAAACCCCAACAATTGCCAACTATGCAAAGAATCACATAACAATGATACTCATGTTCTTTTCACCATCAATTAGGGCTTCAACAACAATGCTCATCAACCAAGGTTCAATCAACACCATTCAACTCAAAACACAACCTTGAAGCATTTCACAATCAACATTAGAAAAGGAAACAAGTAGAACTCCTTTTCTCTCCAACATTATTTGAACAAAAAGCATCCACCAACTCAAATCTCAATAGCACAAAACAACTTTTCAAATCATCAACAAAGAAGTAAGCCCAACACTTTAACCAAGTAAAGAATAGCTTGATTATAACCAATTTAATGAAAGCTAATGTCAATCTCAAAGCTGCCCACTTAAGGTTTCACAACTTCACACAAGAAGCAATTCTAACCTTAAAACATCATGCTTTCATTTCCATAATCAACCAAAAGCACTCTCAACATTACAAGAAATATTTATCCCTTATACACCTTATTTCTCCCTTATAGTCTTATCAACAATAAACTTTATCTCTCATAAGAATGCAATAAGATAATGCAAACAACACTTTCAAAAGAATCTTTTATCAAAATAAAGCAAGCTTCAAACTCCTTATAACTCCTAAGCTGTTTTTCTCTCTAATAAACTTCCTCCATCCGCAAAATACACTAGCAAAAATTAATTTCGAAAATACCTTGGCCAACACCAAAAATCGCGCTATGGAGAAATTGCGCACGAACTCTAACACCACCCGCTGCATCCACTTCAATGAAGAAAAACCCTTTCACGTTATTCGAACGCGGAACCTCCCATTCGGGTAGCGCGCCAACAGCCTAGCCGCTACCGGTGCGCCAAAGGCGTCCGATGAGGTTTGAACCTCACTCTGTTTCCCTTGTACCTTCTGTACCAGGGCTAAAATAAACAACAGGCCTCCCTGTCTTCTGACGTGAATGACGACGATGAAACCTTATGACGGATACAAAAAATGAACGACGGATATCCGAACAACGGATCACGAAATCTCAGCGAAGAAGAAATCGAACATCAGATCGTGAAATCACAGCGAGCAACACTTTTCAAAAATGCGGATGGGATAATCTTTGATCTTCATCGTGGGAGATTTATATGCATATTTCCCATAAACTCTTGACGTCGGCGAGGAGTTTAACACGTCGGCGGAGGAGTTTAACACGTCGACGGAGGTCTTGGCTAGCGCCCACAATCTTAGAACATAGCGCCATCAAAGTTAAGACATTTGCGCCATGGGTTAGGAGAACCCAATGCAAACAATAAATTAATATTTATTTAAAAATAATTAAAAGGAACCTTAACAAGGTTTTTAATTATTTAAATAAATACTTCCTCCTGGACCCAAATGCATTAAACTAATGCATCCACCTGTAATCTTTAAACCCGCCAACTTGGGGTTTACAAAAGACCTTTGAAACTGTCATGTCGTAACCTTCATCAAAACAAGTTATTTGACATCAAATCAAATTCCTTCAAGAGCTTCTTGACATCAATGACAACTTATACACTTGAGCAAAGGCAATGTACCCAAAGTACCCAAAATTGCCAACAATCTCCCCCTTTGTCATTGATGGCAAACCTTTACTGAAAACACTTCTCAAGAGCCAAAACTGAAACCAACTGTGCTAACAACTGACCAACTGTGCCCACAACTGAGAATCTTCCTTTGAAGTTTTGCTCCCCTGACTTGAAGCTCTCCTCTTCACTTTGAAGCTCTCCCCCTTACTCATATCTCTCCCCCTTTGTCATCAATGGCAAAGGGTCACCTTTGGGGCTCGGGACTAAGAATGAGCCTCTTAGCTTAGTCCCTCCCCCACCTCCTGATGAGGTGATTAATTCTGGGGTGGGAGTACAACTCCCAATTTCTCCCTTAGATACTCAAACGTATCTCTTGGAAGAGGTTTGGTGAAGATATCTGCAATCTGCTCTTTAGTAGACACATACTCTACCTTGACCCGCTTGTCTTGCACTTTCTCCCTTAGAAAGTGATACTTGATGGAAATATGCTTTGTCCTTGAGTGCATTACCAGATTTTTGGAAATACTTATGGCACTTGTATTATCACAAAGTATGGAGATGGGTTGTTCATGCTTGACTTTGAAATCCTCCAAGGTGGTTTTCATCCATAAAACCTGTGTACACCCAGCCACTGCTGCTATGTATTCAGCCTCTGCTTGTAGATAAGGAAACCGAAGGTTGTTTCTTACTTAGCCAAGAAACCAAACTCTTTCCCGGAAAGAATGCTCCACCACTAGTGCTTTTCCTGTCATCAATACTGCCTGCCCAATCTGCATCTGTATAAGCTGTGAGGGTGAAATCATCACCTTTGGGATACCAAAGCCCAAAGTCCATAGTGCCCTTCAGATATCTGAATATCCTCTTAACTGCTATAACATGAGAATATTTTGGAGCTGCCTGAAATCTTGCTACTAACCCAACTGCCTGCATGATATCTGGTCTGGTAGCTGTAATATATAATAAACTACCAATCATAGATCTGTACAACCTCTGATCTACCACTGGAGATTCATCATCTTTACTCATCTTGCACCCTGTAATCATTGGAGTACACACTGGTTTGTTGTCCATCATCCCAAATTTCTTCAACATTTCTTTGATATACTTTCCTTGAGAGAGAAATATACCATCTTTTGATTGAGCAATCTGAAGACCTAAAAAGAATGACAGATCTCCAATCATAGACATCTCAAATTCCTTCTGCATGGTGTTAGCAAAAACTTTGCACATCTGAGTATTATTTCCCCCAAAAATAATATCATCAACATAGACAACCATAATCAACATATCATCATCTTCATTCTTAATATACAAATTGCTATCTGCCACGCCTTTCCTGAAGCCTTGCTCATGAAGATACCTGTCAAGTCTTGAGTACCAAGCCCTAGGTGCTTGCTTTAACCCATACAAGGCCTTTTTTAGTTTACACACATAGTCTGACTGTTCTGAGAGAGACACTCCTTCTGGCTGTTCTATGTAGACTTCTTCTACCAACACCCCATTTAGAAAAGCTGACTTTACATCCATTTGATATACCTTGAATGATTTGAAGCTTGAAAGGGCCAAAAACATTCTGATAGCTTCAAGACGAGCAACAAGAGCAAACGTCTCTTTGAAATCAACACCTTCTACTTGAGCATAACCTTTGCAGACTAACCTAGCTTTGTTTCGAACAATATTTCCATCCTCATTGAGTTTATTTCTGAATATCCATTTTGTGCCAATGACATTCTTGTCCTTAGGTCTTGGAACCAATTCCCAAGTTTCACTTTTCTCTATTTGATTTAGCTCTTCATCCATTGCTTTTACCCAAAACTTATCTGCACATGCTTCACTGAAATATTTTGGCTCAATCTGAGATAATAATGAAACATTTGTAGAATCATGTGAAGGAATGACTCTTCTTCTTGTTTGCCTGCTATTTGGATCACCAATGATCAAATATTTGGGATGATGTTTCGAAACATATCGTGAAGGAGTTTTGGGAAGCAGTTGTTGTCTTTCCTCTTCTTCATCTGAAACCTCTCTGAATTCTTCTTGACAAATTTCATCACTGAGTTCCTTGACTGGTTCTCTTATCCCTATCTTTTCATCAACTGTTACATTTATGCTCTCTACAACTGTATGAGTTCTTTTGTTGAAGCATCTGTAGGCCTTGCTTCTGTTGGAATATCCAAGAAAGATTCCCTCATCACACCTAGGATCAAACTTACCCAAATTCTGATCTTCCCTTCTGATGAAGCACTTACTCCCAAACACTTTGAAGTATTTTACTGTAGCTGGTCTTCCTTTCCACAACTCATAAGGAGTTTTATGATGATTGACTCTAAGTTGGGCCCTGGTGATAATGTAGACTATTGTACTGACTGCCTCTTTCCAAAAGCCATCTGAAAGTTTTGACTCATTTAACATAGCTCTAGCCATATTTTCAATAGTTCTATTTTTCCTTTCAACTACTCCATTTTGTTGAGGAGTTCTTGCTCGTTGAATATTCTCTTTTGATTCCTTGTTGCTCACAGTATTCCACAAATTCATTTGAAGTGAACTCTCCTCCTCTATCTGATCTTAAGCATTTGATTCTCTTGTCAGTCTCATTTTCAATCATTTCTTTGAAAGCTTTAAATTTTTCAAAAGCTTCAGATTTTTCTTTGAGAAAAGTAACCCAAGTCATTCTAGAATAATCATCTATAAACAACATGAAGTAGCTTTCTCCCTGAATGCTCCGAGTTCCGGTAGGGCCACATAAATCAGTATGAATAAGATCCAATGGTTTTGAAGAAGTATACCCTTTTGATTTGAAACTGGTTCTGGTCTGTTTTCCATGTTGACAAGGACCGCAAATGATGTTATGGGGCCTTTTTATTTTGGGCAAGTCTCTAATTGCTTCCTTGTTACTAATATTGACAAGATTATCAAAGCTCAAATGCCCCAATATTTTATGCCATAACCAACTCTCATCTTCTTGAGTTAGAAAACACTTTTCCTTTTTTATCTCACTTAGCATGTAAAGATTGTTTGGAGTCCTTGTAGCACTAGCAATGAGTTTTCCATTTTTTTCTTTACTTATCTCACATCTATCCGAAAAGAAAGATACTATGTGCCCTTGATCACAAAGTTGACTCACACTTAGAAGATTATGTCTTAGGCCTTCTACATAAAGCACATTTTCTATTTTGGATTTCCCATCCAAACTAAGAGTCCCTTTACCACAGATTTTAGCTGACCTGTTATCTCCAAAACCGATCTGTTCCTCTCGTTTGTTTCTTTTAAGACCAAAAACTTTTCCTTTTCACCAGTCATATGTTTTGAACAACCACTATCAAGATACCATTTTTCTACTTTGTCTTGAGCATGAAAAGCAGTTTGAACTATCATTGACTTAGATTTGATCTCATTTCTCTTTTTAGTGAACTCAAGGCTAGATCTATCCAAACTGCACATCCTTGCTATATGCCCAAAATTCTTGCACTTGTAACACATGACATTTTTATTCATAAGAGGTGCAAAAGAGTTAACATTTTCCTTACTATGGCTATTCAAAGACTTATTGCAATGCATAGCTTTGTGACCAAATTTCTTGCAGGAAAAACAATAGCCATGGAAAGTATTATGTAACCTATTTTGATGCCTTGGATGATTGTTCTTCTTGTGACCAACTGGAATCCACCGCTCTTCAGGATGAAGATTGATCTTGCTCGAAGACCCTGTTTCATGAATGGTGATACCATCCTTCTTTTGCTTTTCACACGGAGTATTCTATCTGAGAGCCAACTGTTCCAACTTCACTCTAAGAGACATAACCTCTTCTTCTAGTTTCTCGCAATCAGCTTCCTTTCCTTTGAGAGCCTCTGTCAGAACCTGTTCAACCTTCTTCCCTTCTTCAGCTAGAATTTTGAAGTCTATAACACTTTGAGACAATTCTGATCTTGCTATCTCTTCTTCCTGACATTGATGCTTGAGAACAGAATTCTCTTCCCTGAATTTCTCAAGCTTTCTTAAAGCCAAGAAGAATTCACCTTTGAGATCGAACTCAACCTCTTCATCTCTTTCTGAATCTGTATGTTCCTCTGATAGATCCTTCTCCAAGCTGTTAGGCTCTTTCCGGAGAGACCTGCTCTGATACCAATTGAAGAACATGGACTTATACTGAGAGGGGGGTGAACAGTATAAGACTTAACCAATTAATAATTTTAACTTTAGATAGCAATGGCATCAACACAACATTAATCAAGACAGAAAGCATCACACATTGAAGACCCATTTTTAACGTGGTTCACCCAAAATGGTTGGGCTACGTCCACAAAACTTTTCTCTAAAAGTTATCTCAAAGTTCTTTGGGAATCCTTCCCAATTACAATGTTTATGAGCCTCGGCCCAAAGGAGATACCTTCCCCCAATCAGAATTTATGAGCCTCTGCTCAAAGGAGATACCTTCCCCTCTGCTCTAGAAATGATCCCTCAGAAGATCAACTGCCTCTACCTCTTGCCAAGCACGTGGAACTCCTTTCCACCGAAGACCTCCTATCCTCAATGCTTAGCCTAAGAGACCTCTGCCTTCTATGATCACGTCCACAGCAGCTCAGCAACCTGTACCAAACATAGTCAGTCGGTCTAGTACAAGTCTTCCTCTATCTATCAGATCTGTCCAACTCTTGAACAAATCAATCCTCTACATACAAGCCTTCTCAAAGACTTGCCAAATCTATCCTCAGGTTCTTCTCATAGAACCAGTGCACCTCTATCCTCAAGTTCTCTGATAGAACTATCAAACTCAGCTCACAAGTCCTCCACCGAAACCTGTCCAAAACTGCTCACAAGTCCCCATCGAAACCTGTCCAAAAACTGCTCACAAGTCCCCACCGAAACCTGTCCAAAAACTCAGCAAGCTCACCAAGAAAAACTTTCTTAGTAGGAAATCACAAAGTGAATTGTTAGAGACCCAATGTGATTTTTCAAACTCATAGAAGCATAAAGAGAATTGTTAGAGACTCAATATGTTCTATACTCAACTCCCAATCTCAAAACTCAACTCAAATCAACTCAGCTCAATCTCAATCTCAAATCTGAAAACTCAACTCAATATCTGAAATGGATAGGATAGAATGCTTTCTTTCAAGAACATGAAACCCCAACAATTGCCAACTATGCAAAGAATCACATAACAATGATACTCATGTTCTTTTCACCATCAATTAGGGCTTCAACAACAATGCTCATCAACCAAGGTTCAATCAACACCATTCAACTCAAAACACAACCTTGAAGCATTTCACAATCAACATTAGAAAAGGAAACAAGTAGAACTCCTTTTCTCTCCAATATTATTTGAACAAAAAGCATCCACCAACTCAAATCTCAATAGCACAAAACAACTTTTCAAATCATCAACAAAGAAGTAAGCCCAACACTTTAACCAAGTAAAGAATAGCTTGATTATAACCAATTTAATGAAAGCTAATGTCAATCTCAAAGCTGCCCACTTAAGGTTTCACAACTTCACACAAGAAGCAATTCTAACCTTAAAACATCATGCTTTCATTTCCATAATCAACCAAAAGCACTCTCAACATTACAAGAAATATTTATCCCTTATACACCTTATTTCTCCCTTATAGTCTTATCAACAATAAACTTTATCTCTCATAAGAATGCAATAAGATAATGCAAACAACACCTTCAAAAGAATCTTTTATCAAAATAAAGCAAGCTTCAAACTCCTTATAACTCCTAAGCTATTTTTCTCTCTAATAAACTTCCTCCATCCGCAAAATACACTAGCAAAAATTAATTTCAAAAATACCTTGGCCAACACCAAAAATCGTGCTATGGAGAAATTGTGCACGAACTCTAACACCACCCGCTGCGTCCACTTCAATGAAGAAAAACCCTTTCACGTTATTCGAACGCGGAACCTCCCATTCGGGTAGCGCGCCAACAGCCTAGCCGCTACCGGTGCGCCAAAGGCGTCCGGTGAGGTTTGAACCTCACTCTGTTTCCCTTGTACCTTCTGTGCCAGGGCTAAAATAAACAATAGGCCTCCCTGTCTTCTGACGTGAACGACGATGATGAAACCTTACGACGGATACAAAAAATGAACGGCGGATATCCGAACAGTGGATCACGAAATCTCAGCGAGGAAGAAATCGAACATCAGATCACGAAATCACAGCGAGCAACACTTTTCGAAAATGCGGATGGGATAATCTTTGATCTTCATCGTGGGAGATTTATATGCATATTTCCCATAAACTCTTGACGTCGGCGAGGAGTTTAACACGTCGGCGGAGGAGTTTAACACGTCGACGGAGGTCTTGGCTAGCGCCCACAATCTTAGAACATAGCGCCATCAAAGTTAAGACATTTGCGCCATGGGTTAGGAGAACCCAATGCAAACAATAAATTAATATTTATTTAAAAATAATTAAAAGGAACCTTAACAAGGTTTTTAATTATTTAAATAAATACTTCCTCCTGGACCCAAATGCATTAAACTAATGCATCCACCTGTAATCTTTAAACCTCCCAACTTGGGGTTTACAAAAGACCTTTGAAACTGTCATGTCGTAACCTTCATCAAAACAAGTTGTTTGACATCAAATCAAATTCCTTCAAGAGCTTCTTGACATCAATGACAACTTATACACTTGAGCAAAGGCAATGTACCCAAAGTACCCAAAATTGCCAAAAAGAGATTCAAAAGCTTCGAATAGATCCCATACCTTGTTCTTGTAAGCTTTAAGATAATGCTACTTGCTAACACAATTTTTTGTGACCTGATTCACTAGCAATTATGTATCTCCATATATTTGTAATTGTTTAACCCCTAGCTTTCTAGTATTTCTTACGCCTAAAAAAAGTGCTTTGTATTGTACTACATTATTTGTGCAGCTCCATATTATTTTATAAGAGAAAACTTCCTATTCTCCAGTTGGTAAAATCAACACTATAGCTACTCCAACTCTATTTTTACATCTGGCACCATCAAATAAGAGCTTCTAGATTTGATTTGTGGGAGAAACTTGCTTTGGTAGTTTAAAGGACTTAACCTTTTGAAGTTTTGCAATTGAATATGTTCCAATACCTATTTTTATCATAGCATTAAAATATTTTAAAAATAATTGATCTTTAGTTTGGAGCTCTTTTATAACTTCTTTTTTTAGATCTAACCCCTCTATTTCTTCAGTAATCATACTTACACTATTGGTCTATTTACCATCTTCTTCAATTTTCTCAATGTGAAAGGAAGAAGGTTTCTCATTGAATATATTAATCCTTCTACCTTTGAATGGGATCTCCATGTGTGAGTAATCAAGGGATAGATACCCTCCTATATTAGTTGTAAATTCTCTTGATAGGCACATTTCAAAGTAGGGTTCTAAGTCCACCACAACCACCTCTTGTATAACTATGATCTAGGGTATTCTATTAAATACTATTGGGATATCCTTAATCCTCCCATAGTCTTAATTGGGATGCCATCTAACTATAGAAATATTGGGCTAATTCTGGCATATTCCATTTCCATAATGTCACATAGCCTTAGGCATTACAATGGTTGATACTCCTAAATATATCATACAATTATGTATGATCCATCCTTCCATTTGAAGAGACAAATAGAAGGGACAAGGTCTGATCTTACCTGTGGCTAGCACTGAATTAGCTTGTGATAGATTCAACTTAGAATAAGGTTTACTTTTATCTTGATTGATTTCAAATATTTTTGTAGTAAGTCAATTTGCCCTGGAAGCAACAATACATCATACATACTAGCCTTTGAAGGTACTTTTCTTAATTCCTCCACTATATTTTAAGTAGGTGCATTAGGCTACCTCTCCTTTCCCTTTGTAGGTGATTCATATCTATTTCTATACCCTTGGTTTGCTTCTATCCTTTGATTCTTGGTTAAGGAAGGGTATTTTAGTTTATCCCTCACCTGATCTTGAGTATCAACTTCTTTCTATGAAGTATTATTCCTAATTTTTACTTCCTACCTCTAAACTAATTTTGGGAGTGTAGTGTCTTAGGAGATACTCTTTTTAGTTTGGATATTTTTTCTAGAAGGTAATTTCAAAGGGTTAAGTTCACTAGATAAACTTAGAGAGGTTTCTCCGCTGACCTAGTCATAACTACAATCTACTCCACTTATGGCATCATAAAATTATGGTTTATTTCCCTTATCATATTGACCTATCTCTTCATAGTCCTTTCTACCTTTTTGATAACCACTTTTTATAGGTGATGTTGGTGAATCATACATGAAATTTCTCCATATGGATCATTACATGTGGAACACCAATAATCAGCTTCAGGCAAGGATGTATATGGTTTGTCCTCTTGATTTGCATTAATTGTACTTGACCACTTTGGATACATTCTAGTTGAATGAGATTGGTCTTTAGAGACTTGTAGAAACCTCCTTGGTTGAAAATTTCTCTCAAATTCCCATATCTTCATTGAGGTGATTTCATTTGTTAAATTTTTCATGGCTATTTACATTTCTAGTACTACAAGTTGAGGATTAGGGGCAAGTAAAGTAGGTAATTTAGGTATTGCAGGCTGATATAGAAGTATAATATGGGCTTGTATTGCTAGGACAATAGGTATTCCAGGCTATTTTGGAAGATCCACCATGGAAACTATAGTAGGATAAGTTGTTCCTGTATTAGGGACTTGAAGAAAATATGGAAAGGTAGGGATTATCATTTTAGGTGGCAATCTCCCAATAGATATAAGGTATTTTTCTACTTTGAGGGCTTCTTGAAATATATTTGGGAAGGTTAGCACCTAAGACTATATTATTGTCATACCCAAGTCTAAATTGAAGGATCTTAGGTAGAAATATATTGCTTGCTCAATTTTAGACCTAAGGCCATCAAGAACCCTCTTAGGTAGTAATACATTGCTTGCTCATTTGTAGGCCTAAGGCCATAGGGAACCCTCTTCTAGGTTTGGTTGAACCTAATATTGAAATAAGCCATTTCCTCTTTGGGATGCTTTTGGATAATATTAAACTATATAAGCAAGGATAAAGGTTATGCTTGCTCATTGAATACGTCTATGAGCTTGTTAGTGTAGACATAGAAAATTGATCCACTTTGAGTGGGAAATATTCGTTAGTGTTCCTAAGAGGCCCTAAACCCTTGCCAAGAGCAAGCTAAGACCTCTTTGCATCCTTTCTTTAATTTTTTTTTTTTAGTGAAATTGTACCCTATCTTTACGAGGTGTGACTTCACACCAGTGATCTCACTCCTGATCAGGATGGGACATGACATCACTATTTAACCTAATTTTTTAAATTTATTTATTTTTATTATTTTGAGCCTAATTAGACCTATATTTAAACCCTATAGTGTGTTTTAGCATCGACTATGAGTTTATTTTTCCCACCTTTTTCCTCAAATTTTATCTATAAAAGGAAATATATTCTTGCTAAATCAATAAGATGTGATATGTGAAGTTTTTGATGTGCAATCTTAGTGCAATTTTTTTATTGCTGATTAAGCTCAAAATATTTCTGATAGTTCATTCTTCTTCCTTTGTTTTATTTACTACAAGCTAACCCTCGAAGTGCAAATTTTGGATTGATATTCTATTGCGTGGATTGGATTGATTTGTTGTGTGACTTGGTGGATCCATGGTGTAGTTCGGAGATATAGAGTGCTCGCTTGGATACTTCAATATTCTCTACCTACTTTTATAAACTCCATTAGGATTTTCTTACTTTTTCATCTTCTACATTCACTTTTATTTTCATTAGTCTGTAGTGATATCATGCCTGATATTAGCAAGGTGTGACTTCGCCTACCCTAATTAGGGTAATTTAATCTATAGAAGTGAAATCATACCCCATCCATGTAGGGCATGACTTTGCTACTAAATTATTGTGCTCTCTCCAAGAGAGACATGATTTAGCTGTAGGGCACACTGGGGACAATTTCCAAATTTTTCTTTCACTATTGCATTCATTCTGGTTCTAGATCATATTGTTGCACTCTGTTTTCTATTTTCTATTATAGTATTTTTATTTTATGATTAATTAGCCAAAGTTCAATTTCTACTTTTGTATTAAAAGGTCATCTAAAAGGACCTAGGGGGCTTGACTGTTACACCTCCAAGATATATTACACAATAGTCTAAGTAGGTACCGTAATACTAATTCTATTTTTCAGTGTTTCATGAGTGATCTTACAGAAATAGGTATTCTTGATATCATTAGACAAGAGGCAAAAAAATATAAATAAAAAATCAATCTAGATAAGTGCTCTAATCATTCTATTGGTTGAAAATATACTTTAATTATTGATTCTTAGGTATCTGAAAGTGAAAGAAATTTTGTTGGCATCTAGGGATATTTTTTATACATAAATTTTCTATATTTCTACTTTAAAGGTTTTCTAAAATCAAACCTGAGGTTAGTGAGCATCCAAAAAAAAGAATCATTCTAGGATAACTCTTGTATGCTTGCATTTTATTTTCAACTGCATTATTCTGATTTTCTATATTGTCCTTTATCTTTTCTAGTTTAGATCTAGAAATACCAAACTTAGGTGTTTGTATTAAAATTAAATACATCAAACTATCTCGAGTATCCTGAGGACTTGGAGTGAGTCCTTAAACTATTCCTTGTGAACCCCTCCCCCTAGAAACAAGTGTAGAGTACAAGATACCCCCATGGTTCACCCCATGAAAGGTTCCCTCCTTTTAGATCTAGCATTTTGTTTGGGAATTGTACATGGTAGGGCAATTTTCCCCCTCTACATCTTTGGTGAACCCGACGTGAACACATCCTTTCCTTTAAAAAATAAGTAATATCATTAATTTTTGTGCCAAATATTTAAAATGATAATTCTATTGTGTGTAAGTGCATATGTCCCTTTTGGTTTTAGTCCTTCTCATTGTCTTACTCATTTTTCCTCAATGGTTTTTGACCTTGGGGAAGGATGAAGACTCCTTAGGTTTGATGAGATTTTTCATAAAAATGATCAAATTGATAGAGAAAATCATAACCTATAAGAAGATACTGATAATCATATTGATCCTATCCAAGATACTAATGGGAATATCATATTTAATTCTTTTGATCATTTATGGAATTTTTACAAGTATCATAAACATGCTTTGGATATGGCCTTAGAGGAAGAGGCATTACTTGAAAAGGATATTCCACCTCAAGTAAATACTTTGAAGGAACCTTTGAATCATGATAATAAAACTTATCAACCTACTTATGCCACTATTTTGACCACCAATATTGGAGTGAATCCACCAATTCCTTCAACTAGTAGTAGCACCCAAATTGGTTCTCAATTTCATCTTCAATCTTATAACATCAACATTCTTTCCTCTATTCCACCACAAGTAAATATTCCTTTCTCAGAAGGCACCACCTATAAAAATAAAATTCACATGTCCAACCTAAGTCAAAGGAATATAGGAAACATAAATAGTAATTTAGGTATGCAGAATTTGGCCAATATAGTGAATCAATTGGTTTCAATAATGGATATGATTCAGCTATCAAGGTTTACATATAACTATAAAGAAATGTGTAGTCAGCCATTGGATCCTATTGTTGTTGTTAGACCTTATCCTAAGCATTTTCCTATGCCAGTATTGCCAATCTATAAAGGGACTAAAGATCCAATAGAGCATTTGAGAGGATTCAGGGTAGCTTTTCATGATCTTATTTATGATGATATGCTCTTATTGAAAACATTTCCAAGGAATCTTGGTGGAATGGCATTAGAAGTGTATCGGTTGAACAAATATTCTTTGAATATTTTTTAGAAGACTGCATAAATGTTTTTTCATCACTTTAGTGCCTATATTGAAAAGGAAGTAACAATGAGAGATTTATATGATTTAAATCAAAGTAAAGAAGAAATTTTCTCAAAACATTTATCCCATTGGAGAAGTTTAGTTGTCCTATTATGATAACCTATGTATCAAAAATATATTATTGATATATTCACAGGTAATTTAAAATAACAATTATCTTATTCTTTAGAAACTACTATTGTGACATCTTTAGACCAAGCAATTGAGTTAGCAATAAAAGTAGAACAAGCTCTCATTAGAAGAGGTCATCTCAAGAATAAATAAGATAGACCAATTAAATATCAACCTAAGAATATGTATATAGGAGGTAATAGTGATATTAAGCCTATTAACAATATCAATAATAGCGTACAAAATATTGTACTTCAGAAACCTCCTCAAAGAAATTTCACAAGATTTAATATCCCTATAGAAGCAGTTTTAAAGCAACTATTGGATGCTAAAGCAATAGAATTACCTCTAGTAAGATAGAAGATACTATAGCTCATTGGTATAAATTAGATTAGTATTGTGCATATCATAGAGTAGAAGGACATTGGACTAATTCTTGTAAAAAGTTGAAACATGTGGTTCAAGATTTAATTTATGTCGATCGCATTGACACTAGTAGTTTTCAGTCTTCTAATAACTAGAATAATCATAATCGAACAAGACAAATCAACCAAGTGTCCTATAATAGTGTACCACATTAGTATAATAACAACATGGTTGGAATGATAACAACTACTCTAGGAAAATTAGTATAGAAAATGGATGATTCAACATATATCCCACTCTTAGAACTTCTACATAATTCTCAAGCCCATAAAGAAGCTATGATAAATGTTTTGGAATAGTATACAATACCTCCAAATATTTCTCCTAATGACATGACAAAGGTTATATATTTTCTCTGAAATCCTCATCTAATATTTTTGGATTGTAATATGACTTCCTTAGGAGTACAAGAATATTCTTCGCTATACATCACTGCTTACATTTGGGACACTCTCATAAAAAGGGTCATGATTGATAATGGTTCTTCACTTAATGTTTGTACACATTGTTTCTTTCAAAAATACAGATAAGAAGGAATATTTGATTCCATCCAATAATATCACTAGAAAATTTAGAAATGATTCTCAAGAATATTGTGGCACTATATTGCTTTAGGCTCCCTCTTACAGTTGGACCCAAAATCCTAAAAACAATGTTTTATGTGGTCTCTTGTCCTACATATTTTAATCTTCTTGAATGGCCTTGGATTCATGCAATGAAGGTTGTCCCTTCTACTTTTCACCAATGTATAAAATTTGAATTTGAAAACCAACTCATTTCTATCATGGGATATCCTCATCCATTTGAATTTTTATCACTAGAGGATCTCGCCAAAATTAATTCATCATAATATTCCTCTAAAATTTCTACAAATGATCCATCACAAGATCAAGATGAATCTTCTTGTTTAGATATTCTCTTTGATGAATCTTATTAGGGTTTAGAGTGGAGTGTTAAGGATGAGGTTTCACCTTCTCCTAAGGTCTTATGTTATAGATGAGGCTTTATCTCAAACTGACATCATTTTTTATGGATTTGTCCCTTGCATAGCATAGGTTGAGTCTTCTAGTTCTCAAGTGGAATTTGGTTCTATGTCTCCCAAGGATCTTGAGAAATTAGGAATGATTTCTGCCCCACATCCTCTTGAGGATGAGTTATCCATTCTTATTGAGGAGACCATAGATGTGAACATAGGTTCTAAGTAAGCCCCTAGAATCCTTAAGTTAGGCAAAGCCTTGACTATGGATGAGCAGGAGAAATTGACCAATTTATTGAAAGAGTATCAGGATATTTTTTCTTGGTCATATGCCGACATGCCATGTCTTGATCCCTCCCTTATCATGTATCATTTTTTAGTTAAGCCTAGTGCTAAGCCTATTAAATAGAAACTTCAGAATATGCATCTGAATGTCACCCTTTCAATCAAGGAGGAGATCTAAAAACTCCTTGATGTTGATTTTATAAAACCCATCGACTATTCTAATTGGATGTCCAATATAATTCTTGTATAAGAAGGAAGGAACAATCAAAGTATGTACTGACTTTCAAGAAATTAACATAGCATGTCCCAATGATGATTTTATATTTCCCAACATAGACCAAATTGTAGATTTCACTGTCAAATGTGGAATGCTTTCGCTCATGGATGGTTTCTCAAGTTATAATAAAATCATGATTGCTCTTGAGGACTAGGCCAAGACAATATTCACTACTCCCTAGGGTACCTTCTGCTGGAAGGTCATACCTTTTTGCCTTAATAATGTAGGAGCTACCTATCAATGGGCCATGAATTATATTTTCCATGACATGATGCATGCTATTCTCCAATACTATGTGGAAGACCTTTTGGATCATTACCTAGAATGAAAGGATCATGTCCATGAACTAAGATAGATTTTTAAAAGGCTTCAAAAATACAAGGTTCATCTTAAACCCACTAAGTGTGTGTTCGAGATCACATCTAGAAATTTATTAGGTTTTATAGTGTCTAGGAAAGGTATTGAAGTAGACCCTTCTAAAGTAGCAGATATAATTGACATGCCTCATCCTCACAACTTGACCAAGTTATGTAGTCTACAATTTAAGTTATAGTATATCCATCAGTTCATTTCCAAATTAGCCGATAAGTGTCAGCCTTTCCTTCGACTCCTTAAGAAGGATGTAGTTTTTCGGTGGGATTTTGAGTGTCAGAAAGCTTTTGATGACCTCAAAATATATCTCACCTCCCCACCTATTTTATTTCTCCATGTGCCTAGTAGGCATCTATTTCTTTATATAGTGGCCACCACTCATTCTTTGGGAGCCATGTTGGCTCCACATGATCATGAAAATAAAGAGAGAGTTATCTATTATATTAGTAGAACTTTGGTTAGCTATGAAACCAGGTACACTCCCTTAGAAAAATTTTGTCTTACCATAGTGTTTGCTTTTGAGAATTTAATACACTACATGCTCAACCATAAGACATTGGTAATTGTAAAATTTTCTCCTTTGCACTACTTGATGTCTAAGCCCCACCTGTCAAGTCGAGCTGCTAAGTGGGTGTTGGCCCTTAGTTAGTTTTATCTAAATTTCATAGGTTAGAAGGCTATCAAGGGTCAGGTGATCACCAATAATTTAGCCTCCACTCCCCTAGAATCCACCCATACTATAGTTTTTGAGTTCCCTAATGAGTGTTTCAATGTTGAAATTGAAGAGTTTGAGTCTTGGATTTTTTTATGGAGCCTGATGTATGAAGGGCACTGGAGCTAGAGTCATTCTAGTTACACCATAGAAATAACTCATCCCTTTATCCTTCAAGCTTTGTTTCTCTTGCACAAATAATACTATAGAATATGAATATTTGATCCTTGGTCTTAGAGAAACCTTAGCTTTACAGGTTAAGGTCCTTTTATTATTTGGTGACTCTTAATTTGTGGTTAATAAAATAAATAATGTTTATCAGACTTAGGATGATAAGATTAAATACTATAAGGATATTGTTACCAAGTTATTGTCCTCTTTTGAGCAGGTAACCATAGAGTTTATCCCTAGATCCTCAAACCGCCATGTGGATTCCATCGTAACTGATGCATCTTTATTCCCTTTGGATTTAGAAGATGATCAATATTCGATTATCATTAAGAAAAATTAAGAACCCACATCTTTGATTTCTTGTTTGGATCTCCTCAAGTGTTTTGCCATCGAATATTACCCATATGAACCATGGTATAATGACATATTTAATTTTCTTAAATACATTTCAATTCCTAATGGTTTAAATCATAATAAGTTAGGCTATTGTGCAAAAGAGTTTACCAATTTGTTATAATTGGCAATACTCTATATCGATGTTCTTTTGAAGGTATCATTTTGCTATGCCTTAACTCTGATGAAGCCCAACTTGCTCTTAGTGATGCTCATGAAGAATCATGTGGATGCCATTTTAGTGGCAATGCTATTTCCAAAAATCTCCTTTGAATGGGGTATTATTGGCCTTATATGGAAAATGATGCATATGATTATATTTGGTGTTGCAATAAGTTTCAACGCCATGATCACCTTATTCATGTTCCTTCTCAAGACCTTCGAGTGACATCTTCCCCTTGACCTTTCCCCATGTGGATATTGGACATTATTGGGAAGGTTAACCCAATGGAATCTGATGGTCATAAGTTTATCATTACTATGACTAAGTATTTCACTAAATGGGTTGAAGCCATGTCTCTGGCTATGGTGACTGGAACTTAGGTTTCTAAGTTCATCTTTAACCAAATCCTTTGTAGGTTTGGGATTCCTTCGATGATTGTTTCTAACAATGACACTCCTTTAAATAACAAGGATGTTCATAATATTTATGCTAAATACAAGATTTAGCATAGATGGTCAACCCCTTATTACCCTCAAGGTAATGAACAAGCTGAAGCATCCAATAAATTCTTGATCATGATTTTGAAGAATCTTGTTAAAAATATTGATTGTGACTGGGATACTCAACTTTATCCAACCTTGTGGGTCTATCGTACTAGTGTGCATACTACCATAGGGGCATCACCATATGTCTTGGTATATGGGTCTGAGGTCATGTTTCTTTTTGAATTAGATATTCCTTATTTGTGCATCTTGTTGCAAGATGCTAAGATCGACGATGAGTTTCATGTAGAGTGTTTGCACCAATTGGAGTTGTTGTATGAAAAGTGCATCCATGCCTTAGAGTATTTGTGAGCCTATCAAGATAGGTTCTGGTGGTCTTACTCTAAGAATTTTCACAACCATTCTTTTGAGGTTGGGGACCTTGTCCTAAAATAAAACAAAAATAACACTAGTGCTCATGTGGATGTTCAAGGTAAATTTCAGCCCAACTGGATAGGGCCTTTTGTCATAATAGCTAAGTTTGATTCTAGTGATTATAATTTGGCTTCTATGGATGGTAAATAACTTAAACAACCAATGAATATAATGCATTTAAAAGGTATTGTGCTTGATATATTTTTCATATTGCATGTGCATTTAGTTAGATCATGATGCATGTTTGCTTGACATATTCTGCATATTTTCCTATCATATTATGCATGATTACCTGTCATTTTGTTATTTCATATTGCTGATCATATTTGCATTGTTTCTTGCTCATGACTACTTGTTCATATATCTTCTTGGGATCTGTGATAATGGTAGGTGATGATACCTAGTTAGGTCCTAACTCACATGCATTGTACTTTCACTAGGGTTATGATGCCTAGCGAAGCCCCAACCTAAGTCTTGTGCATTTGCATCTCTTCTTCTCTTCTTTGCTTCCTTTGTACTTTCTTCTCTCATCTCTTCTTGTATTCCTTGACTTTGAAATTTTTATGATGATCATAACATCTCTTTTAAGTCAAGAAATGCAATCGTTATTTTGGTATGTCTTTATATTTTTACATGATTCTTATTTTTTCTCTATATTCTTTGTTCAAAAAAGGATATACATTCTTTTGTTATTTTATTACACACTTCATTCCTCTTGATTTTTCACTAATTGAAACTTCAAGCTAGGGTAAAACATGCACAGTTATTTGCTCATTTTCTTCCTCTTATTTCTTCGAGCACCTGCACACACTCAATGTGTTATGCTCATATTTATTATCCATACATCCATGCGCATACACCTTCTTGGGTAGTACTAGCATACATTTTACATACATTATTTTACATCAGCATACACTATAACATCCCTATCGATTTATGTCTCTCTTTGACTCAGTGGGCCCAACACCCCATTACAATATCAGCTCCTTAGCCATTGATAGTAGGCCTTGGTATACATCCTAGCAGGTAATCATCCCACAATAGTTACTAGTGAGCAACCACCCATAGGGGATGACACTATACACTTTAATTATTGGTCCATAATTAGTTAGTAATACATAATAGCAGGTTCACCACTCCATATATGGACTATATTTTGAGCATAACACCCTCTACTTAGTGTTCTGATTCATCTTTCTTCTTTATTTTATATGGTTAACCTTTGAAGTTTTATCATTGTTTTCTTCTTCTTCCACTTCATAGTTTTCTATTTTTTCTCTTCTTCCTCTTTCTTCTCCTTCTCCTCCCTTATTCCACTCCATTTATTTCATGCATTTCATACTATTTGCATTAGATTCACTCTATACCCAGTAATGTTTGTTTTGCTTCACTTGTTTTGCTTTCTATTTGTTTGCCTTTTCAAGTTTCTTCCAAAATTTTACTCCTTTCGAAACTCGATGGTACACCCTATCCATAGAGGTAGTAATGATAATAATCTCTCACCCTTTTGCCTAAACCTGGCCATCCCTTCTTTGTGCTTGTTACATGCTTTCCTGTAGAAGTCTACATCCTTTCTTTGACACATTTAATAGGCGATAAATGCATAAAATAGGGGATAAAATGTAGAAACATAAAATTGACCCACTTTGAGTGGGAAATATTCCTTAGTACACCTAAGAAGACCTCAATCCTTGATAAGATCAAGGGAAGACCTCTTTTCCTCCTTTATTTAATTTATTTGTCTTTTAGCAAAATCACACCCCATATTTACGAGGTGCGACTTCGTGCCAGTGATATCGTGCCTCATCAAGATGGGGTGTGACTTCACTGTTTAACCTAATATTTTAAATTTATTTTATTTTTATTCTTGTGATCCTACTTAGACCCAGTTTTAAACCCTCCAGCATGTCTTGGCATCGACTGTGAGTTTATTTTGCCTACTTTTTTCCCTCCAATTTTGTCTATAAAAGGAAAGGCATTATTCCTAAATTAATAAGATAAAATATGTGAAGCTTTTGATGTGCGATATTAGTGTGAATTTAATATTGTTGATTAAGCTCAAAATATTTGTTATAGTTTGTTCTTCTTCCTTTGTTTTCTCTATTGTAATCTAACCCCTGAAGTGCAAATTTTAGATTCATATTCTATCATATGGATTGGATTGATATATTGTGTGACTTGGTGAATCTGTGGTGTAGTTTGAAGATATAGAGTTCTTGCTTGGATACTTCAATATTATATACCTGCTTCTACAATGTCCATTAGGTTTTTCTTACTTTATCTCTAGCATTTATTTCATCTTCTATACTTGCTTTTTATTTTTCATTATTTTGTTGTGATATCACGCTTAGTATTAGTGAGGCACGACTTTGCCTACCCTAATTAGGGTAAATTAATCTGTAGAAATAAAATCATACCCCATCTAAGTAGTGTGTGACTTTGTTGTTGTGTGGCCACACCCACTCTAGGTGAGGCATGATTTTTCCCTAGGGCATACCAGGGGCAATTTCCATATTTTGCTTTTACTATTGCATTCCATTCTACTTCTAGATCATATTGTTGCACTCTCTTTTATATTTTCTATTACTATATTTTTGTTTTATGCTTAATTATCCAAAGATCAATTTCCACTTTTGTATTAAAATGTCATATAAAATAACCTAGGGGCCTTGACTACTACGCCTCCAAGATTTGTTACATAGCGGCCTAAGCAGGCCCCCTAATGCTAATTCTATTTTTCAGTGTTTCATGAGTGATCTTGCAAAAATAGGTATTCTTGATATCATTGGACAATAGGTAAAAAAATCTAAATAAACTACCAATCTAGATAAATGATCTACTCATTATATTGTTTGAAAATATACTTTAATTATTGATTCTTAGACATCTGAAAGTGAAAGGCATTTAGTTTGCATATAGGGATAATTTATGTGAATCTATTTTTTCTGTTTCTGCTTTAAAGTTTTTTAAAAACAAACCCTAGGTTAGTGGGCATCCAAAATAAAGAATATTTCTAGGATAGCTCTTGTATACCTACATTTTATTTTTAGTTGTATTATTCTAATTTTCTACATTGTCCTTTATCTTTTCTAGTTTAGATCTAGAAAGGCAACTTAGGTTTTTGTCGTAAAATTAAATACATCAAACTATCTTGAGTATCATGAGGACTTGGAGTGAGTCCTTAAAATATTCATGTTGAACCCCTCCCTCTATAATTGACTGCAGAGTACAACATACCCCCATGGTTCACTCGTAAAAGATTTCCTCCTTGCGGATCCAACCTTTTATTTGGGAATTGTACACAGTAGGGTAGTTTTCCTCCTCTATAGTTAGCAAGGCCTACCCATGTGGTTATGGTTTTATCAGGGATGGTTCGATACTAGTATTACATTTTCTCTCTCAAGGATATAACCAATAACCTAGTCATTACATTTTCTTTTGTTATATTATGTATAGCTTCCAATGATAACACATCCTAGAAATGTTCATAAGCAGTCTTGCATGTACAATTGTAAGTGGTTAATTCCTTCAATGTTGATGGAGAAATAGGATTCTAAATGACTAGATTCAAAGGAATTACATGATTCCATGTTGGTTAGGGCTATATAATTTGATTAATACCCATTATTGCTACTGTGCTAGTCAAAGTTACAAGAGTAGGATTGGTTATGCTAGAAGATCCACTAGTAGTTGTTTTAGGAGGAACTGTAGGGTAAGGATGTGTAGTACCGACTTATCCTATGATGATGGTAGAGTAAGATACTAGTATAGATTTTAGAATAGGGTTCATCCTAGGACTACCAAGAGGTAGTTCTAGAAACTCACTAGGCTATTTTGAATCTTTTTCTTTTGATCTAGTTTTCATATATTTTGATATTCACCAGTAAATGGATAAAAAAAAATTGGATTTGGTCTTTTGAACAGAGTTACCAGGTGATTTAGATTTGAATAGAGCAAATACAAACACCAAATATCTACAATGTATGGGTAGTGGGATTTGGTCCCACTAGTCGTACAATAAACTATTGGTCCAAAATATACCTATGCTTAACTATTGTGCCCAATACATGGCCAACATTGAAATACCGAGTACATTACAGAGCTTGGCTAGTTCAATCTCCAAAGGAGGCTAGTTCCTTTGATGTTCTAACTTACTAAAACTAATATGGAGGGGTAAATAATTTTGAAAGAGATGTAAATATAACTAATGCTAGAACTATATGTGGTACAAATTAGACAACAACAAGAATATGAACAAAAAAAATGAATAGAACCTTAACAATCCCCTAATAGACCAACCAATTTTTCCACTTGTAGATTAATACCAAATCAATAATTATATCCACAAATTACTAACTCTAGAATGATTGAAAAAACATATACAAGAATCCAAAAAATATAATTAATGCCATGCATATTCAAGTAGCTAAATAAAATATTTCATCCATTTATACATACATTTGACTACAAAATACTGAACCAAAAGCCAAACATAGGTTTCTTATTATATTGCTCCTTCCAATGTATTTACACATTCAACTTGTAAATTCCTAAGAGTTGACCCTTTAACAAGAGTCTACTACTCTTATTTATAATGCCTCAATGGTTCAAATATATAAAATATAGAAATAGTTACATTCAAAGACTATTACAATGATGTTCCAGATGGCCAGTTTGGTAAAATATCATGTAGTATCATTGGATCAAAATGGAATAGCATGTTTGATTCCCAACTGCAAGCTAATACTCCATGCATGTGAACAAGTAGTGGAGGTAAATTTAATATCTGGTCTATCCTTAATTCTTTAGGATCACTTGCCATTGTTGATTTCATAAAAACAATGTCAGACAGGAACCACTTGTAAAAGATATTGTTCGTATCCACTTCATGATGATTGTGACAAAGTGACATATCGTGAAATCACATCAATTTATGTTTTTGAGCTCTTCTTTCTTGTGTTATGGTGAAACAACAACTTGTCATGATATCGCAACATTCTTACTACTTGGGAATCTTCTTTTTTCCTATAGTTGTGAAACTAGAACATGTTGCAATATCACCATGTCCTGTCATATTTCTCAAATTAGAACCTTAGTGATGATGAAACTAGAAAAATTCATAATTTTATGATGTTATCCACTTTTGGACCTTCTTAGGTCTTGAAGACCATGAAACACTAATGAGTTACGATGTTACACTGATTTTTTACCTTAGATATTTTTAACTATTCATGATCACGATGGAGTGATAAGTCATAATTTTACAACATGTAGTTTCTCTTCAACCTTTCGGTACCTTAGTAATTGCAATATTCATGCAAGTCATGATATCACAACATTTTTTGAATATTAATCCTTTTGGGATATTTCAATCACGATATTAAGACTAGTCCCGATATAGTACCTATATTATATACTTTAAAATTTTTAGAGGTTCATCACCTTATTTCTCCTGATGTAGTCATTTTGACCTACAATACCAATAACATTACATCATGCTTTCAAAAGGCATTAAATTTCATTACTTACAATACATCACAAAATATTTGTGAACAACATATCATACTTTTAAAAGGTACTACAAAACTACATTACATATCTCTTTTCAATCATCATTTTATTTCTTTGCAAAGAATTTGCAAAGATCACATCAATTACAAAAGCATTACGTTACTTTGCAAAATGTTTGCAAAGATCACATCAATTACAAAAGTATTACATTACTTTGCAAAACATTTGCAAATATCACATTAATTATAAAATCATTGCATTACTTTGTAAAATATTTGCAAAGGTCACATTAATTACAAAGGCATTATGTTACTTTGAAAAACATTTGTAATGATCACATCAATTACAAAAGCATTTCATTACTTTACAAAATGTTTTCAAAGATCACATCAGTTATAAAAGCATTATGTTACTTTACAAATACTTTTCAAAATATTTGCAAAGATCGCATCAATTACAAAATTATTATGTTACTTTGCAAAACATTTGCAAATATCACATCAATTAAAAAAACATTACATTACTTTGCAAAACCTTTGCAAAGATCACATCAATTACAAAAATATCATGTTACTTTGCAAAACATTTGCAAAAATCACATCAATTACAAAATCATTATGTTACTTTGCAAAAAGTTTGGAAAGATCACATCAATTATGAAATCATTTCAAAATGTTGTAAAAAGTTTGCAAGTATCAAATTCATTACATTACCTTGCAAAACATTTTACAAACATCAAATCACTACAAAACCTTGTAAAAGGTTTGTAATCATCAAATATCTTATCTATGTAGTTAAGTGTTATCAAGGATATCACTTAAACATTGATAAGAAGCAAAATACTTCATCTACGTAGTTAAGTGATTATAGAGAACATCACTTAAAAATTAATGAAAAACAAATATCTTTTCTACGTAGTTAAGTGCTATCAAGGATATCACTGAAACATTGATAAGAAACAAAATAACTCATCTACATAGTTAAGTGGTTGTAGAGAACAACACTTAAATATTTATGAGGATATTATAAATGCTTCATCTATGCATTTGAGTTCTTGTATAGAACAACACTTAAACATTGATGAAAAATAAATACCTCATCTATGTAGTTAAGTTATTGTAGAGAACAACACTTAAACATTTATGAGAATTAAACACATACCTCATATATGTAGCTAAGTGGTTGTAGAGAACGCCACTTAAACATTGATGAGAAATATAAATGTTACAAATACTTCATCTATGCAGTTAAGTGCTTGTAGAGAAAAACATTTAAACATTGATGAGAAACATATATCTTACAAATAATTCATCTACATAGTTAAGTGCTTGTAGGGAAAAATACTTAAACATTGATGAAAAAAAATACCTCATCTACATATTTAAGTGTTTTATAGAGAATAACACTTAAAATTTGATGAGAAAAAATATATTATAGGTACCTCATCTATGTAGTTAAGTTAACAATCCTTTAGTAAGGATATCACTTAAACATTGATGAGAAGAAAATATACATATATCATGTATATATTAAAAGTACCTCATTATATATTAAATACATTCATAAATACAGTGCCATAGGCCACCATTTAAGCATAATGAGATCATTTTTCCACCTATGGAAATGCACAAGGGGTAAACCTTCACACCTCAAAAACATGAATGTTCCCCTATATCAGGTCAAGAGACCACCATTCATAACATATATCTGAATTATTATCTATAATTTAGAACTCATTACACCTCTCAACGAGGCAACTACCTTCCTTTAGTGTCTAATCATTATCAGGTTCACAAGGCCACCACTAAGCAAATCAATCAAATACTACCATCATGTAGTCAAATACATCATACAATATCAACACATCAATACATTATACCTTCAACATCTAACACACTTTCACATAATATAATCAAACCACAAATTTATGACATCATATCAAAGCTTAAAACACAAATTTCATCACTATATATACCTCATATCACACATACTGCTAGAGATGGTGTGTCATAAATAAATACAAAATTATACACTCAACCCATGTAAAAGAAGGGTGTACCACATCTCAAAATTGGTACACTCACTCCAAAATACATCTAGTAGGTAGAACTAGTCTCTCCTCCCCCATTTCCTAGTGGTATCAATGTATGAATGCCTAGGGAATGCAATAAAAGGTCACTCATCGATGGTACCCTTGAATATGACCTCATATGTAATGGTACTCATTTCTTCATAGGAACCTTTGAATAGTACAATTATTGATAGTACATAGTTCTACCTTACTCGCTCTTAGTGAAAATCTCTATATGGTGTACCCTTGCAAGGGAAATAGCTAAATATACCTTTGAATCCTATAACTTTACTCTAATTCCTTGCAACTCTCACTCTAGTGGCCCTATAATCATAGCCACTAATACAACATCCAAGCCCTAAACCTATGATTGAGCCTCAACTCTCTCCCCTCACATCTCCTCCAACTCTAACCTCATACTAGTAATAATTGCTTGGTTTGTAGCTAGCTCCTCCTCAATTTAGTCCAAATTTGAATAGATATGAAAAATAGTCTCCTCTCTCACAACCCTCATCTGAGCATTTAAGCCATATAATATTTGACTTTCGCTATCTCCTATACATACATAACCTTATAGGCTACCAAATACTTTCTCATATACTCCAAAGTATGACGAAGAGTTTCTAAATTTGTCATCTTAGCCTTAACTATAGTCTTTCTAGGACTTGCCTCCCTCAAAGTACTAGGTCTTGCTCCATCATATGGGATAGCCAAGAACAATATCATGACTAATGGATGCACATCCAAGGGAGCACTAGCTGATTCCCTAGATACCATCCTCTCTCACTAATATTTCCCAATATAATGCTTAACCCCTCTTAAAGCATTATGCATACTCTAAAATACTTGTGTTTTATCCCTCAGAGATGGACACACTATTAAATGATGAGGCCTAAATCTCCCATACTAGGTAGTGTACTCTAATGTTACCTCTACATAATTGCTCATATAATTTGGTACTATAAGCTCATTTGTATCTGCCTCTATGAGTGTATAAGGATCCACAGGATCACACCATGTCTCACAATGAACTTGTCACACCCACACATCACCTATAGTTGTTATCCCCTGCACCTCCCCATGCTATCACAACACATGATAATACAAGTACAACTCATAATCTTGATTCTCATAATACAACCACCATGTCCACCTCATTATAGATAGCTTCTTATGATCATTTGACCATATGTATCTCTCCCTCCATGGCCACCAAATGATATGTATGACCTCAAATCATAAATAAAACATTGTACATGATCCAAAGAATAAAAATAAGGATAGACACACCTCACCCAATGAAAAATAATTAGTTTCTTAGGATCACAACCTCTCACCAGTATATCTGGTCATCATATCACTATATGCTCCCATGGAAATACTTGGAGCAAAGTACAACATACCAAGTTCTTACCTCACCTATATATCACTTTGTACAAAGTGTGGTATAAGATTACCAATATTATTGGATCCTAGGCATAAATAATCTAATCATCTCTCATTACAATAATATTCTATCCCCATTAACACTACATGAGATACATGCTAGTGTCACCCATTAGCATCCATGATACAATAGATGCTAGCAACTAGTCAATCGATTAATGTGCCCTTCCATAAGCATTATTTATACTCAATCTAAATTTCATCCCTCTAAAGTTACCCTTATTTGAGAAGGTCAACTTCCTAGTAGCCACATCTATCCCTAAATGGATAGGAACACCCCAAATAGGCACTCTAAGGATGTGCCATACATCGTCCAACGTAACCATAATCTCTCTAGTCATAAATCTAAACGTATCAACAATGGATACCACCTTTTTGCAAGGGATTTCAATAAATGGTAGTAAATATCTAACTTGTGTATATAGGTGACATGGTATAGTCCAATCATATCCAATACCTCCACATCCTCCATTTGTTGCATGCCTTCCAAAATGCCTCCCATACACTTCAAACATTGCTCCTAGCTCACTAGAACATATCAAGATTTTGGTTAGTGTCAAATTCACCACTAGTGCTAAAAATTCTAGTACCAAATTCTCCACTGGTGCCAAAAACATCAATGCCAAATTCACCACTGGTGCCAAATTTGCCACAGGTAATAAAAAAATGAAAATTTGGACTTAAAAATAAATTATTTAGGTCGAGTTCAAGAACATACCTATTGATATCGATATGATACATGCATTTTTCCTCAAGAGACATCCACATGATGTACCCAATCTCTAGTTATTTACCATATTCAAAAGCAACCATTTTCCTCTCTCTCCAATTTTCTAAAAGGGGCAAAGTGCAAATGAAGGTATATTTACCTCCCTTTCCTCTTTTAACTTCACCTATCTATCCACAACCAACTAGACAACACATCTTATTTCAATAAATTCAACCCAAATATACCATTTGACATATCATTCTTGAGGGAACACTAAAAAAAGAACTTTTTGTTACATGGGGTAAAAAATTTTCTCCAAACCTCTAGGCATTCATCATAAAAAATGAGGCATACATTCAATAATGATGAAAAATAATAAAAAAAAATGTAATCACAATCATCTCTTCAAATCAGCAAATCAACCGAACAACAATGCATAACAATATCAAAATTGAATTTTACTACTTAAATTTGTATGCAATCTCAAAGACATGACGTCAAAATAAGGGTAAAATATAGAAACCCAATTTTGGCACACTAGCAAGGCAAAAGACACTAAAACTAGTCACAAAAATAACACATCAATCTAGACCAAACCCAACATTTTGGGCACATTTTTAAACCTTTATAAAATTCACCACCCTAACTAAATTCATCAGTAGTGAATTTTGCAATCCCAATGGTGAATTTGGTAACTATTGAGAAGCAACACACCCCCACTAAAAAAAATGAAATTCCATCATTTGAAAATAAGTAGTTTTCTTTTTGTCGCGGAGACCCTCTTGATGTTTTTCAGGTTTTAATTCCAAATTTTGCTTGCCTCCTTCAAGTTTTGCATATATCAAAGTATCCAAGTAGGCTTGCATATGGCTTTGATTTCAATTTAGAATTCATTTTTCAAATGTTAGAATCATTTCTGAGAAAAGAATATCCTTCACTAATATGTAAAAATGCAGAATACAGATGAATAAATTCATTGGAGTCAACCTAAAATTTTTGGAAAGTTTGCAAAGTGGAAGTAACTTGCGAAAACATTGCGATTTCATGACATATTCTATTTTTGGAAACATCAAGATTTCACGACAGATTCCATTTTCAAAAACGTCGCGATATCGTGACATATTTGGACTAAAAGACCCAAGTGATGAAAATGTCGCGATATCGCGACATTTTCTAGTTGGAGGCATATCTTGAGGAAAACATCACGATTTCGTGATGTGTTTTGGTGGAAAGGGTCAAGAAAGAAAAACATCGCGATATCATGACATGTTTTACTTGGAAACAAAGCTTGATGGAAATGTCGTGATATCACGACATATTTGGATTGAGAGACCCAAGTGATGGAAACGTCATGATATCGCGACATATTCTGGTTGGAGGCATATCTTGAGGAAAACGTCATGATATCGTGACACATTTTGATTGGAAGGAAAGCTTGCGGAGATGTCATGATTTTGTGACCTGTTCCATTTTTGTGACGTCATAAGCTTGGAAGCATCAAGTAACAAAAACGTCGCGATATCGTGACAGGTTTTGATTGAAGGCAAGTCTTGAGGAAAACGTCGTGATATCACGATAGGTTTTGGAAGAAAGATCCAAGTGGTGAGGAAATCATGATTTCGTGATGTATTTTGGAAGAAAGTGCCAAGTGATGAGAACGTTGCGATTTTGTGATGTGTTTGGGAAGAAAGAGCCAAGTGGTGAGGACGTCGCGATTTTGCGACGTCTTTTGGAAGAAAGTGCCAAGTGGTGAGGACATCACGATTTTGCAATGTCTTTTGGAAGAAAGTTCCAAGTGATGAGAACATCATGATTTCATGACGTGTTTTGTAAATAAGAGCCAAGTGATGAGAACATCACGATTTTGCGACATCTTTTGTAAAGAAGAGCCAAGTGATGAGAACGTCACGATTTCACGACGTGTTTTGTAAAGAATATCCAAGTGATGAGAACGTCATGATTTCGCGACGTGTTTTGGAAAGAAAGTGCCAAGTGATGAGAACGTCATGATTTCATGACGTGTTCTGGTTGGAAGCATAGCTTGATGAGAACGTCACGATTTTGCTACGTGTTTTGGTAGAAAAAGTCAAAGTAAGAAAAACGTCGCGATATCGCGTGGAGTGAAAGGGTCAAGTAGGAAAAACATCGCGATATCGCATGGAGTGAAAGAGTCAAGTAAGGAAAACATCGCAATTTCACGATAGGTTTTACTTGAAAGCAAAGTTCAAGGAAAACGTCATGATTTCACAACAGGTTTTAGCTAAAAGCAAAGTTCAAGGAAAACGTTGCGATATCGTGATGGGTTTTAGCTGAAAGCAAAGTTCAAGGAAAACGTCACGATTTTGCGATAGGTTTTAGTGGAAAGCAAAGTTACAAGAAAGCATCATGATATCATGACAAGTGTTAAGTGGAAGTATAGCTCAAAGTAAATGTCGTGATTTCGCGACGTGTTTTGTTTTTGCGATGACATAAGCCTGAAGGGAGCAAGTGAGTAAAAACGTTGCGATATCGTGACATGTTTCGCTTTTGGACCTGTCTCATTTTCACGATGCCATAAGCTTGGAAGAAGGAAATCAAGCCGACATATAATGAACATTAGGGTTTTAATTTAATAATATTAAAATGTTAATCCTTGTTTTTCTTTTGTAGAAAGTGAGCTGGCAGTTGCATACTAGCAGAAGTAATGGCGAAAAAGACAAAATAAGCACGGATCAAGTGAAGGCCGTCAGATGGAAATGGGAGATGTCGATAATTTCTGGTCCATCTAGATTTTACAGCTTTGGCCACGAAGAAAGTTTTACGACGTGACTAAGCAGCTGCCTCATTTAATGGAATATGTCGGTAATTGGCCAAAAAATAAAAATATCTACACATAGTTACCAAAATTTGCCGATGGATGCATTTAACATGAGAATTTATGGTGAAAGTAATGGCATGCAGATAATTTCAACTCAGAGGCAGCTCTACAAATATGAAATTTTAGAGTAGTGACTCATCCAAATTTCCCAGGGGAATTAATGAGATGTTTCTGACAAACGCACCAGAACAATGAAGACATCTACACACAATTACAGGTGGATGCAAGTAATATCAAATTCTGCCTTCTCCATTTATGGCAAGAACCGCACGAAGATTTTTAGAGTGGTTAGGGTTTATCGAAACTCTATATAAAAATGCCTTATATTGTAAAACCTTGGCGGTGGGATTTTAGGATAAGATTTAGGGTTTTAGGAAAAGATATTTTTGAAAAGATCAGGGTCTGTCCTGAATCTATATATACTTCCTTTGAATGTACAATCAGGAGGCAAAAACTTAGAATAAAAAGCTATTGGAGCAATTTCCTTCAAATCTTTGTTGAATGCTTTGTTCTAGACTTGGAGTTGGTGTGATTTTCATTTTCTGTGATAGCGTGGCTAGGAGCTTAATCTCTTTCAAATTGCGATAAGTTCATCTTTTTTTTTTTTTGTCTCATTAAGGTTTATTTGATTTATGTTGTAAATATGTGTTATCAGGATTGGATATGCTACTAGGCTTCATTATTTTATTTGTATGCTAGGGAAAATTACAGATTTAAGGTTCAGGCCTATTCTAATTGCTCTGTCCTCACTGTGCGAGCTAGGTTGCTAGTGAGAGATACCAATTTCAATCGACTTCCCTTCTGTTTGTGATTTTCTTTCAGATCTGTTTCATATTTGGATTATGCTCTTAGTGGAAGGTGATCTTAGAAAGCTGGACACTTTCCTCTTTGATTTGTTCTATTGTGAAGCTAACTGGTATAACTAAAATTGGTAGTTTTGGTTTTGCAGCTAAGTTAGGTAAACTTCTCTTTTTGCCCTACTCTACTCTCTCTGTTCCACCGATTGAATGATCCATTTTTATCTTCTTTAGAATTTGTCTTTTATTTTCTACTAAAACATAAAGAGCTAGATCAAAGAACTAATTGTAAATCTGAGTGTCCACCAAGATAACCAATTCTAAAAACATTACTAAACTAAATTCCAGAACCCGTTGTAAGGTAATAGACAATCCGCTTGAAACTATTCCAGAAGCAGAAAAGAGTGAATAGACATTCTACCCAACTCTGTAACTCACACCTTGGATATCTAGCAAGATCCTAAAGTTAGTGGGATTTATCCCTTATAAGTGTTATTGGGATTTCATGCTCATTCTTCACAGGGTGTGTATAAAATTTGAACCAACATTTAAAATTGGCATTAGAAGGAGGGCCTGATCTTCGTTCACTAGTTTGTTAAGGATTTAAGGTTGTAAGTGCTGGTGAAAAAGCTGGATTCTACTTACAGAGTAACAAGGTCCCACTCTAGAGTTGGAGAGCTCCTTGTGCCTGAGTTAGAAACCCCAAGAAGAAGCAACCTCAAAAGGGCCAAGTCCTTGTCTGAAATAGTTTTATCACCACTTGTAGTTACTCCAACTACAACTAAAAGTATCATCGTCAATCAAGTAGTAATGGCAAACTGATTGGGTTCCACTGCCTTAAATATCCCTGGTGTAGCCCATGATATGCCCAAAAATCCTGAGAGGTATCTTCCTAGATACAAGCATGATGGGACTAGAACAGTAAAAGAACACCTAGTAGCATTCAAGAATGCTCTAAAATTGTTAAATGTACAACATGAAGATGTGGCTTGCAGATTGTTCCCGTTCACTCTCCAGGAGGGAGCATATGACTGGTTTTTGAATCTCACTAACGATTCTATTACTAGTTGGAATGACTTGGAAAATGTTTTTGTATCGTAGTTTGGTGAGGTGATAGATCCCAGTGTATTATATCAGCAATTTTTTGGTATTAAAAGAGAAATAAATGAATCTGTCAGATCTTACAATGTCAGATTTCAAAAGGCTTATGGTAGACTAATTGGTTATTATGTGCCAAATGTAGACCTGGAATTAGAATTTTTTAGGAATTCTCTAGATCCAATGACTTATGTTTTCTTGAAAAGAGATGCCTCTATTACCAATATAACAGAGGCTTATAAAGAAGCTTTGGTTCTGGAAAGACAATTGGGACCCCAACCTTTAAGTACTCATCAAATTCCTTTGGTCACATAAGGTACCCCTATCTTCAATCCCATACCACATCAGATGATGTTGCCAACACATCAAACCCCACCGATAAGCAATCCATTGACTCTAACACCTGCTGAAAGTGTACAGAATCCAGGTAAAGAAGCTGATAACACAAGAGTCGAGGAAGTGTCAAAAATAGTCCAAAAGTTGGCAAATGACTTTTTAAGTTTTAAAAGGCAGGTTTCTACTGGGGAGAACTCAAACAGGTTTTCCTATTAGCAGAATAGATTCACTCGGCCCCCATACGAACCCAATAAGGATTATAAAGGTAAAGGGCATGATGTGAATATTTGTGACTTGGCTTTGCCTAACTGGTGCAGGATACATGCCACATCTTAGCATGGGGAATTAGATTGTTTGGAATTTTGTAATGCCTTTGAAGCTTTATCTGGTGAGTTGATTTCTCCTGAACATCAAAGAAATGTAGATGGCCCAAGTTCATCTAGGCATAGTGCAGCTATCGTCTTAGATTCTTTCACTTTTCTAGGTGAGTCTGAGAATGTAGTGGAGATGCCTATGGATGAGGTGTAGGATTTTCAACAATATAGGAGGGACAACTACAACCTCAGAAATAGAAATCCAAAGCCCAACACTACATCTACCCCTCTAGACAACTCCCACAATTTTCCTCCAGATCCATCTTCAAGTAATAACCCATATCCACCCAAGGGAGGAGATCCAAGAGTCCCATCGCTCCACTCAATAAATGGTACAATATAGTGGAGGACATGAAGAAGATCAAGGCTAACATCACTCTCAATGAGTTAGCTCAAACTTCGAAACAAAGGGATAACTTGATTAAAACATACTTTGGGCCTACTACCAAACCTTTGGAAAAGGGAAAGAAGGTGGCAAATGCAAATGTGGCCATGTATAAAGAGAAGACTGAAGTTCTACCTTTCTCACTGACTATTTGTATATTTGGGAAAAACTTACACAACTGTTTGGTAGATTCGGGTGCTTCAGCCAATGTTATGCCTTTGACCATTTTTCAACAGTTGGGTTTAACCCCAATGAATTCTGAAAGAAGAGTTGTCCAATTGGATAAATCTGAGGTTAAAGTAGTAGGTGAACTTCAAAATATTCATATCCAGCTAGCATCTGAGCCAAGGGCACAACACAAAATTGAAATTCAGGTGGTAGATATTCTTGTGGGGTACGAGATGCTTCTGAGCAGAGATTGGTCAAAATCTTTGAATGGATACTTGGCAACTGATTTTTCACATATGTGGTTACCATGGAAAGGTGTTGCAAACCAATTAAGGATTTAACGAGAACCTAGGTACAAACATATGATCACTGAATATAATGCATAAAATGAGACTGTAAATATTGTTGATGTAGATATTGGGGTTTATAATTTAAAAATGGGACAAAATGAGAAGCTTAGTAAAGCTCATCTTGTTCATAATAATGAAGTTTGGACACTTCATGTGGATGGGGCTAAATCTAAACAAGGTTCTGGTATGGGGGTAGTTCTTAAAGGACCTAAGAGTCAGACATATTTTATGTCTTATCACCTAGAGTTCCCTTGCACTAATAATTTAGCAGAGTATGAAGCACTGGTGCTAGGATTGAAATTTGCTTTGGACAGAGGTGTAAGAAATATCCAAGTTTTTACATATTCAGAGTTGGTGGCCAATCAATTTAAAGGTAAATTTTAGTGCAAAGCATCCTACTTAAAAGGATACAAACACCGAGCGTGGGATCTTGTGGAGGATTTTGATGCTTTTAATTTAATGCACATACCTAGAGAGCAAAATTCACTTGCAGATGGCTTAGCTTCATAAGTTCCAAGTCTAAAGCTACTGGAAGAGTTCAAATGGAACAAATTTTTGATCGAGTTAGTCCCTTGTACTTCGGTCCCAAATAATGTAGATAATTTTTAGGTTTTCTCTGATGACCAGCAGATTATAAACTTTTTATAGAGTACCAATGCATTTGAAAATGCTATAATCGATGATGGTCAAAGGGATACTCTACTAGAATAGTTAGACGATGAAAGGGGAATAATAAGGTTGAAATATAAAAGAATTCCAAAAGGGATGGTGGAACTAGAGCAACTGTTTGATGTTGACCAAATTAAGCAAAAGGTGATTTTTGGGGATTCTATTGGTGTAGCAAAAAGTGAGACTAAGAACCTAAATTTCGAGACTAAAGAAGATCCCAGACACCTTAATTTGGCTAAAACTTATGACCCTAAAATAAAAAGAAATATGATTGAATTTCTACACAGGTCCAAGGATGTTATGGCCTGGTCTTACAAAGACAAAGGTTTTTGATCCAAAAGTTTACACCCATGTAATACCTTTAAAAGAGTTTTGTAAACCCTTTCGATAGAAATAGAGGTATGTCAATGCTTTGCTAGAGCCCCTCATCAAGAAAGAGGTGAAAAAATTATTGAGTGCCGCCATTATTTTTCCCATTAGGCATTCTACTTGGGTGGCCAATTTGGTGTCGGTCAGAAAGAAAAATGGAGAGATCCGCTTGTGTGTGGATTTTAGAAACCTGAACAAGGCATCTGAGAAAGATAATTATCCTCTGTCTTCCATGGATGAGGTGCTACAAATTTTCAATGGTTCATAAATGATGTCTTTCTTAGACAGATTCTCAGGGTATAATTAGATACTACTTGAAAAGGAAGACAGGATGAAAACTACCTTCACAACCAAGTGGCAAACTTTCGCATACAAAAGAATGCCATTTGGATTGACTAATGCTGGAGCTACCTTTAAACGCGCAATGGATCACGCCTTCAAAGGTCTTATGGGTAAATGCATAGTTGTCTACATGGACGACTTGACAGTTTTTTCCAAATCTCGGTTTGACCACGTGAAGCACTTGGAATCTATTTTCAACAAATGCAGGGAGTTCGGCATTTCTTTGAACCTGAAGAAGTGTGTTTTTGGTGTAACTAAAGGAAAAATCCTTGGACACTTGATAACCAAAGATGGCATTTCCATGGATCTTGACAGAATTGAAGCCATATCCGGGATACCCATTCCCAACTCTAAGAAAGAGTTAAGATCTTTTTTTGGGAAAATTAATTTTGTCAAAAAATTCATCTCTGGCTTCGTGGAAATAGTCAAGCCACTGAATGACATGTTGAAGGAAACTTCTAAGATCATTTGGACAACAAAAGCCAAAACAACATTCTAGGAGATCAAATCTGCCATTCAACAAGCTCCAGTACTGGTGAGCCCATACTTCATTACAGATTTTTATTTGTACTCTTTTTCTTTTGAACACACACTTGCTACGGTTTTGACCCAACGAAGAGAAACAAGGGAGCATCTGATTGCCTTCAAGAGTACCAACTTAAAGGGGGCTAAGCTCAAATACTCTCGCTTGGATAAGCAAGCCTATGCCTTAGTAAGAGAAGTTAAGCAATTCAGGCACTACATACTATGAAGCAAAGTCCATGTTATAGTTCCTGATCCAGCTATCAAATACTTTTTAAGCCAAGACGAATTGGGTGAGCTAAGAGATAATTGGGTTACAAGACTGCAAGAATATGACTTAGAAATTCGGCCTGCAAAATTAATCAGAGGACTTGGTTTGTCTCGACATATTGCTAAAATACCTGTACAGGGAGAAATTAATCAACTGGATTCTAGATTTGATGATTGGTATGGAGATATCATTCATCTGCTGTGATTTGGAATTTGTCCATCTCACCTAAATAGAACCCAAAGAAGAGCACTAAAGCTGAAATCTGCTCATTTTTTGCTCAAAGGAGGCAACTTGTATAGAGAAAACTATGCTTTAAGATGCATTTCTCAGAATGAAGTCAATGAGGTGATGTCCAGTTTTCATGAGAAGTTAGGGGCAGGGCATTCCTCAGGTTCTACTACTGTGCACAAGATATTGAGAGCAGGCTATTACTGGACTACATTTTTTAAAGATGCACATCAGCATGTGATAATTTGCCATCAGTGTCAGAATTTTGCATCCAAAGAGGCTAATCAAGCTCTACCATTGTAGCTTGTTATAATAAAAAAACCTTTTATGCAATGGGGACTTGACTTTGTGGGTGTGATAAACCCAAATTCATCAGCAGGGCATAAGTATGTTCTAACATTCATCGATTATTACACAAGATGGGTTGAAGCAACAGCCACCATAAGGAGTACAACCCATGAGGTGATCGAATTTCTAGAGTCAAATATCATAACCAGGTTTGGAGTTCCTTTGAATTTGGTGTGCGACAATGGGCCAAAATTTCAATCATTAGAGTTTGCAGAGTGGGCATACCATATGGGGATAGTCATCAGATTTTCATCCAACTATTACCCCCAAGACAATGGACTAGCTGAATCCATAAATAAGAATTTGATGAATGCCATTAAGAAGTCTGCTGTAGACAAACCCAGACAATGGCATACATTATTGAAATATGCACTTTGGGCTGACATGATAAGACATAAAGTAGTTCTTAATACTTCCCCATTTGCTTTGCTGTATGGTATTCAGCCCATTGTTCCTATCTCTTTGAAATTGTCAACTTATCAATTTGTTCTAGACTATTTTGAGGATCAAGCAGATGCAAAGGCTCATATTTTGGATTTAACTAATTTGTAGGACAAATGACTTCAAGCCCTAGAACATTTCAGTCGGCACCAAGAAACACTCAAGCGTTGGTTTGACAAAAGAGCCAAAGTGAAGGCCTTCAGACTCGCAAACCTGGTGCTTCTATGGGACAAAGCCCATGAAAAGAAAGGTAAACACACAAAGTTGCAGCCGCCATGGGTAGGGCCATACCATAATGCCAAGATCCTAGGTAATAATGCATTTCATCTACAGGACCTCGAGGGTAATTTTTTGAACCTTCTTGTTAATGGTCAATACCTAAAGCATTATTTCTCAGCGGTTCCATCTGATACATCGTTTGAATAAATCACAAAGACGTCATAAAATATGTAAATGTTATAAATAAGGTTTGAAGTAGTGTGTTTTTATTTTTGTTTTATTTTAGGTTGAAGTTATGTGTTTTATCCTTTGGGGTCTGTACAAATTTCTTTTTAGCTTTTAAATCAAATTTCTTTTTAGCTTTTAAATTTTGTTTGTTTAAGTTTTTGCCTGGGCAGCAAAGAACAAATCAACGTTTAGAAAAATTGTTTTATTCTAAGTTCAAAATCTTGTTTTCATTTTGCTTTATTTTAATCAAAAGATAGTCTGCTCGAACTAAAAAATGGAACTATTTGTTATTCAGAACAACAGTAGAAAGATAATTGGATTTTGTGTCTTGCTTGCCACAATTATTTTAATTATAAAGAAACTACTATACTGTTTGGCTAAAGAACTCCCAGGGAATCCAAGAAAATTTGGTCATAAGAGGGGACTCTGATTCATGAAATTATTTAAGTGTCCATAGAGGCTATCGGTACCCAGGCTGGAGCGATTAGTAGATCGATGGAATATAAAAAAATTGTTTTTAGCCAGGATTTCCAGATTTTGGTATATTTCAAAAGAGAGAGAGAGAAAGTGAAAATTGAGCAGGGCAATGTTGTACTTACAATGGCACTGAGAGGGGGGGTGAATCAGTGTAGCTCTTTAATCAAGAAATAACAGCTCTAAAAATAGTAGCAGTTAAAACTTATAAACATAAATAGCAAGAACAGCAAGAGAGCGTCACACAACACAAGATTTTAATGAGGTTCACCAATGTGGCTACTCCTAAAAAATTATTTCTTGGACTACCATACAAATCTAGCCTTTGCAAAGCAACAACTTTTACAAAAATTTTACCAGCACCCACTGGAAGGAGCACCAACCCCTGATTTTATCTGACCTAGCAGAAAGGAGCACTAACCCCTGATTTACCAGCACCAACTGGAAGGAGCACCAACCCCTAAATTGCAAGCACCAACTGGAAGGAGCACCAACCCCTTATGCCAAGCACCAATTTGGACTTCAAATCTAAAACTTGGAAGAATGACAGTGAGATACCTTTGCCTTTAACCAAACCCTAACTGATCTGCTTCACTTTTTTGTCCTGTGCGCACTCTACTTTGTCTGCATTATCACTTCACACAATCTGCTGCTAAACTATCGAACATTTGTCTTCTCCCCTTTGCACACTCTGCTTCCTTTACGATCTTCCACACTTAGAATGATTTGACGAAATGCACTCTGTACACTACGATCGAATTTAGCACTCTGCTCATTGCAATCCATTTGCTTTCTCTTCAACCTGTCGTGAAATCGTGACACTATCAACTTTTAGTATGCTTTCTTTGCAACCTGTCACGAAATCATGACGCTTTTAGCTTTCATACGTCTTCTTTGCAACTTGTCATGAAATCATGATAGTTCTCATTTCGAACTCTTCCCTTTGCTGCATGTCATGAAATCGTGACACTTTTCATTTTACTTTCTCTCTCCTCAAACTTGTTGTGAAATCATGATAGTTCACACTTCGGACTCTCTCTTCTATAGCACGTCATGAAATCGTGACACTTTATCTTGCTTTCACTTTGTCTTCTGACTTGTCATGAAATCGTGACACTTTTTTGTCCGTACAACCTTCCTTGCAATATGTCACAAAATCGTGACACTTTTCTTTTTCTGCCTTCCTGCTCTCTTCAAGTCGCGAAAATGCGACATGTCACAAAATCGCGACACTTTTCCAACTTGCTCTCTTTCTTTGAACTTGTCGTGAAATCATGACACTTCTTCCTGCTTTCTCTTTTTCTTTCAACATGTCATGAAATCGTGACAGTTTTTCCACTTTCCTTTTTCTCTGCCAACATGTCACGAAATCGTGACAGTTTTTCCACTTGCCTTTTTCTCTGCCAACATGTCATGAAATCATGACAGTTTTTCCACTTGCATTTTTCTCTGCCAACATGTCGCAAAATCGTGATAGTTTTTCCACTTGCCTTTTTCTCTGCCAACATGTCACGAAATCGTGACAGTTTTTCCACTTGCCTTTTTCTTTGCCAACATGTCGCGAAATCGTGATAGTTTTTCCTGCTTCTTCTCTCTCTTCTAACATGTCACGAAATCGTGACAGTCTTTCCAGCCTACTGTTTATGTCACGATATCGTGACACTTTTCTTACTTGTCTTTTTCTTTGATCTTTTGCAAATGGGCCACTATGGTCTTCTTGGAAACTCACAGTCCATACTACGAATAACCTTTGAACTTATGTCCTCTGCATCTGACTGACTTCTGAACTGTCTATCCACTGCATCATTAGATCTAACTGACTGTGTTGACAACAATTACAATACTCCTGCTGCACCTTGCTCAACAATCTCCCCCTTTGGAATTGTTGGCAACACCTATGTAAATTCCTGTAACTCTTCTCCCCATTTGTCAATAATACCAAAGGGCTACTGCAGACTCCCCCTGAGTCCATGCACAACATTCTCAGGCACAATTTGTTGCACTTAGCACAAATTATGATCATGAGCAAAAGAATAGTCAAATACTCAAATGCTCCCCCTGAGAAAGTGATCCCTGTAGCTAGTCACTTCTTGGGAAGTGTGACCACTCCCAATTTGTTTTGAAGGTACTCAAACACTTCCTTGGGCAATGGTTTTGTGAAAATATCTGCTACTTGTTCTGTGGTTGGGACAAAATCCAATTTAACCTCTCCTTCTACAACTTTCTCCTTCAAAAAGTGATACCTGATGGCAATGTGCTTTGTGTGTGAATGCATAACTGGATTCTTGGAGATGTTAATTGCACTGGTGTTATCACACTTTACTGATATTGGCTCACTAAAATTAATACCAAGATCTTTCAGAGTTTGTTTCATCCACAAAACTTGTGTACAACATGTTGTTGCTGCTATATATTCTGCCTCAACTGTTGATAAAGAAACTGACTCTTGTTTCTTGTTGTGCCAAGCAACCAACCTGTCACCAAGATAGAATGCACCTCCACTGGTACTCTTCCTATCATCGACACATCCTGCCCAATCTGCATCTGAATATGAAATAAGGGTGAAGTCTTTACCTTTAGGATACCATAACCCATACTCCATAGTACCCTTGAGATACCTAAGAATCCTTTTTACTGTTGTCACATGAGTCTCTTTGGGACTGGCCTAAAATCTTGCTACCATGCAAACTGCCTACATAATATCTGGTCTGGTAGCTGTTAAATATAGTAAGCTTCCAATCATTGATCTGTACATGGTTTGATCTACAGGTGGAGATTTGTCATCTTTACTCAACTTGTAGCCTGTTGTCATGGGAGTGCTAACTGGCTTACAGTCCTCCATTGTGAACCTTTTTAGCATCTCTTTCACATATTTGATTTGGGAAATGAATATGCCTTTCTCATTTTGATTAACTTGTAACCCAAGAAAGTAAGACAGTTCACCAATCATAGACATTTCAAATTCTTTCTGCATCTTATTTGCTAAGTCTTTACAAGATTCATCTTTGTTGCTACCAAATATGATATCATCTACATAAACAACAAGAACAATGAGATGCCCACCTTCTGTTTTGACATACATATTACTGTCCACCATACCTTTCTTGAATCCCTGTTGAGAGAGATAGTTGTCTAGCCTTGCATACCATGCCCGAGGTGCTTGTTTTAATCCATATAAAGCTTTCTTTAATTTGCAGACAAGGTTGGGATCTTCACTAATTTGAAAACCATCTGGTTGTTCAATATAAACCTCTTCTTCAAGTTTCCCATTTAAAAAATCTGATTTTACATCCATCTGATAAACTCTGAAGTTCTTGTAGACTACTAAGGCCAGAAACATTCTAATTGCTTCTAGTCTGGCCACTGGTGCAAAAGTCTCCTCAAAATCAATGCCTTCAACTTGTGCATAGCCTTTGCAAACCAGTCTAGCTTTATTCCTAACGACCTGTCCGTCTTCATTCAATTTGTTACGAAAGATCCATTTAGTCCCGATTATGTTTTTGTTCACAGGTCTAGGCACTAGTTCCCAGGTTTTGTTTTTCTCAATCTGGTATAATTCTTCATTTATAGCCTTCATCCAACCTTCATCTTTGCTTGCTTCAGCAATATTCTTGGGCTCAATGCTGGATAACAAAGAGTAGTTACTTGCTACTCTTCTTCTTGTTTGAACACCAACTTTGGGATCTCCAATTATTTGGTCTCTAGGATGATTTTTTTGCCAGCTACCTGTTTTGAATTTCTTATTCTCTTCTGCTTCTGAATCACAACTTACATCATCTGAGTCAATTTTTTGTATCTTTTCAATTTCATTTTCCTCATCTCCTTCAATAACCTCTTCATAAATAGGATAGTTCGTTTCATGGCTAATCACCCGTTCTTTACCTTCATCAAACTTAACATCAGCACTGTCCACAATTTTCTTTAGCCTCTTGTTGTAGCATTTGTAAGCTTTGCTTCTTGGTGAGTAACCAACAAAAATACCTTCATCTGCTCTATCTTCAAACTTGCCAAGATTGTCTTCAGTTCTTTTGATATAGCACTTGCTGCCAAACACTCTGAGGTATTTTGTTGTTGCCCTTTTTCTAAACCATAATTCATAAGGAGTTTTGTTTTCATGTGTTCTCAGCATGTATCTATTTTGGATATACACCATAGTATGGACTTCTTCTTTCCAAAATCTGTCAGCTACTTTGCTTTCAGCCAACATAGTTCGTGCCATTTCCTGCACAGTTCCGTTCTTTCTTTCTACTACCCCATTTTGCTGAGGTGTCCTTGCTATTGAGAACTGTCTCCTAATACCATACTTTTCATAGTATTCTGCAAACTCCTCTAAAATGAATTCTCCACCTCTGTATGATCTTAAGCATTTGATCCTCTTTCCTATTTCATTCTCAACCTGGTTTTTGAATATTTTGAACATATCAAAGGCTTCTGATTTTTGCTTCAAGAAGAATATCCATGTCATTCTGGAATAGTCATCAATGCACAACATAAAATACTTGTCACCATTTATGCTTTGTGTTCTCATGGGTCCACATAAGTCAGTGTGTATTAGTTCCAACGGTTTGCTGGTGTAGTATTCTTTAGTTTTGAATGTGACTCTAGTTTGCTTCCCCTTTTGGCATGAAGCACAGATGTTGTTTGCAGGTTTGCTGATGGTGGGAATATCTCTTACAACCCCTTTTGAGGTGATTTTCACTAGATTATCAAAACTGATATGGCCAAGTCTTTTGTGCCATAGCCAATTTTCTTCTTCCTGTCCAATAAAGCAAGCTCCTTTTGAAGTCTCTAAAAGTGTATATAGGTTACCAGAAGTTCTTGACCCTGTTGCTATCAATTTTCCACTGTTGGTCTTTCTGACTTCACAACCCTACTTCATAAAGACCACTTCATGACCTTTATCACAAATCTGACTTACACTCAGTAAATTATGTTTCAATCCATCCACAAATAAGACTTCTTCTGATTTAATCCTTCCATCATTAATTTTGACTGAGCCTTTGCCAACTATCTTGGCTCCATCATTATTTCCAAATTTTACTGATCCTCCTTCATATTTCTATAACTTATCAAATTTTTGTTTGTCACCTATCATATGACTGGAGCATCCACTATCTAGTATCCATGGTACATGTTTATTCTATGCTTTGAAAGTAGTTTGAACGATTAAAGATTCATTTTCTTCCTTCAGTCTTTCTTTCCCTTTCCACATTGTTTTGATAGTGGTTTTGGGCTCTTGTTTAGTTTTTCCCTTATCAGCAGACTTGTGCATGTTTTACAGGAAGTTTCCCATTTTGTCTCATCCTTTTTGGTTGAACTTTTCTTCCCTGAAATTGATTTGATGAAAAAGTGCTTCTACAGTTTCTTGCAATGTGCCCAAAATTGTGATAGTTATAACATTCTACTATGTAATTCATCAAAGGAGAAAAAGCATTTCTACTTGTGAAATTCCTTGGTCTAACATTGTACTTACAGTCTGAGATTTTATGTCCATAGCCATTGCATTTAAAATAGAAACCAGAGAAGGGATAATTGAACCTGGGAGATGGTCTTTGCCATGTTGTCGTAGGAGCCATAGGTCTTCTTCTTCTTTGATGTGTGACATTGGTGAAACCATTACTGTTAGTTCTCCTTTCTTGCCTGGCATTATTGCTTTCTTTTGCAAGAGGCAATTTCCCTTGATCGACCTATTTCTTTTCTTCATTCTTTGTGGATTCTACATTTATGGCTTTTGAACCACTTGATGATTCTCCTTCGATAAAACCCAGACCAAACCTGATGCCTGCAGGTCTTTGGTCATTTATGATTTTATCCAGTTTCATAGAACTTTCTTCTCATTTGTGATAACAACTAATTTTCTTGTTCATCTCTTCTAGCTGCATTCTTAGACCAATAGTCTCTTCCTCTAGCTTGTTGCAGTAGTCTATTCTCATGGTTATTTGAACTTCAAGATCTTCGATGATTTTCTTAGATTCTTCTATCTAAACTTTTAAGCTGGTTATGATTCCATTTGCATCCTCAAGCTTTCTTGATAGTTTCTTATTCTTTTTCTTTTCTATCTCCCACTCTTCAAGAGCAGATATCAACTCACCTTCTAAGTCAACTTCAGCCTCGAGATTTTCACCACAGACTTCAGAGGTCACTCCTTCTTTTTCTGATTTAACTTCTTCAAAAGCCATAAAAAGAGCTTCATCTCTTTCTTCTTCAGACTCATCACCGGAGTTGTTTTCTAATGAACTAACATTCTTGGAGATGAAACTTTTCTTTTTGAAGTTGCCTTTTCTAAAATTTGCTTTCATCTTCCAGTCACCTCTTTCTTGGTGGGATCCTTCATCATTTTTGTTCTTCTCTTTTAGTGGACATTTAGTTGCAAAATGCCCAACACCTCCACAGTTGAAGCATTTGAATGGAAGCTTCCCTTTATATTTTCCTTTCCCCTTTTTCAATTTTCTCACAAAGTTTGCTTCCATTTCATCTGATGTCTCTTCTTCCTCGGACTCTTGTTTTGTGTTTTTATTTTTAAGGGCCTTGAAAGCTGCTTCTCTGTCAGTAGGTTTAGATCTTCCTATCCTCATCTCATAGGCAGTTAAGGAACCATACATTTCATCTATACTAAAATAATTTAAATCTTTAGCTTCTTCTATTGCTGAGACTTTGGAATCAAATATTTGAGGAAGGGATCTTAATACCTTTTTTACGACAGTAGAGTCATCGATATTCTTGTTGAGTCCTCTGATAGCATTGATGATTCCATTGACTCTCAACATGAATGCCTCAATGTTTTCATCATCATTCATATTCAAAACTTCGAACTGAGCTCGATGTGTCTATAACTTGGCTTCTTTGATCTTATCATCTCCTTCATGAACACTCTTCAATTTGTCCCATATTTCTTTTGCTGACTGATAGTTCATGACCTTTACCAGTTCATTGTCTGCTAATCCACACAAGATGGCATTCTTTGCTTTCGAATTGTTTTCAAACAGTTTCTTTTCCTCTACTTCTTTTGGAGGAATGATAGGAATTGAGTATCCACTCACTATTGAATCCCAGATATCATATCCCAAAGCACAAAGATATGTCTACATCCTGACTCTCCAGAATGCATAATTAGATCCGTCAAACAATGGTGCTTTGTTTGATGAGAAACCTTCACCACCTACCATTATGATAATTCCAAGATCACCCTAGATGGTTAAGCTTGTATAGGGACTTGGCTTTGATACCAATTGTTGTACTTACAATGGCACTGAGAGGGGGGGTGAATCAATGTAGCTCTTTAATCAAGAAATAACAGCTCTAAAAATAGTAGTAGTTAAAACTTATAAATAGATATAGCAAGAACAGCAAGAGAGCATCACACAACACAAGATTTTAACGAGGTTCACCAATGTGGCTACTCCTCAAAAATTATTGCTTGGACTACCATCCAAATCTAGCCTTTGCAAAGCAATAAATTTTACAAATAGTTTACCAGCACCCACTAGAAGGAGCACCAACCCCTAATTTTATCTGACCCAGCAGAAAGGAGCACCAACCCCTGATTTACCAGCACCAACTGGAAGGAGCACCAACCCCTAAATTGCCAGCACCAACTAGAAGGAGCACCAACCCCTTATGCCAAGCACCAACTTGGACTTCAAATCTAAAACTTAGAAGAATGACAGTGAGATACCTTTGCCTTTAACCAGACCCTGATTGATCTGCTTCACTTTTTTGTCCTGTGCGCACTCTGCTCTCCCTGCGCTATCACTTCGCATAATCTACTGCTAAACTGTCGAACGTTCATCTTCTCCCCTTCACGCACTCTACTTCCTTTGTGATATTTCACACTTAGAATGATTCGATGAAATGCACTCTGCACACTATGATCGAATTTCGCACTCTACTCACTGTGATCGAGCTTCTCACTCTGTGCACTATCTACGAACGTCGCACTTCACAACAACAACATCAACTCTTCAAAATAACCTTCCTTTTATAACCACATTTTTCAAGATCAACAACTTAATCTTAGTCGGTTGTAACCCTAATCTTAGTCGGCTGCAAAACCCTAAGCTTCGTCGGCTCACATTTGACTTTGTTGGCTTCAACTGCCTCTGTAACTCTTCTATAGCTTTTGTCGTGAAACTACAACATGTCATGATATCGCGACACCTTTGCCTCCATACACTTTCTTTTGGCTTTTGTCATGATATCGCGACACTTCTACCTTTGTCGACTTCAACTAAGCTCTTGTCGTGATATCGTGACACTTCTGTCTTCGTCAGCATCAACTTTGCTTTTGTCACGATATCGCGACACTTCTCCCTTTGTCGACCTCCTTTTTGCTTTTGTCATAAAATCATGACACTTCTGCCTCCGTACTTCACATCTTGGCTTCTATCATGAAATCATGACACTTCTCCTGTTGAAGACCTGCTTTCTATTTTTTTCATGAAATCGTGACACTTTCCCCTGTTGAAGACCTACTTTCTGTTTCTGTCACGAAATCATGACACTTTCTCCAACCATACACTACCATCTCAATCTATTGCAAAATCATGACACTTTCTGCATCCGTTTGCTTTCTCTTCAACCTGTCGCAAAATCGTGATGCTATCAACTTTTTGTACGCTTTCTTTGCAACCTGTCATGAAATCGTGACGCTTTTAGCTTTCATACGTCTTCTTTGCAACCTATCATGAAATCATGACAGTTCTCATTTTGAACTATTCCCTTTGCTGCATGTCATGAAATCATGACACTTTTCATTTTACTTTCTCTCTCCTCAAACTTGTCATGAAATCATGATAGTTCACACTTCGGACTCTCTCTTCTGCAGCACGTCGTGAAATCGTGACACTTTATCTTGCTTTCACTTTGTCTTCTGACTTGTCGTGAAATCGTGACACTTTTTCGTCCGTACAACCTTCCTTGCAATATGTCGCGAAATCGTGACACTTTTCTTTTTCTGCCTTCCTACTCTCTTCAAGTCGTAAAAATGTGACATGTCGTGAAATCGCGACACTTTTCCAACTTGCTCTCTTTCTTTGAACTTGTCACGAAATCGTGACACTTCTTCCTGCTTTCTCTTTTTCTTCCAACATGTCATGAAATCGTGACAGTTTTTCCACTTTCCTTTTTCTCTGCCAACATGTCGCGAAATCGCGATAGTTTTTCCACTTGCCTTTTTCTCTGCCAACATGTCACGAAATCGTGATAGTTTTTCCACTTGCCTTTTTCTCTGCCAACATGTCATGAAATCGCGACAATTTTTCCTGCTTCTTCTCTCTCTTCTAACATGTCACGAAATCACGACAGTCTTTCCAGCCTGCTGTTTATGTCGCGATATCGCGACACTTTTCTTACTTGTCTTTTTCTTTGATCTTTTGCAAATGGGCCACTATGGTCTTCTTGGAAACTCACAGTCCATACTCTGAATAACCTTTGAAATTCTATCCTCTACATCTAATTGACTTTTGAACTGTCTGTCCACTGCATCATTAGATCTAACTGACTGTGTTGACAACAATTACAATACTCCTGCTGCACCTTGCTCAACGAGGCAACATAAAACTGACACTCTTTTCTACACAAAAAAAAAGGAAAGAAGAAGTTATGTAATGAGAGAGATAGCCAAGGCTCCAGAATATGTTTTCTTTTACCAAGTTGTAGATACCACCTCATAGTTATGAATCAGGGTCGTGAAAATCTAAAGAGTAACTCTGTCAAGGCTGTAAAAGGCTAAACTAGTAAAAAGAGCCCTACTTGGTTTCCCCTTCACAATCTAAATAGTTTTTTAGTCCATAGCAAGCATTCGAAGGCCCAGTCATCCTTGAAGAAAGTTTTATATGCTTATAATTGCACATCAGAATCTTACTTAAGTGATTCAACCTAGTATGTCCTTGGAAAATTTTAACAACTATCAAGTAGTAGTTAAATTATTTTGAAGAATATTTGTGGCAAAGCATGGTACATAGTCTAAATTGTTTTGAAACTAGAGTTCTGGATTCTAAAATAGTGCTACTATTTTCCCCATATATATCATCATTTTTTGAGAAGCAACACACCCCCACTAAAAAAAATGAAATTCCATCCTTTGAAAATATTTAGTTTTCATTTTGTCACGGGGACCCTCTTGATGTTTTTCAGGTTTTAATTCCAAATTTTGCTTGCCTCCTTCTTCAAGTTTTGCATATATCAAAGTATCTAAGTAGGCTTGCATATGGCTTTGATTTCAATTTAGAATTCATTTTTCAAATGTTAGAATCATTTCTGAGTAAAGAATATCCTTCACTAATATGTAAAAATGCAGAATACAGATGAATAAATTCATTGGAGTCAACCTACAATTTTTGGAAAGTTTGCAAAGTGGAAGTAACTTGAGAAAATGTCATGATTTTGTGACATATTCCATTTTTGGAAACGTCAGGATTTCACGATAGATTCCATTTTCAAAAACGTTGCAATTTCGCGACAGATTCCATTTTCGAAAATGTCGCGATATCGTGACATATTTGGACTATAAGACCCAAGTGATGAAAACGTCGCGATATCGCGACATTTTCTAGTTGGAGGCATATCTTGAGGAAAACATCGTGATTTCATGATGTGTTTTGGTGGAAAGGGTCAAGTAAGAAAAACTTCGCGATATCACGATAGGTTTTACTTGGAAACAAAGCTTGATGGAAACGTCGTGATATCGTGACATATTTAGATTGAAAGACCCAAGTGATGGAAACATCGTGATATCGTGACATATTCTAGTTGGAGGCATATCTTGAGGAAAAAATCACGATATCACGACACATTTTGATTGGAAGGAAAGCTTGTGGAGATGTCACAATTTCGTGACCTGTTCCATTTTCACGATGTCATAAGCTTGGAAGCATCAAGTAACAAAAACGTCATGATATCATGACAGGTTTTGACTGAAGGCAAGTCTTGAGAAAAATGTCACGATATCATGACAGGTTTTGGAAGAAAGATCCAAGTGGTGAGGATGTCACGATTTCATGACATATTTTGGAAGAAACTGCCAAGTGATGAGAACGTCATGATTTCACGATGTATTTTGGGAAGAAAGAGCCAAGTGGTGAGGACGTCATGATTTCGTGATGTCTTTTGGAAGAAATTTCCAAGTGGTGAAGACGTGATTTTGTGACGTCTTTTGGAAGAAAGTGCCAAGTGATGAGAACGTCATGATTTCGTGATGTGTTTTGTAAAGAAGATCCAAGTGATGAGAATGTCATAATTTTGCGATGTCTTTTGTAAAGAAGATCCAAGTGATGAGAACGTCATCATTTCACGACGTGTTTTGTAAAGAAGTTCCAAGTGATGAGAACATCGCGATTTCATGACGTGTTTTGGAAAGAAAGTGCCAAGTGATGAGAACATCACGATTTTGTGACGTGTTCTGGTTGGAAGCATAGCTTCATAAGAACATCGTGATTTCGCTACGTGTTTTGGTAGAAAAATTCAAAGTAGGAAAAACATATCGCATGGAGTGAAAAAGTCAAGTAGGAAAAACATCACGATATCGCGTGGAGTGAAAGAGTCAAGTAAGGAAAATGTTGTGATTTCACGACAGGTTTTACTTGAAAGCAAAGTTCAAGGAAAATGTCACAATTTCGTGACAGGTTTTAGCTGAAAGCAAAGTTCAAGGAAAATGTCGCGATATCGCGACGGGTTTTAGCTGAAAGCAAAGTTCAAGGAAAATGTCACGATTTCGCGACAAGTTTTAGCTGAAAGCAAAGTTCAAAGAAAATGTCGTGATATCACGACAAGTGTTAAGTGGAGGCATAGCTCAAAGAAAACGTTGCGATTTCATGATGTGTTTCATTTTTGCGGTGACATAAGCCTGAAGGGAGCAAGTGAGTGAAAACATCATGATATCGCGACATGTTTCATTTTCAGACCTATCTCATTTTTGCGATGCCATAAGCTTGGAAGAAGGAAATCAAGCCGACATATAATGAACATTAGGGTTTTAATTTAATAATATTAAAATGCTAATCCTTATTTTTCTTTTACAGAAAGCGAGTTGGCAGTTGCATACTAGCAGAAGTAATGGCGAAAAAGATAAAATAAGCGTGGATCAAGCGAAGGCCGTCAGATGGAAATGGGAGATGCCAAGAATTTTTGGTCCATCCAAAGTTTATAGATTTGGCCATGAAGAAAACTTTACGGCGTGACTAAGCAACTGCCTCATTTAATGGAATATGTCGACAATTGGCCAAAAAATGAAAATATCTACACACAGTTACCGGAATTTGCTGATGGATGCATTTAACATGAGAATTTATGGTGAAAGTAATGGTGTGCAGAGAATTTTAACTCAGAGGTGGCTCTGCGAAGATGAAATGTTAGAGAAGTAGTGACTCATCCAAATTTCCCAGGGGAATTAATGAGATGTTCCCGGCAGACGCACCAGAACAATGAAGACATCTACACACAGTTATAGGTGGATGCAAGTAATATCAAATTTTGCCTTCTCCATTTATGGCAAGAACTGCACAAATATTTTTAGAGTGGTTAGGGTTTATCGAAACTCTATATAAAAATGCCTTATATTGTAAAACCTCGACGGTGGGATTTTAGGATAAGATTTAGGGTTTTAGGAAAAGATATTTTTGAAAAGATCAGGGTCTGTCCTGAATCTATATATACTTCCTTTGAATGTACAATCGAGAGGCGAAAACTTAGAATAAAGAGCTATTGGAGCAATTTCCTGTAAATCTTTGTTGAATGCTTTGTTCTGGACTTGGAGTTGGTGTGATTTTCATTTTCTGTGATAGCATGGCCAGGAGCCTAATCTCTTTCGAATTGTGATAAGTTCATCTTCTTTTGTTTTTCATGTCGTTAAGGTTTATTTGATTTATGTTGTAAATCTGTGTTATCAAGATTGGATATGCTACTAGGCTTCATTATTTTATTTGTATGTTAGGGAAAATTATAGATTTAAGGTTCAGGCCTATTCTAATTGCTCTGTCCTCATTGTGTGAGCTAGGCTGCTGGTGAGAGATACCAATTTCAATCGAATTCCCTTCTGTTTGTGATTTTCTTTTAGTCTGTTTCATCTCTATCTTATGCTCTTAGTGGAAGGTGATCTTAGAAAGCTAGACACTTTTCTCTTTGATTTGTTCTATTGTGAAGCTAACTGGTATAACTAAAATTGGTAGTTTTGGTTTTGCAGCTAAGTTAGGTAAACTTCTCTTTCTACCCTACTCTACTCTCTCTATTCCATCGATTAAATGATCCATTTTTATCTTCTTTAGAATTTGTATTTTATTTTTTGCTAAAACATAAAGAGCTAGATCAAATAACTGATTGTAAATCTGAGTGTCCATCAAGATAACCAATTCCAAAAACATTACTGAACTAAAGTCCAGAACCCATTGTAAGGTAACAGACAGTCCGCTTGAAACTATTCCAGAAGCGAAAAAGAGTGAATAGAAATTCAACCCAACTCTATAACTCACACCTTGGATATCCAGCAAGATCCTAAAGTGAGTGGGATTTATCCCTTATAAGTGTTATCAGGATTTCATGCTCATTCTTCATAGGGTGTGTATAAAAGTCAAACCAACAGTTACCTTCACAAAATCAAATTTGGTTAGCTAGATTTGATTTTTGACCAAAAATGCCACTCAAGATCAAAATCACTAGTGGTAAATTTTATCACCAGTGGTGAATTTATCTAATGGTAAAAATATATCAAAAAATGCTAGAAGCATGCAGATTCCTTCCCTCCATCCCCTATTCTGACCTCGCACGCTCTAGGGACGAACAAAATTTGTAAATTTTAAATTAGTCTTAACTAATTTTCCCCCTAAATATTATTTCAAAATATATTTAAGCAGCCCTTTGGGTAAGCATTCAATATGATCATCAAAAATAATTACACTCCGCAAATATCCTTAACAACTCTATTTTCAAGCATTTTGCATTCTACCAAGCATTTCAAGAATTTTCTCTCCATTTGCAAGCATTTTTGGAGGACAATCAAGCAAGGCAAGGGATATTGGTGGTAAGGATATCTTCTTAGTGTAATTGATATGCCATAGCTAGGTGATATCATCCTTAGCATATTTCTATCCTTGATTTACTTATTTCCATCTTATTTTAGCACCTCTAACATAGCTTTGCTAGCTTGTTAACTCCATTTACTTGCATAGTTTATTCTTCATTACATATTTTTATCTTATTTAATATTACCATTATATTGTAGGCTCTAAAAATTTCATTTTTAGGTCTTTTTTTAGATATCTAACACTTCTTGCAGGTTTAGGATATTCCTCTTCTTCACCACTTCCATCGTGCTTACTAACCCCTTAACCTTATAGGGCTCTTTTAATCATTTATTATCATAGAATTTGAATAAGTAGTTCCTATTTCATTTTCATATTTGTTTACATTATTCATGTGCATGCTAATAATTTCATCTCATATCCATGCTTTTATGCTTTCATATGTTAAGTATCTAGCATGCTAGTTTCTTCATTGCAAGCAAATAAAGCTTTTATTTTATTAGTGTTTCAAAGTATTCTAAGAATTTCATTTCATCATCAATCCACTATTAGTATTGGGTATAATATCCTCATTACCTTATCATACCACTAACAACTCTCTTTTCCATCCATGTGCATGCATTTTCTTTTATATTTGTTATAAATTGCACTCCATAGCATACTCTTCATTTTTCGAGCATTTTACATTCATTTATTATTCTTCTTACAAGCATTGTGAATATTAGGATATAGAAAAGTTACCTTTCTCTATTTATAACTCTTATACATCTTCATAGCACCCTTCATACCTCTCTAATTATTCAAAATGGTCATTGAAACACCTTCCTCTAGTTTTCACAAGAGCAACCACTTAGATGACAAATTGGTAAATATTTATGGTCTTTTCTCAATATCTCAACATTCAAATCACTAGAAAATTCTATGATAAATGTCCCCTTACAAATTCATCTAGAAACGCTATAAAAATCTACCCCAAAAAACTTTCAAATACACCTCAACCTATTATCCAGACCAAAATCACCACTTATCACAGTCACTGGTGATTTTTCTCTTTGGAATACACTGACCAAATTCACTACTCAGACTAAATTTTCTAGTGGAAAATTTGGTAAAGTTCTATTTCCACTCCAAAAGATAAGCATACTAAAAATTTTCATTGACAAAGCATTTTATCAACTACCTAGACAAGCATTATACATTCTCCATCTCTTAGATATATCTCCTAAATTAGAAAACCTAATTATTTTGTTGATTTGTGCAAGTACCATATTCATAGTGTTAGGTTCTAAAATGACATCAAGGGAAACTTGAACTACAACTATGAATCTTAATTCTAGTAAGCGTATACCCACTAATCACAACTCAAACACTAATATTGGATGGATCATAGATATACTTCAATCTAACCTCCATAGAAGGTTGGTACCTTGTCAAATATTTAGGTGTTGAATCAATTAATATCAATTAAAGTATAATTTTAGGGATAGAAATAGAGTAAGGGTTAGAAAACAATTGAGAAATTAGGTGGTCGGATAGAGCTAACAACATTGAAAAATAGCAAGAATCCACTGATCAATCACATTTCCAGTATGCCACACTTGAGACTAACAACAATCAAAACTCAACATCTTCACCATTAAAATAAGGAAATGCTCAGAAAACTATTTCAAACACCTAAATGCTAATAATATAAATAGCAAAATTAGATCAACACTTAGGCTAACAAAAATAGAAGTCTTTTGTAGCATTTATTCAGGCATGAACCATTCCAAGGTGCTCTAAATTAGCAATCCAATATCAATATAATTGACTAAACATAAAGTAATAACAAAAATGCATTCACAAAATGAATCTACAGTTGGTAAAGATGAAAATTTAGAGGTAAACATCCAAGGAATGCCCCTTCTATTGAGTTTTTAGTAATTACAGTAAATATCAAGCAAACTCTCTAGATCCGACCCTCAATCATGGGGTTTCTATATCTTTATATAGATTTTTATAATGATTAACACACTAGAATATTACAAGAATTTTCTTTGTCAAAATAGCAAAGTGCAAATGTGGTGGCCTCTCATGAATCTTCAAGAAGGGAACTAAGTTGTACTTCATCAAGTTTATATCTACACTTCTGCAAATGCTTTGCTCCTCAATGAAATTCCATGGTTGGAGAGGTTACAGATCAATATGGACTACTCCTTGTTCTTGCAAGCATCCTTCATTGTTAATTTACAACTAAAAAGTAGTTGGATCTTGATTTTGGTGATGTTTGGTCTTCCTAAATCTTTTCGGTTGTCTTTATCAGGTTCCACTATCTTTTTCAGGTTCATAATCTATTGGTTTATTTTTTTCTAGTCCTGGCTTGACCCTATTGATTATGGAGTATGGGTTCTTAAGTATCTCAAAGAATTCACAACTCTGAATTCCATTGAGTAAATTTTCACTGCATTGACTGCAGAATTGACTTCTTGCAAACTTTGCTACTTTGATTTCCATTATGTTGGGTTTGATTAGTTTGAATATGGAACTGGCTTCTACTTTGGATTTTTAAAAGATGTTATTACTACTTTCTAGAATCCATAACTCTATATTTTGCCTTGTATCATTTGACCATGCTAACCAGGGAATTTATCTTTTACCAGATTTTAAACTCTCACTTATTTTAATGCAAAAAATTTTCATACCTTGATGTCACTTATTCAGTTTTCCATAATTTTAGATTTAACTTGTCTGACTTTGACCTCGCTGACTATAGAATTTTTCTCCAGTGGAACTTTACATAGCCTTTTTGTAAATTTTTTTGATTACTTAGCATATTTATAATTTGGCTAAGTATGTAGCCTTTGGGGCCTATATTTTGGTGCCTCTTGAGAAAATTTTCTCACAAAGGGGAACTCAAAGCCTTATCCTCTCAAAATTCTAGTAGAATTTGAGGTAAGAAATCATGAAAATTTGAAAGTAAAGATGCAATATGATAGAGAAAGCTTCAAATAGGGATGTGAAAAAAAAAAGACAAAACAACAAAAGAACTAAATGAAAATAGAGGAGGATTATATACATAGTCTGTAGAGTGAGAAAAACAATACCTCCTAATACACATGAAATGGTGGTGATTGGATGATGCTAGGAATAAAAACAAATGCAGCAACCACCTCTATATAACTAAGGAGAAAACAAAAGGGAGAGGGAATAAAAAACTATAAGGGACATAGAGGAAACAACACTAGTGTGTTGGGGAAAAAAAAAGGGAAGGGGACAAAGAGAATTGGAGTTACACAAAAATAGGGAACCATGCACCACCAACAAATAGATATGCATACTCCATCGAGGTGCAAGTCCCATATGCATAATCCATTGAGGAGCGAGACCACTTATAAGGAAGGTAGATTACCAATAATGGCAATTTATCTCCACATTTTATCTGCTTATGATGTTTGGCAATGCTGAACTAAACCTCCCTTACCTGAGTAACCTCTCCTTTGCCTTCTAAAAATAGCCAATCATTAATCATATCATACCTCCAACTATCCTACAAACAATTATTCTTCCTTTTATAGAGCTGTGAAGATGACGTTTATTAATGATGCAGAGATATTGGCTAGATTTAGAAAGTACTAAAGTTGGACTGCTTTTTTTGGTGCATTTTAATTGAGCTTCTAGCTTGACTATCTAGTATCCATTTGGGCAACAGATTTAGAGGCCCTCATTGTGATTCAAGCCATCACTACACCAGAAAAATTATGATACATATTTACCATGGTTGTCACCTCTTGACCTCTACTTTATTACAATAGTTGTAGTCAACCATTTATTTAAATATCGATTATGTACACAAAAATGTGGCACATGTGCTTGCACCTAGCTCTAAATATTTCATATGCTTCTAACCTGTGAACCTACAATGTTGGACCAAATGGATTTGAATTTGTACTTTTTATTAAATATTTCACCATGTGATAGGTAGATTACACTTGCTTGAGTGTAATAATGACCTAACCCTTTGTATCTCATGTCATGGGAATTAATCTTCATTCTTGCAAGCTCTTGTTCTTCAAAATACTTCTCCCATTGGTAAGTCACGAATATGGGGTTTCCCTCAAAACTCTCATACCTCAAATGTCTAGAATCCTTTATCACTCCCTTTATTTCCTTGTTATGAAAATGATCCTCAACCTTTGCAAAAAAAAATTGATGTCTCTTTAATAATAAAAAGGATCCTTCCAACCAATGCCTCATTGTTTCAGAAGCCCTTCAATGAACCCTCCTAAAATAGGTTCTCTATATCCACATGATTACGTATAGCTATAGGAGAACTAATGTGTGATGGCTTATAGTATTTAATTATAAAATGGTAAATATCTTGGACGATGACTTCAACAATACACCTATTTCCAAAGATGCAGATGCCATTAACTTCCTCTTCAATGCACAACCCAAAATTTCAAACTAATGCTTTAGAGAAGAAAATACCATATAATGAAGGAATATCTATGACCATGATATCTAGTACCATGAATAAATTGAGTAAACCCCATAACACCATTACAAGTCTTCTAATAATTCCAAGGACCTTGATGGTTTTACCTTTGAACTATAGATACTTGGGTTCCACCCTTTCTATAGCCAACTCCAACTATTCACATAATCTAAAAGGTACTATTGGTACTTCCACCCTTGGGCTTATCATAAAATTATGAACCATTATATTTTCAATAAAAATTAACAAGTAGCATGGGTCACACTAAACCTAAGGCATTATTATGATAGCCTTTTCTACTTTCACAAGATAGAAATTTTAAGGAGATATTAGCCAAATCCACTCTGGTTCTTGCTAATATATCTCATCTCAACTCTTTCTCTATCTGATGTGATCCATTGATCAGGTCCTACAACTGGTTTACCTTTTCTATCCATTGCTCCAATGTTACTGAAGGTAGGTATAAATCCTTCCATACCTCAAGCTTCCTTTCTTCAAGAGATTTATTCACTAAAACCTCCTCTGTTTCTAGCACTTGTTCTTATTTATCATGAGTGAGGTCCTAAAAGGTAGTGCACAAACTATTGGTACTATTCATTAGAGAACATACCTTATTATTGCAAACCTTTCCACTACTTAAATGGTCATGTTCCTGATCTTTCATCTGCCACATATTGTGTGGAGGAAGTTCATTCCAAAATGGATAGGCATTGTTAACAATATCCTATGGTTCTATATATTATTGCTTTTTAGTTTTCTCCCTGGTTGGACCTTCAACATACCTTGAATTGAAGTAGATATATGATATGGGATATGGTGATATCACCTTATGCAAAGGTAGCTCGTTCCCTCACCTATAGTGTTTGAGGTATGGCATAACTCCTTCTAGCTCTTGTTTCAAATTTTATGAGTCAATCCCTTGATTTATCCCTGGTCCACCACTAGGACCCTTTTCATTCCACAAATATGCATCTTTAATAATTTTACAACCATATGGTATGTGTCGAGGGTTAGAGAAAGGAGGATCAACCTCTCTAGGAAGGCATTTTCCCATGATGATCAACATATTTTCTACAAACACTTGTGGCAATCTCTTAACCTTTGACTACTATATCAAAATGCTTAAATTAGGATGCAGGGCATGAATGTAGTATAGGTATGCCTGAGGGTGGGAGGGTTGGTATTCTTGAGGAATTCTAGTCCACATTATTTTGAAGTGAATGTTGAATTCAGAGAGATTTTTGTGAATGGATTTCTTGATGAGTGAAAATTGGGTGAGGAGTATGTAGGGATATCCAGGGTCATCAAACTCATCTATAAGGGCCTTGGCTAGGTCTTCCCATCTCCTGATACTTCTAAAATCTAAGGAATGGTACCACTACAACACCTTTCCTTTCAAATATAGGGATAACAATCTTAACATAACATCCTCAAACTCAATATTGTGCATTGATGATAAGGAAGCTATGTCTTGGCAATGCTCCTTTGTAGTATTTTCCTTCCCCTAATAGCTTGGTAAGTTTTTAAGGATGATTTTGGGAATTTCATGTAAAAATGAAATGTCTAAAGGCCCAAAGTCATACCATGAGGGATAATGGTGATTAGCCATTATGGCTATAGATTTGTAAACTCAAAATAGGGAGCAACATCTATTCATAACAATCATTTAGGACAACCAATCATGAAATATAAATTCACTTCCCAGCATAGTCTCCAAGTGAATTTACTCTCTCCATCCAGGTTATGCACAGTGGTGAATATTCACAAATTGGGCTAATATTAGGATTTTCAAAATTTTAAATTGGCAAATATGAGGACCCTCGACGTCGGCCCATTCGCCTAAAATTTTTATGACCAATTTTTTTAGGGTCAATTTGCCACAATATATATCCAAACATAGGTATATGTGTACTTGTTAGAAATATATTTTCAATCCTTATCTAATTATGGTGTTTTTAGGAATTTTTAAGATGATTTAATAGGTCAAAAGTGGCCCCAAATATGACCTTATATTTTAGGGCTTCAAATACCCCAAATTTTGGTGTGAAGATGCTCGATTTGATTTGATTATGATTTTCCATTATTCACCTTGATTTTGATTAGGATTCACCATTTTTTTACAAGTACATTTTGAGTCCAACCCCTTGTGCATAAACCTGATCTCAATAAAATAAGGTCAATAAAATTCACTAAATCTTGATTCCTCCAAGATAATTTAATAAAGAAATGTTTAAAGAGACCTGTAATGGGTCCCACTGAGTGTGCTTGAACTGTTAAGGTTTGAATTGACATCAAGGGAACCTTGAATATCTATGACTTATAGTAAGCCATACCTGCTAATCATAGCTCAAACCTCGATATTGGATGGATCAGAGATATACTTTAATCCAACATCTAGAGTAGGTTGGTACCTTGTTAACTATTTAGGTGTTGACTCAATTAAGCTCAATTAAAAAGTGTAAGTTTAGGGATAGAAATATGGTAAAGGGTTAGAAAAAAATTGATAAATTAGGTTGCTGGATGGAGCTAACGAAATTGATAAATAACAAGAATTCATTTATCAATCATATTTCTAGTATGCCACACTTGAGACTAACATCAATCAAAAATCAACATCTTCACCATTAAAATAAAGAAATGCTTAGAAAACTATTTCAAACACTTAAATTCAAATAATACAAATAACAAAATAGATCAACACTAAGGCTAATAGAAATAGAAGTATTATGTAACATTTATTCAAGCATGAACCATTCTAAGGTGCTCTAAATTAGCAATCCAATATCAACAAAATTGACTAACCATAAAGTAGTAATATAAATGTATTCATAGAATGAATCTATAGTAGGTAAATATGAAAAGTTAAAACACCAATAAAACAAGCATCTACATCAACTATCTCCAAAACATGAAAATTCACATTGAGTGTGGGTCTAATTGTGTAGAGAATATTCTTATCCTTGAGGTCTCCTTTGAAAAGAGACCCTCAAGTGGGGAAGTAGATATTCTAGCGAATCTCTCGTGTACATGCTTGATTTGATTAGATTTTTAGGGAGAAATTTTTTTCTTACCTACAAAAACAATATCAAATATGGTGGAAAATATTTCAAAATTTATTTTGGACCTAGCCAAAGGGGGGGTGGTTGAGGAAGAGCTAGAGTTACAACTTGGTTTTCAATTAGGACTCTAGGTTATTGACCAATATCAATCTATGTCAAGAGCTTAGACAAAATGGGTACCACCTCCTTTAGGATGGATCAAATTTTAATTTGATGGGGCATCTAAAGTAAATCCAAGGAAAACTGGCACTTTTGGGGTGTTTAGTAATTATAAGGGGGTTATACTCTTGGTCTTCACAAAAAAATGGATGTTCAAACTTGCAACTTTTACAGAAGCAAGAGCCTTGTACACTCCCTAAATATTATTAATGTGTTTAAGAGATATCAAGTGCCAATTTGGAACATTGCCAACATGATATTGGAGTTCAGAATATTAATCCAATCTAGGGAAGGGGTTTAAATTCAATTTATTTTTAGAGGAAGAAATGGGGTTACACATTTCTTGGCCAATCTAGGAGTGCTCCAAAATTATTGCTCAATATGGAGGAGTGACTTCTTCTGAGGTCTCTTGGTGATAAACAATGTGGTGGGTATTGATAGCTCTTGGTTATTTGCTATTTGGTTTATGCAGGGTGAGTCTTGTTCTATTTTTACTCTCCAAGATCTTGTGGCCTTGTTTATTCTAGGTTTTTCCTGTTTGCATGCTAGTACGGATTTCATGGTTAGTCATTCACAATTTAAATTTGATTTCCTTTTGATTGGCACCTTTTGGTTTGAGGAGTGTCTCTTTAATTTTTGGAAATTATGAGGCATGTCTAGGCAGTATTCATTTTCAAGGGTGGAGGTAAAAATATTGTTTTTTTGGTGGCTTATATCACTGGGATATGTCACTCATGAGGCACATGGGTTCTATGGCATTTTTGTTAGGATTTTTGGCCCAATCCAAAATTCCCTTGGTTTTTTTCCAATTGGTGATTTTAGGTTCTTTCGATCCATTAGGGTCGGTTCAAATGGAAGATTTATACTCTAGTGGTCATGGATTGACATAAGCATCCGTGAAAATCATTGGCATAGGTGGAGGATTAAAACTAGTAAAAAATATTGAGTTTTGTATTGATTCAACATGTAGGTAGTGAAGTGTCTTTGTAGGATGTGGTGGGTCCTAATTGGCTTGTAGAGGTTGATGACAAGTTTTTTGAGAACCCCCATGCTAACATTGATCATAAATTTAAATACTTTTAGACTAGGGTGCCATTTTTGTGGAAGGTAGTTTGGTAGTTTTTTGAAGTTTGTCTAGCTAGTTTCTTTCTATGTGCACCACCTTATTTTGCATCACCAAAATTTCAAGTTCATGAGCTGGTAAGGCATTAGGGTATCAATTCTAGATGAAGCTTTGAATTGGGTGGAATGCCACAAACTCTGGTTTCTTAGAAAGGGCATTCTCAATATTGTTTTGGGTTATAACGAGTCTCTCACCATCCATAGCCTATTTTTATCCAATTCTGATGGTGTTGGGTTAATATTACAAGGAGATTTTTGGGTCCCTTTCAAAGTTCTCTTAAAACTCTTAATTTTATTGGTGGAGAATTCTCTAATATTTGTGTTTCTCTAAGATCTATGGTTTACCCTTGTCCCTAGTTTTTTTATAAAATTATTCTACAAGTGGTCTACTGGGGTATGGAGGAAGTTTTTCTTGAGCCAAGTACTCTCGAAGTTGATGAGGATGTGAGTAAGATTCTCAAGAAAGGGGGTCTCTTGTATTGCTTGTTGAAAAATAAGGATATTTTGAAGAAAATAGAACATTATTGGAAGAATGATATTGTGAGAGTGGGTAAAATTGGTTTTGAGATCTCCATACCCATGATTGCTAAGGTGTTAGACTTACCTCTTGATGGTGCTTTGCATAATAGGGAAAAACACTCATCAAAAATAGAGCTAGGGTATTTTATTAGGGAGGATGAAGATCTACCTAAAATTTAGAATGAGTATCAAAGGAAATCTCTTTTAGTTTTGTGGGATAGGGTTGTGTTGGTTATTATGAATTTATTTATGGTAGAAAAAAATAAGGATATCCTACACAACTACCATGCTATGTTTATGAACTAGTTTCATCACAAAATATTAATTAATATTCCATCCTTTCTATTCACTTTGCTATAAAAGTCCATGTTGGATGTCAGGAAAGGTAATATTACTAACCCAAATCATCAGGATTAGCATTGTTAATTTTTGAACACATGGGTAAAATTCAATGGGTTTTAGAGGAGGTGGTTCCCAATACAATGAGTCTACAAAAGAAAACCTCTACTATTATTGATTCCCTAATTTCATCTCATTTAAAATCTGCTAACTCGAAGGCATATGAAGAGAATCTAATATTCCCCCTTACTTCTAAAGAGAAATTTAAGGAGCTTTCTCTAAGTTTAGGAGGAAATTCAAATTCACCTATGAAAACCATGAGTGGAGTGAACAATAATAGGTGGTCCAAGCATCTCTTTGGAAAAAATATCAAGTCTAAAAATATCCTAGTTTTGGTGCAGAAATCAAACTCAGAACAAACCCCCTTAAAGAAGAAAGTGAAGTTCTCTATAGGGTCTACGAGTTGTGGGGGTAAGTTTTTACCTAGTATTTTGGTTTCTCTCAAAGTGCAAAAATATTTTTTAAATAATATGGTGAATTATCAATATTATCTAATGAGCAAGTTTAATGAGGCCATTGCTTGTGTGGAAGAGATTAAATTTATGATGCAATGGTTTAGGAAGTGGAAGGGGCCTCTAAGTTAGATTCTAGATAGGGTTATCCTAAGGACTGAGTCCTCACTCCTTTGTGGCTTGGTTGGGATTTTTTTGATGGTCTGTTGGTCTCATTCCTTGGTGGGAGTTTTTCCTTAGCTTTTTCTTGGTTTCTTTATTTTGTCTCCTCTTAGGATTTTAAGATTTTGGTAACCTCTAGAATCCTATATTCTTCTATTAGTTTTGCGGTAGGGCTAGTGTGTTTTTTTCTTGATAGCTGGTAGGCTTGTGGGATTATTTTTTCTTAGTGCTCTTTGTCCTTTGTCCTAGTTCAACAATATTTTTCTCTTTGTAGAATGTTTGGGGCCCTTTCAAAACCTCTTTTTGTATCTTAATCAAAAATATATATCTATAATATTGCTCCACAATAATAAGGGTTGTAAATATATTAAGCTAAGCTTTATTTTTATCAACTTAACTATTTTTTTTTTTAATTTACATGGTGGAATCAGTAGCCGCAACGAATCCAGGAAGGCTATCCAGCTTTTATGGCTACCACAGTATTCTGCGTTTTCCGCCCTAGAAACTACCACACAGATATTCACGTAGTCCACCCCTATTACCACCATGCCACAATCATTTTAAACCTTTTATGCCACTGAAAGCACTAGGAAATGGAAAAGAGTATCAACTTAACTATAAAAGAATATAATTATTTAATAAAAATTAAATGCATGATATATCATCAACTAATCAACAATTCCACAATCCAAAATTATATAAAATTTAGAATAAGCACAACAAAAAATCACATATGAAGTTTATGATTTAACCCAAGCCAATCAACATGTCTTAACAAATATTTCCTCATTATCCTTACATTATGTTATTAAACCCACTTTTAAAAACTTCCATTTATCTTATGTGTATCTAGGTTTTTCACTTGACATAAAATATCATCATTAATTTTAACACGTATTCCCATGGATATGGGATGAATATCATGAATGCAAAATTAGGGAGGCCTCTTCCTATGTCTTGCATAACCCTCATCAAGACCTGTAGACACTAAAATTTAGCATCCACAAAACTATATCTACCATCCCACCCCAAAATCTAGAATAATAAATCATATCCCTAAGTCTCAACTTAGGGATATAAAATCTTGCACATTATCCTAATTTCTAGATTTATTAAATCTAGAAAAACCACCATAGGATACCCTACCTACCCACTTGACATATGTTCTAGACACTCCATCTAGCATCATTTCCACATTTCACCCACTATTGTCACCTTTATCCCTTCACACGGGGTAGATTCCCAACACCCATGCCACATCTAATCCACTTTACCTCCCTTGTTCCTTCACATAGGACAGGATCCCACATCCTATTCCACTTGCAGTCACATCACCCTAGTTAAGTGAGGCACACCAAGTGACTCATAGTAACTAGACCTTCCACCTGGTAGTCTAGAATTACCACTTAGCAATCTAGCATTGCCACCTTCCACTTCCCTCCAAAACCCTAACGGTCCTATAAAGGTACCCTTATCCCACCAAACCAAGGGAGCTAAATTAATACACCACTAGACTGCAAAAATTTGATCACAACCTCCAAGTAAATTGTGAGCATAGTCCTTGCCAGGTCCTAGAAGCACATTTCCTAAAGTAGTTTGTGTTTCAGCTTAAAATTGCTCGTTCATGGTTTTCATATTCAAAATCATTCATATGTTATTTCATGACCATGTATCTGCAGTTCCTAGTCCACCACCACGCACCCATGGTTTAGCAGATCCAAGCATACAAACAATAGAGATCAATAAAAATATTTGTTTTAGCAAGGTTTTACAGTATTATATGCTTCTATGATTTATATTGCATGATTACCAGATTATAGTCTATTTTATGTGTAGCATTTATTTCATTTCTTCATCTACAAGTGCTACTAACTCTTTGTTAGTTTGAATGTGTAGGTTATAGGTGTTTTGAGAAGGTTGTTGAAGCTAGAGTGGTCCCTTTCCAGATACCAAAGCCCACTCACCTTGGATTATAGAAAAAAGGATGAAGAGCATGAGTTCTTGTGAAGAGTTGGAAGACCCCCGTTCCATCATAATATTCATTTATATCAATACAGAGTGAGAATTGTAACATTACCTCCAAACACATTTGGGGCAATTTGAAAATTTATTTGTAAAAATTGTATCAAAATATCAATAAAGAAAGCAATTTTGGCAATTCTTATTTCTCTGTATTGCATTCATTTTATTTCTCATTTATTTTTTGTTACAAGACCCAATGCTAAAATGGTAAAATAGGGTCCAATATTAAGGGTAAGAGGTAACCTTCTACCTTGAAAATAAACCATTTTAGGATACAATGTGGTTTTGTAGAACTAGGGTGCCACCTTAAGGGTAAAATGAGCAATGACCATATCCCCATTACTCTAGTATGGATGAAGTGCATGACTATGACCTTACATTAACCCAACCCATGCTTGATATACCTACATATAGAATAAGAAATAAAATATAATGTAAATTTGTAGTCATAGAAAATATTAATCATCCTTCCTATTTTTGGGCACAACAAAATGTTCTTATTTTATATTAGTATTTCATTCTAAAAATTCCCAAGTAAATATTTAAAAATTCCTACCAAATGCTTAATTTAGATAATAAAATATCTTAAAGTTTATATATATATCAAACACCTAAATGCACGAATACATAATAAAAAAATGCATCTCGTAATCATAAGAAGTGTGAGGGTAGATCAAGATATTATCCAAATACATGAGCAAAATATTATTCAAATATTTCTTGAATACACTATTCATCAACCTCATGAAGACCATAAAGGCATTAAAATTAGACCAAAAAAATGTAATTGTAAACTTGTGATGTTGATTATGGAGTTCTAAAAATAATCTTTAGGATATCCTCTTTTGTGATATGAAATCAATAAAATATAAATATCAAATATACATTAGATAATACTCTAGCTTCTCTCATATATTATCAATGTGAGGATAATAGATTTTAAAGTCACCTTATTCATCTTTCTATAATTAACACATAATCTCATAGTGTTGTCCTCATTCTATAAAAATATGACAATTTGTCCCTATGGAGAAATACTCAAGTATATTAAGTCTCCATCCAAAATCTCATCCAACTATAATAAGTGATATAAATATAGTGTGTTCATATGATATGATGCCTTAGATAATATATGATAACTTCAGATAAGAGCAATGGTGAAATTCACTCTCTTTTAGGATGAAGCCCTAATAAGTCATCAAGTAAGACATCCTAAAAATACCTAACAAATTTACGAGTTCCCAAGGTAGATAACTCCTCTATTCCTCACCATTATCTATAATTATATCATAAAGGAAACATCCCTTCTTAAAATAATTAATATGTTAGATGGAATCAAGAAAGAAATGAAGGAATTCTTGATCATGCTAAGGAAAAATCCAATTGTATTTTTAGCTAAATACATTATCCTTAGATATTATTATATCTAGGATAAATGAGTAGTGATGTAATCCATCCATTATAAAACACTATAATATCCTAAAATAATAAAATGGAATTCTATACTAGTGGCAAAACTATGATCATGCAAAATATAAAAAAAACAACTTGAGAATGCGAGGTTCCTTCTGCATGGGATCACACTTGAGATTGAAGGAATGTTCATGAGACTTGAGTGTAGTTCAAATTTTTAATTTAACACACAAACCTAGGGTTTTAAGGTATTAATCCTATCCTAAATCCAATACTTGATGATATAATTCAAGGTACAAGTGAAGATAGAATACAATAATACATGTCGTAATCTATGTGATTTTTCTCTCCTTTTGAATGATTAAAAAATAATTATTAATCTTTCATTCATTTAAAAAAGGATTCAAGAGGACATGAAAATAAATATAATATCCTTAAATATAGCTACATGCATGTAAATTACATTCCTAAGATTCTCAAAAGAAAATAAAAATTGTGTCCCCTATTATGACTTCAAAAAAAAACTAATCTTCTATGCTCTCTTATAAATCTCTGCTACAAAAACAAATATCTCAAAACAACTATATTACTTTAGTACACTAATAATTATGCCTTAAAATTTTAGATCTAACGTAACAATTAAATCCTATGACCACCCTAATGGTGATTGTTTAACAAAATATATGACTTTTATCTCTTTTGTAAAACTATGCAAAAACTACCTACATGACTATAAAATAGTAAAAGGGAAGATATATCTGCCAATCTAAGATGTGAAAAAATATTAATCATATAAATCTATACCTAATATAATGTTGTAATAGAATAATTATACCATAATTATTTCACCCCCAAGGCAAAATCATCGTACCATGACGGTTTTATTGTTGACATTGCACAACTCACCCCAATTGGGGACCCACTTGAGATTTTAATTTTTGATCTATTTTTTGTGCTTACATAAGGTTTTGAATTGGCTTGTATTTAACATGGTATAGAATTGAATTTTAATTTCCTAAGACTTGCATTTTATAAATTTGAATTTTGAGTGCTTTTCAAGGTTTGAAAATTTCCATTTTAAGCTACTTTTAAGGTTTTCTAAAATCTGCCATTTTTGGCTACCATAAACATAAAATGATCATAAATTTAGCTATAGAGCTCCATTTTAGGTGATTCAAATATTTATAGAAATACATCAAAATTAATGATCATAAATTTAGCTATAGAGCTCCATTTTAGGTGATTCAAATATTTATAGAAATATATCAAAATTATATTTATAATTATACCAATTTCACATGCACAACATTAATATTTCAAAAAAATTGGAAAAAATACCATGCAGTAACCCTAATTTTATCATAGTTGTCCACACATTTTAATAGGTCATGTCTATTTATCCATCATGAATTTGCTATTTATTTATACTATTTTTGATACCCATTTGGCCTATTTGAAAATTTGTAAAGTTTCATGAAACTATGGACACTTTTAAGTTTTACCTTGTTTTTGCACTATGGGATTATTTTGAGCACGAGATCATACACTAATTTCATACATTCAATAATATGAGGTCTAATTTATCTTGAATCAGGTCTGAAATATATTTCTAATGAATATAATCATGCCAATGATCATAACTCATTTGCCTTATTTATAGCTTTTCAAATTTATCCAATTCAAATGGGAAAGGTGCTAATTTTTTTTTTTAATTCAAATAATTTTAACCGCAAAGTCATAATAGCATCAAATATTAATTAATAACTAATTAGGGAATTAATTATAATTTATATAATGGCTAATATATCTCTTATACCTAAAATATCCTAAGATTCACTCCTCAATTTTCTAATTCGTGCAATTCTAGAGCTAAAGCTTAAGATTTAAAGCCTAAGTCCTCACTATATATTTTAAATAAGTCTATGCATCTATTTGAAGCATGATGAAAAAATTATATACCTTAAGTTTTTATAAGCATAAATATATTATCTTATAAATTTAAGTAAATACCTCTAATTGTTTTGCCATATCAGCGATGAACGCTCTTGATTAATTTGCCAAAATTTGAGTGCAACAATTTGATTGGCTCAAAAATGAATGTCCTTGATTCATATACCATACTAGTAGAAAATAATCTTGATTGTCTTGCCATCATTTAATTTCATGAAAATATATAATATTTACCAAGGTAATTCATCCACATCCCATATACTTATCATATGAGTAACTTTCATCGAAATCAGTGGTTAGTGCCATGGTGCTCAAGCCATACAAGTCACCTTTTTAACCCTAAGTCTCCATGTTTTGACTAACACCTTCAATTTTCAGTCGTACAATTTTAAAAGTAATATAAATTTGACACCATGCATGTGGTAGATTATTCTTATTCACTTGATTCTTTGGCCAATAAAATTGAGGCACCATGCATGTGGCCAAGGGTACCCATTCATTAATTCTATCGATTAAGAAAACCTAAGGTAAATATGTTGATTAAACTTAATATTTTTAGCATGAAAATTGAAGACTTTTAAATCAAAGTATTAAATTCTTTGAGTAAGTTTCTAATTATTCACCAAAATTTGGTGTTGCTTGGCCATTGGCTGAAAATGGAATGTCCAAATTCCTGCATCATTGGAGGATGGATAGTTTAAATTTATTTACTAGAGCTCACAAATGGTGATTGGTCACTAGGAAAGTGACATGTGGTGGTAATTGGATGAAGGTAAATGACAAGAAAAGTGTACCCCTATGCATATAATTTCCTTTAAATCTTGGCTTAGGGTAAAAGGTTTAGCCATGTGGTGTTATGAGATTCGAACACAATGATCTTGATTCTCGATGGTGATTTGTTAGAGGAAAAATATAAAGGAGGAGTTGTGCCACAGTGAGAAAAATATAAGGGGTGCATTCTAAGGTTCTATAAAATACAAAATGAATGCTTCTAATTGGTCACCAGGAGAAATATGCCAATGGTGATTGGCAAAAATAATGGACCAAAAATTAATTAACATTAAACTTAGGGCATGCAATCATTAAAATTGGTTGTAATATTCTCAAAATAATTTTAATTAAAATAATATTTTTAATCCCTATGGTCTCTTTGATTCATGCACCATGAGATGGTAGACACTTCTTATTGGTCACCAAAAATTGGCACTACATGGTGATTCATTGGGATTAGAAGACAAAGGAATTGTTATTTGAAATGGAAATAATATTGTTTTTAATAAACATATGAATTAATTAAAATTATTTTGGCATAAAACTTAGGGTATGAGAATGTTAATATTGAAATTTATATTTCTCGAAAACTTAAGGTGATGCTTTAATTTGATTAATATTTTTTTATAACCCTAAGAATTTAGCCTTTGATAAATAATGAATAACCTTAGTATTAATTTTAATACTTTGGTATATAAAAAAATGGAATTTTAATGTTAAATTTAATACTTCTACCATGAAACCTTAATATTAATATTAATACTTTAGCATTAAAATTAAAACATGAGCCTTATTGTTAATTTTAATCCTTTGGCCCTAAAATTAAAAACAAAGACATTTAGCATGTAATTAAATGAAAGGAATTGAACCTAATAGATAACATTTGATTTAATATGTTGGCATTAAAAATAAAATGGAACTTTAATATTAATATTAATACTTTGAAATTGAAATTAAAGGAGACTAAAACTTATAAAATCAATTAATGAAGTTTGAACAAGTAATAAGATCACACATTTGATATTATTAATTCTAGAACCTAAGGTAAGTTCATACAAGCAACCTAAATAATTAAAATAGATAATGATAAATTTACAATGACCTTAATATTTTGAAGATATTATAGCATATAATCACCAACTTTTGTAACAATAAAAAATATGTATATATAATAATAATGTTTTAAAACATCATAAAAAAGTATATTTTTTCCAAACCTGAATTTGAACTAATACGTGCTTCTCTTATGTGTTGTAGACAAAAAAGAAACAAATAAGGATAAAGGAATGCCCTGGTAAAATTGGAGGCCAACCAAGCATTTGGAAGAGATACAATGAATCTAGACCTGATCTTAACTAGTTAGTGCATGACAACTCAACTCACTTAGCTTCAAGGAGAAGCTACCAAAGTAGTTAAAAGAATCAATGGCTAGAATTGAAGATCCAGACCAAGAAGAACCACAAATTGACACATCATCTAGGAGATAACTCATTAGTCCAACTGTAAACCATTGAGGTTGTAGCACCCTAAAATTGGCGCAGTAAAATTGGAATAATTACATTCACCTTAGTAAATAAATTTAAATTCAAATTTAACCTCCCAAACCGCTCGTTAACCGTCGAGAAACCCGTTTCCTCCTTTTTCGTGCCATTTTTAGCGAGCTTGTTTTGACCGTTTGACGATATCGTCTCCGATCGGACGATATCGCCCTGCATTTGACGATTTCGTCTGGACTAGAACGTCCGGACGATTTCGTCGCAAAACTGAATTTGCATAGTTGGAATCCGTTCCAACGGGTCTCCAATCTGGGAGAAGCGTGTCTGCGCCGTTGGGACCCTTCCCCCGTTGGAGATCTCCCAAATTGGGATGATCTCCAACCTCCCAACAACTATCCTATGCCTATTTAACTCTAAGACTTTTCCCTCCCCAACCCCTGGCTGAATTTTTATGCAAATTGAACCCTTATGCTCTAAAACATCGTAATTCATATTTTGCATTAGTCCTATAGTCATTTCATTGCAGGTACACCACTGGTTTTCAATCGGAGCCAGCACCTATCGTAGCCGATGAACCTGTCAAGATCGGAGGCGATCTCGTCAAATTCGGGACGATCTCGTACTGATGCGAGACGATTTCGATGCTAGCACACATCGAGGCAATCAGTGCTCGGAGTTTGCTCTTCTGTCTCTTTTTTCTATCATTTTATGCTATAAATTAGATTGTTTATTCAGTTTTTATACTATATTGCATTTGGAGTTCACCCATTTTGTCTAGTTTGCATATTAAGATCATATTCTGCTATCTAAACACAGTTATTTGCATTTACTTCTGTTCTTGTATATTGTTCAACACTCATATTACTGTTTCACATAGTTTGCCCCTGTTTGCAAAATAGAATTTCTTGTATTTCGCATCTGTTTGCTGTTTTGCAGGTCTCTGATGAATTCGTCTGACGAATTCGTCAGATTGCAGACGATCTTGTCAGTTTAGACGATTTTATCAAATTGAAGGCGATTCGTTGAATTGCGGACGATCCAGACTGCTTCAAGCTTCAGAAACTCCATCAGACTTCCGGATCAGGTAATCTTCATTGGCCTCCTGCAAATTCTCTATTTCTATTTTCCTTTCTGTTTGCTGTATGCATTTAAATTGCATTTTCATGTAGTTTAAGTTAGAATCATTCGGCCAAACCTAGGATGAATGTTTAAAAATAAAACGAACTCATCAAAACTCATTCCCAAAACCTAGGCGTGGAAACTGCCGTCAAATGTTTCCTGGTGAACCCACCATCCAGTCGAAAAATCACCAAAATGCACCTCCCTTGAGAGGCGGGACCTTCGCAAAGTCCTCTCGTCCGAGGTACCGCACCATCCTTTTCCCATCCTCCTTCCGGGCGCGGATCCAATAGCCCGAAGGTAGGGGTGCGAAAAATTTGGAGCGATACATTTTGGTGAACCCGACGTGAATGCATCATAACCTTTTGAAAACAAAAACAAAAAAATATATATGTATACAAAAAAGAAAAACTATAACAAAATCATCATTTCAAGTTTGTATGTTTTTAGATTCAATTCTAAATAGTAGATGCTAAATATTACTTTTAGAAGTACTAAAGAAACCATGAGTTTTTACTCAAATCAATATGAGCCCATTAGTAATGTTGGAAGAATTCAGCCAAATACATTTGTTGATTATGACCAACCTCATCCCTATTCAACACCACCTCCATCACACTCTTCTTATTTTTCATCCATAACCCAACAAAACAATCCCTTTGCCAATCCTCTTCATAATGATATTATCTATTCTCCCATATATCCATATTATGTCTATCAATCCACATATAATCCTCCACCACCTTTTCAATACTCTTCTTTCAATACAACACATCCATTTCAACAAGAAAATACTTATTCTTCCAATTCTACCATGCACTCACCTCCTACATCGCAATCTTCCTATCATCATTCTACCCATAATAAAGAAAGTAGAGGTGAGAAACCATTAGGTCCTTTTATGACGAAATTCCTAAGGCATTTATCAAAAACCTCTCAAAAACCTTCATCACGTAAATTTACTAGGCTTAATCAACCAATGGATATAATTCTCAAGTATTTACTTGACACAAATATTATTGAACTTCCTTCCATAAGACAACCTGATACCACATCAGATTGGTTTAAACCTGAGCTACATTGTGAATATCATAGAGTAGATGGACATATGACACAAAATTGTAAAGATTTAAGATGTGCAATTCAAGATTTGATTGATAAGGATCTTTTTAATATAAAGGAATTACAATCTACAACTGATTATAAATCTCCAGTAAACTATCAAACTCCTACACAACAAATACCAATAATCAATCAAGACATGGGGATCTCCCAAGAACCCCTATTCAATTATCAACAACAAGAAACCAATCAAATATTGCATGTTAATGTGTCCCATCATGATGATATTATTAATATTGTAACAAAAACTACAAATGAGCAACCTCAAATTCAATCAACTCAATCCGATATTCAAGATATGGATTCCTCATTTGACCAACCTTCAAAACTATCTTTGGCTCTAGAGAATGATCCAAAATGGAATGTAAGCATAGAAAGCTCATCTTTAGAATCAAAATCTCAATCTGAAATCCACTTTGATAACCAACAACAAGTGATTAATCCTCAAGCAAAGATATCCCTTTTAGAAGTATTACAAATTTCTCATAAGGAAATTTTGTTCAAAATACCTAGCCAACAATTTGTTCCTCATCATATTTTCTCTAAGAACATAATTAATGGTGTAAACCCTCTTGAGGTTAACCATATTTCATTCTATGATGAGGATATTCCTTCCTCTACTCCACAAGAAGACTCCTATCTTTACATTATCAGGATCTAGTAAAGAAACACTTGTTAGAACTATCATGGTAGATAATGACTCCTCTCTTAATTTATGCACTTATCAATTATTCCAAAAGCTCAAAACAAAGGAAGAAGATCTTAATGAATCAAATGTTATTATAAAATCTTTTAACAATGAAATTCAAGAAGCTCAAGGTACTATAATTCTTCCCCTTAATATTGGATCCAAGATCCTGGATACTTTATTCTATGTAGGATATTGTCCTTCACCTTACAACCTACTTCTCAGAAGTCCTTGGATTCATACGATGAGGGTTGTCCCTTCCACTCTTCACCAATGTTTGAAGTTTGAACTTGCAAATAAAATTGTTACCATACATGGTGACCCAACACCATTTGAAGAATATTTAACGGTTGAAACATCAAGTTCTATACATTCTCTATTGTCACAATTATTTTCTATCCATCACTTTTCTTCATCCATATATGATCATCCTTGTTTACCAAATAACATCCATGCATATCTTTCACATATACTTTCTCCATCTTATCAAGACTTGGAAGATAATAATAAGAATGAAGAACCTTCTTATCCTTCTGACATTTTATTTTGTAACATGATCAATTTTCCACATATAAAAGTCAAATCTTTTTCTACATTATTCTACATTATAACAAAGCTTTTGTTATCACTACCTTTTATTCATCACCTTATATTCTTACCTTCACCTCAACTAGATTATCCTTCAAAACCTCCTTTGATTTTGAAGCAACCTTAGACATGCTATACTCAAATAAACCTTGTATAGTGTATATAGATCATCTTGTATATACCACCAATTTCAATTCATAAATTAAAATCAAAATACAAAAAAATCAAAATCCTCAAAATCTTAAAAAAAAATACAAATGCAACCAAAGAACTTAAAGGTAAATTTGAGCCCAACTGGCTCGGACCATACATCATTACTGCAAAATTTGAATCAAGAGCATATAAATTATCTACCTTAGATGGTAAAGAACTTAAAGAACCCATGAATATTTTACATCTCAAACGTTATTATGCATAAATTTGATTATTTCATCCATGTATATATTTGTTCAAAATCATTATCTTGTATTTCTTTCAATTTATTCAAAAACCTCAAAAACATTCATAAAATCTTCAAAAATCTTCAAAAATATTTATTGCATTTATTTTGTAAAGTTCCTTTTGCTTTAAAAACAAAAATCAACATAAAAATCCAAAAACAGCTATATGCTTGACTCTTTCGAAACCAAAACAATATACAGAATAAAGAGAGAGTCAACATTCTCAAAACTTTCTCAAAATCATTATTTTCTTACAATTATTGCAATTATATGTTTCAACTTATTTTGGATAAAACTAGCATTTATTTGGCATCCCTCACTTGCACACTCACAACAATAAATATCTTGATTTTATCTGGCATGATTACTAATCTCTCTTATATCAAAGTTCACAAAAATCAATTAAATAAAGTTTGAGCATAGAGAATTGATCTTGGTATTTACTTAAACCAAGCACATCTTTTCACAATAAAATGATTATATTTGTAATTTCCATGTTTTGCTACATAGTAGAACTGATTTCTTGAGTGAAAAGTTTCCCCTGCTATCCTATCATGCACATGGTCTAGAATCTTTGAGAATTGGCAAAAGGACAAGCTCACCCCTACCCAGAATAAAAATCCCTTGCTCTACAGCTAATCTGAGCAAGTATCCCTAGAAAAAGAAAAAGAAAAAGAAAAGAAAAATTCAAGAAAAAGAGAAAAGAAAAATGTTATGTCAACAATGTTCCAAGCATTATCAAGCAAAAGAAATACAAAAAGAAAAATAAGCAAAGTTCAAAAGAAAGCAAGAAAAGCAATAAAATCCCTTTCCCTACCCTTTGAAAAAAAAAAGAAGGGTGAATGAGCTTGAATCCCTGGAATTCTCAATTATTCGAAAACCCTGAGGTAAGCCCCATAACAGTGTGGTTTGTGCCCAACCTGCTTGGCCTTGGGTAACTCCTAGCGTGGCGATATGTCTGTCACATTAGCGACCTTCTTTTGTACGGACCTATGTCTGCTTATGGATTAGCTAGCTCTTGATAATCCGATCTACATAGTAGCCTAGTATGGTTATATGCATCTACATCATGGTTAATGAACACTTAGTTGGTTTATTCAAATCACTTGTATCATAGTATCTTGCTCAAAAGCGGTAACTGAACCATACAATTGCACACACATTTGTATTTGAGAGATTTTGTCTATCATTATGATAAATCAAGATTGGCAATGAATTCACTTATGCACATGGGATTCCTTATAAATCTAATTTTTGTCTTCAAAATACTTTGAAATATTATTTTGCAACTTGTTTGGAATAATCAAGTACAATTATTTACCACAAAGACAACTATATAGAAAAATAAATTCAATACAACATATCATATATATCTTATCGACTTTCGCGACGATGGTATAATTCCAAAACCAAAATTGGAATTTTATGCTTAGCGCAAGTCCTCATTTTCATCTTTTCTGTTCATTAAAAATCAATCATGCAATAAAACTATCTATTTTCTTTGATCTTCGCGATGATGGTATAAGTCTATACCTACATATTCTATGCCTAGCGCAAACCATTGTAACAATATTTTTTCCCAATTTATCAAAATTCATAAAAACCATATGACTTCATTTTATTACACAAATTATGCTTTTCAAAAGCAAACACATTTTTATTATTTCATATCATTATGTCAACCTTTGCATTTTGCAATGATGGTATAATTCTTAAGGAATTATTCAACAAATTTTATCACACTTAGGAATTTATGCCTAGCAAAAATCATTTTACAATATTTCATGCATAATATTTTCATGGAAATCTGAAAACAAACCATCATCATCATCATCATTTGCATCATCACAACAAAGTCTTAAGACAGTCTCTTAAGCACTCTTTTACTTTTAACAATATTTCTATCTTGGGACTAGCTTGACGACCGAGTGAGCGGCGACTCCATGAAATGGTCTATAATAGCGACAATGTCCTTTGAAATTATTGTTAAAAGTCCCCTTTTATTTTTATCAAATCATTGCATCACAAACAATCAATTTGTTACATCAGATTATTTCATTTAAAATATTTATAGCATGACATCCAAGTTATAATATTTTCCAAAACGACATAATTACATGAATCATCAATCCAATTATCAAATCAATCAATCAAACATAAAAAGCATCATAAACATACACATAACACAAGTCATATGATCAAAAACATATCATATATCAAACATAATTTCATTCAAAAATAATTCAAATTAATTTTTGCTTTTCCGCGTTTTTACCTCAAACGTTCGATTTGGGTAAAAACACGGAGGGGGCACCATAGTAAGCTGTCGTACGATTCGACCAAGAATCGTCGCCTAAAAATGGGAATAATTTTTTGCTTTCTCGTAGATCGAGAAGAACTCATCTTTAACGCATTTTCTTCGAAAAATTCGCTAAAGAGGGGGCAAAATGTAGCACCCTAAAATTGGCGCGGTAAAATTGGAATAATTACATTCACCTTAGTAAATAAATTTAAATTCAAATTTAACCTCCCAAACCGCCCGTTAACCGCCGAGAAACCCGTTTCCTCCTTTTTCGTGCCATTTTTAGCAGTTGTTTTGACCGTTTGACGATATCGTCTCCGATCAGACGATATCGCCCCGATTTGACGATTTCGTCCGGACTAGAACGTCCAGACGATTTCGTCACAAAACTGAATTTGCATAGTTGGAATCCGTTCCAACGGGTCTCCAATCCGGGCGAAGCGTGTACTGCGCCGTTGGGACCCTTCCCCCGTTGGAGATCTCCCAAATTGGGATGATCTCCAACCTCCCAACAACTATCCTATGCCTATTTAACTCTAAGACTTTTCCCTCCCCAACCCCTGGCTGAATTTTTATGCAAATTGAACCCTTATGCTCTAAAACATCGTAATTCATATTTTGCATTAGTCCTATAGTCATTTCATTGCAGGTACACCACTGGTTTTCAGCCGGAGCCAGCACCTATCGCAGCCGACGAACCTGTCAAGATCGGAGGCGATCTCGTCAAATTCGGGACGATCTCGTACTGATGCGAGACGATTTCGACTGCAGCACACATCGAGGCAATCAGTGCCTGGAGTTTGCTCTTCTGTCTCTTTTCTCTGTCATTTTATGCTATAAATTAGATTGTTTATTCAGTTTTTATACTATATTGCATTTGGAGTTCACCCATTTTGTCTAGTTTGCATATTAAGATCATATTCTGCTATCTAAACACAGTTATTTGCATTTACTTCTGTTCTTGTATATTGTTCAACACTCATATTCTTGTTTCACATAGTTTGCCCTGTTTGCAAAATAGAATTTCTTGTATTTCGCATCTGTTTGTCTGTTTTGCGGGTCTCTCGATGAATTCGTCCGACGAATTCGTCGGATTGCGACGATCCTTGTCGAGTTTAGATGATTTTATCAAATTGAAGGTGATTCTGTTGAATTGCAGACGATCCAGACTGCTTCAAGCTTCAGAAACTCCATCAAACTTTCGGATCAGGTAATCTTCATTGGCCTCCTGCAAATTCTCTGTTTCTATTTTTCCTTTCTGTTTGTTGTATGCATTTAAATTGCATTTTCATGTAGTTTAAGTTAGAATCATTCGGCCAAACCTAGGATGAATGTTTAAAAATAAAACGAACTCATCAAAACTCATTCCCAAAACCTAGGCGTGGAAACTGCCGTCAAATGTTTCCTGGTGAACCCACCATCCGTCGAAAAATCACCAAAATGCACCTCCCTTGAGAGGCGGGACCTTCGCAAAGTCCTCTCGTCCGAGGTACCGCACCATCCTTTTCCCATCCTCCTTCCGGGCGCGGATCCAATAGCCTGAAGGTAGGGGTGCGAAAAATTTGGAGCGATACAGAGGTACATTTGTAAACCACCAAAACACAACTATAAAGCACTAAGAAATTCAAATTTGTAAGGCTATAAATAGCCATTGAGACCCCATTCCAAAGTATTATATTCCACTTTTAGTAATAGGTATTTTAGATTTTTTTTCTTTGTATACGGTGGACAGCCATACCCCTCTCATTGTACTTGGAGGATTATTCTTGTAATTGCATAATACTAGCAATTTTGAGAATGTAACGATTGAACATCTTTTATCAATGCAATATACTTGAATTCTTTGTGTGATCTGTGCATGCTAATGGTGGTCTCATTTACATCATTTTTTAGTATATTGTTTCTTTTCCCTTTAAATATGGCACCACTTTGATCTCATATTGTGTAAAGGCTAGTCGAGTTAGAGTTGGTTTGATTCAGAATTGTTGCTTCAACAGATTTAGATTAAGACTTCAAGATTCAATGGCTTGTTTTATTTTTTTATTTAACCATTTCCTTTTATATTTTATTTGAAACCTACTTAGAGTAGCAGTATATTAGTTGAATTTCATTTTTGAAGATCATTTTATGTGATACATGTTTACAAGTTTCAAAATATGCATTATGTTGTGCTATAATGATGATGATTATGATGGAATGAATGAATGTATAATTGATAATTTTAAGGTAGCAAGACTAGAAATTTACTTTTCTATAATTCTTTGATGCAATCTATCATAATAAATGATTATTTCTTGATGCTTATTTGAATAATTGAATTAGATATTTGTTTCATCAGGCTTAAACAGTGAATCAAAAACTCATACTTGTAACAATCACGTGTGGTCCTAAATATTCCAATATATTTTTTATTTATACTCTGAACTATAAATCAACTAGGTTAGTTCAACCTTACTAGAACCTTGGTGGAATCAATATTCCCTTTCAAGAGGGGACATCTTGTCTTGACCATTGGTGTATGTTTGCAATTTGAAATATGTATCACTCAACAAGAAATGGAGCTAGAAGGAGGGCCTAAATTGTTAGATTCATTATTAATTTAGGTCTTGGATTATTTATTCATTGTTATTGTTATTTTTCTAATTCATCTAAACCCATAATACTCAACAACAAATGATGTTAGTTAGGACTTAAAATATTTGACTTGATTCATTTTTATTACTGATTTCTCATATAAGAGCATAATTCTTAATTTCTTGAGTTTTGTTCAATTTTTACTATTATATCCCATCACACCATATATTAATCCATTTTTCACTCCATTAAGTACACCAATGGTAGCATTTACACCTTGGTTGGGTGGTAGTAGTCCAATGAACATACCTAGGCTAGCCCATGACATGCCTAAAATGTAGAAAGGTATCTACCTAGATACATACATGATGGAGCCAAGATAGTTGAAGAACACATTCAAGAATATCAGGATACCCTAATATTTTTATAATTTGAAAATAAATATGTAGCTTATAGGATGTTTTCTCTTACCATGTATAAATTAGCCTATGATCGATACATCAGCCTGCCTAAAAATTCTATTACTTCTTGATCTTAGTTTGAGACATATTTCATTAGTAATTTTAGCCTGCCTATAGACCTTGCTCTCATATATTACCAATTTTCATCAATGAGAAGGGGACCTAATGAACCTTTAAGGTTATTCAACACCAGGTTTCACAAGCTTTACAATAGGCTCATTCCTGCTTATACTCTCAATACAAAAACAATATTTAGATGTATTACAAAGCTTTAGATCCTCTCACCTCTATGTTTGTAAGAAGAGCCCCTAATGTCACTACTCTATCCATGGCATATAGTGAGGCCTTGATAGAAAAACAAAAATTAATACCTCAAAATTTTGGAATATGCCAATTACCTTCTTTAGGGTACCCAAATGCGCATTCAATTAAGTACCAATGATTAATCAAGCTCTTATGCAATAGTTTCCCATGCTTAATGCTCTATCATATACTAATTTTTATTAGCCATATAATCTCATTACCATACCTACCCACTCTATTACTCCAACATACTTAAATAATCAGTTTATTGCTTATTGGAATACTTATACTAATGCTCAAACTACACCAACATTTCTAAATGCTACTTTGAATCAAAATATGACATCATTCGCAAACATTAATCAGTATTAGAATAAACCTAGATTTTTGAAATAATACTTCAAATTAGACCATGCCATATTTCTTGAATTCTATTTCATCTACTAATAACACAACAAATGAGACTATTAAAACCCAAACTAATAATACAAAATCTTAGATAGATAACCTACAGATATTAGTTCAAAATCTTAGTAGTGACATGATTAAGTTACAAAAAGAAATTCCTCAAAATATACCTGTAAATAACATCTAGAATAGGAATTTCAATATCCAAGCAACTAATAACCAAAGAGACACAACCAAACAATAGAGGAGTACCTAACCCCATTGCCAATCAAAATCAATCCAACACAGTAGTCAATCTTTCATATTTAGCATTGAATAATTATGGTGAAGTGCATTCCACTACACAACACAATGAAGATGATTACCCTAAATCCAAGACAACCTTAGATATAGTCCAAAAATAAATGGAAAATATAGAAATAATGCATAATGAAAAAATACAAATCTTACTAGAAATCAATGAAATGACAACCTAGGAATCTCTATAAATTTTGTTGACCTTGCTAAAACTGATTGTCCAAAAATTAAATCTACTTTAGATACTGGCTAGAAAGAGATTAAAACATTGGAGTCACTACCCTCTAATGAGTATTGTAGGAATCAAGTTGATCAAGACATAGGGACAACCATAACTTTAGAAACATATAAACCATAAGAAATGGATGAAAATGAATCTAAAGAGGAATTTGAAGAAGAATCTAAAGAGGACATAGAAGAAGAGGTGGAATCTCACCAACTATTTTAGAAGGATAATGATTATATTATTCAAAATAAATAAGAGGAATCACTGATCTCTTTTACACCTCCTAGAGAAAATTCCATCCCACCTGAGGTGCAAGACACTAAAATCCCTATCCCACCTAAATATCCTACAATTCTTATACAGTAAGAAATAGATAAGAATCTAGAACCAAATAATATTGGATATGATTTTATCAAAGATATTAATGAATCCAAGGAAAATAGTCCTTTGATTGAGATAGTTTAGTTGGCTAACCACAAGGATTTATTTCTTGAGAAAGAAGAAACTACAAAGGTTACTTATGCTTTGGTGGTTGTAAACATAGAAATATAGAAGCCCCACCTTTCCTTTTGACTACTAGATTTTTTGGTAAACATTTATATAACTGTCTCATGGATTCATGTGTTTTTGGTAATAAAATACCATATGTTGTTAACAAGGAATTAGAATTGACTCCTATTCACCAAAAAGAATAATATTGTTACATTGGACAAGATAGAACTAGATGTGATTGAAGTATTGAATCAAATCCATAAATAATTGACTATTGAACCTAGGATACAAAATTATAGTGATCCTCATATGGTAGATATCCTAGATGTTTCTAAGATATTGCTTAGTTATGATTGGTCTAAAACAATGAATAGTTATATGACAATCAAGTTTTTAGAAATAGGGTCAATATTGAAGGAACTCATTACTGATAAAAAGAATGACAATAATAATCCATGCACTAAACTACAATAGGAGTTTACACTATGATAGTGTAAATGGTAACTGAAGATAATGTTTAAGTTTTAGACACCTCACAAAGTAGATAGAAAGTGATTGAAGGCCAGTTATGGACCTTTAAGTTTTATGGAACAAAATATAAGTATGGTAGAGGTGATGGAATAAAATCAATTTTGTGGGGTGAGAGACGTAAAATAAGAACTCTTAATTTTATAGATTTGGTGTTACTATGGTATACGGATTAGGAAATATAGTATGTTTGTCATTACATGCATCTCCTAAAAGACCATAACCATGTATGGGATCCTAAGAAATTTAATTGTAGTAAGACAACCTTGTATTGTACTTTTTTATTTTAGATTTATATTTGTTTCTTCTCATTTTATTCATAGTTATATTTTTTGATTTTGAAATATTTTTATTCCTTAGTGTTTTAGGTGTTTGTTTTATTTTACTTGTTTAATTAGTTCATTTTATTTCATGAAATTTCTTGTTAGTTTCATGTTTTAGTTTTAGTTTCTATTGGAAGTTTTGCAACTTTGCCACATTGTAATTTTGTTGAATGTTAATTGTAAAATGTTGATGAATTTAATCAAGGAAGGTGCTACAGTTTTGATGCTTATTTTACTATATTTTTACCTCTTTTAAATAATATTGCAGTACTATAAATAAAATTAAAATTATGAATGCAATGAAGAATTTTGTTTAAAGACATCTAAGCAGTGAAAGTGTGGGCAAGAAATAAATTTTGAAGGAAGAAGAGCCTCAGAAATAAAAGGCAATGAAGTCGGGTGCTTTCTCCCCAAGATATACTTTCAGAGGAGTTTTTTTCCAAGAAAAATGCAATGAAGATCGTGATAATTTGAAAATAAGTTGAAGGGAAGAAGAGAAGAATTTTTGCACCAATTTAGGGGCAAATATCTCTTTCACCCCTCTTGGAGGTGAAACTTAATTTAAAAAGGTAAACTATATTGACGAAGCAAAGAGAGCGAAAGTCTCAAGTTAAAAATAGGGAAGTAGAATGCTTTCACCCCAATCAAGGGGCAAAAACTCTTTTCACCCCTCTTTGGGGAAAAAATTATTTTTAAAATGCAAGTGGCTACGTTGAAGAAGAAATTGGAGGCACTTTCACCTTAAGAGAGGGGTACAACTCCCTGTTACTTTTTTATGGGCAAAACAACATTTAAAAGAAATTTAGAAGTGGCACTTTGTGGGTTGAGTACCAACTGAGTTGAAGAGAATTTTTAAAGCACTTTCACCCTATGAGAGGGGTGAAATTCCTTTTCACCCTTCTCTAGGGTGAAACATAGCATAAAGGAAAGTTTTTAAAATGTACTTCATGGGTTGGGAACCAATGTTTGAACACAGATTATTAAAAGGTGCTTTCACACCAAAAGAGGGGTAAAAATCCCTATCTTCCCTATTTGGGATGAAATACAATTTAAAGGGATTTTAAAAGAAGGAATGGTGAGCCCAAAATGGTTTATTCAAATAAAATTTGTAAAGAGTGATGTCGACCCAAGTGAGGGGTGAAACTCTTTATTGCCCCTCTTTGGGATGAAAGGGAATTTCAACTATTTTTTTTTTTTTTTGGTAAGTAAGAGAATATTATAATTAACACCGGGTTTTAACTGGTTGACCCAAAACCATTTTACAAAATAGGGTCCACCGACCAACCGAACAAGGGCCAAGCCCTAAAAGTTTAATCTGACAACAACAAGGGCCAAGACCTACTCTTCCATCGGAAGACAACCAAACTAAACTATGGAAGCCTAATATTATGGCCATCGAAAAAGAAAGACGCAAAATAGAACTAACAAAGACAAAAACTAATCATGCAAGCACCATGCAGAGTAGCTTGTGCCCATATAAAATAATAGAATATGGTCAAAAAAAACATCCCATAGAATGGACAGCCAAGAGGCCAAGCAGTCTTCCTTGTAGTCCTCATCTAACTTCTTATCATCCTCCTTGCCATCATCTTTAGATTTTGCCTTCGACTCCTTGTTCCCCTGGAACTGCTAGCTATAAAATAGAAGATTTAGAGAATCACACAAATCAACAGCTGCACTGATGAGGCCAGACAGACTCTTCAACTGGTTGATACTATTGGAGGCTAATGAAATTGTCATCTTCTCCAAGACTATTATGGTGGGGTCTGGTACCTCATTGTTAGGGATCTCCAACACTTTGTTATTTCTTGCTAGGGCCTTTTTGCGACATCGAATCCAAACACACCTTGGGAAATACTTGAGGCCAAAGCGGATGTTTCCCATGAATGAATTTGTAGATAAAAAACCTATATCATTGCCCCACCAGCTGCAAAAAACACTAGTCACATGAACAAAAAAAACAAATATGACAAAAGCCATTATAAGGTTCAAAAAATATTTTTAAAAATGCCCCCATTTTCTATCATTGATCCACTTTGATCCTTCCAATCTAAAATTTTTCATTATCTATCACCATTGAGACTGCATGAGGAAGATTTTTAGTCCACGTGATCAAATTTGCTGCTACAATGCCTTCATTTTCCAGCCTATCAGCTGCCATGTTTGCTTCCCGAAAGGTATGCAAAATTATGGCCTCAGGTCGATCATGAATTAGAGCCCTTGCTTCATGGATGTAGTCATCAAATCTCCAAGGAGCTCTCTTAGTGTTCTTTAGAAGATTTATAATAATAAGAGAATCACCTTCCACCAACAGTTTCCCTGGATAATTCTCTGCCACCTTGAGGCTCCTCCAAACCGCCCTCGCTTCAGCAACATTGTTAGTTTGAGCTCCAATATGTTTAGTAAAAGCTATTAGCACCTCACCCTTGTGGTCTCTGAGTAAGCCACCAGCCCTTGCTTCACCTGGGTTGCCCCTAGATGCCCCATCAAAATTTAACTTAATCCACCCTAGGGGGGGTGGGGTCCATGTGATCATGGTTCTAGGACAGACTTGAGGATGATTGAGGCCATCAGTGAGAGGTAAGTTTAATGACTGGCCTAATGAATCTTCAAAAGGATTTGGAGGTCTAGATGCTGCAGGCACTAAACAAGCATTCTCATTAGCATATACTAAAATTTTTGACAGGATAGAGGATGACTGAGAAACCTTATCCAAGAAGGCCCGACGATTCCTTTCCAACCATATCTGCCACAAGTAGTGATGAAGGCAGATCTTCCACATATACCTAAGACGCCTATTCAAAAAGGGAGAAGGCCACTGGACAAATAAGTCAAAAATGGACTGAGGATGGACCCAATAAATATGAAACACTTGTAACAGACCTAACAAGATTGAGACAAAAAAATTACAATACATAAACAAATGATCAATAGAATCCCACTCAGACATACAAATATAACACCTATTAACAACAATCACACCTCTTTTTATTAAGTTATTCATGGTGAGGATCTTATTTTGGATGGCCAGCCATGCAAAAAACCCAACCTTTGGAACAATGCTTTTGGGCCAAACTTCCAAGTGAGGGAAAGTAGGTTCATCATTATCAATAAGCATCAGATAAGCAGTCTTGATAGAAAATTCCCCATTGTCTGAAGCTTCCTAGATAAGCTGGTCCTCAAGAATGCCATAAGGGAGTAAATACTGTCTTAATTCATTCTCCAGTATTATTGATGCCCCTGGTAGATCATTGTTCATTATTGGCTTCCATACCCTTCTATTGTTTGACAAAGTAATAAAATCTGCAACTTTGGTACCAAAAACTTCAATTGTCCAAGCTCTAAGGGTTGAAAGGATGGGGTCTGCAGAGAGGGGATAGTCCTTTAACCATTTGTGGTCCCAGAAATCAATGTTTCTTCCATTTCCTAGTTTCCAACGTAGCCCTTTGCTTAGCAGGTTTTTAGTTTGAAGGATTGATTTCCAAAAAATTGATCCCTTGGGAGGAAAGGAATAGCTTAAGAATTCAGTTTCTTGCAAGTACTTTCTTCTAATTATAGTAATCCATTCTACATTTTCATTTGTCAAAAGACACCATGCTTGTTTGGCCAGGAGGGCCATGTTTAAATGTTGTATTCTCCTTAGCCCAATACCTCCAAACTCCCTTGGTTTGCAAACCCTATCCCAGGACACCAAGTGAAAGAGCTGCTTAGATTCAGAACCAGTCCATAGGAACCTCTTATGGATCTATTAAATTTTAGCGTAGACACTTGTAGGAGCTTTAAAAATAGAGAGAAAGTAGACAAGGATGCTTTGAATGGAAAACCTGGTGAGAACTGCCTTGCCAGCTTGAGATAAAAAATTCCCTTTCCATCCAGCCAGCTTCCTCTGAATTCTTTCAATTACATTATTCCACATGGAATCAGTAGCTTTGCCTGTAAATAAAGGAAGGCCTAAGTATGTGGATGGAAGAGTAGACACTGAGCATCCAAGAATCCTAGCAATCTTAATCTGCCTCTGAATGGGAGTGTTAAAGAAATAAATTTTACTCTTTGAAAAATTTACCTTTTGCCCCGCAGCATCCTCATATAGTTCTAGAATATGTTTTATGACCTTAGCCTCAAAAATTGATGCAAGAGTTAACAACAAAGTATCATCCACAAAATTTTCATGTGTAACTGCCTGTGTTTGTGATGATGCTTTAATTCCTAAAATAAGACCAATATTACAGCAGCTTTGATTGTCCTCCCAAGGGCTTCAGCCACAATGATAAACAACATGGGAGAGATAGGGTCACCTTGCATTAGGCCCATTTTACTTTGAAAGTATCCAGTAGGAGCACCATTAACGAGGACTGAAAACCAAGGTTTCATAAAACATCCTTCCAAAAGCTTGATCCATTCATGATGAAAACCAAATTTCTGAAGAATGGCAGAGACAAAACTCCAGTTTATGCGGTCATAAGCCTTGTTCATATCCAGCTTGAGAGCAAAAGCAAGTTTTTTAGTCTGGACTACCGAATGGAGGGCTTCATGAACTGTTATGACACCATCAAGGATGGACCTTCCAGGGACTGAACTGCCTTGACAAACATCAATAAACATAGGAAGGATCTTCCTCATTCTATTTGCAATCGCCTTGGTCAAAATTTTATAAACAACATTACAAAGGCTAATAGGTCTAAAATCCATCCTAGATCTAGGAGTAGGAATCTTTGGGATTAAAGCAATAAAAGTGGAGTTAAAACTTCTTGGAATATGCTTTGTGGACTGAAATTCCTTGATAGTAGCACATACATCAAAACCTACAATATCCCAAAAAGCCTAAAAAAAATGAGGTGAAAACCCGTCCGGACTTGGAGCTTTATCAGGGTTCATTGAGAAGAGGGCCTCTTTGATTTCTTCATCCGTGAAAGGCTTAATTAACTCCCCATTCAAGTCATCAAAAATTAAATGAGGAATATGGTAAAGCATTGATTCTGAAGCTAAGGCAGAACTGAAATGTTCTTCTCCTAAAAGATTCTAAAAATAGGAAACTGCTTCATTTCTGATCTCATTAGGACTAGAAAGGAATGATCCATCATCTCTAACAAGTTCTTTAATTCTATTGTGGCTTATGTTCCTTAAGGTAGATGCATGAAAAAATCTTGTGTTGGCATCACCTTCTTTTAGCCAGGTGGCTCTAGACTTTTGTCGCCAAAAAGTCTCCTCGCAGGCTAAAACATTATGGTACTCAACAAGGGCTTTCTTTTCATCTGCCTGTAGGGAAGGGTCTGGAAATACCTCTTCAAGTTTTTTCTCAATGATTGATAACCTTTCAGAGATGACTTTCTTGTTTTCAAAAATATTTCCAAAAATTTCTTTATTCCAGATCCTTAGATTTTCTTTCACCACTTTAAGTTTCTGTGCTAATCTGAATGAAGGCTCCGCTTGACAAGAATGCTGCCACCACTGAGAAATTATGTCTCTGAGATCAGGGTGGTGCATCCACATAGATTCAAACCTAAAAGGCCTTTTGAATTTTGGAGTCTCTTCAATTTCAAGTAAAATCGGGTTGTGGTCAGACCCAATGCGAGGCAAGGACAACAGATTTGCATCCCCAAAAGATTGTATTTCTTCCTGTGACAAAAAAAACCTATCAAGATTTTCCATTATAAGTTGATTTCCAGACCTCCTATTGCTCCAAGTAAATTTAGCATTTTTTAATTTGAAATCCAATAAATTGTTGTTGTTGATGAAATATTGAAAGTCCTCCATACTTCTTGCTGGAATTCCTACTCCCCCTTTTTTATCAGAGGGGTAAAGAGGGGTATTAAAGTCCCCCGCCACTATCCATGGGATATCCTGAAAATCTTCCTTGAAATGACTGAGTAAATTCCATAGATCAGCTCTCCCATATATAGAATTAGGGGCGTACACATTTGTTAATATCCAAGAAGGTCACTAAACTTATCCTTAAAAATAATGCTCATTACCATTTCCCCTAATTGAATAACCTTGCCTTCCACCTTCCCTGGATTCCAGATACAAAGAAGACCACCTGAGGTTCCATTGGCTTTGCAAAAAATTGCTTCAACTATTTTTAAAATGTGAAAGAAACAAATGATGATGTGGAGCCCATTTCAAATGTGTCAGATGATTCTATCCATGACTTGGGTAGAAATAATTATACAATACTCAATTCAAATTAAGGGTGCAATTAAATCTAATTTTCCCCTATTGAGGGGTGCCATGGGGTTTTGCCTCTCCAGGGGATGAGTGAGGTTTTTAAAAAAACTCTATTTTGAGCAAAAACGTTAAGGGTGATATCGCCTCACCAAGGGGATGAAAGTCTTTGTTGCCCTCCTCTAAGATGAAAACAACAAAAAAAGGTAAAAAATAATGGGTTATGGATGATATTGTTGAAGATGTTGAACCAAGCCACGTTGTCACCTGTTGTTGTCCCAAAAACATTGTTTTGCCTCACTCTTGGGTGAAATCAATTCCTTGACATTAAATTCATAGAGAAATTACTTCCAAAGATATGATTTTGTATATTTTTGGGGGAATAAGTGAAGAAAGAATTTGATTCCTGGAACAATGCAGGCAACACTTCCAGAACATCCGCTTCAATGTTGTGAGATCAAATACAATTCTTGTTTATTTCCAATGCATCGACTATCGACCTTGCTTATTTTCAAAGTTGATTTAATACCTGGTGAACTTTTAGAATTCCAATATGCAAGGTGAAGCAAATTCAATGACCGAATACCTAATTTTTAGATTATTGTGTTGTGTCCCAATGCATCGATGTCCAAGGTTGCTTCTGAGAATTTAATCATACTAACCTCTCTATGTTATTATACCATCAAATTTGGATCATGGTTTACTTGTAGAATGTCTTGAGTAGAACATCACTAATGTTGAGAAGGAAATTATTCTCATTGGTTGTTTATTTACCAGTATTTTTTTTCAAGTGCATTGAATGAAAGAGGTGCAACCCTCTATAAATACTAATCATTTTTTATTGTAAAATGAGGATGGACACTCTACAAAAACACACTCCAAGTTTTTTTCCCATTGGAATAGCCCATTGAGTTTTAAAAACTTGACATCCAAGAGCTAGGAGAACACCCTAGGTTAGTTCCTCCATTTATCCCATCAACTACAACATCCTCTAAGTTAGATGGTCTGTTTTATATTCCTACAAGTCCTGCTAGTATGGCTACTAGTTTTCCACCTCCCCAACCACACACACTAGTTCACATGGACCAAAATACACCACTATAATAGCCACCACCAAGGTAGTTTCTAGCATGGAACCATTCTAGACTCCTAAATATGCACGTTCAGAACCCAATCCTACAAGCGGTGATGAAGGCTTTTCAAACTTACAATGGTATAGAAAAGATAGCCTATGAGAATGTTCAATATGTAGATACTTTGGTGATGATTCATGGCATCCCATAAGAAGATATAATGGTAAGGTTACTTGTTCTCTCTTCTAGGGAAATTTATTTACTCGTACCAATCATTACAACCTTCAACCATTACTATCTTGGACTAGTTAGCTAAACTGTTGATTAAAGGGTTCAATGAATATGAAGATCCCTTTTCGTTGTTGCCTCAATTCACTACTATTCAAAGGCATCCACAAGAAGAAATCATGGACTTTAATTTCAGGTTTTCCAAAACTTGGCATAGAGTTCTTGATAGTCTTTGATCGACACCCAAACAAGCTACCTTTTACTACATTTGAGCTTTTAACTCCAACATCAGTATGGACATTTGATAGTCCAATGCTAATACATTTCTTGATCTGTATTTTGGTGTATAAAAAGCTGAAGTTGATCTTATTGCTATCAGTAAGCTTCCTCAAAAAATAGCTATGCCTATTTTTCTTGATCTTCCATAGTATTTATATGTTAATGCATCATCATAGCACTTGACCATGTCACTCATGTGCCCAATTCCTTCATGGAATTTAAGTAAATCCCAAACCTTAGCAATAGTATCTACTACACAATTACCTGCTCCAATCATTCCATAATTAGTTGCCCCTCTTTCTATCCTAGAATTTCCTTCTCTACTAGTACCTTAACCTTTTCCAACACCTCTAGTGCCCTCAAATCCTGATACCCACATGAAATTATTGTAGGATATCCAATAACTTAATTCAACAGTGAGGACAATATCAAATGAAATCACATCCATCAGGAAGAAGCAAGCTGAGGTTGATTTTCAATCAAGAAGATTTCAAATATCGTCCATTACTAGAGAGCAAGAAGCTTCAACTAGCAAAGGTTCTAAGATAAATACAACCACATTGGTAAATGAATAATCTGGTACATTAGAGAAAATATATTAATGCTCTATCTATAATGACCTTCATGGTGAAGCTACCTGCATGGTTCATTTGAACTATGTGCAGACACTAGTAGAAAACACTTCTAGTGGTCAAGTCAACATGATCACAGAGATTGATCACAACTTCATGGTACCATACATTAAGCAAGTATCAGTTCTCATAATATCTAGGGATAAACCTATCATTGTTGATCCAGTAGATATAAAGCCACTAAAATTACCCACTAAGTAGAAGATGCAAAATTAAAAAACAAAAATCACAAGCGAAAGGACCTGTGCTAGCATCTAAATCAGATGAACCTATATTTTTAAAGGATATTTTGCCTACCCCAACAAAGGATAGAATGCAAGAAAAAGCATCTACTTCATAACCTTTCACTACATAAATGTAGACTAAAATGATAGAACATGCGAAGGAAAAAATTAAGTACCCATCTTTGACCAAGCGTTAGAGGGTGGAAGCTACACAACAATACCAAAGCAAATATGAAGATACTGGTGAATCAAGGGAACCTAATGTACAGTCATATAATATTATCAAATAATTTAAGAAGATTCTTGCTAAGGTGAGTCTTTATGATGTGCTACAACTACCTAGAAAAGTGAATCTATTATAGGAATCATTGAAATTTAAATCTTACATAGATAGTGTTGGCTTAGACACTGCCCACTTCAACCATGAAAAAAATGGACCTTCCCCATTCTACCTATCTCTTAGGATGGAGGTTTGTATTGTACACAATTGCATGATTGACTTGGGTGCAACGACAACTATCATGCCAAAGGCAGTATGCTAAATCATGGGTATGTAATGTACAAGAAGCAGGCCAGGCATCTTGCATTTGGATGGCACTCCTATAAAAATTGTGGGGTGATCAAGGATATCCCAAGTATATTACATAATATACCCTAGATTACTATTATTCAAGAAGTGGTGGTAGTAGACTTAGAGTCATACTTTAGTATGTGTTTATCTAGAGAATTCACAGCTAAGTTGGGAGGATACCTGTATCTGGACTATTCTCACCTAGATATTCCATTAAAAGGGATGATAACATCCATTTATAATGATAATATATCCACATATCATATCAAAAATATTGAAGAGAAATAAAAGGTTGTAGACTCAGTAAACATGGTGACTAAAGGGCTAGAGGAAATGGACCTAATGAAGGAAGCTTTGGATGAGATTCAGTTAGAGGGTGACTTTTCTATGATTGATTTCAATGCAATAATGGAAATTGATATCAGTTTATATACCATAACTAAACCTAAGAAGGGTGAAGATAAGGTTCCTTATGGTCTAGACCCTACCTCGATCGACTCTAGAAAATGTACTTTGACGGTGTCAAATGCAATAATGGTGTCAAAGCTAGAGTGGTATTTATCTTTCCTTTAGGAATCCATAAAACATACTCGTACTAGTTGACCTGGATTTGTACAAATAATGTTGTCAAGTACGAAGCACTATGCTTGGGCTTGAAGAAAGCAAAAAATATCAAGATCATACATTTATAAATTTTTGGAGATTTTGATTTGATTGTCAACCAGGTGACTAGCAAGTGCATTTCAAAGCAACACTACCTGAAGGTATATCGGAAAAAGATATAGATTTTTTTTGAATCATTTGATTCATTAAATATTCAAGTAATTTCATGAGAATAAAATAAGCATACAAATATCCTAGCATCCCTTGGTTAAAATTTCTCTCCTATTGAAAGTATGGTAAGAAAAACCAAGATAGTAATGATGATTTATAGACTTTTAGTCCCAGATAAAAACATATATTGGTAAGTTTTTGATAATGATGAACATATTTTAAACTCTCTAATTAAAGAAGCCAATAGTATGGAGGGAAGTACATTGTATGAATATGAAGCTAAAGGTTTGATCCAGCTCAAGAATAATCATATCCCAAGAGGATTTATTATATTAGAGAGCCTCTTTGATCAGAGCAACAAAGTAGAAAATCTTAGGATCAATGTGGACAAAAAAGAGTATACTGAGATGAATTTGGGACCTGATAAGATCATAAAAGTTGGGATAGATTTTTCTCCCAAAGATATGAATGACATCAATAATATGTGCTTCGAATTCCATAATATTATTGCATGGAGTTATCATGATTTGAAAGGGTATAACAAAAATGTGATTCAACACATCATCGAATTGCAAGAAGGGGTGAAACCTTTTCAGTAGAAGTAGAAACCTATTAATACAAAGATTGAAGTGCTTATGAAAGCAAAACTACTAAAAATGTTGGAGCCAAAATTTTTTTACCCTATCAAACACTTGACTTGGGTGGTGAATTTTGTTCCAGTATGAAAGAAGAATGGAGATATTTGCCTATGTGTATATTTTCATAATTTGAACCAAGCATCTTCGAAATATCACTATCCTTTGTTGTAGATTGATCAGATCCTTCATGTTGTTGCTAGAGTACAAGGATTTTTTATTGCTTGATGGTTTTTCTAGTTATAACCAAATCTGGGTAAAGGATGAGGACTAGTATAAAATGGCATTTACTACCAAGTGGGGCACTTTCACCTATAAAATATACCTTCTAGTCTTTCCAATGTTGGTTCCACTTTTCAAAGAAAAATGGACATTACTTTTGGTGAGTTTTTGAACTGAATAATTGTAATATACCTTGATGATATGGCTATTTTATCACATTACAAGGAAGAGCATGAATCTTATTTAATATAGTTATTTAAAAAGTGTCAGGAATTTGGTATCTCCATCAACCCAAAGAAATCTATCTTTTTTGTCAAGGAGGAGAAGCTCTTGGGACATGTGATTTCAAAGTAGGGGTTATCTATTCGATCCTGCAAGAGATGAAGTTCTCCTAAAATTGCCACTGCCATCCAATAAGAAGGATTTGTAGTCCTTTTTTGGCCAAATAAATTTTATCTAGAAATTTATCACTAACTTCGCTCAGGTAGTGAAGCCGATGAATGAACTACTAAAGAAAAATATAAACCTCATATGGATAGAGAAAATGAAGTAGGCATTTTAGTAGATTAAAGAGAGAATAGTTCAAGCACTAATATTGATTAATCTAGACTATTCTAAGGATTTTATATTTTATGTAGTAGGTGAGCAGGAGAGTTATGTCGTCATGCTTACACAAAAACAAGAGAATTAAGATGAACAACCAATTTCTTTTCTAATCTAAGTTATTCAGTCACATCAGGAGAAATACAACATCAAAAATAGATCTATATGGTGATAAATTCCCTAAATAAATTATGATATTTTATCTCACAAAGCAAGATAATTGTCTATGTCATTCATCCAAACATCAGGAATTTTATCATATAGGGAGAACTTGAGGACAAAAGAGTAGGTTGGATATCCAATATTCAATAATATGATGTAAATATTCAATTGACCAAATTGGTTCACAATCAGGCACTCTGTAAAGAGTTGGCTCAATACACAGGTTCTCAGTCAACAGTGCCATTACATGATGAAGTTATTAGTGAGAGTAATCTTTCTAACCAAGTAGTAGGTGATTATGACTAGACAGAGGACCTCATAAAATTTTTCACATCTCAAACTCACCTCAATCCCTCTCAGAGTCAAATATTTAGGCTATAGGAACTCAGATATGTCCTGCTATCAAGTGATTTATTCCACAAAAACATAGATGAATTACTCCTTAGGTGCATCAAAGATTTTGAAAAATAGAAAAATTTGGAGTTCCACTTTGGTTTGTTTGGTGGACACTATGCAAGAAGTGCTATGGCCTTGAAGATCATTCCTAGATGGATTCTTTTGGCCCACTATTTTCGTAGATACACACAAAGTAAGTCAAATTTGTGATAACTATAAAGGATATGTCAGTAGGAGTAATAAGGTGTCTTTACCTCTAAATTTGATCCAAGTAGAAGCTTTGTTTCAACAATGGGGCTTAGACTTCATTGGGTTCTTATATCCTAATTATTTTATCAAACATAAATATATTTTGATAGGAATTGACTACTTTACTCAGTGGACCTAAGCCATCCCAACAAAGAAAGTGGACAAAGCAAAAATATTCTCTTTGCTTGAGGGGTTGATTACCCATTTTGGTGTGTCAGACACCATTGTTACTGACAATGGGATTCCCTTCATTGGAGAAAAAATTATTGAGTTTGCAAGCAGGTATGGGATTTAATTCAAATAATATTATAATCATTATCCATAGGGAAATGGCTTATTTGAGTCCATGAATAATAACTTGCTTCGGATATTGAAGAGAACACTTGAGAGGAATAAAAGGAGTTGACATCTTCTACTAGACCAAGCTCTATGGGCTTATCGCATATCAATAAATTCCATTAAAACTTCCCCCTAATACCTGGTGTATGGCAAGGAAGTAGTATTGTCCACCCACATTAAACTTCTAGTCCTCCAAAATTTACAAATACTTAGTGATGAGGGTGATAAAATGGATCCTATGAGCGTGAGGCTAGCGCAACTCTTACAACTCAAAGAAGAGAGAGAGAAGGCATATAACTCTTTCATGGAGCATGCCAAAAAAACACAAAAGTGGTTTGAAAAAAAGATATCCGAAAGGGCATTTAAAGTCATCAACTTGGTTTTAAAATGGAATTCAGATAAAGCAAAAACTTGCAAGCACAATAAGTTTGAGGTAATTTGGGAAGGCTCGTTCTAGATTTCAAGAGAAAATTTAGTTAATACTTATTATCTTCGAAACATGGATGGTCAAGAGCTACCAATTATGGTAAATGGCCTTCAAGACTTACCATCACTAGAATTTTTGAGTCCAAGTATGTATATATGTATAATTTTCTCCTTTTATTTTTCTGATATGTTATGCTCAGATGTATGTAAAATAACAATATAAGAAAAAAAATGGTCTTATTATGACCCGAAGTGAGTAAATTCACCTCAAGCACATCTTCAAGAGTTATAATAGATTTTTCTCTGGAAAAGGTTTTCATGATTTTCATTCTTAATTTCGGGAAAAAATCAGTAAATAACTTTGAAAAAAATAGCTTCGACGAATTATTTTTAATGAAGCTATTAGGGGGGAAATAGACAAAAGAAAAAAAAGAGAGGGAAGTATATATATGTTTTATATATATTAGAAGGAGAAAAAAAAATCACCCCAAGTGAGGGGCGAAAGTCATATTTTCCTTATTTTGAAGTGAAAAGGAAAATAAAAAAAAAGAGTGCCTTCACCCCAATTAAGGGGTAAAGGTTACATTCTCCCTTTTTTAAGGTGAAATAAAGAGAAAAAAAGGGGGAAAATTGAAGGCAATGAAATTATTTTTAGAAATTTCACCCAAAGCTATCATTCCATGTAGTTTTGTTTGAAAAGAGGGATGAAAATCTATTTTAAGGTGCAGCCCCAGAAGAAAAAAGGAAAAGAGAAGGAAAATTTCATGTGGAAGGAGAAGCTTCAGTTTAAAAAAAAAAAAATCATTTCTGGAAAGAGGGCGAAATTGATTTAGTTTGCTTTTTCTAGAAAAACAACGGCAGTGAAAGCTTAAGTTTTCTAAAGAAAACACTTTTCAAAGCTAAATCAAGGAGGAAGAAAATTCTAAAAGGGAAATCAAGCTATTATTTTTTCCAAGTAATAGGAAGGACAATTTTTGGAGTGCTTGTGGTAAAAAAAGAGCAAGATTAATTTTCAAAGCATGACTTGCAAATTATTTTTACCCAAGGAGGATTTCTAAAAGTAAAGCACACTCATTGGATGTCTTTTTCACCAAGGACTAATTCCAAAAGTGCTTTGATGATGTTTAAAATTTAAGTGTGCTTGAGAAAATTTGAATTTCACTCGAGTCACTGCAGAATGACATTTTGAAGATTTTAAGAAGTGGAGTTGATTTCTTTTCATCTCAAGGTGCACCTTTCATTGACACTTTGCAGTTTTTATTCCTGAGGCCACCCATTGAGATTCGTGGAGTGATTTTCAATATTGGAGATAGCTAAAGCACAATAATCAAGGAATATTTTGGGTAAGAAGAGGTTGAAGATAGTTAAAAGTTTTAAAAATTGTGCCTGGAACAAAGTTTGAAATGCATGTTCGCCTAACTTCTTTGAAAATCAACATGTGCATTTAATCTAGTTGATGAAGGTGCAATTAAAAATTTGGTGTGCCCATAGAGAAGTGGAAAAAGTTTTATTTATCTTCTGAAGTATTGTTGCACTAGGTTGAATTAAGTTAAAAAATTACAAAGCACTTGAATATTAGAGAAGATGGGTAAAAGAGCTATTGCATAAAAAAGCACTAAAGAACCAAAGAAGGTGAAGAAGACTAAGGGAGGAAATAATTCAAAGAAAGCAGGGCACCATGAGAATGTCAACTTAGATACGCTATCTCAGGTGGGAGACTATGTTATTACCAATAAGTGCATTGAAAAATTGTACTAGGATGTAGACATTGCAGTCCAACAAGGGTTAACATCAGAAAGTTCTCTCACCATAACATACCATGCTCCTATTTTCTGGTATCTATGTACACTAGTTCATTATTACCTAAAGCTGGTGGAAGTTATTTCAAAGTTTTATAATCCTAAAACTAGGGCAATGGAGAATACAAAAGGGGACATGTTGTTCACCATTTTAATTGAATATGTTAGAGAGGTATTTGCTTGTGGAATTACATCATCCTCAGACTTCATTTTTAATAAATTGCACATTGGAGAATAATAGGAAAGATATCAATCGACAGTTATACAACACTGCTTTATGGAGACTCAATTGATTAAAACACCCCAGTATGGTGAACTGCCAATGTTATCGAAGCCATTAATAGATTTCAAGAGCCTATATTTTTCTCTATGGTGGATTGGGTTGTGGGTCTTTTGATAGATTCAATGGTGCACAAGTGGTAAGAAGCATTGGTGTAGTGCATCTCTCAAGTTTATTTTTATACCCCCACCATAATGATTGGAAGGACAAATACCATTTTCATTGATTAGGTCAACCACATTGCCAATAGAATGCATTCCTAGCTATAAAAGATGTAGAACAAAGGAACGAAGGTATTCAAGCACACATCCTTTTTTATTTGGTATTTCTTCTTCCACCCACACACGAGATTTTATTTCATTGTAGTTAGGAATGTTGATAATGAAAACATAAAATTGTTAGTATATTTGTGGACCTCTAATTTGTCGAGGCAGGAGTATTTTTATAACTTCAATTGTATGTTTATGGGTCCTACCCTGGAGTTACTTTTCTATAAAAATGATAGGGTACCAAGGGTAATGAGAGAAGAAATCATCTCAAGGCAAAGAGGCAATATATTTTTTTTGACATAGGGTATTATGCTATGCATTTTTGGCTATACTGGTAAGCTAGTTTTGCTCCCATATTTTTCTACAGGGAACTTGTTTGCTTTGGAGATTGTACAACAACATGATTTTATTAATGATGTGTATGGAGAAGATAATGGGAAAAAAACCACATGCACTATGCCTTTTTATTTTTGAGGCATTAAGGTGAGCCATATGGGCCAAAATAATTTAATAACTAAGACATTTTACAACATTAGAATGGTGGAGTTTCCATAGCAATGGAATTATGATCCTTTGGATCAAATTGTTGAGCAAATCAATGTCAAAATCTTTCATTGTTGTCTGAAGCTAAATATTTAAAAGCATAGAAATAATATGGAGGGACAAGAATTAGAAAAACATATGGAGAACATGATGTCGCTCCCACATTGGCATGGTTTCTATGATATGGAGGCTGAATATAATCCTATAATATATAAGGATCATATTCCTCCACCAAGGTTATTTAGTCTAATGAAAAAGCAGCTTTTGGGTTGGTCAGAGGAAAATATTACAAATTTCATCAGGAAAAAACTAGGTTGCCATATGGCCTAGTGATGGATGAATCATTTTTGACTACTTATTATGAGTTCTACACCAGTTATCAGTCGATCACCTTCATGGGTATTGTACCTCAAAGTTTACAAAAGTCTAGTAGTGAGGAAAGAATGTTCGAAGAAGAACCTCCTGTGGCCCAAGAAGCGTAACTTGTAGAATAATAATAATGAAAAGTACTACAAGAGTCAATGTAGTATAAGGCAAAAAGAAAATGAGAAAATCTACCAATTACAAAAATATTGAAGAAACAAAGAACTAGTGTAGTTTCATCAAACCTTCCTCTTGTGATTTTGGCTCAAAAAATAGAAGTATTAGAAGACATTCCATTGGTTCAAATAGAGCCATTGGTTCAAAGTGCCAAAATTATATATCTTGAGGAAGACATTGTGGTAGGACCCAAATAACAAGCAAAGAAATATCTAGTGCCACAACTACCTACGTCTTCTATGGATCAAACAACCTTTGAACACAAGGGTACATTTCATTCTCCTCCTCCTATTATTGAGTATTTGGTGATGATTATATCCTCCTCCCTAGTTTCTACTCTTGTATCACCTTCATTTGGCATACCCCCCACTATATTTTCACTTCCTATTTTCTAGTCGTCGCTCACCAATGCTCCTACTTCTTCTATTCCCACTTCTTGTACTTCCATTTCTTTCAGTTCTTTCACACCACCCAAAATCTATTTCCACTTCTCATATCATCTGTTCAAGTAACCTCTATTACCAATGTAAGTACAAAAGCTCCTCCTCGAGTGAGTGTGCTATGGTAAAACCCCTTACCTTTATTTCCACAAAAATTTCCATTCCCACCACTATTTCCACTATGTTAGTTTCCACCTCCCTCGAGCCAAATACTCAGTTGGATTTTTTCCCTTTCACCCCATTTTTGGAGCTATAGGTGCTACCTAAGTCAGGTATAGTGGTTGTACAAGAACAATCCATTACATCAAATATTAACCAGTCTTGTTTGATTTCATTGCAATAGTTGAAGAGTCAGAAAAGAAGAGAGACTATGGCACTAGCACAACCACTAAATAAGTTATATTTTGATCCTAACACCATGGAGGCCCATACAAAAAAAATATTTCCCCAATTTTAGAAGTCCCAAGGATAAATGAATTTGAGTGACTATACCTATGAAGTCATCACCAAGGACTTTACCAAGCTTGATACTATGGAGATGATGGGGAACATTCAAGTAGAGACAAGCTCCTTGTACTTGCATGGTGAGTACTATAAGAATTGTTTTTTGATATTTAGGCTAAGATCGCTGATCTGGAGGAGTCTTTGGAAAAAATTCAAGCACATTTGTAAACAACATAGTTAGAAGTGACTTGGTGGAAGAAAAGGGCTGAAGAGTTGGAGAAGATGCTTCAAAAGCACCATCAGGCCAAACAAGGAGCAAAACAAAAGGATGAGTCAATAAAAACCAACTCTATAATTTGCATGATCAAGTGGCCATGAAAGCAATACAGGACATAGTCCTATTGAAATAAAATTTCAAGGAGGCACACAACTAGTTGCTTTTTCATTGTAATACCATGGTGGTGAAGGCAACATAGATCCTCATGTATATTTAGGAAATACAAATTGTCATATCATATGGTTAGAACATATTAGAGTATGGGGAAGAGCACCTGGATCCTCTTACAGTGAAGGCAATGTAGATGCAAGTGTTGGCTAGACCAGATATATGATTTTGTCCCATGAGTGATATGGCCCGAGCTTGGGCAAGCACCAAAGTCATATTGCACCAGTATTTTTTAGGCTAGATCAGGTTAAGGAGTCTTACAAGATACTCAACATGTTTGAGAAAGAGAGAAAATTTTCAATAACCTATTTTAATGCAGTAGTTGATAATGGTTTTCCTAGTCTCACTGATGATAGGGGGAACATTCTATTAAACGAGGACCTGGAAGCAGTTTGGGTGATCTTTGTTGATGATGTCTCTGAAATTGATGACAGGGAAAAGCCTCTTATAAAATACCATGTGTTTACCTTGATGAGGAAGCTCACACACATTGATTTTGGTTTACTGGAACTTATTCAATGAGAAAATTACATTGATATGGGGTTGAAGAAGCACGAAAAATGGTATGCCTTGAGGGTTTGTTATTGAAATGTAAAAGCAGATTTAAACAAGCATTCAAAGGGAAATATGCATAAAGATGTAAATTTCTAATATATTGTAAAATATGGATTTTTTGAGGTAAAAATGGGGGTTTATCCTTGTATTTTATTAATCCATAGCATTAAATAAGATTACAATACATCCCCTTGAGGGCTTCATGATCTGATACATATCAATTTACAATTTTACAAAGGGATCAAATCCCTACATGAGCTTGATGGTGTGTTCTAGTGTTTTTATCACAACCCATAATTGATATCTAATATTAGGCATCTATTTATGTGCCTCTTATCTCCTCCCTCATGCCTATAATACCTGCACCTACACACAAGAGATTGAAACGGATTAAAAGCATATGCATTTTTTAATGGAAAACCTTGAAAAGAGTGCAATAACAACCATAAATCTAATTTGTAACAAACCAAAACTACTCTAAATGATTTGAAAATTAAGTATGATGTTATCTAGATGATTTTAGGAATATCTAAACATGAATCAAAGGGAAATTTGGAGCAAAACCTACAATCGTTTCAGACAGGAGCAACTAAGCCTACAATCATGAAACTTCAAATTGACACATCAAAACTACTCAAAACTTGACTAAAATTTAAATCAAGGCTAATATAAATTTTTTGAAATGATATATGGTGGAATTTAACCAAAATTTCTAACTATTTTGTGATCATCCCTAGCAAGTGCAACTACCAATGTTATCCATCCCAGGGTGGGATGATTACCAAACTGGGTGGAATTTGCCACCAATCCCAAGGGGATTTGGTTTGTAACTCTCCTAAATATTGTGTTAGCAAGTATGGTTAAATTGCTCTCCAATTTGATAGGTTTTTGAATGGAATAAGCATATTTTAGAATGCCCCTGAAAGTGCCTTGAAATGAAGAAGGTTTCAAGGAAAATACTAGGTAAAATGTAAAACAAAAGCAAGGATAGAATTGGGCAACACTTCATGGTCTATGCTTCAACTCTTATCTCATTTAAATTAGGTGAGTACACCTATATTTATAGCCCAAATAGGTAACAAGAGGCAAATTGGAAAGTTTTAGCATGCAATGCATGTGCCGCCACTTGTCAAATCCCTTACCATGCATTGGTTGAAGAGGTTGCCCATTTGGGGCCTCCAATTTGGAGTTTTTTATTTCTATGATAGCCTCCAAATAAATTTTGGATGATTAGGCATGGAAATGGCAGGAATTTATTGCCATTTATCATGACCTTTAAATTTTTCAAGGTAATTTTGGGGATCCTCCATCTAGGAATGATTTTGGGTGACCGTCCCTAGGTGGGATAGTCACTTTCTATGACCATCCTAAGGTGGGACGGTCATGAAGATGAGATCAAAAAATTTCCAAAACTGGTGAAAACCTTCCCAAAAGTATTCTAGAGCCTTATTTTACCCTATAAGGTTGCCAAATGGTTCCATATGATGTCAATAAGAGTTGTGCAAGTGGTGCATTAGCAGTCTTATCTGATTTACATGATTTTAGTATCTACAAATGCCCCTTTTTGGAATGCACTATGTGCAATAAAACACTGAGAAAAAATAGATGACTAAATCATTAAATTATTGAGGTTATTCATTAACCTAACAAAATTTAGATGAATCTATTGGGGAAAGAGCATACATTCTTGGAATCCTTGCTTTTGACATAGTTGAAGGATTAATTTTGTATACCTTTAAACCGTGTTGTTCGAACAATTTAGGTTTAGGGTATACTAGGTCTTGGTGCCTTGTGTTCTTGTAAGCCTTTACATGGGTAAATTATTAAGGCTTAAAGGAGGTCAATCACTTGTTTTTTTTCTTATGCTGATTGTTTTCCCCAGCATGGGTTTGAAATTTTATCTTTGGTAATTATTCTTTTGAATGTATGCAAACTACACTTTTGAGTGTTTTAGTGTTAATTTGATTTATGAAATCATTGTTATGACTATCCCCTCAAGTGATGATTCTATGAGGGCATGAAAAATGATAAATTGATGAGTCACTTGACACATATGACTAAATTGGGATAACTCTTTGTTTTACCCATTGTAATATATACCTATTTTTCTAGGCGTTTTGATCATTTTGATGAGCATTCATGGAAGAAAAAGGCTAAAAAATGCATTCCTATGGAGTGGTACAGCCATATAGGCCTTCTTGTGGAGTATAATAAATAATTTTAAAGGATCCATAAATACTTTAGATTCAATCTTGATCCCTACTGATTTTGACCATTTTGACTTGTTTTTAGTGGGTTTTTTACCCCATTTTTTATGATTTTAAGCTATTTTTGTGATTTTTTTTGGTAAAAATCCTAGGGTGGGATGAGTACACATTTTGTAACCATCACAATATGGGACAGTCATCAAATTATGTGATCATACCACCTAGGGTTGGTCGAACTCTTTTGGTTTCTATTCAAACCCAAAATGGGGCAAATGAGCTCATTTTTGCATTTTGCTTTCAAGAGTTTTAAAGGTAAGAGGTAGTATGGTGATTTTTTTGAATCAAATCTCAGCCAAAATATCTACCCAACAGAATAATATAGCCATGGGATGCAATATGCGGTGGATCCGGTGTGATACAGGTATAGGACACCTTTCCTCCTCTTCTCTATTTTAAGTGAAATCGTAATTTCTTTTTAATTTTTTATAATAAACACTAAATAATGGTTAATTAACCTTAATAAGAGTTAAATTTATGAATATTAGCTTTTATTTGTTATTTAAATGCTTGAATTTTCCATTTTATGCTATTTTTTATGCTTTTTAGGGCTATTTGTAGGGCTATTTTAGGGGCCAAATTGACCCTATTTTAGCCATTTTTGGAGATCGTCCATGGGTGGGACAGTCACTAATGTCCATCCCTTGGTGGTATTGTTACAAAATTTGGGACCGTCCTTGGGTGGGATGGCAAAAATTTGGGGAAAAAAAGGGCCCCTTTTTAGTCATTTTTTTGGTATTTTTAGACTCTTTCAATGCATTTTTTAGTGCACAAGTTGGTTGACTCTATTAGATAGTGAAGAGTCGATATAGGGTTTTGACTCTCTTTTAGGCCACCATAGACCTTTTTACTAAGGTGTATTTTTTATGGCTTTATTTCATTGGCCTAAAGCATGTTACATGGTTGGAGCCTATGGTGAGTGACCACACCTATTTGATTACATTGATAGACTTATGGGATGCTCACACTAATAATTTCCACCTAGCTATGGGGGAAATAATAGTGACTTTAGAGGACGTATAATATAATACTACATATTTTTATAGAGGGACATCCTATCATAATTCCTCCCATAGAGCGACGAAAGATCATGCTACGGAGGAACTTTGGGGACGTTGGGAGTAGGTAGCGATCGATCTTCTTAGTGGAGGGATACTAGTGGTATCATGGTTTGGGGCTGATATTCTTAATGTTAGGTATGCTTTGTTGATGACTTTGATCAAAAACATGCTACTTCTAGACTCTTCAGGCACCAGGTTCCCTTGGAACCTTATAGATTTGGTGTTCACCCTCGTGGAGTGTACAATGAAGAGCTTGTAGTGATGGCTTTGGGACCTACATTTTTAGCTCAGCTATATGATGAGTTGTATGAGATATAGTACCATGGGCATAAGGGATTGGGATGTATCTTCCTAATATAGGTTTGGGGATGCCAGCATATTATAGTAGATCAACCATTGGGACTGCCATGGACTACCCAAGTGGAGCTAGATGATAGGGATATTCGTTATGTGATGCTATGGAAAAGGGCACATGAGATAGGCAAAAGCCATTGATATTTTGGATAGGTTGATCACTATGTAGAGTATTTTTTATGACTTAGGGTATAAAAAATTACATAGAGACCCTACAGGGATTGTCCTGCATGGAGTGATGCTAAGACACAGCTATGCTAGATGCGACGAGGTAGGTGGATGATAGGGTGACATGGTATGGAGTGAGAGTTATTTACTTATGCTCATATCCTATGATGTGCACCAAAAATGCTCATATTTTGTACATATTTCTTGGATCAATATGCGGTTGTATAATAAGGATTGCGTACTTTTATGAATGATTATATAGATATTTGATATAATTATGCATGTTATCTAATTTGTGTGCTTTTAGTATGTTTTGTGGAATTGCAGTTGATTTAGTTAGATTTGGAATGGTCGAGGTCCTTTTGATGGACCTGACACTTTGTTTCATTGGGGTCAATGTAGAGAACATAGGCGCCTCCCTACAACCAGAAGGCACCAAGGGAACAAGTGCCTCCCTGCAATCGAAAGGTGCCAAACCAAAGATGAGTGCCTCCCTACAGTCGGAAGGTGCCACTTGAATCCAAGCACCTCCCTACAGTCGAAGGCACTAACAGAATACGAGCACCTCCCTGTAGTCAGAAGGCACCAAGTGAACATAGGTGCCTCCCTGCAGTTGAAAGGAACTGATTGAATACAAGTGCCTCCCTGCAATCGAAAGGCACCAAGTGAACATAGGCACCTCCCTACAATTGGAAGGCATCGATTAAATACAAGCACCTCCCTGCAGTCGGAAGCCACCGATTGCATACAATCACCTCCCTACAATCGAAAGGCGCCAACCAAAGGTAAGCACCTCCCTACAACTGGAAGGCACCGCTAATTCTTTGCCCATTGACTAGAGTTGAACGATGTGGACGATAACGATTGGTGTAGTTCCAGCTCTACATCATGTAGAGCTAATTTGGAGATAGCACCAATGTATCTGAATGTCTCACTGATGCTAGGTAAAGCATGAACCAAAATGAACACATCGCCATTAGAATAGAATGCCAAACGTTGATTGCATTCACCAGACTGTTCTAATTTAGTCTGGGAAAGATCGACTGTTGTAACTGCTTTTGTAATAGAAGTTTTGTGGGTGTGTTATATAAACACATGTAGATCATTCTAAGAGATAGAATTAATTAATAAAGATCTACTTTGAATTGCAGAAGATAGATTGTAATACATTGATAAATATATTCTAGTTTCAGAAGTTCTAAAGCACGTGTTCGATCGGGAAGAAGCTGCTGGAGCCTGGGCCCACTCCAAGCCAGTATTTCTTCCCCATTTCTTTTCTATTTATTTATCATTTTATTGCTTTCATAGAAATTTTCATGAGTTTGCTAGTTCCAGTATTTGCAGTAGGTTTATTTCCAGGAATGTGCATTTGATTTATTTTTGTAGATTTATTTCTGTTCTTCTTACGTAATTTATTGAGGAGTGTGGGAATGATTGACAACCATCTCAAGAACACCCCCCAAATGTAGGATTAGTAGATTCACCCTCCAGTGGTATTGTAGTAGCCTAATTCTGACTCTTCGCAAGTTTACGAAGCTCCCTGGGTTGATAATTAAATGCACGTGCATGTGACAAAAATAGGAAACCATTCACCTTGTTTGGCCCATAACATTTTGGCACCATTGTCAGGGAAGCGTCTTAATTAGATTACTTACAATACCCTGAAACATTCATTTGACTTTGCATGAGTTCTTCAAGAAGAAGACCTGACGGTCACTTTATAAGAACTAATCCATCAGAACCTAAGTCAACTGAGCATTTTGGATCTGAGTTAGACTCGCACGACCTACTAGCAATCCATTGGAGTGAGGAACCACACTTTGTGCAAAGTGTCACCTAATCTCATCAATAAGGGGAAGAACGAATCATCATAAATCCCCTATTTAAAAGGACTCCTCTAGAGAAATCCCTGTTGTGGAAGGCTGTGGAGGATCATACGATATCGCCAGATGACCTTAGAGCATTGAATCAGAAAGTTTTAAACGACCGAAAGGCCATAAACACTGCATTAGAAACCACATTTTCGAAAAAAATGGATAACAATGAAGTCTCATTTGGATTTAGTTTCCCAATAGAGGAAGGAGTAGGAGATACCAAAATGAAAAACATATCCCCTGCTCACCTCCCATCCTTCAGAGGACACCCAAATGAGGACCCTGACCTATTTTTATTCAAGTTTGATGTTTTGTGCAGGTCTGTGGATTACAAATCAAACATGTAGAAGTTGAAATTATTTCCTTCTACATTAGACGATGCAACTCTACGATGGTTCATTGGTCTGGGAGACAAACACATCACCACCTAGGACCAGATGAAGACGCTCTTTCTAGAGCAATATCAAGATTTTGGGAGAGCAAGAGACTCCAGGGAGGAGGTCCTGAGCATGACACAAAGAGAAGATGAGTCTCTCGAGGAGTATTGGGAGAGATTCAACTTTAATCTTCAATGGTCCCCTCACTCGAAGCTATCTGATAAGTCCCTCAAAAGCATCTTCTTGAGGGGACTTACCAATGAGTCACTGGAGGCTCTCAACATGATCTCTAGAGGTGATGTCTATCAACATGCCATAGACGACATTAGGCAATTATGCCAGAACTACTCGAGAAGGTGAGGCAAAATCACCGCCAAGACCATGAAGGTGACTGCTTTAGTCACCAAAACAAAAATAGGCAACATGTTGGAGGATTTGAAGAGCGAAATGCTCTCATCTCTAGCACTGCAGATGGATACGCTGCTGTTAGAAAAGAAGAAACAATAAAATGACGCAACATTAACCTATTTCTACCCAAAATGTAGAGGAAGGCACGCAAAGAATGCATGCCTCAAAAACAAGGTCATAGTATGCGTAGTTTGTAGGCTGAATCATAAAACTTGATTGTGCCCACAACTACCCAGTAACCAGGAAGCGATTGAGAGCATGGAGGCCTACTTCATAGGAAATAGGAAGAGTTGGCCACAGCCCCCCACGGGGAATATGCCAACTAGAATGCCATCATATGGAGGAGGGTCATACATGCACCAAGGACCCCCTCAACCACCTAATATGGGGTGGTGGGGACCGTCACCTTGGACGAATGCACCCCCAGCAGCATTCCCAAATTAGCAGCCATGGATGTCATATCCATATCTTGGGCAGCAGTGGAGAGGCCACAATGTGTGGAATCAGACTCCATAGAATGCAACTCCTGCTCACTTCCAACAGAACTTACCAGCATTGCCAACAGTGAGACCTGCGCAGCTACCAACACAACTGATAGCAAACCCGAACAACAGAGTAAATCAGTTGGCATACAACGTAGAAGGTGAGATGTATCATATGTACAATATTCAGCTTAGATCAGGTAGGTAGCTAGGAGTAGAGACACCACCTCTGGTAGAATAGGAGGAAGAAATGGTAGAGATACTTCCACTGGTAGAAGAGGAGGCAAAAATAGAGGAAACACCTCTGGTAGAAGAGGGAAAAGCACTTGAGAGATCGAAGACTCCATTTCCTAGCCGGCTACAAGAACAAAGAAAAACAACACAGCCAGAATTTGACATCTTGTCGAGCTTGAAGAATCTCACGGTGACAATCCCATTATTTTAAGTGATTCGAGATGTCCCCATTTACACCAAGGCAATTAGAGAAATGTGTCTAAGGAGACCGAGATGAAAATATTCCCAGACTATTAACGTCGTGGGTAAACTGGCAAATCTAATGATGGGTAGAACACATCATCCAAAGTGTGTAGACCTAGGTAGCCTAGTGCTGACCATAAAAATTGGAGTGCATTCCCTGTCCAACACATTGGTTGACCTCGGGGCAGCCATCAACGTGATGCCTCAAGAGACCATGCAGAGGCTGTGACTCACAAACCTGAAGCCCACCATGACAGTGCTGCAGTTAGTCGATCGATCAATCGTGTCACCGAAAGGAATGCTGGAAGATGTGATCATAACAGTTAGTGCATGGGAATATCCAGCTGAATTTCTAGTTTTGCAAACCAAGACCAGGCTGGGTGGTTACCTACTCATTTTGGGGAGGCCATGGCTGGCAACAGTTGAAACTTACATTAGCTATTGGGATGGACTAATGACCATATCCAATGGGAAAAATGTTAAAATGCTAACCATTTCACCGCCAGCTTAGTCTATGGACTCGAAAAAAGAACCCAGGATCATCGATCATGGAACTACGGAGTTGTCCATAATCCAGCCGATGATGACCTTGGAGGAGGTGGCAGAAGAAGATGAGGATGGTGCTATCATGGAGTTTCTCCATGGAGAATCATCCACCCCCACACCTAGATCACCGTTGACTGGCACCCAAGATCAGCACATCCAACAAATACATGTTGGACCAGGGAGGACATTAAACGTCAATAGTAGGTTGACGCCCACACAGTTTGAAAAATTGGAAGAGCTTCTGGTAAAACACCAACAAGCATTTTCATGGGACTACATAGACATGCACGACATCAGCCCAAAAATATGTACCCATCGGATTTATTTAGATGACTAGGCAACTCCTAGTCGACAACCATAGAGAAGGATGAACCCAGCAATGAAAGACATTGTCAGAGAAGAACTGCACAAAATTTTGGCTACCGAATTCATATATCTGATTTTTGACAGTGAATGGGTATCACCATTAGTGGTGGTCCCCAAAAATAATGGGAAATGGCCGATCTATGTGGACTACCGGGCATTGAACAAGGCGACTAAGAAAGACCACTTCCCGCTCCTGTTCATCGATTAGGTCTTGGACACACTCTCAGGAAGAAAATACTTCTCCTTTTTGGATGGTTTTAGTGGTTACAATGAGATCCAGATAGGGGAATAAGATCAAGATAAAACAACGTTCACTTGTCCATGGGGAAAATTTGCCTATAAGGTATTGCCTTTTGGACTGTGCAATGCATTGACAACCTTTCAAAGGGTGGTGCTTAGCATATTCTCTGATATGATAGGAGACAGGGTGGAAGTATACATGGATGACTTCATCGCCTATGGAGAAACCTTCGAGGAGACAATGACAAATCTCGAATGAGTGCTCGACAGGAGCAAGGAAAATCATTTGTCCCTAAGTAATGAAAAATGCTTTATGATGATGTAGGAAGGCATCGTGTTGGGATGCCACCTATCTGTAGAAGGAATAAAGGTATACAAGAGGAAGATTGAGGTCATCATAGACCTACCTAGCCCCAAAATGCAAAATGAGGTAAGAATTTTCCTTGGATCAGTCGAGCACTATTGGTGATTTATCACCAAATTTAGTAAGATTTCCAAACCACTGCACACCCTACTTTCCAAGGACGTAGAGTTCAATTGGATGGGAGATTGCAAAGAAGCATTCCAATTATTGAAAGAAAAATTGATATCTGCATCGGTCTTGAGAGGACCGAATTGGGCCATACCATTCCATATTTACTGCGATGCATCTAACAGTGTGATTGGAGCAGTCCTCAGGCAGAAATACGGTGAAGAATTCTATGCCATCTATTATGTTAGTAAAAACTTGGCGGGAGCGGAGCTCAATTATACAGTGACAGAGAAATAATTCCTCGTAGTTGTCCATGCAATAAACAAATTCAATCACTATATAATGGGATACAAGGTCTTCGTCCATACGGACCATGTGGCTATCAGGTATCTGATGAGCAAGCCAACCATTGGAGATAGAATTATCAGATGGTTATTGCTATTGCAAGAATTTGACATCACTATAGTCAATAAACTAGGCAAGGACAACGTCATGGCATATTTTCTATCTATATTGATACCAGCAGATCATCAAGCAGTGGAAGATCAGTTTTTGGATGAACATTTGTTTGCTATTAGTGAACAAACTCCGTGGTATGTAGACATAGCCAATTACTTGGCCATCGGAAGGACCTCACCTGCTCTCTCCTACAAAGAAAAATAGGCAGTCATAGAGAAGAGCGCATCATTCCTTTGGATGGATGCTCTCCTATTCAAAATAGGACGGGACCAAATTATAAGAAGATGCATAGCAGAACAGGAGTTTTCAAAAGTTCTCAAGGCATGTCATGATGAGCCATGCGGAGGACACTTTGCAGGGAAATGAACTGCCTATAAAATCTTGCAGGCTAGGTATTTTTGGCCCACTCTGTTTAAGGACACGACAGCATATACCAGCAAGTGTGACCAGTGCCAGAGGATGGGTAGACCAACCCACTGAGATGAAATGCCCCTACAGCCCTAGGTACACCTGGAACCTTTCGATAAAAGGGGCATGGACTTTGTGGGACCATTTAATCCACCTTCAATGAAAAGGAGGTTTATTCTGGTCTGCACATATTACGTCACCAAATGGGTGGAAAGAATGATCCCATAAAAGGAAAGAATGATCACCGATTTCTTATTTGCCCATATTTTCACATGATTTGGGGTTCCTTGAGAGATAACAATAGACCAAGGGCCCCAATTCACCTCTAAATTTATTGAGGAGCTGATGGAGTAGTATAGAGTTTGGCACAAAAAAACCACACCCTACCATCTGCAAGTGAACAGGAAAGTAGAAGTGACAAACAGGGAGATAGAAAACATCATGACTAAAACCATGCAGCAACACAAGAAATATTGGACCACACAGTTGTCGGAGGTAGCTTGGGCATACAACACCACATGGAAATCCACCATAGGATGCACACCTTTCCAACTGGTCTATGGAAAAAATGCGATGATGCCCGTCGAGTTAAAAATCAAAACTCTGAGGACGGCTTCAGAATTAAATTTGAGCTTAGACGAAGCTCAAAAACAAAGGATTCACCAGCTAGATCAGCTGGACAAAATTTGACAGGATGCTTTGCAGAGGACATAGATTATATAGAAGTAGAGAAAGAAGTGGCATGATAACCACATTAAGCTGAAGAAGTTCCAGGTAGGGGAATGGGTACTGTTTTACAATTCTCGGTTCCAGGAAAGGAAGGGTAAACTTATGCAGAGGTGGATGGGGTCGTATGAGGTGGCAGAGCTCATTAGGAATGGGGCGGTGCGCGTTAAGACAATTGACGACAACAACACCATGTTCATAGTCAATGGCCACCGACTACGCCCCTATAATACATCCAAAACATTATAGGTGGAATCTAGAGTAGGCATGGGGGAGACCCCATCTTGCTAATTCTGGACCAATATCTCACAGGTGAAATGGTGGGCACGAAAGTTCTCACCCAAATTTTTAGTTAGTTAATATAGTTTTTTTACTGTGTGTTTTTGTAGGGACGATGCCCGCATGCAAGCTGTAGGCATCCTAATCCAGGGCCTAACAGGCATGTAACATGTCTAACTGCCTTTATTTTCATTTCTTTTTTTGTTGCTTTTTGTAGGTGGAGGACCTGATAACACGAGGGATAGGTATCTGGGAAACTAGGCCTGATTTGGCTCAGCATTCCGACATCAGCTCGTAGATAGAATCTGGGCAGCATGAAAAATTGGGAAGGTTTGATCACCCTTTTTCCAATCAAATCACTGACCAGAAGAAGGTGCCTTACTGCACCCAAAAGGCGCCAAGACCAGAAGAATGCGCCTTACTACGGTTAGAAGGCACCGCATCCAGAAGAAGGTGCCTTAATACACCCAAAAGGTGCCAAAACAAGAAGAAGGTGCCTTACTATAGTCAGAAGGTGCCCATCCAGAAGAAGGTGCCTTACTACAGTCAGAAGGATCTCGTTCAGAAGAAGGCGCCTTACTACAGTCAAAAGGTGCTCGTTCAGAAGAAGGCACCTTACTGCAGTCAAAAGGTGCCCATCCAAAAGAAGGTGCCTTACTGCAGTCAGAAGGCACCCATCCGAGTTCACAAATATATATATATATATATATATATATATATATATATATATATATATATTTATAAAATAGGTGCCTTCCATGGCGAGAAGGCACCAGAGAGAAAAAAAAAATATATATATATATATAATAGGCACCTTCCGTGGCAGGAAGGCACCAAAAAAAAAAAAACGCCAGCCGAATACGCCTTCCAACATCAGGAAGGTGCATTCATCAAGCCGAATACCCCTTCCAACATCAAGAAGGCACATTCATCCAGCTGAAGACGCCTTCCAACATCAGGAAGGTGCATTCATCAAGACGAATGCCTTCCAACATCGGGAAGGTGCAAACTAGAAGGAGGCACCCCCCACATTGGGAAGATGCATGTAGGCAAGAGCGTCTCCCACCAATCAGAAGGCACCGAAAGGTGCATTTGTTCAAATACGAGCATCGACAACATTGGGAAGGTGCTACAAAGGCACCATCCACATGGGGATGGTACCAAAGAATGCCTCTCGCATGTAGCATTTACACCTATCAGATGCCTCGACCGAAATGAAGCATCACACGAATAAACAACATCAAATGACCATACCCCTCCCTCATGTCACAAGTCAACAAATCAGTGGCTACCACAACAACTAGAATGCCGAATTAGGTACGCGCATATTAAATCAAATATTTTATATAATTTTTTATAAATACACAATACCAAAAAAATACAATTGTCATAGAGATCGTACCCCCCATAGCCGAAAACACATGCCAATGAGAGGGTGCCTTCCATAACTATTAGGGTTAGGCATCTTTTCTATAAGAAGGCACCTTCCTAAAGAATGAAGGACAAAAAAAATACAGTAGAAGGCACCATGGGAGGAAGGTCTAAGAATCACGTGATCAAGAAAAATGAACCCAATGACATAGATGGGATCAGAGGGGCAGTAAAGACCCAATTCAAAGCCGAGGGGTGGCTCGAATACTACACACTGGTCAGTCAGGGCCAAGACATGGAGGTAGCTAGAGAATTTGCCACCTCTTTGAGGGGTGATGCAGCCCAAGTACGAGGGATGGAAATTCCAATCACCCCTGAGTTCATCTCACAAGAAACTGGATTGCCTCTCACGGGGGAATGTATATACAAGGGCGGAGTATTAAAAGTATACACTAAAAAATTGTTGTCGAGAGAAAATGTGTAGGTAGACAGGGAGGGGTTACTCAAAAATAGCCTACCCATGAATATGTGAAATATGTTTGAGCAAATTGCTCGATTATTCACATGCAATGGAAGTATACCCATCTGCACCTCAATCATGTGCACTTCCTCAATCACCTAGTGCATGGGAGGAAATTGAATATACCCTTCTACCTGGCAAGTGCTCTGAAAGACAAAGTGGCTCGATACTAGAAAAGGGCACCATCCGCCTTAGCCCACCATGGGCTGATATCAGCATTGGTTTGCCATGCAAGAGCACAAATATAGAATCGTGACACAGGGGGATATGGCGGCCAAATAGGGCAACACAATGTGGTTGCCAAATTAGGGCAAGGCAAAGCATCCCCTACAGAGGAGATAGCAAACATCAAGCAATTGGTGTTGCACTATTTTCTAGGAGTAGAGCAGTCACCGATGCCCAAAGACATAGAGGATATAGGGCATTCCCCAATGCCTGAGTATGAGGAGGAAGGAGCACCACTCACTGGTGGTGAGGATGAACTAGTTCCCAAGAGGAAACGTCTGCGATGATTCCTCTCAATAGAGGAAGAACAGAGTGACACAGAGATAGACGTTGTCACTTGAACCCTCTGAGAATTAATGAACCATAGCCCATGGAATGAAGGAAATTCTGGGAGCAATGACCATATCGATGCAGCCTTGGAGGAGGCGCTCAACTGTAAAACTGATTGCTAGATGGCATAGCAGATTTTGGAGGATTGCCAGAACCAGCATCAAAAGGAATTGGAGGAAAAGGACAGATGAATCACTTAGCTCGAGCAGCTAGTTCAACAGTTGCAAGAGGAAAATAAAATACTTCCAGATAGAATAATAACAAGACAGTAGGCATCCACGCAGACTGATTTTGTAGAAGCAGTGCCGATGAACTCTCCCACATCCACCGAATGAGTATTATCTTTGGGGGAGATTCATTCAGATGCCCAATAGAGTAGCCCAGAGGCAGGGGAGGATTCCTCTATTTTTAGGGGTGATAATGAAAGAAGTCCTACGATACCTCCTGTCATTGTCCTGAGTGACATAGAGCAGGATGAAGGTCCCCAATAGCAGATACGACCAGAGGATACAGAGGACCTCCCCAGGCCTGAAGAGGGAGAAGAGCCTGAGGGGTCGACACCAAGGAAGACAAGAGAATGAAGGATCACCCCCAGAGATAGTAGCACAACCGATCCTTTAGAGTAAAGAGAAGTCTCCAAAGGAGAAAGAAGAGACCCCAGTCGGAGCCGCCACATTTTCTGTAGAAGCTAAGGCAAAGAGGCCCAGGATAGCTCAACAGAAGGTGAAAGTGACCTTCACCGAGTTAGAGGAGGATGAATGGGACATGTAGCCATTCGTCGAAAGGCAAAAATATTTTGAGCGGCTGTGCAACAAAATGAAAGCAGCCAAGGAGGCCAGGAAGGCATCCTCAAGGATAAAAGGATATTCTATCATCTATGTCAATCCAGTAGAAGATAGCCAGTTTTGGGACATCTATGGTTCATCCCGAGGGTGGCCTTCCATGATGAGGAGGTACTTGGAACGGTGGGGAGTATATGGACCACAATTGGAGGCTGTTGCAATCACAAAGGAGAATTAAGGGCTTACCCCTGAAGTGGCCAGATTATAAAAGGCCCAAGTAGTGCCTTCTAGAGGGGATAACTCAGATATCCCTCTGGTAGAGGTCAAACCTCCAGACGCCGACCTCTGGCAAGCTGTCGAAGCTGCATTTCAATCGATAGGAACCATGCTGGCCAGACCACCACCAGTAGTAGCCAGAACAAGAAGGGGACAATTGATAGCCGTAGAGTCCCATAGGCAAAGGTGAACCACACCTTCACATGGCAGCACAAAAATATAGACTCGAGCCACAGCGGTAGCCGAATCCTCCAATATATGGCGACGATGAGAAGTCTGAGGGCTACCTACAGTTTGGATGCCACGAGGGCATGGCATATGTTAGGCGTGGGGGGATGATGAGCACCAGAAATGCTCATATTTTGTACATATTTTTTGGATCAATATGCGGTTGTATAATAAGGATTGCATACTTTTATGAATGATTATATAGATATTTGATATAATTATGCGTGTTATCTAATTTGTGTGCTTTTAGTATGTTTTTTGGAATTGCAGTTGATTTAGTTAGATTTGGAATGGTCGAGGTCATTTTGATGGACCTGTCACTTTATTTCATTAGGGGTCAATGTAGAGAATGTAGGCACCTCCCTACAACTGAAATGCACCAAGGGAACAAGCACCTCCCTATAATCAGAAGGTGCCAAACCAAAGATGAGCGCCTCCCTACAGTTGAAAGGCACCACTTGAATCCAAGCACCTCCCTGCAGTCGAAAGGTGCTAACAAAATAGGAGCGCCTCCCTACAGTCAAAAGGTGCCAAGTGAACATAGGTGCCTCCCTACAGTCAGAAGGCACCGATTGAATACAAGAACCTCCCTGCAGTCAAAAGGCACCAAGTGAACATAGGCGCTTCCCTGCAATCAAAAGGCACCGATTGAATACAAGAACCTCCCTATAGTTGAAAGGTGTTGATTGCATACAAGCGCCTCCCTACAACCGAAATGCGCCAACCAAAGGTAAGTGCCTCCCTACAACCAAAAGGTGCCATTGATTCTTTGCTCGTTGACCAAAGTTGAACGACATGGATAGTAGCGGCTAGTGCAGTTCCAGCTCTACATCATGCAGAGATAATTTGGAGATAGCACCAACGTATCCGAATGTCTCACTGATGCTCGGAAAAACATGAACCAAAATGAACATGCCGCCACCAGAACAGAATGCCAGACATCGGTTGCATTCGCCAGACTGTTCTAATTTAGTCTGGGAAAGATCGACTATTGTAATCACTTTTGTGACAGAAGTTCTACGGGTGTGTTATATAAACACACACAGATCGTTCTGAGAGATATATAGAATTAATTAATAAAGATCTACTTTGAATTGCAAAAGATAGATTGTAATACGTTGATAAATATATTCCAGTTCTAGAAGTTCTAAAGCACGTGTTCGATCGGGAAGAAGCTACTGGAGCCTGGGCCCACTCCAAGCCAGTATTTCTTCCCCATTTCTTTTTTGTTTATTTATCAGTTTATTGCTTTCATAGAAACGTTCATGAGTTTGCTAGTTCCAGTATTTGCAGTAGGTTTATTTCCAGGAATGTGCATTTGATTTATTTCTATAGATTTATTTTTGTTCTTCTTACGTAATTTATTGAGGAGTGCAGGAATGATTGACAACCATCTCAAGAACACCCCCCAAACGTAGGATTATCATATTCACCCTCCAGTGGTATTGTAGTAGCCTAATTCCAACTCTTTGCAAGTTTACGAAGCTCCTTGGGTTGATAATTAAATGCACGGGCATGTGACAAAAATAGGAAACCATTCACCTTGTTTGGCCCGCAACATCCTACAACAATTTGGGCTACACCAGGGGTTACCTAGTGAGCTTATTATCTATCATTATTGATGGGATGAGAAGAATCTTGTCTAGCCTATTATGGAGGTATTAGGAGAGGAGTCATATCCTGTGGTAGAGGTTTCTAAATTGGATGACATCGATACTACAAAGGAGTATGACTCTTGGTGGGTTACATTATAGTGGTGAGGAGAGGGGCCACTATGAGGAGATGTAGTTATGGTAGTAGATGAGGTAGCTAGGGTTTCTCTAGAGGAGGGTCAGGATGAGTCCCCAAATGATAAGGAGGCAGACATAGGTGAGCGATATGTGCATCATGTAGTAGAGTATAGGGTGGAGTTCATTGAAGTATAGGATCCACTAGAATTTTATGGGGAGGACCTTGGGTATTAGGGCATGTAGGCATAGTTACCAACATGATATGCCACAATTATAGAGTTATAGGGTGATCTCAATAGGGTGATATGGGAGTCTACAAAGGAGAGAGCTCTACTAAAGGAATAGGTATAGAGTGCATAGGCTAATATGAAGAGACATGTAGCTTTGATAGCTACTCTTTAGGCATAGGTTGGAGTACAGAGCCCTAGCCATGGGGAATCTAGTAGTAGTGAGGTAGCTAGGATAGGGAGGAGATGGCACATCTTCAAGGTTTAGTGGTGACCTACCAGACTCAATTTTGAGAAGATCAAACATATACTGACATGTTGGAGGATGAGATAGTGTGCCTTAAGGGGCACATACCATATTGAACATAGGCCATTAGATCATAGTAGAGTCAGAGGACTAGTACAAGATAGTTGTATTCATGGATGAGACCTCCTAGTTCTACACGAAGGTCATATAGGATAGGTGGGAGTATATTGGGGAGCTCCAGACAGACCTATATAGAGAGTAGAGGAGAGAGTCACGATGCTGGTCCTACATAACCATGGCTTGAAGACTCTGATAGCTCTTTTTGGATTTTTGGTTTTTGGAGTGTGAGGTCTAAGGACCCATGTTTATTGTAGCCTACAAGAAGCTTATGGACTATGATGTAGCTTTTTATTTCAGATATATGTATATATATATATATATATATATATATATATATATATATATATATATATATATATATATATATATATATATATATGAGTTTTTTGTTGTCATCATGTAACACTTTTACTGCTTTATGATATGTATGCTATGTTATGCTTATGATGTTTTTGATGAATGTCTTAACATGGATGCATGTATTTATCCTATGATGTGATTTTATGATATGGATATATTTATATGCATGACACAATGGATGATTTATTTATTTTTGTATGATGTATTATGATGACTATTTGACATATTATATGCTAGCACCATAGACTGTACAAAATGCATTTTACCATTTTTATGTTTATCTATGACACTATGTTATGTCATATGCAAATGCATACTAACAAATAGGTGATAATGTGATGCAAAATGGAATAAAATAAGGTAATATGATATGATATGTTTGGGAATTTTTAGGAGACTCAAACACTCTAGTTACCTAATCAAAATTGTATAATAACTATGCCAAACTTTTTAACAAGGTATAAATTTTATAAAATAACCAAGATAGTCAATATCCCTGTGTGTGCATGTGAGTTCATTACTATGATAATGCTTAAACATTACTCTAGTTCCAAATAGGATTCATTCAACCCATCTATACTAGATATCACCCTACGAGTCTCATTATCCTGAGTTTTGTACTTAGTTAGATTAGACCACTAGGTAATATAGGCTACAAAAAGCTAGCTCATCCACATGCAAAAATTGGTCTAGACATAAGCAAGTTGTTTATGTGATAGAATTATCATCATGCGTAAGGATATCGCCATTGCAAAGTAGGCTATCCACCAAACCTATAATGAGGATCACCTTATGGTTCTCTAATGCTAAGAATTATACAGATTCAAGTTCAAGACTCCCTTATTTTATTTTATATTTGTATTTTTCAAGAGAGTGTCTCATTTTTATTATGGTGAGCAAAGTATTTTGGTAGTGGTGAGAACCACTGTTTATTTTGCATTTTATAATAGTAAAAACCACTATTTATTTTTGCATATTGTGAAGTGATAATAATCACTGTTTATTTTTCTCTTTGGATACTTGCCCCAATTTGGTGTGAAGCAAGGGATTTTGATAATTTTGGGTAAGGAGGAACTTGTCATTTTTTCAATTCTCAACATATTTGAACCATTCGCATAGAGAGATGAGTGAGATAAACTATTTTGCTTAAGGTAACCTAGACCACTTTGTAGGTTTCATATTTCCTTGTGCTAAACTTGGATTTATTAATATGAAAATATGTTGGTATTTTGATGTATACTAGGCATAATCTAAGCAAGATTCTACCTTCTAAAAATCATGATAGCTTTCTAAAAAATCTGAAAAGAAAACTAGGTATGGCTAAGTGACCTAAAAACCTAACTATGTCTTATAATCAATGGCTAAGTAATGGGAAACAGACACATAATATGGAGTGTAAATATAAAAGTAAATGATATATTGTAAAAAAGTAGTAGAATTGACTTTCAACAAACTTGATTTTGATAGATGTCTAATGTACATACCTGGTGTTGGAAATTTAAGATCAAATATTTTAACAATGCATAATGCAATTTTGAATATGCCTAATGCAAATGATGTGAAAATGCAATGCAATGCAATGCAATAATTTTGTGTTTTTGAGATTTTAATTATATTTTTGTATTTTTGATATATATTGTATATACAAGTTTACCAATGGGCTTAATGGATGTCATTGAGGATTTTTAGGTAACCTAGATGGTCGTAGACCACATAGGGGTATTTTATGGTGACCAAAGGGTTTATAGATACCTTTGGGGCATTTTGGATTGACCTAGATATTCATAGACTACCTAGGGGCATTTTTTGGTGACCAAAGGGTTTATAGATACCTTTGGATAATTTTGTATTGACCTAGATAGTCGTAGATTTCCTAGGGGTGTTTTTGGATGACCTAGATGGTCGTAGACCATCTAGGGGTATTTTTGGATGACCTAGATGGTCATAGACAACCTAGTGGCATTTTTGGGTGACCTAGATGGTCATAAATTGTCTAGGGGTATTTTTGGGTGACCAAAGAGTTTATAGATATCTTTAGGGTATTTTGGATTGACTTAAATAATTGTAGACCACCTAGGAGAATTGTTGGATGACTTAGATGGTTGTAGACCACCTAGGGGTATTTTTGGGTGACCTAGATGATTGCAGACCACCTAGGGGTGTTTTTAGGTGTCCAATGAGTTTATAGGTACCTTTGGGGTATTTTGAATTGACCTAGATAGTCGTAGACTTTCTAGGGATATTTTTGGTGCTCTAAGCATGGAAAGATTATAGATGAATAATATTCATTGGTTTAGGCTCTTCACTTCCTTTTATAGATGCTAAATGATAAGGTCTAGGTCCAATCTAAATTGTAATGATGAATGGACCTAACCAGTTTACCATAAATTTATCCTGTAGATGGGGTGGCAAATTTGATTTTTATTGGTTATCTTTTAGAACAAAATCACCAACCTGAATGTCTCTCTATTGTACTTTCATGTTGTAAGCTCTTTTAAGGTGTTCCTGATAAACATGTAAATGCTCAAGAGCATTGCCACGTCATTCATCAAGCAACATTAATTGATATAAATGAGCTTGCCTAGTGGTATCATCATCAATGAATTCCTACTTGGAAATGTGCAACGACAGAATCTCTAACTCTAAGGGCATGATAGCCTTAGCATCATACACTAGTGAAAATGGAGTTGCCCCAGTGGGCATACAAATGCTAGTGCGATAGGCCCAAAGAGCAAGAGGTAATTGATTGTGCCAATATTTTTTATTTTACTTAATGGTTTTCTTCAAGATGGCAACTATTATCTTATTTTATGCCTCTTCTTACCCATTGGATTGTGAATAATAGGGCATGGAAAAATTGTGCTTTATGTTATACTTTGTTTTTAGTGCACGCACATCCTTATTTTTGAAGGATTTCTCATTATTCGATATTATTTTGGATGGAATACCAAAACAACATATGATGTTATGTAGCATGAACTTCGTGATGTGAGGTCCAGTCGTAGTGGTAATGGGAATTGCTTCCACCTATTTTGTGAAGTACTAAGTAGCCGTTATGATAAACATGTGATGGCCTAATAAGGCAAATGAGATTTTCCCAATTAAATCAAACCCCCATTATGCAAATGGCCAAACTGATTGAATTGGTTATAAGGCCTATGAATGTATGTGTGTAAAATTTGTGTGATGTTGACATTTTATGCACTTCTTTACATAAGCATAGCAATATTGCTCTAAAGTTTGCCAATAATAGCCCATGCGAAGAATTCACGTAGTGATGGCCATGCCACTAAAGTGACCACCACATGTACCATTGTTTTCTTGGGTAATGGCCCAAGATGACTCCTTTGAGTCTAAGAAATGAAGTAGAATACCTTCATACCTCTAACGATACATTATATCTCCTAATAAGACATACTTTGAAAATTAAATGCTCACTTTGCAACATGCAAAAATCCAGGAGGAATATTTCCCAGTTTTAAATAATCTTTAATTTGTATGGCCCAATATTCTTTTGAAGAAGCCTCAATTGTATGAAATGTGTGATCCTTTTGATATTATTATCTTACAAATATTGATTGAGAATGAACTTGGAGATATAATTTTGTGCTAGTATCAAAATAATTTTGAGGTAACAGAGTCCCCCATATGAAGTTATTCAAATAATTGTGTAGTTGAGAGAACTATTCATGTAAAGGTTCAATCTAAATCATGTGGACATCTGGTGTGGCATTATGCTCATCACGCTTAGTCACAGATTACACTAGTATTTTCACCTAAATAGTCATGATGTCATATGAAGGGTTTTGTGGGATTAGAGACCCTAAGGAGGTCATCGTGTCTACAAAATTATTAGATGAACGAGGGAGTGCATTAATATCATACCACTTAAAATTTACCAAAATTTTATCCATTAAGGATTTATAGGCTTGCAATAATGGGCACCTACACTGGAATATTCCTTGAACCTAATAAACTATGAGCAAAGAATCACCAAAAATATTTAGCTTAGTTACTTTCATGGCGATTATCGTTTGAAGGCCTAGGATGAGGGCTTCATACTAGGCATTTTTATTGGTGCACAAGAAATCAAGTTTAAATGAAAGAGTTATGTGAGCCTCTTGCAGTGTGAAAAACATGATACCTATGCCACCCCCTTGCTCACACTTAGAACCATCAAAAAATAGAGTTATGTTAGCCTTTGGCTCAGGCTCTTCAGAATCAGGTGATTCTTAGACATGAACACTCCATCATCTAGAAGTTCTATATTCAGATGCTGGTCATCCTAGAGGGGAGCCTCTAATAGTTGATCGACTATGAACTATCCTTTGATTGATTTTTTTCCAATGAACTCTAGGTCAAGTTTCATCAGTAACATTATCCATTTTACCATGCTACTATTGTGATATGTTTGACTCATAATGTATCACAATGTATTTTCCATAGATACTACATACATGGTATTATTGAGCATGTAATGGCATAACTTTTTGGTGGTAAATACCATAGCTAAGCATAGCTTCTCAACGTTTGCATATTTTATTTCATAACTAACTAGTGTATGGCTAATATAATATGTAGTATGTTCTTTATGAAATTCATTCTTTTGGGACAACATGGTGCCCAATGCCAACTTAGTAGCTGAGATGTAAATATAGAATGACACTCCTAGTCCCAGAGGAGCTAATACAATCAACAAAGCTATGTATTTCTTGATATCATAAAAGGCATCTTGACATTCCTTGTGCCAATGAAATGAGACCCCCTTGTGTAGCAACCTATTCATGGGTTGACACTTATCCGATAATTGTGCTATGAAGTATTTTATGGATGTGACATTTCCTTGCAAGATGTGTAGCTGCTTAATGTTTGTGGGGGGAGGAATTTATAGGATTACCTTCACCTTATTTGGGTCTACTTCTATGCCTCACTTAGAGACTATTAATCCCAAGAGTTTACTAGATATGACACTGAATTCACACTTCTTGGGATTTAGCCTAACATTATGCTCAATGAGGCAATCTAGAACTTTGCAAAATATATTAACATGCTCATGGTGCAATAGATATTTTTCCAATAAGTCATCCATGTAATCTTCCAAAATATTATGCATATAGTCATGGAATATATATGTCATGGCTCATTGGTAAGTGGTGCCAGTGTTCTTAAGGCCAAAAGGCATGATCTTATAACAAAATGTCCCCCAAGGAATTGTGAATGCCATTTTCAATTGGTCTTCTAGATTAATATGAATTTTATTATATCCAAAGAATCCATACTATAAGGGATAAAATTTATTGTCCTATTGTGGAATCTACCAATGTATCAATGTTTGGTAAGGGAAACTCATACTTAGGACTCACTTTGTTGAGATCTCTAAATTCAGTTTAAATACAAATCCTTGCATTAGGCTTCTTGATGGGTACCATGTTTGAAACCCATGGTGAATAGTCTATTGAGATGATGAAGTTAGCGTCCAACATATTTTGCAATTCATATTTCAATATTAAGGCTATTGTTAGGTGCATCTTACGTAAATTTTTCTTAACTGGTTTGATCTTTGGGTCCAATATAATATTATGCATGACTAGATTTGGGTCCAGTCTTGGCATGTATTTATAAGACCAAGCAAAATATTTTATCATTTCTTTTAAGGATTTGGTGAAATCATCTTATTCAAATGGGGATAGAACTTCCCCTAACTTGATAATATGGGGATTATCGAGATCTGTATTGATATCCATATCAATTATTGGATCAATTGACATATGAGACCCCTCTTCCAACTAGTGTGGAGTAGGGATCAAGCGAATGTCATCAACTAGGTTTGCTTCATGCATAGGAAATTTAGTCTCAGCCTTACCTTAAAAAACATTTTGAGTAGTTCTTGGAGAAAATTGAAATGGTTATAACATTTCATCGTAAGGCCCATACTTTGATAGCGATGGGGGAGAATCTCCTCTATCAAATTCAATTACCTCAAGTTCGAGGTGCAACGACTTTGACGGATAATTCAAATTTCTCAGTGGTGTAGTTAAATCTATGGAAATAATGTTTATGGATACATGATCTCCCTTCCAAGGGTGAGTGGGTCTAGATATTTGACACAATATTTGAACATGCAGGGGCAGTTCTAGTGGAAATTGAATGAATGGTGGTGGCTGATGCAAAAGAGGGTAAGCTTGCTCTTCAAGAAAAAAAAGCTAAAATCAGATAGGGTCTTTAATGGGTAATAACATGTAGAGATAATACTCATATTCATCATCTAAATGGAACACTCACTCATTTTCATAATTCGATCTTGGATATTTTATGGGTGCTATGCCATAGTATTCTTCATCATAGGCCATCCATTTGTGAGGAGGACCTTAATCCTCTTCCTCACTGTCAGATTGCAAGGTATGCGAGCTCTCCCCTATTTCATGAGGTTTGGCAACACCACTTAATAACCCTTGATTTATCATGTTTAAATGAAAATAATATCCTAATTAATGAACATGATTCGGATTGGCATATGGATCACGTGCGAGCTTATCCTTATAACTTAGACATAAGTGTTCTAAATTGTCCATGAGAACATACATCAATACAAGCTTATTATATCCCAACCTAGATTTATTATAAGGTAGCTAATATTGGGACTAACATGGAACACAAGTACCCTACTCATATAAACCAAAACCAAAACCATACCAATTACAACGATGTAAATACCGTAATGTATAATTGATATTTGACATATAATTTATGTCCTCATTAAAAAGTTCATCATCTTCTTATTTCTCAAGAGTTGGCAAGGTTCCATACTCTATACCCCCATATATAAAATTATTTTGATTGGATGATAGGCCAAGAGGCATGATGCTACTTATGGAAATATAAGGTCGCCCCATATCTTGCATTGTATCTATAGATGGAACTGTTATGACATTTCTCACTAGATATTCTCATATCAGTATACTAGACATATGCACTATGACCTGGGACGGTGAAGGTGGATGATATGTAAGTGAGGCTTGATATGACTCAATATGAACCTCTTGAGATGATTCCTCATTTACTGAACAAGGAATATCTTCTATGGATATGGTGGAAATTATAGGTGGGCTCTCATCAATTGGTCTCTTCGACATGTTGCTCGATGGAGGATCTGATGATGTCGAAGGTATCTCTAAAGCTATCAATGATGATTATGGCATGGATGAAGATGTATATGGTGAAATAGAAGGTAATGGAAAATTAGGTAAACCTTGAATAGGTGTGTTCAATTGGAAGTCTATATGAGTCGAAGGTAATATCAACTATGGCATTTGTTGCACCATATTGTAGTACTTAAAGGGCTCTAGATCTACAGAGACTACGTGCACTTGCCCTTGATAAGTGTATTTGAGACATTGATGTGCAATGGATGAGACACAGTTCATATCACAAATCCAAGGTCTACCCAGCAATATGTTATAGGCCATATCACCCTCCAACACATGACATAATGTTGATATGGTTTTGCACCCCACCTAAATGGGTAGGACTACAATACCAATGATAGAGCATATTGTGTCATTGAATGCTCAAAGGGTGTAATGGGATGCAACAACATGAGATGCTAGAAATACTAGGTATTTTAAGGCTTTAGTTATTATGATATTTCTTGACAAACCAATGTATATGAGCACTCTTTTGTATGGTACATTATTTACACATGCAATGATGTGAAAAGGAGGATCTACCATGTCACTTGCTATTGCCTTAAGCTCATGCTCATGGAATGTTATTACTGGTTCTTGGAACTGTTGCACATAACCCATAAAATCAATGAAGGATTTAGACTCCTATGGTTGCAAATCTATTAACTTTAGAATATCCATCAAAGCTTACCTATGTGGAGGGGATTGTTGAATTATCTTATAGATGGACAATCTCACTGATGTTGTCCTCAAGCTCTGTGCAATATTGCTCTTTATTTTTAGTGTTGGCCTAGGTGGAAGGCCTTGTACTATAGGTGGTGTAGGCTACAACATATATGGAATATCACTTGAAGCTATGGGTGGTGCAACTTGGCTTGGATGTCATATATTCTTCGTCATAATACTAACCATCCCAATATACCCTTGTAAAGGGGGCATTGTCTTCACCTCATTCATCAATTTAGTAGGCGTTGCTTGTACCTCATGAGTTGGTAATGGGTCCTTGAATATACCCATCTATTGATTATTAGGGGCTAGTGGAGAATCCACTTGAAGCTCATTCCTCTCAATCATGTCCCATACTAGGTGCTTAAAACCATAGCATGTTGGTAAATCATGGCTACTTTTTCGATGATATTTACAGTATTAATCATCTCGACATCCCATAGGCTTTGCTTTACCTATATCCAGATCGATAGATTTGATATATAGAAGATTAATCATTTTTGCAACCCACAAAAATCGAATAGGGAATCCATGGATTCAATGAAAGAAGTAAACTATCACTTAGAGTTATGTTGTTGATTCTATCCCTAATTTTCTTGACCATTACTATTATAGCTCGTAGGAGGAGATTGGGTCTAATAGTTTAACTTTTGAGGAGGCATCACTTGTGTAGGCCCATGGATATTTATGACCACTTGATTGACCATTTTTTGGCTTTTAAGATGCCATACTACTTTTAGTATTCTTTGTCCACTCCTTTCGTGAGGCTTGGCTATTTCTTCCTCTTGGATTTTTATTTCCTCTATATTCTAGCCTATGCTAGAGCATCTTCCAAGGTGGAGTATTGTTGTATTGCAATATTAAAGATATGAGTTTCAAGAAACTCTTTGAAAAACATTCGATTTAACTTAGACACTAGCAATGGATAAGGTAGCTTAGACAAAAGTGTCTATCATGTTCTATATTCAGTGATTGACTCATAATCGTATTGCTTTAACCCTGTGAGGTCAGTTAATGTCACCTTTATTTTGGTATTAAAGGCAAAATGTTCCAAAAATGCATCAATGAATTGTTCAAATGTGTAGATGCTATGTTTTGGAAGTTTGTGAAACCAATCGATTGTAGGACCAGAGAAGGTACTTAGAAAATTTTTTAGGAGCAATGCATCATTGTCTTGTATGCTAAAGCACAAATTTAAAAATCTAGTAACGTGCCCCCAAGCATCTTCTTCCCCTTTAAATATATCCAACTTTGACATTTTGAAATTATTAAGGTATATCAAGGAAGGAATGGATAGGTGTAGCGGTTGACTCCACAACTAACACAAGGTGGGTTTTTGAATCCCAGTCCCCATTGTTTTACTCTATATTTTTTTCATACGTTCAAGCAATACTTGATACGCATCCAAGGATTTGATTTTCTCATATTTATTTTGAACATTTAGAGGTGGATGAGGGATATTAAGTGGATGTTGAGGTGGTTTATTATCATCATCCACACCTCCAAAAGGTACTTCTACATAATCCTCATTTTATTCCAAGTCATCGTAAGCCCCATAAGGTGTTTTTGGGAGTGGCCTACAAGGAGGAACGAAAGCCTCTTGAAGGTGATCTATATTTGGCCTACAATATACATTTTGATTATGTCTAGAAGGTCTAGGTGGCAACATTTGGTTAGGTCTAGAAGACCTATATTTTTGTAAATTAGGTTGCCTCGGGCGAGCCTTTGGTCTACATGTACTTGGAGTAGGAACCCCATTATGCAAATTCTCTTGAATCTATCATTCAATTTTTTCTCTCTTTAACTTCTATCGCTGCTCTAAGAGATCTAGGTGTTTCTTATCAAACCTAAGTTGATTAAACATGGCCTAGTGATCATCATACCTCTTTACTAAATGAATCATATGATCATATATATTAGATCTAGGTGCCCTAGCATTGTTAACCTATTATCTATCTTGTTCAGGAGGGTTCGTGAGTTCTACTATGTGTTTCCCTCTATTGAGATAAGCCATGTTGACCTCATGTTTCCTTATAAACTAGTGTTCTAGGTACTCTATAGGTGTAGAAGCACACCATGCTTGTATTGAATAATGTGACCAAGAGAATCATGATCATTCTTGGGTCTTCCCTTGTAAATGAGTAAAGGTAGAGAAAAACTAGTTTACCCACTTTAGTGAGTATCATACTCATCCTGATGTTGATACCTAGGGGTAGGGTGATTTGAAAGCATTATATGATCATTCAACCCTATCCTAGGTGTGCACTCTTGCTCTTGCACACGAGTGTGCAAGATAGATCGAACAGGCACGTGAATGCATGGTATTTTTGTATTGGGAGGTGCCTCATTACATGGTTGCTCTTCTAAAAATAAGGCATTAGAAATATCATATTAGGGAAATTATTTCCCAAATTTGGACTGTTACCTATGGGGGTACCCCGTATAGTAGTCCCTTGTTGGCTAGGTTCCCTTATTGCTATTTTAGGACTAACCATTTATTCATCTGCCACTCAATGATTAGGGATATGATTTCCTAAGTTGGTACTATTGCCTATGGGGGTGCCCCATATAGAAGTCCCTTGTTGGCTAGGTCTCCTTTCATCATCTCTAGGGCCAGGAAGAGTAGGTGGTCACCAAGGAGGTATGACCATATCCTTGGGATCGAGGTGAAGATGCTCTATGTCCTCTTACTTACTCCCCATAATGTCCACCCTTAAATGGTCTTGGCTACAGGTATATACCATAGCTATGTATTATAGACTTCTATATGATTGTGTCCTTTACAATTTTCATGAATTTGAAATAAACAAACAATAGAAACACACGAGAATAGAAGTGATTATCTCTTTTAAGTTTTAAATGTGAATCCCTAAATTGTTTGTTGTGTTTCAAGATTTGTTGCTTTTGTAAAAAAAATATTTTCACGTGTTTGATTTTTTTTTATGTAATATTCAAAATTTTAAGTGGTTTTCACCTATACACTCACATATCAACAACTGGTAATGAAATTTTGGTTACATAAACCAACCAAATTATGGAGATGAAATCTATACCCGATTAGGGAGCATAGGTCCTGTCAATCCTCACCTAGCACCCCGTGCGTAGTGATACACACCTATAAATAATAATGCATGCTAGTTTGCATAGTTAGGATAGATCTTGGATTTAGTATTGGCCAATAAAACAAGGTTCGATCGAGTTGAGCCAACAGGTAGAAATGACTACCACCATCGTTGAACTATACTAGTGGTTGGATATGACTTCCAACTCACCAGAATTTAAATGCCACATGGTGTGTGTGATTACTTTTAAAATGATTTAAATAAAACAATAAAGTACTCAATTATAATTAACTAAATGCATGAAATTGTGTTTTTCTTTTGTAATTTTTAGTATGTATAAAAGGAAGCTACAAAGATTGACAACTTATATGAAACTTAACCTTTTTAGTAAGTTACAAGCAGGCAAACCAAATAAAAAGAATAAAGAATATTATTCCTTTTCCTATTTCTATTTATTTTTTTAATGCAAAATTTAGAGAGATGTAATATAACCTTCCAATGCACACAAAAGACAAGAAAAATTGAAATTATAGCTATTTGAAACAACATAATTACAAATTGAAGGTTCAAAAAGGTGTATGTTTTGACCTAAAACTTGTTATTTTTGCAAATTTTCATAGAAAACCATTGGTTTTGTGACCATACCTAGGTGGTATGATTGCCAATTTGGGTTTCATCCCTATGTGGAACACCTGTGCAGCCGTACCTAAAAGTTTCAACCAACAATTTGGGGTTCGTTTCTACTTAGAATGATCAAAACTACAACATACAAAATAGAAAAAGGAGGTCAAAATTAAAAAATTCAAAGGGGATAAGGGACATACAATCCTACCATGATCACCACTGAAGAAGCACAAAAAATGGTATGCCTTGGGGTTCGTTATTGAAATGTAAAAGCTGATTTAAACAAGATTCAAGGGGAAATGTGCTTAAAGATATAAATGTCTAATCTATTGTAAAATATGGTTTGTTTGAGGTAAAAATGGGGGTTTATCCTTATATTTTATTAATCCATAATATTCAATAAGATTTCAATACATCCCCTTGATGACTTCATGATTTGATACATCTCAATTTACAATTTTACAAAGGGATCAAATCCCTCCATGAGCTTGATGGTGTGTTCCAGTGTTCGTCTTGCAACCTACAATTGAGAGCTAATCTTAGGCCTCTCTTGATGTACCTCTTAGATCCTACCTAATTCCTAGAATACCTAAACTTACACATAAGATATTGAAATGGATTAAAAGCATATGCATTTTTGAATGGAAAACCTTGAAAAGAGTGCAATAACAACCATAAATCTAATTTGTAACAAACCAAAACTACTCTAAATGATATGCAAATTAAGTATGATGTTATCTAGATTATTTTAGGAATATCTAAACATGAATCAAAGGTAAATTTGGAGCAAAACCTGCAACCATTCCAAGTAGGAGCAACTAAGGCTTCAATCATGAAACTTCAAATTGACCCATAAAAACTACTCAAAACTTGACCAAAATTTAATGCAAGGCTAATATAAACATTTAGAAATGATCTATGGTGGAATTGCACCAAAATTTCTAACTATTTTGTGACCATACCCAGAAGGTGCAATTACCATTGTTATCCATCCTAGGGTGGGACATTTACAAAACTGAGTGGAATTTACCACCAATCCCAAGAGGATTTGGTTTGGAACTCTCCTAAATATTGTGTCAGAAAATATGGTCAAGTTGCTCTCCAATTTGACAGGTTTTGGAATGGAATGGGCATATTTTGGAATACCCCTGAAAGCACCTTTGAATGAAGAGGGTTTCAAGGAAAATACTAGGTAAAATGCAAAGCAAAAGTGAGGATAGAATTGGGCAGCACTTCGTGGTCTATGCTTCAACTCTTATCTCCTTGAAATTGGGTGAGCACACCTTAATTTATAGCCCAAATAGGTCACAAGAGGTAAAGGGGCAAGTTTTAGCATGCAAGGAATGTGCTACCACTTGTCAAATCCCTTACCATGCACTGGTTAAAGAGGTTGCCCATTTGGGGTCTCCAATTTAGAGTCTCTAATTTCTATGATAGCCTCAAAAACAATTTTGGATAATTGGGAATGGAAATGGTAGGAATTGATTGTCATTTATTGCACCCTTTAAATTTTTCAAGGTCAATTTGGGGACCTTCCCACCCAAGGATAATTTTGGTGATCGTCCTTGGGTGGGATGATCACTTTATGTGATCATCCCAAGGTGGGACGATCATGAATATGTGACCCAAAACTTCCCAAAAGTGTTATGGAGCCTTATATTACCGTAAATTTTACCCAATTGTGGGCCCTATGATGTTGATAAGAGTGGCATAAGTGGCACATTAGCAGTCTTATCTAATTTACATGATTTTAGTGTCTACAAGGATAGGTGGATATTTTTAGGTATTTTGTGGATTCGCTTAACAACCTAGATATAATCACTAGAGAGGCATGGTCCAATGCTATTGCAATGTATGAGGCTACAACCATGTTTCTCTCAGAAGAAGAAGTTGTAGAAAAGGAGACAATGGATCAGACTGCCAGAGAAAGTAGCAAGCAACCTAATGCACCTAGTGGGGCTGACTATTAAGCCCAATGGATGAAGGCATGGGGTTTATTGCATCCATACATGTTGGATACCCCATAAACCACCAAGAATTTTGTATTTTTGAAACTTTACCACATTGTAATTTTATTGAATGTTAATTGTAAAATTGTTGATGAATTTACTCAAGGAAGGACTACAATTTTGATTCTTATTTTACTATGCTTTTACCTCTTTTACATAATATTGTAGTACTATAAATAAAATGTAAATTATGAATGCAACAAAGAATTTTGTTTAAATATGTCTACGTAGTGAAAGTGTCGACAAGGAATCAATTTTGAAGGAAGAAGTATCTCAGAAATAAAAGGCAACGAAGACGGGCATTGTCACCCCAATCTATGCTTTCAGAGGAGTTTCACCATAGAAAAATTCAATGAATATCATGATAATTCAAAAATAATTTGAAGAGAAGAAGAGAATAAGTTTCACTCCAATTGAGGGGAAAAAATCCCTTTTGCACCTCTTGGAGGTGAAACTTAATTTAGAAAGGTAAATTTACCCTACAAAGCAAAGGGAGCGGAAGTCTCAAGTTAAAAATGGTGAAGTAGAATGCTTTCACCCCAATTGAGGGGTGAAAACCCTTGTCGCCCCTCTTTGGGGTGAAATTTATTTTTAAAATACAAGTGGCTATGTTGAAGAATAAATTGGAGGCACTTTCACCCCAATAGAGGGGCACAATTCCTTGTCACCTTTTTTGGGGTGAGACAACATTTAAAAGAAATTTAGAAGTGGTGCTTCGTGGGCTGAGTACCAATTGATTTGAAGAGAATTTTTAAAGAAATTTTACCCCATGATATGGTATAAAGTCCTTTTCACCCTTCTCTAGGGTGAAACATAGCATAAAATAATTTTTTTAAAAGGCACTTGGCGGTTTGGGCACCAATGTTTGAATGCAGATTGTTAAAAGGTGATTTCACCCCAAAAGAGAGGTGAAACTCCCTGTCGCCCCTCTTTGGGGTGAAATATAATTTAAAGGGACTTTAAAAGAAGGAATGGTGGGTCTAACATGGGAAAGTCAAATAAAATTTCTAAATAGCATTGTTTCCCCAAGTGAGGGGTGAAACTCTTTATTTCCCCTCTTTGGGGTGAAAGAGAATTTCAATTGTTTTTGAAGGTGGAAGAAACAAATGATGATCTGGGGCCTGTTTCAAATGTGTCAAATTATTCTTTTCGTGACCTGGACAAAAATAATAGTAAATAATTCGATGCAAATTCAAGGCACAATTAAATAGAATTCACCCTTATTGAGGGGTGCCATGGGGTTTTGCCTCTTTAGGGAGCAAAGGAGGTTTTTAAAAAAACTCTATTTTGGGTAAAAAAGTTGTACCATGCAATACATTGAAGGAAAAATAGTTAAGGGTGATATTGTCTCCCCAAGAGGGTGAAAGTATCTATCACCTTCCTCTAGGGTGAATATTAAGGAAAAAGCTAAAAAAGAATGGGTGGTGGGTGATATTGCTGAAGATGTTGAACCAAGACAAGTTGTCACTTGTTGCTGCCCCAAAAACACTATTTTATGTCACTCTTGGGTGAAATCAATTATTTGATGTTAAATTCATAGAGACATTGCTTCCAAAGGTGTACTATTATAGATTTTTTTGGAAAGAGGCAAAGAAATATAAAATTTAATTCTTGGGGCAATGCAGGCAACGCTTCCAGAATTTCTGCTTCAACCTTGCAAGATCAAAGTTAATTCTTATTTATTTCCAATGCATTGACTATTGACCTTGCTAATTTTAAAAGTAGATTTAATACTTGATGGAATTTTGGATTTCCAAGGTGCAAGGTGAATCAAATTCAACAATTGAATGCCTAATTTTTTAGATGATTTTACTACATCCCAATGCACCGAAATCCAAGGTTACTTTTGATCATTTAATCATGCTGACTTCTTTATATGATTCTCCTATAAAAGCTAGATCATGGTTTCCTTGTAGAATATCTTGACCAAAACATCATTGATGTCGAGAAAGAAATTATTCTCACTAGTTTTTGTATTTACCAGCATTTTTTTTGTAAGCGCATTAAATGAAATGGGCATAACCATCTATAAATACTAATCATTTTTCATTGTAAAAGGAAGATGGACACTCTACATAAATATACTCTAATTTTTTTGCATCAATAGAAACACTTCGGCTTCTGGTTCTTTTAGTGGTTTTGCAATTGATAATTTTTTGTGTAATTTTTGAAGGCTTTCATTTCCATTATGTTTTGTGATTAAATTTTGCTTCTTAATTTAGTATTTGCTAGTGAGGGAGTGAACACTAAAATTTTCTATGAGGTTATCTTTGTATAATTGCAAGAAGTTTGTGTGCTTGTATTTCTGTTGCATGTTATTAATTGCTTGGTGAAAATTTGGTTTTTAGTCTATCCCCATCCTATATTGCTATATTATAGTCATATTTCCCTATTTATTTCCTATTACCTTAAAATTTCAACCAAATTAGATTAGAAAGGGAGCCAAACCTCTCTAGAGATTGGCTTGAAGGATATTTCTTTCCTCCGGCATTTCAATGTTGGTCAGGTCTAGGGTGCACAAGGCCTATACTTTGTAACTAGGCAGATTCATGACCAATAGTTTCATATTGTCTTTTCTTTCCTTAAATTTTGAAAAGTGAATTGAAATTGCAATCAACTTTTGATTCCTCTATAGGAAGTGTTTCTTATCAATTGAAGATGGACTTGTTAAAATTAGGTGAAAAAAAAAAATTAGTAAACCAAATCACTTAGTGACCATCCTTGAATTATGGACTAAAACAGATGAAACTGAAATAATATAACATCTTGCTAAAGCTTCACATCTATATTTAAATTATTTTTTGATCATGAAGAATGAAATCATCCTGGTTTGATGATTAGGTGAACATATATACACTCTATCCTTAGCCTTATAAATCTCTAACCTAAAAGGTACATATAAAGTTTACAATCTATCAAAATACTTCTTACTAAAGGGAGATTATAATAATTCAAAAAAATCAAGTGCTTTAGTGACTTGGATAACCTCTATTAGAGATATAGATGTTCGTTTGGTAGTAGACCAATGTCTAGAAGAGATCAAGATCATCTCCACTAGAGATATGGATGCTTGATTGGTTGTGAAGCAATGCAAAGTAAAATATTTATGAGTGATACCCCTAATAGCCCAATTTCAAACCAAATTATAGAATTTTTATTGATTCAAGAATAGAAATGAATGCACAAAGCACACACTAAGCTAAGGTAAATGGAACATCTATTTTTAGTTGAAATTGTTTAATTGTTGCTAAGTGGTCTACATTTCACTATTTTAAATTTTATTTATATCAAGTTGGGTTCTTTATCCAAAATTTTCAAGAGCATTTTCTAGTAGAGTCACCATTTGTTGTTTCCCTTGCACAACTCACCCTAATTGGGGGCCCACTTGAGATTTTAATTTTTGATCTATTTTTTGTGCTTGCATCAAGGTTTTGAATTGTCTTGTATTGAACATGGTATAAAGAGTTGAATTTTAATTTCTTAGACTTGCATTTTATAAATTTTAATTTTGAGTGATTTTCAAGGTTTGAAATTTTCCATTTTAATTTTGCTTTTAAGGTTTTTTGAAATCTGCCATTTTTGGTAACCATATATCTAAAATGATCATAAATTTGTCTAGAGAGCTTAATTTTAGGTGATTCAAAGCTTGATAGAAAGATATTAAACTTATTTTATAATGATACCAATTTAACATGCACAAAATTAATATTTTGGAAATTTTTGGTAAGAATACCATGCAATTAACCTAATTTCCCTATAGTTGTCCACGAATTTCAAGATATATTTGTTGATCCATAGTTGATCCATGGTTTATATATAGTTAATATCTTATTTATTTCAACTATTTTGGATACCCATTTGACCTATTTGACATTTTTTTAAAGTTTCATAAAATTATGGACACTTTGAATTTTTACCTAATTTTTGCACCATGGGATTATTTTGAGCATGGGGTCATACACTAATTTTGAACATTCAATAATATGAGGTATAATTTCTCATGAATCAGGTCTAAAAATTATATTTCTAATAAATATAATCATGTTGAGGATCTTAATTCATTCGCCCTCTTTATAACTTTTCAAATTTATCCAATTCAAATGGGAAAGGTGCTAAAAGATATTTTAATTCAAATAATTTTAACTACAAAATCATATTGACATCAAATATTAATTAATCACTAATGAGGGTATCAATGCTAATTTATCTAATAACTAATATATCTCTTACACCCAAAATATTCTAAGGTTCATTCCTTAGTTTTCTAAGTTGTGCAATGATAGAGCTAAAGCTTAAGTTTTAAAGCCTAAGTCCTCCTTATATCTATTAAATAACTCTATGCACCCATTTGGACCATGATGATAACATTATATAACTTAATTTTTCATAATCATAAATATATGATCTTATAAATTTAAGTGAATGACACTGATTCATCTGCCATATTAATGATGGACGTTCTTGATTATTCTGCTAAAAGTTGAGTGTGATGATTTGATTGGCTCAAAAACAAACACCCTTGATTCATTTGTCATACTAGTGGATGATGATCCTGATTGGCCTACCATCATTTGATTTCATAAAAAGAGCTAATATTTTCCAAATTAATTCATCCACCTCCCTAGGACTTATCATATGAGCAACTTTTTAAATGGTGGATGACCCTGATTAATCCACCAATTCATCATCAAAATCAATGGTCAATGTCATAGAACCCAAACCATACACATTGCATTTGAACTCTAAGTCTCCATTTTTTGACTAAAACATTCAATTTGGAGCCATACAAATTTAAAACCAATAAAAATTTGGTACCACGCATGTGACAGAGCATTCTTATTCACTTGATTCTTTCATTGATTCTATTGGTTGAGAAAACCTAAGGTAAATATGTTGATTGAAGTTAATATTTCTAAAATGAAATTTAAATACTTTTAATTCAAAATATTAAATTCTTCAAGAAAGTGTTCTAATGAGTTGCCAAAATCTAGCACCACTTGGTCATTGATTGAAAATGGAACATCCAAATTCATGCATTGCTCAGGGATGAACAGTTCAAATTTATCTGCCAAAGCTCATGCGCTAAATGGTGATTGGTCACCAAGAGATTGGCATAGGGTGGCAATTGGATAAAGGTAAATGACAAGTAAAGTGTACCCCTATGCATATAATTTTCTTTAAGTCCTAGCTCAGGGTAAAAGGTTTAGCCACATAGCGTTATGAGATTCAGTCACCATACCCCACTCAATGGTGATTTACCAGAGTAAAAATACAAAGGAGGAGCTATGAAATGGTAAGAAAAATATAGGGGTGCATTCTAAGGTTCTATAAAAGATAAAACACTCTTGATTGATCACCAAGATAGAGATACCAATGGCGATTGGTCAAAATAAATGGACATAAAAATAATTTAAATCATTTTCAACATTCAAATTAGGGCATGAAATCATTAAAATTGATTGTAATTTTATTAGAAAAATAAATCGTTTTAATAGAAATAATATTTGTAAATGCTAAGGTCTCTCTCATTCATGCACCATGAGATGGTGGACACTTCTGATTGGTCACCAAAAATTGGCACTACATGGTGATTCATCGGGAGTAGAAGACAAAGGAATTTATCTTTGAAATGGAAATAATAATATTTTAAGCAACACATGAAAAAAATAAAATAATTTTGGCATAAAACTTAGGGTATGAGAACATTAAGAATGGATTTAATATTTCTCAAAAACTTGAGGTGATTATTTAATTTGATTAATATATTTTTTTACAACCCTAATAATTTGGCCTTTGATAGATAAAGAAAAAAATTACTATTAATTTTAATACTTTGGTATCAAAAGAAAAATTAAAATGGAATTTTAATGTTAAATTTAATACATCGACCATGAAACCTTAATATTAATATTAATACTTTGGAATTAAAATTAAAACATGAACCTTAGTGTTAAATTTAATACTTTGGCCCTAAAATTAAAAGCAGAGACATCTAGCATGTGATTAATTGAAGGATTTTGAACCTCAGAGATAGAAATTGATTTAATACATTGACATTAATAACTTTAGTATTAATCTTAATACTTTGGACTTGAAATTAAAGGAGACTTAAATTTATAAAATCAATTAATGAAGTTTGAACAAGTAATAAGATCACACATTTGATATTATTAATTCTAGAACCTAAGGTAAGTTCATAAGGGAAATCTAAATTATTAAAATAGAGAACGATAAATTTACGATCTTAATATTTTGAAGAAATTAAAACATATAATCACCAGCCTTTGTAACAATAAAAAATATGTATATATAATAATGTTTTAAAACATCATAAAAAAATAAATTTTCTACCAAACATGAATTTGAACTAACATGTGCTTCTCTTATATGTTGTAGACAAATAAGAAATAGATAAGGATAATGGAAAGCCCTGGTAAAATTGGAGGCTAGCTAAGAATTTGGAATAAATATAGTGAATCTAGACATGATTACGACCAGTTAGTGCATGACAACTTAGCTCATTTAGCTTCAAGAAGCTACCAAAGTAGTTAAAAGAATCAATGGCTAGAATTGAATATCCAGACCAAGAAGAACTACAAATTGACACATCATCCAAGAGACAACTCATCATTCCAATTGTAAACCATTGAAGTAAAATCATAAATATCTAAACACAACAATAAAGCATTAAAAAATTCAAACTTGTAAGGCTATAAATAGCCTTTGAGACCCCATTACAAAGGGTCAAATTCTAATTTTAGTAATAGTTATTTTAGATTTTTTTTTCTTTGTATATGGCAAACATACATGCCCTTGTCATTGTACTTGGAGGATTATTCTTGTAATTGCATGATGCTAGCAATTCTAAGAATGTAATTATTGAACATATTTTATCAATGCAATATACTTGAATTCTTGGTGTGATCTATGCATGTTGATGGTGGTCTCATTTAAGTCAATTCTAGTATATTGTTTCTTTTCCCTTTGAATATGTTACTGTTTTGATCTTATATTGTGCAAAGGTTGGTTGAGTCAGAGTTGGTTTGATTCAAAATTGCTACTTCAACATATTTAGATTAAGACTTCAAGATTTAATGGCTTGTTTTATTTCTATTTTAAATCATTTTCTTTGAAACCTACTTAGAGTAGCAGTAGATTAGTTGAATTTAATTTTTAAGCTCATTTTATGTGATACATTTTTAGAAGTTTTAGAATATACATTTTGTTGTGCTATAATGATGATGATTATGATGCAATGAATGAATGTATAATTGATAATTTTAAGGTAGCAAGCTTAGAAATTTGATTTTCTGTAATTCTTTAATGCAATATGCGACAAGAAATGCTTATTTGCACAATTAAATCATGTTTATGTTTCTTCAATCTTAGTGAATCAAATAATTTCTCTTGTAATAGTCATGTGTGGCCCTGAATATTATAATATATTTTTCTTTATACTCTGAATTAGAAATCATCCAGGTTATACAAACATGACTAAAACCTTGGGGAAATCAATATTCTCTTTCAAGAGAGGACATATTTTTTGGGGTCTAAAATGACATCAAAAAAATATTAAAATTGTGACTATCATCTACAATGACTTGGAAGGCGAGCACCCGCTAATCACAGCTCAAAAATCGATATTGGATGAGTTAAAGATTGCTCCAACTCAACCTCTAGAGTAGGTTGGTATACCTTGTCAAATAATTGGGTGTTGACTCACTTAAGCTCAATTAAATGTATAAATATAGGGATAGAAATGGAATAAGGGTTAGAAAGGTAATGAATGAATAGTGGTCAAATAAAGCTAAGAGCATAGGCAACTACATAGGACGTAATAAATCACATTTCCATTATTCCACACTTGAGATTAACAACATTTAAAACCAATAATATTCATCATTAAAGCACATAATATACCTCAAGGACTATTGCAAAATGTCTAAAGTACTAATAATCCAAATAGAAAAATTAGATCAATATGCAGACTAACAAAAAAAATCCTTTTAAGCACACATATAAACATAGAGTATTTCAAGGTGCTCTAAGTTAGCAATCCAATATCAACATAATAGACTACCATAGTAGCAGTAGAAAAAATGACTCCACATATCAAATATTGAAATATAAAGAAGATATAATCTTGAGATAAAAATCCAAGTAATGCTCCTTTTATTGACTCTCAAAAAAATTATAGCAGTAGGGCAAACAAACACTTAGAGTTGGTCTTTTAAAAGGTGGTCAGGACCTTTATTTATAGTTTTCTACAATGTGTTTCATAAAGAAAAGAGCATTACAAGGAAATATATTACTCAGTCAATCGAGTGTTGACATGGTGGCCTTGGATTTAATTTTCAAGAAATATGGAGTGAATCTGCTCCTTTGATCTTCTACAACTACCTCCATAACTTACTAGCTTCCATAATTCTAGCTAAGTGATCTTTACCAATAATACATCTGAGCCATCTCTCATTCTTGAAATCTTTAATATGTCATTGATATGCAACTACAACCCTCCACAAATTGTTATAAATTTTGGATGCTTCGACTCTTTGGTTTCGTATATTTCACTAGTAATGGTCTCTTTTTCATATTTAGATCTTCCTTTTATTCTAGACCAAACTTCAAATTCCTTGTTATATGTTGATCTTTCTTTAAATGGATAATATTGAGCCCCTTTTGAAAACTTAGGTATATTTATAGCTTTTGGTAGCTGCATGGCATGTGGCCAATTTTTTTTCTCTTCGTTATTGACTTATGATAAAATAAAATGCGATGAAGGAAGGTCACATCTTGGATCTCCTTTGTTCAAGAGTTGACCCTATTGATTGTGAAGTGATATTAGGCTAGGCAACATAGGACCATGTTTTATTCTTTAGTCTTCTTTAGCCTAATAATCTCACTCTAGGCCACACTTCCTTTTGCACAATGGGTCGGTCAAACAAAGTTGACTACATCTTGGGGTTCTATCATGGATTACCAATTAGAATCTGGGCTGCACTTTCTTTTGTGCAATTATCAGGTTTGATTGGTTTGACTATGAGCTAGAAATTAATATCTAGGTCACACTTATTATGAGATTTCATTTGGGTAAATAAATATTGACTGTGGCCTGGAAATTTTCTTGTAAAGATGTAGATTGAAGACTGGGCCACATTTTTCCTTAGGTTTCTCACAAAGTTGGCAATTCAAAATGTGATTTTGTAGTAGAGTGCAGCCTTGTAGTAGAGTATGGCCTCATAGTGGAGTGTGGCCTCACAGTAGAGTGTGACATCGTAGCAAATTTTAGTCTAGTAGTGCCTGCTTAACACTCAGCAATTTTTTTAAAATTTATCAAAAAAAATTCATATGGCATTTTTGGACCTACAATGTTGTCTTGATCGTTGATGTATGTTTACAACTAGGTATATGTATCACTCAAAAGGTTTCACCCCTAAGGCAAAAGCATCATACCATGATAGTTTTACCCCTAATACAAAAGTGCCTTACCATGATGGTTTCACCCCTAAGATAGAAATTCCATATTTCAATGGTTTTCATATGAAAATTTTGTAGTTATGTGGTTATTTCATATTGCACCTCCAAAACACAAAATCTATGAATAGAAATAGATAGAAATGGTGAAAAATACAAAGATATTTGTCCAATCTCCCCAAGAAATTATTAGTTTCCTTGGTAGAGGGATCCAATATCTATTTATTTTATAGTTGATAACTAAAATAATGGTAAATGTAGAAAAAATATAAAAGCATACAAATGATCTAGAGTGCTTATTAAAGAAAAGAGTCAAATGCTAAAAGGATGGTGAGCATATCACAACCAAGATTCATAAATCTACCATGGTTTTGTTATGAATATATTGTGGATAATGCTTGTCTAATACCTTTAAGGTTTCTTATTTTGGTTGATCTATCAAATAGTTGGATAGAAATGGTTGAAGATTGATTTTAGATCTAGAGTCTAAAAAGGTCTTCAATCACAAGCATCAAGAAGTAATTTTAGAAGCATATATCATATCCCATGGCTTCCCCCAAGGGTAAATTTATATATCACCCAGGTCTTCTTGGAGGATTCATTGGAATATCATGATAGGGAGTGTAATAGGATGAGGTGGTAGCTTTATAAAAGTTACAAGATGTGATTTAGTAGTTGCATGAAATAATTGAGGAGTTAATAGGTGTGACTAGTAGTTGCATGGTGTGACTGGCAGTTTGAGTGGTATGATTAGGAGTTGAGATTTCATCTAAACACACATGATTTTGGTTAGTGAGGTAATATTTGTAAGAAATTGGATTTAATAAGTAGTTCAACTATAAAGGCTTCAATTTTAGAAATGGTAGTACAAAAATATCATGGTAGTATGAAATATTTATATGGACTTTTTTTAGTGATAAATGTGTCGTACAAAATTCTATAGTGTTACGATATTACTATCTCTTGGAATTTTGGGGCATCATACCTTAAACAAGTATAAGAATTTTTATACTATTTGGAAAGTGATTCTCAATCCCTTTATAAGGATGCCAATTTTGTAAAGTTTTATAAAGATTTCAAGTTGTTTCATTATCCTTAAAGATCTATTTGCTCCTAGTCCCAATTGTGGGTACAAAAGGGTCAATTTTTCTTAATGATTGATTTATTGATGCAATTAGTACACAAAATTGGGTGTATACATTTTCCTCTTTTATGCACTTATTGTAAAAATATATCCATAAAAAAACCATCATAGATACCCCAATTTTATGACAAAAAAGATGCACCTATTATTCTAAGAACAAGTCTATGATATTGATTAAGATTCAATTAGAATACAATTTGCCTCATCATAGCCCCTCAAGTTTTGGAAGGAAAATCTAAAACGGACTAAGGAAACTCAAAATATATTTGATTAATGCAAGATAAAATGTGACAATAGCTTAGAGGACCTTAAAATTAATTTTTTGCAAAGGTTGGATTTGGAGGGAAAATGGAAAAAAGGTGAAAAAGAGGAAATTTAAAAAGGGAACAAGAAATTGAAAAAGGAGAGAAAATGGAAAAAGAGAAGGGAAAATAGAAAAATGAAAGTATAAAAGGATAAAATAGAGGGAGGAAGGCTCATTTTTACCACATAATAAGAATAGAGTACAATAGAAAGGATAGTGTGGTGATGAATTAGGAAGGGTGACCTAGAAATTATGTCAAGGTTGTTCGAGTAGTAGAGCTCAATAAAGATGCAACAGCTTTGGTAAGTGACTACAACCCTATATTTTTCCTAGTTTTAGTTATTTTTAATATTAGTTAGCACTATATATATGATATTTTGTTGAGGTATATTACATTATTTGCTACATACTAATGTAACCCCAAGGTACCTTCATGGTATAATTAGTAATATGTAATAAATTAGTATTGAGTTTATAGTTTAGAGTATGATTTATATTTCCTCTTTTCTGTAAGTGTAAATATACAAGAAATACATGTATGTCATGTAAGAGTGCAATATGCAAGAAATGCACAAGTGTCATGTTAGTTAGAATGCAAGTGTAGATTGAGAGAAAGTGTACAAGTGTCTTGTATGTAAGAGTTCAAATATGTAATATGAGTATGTTCACAAGTGTCCTAGATTAGGATTACATTTATAAGTGTAAGAGTTATGTAGATGTGTGCAAGTTTATTAGAGTTAAGTGTTCATGAATATTCTTGTATACAAGCGATAAGATGACAAGCCAAAGGTCATGACACTTGTCATATGTAGAGCAATAGTCAATTATGTGAAGAGTCATATTACTATGGGTATATTATGAAGATAATACTCCATGAGAAAACAATTAAAGAAATACATATAAAATTCAAGGAAAATTTTATAATAGATCTAGTGTAACAACCCAAGTCCTACCTCCTTGGTTGTCCTTTCAATCCTTTCTACTATAATTACAAAGTAAAAATTTCAACTACACTCAGGGTTTTATGATATCATAACCCAACATTTTATTTAATATGAGATATGTAAATACAACATGGGAACTTAGTTCACTGTAGGTGAATGCCCAAGAGGTCAATACTAGCTAGGTCCCATAGTTTGGTGCCTTAAGTGAACTTAACCTCTCATCTCGAGAATCCAAGTTCACAATAGGGGTTTCTTCTCTAAAAACCCTTTTACCTAGAGGTTGGATGCATAACTTCCCCAGTCCTTAGCATGATTAAACTCTTGTGATTTCCATGCAAATAATGGCATATACATACCTTGTGCTAGATGAACTTCCACCTTTCCAATAATTCACTTAGGGTTCACCAATACCCTGACTTAGGACCGAGTGTTACTTGAATTGGTACGATTGATGATGAGACAAATCATTCCATATCAATGTTGAGTAAACTCTCAATAATTCCAAAAATCAAGTGACCCCTCATTGTACTATTCAGGTGATAGCCTAATAGTGATGCCCATTTAATCCTCTTTTACCTTCTATCCTGACTCTTCCTGTCAGAAGTGTAGTCATCCCTAAAACTTGATGATAGTACTTCCCACGATCATCGTTGTTGGGTGTTTAACCAATATTGTCTTTTCCATAATCAAACAATAACTCTTTCACCATTCTTGATGTTAAACTAAATTTTTAATAGGTTTTGGTAGAGGAAAAGGTTAAACTATAGTTTTTCTCATAAATTTTTAAACACATCTTTAGTTAAGAAATAACAATATTTCTAGTTTAAAATTTTACTCATAAAATAACATAAAGGATGCTCTATTAGCTTAATGGATATTTATTTATATCATAATGGTTTAAATAAAATTTAGAAAGCATTGAAGTAAATATTAACTAACAACTTATACATTTTATTAACATAAAAGCATATGTAAACAAGATAATAATAGCATATGTAAACAAATGAATGTTTAACTACTAAATATAAAATCTAGTACCTTTCAAAAAGTCATAGCCTATGCTCCAAGTAAACTATTGCACACAATGTTTCTACTTTTAGCTTTATCTATTTATTATAATAAGGTCAAACTTCTACCTTTTATTTTTTTTGGATATTTGGATACCCTTATCATTCAAAATTCATATTATAGAAATTCATGCTTCTTCTACCCATTTATTATTTCCTTTTGAATCTCATGGTTATTTTTTTTACAATATCTATATTACATCTTACAACAAATGATCTTTATTTCTACATAAACTCAATAAAATGGAGTATAACTAAACTCTACTATTTATTATAAATGAATAGCTACTCTTTACTCTAGTGATAGCATTCACATATTAATGTAAAAGGTTATCCATTTAGTATTATAATTTTAGCACTTTATATACTATAATTGAGAAAATCCATATATGCAAAATTAACTTAGCATGTTCTAAGTTTATCCATAATAAAATACGTTACTTCATTTATGGTCTACTTTGGCTAAAAATGAGATGTGTTAGCCGAGTTAGAGTTATACTAATGACACATCACTATTTTACCTTTTTTCAACAATTATAAGGTTACCTAACCCTACATGATCATGCACGATAATCTAGCAAGGCTATTCATTCTAATGATAGATACACAATAATAAAACTACTCAAGAGATATAAATCTTTTAAGTTTTTACTGAAATAAGAGATAATCCATTAGGGTGACGATTACACAAGGAGTTTTAGTTGGTCAAGTCAATACCCCTTTGAAAGGTTAATTAGGGCTTCTTACCCATGAAGATAATGTCATTTAAAGCAATAGAATTGAGACATCAATAGGGAAATTAATTATTGTTTAAAGAAAAAGTCTATTCAGTAACCAACAACATCTACTTAACTATCAACATCAAGTTAAAATAAACATAGCAATTTTTGGTAGTATAGAGGTGATTTATCCCTTGACTAAAAAATATAATTAATAGAAATAATCATAGATAGAATTACACCAGGTCATATATATTTATATCTTATTTTTTCATTTGTTCACCATTCGACAAAGAATAAATCTCCTCTAATGTATGCACATTCTCAATTGTCTTTAGTGTCATTTACTTATTTTATTTTTATATATTTATTTTAAAAATAAATGATATTATAGGACTGATCTCATGAAAAGCAGTGAAATACAATCAAGTTTGCTACAAGGTTTCTTTATACAAAATGGTACTATGTTTACTACATGAGCATTAGATTATGTAGAATTTCCTTTCTCTGAACACATACAAGTTATATAAAATGAATTCATTAATGTTCTTTTCTCACTTGGGTCAAGGTTAACGTTCAAACAACGATAAGCAAGCATTCATACTACTATACTAGCCAGGTAATATTAAATAGTAAATATTATTAAGGTAACATTTTTTTTGTAAAACAAGAATCATTTCTCATTGTAAATACTTTCAAAATAAAATAACAATACTTTGATATTAGCCCATTAAATTGATTGTTGTCAGGTTCAATGTAATTTTGTATAAAATAATTTAATCCAATCAATCCTGGAGATGCCAAGGGAAACACTAGTAACCATTTCATTTATCCAATACACCACCATTACATAATATTAATACATTCCATCGAATATTTTGACAGATAGTGTAACTTCAAATATTATGATACACAAAGGGTTAGGATTCCACTCAAAACCTAGAGGACATTCATTTCATAAAACTTATCTTTTGATAGCTTAAAAAATATAACAAAGCACATCCTTTAGATAGTAAAGTATTCGAAAGCTCTATTTCAAAGAACGAATAACCTCAAACTAACATGCTAACAGGCTCAAGCTTCTTGGAATGGCATGAGAGGGCTTACATGGGGGTCATAGTGGACAACTAGCCAATGAATGCACACTGATCTAGATGCACACAAATCCAATGTACTTGTTGAGCAAGGTGTTGCAAGAGTTTTGTCATTGTTGTCAACACAGGCAGTTAGATCTAATGATGCAGTGGACAGGCAGTTCAGAAGTCATTCAGATGCAGAGGACAGAAGTTCAAAGGTTATTCAGAGCATGGACAATGAGTTTCCAAGAAGACCATAGTTGCCTATTTGCAAAAGATCAAAGAAAAAGACAAGTAAGAAAAGTGTCGCGATATCGCGACATTTTCAGCAGGCAAGAAAAACTGTCGCGATTTCGCGACATGTTAGAGGAGAGAGAAAGCACAAACAAAATTGTCGCGATTTCGTGACATGGTGGAAGCAGAGAAGGCAAGGAAGAAAACTATCACGATTTCGTGACATGTTGGAAGCAGAGAAGGCTAAGGAAGAAAACTGTCGCGATTTCGTGACATGTTTGGAGAAAAAGCGCTAAGGAAGAAAACTATCACGATTTCATGACATGTTTGGAGAAAAAGCGCTAAGGAAGAAAATTGTCGTGATTTCGTGACATGTTTGGAGAAAAAGCGCTAAGGAAGAAAACTGTCGTGATTTCATGACATGTTTGGAGAAAAAGCGCTAAGGAAGAAAACTGTCACGATTTCGTGACATGTTTGGAGAAAAAGCGCTAAGGAAGAAAACTGTCACGATTTCGTGACATGTTTGGAGAAAAAGCGCTAAGGAAGAAAACTATCACGATTTCACGACATGTTTGGAGAAAAAGCGCTAAGGAAGAAAACTGTCACGATTTCATGACATGTTTGGAGAAAAAGTGCTAAGGAAGAAAACTGTCGCGATTTCGTGACATGTTCGGAGAAAAAGCGCTAAGGAAGAAAACAGTCACGATTTCGTGACATGTTCGGAGAAAAAGCGCCAAGGAGGAAAAGTGTCACGATATCGCGACATGTCGGGTTTTCGCGACCCGAAGGGAAGAAAAGCGCCAAGGAGGAAAAGTGTCGCGATATCGCGACACGTCGGGTTTTCGCGACCCGAAGAGGAGAGAGAAAGCTCGAAGGCAAAAGTGTCGCGATTTCGTGACATGTTCTGGTTTCACTGGTGCAAGCCGAGAAAAGGTTGAGAAAGCGAGGAACGTCACGATTTCACGACAGAAGTAAGGATGACATCAGCAATAGTTAGAAGTGTCACGATTTCGTGACAAAAACGTTGTCAAAGCAAACAAAGGCCAAAAGTGTCACGATTTTGCGATAGCAGGGATAAGAAGGCGTACGGATGTAAAAGGTGTCGCGATATCGCGACATGTTGTAGTTTCACGATAGAAGCTATAAGAAAGTGACAGAGGTGGCAGAGGCGGTTGAAGCCGACAAAGTTGAATCTAGGCCGACAGAATTTAGGGTTTTGTAGCCGACGATCTTTAGGGTTGAAGCCGACAAAGTTGAATCTGGGTCGACAGAATTTAGGGTTTTGCAGTCGACGATCTTTAGGGTTACAGCCGACTATATTTCAAGTTTTAAATTTCTATTATTTAAGGAGGGCTATTTTGGAGTTTGAGGTATCGAAGTGTGCATCTCGATTTTGTGTGAATTAAGTCTATAGTGCGCAGTAAGTGAATCGTGTCGAACCAAGTCAAGTGCGAAGTAATAGCACGCAGAGAGCAAAAAAAGAGCACAAGAGCAGAAGCGATAGTTCGATTGTGACGAAGCATAGTGTGAGAGGCTGTTGCGTAGAAGCAGACTGGTGGTGCAAAGCATTTGCACAGCAGAAGCAGAGTGCATAGAATCTGCAAACTATGTGCAATAAGGTGAAGGTATTATTCAGTTATTTTCATTGTTTCTATTGAAGTCCAAGTTGTAGCTTGGCATAAGGGGTTGGTGCTCCTTCCAGTAGGTGCTGGTGAATTAGGGGTTGGTGCTCCTTTTTGTTGGTGCAAAAAAATTGAGGGGTTGGTGCTCCTTCCAGTTGGTGCTGGTAAATAAGTTGTAAAGTTGTTGCTTTGCAAAGGCTAGATTTGGATGGTAGTCCAAGCAGTCCTTTTTGAGGAGTAGCCACATTGGTGAACCTCATTAAATCTGTGTTGTGTGTGATGCTCTTTTGTTCTATCTGGTTTAAATTTGCTTTATTTTAGCTTTAAGTATTGCAAGTTTAAAATATTAAAAGATCACACTGATTCACCCCCCCTCTCAGTGTCACTGTGATTATAACAATTGGTATCAGAGCAAGGTTCTTGAACAGGCTCAATCAGCTAGGGTGATCTTGGAAGTGATGCAATGGCAAGTGGTGAAGGTTTCTCCTCAAACAAAGCACCATTGTTTGATGGAACTAATTATGCTTTCTAGAAAATAAGGATGCAGACATATCTCCGTGCTTTGGGCTTTGACATCTGGGGTGCAGTAGTTAATGGTTACAAAGCTCCTGCCACTGCTCCAATAGACACTACCGATAAAAAGGCATTTGAAAATGATTCGAAAGCAAAAAATGCTATCATGTGTGGATTAGTGGATAGTGAGCTAGTCAAAATCATAAATTGTGAATCAACGAAAGATGTATGGGATAAATTAGAGAACATTCATGAAGGAGACGATAGGATCAAGGAGGCCAAGCTTCAAACACATCGAGCTCAATTCGAATCCTTAAATATGGACAATGATGAGAACATAGAGGCTTTCATGCTAAGAGTCAATGGAATCACTAATTCAATCGGGAGGTCTCGACGAAGATATGGATGATGCTACGATCGTGAAAAAGGTATTAAGATCTCTCCCTCCAAGGTTTGATTCTAAAGTCTCAGCCATAGAAGAAGCTAAAGATCTAAATCGCTTTAGTATGGATGAGATGCATGGTTCTTTGACTGCTTTTGAAATGAGAATAGGAAGGTCTAATCCCATAGATAGAGAAATAGCCTTTAAAGCCCTAAAAGGCAAAGACACAAAACAAGAGTCTAAAGAAGAGGATGTATCAGATGAAATGGAAGCAAATTTTGTCAAAAAACTGAGAAAGGGAAAAGGAAAATACAGAGGAAAGCTACCATTTAAATGCTTTAACTGTGGAGGCATTGGGCACTTTGCGACAAAATGTCCACTCAATGAGAAGAACCAGGGTGAGGAAGCTTCGCACCAAGAAAGAAGTGACTGGAAGAAGAAATCAAACTTCAGGAAAGGCAACTTCAAAAAGAAAAGTTTCATCTCCAGGAATGCAAATTCTTCGAAGACAACTCTAGTGAGGATTCCGAAGAAGAAACAGTGAAGCTCTGTTCATGGCATTTGAATCAAAAAAATCGGAAGAAGTAGAACAATCGAAAAAGAGGGAAGTAATGAATTCTAAAGTTTTCGCTAAAAATCCTGAGGCTGAAGTAGATCTAGAAGGTGAGCTGGTCTCTGCTCTTGTAGAATGGAAATCTGAGAAAAGAAAGAATTATAAACTTTCAAGAAAGCTTGAGGATGCAAATGACATCATAACCAGTTTAAAAATATAGATAGAAGAATACAAGAAAATGTCTGAGGATCTCGAAGTTCAGATAACCATGAAGATAGATTACTGCTGTAAACTAGAAGAAGAGAATGTCAGTCTACGAATGCAGATGCAAGATCTGGATCAAAAAATTAGTTGCCTTCAAAAGCGTGAAGAAAGTTCGATGAAGCTGGATAAAATTTTAAGTGATCAAAGACCTACTGGCATCAAATTTGGTCTAGGCTTCATGGAAGGAGAATCGTCAAATGGACCTACAGCTAGAAATGTAGAAACTGTAAGGAATGAAGAGAAGAAACAGACTGATGAAAGAAAAACAACTCAAGCAAATGAAAGCAGTAATGCCAGGGCCGAAAGGAGAACTGACAATGATGGATTTACCAAGGTCACACATCAAAAGAAAAGAAGATCTATGGCTCCTACAACAACCTGGAAAAAACCATCTTTCGGGTTCAATCATTTCTTTTTTGGTTTCTGTTTCAAGTGTAATGGTTATGGGCATAAAATTGTAGATTGCAAGTATAATGCGGGATCAAGAAATCTCTTCGATGAGAAATGCTTTTTCATCGTTAAATTATGCAGTAGAATGTTTTAATTGTCATAACTTTGGACATATAGCAAGAAACTGTCGTAGTCCTTTAGCTGCAAATCAACCTCATAAAAGAAAATTTCAACCAAATAGGACAAGACAAAATAAAAATCCTTCTAAAAGATATACTCAAGATACTGGAAAAGGAAAGTCCAAACTAGAGCCCATTACGGTAGCCAAATCAGAGTGGAAATAGAAAGAGAAGCCTCAAGAAGAAAAGGAATCCCTAATAGTTCAAACAGCTTTCAAGGCATAGAGTAAAAGGGTACCATGGATACTTGACAGCGAATGCTCAAGTCATATGACAAGTGATAAACAAAAATTTGAAAAATTACAGAAATATGAGGGTGGTTCTGTAAAATTTGGAAATAATGATGGAGCTAAGATAATCGGAAAAGGATCAGTTAAAATTAGTGATGGGAAGATCAAGTCAGAAGAAGTTTTGTTTGTGGATGGTTTGAAACATAACCTTGTTGAGTGTTAGTCAGATCTGTGATAAAGGACATGAAGTTGTTTTCAAGAAGCAGGGCTATGAAGTCAGGAAATCAAACAGTGGAAAATTGATAGCTACTGGATCAAGGACCTCTGGCAACCTGTACACACTCTCAGAAACTTCAGAAGGAAATTGTTTCATTGGACAGGAAGAAGAAAACTGGCTATGGCACAAGAGGCTTGGACACATTAGTTTTGATAATCTAGTGAAAATCAGCTCGAAACAGGCAGTAAGAGACATTCCAACCATCAGAAAACCTTCAAATAGCATTTGTGCTTCATGTCAAAAGGGAAAGCAAACTAGAACCTCATTCAAAACAAAAGAGTACCACACCAGCAAACCTCTGGATCTTATACATACAGACTTGTGTGGACCCATGAGAACTCAAAGCATAAATGGTGACAAATATTTTATGTTGTGTATTGATGATTATTCCAGAATGACATGGATATTCTTCTTAAAGAATAAAACAGAAGCTTTTGGAATGTTCAGATCCTTCAAACATCTAGTTGAGAATGAAACAGGAAAAAGAATTAAATGTTTGAGATCAGATAGAGGAGGAGAATTCATCTCAGATGAGTTTATAGAATACTGTGAACGGCATGGTATCAGGAGACAATATTCAACAGCTAGAACACCTCAGCAGAATGGCGTGGTAGAAAGAAAGAACAGAACAGTACAGGAAATGGCACGTACTATGCTGGCTGAAAACAAAATAGCAGACAAATTTTGGAAAGAAGTAGTCCACACTGCAGTATACATCCAAAATAGGTACATGCTGAGAACTCATGAAAGCAAAACTCCTTATGAGCTGTGGTTTGGTAGAAAGGCAACAACAAAACACCTCAAAGTTTTTGGCTGTAAGTGTTACATCAGAAAAACTGAAGACAATCTTGGGAAGTTTGAAAATCGAGTAGATGAAGGTGTCTTTGTTGGGTATTCGATAAAAAGCAAAGCTTATAAATGCTACAACAAGAGACTCAAGAAAATTGTGGACAGTGTTGATGTTAAATTTGATGAAGGAAGGGAAAGAACAATTAACTATGAAGAAAACTACCCAATTTATGAAGAAGTCATTGAAGGAGATGAGGAAAATGAAACAGAAAAGAAACCAACTCTTAACTCAGATGATTTAATTGATGACTCAAAGGTGGAAGAAAACAAGAAATTCAAAACAGGCAGTGGCAGAAGAATCATCCCAGAGATCAAATAATTGGAGATCCCACAGCTGGTATTTAGACAAGAAAGAAAGTAGTAAGTAACTACTCTCTTTTATCCAGCATTGAGCCCAAAAATATAGCTGAAGCAAGCAAAGATGATAGCTGGATGAAGGCGATAAATGAAGAGTTAGATCAGATTGAAAAGAACAAAACTTGGGAATTAGTTCCTAGACCGGCAAATAAGAATGTAATCGGCACCAAATGGATATTTCGAAATAAATTGAATGAAGACGGACAGGTAGTTAGAAATAAAGCTAGATTGGTCTGTAAAGGGTATGCACAAGTTGAAGGCATTGATTTTGAAGAGACTTTTGCACCTGTGGCCAGATTAGAAGCAATCAGAATGTTTCTAGCCTTAGCAGTTCATAAGAATTTCAGAGTTTACGATATGGATGTAAAATCAACTTTCTTAAATGGAAAACTTGAAGAAGAATTTTACATTGAACAACCAGATGGTTTCCAAATTGGTGAAGATCCCAATCTTGTCTACAAATTAAAGAAAGCTTTATATGGCTTAAAACAGGCACCCCGAGCATGGTATGCACGGCTCGATAACTATCTCTCTCAATAGGGGTTTAAGAAAGGTATGGTGGATAGTAATCTGTATGTCAAAACAGAAAATGGGCATCTCATTGTTCTTGTTGTTTATGTAGATGATATCATATTTGGCAGCAACAAAGATGAATCATGTAAAGACTTAGCAAATAAAATGCATAAAGAATTTGAAATGTCTATGATTGGTGAACTGTCTTACTTTCTTGGGTTACAAGTTAATCAAAATGAGAAAGGCATATTTATTTCCCAAGTCAAATATGTGAAAGAGATGCTAAAAAGATTCACAATGGAGGACTGTAAGCCAATTAGCACTCCTATGGTGACAGGCTGTAAGTTAAGCAAAGATGACAAATCTCCACCTATTGATCAAACCATGTACAGATCAATGATTGGAAGCTTACTTTATTTAACAACTACCAGACCAGATATTATACAGGTAGTTTGCATGGTAGCAAGATTTCAGCCTAGTCCCAAAGAGACTCATGTGACAGCAGTAAAAAGGATTCTCAGGTATCTCAAGGGTACTATGGAGTATGGGTTATGGTATCCGAAAGGTAAAGACTTCACTCTTATATCATATTCAGATGCAGACTGGGCTGGATGTGTAGATGACAGAAAGAGTACCAGTGGAGGCGCATTCTATCTGGGAGACAGATTGGTTGCATGGCACAGTAAGAAGCAAGAGTCAGTTTCTTTATCTATAGCTGAGGCAGAATATATTGCAGCAACAACATGTTGTACACAAGTTTTGTGGATGAAACAAACTCTGAAAGATCTTGGTATTAATTTTAGTGAACCAATATCAGTTAAGTGTGATAACACCAATGCAATTAACATCTCCAAGAATCCGATGAATGCATTCACGGACAAAACACATTGCCATCAGGTATCATTTTTTGAAGGAGAAAGTTGCAGAAGGAGAAGTTAAATTGGATTTTGTCCCAACCATAGAACAAGTAGCAGATATTTTTACAAAACCATTGCCCAAGGAAGTGTTTGAGTACCTTCGAAACAAATTGGGAGTAGTCACACTTCCCAAGAAGTGACTAGCTATAGGGATCACTTTCTCAGGGGGAGCATTTGAGTATTTGACTATTCTTTTGCTCATGATCATAATTTGTGCTAAGTGCAACAAATTGTGCCTGAGAATTGTGTGTATGGACTCAGGGGGAGTCTGCAGTAGCCCTTTGGTATTATTGACAAAGGGGGAGAAGAGTTACAAGAATTTACACAGGTGTTGCCAACAATTCCAAAGGGGGAGATTGTTGAGCAAGGTGTTGCAAGAGTTTTGTCATTGTTGTCAACACGGGAAGTTAGATCTAATGATGCGATGGACGGGCAGTTCGGAAGTCATTCAGATGTAAAGGACAGAAGTTCAAAGGTTATTCAGAGCATGGACGGTGAGTTTCCAAGAAGACCATAGTTGCCTATTTGCAAAAGATCAAAGAAAAAGACAAGTAAGAAAAGTGTCGCGATATCGCGACATTTTCAGCAGGCAAGAAAAACTATCACGATTTCGTGACATGTTAGAGGAGAGAGAAAGCGCAAACAAAATTGTCACGATTTCGCGACATGGCCGAGGAGAGAGAAGGCAAGGAAGAAAACTGTCACGATTTCGCGACATGTTTGGAGAAAAAGCGCAAGGAAGAAAACTGTCACGATTTCGTGACATGTTTGGAGAAAAAGCGCTAAGGAAGAAAACTGTCACGATTTCGTGACATGTTTGGAGAAAAAGCGCTAAGGAAGAAAACTGTCACGATTTCACGACATGTTTGGAGAAAAAGCGCTAAGGAAGAAAAGTGTCGCGATTTCGTGACATGTTTGGAGAAAAAGCGCTAAGGAAGAAAATTGTCGCGATTTCGCGACATGTTTGGAGAAAAAGCGCTAAGGAAGAAAACCGTCACGATTTCGTGACATGTTTGGAGAAAAAGCGCTAAGGAAGAAAAGCGTCACGATTTCGTGACATGTTTGGAGAAAAAGCGCTAAGGAAGAAAAGCGTCACGATTTCGTGACATGTTTGGAGAAAAAGCGCTAAGGAAGAAAACTGTCGCGATTTCGTGACAAGTTCGGAGAAAAAGCGCTAAGGAAGAAAACAGTCACGATTTCGTGACATGTTCGGAGAAAAAGCGCCAAGGAGGAAAAGTGTCGCGATATCGCGACATGTCGGGTTTTCGCGACCCGAAGGGAAGAAAAGCGCCAAGGAGGAAAAGTGTCATGATATCGCGACACGTCGGGTTTTCGCGACCCGAAGAGGAGAGAGAAAGCTCGAAGGCAAAAGTGTCACGATTTCGTGACATGTTCTAGTTTCGCTGGTGCAAGCCGAGAAAAGGTTGAGAAAGTGAGGAACGTCACGATTTCATGACAAAAGTAAGGATGACGTCAGCAATAGTTAGAAGTGTCACGATTTCATGACAAAAACATTGTCAAAGCAAACAAAGGCCAAAAGTGTCACGATTTCGCGACAGCAGGGATAAGAAGGCGTACGGATGTAAAAGGTGTCGCGATATCGTGACATGTTGTAGTTTCACGACAGAAGCTACAGGAAAGTGACAGAGGTGGCAGAGGCGGTTGAAGCCGACAAAGTTGAATCTAGGCCGACAGAATTTAGGGTTTTGCAACCGACGATCTTTAGGGTTGAAGCCGACAAAGTTGAATCTGGGCTGACAAAATTTAGGGTTTTGCAGCCGATGATATTTAGGGTTACAGTCGACTATATTTCAAGTTTTAAATTTCTATTATTTAAGGAGGGCTATTTTGGAGTTTGAGGTATCGAAGTGTGCATCTCGATTTTGTGCGAATTAAGTCTGCAGTGCACAGTAAGCGAATCGTGTCGAACCAAGTCAAGTGCGAAGTAATAGCACGTAGAGAGCAGAAAAAGAGCACAGGAGCAGAAGCGATAGTTCGATTGTGATGAAGCGTAGTGTGAGAGGCTATTGCATAGAAGCAGACTGATGGTGCGAAGCATTTGCATAGCAGAAGCAGAGTGCATAGAATCTGCAGACTATGTGCAATAAGGTGAAGGTATTATTCAGTTATTTTCATTGTTTCTATTGAAGTCCAAGTTGCAGCTTGGCATAAGGGGTTGGTGCTCCTTCCAGTAGGTGCTGGTGAATTAGGGGTTGGTGCTCCTTTCTGTTGGTGCAGAAAAATTGAGGGGTTGGTGCTCCTTCCAGTTGGTGCTGGTAAATAAGTTGTAAAGTTGTTGCTTTGCAAAGGCTGGATTTGGATGGTAGTCCAAGCAGTCCTTTTTGAGGAGTAGCCACATTGGTGAACCTCGTTAAATCTGTGTTGTGTGTGATACTTTTTTGTTCTATCTGGTTTAAATTTGCTTTATTTTAGCTTTAAGTATTACAAGTTTAAAATATTAAAAGATCACACTGATTCACCCCCCCTCTCAGTGTCACTGTTATTATAACATGTACAAAGACTACTCAAATAGAGAAAATCATAACCTTATAAATCTCCTTCAATCATAATTCACAATCAGTTATCCAAAAATGTAGTAGTGAAAGATATTTATATTAATTCACATTTCTAGTAAAGAGGTAATACATGCATTTATTTTTTAATTAATATTAAGAAAATGTACTTTTCCAATTTTCTCACAATTTCCACATAATAAGCATATAGAACGCATACATTTTTAGATACAGCTAAACAAACATGGACAACTAGAGAAAACCGACCTGACAGAGTATCACTATTCCTCTAAAATAAATTTTTCAACCCAAATCTTCAAGCTATCTTCCATATCATTTTCTTGAATACCCCAACCATTAAACATTTTTTTAAATAGAATTACAAACCAGGAGTTTAATTGATAGGTGTACTTGCTCATGCAGTGCTTTGTTGTTTTCCAAATGGTAATGCTTCGTTGCTTGCCAAATGGGGATTTTGCTAGGTGGTTATTATATTTTTCCTTTTAATTTTCAATAGTAAGCAACAGTCCTCATTATATATATATTTTTTATTTTTAGTTGTAGTTTTAATTTTATTTTGAATTTATTTGAATTTATTTTGTTATTATTATCTCTATATTTTTTTAGTTTTAATTAAATTCAAGTTATCTTTAATTTAATAAATTACAAAATACATATTCAAAAAAATTTAATATATGGATCACAAGCAAACACAAAATCCTAAATGCATCTACATGGATGAAGCTACATGGACCGCTTGACGGGTGTATTACCAGTAGTTTTTCAGCCCTAACTATTGCAAATACCCCACCACTCATCATATATCTCTGCTTACCTTTTCATCAATGCTCTTCATCTACCAATAGGAGGAGGTGTCTTTCTCTTGAACTACTTTCTTCATGGAAGGTACCTGTTTCTACATCCATAGACTGATCAACAGTATCTCATCCTTGCAGATAAAGTAAGTATACTAATAGCTAAACTTTGGAGGGATTTTACATTCTTCTCCTATAGAATTAAACATAATCCCTATGTTTACAATTCTTATTTAAATAGTTTATATACCACAACTAAATATTTACTCATCAACATGGTTCATAAAATAAAGTACATCAATCAAATTCACATTAATCCATTTTCTTAAAATTTAATATATCATTGTTCTTTAAAAAATGGAGACTATTTTAGCATAACATATTTCTTTCTAGGATAGTGTTCCTACTAGACATAATATTAATCTATTTGCTTTTTCTCCAGTTGATTGGTTTAGAACCCAAGACTTGATTGGATGGTCTTAACACAATGGATTTTGGTCATCTGCAAGTGAAACACATCCAAAAATATGAAAGATTAGTAACATGTTTCCTATGGAGAGACACATGGAAGTTTTCCTAGATTTATTGGGTGATAAGACTAACTCATGGGTTACAAGTTTTATAATCTTAAAATATCTTATCATCCTATGATCAAGCTTGGAAAATCTCTTTTAAATTTTCACCCCAAGAATACTCTATCTCCCACAAAGACTTTTCTAGTGTCCTTTAAGGATTAACATACCTCTTTTGATAGCATCCATTGAGATCACTTCCTAACCCAGAGTTGGTCATCCACCCCATAGCCTGAAACCTTGGCCATTTTGATTTATCCCTATTAATATTGGAATAATATTAAGACATATGTTTTGATTAAAAACAAGCATATATCTTCTTATTTGTAACCAGATAAATCTTGTATGCAGGATCATTAGGTTCTTTTCTTCTATTCTCTCTCTCTAGGCATTTGTCAACATAATGAGACCCTAAAAAAAATAACATCCATCATATGGAGATTTTTCTATTTTATTACCATCATTATGTTCCTGGGTTACTGATCCTTATGCAAGAAATCTCTTATCATCTCTTTCCCTATAATTTCTCTTATCCTTATTACTTTGGTTATTCTGATATATGTATTAATTGCCTCAGTTTCCTTGGTATCTTTTTATATTTTTTTTCAAACCTGGACCTATCTCTATCCTATATTTTCTTTCTCAAATCCTCTTCCCACTTTTTTTATCCACCATTCTTCTTCTTTTGATATTCTTCTTTCTCAGATGCTTTCTAGTAATAGGCCTTCTTGGCCTTCTGATTAGCTTCCTCTTGGTGAACTAAATCACATGCTTCTATGAGATCTTTTGGTTTTAACAATATTATCAAAGATCTGATCTTTGGATGCATCCATAAGAGAAACTTTTCTACCTTGATCTTCGTTTTTTGATTGTATTCAAGCATTTATTTTAACAATTGCACAAATCTCTGGTGATACACATTAATCGTCATATTACCATGACTTAATATTGAGAATTATATAGATTTCTAGATATAGAATTATGGCATAAGAAATTTATCCTTAAATACTTTTAAAAATGTATCCCAGAGTACATCGGTAGCTTCAACATGATTTATTTTTTATAAGTATCCCACCAATCTGTAGCTGGACCTATTAGATGCAAAATTGCCCATGAGGTTTTTGATTTAGATGAGAGTGATTTAATGTAAAAGTAGGCATCATCTTCATTTAATCATATTTTTTTTGCTTCTCCATCTCCCTTGCAATTAAACTGTTCCTGGGTGACTGATCCTTATGCAAGAAATCTCTTATCATCTCTTTCCCTATAATTTCTCTTATCCTTATTACTTTGGTTATTCTGATATATGTATTAATTGCCTTAGTTTCCTTGGTATATTTTTATATTTTTTTTCAAACCTGGACCTATCTCTATCCTATATTTTCTTTCTCAAATCCTCTTCCCACTTTTTTTATCCACCATTCTTCTTCTTTTGATATTCTTCTTTCTCAGATGCTTTCTAGTAATAGGTCTTCTTGGCCTTCTGATTAGCTTCCTCTTGGTGAACTAAATCACATGCTTCTATGAGATCTTTTGGTTTTAACAATATTATCAAAGATCTGATCTTTGGATGCATCCATAAGAGAAACTTTTCTACCTTGATCTTCGTTTTTTGATCGTATTCAAGCATTTATTTTAACAATTGCACAAATCTCTGGTGATACACATTAATCGTCATATTACCATGACTTAATATTGAGAATTCTATAGATTTCTAGATATAGAATTATGGCATAAGAAATTTATCCTTAAATACTTTTAAAAATGTATCCCAGAGTACATCGGTAGCTTCAACATGATTTATTTTTTTATAAGTATCCCACCAATCTGTAGCTGGACCTATTAGATGTAAAATTGCCCATGAGGTTTTTGATTTAGATGAGAGTGATTTAATGTAAAAGTAGGCATCATCTTCATTTAATCATATTTTTTTTGCTTCTCCATCTCCCTTGCAATTAAACTATGATATATCAATTTTTATCATGTCCTTATATTATTTTGTACTAACCTTTTTCCTTCAAGCATCCATAGGTGTTTCTTCCTCTTCTAGCTTAGGTTTTTTCTCTTTTTATACATTCTCTATTATATTTTACTTTTGAGCTATCATTTCTTATTGTTGTGCTAACTAAGCCCTTTGTTGGTCCATATGTTCCATAATATGAGCTCTTTGTTGCTCCATGTGGTCCACCATCTAGACATGTTGTTGCTCCATGTGTTCTTTTTTCTAACTCATTTGGTCTTGTGACAACTATATCATTTTGATAAATATGTCATCTTTGTGGGCAAGTTCTTTTTATTTCTTAAACATCGTGTGAGGTTCCCCAATATCTTCCATATTTACTATCCTCACAATCCTTTGGAGGACTCTTTTATGATTCTCAACTAGACCTTCCTATTGGATTGTTGCAGTTCCTTTTGAGGAGCTTGCTTTCATTCTAGATGCCATATTCCTATTACAAAAGAGCTATGTTAACTATTTGGGTTAGATATTTTAAATTTCTATAGTCAAGACACATTTTCACTAAAGTTTCATAGCCTAGGGGTTTGCAACCTAGATATTTGATACCAAATGTAACAACCCAAGTCCTAACCACTTGGTTGTCCTTTCAATCCTTTCCACGAGAATTACAAAATAAAAATTTCAACTATACATAGGGCTTTATGACATCATAACCCAATAATTTATTTATTACGAGGCATGTAAATCCTTCTTGGAAATTTAGTTTGCTACAGATAACCTCCCAAGAGTTTGAGACTGGATGGGTCCCATATTTTGGTGCCTTAAGTGAACTTAACCACTCATCCCAAGAATCCAAGTTTGCGATAGGGGTTTCTCATCTAGGGCTTATTTCACCTAGATTTTGGACGCATAACTTCCTAAATTCTTAGCATGATTAAACTATTACGATTTCCATGCAAGGAATATTGTATACATACCTTGTGCTATATGAACTTCCACCTTCCTCAAAATTCACCTAGGTTCTGCCAATACCCTATCTTAGGACTAGGTGTTACTTGAATTGGTATGATTGAATATAAGACGTCTCGTTCTATTTCGACACTGAGTAAACTCTCAATCGTTCCAAAAATCAAGTGACCCCTCACTGTACTATTCAAATGATAGCCTAAGAGTGACACCCATTTTTTCCTCTTTTACCTCTTGTCCTGACTCTTCTTGTTAGGAGCACAACCATACCCAAAACCTGATGGCCATCCTTCCCATAGTCATTGACGTTGGGTGTTTAACCAATATTGTCTTGTCCACAATAAAGCAATAACTCTTTCATCCTTCTTGGTGTTAAACTAAGTTTTTAATATGTTTTGGTAGAGAAATAGGTCAACATATATTTTTTCTCATAAAGTTTTAAAAACATCTTTAGTTAAGAAATAGCAATATTTCTAGTTTAAAATTTTACTCATAAAATAACATAAAAGATGCTATATTAGCTTAACTGATGTTTCTCTATATCATAATGGTTTAATTAAAATTCAGAAAGCATTGAGGTGAATCTTACCTAACAAATTATACATTTTATTAACATAAAATCATATGTAAACAAGATAATAAAAGCACATGTAAACAAATGAATGTTTAGCTACTAAATATATATGCTACTACCTTTTAAAAATTCATAGACTATGCTCTAAGTAAACTATTGCACACAATGTTTCTACTTTTAGCTTTGTCCAATTATAATAATAAGGTCAAAATTCTACCTTTTAGTTTTTTGGAGACCCTTATCATTCAAAATTCATATTATAGCAAGTCATGCTTCTTCTACCCATTTATTATTTCCTATTGAATCTCATGATTTTTTTTTTACAATATCTATATTACGTCTTACAACAAATGATCTTTATTTCCACATAAACTCAATGAAAGGGAGTATAACTAAACTCTACTATTTATTATAAATGAATACCTAATCTTTCCTCTAACGATAGCATTCACACATTAATGTGAAATATTATCCATTTAATATTATAATGTTAGCACTTTATATACTATAATTGAGCAAATCTCGATATGCAAAATTAACTTAGCATGTTCTAAGTTTACCCATGATAAAATACGCTACTTCATTTATGGTCTAATTTTATTAAAACTTAGATGTGTTAGCTGAGTTAGACGTATACTACCGACACAACACTATTTTATCTTGTTTTGAAAATTATAAGGTTATTAAACCTTGCACAATCCAGGTCCTAACGCACTTTAACCCAACAAGGCTATTCATTTGAATGATGGCTACACAATAATGAAACTACTTAGAAGATGTGCATATTTTAAGTTTTTATTGAAATAAGAGATAAATTATCAAGGTGATGATTACAAAGGGAGTTTTTTTGGGTCAAGTCAATACCCCTTTGAAAGGTTAACTAAGGACTCTTACCCAACAAGAAGATGTCATTTAAAGTAGTCGAATTGAGAAGTCAATAGAGAAATTATTTTTTGTTTAAAGAAGAAGTTTATTCATTAACCAATAACGTCTCCTTAACTATCAACATCAAGTTAAAATAAACACAGTAATTTTTGGCCATATGGAGGTGATTTATACCTTGACTAAAAAATATAATTAAAATAAATAATCACAGATAGAACTACCCCAGGTCCTACGAATTTATAGCTTATTTTTATATTCGTTCACCTTTTGACAAAGGACAAATCTTCTCTAATGTATGCACATTATCAATTGCCTTCAACGTCGTTTATTTATTATATATATATATATATATATATATATATATATATATATATATATATATATATATATATATATATATATATCAAAAAGAAAATATATTGTAGGATTGATCTCATGAAAATCAATGAAATACAATCAAGCTTGCTTGTAACAACCCCAATTGTCACTACTCAACCACTCAATTTTTTTTTTTGTATTCATATAACATAATCATGACTTAAGGTAGAACCATTCCATTTGGATTAAATATTATCAAGGCAAATAGCTTCAAGAGTTATTGAGACTTGATCAGAGTCTATTTAAGTAGAAGTGATCAGCTTCTACAAAATCCTCATACCCCATTGGTATGAGAAAATTGGCCAAGAGTAAGGTTTCATACCATAAATAGGGACACCACCAATAAACATACTATCCACAAAGATTAGCACATAGGTGAATGCCTTGAATATGGAGAACCACACCAATCAAAAACCATCATAGATCTTAGATCCGATCCACATATTTTTGATGGGATATTTATGATAACAATTCATTATTCGTGATTAAATTCATAGAATCTATGGAATGTCCTCTTAAGAAATATTATGTATCTTTACACCACCTAAAGCTTATTTTTCCATTCTTTCATTTAGGTGTCCAGATTGCTATTCGTAAGATTTGTTTTAAATATAGTATATGTCCATCATGGGAGTAACCCTCCTCATGCACACTCAACTTCTTAGCTTTAGGATGTGAGGTTTGTTTTGGTTTATAATTCAAGACCAATTTTTCCTTCTTGTGGAATTCATTCCACTTCAAATTCCAATGTGTTATAATTTAAACCATAATGAGGGTTTATGAGGTGAGTATAAATCAATGAAGTCTCTCCTGATAAAATACATTCATCATATCCATTTAATGATTAAATTTTATTACATAAATGTTCTTTAGATGGTTACCCATATGAATCAACCATATTAAACATAACCAAAGCTAACTGATGAAGGTGCATTCATAATACATAAATTACATGGCATATTCATATCTTTCCCATTTTATCAACATTTAAACATACATCCCATTTCATCAAATGATCACATTTTCGTAGTTTAAAGATATGCATTATCTATTTCATCTATGCATAGCATAAAAAACATACTAAGATTAAGCATACATTCTAACATCACATTTTTGGTTATATTTCAATTAAAAGTGCATGAAATTAAACCTCATCATTTTGTTTAAAGTATTTCATCACATTCCCATACATATTTTTCAATACAAAAGTAAATACAACATTCACAAATAATAGAGCAAACCACAAATAGTTGACACTACGTTTTATCGTGGGAACCCTAGGGAATAAACCCAGCCTCCAAAATATAATATTTCCTCATATTCATAAACTTTGATATGGAATTGTTACAAGTAGATAAGGGCATAAATGGACCCATCTTTAATCAGTATACACATCCAGGAATGCTACTATTCCTATTCAAACACATGATGCAATTAAGGTTTTATCTTAATCCTTACTCTAAGACATCATGATGATTTTAGGATATTCTCCATACCAAGAGGAACCCATTTGTCCCCTTGTAACTTTAAATGCAATTAAGGAATCTCTGATTCCTTTCTCTAAGCTATATTAGAGTTTATATCATCTCTCGTAAGTTTATGATAATCATTGGGTCCATATTTTGGAGAAGACTATTAGAGGAAATATCATAAATTCCCTCAAGAATGACCACGAATTGATAAATAATTAGCATTTTCTTCATAAATTAAGGTCCCATACCCTTAATTTATGAAGCTTCATATTTTTACTAACTCAATAATTTTTCACTATCTTCCTACATATTTGACTTATTATTTCCTATTAGATTGGATCCATAACTCCCAAGCTAAATGAACCATATTACCACATATGGATTCAAATTCATTAATTTTAAACCATGTCCCTTTTTTTTTAATTCATAACAAATAAAAATTTTACTTATTATTTAGTTCATGAACCATAGTCCTATTAGTAATAGGACAACTATCGCAGGGGTCAAACTACCAAATATTTTCAAATTTGATCTTTGAAAACCGTACAAGAATAACTTTTATTATAAATCCAAGTGTACTCTCTAGAAATTCTTTCCCATTTGGCCATTACAAAACATTCCTTTTCTTTCCAAAAGGTTAAATGTTTCCCATTTAGTAAATACAAACTTCCTTTATTTTTGTCAATCCATTTAAAGCATTACATTAGTCTATAAATTCTTTTTTTCAATCCATATCAATATAAATTAAAGCATTACATTGGTCTACTTTTGTTTCCTAATTTGGTTCTCTACCAACTGCAGGGTGACACATGGCACAATGTGACAGGGTCAGCACAACCAATTGAATGATAACACATGGCATCAGGTAAGGTTCAACACATGGTAATTTATGCTAATTTAAGGTTTGTCCTTGGGTGCCACCAATTGGCACTATCTTGACCGCCAAGGGTGGTCATTGACCACCACTTGGTGGTCAACTACCTTAGTGAGTTAAAATCCTCTTAAAAGACTTTAAATCTTAAGTATTTTCCATGTGGGGTTATTTTATCAGAAGGTCCCTATCTGTGCCTTCATTCGTATAACACGAATGCAGTTTTGGCACCTCTGACCACTCAGGAGCCCTCTCCATAAAACTCTAAACTTAATCGAGGCTTCTTTGGCATATTTGACAAATCCCATGTGTCATAGGTAAAATTAGTGAGGTAGTACAATTGATTTATCATAGACATCATTTCAAGCTAATGGTATCATTTATAGGGCTAAAATTTCAAGGTTTCATCCAGAGTTAATCATGCAAACAGGGGAATCTTCAATTGTCTAGGGTAATCTGGAGCACAAGTTGTAATCTTCACTACCTAGGGTATGATTTCCAAACCTTCTCCTTTTGTGGTCATTGTAGAACTCCCTTAACAAAACTAACATTCATCCTAGAACTGAGAGGCGATGTGACATAAAACAGAGGGCAAATAAGACCAACATAAAATTTTCCCATTTATGCATTTACAGTGGTATGAATCGATAATTGGTCCACCAGGGCTTATCAAAGCATACTAGGCCATTTACAATGTTAGGGTATACTCCAATGAGAACAATGATCCAGCTTCCAAAGATTTGTCTACAAGAAATCATCCTAGGTTTTACAACATTTGAGTGGGGTGATTTTTGAAGCACTATCCCACATTCATCATGTGGGAGCTTCGTAAGCCTATAAAGGCTTCATGGCTTATTGAATAGATCAACCACCACCTGATGGTCAAGTGGTGGTGAAGCACTTAAAGGTAGGCAAAGGCGGTTGTATTGGTGTTGATGGTAATTGTCGATTTTTTATTAAGATTATTTGATGATAAATTAAAATCCACAACTTTTAATAGACGATCATTGGGCCATTTTAACATCAAGATCAGATATCATAGATTTCCAAACAAAATCAATCCATTAAAATATATAGATTAAAAATCCATGTTATTACTGATAACGAAATCATATAGTACTAAATAAAATCCTTAAGAGGATTAAGAACCTCTCTTAGAAGGAACTAACCACATTTTAAAATGCCCAATAACCTTACCCATAATAAACCTAGAGATTTGTGGAATTATAATATTGACAAAGTCTCACTCAAATAAAACTATGATTAACAAGGCGTTTAGTACATAATTATTGAATAAGAAAATAACATAAAGCTTAATAGATCAAGCATACTTAACAAGGAAGGAAATAACCTGGAAAAGCCTAGATTTAGAGACTTCTCCACAAGCTCCCTTATTGTTCTTAGATTGACCATCCTTCCTCCTCGAGCTCTCTCTCCCAAAGCTCTCCTCATTCAATTAGGAAATCCTTAAAACCTTCTAGTTTCTAATCCACCAAGGTGGAGAGCATACTCCCTAGGGTTTTCTAAATTTTCTAGATCCCCTTTCTTCACAAAATGTCCTTTATTTATAGGAAACTTCTCCATTCATGGGCCAAATAGTGGCCACATTATAATAATATTAAAAATATGCCTTGGACCCATTATGACTCATCATGTCTTGTATAGTATGACCAAGGGTCCACTTAGAGGTAAGGAGAGTGTCCTTATTTTTTTTTTGTATCCTTTCCCATGGGGACAAATGTAAAACCAATACTATTAAGGCATAGAATGGATACAAAGTTAGAACTATTATTGATAGGGTAAGGGATCTCCCTTTTAATTTCCACCAATATAGGGAAGCCATATGGGTATTTTCCAATGGGTAGGATAGTTCATATAATATTTAAAAAATCCTATAGTTCTCTTGAGTCCCATCCAATCTTGGGTCCACTAGGTTTTGTAGACATAATTTACTATATTGTTATAATTTTGTAAAAGATAATTCCTCAATTTTATCTTTCATAAGTCCTCATAATTAATTATATTTCTAAAAGATAATTAATATTTCCTATCTTTCATAAAATTCCTTTATTAGAATTTTTGTAGGATTCTTTAGGGTCTACGCCCCTTCTATCAGGCATTAATTGATCCCTAAAATAAATTAATATCCTTTAAATAAGGTAGGAGGGTAATGCGTCATGACATTGCTACAAGGTTTCTTTATACCAAATGCTTCTACATTTACTACGTGAGCATTAGCTTATGTAGAACTTCCTTTCTCATAACACATATAGGTTATATAAAATTAATCCATTAATGTTATTTTCTCACTTGGGCCAAGGCTGATGTTCAAATAGTGACAAGTAAGGTCGTACTAGCTAGGTAATGTTAAATATAAAATATTATTAAGGTGACATATTTGTTGTTAAAAAAGAATCATTTCTCATTGTAAACATGGATGACATTCAATTTTTGATATGCAATACTTTCAAGGTCAAATCACAATACTTTGCTATTAGCCCATTAAATAGAGTGTTGTTAGGTTCAATGTAATTTTGTACAAAATAAATTAATCCTATCAATCTTGGAGACACCAAGGAAAACACCGATAGCCATTCTATTTATCCAATACACCACCATTACATATGATTAATACATTTCATTGAAACTTTTGATGACCAGGGTAACTTTAAAGCTCAAGATACACAAAGGGTTAGAATTCCACTTAGAACCTAGAGGAGATTCATTTCATAAAGCTTCTCTTTGATAGCTTACAAAATATAACAAAGCACATCCTCTAGACAGTAAAGTATTGACCAGGAAAGGTTTGTTTGAAATCTTTATCTCAAAGCATGAACAAAATCAAACCTACATGCTATTAGGCTCAAGATTCTTGTAATGGCATGAGGGGGCTTACATGGGGGTTATAGCAGCCAACTAGCCATGAATGCACACTAATCTAGATGCACACAAATCCAATGCACAAAGACTATACTCAAATAGAAAAACTCATAACCTTATAAATATTCCTCAATCAAAATTTACAATCAGTTTTCCAAAAATGGAGAAGTGAAAGATTTTTTTATTAATTCACATTTCAAATAAAAAGGTAATACATAAATTCAGTTTTTCTTTAAAATAAAGAAAATATAAGTTTCCAATTGTCTCAAAATTTCTACATAATAATCATACATAATGCATACATTTTCATATACAATTAAACAAACACGAATATCCAGAGAAAATCATCCTAATAGAGTATCACTATTCCCCTGAAATACCTTTGCAAACCTAGATCTTCAAGCTATCTTCCATATAATTTTCCTGAATTTCCCAACCATTACACTTTTTTTGTAATAGAAAAGAAAATCAAGAGTTTAATTGATAGGTATGCTTGCTCATGCAGTGCTTTGCTTTTTTCCAGATGCTAATTCTTCATTGTTTGCCAGATGGTGATTTTTCTAGGTGGTTATTATATTTTGCCTTACTTATAATTTTTTATAGTAAGCAATAGTCCTCATTTTATATATATTTTTTATTTTTAGTTATAGTTTTAATTTTATTCTGAATTTATTTTGTTATTATATATATAAATTTTTAATTTAAATTCAATTTAACTTTAATTCAATAAATTCTAAAAGACATATTCAAATAATTTTAATGTATGGATCACAAGAAAACACAAAATCCTAAATGAGTCTACATGGATGCAACTACATGGACCGCTTGACGAGTGTATTGCCAGTAGGATTTTTCATCTCTAACTACTGCAAATAATCCATTACTCATCATATCCCCCTTCTTAACTTTTCATCAGTGCTCTTCATATGCCAATAGGAGGAGGTGTCTTTCTCTCGAACTAATTTCTCCATAGAAGGTACCTGTTCTTGGATCCATAGATTGATCAACAGTATCTCATCCTTGTAGATGAATTAAGTATACTAATACCTAAAATTTGGAGGGATGTTACATTCTTCTCCTCTAGAATTAAATATAGTCCCTGTGTTTTAAATTCTTATTTAAATAGTTTATATACCACATCTAAATATTTACTCATCAACATGGAACATCAAATAAAGTATATCAATCAAATTCACATTAATCCATTTTCTTAAAATATAATATATCATTGTTCTTTAAACAATTTAGACTATTTTAGCATAACATATTTATTTCTAGGACAGTGTTCCTACTAGACATAATATTAATCTATTTGCTTTTTCTCCAGCTAATTGGTTTAGAACTCAAGACTTGAATGGATGGTCTTAACATGGTGGATATTGGTCATATGCAAGTGGAACACATCCAAAAATATGAATGATCATTAACATATTTCCTATGGAGAGACACATGGAAGGTTTATTGGATTTATTGGGTGATAAGACCAACTCATGGGTTATAGGTTTTATAATCCCAAAATATCTTATCATTCTATGATCGAGATTGGAAGATTATCTTTTAAGGTTTCACCCCAAGAATACTTTATCTCCCATAGAGAATTCTTTTGGTGTCCTTTGAGGATTAACATAGCTCTTTTGATAGCATCCATTGAGGTCACTTCCTGACCCACATTTGGTCATCCACCCAATAACCTGAAACCTTGGCATTTTTTATTTATCCCTCTTAATATTGGAATAATATTAAGACATGTTTTGATTAAAAAAATCATATATCATATTACCTATAGCAGCATAAATCTTATGTGTAGGCTCATCATGTTCTTTTCTTCTATTCTCTCTCTCTAGATATTTATCAGCATAATAAGCCCCTCAATAATAATAACATCCATCATGTGGATATTTTTCTCTTTTATTACCATCATTATGTTTCTAGGTGATTGATCCTTGTGAAGGAATTCTCTTATCATCTCTTTCCCTGTAATTTATCTTATCCTAATTACTTTGGTTATTATAATATCTATCTTTATTGCCTCAGTTTTCTTGGTATCTATTTATGTTTTTGTCAAACCTGAACCTATTTCTATCCTAAGTTTTCTTTCTTGAATCCTATTTCCACCTTGTTGATCCACCATCCTACTTTTGATATTCTTATTTATCATATGCTTTATGGTAATAGACCTTCTTGGCCTTCTGATTAGCTTCCTCTTTGTGAGCTAAATCACATGCTTATGTGATATCTGTAGGTTTTAATAAGATGATAAAAGATCCAATATTTGGATGCAACTCTAAGATAAACTTTTTTACTTTGATCTCCATCCATTGATTGTATTCAGGCATATATTTTAACAACTGCACAAATATCTGGTGATACTCTATAACCATCATATTACCTTGACTTAATATTGATAATTATATATATTTCTCAAGATAGAATTGTGTCGTAAGGAATATATCCTTAAACGCTTTTAAAAATGTATCCCAGAGTACATTGGCAACTTCAACATGATTTATCCTTATTTAAGTATCCCACTAATCAGTAGCTAGACTTGTTAGATGGAAAATTTCCCATGAGGTTTTTGATTTAGATGAAAGAGGTTTAATGATAAAGTAGGAATCAACTTTATTTAACCATATTTTTTTTTCTTCTTCATCTCCCTTGCCATTAAAATTTGATATATCAAATTTTCTCATGTTCTTATTTAATTTTACAGTAAAATTTTTCCTTCTAGCATCCACAGGTGTTTCTTCCTCTTTTATCTCAGGTTCTTTCCATTTTGACATATTCTCTATTAACTTTTACTACTGAGCTATCATTTCTTGTTATTGTGCTAACTGAGCCCTTTGTCGGTCTATATGTTCCATCCTATGAGCTCTTTGTTGCTCCATGTGGTCCACCATCTAGACTTTTTGTTGCTCCATGTGTTCTTTTTCTGAATCATTTGGTCTTGTAACAACTATATCATTTTGATCAATTTTTCATCTTTGTGGGAAAGTTCTTTTTCTTTCTTGACCATCCTATGAGGTTCCCCAACCACTTCCATAGTTCTTATCCTCATAATAATTTGAAGGACTCTTTTATGATTCACATATAGTCTTTTATTTTGGACTACTATAGGTATTTTTGAGGAGCTTGCTTTGATTCCATATGCCATATACCTATTATAAAATATCTATGTTAATTTTTTGAGTTAGATATTTAAAATTGTTATAGTCAAGATAGATTTTTTCTAAAGTTTCATAGCCTAAGGGTTCGCAACCTAGAGCTCTGATACGAAGTGTAACAACCCAAGTCCTACCCACTTGGTTGTCCTTTCAATCCTTTCTACTGGAATTACAAAGTAAAAATTTCAACCATACACAGGATTTTATGACATCAAAACCCAACTTTTTATTTAATACGAGGTATGTAAATCCTTCCTAGAAACTTTTTTCGATGTAGAAAACTACCCAAGATGCTGATACTAGCCAAGTTCCATAGTTTGGTACCTTAAGTGAACTTAACCTCTCATCCTGATAATCCAAGTTTGTGGTAGGGGTTTCTCCTCTAGGGACCATTTCATCTAGAGGTTGGACGCATAACTTCCTCAGTCCTTAGCATGATTGAAAAATTGTGATTGCCATGCAAGGAATATTATATACATACCTTGTGCTAGATGAAATTCCACCTTCCCATGAATTCACCTAGGGTCCACCAATATCTTGACTTAGTAACAGGTGTTACTTGACTTGGTATGATTGATGATGACACATCCCATTACATCTCAATGTTGAGTAAAATCTCAATTGTTCTAGAAATCAAGTGACCCCTCATTGTACTATTCAAGTGATATATTAAGAGTGACACCCATTTTTCCTCTTTTACTGACCATCCTAACTCTTCCCATCAATAGTACAACCAATCTCAAATCCTGATGATCATCCTTTCCATAGTCATCGATGTTGGGTGTTTAACCAAGATTGTCTTGTCCACAATCAAGTAATAACTCTTTCATCCTTCCCAGTGTTAAACTAATTTTTTAATAGGTTTTGGCAGAGGAATAGGTCAACATATAGTTTTTCTCATAAAATTTTAAACACATCTTTAGTTAAGAAATATCAATATTTCTAGTTTAAAATTTTACTCATAAAATAACATAAAGGATACTTTATTAGTTTAACCAATATTTCTCTATATCATAATGGTTTAATTAAAATTTAAAAGCATTGAAGTGAATATTAACTAACAACTTGTACTTTTTCTTAACATTAAAGCATATTTAAACAAGATAATAACAACATATGTAAACAAATGATTTTTTAGCTACTAAATATAAAAGCTACTAGCTTTCGAAAAGGCATAGCCTATGCTCCAAGTAAACTATTGCACAAATTGCTTCTACTTTTAGCTTTGTCTATTTATTATAATATGTTCAAACTTCTACCTTTTAGTTTTTTTGAAGACCCTTATAATTCAAAATTCATATTATAGCAAGTCATGCTTCTTCTACCTATTTATTATTTCCTATTGAATTTCATGGTTATTTTTTTTACAATCTCTATATTATGTCTTACAAAAAATGATTTTTCTTTCCACATAAACTCAATGAAAGGAAGTATAACTAAACTCTACTATTTATTATAAAATAATACCTACTCTTTCCTCTAATGAAAATATTCGCACATTAATGTAAAATTTTATCCATTTAGTCTTATAATGTTAGCACTTTACATACTATAATCGAGCAAATCTAGATATATGAAATTAAATTAGCATATTCTAAGTTTACCCATAATAAAATATGTTACTTCATTTATGGTCTAATTTGGCTAAAACTAAGATGTGTTAGTCAAGTTAGAGGTATACTGCTGACATGACACTATTTTGCATTGTTTCATCAATTATAATGTTACCTAACCCTGCATGATCCCGGTCCTAACGCACAACAACCTAGCAAGGCTATTCATTCTAAGGATAGCTACATGATAATGAAACTATTCAGCAGATGTACATCTTTTAAGTTTTTATTGAAATAAGAGATAATCCATCAGGATGATTATTACATGGGGAATTTTAGTGGGTCAAGTCAATATCTCTTTGAAAGGTTAATTAAGTACTCTTACCCAACAAGTGGATGTCATTTAAAGCATCAAAATCAATACATAAATATGGAAATTAATTTTTTTTTTTGGATGAAAAAGCCATTATATTAATAAAATAATGTGTAATCATACAAAAAAGGGTGGGTGGGATTAGCACACCCCGTAAACCAATACATTAACCATTGTGGTTAAGATTAAACAAGAGTGTCAGAAATAGCCCACAAACTGCCAATAACAACTACCAAAATAGTATTAAATATGCATTCAAAAAGAAAGAAGCCGAGAAATTACTACCACCTGGAAGGGGAAGGAAGATGCACATGACTCATAATGCAGGGTGCATTCCACCAATGATCCATGAGGGTACGCAAGTACTGCAGCTCCACCTATACTTTTTAACCTGTACTTGAATCTATAACCAACAATCAAAGAATATATCATATTTATCAGCAACAGAGAAGACATGTCTGACATCTTGTTGAGAAAAAATAGCCATATTCCGGGACTTCCATAGAAAAAACAAGGTACCAATTCTAAAAATATTCCAAACAACATCCAATTTGAAGAAAAAAGTAATAGGGTCACCCAAAATAGCATGCACCCAAGTAAAATCATCTTGCATAAAAGGTCTAAAAAATTCAAGAAGCCACTCCCAAGTCGACTGAGCCTGATCACAAGACCAAAAAACATGCAGTAAATCTTCTGCTTGTCCACAAACCGAGCAAATGAGATTATGAACACCCAAATGCTTGAGCCTACTGCCAATAGGTAACCCTTTATGTAAGAGAATCCAAGCAAAAAAACTTTGTTTAGGTTCAATATAAGTAGCCCAAGCAATTCGAAACCTCTTATTCCATTGGGAGGGAAGAGAGACTAGATTCCATCTCAGAGTGATCTTATCAAACATTGGAACTTGTGGTGTGAGCCATTTGTAACCAATATGAGCTTTATATTACAAAATAGGAAGCTCCCCAAGCCAACACCAATCTGACCACCAAGGTTTTTGAAAATGCTTATGTAGTTTGATCCAAATAGAAAATAGAATACTATCAATAACCACCTCATAAGTGTCTCTATCACCAGGATTTAAATTGTGAATTTGACAAAAAAATTCTTGGGGTATCCAAAACCTGGCATGTCATGAGAAGAAATAAAAAATGGAAGCAATACCATGCTTATAGAACCTCTGCGCTCTGACCCACTACACCAGAGCTAAGGGAGAACCTTGCCAAGTGATAACAGGAGACCACCAAATATTCATGGAATACAAAGAGGCACTTGCTTTGCAAAAACTCCCTTTCCAACTAAGCCAGGGTTTGAAGGCCTCCCAGGATTTCCAAATACTCTGAATGACAAAAGAACCTTTAACTTTAATAGGGATAGGGGTAGTAAGAATGGATTGCAATCCCACCCCTTTCCAAATTTTCTTCCCCTAAAGCAAACCAGAAGAAATGCAATGCCTGACTAGCACTTTCCAAGGTTCATCCCCAATTAAAGATCGGGTGATCCATTTAGCACAAAGGGCAAGACCTTGTCGGTGACAATCAAACAAACCCATGCCTCCACAATCCTTGGGCAAACAACAAATTTCCCAGGCTACCCAATGAAAACCTTGCTTGACAGAGTCTTTGGCCCACAATAAGTCTCTCATAAGCTTATCCAATTTTTTATAACAAGATTTGGATGGAACCCAACAAGATGAATAATAGACATGGGTAGTGGCTAAAATCTTAGAACAAATTTGAAATTTTCCTGCCAGAGAAAGTTTCTTACTAGTCCAGTAAGAAAGCTTCTTTTCCACTTTATCAATAACATACTGCCACAATTGAGAAGAGGGACCATGAAATGCAAAAGGAATTCCAAGAAATTTAAACACCTCACCTGGATGAATCCAAGTCCATTGCAATTGATGTAACCAGTGTGGCAGTTGAGATTGATATTGCCAAAAATAAGATGTTTTTTTCCATTGTATAGAAGAACCAGAGGCTAAACAGAACACCTCTAAGCAACTAATAGCCGAGGAAAGGGATTGCTCATCTTCTTGAAGCGTTAATAAGGAATCATTTGCAAAATGACCATTGACCAACTTACGGTCAGAATTAGGGAGAGCAATACCCTTGATTAATCCTTGATCCATCTTATGGGCCAACAAATAGCCAAAAGCCTCTATAGCAAGAATGAAAAGAGATGGAGAAAGAGGGCATCCCTGTCTCACAGAGTGACCAAGAGAAATTGACTAAGATTGACTATTATTCAAGGTAAGAACAGTTGAAGCATCTTGAAATTACATAAGAATGGTGCTCACAAATACTGGACCAAAACCTAGAGCCTAAAGCATGGCAGTTATGAAGTACCACTCCATCTTATCATAGGCTTTCTCAAAGTCTATCTTAATAAATAAAGCATCTTGTTCAGAATTTCTTGCCCACTCCATACCTTCCCAAACAACAAGAAAATTATCAAGAATGTATCTTCCCTTAACAAAGCCAGTTTGTTCAGGTCTAAAAATCGAAGGTAGAATAGATTTAAGCTTAAGTACAAGGGCTTTAGCAATAATCTTGTAGCTCACATTAAGCAAGGTGATCGACATCCAATTGGTGATGAGCTCAGGATCTCCAGACTTAGAAATAAATTTAACATTGCCTTTGTTAATAATGGAACCCAGTGAACCACATTGCAGGGCTTCAAGATAAACATTGTGGAGATCAGAACCAAGCATATCCCAAAATTATTTATAGAATTCACATGGGAATCCATCAAGCCCAGGCGCCTTATCATTGGACATAAGTGACAAGGCAATTTTTAGATCTTCTAGAGAAAGAGGAGTGTCACAAAATAACATTTGCTCAGGAGAAAGCTTGTTGGGGACAACATCGGTACAATCAGCAAGAGCTTGCCTTCTAGCATCATCAAGGGGTTGAGAAGCAAAAACACCTTAATAATGTGAAACAAAAACTTTGACAATGTTTGAAAGATCTGTAAATCTCTGTCCATCAACTTGAATGGCTTGAAACTGAGAATGTTGAGTAGGAGGTCTGAGGCGCTGAAAAAATTAGTTGGTCACTCTGTCCCCCACTTTGAGCCAATGCATTCGAGCACGTAATTGAGCCCCCTTGGATTCATACAAATCAACCTTTTTTAGCTCATGCAAAATGGAAGAAACTTGAGATTGAGCAACAAAGTTGAAAGGAGAGGCTTCAAGCCTGAGACAGGCTTTGGATAGCTCACTTTGCAAGGCAGACTTAGCCTATTTTCATCGTTTTGCAACTTCAACACCCAAAATTCGCAACACCTTAGTGGTTAGTTGAATGGCAGCATTCCACCATTCAATCCTTCCAGAAATACCATCAGGTCTAGGAATAAAATTCCAAATACGACATATATGAGCTTTCATGCTAAAGCTATGCAAAAAAGAAACATTTAGGTAAAGATGTGAAGAATGCACTCTAGGTTGAAAATTTAACATTGCCACCAAGAATAAAATAGGTGAATGATCAGATAGTGTAGTACCAGGCAAAGTCAACACATACGGTGAAGAAGGCAAAATATGAGAGAACTGAAAGTTATCACACTCAAAAATCATGGCTCTGTCCAATCTTACCAAAACCCTAGAAGAAGCAGCCTAAAAATTGGACCAGGTGTACCAAAGATCCTGTGAGAATTCAGAAGGCGAGAAGCAGGAATTAGGGTCATAAAGGCGAAGCTTTTTTTTCATAAAAAACCAAGATTCTCTTTCACCTAAACACCATCACATTAGGACATGACTGACCTTATCAGAATATTTCTCCACCATATTAAAATCTCCACAAAGAACCCAAGTGGAAAATGGAAAATTCATGGCAAGCCATCTCCACAACTCGCATCTGTCAGAAGCAACATTTGAGGCATACACATTAACCACCCCAAGTGATTTTCCATAGATCTCAAGCAAAATCCAGACAGCTTGATTGGATGGGTCAACACCCCAAGTCACAACATTCTTTTGTAATCAAGGCCCAAGGATAGTGACGGCTCCTCATTTTCCTGAGGAATGCTTTGTGGCAAAAGAGGTACTTCGTGGCCACAAAAAATCACATGTACACTGCAGATTGAAATCAAAAATCTTAACTTCTTGTAGACATAAAATATCGAGGCTTCCATGCATTCGAGAAACATTTGACATCTCATTTCGGACCAAATATTTTTTGATCGGGTCCGTCAGTCCTCGAACATTCCATGATAAAAAAATCATTGGGATTTGTCAAGATGCATGATCTCCATGACATCCTCTGCATCACCCAAACCTGTAAGTGAGCCAAAATAGTTGGAGGTCGCATGGAAAGCATCACTGTTTAGTTGTCGATGTTTATCATTCTAAATAGGGCTACGAGATCGACGAACCTTCAAGGCCCAACCCTCCTCCACTGAAGAATTATCTGGAGCTGCCACCATTGAGGCCAAAGAAGGGCCCGACCAAAGAATTTGAGACACTGGTGGAATTGGGGGTTGCATGTCAACAACCGGAGGGGCCGTATCAACAGGATTTTGAACAACTTCAGTAGAAATTTGCATGTCTTGAGAAGGAGAAGGGGCAGGTTGTGCAGTAGAAATCAAAGCTTCTTGTTGCTTAGTACCACGAGATTTCTTGCTAGAGACAATAGTCCATTCTTCAGTGTTTCCCCATGAGCCATTAGCAGGAGCTACAAGAGTGGGCGAGGGATTTGCCTTATATTTCCATTCCATAAAAGGACACTCTCAAATTTTGTGAGCTACAGATTGACACCAATAATAGGTATTGAGTAAATTGATATAGGCAACTCTTTTCCTTATGGATTGGTCCTCGATTTTAATATCAATAAACTCCTACAAATCCTTAGAAATGTTAACTTTGATACAAACCCTTCTAGTGGGTCGAGCGAAGAAATTTTTTTTTGGCTCAAGGCAAACAAACTTACCTAAGGGGGCAACTAAAGTCTGCAAAAAACCCCAAAGAGGAACAAGAAGACCAGGGAATTCAACCCACATCGGGACTTCCAGTGCAGCTTGATCACTGACTTGGAAATTTTGAGAGTAGGGTTGCAAAATCAATAGAGAATTATGGACAGTCCATGGACCCCTAGACAGAACCTTCTGTGCTTGAGCTGGATCTAAAAAGCGAAAAAGGAAATACCCTTTTGTAAGGTTTTGTACATTCTCCACTTTGACTCCATATGAGCCCCAAACTTGCTGGACCCATGAATGAATAAGGGTATCATATAGGATACGACCCAGAAAATAACCCACCAGGGTATGACTCTCAAACCATTCACAAGTTGTATGGAATTCATGCAAAGGAATAACAGCTTCAGGGACAGGGCCTTTACCTCGTGATACATTGTCAAAATGAACTTGCACGGACGCTTCCCCAGTAACATTGAGCTCTCCAGCAGACTCAAAATAAATGGAGCCGACTGCATGAGCGGCAGCCATTAAAAAGGGTGAATTAACACCGCCTCAAGGCAGTGTTAATGCAGCAGACAGGATTTTCCCACTGAAACCCTTATGAAAAACGCATAGCCAATCTTGCATCAAACCCTAGCAGAGCAAATTTTTCTTGTTCCTTGAATTTTTTAAAATCCTAGTATTTTTTTCGATAAACTACTTTCAATTCATTTTATTTAAGTTAAAAAAATAAATAAATATTTTTTGTTTAAAAAAAAAGTCTATTCAGTAACCAATAATATCTCCTTAACTATCAACATCAAGTTAAAATAAACACAATAATTTTTGGTAGTATGAAGGTGATTTATACCTTGACTGAAAATATAATTAAAATAAATAATCATAGATAGAATAAAAAAAAAAAAAAAATTAATTTTTGTTTAAAGAAAAAGTCTATTCATTAACCAAAAATATCTCCTTTACTATCAACATCAAGTTAAAATAAACACACAAAAAAAAAATTATTTTTTGTTTAAAGAAAAAGTCTATTTAGTAACCAATAATATCTCCTTAACTATCAACATCAAGTTAAAATAAACACAAAAAAAAAAAAAAAAAAAATTGTTTAAAGAAAAAGTCTATTCAGTAACCAATAATATCTCCTTAACTATCAACATCAAGTTAAAATAAAACACAATAATTTTTGGTAGTATGAAGGTGATTTATACCTTGACTGAAAATATAATTAAAATAAATAATCATAGATAGAATTACCCTCGGTCAAAAAAAAAAAAAATCAATTTTTGTTTAAAGAAAAAGTCTATTCAGTAACCAATAATATCTCCTTAACTATCAACATCAAGTTAAAATAAACACAATAATTTTTGGTAGTATGAAGGTGATTTATACCTTGACTGAAAATATAATTAAAATAAATAATCATAGATAGAATTATCCTCAGTCCTATGAATTTATATCTTATTTTTATATTCATTTACCATTCGGTAAAATATAAATATTCTCTAATGTATGCACATTCTCAATTGCCTTTAACGTCGTTTATTTATTTTATTTTATATATATATTTAAAAAGAAATGATATTGTATGACTGATTTCATGAAAAGTAGTGAAATACAATCAAGCTTGCTAAAAGGTTTCTTTATACCAAATGGTACTACATTACTACATGAGCATTAACTTATGTAGAACATCCTTTCTCTGAACACATACAGGTTATATAAAATGAATCCATTAATGTTCTTTTCTCACTTGGACCAAGGTTGATGTTTAAATAACGACAAACAAGCATTCATATTGATGTACTAGCTAGGTAATGTTAGAAAATATTATTAAAGTGATATCTTTGTTATAAAACAAGAATCATTTCTCATTGTAAACAGGGACAAAATTCAATTTCCAATATGCAATACTTTCAAAATTAAATCATAATACTTTGGTATTAGCCCATTAAATTGAGTGTTGTTAGGTTCAATATAATTTTGTACAAAACAAATTAATCCTATCAATCCTAGATATGATAAGGAAAACACTGGTAACCATACACCACCATTACATAATATTAATACGTTCCATTGAACCTTTTGGCAGCTAGAGTAGCTTTAAAGCTTGAGATACATAAAAGGTTAGTATTCCACTCAGAACCCAAAGGAGATTCATTTCATAAAGATTATCTTTTGATAGCTTACAAAATATAACAAAGCACATACTTCAAAGGATATTAATCATTTAATTTATCCATAACTATGAAAGAAATTATTAGAAATACATTCAATGAAGATAGTGAAGAAATGTTGAAAGTTAAAGTTTTATTTTCTAAATTTAGTATAAAATCTAAATAAAAATAAGAAAATAACAATATCATTAAATACTCTTGAGAGCTAAAAATTAGATCTTGTTGCTACTAAATCTCAATTTTATAGAACATCAAAAATAGATTCTATCACATAATCTATATCTACTTAGAATGTCACAGGTTATCAAATCTTTAAACTTATTTATAAGGAAAATAAAGAAAGAGTAGCCTTGGTTGTGCATAAATGGTTACATTGTTTTCTTAAGGAAATATAACTTGAAGCACTAACAAGGAAGCATAAAATGAAGAAAATATATTACATTAAGTTGAAGTGCAATTATTATAATAGAATTGGTCATGAAAAAGCTAATTCTGGAATCTTTATCCATATAAATATTATAGAATAAAATCTCATTCTTTAACATTTTGTTGGCACAAATAAAATTATTGTGTAAGATTTGAAAGGACACTATTGTTTATATTAGGTAATATTTTTTAAAAATGTATTTGTGAAGAAACTTCTAACAATCAAGCAAAGTGTTAAGTTTTTGAAATACAGGAAAGAACAACATTTTATATAAAATGTTTAGAAAATAAGGAAAAGAAAATTGGATCAAATATGGTACAAGTTTATCTTAAAAAGTAATAAAAAATGAATCATATATATCTTACGACAAATGAAAAGTTCAAGCTATTGAACATGAGGTCAAATATGAAGCTTGAGAAGTTGGTGATTCAAATCGTAAAGATATAAAGTTCGAGAATCTAAAGAATGAATACAAAGAACTCAAAGCAAAATTCAAGCAAGAGGATGAAACCAAGATTCAAGATGATGAACAATATTATAGATAAGGAGAGGGTCATGAACAATTTAATATTAAGCTTATAGTTTAGAGTGTGATTTATATCTTCTCTTTTATGTAAGTTTCAATGTGCAAGAAATGCACAAGTGTCATTTAAGAGTGCAATGTGTAAGAAATACATAATTGTCATGTAAGTTAGAGTGCAAGTGTAGATTGAGAGAATGTGCACAAGCTTATTATATGTAAGAGTTCAAATATGTAATGTGAGGATGTCCACAAGTGTCCTAGATTAGGAGTTCATGTATAAGTGCAAGAGTCACGTAGATGTGTGCAAGTGTCTATGAAGAGTCTTGTATGCAATTGGAAAGATGACAAGTAAAAGGTCATGAGACTTGCCATATGTAGAGAAATAGTCAAGCATGTGAAGAGTCACATTATTATGGATATATTATGGATATAATAATCCATGAGAAGACAATTAAATAAATTCAAATAGAATTCAAGAAGGAGGAATATTTTGTAAGAGATCCACTTTGGAATAAATCTTGTATGCAATTTTGAATAGTTAATACTGTAAGTTTTCTTCATACATAGTTCATGAACGATTTAAGCCATCTAAATTCATATTTGAATATAGAAATGAATTTTATTTGCTTTATTATATAAGCCTTGATATACATATTAATATTTTCATATATTATTCTCCTCATATTATGGAGACCCTTATAATTCAAAATTCATATTATAGCAAGTCATGCTTCTTCTACCTATTTATTATTTCCTATTGAATCTCATGGTTATTGTTTTTACAATCTCTATATTATGTCTTACAACAAATGATTTTTCTTTCCACATAAACTCAATGAAAGGGAGTATAACTAAACTCTACTATTTATTATAAAATAATACCTACTCTTTCCTCTAACGACAATATTCACACATTAATGTAAAATTTTATCCATTTAGTATTATAATGTTAGCACTTTACATACTATAATCGAGCAAATCTAGATATACAAAATTAAATTAGCTTGTTCTAGGTTTACCCGTAATAAAATATGTTACTTCATTTATGGTCTACTTTGGCTAAAACTGAGATGTGTTAGCCGAGTTAGAGGTATACTACTAACATGACACTATTTTGCCTTGTTCATAAATTATAATGTTACCTAACCCTGCATGATCCAGGTCCTAACACACAACAACCCAGCAAGGCTATTCATTCTAATGATAGCTACATGATAATGAAACTACTCAGCAGATGTACATCTTTTAAGTTTTTATTGAAATAAGAGATAATCCATTAGGATGATGATTACATAGGGAGTTTTAGTGGGTCAAGTCAATATCTCTTTGAAAGGCTAATTAAGGACTCTTACCCAACAAGTGGATGTCATTTAAAGCATCAGAATCAAGACATCAATAGGGAAATTAATTTTTGTTTAAAGAAAAAGTCTATTCAATAACCAATAACATCTCCTTAACTATCAACATCAAGTTAAAATAAACACAATATTTTTTTGTAGTATGAAGGTGATTTATACCTTGACTAAAAATATAATTAAAAGAAATAATCATAGATAGAATTACCCTAGGTCATATGAATTTATATCTTATTTTAATATCCGTTCACCATTTGGTAAAAGATAAATATTCTCCAATGTATGCACATTCTCAATTACCTTTAATGTCATTTATTTATTTTATTATATATATATATATTTTTAAAAAGAAATGATATTGTAGGACTGATCTCATTAAAATTAGTGAAATACAATAAAGCTTGCTAAAAGGTTTCTTTATACCAAATGGTACTACAGTTACTACATGAGCATTAGCTTATGTAGAACATCATTTCTCTGAACACATACAGGTTATATAAAATGAATCCATTAATGTTCTTTTCTCACTTGGACCAAGGCTGATGTTTAAATAGCGACAAGCAAGCATTCATATTGATGTACTAGCTAGGTAATGTTAGAAAATATAATTAAGGTGACATCTTTGTTATAAAACAAGAATCATTTCTCATGGTAAACAGGGACAAAATTCAATTTCTAATATGCAATACTTTCAAAATAAAATCACAATACTTTGGTATTAGCCCATTAAATTGAGTGTTGTTAGGTTCAATTTAATTTTTTACAAAGCAAATTAATCCTATCAATCCTAGAGATGATAAGGAAAACATTGGTAACCATACACCACCATTACATAATATTAATATGTTCCATTGAACCTTTTGGCAGCCAAAGTAACTTTAAAGCTTGAGATATATAAAGGGTTAGTATTCCACTCAGAACCCAAAGGAGACTCATATCATAAAGATTCTCTTTTGATATCTTACAAAATATAACAAAGTATGTCCTCCAAACAGTAAAGGATTGACCAGGAAAGGTTCATCTGAAATATCTATCTCAAATAACAAACAACCTCAAACCAGCACACTAATAGGCTCAAGCTTCTTGGAATGGCATGAGGGGCCTTACATAGGGGTTAGAGCAGCCAACTAGCCAATGAATGCACACTAATATAGATGCACACAAATCCAATGTACAAAGACTATACTCAAATAGAGAAACTCATAACCCTATAAATATTCCTCAATCAAAATTCACAATCAATTTTTCATAAACGTAGCAGTGAAATATATTTATATTAATTCATATTTCTAGTAAAGAGTTAATACATGAATTCATTTTTTATTTAAAATAAAGAGAATATAATTTTCCAATTGTCTCACTATTTCCACATAATAAGCATACAGAACACATACATTTTTATATAAATAAACAAACAAGGATAGCTAGAGAAAATTGACCTGACAGAGTATCAATATTCATATGAAATACCTTCACCAACCCAAACCTTCAAGCTACATTTCATATCATTTTCCCGAATGTCCTAACCATTACACTTTTTTTTAAATAAAAAAATAAATCAAGTTTAATTTAATAAATGAAAAAAGACATATTCAAACAATTTTAATAAATGGATCACAAGAAAACACAAAATCCTAAATGTGTCTACATGGATGAAGATACATGGACTACTTTATGGGTGTATTTCCAGAAGGATTTTTCATCCCTAAATATTGTAAATACCTTTCCACTCATCATTTCCCTCTGCTTACCTTTTCATCGATGCTCTTCATCTACCAACAGGAGGAGGTGTCTTTATCTCGAACTACTTTCTCCATAAAAGGTACCTGTTCCTGTATCCATAGACTGATCAGAAATATCTCGTCCTTGCAGATGAATTAAGCATACTAATAGCTAAACTTTAGAGGGATGTTACATCTAGTTTGGAATAAATTTTGTATGCATTTTGAGCATTTAATAATGTAAGTTTTCTTCATGCATAATTCATGAACAATTTATAATATTTACATTCATATTTGATTACATAAATGAATGTTATTTGCTTTATTATATAGACCTTTATATACATTTTAATTTGCTTATATATTATTCTAATCATATTATTATTATTATGACCTTTAATATTGTGGATATTTTATATTAGAACCTATGATATTTTGTTGTAGTAAGGATTAAAAAGCTAATAGTTGTATCAGAGGTACCACCAAGATTTATCCATTTTTGATATATTTTATTAAGCCACCATTATTTATTTACTTTGTCCACTTTTGATAAATTTAATTTAGAGTTTGTCCACTTTGAAGGTAGTGCAGACTTGGAATCCAATTTTTAAAGGTCATCCCAAGTAGAAAAGGCTAGGATCTTTCCACTAGGTTGAAGAAAAATCAATGAATACTAGGATTCATTGATATTGAAGAAAATGCCCAACTTAATGAAAATTTGGACATTGATAGAAGAAGCCAACTCATAGAGAAGTTGAAGATATAATATTTAAGTTTGAATATTGAGGTCAAATCAAATCAAGAGATAGTTGATCATTTAAGAATATTTAGTACCACCCTAACATTGATATTGGGTTCTCTAGTAAGGAGGAGAATCATATTGGGTTCTTAGGTGTGACCTAAGACATCAAATATTTTATATTTAAATAGAGGTGATAGAGATTAAGTTAGAGGTTGAGAAGATTCCTGCAGACATAGAGAAGAAGAAAAATAGAAGGCCATAGAAACCTTTATTAAAGAAGGTATGAGATAAAGACCTAAATTATTGAAGTAAAGGCTAAAGAATCCTATATTTAAGATTTAAGAATCCTCCATTCAAGGAGAAGATATTTGTATTATTGCAAAAAGCATATCAAATATAAGATACCCTAGAAGACCTACATTGAATAAAAGAGAAGCCGAAAAGGCTTACATAGTAAAATATATCCAATAGGACAACAATTTTGAAAAGGTTCTTATGTAAAACTCTATAGAAGTAAAGATTATCAAATGACGTACATAAAAATCTTATGCAAGGTATTAAATATAGAGTGTAGCTAGAAATATTACAAAGCTAGTGTAAATATATACAAAGTAGAGAAGTCATACATACAGAGAATAAAACATAGCAATAAGCATTCTAATCTAGAAAAAACATAATTTAAAAGAGGCATGAGTTAAAGGAAAGCATACAGACATAATAGAGTCAGAGTTACATTTAGAGCAAGTAGAAGCACATATAAGAGAAAGCACTAGCTTTAAGTTCTATTCTACACATAAGTGGTGGTCTAGTCACAAAGAAACAATAGCACCAAGGTGAACTATTTGTAAACTTAAGTCGAAGTAGCACTAAGGTGAACCAGTTGCCAACTTAAGACATATCAATACCTAGGAAAAATAGTCACCTACTTAGGATAAACCTGCATCAAGGCAAACTAGTCATCTACTTGGGATAAAATAGCATAGGGAAAACTAGTCACCTACTCAGGATAAAATAGCATAGTACAAAATAGATGCCTACTTGGGATGAGCTTGGACTAGGGTAAATCAATCACCTACTTAGGGCAATTTAAATATCAAAGTTATATAGACCTTATAAGGGGAGGCTACTCAAGAACCAAAGTGTTGAAAGCTAACCAATTGAGTTATCCAATTTCTACAAGCGGTCCAATCTCCAACATGCAAAAACAAGGCAAGCATTCAAATAAGAAATCTGTTAGGGTTTGGACCATTTTCCAAAATTCATACATTGCTATAAAAAAATATCTAGGTAACATAAGAATATTATCTTTTTAATCCCCAATTTTAGAGGGAATAATTAGAATTTCAAATTTTCATTTGAATATTAAAGTGCTAAAGTATGGAGTAATAAGCAATATTAAGAGTCTTATTTATTTAAGTGCTTTAATATTTGAATTATTTAAATATTACAAAGCATAGGAGCTATAAGGAGTGAAGTTTATTAAGTTTTTTCTTGTATGAATATTTACAAAATTTTAAAGTTATTTAGAGAATTTGAAAACTTCAAAAACTTAGGTATTTTAAAAATTGGAAGTTTTTTAGATTTTTTAAATTTTGCAAATTTAATAATAGGGAGTTAAAAGGTTGTCTACACCAAAGGATTAGAAAATTATAATTTGAAAAATTTATATTTGAGATATTTTTTATTAGGGAGATATAAGGATTTCTACTTCAAAGGATATTAATCATTGAATTTATCCATAACTATGAAAGAAATTATTAGAAATACATTCGATGAAGATAGTGAATAAATGTTGAACAAGTTAAAGTTTTATTTTTAAAATTTTGTATAAAATCTAAATAAAAATAAGAAAATAAAAAGATCATTAAATACTCTTGAAAGCTCAAAATTAGATCTTGTTGCTACTAAATCTCAATTTTATAGAACATCAAAAATAAATTCTATCACATAATCTATATCTACTTAGAATGTCATAGATTATCAAATCTTGCAACTTATTTATAAGGAAAATAAAGAAAGAGTAGCCTTGGTTGTGCATAAATGGTTACATTGTTTTCTTAAGGAAATAGAACTTGAAGCACTAACAAGGAAGCATAAAATGAAGAAAATATATTACACTAAGTTGAAGTGCAATTATTATAATAGAATTGATCATGAAAAAGCTAATTCTGGAATATTTATCCATATAAATATTATAGAATAAAATATCATTCTTTAACATTTTGTTGGCACAAATAAAATTATTTTGGAATATTTGAAAGGACACTATTGTTTATATTAGGTAATATTTTTTAAAAATGTATTTGTCAAGAAACTTCTAACAATCAAGCAAAGTGTTCAATTTTTGAAATACAAGAAAGAAAAACATTTTATATAAAATGTTTAGAAGATAAGGAAAAGAAAATTGAATCAAATATGTTACAAGTTTATCTTACAGAGTAATGAAAAATGAATCATATATATCTTACGACAAAGGAAAAGTTCAAGCTATTGAACATGAGGTCAAAGATGAAGCTTGAGAAGTTGGTGATTCAGATCTTAAAGATATGAAGTTTGAGAATCTAAAGAATGAATACAAAGAACTCAAAGAAAAATTCAAGCAAGAGGATGAACCCAAGATTCAATATGATGAATAATATTATAGAGAAGGAGAGGGTCATGAAAATTTTAAGATTAAGCTTATAGTTTAGAGTGTGATTTATGTTTTCCATTTTATGTAATTTTCAATGTGCAAGAAATGCACAAGTGTCATGTAAGAGTGCAATGTGTAAGAAATACATAATTGTCATGTTAGAGTGCAAGTATATATTGAGAGAATGTGCACAAGCTTATTATATGTAATATTTCAAATATGTAATGTGAGGATATGCACAAGTGTCCTATATTAGGAGTTCATGTATAAGTGCAAGAGTCATGTAGATGTGTGCAAGTGTCTATGAAGAGTCTTGTATGCAATTGGAAATATGACAAGTAAAAGGTCATGAGACTTGTCATATGTAGAGCAATAGTCAAGCATGTGAAGAGTCACATTACTATGGACATATTATGGACATAATAATACATGAGAAGACAATTAAAGAAATTCAAATAGTATTCAATAAGGAGTAATATTTTGTAAGAGATCCACTTTGGAATAAAGCTTGTATGTAATTTTGAATAGTTAATACTGTAAGTTTTCTTCATACATAGTTCATGAACAATTTAAGCCATCTAAATTCATATTTTATTATAGAAATTAATGTTATTTGCTTTATTATATAGGCCTTGATATACATATGTATATTTTCATATATTATTCTCCTCATATTAATATTTAACCTTTAATATTGTGGCTATTTTATATTGGGGCCTATGATATTTTGTGGTAGTAAGGCTTAAAAAACAATAGTGGTATCAGATATACCACCAGATTTTATCCATTTCTTATAGAGTTTATTAAGACACCATTTATAATTAACTTTGTCCACTTTTGATAAAATTAATTTAGAGTCTGTCCACTTTGAAGGAAGTGCATACTTGGACTCAAATTTTTAAAGGTCTTATTGAGTAGAAAAGGCTAGGGTCTTTCCACTAGGTTGAAGGAAAACCAATAAAGACTAGGACTCAACTATATTGAATAAAAGGGCCAACTTAGAGAAAATTTGAACATTGATAGAAGAAGCCAACTCAAAGAGAAGTTGAATATATAAGATTTAAGTTTGAATATTGAATATTATTGTTTGCAAATTGAAGATTGAGGCAACATCAACTCAAGAGATAATTGATCATTAAAGGATATTTAGTACCACCTTGACATTGATAATGGGTTCTCTAGTAAAAAAAATAATCATATTGGGTTCTTAGGTGTGACCTAATACACTGAATATTTCAAATTGAAAGAGAAGAAACAAAGATTAAGTTGGAGGTTAAGAATATTCCTATAGAGATAGAGAAAAATTTTATCTTCTAAGTACAAGGAAGTAAAAGAAGTAGAGAGAAGAAGAAAAAAAGAAGGTCATAGAAATATTTATTGAAGAATGTCTGGGAGAAAGACTTTCATTATTGAATTAAAGGACGAAGAAGGCTATATTGGAATTTAAAAATGCTAGAGTAGCCTATACTAAATATTTAAGTATCCTCCATTGAAGGAGAAGATATTAGTATTATTGCAAAAAGTAGAGAAAATATAAGAGGCCCTAGAAGGCCTACATTGAAGAAAAGAGAAGCCAAAAATGCTTGCATAGTAAAAGAGATCCAAGAGGACAACAATATTGAAACTACTCTGAAGTAAAAGCCTACAAAAGTAAAGATTCTCAAATGACTTGTATAAAATATTATGAAAGGTATTTGTAGAATCAAATATAGAGTGCAACTAGAAATATTACCAATGTATTGTTATCTTTTGAGGATATATGCAGTGGGAGATATCTAACACAGTTCCTAATAAGATAAAAAAATATGAGAGAAAGTGATTCTACAATATGACTAAAATATACTATAAATAGAAAGTGGTGAAAATACAATGCAATATGGAGGTGATGGTCACTCCATTAATATAAGCTAAATAACTACATTGTACTCCATATATGAGTTCTACCACTATCTACTACTCTCTACTATAATGAACTTGATATGCTTAATATATACTTGATCTCTATGAGGCCCTTTATATAGGAAGATAGATTCCTTGGTCAACACTCTACCTAGTTGTACAAGGGGACACCTTGCACATTACAACTTGCACATTGACACTTATGCATTTATTACATTGCTTGAAGTAAGTAGCTAACTTCCCCCTAAAGTAATATCTTACTCTAACTATGTACCAAAGGTGGTATATTTACATGACCCAAATGATGTAATATACTCTAACTCTAACACCCCCTTGTATTACATTATTTGGGTATTGAATATTTCAATCTTCAATATGGATATTCTTCTATTGGGTACTGGAACTTGTATCCTCCTTCATTTTTTACTATAATTTGATCAAGCAAGTAGTTTGTTTCTTCATTTGATGCAAATAGAGTTGTAGTTGAGGGTTATTTAGTATTTTGAAAATGCCTATCTAGTTTAGTCATTATTGTTTCTTTGTTATTTATGTCTTATATGTTATGATCTCTTTTAGCATGTCTTTTATTCCTTTTCCTCCTTCTCTTGTGATTCGACATTGATACTAGTGAAATTTTTGCTTCTTCAGAAGTTAGTCAATCATCACAATAATATTGATTTGTATTGCTAGTTTGCTTCATGTGTTGAGTGAGTACAAACACAATTAATGATAGGTAAATCATCAAACATTCCTCGGATGTGAATATAACTATTTTTTGTGAATTCCACCATGCCTTGAAGAGGTTTTCATGAAGATAACCAATTAATGCTTCAAAGCTACCCTATTTTGCTTCTTTAAGAAATAAGGAGAATATCTCCTTATCGCTAGTTGATAGATTATCATATCCTTCAAGGGTATCTATCAAGTTTTGAGAATATAATTCCATTTCATGAAATAATTATTCATTAATAAAGGCATTTCTTATTATTTCATCCATATTCCTTCTTGATAGGTTTTGAGATAGTGTTTTTTGCTATTCCTTAGAATTGTAGATACGGATTGATAGAAGTCCTTTAAATACTCTAAATTAAATTTTTGAAGTAGTCTACCTTATGGCTCCCTAGTTTAGAGTATGTGAATTTGATTTGATAAAACCTTTATAGAGCTTAGGTTTTTTAGGCTTCCTTATATCTCCCTAGTTAAGAAATGTGAATTTGATTTAATAAAATTCTTGTAGAATTTATATTTTGTAGAAACCTTATGACTCCAAAATGGATTGAGTACTTTGATAAACTTTGATGAATGTTATTATTATTAAGTTTTTGTAGAATGTTTTATGGCTCCCTAGTGTTTTTGGATATGTTATATTATTTATAAAGTGCTTTTTAATAATAGCAGTTCAATTTTGAGTTGATTTTGTAATATTTTGTAAATAGCAAAAATCAACTTTATTATACCTTATTACTCCTATTGAAATGAAGCACTTTCTAATTCTATGAGGTCCTAATTGTTGGATTTATTTTTTCCCTTTAATGTGCTTTTGAGACAAGTATTCCAATTAATTTCCAACTCTTAATAATCCTTAATGAACCTCCTTTTATAGCCTTTGATATTTGATAGTTTAGTGTTTCTAAATTCCAATAATTTATTTTGTGTAGTATTCCTTATATCTCCCTAATTTGGAATATTAGAAAACAATAATAGTAATAATAGGGTTTTAATTTATAATTTGAAATCCTTATACCTCCTACTTTATTATTTGCAAATATAAATATTCTTGAAATCTACTTGCTTAATATATTACTAATGCTAAATGGATGATTACAATAGTAAATATAATGTACCCTTATAACTCCAATATAAATTTAATTTATAGCAAGCAATAAATAGTATGAGATTTTACCTTAATAACCCTTATGGATTATCTTACCTTGATATTGTGAGGTGGCATTTTTGAAACCTTCTAGGATATGGTGCTCATGGGCAGTCAATACCGATGTTTTTTTCTCCCTTGAGTAGCACTTCTCTCCTCCATAATGGTTATGATATTATCCTTAAGGAATGCTTGGTCTATGATAGCTTTATAAATCTAAATTTACACCTTTGAATGGTACATAGGCTTGAATTAGCCTCCTTCCTATGAACGTGCTTCACACCATTCAATCCTTGACTTCCTTTGACCTCGTTCTTCGCTCCTCCAAAATGGGTGCCTTAAATAGGACTATTTCCTTATATATTGTGGATAAGTGTCACTTGGGAGTTACTAAGTAGGTGATGATATTCCTCCAATGTACCTTTATGCAATGATGAATTTTGTGGTAACCTCCCAAAGATTTTTAACTCCTTTTTAGGTGAGCATTGGATTATTCATGAACATTGGGGTACTTAGAACTCTTATGCCAAGTGGAACTCAAGGCTTGTGCATGTAATCCTTTCTTCTAATGCTCCAAGGATGAGTGTTGTAACCCTATATTTACCTATATATTTGTATTGTACATTGGATTGCTATGTTTCTTGGAATGCAAGCATTTCCTTTTTGAGTCTTCTCCTTTCACACATTTTCTTGATGAGGATAATAGGTGATTCTAGCTATAATTCTCCAAGGTTTAATGTGCTCCTATGGTGGTCTTGTGGTAGATTTTTTTGTGTTCCTTATTGGTGCTCGATATCTCCAAGTAATGGCCTTGGGTATAGCATTTTTTCTTATACCTTTATGTTTGTAATATGTTGTTTGTGTAGATTTTGTAACTTGTTTGAATGTTGATTTGTATTATTTATAGTAGCCCCTTGTGCTTATCTTTATAGTGCTATTACATGTATATAATTTCCTTCTATATGTTGTTCTTTATCTACGTAGACTCGAATGATAATAGCCTCTTGTAATGGCTCCAATATTGTAGGTAAAATGCTTATTTTTAGGGCTAGAAGTGTGAGCTCTTCGGTGGATATTTCCTCTTGATTGAAATCTACTGTAAACTACTTTTTGAGATAATGGTCATGTTGTTTTCTACAATGAGATATTATTTTGTCTTTTTTTGAAGGAAATAGGTGCTTTGTAATAGTTAGATTTGCACCAATATCATGGACATTTTTTTATGAAATCATTTTTTATTTCAATAAGGCAACTTCTTTACTTCACTAATCCTCTTCTTTGGATAATTTAATAAGAGTTGATCCAAGCTAATAAGATAATATTAATATGTTTATTTTAAAGTAAGGATTTTTGCACTTTGCACTTAAATGAAACCCTTATATATTCCTTGAATATTGAGACTCACCAAGTCTCAATTTGAGGCTTCCTTCAAGGAATTTAATATTGATTTCATTCTCCAAATTTTGACTTTTTGACTTGTATTGGTGGCTTCTGTTGGCCATGAAATATTGCATATTTTGTGCTAGTTTTGTGCCTTTAACGATCAAAACATTAACTAATTTCTTGAGAGTAATATAGCAGAGTAGTGGATTATTCCCAATAGGGAGGTTTTTTCTAGAGTTCATAATGATTATTAGGCTAAACCCAACTTACTTACCAAATCGTACGGTCTCAGGTCCACTCAAACTACCCTTGTACGAACTGTAATCACCTTGTACGACGCTTAATTACCTACACTATAGATCTCAAATAATACAGTGTCAAATATGGTATGATCTTGCACTAATAAAAACTGATAGATGCTATTTTGGAGGCTTTCGTACACATTTTTGTTATCGATCAAGTCGATTCTCCAAAACTGCCAAATTAGGTAAGTTTCTAACGATCGCCTGTTTTACCAAATCAGGTAAAAGTGCTTTGTATGATTTGTACAGAAGATGATGTATGATATTTATGAAATAATGGTACATCATGGCATTATTTGAGATGATATACTGCTCCAATCTCTCTCTGGGATGTTTTGTAAAGGTTTAATAGTCCAAACAATGCAATCTCCTTCATAGGCAAAACATCCTAATCGGGTTGGTGAGAGATTCCATGTGTTTGACTATGGCAAAAAATCATATAATTATATTTAATACATATTTATAAATACCCTCATGCTCCTAAATCATTCTCCATGATTCACCAATGCCAATTTCTATAACCATGTTGCAACAATGCATAAAACTAACATATAACAGTAAGATAGAAAACTCAATTACATAATATCATTCCAAAATTCATTATCCATAATTACCAGGATCATACACAGTAATCCACAACATCCTTATGCTCATTAATATCTATAGATTTGATTATAATGTGGAAAAATATCTCAATGTAATTGCACTAACTCAGGAATCACAACTATAAGTACTTAACTCTCTATTCTAACAACCAGTAACCAGTAAACTAGTAGCCAAACCTATAAAATTGAAAATGGGGCCTTATATAACATTTTATAGGTTGTTCCAAAGTGGTTCTTGAGACAATCCATTATTCACAATGTCCCATGTACAACTAAATACATTATTTTTCCATTTTCCTAAGTTTAACACCTTAGCTAGCAAATCCATGCGCCATTTCATCTTGAAATCAAATTTCCTTTGCATTTGAGTGAATTTTGGTGCACCCTATATGATTTTCTAGTGCCTTGTATGATTTTCAAATCCAGCTGTATGATTTTTCTCTTCACTGTATGATTTTCTCCCCACTATATGGTTTATAAAACTTGAGCAAATTTTCACAAAACTGTCAAAATTGAGCAAATCACTTCTTCTTTTGGGAGGTGGATTTGCTACCTATATCTGACCTCCCCTTTACTTTGGTTGATGTCCTTTTTGACTCATTCTATTTATTCTATTGGATCTCATATTTTTCTAATTCATCCTCCAAGTCCTTGACTTCTGTCTTGTACATTTCTCGTTCATTTCTCAGCTTGGTTGCATAGCTCCTCATTTTTATGGCTTTGGCTCCATGAAGGTTAGCCTTATCCTTAGAAACTTTCACAAAGTCCATCATTTTCTTTTCCAATTCAAATACACTCTTCATAAAATTCTCCTTCAAATGAGCTTCTGCTTGAGCAGTCGCTTGGAATTCTTCATTCTTATCTATAATGGTCTCTAGGTGGTGTTTGATATCTACCTCTAAAGCTCAAACTTGGTCTTATTTAATATTCATCTGATCTTGCTTCTCTAATACCATATAATTTAGCTTCTTTATGTCCCTTGCCATCTCCTCTATCTGCTTGGATTTTGTAGCCATCTTCTCACTCTTTTTGACCAGTTGAGTTATCATCTACTCATCTTTTGCTTTGAGTTGTACCTCTAACTCCTTGATTCTATACTATACCATCTATGAGATATATCACTTCCCCTCTTCAAGAATGCTAATCCTATCTTCAAAATCAATTATGAGGCCTAACAGATCCTCTCCTAACTTCTTTATTTTCTCTTCTGCTGTAGTTTTGCTCTTCTACATTTCCTCTTCCATTACGACCAATTCCTTTTGAGTGGTTGTAGTCTCTTCCTTCTACTCCTCCTTGAGCTTATGGATTTATTCTAATCCAATGCTCAGCCACTCTATCTAGTGTGTTAGGAAGTTCAACTTCCTCAGGGTTATGGTCACTCCGATAGCGACCCTTCTATACACAACTTATGTCATATTGGTGGGGCAGGTTGGATGACTCACTTGATCCAAAAATATTCTTAGGTCCTTCCTGCAATTTGTGGTCATCCCTTCTAGAAAGTATTCACTTCCTAGCATTGTCAGTACCTCTTCCCTAGGTAACATCCATGGATTTTGTGCATGAATATCTGGTATATTTCTTATCTGCTCTACACTATTCACCCATTCTGTTATCTTCTCCAATTCGAGAGACACTTGTTCTTCCCACAAATTTAGTTCTCCCACATGGCCGATGCTAAATTCCAATTTGGAAATATTCATCACATGGTCTAACTTATTAAAGAAGTGTTCCACCTTATCTTCTACTCCATGTGCCTCCTCTTCCATTGTAACTCTTTGTAATCGTGGTATTTCTAGAATATAGTTGGATTGCATACCTCGCAGTTCTTCTTCTATAGGAGTTATTAAATATTCTTCCTCCCAGCTCTTGAAGTGCTCCCTCTATATCTATATTTTCCCAAGGCGGGGATTTTTTTACAACTTTCTCCTCCTCCTCGTTATCCATAATATTCATAATATCCTCTTGAGATTATTGTTGCTCTACTTGTTTTTGAGCCTTTTCTTCTTTGGTCGAGCCCCCCTGTTGTTCCTCCATATTTTACCAGGCTACTTCTAATTCCATGCTACCCACATATTGTTTCTCTATCACTTATTCTTATTGGATTTTTTATGCATCCCTTGTGGTGACTTGTTGAGAAAAAAGTGTTTCTTTCTCCTATGGCACTTCTGTGTTCTCTGGAACATCTTTCTTACTGGAGATTCCTGTTACAAACTTGTAACAAGGCTTCTTATTTGGCTCTTCCTATGTGGTACTTATTCCTACTCCTGCTTTGTCCTGGGTAGTGGCTATACCATCTTGCCCTACCTCAATTCCCTTAAAGAAATTAGAGGCATCCATATTCTCAAATTGTGAAAATATTTCCAAAAATTTTACTATTCTCTCTACTTCTGTCCAGTACAACTCCTCCAGATTCATAGCTTCTGAGTTTGACTGTTCCTTCCTTTGTACTTTTGGAACTGGATTGCTTGCCATTCTTTCTTTTTCCTTCTCATCATTATTTGTATGGGGCTTCTCTCCCTTTCCTAAGTGAGAGTCTGATCCTGCTACCTTTGTGTCGACACTTATTATTCTATTTTTGGATCCAACCATCTAGAACGTTTCCTCTAATGGTGTACATCAGCATCCTCCTCCAGATATGTATCTCCTTTAGCTTCACTCAAATTTCGCTCACTCCTTGTTCATGGTTTCTTCATAGTTTCCTTTTCTAGAGGTACAACCTTGACCCACTTCAATATTTTTGGTTGTCCTGGCCTGATTTCTCTAGGTGGTGTCAACCCTAGAAATTGCATTCCTACTTTTGTTTTTTTTTTTTTTTTGAAAAACATCCCAAAAGGAATGCCACTTTCAGGTAAGACCCAAGGAGGCAAGGGTATCCATTCTACCAAAAATGCCCAGGACTCGGACCTGGCATACCACCTTTGACATACTCAAGGAGCAAACAAACACACAAAATCAATTCAAAAATAAGTAAATAACAACAAAAATAATAAAATAAAATAAAAAACATGCTCCTTGAGTGTGTCAAAAACAAAAGAATAACCAAACACGCACAATAATATAAAATAAACCACAACACAAACCACATAGAAAAACACAAGAACCACATAACAAAACACAAACAAGACAAAAACAACATAACACTACAAAAACATAACCCAAAAAAAACATGAAAACTAAACACAACCCAAACCTAAAAAATTTTAAAAAATAAAAAACAACCAACAATAGACAATAAACAAAAAAAAAAACATAGAAAACACTCACACATAAAAACATGAAATAACACAAACAAAGAGAAACCCAAGAACAAGAATGAAAAAACACAAGAAAAATAACAAAAAATATTAAAAAAAAAACAAAACAAAACAAAAAAAAACACAAGAACAACAAAAAACAACACAAAGAACACAAAAACAAAAAAAAACAAAAGAACCCACCCACCTTAAAAAACTAAACAAAAAAAAAACAAAAAAGAAAAAAGAAAAAAAATTGAACAAAACAAAGACCTATCTACACCAGAATACTATTAAGGCAAGAGTCAATAGAGGAAACAAAATAAAGAATAGAATGAGCTAGGGAACTAAAAAAAACTGAATGAACCAAAGAGAAGCAAAAAAAAAACAAAAAGAAACTAGGTACCTTCAGAATTGGAGCCATCCAAAGAAATGATAGAAAGAAGAGCTTCCCTAATTTGAGAAGCCCACCATATAGGAGGATGGCCATAACAAGTAAGATCACATTTGTCCAAAGCCCAATTAGCTAAAGCATCGGAACTCTTATTTTGATCTCTGACCACATGATTGTAATCAACTTTCAAAAATCCCATCTATATTAACTAAATCTTCTCAATAATTCTTTTTATTCTCCAATCCACCTTATGATTATTACGAGTCTTCAAGATATTAATCATAAGTTGAGAGTCAGACTCAACAAACACCTTTTCCCATCCAACCTTAGTAGCCTCCTGAAGGCCTTTGAGGATACCATACCCCTTAGCAAGGTTATTGGAAAGAATACCCAAATTTTCAGCAAAAGTAAAAACTAGGGAGCCATCTGAAAGTCTATGAATTCCTCCCACACTGGCTTGTCCAAGGTTCCCTCTAGAGGCTCCATCAGTATTGACTTTTCCAAAATCCTTAGGTGGAGATTGCCAATTTCTAGTCCTATCCATATTACAAATACTCACATTTCCTTTAAGTTGGTTGCCCTTAGAATATTTAATATTCAATATTTGCATCACTTGATCCCATATTTGGTGGGAGTTTTGGGGGTGATTAAGGAGTTGATGGACTGATTCAACTAAGTTTGCTATGGTCTTTTGCCAAATATAGTGAGTATCCTTCATATATTGATTAAAAATTTGGTTGTTCCTTTCATTCCAAATATTCCAAAGAAGAATGGTAGAACCCATCCAAACTAACTGCCCAATAAAATGATCAACACCCTCTTGATTAGGCCAATCCCTCCAAAGTTGTTCAAAAGTAAAAAATTGGACCACTGTAATCCAAGTAAAGTGGCCATTCTCCTCCATAGCTCAGAGGCTAAAGTACACTCAATAAAAATATGGTTGATATTTTCTACATTCTCTTCACACATTTCACATCCAAAAGGGCCATGAAAACCACGCTTCATAAGTTGCTCACCAGTAAGCACTCTACGATGCAATAAAAGCCAATTAAATAACCTCACCTTAGGCCAGAGCTTTTGAGCCCACAATCGAGAAAATATGTCAGAAGAATGGTTGGGATTATTATGGCATAAGGTCAAATAACCTTGAGCAACTAAATACTCACCCTTAGTAGTGGTGTTCCATCCAAAACAATCTTTTTCATGGGACCAAGAGAGGGATCTCATATGAAGGATGCCTTGGATATCTTGTCTTTGCCTTTCTAGGATTTGAATAGGCCAGTCCTCAATAGGGATCTAATATCTAACAAACTTTGAATTACCAGTATGGTACCGACAGTAATTAGCCACCTTTATCCAATTAGCTCGGTGAAGCTCCTCCATCCAAGGCCTCCAATCAGGAAACTGAGTTATTAAAGGCTTTTGACCATCCCAAGAATCTATCAAAAAATTTGCAAGTTGACCATTATGAATGATCCAAAATAATTTTTTCTTTATCAAATCCTCACCAGTATTAATAACTACTAAAATGGAAGAACCTTTTGTAGGAAGTTGATAGCGAACAAGGTCTTCAAAACTTTTGTTCTTAGTATATTTAGCACAGAGATTATTGGCCCAAAGAGCATTGGGGTTATGCAACATCCTCCAATATAATTTAGCAGCTAAAGATTTGTTTTTATTAATTGAAGACCGGAATCCTAACCCCCCTTCACTCTTAAGAAGACATATAGTATCCCATTTCACCAAGGCCCATTTACTTTTCTCCTTAGTACCACTCCAAAGGAAATGATGACTGATTTGATCCAATTCTTGAAGAAAAACCTTTGGGATATTCAAAACGGAAGAAACATAAATAAGAATAGCTTGAAGGACTGATTTTACCAAGGTGATTCTACCACTAGAAGAAATCCACTTGTTCATTCCTACTTTTGTGACTACATTCAGTAGCAATCCAATTGTCTGGAAGGCCATACTAAAATTCTTCAGTCTCTTGGTGAGCGCCTCATGCATTTTTATTTCCATAAAGGTATCCCAATTGTATTGAATTCCCTTAGTGAGACCTTCTACATATTGTGCCATACACATTGGCATATCCATCGCCCTTATGTCCCTTGCCAGTCAAGCCATAACTGTATTCATTGCACATACCCAATGTTCTCCTTGTAACTGGTTTTTTTATTTATTTTGTATGTCCCTGCACTAAAAATATTTACTTCTATCAGTGATTTAAAAATGATCATTGTGGTAACAAGACGGTATGTCTCTATTGGGTCTACCAATTTTTTCACTATCTCCATACCGTCCTCCATCAATCCAAATGTTTTCCAGAAAACCTCTATCAAGATTTCCACTCTCACTGACCTCTTGCCCACAATGATGTAGGCTATTCGAGTTGCTGCATTATATGCCTGAACTGTCTAAAAAATATAGTTCTAGAAAAATGTTTGGTGGAATGGTGGAATCTGCATAATGACTTCCACATGCGCATCCTCGAATGACTTCTTATAGGGATGACCCATTTTCTTCTCATCATTCCATCACTTCTTGCATGCATCAGCTCCATGCTATACAAATGTAATGTTTGATACTTCCACCTAGCATTCCTCCTATCCATTGCTTAGGCATTCTTCTTGTTCTTGCACATGCACCTCACTCCTCAATTCCCTCTATGATTTTACCTCTTGGGCCATCCTTCCATCTCTATGCCTTGGTGGTGTTCTATCTAGGTGTGACTGTCAATGTTGTTGTCCCCTCCATGGCCTATATCCTCCTCTCCTCCAAGGACAATTACCATGCCTTCTATGAGACTAAAACTATCACCCTTGGTGCTATCGTGGATATGTCTCTCTCTCATGCAACAGACCTGGTGATCTCTCCACTTGATTAGTTGCAATCCACCTTAATCGACATTCAAATTCTTTTGTTGAGATAATTCCTTCAACATATCATTGATTAACTCAACCTCCTCTTTTGTAATTAGAAGCATACCAAATAATTGTACAACCTCCTATAAAATCATACAATTTATGGTTTTATGTCCCTTTTACAATTTTACCTTCCTCTGTTCGCTCTTGGATCATACAATGTTCTTCTCTCTACAATTATTTTTCCAATCCGTCAGTCTTCAAATCGTCCCAACTTTTCTAAATCATACAATTGCAACCTAAAATTATATAGTGTGACAGTACTCCATACGATGTTATTTTTTGGATGCCCTCCCCTTTCCAATTCGTATGATTTCATACCATTCCATATGATCTTCTTGGAAAACTATCAAAAATGGAAAAAAACACTCTAGATTGTGCTTTTTTTTTCTAAGAATCATACAAGCTGCCCCTAAAATCATACAGTATGACTTATCCAACCCTATGTTATGGAAAACTTAGAATTTCTACCTCCTTTATCAAATCCTCAACCAACCCAATTGTCGGATTGTCCCGATCTACTTTTCCAATGCTTGTCTTCAACAATTCTTCCACTCCTTCAACCCTGGCACAATTATCTTTAACTTTATGAAATTCTAGTTGTACCGTACGACTGTAAGGATGTAATTTTTCCTTCTTTATGTTTCATAGCTCGATTTTTTCCAGATTCCTCCATTTATAGGGTTCTAATCTTCCATTATTTCATAATTTCAACAATCTGACCAACAATTTCTACTTCCTCTAGCTCTAACAACAATCTTCCACTCCTAAATCCATATAATGACATATTCTTATGTCTTTTTCTGTTATTCCTTGAAAAAAAAATTGAATTTCCCCCTTTTTTATGGAGAAAAATCCTAATTCCTTTCTCTCAGGTCAATTTCTTAAAGTTGAAAAGATCTCCCTGCTATAAAATTTTAAAATGGGTCTTCAATTTCAGAGTGTTGGTGAATATTTATCATCCATGTAGTCTTCTTTCATCAATTGTACACTTTCCCCCTACAATATCTTAAAAAAATTCAAAATCTACTTAGTAATTGTGAAATTGTTAATTTTATTTCCTTGTAAAGAAATTTTAAAAACCCTAACTTAAACCCTAACCGCTAAGAAAATCTAAAATGGTGCCATATTGCATGCTTTTTCATCTCCACTATTAGATGATTGCCAACTCAGTAGTTGGTTTAAAAATTTTGTCCTTTTCCCCTGCTTTTTCCTCCAACCGCTGCTTTCTCCCACGCATGCCACTGTTATTGAGGTTGTTGGCAAATCGTACACTATACGATCTAAATTGTACAGTATATAATTTTATATGATTTGCATGTCACTCATGCTTTATACGATCCTACTTTGTATGATTTCATCTTATACTTTTTATATGTATGATATATACTTAGAAATAATTTTGCTTTCCTTTTCTCTAGAGAGGCCGTCATTTCTAGTTTTCAACCTCGACCTTCCTAATTGCGTCTCGAGGAATTTTCACAACTAAGGCACATTTTTTTTTTTCTTTTTTTTTTTTTTTTTTTTCTCTTTATTTTTTGTTTTTTACATCCTAACCTATTTACACTTACCTTCTTGGTAATCATATAGTGACATTCACTTATACGATCCCATATAATTCTTGACCTCAAGGTTTGACGATCACATTTTGGTTAGTGGTATCCTCCTATACCTCTTGTTCCCTTGCTTGACTTGTCTCTACATGTGATGTTTTTGTCTATTTAGTTCCTCTCCTACAATGTGTACAATTTAGAATTGTACAGTGGCAAGTTGGAGTCTCTTCCCCTGGTAGGCCTTCTTCTGGCCATGTAGGTAATTTATCCTATGGTGGTGGTGTCCTCACCACTCTACTACTATTTTAGTGACTTATTCAACTATATCCATGGATCATTTCTAGATCCAAACTTGGTGATCGGGTCCATTGTTGACCTAGGTTTCTATCTTCTATGAAGTCCCTTCCTTTTACAGCAAGGTTTCAACCATGTGGGTATATCTCCCTTCCATTTCCTCTTGGCATGAAACTTCCCCACAATATTGTTGATTCTTTTATTACTTAGGATAATCGCCAATTACACACCTCTCATTTGGGTCCTTTTTTGATTAGGGGTGGTCGCCCCCATGTGTGTCTTCTTATCAATTTGGGTAACATGCCTCTTATTCTGGGTATATCTCGCTGGTTCCTTACCCAATTTATACATTCTAACAGACTATCTCCTAGCCATATAGGAGTAGGAAATTAGAATCCTCCTCATCCTCTACCCCCTCTAATTGCAACATCACCAGGGTATCAATTGTTCTCTGGTTGTCTACTTCCTCCTCTTTCTCATTGGAGTATTAGAGGTCCTTGTCCAATTCTTCCTCTTGTCCCTTGGTTATCAAGAGTAATTTATACAAACTCAATATTAGCTAGTGGACTCTAGTTGGGTGAAAACTACTACAAGGTTCTTATTCTTCTATCATCCCGTACCAAGTAACACCTCCATATAATTTTCTTAAAGGATATTTTGGGGGATGAAGATGCTAATACTTCTCTATATTCATCAAAAAAGTTTATCTCAGAGCTAGTGTCGGTCCAACCCTCTTCCCTCTGTTCTATCCAATCGATTGGTAAATTCATCACTCTCTCCAACATTCAAAATCCTCTTCTTTGTCTTCTCAGTTGTTGATGAGCTATTGTATATGCTTGCATATCACTATTGGGTCTATCCTCTTGCACTATCCTGACTTGCCTTGGTATCAATGCTCTAATTAAAATATTACGATATATCTGAGGATTATGAGGATTATTCAGTTCATCATCATCTATACTAGGCTCTCTTACCAACCATGAAATTACTTCATCACTAGAATCCATCATATCTAATATGTTGCATTGAGATTTAGGTGATGTGGTGGTCTCCTCTATGTCTCACCAAAGTACTTCTGCACCCTCGTTTATCATTGGCTGCTTACTTGGTGGGAATGGTAAACTTGTTCTTGTGCCTTCATTTCCTCCATCATTTCTTAGATTTAAGCCTTCAAAATCCTTGGGTTCACTTTCAATCTCTTGTAGTTTAACTGACCTCTGTTCATCCAGTCTTTGTATGGTACCATCCAACTCTTGGATGACTTGTGCTCTCAACCTCGCCTTGTGACTCCATAATGTTTGATACTCTTCCTGTAATTGTTGAGTTTGAATTCTCATCCTCTGTTGTAATATCCCTATCTGAGCCAATGGGGAAAGTTGTTCTAGTTCCTCATCTATCATCTCCTCCCTAGAATCCTATGGAATTTCCATCTCAAACGTGTCCACTCTATCTTCATTACGCACTATTAACCTTATCATTCTTTGTCCTTCCAACTATCAAGGTAGTTCCTTGTGTTCTATTTTTGGGCACCTCATATTTAGAGCTCTCAGTAATAGCACCATATTTTGATAGCCTCTTGGTGTTGGATAAATATACTATTATCCTTCTCGTATGGTCCCATAAACCCATCTGATGTGTACTCGCAACCTTCTTCTTTCATCGGGCATAGGTGCCAAATTTTGTTTTTCAATTATTGGTTGTGTTTCCTCCATTTCTGCAAATAAACATGCGAGTCCCAAATCAGGTTCCTCCTGTGATGGACCTGGCTCACAATGAGCCTCATCTTGAACTTCTGCTCGTATTCTTCATTTAATCTCTTCTGAAGTAATGAACAAACACTATAGTTTATAAGGCTTCAAATTTGATCCATTTACAGTGTTGGGGACCTCTGTCCCATTCAATTTCTACATCCTAACTGCTCCATTACTCATTACTTCAATAAATTTATAAGGACCAAACCATAATGTATTTAGCTTACCTAGATTGATTTCTCTCTTCCCATTAAACATTAGAACTAAGCCCCTAGACTAAGTTCCAACTTCCTCAAATGCTTGTCATGCCATTCCTTTCATATTTTCTGAGCTATCTTGATTTCCCATTGTGTCATGACTCTTCTTTCATCTAACTTGGTCAGCATAATCAGTCATTCCTCTAGACTTTCTTGATCCCCCAAGCGATGCTCTACTGTGACTCTCAAACTTGGTATTAAGAACTCGACCGGTACCACTACTTCTTGAGCATACATCAATTGGAAAGGTGTATGTTCTATTGTTGGTTTAAAATTTATTTTTTATACCCAAAAAATGGATAGTAACATTTTCTCCCAATCTACCCCCTCTATTCCACAATTTTTATACATAGTAGATACTAAGACTTTATTGGTTGCTTCCACATACCCATTTTCTCTAGGGTAGTATGGACTAGACAACGAGTGTAAAATCTTAAACTCTATCATTAGTATATTGATAATCTCATTAACAAAGTGTCCTTTGTGGTCACTCATTACTCATAGTGGAATACTGAATCTTATGATTACCTACTCGTATAAAAATCTCATTGTACTTTTGGATGAATTATCAAGTAATGCTCTTGCTTCTACACATTTTGTTAGGTATTCCTTTGCCACTACGATATATCTACACTTCCATATCTGATATTTCTTTAATGGTCCTACGAAGTCCAAGCCCCAATGTTCAAACAGCTCCTATGGTTGCAATGGGTGTAAGGGCATAAAGTACCTCTTGACTAGTTTACCTACTCTTTGGCAAGTATCACAAACTTTCACATGTTCCTTTGCATCATTATACAGTGTGGGCCACCATAGACCTACTAACAATATTTTTCATGCAGTCGCATTTGGTCCCATATGTCCTGTTGCTAAGCCTACGTGGGCTTATTTCAATGCCACCTTGACGTCTTCCTCCATTACACATATGCGTAAGATACCATCACTTCCCATATTGTATAGTAATATTGCTATTATCTGGAAGGATGCTGACTTTATAGTTATTTTCTTCTTTTTTGTTGTCATCATCTCTTGTGGCAACTCACCTGTGGATAGATATTTCCCAACCATCTTGTACCATGATGGAAAAACGTTGATGGAAAATAATTGCACATCTAGAAATTCATCAAGGACTCCCGCTCCTACTGGCTCACTTGATCGTATCCATGATAACTAGTCTGCAATCACGTGCTTCTTACCAGGTATCACCACTACTCAAAATACAAACTCTTAGAGGGTGACAAGCCAGCTCCTAACTCGTCCTTGTATTACTGGTTTGTTTATTGAGTACAATAGACCTTGGTGATCAAAGTAGAACATAAAGGGGTATACCAGTAGGTAATGCCTAAAATTTTAAACTACATATACCATCCCTAAGGCTTCCATTTCTATTGTACTATAGTTTATTTTTGGTCTTGACAAAAGATGACTAGCAAAGAAAATTGGTTGATCCAGATTAAATTTTCCTTCTTGTGCTAACACACATCTAATTACAAAATCTGAGGCATCAAAATGGACATGGAATTCCTTATCCCAACTAGGAAACACAAAAATCAAACTACTCACCAACTTAGCCTTTAACTCCTCGAAGGCTCCTTGGTTTTCCTTTGTCCATCTAAAGGGAATATTCTTTTTCGTCAAAGAATCTAATGGGTAGGATACATGGGCATAATTTTTGATAAATATTTGATAATATCTTGTTGAACAAAGGAATTTTTTGAGTGAACTCACATCAAAAGGTTCTTCCATGTGTAATATCACACAACTTTTATTAGGATTTGTCTTCAATACTTCATTGCACATAATGTGTTCTAACAATTTTCCCATATGGTACCATCAAAAAATATTTTGTTGGGTTTAATGATATCTGTACATTTATGCACCTACTCATACATTCACTAAGGGTATGAAGATGCTCCTTGATCTTCCCATAGATGGACCATTCATCCAAAAATGCTTTGAAGTTCCTCGTTGCCAGCTGATCAAATATATACAGTATGATGTGTTGAAATGTAGTTGGGGAATTACAAAGCCCAAATGGCATCCTATTAAATGTGTATATGCCATTCTCTATAATAAATATTATCTTCATCTTATCCTCCTTGGTGATGCTGATTTGATTGTATCCTGAGAATCCATCCAAAAATGAATAGATCTCATGTCCGTCAACTTCTTCCAAGATAGAATCTATGAAGGTAATGGGGAAGGGATCCTTAATGGTCACTGCATTTAGAATTCTAAATTCTACGCATATTTTGATCTTATCTATTTCCTTCTTCAAGGTGATCACTATAGGTGAAACCCATTCACTGTTTGTCACCCTGAATATAATTCCTACTTCCAACATCTTTTCTATCTCCGTGTTTACTAATGTCACACACTTTAGGTTCATTATATATGGCCTTCTCCTTACAGGTTAAGCGCTAGGCATTAGTGTGATCTTATGGATAAATATTTTTGGTGGGATTCCTTTCATATCCTTATATGTCCATGCAAAGACATCCTTGTACTCTAATAATATCTTGAAAGTTGTTGCCTTCAATACCGGATTCCAATCATTACCACAATGGACCATCCTAGGTTCCTCCTCCATTCCTAGATTGATGTCCACTATCTTGGGTCCTTCATACTTGGTATTTTTCAGCTCACTCATAGCTTTTGTTATATTCTCAGGGTGTGTCGGTTTTGTATCAATCTTTGCATCTCCTACTGTATACTCCATAAATATTTTTGGAAATGTCCACTTATTTTTGTTTCCTTCTTAGTTTCTTTACTGAATTTTGGTTTGTCTTATTTTTTCTTGATCTCCTCTGACTCAATATAGAGGTAGTTGGGCTGAAACATTTTGTACTCCTCCATTTTCCAATGAAGAAGTCTGCTATTAGATTGAGATTCATCTTCACTACATTCATCTAGGTACAACATTCCCTCTCCATCAGGTTCATGCCCTTCATTTCCTTAGGAGTTTTATTCATTGGTTGTAGCTACATCTTCACTAACTCTTTTATTAGCTAGGTTAATAATATATTTATGTTGTCCTTTCTTAAAAGTGATCTGATTCTTTCCCCAATTGTGATTAACTTTGGATATTCATAGCCAGCCTCTCTCTAATAGAGCATCGTATGTAGGTTTCTACATTGTAATCAAAGTTAAGCTATCATTACTTGTGTTTTTAAGACTCCTTTGGTCTTTATGTCATTTTTTTCAGTACCATATAATCAAAATCTCGGTGCCCATAGTGATGGAGCGCCTAGTTCTAGCCATGTTTTCTCAGGTAACACATTGATGTTGGATCCTCCATCCATGATAACTTGTGTCAATTTGTGTCCTAAGATCTCCATATGCAGTAATGCAGGTTTCTTTCCCACATCTATCATCAATATAGTAGGATCCATTAATTTATATTTTCGCTCTTCTTCCTGGATTGGTTGGCTTTGTACCTACATCACCTTATGCGGTTGTAATTCTTCCATAATTACATTTTGAAATTTTGGGATAGCTTCTAGCAAGTCAGATACTTTAAGTTCCATGGTGGTATCCAAAACCTATGCTACCAAATTTTGTACAACTGTCTCCTGATCTGATGATTTTCTCCATTTCTTTCCAGCTCTCGCCTCTGCTTGCTTAGTTTTCTCAGCTTCTTCTTGCAATATTTTCTTTACTACAATATTATTTTAATTTACTACAATCATTTAACTTTATCTACAATATTATTTTACTTTCATTTCAAGCATACTAACTATTTCCTTTCACTTCCATGCTATTTTACTTTCATATCTCAAGTATTTTAGCATTCTAGCCTTTCTTTTAAGCATTTTTATAACATTTATCTTCATTATTTAGGCACCTTATATTGATTCCTTCATATGTATTGTAAGGATTATGATATATATAGGTTACCTTGCCATATTATTAATTCCATTGCATTCTTAGATCTCAATTCATAGCTCTTTGATTATTCAAGACAATCATTGAGGTAGTTTTCCTATATTTTTCCTTCAAACACTCATTTAAATCATAAATTAGTAAATAATTGGTATAAATCTCTATTTATCCTGCATTTAGATTAGTAGTAAATAGAATTAAGAGCATTCCTAATCTATTAGATCATATCTCTTGCCTTACCACAACTATGATAAGTTATATTTATAGTTAGCTAGGGAGATTTCACATTCTTCATTGTCATTTTTAAATCAGTCCTTAAATTATCTGTTTTAAGGGTTTGAATCTCTATTTTTCTTAACCACAGATCTTGCAAATCATCTTAGGGATCCTCTTAGTTTTAGATTAAAATTCCATATTTTTTTTTCTAAATCAACCTTTGAAATTCCAAAAAACTCATCTAGGACCAAATTCACCAGCCCTATGGCAAATTTGGAAATTAGAATACACTAAACCAAATTCACCACTCAGGCCAAATTTGCTAGTGGAAAATTTTGCATGCCCAGTGGTGAATTTGGAAACAGGCAAAAATCCATTCCAAGAGGTAAGCAAACTTGTTTTTTTCATAAATAGGGGATCTGATCAGTTGGGGAAGATAGTTTACCACCTCATTGCATTAAAATAGACCCCCCAAATTAGATAAACCTAATTGTTTTTATGTTTTTATGTAAATTTATCAAATTCACCACCCTAATGGTGAATTTATCAGTAGAGGAAAATTTGGTAGATAGGATCTGAGAGAGGCAATCTAGCCAACTGACCCTTCCCTAGCCTTGCAATTTCTATTTCTCTATGTTTTCTTTTTGTTTGTTGATTTTTTTGTAGCTAAAATCACATTTCATTTGGCAAATTAAGGAACCTTAGCTAGAAAATCCTAATAGTTTACAAAACATTGCAATTTCTTTACAAAAAATCTCTAAAATAGTCAATAAAGGAACCTTAGGACTTATTTTAACATCTCTTTCATTTTCAAGTACTTAGGCAAGGAATCGAAAGTCATCTAGTTGCATCTAGGCTAGCTTGTTTGCTTGCATTTTCTCTTGTTTGCCCTAAAATCAAAATCTCCTTAGCTTAGCTCATTCAAATCTGAAAAGCATATAGGATAGCTCTTGTTTTCATGCATTTTGTGTGATTTAAGCTTAGCATGCATTTAGATGATCTTTGATGATTTAGGTTTAAATAACCGTTAAGGCTCAAAAAAAGTTAGATAGATAGAGATCCAAAACCTTAGGTGTTTATTTTTAATTAAACTCATAAAACACCAATAAAACAAACATTACACCAACTTACACACAACCATAGGAAAAATTATTGAGTACGAGTCTAGTTGTGTTGAGGATCTGTATCCTCAGGGTTTCCTTTGGAAAGATACTCTCAAGTGGGGAAGCAAAGATTCTAATGAATTTCCCTTGTGCACACTTGACATTAAATTAGACTTAAATGGAAAATAACATGAGGTTTTCCTACCATATACACATTTGGTTAACCTGACTCGAACACTCCTTTTGTCTTAATTAAGGTAAAAGTTTGTTAAACTTAAACAAGATAATCTAATTTGTTTGCTTAGCTTACATCACATTAAATAAAGATAACAAGAACATAACCAATTGCTAATCCTACTAGGGGAAGGATAACGACCCCTTGAATAAACCAAAGTACAAATCTTAGGGAATAAATCTTCTTTGGAATGTATATCACGATGGATTAGTGGGAGTCATACAGAGGGCTGCTTATTTGGGTGACATAAGGATCTCAAACATCTTCTCTTCTTTTCTATAAGTACTATGGAAATAAAAATTTAATAAATCAATCAACCCTCTCTTTCCAAACCTTACTCAATGGCCATTTTTTTAGACCTTACAAGTTTATTAAAATGGATTGTCTTCCTTTTTCAAATCTTTCTAAAACCCAAAACATACTATACAACTTGTAAAGTAGCTACCCATCCAAAAATTTTGGTGGAAGATTATGAAGAATCTAACATCCACAAAAATCTAAATTCCAACAAAGGAGATAAATATGTCATTCTTCTTGACTCTTTAATCTCCTTTCATGATGACCTTAATCATGTGATAACCTCTTTGCAAGAACACATATATGTTATCAATGAATTTCTTAACAATGATCAAAATAAAAAAACCTCTAAACCACTTAATCATACATATTTTTCACAAGAACATGAAACTATCATCCAAGAATTTCTTGATGATTGTTGGCTTATATTTCATGCACATCCTATGAAGAGTAAATAAAAAACACAAGTAACACTTAATGGGAATAAATTCCCTCTCACTTTAGTATCTCTTCTTGTTATCTAAGGTGTGAGTTACAGAGTCGGGTCGAATGCTATCACTCTTTTCCACTTCTGGAATAGTTTCAAGTGGACTATTTGTATACCTCCAAGGGGGTTCAACCTTTGTTCATTGTTGTATGAAGGTGATTTTTTAAGTTCAGTTATCAGGTTTGCATTAGTGGATTGATCTAGCTCTTCAAATTTTAGCAGATTAAAAGAATAAAAAATTTAAAGAACATAAAAAGTGAGACCTTTCAAAAATAAAGCAGAGAGAGTAGGGTAGAGCAAAAAAGAGATGATATCTAATCTAATTGTAAATTACAACCATTAAATTCAATTAAATTTCTCATATTCACAACAAAACAAAATCAAATGAAGAAAGTGTTCAGCTTTCTAAGATCACCTTCTACCTTGAGCATGGGACAAAGCAACAAAGGATGAAATAAAATTACAAATAGAAGGGAGGCAAGCATCAATTGGTATTTCCCACCAGCATTCAAGCTCATGCAGTGAGAATAGAGCAATTAAAATATAGACCCAAACCCTAAGCCTTTAATTTCCTTTATACGCACATAAAATAGAATGAAGCTTAACAACATAATATAATCTTAATAGTCATAGGTTTACAATCAAACTAAATAAATCCTAAGCGAGACAAAAATAAAATATAGTGCACTTATCATAATCCATAGAAGATTAGGCACCTGGTCATGCTATTCCAAACTATGTCCATACACCAAACTTAGGTACATAATAAGAATTTGAAGCAAGTTTTGCTATAAATTGCAAGAAGTCTTTTATTTCCAAGTTTTTGCATGCAAATTTTACATTCAAAAGAAGTATATATAGACTTAGGACATACCCTGATATTTTCAAAAATATATTCTTCCAAATATTTAAACCCTATTACAAAAATCCCACTATCGGGGCCTTACACGATAAAACATATTTTAATAGCTTCATTGAATTCCAACCACTTCTAAAAATCTGCTCAAAGTACCTTGCCATAAATGGCAAAGAAATAATTTGATCTTATCCTCATCAAACTATGACTGTATACAGATACTTTCATTTTCCAACTAGTTATAGCCACACTTCATTAAATGGGCACTCCCCCAACCATACCTCATCAAGTCTTTTTTTGTAGTAGGCTCTACAAAATTCGGATGGAATTTTAACTTCTCGTGTCTTCTACCTCTACACAACCGCATTCACCTATTTTCGCATTGAAGTTTGATGTCCACCATCATATCTGCCATTACTCTTACTAGTAGCAAATTTCTTACGAAAATAAAAAAAAAATGGCAAATATTAGACATTTAATAGAATAATTAATTAATTAATTTTATTTTTCTAAGGTTTAAATATTTTTATTTTAATTAATTAATTAATTTTTTAACTATCCCTAAGGTTTAAGATTTTTATTTTTAGGGTAAAAATATAATTAAAAATTAAATTCCAATGCCTTCTTTTATCACAAAATAGAGCAATAAGCAAGATAGAGCAAAGGCTTTGATTAAAGGATTTTGTTCTACCTCGATATGATTAAAGAGCATTTGGGAGCGAGAGAGAACATAAAATGAAATTAAATCTCCTTTGAAATCCACACCTTTTTTGAGTGATACTTCTAATACACATCCACCATGGGGATTTAACCTAGGTCACATCACTGATAATGCAAGTGGCATCCTTACCGGTAGACCACACTCACAGGGATATAAATTCGCACTTTGCCAATGAAGATGTTCTAATCCGCTATGATTAAAAAGCATTTGGGAGTGAGAGAGAACATGAAATGAAATTAAATTTCTTTGAAATCCACAAATTTTCCAATGAAGATGTTGTGGCCCACTCATTTGACTTCGAACTTCTAATGTTGACCATTTCAATGAGCATAATGGAGCAATGAGCGGAATAGAGCAAACTTTGATTTTTTAATTAATTAAAGACTTAACTCTTGCAGAATTTTGGAGATGATTAAATTGGATAAATTGGTAATTGAAATCCAACAAGCTTTCACTAGTAGAATGGAACATGAAATGAAATTAAATTTCTTTTGAAATCTACAACTTTTCCAATGAAGATGTTGTAGCCCGCTCATTTGACTTTGAACTTCTAATGTTGACCATTTGAATGAGCAGAATGGAGCACGAGCAGAATGGAGCAATATTTGATTTTAAGAAATATGTTTCTAGCCTACTATGATTAAAGAGCAATTGATAATGGGATAGAACATGCGATTTTACTCCCGAACCCTATTAGTGCAAAATTAGGCAAAAAATCAAATTTCTCAGATTTAGATGAATTTTTGTACACTTGTAAAAAATCCAAAAGGGTATCCACATTTGTAAATAAAACACAAAAATTAATTTTTTATAAAGAGATATTGCATTATGAAGATCATAACCTACAACAAGAAACTGCTATTTTTGGAAATGAAATTACATCTAACTTCTAGTAAATTTGATACCATTGGAAAGAGGAGATCAAGATATTCCATCCAGAATTTGAATCACTTCAAATGGATTTTCCAATAAAAATATATACCAACTTCAAATTTGATGTGAATTTAGGGTAAGATGAAGAATTGTAGAAAACCCTAAAATTTGATTTTAATAATTTAGACCTTAGGAAAACTATTGAAGATTAAATTTTCTGAAATCAATAATCTGAAATAATACCATTGAGGTGCAAATATATAGATAAATTCAATTGAGATAAATTCTTTTAGAAAAATAATTGTGAGACCTTGATGCGAGCAAAATTTAAAACCTTGACAAAAGCAAAATTTGGAAATAAAATCAAAATACTTCAAGAGTGTCCCCTCAAAGAAAAAATTATCATAAGATTAAAATTTTATGATTATTTGGGTGTGTTTCTTCTCAAAAAATGGCAACATTTACGGGGAAATAGTAGCACTATTTGGAACCCAGAACTCTAGTTTTAAAACATCTTAAATCATTACCATACCTTACCATAAATATTTTAATTGCTATCTGCTAGTCTATAGAAATTTCTTAGGAATATACTAGGTTGAATCACTCAAGTAAAAATCTGGTGTGTGATTGTAAGTGTATAAATTATTCCTCTTAAGATGACCATGGCATAGAATTCTTAGTAAGGATTAATCAGACTGTTTGGATTGCATGGGATAATTTGAGTAGAGTTGTGATTCTAGTTTAGCCTTTTATAGCCTCGACAGAGTTACTCTTAACTTTCTTTTTAAGATCTTGGTTCATATCCATGGAGCATCTATAACCTTGGTGAACATGTCTAAGTTTTCTCTTTCAAAAATCTTGGCTATCTCTCTTTTATTATGGAAATATCTCTTTTTTTTTTTGATAAATACTAGATAACTAAGAAATATTACTGAAGGTTTAAAAGTTGTATTTGCCTTGATATTTCATTAACCAAATAGATTATTAACTAACCATTTCAGTTTTTAGACACAAATAGCCTCTTAAAAGTCATTTAAAATTATTTTTATGAATCAGAGTCCTTTCATAACTAACTTTTAGGGTAAAAATATAATTAAATAAGGCATTATAATGCCTTCTTATTTTATCACAAAATAGGGCAATAAGAAATATAGAGCAAAGGCTTTGATTAAAGGATTTTTTTCTACCTTGATATGATTAAAGACCATTTGGGAGTGAGAGAACATAAAATGAAATTAAATCTCCTTTGAAATCCACATCCTTTTTTTGAGTGATACTTCTAATACACATCCACCATGGGGATTTAACCCATAATGCTAGTGGCATCCTTGCCGATAGACCACATTCACAGGGATAGAAATATGCACTTTGCCAATGAAGATGATATAATCTGCTATGATTAAAGAGCATTTGGGAGTGGGAGAGAACATGAAATGAAATTAAATTTCTTTGAAATCCATAACTTTGCCAATGGAGATGTTGTGGCCCACTCATTTGAATTCAAACTTCTAATGTTGACCATTTCAATGACGGAATGGAGCAATGACCGTAATGGAGCAATGAGCGGAATAGAGCAAACTTTGATTTTTTTAATTAATTAAAAGACTTAACTCTTGCGGAATTTTGGAGATGATTAAATTGGATAAATTGGCAATTGAAATCCAACAAGCTTTCACTAGCGGAATAGAACATGAAATGAAATTAAATTTCTTTTGAAATCTACAACTTTGCCAATGGAGATGGTTGTAGCCCGCTCATTTGACTTCGGACTTCTAATGTTGACCATTTTGATGAGCGGAATGGAGCACGAGGAATGGAGCAAGATTTTATTTCAAGGAAGATGTTTCTAGCCCGCTATGATTAAAGAGCAATTGGGAGCGGGATAGAACATGCTTTACCCAGGCCACGATTTTACTCCCGAACCCTAATAGTGCAAATTTAGGCGAAAAATCAAAGTTCTCATATTTAGATGAAATTTTGTACACTTGTAAAACAACCAAATGGGTATCCAAATATGCAAAGAAAATACAAAAATTCATTTTTTATCAAGAGATATTGCATTAAGAAGATCACAACCTGCAACAAGAAACTACTATTTCTGGAAATGAAATTACATCTAACTTCTAGTAAATTTGGTACCATTGGAAAGAGGAGATCAAGATCTTCCACCCAGAATTTGAATCACTTCAAACGGATTTCCCAATCAAAAGATATGATGATTTCAAATTTGATGTGAATTTAGGGTAAGATGAAGAATTGAAGAAAACCCTAAAATTCGATTTTAATAATTTAGACCTTAGGAAAACTATTGAAGATTAAATTTTCTGAAATTAATAATCTGAAATAATATCATTGAAGTGCAAATATCCAGAGAAATTCAATTGAGATCAATGCTTTTAGGCAAGCAATTGTGACACCTTGATGCGGGCAAAATTTAAAACCTTGACGAAAGCAAAATTTGGAAATAAAATCAAAATACTTCAAGAGGGTCCCCTCGGAGAATAAAATTTAATTATCATAAGATTAAAATTTTATGATCAGTGGGGTGTGTTGCTTCTCAACAAATGGCGACGTCTACGGGGAAATAGTAGCACTATTTGGAACCCAAAACTCTAGTTTTAAAACAACTTAAATCATGCACCATACCTTGCCACAAATATTTTCAAAATATTTTAATTGCTATCTGCCAGTCTGTAGAAATTTCTCAGGAACATACTAGGTTGAATCACTCAAGGAAAAATCTGGTGTGTGATTGCAAGTGTATAAATTCTTCCTCTTAAGATGACCATGGCATAGAATTCTTACTGAGGATTAACCAGACTATTTGGATTGCATGGGATTATTTGAGTAGAGCTCTGATTCTAGTTTAGCCTTTTATAGCCCCGACAGAGTTACTCTTAACTTTATTTTTAAGACCTTGGTTCACAGCCATGGAGCATCTATAGCCCTGGTGAACATGTCTAAGATTTCTCTTTCAAAAATCTTGGCTATCTCTCTTTTATTATGGAACTCTTTTTTTTGTAGAACTCTTTTTTTTTTTCTTCTCTTTTCTTTTTTTTGATAAAGACTAGATAACCAAGAAATCTTACTGAAGGTTCGAAAGTTGTATTTGCCTTGATATTTCATTAACCAAATAGCTGATCAACTAACCATTTTAGTTTTTAGACACCAATAGCCTCTTAAAAGTCATTAAAATGATTTTTGTGAATCAGAGTCCTCCTCTCATAACTAACTTTTCTTGGATTTCCTGGGAGTTCTTCAGCTAGACAACATAACAACTCATTTATAACTAAAATAATTATGGCAATCAAGGTACAAAATCTAAAATGCCTCTCTACTATCATCCTAGATAACAAGCATTACCACTTCCTTCCCACTTAGAATATCCTTTTGCCAAAATCACCCCACTTTCACTCATGAAATCGAGACAAAGACCCAAAAGAAGAAAGAAGATGAAAATTTGGAAAACTAGAACCAACTTAATGTCGGTAAAACAAACTAAACAAAAGCACTACACTATTTTCTTATTTTTATTATATACATATGTACAAAGGCTTCTATGATTACTCGAATGATGTAGCAGATGGAAAAGCAGAGAAATAATGCTTCAAATATTGACCATTGATAGGTAAGTTCAGGAAATTACCTTCCAGGTCCTATAGACGAAATGCATTATTACCTAGAATTTTTGTGATTTGGTATGGCCCTATCCATAGAGGCTGCAACTTGGTGTGTTTACCTTTCTTTTCATGGGCTTTGTCCCATAGAAGCACTAGGTCTGCAAGTCTAAATGCCTTCACTTTTGCTCTTTTATCGAACCAACGTTTGACTATCTCTTGATGTCGACTAAAATGCTCTAGGGCCTGAAGCCTTTCATCCTGCAGATTAATCAAGTCTAATATGCGGGCTTCTACATCTGCACTATCATTAAAATAATCCAAAGCAAACTGATATGTGGGCAATTTTAAAGAGATGGGGACAATAGGTTAAGTACCATACAATAAAGTAAATGGAGAAGTTTTAAGAGCCTCTTTGTGTCTTATCCTATCAGCCCAAAGTGCGTACTTTAGTAATGTATGCCATTGTCTAGGTTTATCCATAACAGACTTCTTAATGGCATTTATCAAATTCTTATTTGTGGATTCAACCAGTCCATTTCCTTGGGGATAATAGTTGGATGAAAATTTGAGGACTATCCCCTTTTGGTATGCCCACTCTACAAATTCCAATGATTGAAAAGTTGGCCCATTATCGCAAACCAAATTTAAAGGAACTCCAAACCTGGTTATGATATTTGATTCCAAAAATTCAATTACCTCATGGGTTGTACTCCTCATCATGGTTGTTGCTTCAGCCCATCATGTACAGTAATTAGTGGTTGTTAATACATACTTGTGCCCTATTGATGAATTTGGGTTTATCACTCCCACAAAATCAAGTCCCCACTGCATGAAAGGTTTATCTATTATAACAGGTTGCAATGGTAGAGCTCGGTTAGCCTGCTTGGCTGCAAATATTTGACACTGATGACAAGTTCTCACATGATGATGCACATCTTTAAATAATGTAGGCCAGTAATAGCCTGCTCTTAATATGCTATGTGTAGTAGTTGAACCTAAAGAATGTCCTGCTCCTAACTTCTCATGAAAACTAGACATTACTTCATCCACCTCATCCTGAGCAATACATCTTAAGAATATGTCGACATAATTTTCTCTATATAATTTATCCCCTTTGAGTAGAAAATGAGCAGATTTTAACTTTAGTGCTCTTCTCTGAGTCCTATTCAAATGAGGTGGGCAATTCCTAGATCTCAATAAATAGATGATATCTCCATACCAACCATCCAACTTGGAGTCTATTTGGTTGATTTCTATCCCTGTAGGTATCTCAACAATATGTTGGGATAGACCAAGTCCTCTAATCAATTTGGTAGGCCGAATATCTAAGTCAAACTCCTATAATTTTGTAACCCAATTACCTCTTAGTTCTCCTAGTTCATTTTGACTTAACAAATACTTCACAGCTGGGTCAGGAACTATGGCATGGACCTTACTCCTCAAAATATAATGCCTGAACTACTTAACTACTTTCACTAAGGCATAGGCTTGCTTATCCAAATGAGAGTACTTCAATTCAGCACCCTTCAAATTGGTACTTTTGAAAGCAATAGGGTGCTCCCTTGTTTCCCTTCGTTGAGTTAATACTGCAACAAGTGTATGCTCAGAAGCAAAAGAGTACAAGTAAAAATCTGCACTAAAATCTGGACTTACCAGAACTGGGGCTTGTTGGATAGCAGATTTAATCTCTTGAAATGCCACCTTGGCTTCTATCGACCAGAAAATCTGAGAAGTCTCCTTTAACATATCATTGAGTGGCTTGACTATTTCAGCAAAGCCAGAAATAAATTTCCTAACAAAGTTAATCTTCCCAAAAAATGATTTCAACTCTTTCTTAGAATTGGGAAAGGGTATCTTTGATATGGCTTCAGCTCTCTCGGGATCCACAGAAATGCCATCTCTAGTTATTAAGTGACCAAGGAGTTTACCCTTAGTTACACCAAAGACACATTTCTTTGGATTCAAAGAAATGCCAAATTCTCTACACTTGTCAAAAACAGACTCCAAATGTTTGACATGATCAAATCGAGATTTAGAAAATACTATCAAGTCATCCATGTATACCACAATACACTTACCCATGAGACCTTTAAAGGCATGATCCATTGCACGTTGGAATGTGGCTCCAACATTTATCAATCCAAATGGCATTCTTTTGTAAGCAAAGGTCCCCCATTTGGTTGTGAAGGCAATTTTCATTCTATCTTCCCTATCTACCAATATCTGGTTGTACCCAAAAAATCCATCCAAGAAAGACATCATCTCTGAACCATTTACAATTTGCAATACATCATCCATGGAAGGCAAAGGATAATTATCTTTTTTAGAAGCCTTGTTCAAGTTTCTAAAATCTACGCAAAGGTGAATTTCCCCATTCTTCTTTCTAACTGGCACTAAATTAGCTACCCAGGTAGAATGTCTAATAGGAAAAATGATGGCAGCACTCAACAATTTTTCTACCTCCTTCAAAATAATAGGTTCCAATAAGGCGTTAACATGCCTCTGTTTCTGCCTGAAGGGTTTACAAAACTCTTTCAAGGGTATAGTATGTGTAAAAACTTTTGGATTGAAAATCTTCAAGTCTTTATATGACCATGCCATAACATCTTTAGACCTATGAAGCAACTCAGTAAGATTTTATTTTATTATGGGGTCACAAGCTTTAGCTAATTGAATGTATTTGGGATCCTCTTCAGTCCCTACATTCAATTTCTCAGTCTCATTTCCTGTTGCACCAACAAAATTTCCAAAATTTATTCTTTGTTTAATTTGATCATTGTCAAATAGCCTCTCAAGTTCTACCATTCCCCTAGGAATTCTATTATTTTTTAACCTCATTATTCCCCTGTCATCATCAAAATATTCAAGCATAGTATCCCTTTGACCATCATCAATTATAGTTTTTTCAAATGCTTTTGTATTCTGTAAGAAATTTATAATTTGTTGGTCATCAAAAAATACTTGAAATGTATCTATGTTATCTGGAATAGAAGGACAAGAGACTAACTCTATTGAAAATTTTTCCATTTAAATTCTTCTAAGGGTTTCATATTTGCAGCTGATGAAGCTAAAACATCTGCGGGTGAATTTTCTTCCCTAGGGATATGTGTTAGATTGAAAGCATTAAAATCCTCCATGAGATCCCAAGCTCGATGTTTGTACCTCTTTAGGTAAGAGGCCTTGCATTGAAACATACCTTTAACCTGATTAGTTACCAACTCTGAGTCTGAAAAAACTTGGATATTTTTCACATTTTTATCTAAAGCAAATTTCAATCCTAGAATTAATGCTTCATACTCAGTCAAATTATTTGTGCAAGGAAATTGCAAGCGATAAGACATGAAAAATACCTGATTGTGAGGTCCTTTGAGAACTGCCCCTATACCAGAACCTTGTTTGGATTTAGCTCCATCAACGTGAAGTGTCCAGATATCATTATCATGAGTGGTTAGAGCTTTAATTGATCTCACCTTCTTTGCAGTTGTCAAATTATAGACCCCAATATCTGCATCAACAAAATTAACAACCTCATTTTTGACATTATATTCAATTATCATGTGTTTATATCGAGGCTCTCTATCAATCCTTAACTGATTTGCTACACCTTTCCAAGGCAACCACATGTGCGAGAAATCTATGGCCAAATATCCATTCAAATATTTGGACCAATCTCTACTCAAAAGCATCCCATATCCCACAGGAATATCTACCACCTGAATGTCAATTCTATGTTGTGCTCTTGGTTCAGATGCCAACTGGATGTGTATACCTTGAATTTCACCTATCACTTTGACCTCCATTTTTATCCAACTGAATGACTCTCCTGTCAGATTTTACTGGTGTTAACCCCAACTGTTGGAAAATGGCTAGGGGCATGACGTTAGCTGAAGCACTAGAATCCACTAGACAGTTATGCAATTTTTCCCAAATATACAAACTGTTAGCAAGAAAGGTGGAACCTCAGTATTTTCTTTATAGATGGCCATATTTGCATTTGTCATTTTCTTCCCCTTTTCCTGAGGTTTAGTAGATGGTCCAGAGTAAGTTTTAATCAAGTTATCCCTTTGTTCAGTAATCTGAGCCAGCTCATGGAGGGTGATGTTAGCCTTGATTTTCTTCATGTCCTCCACTATATTATATCCTTTATTGAGTGGAGCAACAAATCCATCCTGCACTTTTGGATCTCCCCCTTTGGGTGGGGGTGGATTATTATTTGGAGAAGGATCAGGAGGAACACTATGAGAGTTATTGGGAGGTGTAGATGAAGTGTTGGGCTCTGGATTTCTATTCTTGAGATTGTAACTATCTCTTTTGTACTACTAAAAAGCCTGCACTTCATCCATAGGCACTTCCACAATATTTTTTGACTCATATAGAAAAGTGAATGAATCCAAAACCATAGCAACACTATGTTTGGATGAACTAGGACCATCAACATTTCTCTGATTCTCAGGAAAACTGAATTCACCAGATAAAGCCTCAAAAGCATTGCAAAACTCTAAATAATCTAACTCCCCATGTTGGGATGTTCCATGAATCCTGCACCAATTAGGTAAGGCCAAGTCACAAATATTCACTTCAGGCCCCTTTCCTTTGTTATAATCCTTATTAGGTTCATACGGGGGTCTAGAAAATTTTTTCTGTTGGTAAGGAAATCTGTTTGAATTTTCTCCCATAGACACTTGCCTCTTGAAACTCAAGAAGTCATTTGCCAATTTTTGGACCATCTTTGTAACTTCCTCAACCGTAGTTTTATCTGATTCTTTCTCCACAGTCTGCACATGCCCAATGTGTGGCAAAGTCAATGAATTTTCTGTAGGTGGAGCTTGGCACATTGGTAATACTATTTTATGTGGAATGGGATTCAAAATAGGTATGTTCTATGTAACAAAGGGTATTAAAGGAGTGCTCAGAGGTTGAGGTCCCAACTGTCTCTCGAGAACCAAAGCCTCCTTTGTTGAGCAAGGTGCAGCAGGAGTATTATCATTATTGTCAACACAGTTAGTTAGATCTAATGATGTAGTGGACAGGCAGTTCAAAAGCCATTCAGATGTAGAGGACAGGAGTTCAAAGGTTATTCAAAGTATGGACAGTGAATTTTCAAGAATACCATAGTGGCCCATTTGCAAAAGATCAAATAAAAAGACAAGTAAGAAAAGTGTCACAATATCGCGACATATACAACAGGCAAGAAAAACTGTCGTGATTTCACGACATGTTAGAGGAGAGAGAAAAAGCTAGAAAAACTGTCATGATTTCGCGACATATTGGAGGAGAGAGAAATAATAGAGAAAACTGTCGTGATTTTGTGACATGTTGGAAGAAAAGAAAGCAAGTGGAAAAACTGTCGTGATTTCATGACATGTTTGAAGCAGAGGCACAAGCAAGGAAAACTGTCATGATTTCTTGACATGTTGCAAGAGAAAAATGCAAGTTGAAAAACTGTCATGATTTCGTGACATGTTGAAAGAAAAAGTGCAAGGAAGGAAAACTATCGTGATTTCGTGACATGTTCGAAGAGAAAGCTCAAGCAAGAGAAACTGTCATGATTTTGCGACATGTTCGAAGAAAAAGCACAAGTAGGAATAACTGTCATGATTTTGTGACATGTTAGAAGAGGAAGAGAAAGCAGGTTAAAGTATCATGATTTCATGACAAATCAGAAGAAAAAGTGAAAGAAAGATAAAGTGTCACGATTTCATGACATGCTGCAGAAGAGAGAGTCTAAAGTGAGAACTGTCACGATTTCACGACAAGTTTGAGGAGAGAGAAAGTAAAATGAAAAGTGTCATGATTTTGTGACATGCTGCAGAGTTCAAAGTGAGAATTGTCATGATTTTTTGACATGCTACAGAGTTCGAAGTAAGAACTGTCATGATTTCATGACATGTTGTAGAGTTCAAAGTGAGAACTATCATGATTTCACAACATGCTGCAGAGTTCGAAGTGAGAACTATCATGATTTCATGACATGCTATAGAAGAAAGAGTTCAATGTGAGAATTATCATGATTTCATGACAGGTTGAAGATAAAGTGTATGGATGTAGAAAGTGTCACGATTTCATGACAGGTTGAAGAGAAAGTGTACAGATGTAGAAAGTGTCACGATTTCATGACAGGTTGAAGAGAAAGCATATGGATGCAAAAAGTGTCATGATTTCATGACAGATTGAAAAGAAAGCGTACGAATGCAGAAAGTGTCACGATTTCATGACAAAAGCAAAGAAGTGAAGTGCAAAAGAAAAAGTGTCATAATTTTGCAACAAAATTAGAGAGGAAGTCTTCGGGAGTAGAACTATCGTGTTTTTATGATAAAAGTAAAGTCGAAGGCTAAGAAGATAGAAGTGTCGCGATATCGCAATAGAAAGAAAGATAAAGGCTTCGAAGACAGAAGTGTCGTGATATCGTGACAGAAAGAAAGATAGAGGCTACAAAGGTAGAAGTGTCATGATATCATGACAAAAGTAAAAAGAAATCCTAAAGAGGTAGAAGTGTCATGATATAGCAACAAAAGGAAAAAGGAACAGTACAGAGGTGAAAGTGTCATGATTTTGTGACATTTTGTGTTTTTGCTGATACAAGACAAGAAAAGAGGCAAGGAGGCAAAAGTGTCATGATTTCGTGACATGCTATGTTTTTGTAGGTACAAGCCAAGAAAAGAAGTACAATGGCAAAAGTGTTGCAATATCGCGACATGTTATGTTTTTGTGGGGCCAAAGCTAAGAAATAGAGCAAAGAGAAAAAGTGTAGCGATATCGCTACATGTATTCTCATGGGCCAAAGCTAAGAGAAAGCATACGGAGGTGAAAGTGTCGCGATATCATGACATGTGTTTTTGTGGCAACAACAACAGAAGAGTTACTGAAGGCAGTTGAAATTGACGAAGACCGACGTTAGCCGACTAAGATTAGGGTTTGCATTTGCATAATCAGTCGACTACAATTAGGGTTTTCATCTTAAAATATCTATTATATAAGGAAGGCTATTTGGAGATTTATGTGTCAATCTATGTGAGTATCAAAGTGTACGATATGCGACCGTAAGAGCACAGATAGCGCAAAAGCGATGAGATGATGGCAAAGTGCACAGAGTGAGCGAAGAGTCATGTCAAGTTATTTAAAGTGCAGTTACGAGTGCACATAGAGAGCAGAGTGTGAAAAGGTCAAAGACGATAGTTCAACTAGAACAACACAAAGTATGCAAAGCATGTGAATAGAGAAAGCAGAGTGTGTAGAGAGTGTAAAGGATAAAGTCAATCGCTAAGTTTGACTGTAGCAGTGCAGCAGATCGAGTAAGCATTAGATCAGCCAAGATCTTGTAAAAATGAAGGTATTTTCCTATCAAACATAAACATTCACAATTGAAGTCCAAGTTGCAGCTTGGCATCAGGGGTTGGTGCTCCTTCCAGTAGGTGCTGGTAAATCAGGGGTTGGTGCTCCTTTCTGTTGGTGTAGATAAATAAGGGGTTGGTTATCCTTCTAATGGGTGCTAGTAAATAGATTGTAAAATTGATTGCTTTACTAAGGCTAGATTTGGATGGGAGTCCAAGCAGTCAATTTTTTAGGAGTAGCCATATTGGTGAACCTCGTTAAATCCTGTGTTGTGTGATGCTCTCTTGTTATGCTTGCTATTTTTGGTTTTAAGTTTTCATTATTTCAGCATTAAGAGTTACAGATTTAAGTTTTTGAAATGCTACACTGATTCACCCCCCCTCTTAGTGTCATACTAAGTATAACAATTGGTATCAGAGCCAAGTTCCCTTCAAAGGCTAAATCAGCTAGGGTTGATCTTGGATTAGTATGCAATGGGTAAGAAGAATAGATCTTCCTCCAAAAGGGCATCTCAGTCAGTTTCAATTCCTGTAGAAGAGAAAATTGAACCAGAAGAGGTTGAAGGTTGTTTATCAAACAAAGCACCTTTGTTTGATGGAACAAATTACATGACCTAGAGAATCAGGATGTAGGCATATCTTTGTGCTTTAGGATACTACATCTAGGATTCAATAATAAATGAATGCACAATACCCATCACTCCTCCAATCGATGTTGTCGGCAAGAATCTGTTTGAAAATGACTCAAAAGCAAGGAATGCTATCAGGTGCGGATTAGTAGACAGTGAGCTAGTAAAAATCAAGAGTTGTAAAATAGCAAAAGAAATATGGGACAAACTAAGGAGTATTTATGAAGGATACGATGAGATCAAGGAGGTCAAGTTACAAACACATCAAGCTGAGGTCGAAGCTTTAAAGTTGAATAATGATGAAAACATAGAGGTATATATGTTGAAAGTCAATGAAGTCCTAGAGGATGATTCTAAAATAGAAACATAAAAAGAATAGAAATGTGATGAAGAAGAAATTGATGCAAAAATAAATTTGAAAGAGGAACTAATTGTAGCTCTGGATGAATTGAAGATAGAAAGAAAAAGGAATAAGGAAATCTCAAGAAAGCTTGAGGATGCAATTGAAATAATAACCAATTTGAAAGTACAGGTGGAATAATTCAAAAGGATTGAAAAAAATCTTAGGTCACAGATCAATGAGAAAGAGATTGGTTGCTGTAAACAAGAGGAAGAGATTGTTTTATTGAAGAAACAACTAGAAGAGGCCAATACAAATCTCAAATTCGAGAAGAGCACAGAGTTGCTAGATAAAAGGATAAGCTAACAAAGAAGCTCCACAAATAAGCATGGTCTTGGATATGAAGCTGAACAACCTTCATCTTCCAACTCTGCAAAGAAGAAGAAGTTCACTATTGAAGGATCAAAGAAAGAAAATTTTGAAGCTGAATCTTCAAAAGGAAGAAAATATCAAAGGAGATCTATAGCAAAGCAGCCACAACAAAAGAGGTTCTATAACTCTCACTCTATTCATACTAATACTTTTAATGGCTATTGTTTCAGATGCAACCAGTATGGAGACAACTTATTATGGATTGAATAATAAATCAAAGAGTTATGCTGGTAGAAATACATCTACGTATTTGAGTGAACACTATGTACAATGTTTTCAATGCAATGGTCATGGGAACATAGCAAGGTTTTGTCCAAGCACTTCTGTATCTAATCTAAGGCAAAATAGTAGATTTCATCAGATGCAAAGAACGCAACACATACAGGGAATAAATCATGTACATAAAATAAAGGAAAATAATCATTCATCATGGATGCATAAGAGACAACCACACAAGAGAAATTTTCAAGTCCACAAAAAGGTGCAAAATAGGGATGCAGCTGAAAAATCCAAGCCCGAGTTCAAGAAAGTTTGGAGAAAGATAGAAGAAAGGAATTCATGTCTCCTTGGACTGAAGGAGACTACTCCAATATTGCACTAAGCAACTCCAGGTAGCACATCCTTAGAGGCAATCTTGAAAGTTTCATTTTAATGCTCCTATGTATTTATCTGAGTACCTGAGGATGAAAGGCAAGTAGTCAGGGAAGTTGTTGTATAGTTGTCAAAGTGTGTTTTTCTGTTCATGTAATTTGTGAAAGTGCCATGAAGGGTGGTGATTAAATTGAGAGTTGTCATTATTGGTAGTATTGCTATATGTCATTGTTGTTCTGGTGATGATTCTTACTACCACTGTCCAAAGTTAAGGATTATAACAATTCAGATAAGTTGGTTAGTAAAATATTGTTGCTCTAGCCGTATATATGTATTTCGATAAAAGCAGTGGGTATTTGAACTACACATTGATATGAAGATTGTTAGATCTATTTTGACACTGTGGTGAAAAATATTGAATTTTGATCATTGATTCATGTTTAGCTCATCAAGATGAGAAACTTTGCTTTGTGAATCATACCTATCCGAGGTCCAAAAGTATGAGTTTGAGTAAGGTGCACTATAGTTGGCCGTGAAGTGGTTAACAAAATATTGTTTTCTGATTCGAATAGTTGATAGTAAGGTGTGACCAATGGTGACTGCAAAAAACATAGACCAAGCTAAAAATGTAAAAAGGGATTTGGTTGGTGTTGTGGTACTGTGTTTGATGCTTGCACAAAGTTGACAGTAAAACTGCAGTGTTGGTACAGTGTTGGACAAAAGTTGGTACAAGTGTGAGTCACTTGTCAATTTTGTTGACAGATGTGAAATTAGTGTTTTTGAATGGGAAGCTTGAAGAAGAGGTTTATATTGAGCAGCTAGATGGTTCCCAGCTTGGTGATGATCCCCACTTGGTCTGTAAGTTGAAGATATATGGCTTGAAACAGGCACCCCAAGCATAGTATGCATGGTAGCATGATTTCAAGCTAATCCCAAGGAGACTCATGTGACAGGAGTAAACATGATTGATTGTGGTTTCTTTTTCAAAAGTAATTGGTTTAATGCTTCAAGGTTTTCTGGTTTGAGAGTTGTTATTAAACTTTATTTTATAAGCATTGTTGTTGAAGCCATTATTTGTATGAAAAACCTGAGCGAGGGTTTGATAAGAACATGAGTATCATTGTTGTTGAAGCCCATTAGTTGTGCAAAGAACTTGAACTTGAGTTAGAGAAAAACATTTTGAGTTGGTTGATACATGCTTCGACTAGGGTTTGTGATAAAGAGTTGTTCATTGAGGTGATTGGTTGAGTATAGTTGTTTGAGCCTAGTCAAGTGATTGGATGCATGTAGTTGTTCAAGTTCCATACAATAAACTTTCCTTGATTTGAGTTGAGATTGAGATTTGAGAATAGAAGATATTAAGTCTCTAACAATTATTTTTATGCTTCTATGAAGTGGATTTGATTTGAGACTGTCATTCTTTGTTGAGTTCATTTTGAGTACCACTTGAGCATGATTGATTGAGCCTTTGAAGAAGGCCTTTGGGAAATATTTGAGGACAATGCTGGGACAGATTGCTAGAGAAGATTCGGACAAGTTTTTAGAGAGCTTGGTAGAGCAGATTTGGGCAAGTTCTTGGTGAGCTTGCTAAAGCATATTTAGACAAGTTCTATGTGAGCTTGTTAAGCAGGTTCTGTGTGAGCCTATTGAGCAGGTTCTTAGTGAGCCTATTGACTGAGCTTTGGAGGTGAGTGATTACATAGGATAGAGTCTCAATGGATAGAAATCTAGCAGCCAACATAGTTGAAGATAGACTTGAGTGAGGATTCTTCAAGTGAAGAAGAGGTCCACCAGTCAGTGCAACAGAGAGAAAGAGTCTTCTATAATATCACAAGGGTACTATGGAGTATGGGTTATGATATCCGAAAGGTAAAGACTTCACCCTTATATCATATTCAAATGCAGATTGGGTTGGATGTGTCGATTATAGAAAGAGTACCAGTGGAGGTGCATTCTATCTTGGAGACAGATTGGTCGAGTGGTTAAACTTCCCAAGAATTGGCTAAGCCATAGGGATCACATTTTCAGGGGGAGCATTTAAATATTTGATTATATTTTTTCTCATGATTATGATTTTTGCTAAGTGTAAACAATTTTTCCTAAAAATTTTGTGCATGGACTCAGGGGGAGTCTGCAATAGCCCTTTGGTATTATTGTCAAAGGGGGAGAAGAGTTACAGGAAATTGCACATGTGTTGCCAACAATTCCAAAGGGGGAGATTGTTGAGCAAGGTGCAGTAGGAGTATTGTCATTTTTGTCAACACAGTCAGTTAGATCTAATGATGCAGTGGACAGGCAGTTCAAAAGCCATTCAGATGTAGAGGACAAGAGTTCAAAGGTTATTCAGAGTATGGACAGTGAATTTCCAAGAAGACCATAGTGGCCCATTTGCAAAAGATCAAATAAAAAGACAAGTAAGAAAAGTGTCAGGATATCGCGACATATACAGTAGGCAAGAAAAACGTCACGATTTCATGACATGTTAGAGGAGAGAGAAAAATCTAGAAAAACTGTCACGATTTCGTGACATATTGGAGGAGAGAGAAATAGCAGGGAAAACTATCGCGATTTCATGACATGTTGGAAGAAAAGAAAGCAAGTGGAAAAACTGTCGTGATTTCATGACATGTTTGAAGCAAAGGCACAAGTAGGGAAAATTGTCATGATTTCATGACATGTTGCAAGAGAAAAATTCAAGTGGAAAAACTATCGCGATTTCATGACATGTTGAAAGAAAAAGTGCAAAGAAGGAAAACTGTCACGATTTTGTGACATGTTCGAAGAGAAAGCTCAAGCAAGAGAAATTGTCATGATTTCATGACATGTTCGAAGAAAAAGCACAAGCAGGAATAACTGTCGTGATTTCATGACATGTTAGAAGAAGAGAAAGTAGGTTAAAGTGTCACGATTTTGTGACAAGTCAAAAGAGAAAGTGAAAGCAAGATAAAGTGTCATGATTTTGCGACGTGCTGCAGAAGAGAGAGTCTGAAGTGAGAACTGTCATGATTTTGTGACAAGTTTGAGGAGAGAGAAAGTAAAATGAAAAGTGTCATGATTTCGCAACATGCTACAAAGTTCGAAGTGAGAACTGTCACGATTTTGTGACATGCTGTAGAGTTTGAAGTGAGAACTGTCACAATTTCATGACATGCTACAGAGTTTGAAGTGAGAACTATCATGATTTCATGACATGCTATAGAGTTCGAAGTGAGAACTGTCACGATTTTGTGACATGTTGTAGAAGAAAGAGTTTGAAGTGAGAACTATCACGATTTCACGACAGGTTGAAGAGAAAGTGTACGGATGCAGAAAGTGTCATGATTTTATGATAGGTTGAAGAGAAAGTGTACGGATGTAGAAAGTGTCACGATTTTGTGACAGGTTGAAGAGAAAGCGTACGGATGCAGAAAGTGTCATGATTTCATGACAAATTGAAAAGAAAGCATACAGATGCAAAAAGTGTCATGATTTCGTGACAAAAGCAAAGAAGTGAAGTGTGAAAGCAAAAGTGTCATGATTTTGTGACAAAAGCAGAGAGCAAGTCTTCGGGAGCAGAACTGTCATGTTTTCATGACAAAAGTAAAGTCGAAGGCTAAGAAGACAGAAGTGTCATGATATCATGATAGAAAGAAAGACAAAGGCTTCAAAGATAGAAGTGTCGTGATATCATGATAGAAAGAAAGTCAAAGGCTACAAAGGTAGAAGTGTCGTGATATCATGACAAAAGTAAAAAGGAAGTCTAAAGAGGTAGAAGTGTCACGATATCACGACAAAAGGAAAAAGGAACAGTACGAAGGCAAAAGTGTCACGATTTTGCGACATGCTATGTTTTCGTTGATACAAGACAATAAAAGAGGCAAGGAGGCGAAAGTGTCATGATTTCGCGACATGCTACGTTTTCATGGGTACAAGCCAAGAAAAGAAGTACGACGATGAAAGTGTCACGATATCGCGACATGTTATGTTTTCGCAGGGCCAAAGCTAAGAAATAGAGCAAAGAGAAAAAGTGTAGCGATATCGCTACATGTTGTATTCTCATAGGCCAAAGCTAAGAGAAAGCGTATGGAGGTGAAAGTGTCATGATATTGTGACATGTTTTTTCATGGCAACAGCAACAGAAGAGTTACAGAGGTAGTTGAAGCCGATGAAGACCGACGTTAGCCGACTAAGATTAGGGTTTGCATTTGCATAATCAGTCGACTACAATTAGGGTTTTCATATTGAAATATCTATTATATAAGGAGGGCTATTTGGAGATTTATGTGTCGATCTGTGTGAGTATCAAAGTGTGTGATATGCGGTCGTAAGAGCATAGATAGCACAAAAGCAATGAGATGATGGCAAAGTGCACAGAGTGAGTGAAGAGTCATGTCGAGTTGTTCGAAGTGCGATTACGAATGCACATAGAGAGTAGAGTGTGAAAAGGTTGAAGATGATAGTTCGATTGGAACAACACAGAGTGTGTGAAGCATGTGTGCAGAGAAATCAGAGTGTGCAAAGAGCACAAAGGGCAAATTTGATCACTAAGTTTTGTTGTAGCAGTGCAGCATATCGAGTAAGCATTAGATCAGCCAGGATCTTGTAAAAATGAAGGTATTTTCTTGTCAAACATTAACATTCACAATTGAAGTCCAGGTTGCATCTTGGCATCAGGGGTTGGTGCTCCTTCCAGTAGGTGCTGGTAAATCAGGGGTTGGTGCTCCTTTCTATTGGTGTAGATAAATAAGGGGTTGGTGCTCCTTCCAGTGGGTGCTGGTAAATAGATTGTAAAATTGATTGCTTTGCTAAGGCTGGATTTGGATGGGAGTCCAAGCAGTCAATTTTTGAGGAGTAGCCATATTGGTGAACCATGTTAAATCTTGTGTTGTGTGATGCTCTCTTGTTATGCTTTATGTTTCTGGTTTTAAGTTTTCATCATTTTAGCATTAAGAGTTACAGATTTAAGTTTTTGAAATGCTACACTGATTCACCCCCCCTCTCAGTGTCATACTAAGTATAACATCCTTGTAATATTCTATCAAGGTTGTGATATTGGTGTCTCTCTTGAGGAAAATAGAGGTTACTGGATCCAAAGCATTCTTATATATTCCTAAGGTTAGATCTGCACTTGGAACATAATGACAAGTAATTCGACCATAAGCCTTCTAGAATCTTGCAAGGTGGGATTTTTCAAAATTATTTATTCCCACAGGGTGGGTTTTTTCAAACTGTCTATTTTTCGCTGGGCAGGATTCTTCAAATTGATTGTTCTTGACCTTTGGTTTGGTCATTTGACCTGTTGTAAAAAGGTTTTGGGGTCCTTTCAAAACCTGCTTTTAATATAATTTTAACCTACCAAAAAAAAATATGGTCCAAATTTATCATATGAAGTAATCATAAATGAATCATATATATCTTAGATCAAATGAAAATTTCAAGTTATTGAACTTAAATTCAAAGACAAATCTTGGGTAGTTGGTTATTTATATATTGAAAAATAAAGGATGAGGATCTAAAGAATGAAGACAAAGTATAACTCAAAGCAAAATTCAAGCAAGATAATGTGATGAAGAAGATTCTAGAGAAGCAAAGGTTCATGAAAAATGCAAGAGTGAAGACAATATGAAGATGAAGACTAAAGTCTTCAATAACCAAATAATGTAATATAGGGAGGTGTCGAGGTATATTATATTATTTGGTACATGCTAATGTACCCTCAAGGTACCTTCATTGTTTAATTGTAAATATGTAATAAATTAGGTTTGAGTATATAGTTTAGAGTGTGATTTATAATTCTTCTTTTATGTAAGTTTCAATGTGCAAGAAATGCACAAGTGTTATGTAAGAGTGCAATGTGTAGGAAATGCACAAGTGTCATGTAAGTTAGAGTGCAAGTGTAGATTGAGAGAATGTGCACAAGTGTCTTGTATGTAAGAGTGCAAATATATAATGTGAGGATGTGCACAAGTATCCAAAATTAGGAGTGCATGTAGAAGTGCAAGTGTCACGTAGATATGTGCAAGTATCTTAGATTTAAGTATCTATGAAGAGTCTTACATGAAAGTGGCTAGATGATAAGCCAAAGGTCATGAGACTTGTCATATGAATAGCAATAGTCAAGTATGTGAAAAGTCACATTACTATGACTATTTTATGGAGATAATACTCCATGAGAAGACAATTAAAGAAATCCAAAAATAAATCAAGGAGTAGTATTTGGTAAGAGATCTAGTTTAGAGTAAAGCTTGTATGCATTTTGAGTAATTAATAATGTAAGTTTTCTTCATGAATGATTTATAATATTTACATTCATATTTTATTATATAAATGGATGTTGTTTGCTTTATTATATAGGCCTTTATATACATTTTAATTTGCTCATATATTATTCTACTAATATTATTATTATTTTGACCTTCAATATTGTGGTTATTTTATAAAGGGACCTATGATATTTTGTGATAGTAACACTTAAAAATCCAACAATGGTTTAAAAGTGCCACCAGACTATGTCCATTTTTATAGATTTTATTAAGCCATCATTATTGATTAACTTTATCCACTTTTGATAAAGTAAATTTAGGGTCTATCCACTTTTAAGGCGGTGCAAACTTGGACTCTAAAAATTAAAGGTCTTATTGAGTATAAAATACTAGGCTCTTTCCATTAGGATAAAGGAAAACCAGTGAAGACTAGGAGTAAACTATAATGAAGAAAATGGCCAACTTAGAGAAAATTTGAACATTGATATAAGAAGTCAACTTAGAGAGAAGTTGAAGATATAAGATTTAATTTTGAATATTGAAGATTGTAGTTTGCAAATTGAAGTTTGAGGTAGAATCAACTCAAGAGATAGATGATCATTTAGGAATATTTAGTACCACCTCGACATTTGATGAGCATAAAAAATGCTCATATTTTGTATATATTTTCTTGATTATTATGCGACTGTATAATAAGGATTGCATATGTTTATGAATGATTATATAATTAGTTGATGAAATTATGCATGTTATCTAATTCATGTGTTTTTAGTGTGTTTTTGTAGAATTGTAGTTGATTTAGTTAGATTTGGACCAGTCGAGGTCTTTTCATGGACCTGGCACTTTGTTTCTTTCAGAATAAATGCAGAGAAGGTAGGCGTCTTCCTCTTCCAGGAAGGTGCCAAGCATAAGTAGGTGCCTTCCTCTTCCAGGAATGAGCCAAGGAAAGACAAGTGCCTTCCTCTCCTAGGAAGGCATCAATATAAGGCCAATGCCTTCCACTTCCAAGAAGGCACCAAAGGAAAATAAGCACCTTCCTCTCATAAGGAAGGCACCGACAGGAAGGTGCCACTAGAATGTAAGTACCTTCCTCTCATAAGGAAGGTGCCACTAGAATTCAAGCACCTTCCTCTCATAAGGAATGCATCGATAGGAAGGCACCACTAGAAGGCAAGCACCTTCCTCTCATAGGAAGGTGCCAACAGAAGATAAGCACCTTCCTCTTCTAGGAAGGCGCCAATGACAGTAAGGTACCTTCCACATAGAGAAGGCACCTGACATACTTAGGCACCTTCCTCATAGGGAAGGTGCCCTTGTTCTTCACTCGTTGACCAGACAAGCACGACATGGACAACAACAACTGGTGCAGTTCCAACTCTACGTCATGTAGAGTTAAATTGGGGATCGCACCAACGTATGAGAACATCCTACCAATTCCAGGTGAAGCACAAACCAATCAGTGAACATGCCACCATTAGAAATGAATTCAAGTTTTAGCAGACATCAATCACATTTACCAAACTGTCTTAGTTTAGTCTAGAATAAATTGACTGTTATAACTTTTTTGTAATAGAATATCTACGAGTGTGCTATATAAACACACGCAGACCTTTCTGAGGATATATAGAATATTTTTATAGTAATTATATGAAGATATATAGAAGAAGCATTGTAATACTTTGATAATTATAATACAGTTTTAAGAGTTTATAAGTGCATGTTTAGCTGGGAGGAAGCTGCTAGAGCCTGGGCCAACTCCAAGCCAGTATTTTTTCCCCTACTTTTCTTGTGTTTTCTAGATTATTTTACTTCTTTTATATGATTGTTTATCACATTATTATTTCCATTATTACAGTAGGTTTACTTTTAGGAATGCGTGAATATTTCCTTTTTGTAGATTTAATTATTTTTACATAGATTATTAAGGAGTGTATGAATGATTGATGACCATTTGAAACACCCCCCAGTAGTAGAACTAGTGGAATTATCTCAAGTGGTATTGTAAGAAATCTTGTTCAAGACCCTTCACAAGTTTACGAAGCTCCCTAGGATGATAAATTAAATTCACGGGCATGTGACAAAAGTAGGGAAGAAATTAACCTTGTTTGACCCATAACATTTTGGCATCATTTTTGGGGAAGCATCTCAACTAGATTATTTACAATACCTGGAAACCTTCCATCTGACCTTGTATGAGTTCTTCGAGAAGAAGAGGACCTGAAGGTCGGTTTATAAAAACCAATCCACCATAACCTGTGTCATCCAAACATTCTAAATCTGAATTAGACTCGCTTGACCCACCACCATCAATCCATTGGAGTGAGGATCCACACTTTATGCAAAGTGCCTCTTCATCCCATCAACTTGGGGAAGAACAAATCATCATAAATCCCCTGTTTAATAGGACACCCTTAGAGGAAGCCCTATTGTGGAAAGTTGTAGAAGATCGGACGATAACACCAGATAACTTTAGAGCCTTGAATTAGAAAGTCTTAAATGACCATAAGGCCATAAATATTGTATTAGAGACCACGTTTCCTAAAAAAATGGCTGACAATGAAGAAGTCTCAACTGGATTTAGTTTCTCGATTGATGAAGGAGTAGGAGATACCAAAATGAAAAACATATCCCCTACTCACATTTTGACCTTTAGAGGATACCCAACTGAGGATCCTAACCTATTTTTATTTAATTTTGATGTCTTATGTAGGTTTGTGGACTAAAAATCTAATATGCTGAAGTTGAAACTCTTTCCTTCCATGTTGGACGATGTAGTTCTACGATGGTTCATCGATCTGGGAGACAAACACATTGCCACTTGGGATCAAATGAAGAAGCTATTTTTAGAGAAATACCAAGATTTTAGGAGATCAAGAGACTCCAAAGAAGAGGTCCTAAGCATGATGCAAAAATAATATGAGTCTCTCAAGAAATACTCGAAGATATTCAACTTCAATCTTCAACGATCTCCTCACACGAAACTATCTGATAAGTCCCTCAAAAGAATATTTTTGAGAGGACTTACCAATGAATCACTGGAGGCTCTTAACATGATTTTTGGAGGTGATTTATACCAGCACACTATGGAAGACATCCAAAAACTATGCCGAAACTACTCAAGAAGGAGAGGGAAGACCACTTTTAGAACCATGAAAGTGACTACTTTAGTCACGAATACAAAAATAGGTAACATGCTAGAATATTTAAAGTGTGAAATGCTCTCATCTCTAGCATTATAGATGGATACACTACTATTAGAGAAAAAGAAGCAACAAAATGAAGCAACATTGGCTTATTTCTGTCCAAAATGCAGAGGGAAGCATGCAAAGAATGCATGCCCAAATAACAAAGTCAGAGTATGCATAGTTTTTAGGTTGAACTATAAAACTTGATTATGCCTGCAACTACCCAATAATCATGAGGATGCTAAAAGCACAGATGCCTATTTCATAGGCAATCAAAAAATTTGGCCACAACCCCTTGCAAGGAATATGCCAACCAGAATATCATCATATGGGGACGACCATACATGCCCTAAGGCCCACCTCAACCACCTAACATGGGGTGATGGGGGCCATCACCATGGTCCAACACACCCCAGCAGCATTCTTGAACCAGCAGCCATGGATGTCATATCCATATCCTGGGAAACAATGGAGAGGCCACACTACGTGGAATCAGGCTCCACATAATGTAGCACCAGATCACCCCCAATAAAATTTACTAGTGTTTCCAGTAGTGAGATATACGCAGCTACCCACACAACCGATGGTAAATTTGAATAACATGGTGAACCATCCAGCATACAACGTGGAGGGTGAGATGTATCTGATGCACCATATTTAGATTAGGTCTGGTAGATAGCTAGGAGTAGGAACGCCTCCACTGATAGAAGATGAGGAAGAGGTAGGAGAAACACCTCTTATAGAAGAGGTGATAGAAGAAATGCTTGAGAGAGTAAAGGCTCCATTTCCCAATAGGTTGCAAGAATAGAGGAAAGTAACACAGCTGGAGTTCGATATCTTGTCTATATTGAAGAACCTCACCATGATAATTCTATTATTTCAAGCCATTCGAGATGTTTCGATATATACCAATGCAATAAGAGAGATGTTTCTAAGGAATTCAAGATGAAGAGCAACCCAGACTATTAATGTCATGGGTAAACTAACAGATTTGATGATGGGCAAAATATTCCATCCAAAGTATGCAGACCCGGGTAGCCCAGTGCTGATTATAAAAATTGAGGGGCATTCCCTGTCCAATACATTGGTCGATCTCAGAGCAGCCATCAATGTAATACCTCAGGAGACCATGTAGAGGCTATAAATCATGAACCTAAAACCCACTACGATAGTGCTGCAACTGGCCGATCGATCGACCGTGGCATCGAAAGGAATGTTGGAAGACGTAATAGTGACAGTTAGCGCATGGGAATACCTAGTCGACTTTTTAGTCTTGCAATCTAAAACTAGGTTGGGAGGTTACCCGCTCATCTTGGGAAGGCCATGGCTGGCAATAGCTGATGCCTACATCAGTTTTCAAGATGGGCTGATGACCATCTTCGATGGACAAAACATTAAAAGGTTGACTATTTCACCCCAAGTGCAGTCCGTTGACTCAGTAGGAGAACCCATGTTGATCGAGCATGAAAATCCTGAGCTATCCATGATCCAACCAGTGATGATGTTGGATGAGTTGGTAGAAGAAGACAAAGATGGTGCTATTATGGATTTCCTCCATGGGGAGTCCTCCATATTTGCACCTGGATCATCGTTAGCTGGCACCCAATATCACCATGTTTAGTAGCTACACGTCGGGCCAGGTAGAACGTTGAATGTCAATAGTGGGTTGACTCCCACACAATTGAAAAAGTAGAAGAGCTCCTGGTTAGACACCAATAGACATTTACATGGAATTACTCAGATATGAAGGGTATCATCCTAGAGATCTATAACCATTGTATATACCTAGATGATCAAGAAACTCCAAGTAGGCAACCACAAAGAAGAATGAATCCAACAATGAAAGACATTGTCAAGGAAGAACTAAAAAAACTCTTGACTGTCGGATTCATCTATCTAATTTTTGATAGTGAGTGGGTATCACCATTAGTGGTAGTCCCTAAAAATAATGGGAAATGGAGAATCTGTATGGACTACAGAGCATTAAACAAAGCAACCAAGAAGGACCACTTCTTTCTCCCATTCATTGATCAAGTCTTGGATACACTCTTAGGGAGGAAGTATTTGTCCTTCCTAGATGGATTCAATGGATACAACCAAACCCAGATAGGAGAAGAGGATTAGGATAAGATAATGTTCACCTACCCATAGGGAACATTTGCCTATCGGGTATTACCTTTCGGATTGTGCAATGCACCTGGCACCTTTCAAAGGGTGGTGCTTAGCATATTTTTAGACATGATGGGAGACGCAGTTGAAGTATACATGGATGACTTCACCGTATATGGATAAAAATTTGATGAAGTAATGATGAACATGGAAAGAGTGCTCAAAAGAAGCAAGGAAAACAATTTGTCCCTGAGCAACAATAAATGTTTTATGATGATGCAAGAAGGTATCGTACTGGGACACCACCTCTTCACAGAAGGAATAAAGGTTGAAAAAAGAAAAATTGAGGTCATCAGAGACCTACCCAACCCCATAATGCAGAGAGAGGTGAGGAGTTTTCTTAGATCAACTAGGTACTACCAGTGATTTATTTTTTAATTCATAAAATTTTCAAAACCACTGCACACTCTATTATCTAAATATGTGGAGTTCAATTGGACGGAAGACTGTGAAGAAGCATTTCAGTTGCTTAAAGAGAAATTGATATCCACACTGGTTTTAAGAGGACCAAATTGGGCCATACCATTCCATATCTATTGTGATGCATCCAACAGTGTGATTGGAGCAGTCCTCAGATAGAATGATGTCAAAGAATTTTATGCCATCTACTATGTCAACAAAAAGTTGGTAGGAGCCAAGTTCAACTACACAGTGATGGAGAAGGAGTTCCTTGTATTTGTGCACACCATAATAAAATTCCACCATTATATCATTGGGTATAAGGTAATTGTCCATATGGACCATGTGGCTATTAGATACTTCATGATCAAGTCAGCCATTGGTGAAATAATTATCAGGTGGCTCTTCTTACTGCAGGAATTCCACATCATAATAGTCGACAAACCAGGCAAGGACAACGTCATAGCAAATTTTCTATCCATATTGATACTGGCAGACCATACAAAAATGGAAGACCAATTTTTGGACAAAAATTTGTTCACCATTAGTGAGCAAATCCTATGGTACACAGATATAGCCAATTACTTGGCCATCGAAAGAACCTCACCTGCTCTCTCTTTCAAAGAAAAGCAGGTTGTCATAGAGAAAAGTGCTTCATTCCTATGGATTGATGGCCTCCTATTCAAAATAGGATGTGACCAGATTATAAGGAGATGCATAGTAGAGCAAGAGTTCTCAGAAGTACTCAAAGAGTGTCACTATGAACCATGTGGAGGACACTTTGCAGGGAAATGAACTACCTACAAAATCCTATAGGCTGGGTACTTTTGGCCCACTCTATTCAAGGATGCGGTTGCGTACGCCAGCAAGTGCGATGAATACCAAAGAATGGTCAAACCAACCCATAAAGATGAAATACCCATCCAACATCAGGTACACTTGGAACCCTTCGATAAGTGGGGCATGGACTTCATGGGACCAATTAATCCACCTTCAATAGGGAGGAGGTTTATTTTGGTTTGTATATATTACGTCACCAAATGGGTTGAAGTTCAAGCATTGAGAGATTCAAAAGAAAGAACAGTCACCGATTTATTATTTGCCCATATTTTTACATTATTTGGGGTCCCTAGAGAGATAACAACAGACCAGGGGCCTCAATTTACCTCCAGGTTGATCAAGGAGTTGATAGAGCAATACAAATATTGGCACAATAAAACTACACCCTACCATTCACAGCCAAATGGGCAAGTGGAAGTGACAAACAGATAAAGAGAGAACATCCTGACAAAGACCGTGCAACAACATAGAAAGTATTAGGCTACACAATTATCGAAGGTAGTCTGGGCATATAATACCATGTGGAAATCCACCACAGGCTTCACACCCTTCCAACTGGTCTATGGGAAGAGTGCAATGATGCCCATTGAATTTGAAATCAAGACATTGAGGACAACTTTAGAATTGAACTTGAGCTTGGATGACGCTCAAGAAGAAAGGATTCAGCAGCTAGATCAACTGGACGAAATCTAAATGGACGTTTTACAGAGAACGAAAATCATACAAAAGTAAAGAAAGCAATGGCATGATCACCACATTAAATTGAAGCAGTTCCAAGAAGGAGAATGGATGCTGTTGTATGATTCTCTATTCCAGGAAAGAAAAGATAAATTAATGCAAATATGGATGGGATCGTATGAGGTGGTAGAGCTCATCAAGAATGGGGCAGTGTGCGTTAGAACAATTGACGATAGCAACACCGTGTTAACGGTCAATTTCCATCGACTGCACCCCTATAACACAACTAAAACCTTATAGGTGGAATCCAGAATAGACATGGGGGAGATCCCATTTTGTTATATCTGGACCAAAATCTTAACAGGAAAAACAGGCATGGAGGTGGTCACCAAAATCAGTTAATTTAGTTTTTTTTCTTATGATGTGTTTTGTGGGGACGACGCCTGCATGCAAGCTATAGGCATCCTTATCCAGGGCCTAAAAAGCATGGAATGCATCTAACTACATTTATTTTTCTTTCTTTTCATTTTATTTTTTTAGGTGGAAGACCTAATAGCATGAGGAATAGGTATTTGGGAAACTAGGTCTGATTTAGCTTAGCATTCCAACACCAGCACTAATAGGTAGAAGCTAAGGAAGTGTGAAGTGAGACTGAGAAGGCTTGATCACCCTTTCCCAATAAATCACGAAATGATTTCCAAGAAGAAGACACCTTCCTTATAAATAAGGTGCCCCACCAAAATAAGGTGCCTTCATTATAAAGAAGGCACCCAGCTAGAAGAAGGTGCCTTCCTTATAAAGAAGGTGCCCTGCCAGAAAAAGGCACCTTCCTTATAAAGAAGGCACCCCGCCAGAAGAAGGTGCCTTCCTTATAAATAAGGTGCCCAACCAAAAGAAGGCACCTTCATTATGAAGAAGGTGCCCAACCAGAAGAAGGCACCTTCCTTATAAAGAAGGCACCCCACCAGAAGAAGGCACCTTCCTTATAGAGAAGGCACACACAAAAAAAAATAGGCACCTTCCATGGTTGGAAGGCACCACACAAATAAAAAAAAAAAAAATCCCGAGGTGCCTTCCACATCAAGAAGGTACATACAGATCGAGGCACCTTCCACATCGGGAAGGTGCACCCATTCAAAAGCACCTTCCATAGCAGGAAGGCGCCATCATCAAAAAGGTGCCTTCCACCACCAAAAGGTGCATCCAATCAAAAAGGTTCCTTCCACCACCGAAAGGTGCATCCAATCAGAGGTGCCTTCCACCATCGAAAGGCACATCCAATTAGAGGCACCTTCCACCATCGAAAGGTGCATCCAATCAGAGACACCTTCCACCACCGAAAGGTGCATCCATTCAAAGAGCACCAAAAACATCGAGAAGGTACCATATAAGTACCTTCCACATCGAGAAGGTGCCACATAAGTGACTTCCACATTGGGAAGGTACCAAATAGCACCTTCTATGTACATCCAGCATTTATGTCTCTTGGATGCCTCGATCAAAATTAAATAACCACATGAATGAGTGGCATCAGATGACCATACCCCTCCCCCATGTCACAAATCAGTGAATCAATGCTCTTCATGATGCATGAAACACCAAATAAGGTGCACGCATACTAACTCAAATATTTATATAATTATTCATAAATTATGCAGTACCAAAAAAAATTATCATAAAAATCATATCCCCCCATGGCCAGAACCGTGTGCCAATGATATGGCTCGAAAGACATACCCTAGAATTAAATGCTAAGGTGAGGCGACTTCCCTATAAGAGGGCGCCTTCCTGAAGAAGTAAGGATAGAAAAAAAATTCATTAGTAAGGGAAGGTGCCATGGGAGGAAGGTTGAAGAATCACATGGTGAAAAATAATGAGTCGAGTGATACGAAAGGAATCAAGGGGGCGGTAAAAACATAGTTTGATACCGAGGGATGGTTTGAATACTGTACCCTGGTTAGTCAGGGCTAGGATATGGAGGAAACCAAGGAATTCATTGCCTCCTTGAGGGGCGATGTAGCTCAGGTGCGAGGGGTAGAAATTTTGGTCACCCCTAAATACATCTCGCAGGTGACTGGATTGCCCCTCACAGGGGAATGCATATACAAAGGTGGACTTCTGAATCCATACGTCAAAGTTTTGTTGCCAGGAGAAAATGTGCAGATAGATAAGAGGGCTACCAAAAATCAGCCTTCCCATGAATCTGTAGAATATATTCGAGCAGGTTGCTTGATTCTTTACATGCATCGGGAAGTATACCCATTTACATGCTAACCATGTGCAATTTTTGAATCACCTGGTGCATGGAAGGAAGTTGAACATGCCCTTATACCTGGCAAATGCCCTGAAGGAAGAAGTAACTAGGTACCAAAAGGGAGCACCATCCACCTTGGCCCACCATGGGTTGATATCAGCACTGGTTTGCCATGCAGAAGCACAGAGGTAGAACCCTGACACAGAGGGAGATGGCAGCCATGAAAGGCAATAGGATACTATTACCGAAATAGGGCAAGAAGAGGGAATCCCTGCATAGGAGATGGCAAGTATCAAGCTATTTGCATTGCCCTATTTCATGGAAGAAAGAGGGCATTCACCAGTGCCCTAATGCATAGAGGAAAGAGGGCATTTCCTAGTGCCCAATTATGAAGAGGAAGGAGCACTACTTATTGGTAGTGAGGCCAAGTTTTGGCCACCATAACCAATCCCCAAGAGGAAACACCTACGTTGACTCCTCCTCTTGGTAGAAGAAGAACAGAGTGACCTAAAATTTGACATTGCAACCCAAACCCTCTGGGAATTGAAAAATTGGAGGCCATAAGATGTAGGGACTTTTGGGAGTAATTATTAGGTCAATACAGCATTGGAGGAAGCGCTGGAGTGGTAAACCAATTGCTGGATGACCCAAAAAATTTTGGAGGACTGACAGAACAAGAATAGAGGGGAATTGAAAGAGCGAGAAAGATGAATCACCCAGCTCGAGCAACTATTCTAGCAATTGCGAGAGGAGAACCCACTACTCTAGGATAGGGGAATAGAAATAAGGGATGCATCGACCCAAACTGACTAGGCAAAAGATGTCTCGATGAATTCTCCCACATCTGCAGAATGAGTATTCTCTTCAAGATAATTTTGATTGGATGCCCGACAGAGCAGCCTGGAGGTAGGGGTGAATTCCTCTATTTTTGGGAGCAAAGGGGAAAGAAGTCCCACAACACCCCCTGTCATCGTCCTAAGTGGTACAAAGTAGTACGAGGTCCAACAGTAGTAGAAAATATTGGGGGATAAAGAAAAACTTCCTGGACCTAGGGAAGGAAGAGAAGAACCTAAGGGGTCGGCACAAGACAGACAAGGGGGCAAAGAAGCATCCCTAGGGATGTCAACACAGGTCCCCCAGAGTGAGGAGAATGCTCCAGGGACCGTAGAGCAGGTCCCTCAGAGGGAGAAATGGAAAACCCCTATTCGAGCCACCACATTTTCTACAAAGGCCAAAGGAAAAGGGCCCAGGATGGCTCAAAAGAAGGTGAAGGTGACCTTTGTTGAGCCAGAAGAAGACGAGTGGGATATGCAACCATTCATGGAGAGGTAAAAATAGTTTGAATGGCTACTCAAAGATATGACAGCATCTAAGGAGACCAAGAAGGCAACCTTGAGGATGCAGGGGGACTCTAGTATCTGCATCAATCTAGCAGAGGACAACCAGTTCTGGGAGATTTAAGGGTCATCCCGAGGATGACCCTCCATAATAAGAAGGTATTTTGAATGATGGGGGGTATATGGCCCCAAATTGGAGTCCACTGCCATTGCAAAGGAGAACGCATGGCTTACTCCTAAAGCAACCAGATTGTACAAAACCCAAGTAGTTCATCTTAGGAAGGATAATTCATATATCCCTCTTGTAGCGGTCAGAACTCCAGATTTTGACCTATGGCAAGCTACAAAAGCTGCATTTCAAGCAGCAAATACGATGTTGGTTCGATCACCTCTGATAGCAACCAAGATGAGGAAAGCACAGCTGACAGCAACACCCTCAGCTTCACATAGAAAAAGAGGAGCCACACCTCTAGATGCCAGCATGCATAAGAGGTAGACATGGGCCACAGGTACAACCGGATCCACCAAGAAATGGTAATTATGAGGGATCAACAGGGCTACCTATAGTCTTCATGCCACAAGGGTGTGGCATATGTTAGGCGTGGGGGGATGATGAGAATAAAAAATGCTCATATTTTGTATATATTTTCTTGATTATTATGCGATTGTATAATAAGGATTGCATATGTTATGAATGATTATATAATTATTTGATGAAATTATGTGTGTTATCTAAGTCATGTGTTTTTAGTGTGTTTTTGTGGAAGTGTAGTTGATTTAGTCAGATTTGGATCAGTCGAGGTCTTTTCATGGACCTAACACTTTGTTTCTTTTAGAATCAACATAGAGAAGGTAGGTACCTTCCTCTTCCAGGAAGGCACCAAGCATAAGTAGGCACCTTCCTCTTCTAGGAAGGCACTAAGGAAAGACAAGCGCCTTCCTCTCCCAAGAAGGCACCAATAGAAGGCCAGTGCCTTCCTCTTCTAAGAAGGTGCCAAAGGAAAATAAGCACCTTCCTCTCATAAGGAAGGCACCAATAGGAAGGTACCACTAGAAGGCAAGCACCTTCCTCTCATAAGGAAGGTGCCACTAGAAGGCAAGCACCTTCCTCTCATAAGGAAGGCACCGACAGGAAGGTACCATTAGAAAGCAAGTGCATTCCTCTCATAGGACGACACCAACAGAATATAAGAACCTTCCTCTTCTACGAAGGCGCAAATGGCAATAATGCACATTTTGTATAGAGAAGGTGCCCGACATACTTAGGCACCTTCCTCATGGGGAATGTGCCCCTATTCTTCACTCGTTGACCAGAAAAGCACAACATGGACAACAGCGACTGGTGTACTTCCAACTCTACGTCATGTAGAGTTAAATTGGGGATCACATCGACGTATGAGAACATCCTACCAATTCTAGGAGAAGCAAAAACCAATCAGTGAACATGCCACCATTAGAAATGAATGCCAGTTTTAGCATACGTCGATCACATTTACCAGACTATCTTAGTTTAGTCTGGAATGAATCAACTGTTATAACTTCTTTGTAACATAAGATCTACGGGTGTGATATATAAACACACACAAACCTCTCTGAGGATATATAGAATATTTTTATAGTAATTATAGGGAGATATACAGAAGAAGCATTGTAATACTTTGATAATTATAATATAGTTCTAAGAGTTTCTAAGTGCGTGTTCATCTGGGAGAAAGTTGTTGGAGCCTGGGCCCACTCCAAGCCAGTATTTCTTCCCCTACTTTTCCTATGTTTTCTAGATTCATTTACCGCTTTTATAAGTTTTTTTATCGCATTGTTATTTCCAGTATTGCAGTAGGTTTAATTCCAAGAATGCATGACTATTTCCTTTCTGTAGATTTAATTGTTTTTAAGTAAATTATTGAGTGTATGAATGATTGATGACCATTTGAAACACCCCCCAGTAGTAGAACTAGCGGACTCATATCAAGTGGTATTGTAAGCAATCCTATTCAAGACCCTTCACAAGTTTACAAAGCTCCCTGGGTTGATAAATTAAGCACGGGAATGTGACAAAAGTAGGAAAGAAATTAACATTGTTTGGCCCGCAACAACATTGATATTGGTTTCTATAGTAAGGAGGAAAATCATATTGGATTCTTAGGTGTGACCTGATACATTAAATATTTTATATTGAAAAAAGTAGTGAAGATTAAGTTCAAGGTTGAGACGTTTCCTATAGAGATAGAGAAGAATTTCAGCTTCTAAGTATAGAGAAGTAAAAGAGGCAGAGAGAAGAAGAAAATAGACCATATAAATCTTTATTGAAGAAGGTATGATGGAAATACTTGCATTATTGAAGTAAAGGCCAAAGAAGCCTATATTGGAATTAAAAATGCTAGAGTAGCCTATTGGCGGATTTTGAAGCCTTACTATTAATGTAAATCTCACAAGATAATATTCACATGATAAAATAATAATGTAACAAAGATAATATGAGCCAACTAATATGTAAATATCAAGGCTAATAATATATCAAATAACATTCATTAATAAGTTACAATATGAATGTAAATAGCCCAAATCATACAATAAAACAAAACTTACAATATTAGTTGCTCAAATGTATACAATTTGTCTTACTCCTCTTTCTATTACAAATATATAATAAAAATATTATACAGTGATAATCACAATGCTCTCCATGTATAAAATGTATGTTGTGTAAGCTATGTTCACTATATCTCTCTATACCTCTCTATGGAGTAATATATAACCATTGTAGGATGACTCTTTGGTTACTTGACTCTTCCTTTCCTTATGCTAAGTCTCATGACTCTTGGATTCTCTACTTGAAACTTGCATACACATGACTCTATCTTGTATGCACACTTGGACATGACTCTTCACATAAAACTTCCTAATATAAAGATACTTGTGCACACTTACATATAAGACACTTGTGCATATTTACATACATAACACTTGCACACTCATTTACATGACACTTGTGCATTTTTGCACATTATTACATTACATAAAATAGTTACTCACACCCTAATATAGGACACAACCCTAATCTAATATTTATAAGGTTGTCCATGAGGGCACATTAGCATGTAGAAAATTATGTAATATTCTCTAACACCCTCTGTATTACTTTATTTGGTTATTGAAGACTTTAGTATTCAATCAAGGTCTTCATCTTCCATCTACAAGTGACCTTGTAGTACATGTGATCTTAATACCTTATAGGGAAATTTTAATCATGTTTGATCCATGTTATTTGGATGGCTTCTCTTATTGTACTTCAAAAAATTTATACTTGAATCTATTGTTAGCAAATGCTTTAGAAATAAGTATTTGAAAAATATAATCTAATCTAAATATTAATGCTCTTTCAAATATTCTACAATAATTATATTTATAGTAGCAAGAAGTAAATTCTCTTTCACAATATTAGCATAAATGAAGATTCCAAAAAATTGCTTTTCCATGACCAATTATATTGCAATAAATACATCTTGAAGATATTTTTGCTACTTTATTCATTCTTCTTATAATTTCAATCTCATATATTCTCTTGATAAAACAACATAACCACTTGTGTATAACTGAAGCTATTCTATATTTATTTGCCTTGTAGATAAGTTGTAGATGATGAAGATCTTCAACACTTTTAGTAGACTTTTTTTTTAGAATGATGAACATGAGTTATTAGAATAAGATTTCATAGTAACAAGATCCAATGGTGTGTCCTCTTGACTATTTTAAAATCTTGTTAATTCTCCCTTATCAAAGTCATCTATCATATTTTGAAAATAGCCTTTAAGTTTGTCTACTATATCTCCTTTATTGAGTGCATTAATAATTTCTTCCATGATATGCAATCACTATCAAGAATATATTTCCTTTGATGTAGACTACCTTATATCTCCCTAGGTTTTAAATAAGTTCAAAGTTTCTAAATTCAAAAATATATGAAGCGTAATTTCTTATATCTTCCTAATGTTTAGAAACTATGAAAGTAAGAACTTTACAAACTTAATTTCCTAGATTTTGAAGTAGAACTCCTTTTGACTTCCAAATACTTAAATTTGCAAATTATCTATAGCACTTTAAATTTAAAAAATATCTATTTATTTCTTCACTCAAGGTTATGAATTTGGATGGCTATCAGTGTAGGTGGATCACCTTGTGAAATAGGATCATCCCTGAAGTTTGAATTATTGAAAGGTAAGAATGGTTATGGAGGAACATTAGGTCACGGATTGGGAAATGGAGTTGGTGACTTACTAGAAGTGGTGTTAGAGAATTAGGACAAGTTAGATGATGGTATAGAAGATATAGGTTTGGGTGGGGTTCCTTTGAAATAACCTCCTCATTTTTCAAACCTGTCTCCTTTGTAGAGACACTCAAAAAAGGGGTGGGATCCTCCTCATCCCATTTAATCACCAAGATTGGAACTCTCTCCCTAGATCGTATAGATTTGGTCATCCCCCCTTGATGTCATGGATTTAATCATTTCTCAAAACATCCTATCCTTGGTAAGGAATTTTTTTGGCTCTCATCCATATATGGTATTTTAACAAATGGTGATTGGGAAACCATATAGACTTGTAGACACCTAAAAGGCATCATGTCAAGGTGACTACTCATATGGTACATGTTACAAGACCATATGGAAGACCTTGGGTAGATTCCAAGGTATAGCAATGGTTTTCACCTCTCATTTGGGTATCTTTTCCTAGTCAGTGCTAATCGTTGTTGACACCCGTGGTTAGCAGAGCTGACCATGCTTGTCAACTACGATTAGACCTCAAATTCAATTGGCATTTGACCGATTAAAATTTGGTTCAAATGGTAAATTTGGTTGTGGATTGGATTGGTTTTAGTGAGGAAGGTTCTGGATCCTTCCATCCAACAAGCTCAACCACCCAATATTGTTATTGGCTTCCTCATGAAGCCACCCCTAGCCTTGGGCCATTTCTATATAATCCCCCTTCAAATAAGAGAAATATATAGATAAGCTTTCAATTGAATGTAGTGAAGCCCTATCAAATTGCATACTCAGTTATGGGCATTGAGAGGAACAATTTTGCTACCCAATTGGAAATCACATTACCATGGAGAGCCTAGGAGGTTAGGAGAGCCAAGAAACATTAATTTATGCAATTCGTGCACATACTAAGCAATTCAACCACCAAATTTGTCAAATGATACAGTGGTGACCTTTGATCATCAATTCCTCAAGAATAATTGAATATTGGACACAAAATTAGGAGGGCAAGAGCATTTCAAGCTTAGTCGTGGCTATTAGCCGCGATGGATAGTGCTCACCATGAATCAAACCCACGGTCAGGTTGTCATCTTCAGTTTCCTTGTTTGAAAGCTATAGGATTTGTTTAATTGCATTAGAATAGATTTATTTCATGTTAATTAGCTTTATTAGAAATTTTGACCAGTGCAATCCAGATTTTATAGTCATTTTCCTTCACTTTTGCAATTATGGCACTAATGGATCTTTTCATGCTTCCATGCTTTCAATTTCACAATTAAGCCACTAGATAGATAAATTTGCTTTAGTTTACATGTATTGTAGTAATATTTACATTTTTTACATAGCCTTAGTATCTTTCTTACACTTTCTTGACCATGACATATTTTTGTGCAATTACTCTTTAAAAGCCTCATCAAGAGAGGCCTCCTTTATTGTTAATTACTTCTTGTTGTTTATTGCATGCAAGATCAAATTTTTTGGGATGCAAGGTGAAAAATACCTCTAATCATTGAGAATAAGTTCATTGTCACCTTGGAGTAGTTTGTGTCCATTTAGAAAGTCTACGTACTACACCTACCCTATTGGGGATATCAAATTATATTAATTGTATCAACATTTGGGTGACCCGAAGAGGGGCATGATTGTAACCGAGATTCATTTAAATATTAATAAAATAAATATTCACTTTATTGTCATATGTAATATTGTCTTCCATTTCATGTTTTAATTATTTATTTCAGTTAATGTATCACTAGGTTCATGCTTTATAGGTTGGTACAGAAGGCAATCACGGTAGAACCTCCACATTTCATGCCATGGATTACTAACCTATATGATTTTTTATGATAGGTGCTCACCGTGGTTGACTGCCACGGTTAAAATTTGTCACCACGTTTAACACCCCTGGGTAACAATGGTCACCATGCCACAGAGTCCCGATCAGATTCTGACAAATCAGACAGTAGAGGGATAAAGCTTATTCAGATGTGGACTTGAGGTAGGTTCCACTATCACTCTTTGTGTCTATTTTTACTCTCTGTTAAATTCTAGAATACAAAACAAACTAGACTAATTAGGAAATATAACATAATTGGAAATATGCACATGAGTCCTTAGGTCTTTCATTTTTAGGTCTTTACTAGGTGTTTCTAGGAAAAATGGATCTCTGAGTGAAATCTGCCCTAGTCTCCAGCATGCTAGGATGTCTTTGGTATTCTGTTTGCTTGCTTGAGTCCTGATTAGTGGCCATTCCATAGCTAGTATGCATTGTCAAAACATCATGTAGAATTAATCATGCATACTTTCTTAATGTGAAATGTTCCTTTTTCTGTATTGCATATAGAATAATCATTTGAATGTTTTATTATGCATATTTCTTTCATTCAAATTAAAAGGAACCATACACACCATATTTCACAGTAAACGCTAGTGAGTTGGAAGTCACATTGAACCACTAGTATGGTTTCAACGATGGTGAATGTGATTTCCATCTGTTGGACCAACTCCCACATACCTTATGTTCTAGACCAATACCAGATCCAAGAACCTTTCATAGCCTATAAAATTTGCATATACTCCTCTTCAGAGGATATGACATTGAATTGGTGAAAACAGGTGAGGATCTGGGAGGACCTATTTTTCTTGGCCGTGTGTAGGCTTCATTACCACACATTATAGGTTGGATTACGTGACCGTGATTTTCAATTTTAGTTGTCAAGATATGAGCATACAGGTGAAAACCCCTTAAACTGAGTATATCATCAACTATTAAAAACACAATGAGAGTTACTTACTAAAACAACAAACTACAAACATATCAAATAGTTTAGGGTTAATTTTAAAACTTAAAAGAAGATAATCGCCATTACTTGCTTTGTTTGCTTAAAACTTATATAAAGATAATAGAATAGAATTATGCAAACACAAAGAAGCTGATCCAAACATAGATCCAAGATTGAAGCCAAAGATCCATCAAACACACAAAAATATGTGCAAAAATCTCAATCACATAATGCTCCCAAATGTTATTCGATGAGCATTAGAGGAGATAATATCATGCACAGGGATTCGGTTGCGAATACCTCGATTAGAGGAGCTATTAGACACTCATCGTAGCATAGATCAAAACATGGAGCTTACCAGAATGGAGGTTTTGAACATGTTGGCATTTACTATGACTGCATTCTGCGTGCATCCACAATATCTATCGAAGAGTTTGTCATCGAAGGGTCGAGGTTGGTACCCATTCATTTTATGTCTAGGGGAGTTCTAAGGCCTCCAACATATGAATATATATGAACTCAGTATCTGCCCATTCAGGGGTGGATAGATAGGACCTCTTTGGAGCGTAGACCCGTACAAACTCCCAACAAGAGTGAACCATGTAGGATCACAATAGATATATCTAAAGTGGGAGCAAATGGTACACCACCTCATAAGTCATGGTATAGTAGACAGTTGGATGGCTTAGACAATGGAATAGCAAAGTAGTAGTGATATTGCATTATACAATGGAATATCACTACTACTTTGCTATTTCTTATTACATTAGTTAGTGTTATTGTTAGTATTGTTATAACAATGTTTGTATTGTTATAACTACTACCTATTAGATACTTGATTAGCTTCGTTGGTTACGAACTAATATAAGCCTAAGTGTATTATTTATTCCACTACTTAACATGGTATCAGAGTCGTATGAGCTCCAGGCTTGGATCGTAGCCTGAGCTATCTCATTGGACTCAGATCTGGAGATGAGGTAGCAATCATACCTGGTGGACAACGAGTAAGCTGACGTCCATCGAGCGAAGATAATTGGTGCTTCAACCAGAGGAGATCGCTCTAATACCATGTTAAGTAGAAAAATAAATAATACACTTAGGCTTAGTTTAGTTCATAACCAACGGAGCTAATCAAGTCTCTAATAGGTAGTAGTTATAACAATACAAACATTGTTATAACAATACTAACAATAACACTAACTAATGTAATAAGAAATAGCAAAGTAGAAAACTATACGCTAACAACTAGACCTTCAAAGAGGCTTTGGCACAATCCAAAGTAATTGAGGATATCAAGTTGCAAGAAGGCAACTTGAAGCTTAGGAATAATGAGTGGAATAATAAAAGTACTAAGAAATAGTAGGACAAGCCGACCCATGTCAATCAGGTAGTTATAAACCTTCATAAAGGGGATAGGGGGTAGAAAAAAAGAAACTATCAAGCCCAACCTCCTCCTGCCCAATATGAGTACCACAATTATAATCAAAAGGGTAAGAACAAAGAGCAACGCCCACCTCGCCAGTTCACACCTTTTATGAAATCAATGACCTCGATATTCCACAAATTGTGTGAGGCCAAGGCCATAAACTTACTAGAGATCAAGCTATTAGACCCTAGTCAACTGTTAGGATTCTCAATCCTAACATTATTAGTTAGTATTATTAATCATTTAATTACTATATTATTAACTTATAAAGTGAACCATCATGACCCTTCATAACGTGAACCATCATGTCTCTTCATACGTGAACCATCATGTCTCTTCACCAACGTAGCTTTAGGGTATATATATATATTAGGTTGGCCATCCATATCAAATCATCCAATAAGAAGAAGAATAATATAGATTCTAAAGGAGGGAGCCCCCTATAGTGGCAAAGCAATTACAAGGGAGCCCCCTTTGAGTGGCCTACGATTACATTTATATTAATTTGTTAATAATTTTATAGTAAGACCTTGGGGTCTTACCATTTGGTATCAAAGCCATGTGGGACCCAGTCATGTGGGAATTTCTCAAATATCTTCATCAAATCACTTATGTGCATGAGTATCAAACTCGGTTTGAGGATATCACCAAACACAACACAAGATTGGATGAATCAATTCTCATCAATGGCTTCATTAGGGGATTAAAAGAGAAAATTAGAATGGAGGTGACAAGGTTCAATCCCTATACCATGATGCAAACCTATGGATTGGCAAAATTAGATGAAGATAAAATCAATGCACAAAAATGATTAGGAAAACCACTTATGGAAAAATTGTCGACCACTTACATCGCTCCCAAACCTATGCATAATGGAATGGCACAAAGTACTTACACAACCCCCAAATATGACCAAAATTTACAAATTAAACATATTATCTTTGAGGAGATGAAGGAACGACGAGCAAAAGGACTCTATGATAATTGTGATGAACAATTTGGACCCTACCATAAATATGCTACACTAACATTGTATTTATTGAAGGAATTTGATCCATGTCTCTCCATAGAGCAAGCAGATGAGGTAGTTGTGTCTAAAGCAACCAATGCACCTACTCACTGCAATGAAGACAATGAGGTTGATGTGCAAGAAGTGATTTATGTACCAATAAAGGATGAGGTAGACATACCCAAAGTGATCAATGCTAGCCAAACATGCACTCTACAAGACCTACACATACCTTCCTCACCAATAGTGAGTTCTTGCCATATGACCAAACCTATTCAGAACCAATGTAGAGTGACTACACACTCCTTATCTGTTGTCTCTACCAAGGAACCAAAAAAGGATATGAAATCATTACCATCACTTTTGATGCATCATTTTGAAGTATTTTAAGAACCCCAAGGGTTGCCCTCCCATCATCATCATGATTTTTCTAAGAAATATTCTACTATTTTTCTTGGCAACCCCCCGCTAATGCTTCATCCTTCTTGATATCCCTGCCTATGAAAGGATGCCATTAAAATAGTTCAAGAACTTACACAAATCCTTATTGGAAAACAAAGGATAAAGCTTCTCACTTTGAGCTTTGAGGACAAAGATATTTTTAAGGAGGGTGGCATGTTAGGATCCTCAATCCTAACATTATTAGTTAGTATTATTAATCATTTAATTATTATATTATTAACTTATAAAGTGAACCATCATGACCCTTCATAACATGAACCATCACGTCTCTTCATACGTGAACCATCATGTATCTTCACCAACATAGCTTTAGGGTAGATATATATTAGGTTGGCCATCCATATCAAATCATCCAATAAGAAGAAGAATAATATAGATTCTAAATGAGGGAGCCCCCTATAGTGGCAAAGCAATTACAAGGGAGCCCCCTTTGAGTGGCCTATGATTACATTTATATTAATTTGTTAATAATTTATATAGTAAGACCTTGGGGTTTTACCATCAACCCAAAATGAAGGGTTATAGGGATGAATTGTACTACATATTTCATAGATCAAAGGGACACGACATAGAAGTATGTTGGATTTTCAAGCATTTGGTACAGAATATGATAGAGAAGGGTGAGCTAACTATGGATAATCCTCAGGCACCAGACAATCACAATATGGGGATTTACAAGAATCCTTTGCCCAATCATGAGGCACCTAGGAATAACATTGGCTAGGTTAACCAAGTGTGTATCAAACCTCCAACCCATGGGTTCGTTGGTATGGTCAATGTTGTTACTAGACATTCAAGGTATGAGAGACCTAATCAACCTCCAACTCCCATAAAATTTCAAGTTGCACCTCCTCCAAGGCCAGTCCAAAATGTTCTAGGCCCACCAATTAGACCGGTGGTGATGATCAAGAGTAGGTTGATTCAAAATCTACAGATAACTCTTCCTAAATTGTCAATCTAAGAGTTGATCTAGCAGTCTCCTACATATAGGGAGATGCTTATGGATATTTTAAGGTCCATTGAGGTACAATCTCAAGACCCCAAAAAATTTACACACTTTTTGGGACATGTACAATAGTGCCAAGAGTCGATCATTCAATTTCATGACCATGAAGTCAAGACGGTCTCCATTGTTATAGCAGACCCGCTTCTTCACATCATAGCATGTGTAAATCACATACCATTTAATCAGAATTGATTGATACGGGGTCGTCAATCAACATCATAACGACCAAGGAATTGACTTATCTGAAGCTACCAAAATCATATATTGTACCTTCCATATTTACTTTGTGAGCATTTAATGATGTACTATGCTTTATGATGGGTACCATAGTCGATCTAATCTAGGTTGGACTAAAGACCATATTTATAAAGTGTCACATGATCGAAGGTGCCATGCAATATAGCATCATGTTAGGGAGACCTTGGATTCAATAAATACATTGTGTCCCTTATATACTGCATCGGTGCATCAAAATATGTACACAAGGGAAAGGTTCACATAGTGCCTTTTGATGAAGAACCTTTTAAATACGTGAATATAGAAAACTTGCCAGGGTATTTTGTGCTCACCTCAACAAACATGGATATACGATTGGCATAATCGATAAAAGAACTAGGAGGTAAAGCAAAAGAAGTGTGTGTAAAGCTTACAAAGTCCACATCACAAATATTGGAGCACATAACTATCGCTTCTACCAGACCATCTACATCCATGATGCATCAGGAGGACATGAAGCTGAAAGCAAAAATAGGTGAGAAAGAGACAAAGCATGCACCCAAATCTATTGTAGATGAGTTTCCTACTCCCAATGAGGTAGAGAATTCTCAAGTATAAGTCAAATAGGCACCTCAGCCTTCTTCACCTACATCATCAGCAAGGTCATCTACACTACAGGTGACCATTCACTTGGTTAATCCTGCAATGGGGGAATACATTGTGTAAAATGTGATGTTCACATTGATCATTGAGATTGCACAAGACATGGGCTGACCATGATCCCATCACCTTCCTATAGGGATGGTGGTATCACTGGGGGTACTACCTAACCAAACAGAATTTATTTATGGAGGGCTAGACCAGATAGCATCTTGTACCCCCATGGATGAAGATGATGATGAACCATTTTTTTGTAGATGTTCATTATATTTCTAACCCAAAGTATGCCCTATGATATTCTAAACATAACCATTGGCATGGTTATGGCCTTAGGCTATTCGAGAAGGGGCGTAGGATACCCTATGAACCATAATATTAGTTACCTACTGATAGGTTTGGGTTAGGTTACTACAGTGGAGGATAGGACGAGCTCCTAGTGGCATCTTTAGACCACCTATACCTTAGCATATGGGATGAAGTTGAATTCAATCCTTACCACTCTAATCCATCAATTTTTCATAGGGATAACTAGATAGTGTTGTATGTCACTATAGAACCACCCGTGATATATCACGATGACATATTAGTGGCTACCGGTCTAGAACATATGACAAGGGATAACTTGGATGAACAAATATTTCAAATGATCGATGATATTGGTCTACATATTTAGGATGTTATATTAACAATAGACTTCGAATCAAAATACCCTTTTGATGAGGATAGAGCGGAGTCCATCTTCAATATTGGTGGACTGAGCTACATGCATGAGAGTAACAATGATGATAGGTACTCAAGAGATGAACAATCCAAGGATAGATCTAATTTGGCCTACCTAGGCCCTCTTAATTTATGTTATCTATTATCTCTAGAGGCAGACATCAAGGATGAGCAATCCTCTATAGGTGATAGCAATTATCAAGAGTGGACTCACATGGGATCCCATCTTCCTAATCGCCCAATTTTAGTGGATATCAATGGAGGTATGCATTATGATAGTGATGAGGAATATGAGACGGAGAGATCCTATCTAGGAAATCCCTACTTACATCATCGTAATGCACCTTACATAGTAGAGGATATGTATAGAGACATAAATATTCATTCTCTCATTAGAGGAAGACTACCTAATCTATATAGGATCTATCTGTATCGCTCCAATTTTTTTTCATCCTTACCTTCAAGCTATAGGATCTGTGCCCTAAAGGAGGATGCGAGAAGGATGGGACAATACCTTAGACTGAGAGGCCCTTTGAAGGTCTCGCCTCTCGGGGGAGGGGTATAAGGGTGAATTTTTGATGGATGGTGGATTCACCAAGAAACTTTTAAGTGGCAGTTTCCATGCCTAGGTTGATGAAAGGTTTGATGTGTTCATTTTATGTTCAATCATTCAATTCCTAGGTTTTGCTAAAATGAATCTAAGCTAATATATATACCGATGCTAATTTTTGTGGATACAAAAAACATAAATAAATTTTGAACACAGAGAATGCACTAAATAAGATAGAATATACCTGATTTCGAATGTCTGAATCAAGATTCTATGGTTTGTAGTAGTCCAAATCATCTCGAATCATACATAATCATCTGATATTTCACAAAATCATCTCAGATCATAGTCAACCATCTAAGATCAGATGGGATCATTTGAGATCTGATGAATTTTTCAGACGAATTTGTCAGAAACCTACAATCAGAAAAATAAATACAAAATACCAAAAATGCAACTGCAAAAGCAAGGGGAAATGATAGAAGTAATAATGAATTTGCCTAAATGGTAGATCTAGATAGCAATTAAAAGGAAATGCATCAATTTGACAATTTATTTTGACTTTATCATATATCTATACTAAATGAGGTGAACTCCAGGATGTAGAAATAAAATAAACCAAGCTAATGCATAAGAAAATGAAGAGAAATGATAAGTAAATGCAAACTTTGGGCTCTAATTACCCTCGATCTAGACTACAGTCAAGATCACCTCCAATTGTACAATATCATCGCCGATCTATGATAGGATCATCCAAAATTGTCTGGAATCATCAAAGATAATCCGAGCCTACTCCGACTGAAAAACAATAATATTCCTGCAAGAAGACTTGAAATATGCAATACAAACAAAGTATAAAGGTATTCTAAGGCACAAGGAACCAAATTTGTAGGGAAATCCATCAGCTAGGGGGTTTATGGGGGTTCAGGGGGATAAACTAAGAAAATCCCTGTTAATATAGGATTAGGGAGAGGTTAGGATGTTGGAAATCGTCCCAATTTGGGAGATCTCCAACCGGGGAGACTCTAACTGCGTAGACACACTTTCATCCCAAGTTAGAGAAGCTGTTGAAATAGAATCTAATTATGAAAATTTGATTTTGGGACAAAATCATCTAGACGTTCTGTTCCAGATGAATTCATCAGATCTAGGATGATTTCGTCTGATCTGTGATGATATCATCCAACGGTCAAAACAAATCCTAAAAATGGTGCAAAAAATGAAGAAAATGGGTAACAGGCGGTTTAACGAGCGGTTTGGGTTAAAATTCAAATTTTAATATTTTACTAAGGTTTAACTGCACCAATTTTAGGGTGCTACATTTTTCCATCTCTTTAGCAATTTTTTTGAAAAAAATGCATTAAAGACGAGTTTTTTCCGTTTTACGAGAAAGCAAAAATTTACTCTAGTTTTTAGATGACGATTCTAGGTCGAATCGTACGACTGCTTACTATGGTGCCCCCTTCGTGTTTTTACCCAAATCGAACATTTGAGGTAAAAAAATGCGAAAAAGCAAAATTAAGAATGTTGTTGGTTTTGAATAAAATTAAGAAAAATAGGGTAAAACCCTAATTCATTTTTACTGTTCATTTCTACTGTTCTAGAGTTCTGCAGAGAGAAAAATGGTGGATACAACACATAGAGTGACAGAGGTCCGACGCGGGCTACGGGTAAGGATCTAATCCTAGTAAATTAGGTTTGAATGTAATTTGTGCAATTTTTTGTTTTAAATTTTGATTGTTTTGGGGCATTGCGGCCATTTTTAGGCCGTCGACGACGTCAGGATGAAATCATCCCTATTTCATTGAAATCATCCCTAGATCATTGATTTCATCGGAGGGTGAAATAGGCGATCTAGGGGCGATCCCGTCCAACAAGGGGTGATCCCCAAGTTACGAAATCATAGATGATTTCATCCTACAAAGGATGATTTTGCCCAATTTGGGACGATATCAGCCAATGGTGGACGATATCATAATTTTTAAGAAATTAAGCTTGATTAAAATGTGTTTAATTTTATTTTAATGACTGGTTTATTAATGAATTTTATTGTTTTATTGTTTGTTTTGTAGAAGGGATTACTAAAGAGTCAGGAATGGAAATATGGCTAGCTGCAAGATGACATAGCCATGCTTGATCAGGCGAAGCATGACCGACTGGCTCAGGTCAGTTTATAGCATGTGGTAGAGATGCCACAAGTACCGACAGACATGAGGTTGTTGACAGCCCTCGTAGAGAGATGGTATCCAGGGTCGTGCTGCTTCTAGTTATCGATAGGGGAGATGGCTCCCACTCTAGAGGACGTATGGAGGATCATGAGGATCCCCATATAGGGATGGTTGATTATGCCTATGGCCAATCAAGGACAGGCAATGATGAGATTGATCGGAGACTCAAGCTTCACCTTGGAGAAGGGCAAAGTGAACATCGAGTCTCTAAGGTAGATGCCTGGGGCATCTAGGTTGACTTGAGTTTTGGCAGGGGTGGTAGGTGGCTTACTGTTGTGCCACCAGAGTGGGTGCAGACTACTATGGCTCCTCTCAGATGTGGTCTACGACATGAGAGACCACAGTTACAGGTTTGCATAGGGCAGTTTTGTACTATGCCACTTGTATAGGATCCTACATGGGATCGTATACAAGGGAGGTTAATGTCTAGTCTTGACATCATTACTGTAGGTTTGGTGCTGGGAGCACATCATGATGTGAAGGCCGATAGGGCTCCCACTAACAAGGGTTGATCAGGAGGCCCCGAGTTTTCTATTGGTGGCTACAAAGGGGGTCACAGTGATAGATAGATCTATCGATGTCATAGAGGTTGCTGTATGACCTCATTCTGGACCAGATCACCTAGAGGCCATGGCAAGAGCACCCCAGGTGGGCAGAGGATGGGCAGGAGGTAGCTCACATCAGGCGAGTCTACTGGCTGAGGATGGAGCAGGGAGAGGTAGAGCTCCATCGCTATGATCGGGTTCTATGATAGTTCGATCTATAGTAGGGGATCCCTTCTCTCAGAGATTACGAGTACTCTCGGACTATTCAAGATAGTACTATGTTGAGCGAGGCTCTAGACATGTAGCGATTCTAAATTCAGGACATAGATGATGCCCCCATCTAGCCAGTGGATGGCGATGATGCTGGGGTCATAGACAGGTACGTTATCTGGTATGCAGGCATCTACCCTCCTCAGATGATGAGGGTGTAGGTTCCAGTGCACACCATGGTGTGATGGATGGGGAGGCGATGTCAGCTACTATTTATGCAACGTGGGGTCACGACAGGAGAGAGCAACAATGGTCTCCATAGGAGAGATGCTAGAGGATGGGTTAGGCTCCACAGAGACCTCAGGAGACAAGGAGGAGGGAGAGGGGAGTCCCTTATCAGTAGGGGGAGAGACCATCATTGTTTTATAAGGGCAAGGGTGTCGAGGTAGGGGAGAGCAACGAGACAGTGGCTCTTCAGGCTAAGGTTTCCTATCTCTGGGCTTAGGTGCAGATACTACAAAATGAGGCTACATGACTCAGGGCTCAAAGCAGAGGGGTGAGAACTTAGGATCTAGTGTGATCTATTGCTCAGACCACATTCTATCAGGGGTTGTATTATCATGTGGTTCCATAGAACTAGATGGTATCATTGCCAGCCCCTATTGTGGAGCCGATCATGATGGGATCATTGAGGACATCCTCACGATCGACGATGAGGACCCGAGACACAGCCTGGACCTCTATGGGACCACCTCCTCCACATCAAGGCGGGGGAGGAGATGATGCTAAGAGCTCGAGGGCTTCTTGAGGCTAGCTGTTGCAGAGAGCATATTGTATTATTATATATATATGAGGGGATTGAGTATGTCAGGGTATTGATTATGGCATACCAATCTAGATGATGTACATGATTGATTGAGATATATAGATTATATTTTTTTTTTATGATATGACTTGTGTATATGTTGTATGATGCTTTAATTTTGAATTTTGTGATTAATTGATGATTCATGTAATTATGTCGTTGGAAATAATTATAATTTTTATGTCATGGCATAAAATTGTAAATGAAATAATCTGATGTGCATAAATTGGTTTTTTTTTATGTGTGATTGAATGAAAATAAAAAGGAATCTAACAATAATTTCAAAGGACATTGTCTCTGGTATAGATCGTTTCATTGAGTCATCGCTCACTAGGTCGTAAAGCTAGTCCTAGTATAGAAATATTGCAAAAAGGAAAAGGGTGCTTAAGAGACTTTCTTAAGACTTTTATGTTGTGATGATGGTTTGTGATTTGTTTTCAGATTTTCATAAAAATATTATGTATGACATATTTAAAGAAAATATGATTTTTGCTAGGCATAAATTCCTAAGTGTGAAAAAAAAAAAAAAAAAAAAAAATTGAATAAGTCCCTAGGAACTATACCATCATTGCAAAATTGAATGTTGACATAATGACATGAAATAGAATAAGTGTTCGTTCATTTTTAAAGCTCAAATGTGTAACATAATGATGTAAGTCATGTTTTTATGAATTTGTTTAAAATTAATGGAAAATAAAATTAGAACAATGGTTTGCGCTAGGCATAGAATTATAGGTATAGACTTATGCCATCATCGTGAAATCCAAAGAAGAAATTGATATTGTAGTTTTATTGCATGATTGATTTTTTGGTTTTTGATAAATAGAAAATAATAATATGAACATGAATTTATTGATTATATGTGTGTCATATGTTTTTTGAAAGCTTTTTGTGATTTTTGAAAACAATAATTGTTTTTATACTAAACAGATGTTCTGAAATAAGAAGATAAAATTATTCCAAAAAGTTGCAGAAATATTTTACATTATCTCAAAGACAAATGTATATTTATAAGGAAACCTCATGTGCAAATGTGAGTTCATTACTGATATTGCTTTATCATAATGATACAGAATATCTCAAATACAAATGTGTGTGCAATTGTATTGTTCATTCACCAATTTTGAGCAAGAAAATTTGATACAAGTAATTTTGACTTAACCAAATGAGTGTTCCTTGACCATGATTTATATGCATGTAACCGTACCAGACTACTATGTAATTTGGGTTATCAAGAGCTAGCTGATCCATAAGCAGACATAGGTCTGTACAAAATAAGTTTGCTAATGTGACAGACATATCACCACGCTAGGAATTACACAAGGCCAAGCAGGTTGGGCACAAACCACCTGTTATGGGGCTTACCTCACGAGTTTCGAATAATTGAGAATTCCAAGGATTCAAGCTCATTCACCCTTCTTTTCTTTTCAAGGGGTAGGGAAAGGATTTTGTTGCTTTTGCTTTTGCTTTTCTCTTTTCTCTTTTTTTTTTTGTATTTTTGCTTGATATTGAGATAATGCTGAAATATTGTTGTGATGATACAAAATAATATTTTTCTTTTTCTCTTTTGCTTTGACTTTTTATTTTGCTTCCTATACTAGGGATACTTTCTCGGATTGGCTGTAGAGCAAGGGATTTTTATTTCGGGTAGGGGTGAGCTTGTCCTTTTGTCAATTCTCAAAGATTCTAGACCATGTGCATGATAGGATAGCAGGGGAAACTTTTTGCTCAAGAAACCACTTCTACTATGTAGCATCATATTGAATTTGCAATGAAATCATTTTAATGTGAAGATATGTACTTGGTTCAAGTAAATAACAAGATCAGTTCTCTATGCTCAAAACTTTATTTAATTCAACTGTGGACTTTGATATATGAGAGATTAATAATCATATCAAATAAAATCAAGACATTTATGCATGTGAGTGTGAAAGTGTAGGATTCCAAATAAATGCTAATTTATCCAAAATAACTGAAAATATAACTGCAATACTTCACGATTTGACAAGTACAAAAATAAAAGATGTTTTTGAAGATTTTGATGTTTTTATATTTTTATTTTGAGTGATGAAAAGAAAGAATAAAGACTGTTACTGTTTTTTTTTTTGGTGAAAAATATTTTAATATAAATTTCTAAAATGAAACAATATACAAAATACAATATATACAAATGATGAAATGACCCAATTTTATGCATAATGTTCATAGGTTCTTTAAGATATTTACCATCTAAGGTAGCTAATCGATATGCACCTGATCCAAATTTAGCAGTGATGACATATGGTCCAAGCCAGTTGGGCTCAAATTTACCTTTAAGGTCTTTAGTTGCATTAGTATTTTTTTTATTTTCTTTTAAGACAAGGTTGTCGATCTCAAAGGATCGAGGATGAACTTTCTTGATGTATGCTCTCTTAAGCTTGTTTTGGTAGGCATGAAGATTCTCCAAAACATTGATGCGCTTTTCATCTAGAAGTTCCAGCTGACTAAATCTGCCAGCACGATATTCATCTCCTACTTCAGTATCTTGAATTAGTAGAGCTAAATAAGGAACTTCTAATTCAAATGGAAAAATGGCTTCAGCACCATAGACCAAAACAAAAGGTGAAGTGCATGTGGGGGTACGAACGCTAGTTCGATAAGCCCACAAATCCAGATATAATTGGATGTGCCAATCTCGACCAAATTTATTGACCAGTATTTTGAGGATTTTAATTAATGTTTTATTAGATGCTTCTGCTTGGCCATTGCCTTGAGGATAATAGGGAGTGGACCAACGATGTTGAATTTTATACTTGTGACATAATTTTTTGACATCTTTATTTTTGAAACAAGTGCCATTATCTGAGATGAGATTTGTAGGAATGCCAAACCTACAAATAATTTGGTTAAAAATAAACTCGGAAACTTGGGTTCCAGTGCAAGAAGCTAAAGGCATAGCTTCAACCCACTTCGTGAAATACTCAGTGGCGGTTATGATAAATTTGTGTCCATCGGATGACACAGGGTTGATTTTTCCAATGATGTTTAAGCCCCATTTTGAAAAGGGCCAAGGAGATGAAATAGCCTGCAGTTCTTGTGCAGGCGCATGGACAAGGTCAACGTGTTTCTGGCACTTTTTGTAATGTCACACATAATCATGTGCATCATTTTCCATGGTAGGCCAAAAATATCCTATCCTAAGGAGATTCTTAGCAATGGTGCTACCACTAAAATGGCCCCCACAAGTTCCATTGTGGGCTTCACTCAAAGTTGATCTAGATTCTAATAGGTTCAAACATCTTAGTAATATGCCTTCAAAAGATCTCCTATACAAGGTATTACCAATAATTACAAAGTGAATTGCTCATCTACGTAATAACCGATGTTGGTTGTGATTACCATCTTCAGGAAAGGTCCCATTTTGAAGAAAATTAAATATATTAGTGTACCTGGTTCTGGAGTAGTTTTGTTGATTAGAAAAACATACAAAGGTTTTAAGCATGATTTCTTGAAGCAGGTTCCTAGAGTCGACGAATAATGATGGTAGCATATTCGTCATCTAACTCCAATGGCAAAAGAGATGCAGCTGCAACCATAGCATCAACCACACGATTGCTAGTTCGAGGAATAGCTTCCAAGGTAAATTGATCAAATAAAGATAATAATTGTAATACATATGCTTTATATGGGCGTAATTTATCATATCTAGTCTGATAAACATCATTGATTTGATTTATGACAAGTTGAGAATCATCGAAAACCAATAAATTTTTAATTTTCAGTGCCAAGGTAGCTCATAATCCAAGGATGAGAGCTTCATATTTAGCAGTGTTATTGGTGCAAGCAAATGTTAGTTTGAAGGACAGAAGTATAAGGTATTTCTATGGAGATATTAAAATAATACCTACACTAGCCCCACTCATGCATCGGGCTCTATCAAAGTATAGGGACCATTGCTCAGGATGGTCTACCTCTAATTTAAGGCATTCATCAAGAAACTCAATGATGAGGGGATGGGTAGACTCTAAGGGTGCAACAACTAATTTATCTGCTATGATTTGACCTTTAACAGACTTTTTTCCTATAAATGTGAGTTCAAACTTGCTTAGCACAAGAACCCACTTGGCTGTGCGACCAGATAAGTACGATCAACTCATGAGATATCGCAAAGGGTCAAATTTAGCAATAACATACGTTTTCTGACTGAGCATATAATGGCATAGTTTCTGTGTAGAAAATACGACTTCTAGACATAGTTTCTCTAATGCTGTGTAGCAAGTTTCATAACTAATTAAGGTTCTGCTAATGTAATAATTAGCATGTTCTTTATTCTCATCGTTAAGTTGAGCTAACATAGCTCCTAAGGCAAAATCTGAAGCAAAAATGTACAAGATAAATGGACAATCAGATCTAGGTGGGGAAAGCACCGATGGTTTAAGGAGATATTTCTTAAGGATTTCAAATGCTTCCTGGAATTCTTCGTCCCAATAAAAAGAGACATCTTTCTTAAGAAGCTTAAGAGAGGGTCCAGTTTTGTCTACCAACTTATCGATGAAGCGACGAATAGCTTGAAGCTTACCTTGTAAACTTCGTAATTTAGATATATTTGTGGGTGCGGGCATATCAGTGATAGCCGTGATCTTTAGAGGGTCAATTTCAATGCCATGGAAAGAAACGATAACCCCCAATAATTTACCGGACTTAACTCCGAATATACATTTGGCTAGATTTAATCGGAAAAGATATTCCCTCAACATATCAAATACTTTTCTCAAGTCATCTAAATGATCTTCTTTGATGGAACGAGCTATAATATCATCTACATAATCATGTAGAATATCATGCATCATATCGTGAAAGATATAAGTCATGCCTCATTGATATGTTGCACCTGCATTCTTTAAACCGAATGGCATCACTTTCCAGCAAAAGGTTCCCCAAGGGGTAATAAAGGTTGTTTTAGCCTGATCTTCAGGAGCTATCCTGATCTAATTATAACTATAGAATCCATCCATTAGGGATATCATTTTGCTCCCAACAGTAAAATCAATGATTTGATCCATGTTGGGAAGAGGAAAATCATCTTTAGGGCATGCAACATTAATATCTCTAAAGTCTGTGCAAACCCTAACTTTGGTAGCTTCTTTCTTATTTACTAGAAATACATTTGAGATCCATTCAGTATAATCAATGGCTTGTATAAAACTAACCTTCAAGAGTTTTTCTAATTCTCCTTTGACTAGTAAGGCCACTTTAGGATGCATTTTTCTAAGTTTTGGTTTAACAGGTTTAGCATCCGGATGGACTACTAGTTGATGCATAACAGAAGGGTCTAAACCTGGCATATCTTCATATGTCCAAGCAAAAACATCTTCATATTCTTTAAGAAATGCAATGTACGCATCTTGTTTTTCTTGACTCAATTCTAATCCAATGTTGATGATGTGAGGGTTATTTTTGGTTCCAATGTTTATTTTTATAATGTTTTCAACTTCCATATGTAGATCTCTCTCAAAATTAGATGGGGTGGGTGAAACACCTAATTCTTGTAATTCTTCCAAGGTTAGCTTGGATAATTCGTCTTGAGGAGTCGTGGCCTCAAGCTGGGCTATACTAGGTATAGAGCCATCGAAATAAAATCCGTTATGTAATAATTCCTCAATGGAGACATCATGGAAGATGTCCCCTTCCAACTCATCGTCGAATTCTGAAATCATCTCAGGTTAAGTTATGGATAGCATATTGCATGTAAATGAATTATCCCTTAAATGCAAAGCATCGCGTTTATCCAAATAATCTTGGTAACATATAAGATGGTCATCATCCTCAAATGGGAAGAGCTGACCTTTACTAGGAAATAGGCCCACACCACATCGGGTAGGCCATGGTTCTACCTCAAAAGGTTCTTTCATACCATTTTAGGAGGGTCCCAAACCTTTCCCTTTATAGCCCAATATAAGCATTATAGGTTTAACTTTAACATACTCATTAGCAAAATAACAGTGAGCATACACGTCATAATGAGTCTTGATATTTCTACGTATTCTTCCTTAGTCATATCCCTTATAAATAAAACTCCTAACTTGGTAGATACTTCCCATAGGTTGTGGGAGGCCCAATGTATGATGAGAGGGTGGAAATTTATTTAAAATATGGGAATTTTGCATAGCAACGTTTGTTTTTTCTGATACAAGAATTTTAGATAAATCGGGTAAGAGCTCGTCAGTAAGAGCGTAAGAGGTAGAAGGATCATTTCCTATGTTTTCGAATGCAAAAAACATGCCTTTGATAGGCGTAGACGTTGTAGATATGTCGATGGACGGGTCTAAAGGTATGGAAGTTATAGGAGTAAAACAAGAAGCATTGGTTGTGAGTTTAGGATCTTTTTGAGGTCCTAATGTGGTTTTTTTAGAAGATGGTTGAACTATATGTAGAGGTGTGGTTGATGAAGAGAAATGAGATGATTTTATGAGTGTGTGTTTCACACATTTGGGCGGATGATGAGAATTAGAATGTGTGGATGAAAAATCAGGGAAAAATTGAACTCCAACAGGTTCTGCCAAAGCACACATATCAAAGGGTCTAGGATCACCATGAATGGTAACCAACTGATTTTTAAATTTGAATTTAACACACTAATGTAAAGTTGAGGGAACAACTCGCATCGCATTGATCCAAGGGTGACCCAAAAGTATATTGTACAATGCAGGGCAATGCACAATAAAAACGATCGTGTCTAAGGTTCTAGGACCAACTTGCAATGGAATAGTAATAACTCCACACGTTTCTTGTGTTTCATCATTGAATGCTTTTATAATCATATCAGTTCTTTTAATTTCGTCACTTCTAAACCCAAATCTTTGGTAGAAGTCAAAAATGCATATGTTTAAATATGAACCATTATCAATAAAGGCTCGTTTAACTGCTACATCTCCAATTAGGGCAGTAATATATAAGGGGTTATCCTTATGTAGACTATGTTGTGGTATATCTCTATCTCAAAAGTCAATACAATCGACTTCTCGAGTTATGATAGTATTGGACATGGCTTTAGGTTGAATATTTTGTGGTACCATCACTTAATGTGAGCATTAATTCATCCTTATGGGTAGGAGAAGACCTTAAAATATCCAAAAGGAAAATTCTAGCTGTAGTATTTGATAATTGTTCATTAATATTATAAGGAGGTTTAGGTTGAAAATTAGGCGCATGATTCCCTTTATTGGGATTTTTCAAAACAAATGGAGCTAATCCATCATTCTGAGTTTGATCTTGTTGAGATTTTTGAGCCTGTTGTCATGTAAAAACTTCGATGGTACCTACAATATTATTTTTTGGATGATGAATAGGTCTTGGTCTAGTGTTTATGACTTGTTCATTAGAAAGTATTTTGTGAGAATATGGTCGAGTAGTGACTCTTCTAGGAAATGGTTCTTCTGGAACCATAGAATTTGTGATGGGTTGAACAACATCTGATTCATCTTTAGAACTATTCAATTAATTTGAGGTGATTTCCATGTCACTTTCAGTCTCATATTCAGTATCACTAAGATCAAGTGTCTGAAAAATATGTAGAGGTCTGGCCATAACCATGGATAAAGTTGTGTCAAATATTTGTGGATCATGAACAGGTAATTGTCCACTAATAGTTTCTACATATCAGGTAGGAGGGGGAAAATTATGATGCTCAATTTGATTAGCCACCTCTTTACCATGCTTTGGTAAAGGATGTTGAAATATGTCCAATGACTGATTGGCATTCTGATTCTGATTTTGGGGAATGTTCTTTTGAGAATTATTAGGAGGATTTTGTTTAGGTTGAAAGGCTTGCACCTCCATCTCATTGTTATCAATAAGGTCTTGTATTTTATGTTTTAATATTTTACAAGAGTTGGTAGTGTGTCCAAGTCCTCTATGGAAATCACAGTGTAAATCAGCTCTGTATCCGGGTTTAGTTGGATCAAGTTCCCAAATATTTGGTAATTGGATCAATCCTCGTGCTAGTAATTGTGGGAGAATGGTTGATAAAGGTTGATTTAACCTAGTAAATTCTCGGGGTGGTTTATCGGGAGGTTTTAGTATAAATTTCTCTGTTGTTTTCACAACATTAATAGTAGCAACATTTCTACTATCAGTGACTCCGTCACCCACAACTTGTTTATTTTTATATTGATTTTTGGATGTTTTCTCATCATCTTTCTTTTTTATCTGACCTCTCCTAATGAGAGCATCTTCCACCCTTCGAGCTAAATCTATAGCTTGATCGAAGGTGGTCAAGTTAGCAGTTGATAACTCATAGGATAGTTGTTCTTGTAAATTATTGATAAAAATATGTAGCATTTCTTGGTAAGGTAACACAAAGTGTATTTTTCCTATCAACTGTCTCCATCGAGCTAGGAAATAAGGAAAACATTCATCTTTGTCTTTTTTTAGGTTGTACAAATCTTTAATGGTTATATGCCTTTCAATGTAGGCACTAAATTGATGCACAAAAGACTCAGCGGTTTCTTCAAAATTTCTCAAATAATGAGTGGGTAGTTGATAATACCATTCTAATGCCATCCCTCCTAAACTTTTTGGGAACATTTTTAGTAATAACAAGTCATCATGTGATATATCATGACATGCTATCCTAAACATACAAAGATGCTCTATGGGATCTTTGGTTCCTTTGTATATTGGTAGGAAAGGCATAGGAAAGTGTTTAGGATATGGTTGTGCTATAACTATAGGATCTAGAGGCTGACTACACATCTCTCAATAATTGTATGAGGGACGATAGGGATCTATCTGGTCCATGCGGGAGACTAACTATTTCACCATGGCTTCCAGATTACCAGTTTGTCCACCATATTGGTTTGGTGGTACATGAGTATGGGATTTGTGAGCATAGGATGGCATGACGTAAGGATTAGATGTTATATTGTTGTTATGCAAATGGTTGGTAGGAAGAGTATTATGAAGAAGATTTTTTGTAGCATTATGTTGTACCCCAGATTGTTGGAAATTGATATTTGATTTTATTTTAGCCTTTTTTTGATTTGAGGTATGTTGATCAACAACTTGGTGAAATAGAGCAGTGAATGATGGTTTCTTTTGTGTGGGAATAACTCTAGGCTTGGTAACAGGTACTCTAGATGGTTGGGTAACCTGTTGTTGTTGCATGTTTTGAATTATAGCAGCCATATCCAAATTGGATGGTCCAGCTTGATCACTTTCTTGATCAACAAAGGACAAGGGATTAGTGCATGTGTGATATATTTCTTCTAGGTTTTCTTGAGTGTCACTAATTTGATCCTTGTCCATATGGATTGCTCTATTAAGAGTACTAATATTGGTATTGAGGAACTTCCAAAAATGTTCCATGTTCTCAAAAGTAATCGTTCCTTCCAAAGAAATTTTAGGGGATGAGGATCCTTCCTCTCTAACAGTTTCTCTTTGTTCATTTGCATCAACAAACTCTTCTTCTTATTGGTCTAGGGTTCCTTCTTCCTGAATTGGGTCTTCAGGAAGAACATCTGGTTTATTTACGATTTTTCCTAACCAATCTTCTTCTACTTCAATCTGTTTTCCATTCCTAAGTCTAGTCATTATGTTCAAATTTAGATTTTAGAAAATATATATTAATATATTTGCAACTGATTTGGGAGGTATATATTTTAATTACATACCTACTATGATGTTTAAAAATAAAATGTTTTGATTCTTGTTTTTGTATGATTTTATTTTGTTTTTTTATTTTTATTTTTATTATTTTTGTTTTGTTTTTATGATTATAAAGACAAAAAACAGCACACTAAATGCAAGAAACAATAATAATAAAATAATGACTTAGTTTTCTATAAATAGTTTATAGATGTCATTGATAGGATCAAGTTCATCAGGAGTCATGAAATGCTCCTCTTCAAATTGGAAATGGTTTTTCAAGAACTTAACAAAGTGTGCTATGGTGATGTTATCTACTTTTGACTTTGACTTGTAAAAATAGAGCTCATGGCAATAATCTCGATATAACACAGCTCTAGGAACTCTATTCCATATCTTTCTATCCGTAAGAACAACCTCTTGATCCTCTATATGAGACAAAAATTTATGTACTACAACTGCATTGTCAAGGTATTCCTCAAAGGTGTACAATTCAAAAGACACAAGGGCTCTTTTATCTGCTAACCACCTATGGCAAGCTCTCTGAAGCTCATGATACAAGGTCACTTGATCGGGATCCAGGATTCTATCTAGGACAAACCTCTTGATTTGCCTAAGTTCGGTTGATCTAGATGAAATGATATTCAATCTCCTATTAAGCTCGTCCCATAAAGGTGGGACTCTATATGTTTGAGATACTCTAAGAAAAGAAGTAATCTCTATAGCTGCTTAATTCTTAACATTAATGGTGACAACTCATCTTTTATTATAATCTACCATCTAAATATGATATGCAATCTTTGATTCTAAATGCATTTATGTTATTTTTTTTTTATTGTTTTCAAAAGGTTTTTAGTTTTCACGTCGGGTTCACCAAAATGTATCACTCCAAATTTTTTGCATCCTTACCTTTAGGCTATAGGATTCACACCCGAAATGAGGATGCGAGAAGGATTGGACAATACCTCATACTGAGAGGCCCTTTGAAGGTCCCGCCTCTCGAAGGAGGGGTATAAGGGTGAATTTTTGACGGATGGTGGGTTCACCAGAAAAATTTTAAGTGGCAGTTTCCACGCCTAGGTTGATGACAGGTTTGATGTGTTCATTTTATGTTCAATCATTCAATTCCTAGGTTTGGCCAAAATGAATCTAAGCTAATCTATATGTCGATGCTAATTTTTGTGGATACAGAAAACATAAATAAATGTTGAACACAAAGAATGCACTAAATAAGATAGAATATACCTGATTCCAAATGTCTGAATGAAGATTCTATAGTTTGTAGCAGTCCAAATCATCTCGAATCATATATAATTGTCTGATATTTCATAGAATCATCTCAGATCACAGTCAGCCATCTGAGATCAGATGGGATCATCTGAGATCTAACAAATTTGTTAGATGAATTCGTCAGAAACCTGCAATCATAAAAATAGATACAAAATACCAAAAATGCAACTGCAAAAGCAAGGGGAAATGATAGAAGTAATAATGAATTTGCCTAAATGGTAGATCTAGATAGCAATTAAAATGAAATGCATCAATTTGACAATTTATTTTGACTTTATCATATATCTATACTAAATGAGGTGAACTCCAGGATGCAGAAATAAAATAAACCAAGCTAATGCATAAGAAAATGAAGAGAAACGATAAGTAAATCCAAACTTTAGGCTTTGATTGCCCCTAATCTAGACTGTAGTCAAGATCACCTCCAATCGTACAAGATCGTCACCGATCTATGATAGGATCGTCTAAAATTGTCTAGAATTGTCAAAGACGATTTGAGCCTGCTCCGACTGAAAAACAATAAGATTCCTGCAAGAAGACTTGAAATATGCAATGCAAACAAAGTATAAAGGTATTCTAAGGCACAAGGAACCAAAATTGTATGAAATCAGTTAGCTAGGGGGTTCAGGGGGGTTCAGGGGGATAAACTAAGAAAATCCCAGTTTATATAGGATTAGGGAGAGGTTAGGAGGTTGGAAATCATCCCAATTTGGGAGATCTCCAACGGGGGAGACTCTAACTACACAGACACACTTTCTGCCCAAGTTAGAGAAGCTGTTGAAACATAAGCTAATTATGAAAATTTGGTTTTGGGATGAAATCGTCTGGACGTTCTGTTCCAGATGAATTTTTTAGATCTAGGATGATTTCGTCTGATCTACGATGATATCATCCAACAGTCAAAACAAATCCTAAAAATGGCACAAAAAATGAGGAAAATAGGTAACAGACGGTTTAACGGGTGGTTTGGGTTAAAATTCAAATTTTAATCTTTTACTAAGGTTTAACTGCACCAATTTTAGGGTGCTACACTATCACATGGTTTTCCTTGATCCACCAACATTTAGAGAGCTCCTCGAGCCTAGTGATCCTATGTTCGAGTCTATTCATAGATCGGATCTAGAGATCCCCATACCCCCTGAACCACATCTCAGGGATGGAAGCTATACAAGTATAGATTCACATGCATGTGGTCCTAGAGATATAATCCATTCCATCAATATGATCTCCATTGATTTAACCACTTCACTTCACAATCCAGCCAATCCATCCAAACCATTGTATCTAAATGTTGGTAATTTTGGGTACATTGGGTACATTGCCTTTGCTCAAGTGTTGATGTTGTCATTGATGTCAAGAAGCGGAAGGGTTTTTGTGAAAACCCAGGCAGACAAAATAAAAGGTTTTATTTAAAACCATGGTGTGCTTATGTGGAAAGGGCTTTTCTTAAAAACCAAGGTGGAATTTTGTTTCATCGAAAAAGGACCTCCGATGATGAAGATATTAAAGTTTAAAGTTAAGTTTAAATTAATGGATGGCCGACCTATGTGCAATTAATGGAAGTTGGCATATATATACATGTAAAGGTTTCAATTTATTAAAAAAGTGGGGCATATTATATATCGTCGGAAAGCTTATTTCAAGGGCTATTTGAATAACTTATTTAGAAGGAGAATTAAGGTGTGTATAAAGAGGTATTTCTGATTTTGCAAAGGGGTTCCAAAAGTGAAGTTTGCCTTGTTCTTTTTCAAGAGGATTAATTTTTTCATGAGGTGACAAGGTATGCATTATTATGATTTATTTTATTTTATGGTATAAGTGGTTTTGGGAGTGAAAAGGTTATGCAATGTTTTGATTTATTTTATTTTATGGTACAAGTGGTTTTAGGAGAGATAAGGAAGTTGTGCAATTAAAGGCCTTGGTGATGATTATTGAAAAGTGGAATAATGTTGATTATTTTGTGATCTACTAACCTTTGTGAAGATTAGCAAAAAAAAAAAAACTTTGTGATTGTGGCAGATTTCCAAAGGGGTTCCTTCACTTCAATAAGGTATGGGCACATTCTTCTTATGAGTATGATTGGTGTATGTTTTTCTGAAATAAGTTTGGAGTGAAAAGGGATTCTACTAGGTTTCCTTTGGTTGGGTGTAAATCCTATTTTCTGGTTTGTTGAAGACTACTTATGCATTGTTATCATTGATGAGAGTTTTGGTGAATGCATAATTCTGGTTTGAGATAGTGGAAGCATTGTGCACTAGGGTTTATGATTGTGAGTCTTGCTACTTGCTTTGAGTTGGTGAAACCCTTAGTTGGCTGTTTTGATATTGATGGATGAGTGCTTCCATAGTGGTTGTGTTGATCAAGTTAATGCTTTACTTGATACATGATATTGGGCTTACTCCATTGAGTTGATTTGAACAAGTTATTCTATGCATTTGGTGATATTGTGTTGGTGGCTGTTTTGTTCAAATATCTTTGGAGGGAAAAGGATTTCTACTTGTTTCCTTTTCTAGTGATGGTTGGTTGAATGCTTCAAGGTTAATGTTGAGTTGAATGATGTTTGGTTAAACCTTGTCTTTGAGCATTGTTGTTGAAGCCCTAATTGGTTGAGAAAAGATATTGGTTGTTGGAAAGAACATGAGTATCATTGTTATATGAGATATTGCATGGTTGGCAATTGTTGGGTTGTGTTTCATGTTCTTGAGAAAAGCATACTACATCTATCTTATTCTTTTGAGATTTGAGATTGAGTTGAGATTGAGATTGGGAGTTAAGTATAGAACATATTGAGTTTGAGTCTCTAACAATTCTCTTTATGCTTCTATGAGGTGGATGAATCACATTGGGTCTCTAACCATTCTCTTTGTGGGTTCATGCCAAGCAAGTGTTTTTGATAAACTTGTGAGCAGAGGTGGACAGGTCTTAGCAGAGGACTTGTGAAGCTGAGGTTGATAGTTCTATAAGAGAACTTGAGGACAGAGGTGCATTGGTTCTATGAGAAGAACTTGAGGACAGATTTGTGCCAGACCAAGGACTGTGTTTGGTGCTGATCAAAGATAGAGGACGAGGACATTTGTGCTAGACCGAAGGACTGTGTTTAGTGCAAATTCGAGGACCAGCTTTGAGGTGATAGAGTTGAGAATAGAGGTCTCCAGCCAGAGTAGGGAAGACAGGTGTCTTCTATGGATAGAGTTCCATTTGCTAAGGGCAGCGGAGGCAGAGGTCTTCTAGAGGATCACCAACCAGAGCAGAGCTAGGGGATTGGTGTCTCCTGTGGGTCGGTGCCCACGAACTTGAGCTAGGGGATTGGTGTCTCCTGTGGGTCGGTGCCCACGAACTTCAGATTAGGGGATTGGTGTCTCCTGTGGGTCGGTGCCCATGAATTTTAGATTAGGGGATTGGTGTCTCCTGTGGGTCGGTGCCCACGAATTTGAGTTTAGGGGATTGGTGTCTCCTTTGGGTTGGTGCCCATAAACATTGTAATTGGGAAGGTTTCCCAAAGAACTTTGAGATAACTTTTAGTGAAAAGTTTTGTGGACGTAGCCAGGTTTTTCGGGTGAACCACGTTAAAATTGGTGTCTCTTTGTGGATGATCTTGTGCTTTGTTTTGGTATTGCTTTGGATATATTGCTTTACTATTTTGAAGTATAAAGGAAAAGTAAAAAGAGGTCTTATACTTGTTCACCCCCCCCTCTCAGTATAAGCTTGTGTTCAACAATTGGTATCAGAGCAAGGTTCCTTCGAAAAGTTTGACAACTTGAAGGAAGATCTTACAAGAACACAAATGGCAAGGAAAGGCAAAAGCAAAACCATAAGACACAAGAAGAAGAAATCTCATAGGGTCATGAAAGAAAATGAAGATGATCTCAATATTGCTCCTTTGGGAATGGAAATAGATTCAAAAGATGAATCAAACAGTGGAGAACAAGTCAGATTAATAAAGTTTTGCACCAGATGTGGGAAGACAGGTCACTTTGCAGCTGATTGCTCACAAGGTAGAGAATGTTTTGTTTGTGGTCAACTCGGTCATAATGAACGTCAGTGCCATGGGTTTAGTAGCAGTGAAGATGAAGATGATCCGTTCAAAATTGGTAAAGAAACAGATTCAGAACAAGAGTGTGATGAAGAAGGAAGTGATGCAGAAACAAATTGGGAACAGAAACTGATTTCAGACCTGAGTAAAAAGGTTGAGGATGCAGAAGATATAATCACCAACTTGAAAGTTCAAGCAGAAGATTACAAGAAAATTTATGAAGATCTCGAAATACAATCTTTTAGGAAAACAGAGTATTGCAACAAGCTAGAAAAAGAAATTGACAGTTTAAGAATGCAGATAGAAGAAATGAGTAATAAAGTTGGTATATACAACAAACATGAAGAGGAATCTAACAAAGTTATTAACAATCTGGAGCTGAAAATAGAAGAGTTCAAAAAGAGTGAAGAAACTCTCGGGTATCGAGTCAATGAGAAAGAAATTGTTTGCTTGCAATCAAAAGGAAGAGATTGCTTCATTGAAGAAACAACTAGAAGAGGCCAATACAACTCTTAAAACCAAATATGAGCACAACAATCAAGAAAAGAAGAGCATCTACCTTGACAAAGCAAGTAAGTGTTTTAGTAGTGATAGTGAAAGTTCTTCAGGTGATTATAAAAATGAGATTTTGTTCATATCAGAAAAGGAGGAAGAACCGAAATGTCTTAGATATGGAAAGTGTTGGCACCTTGAGGATAATTGCAAAAATAATGATTTGGTTGCTAGTATGTATGAGGATGCTTCAAAAAGTGATAAGGAAGATGCATGTATGGTTTTTGAAAAGGGTAGCACCTCTAGTGATAAGAAATCTAAAAAAGGCCTTGATAATTCAAAGTGCAATCAAATAGAGGATCTTGAATGTGAACTTACTAATGCTCTTAGTGTCTTGAAAAAGGAAAGAAAGAAGAATGCTAGACTCAAGGATAAGTTAGATGATTGTTGCATGGAGAGAGATAAACTTATAGAAAGTCTTGACGTCTCTATGGCTAAGGCACAAGAACTCAAGAATGAGTTAGAATCTAAGGTGCTTGAGTATAGTGAATTAGATCAGAAAATGGCTTCTTTGAAAGAGGAAACTAAAGAATACAAGGATAAGCTATACAGGTTTCAAGAAAGCTCCAAAAAGGTTAAGTCTCTCATCCAAAGTCAAAGAAATCCAACAGATAAAACAGGTCTTGGTTTTGTTAAGCCTCACAAGGAACAAGTTGGAGAGTCTAGTAAGAGACTCCAAAAGGAAGAGAGTTCTGATGGGGAAAGTATTTCAGATCATGAGTCCTTGAATGATAGATGCATAGAAACAGAAAACATAATTCGGAATGAGAAAAAGGAGAAGTTTTCAGGACCTAAGAGGTCAAATAAAGGAAAGTTTCAAGGCAGATGTTTTGCTTGTCACAGATTTGGTCACATGGTTGTACATTGCATGGCTCAAGTGAAGAAGGTAAATAACAGTTTCAGAAGTGGTGATTTCTTTTATGGGTATTGCTACTCTTGCAATCAGTTTGGGCACAAGGCAGTTCATTGCAAGGCAAACAACAAGAAACAGGTTTAGTCAGAATAGGTGGATTCAAAGAACAGGTATGCCTCAAAGAAATAACATTGTTACTTGTTACAAGTGCGACAATGAAGGACACATAGCTAGACAATGTAGAGCTGAAATTCCAAAATACAGGAACAGGAACAGTAGCATGATCAGGTCCAAGGATCAGAACAATGACAGGAATAGGAATATGGACAAAGAGTTCAAGAGAAGGCCTGGCAAGGAAGTTATAGACGTTGATGATGATCAGTGCCTAATGGGAGTTTTACTCCCACCCCAGAATTAATCACCTCAATAGGAGGTGGGAGAGGGACTAAGCTAAGAAGCTCATTCTTAGTCCCAAAGGTGGCCCTTTGCCATTGATGACAAAGGGGGAGAGATATGAGTAAGGGGGAGAGATTCAAGTGAAGAGGAGAGCTTCAAGTCAGGGGGAGCAAAACTTCAAAGAGAGTGATTTCAGTTTTGGCTCTTAAGAAGTGTTTTTCAGTAAAGGTTTGCCATCAATGACAAAGGGGGAGATTGTTGGCAATTTTGGGTACATTGGGTACATTGCCTTTGCTCAAGTGTTGATGTTGTCATTGATGTCAAGAAGCGGAAGGGTTTTTGTGAAAACCCAGGCAGACAAAATAAAAGGTTTTATTTAAAACCATGGTGTGCTTATGTGGAAAGGGCTTTTCTTAAAAACCAAGGTGGAATTTTGTTTCATCGAAAAAGGACCTCCGATGATGAAGATATTAAAGTTTAAAGTTAAGTTTAAATTAATGGATGGCCGACCTATGTGCAATTAATGGAAGTTGGCATATATATACATGTAAAGGTTTCAATTTATTAAAAAAGTGGGGCATATTATATATCGTCGGAAAGCTTATTTCAAGGGCTATTTGAATAACTTATTTAGAAGGAGAATTAAGGTGTGTATAAAGAGGTATTTCTGATTTTGCAAAGGGGTTCCAAAAGTGAAGTTTGCCTTGTTCTTTTTCAAGAGGATTAATTTTTTCATGAGGTGACAAGGTATGCATTATTATGATTTATTTTATTTTATGGTATAAGTGGTTTTGGGAGTGAAAAGGTTATGCAATGTTTTGATTTATTTTATTTTATGGTACAAGTGGTTTTAGGAGAGATAAGGAAGTTGTGCAATTAAAGGCCTTGGTGATGATTATTGAAAAGTGGAATAATGTTGATTATTTTGTGATCTACTAACCTTTGTGAAGATTAGCAAAAAAAAAAAACTTTGTGATTGTGGCAGATTTCCAAAGGGGTTCCTTCACTTCAATAAGGTATGGGCACATTCTTCTTATGAGTATGATTGGTGTATGTTTTTCTGAAATAAGTTTGGAGTGAAAAGGGATTCTACTAGGTTTCCTTTGGTTGGGTGTAAATCCTATTTTCTGGTTTGTTGAAGACTACTTATGCATTGTTATCATTGATGAGAGTTTTGGTGAATGCATAATTCTGGTTTGAGATAGTGGAAGCATTGTGCACTAGGGTTTATGATTGTGAGTCTTGCTACTTGCTTTGAGTTGGTGAAACCCTTAGTTGGTTGTTTTGATATTGATGGATGAGTGCTTCCATAGTGGTTGTGTTGATCAAGTTAATGCTTTACTTGATACATGATATTGGGCTTACTCCATTGAGTTGATTTGAACAAGTTATTCTATGCATTTGGTGATATTGTGTTGGTGGCTGTTTTGTTCAAATATCTTTGGAGGGAAAAGGATTTCTACTTGTTTCCTTTTCTTGTGATGATTGGTTGAATACTTCAAGGTTAATGTTGAGTTGAATGATGTTTGGTTAAACCTTGTCTTTGAGCATTGTTGTTGAAGCCCTAATTGGTTGAGAAAAGATATTGGTTGTTGGAAAGAACATGAGTATCATTGTTATATGAGATATTGCATGGTTGGCAATTGTTGGGTTGTGTTTCATGTTCTTGAGAAAAGCATACTACATCTATCTTATTCTTTTGAGATTTGAGATTGAGTTGAGTTTGAGATTGGGAGTTAAGTATAGAACATATTGAGTCTCTAACAATTGGGTGAGTCTCTAACAATTCTCTTTATGCTTCTATGAAGTGGATGAATCACATTGGGTCTCTAACCATTCTCTTTGTGGGTTCATGCCAAGCAAGTGTTCTTGATGAGGACTTGTGAAGTTGAGGTTGATAGTTCTATCAGAGAACTTGAGGACAGAGGTGCATTGGTTCTATGAGAAGAACCTGAGGACAGATTTGTGCCAAACCGAAGGACTGTGTTTGGTGCTGATCAAAGATAGAGGACGAGGACATTTGTGCTAGACCGAAGGACTGTGTTTAGTGCAAATTCGAGGACCAAATTTGAGGTGATAGAGTTGAGAATAGAGGTCTCCAGCCAGAGCAGGGAAGACAAGTGTCTTCTATGGATAGAGTTCCATTTGCTAAGGGCAGCGGAGGCAGAGGTCTTCTAGAGGATCACCAGCCAGAGCAGAGCTAGGGGATTGGTGTCTCCTGTGGGTCGGTGCCCATGAACTTGAGCTAGGGGATTGGTGTCTCCTGTGGGTCGGTGCCCACGAACTTCAGACAAGGGGATTGGTGTCTCCTGTGGGTCGGTGCCCACGAATTTTAGATTAGGGGATTGGCGTCTCCTGTGGGTCGGTGCCCACGAATTTGAGTTTAGGGGATTGGTGTCTCCTTTGGGTTGGTGCCCATAAACATTGTAATTGGGAAGGTTTCCCAAAGAACTTTGAGATAACTTTTAGTGAAAATTTTTGTGGACGTAGCCCAGGCTTTCTGGGTGAACCACGTTAAAATTGGTGTCTCTTTGTGGATGATCTTGTGCTTTGTTTTGGTATTGCTTTGGATATATTGCTTTACTATTTTGAAGTATAAAGGAAAAGTAAAAAGAGGTCTTATACTGTTCACCCCCCCTCTCAGTATAAGCTTGTGTTCATCACTAAATGTAGATGCTATTGATTGGGATCATGTTGATTCACCACTAGAGCCTAAATATTTATTCCCCAATCAAGAAATGTTGCAACCATTTCATTTTGTGCCAGGATGTGCACATGATGTCTATCATGTTGAGGGTGCTTCCGATGTGGAACCCATAAACCTAGCAGATGACATCCATTTGATCCCTATGCCTCATCAACTTGAGGAGGGATCTCATATGTCAGTAGAGGAAACCTTCAAAGTGGATATCAATGATGATCCCACCAATCCAAGGAAGGTTAAATTTGGAGAAACTTTAACTCCTGATGAGCATGCCAAACTCATCCCTCTACTGAGAGAGACCTGATCTCTTTGCTTGGAATTACAAGGATATGCCAGGTCTAGATCCAAAATTGGTTACACATAACCTTTCGCTAGATCTATCAAAGAAACCAGTTAAGAAAAAACTCAGGAAGATGCATCCAACGGTAGCCTTAATGGTGAAATATGAGCTACAAAATTTGTTGGATGTGGAATTTGTCATTTCCATCGACTATCCAAAATGGGTATCCAATATGGTGCATGTAGGAAAACCTGATGGAAGGATCCATATTTGTACATATTTTAGAGACCTCAATAAGGCAACACCAAAGGATTCATTTTCATTTTTGAACATAGATGCTCTCATAGACGCAACTACGGGTCATGAAATGCTCTCCTTAATGGATGGTTTTTCTAGTTACAATCAAATTTGGATTAAGCCCGAAGACCAGCATAAAACCGCATTCATAATGCCATGGGGGAAATTTTATTACAAAGTTATGCCATTCGGCCTTAAAAATTTTGGTGCTACATATCAGCGGGCTATGACATATATATTTCATGACTACATGCATAAAATATTAGAAGATTACATCGATGACTTATTGGCAAAGTCATTACTATGTGAAGAGCATGTTGAGGTCCTAAGAAAGGTCTTCGATCGCCTGATAGAGCATAATGTCAGGTTGAATCCTAAGAAGTGTGTATTTGGTGTCACTTCAGGAAAACTCTTAGGATTCATCATTTCAAAGTGAGGGATCAAAGTCGATCTAGCAAAGGTTAAGGCCATTTTAGAAATGCATCCTCCCTCAAACATCAAATAACTAAGGAGCCTTCAGGGCAAAGTAGCATCCATAAAGCGATTCATCACTCAATTATCAGATAAATATTGACCCATGAATTGACTACTACACAAGGGGGTCCCATTTAATTGGGATGAGGACTGTCAAGTAGCCTTTGTGGAGATCAAGCACTACTTGGCGACATCACCAGTACTAGCTCCACCAAAACTAGATATACCATTCTTGCTATATATATCGGTGACTGACTTTGCATTAGGGACCATGTTAGCCCAAAAGAATGCACAGGACAAAGAACAAGCCATATATTACATTAGCTAGACTTTGGTGAGTTACGAGCTAGGATATGCATACGTGGAAAAGTTGTGTTTAGTAGTAGTGTTCACTACAAAGAAATTATGACACTATATGCTAAGTCATATGACGTATGTTATATCAAAATAAAATCCTTTGCAATACATGATGAGTAAAATGTATCATAATATGCATACTATGAAGTGGATCATGCTATTGAAAAAATTTGATTTGGAATTCATTAGCCAAAAGTCCATCAAGGGATAAGTCATAGCTGATCAACTAGCTGAGGCACCACTAGAAAATAGTAGGCCTTTGACCATTGAACTTCCTGATGATGCAGTATTTGCATTATTAGAGGGTCCCAAACTCGAAGAACCAGACAACAAAGCCGATATGACCTTGTTCTTCGATGGTTCGAAGTGTGAGCAAGGGGGTGGTGTAGGAGTAGTGTTGTTCATGCCACAAGGTGCTCCTATGCCCTTGTCATTCAAGTTGGACTTTCCTTGCACTAACAATAATGTTGAATACGAAGCCCTGATTCTGGGCCTCCAAACAACTATTGCCATGAATATTAAAAGGTTAAATATCTTTGGCAACTCCCTTCTCATTGTAAACCAAGTGAAGGGGCTATTTCAATGTAGGTGTCTGGTCTTGAAGGCATATAAATATCTTGTTGATACATATCTAGCTAAATTGGAGTGGTATGACATCGAGGTAGTCCCTCATTCATCAAATAGATTCATAGACACCATGGCATCTTTGGGATCCTTAATCCCTCATAATCCATCTACCGATTTTACCACTATCCACGTCAAAACGTTGTCACACTCTATTGTGCAGCGTGAAGCTATGGATAACAAAGAGTCCATCAACATGATTCATGTAGAACCAACTCATGAATGGTTCTACAGAGCAAGAGACTTTCTTAAGAGAGTACCTTGGGGGTCATTAATCTCACAAGGTCTAACGGGGAATGTTACTACCATTCACCATAAGGTTATTTCCTAGTCTGCATTTGTGAATGTTGAACCACAGGGGGAACATGTTGTCTTATCAGTCAAAGCTGAAGCCTATCAGAGCTGGATGTCACAAATCCATGAATTCTTAAAACTTGGTGTAATACCCTAGGGATTGTCGCATGTCGCAATATGCACATTTAAATAGAAAGTGACAAAGTATGTCTTGTTAGGAGATATTTTGTATCATCAAAGCTACGATGGAGTTCTCCTTCGTTGCCTTGAGCCCCAAGAATCAGCTTGGGTGATTTCACAAGCTCATGATGGTACATGCGATGGCCATTTTAGTGGTATGGCTATCATCAAGTACATCCTTCGCATGGGCTATTATTGGCCTACTATGGATAAGGACTACAATGTGTATGTTAGGAAGTGCATCAAATGCCAGCATCATGCTAATCTTGCACACTTGCCATCATAGGCCTTACAACCCATTCAAGCGGCTTGGCCATTTGCTCAGTGGGGATTGGATCTTATCGATAAGATCTCTCCTCCATCATTGGGTTGACATACATTTATCATTATGGCTACTGAGTACTTTACAAAGTGGGTGGAAGCCATTCCCTTAACAACGACAACTGGAGTGCATATTTCTGAGTTCATACTCACCAATATCATTAGTCATTTTGGGATACCATCCAAGATTATTTTGGATAATGGAACTTCATTTAAGAACAAAACTGTGAGAGCTTTGACATCCAAGTATAGGATCAAGCACAGTTTTGCAACTCCATATTATCCACAGGCAAACGGGCAAGCTGAGGCCTCCAATAAGATGGTGATATCCATCTTGAAAAATATGGTACAAGAGCACCACAAATATTGGCACACCCAACTACCACTTGCATTATGGGCTTATAGGACTAGCATTCGGACACCCACTGGGGTAACTCTATTTTCACTAGTATATGGTGTTGAGGCCGTTATGCCCCTAGAGTTGGAAATTCCAATGTTGTGCATCACATTAAAAGAGTTCATCGATGATGAAACCGCATGGCAAGCTCACCTTGATCAATTGACACTACTTGATGAACGTCGCGTGAATGCCCTTGAGCATCTCCATGTTTATCAGGAGCGCTTAAAACGAGCTTATAATGACAAAGTCCATTTGAGAGACTTTGAGGTTGGTGATCTTGTGCTTAAAGAGAACCAATAGAACTTGAATTTACCGCCAAAACTATGAGATAAATTTGTGGCTAACTGGTTGGGTCCTTATATGATCTTTGAGAATATTGGACCTGGCACATATCACTTGACATCTTTGGAAGGAATTGAAGAGCCTGAACCTCTCAATATCCTTCATATTAAAGTGTTTTATGCCTAAACCATAAAAAGGCCCCAAAGGCATCTGTAAGCCCTTTGGTCAAATTCAAAAAGGCCCCAAAGGCATCTGTAAGCCCTTTGGTCAAGTTCAAAAAGGCTCCAAAGGCATCTGTAAGCCCTTTGGTCAATTTCAAAAAGGCTCCAAAGGCATCTGTAACCCCTTTGGTCAAAGCAAAAGGCTCCAATGGTTTTTAAAATCCCTTGGTCAAAATTTAAAATCCATAAAAATATAAAGTAATAAAATCCAAAAATATTTGCATCATTGCATTTCATTCAAAATACATTGCATTTCATTTGCATCATGCATTTCATTTGATGTCATTGTATTGCATTAGGCATTTCCATCCGTCACACTTGCATTAGGAGAGGTTATGTTTACAATCTGATAAATGACACCATGTTTGTGTTTCAAGCATGCATCTATGCATTACTATTATCATATGTCACCCTTGTGAGTAAATGTGTTTTTCAACACAATCATGTTGCTATGAAGAATATACTAGGGCTTTTCGATCATTCAACCATACCTAGTGGTCATCTCATGAGTTTAGTGGAAATCTTACTTTGCTTTTGAGGATGAGGTCTAGTTTTGATAGCACTTAGCATATCAAGATCCTATCACTAATCAAACACATTTAAAAAATCCTACTTAGGGTAAGGAAGGATGAACACTACAAAAGTGGTCTGGGTCACCTTAGGCGAAAGGTTTTGTTACTTGCTTATCTTGTGAGGAGCAATGGTCTAGGGTAGTGGTTATTGGTAAAAGGACAAGCATTCCCCCCTACCCAAATAAATCCCTTGCTTACAAATGAAGGAGAAAATATCCCAGGGTGATATCCCATATTAACATCAAATTTTGATATCCCAAATTGATATCTCAAAGTCAAATCCTAAGAAAATCAAATCAAGTTCAAATTATATCCCAACATTCATATCAAAATTTAAATCCCTTGCTCAAAGAAAAGAAAATTAAAAAAGACAAAAATAAAATACAAAATAAATAGTGATTATTGTCGCTAAAAGAGAAAATAAATAGTGATTTTTGTCACTATATATGAGCAAGTATCCCAATAAATTGAAGAAAATAAGGGGGGATCTTGAATCCTTGGAATGATCATTACTTGAAAGCCATAGAGTGATCCTCAATGATAGCAATGGGCTGAAAGAATCCTGCCTATCATTGAAGGGGTAGTTCTACGCAATTTACGAGTGGGCTAGCTTGAGGTGGCCTAGATTGCCTAGTGGTCTAGTCTGACTGAGTCCAAACCTAGGATCGGATAGACATTTGAGGATCCCTAATACAACAATGGGCTGAAAGAATCCCGCCTGACATTGGGGTATGCTTATGCCTTATCTAATATATTCATTTGCACACACAGGGGTAATGAATAGCTTGGTCATTCAGAGTGAAATATTTATTTTTCAAAAGTCTAGTATAGTAAGTATGCAACTTTTGATAAGTCAACTAGGGTGTTTGAGTTTCATGGAAAGCCTCAAAAATTCCCAAATAGCAACAACCAATTTTTAAATGCAATCATCAAATATCAAATTTCATTTATGAGAGTTTGTTTATTAGAACTATTTGTGATATATGTTAGATACCGGATGGATGTCAGAAATGATATTTAAATGACCACTGACTATGTTATGCATACTCTTTTAATTAACAAAATCTTATAAATAGAAGCAATACATTATTGCAGCTCACACATGAGTGTCAAATCAATAAATTTTCATAACAAAATATAGCAATTATCATGCATGATTGTTATACATTCTGTGGTGTCATCCATTAGATTGTTAAACTCATATCACATTCATACATTATGTTTTAAGTGATTAAAGCATACATGTCCATTTACAATAAATCTATATCATCGAAAATATGCAATACAAACATGGCATGAATCATGTCATAAACAACATAAATTAAATGCATACAAGTATTGTATATCAAACCTACATTTAAACATCAAATATTGCATTTATATACATCCATCATAAGTAGTCCATCTACACATGTATATCATTGCATCTAAATCATACATCCATCATATAGCTAGTGCATGTCATCCATACATCACATCATATAGCATTAAATCAACATAACATATAAGCATTGCATCCATATGCATCTCATAAAACATAAACAATAAAACATATAAAATCTACACATATAATGAGTCTCAAATGATAGATATATATATGTGTATGTGTGTGTGTACAAAAAATAATAATGTGCAGTACATCGGCATGGTCAAAAATACCCGTAGGCTACATATGTGTAGGTCCTCGACCTTACACTAAAAAATGGTACAATAGCATCTCTAGAGATCAGTACTAAGTAGGGTCTGTGCCCCTAGTCTATGAGGGACTACCATTGCCTCCACCCTCCCTATGGGTCCTCTATGAGCTGGCACCAGAAGTCCTCTCTGATCTATGAGTCCTATGGCTAGAGCTATTTGATGATTACCCTGTCTCCCTGGTCCTGGTCCTGCTCTGGTGTGACCCTGTAGTAGTGGTCCTCTCTAGAACCTGCCCACCTAGCAACCTGATAACACCCTCCAACTAGGTGTTGCAAGCTACATCTATTGTATTCTTATCATTACCCTTCTCCATGAGGGTACGTAGCCTCCTAATATCTACCATCGAGTACAAACCCACTAGCACTAGATAATATGGTACTGTGGGAGGTGTCATAATAGCCTGTTTAGATGAGGGATCCACCCTCATCGCCCTGAGTAGGTCTCATTCAGAAATAGCTACATCTAGCTTCACTTGTAAAAGATCACTCTAGCCAATGATCTTCTCAATCTCAATGTTTTTTGTAGCCACCCATGCCTAGAAAGCTACCCTCTCCTCCTTGTAGCCACACCACTGGCTCTGGCCATGAGATAGCTTCACCTCTAGAGTGGCAATACTAGTGTCCCTATGTAGGAGCTGGGTGTGAAGTCTCCCAATCTGAGGCTGGAGGTCGGTAACCTGTGCCCTCAACTATCCAACCTCACTATCAGGAGGTGCCTCACCCTCCTCGGATGCCTCCTCCTCTACCTCTGCCTATGGGACCTCCTCTATAGCGGCCCCTACACCCCATGAACCCTCGGTCCTCTAACGGACCCTACGTCCATGAGATTCTAGCTCTAAGCCCTCTATACCCTTTGTTTTGAAGTCGTCCACTGGTCAACCTAGAGGTCCTTGAGTAGGTCTTGCTCAGTAGTAGCTACATATAGCTTCACCTACAAAATATCATGCTAGTCAATGATCTTCGCAATTTTGGTGTTTACTATAGCCACCTATGCTTGAAAAGCTACCCTCTCCTCCTTGTATCAACACCATTGGATCTAGCTATGAGATAGCTTCACCTCTAGAGTGGCAATACTAGTGTCCCTATGTAGGAGCTGGGTGCAAAGTCTCTCAATTTGAGTCTAGAGGTCAGCAATATGTACCCTCAATACTAGTTTCACCCTCCTTGAATGCTTCCTTCTCTACCTCTACCTATGGACCCTCCTCTATAGTGGCCCTTGTGCCCCATGCACCCTCGATCCTATAACGGACCCTACATCCATGAGAGTCTACATTTGAGCCCTCTGTGCCCTTTGCTACAAAGTCATCCACTAGTCAGCCTAGATTTACCTCTCCGTACCATTGTAGGCTAGTACACCATGTATCATAGCAATAGTGCCTACATCCGCCAGGTCCAACTCCTAAAATTTATCATCATCATCCCCAAATGGAGGTACTTGGGGCTAGGTTAGGTCCCTCTCTAGGACCAAGCACCTATAAATAGTTGGCATCTCTAGGACATCTTTTTGAATCCTAAACTACCTCAATACATGTGATAAGTAATGATACTCGCATATATCAGTATTACAACCAATAATCCTCTTATCTCTACATTCCTAGTGTAGGTATCTATCTGCCTCTAGCCAGGCTGAGCAGCTCATGTATGGTCATCACTCTATCTACTCAGGGTAGAGCTATGCAAATCGAGAGATGTAATGGTCTAGGTCTCCTACATGAGACCTACTCTTGAAGCCCTCCTGCTCCCAAGGCCAATAGGCTACATAACACTGATAATACTCAATGATAGTAGTGATCCCCAAAGGAAAATATATGGTGTGCTATATCAAGATATGCTTCCAGCTCTAGATATGTAGAAGCATACTATAAATGATGCCCACTCTACTATGGTGCATAATCTGGTACATCTTGTGATAGAGCTATGCTAGGACACTCCCCCGTGCTAGAATGAGAGGCCACATAGTCAAGCTAAGCATAACATCCCTGGTCCTAGCTAGGAGGTTCTAGGGGAACCTCATTCCTGATGATTCTGGGAGGACTATCTAGATGATCAAGTGCATGAATACAACCTCCCACTATGAGAAGAATCTAATCTGATGCCAATACTTGATGTGGATGCCTCTGTGATCAATGGGGCCCTGAGCCATGATGCTTCATCTACCAAATATCACATCAAATATGGCCTTCTTATCCATGGTAGGAGAGGAGGTTATGGGATCACCATTAATAGGTAGGCAGAAGATGTGATAGACATCCTCCAGAGTCACAGTTATTTCACCCATCGATAGGTGAAATGTATTGGTCCGTGCATCTTAGCAATGGGCCAATGCAGTCATGTATGCCTTATATGATCTGATGGTGAGGAGGTCCAATACATATCCAAATCCTAGAGCAATGAACTACTCCCACTCCTCGTCAGTGAGAGTGCAGCATAAGTTTTTAAAGAGATCAATCTCCCTCGCTCTAGTCATCAAGGACTGAGTGAAATTAATCAAATAAATAAATAAATAAAAACTCATAAAAATACAAAAACATGCATAAACATGATCAAAAATTCAAAAAAAATAAAAAAACACTTAAAAATACAATAAATGGCATCAATTATCCAAAAAATTAAAAAAAATTAAAAGAAATTGAAAATTATTCTAAGTTTTTTGAACCACAGGTCAAAATCACGATTGACATGGTGGTCAAAAAAATGATCATTGGGATTTAAATCCCACCATGGATGATAACTGTGGTCCCCAATCTGCCAATTGGGATTTGTGTCTACCAGCCATAGTTAAGGAATATGATCTTTTTAGGGTCATTTCCTTCCCCAAATAATCCCAAAAATAAAAAACCCTCCCCTTAACCTAACCTATGCTAAACCTAACTAGGGTGAGGTTCATTACCGATAGTTTAATGTGGTTCATTTAACCCATTACTTAGTGTGGTTAATTTTAATCCGGTAATTTGCTTGCATGGTCTTGGTTTTCGAGTTACCTTGATGGCATCGGCTCCTCCACTGGTCGAAGTCTCCGGTTGGTCAGCCATCTGGATGGGTGTGAAGTAAGCAGGTCAAATTTACGATAGTGTTCCATGTCAAAATTCACTTTTTATATCTCAGAGCTCTCAGTTTTATTGTTATTTTTAGGTAAATAATGAAATTTTTCAAAGGGGAAAACCTTATATATTTTTCGAATTTGGTTTCACCCATGTCTGACAACCATGGTCCCCGAATTAGGGTTTTTCGCCTGTAGATCTAAGTCATAGTCAAGGAAATTGAAATTTTTCACCACTTCTGACAGATGCAGTAACCAAACCGTAATAAATAATTTCAATTCCCATCATGGAAAGTTATAAAATGCTAATTTAAAAATACCAACAAAGACCAGCCAATTCAAAAATTCACAAAATAACAAAAAAATCAAATAAATCAAAAGCCAAATGCACCTTGTATCTAGTTATTTACCCTATACACTTGGTGGTTGCAATGACTTGTGATCCATGCAATCCGACAAGATGAGTAAATTACCATAAGGATATTTAGGGAAAATTAGTCATTGCTAAATTGATATGCTTCATTTCAATCCCTAAGAAGGCCTACACAAATAGACTGCTCCATGGGAATGAAGTATTCATGTCCATTATCCTATGACATTTTTAGCAAATCATCGAACAATATGATTCAACACATGCCTAATTGGAATTTTCATCATTTTGATTCCCTAAGAAGGCCTTCATGGCTGGACTACTCCATGGGATAGAAATATACAATTATCCTTAACAATTGCAATCATAGCTGATTAATTATTACCAAGTATTCAAATTCTAAATCTTTAAATTTTTTCAAGGCCATTCATAGTGGTCAAGCGACTCATCACTTCATTTAATGTCATTACCCTCAATGACACCTCGCTTGAGGGGGTAGTCATAATATCAAATCATAATAAAAATCAACAGAATATCCCTTGATCATATATCCCTTGATCTTGTCAAAATTATGTTCGTCCTTATGAATCATTGCTAACTACTATCATAAGCTTACCCTTTTGTTGGGGCAAATAGCATATATGAAAGTTAGTTTGTAGCTCTCCTCCTTTCGATTATATAGTCCTAATTCCTATTGTAACACCAAAGCTACCAAAATTCTTGATGACGAGTGCAAACCCTTTCAAATTTAATCCTTCCATCCAGTTGGAAGCAATGATTTGAGGATGCACGTCCTTTTGTTGGACCTGGGGCATCTAATGTTGATCAAACTAATGATCATCATCCAACCTATGACATCATTTTAGGAGGTCTAGTTTTGCTTAGTGTTGTTCAAAATCATAACGCATATCAAAAAGGGTATTTGTACACACCTAAAATACATTATGTCAAGGCGACTACTCATATGGGACATGCTACAAGACCATATGGAAGACCTTGGATAGATTCCAAGGTATAGCAATGGTTTTTACCACTCATTTAGGTACCTTTGCCTAGTCAGTGCTAACCGCTACTGACACCCGCAGTTAGCAGAGCTGACCATGCTTGTCAGCCATGGTCAGGCCTCAAAGTTAGTTGGTCTTTGACCAATTCAAAGTTAGTTCAAATGGCAAATTGGTTGTTTATTAGAGTGATTTGAGTTAGGAAGGTTCCAGATCCTTCCATCCAACAAGCTCAACCACCCAATCTTGTTCTTGGCTTCCTCATGAAGCCACCCCTAGTCCTAGGCCATTGCTATATAATCCCCATTAAAATCAAAAAAATATATAGAGAAGCTTTCAATTTAACACAGTGAAGCCCTATAAAATTGCATACTCATTTACGTGCATTGAGATGAACACTTTTGCTATCCAATTGGAAATCACATTGCCATGGAGAGCCTAGGATGTTAGGAGAGCCAAGAAATTCTAATTCATGCAATGCGTGCACATACTAAGCAATTCAACCACCAAATCTATCAAAGGACACATTTGTGACCCTTGACCATCAATTCCTCAAGGATAATTGAAGATTGGACAGAAAATTATGAGGGAAAGAACATTTCAAGCTCAGCTATGACTATCAACCACGGTGGACAGTGCTCATCATGAATTAGACTTGTGGTCAGGTTGTCATCTTCAGTTTCCTTATTTTCTAGTTGTAGTATTTGTTTAATTACATTATAATAGTTATATTTCATTATAATTAGCTTTATTAGAGATTTTTACCGATGCAATTAGGAGTTTATAGTCATTTTACTTCACTTTTACAATTATGGCACTAATGCATCTTTTCATGCTTCCATGCTTTCAATTTCACAATTAAGCCACTAGATAGATAAATTTTCTTTAGTTTACATGTTTTGTAGCAATATTTACATGTTTTACATAGTCCTATAATCTTTCTTGCACTTTCTTGATTATTGCTAATCATGACATATTTTTGTGCAAATACCCTTTAAAAGCCTCATCAAGAGAGGCCTCCTTTGTTTCTAATTGCTTCTTGTTGTTTATTGCATGTAGGATCAATAGGGTTTTGAGATGCAAGGTGACAAATGCCTCTAATCATGGAGAAGAAGGTCATCAACACCTTGGAGTAGTTCGTGTCCATTTAGAAAGTTTACGTATTGCACCTACCCCGTTGGGGATATCAAATTGTATTAATTGTATCAACATTTGGGTGACCCTAAGAGGGGTATGATTGTAACTGATATTCATTTCAATATTAGTAAAATAAATATTAACTTTCTTGTCATATGCAATATTTTCTTCCATTTCATTTTTTAATGATTTATTTCATTTAATGTATCACTAGGTGCATGCTTTCTAGGTTGGTACAAGACTTAGTTGCTCTTACAAGGGGTTTTTCCTCATCATGCTAAATATTCCTAATGATATTAGTCACATTCTCATGGGTGGTCCTTAGTTTTTCAATCATTGTAGCCTCTTCATCAAAATGTGGGACACTGACTTCAATCTGAAAATCCAAAGCATCAACTTGGTGCCCATCAAGGTGAGGCTCCTAGATCTTTCGATTCAATTTTGAGAAGGAATCCTAAGGAGCATTGACCAGTCAATAGGGGATCTCATTAATTTTGATTTAACTTCTAAGGCCCAATCCAGAATGACTTATGCTTATTTCTAAGTCAATGCTAACTTGGAATCAAAACTTTCTACTTTTATTGACCTCATGTTAGGCTCCTATCTCTAGAAATAGGCTATTGAATATGAAAATAATTCAACCTACTATATTTAGTTCTAGAAGCAAGGCCACCTAAGAGCTCAATGCCCTATTTTGAAAATAGAACCCAAGAAGGATTGCTTTAGACAAAAAAATCTTCAAGAAGGATGTCAACCAGTAATTGGTAAGTCTACTGGTATTGATGAATCCAATCAGGATGAAGCAACACCCTTGAATGGTGAGGATCTTATCTCCTAGGTAGACATTCCTATCCTTGAGAAGGTATGCTCTCTTTTCACTAACCCTAATCCTTTCAATGCCTTATATGAGTCTCAATGTGATGATTCTACTCCTTTGGATTCAATTTTCACCAATATTCCTCAAGATGTATCCTTGGGAACCCATGTTATTGAAGATATTGGCCTTTCGATCAATCCCATTAAGAACCTAGGGAAAGAAAATATTGCTCTCCAAAGCAATCCTTGTCCTCGTCTCAATACTATTCCTCAATCACCTTCTAGGTCTAGACCTTTCTTTCCCCTATTTCCTCTTACCTTGATCAAGTCTTATCCCCCTCTAGAATAATCAAGTCCCCTATCCTTGAGACTCTTCCAATCCCCCAATATCCCATACTTGAAGTCAAAAAAAGATCTTTGTTGATGTTGGCATTGATAAAAAGAAGTAAATATCCTCCTTTCAAGATAAAATAAGAAAAGAGATAGAGGATGCTATTGCAAATGGTATCTAAACCACTCTCCTAATGTCCCTATATGACTTATCAAAGAAGAATATCTCCAAAAAATATGGAAAAAGACCCAAAATTCTCCAATCTCAAGAAAAAGGGGGGAAGAAATCATCATCTAAAATTCATAAATGAATATCCTCTCATGGAATGTGAGAGATCTCAATGGATTCACTAAACATTGGGTAGTGTCATCCATGAGAAAATGTCATAATCCCAACATCATTCTCCTTCAAGAAACCAAGGTTGATTCAACTAATACAAATAATTTTATTAAAATATTATGGAATCATTGTGAATTTATTGTCAGTATAGCCTATGGTTCATTCAAAGGCCTCTTGTGTCTGTGGGATCCTACAAATTTTGAAGGTAAACTTCTATCTTCATTTGATAAAGTCATCAACATTATGTTTTTCTATAAATGCACTAAATTCCGATGGGTGATATCCAACATCTATGCTTCCAAAAACCCTATTGATCATCTTTCTTTCTAGAACTCCCTCACTCAAATGATAATACCTTTCTCTAATGAAGCCTATTTTATGGCAGGTGATTTAAAAAACCCTCTCTATCCTGCTGACAAGATCGAAGAGAACCCCATAGCCCCTAAGTGTGATGATGATTTCACAAATTCTATCAATGAAAATTAGCTTATAGATATAGAACTTAAAGGGATCAATTTCACATGGACCAATAGGAGAGTTGGGGACCATATTATCCAGTTAAGGTTGGATAAAGTCTTCATATTCAAATAATCCATTCCTCTCCTAGGTGATGTGTCTCTGTACTCCATTCCCAATATCACTTTAGATCATAATCCTTTGATATTTGAAGGCCTTATAATTTCCTCCTGTTGAGTGGTATTTTCACCCAATTGTGAAAGTACACTCTCCCTTAGGATTTGGGTTCCAAATCCCCTCTTGCAAAGAAGTTAAACAAACAACTTCTCCAAGGTCTTCGCTATATTAGCATTTGCATGTGTATTAGTAATCTCAAATAAAGATATTCCCTTTAAATGCTTGAAACGCCGTAGTGATTGCGAGTAACTGTAAACAAGGGGCAATGTTGGTTTATTTTACCATGAAACTTTAGTGATTGTTCATTGAACCAAAATAAAGCAAATGTGAGTTGGCCCTCATATGACCACGATGTAGTGCCTTAATTCATTTTATCTTGAGAGTTTTAAGGTAGACTTTATCTTCTCTATTAATTCTGAGAATGGTTTCTTTTCATGAAGATAAAGATAGCTTTCAATATGATCGATAAACTATCCCTCTTTGGTGAAATAGATTTTCACAAAGAGGTAATAATTTATGGCCTTGAATAAAGGGCTTTAAATGTCACTTTAACTTATCCCTCTTAAATGAAATCAAATTTTCATCAAGATGAACAATTAAGTGCTTTGAGAAAAAAACCTTCAATGTAATACTCAAATTACCCCTCTTTTGTAAAATTAGAATTTTTATGAAGAAAGGCTAATTTTAGGCTCAAAATGGAAATTTGTGAAAATGCCATAAAACATAACTCCTTCAATGAAATTGGAATTTCCATGAAGGGAATGTCATCATAGGTTCATGAGTGCAAAACAAAACTGAAAAAATGAAATTTGACCTTAAAATGAAAATTTTCTATTTTCGGATTTTTTTAAAATCTGCAATAAAACAGCAACTTCGGTGAATTTTTAAAAATACTAAACAACTCCGAAAATGAAATTTCAAAGTGCGTATTGGAAGAATGATAGGTGCTCTACATAATGGTGTAATTATTTTTTTGATTCTGAAATTTTTTACTGTTTATTTTAATGCCTAAAAATAAGAAAAAAAATTCTGAAATTAAAATTTTGAAAAACAGAAAATTAAAAATTTGTATCAAAATAATCGCTGAAAATGCAGCAATGCAAAAAGCTCCTTCAGTTTGATAGCACCCCATCCTACAAAACCGAATATGTGAGAGTTTCGTACATGCAACCTAGCCTATTTGACCTGCAAAACAAACACAATCAAAGTAAACTAAGTGCTGGCTCCTAGGGTTTAAAATAATTTCCAGATTGCAGACATTCACATGAAATAACCCAAAACAATGGCATGAATTTCATTTACAAATCTGAAATCTGAAAGGAGGAACATAGAACAGTTAAAATGAAGCATGCAGAAAATTTCTCATCCTTTCTTGCTAACAAGGCCTGAAATTTCTGAAGAGAAGCTGTAGCATTGAAATTATATTTCAAGTTTTACATATCAAAATATGCCGCATTTGGCCATGCCCCAAAAATTCCAGCCCCCCTGATTTCTGTTTCAATGAGGTATTTTAAACTGCGAAAAAACTCTTCACTTTCCCTTTTCGTTGTTTGCTTCATTCTTCCTGATTTCAATATGCAACCCTTCATTTTCACCTTCCAATGCCTCTACGAATACATCACTCTTATTTTGTCTTACATGCATTCCTTACCATCCGTTTGACCAATAAGTAATGGTTTGCCAAAATAAAAACCCTTTATCCTATTATTTCAATATCTTTGAATGTGCATAGAAACGACCCTCCTCTGCCTTGATTATTTTAAAATCCATAATGCCTAAAGGTCTTATCATATGGCCACTTGTCTTTTTATTTAAATAATTTAATATCATTAAAACTTATAAGCCATCTCCCTTTCAAAATTGATGCTACTATGTCCACTACGCAAAAATGAAACAATATTTCATTTTCTGCATTGTCTATTGCATCACCAAAGATTTCACTTCTACTAGTGTCCATCGGATGTTTGTACACCTTGTTGCCCTATTTCCATATTGGGATTTTGTTCCATTTTATTACCTCTTCTTTTGACAGTTACATGGCCTGCGTGGTGGCTGCTCATCACTACCTGTGATGTCATGTTCTGGTTTTGTTCGCAGTCTAACCCACTTGCACATTGCCTCATAAACCCGAGAGTCATCATGAATTTTTTGAAGACCCCTCAAACATCTGATTTCAATAAACGCCCACCTCATTTAGTACATCTACTTCTGATCAATAATTTCAAAGCTTGACTCTGTTTTATCAAATCAGAATGCATCCGCCTGGTGTGTCATTAACGCCCGCATTAAATTCTTCAAAATCGATGCTCCCACATCGACATCTGGTGCCTTGAACAACACCATCGTGTAATTTTAAAATATTGCCACCTTCGTCTTTGTATTGCTTGGCCACCATTCTGTAGTTGGTGCCACGTGGGTCCACTGCGGAGCTGGCCCGCCTTGGCCATGTTGTCATTTTCACCCCTCCGGTCTTCTCACTGTTCATCCCCATCGTGGCGTCGGTGTCGCCCCCGGTGATACAAAGGTCCATCATCCACCGCTCTCCAAGCCGTATAACCACCTGCACAAACGAGTGCTCCATAAATGTCATCAGGTTCATGGTGCCCTTGCCCCTTGTACCTGTGCGTGTAGCCAATTTCATCTATTTCATCATTGGGTCAAGTAAGTTCTCAGTGTGGGCTTCATAGATTCTTCCATCCGTAAGCCACTGATGGTCATCCAACCTTGCTTACTAGCCTTCGCATCACTACTGGTGGGGTCCTCCATCCACGACGATGCTTGGTCGGACAACCTGCAAAACACAAAAAAAAACATATATTAAAAACATTATGCTTTAACCCCTTTTATTATTATATATTTTATTTTTTTATTATTTTTTCTTTATTGAGTAAATACTTCTTATACATATACATGTTCGTCGTGGGCTTGAACTTCCTTTTCATTTTAAACATTCATATGTATAAAAGCTTACTTGAAACACTCAAATGAAGACAACATAAAATGCAACCATCACAAAAAAAAAAACAAAAGCTAACAGCAAAACATTAGCAATAATATTGCTAACACAACAAAATGACATTAAAAATCGTCAACAACAACTTGCCGATAAAAAATTGTCGACAAGAAAAAGTCGTCGATAATAAAATATCGTCGGCAAGAAAAAGTTGTCGACAATAAAATATCGTCGACAAGAAAAAGTCATCGACAATAAAATATCATCGACAAGAAAAATTCATTGACAACAACTAATGATAAATGCAAATTCATAACAAGCCAAGCATTAGACATTTGAAACCAACATGCAAACACCCAAATACCAAAAATAAAAAGGTGGGTCCCCAATTTTGGGGTGTGTTGTGGATCAACCACAACAAATGGCGACTCTATTGGGAAATGCTCCTGAGCATTTTGGTGAGAACCCAACCTGGAAATATACAAACTTGGAAACCCGCATTAGCACATGAGAAATATAAACAAATGCCCATAGATCAGAAATACATGAAACATCAGAATCACTAAGTATCAGCTCGATGTGTGCAATGTGTTTTCATTCCCTATCGCTTGAACTTGATCAACATTCCATTGTCAGTTTCACTTATGATTTGTATGCAAGGCTATGAATGATTTGTGCAGGATTTGATGCATGATGAAGATGCTAGAGATATAACAACCTGCTTTACAAAGGCTCAAACCTTCTAATATCATGAACAAACATATTAAAGATGTCAAACCCTCTTAGGACCAAATATATGTCTACTGAATTAATTTACTAGATCCCAAAGTTGGTTATGTGTCACTACCATCTTGAACCCATGTGCAAGTGTAAGTGAAATCGGAACTTTGGGGAATAGGATTCCCAACCTAAGCGAGATGGGAATTTAACCCTATCCTTACTATTCTGATTTGGAGTTCATTACCTCATCTTGAACAAAATGATTTAACCTGTTATGGATGAAATGGTCAAGCTAGTCTATCCATATGAGCAATCAGTGGTCTTGCTTTTAGACAAGACATGTTGCCACGCATGAGCATACTTAACCCCATAATCCATGACTTGGCTTCATTCATTCTTTTCTCTCTTTATTTCTTGGACCTTTGGGATGACTACCCATCCTTGCCAGGGACATGTAGTACGATCCTTCCAATCCAATATTAAGATGAAATGGGAAATATTAGTTTTAATTTTATTGCTTGGACCTTTGGGATGACTACCCATCCTTTGCAGAGGACATGTAGTACGATCCTTCCAATCCAAGCTTTATGATGAAATGGGAAAAATGGAAGCTTTGGGGAATCGGATTCTCAACCTAAGCGAGATGAGAATTAAGTCCTATCCTTACTACTCCATGTAGGTCAAACCAGAGCTTTGGGGAGTTGGATCCTCAACCTAAGTTCGATGAGGATTTAACCCTATCCTTACTACTCTGGTTTTAGGCTTTAAGCTTTATGGGAGTGGTAAAAACCACTGTTTTAAGGATTATGTTGCATGATAGGACAAACATGAAATATTCTTTTCACCTCACCTTTTCATCCAAGTATGGTTTTGACCATTTTGCTCAAGATTCTTTTTAATGTGCATGGAATGTGCTTGGTTCAAGATAGCTTGGGCAGCAGTTCCCAACCTTAGGATCCTTTTAATATATGTTATGTAATAATCCTAAGAGGATTCAACACCTTCTCAATAATTGCCCATGGAATGAAAATGTAACTGAGATGACATGTATATGCAATGTGGAATATGACATGAGATATGAATGCACTGCTTCTTTTGGAATATATCATCTATTTTACCATAATGTGCAAAACTGACAACTTCATGCATCACAAGATTCAAACGATATTATTTAAATGTTTGTGTTACTTGTGGAGCTTTCTACAACACAATTCCAATGTTTCATATTCTCCTGATTTTAGGCATAAGTTGACATCTCAAATTTTCTTCTTCTTTTTTTTTTTATCAAAACAAACTAAACATGTCAAATGAAATCAAACACACAACTTAAATCCTAATCCAAATAGCAATCCCAAAATGAAACTTGAAAACACAAACCCAAACCAAAACCAAAATCTATATACAATATAGTACAAGATGATGCCAAGCTTGGACTATTACTTTCCTGGATCCCAAACATGATTAGAACATTTCAAAAGACATATGTCACAATACACATGCCAAATGTTGTAGGAATCCAACAACAATAAGATCAAACCAAGCAATGCAACAAATTTCAACTTGCCATGCTCACCATACCAATTTGATTTAGTTCTATTAGCAACATCATAGGTGAGATTCAAATCAAATTGATTAGACAATGGTTGGTATTCAATTTTATTTTGTCTATTCTTTAAAGTGCAAGTTTCATCATTCCATTCATGATTTAGAAGTAGGCTTTCCTTTTCAAATGTGAGATATTGCAAACAAGAGCCTATTTCTAAAAGTCTTGAATTCAAATTATTTTTCGAGATTTTAAAACAATCAAAATCAATCAAAACTTGACAAACATCACCAAGATTTGACATTTCATCATTAATGACATTAGCATCCAAAGGGACATCATGTAATCCATCACTTGAAATTTTTGTAGCTATCACCAAAGGTAAAGATTTCACCTTGTCACCCATACTCAACCCATCATGATTAGAATTTACCACAACTTGATGAGTGTTAGTAGCTTTTTCTTTTTCTTCATTGTCTTCTTCATCATCCAACACCTGTTCAAAAACACCAAAGTTAGGCACCCAATCAAACATGCGTCCATATTTTTCAAAACAAGAGCCTAATTTTTCAAGATATGTGTCGCGTGACACCTTTCCACGATCAATGGCTTGAGTTGCCTCAAAATCCATATTTTCATTAGGATCATCAATAGTATCAAACCCACACCACTTAGGTTTTGTAATTTCATCATTTTGAGATGGCATAGACATTGTAGAAACAATAGGTGGATCAAGATTTTCGATTTCTTGCCCCTCAAGGGGAACAAAAACAATTGATTCTCCTTCTTCATCCATGGTAGTAGAATCATTATCCTTCTCCAACCTTTGATGAGATTCCAACCCTTCTTCCAAAACATTCTCAGATTGTACAGGACTTGTAATATCCTCATGTGAAAGGGCAATTGTATTATCCTGCATATCAATAGGCACACAAATTTCATCAGAAGGTTTGGAGTGAGCATACTCTTCCCAAGAATCATAATGATCATCTTTCAAAATCAAATTGTGATGCTCAACTATTTCTTCATCATCTTTTAATTCATCAACATGTTTCTCATCAAATTTATCTTCACCTTCCTTAGATGGTTCAATTACTTCCAAAATTGGGTTATTGCTTGTATTCAAATTGATAAGGCTATCATAATCCACATGTGTAACCCATGATTCACGTTTAACATAATTTGGAAGGTGTGAATTTTCTTGGCCATCATTTTCAACAATGTCATCCAATATGTCATCCGAAACAGATTCATCCTCATAGAATTCATCTTTTGGTGGGTCAAGGGTTTCCAATCTGTCACATGTTTCAATACTAGTTGGATCTAGTACTCCTCCCTTGCCTAAAATCATATTCTTATGAAAATCATTAAAATTGATTTTAGAAACATCTTTTGAATCAAGATGAGTATTTTGAAGTTGATTCATACTTAAGAAAGATGGTTGATCTTGCATAGTAGGTTGAGGATTTTGAAATTGATTGAAGCTTGGGAATGATTGTTGATTCTGAAATTGATTCACACTTGAACTTGGTTGAGGTGGATAAATCATTGGGTGGGTAAAGGAGGTATTAAATGATTGAAGATTACATGATCCAAAACCCACACCATAATTTTGACAACTCAATTGTTGCTCAATTGCCATTGCTTGAGTATAGGCTTGTGACAAAGATGTGATTTGAGGCATCCCTCGCAAATATGTGGAAATGAGTGGGTCAAGAGCATTTACATATATTTGGAGAGCCATTTCTTCTTGAAGAGCATAAAATGTCACTAATTGAGCATATAATCCAAAGAACCTTTCAGAAAATGACTTCACATTTTCACTTGGTCCTTTTTTAATAGTGAAAAACTGCTCATACATGCGGATTGGGTCAACTTGCTTTTTGTTGAATTGATTAAGAAATGCTGCCTCTAGTTGAGCCCAAGAAGTGATAGACCCTAAAGGCAGACTTGTAAACCAATCATATGCCACTTTGTCCAAGGTGTAAGGGAACATTTTACAAACCACATCATCATACCAAATTGTTAAGTGATTCACAACAAATTTGAATGCTTGAATGTGTTCCTCTGCAATATTTGTCCCGTTAGACAAAAATCGAGGAAGACATCTCTCAAAACCAACGGGCAAATAATGTTGAACTCCCGGTATGTTCAATGGGCTACCTGTCATCCATGGTGAAAACATAGCCATTAGTGAATCTTAAAGAATATAACTTTAATACCCAAAAAAAATCTTTTTTTATTATTTTTTAAATCAAATCAAATCACATTATTCTTGTATGAACAATCAAAGCGTTAGGAAAGTGCATAGCAATTCATGTCCTCCTTTTAACAGTACAAAGGTTGTATTGTTAAAAGAGGGCTAAAGATAATAACCAATAGGGCATGAAATATTCAAAATTTAAATCCCTATAGCATTTAAATCACACTGAAATAAACCTATTCAGGCCCTCCTTCTAGCGCCAAAATGTTGAGTGGTATTTTCACCCAATTGTGAAAGTACACTCTCCCTTAGGATTTGGGTTCCAAATCCCCTCTTGCAAAGAAGTTAAACAAACAACTTCTCCAAGGTCTCCGCTATATTAGCATTTGCATGTGTATTAGTAATCTCAAATAAAGATATTCAATTTAAATGCTTGGAACACCTTAGTGATTGCAAGTAACTCGTAAACAAGGGGCAATGTTGGTTTATTTTACCATGAAACTTTAGTGATTGTTCATTGAACCAAAATAAAGCAAATGTGAGTTGGCCCTCATATGACCACGATGTAGTGCCTTAATTCATTTTATCTTGAGAGTTTTAAGGTAGATTTTATCTTCTCTATTAATTCTGAAAATGGTTTCTTTTCATGAAGATAAAGATAGCTTTCAATATGATCGATAAACTATCCCTCTTTGGTGAAATAGATTTTCACAAAGAGGTAATAATTTATGGCCTTGGATAAAGGGCTTTAAATGTCACTTTAACTTATCCCTCTTAAATGAAATCAAATTTTCATCAAGATGAACAATTAAGTGCTTTGAGGAAAAGACCTTCAATGTAATACTCAAATTACCCCTCTTTCGTAAAATTAGAATTTTTATGAAGAAAGGGTAATTTTAGGCTCAAAATGGAAATTTGTGAAAATGCCATAAAACATAACTCCTTCAATGAAATTGGAATTTCCATGAAGGGAATGTCATCATAGGCTCATGAGTGCAAAACAAAACTGAAAAAAATGAAATTTGACCTTAAAATGGAAATTTTCTATTTTCGGATTTTTTAAAATCTGCAATAAAACAGCAACTTCGGTGAATTTTTAAAAATACTAAACAACTCCGAAAATGAAATTTCAAAGTGCGTATTGGAAGTATGATAGGTGCTCTACATAATGGTGCAATTATTTTTTTGATTTTGAAATTTTTTACTGTTTATTTTAATGCCTGAAAATAAGAAAAAAAATTCTGAAATTAAAATTTTGAAAAACAGAAAATTAAAAATTTGTATCAAAATAATCGCTGAAAATGCAGCAATGCAAAAGCTCCTTCAGTTTGATAGCACCCCATCCTGCAAAACCGAATATGTGAGAGTTTCGTACATGCAACCTAGCCTATTTGACCTGCAAAACAAACACAATCAAAGTAAACTAGGTGTTGGCTCCTAGGGTTTAAAATAATTTCCAGATTGCAGACATTCACATGAAATAACCCAAAACAATGGCATGAATTTCATTTACAAATCTGAAATCTGAAAGGAGGAACATAGAACAGTTAAAATGAAGCATGCAGAAAATTTCTCATCCTTTCTTGCTAACAAGGCCTGAAATTTCTGAAGAGAAGCTTTAGCATTGAAATTATATTTCAAGTTTTACATATCAAAATCTGCCGCATTTGGCCATGCCCCAAAAATTCCAGCCCCCATGATTTTTGTTTCAATGAGGTATTTTAAACTACGAAAAAACTCTTCACTTTCCCTTTTCATTGTTTGCTTCATTCTTCCTGATTTCAATATGCAACCCTTCATTTCCACCTTCCAATGCCTCTGCGAATACATCACTCTTATTTCGTCTTACATGAATTCCTTACCATCCGTTTGACCAATAAGTAATGGTTTGCCAAAATAAAAACCCTTTATCCTATTATTTCAATATCTTTGAATGTGCATAGAAACGACCCTCCTCCGCCTTGATTATTTTAAAATCCATAACGCCTAAAGGTCTTATCATATGGCCACTTGTCTTTTTATTTAAATAATTTAATATCATTAAAACTTATAAGCCATCTCCCTTTCAAAATTGATGCTACTATGTCCACTGCACAAAAATGAAATAGTATTTCATTTTCTGCATTGTCTATTGCATCGTCGAAGATTTCACTTCTACTAGTGTCCATCGGATGTTTGTACACCTTGTTTCCCTATTTCCATATTGGGATTTTTTTCCATTTTATTACCTCTTCTTTTGACAGTTACATGGCCTGCGTGGTGGCTGCTCATCACTACCTGTAATGTCTGATCTGGTTTTGTTCGCAGTCTAACCCACTTACACATTGCTTCATAAACCCGAGAGTCATCATGAATTTTTTTGAAGACCCCTCAAACATCTGATTTCAATAAACGCCCACCTCATTTAGTACATCTACTTTTGATCAATAATTTCAAAGCTTGACTTTGTTTTATCAAATCAGAATGCATTCGCCTGGTGTGTCATTAACGCCCGCATTAAATTCTTCAAAACCGATGCTCCCACATCGACATCTGGTGCCTCGAACAACACCATCGTGTAATTTTAAAATATTGCCGCCTTCGTCTTTGTATTGCTTGGCCACCATTCTGTAGTTGGTGCCACGTGGGTCCACTGCGGAGCTGGCCCGCCTTGGCCATGTTGTCATTTTCACACCTCTGGTCTTCTCACTGTTCATCCCCATCATGGCATCGATGTCGCCCCCAGTGATACAAAGGTCCATCATCCACTACTCTCCAAGCCGTATAACCACCTGCACAAACGAGTGCTCCATAAATGTCATCAGGTTCATGGTGCCCTTGCCCCTTGTACCTATGCGTGTAGCCAATTTCATCTATTTCATCATTGGGTCAAGTAAGTTCTTAGTGTGGGCTTCATAGATTCTTCCATCCGTAAGCCACTGATGATCATCCAACCTTGCTTACTAGCCTTCGCATCACTACTGGTGGGGTCCTCCATCCACGACGATGCTTGGTCGGACAACCTGCAAAACACACAAAAAACATATATTAAAAACATTATGCTTTAACCCATTTTATTATTATATATATATATATATATATATATATATTTTTTTTTTTTTCTTTATTGAGTAAATACTTCTTATACATATACATGTTCATCGTGGGCTTGAACTTCCTTTTCATTTTAAACATTCATATGTATAAAAGCTTACTTGAAACACTCAAATGAAGACAACATAAAATGCAACCATCACAAAAAAAAACAAAAGCTAACAACAAAACATTAGCAATAATATTGCTAACACAACAAAATGACATTAAAAATCGTCAACAACTTGCCGATGAAAAATTGTCGACAAGAAAAAGTCGTCAATAATAAAATATCGTCGGCAAGAAAAAGTTGTCGACAATAAAATATCGTCGACAAGAAAAAGTCATCGACAATAAAATATCATCGACAAGAAAAAGTCATTGACAACAACTAATGATAAATGCAAATTCATAACAAGCCGAGCATTAGACATTCGAAACCGACATGCAAACACCCGAATACCAAAAATAAAAATGTGGGTCCCCAATTTTGGGGTACGTTGTGGAACAGCCACAACACCTCCTTACTCAAGTCTCCTTTCATATTTGAGTCTATGTGGTTGCACCACTTTGATTCCATGTTGTTGCATCACCCTAATTTAATATTCAAAAAATTTGAATAGTGGTAACAAGATTTTATTGACCCTCATATTTCCTAAATTTCTAGGAAACTTTGGCTCAGAAAACCTCAAAGTTTAGAATAAATAATTCTTTAGAAATATATTTGAAGCAAAGAAGATCATTATTAGCTAGCTCAGTATTGTGGAAGAATAGATTCAGTCTAGAAGCTTTTGTCCTAATCTAAGAGCTAAGGAGAAATCTCTACTATATGAATTTCATAATATGTTAGACAAGGAAGAGATCTTCTAGTGACAGAAGTCTAGATCCATTTGACTCAAGGAGGGGTATGCCAATACTAAGTTATTTTATGCTTCTACTCTCAAACATCGAATTTCTAATAGAATTAGGAATTTTTGTAAGATAGATGGATCAATCACCAATGATATTATGGAAATTAGAGCTAAAGTAGTCAACCACTTTCAAGAGTTACTTGGTCCTTCCCACCCTTGCCCAACCTCCATTTAAAATTCTCTTCTCTAGAATATTCTAAGGTTGGTTCCCTCTAATTTCAATGCTAAGCTACTTTATCCTTTCTCTCGGGATAAAATTAAATAGGACCTCTTCTCCATGTCAGCAGATAAATTCCCAAGCCTAGATGGGTTTCCTCCAAGGTTTTTCTAGGCTTTTTGGGATATTTTAGATCTAGACATTACAACTACCATCCAAGAGGTTCAAAGGACCAAGTCCTTGACTAGAGACATAAACTCCACATTCTTGGCCCTTATTTCTAAGTCCTATATTTGTCATTCCCTCTTGAACTACTACCCTATTAGTCTGTGTAATGTCATTTACAAAATTTTGATGAAGTCCATTGCTAACAAGTTGAAAATATTTCTTCCAGATGTCATTGATCCATTCCAAATAAGCTCTAGTAAATGGGGGCTTATCACTATTGGCATCATCACTATCTATGATATTATTCACTCTATCACCAAAAGTAAGAAACCTAGTTTCTTTCTCAAGTTGGACATGAACAAAGATTTTGATAGGGTATCTTGGGAATTCTTGTTTGTTGTCCTCTCCAAATTTGACTTCCATGATGATTGGATCAAAATCATAAAAAATACCTTTTAATTTCTTGGTTATCTATCCTCATCAATGGTTCTACAACTAGTTACTTCAAGAGCTTTAAAGGACTAAGACAAGGTGATCCTTTATTTCTCTTTCTATTCATCATCTTAGCATAATCCAGGGTTATGCATAGGGGCAAAAAATTGTTAATAAGTGAATAATAATATTTTTTAAAATGTAAATTTACAAATTTTGGGACCTTGTCCATTGACCCATTCACCCGAAATTTTAATTTTTTTTTGGTAACTTTTAAAATTTTAAATTGCCTGCCCTATCTCCCAGATTTTGGACCAATTCACCTTAAAATTATATATAAATATATTAACCTAGAAAAATTATCCCACTATATATACCAAAAAATACTATTACTTGTTATGGTTATACATTCAACAAAAAATACGAACCCAAATTTGAGCCAAAAATAACATAACCAGAGAAGACAAAAAAAGAGTGATTGGCAATAGACAAAGGAAAAAATACAAGACTACAGCGAAACGGCTCCAGGTACAAAAAACATTGATGCCTTGTTTTACATTTTACTATCAATGCTTCCATCCATACAGACTCCCTACTCATCATAGACCCACCCAAGTCATCCCCTACATGAGTTCATACCTCACATGACATCTATGGACTCATGCAAGTTGTCCCTCATAGGTCATCCTTCACATGATGTCTATGGACTCATGTAGGTCTTCCCTCACATGATGTCTATAGACTTGCCCAGATCATCCCTTGTACCCAAGTCATCCCTTGCATGATGTCTATGAACCCATGTAGGTCATCCCTCACATGATGACTACAAACTTACCCAGGTTGTCCCTTATAGGTCATCCCTCGTATTATGACTACAAAATTGCCCAAGTTGTTCCTTATAGGTCATCCCTCACATGATGACTATAGACTTACCTAGGTTGTCTCTTACAGGTCATCCATTACACGATGACTACAAACTTAACCATGTCATCCCTTATAAGTCATCCCTTGCATGATTTCTACATACTCATGCAGTTATCCCTCGTATGATGCCTATAAAATAATGTAGGTCATCCTTCGTATGATGTCTAAACTTATCTAGGTTGCCCCTCACATGATTACTACAAATTTTCCCAAGTCATCCCTTATAGGTCATCCCTTGCATGATGTCTATGGACTCATGCTTTGTCCCTCACATGATGTCTATGAAATCATGTAGGTTATCCCTTACAGGTCTTCCCTCACATGATGCCTATGAACTCATACAGGTCATCCCTTGTATGATGTCTATAGACTTACCCAAGTCATCCCTTGTAGGTTTTCCCTTGCATGATGACTATAGACTTGCCCATATCATCCCTTTTACCTTGGTCATCCCCTATAGGTTGTCCCTCACATGATGTCTACGGACTCATGCAAGTCATCCCTCACATGATGTCTATAGACTCATGTAGGTCATCCCTTGTAGGTTGTCCCTTGTAGATCATCCCTTTCATGATACATACAAACTCATGCAGGTCGTTCCTCATCATTCATCCCTCACATGATTCTTACTGACTCACATAGGTCATCCCTCTATGAATCTATAGTCATCATTCATAATGCCTACTAACTCACATAGGTCATCGTTTACATGATGTCTACTAATTCACATAGGTCATCCCTCATCGGTCATCCCTATAGGCTGCAAAGTTTTCCAAATTTATAAATTAGTTGTAGAGGTGAAAATGATAAAAAATATATTCTATATTAGTTTATTATTATCAATTTAAAGTGTAGATCTCATCAAGCTATGTGGTTTAAAAAAATTGAAAATGAAGCTCTAGATCAAAAGTTATGCCTCTTAGAATGTTGTAGGGTAGTCTACAGTGACGAGGGACGATTTATGAGGGATGACCTGTGTGGGTATGTATTCATAATGCATGATGCCTACTGAATCATATAGATCATCCCTCACATGATGCCTATTGAATCACATAGATCATACCTATGTGATTCTGTAGGCATCATATGAGGGATGACTTGTGAGGGATGACCTGTGTGAGTCTGTAGTCATCATGCATGATGCCTAACAACTCACATTGGTCATCCCTCATTGGTTATACCTCATATGATGCAAATAACTCACATAGGTCATACCTCATTGGTCATCCCTCACATGATTTTGGTCATTCCTCATCACTGTAGACTACCTTAAAACCTTCTAGAAGGTATAACTTTTGATCCAGATCTCCGTTTTCATTTTTTTAAAACCACATAGCTCGATGAGATCTAAAATTTAAATTTATAAAAATAAATTAATAGGGCCATCCCTCGAATGAATCCTACTGACTCACTTGGGTCATCCTTTACTCGCCTGGGTTGTTCCTCGAATAAAGCCTACTGACTCACTTGGGTCGTCCTTGTGAGTCCGTAGACATTATGTGTGGGAATCAGAGCATGTTTAGTGATTATTTATATCTTATGGTATGTTTTTCAAAATATTTGGTGAATTTGCCTACTTTTCTTTTTCTTGTGAAAAAAAATCAATTTTCCATTGCCTCTACATGACTTTGCACCATATTCGCCTTGGTTTCAAAACCAAATCACCTTATTTTTCTATATACATTTTCGGGCATACTTCTTATGCATAACCCTGGAAGAATCCTTGGGAAGATATCTTGAAGTGGCTTGTGCTTATGAAATCATCTCAAGCATCAAGGATTCCTCTAGGTTTAATCTAATCTCTCACCAATAATTTTTTGATTACACTATCCTAGCCACCCATTCTTCTATTTTGAAAGCCAAAAACATTAAGTGCATCTTGAACTCATATGAAAAATCTATAGGAAAAAAGGTCAACTTCATCAATAGCAACATTAATTTCATCAACACTATTTTGGAGAGATAGCTTAAAATTACAAAAATATTGGGGTGCACCATCTCTAATATGCCCTCCACCTATCTTGACCTCTCTATTTTACAAGGTAGACCAAATGACAACATGTGGAACAATGTCATCCAACATATCATGAAGAAACTTGTTGGGTGGAAGGGAGCTCTTCTAATACAAGCTACTAAAGCCATGTTGGTCCAGGAATACCTTCAAAGTATCCTTACGTTCTTTATATTAGTTTTTAAATTTCCTAGTGGGGTGTGTTAAAAGATAGAACAAATCCAAAAAATATTCCTTTGGTCTAGATCTAAGAATAAGCACAAATTTCCACTAGGATTTAGGAGAATCTGTAGGATAAATATAGATTTACTAAGTAAGCAAGGTTGGAGAATTCTCTCTAATACAAAAATTTCTTAGATTGACATCATCAAAAGCAATTACCTCCACCATTGTTCTTTTTTGGATGACATCCCTCTTCATAATGGATTGGAATTTTGGAATTCTATCACCAAAATTAAACATATTCTATCAAAAGGTCTCATATGGTACATCAATAATGGTAATCATATCTAGTTTTGGGAAGAGCCATGGATTTTAGACCATCTGCTAATCACTAATCCTAATATCTACATTCTTAAACCTCTCACAAACTATACATTTGATAGTCATGTGTGTAATTTCATTACCTACAATCATACCCCAAGGCTAGCTTGGAAACCCCTTCCTACTTCTAATACAAATCCTAAGAAAATTGTGACCACCCTTTCCCTTTTCAACTTTCTTAGAACCTATGTCATCCACAATAACCCTGTTCAAGATTCCTTTCTTTGGAAATCTAACAACCAAGGTATCTTCACTGTCAAATCCGCCTACTTTTTCCAAGAAGAGCCTAATCAATATTGGTTTCTCACTAATCTCATTTGGATTCAACATCTCATCCCTAAGATAACTTTATTTTTATATTTGGTGGTCTAAAATAGAATTTTAATCATGTATAACCTCATCAACCATATATTGATCATCCCTAACCATTGCTACCTTTGTCATTCTACTTGGGAGTCAATATTTCACCTTTTTTATCGAATACCCTTTCTCTTCTAAGGTTTTACTTTCTCTTTTTCAGTGTTTGGCATTGCTTGGGCTCCAACCAAATTTGTTCTTGATATATACATCCAATGGCCAAATTCATTTAAACACTTGCATCTCAAATACTTATGGTCCTTTTTCTTACCCCATTTTCTATGGAAAACTTGGATTGAAAGAAACAATAGAGCCTTTAGTGATTCTTCTAGAGACCTAGGGTCTATCTTCTCTAAATTTATTTTGGTGGCAATTGGGAATTCTATTCTTGTATTTTCTCCTAAGCCTATTGGACATGGGATTGAATCCATATTAATTACTTCTTTCAACCTTATCTCTGGTCCCACTAGGCTTGGTTTCAATAAATTTGATAGGTCTAAAGTTGTTTGGTCTCCTCCTTCTCAAGGATGGTTAAAATACAACTTTGACAAAGCTATCAAGTGTAATATCAGTAAAGTAGGTTCTAGAGGTATTGTTAGATATGAGCTCAGTAGGATCATCTTGGTGTTTGTAGAACATATTGGCATCTAGACCAACAATATGGTTGAAGCTAGAGCTTTATTCTAGGGGATATTAGTGGCACAAGTCCTCCACATTCAAATCCTTATCATTGAAGGGGACTCCTTGAATACAATAAATTATCTCAAAGGTATTCAACCTTCGTGTGGTCACTTTTTAATCTTATTTATGAGTAAAAAAACCTTCTTAGAAAATTCTATAATGTCATCATCTAAAACATTCTCAGAGAAGACAATGGATCAATCGATTTCATAGTAAATATTGGATTGGCCTAGGATTCCCTATGTGTTAGGGTTGATAGCTTTTCCTAAGGTCTCATTGATTTTTTCTCTTTTGTTCTAGTACCTACCCTCCAGTTATATCTTCACCATCACTCGTTGCTAATTTTTATCCTAGGTGGTAGTTTGGTATGCATCTATTGTCTCATTTCCATTGATTTTTTCTATCTCTTGTGTGTGATCCATGCAAGATTTTGAAATATGATTTATCTGTCTCTAGTTGGTTGCTTATCCTTATTTGGTAGTACATGATAACCCATGACCCCTTCCAAAACTAAAATCCTCGTATCTATAAGTTTTTTAGTTTTTCCATACATTGTTATCATTCTTGGTAGTGGACTCGCTTCTATCATTGCTCTTCATTAAGTTCTAAGGAAAAAAGTACTATGCTTTGGAGTCCTAAGGTCTCAAGAGCATGTCCTTTCCCTCTCTATGTTGGATAGTCATTGGTTGCTTCCTTATTAATTTCAAGTTGGCACATAGGGCTATGTCATCCTAGGATGAGATGCTCCACCAATGATCCTATACCATTGATGATTATTGATTTGGTGGCATGACAATCTGCATCAACCCCATGACAATCTGTATCAACCCTAGCATTTTAGCTCCCAGAACTAGTTTAAATTACTACAAATAGAAGGCCTCTCCTCATATGGTTTTTTTTGTGTCTATTCTTATTCTATGTCTCTATGAAGTGGTTTTGAGAGGTGTTGAGTGGGAGTATTGTCTTAGTTGGTGGTCATCAATGGCTTTGCTTGAGCTTAAAAATCTATAGCTTGATGCAACAATCAAAGAAATTTTGAGCTTGCACAGGTTTCTCCCTTTCCTTTAAAATTTTTGTGGTAGCAATCATGATTTATCAATGGAGTTCTTCAAGACTTGGGACAATTTTAGGGTGATCCTCAAAGGTGTTTCTTTAAAAATCACCATTAGTTTGATTGTAAAGGTAACCAAATTGATCAATGATGGTGACTTGATCCATTGAGACAAGAATTCAATTTCCACGAAGCTAGGGTATTTTAGGGACAAGGGTAAACACCTTATCAAATAAAATAGTGTCATCATAAGGAAGGATATTCTTACTTCATGGAATAGAGTACTCATTCCCATGATGTAGTACTTTACCATATATGATTCTAATTCCATTCTATGAGGTTTCCATTTGGAATTCCTTAATCATTTAAATGACATCAAGATGATAAACATACTTGAGTACTTGTATTTTTTGATGGAGCTCTCCATAACTAGTTTCAAGGAAGGTAAATCCTTACATCTGACACTCTAGGGGCCAGGGTTATGCACAATGTTGAATTTCACAAATTAGTACAAATATTAGGATTTTCACAATTTTAATTTTACAAATTTGGGGATCCTATAGGTCGGCCCATTCACCCAAAAATTTTGGGATCAATTTTTTTTAGGGTCAATTCACCCCACTATCATAATGTTTCTCACCTAATTTTTGCCTTCAAATTTAAAAAAAAAATATATCCCTCCAAATTTACCTCTTGTACCCTGTTATATATAGCTAACATGAGAGCAACACTCATACAGTTAAAACATTAATTTTCTCTGATAGTGAGCAATACAAACTAGGTTACTGACACGAGGTGACTAACACAAGGCAACTGGTACAAGGAAACTAACACAAGATGATTTGCAGAAGGTGACTGGTACAAGGAAACTCATATCAGATGACTGACATAAGCTGAGTGGAAGAAGGTGACTCACATTAGGTGATTGGCACAAGGTGACTGGTACAAGGTGACTAGTACAAGGTAAGTGGTTGAAGGTGACTCACATTATGTGACTGGTACAAGGTGATTGAGGTGAGTGGCAAAAGGCAACTAGCAGAAGGTAAGTGGTAGAAGGTGACTCGTATTAGAAAAGTGGAAAATTTTGAATGGTAGAAGGTGAATGGTAGAAGGTGACTCGCATAAGGTAACTTTCACAAGGCAACTAGCAAAATGCAAGTGGTAGAAGGTGACTCAAATCAGGTGAGTGGTAGAAGGTTATTGGAAAAATGCGAGTGGTAGAATGTAACTTATATCAAGTTACTAGCATAAGGTAACTTGCAGAAGGTGAGTGGTAGAAGGTGATTGATATACGATGATAACCATTTACCAATAAGTTTATTTTACCATTAATTTTTATTTTTTAAACATTTTGTTTATGAACACTCAATTAGGAGGTTTTCCTATTATTTTGGCACCAATATCAAGCTTTCTTGGAATAGACATCCTGTTGTCTTGAATAATAGTTCTCTTTTACCAGTTATTTTCATTTTTAAAAACTATTTTCATGTTATTCTTTTGTTTATACTGGTAAAATATCACCTATTGGCAGTGGAAATAAGGGAGGCCATTATTTCTATAAAATAAATATCCTCAAATACTTTCATAATATTTCAAAATCCAATCAGCCATCAACATCTACATAAATTGAAGGTACAAATGCCTTTACTTACTAACTAGTTAATTTTTGTACATTGTTAATTTTATATATAATGTCTTAATTCATTTAGAAGGGGCTTTTTTGGTTGATGGATTTATCCATTGTTTATCTATATTTTTGAACAGAAGGTATGTTTTCAAATGCAATAATGATATGCAAAAAAATTCTCTACAAAAAACACTATTGACCCTGGTATGCCTCCACTTCCACATGTTGATGATAATGAAATGTCCACAGATGAAAAATTTCTTAATGAAATGCAACAACAACATGAAGAAATTCTTGAAACTAACACATCAAATGGAAAATAAAATAATAGTTCTCATATAGTCCCTACTTTTGAAGAATCTTCTTCTAAAAAATATAAAAGTGCAAGGTTATCTAAGTGGACAATTAAAATATCATGTCAGCCTGATTGGGTATCAAAAATTCCATTTATTGAGCCAGTTTGTGCTAGAGAATAGTAGTGAGGAAATAATAGAATTGAGATGTGTAATTTGTAGTTGGAAACACATAAAGGATCATAGATTAAAAGTTAAGAAAGATACAATAGAAAAACATTGCGGAAAGGTTTATATAAAAACAAAAGAAAGTGATGGACCAATACAAAAAAATTATAGATGGAAGGATGCATCAAAGTGCGCACATATCAGATATGCACAAGAATATGATAAAGAAATGAAAAAAGTTAAAAAAAATTTGAGAAAGGTGCAACGATTCAAGCCCAATTTCAAAAAATGAATAAGTTTACTTTAGCTTCAAAATATTTGCAATTTGTTGTTGTACTCACTATTCCTAAAAAGGGTAGACCTATGTATGATTTCATTGATTATAAATCTCTATTTCAACTAGTTGATGTGTAGAACCTTCCCAACGCCCATTGGTCAGATAGAAGTGGTTGGGAAATGGTAAAATATCTCTCATTGGTTGAGTAGGATGACCTCAAAGAGAGAAAAAAAAAAGCCAAATTCATTTCACTTTCAATTGATGAGGTGACTTTTGTTGACAACACATCTTGTATTTGCATGCATGTTTACACAATGGAAAATAATTTAAGGCAACCTCATTTACTTGGAGTATGCAAGATGGTGGAAAATTGAAATATATAGTACATTTACAATGTTGTTGTAACTAGTTTAAAGGAAATAGTAGGAATGAAAAAAATGGAAATAGCCACTAAGTTAATATGTGTTGGAGCTAATGGTCCTGCTACAATACAAGGACATAAGAATGGTCTTTGTTTTTGACTAAAATATCTATTACCACATATTTAATCCCTATTCATTGCATGGCTCATAGAATGAATCTTGCATACACAATTATTGATACATTTACAAATGTAGCAAGAGTGGAAGAGCTTGTTTGTGAAATTCATAATTATTTTTTGCATAGTTCAAAAATATTTTTCAAAGTGTCAACATTTTGCACTAGGAGTTATTGAAGGTAAAAAAAATCTTAAAATATGTAGATGCCAGGTGTATTTCAATGTATCAATCAGCATTTTATCAAAGAATATCAACCCTTGTTAGGGTTTATGTATGCAAATCGTAGGGCAGTTGATAAGGCTAAAGATTTGCTATTTTGAATTAGTGACTTTGAAACACTTCTCATATTGTATGGTATTCTTCCAATGTTGGAAGAAATGAATATTTGATTAAAATTGCACAAGAAATATTAATTTATATTGAGGATTTCATCAGGGTGAGAAAAAAAATTTACATATTGATACGATGTACGTGTTTGGTCAAAGTTTTATGGATACCATGTTTTAGAGTTAGAGAGCATTAAAAATATGAATGATCCTCAAAACTTTTTGAAGTTCAACATAAACGGTCATCTATGTATTAATGTCCACGAAAAGGAAATACCTTTATATTTTTTTGGTCAGCGAATGGATATAGCTACAAATGAAGTTGAGAAAATGCTCATAACATACAATAGATTTCATGTAGTTGTACACAATACAAAAATTTAACTGAAACAAATAGCAAAATCATTGACAAAATAAATAAGAGACCGATTTCAAAAATATGAATTGCTTGAGGCTATGGGTGTGGTTAACCCGATGTTTTGGGATCCTTGTAATGAATACTAGACTATAAATGGTTTATTTATCAAATACATGGGAACTCTTTCTAGCCATTTCACTAAACATGTGGTAGTCAATGATATTGAAATAAATGGCATTCTCAACAAAAATATTTTGATAAAATAATCAAACTTTTTTGGAATGACAATGTCTGGTCAAGTTTCAAAACTCACTAACCATCATGAACTGGTTCTATTTTAAGTTTGTAGAAAATATTACATCCAAGTAGTATCTTACAACATACTATGAGTGAATATTTTTATTTATATGAATTGTGTCAAACAATGATTTAAGTATCTGTAGAATATGAAATGGTATTTCCAGGGTTGGTGAGGTGGACTGCAACTTGTGAGAATATGGATGAGGTGGATGGAGTGGATGTAGAAGTGGAAGGCTCATGGATGACTTGTGGCTTAGGTAGTGGAAGGGACGTATGTTGGAATGACATCTCACAATCCATTAAATCAACTTGTGAGACATCAATTTGTGAGGATGAAGATGGATTTGGGTTTGATGGATGGAATGGTAATGGATGTTTATGTTGATGATGTGGATGGAATGGTAGTGGATTTTGATGTTGATGATGTGCATGGAATGGTAGTGGATTTTTATGTTGATGATGTGGATGGTGTGGATTGGGTTCGACCACATATACATGTAGCTGACTGTGAGGAGGGTGGGGGTGTAGAAGTGGAAGTCTGATGTGGGGTAGTGACAGGAAGCTCATCAAGAATGGGAGCTTTAGATGAAAAAGTGGTGGGTGGTATGGTTGATCGTGTTAGGAATAGGTGGATTGATAGAATTGTGGATTCATAAGGATTTGAAATAAAATTGTAATACTTAAACGGTTTGATGTTCGTTGGTATGCAATGAACCTATCCCTCATGCATGTATTTTAAGCATTAATGTAGAATAGAAAGGACACATATCATATCCCTAATCTGGGGGCATTCAAGGAGAACATTGTAAGCCATGGACCCCTCTAGGATGTGGAACATGGTGTGCAACATTTTTACCCCAACTTCTATGGGTAAAATAATAGTACCAACTATGGAACAAAGAGCATCATTGAATTCTCTTAAGGTGAATGTGGACATGGCTATGTATGATGGAGAAATATTAAGATGTTGAAGGGTGGATGTGGTGATGATGTTAATGGAGAATCTAATGTCAATTAGCACTTATTAAAATGGATTCCTATCAACTTGAGCCATAATATGTAATGGAGGATCCACAAATTTTGATGACATTGATTTATTTTCAAAATCATAGAATGTGATGGAAGAATCCATGCATATTTGAATTCTCCCCATGAAATTGTTCAAAGAATTAGTGTCTTGGGATTGGAGTTCAATGGATTTTAAAATTTCCATTAATACCTCATGATGTGGGGAAAATTGTTGTATTATCTTATAGATAGATAGTGTGGTTGAAGCCATTTTGAGGCTAGTTGTCAGTCAGCTACTCAGTGAGATGATGGGTCTTTGTGGATGGTTTGGAAGATGAGTGGATTGAGATGGATGACTTGGAATGTGAATAGGTTGGGATATATTGGAGGAAAAATGGATGGGTGATGAAGAATTTTTAGGTTAAGAAGACACGCTTGCTTGAGGTGCTATAGGAGGTTGAATTTCTTGTTGTTGGTAATTTTATCTATTGGTGCTTCTTTGACCTCGGGTAAATACATGAATAGCCCCCACAAAACCTTGATATTATTACACATGGTTAACTTTATTAGGATGAGTCTTGATGTTTGACTCCCATATTACCTATTGTTGTTCCTCATGATGAGGAAGTGGTGTTTTGTATATACCAAGGTTTTGTTTTTGTTGAGCCAAAGGACTATCAAACTTGATGGCCCCTAGCTCTATCATATATTGTACCATGTATTTATATGACTAGCACTATCATGTCCTTTATATCGATGGAAAGGATAAAATAGGTGCTTCTTATAGCCCTTACCACATTTAACTTGATATTAAGGTATGATTTCAAGCAAGGCAATCATATTAGTGTCATACAACTTATAGAAAATGGAGGCGTATGATTCGGGTAAAGGTGTGAAGATGCGGTCTTATCAATAAAATTGTCGATATTGGAAATTTTCATAATTAGCATTGTGTTATGAAGTTACTGAGGTGGGGAAACTTCTTGGTAATTGGTTTGTTACAATTGTTGTTGCACTTTTTGTTGTTGTTGTTGTTGAGTCATTATCGACTGACTTAAGACCACTTGATTTACTTGATTTGGTTTTGATTGGCCAGAATAAATTCCTTTTTATTGGATCTTATTTTGCTATTCCTTTTTATTAGGCTTTATCTCACCCTCTTGGATTTTTATCTCTTCTATGACACGGGCATGAGCAATAGCCTCATCATATGTTCTATATTTTTTAAGTTATAATAATAAGGATATGGGTTTTAAGCTACTCCTTGTGAACATTTGGGTTAGTTATTCCATTGGTAGGGAGAATGGTAACATGATAATAATTGCGCTCCAATGGTTACTAAAATCATAGACAAAATCTTCTTTGAATTTTGTAAGGTTGTACAGGTCAAACAATGTGGTTTTATTTTTAACATTGAGGGAAAATCTCTCCAAAAATTTATCTACCAATGGTTCAAATGTATAAATATTATGATGAGGCAGATGATTATACTAGTATTGAATGTCTCCCCAATGTTTGAGGAGACGTTTAGAGCATCAAAGCATCTTGTTCTTGAATCTAAAAATATGAGTGGATAAATGTATTGATGTGCTCTCGAGGATCCTCAGTCCCTTTAAATTTGTCAAATTTTGGTACGGTGAAGTTTATTGGATATGGTAGTGATGGTACCAAAAAATATATAGGTTTATTGACTAGCTATCTCAAAGTGGTCTTTTGGTACATCATGCCAGGAGTATGCTTTATCAAGCTATCAATATGTTGTTGCATTACCAGGATTTTAGGGTCTTCTCTATGTGTGTAGAAGACCTAAATCATTTGATGATCATGTGAATATGTGGTGTATGAAGTGGTGATTTGCTATGATTAAATGTGGTTTTGATGGTCAGATGGATTGAAGGATGTTTGGTAATGTGGTGCATGTGTTTGGATTTGGTGGTGGGATGATTGGTGTTGATGAAATGGAGATGAGGTTTGAGTAATGTGAATGTGTTGGATTATGGAAGCGGGGTCGATATGGGTGAATGGGGGTGTGGGGATATCAACCTGAGAATATTGTGATACCCAATATGTATTTGAGGTGAAGTAGGTTTGTTGTCTTGAGATAGAACGAAGTTTATAATCTACCACCTGTGTTTGATGTTGGGGGTAAGAATAAGCTTCTTGCTAGTACATGAACAGTTGGTTGAGGTGTTGACATGCTTAATGTATGGTAATTTCTGAAGAAAATTGTGTGGGAGTGATGGATGTGGATGTGGGTGAAGTGTGGGTTTTTACAATGTTGGTGGACGTTGGTGGAGGGTAATTTGTGAAAGGAATAACAATAGAATTAAGGATAGTGGATGCAATGGTATAGGAAATCTAAGAAGTTGTATTGACATGTGCTTCGTAGAGTAGATTGGTATAGGTAGTTTTATGAGTAGGTGGGATGAACGTGATTTGGCTATGTTGTGGTGGAGATATGTGATGTGAAGCTATGAAGGTAACCTTAAAAAAAGGGTTGGTGTAGGCTTGGCTGAAGATCTAGGGATGTGTATGGGTAAGTTCTAGCTAAGAATAAGAAACTTGGCTGTGTAGGATGTTGAGTTGTTTTAAGACTTGTCTAATTGGTCTTAAGTAAGCTCCAAATTTATCCATATCTATGTATGTGGTGTGATGGTTGGTTGGTGTGCAAGAATTAATTTTTTGGATGGAGGTGTGGATGGCTTTGGGCATCACATCAGCATTCAAAGTAAATATTGTGTGTGAGTATCCTACAGATAAACCAAAATAGTTTTTCTATGTTGGGATGGATGGGTTAGCCACTAAAGTGACTAGAGAATAAGTAGAACACTCCATGGATGAGGTTGGTGTTTGGCTCATAATTTTGGCTTGATTTATGGTCAAAACCATAAGCTAAAAGTAAGGAAGGGGTTGTGGATGTGAATAATGTGTGTGAAAATGTGTAATGATAATGAAAAGCACACAAAATAAAACAAACAATTGAATCCTATGTCTTGCAACAAATTTTTATTTTTATTTTTTTTGTATGTGTTGTGATGTATGCCTAAGCTTAGAATGACTATGCAGGATAGATTCCTATGGTGGATGGCAAATGAGAAAATTTATGGCGATGAAATTCAAAAAAAGTTACTCACATGTTGCTAAGGTGTCTATGGGGTAAGATAGTGGATGGAGATGAAACCCACCATTGTTGGTCTTGATCAATGGTTAGTGATGAAGTCCAACTCACTGATGTTGAAAGTGATGCATGCAATCATGTGTTATTCCTTTTAAAGTTTCAATTATTTATGGTGTTCATACAATTTTCCAAGAATCTCTCTTCTACTCAACTAAATTAGTGATCAAGAATACCAATACCAAGTTCCCAAAAAGAACCTAGGGTACACCTCTTAAGATCCACCCTGAATCATCAAGTGATTCCAATAATGGAGGGTTCGCCTAGTTCTTCCACCCTGAATCATCAAGTGATTCCAACAGTGGGGGTACGCTTGAGTACCAATAACTTGTTCCAACTTGAAAAATTAAGAAGCGAGATAATTTAGCCTAAAATATAGTTATGTATGCTTTTCATATTATTGCAAACAACATTCAGAGTAAAGAGTAAAAACACCATAAAGTAGCAAAAACTTAAATTTAATGTGATTGATTTTCTAAGGCAACTAAAACGGATGCACAAATGCATATCTATCCTATGTGCAAAATATTTGGAGAGATATATGTAAATGCCTAAGATGCAAAAATATGTTGGTTTTTAAATAAAAAGTAGATATTTTCTTTTTTCAATTTCTATGTAAAAAGCAAAAAAAACAAAAATGAAGGTGGGGTTTGATAAGGACTTACCCAAAAGCCTACATTTTTTTCTGCTTTCCAAATCTCATGAACGGGATTCAGAGTCTATTAAATATTGTGAATCATATCCCAAACATGTTAGGGTGTCCCTCAAATGTAGTAGGGCATCTGTGTGACCATAGCTCGAATTGTGTTGCTCCTAAAAACCCTAGCTTCATAATTTTTGTGTGATAAAATATTTGGAAACCTACAATAAAAATAGAAAAAGGAGATCAAATTTACAAGGTATTTAAAATAAGAAACCCTTTGGGGGTCCTACCATGATCATTATTTTGTAAAGCAAAAAATGATATCACCTAGATAGCAAAAATAAAATCAACACATAAAATATATATTACCTAATGAAGAGATAAATAGTTACAATCTAAGGGTTTTGAAAACACTTGTTTACAAATACTATTAGGTTTATTCTGCATCATCTTCTACTCCAAACAAGTTGTAGGTGAGTTTGAATATCCCTACGAGACCACCTGAGCTGCAACAACCATAAATAATTATAGTTTACTATACCTACAAATATATCAATAACATAAAATACATCAATAGCATATGAGAGGGCTCCATTGTGTGAGACCCTCTAGAAAATATAAACCTATAAGCCCTGGTGCTATAAATAATAAAATGCAAGCTGAGTACAAAAAAATGTAAGATGTAAAACAACAAAAAAAAATTTACCTTGTCAAGGATACCTGATTTGTCTAAACCACACTTCTGTTTATGTGATCTAAATATGCACAAATACCCAGATGTATTTTAAGATTTATCGACAAAAAAATAAAGGCTGAGAAATACCTTGAAGCATTTTGAAATTGTTGTGAATGCTCGATGGTGTTCCTAGAATGCTCAATAGTATTTGAGAGATGCTTGATAGTGTTCAAGAATTTTTGGGAAGGGTATTGCAAAACCATATTTGGTTTGTAGAGGTTCTAACAACTGAAAATGAAGGATGCAATGATGGTGAAATGAAATGATGATAGTGAGATTCTAGGGTTTTGGATGGATGAATGCAAGGGCTCTAATGATGTCTAAACTTAGGAATCAACAAATGGACCACTTAATTGTTAAACCACTTAACCTCATTCACAAAAGTGAATGATATATTATAACTTACCTTCAACATACTAGGGTTTTGATGACATCAATGGGTGATCAAGATTAAAATGTGATGAAGGGCTAGGATTATGTTTTTTATATGTGCCATGGATCAAGTCATAAGGAGTGTAAGCCCAATATTTAGTCATGATAGAAAAGAAACGAGTTAATTTGAAGTGCATTAATGATTCAAACCCTTACCATAAATGAATGGAATATTGTATTAAAAAAAATTCTTAATCAAAGGAACACTAGGAAAAAGAAGAGATAGGATTAGAGATTTTTTGCAGGACTACCCAAACTACCAAACTCATTTTGGCCATATCTCACTCATCCGGACTCGGATTGAGCTAAAATTTTGAGGGTAGATGCCTGAAAACCCCTAGAACGTCTCCACAAATTTTCATATCATTTGGAGCAACACAGATCCTAGTGCATCCCTATGTGTGAAAAATATATTTGGCAAGCGACTATGCGAGGGTTTCATCTGGGTTGAGTGCAAGAAGCTCCAGAGGTTGGTTTTTAGGGCCTTCGGGCCCTAGTGGCCAATATTTTTGTGGTTTATGCTCAATATTTTAGCAGGAAATGTTGCAAGGGATACAAGATGGGTTAGAAATTTATCTTTCAATAGATCATACTATGAACTTGAGTGACAACGACTTCCAATTTGTTGCACAAAATAAAAGTGAAAACCATACCTTTCCACGGTGTCTAGGGCAAGGATTAAAGATATCACGAAACAAGTTTCAAGTAGTTGATCAAAAAATGGCTCATATCTCAAGTGAATCTGGTGCTAAGGTGCACCCACAAAATAATTCTACTATGAAAACCCCTGTCAAGGGTAAGAATTTTGAAGACTCAGTCCCAAAAATGAATTTTAGGGATGCCCTTCGTGGTGGACAACCTCAACCCAATGCTAATATCAATATTAGGGCTTCCCATAAACCTCTAAGAATGCCTAAGATTGATCCCAAGAAAATGGAGTCAGGATGTCTTAAAGCATTTGATGGAACCCCTATTGTTAAGCTTGATATGGGTAACATTTAGACTGGCATTGAAGATTTGGAAAAAAGAGGACTAATTTGTCGGTTCGTGGGTTTTCATTTGAGTCTATCTGCTTTCAAAGTCTGGGCTGCAAAAAGCTTGAAAACTAAAGGTGAGTTACAAATCTCTATTTATCCAAATGGTTATTTTCTTGTTTTATTTGCTAATAATGAAGATAGAGAGAAAAAATTTCAAGGGGGTCCTTGGTTTTTTGGAAGGGCAGGGCTTTTCATGAAGCCCTGGCATACTAAATTTAAAGCCAAAGAAGAGATGCCTTCTATAGCTCCCATGTGGGTTAGACTCTTTGGCCTCCCTATTGAATTTTGGAATCCTACTATTTTTTCTTCAATTGGAAACTCTTTAGGAACTTTTATGATGACTGCTGATTGTACTCAAAATTTTGAACATATTATTTATGCTTGGATTTGTTTTTTAATGGATTTTGACAAACCTCTACCTAAAAATATCACATTACAATTTGGGGAAGACACTTGGGAGCAAGTAGTGGACTATGAGAACATTCCTTTTTGTTGTAGAATTTGCCATGAATATGGTCATTTGGCCAATGCTTGCCCAAATAAAATTCTTGATCAAAAGAAAGAAGATATAAACTCAAGGAGGTTTCCAAATACCTAAGAAGAAGAACACTTAGAAAAAACAAGTTATGAAGGATCAATCAAAGTCATCTGCTAATATGTTTGAAATCCTTTCCACAAATGATGTCCCAAGTGAGGAAGAGGAAATAATGGAAACTAAAATCTTAGAAACACAATTTAAATATGAAGGGAAGAACTCGAGAGACAAACCAACAAATCAAAGGTTTTCAATAGAAAAAAAAGGAGAAATTTTACACAAGAAAAACAATATTTCAAATGTCAAAACTTCAAATAATGCAGGTCCCAATATAGACTCCATTGAACCATCTAGTAAAATTTTGGCTGTGTACAAGCATTCTTCAAGGTTAGAAGCCATCTCATATTCAATTGGAATAAGTCAAGAAACAGGGAAAAAAAATTGAAGATGGATTCTAATCAAAAAGTAGGTCGCAAGACCAATCAATATCATATGGTAAAAGAAGGTGAAAAGCTTGTAGAGGAAGGTAATATTAATGCCCTTCCCAACTTTTTTAGCCCTGGTATTAATGAAGATCATCACTTGGAATATTAGAGGACTCAAAGGGAGTCTTTCAAAACAAAATGAAATTAGAAGAATGATTCAGATAAATCATCCACATCTTGTTTTCCTTAGAGAAACAAAGATGTCAATGGAGGATATGGACTTAATTGCCAGTAAAATTTGGCCAACTGGAAAAGTGGTTTCCCTCAGTTCCCAAGGGACTTAGGGTGGCATTGCTTGTCTTTGGGACCCAAAAGAGGTAGTTATTCACCATATGGTTGGCAGTTGGGGTTTGTTGGCTATAGCTATTCAAAGTAGACATTCCAACCAGATTATGCTCTACATTACTATTTATGCTTTGACTTCTTTGGAGGAAAAAAGAAGACAGTGGAAGGATATTACTCATATTATCTCTCATTTTCCTAAATCTTGGATCTTGATCGGAGGATATTTCAATACCATTCTCTCTCTGGATGAGAAAAGGGGGGAAATGGAAATTTGGACAAAAGCACTGACCTCATGAGTGAATATATTGCAAACCTCCATCTTGTGGATATCCAACTAGATAATGGCCTTATGACTTGGTCTAACAGAAGGCAAGGCTTAGCTTGTATAATGGAGAGATTGGATAGGTTTTTGCTCTCTAAAAATTTCTTAATCCATGGTCACATTCCTAAAGTGAAGACTCTTAATAATGTGGTTCGGATCATTGGCCAGTCATGGTGGAAATGTGGAAAACCAATGTGAGTTTCTCTCCTTTTCCTTTTCAATTAATGTGGCTTAGAGACATTTCCTTCAGACCTCGTGTGCAAAAATGGTGGAAGGAAGGTAAACCTAGGCATGGGACTAAGATGTTCTATTTTGCCAAAATACTGCAATACATTAAATCCAAAATCAAGACTTGGAACTGGAAAGAGTTTGGGGATGTTCATAAAAAAAACATGAAGTTATTGCTCATCTTGAAAATTTGAATAAGAAAATCCGTTTAGATGGCCTCACAGAGAAGAGAAGTGCAGATGAAATTAAACTCACAACTCGGTTAGAGGAATGGGAAAAAGAGAAGAAATCTTATGGAAGCAAAAATCTAGAATTCAATGGCTCAAAGAAGGAGATCGAAACACAAATTTCTTCCACAAATATCTTCTAGCTCGAAGATCTCACAACTTTATTTCTTCCTTAAAATCAGATTCTGGAGATGTTGTTTATACTTGGGATGGCATGAACTCTATTTTTGTTGATTACTTTTCCAATATTTTTGTTGCTACTCCTCTTGACTCAGCTTCACAACAAAATGTTCTTCAAGCAATCCCTTCTCTTATCACTTCTAAGGAGAACTCTATTTTTATTGCTCCTGTTACTATCAATGAGCTTCAACAAGTAGTTTTTAAAATGCAAAAATGGAAAACCCCAGGTCTTGATGGTTTTCCCATTGAGTTCTACCAAGATTTTTGGGATATCCTTCATGTTGATTTATTAGAGGTGGTGGAAGAAGCCAGGAAAGCCAAATAAATTTTGAAGGTTATCAATAAAACTTATATTACTCTTGTTCCAAAATCTCAAGAGGTTGATCATATCTCAGCTTTTAGACCTATTGCTTTATGTAATGTTCTTCTCAAAATCATTACTAAAATCATGGCAGAAAGGTTGAAGCCTCTTTTGCATAAGATTATTTCCCCAGAGCAAGGGGGTTATGTGGAAGGACGTCAAATAGTAGATGAGATAGTTCTTGTTTAGGAAGCCATCCATTCCATGGATATGCAAAATTCTCCTTCCATGTTCATTCGGTTAGACTTATCCAAAGCTTATGACAGAGTGGATTGGCACTTCCTTATCAAATTTTTGAGGCAATTTGGTTTCTCTAAGGATTGGATGGATTGGATTATGGGATGTATCTCTTTAGTTTCCTACTTAGTTCTTATCAATGGTAGGCCTTCTCAGTCTTTCCTAGCTTCCAGAGGTATTAGGCAAGGTGACCCGCTATCCCCTTATTTATTCATCATTCTTGTTGAATGCTTGGGTAGGACTATAACCAAAAAGAGGGAAAACAAAACCCTTGAGGGAGTTACCATTGCTCATGGAGCTAGACCTATCTCTCATCTTCAATTTGTGGATGACTCTACTCTTTTAGGTAAAGCTACGATTAAGGAAGCTTCTAATATTAAGCAAATCATTAGTTGTTTTTCTAAGGCTATCTGGGCAGTTGATCAATGAAGACAAATCTAAAGTTATTTTCTTTCATCTGCTCTGCTAGACAGGAATCCATGGTCTTGGATAAATTAAGATATAAGAAGACCTCTCTTCCAATCACTTATTTAGGTATTCCCATAAATATTCAAAGGTAGAAAAATAAAGATTGGAATTGGTTGTTGGACAAAGTCAAGAAGAAAATTGGAAAGTGGACCAACAAGTGGCTTTCTTATGGGGGTAGAATCACCTTGGTAAAATCAGTCCTTCAAGCTATTCCTATTTATGTTTCTTTCATTTTGAATATCCCAAAGGCTTTTCTTCGAGAATTGGATCAAATCAGTCATCGTTTCCTTTGGAGTGGTACTAAGGAGAAAATAAAATGGGCCTTGGTGAAATGGGATACTTTATGTCTTCCTAAGAGTGAAGAGGGGTTAGGATTCCGGTCTTCAATTAATAACAACAAAGCTTTAGTTGCTAAATTATATTGGAGGATGTTGCATAACCCCAATGCTCTTTGGGCCAATAATCTTCGTGCTAAATATGCTGAGAACAAAAGTCTTGAAGACCTTGTTTGCTATCAACTTCCTACCAAAGGTTCTCCCATTTTAGCAATTCTTAAAAATGGTGAGGATTTGATAAAGAAAATTTTTTTTGGATCATTCATAATGGTCAACATGTAAATTTTTGGACAGATTCTTGGGATGGTCACAAGCCTTTGATAACTTAGTTTCCCCATTGGAGGCCTTGGATGGAGGAGCTTCACCGAGCTAATTGGATAAAGGTGGCTAATTACTATTGGTACCATATTGGTAATTCAAAGGTTGGTAGATATTGGATCCCTATTGAGGATTGGCCTATTCAAATCCCAGAAAGGCAAAGACAAGATATCCAAGGCATCCTTCATATGAGATCCCTCTCTTGGTCCCATGAAAAAGATTATTTTGGATGGAACAACACTACTAAGGGTGAGTATTCAGTTGCTCAAGGTTATTTGACCTTATGCCATAATAATCCCAACCATTCTTCTGACATATTTTCTCGATTGTGGGCTCAAAAGCTCTGGCCTAAGGTGAGGTTCTTTAATTGGCTTTTATTGCATCGTAGGGTGCTTACTGGTGAGCAACTTATGAAGCGTGGTTTTCATGGCCCTTTTAGATGTGAAATGTGTGAAGAGAATGTAGAAAATATCAACCATATTTTTATTTAGTGTACTTTAGCCTCTGAGCTATGGAGGAGAATGGCCACTTTACTTGGCTTACAAGTGGTCCAATATTTTTACTTTTGAACAACTTTGGAGGGATTGGCCTAATCAAGAGGGTGTTGATCATTTTATTAGGAAGTTAGTTTGGATGGGTTCTACCATTCTTCTTTGGAATATTTGGAATGAAAGGAACAACCAAATTTTTAATCAATATAGGAAGGATATTCACTATATTTGGCAAAAGACCATAGCCAACTTAGTTGAATCAGTCCATCAACTCCTTAATCACCCCCAAAACTCCCACCAAAGATGGGATCAAGTGATGCAAATATTGAAGATTAAATCTTCTAAGGGCAACCAACTTAAAGGGAATGTGAGTATTAGTAAGATGGATAGGACTAGAAATTGGCAACCTCCTCCTAAGGATTTTGGAAAAGTCAATACCGATGGAGCCTCTAGAGGGAACCCTGGAAAAGCCAGTGTGGGAGGAATTGGTAGACTTTCAGATGGCTCCCTGGTTTTTACTTTTCCTGAGAATTTGGGTATTCTTTCCAATAACCTTGCTGAGGGGTATGGTATCCTCAGAGGCCTTCAAGAGGCTACTAAGGTTGGATGGGAAAAGGTGTTAGTTGAGTCTGACTCTCAACTTATGATTAATCTCTTGAAGACTCCTTCTAAGAATCATAAGGTGGATTGGAGAATAAAAATAATTATTGAGAAGATTCAGTTAATCCAGATGGGATTTTTGAAAGTTGATTACAATCATGTGGTTAGAGATCAAAACAAGAGTGCTGATGCTTTAGCTAATTGGGCTTTGGACAAAGGTGATCTTACTTTTTATGGCCACCCTCCTATATGGTGGGCTTCTCAAATTAGGGAAGCTCTTCTTTCTATCATTTCTTTGGATGGCTCTAGTTCTGAAGGTACCTAGTTTCTTCTTGTCTTTTTTTTTTTTTGCTTCTCTTTGGTTCATTCAGTTTTTTTTAGTTCCCTAGCTCATTCTATTCTTTATTTTGTTTCCTCTATTGATTCTTGCCTTAATAGTCTTCTGGTCTAGATAGGTCATTGTTTTGTTCAATTTTTTTTTTTTTTTTTTTTTTTAGTTTTTTAAGGTGGGTGGGTTCTTTTGTTTTGTTTTGTTTTTGTGTTCTTTGTGTTGTTTTTTTTTGTTCTTGTTTTTTTGTTGTTTTGTTTTTTTTAATGTTTTTTGTTATTGTTCTTGTGTTTTTTTCATTCTTGTTCTTGGGTTTCTCTTTGTTTGTGTTATTTCGTGTTTTTATGTGTGAGTGTTTTCTATGTTTTTTGTTTTTTTTTATTGTCTGTTGTTGGTTGTTTTTAATTTTATTTTTATTTTATTTTTTAGGTTTTGGTTGTGTTTATTTTTCATGTTTTTTTTGGGTTATGTCTTTGTAGTGTTCTGTTGTTTTTGTCTTGTTTGTGTTTTGTTATGTGGTTCTTGTGTTTTTCTATGTGGTTTGTGTTGTGGTTTATTTTATCTTATTGTGCGTGTTTGGTTGTGCTTTTGTTTTTGACACACTCAAGGAGCATGTTTTTTATTTTATTTTATTATTTTTGTTGTTATTTACTTATTTTTAAATTGGTTTTGTGTGTTTGTTTGCTCCTTGAGTATGTCAAAGGTGGTAGGCTAGGTCCGAGTCCTGGGTGTTTTTTGCGGAATGGATACCCCTACCTCCTTGGGTCTTACCCAAAAGTGGCATCCCTTTTGGGATGTTTTCCACAAATAAAAATAAAAATAAGAGATAGGGGATATTGCAAGCTAAGAGGGAGTACAAGTTGAGAGCGAGTGCAAATCTGGAAGTGAGTGCAAATAAAGAGAGTGCAAGTTAGAAGAAAGTGCAAGATGAGAGTAAGTACAATGCAAGAGGTATTACAAGTTAAGATCAATGCCCATTAGCTAGTATGAAAAGAAAGTCATATTTTAAAGCCCTTATGGGAATTAAATATTCCCTATTTGGAAGTATGAACACCCAAATTAGAGATAAGAAAAAAAGCAAATACAGGGTAAGTTTGATCCAAGTAGCAGATGTTACACTAGAAGTAAGTATCAAATATGAGATGATTAAGCATGATATAATGATTCCTAAAAGTATAGGTTTAATGTGTAAGTTCCATAGATCATATTCAAGGTTTTTAGAGATTCAAAATTGGATCAAGTGGAAGTGAAGATTAAAATCAAGTTACTCTATGGATTTTCTTCCTAAAGGTTTTTTCCTCTTCATATTTTCTAGTTTAAAAATTAGGGATTAAATAATGGCTGGTGACCCATGGTTTAGGGGAAGAGATACACTTTATTTGAGATCATAAAATAATTTTTTTTGTTAAGAAAGAAACTATTAAGAAGTTTCCAATATGGGTTAGGATTTTTGGACTTCCATATCAGCTTATAAATAAATTTTTTTTGAAGAATATTAGAAATACCCTAGAATAATTCTTCAAGGAAGGACTAAATACTAAGGAGTGAAAGCGTGTTATATATACTTGAATATGTATTGCTATGGATATTTTAAAACCTTTGCCATAATCCATTATGATTAAATCTATTGCAAGATAATGGGATCAACAAGTAGACTATGAAAAATTGCATTCCATTGTCACAATTATAATGAGATTGAACACATAGCAAGAGTTTGTATAGGTAAAACAATGAAGAAAGAGAAAAAAATCTAGTGGTGAGATAAACTTCAAGATGAAGCAAGGAAATCATATAGTAATAGAATCTTAGATCAGATCAAGGATATTCCACTCCAAAAAAGAGGTAAAGAAATCCTATTTATAGTATCATTTTGCAAGTTCAAAAGTAATTAAAGGTGTAAAAGAAGATGTGGAGAGAAATCCTAAAACAAATATGATAAAAGAGGTCAATTTTACTCTAGGTAATCATCTTCATTTTCCTCAAGTAGTATAAAATCCTCTTTAGGTAATAAAAGTGAAAGGTATGAAGATGTTATCCCTTACACTTGAAGGTTTCAAGAGCAAAATAATAAAGAAATGAGGATGAAAGTAACTCATAACAATTTAGATTTTTTAGGGCAGAATAAGGAGGTAATTGTCATGGAAGAGCATCCTCGCATTTTAGGGTTTCTAAGGAAACATAAAGAATATTATGTTTTTGAAGTTATTCCTTGCACTTGAGATCCTTCAAAACAAGCCAAACCTAAATATGATAAGTCTTATTATGAGCATTGTGAAAATAATGAAGAGATTGATGAAGATGAAAGTATTTTTGGGAATGAAAAAAGAGAAGAAAACCCAAGAAGCAAAAAAAATAGATAAAGAAACCCATAGGGATATTGATATGGTAAAACAAAAGCAAATACCACAAGTGATAACAAGTGGGAATAAACCCACAAATAAAAATAATATTTTAGACAATTAGGGGAATCAATAGAACCCTAAAAAAAGGTATTAAAAAATTGTAAGGTTGTTATAGACAAGATATTTATAGATATAAAAGTGGGGCAACAAATATTTTAGACATATTTAGTGTTGAATTTCATCATGATATAACTTAAATATCAAAAAACATGATATAAAAGGAGTTGATTATAAAAACTTAGTAGTTTGAGGAAGATGGAAAATATTGTTGATAGAAAGGAAAATGAGGAATATCTTTTAATTAACTTGTTAGAAATGTAATGAGAACAATATAATGGTTTAATTAACTTGTTAGAAATGTAATGAGAGCAACTTAATGTTTTGTTTTGGTAATGGAAGTGACCCCCAATAGAAGCCACACTAGCTTATAAAAAATCACATCATATAAATCACTACATAAAAGATTATATTTATAACATCAAACCCTCACTATAATGTTCAAAATTTATTTTACTCAATATAATGCAATGATTCAAATTCTAAAGTACTTAATACTACGATTTGCTTCACAAATATAATAAATAAACAAAACTTTTAAAATTGATTCAAATTAAAAAAACTCAAAATTTCAACTACAAACCATGTGCATGCTTTGCACTTTGCCACAATTGTGACAAGTGCATCTAAGATTTTAACCAAAAAAAAAAAACTAAAATAACAACAAATTATAAAATACAAAATCTTAAAATTTTAAAGAATGCATACCCAACTATAAAAACAAAGCTACGTAGACTTAGTCTTTATAGAAAATATTAATTTTTGGTTAAATTTAAATAAAATTTTGATAAATTTGAAAACATGGAATAAGGAAATTACTATAAAACCTATAAAACTTCTATAGTTGCCTATACTTTAGGCTTCACACATTGATATTAAAACTTGCTCTAATTGAACCTCGTTTTTTATAAAGACATTTTTTTAAATGAACCTAAAGGTTTGTAATATTTAATTCTAAAAAAAACTTAAAAAATAAAATAACTAAGGGGACTAAATTCTAGGAATTTTTTCACTAAAATACTTTTAACAAATTTTGTATGGTAAGAAATTAATGCATTCCCTAATACTTTTAGCAAATTTTGTATGGTAAAAAATTAATGCATTCCCTACAAAATAGTTAAAACCTTATATATTTTAGATCTCATCTTATATATTATAACTCTACACTCACAGATTTCATAGAAACTAATTTGGCAATACTTTATAATGTTAATAGGCTTGGAGGTCCCATCATTATTAGATCCAGCCATCTCAATTTTGTACCTGACTTCCATTACTTAAAAGAAAACCAGTACTTGTTGTCCAGCCATAACATTAGCTCAGTAAAAATAAATAATAACGAATCATTAATGTTGGGCCCATCTTCTCCTACTTTTAAATGTAAAAAAATGAGGAGATAACACATTGAATTAGAAGCTCCCACAACCCACATAATATGTAATGTGCTAATTAACATTTAATTAGATAATCATGCTTTCTTGGAGCTTTTATACTCCCTTCCATCCATGTAAGTGAATTTATTAAAAGAATTGATACCAAATACCACCTATAATTTGAGCAATCATTACAAATTGAAAATTCCAATTATAATCATCCAAATTACAATTGTTAACATATTTACCATACTGACTAAAGAATTGGAAAAACATGTAGTAAACTTTACCTACAGGGCAGGTTTTCGAATAGTTATTCAAATCAATTAAAATTTAAAATTTTTAATTATAATCATCTAAATTCTGGTTGTTAACGTATTTAAATTGTAGTTTTTACTATTTATTCTTTATTAAATTAAACATATCAAAATTGTAATTTAAACTGTTATAATAAAAAAAAATTAAAATTGTAATTTAAAACAATCAGTTGTCCAAGAACCTGCCTGGCAGGTATCGTTTACTATAAAAATAATTCTCCATCACACTTTTTTCTAAAATTGGGACCTCTCTCGTCGCTGTAGTGCACAACATGATCGTCAAAGCAATGGCTAATTGAAAGCAATAGTTTACGTGTAGACTTACGATACCCATTCAAAGAAAAATATCACTTCTTTGAAAAGAAAATTCCAGCTGCATTTATATCATTTTTAACTTTAAATAACAAAAATTTGGTCTTGTTCAACTTGACTACTTAATAATGATCTTGCTAGGCATGCGTTTGGGATAAAGACGTTGCCGACCCATTCAAGCCGGTCAATCGTGGAAACAGCTTAACCATGTATGGCAAGTCCACCTCCCCTTTCATCTCTAATCCCATCACAATCCAAGTGCCTGATCAATGCATCTCAGGTTTTCCCCTCTTCATTCACTCAGCCTTCTTACCTCTTAATTGGATATATGTGATGCGAGTTGATGCTGTCCCACTGACACAATTGGAGATAAAAGCCAGTTTTAGAAGCAAGCCTTTATGTGCAGTCGTAAACATTGCAAAACTCTACTTCACATGGCTATCGTTACAAACAACCAAAAAGAAACTCTCATGTCATATTCTTTTCCCTCTAACTTTAGTAGAAACACCTTGTCCCATTTACTTCAAACTTCAAGGATAGTTTGTTTGTAAAGGTAATAGTTTTATCTAAATCTTCGGAGTAAGCGCCAGACCAACAGTATAGGTGATCAGGGGTCCCCTTCAAGGGGAATAATAACGAGGCGGAATAGGTTTGGTGGGAGCAGCCCCTATCATTTGAACCCTACACTTGTCAATTACTAAAAATAACATCAACTCACCCCAATGGACTAGATGGATTGGTAAGTGCAGGTGTAGCTGGGCACTTATCAAGGAGAGACCTAGGTTCAAACCTTGGAAACCAACCATTTTCAAAGGTAGTAGTCTGCTCCTAATCCTGGCGATGGGAGCAGCCCCTATGGTTTGAATCCTACACTTATCAATTACTAAAAATATCATCAACTCACCCCCAAAGGACTAGGTGGATTGGTAAGTGCAGGTGTAGCTAGGCACTTATCACGAAGAGACCTAGGTTCAAACCAACCCTTTGCAAAGGTAGAAGTCTGCTCCTAATCTTGGCCAGGTGTAGCCGGACACTTATCACAAAGAAACCTAGGTTCAAACCAACCCTTTGCAAAGGTAGTAGTCTGCTCCTAATCTTGGCGGCGACCACTATGCGAGCCCCAAACAACTAATAACAATTTTTATAGTTTAAACTCTGTGTTGATCAGTTACTAAAAATAGTGAATATGACCAATACTCTATATAATCATTAAAAAAAAATTAAAAAAATATCATCAACTCCGCTATGTTAACCTTAAAAGAAAAACTCTCGTGCGTAGTTCTCGTAGGTTAAACGGCGATGATTAAAATCTACCACATTTTCAACACTTAGACGAATGAAATAAAAGAAATATAGCCTCTTCTCCACTAAGTTAAAAAGCGTGGGACCCTGATCTCTCTGTCTTGTCTTTCTTTTACGTTGTGGAATTGTCGAATTTAGACAAGTTCAAAAAAAAAAAAAAAAAAAACACCCAAGAGGGAGAATACCCCAAGTTTCGAAAACTTGCAGATTTTTCATGTTTCGTTGCTAATGGAGGACGATCGTTTTACTATGATTGCTACTGCGGTGGCAATCGATTATCACTAAACAAGATGCTTTTCCTTTTTTCAACATATAAAATTAAGTACTGGATTATTAATTGAGCTAAACATCCATGCAGTTACAGTTGGTTATAATTCTCCTATATGATGTTCGCCATTGAAAAGAAGTTGAATTTACAATTAATCTGTTCAATTGTTTATCCATGTTGGGAAGATACAAGTCCCCTCATTCAAAATGGATTAAAAAAATAAAGCTTGAGATAGCGTAGAAAGCTGATTCAATGGAGGCAATGGTCCTACTTTCCCCAAGACATTTAGCCAGTAGTCAATGCTATCATCAGTCTGAAAATCAATATTCCACAGCTGATGATGGGGGATTGTGCCTGCTGCATCCATCATGCTGCTCTGTGGTTCACTAAACAGATCAGTGCTCTGTATCTCTCCAAGCAGATCATCTTTTGTATCCACAGACATGGAATAATCAGCTTGCAGGGTTGAGCTTTCTTCTCCATTAACTTCAATTTTGGCAATTTCGGATTCACACTGGATCTGCTGCCCTGGCAACCATTTTTCTCCATCTCCAAGACTATGATTTCCCCACATGAAAGTCTCGTCTATTATCTCGCTATCTATGCTACTCATAGACGAAAAGAGGTCGTTTGAAAACGTGGAGGAATCATAGAATGGGCTGGACAAATCGGAAAGAGTGGCGGCAGAATTGGCGGAAGCTTTTTGTTGGGTTAAAAATCCCTGGTTATGCCCAGAAACAGTCTCTAAATTGTCTGTACTAACAGCAGGCCTGATGTCCCTTGATGGATTGCAAGCAAGGGAAGCAAATGAAGTATCGGTGTCCTGCCTATCACAACGATCAGAGGATGATGAAAAATTCGCTGCCGTATGTGTCCTCGGATCGATTCCCATTCGTATCAGACGCTTCTTCAAGTGGGTGTTCCACACGTTTTTTATTTCATTATCTGTTCGACCTGGTAGGCGTGAGGCGATAGCAGACCATCTGCATGGAAAAACGACTAGAATCAGAATAATGATGGATTCATGTGCATCACAAGAACAAAAAAAAAAAATTTTAAAAAAAAAAAATCCTCTTCTTCGGCTCAAATCCGGCTCACCTGTTTCCCAAAAGTTTGTGAAGATTAATTATAATGTCCTCTTCTTCGAGGCTAAAGTTCCCTCGTTTCACGTCTGGCCTCAAATAATTCGTCCATCGTAGTCGGCAGCTTTTACCGCATCTCAGAAGTCCTGCAACAACGATCGATAAATTATTAGTAAGTAGCTTAAAAAAAAAACGAATCATGATAGATAACTGTTGGAATCGGCGCTGAAGGTCAAGAGTTCTAACCTGATTGCTTGGGGAGCGCACGCCAGTTCCCATGGCCGTTTCTCTTAATGTAATCGACGAGTATTTTATCCTCTTCAGGAGCCCATGGGCCTTTCTTGAGTCCCATTTTATCACAGCACGGAGCTCGGCCCATTATGTTGTTGCTTTGAAGCTTGGCGTTGGATGCTGAATTCAAAGACTTCTACTTAAAGAGTCCGGCGCCCTTCTTTTTATATGGAGAGTTGTTCAATGCATATAGACGATATCAGTACTGAAATGTTCCACATTCCACATACCCCACGTGGTGAAAATTGCCCCCGTTCCTGTTTGACCGCTGAACACGACGACTAACCATCATATAATATTTGCAAATCTGCACATCACAAACGTCGGTCGCATCCTTTCAATTGGCATGTAAAGCCTGCTCTCAAATGAGGGCTATAATATAATCCTTCTCCTCAAAAGCGCTTTCACACGAAGTTCCCGTGGCGTGCCGCTTCACGTTACTGTATGATAAAAGTCGGAATTTTCTATAAACAATAATTTAGCAGAAGACAGGTCTTAAAATTGAATTAAATTATCCATGACAAGTTTAAACTTTAGTTGCAGCTTGTTTGCAAAGGTAGTAGTCTGATATGAATCCTTTAAGTGCCTACTAGACCAACGATGATGTACGAATCCTAAGTGACCAGTGGTTCCTTTTATGTCGGGTCAACAATAATGAAGTGGAATAGGTTTGATGGAAGCAGGAATCCTAAGTGACGAGTGGTCCTTTTTATGTCAGGTCAACAATAACGAAGTGAAATAGGTTTGATGGAAGCAGCCCGATCCACCGGTGGTCCCCTCCACACTAGGTCAACAATAACGAAGCGAAATAGGTTTGGTAGAAGCAGCGGTCCCCTTCACGCCAGGTCAACAATAACAAAGCGGAATAGGTTTGGTGGAAGCAACCCGAGCAACCAATGGTTCCCTTCACATCGGGTCAACAATAACGAAGTGGAATAGGTTTGGCAGAAGCAGCCCCTATGGTTTAAACTCTGCACTTGTTTGTTCCTAAAAATAATGTGGTTGTGACCAACTGTCCTATGTAACCTAAAAAAATGAGATTCCAATTATAAAATATGTTACTAGACTTACATCATCACATTAATCGATTAGAAAGTAAAAGGACCAATCCAGACATACTCAAAATCAATGTTAATTTAGTGGATTTGTTTGAAAGGTACATCCCAGCAAGCAGGCAAGCACCAACAGAAAAGACAAATGAATAGGGCAAAAAGGGGAGCGGGCGCCTTCTGTGCGCTTGCCTGGGCCAGAGCAAATCTTTTGACTCGTCAAAGATTGTGTTCGCGTGACGAGAGCGACAGCAACCAGGCTGGATAAAGTTGTCCACCTCCACGCAGTACTTTTGACGAGAGGAAGTAGCAACTTGCATGTAGGACAACACGTGCCTAATTATATTTATCTTATCCTCCATCATTATTAAAATATCCAGCAACCACGCGCGGTGAAGTCTGCTGTAAATACGTAACGTATGGGGTCATGTCTTAAGTACAGATTAGCGGGTTTTTATTAGACTTGATTGATTGACGAAATCCCAGGAGAAAAAAGAGATGGCCCAAGTATTCGCTTTTTCTAAAAGACAAGCCCCCTGCCAACATTTTTTTGTTGGAAGATCATATTGCAATGATTAAATTACGGTGAAATTGTCGCTCCAACTGGATCAAAGGTGCATTGTATTTTGGGTTTTGGTTTTTTTTGGGAAGGTTCAAGGTTCAAACTGTAGTGTGGATGAGTGTGAAGGGATGGGTGTGTGGTGACTTTGTGTTAAATTTCATAGTTTTTTGTTTTACAAAAAAATTATGGTTGGAAGGAGACTGATCATGTTGGTTATAAAGTTTCTCACAATAACCAAATAAAAAAACAAACCAAAAAATTGAATTAAGTTGGAAGGTTCAAGGTTCAAACCGTGGTGTGAACGAGTGTGTGAAGGAGTGGGTATGTAGTGGTTTTGTGTTAAAATTCATAACTCTTGACTTTATAAGGGATCATGACTGAAAAAAGACTAATCACATTAATCATAAAATTTCTCACAATAACAAAATAAAAAACAAACCAAAAAAACTGGATTAAGTTTGATACTTTCCATTTATTTGACTTAGTTTGGTTGGAGCGGCTCGCCAGTCACCGAAAACAGTCAACTTTTGCGTGTTCAGAGATGTGACTGGTGAAGAGGAGACTACTGAACAGGAACTACTTACCATTTTCTCGAGTAGACCAATTCTTTAATAGAATGAGTAAAATATTTGAAAAGTTCGTCTGATTTGACTTCATTTGGGTGTATTTAATGTCTGTGGCTTGACATTCAGAGAGTATAAATTGACTAAATGAATAAAGCTGGAATTGCTATTTCATATTATTATTTTTAGTTTTATTTGAGGACATGCCATCGCTCACAATTATCAACACCGTTTTGAAAAAAAATTATATTATTATTATTAGTTTTATTTGAGGACATTCCATCGCTCACGACTATCACCGTTTTTTTAAATATCCTTCAACAACACGTGACCCTCAGGGCAATAACTTAGGAGAAAAACAAAAGGTTTAGAATTAAATAAGCTATAAATATATATATTTTTATTTTTATAATATTGACCAACTCCACGTTGAATTAATCAAACATCTGAGAGAGAATATATATATAAATTAAAATGAGTCGAGATTGACTGTGAAGCTCCTCAAACCTATAGAAAAAGTTGACAACTATAATAAAACTTTAAAAATATATATACTAATGAATATGGATCGAATAGTTTATACAACACGCTCACTGCATGGTCCGTTTAGTTTAAAAATGCTAGTTGACGTTATTTTTTTTAATTATTGGAACCAACAAATATATTAAAATTGGAACCAGCCTTTAAAAAAGCTAACACACAACATTACTAAGTATAGAAAAATAAACTAGAGTAAAAAATCTTAAACTATAGAATGTAACTTTAGGCATCAAGTAGATTTATTACCTCGTCATCCTGCATTTTTTCAAAGCCAACGCCTCAAAGTTATTGGAACTTTTGGGTCGAATGGGTGAAACCGTTTTTTGACGGTTTTTATCTTCATTTCCTTGTCAAGGATTATAAGAACGTTGAACCGCATAAAAATGGAAGGATCTTTAGATTTTACTTCCTTTATATGAATCAACAATTTCATTGATGATGGCTTTGCATCCAACGACATATCCTCGTTGTCACTAAGTTACTCCAACACACTATAGTTGTTGGATGAATCAAGAATATAATTGCCCAACTAAACACTGGTCATATGAAGTCGCTTCTCTGGAGCAATATCTTCTTTTGCAGATCCCCTTCTTGGGCTGCGGGAGCACCTTGCATTAGTCGAGGGGGAATGTACTAAAGGACTAGTCGGTTGGGCAGACTATGAAGCAACCACTATTGCATCCCTTGGGGTATGAATTTGTTGAGACCGATGAGCCTCATTGTTGGTAGTTTCAATTGGGGGACCAACTTTTTCCTTTTCATACCCTTTTCTATTGGCTTTGAGACATGTGCCGACTTGGACTGTGTACCTTTAGAAGCAGCCAAACGTGTATTTTTATGCCCTCACATAATTGTCCAACTATCCTCCTGAGCTTAGGGAGTGGGCGCACTCGGTGTGGTGGGGCTTTGCTTTTCCTTGATATGCGACATCAAGGGATAATATTTGATCTTGTGTGCTAAGGACTGGCATCGAAAATATGTGTTGGGAAAATTAATGTAGAGGACCCACTAGGATAGCATAGTGTCACCAACTTGTATGTCAATAATCTCCTTGAGATCTCAAGAAATATCAATCTTAATGCAAACATGTTTTTGAGGGCGTGCATGGAAAAATGTGTTTGCCTCCACTAAAATGACATGCCCTAGAGGGGTTGCTATAGGACTAAAAAAGGGCCACAGAGGTAGAGGGAGTCCTGGGAATTCCACCCACACAAGGACTTTGGTAGATCTTTCCTCAGAAACAAAAAATTCACGAGTCCAAGGAGAAAAAACAAGCAGAGAGCTTCTCATGTACTAGGGACCATGCTCGTAAATCACCTTAGCATGGGTTGTTTTCGTAAAGCAAAAAAAATAGCCCTTTGTAAGGTTTTGAACCATCGTTAGCTTGAATCCATGAGGAGTCCAAGTTGCATTAACCTAGGCCCTAAGGGAAGACTCATTAGGGATGTGTCCAACGAAATACCCGACAAGGGTGAATGATTCTAAATAGTGACATGCAGAATCAAATTCAGGCAATGGAAGAATTACATCAGGAGAACAAGGGTTACCTTGTGGACCATTCTCAGCACAAACCTGCATAGTCAATTGAGAGAAGCCATTATAACATGCATTCCCTTCTTTGGTGCCAATGTTGTGCATTGGTACGTCAGGATTGGGGACCATATTGATACTCAAAACCCTAGCCCAATCACCATCACTTGTTCTAGTTGAAATGGGATTCATAAATTATCATTAATACTATTGTTCTCATTATTTTTATATCATAGGCTTTGAGTTTTTGTTTTCTATAACACTAAAATCTGATGTAAATTTGAAAAAATAAAAAACTAGAATAAATTTTGTCATTAAATTGAGATAATATAAAAATAAAATATATTTGTAACTTTATAATGTTAAATTTAAATTATTGTCTAGTGAAGGACATTGTAGTGGTATATCTTTGGGTTTTCGTTTAGGAGACCCAAGTTCAAACCCTGGTATGAGAAAAACTGACATTTTTAAGAAAGAGTAGTCTTGAGGGATACCATAGTGGTATGTATTTGGGTTTTCAATTAGGAGATTCAAGTTCAAACCCCAATACAAGGGGACCAAGACCCCTCTCAAAACCCTACATTTTTAACTCAAATTTTTTTCTTGTTAGGGACACCATAGTGGTGTGTCTTTGAGTTTTCATTCTGGAGACCCAAGTTCAAACCCCAGTACAAGGGGACCAAAACCCCTCTCAAAAACCCGCATTTTTAACTAAAAATTTAATGTCATGTGAGGGATATCATAGTAGTATGTTTTTGTATTTTCATTCAAGAGATCCAAATTCAAACCTCGATACGAGGGGACTAGGATCCCTTTCAAAAACCTGCATTTTTAACTCAAAATTTTATTGTAGTGGTATGTCTTTGGGTTTTTATTTAGGAGATTCAAGTTCAAACTTCAATACAGACTGGGATCTTTCATAAAAACCTGTGTTGTTAACTCAAAATGAAGAGTCCCATGAGGTGTACCATTGTGGTATGTCTTTGGGTTTTCATTCAAGAGATCCAAGTTCAAAACCCAATAGGTACTAGGATCCCTTGTAAAAACCTATGTTTTTAACTCAAATATTTTATTCAAGAGACCCAAGTTCAAACCTTGGTACAAGGGGATTCGAATCCCTCTAAAAAATCTATGTTTTCAACTCAAAATTTAATGTTTTGTGAGGGATACTATAGTGGTATGTATTTGGGTTTTCATTCTAGAGATCCAAGTTCAAACCTCGATATAAAGGGACAAGGACCCTTCTCAAAAATCTATGTTTTAAACTCAAAATATTACCATAGTGGTATGAATTTGGGTTTTAATTTAGGATACCCAAGTTCAAACCCCAACACAAGAGGATTGAGACCCCTTACAAAAACATTTATTTTTAACTCAAAATAAAGAGTCATGTGAGGGATACCAAGTGGTATGCCTTTGGGTTTTCATTCAGGAGATCCAAGCTCAAACATTTGTATGAGGGGATTGAAAACCCTCATAAAAACTTGCATTTAAAGTAAAAATGATATCATAATGGTATGTCTTTGGATTTTCATTCAAGAGACTCGAGTTTAAACCCGGATACAAGGGAACCGAGAACCCTTATAAAAATACATGTTTTAACTCAAAATAAAGAGTCACATGAGGGATATGTCATTGGGTTATCATTCAGGAGACCCAAGTTCAAACCCTAGTATGAAGGGATTGAGACCCCTCATAAAAACCTATATTTTAATTCAAAAGAGTTCTATGAGGGATACCACAGCGATATGTCTTTGGGTTTTCATTTAGGAGATTCAAGTTCAAACTTTGGTATGTAGGGGCCAATACCCCTCTCAAAAACCCATATTTTTAACTCAAAATTTTGTCCCATGAGGGATACCATATTGGTATATCTTTGGGTTTTCATTAAGGAGACCTAAGTTCAAACCCCAGTATGAGGGGACTAATACCCCTCTCAAAAACCTGTATTTTTAACTCAAAATTTAATGTCCCATGAGGGATACCATAGTAGTATATCTTTGGGTTTTCATTTAGGAGACCTGATCCACACATTAGAGATAATGGATTCTTGAAATTTAAAAAACAAAAATAGGAAAGAGAATTATCGAATGAAAAAAAAAGTTCATTATTTTTTTAATAGAATTATAGAGAAGGCAATCTTTGAGAAGAGATGTCTACCAATTAAAAATATTTTTTGAGAAGAGATTGTTTCCCACTACAATTGCTTACTTCAAGAAATAAATAATGGGTTTATGTACAATTTTAGCAAAAGGGGAAGAGTTGTGATGGTTAGACTTTCATGATGTAGGTTGTGAGATGCAAAAAATATATTGTTGCCACTAAACATTATGAGCCTATCTAAACCATCCAAGTCCTTCCAAACTCATTCGAGTCTATCTAAGTCGTTTGAGTCTGTCCATGTCTATTTGAGTCTATCTGAGACTGTCTAAGTCTATTTGAGTCCATCCAAGCTCCAAGTTTGTTCAATTCTATTCATCCTTCTAAACTTTTTTGAGTCATTCTGAGTTGTCCAAGCCTATTCATCATTTCAGGTTGTTTGGATTAGTCAAACCTCCTTGTAGAGCAATGGTGCCCATTATGTCAAGCTTGGATATCAAGTGTGGAGGCTCCCTTTTTATTTGAGTATTTATGAACCACTTAGCTTGGTGACTAAATTGACCTGCTCATTTTACTTTGTATAGTTGTTTGAACCATTTCCTAGTGGTTTTAGTCCATGTGCCAATTGTTAGATTCTCCTCTTCTAGTGCAGGACTTCCAAGATTGAGATCCTCTATCACCGACTTCTCTATTGTCGTCAAAGTGTTTAGAAAAAGTAGGTAATGTTTGACCTCGAGAAGCGTGCACCACAACTAACCCTACTTGCAATGTTATTATATCAAATAAAAATGAATAATGAAAACACACAAGCACATATAATGTGAAGGTAAAAAACAAAGAAATATTCTTTTATTGATGCTTCTAGATCTCAGTTACATGTATATCCCTTTGAGGGATACCCATTTTGATACAACAGATTACAAGTGGGAAAACGGTGAATGTATCCCCCATAAGGGGATGGTGCACCTTTGTAGGCCTCCAGATCTCACACACCAAACTGTCTGAGGGCTTACAGAGACCTCCTTATCCTGATTTTGTCTTGGAGGGATCTCGTGCTCTAGATACTTTAAACTAATCCTGTGAACCTGTATCTACGAGCATGGAAACAATAGAGCACAGTAAGTAGAATGGGCAACCTTACCAAATGAGGTCTTTTGTTAACAAATACGATAATCCGGATAAATAAGCATAATGTGCATTTAAATATACCAGATCTAAGCAATATGCATATGAAAATCATAAATATTAATCTAAATGCAATGAAATATTCATATCTATGCTAAATCCATGTAAATTAAATAATGATAAATAAATATCTATTACTTAGAACAAAGGAATCGACCATTTTAAAACTTGGCTATGACTATGGGTTGTTGTCAAAGACAATGGCCTATGACTTAAAGGTTACCTCAGGTCTTATGGGTTGTGGCAGTTGATCCCTTGCTTGAATTGATGTTCAAGGGTCGTTAGGTGTGTCTCCTACATTGATTGGTGATTCGGAATGATGGATCTAAATACTGATGTGTGGATGTGGCTCAGTCGGATGATGCTCCAATACTCCTCAAAGGGGTGTAGATTGGCTCTTCATTTCAAAAGGGCTCCATTACACATAATTTGAACTCTTGTATATCTCTTTTGCCTTCTTGGAAATCTACATATGTATCCTTCCTAGTTTTTGGTCCAGATCTAGGGCTTAGCTTCTTGGGGAAGCCAAAATCTAGATCTGCATGCCAACTAACTATTCAGAGGGATGGTTTGGTCATGGATTAGCATGGAAGGGGTAGTCAAGAGGAACTCTAGCAGTTCCTCATCGAGATCACTTCAAAATACATGCAAACTACCATTACTTCCTATGATTTGGGCAATCCCTCATGGCAGTTTATATTTTAGTGCTAGTCATTGTCATCAATAGTGGCTAGTTGTGGCCACTCTTAGCTTGAGCGACCTAGATTGGTGGCCACTCTGGTCGATTGTGGCCAAGCCTAAATGGGCTAGAACTGCATCTTTTGAGTGGTTAGGACCACTGTTTGATCTTGGAAAGATCCAATATTGGTCATATAGTCTATGAATGTGTCCATATGGGTAGTCTCCTAAACATGATGTATTTTAGGTCTCTACAGATGCCCCTTTTTGGGATGCATTATGGGAAAACACAGCATGGAGTAAAAAAATAGACCACCTAGGGTCACATTATAGGTTGTTTGATGATCATCGATCTGATCAATATTAGATGCCCTAGTCATGCAGGAGGTGCACATCCTCGAATAATTGCTTCCAACAGGGTGGAAGGTTTAAATTTGTGGAAGTTTGCACTCGTTCATCAAGCGATCGGGTAGCTTTAGTACTACTATAGGTCCGAAATGAGGAGAGCTACAAACTTAACTGTCATGTTTGCTTTTTACCCCAACAAAGGGTAAGCTTATGATAGTTGTTGGTAATGATTTGTAAGACAAATGCAACTTGACATGATCAAGTGATCTTTTGTTGAATTTGATTATGATTGTTTGAATTTTGTTTTACTACCCCATCAAATGACGAGTCAATGAGGAAAGGATAATTAATAAAGCGATGAGTCGCTTTACCAAGATGAACGATTTGGAATTTTAAGAGATTTTCTTTGTTGATTTTTCAATGTTAGATGCCCCAATCATGGAAAGGGTATGCGTCGTTGAATCATTTCCTTCGATGAATTGAAGAACTTGATTTTGGTAAGCTTAAGTCAAAATCCTAGCCTTGGCAACAATTAGGAGACAATATTAAGTCTAATCCTAACCTTGGCATAAATTATGAGACAAGATTAAGTCTAATACTAGCCTTGGCAGCAATTAGGATACAAGCTTAAGTCTAATCCTAGCCTTGGCAAAAATTAGGAGACAAGCTTAAGTCTAATCCTAGTCTTAGCGACAATTAAGAGATAAGCTTAAGTCTAATCCTAGCCTTGGTGGAAATAAGGAGATAATATTAAGTCTAATCCTAGCCTAGGCGGCTATTAGAAGACAATATTGAGTCTAATCCTAGCCTTGGCGATAATTAGGAGACAAGCTTAAGTCTAATCCTAGCCTTGGAGGCAATTAAGAGATAAGATTAAGTCTAATCCTAGACTTGGTGGCAATTAGGAGATAAGCTTAATTTTAATCCTAGCCTTGGTGGCAATTAGGAGATAATCTTGAGTCTAATCCTAGCCTTGACAACAATTAGGAGATAATCTTAAGTCTAATTCTAGCCTTTGCAGCAATTAGGAGACAAGATTAAGTCTAATCCTAGACTTGGTGGCAATTAGGAGACAAGCTTAAGTCTAATTCTAGCCTTGGTGGAAATTAGGAGATAAACTTAAGCCTAATCCTAGCCTTGGCAACAATTAGGAGAAAATCTTAAGTCTAATCCTAGCCTTGGCGAAATTTAGGAGATAAGCTTAAGTCTAATCCTAGCCTTGGCAACAATTAGGAGATAAGCTTAAGTCTAATCCTAGCCTTGGCAAGAATTAGGAGATAAGCTTAAGTCAAATCCTAGCCTTGAAGGCAATTAGGAGACTAGCTTAAGTCAAATCCTAGCCTTGATGGCAATTAGGAGACTAGCTGCCTAGTTTGCTTGAATTTGCTTTTGATCTTTTGTTTATTTTCCCCAAGCAATGAGGGTGCATGATTGTCTTCGGCAATGATTCTTGAACGAATGCACTTAGCTATGATTAAGCATTTAAATGTTTATTTGTAGTATAATTATTGTTATTATGGCCAATGGGGTTAGCAAATGCCATTGGGACATTTTGTGTGACCAAAAAGTTTATGGATACCTTTGGGGATTTTTGGTTGACCAAAGGGTTTATGGATACCTTTGGGACTTTGTGGGTGACCAAAGGGTTTTGGATATCTTTGGAGCCTTTTGGGTTGACCAAAGGGTTTATGAATACCTTTGAGACCTTTTGGGAAACCAAAAGGTCTATGGATACCTTTGGAGCATTTTGGGTTGACAAAAGAGTTTATGGATATCTTTTGGGACCTTTTGGGTGACCAAAGGGTTTATGGACACCTGTGGAGCCTTTTGGGTGACCAAAGGGTTTATGTATACCTTTGGAGCTTTTTGGGTTGACCAAAGGGTCTATGGATACCTTTGGGACTTTTTGGGTTGACCAAAGGGTTTATGGATACCTTTGGAGCATTTTGGGTTGACCAAAGGGTTTATGGATACCTTTGGAACTTTTTGGGTTGACCAAAGGATTGATGGATACCTTTGGAGCTTTTTAGGTGACCAAAGGGTTTAAGGATACCTTTGGAGCCTTTTGAGTGACCAAAGGGTTTTAAATACCTTTGGATCCTTTTGAGTGACCAAAGGGTTTTAGATACCTTTGGAGCCTTTTGGGTTGACCAAAGGGTTTTGGATACCTTTGGAGCCTTTTGGGTTGACCAAAGGGTTTTGGATACCTTTGGAGCCTTTTGGGTTGACCAAAGGGTTTTGGATACCTTTGGAGCCTTTTGAGTGACCAAAGGGTTTTGGATACCTTTACCAAAGGGTTTTAGATACCTTTGCAGCCTTTTGGGTTGACCAAAGAGTTTTGGATACTTGTGGAGCCTTTTGGATTGACCAAACGGTTTTGGATACTTGTGGATCCTTCTGGGTTGACCAAAGGGTTTTGGATACCTTTGGAGCCTTTTGGGTTGACCAAAGGGTTTTGGATACCTTTGGAACCTTTTGGGTTGACCAAAGGGTTTATGGATACCTTTGGAGCATTTTGAGGTTGATTGTTGATTAGGGAAGGTATGATACCAATAATGCCCTAGTTGATGTTAGCAAATATTTTTGTGTTGATTTTATGTTATAGATGCAATGATGGATGCTATGCCTAGATAATGATTTGATTATGCTATATGTATGCAATGTACTAGTGACATGCACTAGCTAGATGAAAGATGTATGCTTAGATACTATGATCTATATATATGGATGCACTATGATGATGGATGCATATATGAATGCAATGCTTACATGATTTGATTTTTTCTATGTGATGTGATGTATTGACATGCACTAGCTAGATGATGGATGTATGATTAGATGTTGTGACTTAGATGTATATGGACTACTTATGATGTATGCATTTATGGATGTAGTGCTTATTGTTAAATGCATGTTTAATTTTGATTTAATTGTATGCATTCAATTTATGTTGTTATGATATGATGAATGCAATGTGTGCAATGCATTATTTACATGATGGTGATCTAATGTAAATGAACCTGTATGCTTTAATCACTTAAAACATAAGGAATGCATGTGATATGAGTTTTACAATCTAATGGGTGACACCACAAAATGTGAATCAATCATGAATAAATAATAACTCATATAATAATAATTAATCATTTACACCTTCAAATTTTAGATGATATGATGTTGAACAAGGTGCAGCAACAATATTGTCATTGTTGTCAACACAGTCAGACAGATCGGATTCTTCAGAGAATGTACAGTGAGGGAGATTGTTGAGCAAGGTGCAGCAACAGTATTGTCATTGTTGTCAACTCAGTCAGACATATCGGTTGATGCAGTGGATAGGAGTTAAGAGGTTCTTCAGAGTATGTACAGTGGTTTTCCAAAAGATAGAAGTGGCCCATTTACTAAAAATCAAAAGAAAATCACAAGGCAAAAAACTGTCGCGATATCGCGACATGTTGAGAAGAAAGAAAACTGTCACGATATCACATGTTCGGAGAGAAAGTGCAAGCAAGCAAAACTGTCATGATTTCATGACATGTTCGAAGAGAAAGTGCAAGCAAGCAAAACTATCGCGATTTCGTGACATGTTCGGAGAAACAGCGCAAGCAAGCAAAACTATCACGATTTCGTGACATGTTGGAAGAGAAAAAGACAAGTAGAAAAAGTGTCACGATTTTGTGACATATTGCAAGGAAGATTGTATAGACAAAAAAGTGTCACGATTTCGTGACATATTGCAAGGAAGATTGTACGGAAGAAAAAGTGTCACGATTTCATGACATATTGCAAGGAAGGTTGTACGGACGAAAAAGTGTCACGATTTCGTGACATATTGCAAGGAAGGTTGTATGGACGAAAAAGTGTCACGATTTCATGACATATTGCAAGGAAGGTTGTACGGATGAAAAAGTGTCACGATTTCGTGACATATTGCAAGGAAGGTTGTACGGACGAAAAAGTGTCACGATTTCGTGACATATTGCAAGGAAGGTTGTACGGACGAAAAAGTGTCACGATTTCGTGACATGTTGCAGGAGAGAGTCCGAAAGAAAAAGTGTCATGATATCGTGACATGTTGCAGGAAAGAGAGTCCGAAAGAAAAAGTGTCACGATTTCGTGACATGTTGCAGGAGAGAGAGTCCAAGAGAAAAGTGTCGTGATTTCATGACATGTTGCAGGAGAAAGAGTCCAAGAGAAAAAGTGTCACGATTTCGTGACATGTTGAGGAGAGAGAGTCGAAGAAAAGTGTCACGATTTCATGACATGTTGCAGAGAGAGAGTAAGAGAAAAGGTCCGATATCTGACATAAGGAAGAGAAAGAGCTAAGGAGAAAAGTGTCACGATATCGTGACATGTCGGGTTTTTGCGACCCGAAGGCAAGAGAAAGAGCTAAGGAGAAAAAGTGTCATGATATCGCGACATGTCGGGTTTTCGTGACCCAAAGGAAAAGAGAGTCCAGGAGAAAAAGTGTCATGATATCGCGACATGTCGAGTTTTCATGAACCGAAGGCAAGAGAAAGAGCAAAGGAGAGAAAGTGTCACGATATCACGACATGTCGCATTTTCATGACTAAAGGAGGAGAGAGAAAGTAAGAAGGCGAAAGTGTCGCGATATCATGACAAAAGTAAAGAAGAAGAGCAAGGAGGTGAAAGTGTCATGATATCGCGACATGTTGTGTTTTCACGGGTGCAAAGCCGAGAAGAGGACAAAGAGGCAGAAGTGTCACGATTTCATGATAGGTCACTTTGGCATGAGCAAAGAAGAGAACCCAACCAAAATAAGATATGTGACAGTTAACTAGAGTTATACGACAGTTACAGGTGCAGTTGTAGAAGAAATTCATGTAGATAAAATAAGAAGAGTTAACTGAAGTCAGTACGTTAGTTATAGGTGCAGTGATAGTGAAAATGCATGCATGCACAGAAAAGAAAGTGAACAGTCACTAAGGAGAATACGAATAGTCATGACCAAGAAGACGAACAGTCATGGTAAAGGTATATGTGTCAATTCATTGCATGTAACGTAATGCCTACTCTATATATACAAAAGGAGTTACATATAAAAGGCATTACAATTGACAAGTGGCAGATAAGAATATGAAAGAAACAGTTACAATTGACAAGTGGCATATGAGAAATGAAAGAAGGCATTATAACTAGAGTTACAAAGCGAAAGGATTGTTATAAAAGGAGGTCTGTGTGGAGAATTAAAGTGCTGCTGATATAGAGTGTGAGTGCGCTGCTGAAGAGAGTGAAAGTGCTACAAAAAGGAGGGCAGGAAGAGTGTCGTAAGAGAGCGTTAAGCAGAGCCGTGAGAGCCGTAAGAGTGCAGTAAAGAAGCGCAACAAAGGGGTCTGTAAGAGGGCAGTAAAAGTGTAGTAAGTAGAGCCACAAGTGTGTGTGGTGTTTTGGTGAATAGCGAGAGAGGTTGGGTTAGCAATAGACCAGTCAGGGTCTTGTATAAGTGAAGGCATCTTTATGTCAAAAATATAGTTTCAAAATTGCAGTCCAAGTTGGTGCTTGGAATTAGGGGTTGGTGCTCCTTTCTATTGATGCAGATAAATTAGGGGTTGGTGCTCCTTTCTATTGGTGCAGATAAATTAGGGGTTGGTGCTCCTTTCTATTGATGCAGATAAATTAGGGGTTGGTGCTCCTTTCTATTGGTGCAGATAAATTAGGGGTTGGTGCTCCTTTTTATTGGTGCAGATAAATCAGGGGTTGGTGCTCCTTCCAGTGGGTGCTGGTAAATTGATTGTAAAATTGATATTTTGCAAAGGCTGGATTTGGATGGGAGTCCAAGCAGTCATTTTTGAGGAGTAGCCAAAACTGGTGAACCTCGTTACATCTTGTGTTGTGTGATGCTCTCTTGTTACATTTGCTTTATGTGGTTTTAAGCTTTCATTGTTTTGGCTTTAAGAGTTGAAGTTTTTAAGTTTTAAAGAGCCACACTGATTCACCCCCCTCTTAGTGTCATTGTGAGACTAACAATTGGTATCAGAGCCAAGTTCTTGAACAAAGCTTAACCAGCTAGGGTGATCTTGGATTAGTACGCAATGGCAGGTGGTGAAGGCTTCTCATCAAACAAAGCACCATTGTTGGACGAAACTAATTACTCATTTTGGAAACTCAGGATGCAGACATATCTTTGTGCTTTGGGATATGACATTTGGGATTCAGTAAATAGTGGATACACAATACCCACCACTCCTCCAACCGATGTTGCCGGTAAGAAACTGTTTGAGAATAACTCTAAAGCAAAGAATGCTATCATGTGCGGTTTAGTGGACATCGAACTGATAAATATTATGAGTTGTAAAATGGCAAAAGACATATGGGACAAACTAAGGAGCATTCATGAAGGAGACGACAAGATCAAGGAGGCCAAGTTACAAACGCATCGAGCTCAATTCAAAGCATTAAAGATGAATGACGATGAGAACATAGAGGCATACATGCTGAGAGTTAATGGAATCATTAATGCGATTAGAGGACTCGACGAAGAAATGGAAGATGTTGTCATCGTGAAAAAGGTACTAAGATCTCTTCCTCAAAGATTTGATTCTAAAGTTTCAGCAATAGAAGAAGCTAAAGATCTAAATACTTTTAGTATGGATGAGATGCATGGTTCTTTGACTGCATATGAGATGAGAATAAGAAAAACTAAACCCATAGATAGAGAAGCTGCTTTTAAAGCACATAGAAATATAAAAGCAAAACAAGAATCCGAGGAAGAAGAGACATCAGATGAAACGGAAGCAAACTTTGTTCGAAAACTAATAAGGGGAAAAGGAAAATACAGAGGAAAGCTACCGCTTAAATGTTTCAACTGTGGAGGCATTGGGCATTTTGTGACTAACTGTCCACTTAATGAGAAGGACGAAAGTAATGAAGGATCGCACCAAGAAAGAAGTGACTGGAAGAAGAAAACAAATTTTAGAAAAGGCAACTTCAAGAAGAAAAGTTTCATCTCCAAGAATGTCAGTTCATCAGAAGACAACTGTAGTGAGGATTCTGAAGAGGAAACAGGTGAAGCTCTTTTCATGGCATTTGAAGAAGAAGAATCAGAAAAGGAAGAAGAAGTGAACTCTGAAGTATGTGGTGAAAACTTTGAGGCTGAAGTAGATCTAGAAGGTGAGTTGATCTCTGCACTTGAAGAGTTGGGTTTAGAAAGGAAAAAGAACAAAAGACTGTCCAAGAAGTTGGAAGAATATGAGGGTGATATTGAAGATCTCTTCTTACAAATTCACAAAGCCAAGAAAATAGAAGAAGCCTTGAAGTCACAGATCAATGAGAAAGAGATTGTTTGCTGCAAACAAGAAGAGGAGATTATGTTATTGAGGAAACAACTAGAAGAGGCCAATACAAATCTCAAATTTGAGAAGAGCACAGAGCTGCTAGATAAAATGATAAGGCAACAAAGAAGCCCCTTGTGCAAGCTTGGTCTTGGATATGAAGCTGAACAACCTTCATCTCCTAAATCTGCAGAGAAGAAGAAATCCACTGTTGAAGGATCAAAGCAAGAAAAGCCTGAAGCTGAATCCTCAAAAGGAAGAAAACCTCAAAGGAGATCTACAGCTAAGCAACCACAACAAAAGAGGTTCTATCACTCTCACTTTATTCATAATAATGCTTTTAATGGCAATTGTTTTAGATGCAACCAGTATGGTCACAAGGCAATGTATTGTGGACTGAATAATAGATCAAAGAGTTATGCTGGTAGAAATACATCTGTTATTTCGGTTGAACACCATGTGCAATGTTTTAAATGTAATGGTCATGGGCACATAGCAAGGTCTTGTCCAAATCTAAGGCAAGATAGTAGATTTCATCAGACGCAAAGAATGCAACACAGACAGGGAAGAAATCATGTGCATCAAAGAAAGGAAAAGAATCATCCATCAAGGATGTACAAGAGACAACCACCCAAGAGAAATGTTCAAGTTCACGAAAAGGTTCAAAATGGGGATGCAGGTGAAAACCTTCAGCCTAAGTTCAAGAAAGACTGGAGAAAGAAAGAAGAGAGGAAATCGTGTCTCCTTGGACAGAAGGAGATTACTCCTCTATTGCACTAAGCAGCTCCAGGTAGCACATCCCTAGGGGGAGCAATGTTAAAGTTTTATTTTAATGCTCCTATGTATTTGTGTAGTTATCTGAGGATGAAAGGAAAGTAGTCGGGGAGTTGTTGTATAGCTGTCAAAGTGTGTTTTCTGTTCATACAGTTGTTTGTGGTAGTGCCGTGAAGGGTGGTGATTAAATTGAGAGTTGTCTTTATTGGTAATATTGCTATATGTCATTGTTGTACTGTTGATGGTTCTTACTGCCACTATCCAAAGTTAAGGATTATAACAGTTCAGATAATTTGGTTAATGAAAGAATGTTGCCCTAGTCGCATATATGTGTTTCGATAAAAGTAGTGTGTATTTGAACTACACATTGACGTGAAGATTGTTAGATCTATCATGACGCTGTGGTGAAAAAATATTGAAGTCTGATTATTGATTCATGTTTAGATCATCAAGATGAGCAACTTTGCTTTGTGAATCATACCTATCCGAGGTCCAGAAGTATGAGTTTGAGTAAGGTGCACTATAGTTGGCCGTGAAGTGTTTGACAAAATGTTGTCTCCTGATTCGAACAGTTGAAAGTAAGGTGTGACCAGCGGTGACTGTAGAAAACATAGACCAAGTTGAAAATGTAAAAAGTGATTGGTTGAGTTGTGTTGAGATTGGGATTTGAGTATAGAACATATTGAGTCTCTAACAATTCTCTTTATGATTCTATAAGATTGGATAGATTCGTGTGAGCCTATTGACAGGATACAGAGGACAGAGTCTCAATGGATAGAGATCCAGCAGCCAACACAGTTGAAGATAGATCTGAGTGAGGATTCTTCAAGTGGAGAGAGGTCCACCAGTCAGTGCAGTAGAGTGACAGAGTCTTCTATAATATAACAATTGAAGAGAGGTCCACCAGTCAGTAGCGGATACCTTCACAATAAATTGGGAGTGGTCATGCTTCCCAAGAACTGACTAGCTATCGGGACCACATTTTTAGGGGGAGCATTTATATATTTGGTTATCTTTTTGCTCATGTTTGTAATTTTTGCTAACTGTAATAATTTGTGCCTGAGAATGTTGTGCATGGACTCAGGGGGAGTCTGTAGCAGCCCTTTGGTATTATTGTCAAAGGGGGAGAAGAATTACAGGGAAGTGCACGAGTGTTGCCAACAATTCCAAAGGGGGAGATTGTTGAGCAAGGTGCAGCAACAGTATTGTCATTGTTGTCAACACAGTCAGACAGATCGGATTCTTTAGAGAATGTACAGTGAGGGAGATTGTTGAGCAAGGTGCAACAACAGTATTGTCATTATTGTCAACTCAATCAGACAGATCGATTGATGCAGTGGATAGGAGTTAAGAGGTTCTTCAGAGTATGTACAGTGGTTTTCCAAAAGATAGAAGTGGCCCATTTACTAAAAATCAAAAGAAAATCACAAGGCAGAAAACTGTCACGATATCGCGACATGTTGAGAAGAAAGAAAACTGTCGTGATATCGTGACATGTTGGCAAGAAAGAAAAACTATCGCGATATCGTGACATGTTGAGAAGAAAGAAAAACTGTCATGATATCGCGACATGTTCGGAGAGAAAGCGCAAGCAAGCAAAACTATCACGATTTCGTGACATGTTCGGAGAGAAAGCGCAAGCAAGCAAAACTGTCATGATTTCATGACATGTTCAAAGAAACAGCACAAGCAATTAAAATTGTCATGATTTCGTGACATGTTGAAAGAGAAAAAGACAAGTAGAAAAAGTGTCATGATTTCGTGACATATTGCAAGGAAGATTGTACGGAAGAAAAAGTGTCACGATTTCATGACATATTGCAAGGAAGATTGTACGGATGAAAAAGTGTCACGATTTCATGACATATTGCAAGGAAGGTTGTACGGACGAAAAAGTGTCACGATTTTGTGACATATTGCAAGGAAGGTTGTACGGACGAAAAAGTGTCACGATTTCATGACATATTGCAAAGAAGGTTGTACGAACGAAAAAGTGTCACGATTTTGTGACATATTGCAAGGAAGATTATACGGACGAAAAAGTGTCACGATTTCATGACATGTTGCAGGAGAGAGAGAAAGAAAAGTGTTCGATATCATTTAGAAAGAGAGTCGAAAGAAAAGTGTCACGATTTCATGACATGTTGCAGGAGAGAGAGTCCGAGAGAAAAGTGTCACGATTTCGTGACATGTTGTAGGAGAAAGAGTCCGAGAGAAAAGTGTCATGATTTCACGACATGTTGCAGGAGAGAGAGTCTGAAAGAAAAAGTGTCACGATTTCATGACATGTTGCGAGGAGAGAGAGTCCGAGAGAAAAGTGTCACGATATCGCGACATGTCGGTTTCGACGACCAAGGCAGAGAAAGAGCAAAGGAGAAAAAGTGTCGCGATATCGCGACATGTCAGGTTTTCACAACCCGAAGGCAAGAGAAAGAGCAAGGAGAAAAAGTGTCACGATATCACGACATGTCGTTTTTTGACCGAAGGCAAGAGAGAGAGTCAGGAGAGAAAGTGTCATGATATCGTGACATGTCGGATTTTCGACTGAAGGAGAGAGAAAGAGAAAGGAGAGAAAGTGTCACGATATCGTGACATTTGAAGTAAAGAGGAAGAGAAAGAGAGGTGAAAGTGTCACGATATCGTGACAAGCTATGTTTTCACGAGTGCAAAGCCGAGAAGAGGACAAAGAGGCAGAAGTGTCACGATTTCGTGACAGGTCACTTTGGCACGAGCAAAGAAGAGAACCCAACCAAAATAAGATATGTGATAGTTAACTGGAGTTATACGACAGTTATAGGTGCAGTTGTAGAAGAAATTCATGCAGATAAAATAAGAAGAGTTAACTGAAGTCAGTACGTCAGTTACAGGTGCAGTGACAATGAAAACGCATGCATGCATAGAAAAGAAAGCGAACAGTCACTAAGGAGAATATGAACAGTCATGACCAAGAAGATGAACAGTCATGGTAAAGGTATATGTGTCAATTCGTTGCATGTAACGTAATGCCTACTCTATATATACAAAAGGAGTTACATATAAAAGGCGTTACAATTGACAAGTGGCAGATAAGAATATGAAAGAAATAATTACAATTGACAAGTGGCGTATGAGAAATGAAAGAAGGCGTTATAACTGGAGTTACAAAGAGAAAGGATTGTTATAAAAGGAGGTCTGCATGGAGAATTAGGTGCTGCTGATATAGAGTGTGAGTGCGCTGCTGAAGAGAGCGAAAGTGCTACAAAAAGGAGGGCAGGAAGAGTGTCGTAAGAGAGCGTTAAGCAGAGCCGTGAGAGCCGTAAGAGTGCAGTAAAGAAGCGCAGCAAAGGGGTCTGTAAGAGGGCAGTAAAAGTGCAGTAAGCAGAGCCACAAGTGTGTGTGGTGTTTTGGTGAATAGCGAGAGAGGTTGGGTTAGCAATAGACCAGTCAGGGTCTTGTATAAGCGAAGGCATCTTTATGTCAAAAATATAGTTTCAAAATTGCAGTCCAAGTTGGTGCTTGGAATTAGGGGTTGGTGCTCCTTTTTGTTGATGCAAATAAATTAGGGGTTGGTGCTCCTTTCTGTTGGTGCAGATAAATTAGGGGTTGGTGCTCCTTTCTATTGATGCAAATAAATTAGGGGTTGGTGCTCCTTTTTGTTGATGCAAATAAATTAGGGGTTGGTGCTCCTTTCTATTGGTGCAGATAAATTAGGGGTTGGTGCTCCTTTCTATTGGTGCAGATAAATCAGGGGTTGGTGCTCCTTCCAGTGGGTGTTGGTAAATTGATTGTAAAATTGATATTTTGCAAAGGCTGGATTTGGACGGGAGTCCAAGCAGTCATTTTTGAGGAGTAGCCAAAACTGGTGAACCTCGTTACATCTTGTGTTGTGTGATGCTCTCTTGTTACATTTGCTTTATGTGGTTTTAAGCTTTCATTGTTTTGGCTTTAAGAGTTGAAGTTTTTAAGTTTTAAAGAGCCACACTGATTCACCCCCCTCTCAGTGTCATTGTGAGACTAACATATGATATGATATGTATGTGATTTCTTTATGAGCTTTTGTAAATTAAAATATATGCACAAAATAGTTAGTGGTCGTCTAAATGTCATTGTAGACATTCATCTGGTATCTATCCTATTTTCATCACTGAGAATTCTAGGGATTCAAGTTCAATACCCCCTTCTTTTCTTCACATTTATTTGGGATACTTGCTCATACTTAGTGATGAAAATCACTATTTATTTTGAATTTTTATTTTCTTTTGAGCAAGGGATTTATATAGTGATGATAATAAATTTTTTATTTTATTTTTTGAATTTTGCTTTGTTTGGGATTTTTGCTTTTTTTGATTAAAGCAAAGGATTTCTTTGGGTAGGGGTGAACTTGTCCTTTTGTCAATTCTTAGTATTTCTAAATCGGTTGCACGAGGGATGAGCAAGATAAAATTTTCACCTTAGGATACCTAATACCGCTTCATAACTTTCATCTTTCCCTTGTTCCAACTAGGATCTTAGTGTTTTGATTAGTGATAGGATTTTGAAATATACCAAGTGCTATCAAAACTAAACCTCACCTATTAAAAGCAAATATAGCTTTCTACAAAGTTTGATAAAACCACTAGGCATGGCTGAGTGACCAGAAAACCCTAGCATATTCCTTATAGCAACAGGAGGGGTTGCGTTGAAAAACACAGTTACACACATGGGTTATGGGTGATGATGGATTTTAAAGATGCATGATTGGGATACAAATGTGGTATCATTTTTAAGATTACGAACACAAATGTATCTAATGCAAATGTAATGGATGCAATGCCTATATGCAATGTAACTACATGAATGCAATTGCTAAATGTAAATGTAAATGTAAATATTTTTGTATTTTTGATGCTTTCAATTGTTTTTGAGTTTTGATTATTCTGCATGTTTTTGAACTTTTTGATTTTAAATTGTTTTTGTGCTTTTGTGTTTTTCTATTGACCAAAGGGCTTATGGTGCCTTTGGGGCTTTTTGTGAGTTGACCAAAGGGCTTTAAGATGCCTTTGGAGCTTTTTGTGATTTGACCAAAGGGCTTTAAGATGCCTTTGGATCTTTTTGTGAGTTGACCAAAGGGCTTTAAGATGCCTTTGGAGCATTTTGTGATTTGACCAAAGGGCTTTAAGATGCCTTTGGAGCCTTTTGTCTTTGATTTTGATGTTTTCTATTGTTTTTGTAATTTTGAAATTTATGAATGTTTTTGATATTTTGTTGGTTTTACAGGGGGAAGGTATGATACCTTAGGTACCCCCAATGTGCATGTTGCCTACTATAATGTAGTCATATTGCTTAGGAAGAGTGATAGAAATTAGCTCTCCCAATTGGGGCACGAACCTCTGTAGGGTGCCCTTGTCTTGGTGGGGAGAAATGAGTGAACCATCTTCACGGAGCTCATTTCATTCTAATAGGTCTTGGACCACCTTTCGAGAATGATTGGAAGTTGTGGATGTCATGCCCCTATATACGATGATACATACAAAAGAGGCTTTCATTAGTGGACCCATGCTTGGGCTCTCTTTGCTTGACCTTGGGCAACACAAATGCATTTGCCTCGTACAAATTTTGAAATAAAGTTGCAGTAGTCATTTCAAATGTGACCACTCGTTGAGGTGGCTTGTTTGGCCTACGAGGCTATGAATGACCTTGGGGTCTCAACTGGGATGATGTAGCCTCTATTTTGGTAGGTTGGGGTTCTGTGGATGAACCATCTATGGGAAAAGCCCCACTATCTATGAGATCTTGAACCACATTCTTGAATCCATGACAATTGCGAATGCCATGGCCCTCTATTCGATGATAGAGATAGTAATGGTCCTCCCTATAACCCTTAGGTTTAGCTCTATTTGGGTCTAGAAGTTTTATGTCGGGTAAGGTTAAGACCTTAGCTTCTTGCAGCTTCTGGAAGATGATAGACATAGGCTCATTTAAAGGAGTCCAGATGCGCTGTGGATGCTTTGAGCGTGCAACATGCATTGGCCTGGTTTGAGGACCAGGTTGAGCCCTAGGTATGTCACTTGCTTGCTTAGGGGGCTCCCCTTGCATTTTGGATGCAAGGGATGGATTGTAGCCTAAGACCATTTGTTGGTTGACAACCCGAAGCTACTTCTTTTCAAGCATGTTATATACTATGGCTCAAAATATTTGACATGATTGAATATCATGACCATTTTGTCTATGATATAGACAATGTGATTCTTCCTCATACCCTTGTGGTCTTGGATGATCTGGATTCAACTGGTGAACCTCAGGTAATCTGATAGCATTTATGACACATAATCGATTGAAAACTGATACCGTAGGCTCAAGCAATGAGGGATGCTTGCCAGGTTGTTGAGGTGGCCGAGTTGGCACTTGTTCTGGTTGAGGCTTTTCCTATGGCTTCACAGGGGATAGTTTGACCTTAGATGAGGGTTGCTTTTATAACTCCAGGTTCTCAAGTTGGTTCATGATATAGTGCAACACCTCATTTTGTTGCTCCATTTGTGCCTCTATATTATAGAGGTGATTTTGCATATGCTCCAATACTGATAAGGCTCTCATGTGTATTTCTAGCGATTGGTTTGAAATACCATTTTCTACTGAAGGAGGTGAAAGAGTGGGTGCTAAAGATCCACCAGGTAACTGTAAATCACCCATTTCCTTCATTTGAGTTGATGTGGAGGCTTCATGATGATCCACTTCGATAGTGGTATCCACATGCTCATGTTTATGACTCAGTTCATGTTTCTATTTCACTTTGTGGTGTTGAACTGTGTCAGCTTTGGTACCCCTAGTCTGATGTGGGGGAAACACCTATTCTTGTTCTTGAGGAGGCACCATGAGAAGTGAGTCAGGGGTGACTAATGCTAATGGTTTTGACCCCTTCAATGTGGTAGCAATATCTGATTGCACCATATCTTGTTTTATCTACCTTAGAGTCACTTGGTCTTCTGACTTAATGTTAACCATTACCACAAACTCTTGAGAAGGCACTTTAGCTTTTGGACTAGTTGAAGGTGCTTTAGTCATGTTAACTGATGTTTTCTTCTCCTCATCAGGTAATATGATACCATGATTTTTGGTGATGGGAAAAGGTAGCGACTTCTTGATGCAAGCCTCAGTTGAATGTTTGGTGATTTTATCTGACTAAATATTTGGAGGCCTGCATGCCACCAGAGTTTCTTGTGGCTCATCAAACTCCTTGTAATACTTGAATGGCTCAGGATCATGGGGGACCACATACACTTGTCCTTGGTGTATGAATTTTAGATTTTGGTGCACTATGGAAGGCACACATTCCATATCCCTCATCCATGGTCTGCCTAGAAATATGTTATACTGCCTCTCACCCCCAGGATATGGCACAATGTAGGTATCATATTTATCCCAACCTATATAGGTAGGATTACTATGCCAATTTTTGGGGAAGTGGCATCATTGAAGGCTCTCAATGTGAATGTTGAGTCCTTAATGCGTGAAGGCGACAAATTTAAATGCTTCAAAGCTGCAGTCATGATGATGTTGGTATATGACCTAGTGTCAATCAAGACTCTCTTGTACGAAATTTGATCGATGCTTGCTATGATGTGTAGCGGAGGATCGGGTTCATCCGTAGAGATTGGCTTAATCTCCTATCTGTGAAAGGTAATCATAGGGTCCTTTTGTAAGTGAATTGAATTCATTGTTGGTGTGGACCATGATAGATTATTATCTTTAGTTGAATTTTTTGGTATGTTGGGTTGATCAAGGTATCTTTTGCTTCCTATTATAGTATTGATCATACCGATAAAACCCTCATCAGGCGGGGCTATGTGCACCTCATTGACATGCTCAACTTGATTGTTGGGTGCTATGTTTGCTTCATGTGTAGGCAAGGGGTCTTGGAAGACTCCTATCTGAAGCTCTTGCCTCTCGATCATATCCTACACTAAATATCTAAAGGGATGACATGTCTGAATGTCATGACCCCTTTGTCGATGGTACATGCAATATAGATTTTCTCTGTGTGCCTTTGATCTACGCTTGTTAGGCTTCCATGGATGGATCTCTAGAAGATTGATTCTTCGTGCCTCATATAATCGATCAAAGAGCGATGCTAATGTCTCTAGAAAATCAGTATATTGTCATTGTGGCCGACGTTGTTGGCCCTATATCTGATTCTATTGCATATGATTTTGGGCCAGAGGAGGCTGGTCTTGGTAATTATGTCGCATTGGTAGAGGTGGTGCGACCTGGTTTGAGGATTTAGGGATACTCAAAACAACTTGATTGATTGGGGCCACCTTTTGTTGCATGTTGCCACCTATAATATTCTTGTTTGGCCATTCCTTTTTGTGGAGTTGAATATCACCCTCTTGTATCTTGATTTCCTCAATGAACTCAGCCTGTTCTAAGGCCTCCTCAAATGTTTGATACTGCTACAATTGTAAGAGAAGCAAGATTTGTTTTGAACAACTTCTCGTAAACATTCGAATGAGCTCTATTGTGGGTAGGGTGAAAGGTAGTTTTGACATCACCTTCCTCCACTTATTTCCATACTCAATGACTGGCTCATCATCAAGTTGATGAAGGCTAGCCAAGTCAGTCAAGTTTATCATTTTCTTAGCACTAGAGGCAAAACATTGTAGGAATGCATCGACTAATTGCTCAAAGGTGTATATGCTATGGTGTGGTAGGTGATTATACCATTCTAAAGCATCTCCAGCTAGTGTTGTAAGAAATATTCTCAACATCAAGGGGTCATTGTCTTGAAAATGGAAGCACATATTGATGAAGATTGTCACGTGCTCTTGTGCATCTTCATCATATTTGAATTTTTCAAGTTGAGGCATCTTGAAATTCGATGGATATGTCGGTGATGACACTGATGGATGCAAAGGTTGGTTGCTAAGCTGCTTTAGTGTAGGTTTTTGATAAACCAATCTTTGATTTTGTTTTTTGAATGAATTTATCCGATCAGCTAGCACTTTGTATGGCCCTGATGAAATGATATGATCTTCCTTTTGTCACCCTTGATTAGGTAGAGGAGGCCACTTTTGATGTTGAGGTGGACGATAAGTATAATCATTAGGTACCTCATCATAAATGGATTCAGGGTAAGCATCCACTTCTTCCTGATGTTCCCATTGGGACTCTTCATATGATTCCTCATCGTATTGATCTTGGTACTATTGAGGAGTATGAGGTTCTTGATGATAACCAGATAATGGCCTTTGATGTTGAATGTGATTTTGGTGTGGCCAAGGGGAGAGACCTCGAGATTGCACTGGATGCCTTATGCGTTGTTGCATCCTCTAGGTGCTAGGCGTAAGCACCACTTTATGTAATGCATTTTGCACTTGCTCTTGTTGTATCTTTTGTTGTTCTTGTATCTTTTATTGATACAACCTTTGTAGGTGTGCTCATTGCGAGTCCACCCCTTGTTGATTTAATTGTTGTTGATCCAACTCGAGTTGATCCATATGTTGTTGTTGGTTAAGTTGTGGCCTCAGTGCTGATGTGTATGATCCCATTGTTCAATTGTATGGGGGCTATGTACCCTCATATTGGAAACATGAATGGGTTTGTCATGTCTTTTCCCCCTAGTAGGATCTATCACTTGTTTTCCACGCTCCTTAAAGGTTGCATTGACCTGATACTCTGGTTTATGAATTGGCTCTGTATAGTCTGACGATGCAGATATGCAACATGGCTGCCCCACGTACTCTTCATGAGGAGTAGGAGGATGACTTGGGTCCTCTTCCTCATCTATGAGGAATGATGCATATTCAATATTAGATATAATCTTTGTACATTCAGACTACATAGAAGCACAATGTGTATATGCAGAATGCTCTCTGTGAGGAGTAGGGGGATGACTTGCTCGATCAAACGGGGTGGTTTGTTCATCCAGGCTAGGCCATGGTGTGCTCTCATTTTCATATTCTGATTGATGTATAGAGCAAGCTGGGATGTGAGCTTGTGACATTGACCTACTAGGCCCCTTAGTGGGTGGATTGTTCCTCATATAGAATTCTATCAAGGTGTTCCAATCAGGAAGGTTTCCTAGAGGATCTGTGGGTGCCTCCCTAATAGGGATATCTCAAAGGTTTGACTCCCTATGGATGGTATTGATGTTATGATAAGACCTGGGATGCCATTCAAGGATGGCCATGTCCTCTGGACTGATTTGGATATGTTCAGTGGTTATGGAACCTGATTCCCTCTCTAGATTGGAGGTCTTGCTCACCATGGGAGGTCTCCCAACCATTTGTAATAAAATTTTGGCTTCCAAAAAAATGTTGTAGGTGTTATACATCAAAATAATCAACACGACGAGCTGATCACAATGGGCTATGACTCCAAAAAGTGACTTTTGGGTCAAAATTTTGTATTTTTGAAATAATTGGCCAACCGGGGCTCGTGGGGAAATGCCCACTTTTAGGAATTTTTAGGAAATTTTGAAGCATGAAGAGTTAGGACTCAAAATTTCTGTGAGAGGTGCACAAGGGGCTAACTAAGACAAAAAAACAAATTTGGCAATTTTTGGAGTTGTCTAGCCCATTTTATGACTATTTTAGTGCAATTTTTCCCTATTTTTGGCTTCAAAAATAGAGTAATCATAAAACCAAAATAACTTTTTTGTTATAGCTCTGATTTGCATGATTCTCGATCCATTGGATGTAGAATCAAAAAGTAGCTTTTTTTTTTTTCAATAAATTTCTTTGAAAAATTAGGGTTAGGTTGATTACCCAAACAATAAAGAAACACACAAAGTAGACAATATGATTATCTCTTTTAAGGATTAAATGTGTGTCCTAAGAACTTGTTTTGTGTGTTTAGATTTGTTATTGCTCTTGCTTTCTTGTTCGTGTTTTGGACTTAGAATGAGGGAACTCAACCAAAGTGGTGACTAGGAACACTAGTGCCAAACATGATTTCTCAAAAGAGTCTAGGGTACACCGCTTAAAACCCAGTGGAGGGTTCGCCTAGCTCTTCCACTCTGAATCAATAATTGCTCCAATAGTGGGAGATAATTTGAACACAAGTGACCTACACCAACTTAAAGGAGTTCCCTATTCTATCTAAGGATATCTAGGGGGCAAGCCGATGGAAGGAGGTGAATTCCAATGTCACCGGTCTGAATTGGGGGTTGGTGATGAAATCCAACCTTACCAATGTTATTGTGATACGTGCAAGTGTGTGGGGTTATTTTTAACCTTGCATGTAAACAAAATGCATCACCAAGCAAGCATGATATTTCCTATATGCCTAAGATAAAAGATGTTTCATTTCAAAAAGATGCATGTATTCAGCTTATATGAACTTTAGAGAATGCATTCTACTTCATGAATTAATGGCCACTAGTTGGGCCGCATGCAAGCAAACTAAACACATAGAAGCCTAGAATGCTAGAGACTAGGGTGGAGATTACAAGCAGAGGCTCACTGTTCATAGGCCTCCCAATATCATATACCAAACTATTCTAGGGCTTATACATGCCTCCTTATCCTAATTTTCTCCTAGAGGGATCTCGTGCTTTGGATACTTTGAGCTGATCATGTGAACCTATATCTGTGGACATGGAAACAATAGAGCACAATAAGTAGAATGGGCAACCTCCCCAAATGAGGCCTTTTGTTAGAAAATATGATAATTTGGATAAATAAGCATAATGTGCATTGAAATATACTAGATCTAAGAAATATGCATATAAAAATCAAAAATATTAATCTAAATGCAATGAAAGATTTAGATCTATGCTAAAGCCATGTAAATGAAATAATGATAAATAAATATCTATTACTTAGAACAAAGGAATCGACCATTTTAAAACCTAGCTATGACTATGGGCTATTGTCAAAGAAAATGACCTCTAACTTAAAGGTTACCTTAGGTCTTATGGGTTGTGGCAATTGATACCTTGCTTGAATTGATGTTCAAGGGTCACCAGGTGTTTCTCCTACACTTATTGGTGATTGGGAACGATGGATCTGAATACTGATGCATGGACGTGGCTCAACCATACGATGCTTGAATGCTCCTCAAAGGGGCGTATATTGGATCTCCATTTTAATAGGTCTTCATTGCACACAATTTGAATTCTTCTATATTTATTTTTCCTTCCTAGAAATTTGCATATGTAGCCTTCTTGGTTTTAGGTGTAGATCTAGGGCTTGGCTTCTTGGAAAAGCCAAACTCTAGATCTGCATGCTAACTAAATGTTCTAAATGGATGTTTTAGTCTTGTATTAGCATGGAAGGGGCAATTAGGAGGAACTCTAGGATTTCCTCATCGATATCCCTTAAAAATACATGAAAATTGTCATTACTTCCCATGATTTTTGCAATCCCTCATGATAGTTCACATTTTAGTGCTAGCTACTATCATCAATAATGGCTAGTTATGGCTACTCTCAACTTGAGCAGCTAGGATTGGTGGTCACTCTGGTCGATAGCTTCCAAGACTAAATGGGCTAGAACTACCTCTTTTGAGTGGTTAGAACCACTGCTTACTCTTGGAAAGGTTCAAGATTGGCCATATGGTCTGTGAATGTATCCATATAGGTACTCTCCTAAACATGACATATTTTATGTGTCTACAGGTAATATGGTTTAAGAAGCTTGATATTAAAAATGGGGTGCAAACCAAATAAGGTGGTAGATTTAGCTCAAAGGTATTCTGACCCACTTGCTTGGTGATGGTATAAGGTCCATAGCATAAAGGTCTATTTTTCTTGTGGATCTACAAGGTGTTCTTTCTATAATAACAACCAAGCCTTACATCCCACTTGGAAAGAGTGTGAGGTATGATTTTGGTCATGACATGGATTATAATTTGTATTCATGTAGTCTATAAGGTCATGAACTTGCTATTGTACATGCTAAATATGCTCCACCAATTTTATTTTCTTTTCTATTTATCTTTGTCTATCCAAACCTTATCTCCCACTTGGAAAGAGTGTGCGGTGCAATGTTGATCATGATGTTACTTGTACTTTGTGTTCATTTGGTCTTAGAAGGTAATGAACCTATTGTTGTACATGCTAAATATACTCCACAAATTTTATTGCTTTTTTTATTTCTCTTTATCTATGTGGTGGAAAGTCCATGGGTGAAATTCAAAAAACCAAATCCATAGGCACCAAAGGTTGAAACAAAACACATATGAAAGGGGTTGTGTTTGGTAAAGTTATGCAAAGCCCTATTAAATCCATGTTGAATGTATGATATATTCTCGTACCATGTTTGAGGATGATTTGAATTATATATATGAAACATATGCATGATCAACCTATTGACAAATTTTGTTTTCCCATTAGTTTGGGGATAGAAAATTATGGACTAGGTAAGCTTTGTGTCCATCATTTTCCATAGAGAATTTCAGAAGTCACTTAAAAACCTATTGTCTCTATCTAAGATAATGGGCTTTGGTAAGCCAAAATGAAGCCATGCATGGCTGAAATAGAGTTTTGTATTTTTTTAGCTATATTGTTCTTCTTACAAGTAATCATCAAATTCATTTTGGAGAAGTGATCAACCACCAAAAAAACACAATCATTTCCATTCTTGAAAATAGGTAAACCTAAGAGGAAATCCATAGAGATATATTCCCAAGGCTTGGTAGGTACATACAAGGATGTATACAAGACTTATTTTTTATTGATTGTCTTTGCAATGGTGCAAGTTGTGGACATATTTTTCTACATCATCCCTCATCTTTGGCTAGAAGTATTTTTGAATAATGGCTAAAGTCTTCCACACTTAAGTGACTTGCTACCCTACTAAAGTGCACTTCCCATATCATATTTTGTCATTCAAAAAATGTCACATAGATGTGTCCCATGTGATAGAGTAGATGTCCCTATAGATAAATATTATAAACATGCTTATCTAATTGAAGTGCTTGGTAAAACATTTCTCTTAAAATCATAAAAATGTGTTGTCTAAGGAGAAATGGTGAACATGAGTAGCTTGGGAGAGAAGCAGGAAATTCATATTCCTAGAGGTGGGAAGGAGGAAATTCAAATCCCCAAAGGATAGAAGGATTCTGTAGAGTATTTAGGAATATGCAAATCCTTAGAGGAAGAATAATATGGATAGATCAAAAAGGACAAAGCTTCAAAGAAGTTTGAGGGGTTTTAGGGGGGATGAACCTCCCAACAAAGGGGTAGACAATGGGCCCCATCTCCAAGGAGGCTCTGAGGGGCCCGCACAGGAAAAGGTTTCCTTTGCTAATGCTCTCAAAGGTGGTGGGACCAAGCCTAAGGTATCTTCGTCTAACCTAACCCCTAAAGGTTGGAAACTAAAAATTCCTGAAAGCATAATTGAAAATTATATTTCCATGGAGGATTTTTCCCTAGTTGGAAATTTCATAGGTGGAAGACTCGACATGGAAACCATTAGGAAATGGGCCTTTTCCAAATGGAAGACTTTGGGAAGCATGGAGATAGTGGCCCTATCCAAATGTTTATTTATTATCCATCTCAGCAACCATAATGATGCAAGTCATATCCTCACTGGTGGCCCATGGTTCCTTGGGAGAAGGAGCCTCTTCATCCATAGGTGGGTAGAGGATTTTAATCTTGAAACCCAAAGCATAAAATACGCATCAATTTGGGTTCAAATGCCTAATCTTCCTTTTTAGTTTTGGCATGAGGACATCCTCAAAGGTATTACAAAAATGATTGGTGACCTAGTTTCTATTGATCATGCAACTCTTGCTCGCTCAAGAATGACACATGCCAAGATTTGCGTAAATGCTAACCTAGACTCAGAACTTCCTACATTTGTTGAACTTGAGTATGGCTCTTATTCTTGATGCCAACCTCTCGAGTATGAAAAAAATGCCTTCTATGTGGAGTGCCACACCCAAGGTCATCTCAGAAGCCAATGCCCTAGTCTGAAGCCTCTGAACATTGGAAGGAGGAATGTTGATTTTAGAGGTGATTCATCCAACTAGAATCAAAGCACCAAAAACCCAGTTCAAAAAGGGCTCTTCAAACAACCCAAAAATAGATGACACATCCCACTCAATGGAAATGGATCTTGACAAGCCAAGATAGGGCAAGCAACCTAAACTCCTCTGGAAAAAGGAAAGCAAACCACTACCTCTCCTTAAGAACAGGACAAGGTATGTTCCCCATTTTCTAACCCGAATAAATATCAGATTCTTTTGAATGATTCAGTACCTCAAGAGGAGGATAGAGAAGGAACAATGGGTCCTGAGCTTGAACTCCCTAACAACCTAGATTCCCCTTCAAGATCAGGGCCATCCCACATTCCCCTAGATTGTCCTTTAGAGAATCCTAAGCAAGATGGGTTTGGGAGGCAAAACCCCATTAGAGAACAAGTAATGTCAAAAATATCTAGCCCTGCTAAGAACCAAATCAATGCTAGATGTTCTAGCCCTGCTAAGAACTAGATCAATGTTGGATGTTCTAGCCCTGTTATTGAACAAATTGTTCCATACAAATTTAGTCCTAAGTAGACAAGAAGCTCCATGAAGTCACCCATTGATTGTGGAAGTGACAAGAAGAGAGGAATAATTTTAGCTAATGAACAGTGGAAAAGAGGAATTCAGGAAGACATTGCAAATGGAATCCAAAAAACTCTATTTCCTCCAGTTGTTAGTCAACCCAGAGATGAGAGCAAAAGCACCAAACCTCCCCAACCTCAAGGAAAGGGGGGCAGAAAGACCACTAAACCTTCCAAATGAAGATCCTCTCATGGAATGTGAGGGGTCTTAATGGGCTAGCTAAGCAGAGAGTGGTTAGTTCATTAAGAAGAGAGTTAAAACCCACAATATTCATAATGCAAGAAACTAAAATTGATGCTAGTAGTTCCATTGATACAACAAAGAAAATTTGGAAGAGAGGAGAAGTGGTATTCAGCCATGCAAGAGGTTCCTCAGGTGGACTAATGTGCTTATGGGACCCAAGAAAACTTGAAGGTAGATTGATTCAGTCAAGCGATAGAATAACAAGTGTGCTATTTTTTGATAGGGATAATAATACTTCATGGATCCTATCCAACATTTATGCTCCAAACACATTACCAAGAAGGACTTAGTTGTGGGACACCTTAAGCAGTATAAAATATTCTTTCCACAACTTTCCTTGGATTGTAGCAGGGGATTTCAATACTCCCCTCTACCCCTCAGATAAAAAAGGAGGAACATGAGTCCCTCTCAAAATCATGGAAGACTTCAATGAGTTTTTCAATTCAAATAGTCTCATGGACATTAAACTCAAGGATGCCAAATTCACTTGGAGCAATAGAAGAGTGGGAAACCAACTTATCCAGGTGAAGTTGGATAGGTTCTTCCTTTCTCAAGAAGTTGTTCAAATGTTTGGAGATGCCAACCTTCACTCTTTTCCCAAGATAGGATCTAATCACAACCCTCTCTTGATGGATATTGAGAAAGGCAACCCCTTCAAAAGTTCATTCAGGTTTGAAGCAATGTGGATCCATCATCCCGATCTTAGAAATAGAATTTCCCAATGGTGGCAATAGGTAGGGCAAGGTTACCCTTCGTATAAGTTAGCTCAAAAACTCAGACATGTCAAAGAAAATCTCAAAGTGTGGAATAAAGAAGTGTTCAAAAATTTATTTATGAACAAACAGTTAATCAAAGATAGGCTTGCAATAATAGAGAACAAAATCCAGAATGGATAGAGTGATGAGCACATCAGGATAGAAGAAAGAAACATCCTTTCTGAATACCACAATATCCTTGCTTGTGAAGAAACCTTTTGGAGATAGAATTCAAGAGCCTTATGGCTTAAGGAGGGGGATTCTAACACCAAATTCTTCCATGTGTCGACCTTGAGAAATAGGAGCAACAACAGAATCAAGGAACTTGTGAAGAGTGATGGGTCTTCAACTTCAGATATTATGGAAATAAGAGTTGAGGTTGTTTCATATTTTAGTACCCTCCTCGAAGAATGTGATCCTTGCTATGATTCTGTGAGAGACTCCATGCTATACCATATTCCCCAATCCATTCTAGAGGATGTCAACATCAAGTTAATAGCCCCCTTTTCTGATGATGAAGTTAGACAGGCTCTCTTCTCTATGAATCCTAACAAAGCTCCTAGATCGGATGGCTTTTCCCCTCATTTCTTTCAAACTTTTTGGGATATTGTTGGCCAAGATATTTGCTCTTCTATAAAGGAATTTCAAACCTCCAAGCACATCCCGCATTGTTACAATTCCACATTCATTGCTTTGATCCCAAAAGGTCCTGCTTCCAAATCAATGACTGATTATAGGCTTGTAAGTCTCTGCAATGTGGTTTACAAGATCCTTACTAAAGCCATTGCCAATAGGATGAAGGAAGTTTTACCCAATCTCATTGATACATGTCAAGGAAGTTTTGTCCAAGGCAGGTCTATCTTAGATGGTGTCATAACTATTCATGAAGCTCTGCATTTTGTATCCCAGACTAAGAAACTTGCTTTCATCCTCAAGCTTGATATGAACAAGGCTTATGACATAATCAATTAGGAATTCCTTATAGCTATTCTTCTCAAATTTGGCTTCCACCCTGAGTGGGTAGATTTGATCAAAGGATGCATCTTAAAACCATGGTTTTTTGTTCTCATCAATGGATCCACAACAGGTTATTTCCAGAGTAGCAGAGGACTAAGACAAGGAGACCCCATATCTCCCTTCTTATTTATCATTGTAGCTGAAGCACTTGGAAGGACCATCAAGGCTGCTTGTAGATCAAGACTCATATCAAGAATCAGAGTAGCATCCCAGACCAATCCAGTCACACATCAAAAATTCATGGATGATACTATCATTTCTACCTATGCCTCTATCTTCGAAGCCAAGGTAATCAAATACATTTTGCTTCTATATGAGGAAGTGGCTAGTCAAAAATTTAATTTCAATAAAAGCAAGATATATTTCTTCAACACCCCTTTCTAGAGGTAAATAAAAATAGCCAAAATTTTAGAATGCTCTATGTCATCCTTTCCTGCTACCTACCTGGGTCTTCCCTTGTTCATTGGTAATCCTTTAGATTCAATGTGGAATAATGTGATTGAAAGGATTCAGAGGAAGTTGGTGGGATGGAAAGGAAATATCTTATCTCAAGTGGCCAAAGCCACCCTTACTATGGCTTCCCTTCAAAGCATCCCTATGTACTTCTTGTCTATTTTTAAGGCTCCCGCATTGGTCTATCATAGAATAGAACAAATTTAGAAGAAGTTTCTCTGGACTAGGATAGAAAATAAATAGTGCTTACATCTTGTTGCTTGGGATAAGGTGTGCAGACCCAAGGATAAGGGGGGAATTGGTCTTAGAAGAGTTCAACTATTAAATTTAGCCCTCATGGCTAAACAAGCTTGTTGCTTGGTCACTAACATCAGTAATGAATGGACATCCATAGTCAGGAGAAAATACTTGCAGGGAATAGACTTCCTCAGTGAAATGGCCCCCACCAGAGGATCCACCTTTTGGAAATCCATAATAAACACTAGACATTTGTTGAAGAAAGGTCTAAGATGGAAGCTAGGGGATGGATGCAATATAGATTTTTGGAATGACAAATGGATTAGAGGAGAACCCCTTATTGAAGACCCCAACCTCTCTATTCTAAAATAATTCACTGATGCCATGTTTGGCCAAAAAGTCTTTGATTTTTTGAGCTTCCAGAACAATAGGAACAACTAGAAACCTATTAGAAGCACCACCAACCTAGTGGAATCTACTTCTTTGGAATCCTTGCTGAACTCCACCATTATTCCTTCTGGAAATCCCAAAGACCAACTATTTTGGGAGCCCACTGAGAGTGGAGAATTTTCAGTCAAATATGCTTACCATCTGCTCCTGAATCTGGAGGAATATTTATTTCCCTGCCATCTTGTTTGGCCCAAAATCCTCATCCCTAAGGTGTCCTTTTTTGCCTGGCTGGTCTTTCAAGAGAAATTCCTAACTATTGATAATATGCTCAAAAGAGGTATCATTTTTCCTAATAGGTGTTATTTGTGCTTGTTTGATTAGGAGTCCCCTCTTCACCTTTTCCTCACCTATCCTTTTTCCTCTTCCATCCTCAACAAAATCCTCCAAACCTTCCACATCCTGTGGGCCAAACCTTGTTCTATTGTTGAGCTCTTCCTTCAATGGCCTACTCCCTTTCACAACCCCTACCTCAAATTCCTCTAGAAAACCTACCTTCACCATTTCCTTTGGAAAATTTGGCTGGAGAGAAATTGTAGAATCTTCTCTAATAGTCAGATGAGTCCTGATTCGATCTTCAACAAAATCCTATCCTTTGCCAAAGAAAATGCTCTCCTCATTCCTCCTTCAACCCATCCCACTTCTATATTTGAGTCTTCCTTAGGTTGTTCCTTAAACCTCCCTCTAGCGGAGATCCCTAACCAACCTCCTCCCAATATCAGAGCTAATACTAAGTGGAATCCTCCACCGAATGGATGGTTCAAGTTGAACTTTGATGGTGCTACAAAAGGTAACCCAGGAAGGGTGAGAGCAGGAGGTATCCTTAGGGATCACTTAGGGAATGTCATTTTTACCTTTGTCGAGTGTCTAGGGGTTCAAACCAATCATGTTTCTAAAGCTAAAGCCATGTGGAGAGGACTATCCATTGCTAAGAATTATCCTGGTAGGTTGATTGTCGAAGGAGACTCACTTAACATAATCAGTTACCTAAAGAACAACAACAATCCTTCATGGAGGGTCAGGGACTACATCGAGGAGGCAAGGATTTTAATTATTAACCAATAGGATATCACATTTCAACACACTTTTAGAGAAGCCAATAGAGTTGCTGATAAATTGGCTAATCATGGGGTCAACACTTCCAGCCTGATTACTTGGACAGATGGCATCCCACAAGTGGTTATTAAAATGGTTGACCAAGAAAGAACTCAAAATTTCAATAGTAATGAAGATTAATCAAATGGTTACTTTTGTTCTTCCAATGATCCACTTTAATTCCCCTATCTCCTCAAATTTTGGTCTCAATAGGTTTTTTCTTAATTGTAGATCTTCCAAAATTTTCAATGGTCTCTTCCACGAGAGTTGTGTTGTCAGCCATAATCGAAGAGTCTTCCTCGCCATCAAAAATCTTCACTCCCAAACTCACCCTTTTCAAGGCATGGCATATTTATAGGAGAGTCTTCTACATTGGCCATTTCCATGTGAACCCTCCCTTCATTTACCTCACCCTTTGCACGTGTCACCATTATCTCCCCCCCATTATAGCCATTTCCTCTAGCCTGTCGCTTTTGATTCCCATTGCCCACCACCATCCTAACTACTAGATCCCATGGTTATTCTCATTGGTTTGGAGTTCCCTGAATTTCAAAATTATGTTTTTCTTCGAGGTAGACTTTAAGAAAAATGGGAAACCCCAAATTGATAGCTGCAACCTCCTAGGCTCTCTCCAAAATATTTGGCTCCTTCTTGGAGAAGCCAGTTCCCATGCATGATTGAATCATTTTAAGAACTCGCCTGGTTATTGCAGCTTCACTCTTCTTGCTCAACCCCATCGATCCTCCATGTCTTCCTTCATTTAGCACCCCTTCTGGAAACCCAATATGAATTTCATCGAGCCTAACTCTTTGGATTTGGAACCCATTGCTAAGGCCATTCTAGATGAGAGAGGCTTTATTCCCTTCTTCACAAAATTCTTTGGAGATGAGCTTGACATTACTTTGGCTATCTTGGAAAGCTGGGATGGGGGTAAAGTCAAGGTCCATGGCAAGGATTACATTATCGACATCAAATTTTTGGTCGATCTCACTAGGCAACCTGCTAAAGGGAGGTCAATTCACCATGAAAAGCATAACTGGGAAGATAAGCTAAAGGAATTTGAGGACCAAAAAAATATCTACAAATAGGTAAAGGTGGGAATACACCATACTGATATCCCCACCTCATAAAACAAGGTAATGAAGCCTATCATGAAGTACATTACTTTTGATGATCCCAAAAAAATTCTTTGTAGTTTCCATCTCACCTTCGTTAACCACTTCAGGGGTCAACCCCATCAATATCCCCCAATTCATGCTTAATTCCATCAACTACTTCATTGAGGCTTTCAAGAAGAAGGGTGATGACCTCCCATATCACCAAGGCCTATCCAAAGTCTTCTGTAAACACTATATTATCCACTACCCTAATGGATTAACTCTTCCTGCTACCTATATTGTTACTTCTAAAGGAAAACCTAGCCCTACCTAGGTTAAATCTAGCCCATCCTTATCTTCTACCTCTTCCCCGACCTTGTCTACCAAGAAGAGAGTGGCCATAGAGGCAGTCAAAGGGTTGCTTGTGAAGAAGAAAATCAAGTGTGAGGAACCTGAGGGAGCCGTTAGGTTCTCACCTCATCTGAGAAATAAGTTTATTCAAGACAAGCAAAAAATCCTAGAAATTGAATCTGATGAGGATGACCATGACACTGCCACCTAGCTTCTACAGTAGTTTATCATTAAAACCACTTCCAATGGTATTTCCCAACTGAAGGACCTGGTTGACACCTTTTCTGATCTTCGCAATGCTCTTCATCTTCTATTTTTTCACAAAAAATTCAATGAGGAAGTTCTAGGACACAAAGGCATCTGAGGTTCACACTGAGGATGATGTCAAGGATGGGGTAAAGGATAAAGCAAAGGACGGTGGTGCTAAAGAGGGTGAGGAGGAATAATATTTTCCTTTGTGTTTTTGGTTTGTCTCTAGGATTACCTGTGTGGGGCCTTCTTCTCTGGCATCTTTTTTCTATCGTTCTTTCCTGTTTGGGGTTGCATCCCCTTCTTTCCTTCCTTTTCTGGTTTTTAGCTTCCTTAAGCTATTTTTGTAAGCAGGTTTTGGGGTATCCTATTAAAACCCATTTTGAATGAGAAATTAAATTATCAAATAAAAAAAGTGCTTGGTATGTTTCAGCAAAGTCAAGGATGGCACCATACAAGGTGGACCAATTGGATATCTTATGCTTGCAAGAATCAATAATGGTAGTGAGTGTTGTGATGAGTGGTCGACTAAAGGAATTTGCAAATGAGGTAGTGATTCTATTTTTGTGTTAGATGATAAAATGAATCTACTGCAAGTATATAGTCTATTTTTTATGCCTCTAATTCTTGATATTGCTCTATGTCTATATGAATTTTAAAGGTTTATGATCAATGTGAATGATTATTTATTTACCTAGAATATAGTGCTCCCACTTCTTGTAGGCATGAATAATAACATAGAGTTAATTATCATATATGGGATGCTTTATGATAATCTCATTGAAGTTTCATTATGGTATGAAATAGGATGGCCTTGTTGTGTAAGGACAACTCCCACTGCCTAGTCTAATGTATCTATCATTAGCTTAAAAGGTTACCTCAAGTTTGGTATGGCAAGAATAGATGTTGAGCATAGTTGAGCTTTCAACTTCTCAAAGACTCTCTATTGTGTTTCTTCCCATGGGAACTTTGGTTTACCTATTTCCAAGCATGGAAATTATTGTGAAGCTCTGTGAGAGTGTTTGGAGTTGGCCAATTTTAGATAATCTACAATTTTATAGGATCAACATGAACACCTTAATTAATAATATACCCAAGGTACTAGACTTGCTTCATGTCAATTGTGTAATTCTCTAGGTGTACATATAATTTGTGCTTACAAAGAGTTTGGAGCACTTTTCGCACATGCTACAAGTGTTGCTCCTATGTATTTTTGTAGATAATAATATTATCCACATACATGACTACAAAGGAGTTGGTGAAGGATCATGAAATGTCATCCATAATTCTCATGAAAGTTGTCAATGTGTTAGTCGAGCCAGAAGGCAAAACCAACCATTTGAACAAACCTAATTTATATTTGAATGTCATTTTCCACACATCCATGGGCTCAAGGGGAATTTTATGGTAGCTATATTTGAGGTCAATCTTGGAGAAGAAAGTTACACCATGTAATTGATCCAATAGATCATCGATCCAAGGTAGTATTGAGCACTGAATTGCATCAAGATTTACTCAACACTACGACTATCTATCTTCCTACTTTTTATCTAGGCTTGCACCTGATAGCTACTACTCAACACTCAACATTGGATGGACCAAAATAGAGTTTTCGATACAACCTCTAGAGTAGGTTGGTTCTTTGTCAACTTAAACAAGATGTTGACACAATTATGTTCACTTGGGGTTTTGAGATTAGGGTAAGAAAAGGTTAGGATTATAAATATGTGAAAAATAGTGGATGGATAGCCTAACAACATTGCAGTACAAAAAATCTCCAAAAAACTAAATTAAAGATTCATTACTCAGATCAACATTATCTTGAGTTACATGTATTTTCATTCATTAACAAACATCAGAGAAATACTGTAGAGAGCAATTTCAATATCCAAACAATGATAATCCAAATAACAGAATTCACTAGTATCTAGATTTTATAGAAATGCACTCCTTAAAAATAAATATCAAACTCATAAGAAAATTTCAATTACCCTAGTGAAGATATGAAATTTACTACACCGCCTTAAGGGCATTCATTGCAATGTATAACAATATAGAAGCATTCAAAGGGAAATAACACATAAACTTGTAATCTATCAAAGTGAAGCAAATGTATAACCAAATGGTGGATTTATCCTTCTATTTAATCAATGTATAGCTTCAAATATGATATTACAAATATCCCCTTGAGGGCTTTTACAAATTGATACAAATTCCATTACAATGTTCAAGGGATCTAGTCCCTTGAAAGAGGCCTCAAAATGGTGTAAACTATGGTTTGTCTCTATAAATATCGCATCCCATGATTGAGAGCTATCCTTCAACCTATTCTTCTAGTCTTCTTAGCTCCTTCCTCCTACGTAGAACTACCTGGACCTACACACAAGGGCTTAAAATGGGGTTAGTAGCACCTATTTCATAAAATGAAGATAGCATAGAAAACATAGTAAAAGGTGTGAATGCTACAACCAAACGAGATGATCTACATGCATAAAAACTGATCTACACTGAGAATATATATATTATAAGATGATATAAGTAGAAATAAATGGATTTGAAAGCAAGTTATAAGGTGAAACTATGCTAAACTGTTGGCCGCTCCGGGGTGAGCCATGGAGACCTGCAACATTGGGGACTCCAAATCCTGAACCAAAACTCCTCCAAATGACCTCAAATTTGGACCAGAGGTTCATCTAGACATCCTAAGGAGGTCTATGGAGGAATTTATCCAAAATTATCTACTATTTTGGGACCATCCCTATGAGTGCCATGGGCTGACTGCTAGCCATCCCCAAGTGGGACGGTTACAAAACTGGCTTAGTTTTGTCACCTATGGCCTTGGGAATTGGTCCAAAATAGGGTGAGGGTGTTGTCGATAGATGGGGCCAAGTTGTCCTTCAATTTGGCCAGTTTTGGATTGGTAAATCGGGTCCTATTGCCCCTAAAAGCACCTTCGAAGTGAAGAGGGTTTCAAGGTAGGGAAAGGGCGAGTTTTGGTTTGCAAATGGGTTGGTAGCAAGTAGGGATAGATTTGGGCAGCACTTCGTTGCTCAAATGCTACTTCTCTCTCCTTTTGAAATGAGGTTTTGGGCCTCCTTTTATAGCCCAAAAGGGCATCTAGGGCCAAATGGCATCTTTGCCATGCGAGGCAAGTGATGCCATTTGTCCTAATTGCATCATTGATTGGGGAGGGGAAGGTTGCCCCTTTGGGGCTCCCAATCTACTACCTTGTAGTCCATTAGTAGGTCCCCAATCAATCTGGGGTGATTGGACATGCTAATGGTAGTCTTGGATTACCATTTAGCACATCCTTTGAATTTTTCAAGGGTCCAGTTAGGGGCCATCCCACCCAAGGATGGTTGTTGATGGTCGTCCCTGGGTGGGACGGTCACCAACTATGGTCGTCCCTGGGTGGGACGGTCACCAGTAGGGGCCCCAAAACTGCCCCAAACTACTAGGAACCCTCCAAAATAAGTTTTGGAGGGTTTTGGAAGCCTTTTTCTAGCCTAGAGGGGTGCCTAATAAGGCCATATGTTGTCGATAAGAGGGCATATGTAATGCACTGATAGTCTTATCCGATTTACATGATTTAGGTGTCTACAGATACCCCATTTTTGGGATGCGCGATGTGAAACAAAGCGTTGAGAAAAAATAGATCACTAAATCATCGAATGATCAAGGTTTTTCATTAACCTAATCAACTCTGGATGCCTTCATTGTGGAAAAGCATACATTCTTGGAATCCTTTCTATTGACATAGTCGAAGGATCGATTGCATGTATACCTTTCAGTCGTGTTGTAATGACAGTCTTATGGGGCTTAGGGCATACTAGGTCTTGGTGCCTTGTATTCTTGTAAACCTTCACATGGGTCAATTCCTAAGGTTTCAAGGAGGTCAAGCCTATTTAATTTGCTTCTTATGCTGATTCTTTGCCCCAGCATGGGCTTGAAAATTTATCTTTAGCCAAGATTCTTTTGAATGCATGGAATTTTACACTTTTGAGTGTTTAAATGTTGATTCAATTTTTGACTTCATTATGATGACTACCCCCTCAAGTGATGAGTCTATGAGGGCATGAAAAATTCTAAAGTGATGAGTCACTTGAAACATATGACTTAATTGGGGCAACTCTCTATTTTGCCCATGGTACTCTATACCTGTTCGGAGGTGATTTTTGACTATTTTGATGAATAGTTTTGGAGGCAAAAGGCCCAATATCTCATTCCCGTGGAGTAGTATAGCCATGGAGGCCTTATTGGGGACTAAAATAGAGTCTTTTAATGCATCCAAAATTATTATAGGTTCAGTCTAGATCCCTCTCATTTTCTTGCCCAATCTGCCTTGTTTTTGGTGGGTTTTTGGCCCATTTTTTTGATATTTTTGATGTTTTTAAGTGCAATTTTCTTATGACCATCCTATGGGGGGATGAGGGAAGTATTTTTGAATTTCCCATGGTGGTAAGGCCAGCCAAAAGTGTGCTCATCCCACCCAGGAGCGGTCGGCTTCTTTTGGAGCTATAAAAGGCCAAAAAGGGCCATTTTAGCTCATTTGTGCAACTTGCTTGGAGAAGTTGGAGAGGAGAGGAGGTAGGAGAGAGTTTTATGAAGTGGATAACTGCTAAAATATCAACCCACAACATGATCCAATCATCGGACGCATCGGGCGGTGGAGCCAGTGCGAAACGGGTATGGATTACATGCTTTCTCTGCCCTATTTTATTGAATTTTTGCAATTTCTGCTCTAATTTCATGACTACAGCCACACCCATGATTTAAGAAACTTAGGAGTACTGAAATACATAAAATTTAACCTTAGGAATGCTTTATTTGCAAAAAATTAGGGTTAAAAATCATTTTTTTATGTTTTTTAGGGTTTTTAGGGCATTTTTAAGGGTCAAATTGACCCTATTTTACCCCTATTTGGGGACCGTCCCTGTGAGGGAAGGTTACTAGTGGCCATCCCTTGGTGGGATGGCTACCAAATTAGGGGTCACCCACCAAGGGACGACCAAAAACTGGGCCAGAAAAGGCCTTTTGTATGTGTTTTTTTAGTGTTTTTATAGCAAAAATTTGCATTTTTAGGGCCTGTTTGACACCCTGATTTGCATGAGCAGATAGTTAGGAGTCGGTATAGGGTACCAAGTCTCTTTCAGGTCACTAGAGACCATTTTACTACTGCATACTAGCATTGGCTTGATGCCATCGGTCTAAAGCAAGTTACGCGGTTAGATCCCATCGTGGGAGACCGTGCCTATCTGACTGCTCTGATAGACCTATGGGACCCTCACACTAATACTTTCCATTTAGCTATGGGGGAGATGATAGTGACACTAGAGGATATCTATCAGATACTACATATTCTGATAGAGGGGTGCCAGATAGTATCTTCTTCGATGGAGCGATGGGAGGTCATAGTGCGGAGGTACTTCGACGCGTGTTGGGAGGATGTCCTGACTGATATGATTAGTGGAGGGATTCTAGTGTCTAGATGGTACCAGGAGGGTGCGCTTGGCATTAGGCACACTTTTTTGATGACCTTGATCAGCAACATGCTACTACCCAACTCTTCAGGAGCTAGGTTCCCATGGAACCTAATAGAGCTAGTCTTTACTCTAGTTGACTGCATAGAGGAGGAGCCGATAGTGATGGCTTGGGGTCCTACTTTATTGGCATAGTTATACGGTGAGCTATATGAGATCCACTCTCATGGGTGGAAGGGTTTGGGCTATAGCTTTCTACTATAGTCTTGGGCTTGGCAGCATATTGCGATGGAGAGACCATGAGGACTACCGTGGACCACTCGAGCAGAGCTACCGAATAGGGAGATTGGCTATGGAGTGCTATGGATGAGGTCGCATGAGTCAGGGTATAGCCGATGCTATGTTGGGGAGGTAGAGCACTATGTAGAGGATTTTGCATGGCTCAGGGTAGTGGATATCGAGTGGAGACCCTACAAGGATTGTCCTACCTAGGATGAGGCTTTGACACATCTACGCCGAGTTCGGTGAGGTAGGTGGGTGATAGGGTAACATGGCACAGAGTGAGAGTACTTCTCTTATGATCATGTGCTATGATAGTTTGGGCTATACCAGGGATTTCCTGGTGAGTCGATGGTCTATCATCATCATGGGGATGAGAGGACTCTAGCATGGCCTATGGTAGAGGAGTTGGGAGATGAGTCAGATTCTGAGGTGATAGTCATAGACTCAGATGATGTGGGCACTATAGAGGAGTATGATGCGTGGTGGGTCATGTGGTAGTGGTGAGGGGAGGGACCACTAGGAGGGGATGTAGCTATGAGGATAGTGGATGCCACTAGGGGTGCTCCAGATGAGGAGGGTTTTGGTGAGTCTCCAGATGATGAGGAGGTGGACACAGGTGAGTGAGTTGTGCATCAGCATGTGTCAGTGGATAGGGTGGAGTTGATAGATGTACAGGATCTAGTTGGCTTTGATGAGGGAGACTTGGGAGATCAGGGTCTACAGGTAGAGTTAGTAGCATGAGATGCTAGGATCATAGAGCTGTAGAGTGATCAGGATTTACTATAGGCACAGGTGTAGAGTGCATAGGAGGATATGGAGAGGTAGGCAGTAGTGATAGCTACATTTTAGGCATAGGTCGGTAGATAGGGCCCTAGCCATGGGGAGTCCAATAGTGGTGAGCTAGCCAGGATGTAGGAGGAGATAACACATCTCTAGGGTTTGGTAGTGACCTATCAGACTAGGTGTCGAGAGGAGCATGCCTACATGGATATGATGGAGGATGAGATAGTGCACTATAAGGGGTGCATACCAGATCGGGCATTAGCTATTGGATCATAGCATAGCCAGGGGAGCGAGATGGGACACTCATCTACTCGGATGAGGGCTCCGAGTACTTCTCAGAGGATGGATGTATCTAGAGGTAGCAGATCAAGGGGAGCAGGTCGAGGAGCTCACGATGGACTCATACTAAGAGTAGAGGAGAGAGTCGAGGTACCGGTCCTACGTGACCATGGTCAGTGGACTCTGATGGTTCTTTTTGGTTTTTTGGATTGCGAAGTCGGATGACTCACTTTTATTGTAGCCTATGGGCAGTTTATGGACTATGATGTTGCTTTCATCTTTTATATATATATATATATATATATATATATATGACTTAGCTTTTGATCATTATGTCATTTTACTACTTTATGATATGAATGCAATTTTTATATTTGCTATATGATGTTATGATGGATGTCTAACATGGATGCATGTATTTATCCGATGATGTGATTTGATGATATGTAGATGTGGATGCTTCATTTTATATGCTTTTGTAAATTAAAAGGTATGCATAACATAGTCAGTGGTCATTTAAATATTATTGCTAATATTTAACCGGTATCTATCCTAGATCATGAATATCACTTAATAAACAAAAGTTTTAAATGTGTATGATTGAAAGTAATGATTTGATTAGATTTAATTTTTGTATGATGGATTTACAATGACTATTTGACGCATTATATGCTAGCACCATAGACTATACAAAATGTATCTTGATTATTTTCATGTTATTATAACACTTTATTTGATGGACATTGTAATTTTGACAAACATGTGACAACATGATGTAAAATGGAATGGATAATGTGATGTGATATGATTGTATTTGATAGTTTTTAAGAGACTCAAACACTCTAGTTACCTAATCAAAAGTCATATACTAACTATACAAGATCTTTTGACAAAGTATGCACCTACTAAGATAACCAAGATAATCAATATCCCTGTGTGTGCACGTGAGTTCATTACCATGATAACACATAAGATTACCCTAGTGCAAATGGGATTCATTCAGCCCATCGACATTAGAGATCATTCTATGAGTCTCATTATCCTGAGTTTTGTACTTAGTTGGATTAGACCACTATATAACCTAGGTTACAACAAGCTAGCTCATCCACATTCAAACATTGGTCTATACCTAAACAAGTTGCTTAAGTGATAGACATATCATCATGCGGGAGGCTACCACCATTGACAAGTAGGCTATCCACCAAACCTGTAATGAGGATCACCTTATGGTTCTATGATGCTGAGAATTTTAGGGATTCAAGTTCCAGAGTCCCTACCTTTCTTTGACTTTCTCAAGGGAATTTGCTCATTTTGATTTGTTGAGCAAGGGATTTTAATAGTGGTGAGAACCACTATTTATTTCTTTGCTTTTCCTAGTGATAATAATCACTGTTTCTTTATGCATATTTGGGAGTGATAATAATCACTATTTTCTTTGGAATATTTCTTTGAGATACTTGCCCCAGTGTAGGGCAATGTATGTTTTCAATACTGGGGGGATAATAATCATTACTGATTTTCTTTCTTTGGGATACTTACCCTAGTGTAGGGTAAGGGATTTTGGGTAAGGAGGAACTTGTCCTTTTGTCAATTCTTAGCATATTTGAACCATTCACATAGGGGGATGAGCAAGATAACCTTTTCGCTTGAAAGTAACCTAGACTACTTCATAGTTTTCATCTTTCCTTGTGCTAGACTTGGATTTATTAATGTGAAAATTGTGTTGGGATTTTGATGTATACCAAGCATTATCTAAGTAGGATTCTACCTTCTAAAGATCATGCTAGCTTTCTACAAAATTTGAGAAGACAACTAGATATGGCTGAGTGACCAAAAACTTTAACTATGTTTTGCTAACAATGGCTAAGTGATGGGAAACAGACATATAATGTAAATGGTATATGTAATATAAACAGGTGGTATGACTTGTCATATGATAACAATGAATTTTTACCAGATGCCTAATGTACAGACCTGGTGCTAGACATATATGATCAATTTGGAATGATGCATAATGCAATGATGAGTATGCCTAATGCAACTATGATTATAATGCAAGTGATGAGAAATGCAATACAATGCAATATTTTTGTATTTTGATGATTTTCATGATTTTTTTGTTATTTTTGAGATATGTGTATATATGTACAGGTTGACCAATGGGCTTAATGAATGCCATTGGGGATTTTTGGGTGACCAAAGGGCTTATAGATGCCTTTGGAGCATTTAGGTTTGACCTAGATAGTTGTAAACTACCTAGGAGCATTTTAACTTGACCTAGATGGTGATAGATGCCTCTAGGAGCATTTTAGGATTGACCTAGATGATCATAGACTATCTAGGAGATTTTTAAGGTGACCAAAGGGCTTATAGATGCCTTTGGAGCTTTTAGGATTGACCTAGATGATCGTAGATAGTCTAGGAGCTTTTTTATGTGACCTAGCCGATCAAAAACTGCTAGGAGCCTTTAGGGTGACCTAGGTGGGCAACGACACTTAGAAAGTGTCTACGACTACCTAGGGGAATTTGGTTGTGACCAAAGGGCTTATGGATGCCTTTGGAGCATTTAAGGTTGACCTAGATGATCATAGATAGTCTAGGGGATTTTTTATGTGACCTAGATGGTCAAAAACCGCTAGGAGCCTTTAGGGTGACCTAGGGTAGGCAATCGACACTTAGAAAGTGTCTACGACTACCTAGGGGTATTTGGTTGTGACCAAAGGGCTTATGGATGCCTTTGGAGCATTTAAGGTTGACCTAGATGATCGTAGATAGTCTAGGAGTTTTTTATGTGACCTAGACGATCAAAAACCGCTAGGAGCCTTTAGGGTGACCTAGGTAGGCAACGACACTTAGAAAGTGTCTACGACTACCTAGGGGTATTTGGTTGTGACCAAAGGGCTTATGGATGCCTTTGGAGCATTTAAGGTTGACCTAGATGATCGTAGATAGTCTAGGGGATTTTTTATGTGACCTAGACGATCAAAAACCGCTAGGAGCCTTTAGGGTGACCTAGGTGGGCAACGACACTTAGAAAGTGTCTACGACTACCTAGGGGTATTTGGTTGTGACCAAAGGGCTTATGGATGCCTTTGGAGCATTTAAGGTTGACCTAGATGATCGTAGATAGTCTAGGAGATTTTTTATGTGACCTAGACAGTCAAAAACTTCTAGGAGCCTTTAGGGTGACCTAGGCGAGCAACGACACTTAGAAAGTGTCTACGATTGCCTAGGGGTATTTTATTGGTGCTCTAAGCATGAAATGGTCACAAATGACTTATATTCATGGGTTCAAGCTCTTCATTTCCTTCGATGGATGCTAGGCGATAAGTTCTAGGTCCAATATGATGTGTAATGATGAATGGACCTAGCTAGTTTGCTACAAATTTGTCTCACAAATTGGAGGGCAAATTTGAGTTTTGTTGGTTTTCCTTTAGAACTAAATCACCTACTTGAAAGTCTCTCTGATGTACTTTCAAGTTGTAAGCTCTCTTAAGATGCTCTTGATAAACACGTAGATGCTCGAGGGCATTCACACGTCGTTCATCAAGCAACGTTAACTGATCTAACCGAGCTTGCCTAGTTGTATCATCATCGATGAATTCCTGCATGGAAATGCACAGTGATAGAATCTCTAACTCCAGAGGCATGATGGCTTCAGCACCATACACTAGTGAAAATGGAGTTGCTCCAGTGGGCATCCGAATACTAGTGCGATAGGCCCAAAGGGCAAGAGGTAATTGATTATGCCAATATTTATGATTTTCCTGAATGGTTTTCTTCAAGATGGCGACTACTATTTTATTTGATGCCTCTGCTTGCCCATTGGCCTATGGATAATAGGGCATGGAAAAGCTATGCTTTATGTTATACTTTGTTGTTAATGCATGCACATCCTTATTTTTAAAGGGTGTTCCATTATCCGATACTATTTTGGATGGAATACCAAAATGACATATAATGTTATGTAGTATGAACTCCGCAATGCGAGGTCCAGTCATTGTGGTAAGGGGAATTGCTTCCACCCATTTTGTGAAATATTCGGTTGCCGTTATGATAAACGTGTGATGGCCCGATGAGGTAGGTGAGATTTTCCCAATTAAATCAAACCCCCATTGTGCAAATGGCCAGACCGATTGAATCGGTTGTAAGGCCTGTGAAGGTACATGTGTTAAATTTGCATGGTGTTGACACTTCATGCACTTCTTAACATAAGCGCAACAATATTGCTCTAAAGTTGGCCAATAATAGCCCATGCGAAGAATGCGCTTGGTGATGGCCATGCCGCTAAAGTGGCCATCGCATGTACCATCGTGTGCTTGGGTGATGGCCCAAGCTGACTCCTGTGAGTCTAAGCAATGAAGGAGGATACCTTCATAACTTCGATGATACATTATGTCTCCTATTAAGACATATTTTTCTACATTTTTCTTGAATGCTCGCTTTGCGGCGTGTGACAATCCAGGTGGAATATTACCCAGTTTAAGATAATATTTAATCTAGATGGCCCAATATTGCTTTGAAGAAGCCTCAATATTATGAATCGTGCTATCCCTTTGATGTTTGTCTCATGTGAATGCTGATTGAGAGTGAACTTGGAGATATAGCGTTGTGCTAGTATCAAAAGGATTATGAGGGAACAAAGTCCCCCAGTTAACATTATTCAAATATTGGTGTAGTTGAGAGAACCTTTCATGAGAAGGCTCAATATGAATCATGTGAACAACTGGTATAGCCTTATGCTCTTCACGCTCAGTCACAGCTTGCGCTAGCATTTTTACTTGGATAGTTGTGATATCATCTGAAGGGTCATGTGGGATTAGCGACCCTAAGGAAGCCATTGTATCCGCAAAATGATTAGATGAACGAGGGAGTGCCTCTATATCATACCATTCAAATTTGACCAGGAGTTTGTCCACTAGGGCTTTGTAGGCTTGCAATATGGGACATCGACACTGGAAAATCCCTTTTACCTGATTAACTATGAGCAAGGAATCACCAAAAATGTTTAGCTTTGTTATTTTCATGGTGATTGTCATCTGAAGTCCTATGATGAGAGCTTCATACTCGGTGTTGTTGTTGGTACAAGGAAAATCAAGTTTAAACGAAAGAGGTATGGGAGCCCCTTGCGGTGTGAAAAACATGATACCTACACCACCACCTCGCTCGCACTTGGAACCATCGAAGAATAGAGTTATGTCCGCATGTGACTCAGGCTCGATAGAATCAGGTGATTCTAAAATTTGAAATACTCCATCATCGAGAAGTTCTATATTTAGAGGCTGATCATCCTGTAGAGGAGCCTCTGCTAGTTGATCGACTATGACCTATCCTTTGATAGATTTCTATCCAATGAACTCTAGGTCAAATTCTATCAACAACATTATCCACTTCGTCGTGCGACTATTATGATATGTTCTGCTCATCATGTAGTGCAATGGATTTTATTTAGATACAACATATGTGGTGTGATTTAACATATAATGGCATAGCTTTTTGGTGGCAAAGACCACTGCTAAGCATAGCTTCTCAACATATGCGTATCTAACTTCATAGCTAACCAGTGTGTGGCTGATGTAATAGGTAGCCTGTTCTTTGTGAAATTCATTCTTTTGGGACAACATGGTGCCCAAAGCTAACTCAGTAGCTGAGATATATAAATAGAATGACACTCCTGGTCATGGTGGAGCTAATATAGGTGATGAAGCCAAGTATTGTTTTATCTCATCAAAGGCATTTTGACATTCCTCATCCCAATGAAATGAGACCCCCTTGTGTAGCAACTTATTCATGGGTCGACACTTATCCGATAACTGCGCTATGAAGCATTTTATGGATGTGACATTTCCTTGCAAATTGCGTAGTTGCTTAATGGTTGTTGGGGGAGGCATTTCTAATATTACCTTGACCTTGTTGGGATCTACCTCTATGCCTCTCTTGGAGACTATGAATCCCAAAATTTTACCAGATGTGACACCAAAGACACACTTTTTGGGATTAAGTCTAACATTGTGCTCTATGAGGTGATCTAGGATCTTACACAGTACATCGAGATGTTCATGGCATAATAAATATTTTGCCAATAAATCATCCATGTAATCTTCCAAAATCTTGTGCATGTAGTCATGGAAGATATATGTCATGGCTCGTTGGTAGGTAGCACCAGCGTTCTTAAGGCCAAAAGGCATGACCTTGTAACAAAATGTCCCCCAAGGCATTGTGAATGCCATTTTGATTTGGTCTTCTGGATTAATACAAATCTGATTATATCCAGAAAATCCATCCATTAGGGATAGCATTTCATGTCCTGTTGTTGCATCTACCACCAAGTGCTTCTTTGAAATTAGAAGTTTCTTGTTGGTTGATAAATTTAGCAATTAGAGTATAGTTCACTTGGTGTCTTAGGGTAGAAGGCATTTTACCTGTATAAGAGGGTAAGTGGCTTCGAGATGCATCTATGGTAGATTAAACCCACTTAGGTAAATTATTTGATGATGTGGCAATATCATTAGATGGAGGTAAAGTAGGAGTGGGAGGAGGACATGGATCATGAGTGGGGAGGTCCTCATGATGAAGAAGGCTTTGATTTGTGATGGAATAGGAAGAATCAAGTGAGGGAGTGGATGCCAAGGAAGCAATAGTTTCCTAATTTTATTGAAATGAAGGGGCCATAGGAGAATTATTTACTAGGAAATACTCATTGAAGGTAACATACCTAGAGAGGAAAATCCTCTTGGAAACTGGCTCATATAAAATACGAGCTTTGGAACTTTCACTATAGCCTAAAAAGATGCATTTTAGCTCTTGTCATCAAATTTATTTCTTTTTTGATGAGGTATGTGGGCATAAGCATCACATCAAAAGACTCTGAAATGACCCACATAGGGTGTATATCCACTTCATGCTTCCTATAGTATTATGTCATGCAAAGCCTTAGTATAGGACCTATTGATCAAGTATGCAACAGTAAGGGCAGCTTCCCCCCAAAATTTGTTTGATAATTCAATAACAACTATCATAGGTTTTACCCTATTTGTGATGGTTTTATTCATCCTCTTAGATACCCAATTTTTCTAAGGTGTATAAGGAGTTTTTTACTACCTCCTTATCCCATAATGCCTACAAAGATTACAAACATTTAGAGATGTATTCTCCACTATTATCTATCCTCAATGTGGAGATTTAATAGTTACTTTATATTTCAACAAGTGCCATGAATTACTTGAATGTATCAATGGCTTACCATTTATACTGAATGATATAGATTCAGATTGTATTGCTATAATCATCAATGAAGGTTATGTAGTATCTATCCCCAGTATAATAAGGAGCAAATATTGACCCACAAATGTTTGAATGCACTAGTTTTAATGGCCTATTGGATATCCAAGCCTTTCTTGACTCAAAAGGTTGTCTATGGTGTTTGGAAATGGTACATGGTTTAAAAAAGCATTTAGACTCATTTAAGTGAGGAAGTCCTTTGATCAAATCTATTTTTGCCATAATTTGAAGATTATGAAAGTTTAAGTGACCCATTATTTCATGACACATATAGTCCAAAGGGAAATTAGTACTTGTATGCAAATATTGTTGAGTTACATATTGGGTAAGGAAGTAATAGACACCATCCTTTTTGGCTCCCATGGATTTGACAAAGCCATTTTGTTGCTGAATGTAGTACTTGCCTTTATCAAAAAAGATAATATAACCCTTATCTATAATTTTCCAAATAGAAATAAGACTCCTTTTAAGGCTAGGTACATACAACACATCTATGGTAGGGATAGTATTCCCATTATGTAAAGTAAGTGGTGCTTCTCCTACACCTTCAATGGAAGAGCATGTTCATCTCCAAAATTAATGAACTACTTATAAGTAGGTTGAACCTTGGTTAATCAGTCCTACCTTCCTATCATGCGTTTAGTTGCCCCTAAGTTTATATACCAATAATATTTATCTTGAACATTGACTTGATTTTTTGTACACATTTTATTAATATTATGATCTTGTTGATCCCTTTGATTTTTATATATTATTCTTTGATAATAATAATTTTTAGAATGACCCCATTTTCTACAATAATCACACCCTTATTGGTTTTTGGGTTGATTTTGTTGTTGTTGAGGTCTATAATTTTGAGGTCTATAATTTTGAGGTCTTCTAATTGGATGACCCCCTTGGTGATTTCTTGATTTCCAAATTTGTTGTTGTTGTGGATGCTCATTTTACTATTGTGGCTACTATTGATTATACTATTGTGGTTTATGCTGCTACTAATGTGGTTGTTGATGTTATTGATATGGTTGAGACCTTTGTCTACCTCTTTGATTCTACTAATTTGGACCCCTATTGGGTCTATGCTAAAAAATTTCCTTGGTGGCAAAGGCTATTGTTGTTGAATCAATTTAATATTTTATGAGTGCTTGCTCTTGTTGCTTAAGAAGAATCTCAATATCCTCAAATGGAGCACTCAATGTTTTACCAAATAAAATTTAACATGGTATCATATGCATGAAACTTGGAAGGGAGGCCACGTAGCATGATGGGAACCAACTCAGTATCAAGAAGAGTTGAACCAATAGCTAAGAAATTATTCCTAATAGACTTTACTTCCATGAGGTAATTAGTAAGTGAGCCTTTCATAGAAATATTTTATAGTTTATATTTTAAGTACAAGATTTTATCTTGACTGAGCCTATCAAGAAGTCTCTGAGGTGATATTAATTATGAATAATCCCACATATTATTCATCATTAATATTGCTTTCATTTCAGATTTCTAGTTTGCAAATGAGTCGGTTCTTTAAGATTTTTTGTGAGACCACTAAAGATATTTGTTGTTGCCATGATGATAAAGTAGTGGGATCTCAACTAAGGAGGTAATTAGGAACACAAGTGTCAAGTAATAGACCCTAAAAAAAAATCAAAGGTTCATTTCTTAAGATCCATGATTTATGGAGGGTTCACTTAGATCTTCCACTTTGAATCAATAAGTATTTCTAGTAGTGGGAGGAATATTTGAGCACATATGACCTATTCCAACTTGAAAGAGAAGAAGTGGGAGGAATTTGTGCTTATTACATTGAGTTCTTGCTTGCTTAATAAAAATATTGTAGAATTTTATGTGCTAACTTCAAGTGTGTGTATATGTAAATGGAAAACTACACTTGATTACAATATTAAATAAAATCTAAAGGCAAGTGGGGGTATAAGAAGCATCAAATTTAAAATTACAAGCAATCATAGTGAATAATAAACACAATGTGGCCAAGACAATGCCACAATAAATAAACCCACAAGAAGGAGGCAAGGGGACCTAAAACACCCCTTGAGTTGATGATTATATTAAGAATATGGTTAAAAAATAACCTCTATATCCAATGACAATAATAACTTAAAACAAACTTCCAATCCAAATAAAATGAGCAAGTTTGGCTTAATAATCCTCTAGAGACATAAATATGGCAAAGAGTGCCAAATACAAGTTCCCAAAAATTGTAAAATTAGTTTTGCAAGTACAAAGAACTTTAAAAAAAATTGAGTAATTTTTTTCAAATATATATTTTGGCCACTTCACCCATTAAAAATATCTTCAATATACACCTAAATGGTGCCTCACAACCACTTTTTGGAAAGATCTCTAAACCAAATTTTCAATGCAACTTACAAAATGAAAATCAGAGTTCCACATGAAAAGTTATGCTGAAAAAGGTATCAAGGGATATTGTAAGTAGCATAAAATATTCCCTTAAAAAGAATATTCCATATTAAAAAAAGATTCCCTAGTTTTTTTAAATTTTCCTCCCCTTCTAGAGAAAATTCTAGCCCTTTTTCAAATACAATAAAATCTAAAGGGCCCCTTGTATTTTATAAAATATGCTTCATCTAGTTTGCACATTAGTAACTTGTGTGTAAAAATAAGACAAAAAATATGGAACATACTGCACATATTAAAAAATAAAAACATGTTGAATCTACCATGTTGAAAAAATTGCATTTAAAAATACATGTTGATGGTGATGTGGTTACTAGAGATTGCACCAACAAGGAATAGTTGGTAATATTTCACATGTCAAGCTTTGTGATAGGGTTTCAACATGCAAGTAGGGCAACTTCTCAAAGTCTCATAGTCAAACTCAAGACAAGAGATCACATCATATGATCGATGACATCTAGAACCTCTCCCTTATTTGGATCAATGGATTCTCTACCAAGTTAGGGTGCACACAGGGTACCTCAAAGTGCCACCTAAAATATGTCTTCCTCCACTAAGTCCCCATAGGCACAAATAATAGAAATTTTGGACCAAAACTTTTGTCATACCACTCATAATATTCTCAAAATAGAGGAGAATTGGTGGTCATATATACTCACTATGTATACCTCCATGACATAATTTTTTAGGTTGTCACACTCCCATTTAAAACTTACCCCCACCTTTGACGTGCAAGAAAAGTGCTACTTCATCATAAATTTCCACCACATCTTTGACATTGTAAAGGGGCCTTAATGAAAGCCTTGTCATAGTGAAATTATGAGGGAACTCTTATTTTATTCAATGCTAGTAACAATAGGTTTTTTGGACCCATCCAAGTGGCAACAGTACTAATAGGAGTGGAAGGATATTTCCACATTGTGATTTTTGAAGAATTACAACAATTTTTATTTTTATTTTTTGCTAACACTTATAATTGGTGGGCTTGCTTGACTACCAACATATTTGGTGAGCCTGCAAAATTCTAGGGGTGGGAAAACATTCAAAATACCGCACAAATATATAGGTAACAACTTACATATTTGAAGCTCTATAGAGCAAAGAGATTAGTAGACTAGTGCCTTTGAGGTAATGCAACACAGGGGGAAATTACTCATAGATTATATCACATCGATGCATATATAGGCTTCTATGGCTTGAAAACATATAGATATATGGTAGAGAAGGCCAGGAAATCTGCTTCTTGAGCATTTGTGATAGTGGAATATTTGATGAACGTAGACTAGTGCTTCTTCACTAAAAATATTTATGGTCTTCAAGGGCCCTATGAATGTGGATAATTGCTAGGAGAGAAAGGGAGGGGAGCTACTCTGGGGGGAATGCAATTAGGAATAGAAAAGAAAGAAACTTTGATCTTTAAAAATGAAAATCCCTACAATTTTCTTAAATCTAGTGGTGGGGAGGTTGTGCACCAACGTGTATATATATATTTTTAATTTAATGGACCCCTCTAAAAAATACATAGTTTCTAGGAAAAAAACCATACTCTCTCAAATATTTTTGGTTTTTGATCCACTTAGAAAGTGGAGAGCATACTCCCTAAGCCTTTAAAACTGACAAGCTCACAAGCTCATAATTTTTACTGCTCGAATACCAAATTCTAGGGATTAACCCTTTTCTAACATGACATAAATAAAATAGATATCATGGAGAAAAGAATAGGCAATAGCCTGAATAGGATAAACTACAAGCCTCGAGAAATAATAATGGATTATAATGTCTTTATAGATAAAGTCTAGTGACACGTCACCATACAAATGGTATGTGTCATATGGAAAGAACATACTTGTCAAGTGCAAAGAGGGAAAATGAACACATTATATTTTTAACAAGATAAAGGCATGACATATGATAATTGTTGATACAAAATTATTCTTCTGAGAACAAAATGTGATGTCATATAGAAGGTAAGCATGACATGTAATGATTTTGTTTTAAATGGTTCAAGTAATAATAAATCATAATGCCCCATAGAAGGAAAACATGATGCATAATAATACAAATGGATCTAAAAGTACAATATTTATGACATTGTATAGTTGAACAATTGCACAATTTATTTTGCATACCAAAGAGGATTCATATCCCAACATAGACAAGTAATTTTGCCATTTAGAAATTGATAAGTATGCTTTGACTTATACCATAAAGAATAAATCATAATTCTACAAAAATGTGCCAATAGACATTTAAAAATCCATTCAAATTATCATAAGGGATTAGGAAGACACATGATATAATGCTCAAAATACTGATTTATGTTTTTAATAACATTATGACTAGATATAATGGTAATCCACAATGTCTCTTGAAGAAGAGGCCATGATGTGATTTTTTTTTATTCCAATAAATAATTATTTTCTTTAACACATTAGGAATATTTCAATTATATTTTTTGATGCTTTAGGAATATTTAAATTATTAGGTGTGTTTATTCATATGTATGTAAATTTAAGATACAATATTGAATTATGATTGCATAAACATTTAGTTCATATGATATTTTTGGAATGATGCCTAGGTTTCCTCACTAGCATATCATATGGTAAGTAATATGACTTTGGACATATGCATTTTATTTTTATGACACATAAGGAGAATGATATTGATACAATAATAAGAAAGAAAAGTATGAAGACTAATGATAATAGAATATTGACATCATAAGACTCTTCTAATATGGAGAGAAAAAAACAATATCAAACTTAAATTATTAAGAGAGAATGATCTCACTTGATAGGTGTAGACCCAAAATTTTCATACCCATTTCCTTCAGGCTAATGGATTTGCACCTAAAAGGGGAAGGGAAAATGATGTGCCTACACCTCGAACAAGAAGCACTTGAGTTGGGCTCTCCTTGGTGTTTGTCAAAAAATTAGGTGGGGTTCACCAAGAAACACTTTATGATGGTTTCCACTCCTAGGTAGGGTGAGTGTTTTATGGATTCTTTGATTTACTCTCACTTAGGGTTTAGCCAAATGTAGTTGTATCACCTAAATTTTTTGCACCCTTACTTTCAGGCTAAAGGATCCGTACCCAAAAGGGGGTGAGAAAATGATGGAACAATACCTCGGATGGAGAGGCCCTTTGAAGGTCGCACCTCTCAGGAGAGGGGTATAAAGGTGAATTTTCAACGGATGGTGGGGTTCACCAAGAAACTTTGAGTGGTAGTTTCCACGCCTAGGTTTGAAAATGGGTTTGATTTGTTCGTTTTATGTTCAATCATTCAGATTCCTAGGTTGGCCAAAATGAAGCTAAGCTATTCTATATGAAGATTCTAATTTATATGAAGACATAAGACATAAATGAATCCTAATGTGATTGAATATAAATAATATATAAAATGGAGAAGAGTACACTTAATTTCTGATGTCTGATGAAGATTCTGAAGCTTGTAGGAGTCCAGATCATCTCAGATATGACAGGATCATCTGTAATTATGTAGAATCATCCCAAATCATAGGAGATCATCCGAGATCACCCAAGATCATCAACGACCTAACGAATTCGTTAGGAGAATTTGTTAAAAATATGCAATCAAGAAAATAGACACCAAAAACCAAAAATACGATTGCAAGAATGATGCAAAATGATAGAAATAAGAGTATAGATGTTTGAATGATAAATCTAGATATCAAATTAAATGAGATGCACTATTTTAGAAACTTATTTTGAATTTCATCATGCAATTACGCTAAATGAGGTGAAATCCAAGATGTAAGATAGAAGTAAATTAATCTAATGCATCAATAAATAAAGAAAATGAGATAGAGAATGCAAACTCAGGGCTCTGATTGCCCCCAAACTGAATTGCAGACTAGATCATCTGTAATCATACAAGATCATTATAGATCTTGACAGGATCATCTAAAATTGTAGTTGAATCACCTGCGATGATCCGAGCTACCTCCGGCTAAAACATAGTGAAATCCTGCAACAAAACTTGAAAACACAAGTGCAAATGATGGGAGATCATAAAAAAACTAAAATTGTAGGGAAACAATCAGTCAAGCAGCCAGGTAGGGAATCAGGTAGGGAGTCAGGGGGATAAACTAGGAAAATCCTAGTTTATATAGGATTAGGGGTAGGTTAGGAGGTTGGGGATCATCCCAATCTAGGAGATCCTCAGTGTGGGAATCTCCAACCACGCAGACACGCTTCTGCCCAAGTTGGAGAGGCCATTGGAATAGAAGCTAATTACAAAAATTTGGTTTTGGGATGAAATCGTTTGGACGTTATGTTCCAAATGAATTCGTCCTATTTGGGAAAATATCATCAGATCAACGACGATATCGTAATATCAACAATGATATCGTCCAAAGGTCACAATAACCTCTAAAAATGGCACAAAAAATGAGGTAAGCGGTTAACGATCAGTTTTGGGATTAAAATCAAATTTCTACTTTTTACTGATGGTTTAACTGTGCCAATTTTAGGGTGCTACATTTTGCCCCCTCTTTAGAAAATTTTCTAAAAAAAATGTGTTAAAGACGAGTTATTCACGCTTTACGAGAAAGCAAAAATTTATTCCTTTTTTTAGACAATGATTCTAGGTCGAATCGTATGACTGTTTGCTATGGTGCCCCCTCCATGTTTTTACCCAAATCGAACGTTTGAGGTAAAAGCGTGGAAAAGCAAAAATTAAAAAAATGTCATTTTGAATAAAAATAGGGTAAAACCCTAATTCATTTTTACTGTTCACTTTCATTGTTTTAGAGCTTTGCAGGCGAAATGGTGGAAACGATGCACATATCGACAGAGATCCGACGTGGGTTGCGGGTAAGGATCTAAACCTAGTTTACTATGTTTTTAACTTGATTTATTTGATTTTTTATTTGAATTTTAATTGTTTTTTGGGTGTCGCGGCCATTTTTAAGCTGGCAACGAAATCATCTCTATATTACCAATTTTGTCTAGGAACGAAATCGAAGAAATAGGGGTGATCCCGTCCAATAAGGGGTGATCCCCAAATTGAAGAACGAAGATGATTTCGTCCTATTAAGGATAATTTTATCTAAATTTTGTACAATATCGTCCAATAATGGGTGATATCAACTTTTATGGGATGATTTGATTTTAATTGATTTTTTAATGATTGTGTACTAATGATTTTTGTTGTTTTATTGCTTATTTTGCAGAGCGGATTGCTAAAGAGTCAGGAGTGAAAATATAGAGGTCTAAGAGATGATTTTGTTGTGATTGATCAGGCCGAGTGAAACAGATTGGTAGAGGTAGGGCTACAGCATGCGACATAGATGCCAAAAATTCCTATAGACATGTGGCTACTGACAACACTAGCAGAGAGATGGTATCCAGAGTCATCCTACTTCTAGCTACCGATAGGGGAGATGACTCCCACTCTAGAGGATGTATGGAGGATCTTGAGGATCCCCATACATGGTCGATTCATGATGCCTTTGGCTAATCAGGGCCACGCCATGATGATACTATGTGAGGACCCAAGCTTCATCCTGGAGAAGGGCATAGTGAACATTAAGGCTTTGAGGCAGAAAGCTAGGGCATCTAGGTTGACCTGAGTTTTGGCAAGGGTGGTGGGTGGCCTTATTCTATGCCACCAGAGTGGATGCAAATTATTGTGGCTACTTGTATATGTGGTATGTGACATGAGAGACCATATATATAGGTTTGCTTGGGGAAGCTTTGTATTGTGTTGCTTGTATAGGATCATTTACGGGGTCGTATACAAAGGGGGTTGATGTCTGGTGTTGACATCGCTTCTACAAGTTTGGTGCTGGAAGCACATTGTGGTACGAATGTTGGTAGGGCTTCCATTGATAGGAGTTTACCGAGAGAGACCCTAGGTTTTCTATTGGTGGCTCTAGAGAGGGTCACAATGGTGGATAGATCTGTCAACATCTCGAAGGTTGCTAGATGACCTCACCCTAGATTGGATCGCATGGAGACCATAGAGAGAGCATCCAAGGTGGGTAGAGGATGGACAGGAGTTGGATCGTATTAGGAAAGTCATATGGTTGTGGGTAGAGTGGGGAGAGGTAGAGCTCCATCGCTACAATCAATTTTTAGGTAGTTTGATATACAGTAGGGGATCCCTAATCTTAGGGATTATGAGTACTCCCAGACTATGCAAGATAGTACCACACTAAGCGGGGCTCTAGAAATGTAGTAGTTTTGGAGTCAGGATGTTGATGATGCCTCCATTCAACCAGTGGATGGGGATGATGTGGGGATAGCAGATGAATATGATTCCTGGTATGCAGGCATCCACCCTCCTCAAATGATGAGGACATAGGGTTTGATGCATACTATAGTGCAATGGATGGAGAGGTGGCACCAAGCTACCATCGATGTAGTGAGGGGTCACAAAGGTAGGGATTAGCGATGACCTCCTTAGGAGAGATGCTAGAGAGTACCACAGGCTCTAAAGAGACAACAATAGTTGGATAGGAGGGAGGAGAAGAGAGAGGAGAGCTGAGAAAGACTCCCTCCTTAGTAGAGGGATAGGCCACCATCGCCTGATAGGGGTAAGGATGTCGAGGTTGGGGAGAGCAGCAAGATGGCAACTCTTCGGGTGGAGAATGCTCACCTATGAGCTCAGGTGTAGACTCTATAGGATGAGGCTACATAGCTTAGGGCTTGGAGTAGAGGGGTGAGCATTTTGGAGCTGGCACGATTGGTTGCTTAGACCGTGTTCTATCAAGGAGTGTACTACCAGCTGGTTCTAGAGGGCCAAAGGATATAGTTTCTAGTCGATATTGTGAAGCCGATCAAGATGGTGTCATCGATGACATCATCACGATCGACGTCGAGGACCCACAATATAGGACGGGCTTCGATGGGACCACCTCCTCCACCTCAGGGTGGGAGAGGAGATGATACTGAGAGCTTGAGGTCTTCTCTAGACTAGATGCATATTGTACATGGACTATTTTTGAGATGATTGAGTATGCCAAGGTATAGATTGTGGCATACTAATCTGTTTTGATATGATGTATATACTTCTTGATATATATATGATGCTCTTCTTATGATATGACTTGTGGACATGTTTTATGAGGCTTCAATATTTTAATTGTTGATTGACTATTCATGTAATTATGTCGTTAAAAATATTATAATTTTATGTCATGCTATAAAATTAAATGAAATAATCTGATGTAAACAAACTGGTTGTTGTGGTGTGTTTTGATGAAACTAAAATGACTTCTAACAATAATTTCAAAGGATATTATCACTGTTACATGACCATTTCATGGAGTCGTCGCTCACTAGGTCATCAAGCTAATCCTGGTATGAGAGAAATATTGCTAAAAGTAAAATGGTTCTTAAGAGACTTTCTTAAGACTTTGTGTTGTGATGATGAAAAATGATGATAGTGATGATTTGTTTTTAGATTTCCATGAAAATATTATGCATAAAATATTAAAAATATGACTTTTTATAGGCATAAAATTCCTAAGTATGATAGAAATTTGAACAATTCTCTAGGAATTATACCATCGTCACAAAAAAAAAAAAATGAATGTTGACTTAATGAAATGAAATAGAAAAGTTTTCTTCTTTTTAAAGCACACTTGTGTAACATAATGATTTAAGCCATATGCTTTTATGGATTTGTAGACACCAAAACAACACCAATCCGATTATGTGACTATAAACACTGATCGCACTAACACACATAGCCCCTAGGGCAGCCCCAGAGGTTAAAACAGTGGTTCTAACCACTCACACAGTAGTTTTACAAGTCAAAGATCAATTTGGCACCTTTTAGACACTGCTACTTATTCGCTCCACCCAGGGACGAGTGCGGATTGGTACTCATTTCACCCAGAGACGAGTGAAGATTGGTACTCGTTTCACCCAGAGACGATTACTAGCGCTCGCTTTGGGGTGGGATGAACGCTAGGTTTGATCGACAAAAAGTTAGACCTTGGCGCATGACAACTCAGAACTGCCACTTAGCTCTCCCTTCATGGCATAGGAGTGCGAGTGAGTTCTTTTGACAACTCATATCTGCCAATTGACTCTCCCTTCACTGCATGGGAGTGCGAGTGAGCTTTTCTAAACATACAAAGACATGCACAAAGGTAGTTAAGAAGCCCTTGATCAAGAAGAAGTCTTCTCTTCAAAAAAAAGCATTCATGCAAAGTAACACTTTTGCATGTTAATTCAAAGAGACCCCTTGGGTCTATAAAATGGTGAGCTTCCTCACCCAAAAGAGAGACAAAGAAGGAGCATTTTGAGCGACGAAGTGCTGCTAATTTACTTACTTACGATTTGTGCTTCACATCCATAATATCTTAATCAAAAAGGAGGTTATTGGGTGACTTTGGAGGCATGAATCAAGAACCAAAAACTCATTTTTTTTTACCACAATATCCTACCAATTTGCCGACAACCCATCACAATAGGTTTTGGACCCATCCCAAGCGGATTGGTGTCGAAACGAAGTTTCACCCATGGGTGGTTTGCCTTTGGGCACCCCTCGTCTTATTGCATTTGGTTACTATTTCTTTTGCAGTATTTTGTTAGTTACATGATTATGCTTCTGTCCAATTTTTAGTTTATTTAGACTCAGTTTAACCATCATTATATTTATCTTTCGTTTTTCATACACAGGTGCTACTGATTCTTTATTTGTTTCTTTGAACTTATATTTGCAACATTAGAGGAGCGACGAGGAATCTACTTTTACCAACACAAGGGGCGACAACGTTTTGGTTCGCCCATCTTATATGTGGGCACGTGGAAGAAGGAATTCTAAAACAAGTTGTAAAAGACCAACACTTAACGCTCCTATCCCCTTAAAAGGAAGGAGACGCATTGTAACACAAATTTGAAAAGCATATCAATAAAAGGGCCATATTTTATATTGCTTTGACATCTTGTGTTCATGTTCCTTCTTTTTATGCATTTCTCAATAATATAGGGTTTAAGTGTTATTTTAGTTTTGTTTACATTGCATTTTTAGTCTATCCTTTTTGTTTTCGGAATCTCATGTTTTCAATGGCGATCACAATGGGACCTTTGTCCTCTATTTTTTTTTAGGTTAGATTTCTGATCTAAAATTGCTTGTTTTGATTACAGGTACTTATTTTTTAGTCGGCAGACTATTATTCGTTTCACCCAGAGATGAATAAACCATTCGTCTCACCTTGGAACGAATACTATTATGATATTCATCTCACCCAGGGACGAATAGCTTTCTGTGCATTTTTCAGAGCAGCAAATTAGAAACATCCTATTGGGCAGAGAAGAGGTAGGGTTTTTTAACAAGCTTCTATCAAATTTCTATTTTTTGTTTTCTAGTTTTCAGTTTTGTATGGCTTAGGGAAAGTTTTCTTTTTGTTTGCCTGTCTCAATTTTTTGCAAATTAAAATGAACCCCACACATCACATGGTTACTTAAACCAAGGAGCTGGTCATAAAACCCCAGCCCTTGAGCAATATCAACAGTGGATTTCATCACCATGTTGGCTTGGATATTTGCATTCATTTACCTTGATTGTCACTATTGCTCAACGTAAATCCTGATGAAATTTGATCGAGTGTCGTTGGGGTGATTCCCAACGTGCGAGGATAAGTATTTTATGGTAGGTGTCATAAATAGGACAATCCCCCTTCCATATCACCTATTTTCCATGTACCATCTGCTCTCACGTACCTATAGTCTCCCTCTCATAATGGCAGGTATATAGAGAGGTTGGTATATTGACCGAGAAATGGTATATTGAAGGGGCGACCATTTATGGGAGTCATATGAGCCAACATACTACATTTAAACGTTCTTCAAAACTTTCAAAAACAAAACAAAATCATCAAAATGCACTAAAACCAGTCTAGGACACACCATTAATCTTTAAAAGAGATAATCACCATTTGTGTATGTGTGTGTTCATTTCTGCGTAGTGTAACAAAAACATAGAAAAATCATAAACAAAAGATAAAAATCTATGCATTTTGTCACTCGCTCCAAAAGCTCCAAGGATTCCCACAATCGCTTGGTCACTCAAAAATGCCCCAAAGGTGTCCATGAACCATTTGGTCAACCCAAAAGCACCCCAAAGGTGCCCATAAGTGATGTAGGAGCATCCAACAAAATATGGGAAATCTTATCTTTTTTCCCTAAATTTTAGTGCATTTTGTCGGGGCCATAACTTCTCAACCGTAACTCCAATTGATGTGAAATTTGACAGGGAGCTATTTGGGAGATTTTTAAACAAATATAACTCCATAGAGTTCTATTTGCCCAAAAAACCCAATTTTTGGGGCCAAATTCCATCATCTAGTGCCCCGAAATTAGGTTTTAAAATTGCTCATCTAATTTTTTATGCTTTTTGAGCTGTTTGAAGGTTAATCTCTCCTAATGTATTTAGAGTTAGGACTTGAAACTCTATTTATGGATTATCTATGGTAAGAGGGATGTGCATCCCAATTTTGGGCCCCATCTGACTCATTTCAATTTTTAAGGTTTTTAGAGAGATCGTCATGGTGCTCACCCGTAGCCAAGCCCAATCACGGGTGGGTGCTGTGGGGAATATCCAAGGAGGCACAAGTCGCCTTCGGTATAGCCCCAAGGATTTGGCCATACCATCTTGGTGACCTAACACATAATGCAGACCCCTCCGTGCCCTGACAAAATGGGACTATAGGGGCACCTCTTCGAGGGGCACTCCTGTTCAGCATATCACCCAGCACACACCCTTACATGATGGGTACATCCATAGGAGAGCTCCCTTAGATGCTCACTATGAGTTGTCACCACGTGATGAAGCACTAGGTCAACATAGGGTTCGACGAGAGGAACCACTTCCCTCCTTCACCCCCTCTAGTTGTCAGGACCACAAGGACAAATCCAGAGCACAAGGCTCCTCAGGCAGGGTGAGCCAACTCTGTCTATCCCTTTTTCACTTACGAAAGAGAGCATGAGGAAAACCCTTACCTTCCTTAAGAGCAATATACATCGTGAGAGCAATACACCTTCGCAACTGCTAGCTATTAGGATCACCTACTGAGGCCAAAGCCTCGGGGGAATGCTACTACCCCCATCAAAGGGAGGCAACCTATAGAGATATCAGATCACCATGATCAAGATAGATATCCAGGAGAGGCATATAGGCCTTCTAGTCATGAGACGATAGGACCTACTGTCTTAGAATTTGCCCTGCATATTGCATGTCAGATGCAACTCACGCTACTTGAGCTAGAACAACAACAGTTAGAGAAATAGTATCTTCTAAATCAAGAGTGCATTCAGCGCCAGGAGGATGAGTTGTTCCAACACACTATGCAGGTGAGGACTCCAACCCCTCGCACGCATAAGATAGAACATTATGAGAGACACAACTGGGTGCGAGACAGGTCTCCATGACCTTATCAAACATTGCCCTCGATGCCTCCTAGACTTGAGTGGGAGGCCAATCCTAAGACCAATGATGGGCGCCTTCTTTAGGCACCCACCCAGGTTCATGGGCCACCCTCAAAAATTCTTCAAGAAGCCTTCAAAGAACCTGAGTGAGAAGAAGAGCGGGATGAAATGCCCTACCAAGGTAGGGGGGGTGCTATTCGGTCATCCCTCCCAAGGCATCAAGTTTCCCACAACCTATAGTGGGAACAAATCAAATAGGAGGAGCTCAAATCCCTCGATACAAGAAATGCACTGCCAGAGAACTTAGAGTCAGTAGAGACCAAGATTTTGGGGCCCCAAAAGCCCAACTTACGCAAAACTCCTCTCAAAGAGGATCAACCCCTGGTTGTAGAGCTACCTGATGACGAGGCCTTCCATATATCAGAATCACCAGATTCTGATGAGCCTGACTCTCTCGCAAAATACGAGTTAGCATATGCAATAGCACCATGGGACCCGTTCGAGTTTGACAACACTAATTTATAGGTGGTCCCCATGGATGATCATCACAAAATTCTCCTAACATTATTCCCTTTGGAGCCCATGCCATTACAAGAAAATCAGGTCCCCCCGCAAAGCGTGGAACAACCCCATCGAGACCATGTCAATCTGCTCGAGCCAAATGAGCTTAGAATGTCACAGATAGCTGTCGAGGCCAACGAGGGCCTTTGGATCATCGACAATGATTACAAAGATGAAGCTGAGATGGAATATCTCAATAATGCATGATAGCACAATCACCCTGTAACCCATGAAGAACTGATGGCACAATTAGGCATAATACTAGGGCATAAGTGGCGCATAGAACTGGCCCACTGGCATCACATGTTGATCCTACTCCTTTGGGAAGATCGCAAGTAACTTCCACCCAGAGATATCATAGCACCATCAGTGTCGAGGGCAGACCCTGTCCTCCTATCCGTGCATAAGGCCGATCCATTCGTGCCAATTCCTACAGAGCCAGATCCGATGCACAAAGATCATCAAGCTGGGGGTACCTCTATTCCCTAAAGAGCAGGTGGATTACACCAAAATCTCCAAGGATTATCGCAATCACTTGGTCACCCTAAAAGCTCCAAGGATTATCGCAATCACTTGGTCACCCTAAAAGCTCCAAGGATTATCGCAATCACTTGGTCACCCTAAAAGCTCTAAGGATTATCGCAATCACTTAGTCACCCTAAAATCTCCAAGGATTATTGCAATCACTTGGTCACCCTAAAAGCTCCAAGGATTATCGCAATCCCTTGGTCACCCCAAAAGCTCCAAGGATTATCGCAATCACTTGGTCACCCTAAAATCTCCAAAGGTATCTATAATCCCTTGGTCACCCCAAAAGCTCCAAGGATTATCGTAATCACTTGGTCACCCTAAAAGCTCCAAAGGTATCTATAAACCCTTTGGTCAAGCCAAAAGCTCCAAGGATTTTCATAATCACTTGGTCACCCTAAAAGCTCCAAAGGTATCTATAAACCCTTTGGTCAAGCCAAAAGCTCCAAGGATTTTCATAATCACTTGGTCAACCCTAAATGCCCCAAAGGTATCTCTAAACCCTTTGGTCAAGCCAAAATCTCCAAGGATTCTCATAATCGCTTGGTCAACCCTAAATGCCCCAAAGGTATTTATAAACCCTTTGGTCAACACCAAACGCTCCAAGCGTTACCACAACTGCTTGGTCAAAATAAATATTCAAAAATCAACAAAAACAATATAATCATCAAAAAGCACAAAAACAATTGCATTTCAATTCCATGCATACTCAAAAAAAAAAAAATCAAACATCACAAAAACATTTGCATTTCCATTCCATGCATTCTCATAAAAATCAAGAATCACAAAAACAATTGCATTTCAATTCCATGCATTCTCATAAAAAAAATACAAAAATATAGGTTGCATTAGGCATCGCATCCATACATTATACATTTGCTAGGTCATACAAGTCAAAAGCATCGTAGACAGTCATTACTTGGCAATTCCATATTTTTCCACATCAGATCCATTTTCATAAACGCCTACACCTAGAATAGCACCATCACCATTTTTAGCATCGTCAGTTGTCTCCTAATGTATATAGGGTTTTCGTCATTCAGCTATCTTTAAATTTCTAGCCAAAACTGTACATAGTTAAACAGATTTTACACGAGAAATTTTTACTTGGATTACACCTTGTTACGTAGCATCCCAACACAACTTAAAACACATAAAATAATTCCTAAGTTGTGTGAACGTAAGAACAACCTAACAAAATATTTTCGGGTACCCTGGGTGAAATATTAGCCTGTTCATCCCCCTGTGTGAATGGTTCCAGAATGCTGAGAATTGACAAAAGGACGAGTTCTTCCCTATCCATTCCCCATCATAAATAGTGGTTTTCATCACTCCCCCAAATCCCAATCATAGTTGGTCCCCAAAATTGTAAGGATTTGTACTACACGTCCCTGCCAAGGATGGGTAGTCATCCCCAAGACCTAAAAGGATCAACGCCATTCACAAACAAAATACCAACAAATCATCATCACAACCCTTTCCATTCACCTTTGGTCTCAAAGTTGTAAGGATTCATACTATTCGCCCCTAACCAGGATGGGTAGTCATCCCCAAGGCCTAAAATATCAAAGCCCTTACTTCATACTCTCCATCATCCCCTTGATTCCCAAAGTCGTAAGGATTTGTACTACACGTCCCTGAACAGGATGGGTAGTCATCCCCAAGGCCAACAGGATCAAGGCCATTCACAAGCTCAACCTTACAAAGTTCAAAATACAAAATCAACTAACAGTGGTTATCACCACTATTCAAAATTCATGATAAAAAAAAATAAATATATAAATAAATAAAATAGAAAAATAAACAGTGATTTTCATCACTATACATACGAGTAAGTATCCAAACCATTGAACCAATACAAAAGCTTGAAATTGAATCCCTGGAATTCTCAGAATTTGAAAACCATCTAGGTGATCCTCATTATAGGTTTGGTTGATAGCTTACCTGACAATGGTGGTATCCTAACCGCATGACGATATGTCTGTCACATTAGCTTTGCATGTGCATAGACCAATGTTTGCATGTGGATGAGCTAGCTTATGGTACCTTAGATTGTCCCATGGATTAATCTTGCTAAATAAAAACAACAGAGTTAGTGGAGCTAATTAGGTGATCCTCAGTACAAGTTTGGTTGATAGCCTATCTGGCATTGGCGGTATCCTGACAAATACCACATAAACGAACTCAATTGCACACACAGGGATGTGAACTCACTTGGTTAAATTCAAGTCGGATTTAAACCTTGTTCTAAAGTCTTGTGAGATAAATGTACAGTCTTGGCTGGTTAGTTAAAATATCTGAATCTCAAAAAAGCTTAACTACATTTTAAAACAACTGGTACATTTCATTACGTACATCACCATCATAACATATGCAAAAAAAAAAAAACAAACAAAACAAAACAACCAAAATATAAAAATGACAAATGCCACACAAAACCACTAAAAATTGCCATACAGAAGTGCTCTTGGCATAAAAAAAAAACAAAGTCGGGGTTTACAATGTCCTTATCTGTCTCCCAAAGAAGGCTACCATGGTCGGACCGCTCCATGAGAGATCAGATTTTCACCAATGTTCACTCCAAATGGCGTCCTAAAATGGGTTCACACCCACCAAAAATAGGTCAAAACAATCAAGAAACTGCTCGAGCATTCATCGAATAACATCTGAAGGCACCCTCACTTAAGTCATCTTGGGTCAAGTGACTCATCGCTTTTCTCATGGCAGTCATTCCTTCATCGATTCGTCACTTGAGGGTTAGTTACACTTAAGTCACCAATCAACAAACACACACCCAATCAAGGCAATGGCATGCATTCAAATAATCATTAACAAAGATAATCACGCTCCTGATTGGGGCAGGAAACAAACAATAATCACAAAATTGATCAAACACTTGGCATTCCCGAAGCATGAACACAAGGTTCCCCTATGGACAAAAGGTTGCACCCTTTGCCTATTCATGACTGATCAATGTCCAAGCTCAAGTCACACCTCACCAAAATAGGTTAATACTTGAAATCAAATTCCTTAGCTCGTCAGATGCAAGGATTCAAGAATGCATGCCCTTTCCATACTTGGGGCATCAAGAGTTGGTTAGGTTACTGAGAAACCCTAATCATTAGTGCTTTGGTTATCTATTTTTGCTCAGCACTGCACCATGTGCAATGCTTCCCAAAAAGGGGCATCTGTAGACACCAAAACAACACCAATCCGATTATGTGACTGCAAACACTGATCGCACTAACACACAGCCCCCAAGGCAGCCCTAGAGGTTAAAACAATGGTTCTAACCACTCACACAGTAGTTTTACAAGTCAAAGATCAATTTGGCACCTTTTAGACACTCTGCTACTTATTCGCTCCACCCAGGGACGAGTGCGGATTGGTACTCATTTCACCCAGAGACAAGTTAAGATTGGTACTTGTTTCACCCAGAGACGATTACCAGTGCTCGCTTCAGGGTGGGACAAACGCTAGGTTTGATCGACAAAAAGTCAGACCTCGATGCATGATAACTCAGAACTGCCACTTAGCTCTCCCTTCATGGCATAGGAGTGTGAGTGAGTTCTTTTGACAACTCATATCTGCCAATTGACTCTCCCTTCACTACATGGGAGTGCGAGTGAGCTTTTCAAAACATACAAAGACATGCACAGATGCAGTTAAGAAGCCCTTGATCAAGAAGAAGTCTTCTCTTCACAAGAAAGCATTCATGCAAAGTAACACTTATGCATGTTAATTCAAAGAGACCCCTTGGGTCTATAAAATGGTGAGCTTCCTCACACAAAAGAGAGACAGAGAAGGAGAATTTTGAGCGACGAAGTGTTGCTAATTTACTTACTTATGATTTGTGCTTCACATCCATAATCTCTTAATTGAAAATGAGGTTATTGGGTGACTTTGGAGGCACGAATCAAGAACCAAAAACCTGATTTTTCTGACCACAATATCCTACCAATTTGCCGACAACCCATCACAATAGGTTTCGGACCCATCCCAAGCGGATTGGTGTCGAAATGAAGTTTCACCCACGGGTGGTTTGCCTTCGGGCACCCCCTGCCTTATGGCATTTGGTGACTATTTCTTTTGGAGTATTTTGTTAGTTACATGATTATGCTTCTGTCCAATTTTTAGTTTATTTAGACTCAGTTTAACCATCATTATATTTATCTTTCATTTTTCATACATAGGTGCTACTAATTCTTTGTTTGTTTCTTTGAACTTAGATTTGCAGCATTAGAGGAGCAATGAGGAATCTACTTTTACCAACACAAGCGGCGACAACGTTTTGGTTCACCCATATTATATGTGGGCACGCGGAAGAAGGAATTTTGAAACAAGTTGTAAAAGACTAACATTTAACGCTCCTATCCCCTCAAAAGGAAGGAGACGCATTGTAACACAAATTTGAAAAGCATATCAATAAAAGGGTCGTATTTTATATTGCTTTGACATCTTGTGTTCATGTTCCTTATTTTTATGCATTTCTCAATAATATAGGGTTTAAGCATTATTTTAGTTTCGTTTACATTGCATTTTTAGTCTATCCTTTTTGTTTCTGAAATCTCGTGTTTTCAATGGAGTCGTCGCTCACTAGGTCATCAAGCTAATCCTAGTATGAGAGAAATATTGCTAAAAGTAAAATGGTTCTTAAGGCACCCTAAAATTGGCGCAGTCAAAATTATAATAATTACATTCACCTTAGTAAATAATTTAAAAATCAAATTTAACCTCCCAAACCGCCCATTAACCGTCGGGAAATCCGTTTCCCCCTTTTTCGTGCCATTTTTAGAGGTTGTTTTGACCGTTTGACGATATCGTCGCCGATCAGACGATATCGCCCCAGATTTGACGATTTCGTCTGGACTAGGTCGTCCAGACGATCTTGTCGCAAAACTGAATTTGCATAGTTGGAATCCGTTCCAACGGGTCTCCAATCCGGGCAGAAGCGTGTCTGCGCCGTTGGGACCCTCCCCCGTTGGAGATCTCCCAAATTGGGATGATCTCCAACCTCCCAACAACTCCCTCTAAGCCTATTTAACTTCTAGGATTTTCCCTCCCCAACCCCTGGCTGAATTTATCTGCAAATTGAACCCTTCTGCGCTAAAACATCATAATATTATTTTTGCATTAGTCCCATAGCAATTTTGATGTAGGTATATCATTGATTTTCAACCGGAGCCAGCACCCATCGTCGTCGACGAACCTGTCCAGATCGGAGGCGATCCTGTCGAATTCGAGACGATTTCGTATTGATGCGAGACGATCTCGATTGCAGCCCACATCGAGGCAATCAGTGCCTGGAGTTTGCTTTTCTCAACTTTGTCTCTGTTATTTTGTTTTGCAAATTAGATAATATATTCAGTTTTTATCCTATTTTGCATCTGGAGTTCACCCATTTAGCTTAGATTGCATGCTAAGTTTATGATCTGCCATTTAAGCACAGTAATTTGCATTAATTTCTGTTCTTGAATAGTGTTCAACATTCATATTATCATTTGGTGTAATTTGCCTCTGTTAGCATAGTGTTATTTCTTGCATTTTGCATCTATTCTCTGTTTTGCGGGTTTCGACGAATTCGTCGATGAATTCGTCAGATCTCAGACGATCTCGTACGATTGCAGATGATTCTATCGAATCTCAGACGATCGGGACTGCTTCAAAATCAGAATCTTCTTCAGACATCCGGATCAGGTATTCTCCGTTTTCCTCCTGTAAATTCTCTGTTCTCTGCTTTCAAATCTGTCTATTGTATTCATGAAAAATTGCATTTTCATATAGTTTAATTTAGTTTCATTCGGCCAAACCTAGGATGAATGTTTAAGGTTAAAACGAACTCATTAAACACATTCCAAAACCTAGGCGTGGAAACTGCCATTAAATGTTTCCTGGTGAACCCACCATCCGTCGAAAAATCACCAAAATACACCTCCCTTGAGAGGCGGGACCTTCGCAAAGTCCTCTCGTCCGAGGTACCGCATCATCCTTTTCCCATCCTCCTTCCGGGCGCGGATCCTATAGCTTGAAGGTAGGGATGCAAAAAATTTGGAGCGATACATTTTGGTGAACCCGACGTGAATGCATCATAACCTTTTGAAAACAAAAACAAAAACAAAAAAAAATTAGAACAACTAAAACTTAGATGCATTTTAAAACATTTAAGGTTTAAAGTCATGTTTAGATGGTAGCTCCTAAAAAGAGGTTAGCAGTTACTATCAACGTAGAAAATCAATTGGCAGCTATAGAAGTTAATTCTGTCCTTAATATCCCTGAAACAAGTAGAAATCAATCCTTGTGGAACGAACTTGACAGGAGACTTAGTATCATTTCATCTAGGTCCACACAACTTAAACAGATTAAGAGGCTAGTCTTGGATAGAATCCTGGATCCTCATCAGTTAGTTTTTTATCATGAACTTCAGAGAGCTTGCCATAGATGGTTAGCCTATAGGAGAGCTTTAGTATCTTCAGAATTATTCAGCTTTCGAGGAATACCTGAGAGAATGCGGACATTGTACACCGATTCTCTAGGCCTTGTAGAAGACCAAGAGGTCATTCTTACAAATAGGGAAAGATGGAATAGATTTCCTCGTGCTGTGTTATATCGAGAGTATTGCCACGAGCTTTACTTCTATCAACCAGCATCTGAGACAGATAATATTACCATAGCCCTTTTTATCAAATTCTTAAAAGAAAACTTTCAATTTGAAGAAGAACATTTCATGACCCCTGAAGAACTAGAGCCTATTAATGATGTTTATAAATTGTTCTTAGAAGACTAGCTCATTTACTTTCAGTCTTGTTATTGCGTGCATTTTATTGTTTCATTTGCTGTCTTTATTGTATTATTTCAAAAATTTAAAGAAAAACTAAAAAAATCAAAAAACTTAGCAAAAACTTAAACATTTCATTTCCAATATTGCATTAGGTATATAGTAAATATATACCTTTTAATTTGTTGCATATATATATATATATATAAATATATATATATTTGCTGAAATCAAAACTTAGCACCATGCCTAAACTTAGGAATGGTAAAGAAACTCTAGGAGAAGGAGAAGATTGGTTACAAGATACAACTGAAAACCCAAATGTCCTTCTTGGAGATACAAATCCGGAAGGAGAAACTCTAGGTCAATCAGATGAAGACTTAGGGGAAGATAAAGAACAAGAAGCAAATGTTAGAGAGGATGGATCCTCATCCCCTAGAATAGCTCCAAATGGAAATATTGCCTTTGACAATGCAGAGCATTTCAAGAGATTTCTCATGGAAAACATTGATGACCTTAATGTGGCCATTCGCCTTGATAAAGGGCAAATTAGTAAAACTCAAGCAACCATGGAATATATGTGCAATATGCGGACTAATCCCTTGTCTTTCATTGATCAAGAAAGTGACAAGGGTGGACCATCCAATGCGGATATGGTCACTATAGCCCAAAGCATGTCAAAACAACAGGTTACCCAACCTCCTAAGGAACCTGTTATTCAACCTAAAATCACTCCCACACAAAAGAAGATTCCCTTCACTACTTTATTCCGCCAGACTATTGAGCAAAATGCTTTAAATAAACAGAAACCTAAAACTAAGCCAAATGCAAACTTTCAACAATCTGGAATACAACATAATACAAACTTCCTCCATAATACTTTTCCTACCAATAATTTACACAACAGTAACATGGCATCTAATCTGCATGTTCCTCCATCCTATGCCCATAACACTTATGTCAATGCCCTACCAAACCAATATGGGGGGCAAACTAGTAATCTGGAAGCCATGGTGAAACAATTGGCTTCACGTATGGACCAGATAGATCCCTACCGTCCCTCGTATAATTATCGAGAGATCTGTAGTCAACCTTTGGATCCCATAGTGGTAGCTCAACCATACCCTAAACATTTTCCCATGCCCGTCCTGCCTATATATAAAGGAACCGAAGATCCCATAGAGCATCTTCGCATGTTTAGGATAGCATGTCATGACATATCGCATGACGACTTGCTATTACTAAAAATGTTCCCCAAAAGTTTAGGTGGAATGGCATTAGAGTGGTACTATCAATTGCCCACTCACTCCTTAAGAAACTTTGAAGAAACAGATGAATCATTTGTTCATCAATTTAGTGCCTACATCGAGAGGCATGTAACTATTAAAGACCTATACAATTTAAAACAAGATAAAGACGAATGCTTTGCTGATTTCTTAGCTAGATGGAGACAATTGACAGGAAAACTACACTTTGTGCTACCCTATAGGGAAATGTTAGACATTTTCATCAACAATTTACAAGAACAACTCTCTTATGAGCTATCAACGACTACTTTGACTACCTTCGATCAAGCTATAGATTTAGCTCGAAGAGTAGAAGATGCCCTCATTAGGAGAGGCCAACTTAGGAAGAAGGATGATGAGAAAACATCTAGAAATCAATATAAAAACAAACAGGTTGTCGGTGATGGAGTCACTGACAGCAGAAATGTTGCTAATGTCAATGCAACAAAGACAACAGAAAAATTCATATTGAAACCTCCTGATAAGCCTCCTCGAGAGTTCACTAGATTAAACCAACCTTTGTCAACTATTTTACCTCAATTGCTTGAAAGAGGTTTAATCCAATTGCCAGCTATCCAGGAACCTGACCCAAGTATACCCGGATATAGAGCTGATTTGCACTGTGATTTCCATAGAGGACCTGGACATTCTACCAACGCTTGTAAAATATTGAAGCATAAAATACAAGATTTGATTGACAATAATGAAATGGAAGTGCAAGCCTTCCAACCCAAACAAAACCCTCCTAATAATACTCAAAATACTGTTCCCCAAAATCAAAATCAAAATGCCAATCAAACTTTAGACATATTTCAACACCCTTTACCAAGACATGGTAAAGAGGTGGCCAATCAAATCGAACATCATAATGTTCCCCCTCCTACTCGATATGTAGGAACCATTAGCGGACAATTACCTGTTCAGGATTCTCAAATATTTGACACAACCTTATCCCTGGTTACGACCAGGACCTTACATAATTTTCAAACTTCTGATTCTAGTGATATAGAATCAGATAGTGAAAGTGAAGTAGACACTATTCAATCGAATAGTTCTGAAAACGAATCAGATCCTATTCAACCTGTCACAGATGCTAATGTTCCAGAAGAACCATTTCCTAGAAGAGTCACTACTCGACCTTCTTCTAATATAGTCCTTCCTTATGAACAAGCCATAAATTCTCAACCAAGACCGTTTCAACGTCGTCACTATAACATTGTAGGTACCATCGGAGTCGTCACCCGACAACAAGCTCAAAATTCCCAACAAGAACCAAACCAGAACGATGGATCAGCTCCATTCATTCTAAAAAATCCCAATAAAGGGAATCATGCTCCTATTGTTCAACCTAAACCCCCTTACAACATTAATGAGCAATTGTCTAATACCACGGCCAGAATTTCCCTCTTAGATTTATTAAGATCCTCTCCCACCCATAGGGATGAGTTGATGCTTACACTGAGCCAAATGATGGTACCTCAAAACATTCAACTCTGAAGCTATGGCCAATACTATCATCACTCGAGAGATTGATTGTATTGACTTTCGGGATAAAGATATCCCACAACACGGTTTACACAAGGATAATCCCTTGTATATTACTGCTTTAATTGGAGATGTAGCTGTCAAACGAGTCTTGATTGATAATGGCTCATCTCTAAACATTTGCACCTTTGACTTCTACCAACGATTTGGTTTTAGAAGTGATGAAATGAAGAAAACTGATATGATTATCAAAGCTTTTAATGACGAAACACAAGAAACATGTGGAGTTATTACCCTCCCATTGCAAGTTGGTCCTAGAACCCTTGAGACAACCGTGTTTATTGTACATTGTCCAGCATCGTACAATATACTTTTGGGTCGCCCTTGGATCAACGCCATGCGAGCGGTCCCATCAACTTTACACCAATGTGTTAAGTTTGAGTTTAAAAATCAGTTGGTCACTATTCATGGTGACCCTAGACCTTTTGATATGTGTGCTTTGGCAGAACCAGTTGGAGTGCAATTTTGCCCAGCTCTGTCATCCACACATTCTAGTTCTTCTTCTTCATCTAAAACTGTGAAACATAAACCCATAACTTCACCGAGTTCCCCTCCATTAACTTCATCCTCCCATAAAGATCAACAACCCTCTAAACAAATTATTTTAGAACCTCAAAAAGATTTTAAAACTACAACCAATCCTTCAAGTTCTATTCCTATAAATTCAAAACCTCTAGACACATCTATCATCCCTTCCACATCTCAAGACATAGGTAATAAACCTTCTACATCTTATGCCCTTTCTGATGACCTCTTACCAGATTTATCTACAACTTTAATATCAAAAAAAATGAATGCTTTCATGCACGATTCAAACCTCTTAAATAAATTGCCGCCATCTCCTCGCACTTCAGGCCTCCCACAACCTATGGGAAGCACCTACCAAGTCGGGAGTTGTGCCTTCATTTATAAAGGATATGAGCTGGGAAGAATCCCTCGGAATATCAAAACTCACCATGAAGGATACGCTCGCTGCTATTTTACCAATGATTATATTAAAGCTAAACCCATGATGCTTAAAATGGGATATCAAGGGAAAGGCTTAGGACCTTTCCAAAATGGCATGAAAGAACCTTTCGAGGTAGAACCGTGGCCTGCCCGTTGTGGTGTGGGCCTATTTCCTAGTAAGGGACAACCCTTTCCTTTTGAAGAGGATGATCACCTCATATCCTATCAAGATTATTTGGATAGACATGTTGATTTGCCTCTCCAAAATCAGTCATTTTCATGCAACATGCTATCCATAGCATACCCCGAAATGATTGCTGACCCCGATGAAGAGTTGGAAGGAGATATCTTCCATGATGTCTCTGTTGAAGAGATGTTGCATAATGGGTTTTATTTTGATGGTTCTATACCAACTATAGCCCAACTTGAGGCCACCGATCCTCAGAATGAATTATCTAAATTAACCTTACAAGAATTACAAGAATTGGGCGTTTCACCCGCCCCACCTAACTTTGAAAGAGATCTACACATGGAGGTAGAAAATGTCATTAAAATTAATATTGGAACTGAGGACAATCCTCACATAATCAATATTGGATCAGAATTAAGCCCAGACAAACAAGAACAATACATCGCATTCCTCAAAGAGTATGAAGATGTCTTCGCTTGGACATATGAAGATATGCCAGGTCTAGACCCTTCTGTCGTCATGCACCATCTAGTGGTCCATCCGGATGCTAAACCTGTTAAACAAAAACTTAGAAAAATGCATCCCAAAGTGGCTCTGCTAGTCAAAGGGGAGTTAGAAAAACTCCTGAATGTTATCTTTATACAGGCTATTGATTATGCTGAATGGATCTCAAACGTAGTTCCAGTCACCAAGAAAGAAGCTACCAAAGTTAGGGTTTGCACTGATTTTAGAGATATTAACGTTGCATGCCCTAAAGATGACTTTCCTCTTCCAAACATGGATCAAATCATTGACTTTACTGCCGGAAGTGGGATGATGTCCTTAATGGACGGATTCTCCGGTTATAATCAAATTCGGATAGCTCCTGAAGACCAGGCTAAAACAGCCTTTATTACCCCCTGGGGTACCTTTTGTTGGAAAGTGATGCCATTTGGCTTAAAGAACGCCGGTGCAACTTACCAACGAGCTATGACCTACATTTTTCATGATATGATGCATGATATCCTACATGATTATGTAGATGATATTATAGCTCGCTCTCTTATTGAAAATAATCATTTAGATGATTTGCGAAAAGTTTTTAATCGATTACGAGAATATCTCATTCGATTAAATCCAGCAAAATGTATATTCGGAGTTAAATCCGGCAAATTATTAGGGGTTTTAGTTTCTTTACGTGGTATTGAAATCGACCCCCTCAAAATTGCGGCTATCACTGATATGCCCGCACCTACTAATATATCTGAATTACGAAGCTTACAAGGTAAACTTCAAGCTATCCGTCGCTTCATTGATAAGCTGGCGGACAAAACTGGTCCCTTTCTCAAACTTCTTAAGAAGGATGTCCCTTTCAATTGGGACACAGAATGTAGAGAAGCTTTTGAACTTCTCAAACAATACCTCCTTAATCCCCCGGTGCTTTCACCGCCTAAATCTGATCGCCCATTTCTTCTATATATTTCCGCTTCAGATTCGGCCTTAGGAGCTATGTTAGCTCAACTCGATGATGAAAAGCGAGAACGTGCTAATTATTATATTAGCCGAACCTTCATCAGTTATGAAACCCGTTATACAACATTAGAGAAACTATGTCTCGCAGTCGTGTTTGCTACGCAAAAATTACGACATTATATGCTTAGCCAAAAAATGTATGTCATTGCCAAATACGATCCCTTAAGGTATCTCATGAGTCGACCTTATTTATCGGGTCGCACAGCCAAGTGGGTTCTTGCTCTGAGTGAGTTTGATCTCACATTCATAGGACAGAAGTCTGTTAAGGGTCAAATCATAGCAGATCAATTAGCTGTTGCACCCTTAGAGTCTACTCATCCCCTCATTATCGAGTTTCCTGATGAATGCCTTCAATTAGAGGCAGACCTTGTTGAACAATGGTCCTTATACTTTGATGGAGCCCGATGCATGAGTGGGGCTAGTGCGGGTATTATTTTAATATCTCCGCAAAAACATCTTATTCCTCTGTCCTTCAAACTGACCTTTGCTTGCACCAACAATACTGCTGAGTATGAAGCTCTAATCCTTGGATTACGAGCTGCTTTAGCGCTAAAAATTAAAAACCTCTTAGTTTTTGGGGATTCCCAATTGGTTATAAACCAAATTAATGAAGTTTATCAAACCAGAGATGATAAACTGCGCCCATATAAGGCCTATGTTTTACAATTAATGTCCTTGTTTGATCAAGTTACCTTGGAAGCCATTCCTCGAACTAGCAACCGTGCAGCTGACGCTATGGCCGCCGCTGCATCTCTCCTGCCCTTGGAGTTAGATGACGAATATGCGACTATCACTATTCATCGACTCCAGGAACCCGCTTCAAATAAGTCATGCTTAGAGCCTTTGGATGTGTTTCTAATCAATGAAACTACTCCTGAACCTTGGTATACAGACATATATGATTTCCTCCAAAATGGGACTTTCCCTGTTAATTCTAATAGAAACCAGCGTCGGTTATTACGTCGACGAGCAAGTCGTTTTGTAATAATTGGCAATACTTTATATAGGAGATCTTTTGAAGGTATCCTATTAAGATGTTTAAATTCAGAAGAGTCTAAATCAGCCTTGAGTGAAGCCCACGATGGATCTTGTGGAGGACACTTTAGTGGTAGTGCCATTGCTAAAAAGCTCCTTCGGATAGGATACTTTTGGCCTACCATGGAAACGGATGCACATGAGTATGTGCGCCATTGCGACAAGTGTCAAAAACATGCTGACCTTGTCCATGCGCCTGTGCAAGAGCTGCAGGCTATTTCATCTCCTTGGCCCTTTTCTAAATGGGGCTTGGATATTATTGGCAAAATCAATCCTGTGTCTTCTGATGGACACAAGTTCATCATAACTGCCACTGAGTATTTCACGAAGTGGGTTGAAGCTATGCCTTTAGCTTCTTGCACTGGCTCACAAGTTTCTAAATTCATTTTTAATCAAATCATTTGCAGGTTCGGAATTCCTGCCAACCTCATCTCTGACAATGGAACTCCTTTCAAAAATAAAGATGTTAAAAAATTATGTCAAAAATATAAGATTCAACATCGCTGGTCCACCCCTTATTATCCTCAGGGTAATGGTCAAGCAGAAGCATCTAACAAAACTTTAATCAAAATTCTCAAAATATTGGTCAATAAAACGGGCCGTGACTGGCATATTCAATTATATCCAGCCTTGTGGGCTTATCGAACTAGTGTTCGAACCCCCACGGGCACTTCACCATTTGTTTTGGTATATGGTGCTGAAGCAATTTTTCCATTTGAATTGGAAGTTCCTTCTTTGGCTCTGCTACTTCAAGATACCGAAGTAGGAGATGAATATCGTGCTGGCAGACTCAGTCAGCTGGAACTCCTAGATGAAAAATGCATCAATGCTTTGGAGCATCTCCGTGCTTACCAAAACAAGCTTAAAAGATCATATGCTAAGAGAGTTCGTCATCGATCCTTTGAGATTGGCGACCTTGTTTTAAAAGAAAATCAAAAAAATACAAATGCAACCAAAGAACTTAAAGGTAAATTTGAGCCCAACTGGCTCGGACCATACATCATTACTGCAAAATTTGAATCAGGAGCATATAAATTATCTACCTTAGATGGTAAAGAACTTAAAGAACCTATGAATATTTTACATCTCAAACGTTACTATGCATAAATTTGGTCATTTCATCCATGTATATATTTGTTCAAAATTACTATCTTGTATTTCTTTCAATTTATTCAAAAACACCCAAAAACATTCATAAATCTCCAAAAATCTTCAAAAACTATCTATTGCATTTATTTAAAGCACTTGTTAAATTGTTTGCTCAAAAACTAAAATCAAAAATCAAAATCTAAAAACAGCTATATGCTTGACTCTTTCGAAACCAAAACAATATACAGAAGAAAGAGAGAGTCAACATTCTCAAAACTTCTCAAAAGTGTTTATATATATTTTCTTACAATTATTGCAGTTATATGTTTCAACTTATTTTGGATAAATTAGCATTTATTTTGAATCCCTCACTTGCACACTCACAACAAATAAATATCTTGATTTTATCTGGCATGATTACTAATCTCTCTTATATCAAAGTTCACAAAATTTAATTAAATAAAGTTTGAGCATAGAGAATTGATCTTGTTATTTACTTAAACCAAGCACATCTTTTCACAATAAAATGATTATATTTGTAATTTCCATGTTTTGCTACATAGTAGAACTGATTTCTTGAGTGAAAAGTTTCCCCTGCTATCCTATCATGCACATGGTCTAGAATCTTTGAGAATTGGCAAAAGGACAAGCTCACCCCTACCCAGAATAAAAATCCCTTGCTCTACAGCTAATCTGAGCAAGTATCCCTAGCAAAGAAAAAGAAAAGAAAAATTCAAGAAAAAGAGAAAAGAAAAGAGAAATGTTCTTTTATATCATTATAGCAATGTTCCAAGCATTATCAAGCAAAAGAAATACAAAAGAAAAATAAGCAAAGTTCAAAAGAAAGCAGAAAGCGAAAGCAATAAAATCCCTTTCCCTACCCTTTGAAAAGAAAAGAAGGGTTGATGAGCTTGAATCCCTGGAATTCTCAATTATTCGAAAACTGTGAGGTAAGCCCCATAACAAGTGGTTTGTGCCCAACCTGCTTGGCCTTGGGTAACTCCTAGCGTGGCGATATGTCCGTCACATTAGCGACCTTCTTTTGTACAGACCTATGTCTGCTTATGGATTAGCTAGCTCTTGATAATCCGATCTACATAGTGGTCTAATATGGTTATATGCATCTACATCATGGTTAATGAACACTTATTTGGTTTCTTCAAATCACTTGTATCATAGTATCTTGCTCAAATATGGTAAATGAACAATGCAATTGCACACACATTTGTATTTGAGAGATTTTGTCTATCATTATGATAAATCAAGATCGGAAATGAATTCACATATGCACATGGGATTCCTTATAAATCTAACTTTTGTCTTCAAAATACTTTGAAATATTATTTTTGCAACTTGTTTGGGAATAAATCAAGTACAGTTGTTTACACAAAGACAACTATATCATAGAAAAATCAAAAATTTCTTTCAAAATACACAAATCAAATCATATATATCTGGTTGACTTTCGCGACGATGGTATAGTTCCACAACCAAAATTGGAATTGTATGCCTAGCGCAAGTCCTCATTTTCATATTTCCTGTTCATCAAACATCAATCATGCAATAAAAATAACCTTTTTTGGATTTTCGCGATGATGGTATAAGTCTATACCTACATATTCTATGCCTAGCGCAAACCATTGTAACAATTTTTATTCCCCATTTATCAAAAATCATAAAAACCATATGACTTCATTATGTTACACAAATTATGCTTTTTAAAATCAAACCCATTTTCATTATTTCATATCATTATGTCAACCTTTAACTTTGCAATGATGGTATAATTCCTAAGGAATTATTCACAAATTTTATCACACTTAGGAATTTATGCCTAGCAAAAATCATTTTAAAATATTTCATGTACAAATATTTTTCATGAAAATCTGAAAACAAATCATTATCATCACCATCATTTTTCATCATTGCACCAAAGTCTTAAGACAGTCTCTTAAGCACTCTTTTTACTTTTTGCAATATTTCTATCCTGGGATTAGCTTGACGACCGAGTGAGCAGCGACTCCATGAAATGGTCTATAATAGCGACAATGTCCTTTGAAATTATTGTTAGAAGTCTCTTTTTATTTTTTATCACATTTTCATTACAAACAACCAATTTGTTACATCAGATTATTTCATTTAAAATCTTACAGCATGACATCAAAATTATAATGTTTCAAAATGACATAATTACATGAGTCATCGAATCAATCAATCAAAACATTAAAAGCATCATAAAAATACATAAGACACAAGTCATATGATCAAAAATATCTCATCTATATATGTCACAAATATATGTACATCATCAAAACTGGATTGGTATGCCACAATCTGTACCTCGGCATACTCAATCCTCTATCAAACAAAAAATATATATATAATACAACATCAATGTGCAGCCCTCTAGCCTCGAGAGCCCCTCGAGCTCTCTGCCTCATCTCCTCCCCCGCCCTGAGGTGGACGAGGTGGCCCCATCGCAGTCTGTGTCGTCCTAGTCCTGGACCGGGACGTGGTCCTCGATGACCCGATCCTGATCGGCTCTACGATGTTAGCTGGCAGGGGTAGTCTATCTGCCTCTGGCACCAGCTGGTGATACAGTGTCTGATAGAAAGTCAACTGGGCGATAGCCCGTGTCAACTCTCCTGAGCTCGCCCCTCCGCCCCGTGCCCTGAGGCATGCAATCTCATCCCGTAGCTGTGACACCTCAGCATGGTGTCGTGCAGCCGCATCCTGTAGCGTCTGCACCTGAGCCTGCAGATGATCTCTCTCCGCCCGGAGAGTAGCCATCTCGCTACTCTCTCCTATGTCCACACCCTTGCCCTTATCGGGCGATGGTGGCCTCTATGGAGATGGGGGTCTCTCCTCCCTCCTCTCCCACTGTCGTGGCCGCTCCTGTGCCCGTGGCCTCCTCTGCTCTCTCCCGCCGTGACCCTGGGCCGCCTCTATCACTGCCTGGCGCCGCCTCCCTATCCGACGCACGACCGCGTGGATCGGACCCTGAGCCCTCGTCATCCGAGGAGGGCGGATGCCTGCGTACCAGGCATCGTAGCCGTCAGCTACCCCTGCGTCGTCTCCATCCATCGGCTGGATGGGGGCATCATCCGCGTCCTGACTCCAGAATCGTCTGCATGTCTGGAGCCCCGCTAACCGTGGTGTTATCCCGGACAGTCCAGGAAAACTCATAATCCCTGAGAGATGGGATCCCCTGCTGTAGACCGAACTGCCTCAAAACTCGGTCGTAGCGGTGGAGCTCCACCTCTCCCCTCCCATCATCATCATCGACGACGCGAAATGTGAGCCCCCCCCCCCCCCCCCCCACCATAGGTGCCCTCCCACATGGCCTCCAGGGAGATCCGACCGATTAGTGCCCCTCCAACAACAACAACAACAGGAGAAACAACAGGAACGAGGGGACCTCTCCCCGTCTACCCCTATCGCTGGAAGCCCTACCGGCCTCCGCACCGCAATGTGCTCCCAGCACCAAACCTGTAGTAGCGATGTCATCACTAGACATCGGCCGCCCTTGTACACGACCCCATACAGGATCCTGTACAACCGGCATAGAACAAAGCTGCCCCAAGCAAACCTGTACCCATGGTCCCGCATATCGTAGATCACATCTACGAGCATCCATGGTACCCTACACCCGCTCTGGTGGCACAGCAGAAGTCCACCAACCACCCCAGATAGTACCCGTGTGAGTGTAGATGCCCCAGGCATCTGGCGTAGTGCCTCGATGTTCACTCCGCCCTTCTCTAGGGCGAAGCTCGGGTCACCGCACAGCCGTCCCATAGCGTGGCCCTGGTTGGCCGCAGGAGTGATCATCCGTCCTTGTATGGGGATTCTCAGAATCCTCCATACATCCTCCAGTGTGGGAGTCATCTCCCCTGTCGGTAGCCAAAAATAGGAAGACCCCGGATACCATCTCTCTGCTAGGGCTGTCAGTAGCCCCATATCTGTGGATATTTGTGGCATCTCCGCCACATGCTGCAAGCCGGCCTGTGCCAGCAGATCCCGCTCCGCTGTGTGAGCGCGGCCAAGTCATCTCTCAATCCTCCATATTTCCACTCCCTGCTCTTTAGTAATCCTCTCTGCAAACATAAACAATAAACAACAAATAATCATTAATCAATAATTCACATAATCAATAATGCAAGTTAAAAATTCAATTTTTTTGCAATTGATGATATCGCCCACTATTGGACGATATCGTCCCAAATCTGAGCATAATCGTCTCCGATTTCGTAGTTCGAAATCGTCCCTAATTTGACGAAATCGTCCCCCTTTCGACGATTTCGCCCTCGGGCGAAATTGCCGAAATTGAGACGATTTCGTCGAAATCGGGACGATTTCGTCCCGACGACGTCGACGGCCCAAAAACGGCCGCGATGCTCAAAATTCACCTAAAAACTATCTAAAAAGCATGTAAATTCAAATTAAATCAGTTCTAAACTAAGTTTAGACCCTTACCCGTAGACCGCGTCGGACCTCTGCAGATCTGTGCGCTGTCTCGACCATTTTTGCTTCAGAGCTCTAAAACAAGAAAAATGAACAGTAACAATGAATTAGGGTTTTACCCTATTTTTCTTAATTTTATTCAACAATAATTTTTTGCTTTTTCGCGTTTTTACCTCAAACGTTCGATTTGGGTAAAAACACGGAGGGGGCACCATAGTAAGCTGTCGTACGATTCGACCAAGAATCGTCGCCTAAAAATGGGTATAATTTTTTGCTTTCTCGTAGATCGAGAAGAACTCATCTTTAACGCATTTTCTTCAGAAAATTCGCTAAAGAGGGGGCAAAATGTAGCACCCTAAAATTGGCGCAGTCAAAATTATAATAATTACATTCACCTTAGTAAATAATTTAAAAATCAAATTTAACCTCCCAAACCGCCCGTTAACCGTCGGGAAATCCGTTTCCCCCTTTTTCGTGCCATTTTTAGAGGTTGTTTTGACCGTTTGACGATATCGTCGCCGATCAGACGATATCGCCCGAGATTTGACGATTTCGTCTGGACTAGGTCGTCCAGACGATCTTGTCGCAAAACTGAATTTGCATAGTTGGAATCCGTTCCAACGGGTCTCCAATCCGGGCAGAAGCGTGTCTGCGTCGTTGGGACCCTCCCCCGTTGGAGATCTCCCAAATTGGGATGATCTCCAACCTCCCAACAACTCCCTCTAAGCCTATTTAACCTCTAGGATTTTCCCTCCCCAACCCCTGGCTGAATTTATCTGCAAATTGAACCCTTCTGCGCTAAAACATCATAATCTTATTTTTGCATTAGTCCCATAGCAATTTTGATGCAGGTATATCATTGATTTTCAACCGGAGCCAGCACCCATCGTCGTCGACGAACCTGTCCAGATCGGAGGCGATCCTGTCGAATTCGAGACGATTTCGTACTGATGCGAGACGATCTCGACTGCAGCCCACATCGAGGCAATCAGTGCCTGGAGTTTGCTTTTCTCAACTTTGTCTCTGTTATTTTGTTTTGCAAATTAGATAATATATTCAGTTTTTATCCTATTTTGCATCTGGAGTTCACCCATTTAGCTTAGATTGCATGCTAAGTTTATGATCTGCCATTTAAGCACAGTAATTTGCATTAATTTCTGTTCTTGAATAGTGTTCAGCATTCATATTATCATTTGGTGTAATTTGCCTCCGTTAGCATAGTGTTATTTCTTGCATTTTGCATCTATTCTCTGTTTTGCAGGTTTCTGACGAATTCGTCCGACGAATTCGTCAGATCTCAAACGATCTCGTCGATTGCGATACGATTCTCGTCGAATCTCGGACGATCGGGACTCGCTTCAAAATCAGAATCTTCTTCAGACATCCGGATCAGGTATTCTCTGTTTTCATCCTGTAAATTCTCTGTTCTCTGCTTTCAAATCGCATCTGTTGTATTCATGAAAAATTGCATTTTCATATAGTTTAATTTAGTTTCATTCGGCCAAACCTAGGATGAATGTTTAAGGTTAAAACGAACTCATTAAACACATTCCAAAACCTAGGCGTGGAAACTGCCATTAAATGTTTCCTGGTGAACCCACCATCCGTCGAAAAATCACCAAAATACACCTCCCTTGAGAGGCGGGACCTTCGCAAAGTCCTCTCGTCCGAGGTACCGCATCATCCTTTTCCCATCCTCCTTCCGGGCGCGGATCCTATAGCCTGAAGGTAGGGATGCAAAAAATTTGGAGTGATACAGTTTCGTTTACATTGCATTTTTAGTCTATCCTTTTTGTTTCTGAAATCTTGTGTTTTCAATGGAGTCGTCGCTCACTAGGTCATCAAGCTAATCCTGGTATGAGAGAAATATTGCTAAAAGTAAAATGGTTCTTAAGAGACTTTCTTAAGACTTTGTGTTGTGATGATGAAAAATTATGATAGTGATGATTTGTTTTTAGATTTCCATGAAAATATTATGCATGAAATATTAAAAATATGATTTTTTCTAGGCATAAAATTCCTAAGTATGATAGAAATTTGAACAATTCCCTAGGAATTATACCATCGTCACAAAAAAAAAAATGAATGTTGACTTAATGAAATGAAATAGAAAAGTTTTCTTTCTTTTTAAAGCACAATTGTGTAACATAATGATTTAAGCCATATGCTTTTATGGATTAAATAAATAGAAAATAAAATTAGAACGATGGTTTGCACTAGGCATAGAATTTTAGGTATAGACTTATAACATCATCGCGAAATCCAAAGAAGAAATTGATATAATAGTTTTATTGCATAGTTGATTTTTGATTCTGAGATAAATAGAAAATATACAAATGAGGACTTGTACTAGGCATAAAATTTTCAATTTAGGTTTAGGAACTATACCATCATCACGAAAGTCAAAAATATATAAATGTGACTTTATTGCTAGATTTTTGAAATGTTTTGCAAGAAAATTTTGGATTTTGAAAAAAAATGTATTTAATTGATTTTATGCTAAGCAGATATTCTCAAGTAAGAAATTCAAATTATTCCAGAAGATTTGAATAAATATTTTAAATTATCTCAAAGACAAAATTTAGATTTATAAGGAACCTCATGTGCATACGTGATTTCATTGCCAATCTTGATCTATCATAATGATATAAAATATCTCAAACACAAATGTGTGTGCAATTTGTAATGTTCATTTACCGATTTTGAGCAAGATAATTTGATACAAGTAATTTGAATTAACCAAATGAGTGTTCGTTGACCATGATTTATATGCATGTAACCGTACCAGACTACTATGTAATTCGGGTCATCAAGAGCTAGTTGATCCATAAGCGGACATAGGTCTATACAAAAGAAGGTCGCTAATGTGATAGATATATCACCACGCTAGGAGTTACCCAATGTCAAGAAAATTGGGCACAAATCACCTGTTATGGGGTTTACCTCATAGTTTTTGAATAATTGAGAATTCCAAGGATTCAAGCTTCACACTTCCTTCCTTCAAAATGGGGGGAATGATTTATTTATTTTTGCTTTTTTTTCTTTTTTGTATTTGCTTGACACTAAGATAATGTTGAAATATTGCTGAGATGGTACAAAATGATACTGAAATAATGCTTCTAAATAATTTCTCTTTTTCTCATGATTTTTCTTGATTTTCTCTTTTTTTTTTCTTTTTCTTCCTATACTAGGTATACTTGCTTGGATTGGCTATAGAGCAAGGGATTTTTATTCTGGGCAGGGGTGAGCTTGTCCTTTTGTCAATTCTCAAATATTCTAGAACATGTGCATGATAGGATAGTAGGGAAAACATTTCTCTCAAGATACCACTTCTATTGTGTAGCATCGTTTTGAATTTGCAATGAAATCATTTTAATGTGAAAAGGTGTACTTGGTTCAAGTAAATAACAAGATCAGTTCTCTATGCTCAAAACTTTATTTAATTCAACTGTGGACTTTGATATAAGAGAGATTAATAATCATACAAAATAAGATCAAGATATTTATTCATGTGAGTGTGAAAGTGAGGGATTCCAGATAAATGCTAATTTATCCAAAATAACTGAAAATATAACTACAATACTTCAAGAATTGACAGATGCAAAATAGAAGATGTTTTTGAGGATTTTGATGATTTTGATTTTTTTACATTTTGTTTTTTAATTTATGAATTGAGAGAATACATAATATTACTATTTTTGAAATTTTTTATATGAATTACTAATATGATACAATATGTATAATATATACAGTGACGAAATTACCATATTTATGCATAATAGCGCTTAAGATGCATAATATTCATAGGTTATTTAAGATATTTACCATCTAAGGTAGCTAATCTGCATGCTTTCAATCCAAATTTAGCAGTGATAATATATGGCCCAAGACAATTAGGCTCGAATTTTCCTTTAAGGTCTTTGGTTGCATTAGTATTTTTTTTATTTTCTTTTAAGACGAGGTCACCGATCTCAAAGGATTGATTATGAAATTTTTTGAGATATGCTCGTTTGAGCTTGTTCTGGTAGGAACAAAGATGCTCAAAAGCATTAATGTTCTTCTCATCTAGGAGTTACAGCTGATTAAATATGCAAGCACGATATTCATCTCCTACTTCAGTATCTTGAAGTAGCAGAGCCAAAGAAGGAACTTCTAGTTCAAAGGGAAAAACCATAAACCAAAACAAAAGGAGTGCCATAAACCAAAACAAAAGAAGTGCCCGTGGGAGTACGAATGCTAGTTTGATAAGCCCACAAAGTAGGATATAATTGAATGTGCCAATCACGGCCAGATTTATTGACCAGTCTCTTGAGGATTTTAATTAATGTTTTATTAGATGCTTCTACTTGGATATTACCCTAAGGATAATAGGGAGTGGACCAACGATGTTGAATTTTATATTTTTGACATAATTTCTTTACATATTTGTTTTTTAAACAAGTTTCATTATCTGAGATGAGATTCACAAAAATTTTGAACCTATAAATAATTTGATTAAGAATAAACTTGGAAAATTGCATTCTAGTGCAAGAAGCTAAGGGCATAGCTTTGACCCACTTCGTAAAATACTCGGTGGTGGTTATGATGAATTTGTGTCCATCAAATGACACGAGATTTACTTTTCTGATGATGTCTAAGCCCCATTTTGAAAAGGGCAAAGGAGATGAAATATCCTGTAGTTCTTGTGCAAGCGCATGGACAAGGTCAGCATGTTTCTGGCACTTGTCGCAATGGCACACATAATCATGTGCATCATTCTCCATGGTAGGCCAAAAATATTCTATTCTAAGGAGCTTCTTAGCAATGGCGCTACCACTGAAGTGTCCCCCACAAGATCCATCGTGGGCTTCACTCAAAGCTGATCCAGACTCTTCTAGATTCAAACATCTCAATAGGATACCTTCAAAAGATCTATATAACGTATTTCCAATTATTATGAAGTGACTTGCTTGTCTACATAATAATCAACACTGGTTGCTATTAAAACCTTCAGTGAAGGTCCTATTTTGAAGAAAATTGAGGATGTCAGTGTACCAAAGTTTAGGAATAGTTTCGTTGATTGGAAACACGTCCAAAGGTTCCAAGCATAATTTAGTTGAAGCAGGTTCTTGGAGTCAACAAATAATTATGGTAACATATTCGTCATCTAACTCCAAGGGTAAAAGATATGTAGTTGTGGCCATAGCGTCAGCCGCATGATTGCTAGTTCTAGGAATAGCTTCCAAGGTAACTTTATCAAATAAATATATTAATTGTAATACATATGCTTTATATGGGCACAATTTATCATCTCTGGTCTGATAAACATCATTAATTTGATTTATAACAAGTTGAGAATCACCAAAAACTAATATATTTTTAATTTTTAGTGCCAAGGCATCTCATAATCCAAGGATTAGAGCCTCATATTCAACAGTGTTATTAGTACAGCAAAATGTTAATTTAAAGGATAGAGGTATGAGATGTTTCTGTGGAGATCTCAAAATAATACCTACACCAACCCCACTCATGCATCGGGCTCTATCAAAGTATAGGAACCATTCCTCTAAATGATCCACCTCTAGGTTAAGGCATTCGTCAGGAAACTCAATGACGAGAGGATGGGTGGACTCTAAGGGTGCAACAACTAATTGATCTGCTATGATTTGACCCTTAACAAACTTATGTCCTATAAACGTGAGTTCAAACTCACTTAGAGCAAGAACCCACTGCGTTATACAACTAGATAAATAAGGTCGACTCATTAGATATCACAAGGGATCGGATTTAGCAATAACATATGTTTTTTGACTAAGCATATAATGACATAGTTTCTATGTAGAAAATATGACTGCTAAACATAACTTCTCTAATTTTGTGTAGTGAGTTTCATAACTAATTAGTGTTCTACTAATGTAATAATTAGCACACTCTCTTTTCTCATCATCAAGTTGAGCTAACATAGCTCCTAAAGCAAAATCTAAAGCAAAAATATACAACATAAATGGGCGATCAGGTTTAGGTGGTGAAAGTAAAGGTGCATTAAGAAGATATTGTTTGAGGATTTCAAATGCTTCCTTACATTCATTGTCCCAATGGAAAGAGACATCCTTCTTAAGAATCTTAAGAAAGGGTCTAGTTTTATCTTCTAGCTTATCGATGAAGCGATGAATACCCTGAATCTTACCTTTTAGACTCCATAATTCAGATATATTTGTAGGTGTGGGCATATCAGTGATAGTCGTAATCATGAGAGGGTCAATTTTGATGCCACATAAAGAAACTATAACCCCCAATAATTTACCTGACTTGACTCCGAATATACATTTGTTTGGATTCAATCGGATAAGATATTCCCTTAACCGATCAAATAATTTTCTCAAGTCATCTAAATGGTCATCTTCTTCAATAGAACGTGCTATAATGTCATCTACATAATCATGTAGTATATCATGCATCATATCATGAAATATATAAGCCATGGCTTGTTGATAGGTTGCACCTGCATTCTTCAAAATGAATGGCATCACTTTCCAATAGAAATTTCCCCAAGGGGTAATAAATGCTATTTTAGCCTGATATTCAGGAGCTATCCTGATCTGATTATAACCAAAAAATCCATCCATTAAGGATATCATTCCACTCCCAGTAGTAAAATCAATGATCTGATCCATATTAGGAAGGGGAAAATCGCCTTTAGGGCATGCAAAATTAATATCTCTAAAGTCTGTACAAACCCTAATCTTAGTAGCTTCTTAGTTATTGGAACTAGATCCGAGATCCATTCAGCATAATCAATGGCTTGTATAAAAATAACATTCAAGAGTTTTTTTTAACTTCCCTTTGACTAGTAAGGCCACTTTAGGATGCATTTTTCTAAGCTTCTGCTTAACAGGTTTAGGATCCGGATGCACTACTAGGTGATGCATAACTACAGAAGGGTCTAAACCTAGCATATCTTCATATGTCCAAGAAAAAACATCTTCATATTCTTTAAGAAATGCAATGTATTTATCCTATTTTTCTTGACTCAATTTTGATCCAATGTTGATTATGTGAGGGTTATCGTCGGTTCCAATGTTAATTTTTATGACATTTTCTACTTCCATGTGTAGATCTCTCTCAAAATTAGGTGGGGCGGGTGAAACGCCCAATTCTTGTAATTATTCCAAGGTTAGCTTGGATAATTCTTCTTGAGGATTCGTGGCCTCAAGCTGGGCTATACTAGGTATAGGGACATCAAAATAAATTCCATTATGTAATAATTCCTCAATGGAGACATCGTGTATCACCCAAATTTTTTGCACCCTTACCTTCAGGCTAAAGGATCCGTACCCAAAAGGGGGGTGAGAAAAGGATGGAACAATACCTCGGATGGAGAGGCCCTTTGAAGGTCGTGCCTCTCGAGGGAGGGGTATAAAGGTGAATTTTTGATGGATGGTGGGGTTCACCAGGAAACTTTGAGTGGAAGTTTCCACGCCTAGGTTGAGAATAGGTTTGATTTGTTCATTTTATGTTTAATCATTTAGAATCCTAGGTTGGCCAAAATGAAGCTAAGATCTCCTATATGAAGATTTTGATTTATATGAAGACAGAAGACATAAATAAATTTTAATGTGATTGAGTACAAATAATATATAAAATGGAGAAGGATACACTTGATTTCTGGTGTCTGATGAAAATTTTGAAGCTTGTAGGAGTCCAGATCATCTTGGATATGACAGGATCATCTGTAATTGTACAGAATCATCCCAAATCATAGGAGATCATCCGAGATCACCCAATATCATCAGCGACATGATGAATTCATCAAGCGAATTCATCAAAAACTTGCAATCAAGAAAACAGACACCAAAAACCAAAAATACGATTGCCAGAATGATGCAAAATAATAGAAATAAGAGTATAGATATTTGAATGATAAATCTAGATATCAAATTAAATGAGATGCACTATTTTGGAAACTTATTTTGAATTTTATCATGCAATTATGCTAAATGAGGTGAACTCCAAGATGTAGAACAGAAGTAAGTTAATCTAATGCGCCAGTAAATAAGGAAAATGAGATAGAGAATGCAAAATCAAGGCTCTAATTGCCCCCAAGATGAATCGTAGACCAGATCGTCTGTAATCATACAATATCATTGCCGATCTTGACAAGATTTTCTAGAATTATAGTTGAATCGCCTGCGACGATCCAAGCTACCTCTGACTGAAACACAATGAAATTACAACAAAACTTGAAAACACAAGTGCAAATTATGGGAGATCAAGGAGGGAGTTAGGGAGTCAGGGGGATAAACTGGAAAAATCCCAATTTTTATAGGATTAGGGGAAGGTTAGGAGATTGGGGATCATCCCAATCTGGGAGATCCTCAACGTGAGAACCTCCAACTACACAGACACATTTCTACCCAAGTTGGAGAGGTCATTGGAAAAAAGCTAATTGCAAAAATTCAATTTTGGGATGAAATTGTCTGGATGTACTGTTCCAGATGAATTCATTCGATTTGGGATGATATCATTAGATCGACGATGATATCATCAGATCGATGATGATATCGTACAACGGTCACAACAAACTCTAAAAATGGCATGAAAAATGAGGTAAGTGGTTAACGAGTGGTTTTGGGATTAAAATTCAAATTTCTACTTTTTATTGATGGTTTAACTGTGCCAATTTTAGGGTGCTACATTTTCCCCCCTCTTTAGTGCATTTTCTATAAAAAAATGTGTTAAAGATGATTTCTTCATGCTTTATGAGAAAGAAAAAAATTATTCCATTTTTTAGATGACGATTCTAGGTCAAATCGTATGACTGTTTACTATGGTGCCCCCTCCGAGTTTTTATCCAAATCGAACATTTGAGGTAAAAGCATGAAAAAGCAAAAATTTTAAAAAAATATCATTTTTTTGAATAAAAATAAGAAAAATAGGGTAAAACCCTAATTCATTTTTACTATTCACTTTCATCGTTTTAGAGCTCTACAGGCGAAATGGTGGAGACGACACATAGATCGACAAAGATCCGACGCAAGTTGTGGGTAAGGATCTAAACCTAGTTTTATTGTGTTTTTAACTTGATTTACTTAATTTTTGACTTGAATTTTAATTTTTTTGGGCATCACGACTATTTTTAGGCTGGCGACGAAATCGTCTCTATATTACCGATTTCATCTAGGGACAAAATCAGAGAAACAGGGGTGATCCTGTCCAATAAGGGGCAATCCCCAAATTGAAGAAATGGGACAATTTCATCCCTTATTGGGTGATCTCGTCCAATAAAGGGTGGTCCTATTAAGGACGATTTATCTCAATTTGGTACGATATCGTCCAACAATGGGCAATATCAACTTTTATTTTAATTGATTTTTTTTTTATGATTATGTACTAATATTTTTGTTGTTTTATTGCTTATTTTGCAGAGGGGATTTCTAAAGAGTCAGGAGTGGAAATACAATGGTCTAAGAGATGATTTGGCTACACTCGATCAGTCCAAGCGAGATAGATTGATAGAGGTAGGACTGCAACATGTGGCAGAGATGCCAAAAATTCCTACAGACATGGGGCTACTGATAGCCCTAGCAAAGAGATGGTATTCGAAGTCATCTTGATTTTGGCTACCTACAGGGGAGATGACTCCCACTCTAGAGGATGTATGGAGGATCTTAAGGATCCCCATACATGGTCGATTCATGATGCCTTCGGCCAATCAAGGCCACGCCATGATGAGATTGTACACGGACCTGAGCTTCACCTTGGAGAAGAGCAAAGTGAACATCGAGGCATTGAGGTGGATGCCTAGGGCATCTTTGTTGACCCGATTTTTGGCAGGGGTGGTGGGTGGCCTTCTTCTATGCCACCAAAGTAGATACATATTACTATGGTTACTGGTAGATGTGGTCTATGACATGAGAGACCATAGATACAGGTTTGCTTGGGGTAGCTTTTACCTGTTCTGCTTGTATAGGATCCTTTATGGGTTCGTATACAAGGGGGGTCAATATCTGGAGCTAACATCACTTCTACAGGTTTGGTGCTAGGAGCACATTATGGTGCAGAGGCCGGTAGGGCTTCCACTAATAGGAGTTGATCGAGAGAGACCCTAGGTTTTCTATTGGTGGCTCTAGAGAGGATCACAGTGGTGGATAGATTTTTTGACATCCCGAAGGTTACTGGATGACCTCACCCTAGATCGGATCACCTGGAGACCATGGAGAGAGCATCCAGGGTGGGTAGAGGATAGAAAAGAGTTGGCTCACATCAGGTGAGTCATATGGTTGAGGACAAAGTGGGGAGAGGTAGAGCTCCACTGCTACAACCGAGTTTTGAGGTAGTTTGGTCTATAGTAGGGGATCCTTACTCTTAGGGATTATGAGTACTCCCAGATTGTGTGAGATAGTACCACACTGAGCAGGGCTTTAGACATGCAACGATTCTTGAGTCAGGATGTTGATGATGTCCCCATTTAGCCAGTGGATAGGGATGATACAGAGGTAGCAAACGGATATGATGATTGGTATGCAAACATTCACCCTTATTGAATGATGAGGGCATAGGGTACGATGCATGCTGTAGTGCAACGAATGGAGAGGCAGCACCGAGCTGCCATCGATGCAGAGAGGGGTCACAGAGAGGGGATCAGTGATGACCTTCTTAGGAGAGACACCAGAGAGCACCACATGCTCCAGAGAGACATCAGTAGCTGAAGAGAAGGAAGGAGAGGAGAGAGGATAGGAGATATATACTCCCTCTTTAGTAGATGGATAGGCCACCATCGCCCGATAGGGGCAAGGGTATCGAGGTGGGGGAGAGTAGTGAGATGGCAGATCTTCGGGCAAAGAATGCTCACCTACAAGCTCAAGTGTAAACTCTACAGGATGAGGCTACACAGATCAGGGATCAGGGTGGAGGGGCAAGCATTCTAGAGCTGGCACGATCAGTTGTTTAGACCACATTATATCAAAGAGTGTACTACCAAATGGTTCTAGAGGTCTAGAGGATATAGTTGCCAATCGACATTGTAGATCCGATCAGGATGGGGTTGTCGAGGACATCATTAGGATCGACATCAAGGACCCACGACACAGGACGGGCTTCTATGGGACCACCTCCTCCACCTTAGGGTGGGAGAGGATATGAGGATGAGAGCTCAAGGTCTTCTCGAGGCTAGATGCATATTGTACATAGACTATTTTTGAGATGATTGAGTATGCCAGGGTATAGATTGTGGCATACCAATCTTTTTTGATATGATGTATATACTTCTTGATATATATGATGATATTCTTCTGATATGACTTGTGAATATGTTTTATGAAGATTTAATATTTTAATTGTTGATTGACTATTCATATAATTATGTCATTGAAAATATTATAATTTTATTTCATGCTATAAAATTAAATGAAATAATCTGATGTAAACAAACTAGTTGTTGTGGTGTGTTTTGATGAAAATAAAATGACTTCTAACAATAATTTCAAAGGACATTATCGTTGTTACATGACCATTTCATGTAGTTGCCACTCGCTAGGTCATCAAGATAATCCTGGTATGAGAGAAATATTGCTAAAAGTAAAAAGGTGCTTAAGAGACTTTCTTAAGACTTTGTGTTGTGATGATGAAAAATGATGATAGTGATGATTTGTTTTCAGATTTCCATGAAAATATTATGCATGAAATAAAAAATATGATTTTTGCTAGGCATAAAATTCCTAAGTATGATAGAAATTTGAACAATTCCCTAGGAATTATACCATCGTCACAAAAATGAATGTTGACATAATGAAATGAAATAGGAAAGTTTTCGTTCTTTTTAAAGCATAATTGTGTAACATAATGATTTAAGCCATATGCTTTTATGGATTAAATAAATGGAAAATAAAATTAGAACGATGGTTTGCGCTAGGCATAGAATTTTAGGTATAGACTTATACCATCATCGCGAAATCCAAAGAAGAAATTGATATAATAGTTTTATTGTATAGTTGTTTTTTGATTTTGAGATAAATAGAAAATATACAAATGAGGACTTGCACTAGGCATAAAATTTCCAATTTAGGTTTAGGAACTATACCATCGTTGTGAAAGTCAAAAATATATAAATGTGACTTTATTGCTAGATTTGTGAACATGTTTTGCAAGAAAATTTTGAATTTTTGAAAAAAATGTATTTAATTGATTTTACACTAAGAAGATATTCTCAGGTAAGAAAGTCAAATTATTCCAGAAGATTTGAATAAATATTTTAAATTATTTCAAAGATAAAATTTAGATTTATAAGGAACCCCATGTGCATACATGAGTTCATTGCTGATCTTGATCTATCATAATGATACAAAATATCTCAAACATAAATGTGTGTGCAGTTGTAATGTTCATTTACCGATTTTGAGCAAGATAATTTGATACAAGTAATTTGAATTAACCAAATGAGTGTTCATTGACCATGATTTATATGCATGTAACCATACCAGAATACTATGTAAGTTGAGTCATCAAGAGCTAGCTGATCCATAAGTAAACATAGGTTTGTACAAAAGAAGGTCGCTAATGTGACAGACATATCACCATGCAAAAAGGAATTACCCAAGGCCAAGAAAGTTGGGCACAAACCACTTGTTATGGGGCTTACCTCATAGTTTTCGAATAATTGAGAATTCCAAGGATACAAGCTCATTCACCCTTCTTTTCTTTCAAAGGGTAGTGGGGGAGGATTTATTGCTTTTTGCTTTTTCTTTTCTTGTCTTTTTCTATTTTTTTTTTGTATTTGCTTGACATTGAGATAATGCTAAAATATTGTTGAGATCGTACAAAATGATTCTTCAATAGTGCTTCTGAATAATTTCTCTCTTTCTCATGATTTTTTTTAATTTTTTTTCTTCCTATACTAGGGATACTTGCTCGGATTGGCTGTAGAGTAAGGGATTTTTATTCTGGGCAGGGGTGAGCTTGTCCTTTTGTTAATTCTCAAAGATTCTAGACTATGTGCATGATAGAATAGCAGGGGAAACTTTTCACTCAAGAGACCACTTCTACTGTGTAGCATCGTTTTGAATTTGCAATGAAATTATTTTAATGTGAAAAGGTGTACTTGGTTCAAGTAAATAACAAGATCAGTTATCTATGCTCAAAACTTTATTTAATTCAACTATGGACTTCGATGTAAGAGAGATTAATAATCATACCAAATAAGATCAAGATATTTATTCATGTGAGTGTGAAATTGAGGGATTCCAAATAAATACTAATTTATCCAAAATAACTAAAAATATAACTACAATACTTCAAGAATTGACAGGTGCAAAATAGAAGATGTTTTTGAGGATTTTGATGATTTTGATTTTTTTTATATTTTGATTTTTAATTTATGAATGGAGAGAATACATAATATTACTATTTTTGAAATTTTTTATATGAATTACTAATATGAGACAATATGTATAATATATACAGTGATGAGATTACCAGATTTATGCATAATAACGCTTAAGATGCATAATGTTCACAGGTTTTTAAGATCTTTACCATCTAAGGTAGCTAATATGTATGCTCCTAATCCAAATTTAGTAGTGATAATATATGGACCAAGCCAGTTAGGCTCGAATTTTCCTTTAAGGTCTTTGTTTCATTAGTATTTTTTTTATTTTCTTTTAAGACGAGGTCACCGATCTCAAAGGATCGATTATGAACTTTCTTGAGATATGCTCATTTGAGCTTGTTCTGGTAGGCACGAAGATGCTCCAAAGCATTAATGTGCTTCTCATCTAGGATTTCCAGCTGAATAAATTTGCCAGCATGATATTCATCTCCTACTTTAGTATCTTGAAGTAGCAGAGCCAAAGAAGGAACTTCTAGTTCAAAGGGAAAAATAGCTTCAGTGCCATAAACCAAAACAAAAGGTGAAGTGCCCGTGGGAGTACGAATGCTAGTTTGATAAGCCCACAAAGTAGGATATAATTGAATGTGCCAATCATGGCCAAATTTATTGACCAGTCTCTTGCGAATTTTAATTAATGTTTTAATAGATGCTTCTACTTGGCCATTACCCTGAGGATAAGAGGGAGTGGACCAACAATGTTGAATTTTATATTTTTGACATAGTTTCTTTACATCTTATTTTTTGAAACAAGTTCCATTATTTGATATGAGATTTACAAGAATTTTGAACCTACAAATAATTTGATTAAGAATAAACTTGGAAACTTGTGTTCTAGTTCAAGAAGTTAAGGGCATAGCTTTGACCCACTTCGTAAAATACTCGATGGCGATTATGATGAATTTGTGTCCATCGAATGACACAGGATTTATTTTTCTGATAATTTCTAAGCCCCATTTTGAAAATGACCAAGGAGATAAAATAGCCTACAGTTCTTATGCAGGCGCATGGACAAGGTCAGTGTGTTTTTGACACTTGTCACAACGGCATACGTAATCGTGTGCATTATTCTCCATGGTAGGCCAAAAATATCATATCCTAAGGAGCTTCTTAGCAATGGCGCTACCACTAAAGTTTCCCCCACAAGATCCATCGTGGGCTTCACTCAAAGCTGATCTAGACTCTTCTAGATTTAAACATCTTAACAGGATACCTTCAAAAGATCTCCTATATAACGTATTACCAATTATTATGAAGCGACTTGCTCATCTACATAATAATCGGTGCTGGTTTCTATTAAAACTTTCAAGGACGGTCCCATTTTGAAGAAAATTAAGGATGTCAGTGTACCAAAGTTTAGAAATAGTTTCATTGATTAGAAACACGTCCAAAGGTTTCAAGCATGATTTAGTTGAAGCAGGTTTCTAGAGTCAACGAATAATGATGGTAGCATATTTTTCATCTAACTCCAAGGGTAAAAGAGATGCAATTGCGGCCATAGCATCAGTCACAAGATTGTTAGTTCTAGAAATAGCTTCCAAGGTAACTTGATCAAATAGAGATATTAATTGTAATACATATGCTTTATATGGGTTTAATTTATCATCTCTGGTTTGATAAACATCATTAATTTGATTTATAACAAGTTGAGAATCACCAAAAACTAATAGATTTTTAATTTTTAGTGTCAGGGCGGCTCGTAATCCAAATATTAGAGCCTCATATTCAGTAGTGTTGTTAGTACAAGTAAACATTAATTTAAAGGATAGAGGTATGAGATGTTTTTATGGAGATATCAAAATGATACCCGTACCATCCCCACTCATGCATCGGGCTCCATAAAAGTATAGGGACCATTTCTCTAAATGATCTGCCTCTAGGTTAAGGCATTCGTTAGGAAACTCAATGACGAGGGGATGGGTGGACTCTAAGGGTGCAACAGCTAATTGATCTACTATGATTTGAATCTTACTAGACTTCTATCCTATAAATGTGAGTTCAAAATTTCTTAGAGCAAGAACCCACTTTGTTGTGCGACCAGATAAATAAGGTCGACTCATGAGATACCACAAGGAATCAGATTTAGTAATAACGTATGTTTTTTTGATTGAGCATATAATGGTGTAGTTTCTGTGTATAAAATATGACTGCTAGACATAACTTCTCTAATGCCGTGTAGCGTGTTTCATAACTAATTAATGTTTTGCAAATGTAATAATTATCACGCTCTCTTTTATCATCATCAAGTTGAGCTAACATAGCTTCTAAAGAAAAATATGAAGTAGAAATATACAAGATAAATGGGGGATCATGTTTAGGTGGTGAAAGTACAGGTGGGTTAAGATGATCTTGTTTGAGAATTTCAAATGCTTCCTTACATTCATCATCCCAATGGAAAGAGACATCCTTCTTAAGAAGATTAAGAAAGGGTCTAGTTTTATCTGCCAACTTATCAATGAAGCGACAGATAGCTTGAAGCTTACCTTGTAAACTCCATAATTTAGATATATTTGTAGTTGCAGGAATATTAGTGATAACCGTAATCTTGAGAGGGTCAATTTTGATGCCACGTAAAGAAACTATAACCCCCAATAATTTACCTGTCTTGACTCCGACTATACATTTTGTTGGATTCAATCGGATAAGATATTCCCTTAATCGATCAAATACTTTTCTCAAGTCATCTAAATGGTCATATTCTTTAGTAGAATGAGCTATAATGTCATCTACATAATCATGTAGTATATCATGCATCATATCATGAAAGATATAAGTCATGGCTCGTTGATAGGTTGCACCTGCATTCTTCAAACCGAATGGCATCACTTTCCAATAGAAAGTCCCCCAAGGGGTAATAAATGCTATTTTAGCCTGATCTTTAGGAGCTATCCTGATCTGATTATAACCAAAAAATCCATCCATTAAGGATATCATTCCACTCCTAGAAGTAAAATCAATGATCTAATCCATATTGGGAAGGGGAAAATCATCTTTAGGGCATGCAAAATTAATATCTCTAAAGTCTGTACAAACCTTAATCTTAGTAGCTTCTTTATTAGTGACTGGAACTACATTTGAGATCCATTCAACATAGTCAATGGCTTGTATAAAAATAACATTCAGGAGTTTTTTTAACAAGTTTAGCATCTGGATGCACTACTAGGTGATGCACAACTACAGAACGGTCTAAACCTATCATATCTTCATATGTCCAAGCAAAAACATCTTCATATTCTTTAAGAAATGCAATGTATTTATCCTATTTTTCTTGACTCAATTCAGATCCAATATTGATTATGTGAGGGTTATCGTTGGTTCCAATGTTAATTTTTATGACATTTTCTACTTCCATGTGTAGATATTTCTCAAAATTAGGTGGGGTGGGTGAAACACCCAATTCTTGTAATTCTTTCAAGGTTAGCCTGGATAATTCATCTTGATGAGTCGTGGCCTCAATTTGGGCTATACTAGGTATAGATCCATCAAAATAAAATGCATTATGTTATAATTCCTCAACGGAGACATCGTGAAAGATATCTCCCTTAAACTCATTGTCGGATTCAGCAATCATCTCAGGATAAGCTATAGATAGCATATTACATGTGAATATCTTATTCGTTAAATGCAAAGCATCGCATCCATATAAATAATCTTGGTAACATATAAGATGTTCATCATTCTCAAATGGGAATGGCTAACCCTTACTAGAAAATAGGCCCACACCACATCGGGCGGGCCATGCTTCTACCTCAAAAGGTTCTTTCATACCATTCTGGAAAAGTCCCAAACCTTTCCCTTTATATCCCAATTTAAGCATTATAGGTTTAGCTTTAATATACTCATTAGTAAAATAACATCGAGCATATCCATCATAATGAGTTCTGAGGTTTCTAGGTATTCTACCTCGGTCATATCCCTTATAAATAAAGGCACAACTCTCGACTTGGTAAATACTTCCCATAGGCTGTGGGAGGCCCAAGGAATGAGGAGATGGTGGCAAATTATTTAAAATAAGGTAATCTTGCATAGAAGCATTCATTTCTTCTGATATAAGAATTTTAGATAGATCAGGTAAGAGCTCGTCATTAAGAGCATAAGAGCTAGAAGGAACGTTCCCTATGTCTTTCGATGCAAAAAATATGAATTTGGTGGATGTAGATAGTGTAGAGGTGTCAATAGATGGGTCTATTAAAGGTATGGAAGTTATAGGATTAGGATCTTTCTTAGGTCCTAATGTGGTTTTTTCAGAGGCTGGTTGAGTTATATGTGGAGGTGCAACTGATGTAGAAGAAGTAGATGATGTTGTGGGTGTGATTTTCACACATTTATATGGATAATGAGAATTAGGATGTGTGGATGATAGAGCGGGGCAAAATTGAACTCCAATAGGTTCTGCCAAAGCACACATATCAAAGGGTCTTGGATCACCATGAATGGTAACCAAATGATTCTTAAATTCAAACTTAACACATTGATGTAAATTTGAGGGAACAAATCGCATCGCGTTGATCCAAGGACGACCCAAGAGTATATTGTATGATGCAGGGCAATGTACAATAAACACGATCATATCCAAGGTTCTTAGACCAACCTGCAATGGAATGGTAATAACTCCACATGTTTCTTGTGTTTTGTCATTGAAAGCTTTTATGATCATATCAGTTATTTTCATTTCATCACTTCTAAACCCAAATCTTTGGTAGAATTCATAAGTGAATATATTTAAAGATGAACCATTATCAATCAAAACTCATTTGACTGCTAGATCTCCAATTAAGGCAGTAATATACAAGGGGTTATCTTTATGTAAAATATGTTGCGGTATGTCTCTATCCCGAAAGTCAATATAATCAACTTCACGAGTTATTATAGTATCGACCATGGCTTCAGGTTGAATGTCTTGTGGTACCAGCATCTGACTTAATGTGAGCATTAATTCATATCTATGTGTAGGAGAAGATCTTAAAAGGTCCAAGAGATAAATTCTAGCTGTAATATTTGATAATTGTTCATTAATATTATAAGGAGGTTTAGGTTGAACATTAGGTGAATGATTCCCTTTATTAGGAACCTTAAAAAAAAATGGAGTTGATCCACCATTCTGAATTTGATCTTGTTGAGATTTTTGAGCCTGTTTTCTAGTAACAACTCCAAAGGTACCCACAATATTATTCTACAAATGATGAATGGGTCTTGGTCTAGCGTTTATAGCTAGCTCATTAGAAAGTAATCGGTGAGACAATGGTCTAGTAGTGACTCTTCTCAGAAATGTCTCTTCTGGAACCATATAACTTGTGATAGGGTGAATAGGATCTGATTCATCTTTAGAACTATTTGATTGATTTGATGTGATTTCCATATCACTCTCAGTCTCATTTTGTATCACTAAGATCAGGTATCTAAATATTATATACAGGCTTGGTTGTAACCACGGATAAAGTTGTGACAAATATTTGTAGATCATGAGCAGGTAAATACCCACTAATAGTTCTACATATTGGGTAGGAGGAGGGACATTATGATGTTCAATTTCATTAGCCACCTCCTTACCATGTTTTGGTAAGGGATGTTGAAAGATGTCCAATGACTGATTAGCATTCTGATTCTAGTTTTTTGGGGTGTTATTTTGAAAATTATTAGGAGGATTTTTCTTAGGTTGAAAGGCTTGCACCTCCATCTCATTGTTATCAATCAAGTCCTGTATTTTATGTTTTAATCTTTTACAAGAGTTGGTAGTGTGTCCAGGTCCTCTATGGAAGTCACAGTATAAATCTGCTCTGTATTCGGGTATAGTTGGATTAGGTTCTTGAATATTTGATAATTGAATCAAACCTCGTTCTAATAATTATGGTAGAATAGTTGATAAAGTTTTATTTAACCTAGTAAATTCTTGAGGAGGTCTATCAGGAGGTTTCAGTACAAACTTCTCTGTTGTCTTCGCAGCATTAACATTCACAATATTTCTTCTATCAATGAATCCATCACCCATAAATTTTTTATTCTTATATTTATTTTTGGATGTTTTCTCATCGTCTCTCTTTTTAAGCTGACCACTCCTAATGAGAGTATCTTCCACTCTTTGGGCTAAGTCTATATCCTGATCGAAGGTGGACAAGGTAGTAGTTGATAATTTGTAAGATAGTTGCTCTTGCAAATTATTAATAAAGATGTCCAACATATCCCTATAAGGTGACATAAAATTTAATTTTCCTATCAAATGTCTCCACCTAGCTAGGAAATTAGCAAAGCATTCCTCTTTGCCCTGTTTTAAGTTATACAAATCTTTAATGGTCACATCTCTTTCGATGTAGGCATTAAATTGATGAACAAAAGACTCAATAATTTCTTCGAAATTCCTCGAATAAGTAGTACGTAATTGATAATACCACTCTAATGCCATTCCTCCAAAGCTTTTTGGGAACATTTCTAGTAATAACAAGTCATCATGTGATATATCATGACATGCTATCCTAAACATACGAAGATTCTCTATGGGATCTTCGGTTCCTTTATATATGGGAAGAACAGGCATAGGAAAATGTTTAGGATATGGTTGTGCTACGAATAGAGGATCTAAAGGCTGACTACACATCTCTCGATAATTGTACGAGGGATGGTAGGGATCTATCTAGTCCATGCAGGAAACTAACTGTTTCACCATGGCTTCCAGATTGCTAGTTTGTCCACCATATTGGTTCGGTGGCACATAGGTATGGGATCTATGAGCGTATGATGGTGTGACATAAGGATTAGATATTTTATTGCTATTACGCAAAGTGTTGGTAGGAAGAGTATTATGAAGGGGATTTTTAATAATATTATGTTGTACCTTAGATTGTTGGTAATTGGTGTTCGGTTTTATTTTGTGTTTTTGTTGATTTGAGGTACGTTGATCAAGATCTTGGTAAAATAGAGCAGTAAATGATGGTTTCTTTTGTGTGGGAATGACCCTAGGCTTGTTAACAGGTACTTTAGATCATTGGGTAACCTGCTATTGTTGCATGCTCTAGATAACAACTACTATATCCAAATTGGATGGTCTAGCTTGATCACTCTCTTGGTCAATAAAGGACAAGGGATTAGTGTGTGTTTGAAATACTTCTTCTAGAGTTGCTTGAGTGTCACTAATTCAATCCTTGTCCATATGGGATGCTCTATTAAAAACACCAATATTAGTGTTAATGAAATTCTAGAATTGTTCCATGTTCTCAAAAGTGATAGCTCCTCCCGGAGACATTTTAGGGGATGAGGATCCTTCCTCTCTAATAGTTTCTTCTTGTTCATTTCCTACAACAAGCTCTTCTTATTGTTGGTCTAGGGTTTCTTCTTCCTTAACTTGGTCCTGAGGAGGGACATTTTGGTCAGTTAATGGTATTCCTAGCCAATCTTCTTCTTCTTCGGTTTGTTTTCCATTCTTGAGTCTAGGCATTGTGCTAAACTTAGGTTTTAGCAAATATATATACTTATATATATATATATATATATATATATATATATATATATATATATATATATATATATATATATATATATATATATATATATATATATATATATCGATAGGGGTTGAGAGGTATATATTTTAACTATATACCTACTATAATATTTTAAAGGAAATGTTTTGTTATTTTTATTTTTTGTGTGGTTTTATTATATTATTATTTTGCAAGAATAAAAATAACAAACAACATGCTAGTTGTAAGAACAATAGTAGAAATAATCACTTGGCTTTCTATGAATAGTTTATGGATATCATTGATAGGGTCAAGTTCATCAAGTGTCATGAAATGCTCCTCTTCAAATTGGAATTTGTTTTTCAAGAACTTGACAAAGTGTGCTATGGTAATATGATCTATTTTAGACTCAGACATGTAAAAATAAAGTTCATGGCAATACTGTCAATACAACATAGCTCTAGGAACTCTATTACATCTCTTTCTATATGTAAGAACGACTTCTTGATCGTCTACATGAGATAGAAATTTATGTACTACAACTATGTTCTCAAGGTATTCCTCAAAGGTGTATAATTCAAAAGATACAAGTGATATTTTATCGGCTAACCACCTATGTCAAGCTCTCTGAATTTCATGATACAAAGTCACCTGATTAGGATCCAGGATTCTATCTAGGACAAACCTCTTAATTTACCTAAGTTCTGCAGATCTAGATTCAGTAATACCCAATCTCCTATCAAGTTCATCCCACAAAGGTTGGGCTCTATATGTTTGAGGTACTCTAAGCACAGAAGTAATCTCTATGGCCATTAATTTATTTTCAACATTTATGGAGACAACTCGTCTTCTATTATAATCTACCATCTAAGTATGATATGCAAATTTAACAGTTTTCTAATGATTCTAGATGTTCTTAATAATGTGTTTTTTTTTATTGTTTTCAAAAGGTATTTTTAGGTTCACGTCGGGTTCACCAAAAATGTATTGCCAAAAATTTTTGCACCCTTACCTTCAGGCTAAAGGATCCATACTTGGAAGGGGGGTGAGAAAAGGATGGAAAAATACCTTGGACGGAAAGGCCCTTTGAAGGTCATGCGTCTCGGGGGAGGGGTATAAATGTGAATTTTTGATGGATGGTGGGGTTCACCAGGAAACTTTGAGTGGCAGTTTCCACACCTAGGTTGAGAATAGGTTTGATTTGTTCATTTTATGTTCAATAATTCAGATTCCTAGTTTGGCCAAAATGAAGCTAAGATATTCTATATGAAGATTCTGATTTATATGAAGACAGAAGATATAAATGAATCCTAATGTGATTGAGTACATAGAATATATAAAATGGAGAAGGGTACACCTGATTTTTTATGTCTGATGAAGATTCTGAAGCTTGTAGGAGTCCAGATCATCCCGGATATGATAGGATCATTTGTAATTGTATAGAATCATCCCAAATCATAGGAGATCATCTGAGATCACCCAAGATCATCAATGACCTGATAAATTCGTTAGGAAAATTTGTCAAAAATCTGCAATCAAGGAAACAGACACCAAAAACCAAAAATACGATTGCCAAAATGATGCAAAATAATAAAAATAAGAATATAGATGTTTGAATGATAAATCTAGATATAAAATTAAATTAGATGCACTGTTTTGGAAACTTATTTTGAATTTTATCATGCAAATATGCTAAATGAGGTGAACTCCAAGATGTAGAACAGAAGTAAGTTAATATAATGCACCAATAAATAAGGAAATTGAGATAGAGAATGCAAAATCAGGGCTCTAATTACCCCCAAGTTGAATCGTAGATCGGATCATCTGTAATCATACAAGGTCATCACTGATCTTGACAGGATCATCTAGAATTATAGTTGAATCACCTACGACAATATGAGCTAACTTCGGTTGAAACACACTAAAATATTGTAACAAAACTTGAAAACACAAGTGCAAATGATGGGATATCAGGGAGGGAGTCAGGGAGTCAAGGAGTCAGGCAGATAAACTGGAAAAATCCTAGTTTATATAGGATTAGTGGGAGGTTAGGAGGTTGGGGATCATCCCAATATGGGAGATCCTCAATGTGAGAATCTCCAACTGTGCAGACATGCTTCTACCCAAGTTGGAGAGGTTATTGGAACAGAAGCTAATTGTAAAAATTCATTTTTGGGACAAAATTGTTTGGACGTTCTATTCTAGACGAATTCATCCAATTTGGGATGATATCATCAAATCGATGAAGATATCGTCATATCGACAATGATATCGTCCAATAGTCACAACAAACTCTAAAAATGGCATGAAAAATGAGGTCAGTGGTTAACGAGCGATTTCAGGGTTAAAATTCAAATTTCTACTTTTTACTAATGGTTTAACTATGTCAATTTTCGGGTGCTACACATCGTGAAATATATTTCCCTCCAACTCATCATCGGATTCAACGATCATCTAAGGATAAGCTATAGATAGCATATTACATGTGAATGTCTTATTCATTAAACACAAAGCATTGCATTCATCTAAATAATCTTGGTAACATATAATATGGTCATCATCCTCAAATGGGAATGGCTAACCCTTACTAGAAAATAGGCCCACACCACATCAGGCGGGCCACGCTTCTACCTCAAAAGGTTCTTTCATACCATTCTGGAAAGGTCCCAAACCTTTCCCTTTATATCCCAATTTAAGCATTATAGGCTTGGCTTTAATATACTCATTAGTAAAATAACATCAAGCATATCCATCATAATGAGTTCTGATGTTTTTGGGAATTCTACCCTAGTCATATCCCTTATAAATAAAGGTATAACTCCTAACTTGGTAAATACTTCCCATAGGCTGTGGGAGGCCCAAGGTACGAGGAGATGGTGGCAAATTATTTAAATTAAGGGAATCTTGCATAGAAGCATTCGTTTCTTCTGATATAATAATTTTAGATAGATCAGGTAAGAGCTCGTTAGTAAGAGCATAAGAGGTAGAAGGAACATTCCCTACATATTTCGATGTGGAAAATATGAATTTTATGGATGTAGACGGTGTAGATGTGTCGATAGATGGGTCTATTAAAGGTATGGAAGTTACATGAGTAGAACAAGAAACATTGGTTATGGGATTAGGATCTTTCTTAGGTCCTAATGTGGTTTTTTCAGAGGTTGGTTGAGTTATATGTGGAGGTGCAACTGATGTAGAAGAAGTATATGACGTTGTGGGTGTGATTTTCACACATTTATATGGATAATGAGAATTATGATGTGTGGATGATAGAGTGGGGCAAAATTGAACTCCAATTGGTTTTGCCAAAGCACACATATCAAAGGGTCTTGGATCACCATGAATGGTAACCAAATGATTCTTAAATTCAAACTTAACACATTGATGTAAATTTGAGGGAAAAACTCGCATCGCGTTGATCCAAGGACGACCCAAGAGTATATTGTATGATGCAGGGCAATGTACAATAAACACGATCGTATCCAAGGTTCTTGGACCAACCTGCAATGGAATGGTAATAACTCCACACGTTTCTTGTGTTTCATCATTGAAAGCTTTTATGATCATATCAGTTCTTTTCATTTCATCACTTCTAAACCCAAATCTTTGGTAGAAGTCAAAAGTGCAGATATTTAAATATGAACCATTATCAATCAAAACTCGTTTGATTGCTACATCTCCAATTAAGGCAGTAATACACAAGGGGTTATCTTTATGTAAATTATGTTGCGGTATGTCTCTATCCCAAAAGTGAATACAATCAACTTCATGAGTTATTATAGTATCGGCCATGGCTTTAGGTTGAATTTCTTGTGGTACCATCATCTGACTTAATGTGAGCATTAAATTATCTCTATGTGTAGGAGATCTTAAAAGGTCCAAGAGAGAAATTCTAGCTGTAATATTTGATAATTGTTCATTAATATTATAAGGAGGTTTAGGTTGAACATTAGGTGAATGATTCCCTTTATTAGGAACCTTCAAAACAAATGGAGCTGATCCACCATTCTGAATTTGATCTTGTTGAGAATTTTGAGCTTGTTGTCTAGTAACAGCTCCGATGGTACCCACAATATTATTTTGCGGATGATGAATGGGTCTTGGTCTAGCATTTATAGCTAGCTCATTAGAAAGCAATCTGTGAGATGATGGTCTAGTAGTGACTCTTCTCAAAAATGGCTCTTTTGGAACCATATAACTTGTGATAGGGTGAATACGATCTGATTCATCTTTAGAACTATTCAATTGATTTGATGTGATTTCCTTATCACTCTCAGTCTCATATTCAATATCACTAAGATAAGGTATCTGAATATTATATAGAGGCCTGGATGTAACCACGGATAAAGTTGTGTCAAATATTTCTAGATCATGAACAGGTAAATACCCACTAATAGTTCCTACATATCGGGCAGGAGGAGGGACATTATGATGTTCAACTTGATTAGCCACCTCCTTACCATGTTTTGGTAAGGGATGTTGAAATATGTCCAATGACTGATTGGCATTCTGATTCTAGTTTTGTGGGGTGTTATTTTGAACATTATTAGGAATATTTTGTTTAGGTTGAATGGCTTGCACCTCCATCTCATTATTGTCAATCAAGTCCTATATTTTATGTTTTAATATTTTACAAGAGTTGGTAGTTTGTCCAGGTCCTCTTTGGAAGTCACAGTGTAAATATGCTCTATATCCGGGTATGGTTGGATCCGATTCCTGAATATTTGGTAATTGAATCAAAACTTATTCTACTAATTATGGTAGAATAGTTGATAAAGGTTGATTTAACCTAGTAAATTCTTGAGAAGGTCTATCAGGAGGTTTCAATACAAACTTCTTCATTGACTTTGCAGCATTAACATTAGCAGTATTTCTACTATCGGTGACTCCATCACCCACAACTTGTTTATTATTATATTGATTTTTGGATGTTTTCTCATTGTCTCTCTTTTTAAGTTGTCCTCTCCTAATGAGAGCATCTTCCACTCTTTGGGCTAATTCTATAGCCTGATCGAAGGTGATCAAGGTAGCAGTTTCTAATTCATAAGATAGTTTCTCTTGCAAATTATTAATAAAGATGTCCAACATCTCCCTATAAGGTAACACAAAGTGCAATTTTCCTATCAACTGTCTCCACCTAGCTAGGAAATTAGCAAAGCATTCCTCTTTGCCCTATTTTAAGTTATACAAATCTTTAATGGGCACATCTTTTTTGATGTAGGCATTAAATTGATGAACAAAAGACTCAACAGTTTCTTCGAAATTCCTCAAATAATTAGTGGGTAATTGATAATACCACTCTAATGACATTCCTACCAAGATTTTTGGGAACATTTTTAGTAATAACAAGTCATCATGTGATACATCATGACATGCTATCCTAAACATACGAAGATGCTCTATGGGATCTTCGGTTCCTTTATATATGGGAAGAATAGGTATAGGAAAATGTTTAGGATACGACTGTGCTATGACTATAGGATCTAAAGGCTAACTACACATCTCTTGATAATTGTACGAGGGATGGTAGGGATCTATCTAGTCCATGCGGGAAACTAACTGTTTCACCATGGCTTCCAGATTGCTAGTTTGTCCACCATATTGGTTCGGTGGCACATAGGTATGGGATCTATGAGCGTATGATGGTGTGATACAAGGATTATATGTTATATTTCTATTATGCAAAGTGTTGGTAGGAAGAGTATTATGAAGGGGATTTGTAATAGTATTATGTTGTACCTTAGATTTTTGGTAATTGGTGTTCGGTTTTATTTTGGGTTTTTATTGATTTGAGGTATGTTGATCAAGAGTTTGGTAAAATAGAGCAGTAAATGATGGTTTCTTTTGTGTGGGAATGACCCTAGGCTTGTTAACAGGTACTTTAGATCGTTGGGTAACTTGCTATTGTTGCATGCTCTAGATAACAGCTACTATATACAAATTGGATGGTCCATCTTGATCACTCTCTTGGTCAATAAAGGACAAGGGATTAGTGTGTGTTTAAAATACTTCTTCTAGAGTTGCTTGAGTGTCACTAATTCAATCCTTTTCCATATGGGATGCTCTATTAAAAACACCAATATTAGTGTTAATGAAATTCCAGAATTGTTCCATGTTCTCAAAAGTGATAGCTCCTCTCGGAGACATTTTAGGGGATGAGGATCCTTCCTCTCTAATAGTTTCTTCTTGTTCATTTCCTATAGAAAGCTCTTCTTCTTGCTGGTCTAGGGTTTCTTCTTCCTAAACTTGGTCCTCAGGAGGGACATTTTGGTTAGTTAATGGTCTTCCTAACCAATCTTCATCTTCTTCGATTTTTTTTCCATTCCTAAGTCTAGGCATTGTGCTAAACTTAGGTTTTAGCAAATATATATACTTTTATATATATATATATATATATATATATATATATATATATATATATATATATATATATATATATATATATATATATATATATATATGTGATAGGGTTGAGAGGTATATATTTTAACTATATACCTACTATAATATTTTAAAAGGAAATGTTTTGTTATTTTCTTTTTTTTATGTGATTTTATTATATTATTATTTTACGAGAATAAAAATAACAAACAACATGCTAGTTGTAAGAAAAAATGGTAGAAATAATCACTTAGCTATCTATGAATAGTTTATGGATATCATTGATAGGGTCAAGTTCATTAGGAGTCATAAAATGCTCCTCTTCAAATTGGAAGTTGCTTTTCAAGAATTTGACAAAGTGTGCTATCGTAATATGATCTATTTCAGATTCTAACATGTAAAAGTAAAGTTCATGGCAATACTCTCGATACAACACAGCTCTAGGAACTCTATTCCATATTTTTCTATCTGTAAGAACGACTTCTTGATCCTCTACACGAGATAGACATTTATGTACTACAACTATGTTCTCAAGGTATTCCTCAAAGGTGTATAATTTAGAAGACACAAGTGCTATTTTATCGGCTAACCACCTATGGCAAGCTCTCTGAAGTTCATGATACAAAGTCACTTGATCAAGATCCAGGATTCTATCTAGGACAAACCTCTTAATTTACCTAAGTTCTAAAGATCTAGATTTAATAATACCCAATCTCCTATCAAGTTCATCCCATAAAGGTTGGGCTCTATATGTTTGAGGTACTCTAAGGATAGAATTAATCTCTATGGCCGTTAATTGATTTTCAATATTTACGGAGACAACTCATCTTCTATTATAATTTACCATCTATGTATGATATGCAAATTTAACAGTTTTCTAATGATTCTATATGTTCTTAATGATGTGTTTTTTTTTTTTGGATTATTTTCAAAAGGTGTTTTTGGTTTCATGTCGGGTTCACCAAAATGTATTGCCCAAATATTTTGCACCCTTACCTTCAGGCTAAAGGATTCATACCCAAAATGGGGATGATAAAAGGATGGAACAATACCTTAGATGGAGAGGCCCTTTGAAGGTCGCGCCTCTCAAGGGAGGGGTATAAAGGTGAATTTTTGATAGATGGTGGGGTTCACCAGGAAACTTTGAGTGGCAGTTTCCACACCTAGGTTTGAAAATGGGTTTGATTTGTTCATTTTATGTTCAATAATTTAGATTCCTAGGTTGGCCAAAATGAAGCTAAGCTATTCTATATGAATATTCTAATTTATATGAAGATAGAATACATAAATGAATCCTAATGTGATTGAATACAGAGAATATATAAAATGGAGAAGAGTACACCTGATTTCTGATGTCTTATGAAGATTATGAAGCTTGCAGGAGCCTAGATCATCTCGAATATGATAGGATCATCTGTAATTATATATAATCATCCCAAATCATAGGATATCGTCTGATATCACCCAAGATCATCAACGACCTGACGAATTCGTCAAGAAAATTCATCAAAAATTTGCAATCAAGAAAAAAGACACCAAAAACCAAAAATACGATTGCAAGAATGATGCAAAATGATAGAAATAAGAGTATAGATGTTTGAAGGATAAATTTAGATATCAAATTAAATGAGATGCACTATTTTCGAAACTTGTTTTGAATTTCATCATGTAATTACACTAAATGAGGTGAACTCCAAGATGCAAGACAGAAGTAAATTAATCTAATGCATCAATAAATAAAGAAAATGAGATAGAGAATGCAAAATCAGGGCTTTGTTTGCCCCTAAACTTAATTGCATACCAGATCATCCGTAATCATACAAGATCATCATTGATCTTGACATGATCATCTAAAATTGTAGTTGAATCGCCTGGGACGATCCGAACCACCTCTGACTGAAACACAGTGAAATCCTATAACAAAACTTGAAAACACAAGTGCAAATGATGTGAGATCATAGCAAAACTAAAATTGTAGGGAAACAATCAGTCAAGCATCCAGGTAGGGAATCAGGTAGGGAGTCAAGGGGATAAACTGGGAAAATCCTAGATTATATAGTATTAGGGGTAGGTTAGGAGGTTGAGGATCATCCCAATCTGGGAGATCCTCAGCGTGGGAATGTCCAACCAGGACGACATGCTTCTAGCCAAGTTGGAGAGGCCGTTGGAACATAAGCTAATTGCAAAAAATTAGTTTTGGGATGAAATCGTCTGGACATTTCATTCCAGACGAATTCGTCCTATTTGGAATGATATCATCAAATTGACGATGATATTGTCAGATCGACAATGATATCGTCCAACGGTCACAAAAACCTCTAAAAATGGCATTAAAAATGAGGTAAGCGGTTAACGGGTGGTTTCGGGGTTAAAATTCAAATTTCTACTTTTTACTGATTGTTTAACTGCGCCAATTTTAGGGTGCTACAGAAGTTATACCTAACTAGATGTACTTCAAATTTTTGTGAAAGCAAAAGTATACGAATTAACTAGAAAGCTTGTAAATTTAACTATGATGCAATGACTTATTATGGATATTTGAAGAAAAATATAGATTCTATGCTATCATGTATATGTGTATATATTTTTTTTATTTTATGTTTTCCAATTAATGTGATTGATACAAAACAATGCAACTAAGTCTATGTATTTTTGTGTTTTCTTTCTTTTTTCTTTATGAAAATGCTTCTTAAATAGAATAGTACAAAATTAAAGTATGGAAAACTGAGAGGAATCTAGAATTAGACCCTTACTTAATGAATTCATATCTATCAGAGTGAATTCAAAAGCACATGGTAAATTCATATCTCCAAAATCAAATTCAAAAACACAGTAGTTATCTGAATTTGTTTTGATCCTGCAATTTCACAACTAAACACTAAAATTTAATATTAGTGGTGAGGGATATACTTAAGCCACTAAAATTATGATTCCTTAGTGACATGATAGTCAGATCCCCTTAGCTTCTTTAGTAAATCATAAGAAAAATAGTTGATTTCTAGATCTAATGCAAAACATATGTATTTGATAAGAAAATAGTAAAGCAATATAAAATGCAGCAAGGGATAAGTCTTATAATGACTAAAATGCAAAACATAAACCATTGTAATAAACCTAAGGCCAATATTTTTCCCCCAGCATGTGTCTATGTGAATTTGAATGCTCCTAGTGAATAAATCCATTCAAACCTGCAACGATTAGATTTAAAAATTTATAGAGCAATTTCACAAGTCCTTCAATGAATTTGGATGCTCTCAAATTCATTTAAAACCTACAAATTGATGAATACATACTAAGAATCAAAACACATGGATCAATAATACTCATTTTTGTTTGATCTAGTCATTGGAATGATGATGGGATGGTGAAATCTCTTCAGAAAACCTGCAAAAAATACATGAAAAGCTCTTTTCCACTTGAATTTCCTGTAAAATCACCATTACCTTTTTTTGAAACTCACATATAGCTTTTAATAACCGTAACCAATCCAGAAAGAATCAAGGAGGACAAAGATAGATTAGGGTTGTTAGGGAAAATTTAGAAATTTCCTAGTCTGGGCGAATTCGTATAGTTTTAAATTTGTGAAAAATTGGGGTTTGCCCAAATTGGATGCAAAATCCAAACAATCTACCAATTTTAGGTGTACATTTGATTTGCATAAATTTTTACCATTATGAATTCACCAAAATCGTTCGAATTTCTAATAAAAAGAGAGAAGAATAAGATAGGCTTTAACAGACATAAACATCAAGGTAGATGACTGAGGGGGGAGTTACATTGCTGAGGAGGGAAAATATTTTGCTAGGGATTCTAGGAATTTTGAAGTGTGTCAAAATTCCATGGTTACATTTTACCCCCTCTTTGGTGTAATTATGAAAAATAAAAGTGTTAAAGAAATATGTAGTGGAAAAATAATTGTGCTTCAATTTTTTTTTTTACGTATTTCTTTTATTATTTATTATCTAGGGTACCCCCTTTGAGTTTTGTGAAAAATTCAAAATTTGTTACAAAACTCAAAATTTTGTAGAAAAAGGGGTAAAAAGTGGTAAAAATAGAAAATTAGGGTAAAAACTAATTCATATTTACCCTCTCATTGTGCAAATTTTGCTTTGGATAAAATGGCTTCTCTTCTTCACTGAGTGGACAAAGTCCGAGAAGGAAGCAAAAATGCAGGTGTACAAATATGGGCAAGCCTTATTGCAACCTCAATTTTTTATATTTTTGGATTTATTGCCTAAATTTTTAGAATTTTTTATGCGACCTGCCATTGCACGGTTGGAGAAACAATTTTGAACAATTTTGATGAATTCAAACGTTCAAATTTGTTCTAAAACAAATTTTGAATTCACAAATTTAGGTGGTTCAGGTGAATTTGAATGTTCAAATTTGACTGATAAGTATCTAAATTCACAAATATGGATGTGCTTGAGGAATATTCAGGCATCTGAATATGTACTCGTTCTTTGTCTGAATTTGTGAATTAAGTCCGAATTTACAAATTGCATCCAAATTTGCAAAAAGAAATAATACATGTATATTTTGCTAGTATAATTTTTTGTAATTTTTGGTTTTTATTAATATGTTTGATTATGAGAGTTTACTAACTAATGTTTTTATTTTTTTACAATGAGGTACTCTCAAGAATTGAGAGTGGTGATACAAGGGTTTTGAGGACCATGTTAGAGGGTTGAGTGGTGATGACAGATTAGTCCTTGAGTTAGTAGGGCTTCTACATGTGGCTAAGATGCCATGGCTAGAAGAAAATTATTCACTTTTGACTGCATTGATAGAGAGATGGTATCTGGGAACTTCTACATTTTGATTACCTACAAGGGAGATGACCCTAAATTTTGAGGATGTGTGGAGGATCCTTTGGATTACCATAAAGGGTTAGTTTGTGTACCAATCGATGACCTAGGCCCAAGCGATGCAGTAACTAATAGGGGATCATTTTTTTCTAATTGATTAGAGTGGATTCAACATTGAGGTCTTGATAGCTACAAAGGGGGTATCCAGACTGACAATAGTGTTATCTAGTATAGTGGTGGGGCTATTATTATGTCATCAAAGTGGAAAACATATCCCATGGGCTCTATATGACATGGTAGTCGATATGCGAGAGTCAAACAAGTGGTTTGAATGGGGATATTATGTGCTCTACCACTTATACAAGATATTGTTTAATGTCATGTATAAGCATGGTCGTAGCTTGGTTCTCACCACCTTACTACAGGTATGGTGCTAGAAGCACATTATCACGATGAGACCAGAGGGACTACCTCATCAAGAGATAGAGGAGGGTCAGTAGAGATAGAGGTCTTCTCAATAGGTCACAGGAGAAGGATGAGTGGTTTGGATGAGGCTCGTTGGATTATTGAGGATTTGAATGCTCCTCACATTTGCTGGAGATCCTAGCAAGGACATCCTAGTTGAGATGAGGATGGTGAGGAGTTGGCTTATGCATGGTGAGTGTAGTGGATATAGATGAAAATGGGAGAGATAAAGCTACATAGAGCCAACTAAGTTTAACATCATCTTGGGATAGTGCAGGAGATACCCTCAATACATGATTTTTTGTACCAAAAAGTGACTCGTGATCTAATGATAGCTAGTGGGGCACCTAATCTTAGTCAGTTCATTGATCTAGATGAGGATGACCTTGTAGTGGCACTCCTCGAGGCAAATTATGTGTGAGTAGATGATGGGTACCTTGAGTGGTATGCTACCATCCTTCCTACTAGGATCACGTGTGATATAGGTACAGTGGAGTAGATGCAATGAGCTTATTAGGAGGTTGTGATATAGAGGTCTACCAGGTGACCATAGGGGAGAGACGCTCAACACAAGGGCATAGAGGTCCTCAGATGTGAGGAGTTCAGTAGAGATAGATGTCATCTCGATAGGAGAGGATGTTGTAGATAGATGGAGGGATTGGCTAGTAGTAGTAGGTTTTATCATCATAGTGGTAGGTGTCCTCACCACAGTAGGCTATACTATCTCCATAGTAGGAGGTACTATTTTCACCTTGATAGGAATTGATCAGAAAGGATGTTGCGATGGAGATTGGGAAGTCAAGAAATGCTGGAGAGATTAATGATATATGGATAAATAATACTGGGTTGAGGAGTCAGGTGGGAATACTAGAAAGTTAGATTCAGTCACTAGAGGTGCAGATATTGTAGTTGTAGACTCTACCAGGATAGGCTTAGACTCATCTTGCATAGGCGTAGGTACAATCATGACAGGTGAGGAATCGAGATTTAGGCCAATCATTAGGTAGCAGTGCATTGATGGTAAAGATGGTCTTAGAATCATAACGGGTGACCTTCTACTATGCACTACATTTTTAGGTAGTCCTTGAGGGTTAGAGGACTCCATTACCTCTGAGCTAGCGGCTTAAATCCATTCTAGATTAGTTTCTAGGTTGGTGTCTAGGGTGCCTCAGTTTTAGGTGCCAAGTGACCTCCTGATGATATCCAGAGTTCTAGAGGCTCTAGGGGATGAGATACCAGGGTTTCTTTTTGTGGTATACTCCCTAGTGTTCGATTATGCTAATTTTGATTGGGTATACCAGTCGATCTTATGTACTTTATGTATTTTTGAGAGAAATACTATATTGTTGTTTTGATTTCTTTGTCTTTTTTATTTTTTGTGTTATGCAAAATGTAAAATATATTTGTTATTTTTTTGATAATATTCATAATTATGCTTATGGTCGTGTTTGATTTTTAATGTTCTTTTATCATGCTTAATCAAGATATCCTTGTAGAAGAGTGAAATGTGATTTGAAATAATTGATTTTTTTGTAAATGTAGTGTGATTGAATTGTTTGTAGAAGAAAAAATATTTGGGAAATATACCCTTATGATTTTTATTAGTCAACAATTAACCTCGTGAATGTGTGCTTGTATATGACCATTTATGGAGGTTGTCACTCGCATTGGTCATGAAGTGAATCATGTGTGAGGTTTTTGTTGTTATGCTGACATAGAATGGTTACGATCCAAAAGTAGTTTGAGATTATTTGATTAAAAGTGATAATATTAATGATAAGTAATGTGTGATATTAATATTAACTTGATTTAAAATTAAGAGAAGTATGGCACAATATAGGTGATTAAGCATGAAAAATGGGATAAAGAACTTATGCTAGGCATAATATTCCTAGTTTGAAGTAAAATGGGAAGATTTTATTAAGATTATATCATGCCATCATCGCGAAGTCTATATGCAACTACATGACTTAGGCAATTATCTTTGATTGATGTAAATTTTTGTATAAGCAATCATGCAATATGATGAAATGAATGCATTACACTAGGTGGTAGATATCAGATGCAAGATTAATTGGTTTTAGGTAAAATTGCTTATACTAACAGGCATACAAACCTTTGAGGATATGGTGACTTCAGATAATCAAAACTCAAGGAGAATCTTGGTCATTTTAGGATGAAATCAAGTTTTTCTAAAACTAGTGTGTGATTTGTGTATTCATTTTCCATCTTGATCTTAATTATGATACAAAATATCTCAAGGATCAAATGTGTGTGCATTATTAATTTCATTTACCAATTTTGAGTAAGGTAATGATGCAAACCTATTTTAAGAATCAATGTGTGTGCAAATGATGAATTCATTTACCATGATTTTTATACTCAATTAGAATTAACTATTTTTTAATACAAGCCACCAAAAACTAGCTTATCCACAAGCAAATATTGGTCTATACAAAAAAATATCGTTAATGTGATAGACATGCCACCACATGTAAGACTATCCCATTGCCATAAGGGTTTCATTCAACCCATTGTTGTAATGGGGTTCACCCCACAATTTTTAAATAACTGAGGAATTCTAAGGATTCAAGCTCATTACTCCTTTTTTTTTATTTCTTTGCATAAGGATTCTTGATCATTTTTTAAACAATGGATTTATCATTTTTTTTTTAGGGATACTTGCTCATTTTAGTGAAAGAGCAAGGGATTTATTCGAGTAGGGGGAGCTTTTCCTTTTGTTAATTATCAGTACTCTAGACCATGCGCATAATAGGATAGCAAGGGAAACCTTTTGCTTAAGGAGTTAGGACTACTATGTCCATGAAGGGCCAAAAATATCCATGCGCATAATAGGATAGCAAGGGAAACCTTTTGCTTAAGGAGTTAGGACACAAAAATCTTGTCCATGCTCCTGCTCAAGAACTTCAAGCCATTTCTTCCCCTTGGACTTTTTCAAAATGGGGCCTAGACATCATCGAGAAGATTAATCCAATCTCATCCGATGGTCATAAGTTCATCATAACAACAAATGAATACTTTACAAAATGGGTATAAGCCATGCCATTGGATTATTGCATAGGAATTCAATTCTCTAAATTTATCTTTAATCAAATTATATATAGATTTGGGATTCCCTCTACCCTTTTCTCTAATAATGGAACTTGCTTCAAAAATAAAGACATACAATTTTTTTTTGCAAAATATAAAATTCAACATAGATGGTCTACTCCTTACTATCCATAAGGAAACAACCAAGATGAAGCATATGATAAAACTTTAATTAAAATTTTAAAAATTTTGGTTAATAAGTCAGGTTTATATTGGCACACTCAATTATATCCAGCCTTATGGGCTTATTGGACTAGTTTCTGAACCCTAACAGGTGCTTCTACCTTTTTATTGGTTTATGGCATTGAAGTTGTATTTCCTTTTGAGATTGAGGTCCCTTCTTTAGGACTTTTACTTCAATATGTTGAAGTTGGATATGAATATCATGTTGGACGACTAAGCCAACTGGAATTATTAGATGAAAAGTGTATAAACTCTTTAGAGCATCTTCACTCTTATCAAGACAAACTCAAAAGATCATACTCCAAGAAATTTCATACTCGATCCTTTGAGGTTGGAGACCTATTTCTTAAATAAAATAAAAAAATACAAATGCTCAAACTGATATTAATGGAAACTTTCAACCAAATTGGTTAGGTCAATTTATCATCACTACTAAATTTGGATCAGGTGTATATCATTTACCTACCTTATATGGAAAATATCTTAAGGAACAAATGAATATAATGCACCTTAAAAAATACTATGCATAAAATCATGTTTCACCATTGTACATAGTTGTCATATATTTTGTACATACAATATTTGTTGCATGTAGTTTAATTCATAATTGCAACCATTTCATATAAATCATCTTTCATCTAGTTGCATTTATCCTATATTTATTAATGATATTTTTGTCTAATTGCATATGGCATATAGTCACATCTAATTATTATATCACCTAAATATTTTTGTCTAGTTGAAGAAAAAATATTTGGGAAATATACCCTTATGATTTTTATTAGTCAACAATTAACCTCGTGAATGTGTGCTTGTATATGACCATTTATGGAGGTTGTCACTCGCATTGGTCATGAAGTGAATCATGTGTGAGGTTTTTGTTGTTATGCTGACATAGAATGGTTACGATCCAAAAGTAGTTTGAGATTATTTGATTAAAAGTGATAATATTAATGATAAGTAATGTGTGATATTAATATTAACTTGATTTAAAATTAAGAGAAGTATGGCACAATATAGGTGATTAAGCATGAAAAATGGGATAAAGAACTTATGCTAGGCATAATATTCCTAGTTTGAAGTAAAATGGGAAGATTTTATTAAGATTATATCATGCCATCATCGCGAAGTCTATATGCAACTACATGACTTAGGCAATTATCTTTGATTGATGTAAATTTTTGTATAAGCAATCATGCAATATGATGAAATGAATGCATTACACTAGGTGGTAGATATCAGATGCAAGATTAATTGGTTTTAGGTAAAATTGCTTATACTAACAGGCATACAAACCTTTGAGGATATGGTGACTTCAGATAATCAAAACTCAAGGAGAATCTTGGTCATTTTAGGATGAAATCAAGTTTTTCTAAAACTAGTGTGTGATTTGTGTATTCATTTTCCATCTTGATCTTAATTATGATACAAAATATCTCAAGGATCAAATGTGTGTGCATTATTAATTTCATTTACCAATTTTGAGTAAGGTAATGATGCAAACCTATTTTAAGAATCAATGTGTGTGCAAATGATGAATTCATTTACCATGATTTTTATACTCAATTAGAATTAACTATTTTTTAATACAAGCCACCAAAAACTAGCTTATCCACAAGCAAATATTGGTCTATACAAAAAAATATCGTTAATGTGATAGACATGCCACCACATGTAAGACTATCCCATTGCCATAAGGGTTTCATTCAACCCATTGTTGTAATGGGGTTCACCCCACAATTTTTAAATAACTGAGGAATTCTAAGGATTCAAGCTCATTACTCCTTTTTTTTTATTTCTTTGCATAAGGATTCTTGATCATTTTTTAAACAATGGATTTATCATTTTTTTTTTAGGGATACTTGCTCATTTTAGTGAAAGAGCAAGGGATTTATTCGAGTAGGGGGAGCTTTTCCTTTTGTTAATTATCAGTACTCTAGACCATGCGCATAATAGGATAGCAAGGGAAACCTTTTGCTTAAGGAGTTAGGACTACTATGTCCATGAAGGGCCAAAAATATCCATGCGCATAATAGGATAGCAAGGGAAACCTTTTGCTTAAGGAGTTAGGACACAAAAATCTTGTCCATGCTCCTGCTCAAGAACTTCAAGCCATTTCTTCCCCTTGGACTTTTTCAAAATGGGGCCTAGACATCATCGAGAAGATTAATCCAATCTCATCCGATGGTCATAAGTTCATCATAACAACAAATGAATACTTTACAAAATGGGTATAAGCCATGCCATTGGATTATTGCATAGGAATTCAATTCTCTAAATTTATCTTTAATCAAATTATATATAGATTTGGGATTCCCTCTACCCTTTTCTCTAATAATGGAACTTGCTTCAAAAATAAAGACATACAATTTTTTTTTGCAAAATATAAAATTCAACATAGATGGTCTACTCCTTACTATCCATAAGGAAACAACCAAGATGAAGCATATGATAAAACTTTAATTAAAATTTTAAAAATTTTGGTTAATAAGTCAGGTTTATATTGGCACACTCAATTATATCCAGCCTTATGGGCTTATTGGACTAGTTTCTGAACCCTAACAGGTGCTTCTACCTTTTTATTGGTTTATGGCATTGAAGTTGTATTTCCTTTTGAGATTGAGGTCCCTTCTTTAGGACTTTTACTTCAATATGTTGAAGTTGGATATGAATATCATGTTGGACGACTAAGCCAACTGGAATTATTAGATGAAAAGTGTATAAACTCTTTAGAGCATCTTCACTCTTATCAAGACAAACTCAAAAGATCATACTCCAAGAAATTTCATACTCGATCCTTTGAGGTTGGAGACCTATTTCTTAAATAAAATAAAAAAATACAAATGCTCAAACTGATATTAATGGAAACTTTCAACCAAATTGGTTAGGTCAATTTATCATCACTACTAAATTTGGATCAGGTGTATATCATTTACCTACCTTATATGGAAAATATCTTAAGGAACAAATGAATATAATGCACCTTAAAAAATACTATGCATAAAATCATGTTTCACCATTGTACATAGTTGTCATATATTTTGTACATACAATATTTGTTGCATGTAGTTTAATTCATAATTGCAACCATTTCATATAAATCATCTTTCATCTAGTTGCATTTATCCTATATTTATTAATGATATTTTTGTCTAATTGCATATGGCATATAGTCACATCTAATTATTATATCACCTAAATATTTTTGTCTAGTTGAAGAAAAAATATTTGGGAAATATACCCTTATGATTTTTATTAGTCAACAATTAACCTCGTGAATGTGTGCTTGTATATGACCATTTATGGAGGTTGTCACTCGCATTGGTCATGAAGTGAATCATGTGTGAGGTTTTTGTTGTTATGCTGACATAGAATGGTTACGATCCAAAAGTAGTTTGAGATTATTTGATTAAAAGTGATAATATTAATGATAAGTAATGTGTGATATTAATATTAACTTGATTTAAAATTAAGAGAAGTATGGCACAATATAGGTGATTAAGCATGAAAAATGGGATAAAGAACTTATGCTAGGCATAATATTCCTAGTTTGAAGTAAAATGGGAAGATTTTATTAAGATTATATCATGCCATCATCGCGAAGTCTATATGCAACTACATGACTTAGGCAATTATCTTTGATTGATGTAAATTTTTGTATAAGCAATCATGCAATATGATGAAATGAATGCATTACACTAGGTGGTAGATATCAGATGCAAGATTAATTGGTTTTAGGTAAAATTGCTTATACTAACAGGCATACAAACCTTTGAGGATATGGTGACTTCAGATAATCAAAACTCAAGGAGAATCTTGGTCATTTTAGGATGAAATCAAGTTTTTCTAAAACTAGTGTGTGATTTGTGTATTCATTTTCCATCTTGATCTTAATTATGATACAAAATATCTCAAGGATCAAATGTGTGTGCATTATTAATTTCATTTACCAATTTTGAGTAAGGTAATGATGCAAACCTATTTTAAGAATCAATGTGTGTGCAAATGATGAATTCATTTACCATGATTTTTATACTCAATTAGAATTAACTATTTTTTAATACAAGCCACCAAAAACTAGCTTATCCACAAGCAAATATTGGTCTATACAAAAAAATATCGTTAATGTGATAGACATGCCACCACATGTAAGACTATCCCATTGCCATAAGGGTTTCATTCAACCCATTGTTGTAATGGGGTTCACCCCACAATTTTTAAATAACTGAGGAATTCTAAGGATTCAAGCTCATTACTCCTTTTTTTTTATTTCTTTGCATAAGGATTCTTGATCATTTTTTAAACAATGGATTTATCATTTTTTTTTTAGGGATACTTGCTCATTTTAGTGAAAGAGCAAGGGATTTATTCGAGTAGGGGGAGCTTTTCCTTTTGTTAATTCTCAGTACTCTAGACCATGCGCATAATAGGATAGCAAGGGAAACCTTTTGCTTAAGGAGTTAGGACTACTATGTCCATGAAGGGCCAAAAATGTCCATGCTCCTGCTCAAGAACTTCAAGCCATTTCACATCGATGCACATAATCATTAGCATCCTTTTCCATGAAGGGCCAAAAATATCCCATTTGTAGGAGTTTTTTGGCTACGTCACCCCCACTAAAATGACCTTTGCAAGATCCATAATACACTTTTCTTAGTGCCCTTTTGTATTCATTTAGGTTGAGGTATCTTAGAATAATACCTTAAAAATATTTTTTATACAACGTGCTTCCAATTATTATGAAACAAACAACTCGTTTACGCAACAATCTACATTGATTCCTATTTAGACCCTTTGGGAATGATCCATTTTGGAGAAAGTTAAATATATCCCCATACCATGTGTTAGGATCCTATCCTAACATTAATTAATAATCTTAATAATAATAATATATTATATCCTATGGTCATAATAATAAAATAATATAATAATTAATTATATTATTATAAGATTAGGGTTAGGAAGCATTGCAACCTTTCACCTATAACCCTAGAGGGGTATAAAACATTGTAAGAACTTATCATTCAATCATCCATGAATATGAAATATAATACAATTTATTGAAGGGACTTCCCGACAATACAAAAGGTGATTCTCTTAGTTTTAGGTCTATTTATTATTTATTTATTATTTTATGTGCTAGGAACCCTAGGTTCCTACCATCTGGTATCAGAGCCGTATGGATCCAACCATATGGGACATAAATATCAAAGGAATAAAAAATGACATTGCAGACATTAGAAGAATGATTGAACAAAAACAAAATAAACAAATGGAACGTTCTGATCGTATTATACAATATTTAATGGAAATGCAAGAGGAGACCCTAGCCATGGAATCCCGGGGAAGAAGAGGAGCCCATAGCCATGGAATATGAGGTGGAGGAGAAGCCCATTGCCATGGAATCCCAGAGGGTACTCATTGCACTTCCCAAAAATATTCCAAACCCTAAATTAATTTTTTTGAAAAAGCCCAAAGCCATAGACTTTCAAATAGTTCGAAATACATTCTCGAAAAAAATTAATGAAATCCCTAAAATTACAAATATTTTTATGAAAAAATTGCATAAAGATAAAGTCTTCCAAAAGTATTGTTTTACAAATCTGCATTCGGTCAGCCATCAAGGCATAAATAAATTTAAAATCACCCTAATTCAGCAAACAAATTTGTTCAAAGGTATCTCCAAGGATGTTTACAATGTTTTTTTGAAAAATCTCATTAAAACAGAGGAAGATACAAAAGTTTCTGTAAATTTCAAAAATAAAACCACCATGATGGAAATACAAAATGTTGATTATCTGTTGGTTTTATGGGGCAGTGCATTGCTCTCATCTATACGCCCTCCACCATGGCCACCTCCTCTTCTCTCCTAACATAAAAATATAGTGGTGGTCTCCTCTCCAATCATGGATTAAAACTCACATTGCAACATAATTATAGTTTTACTATAAAGCTGGCCTGCAAAAAAATCAAAATGTACAACCAGTTTACATCTGGAAAGAAGGAGCTTTTTCATACAACTTATTTTGGATATGTCACTCATGAATTGTGTTCAATATCACAGTCATTTCCAGACTATATGAGTATGCAGACGTTGATATATGATATCAAAAATATGTTCCACTCCATGGGGAAGGGGAACATAAAGCCCATCTGCATATGATACTGCCTGGGTTGCATGAATACCCACCATTCACAATTCTTCCCAACCGTAGTTTCCACAAACACTACAATGGGTTGTCTCCAATCAGTTAACTGATGGTTCCTGGGGGGAAGAATCTTTTTATTTACTATATGATAGACTTATTTGTACTCTTGCATCTGTCATTACCCTCAAAATATGGAGAGTTCAGGGAACCCAAGTGCAGAAAGGCATAGACTTTGTTAACAACCAGACTCAACGGTTCAATGAAGCAAAGGATTGCAATATGCCACTTGGATTTGTCATTTTATTTGCTTCTATGTTGAAAGAGGCTCATAGTTTAAGTCTGGGTATTTCCCATGAACCATTGTTTATCAAGAGAATATTTGCAATGAGGAAGGATCAACTAAAAGGGATTAACATTTCGGCCTTACACAGTCTACCTACGTCATTTCTTTTTTACTTGGAGGGCCTACACGAATTTGTCGATTGGGAAAAAATTATGGATCTTCTCTCCAAATATGGATCTATAGCAGGCTCACCAGCATCCACAGCTTGTGCATTTATGCACACACGAGATGGAAGATGCCTAGATTTTATAGCATCTATCATCAAAATATTTGGAGACCATGTACCTGGCTTTTATCCTTGTGATCTCCGTGAATGTCTTCGTGCCATTGACACCATTGAACGCCTGGGAATCGGTCACCATTTCAAAAGGGAAACCAAGGATGCATTGGATTATATATACAGACATTGGACGCCGAAAGGAATAGGAAGGGGAAGACATGATACTATTGCAAATATCAATGACCCAACTTTGGGATTTTGGATACTGAGACTGCATGAATACGATGTATCTTCAGAGGTTATTTTGAATTTTATGGATGAGAATGGAGAGTTCTTTAGTTTTTCTGATAAAACACACAGAGACCTCGAAGGCATGCTGAGCCTCTACAAATGCTCACAAGTAGCATTTTCAAAAAAAATAATAATAATAATAATAATGAAAGAAGCACAAGCCTTTGTCGTAGTTTACTTGTAGCAAAATCTAAAGTAGCTAAACCATTTTCAAAAAGTTCTCGTTGAAGAGGTCAAGTATAAACTAAAATTTGGGTTTCATCGGAGTTTGCCCAGAATGGAGGCAAGAACTTATATCGATATCTGTGGTCGCGAAAATGAAGTGTTTTTAGGGAAGACTTTGTATAATGTGCCCTCAAATATTTGTAGGTTGCCATATGTTAACAATGAGAAATATGTGGAGCTGGCTAAAGTCGACTTCAATGCAATGCAATCTATACACCAAATGGAGCTCCAGCAAGTGCACAAGTGGTGGATAGATTGTGGTTTTAGGAATTTGAAATTCACCCGCGAGAGGCATATTGAGATATTTTTTCACAATGGTGGCTAGCATGTTTGAACCTGAATATGACAGAGGTAGAATGGCCTTCGCAAAAATTGGTTGCTTGCTTGTTGTTCTCGATGATATTTATGATAAGTATGGTTCTCATGATGACACCATGTTACTCAATGAAGCATTTGCCAGGTGGGATCTCAATACATTGGACGGCATGCCTGATCACATAAAAGTTGCTTTCTTGGCTTGTACAATACTGTGAATGGGCTAGCAGATGAAGCTGGTGACCTTCAAGGATGCGACATGCTCCAGTACTTTAGAAACTTGTGGAAGATCCAGCTTGATGCTTTCAGCAAAGAAGCAGAGTGGTGTAAGCAGAAATGCATGCCGAGTTGGCATGAATACCTAGATGTCTCCAAAATATCAGTTGGATTTGCTACGGAGATTCTCACATTAATCCATTTAATAGGAGTCGTCACTGATAACATTCTGTGCCAGATTGATGAGAGATCCAAATCTCTCCATCTTGTGTGCTTGACTGCGAGATTGATCAACGATACCAAAATGTATAAGGTGGAAGAAATCATTCTAATTTACACAGTCTATGAGGTGGTGCTCGAACTCATTAAAGGAGATAATTTTTTATTAAGGTTCAAAAGGAGCTAAAGGTGAATTGTATAAAGTTTACTACTCCATTGGAGTCAAATTAACCTACTCCCTTAGTAAACCATAGAGCAAGTACTATTCCAAGGTGGAATATTTGAAGAGCATATACTTACACACTACAATTCCAAGCTTTGAGGACAAATCTTGTTTTAAGGAGGGTGGAATGTTAGGATCCTATCCTAACATTAATTAATAATCTTAATAATAATAATATATTATATCCTATGGTCATAATAATAAAATAATATAATAATAAATAATATAATAATTAATTATATTATTTATTATATTATTATAAGATTAGGGTTAGGAAGCATTGCAACCTTTCACCTATAACCCTAGAGGGGTATAAAACATTGTAATAACTTATCATTCAATCATCCATGAATATGAAATATAATACAATTTATTGAAGGGACTTCCCGACAATACAAAAGGCGATTCTCTTAGTTTTAGGTCTATTTATTATTTATTTATTATTTTATGTGCTAGGAACCCTAGGTTCCTACCACCATGGTTCTAAGAATGTTTCTTCGATTGCGAAGACATCCAAGGGTGCTAGGAAATACTCTAATGAAGCGAGTTCCTAGAGTTTATGAATGATGATAGTAGCATGATCAAAATCCAACTCTAAAGGATTGAGAGAAACATCTACTACCATAACATCTAGATAACGATTACTAGTATGAGGAGTAGCTTCAATAGTAACTTTCTCAAATAAAGACATAAGTTTTAAAATGTATTATTTATAAGGATGGAGTTTATCATATCAAGTTTGATAGATATTATTAATTTTATTTACCACGAGTTGCAAGTCTCCAAAAATTGATAAGGTTTTAATATTCAAGGACAAAGTTGCTCATAGCCCAAGAATCAAGGCTTCATATTTTGCTGTGTTATTTGTGCAAGAAAATTGGAGTTTGAAAGATAATAGGATAAGTTGTTTTTGTGGAGACACCAATATGATACCTGCAATTGTGTCACTCGTGCAATAGGCTCCATAAAAAAATAGAGACCAAGATTCTAAATGATCACCTTCTAAATTAAGGCATTTATCTAGAAATTCTATTGTTAAAGGATGAGTAGATTCAAGAGGGACAATAGCGAGTTGACTTGCTATGAATTGCCATTTTATGGAATTTTGACCAATAAATGTTAGTTCAAACTCACTTAGGATGAGAAACCATTTTGCTTCTTGTCCTGATAAGTAAGGTCTACTCATAAAGTATTGCAATGGATCAAATTTTGCTATGATAAATGTTTTCTGACTAAGCATATAGTGGCACAATTTCTATGTAGAAAACACAACAGCCAAACAAATATTTTCTAGAGGTTAATAATGATTTTCATAGCTTACCAAAGTTCTACTTATGTAATAAATGGCTTGTTATTTCTTATCCTCATCATGCTACACTAGCATTTCTCCTAACGCAAGTTCTGATGTAGAAATGACTATAAAAGGATATTCTAGTTGACGAGGAACAAGCACTGGTGGTGTAAACAAGTAAATTTTAATATCTTCAAAAGCTTGAAATTCATCATCCCATTTAAATAGGGTATCTTTCTTAAGTAACTTAATAAAGGGTTGACATTTATCTACTAATTTATCAATGAAATGATGAATGGATTGGAGCTTACCTTGTAGACTTCTAAGCTCTGTTAAAGTTTTTGGTGGTGGTATATTGATAATAGCATTGATTTTAAGAGAATATACCTTTGTGCATGACATAGATATAATAAATCCCAACAATTTACCAGATTTTACTCCAAAAACACATTTGTTAGACTTTAAATAGAATTTGTACTCACGAAGTTTATTAGAGACTCATTGTAAATTAGGAATGTGATCTTCCTCCTTTATAGATCAAGATATAATGCTATCCATATAATAATGTAAAATATCATACATCATGTCATTGAATACATATGTCATAGCTTGTTGATAAGTTGCTCCAACATTCTTTAAACCAAAGGGCATAACTTTCCAACAGAAATTTTTCCATGGTGTAATGAAGGCAGTTTTAGGTTGATATTCTAGTGCTATAAAATTTTGGTTGTATTTTGAGAATCCATACATAAGGTATAACATCCCACCTCCTATCATGAAGTTGATAATTTGATCCATATTAGGAAAAGGAAAATCATGTTTAGGACATGTAACATTGATGTCCCTAAAATTAGTACATACTCTAATTTTATCAGCCTCTTTTTTGGATACTAGAACAACATTAGATATCCAATAAGAATAGTCAATAGCTTGAATCAAATCAACATCTAAATTTTTTTGTAATTCCTCTTTAAAAAACAAAGCTACTTTAGGACGTATTTTTATAAGTTTTTGTTTTACTAGTTTTGCATCAGGATGAACTACCAAATGGTGCATGATGACATATAGATCTAAGCCAGACACATATGTATTTGTCCATGCAAATATGTCAAGATATTCTACAAGAAGTGTTGTATATTTACTTTGTTCTTCTTTTCCCAAGGCAGCTTCGATTTTAACCATGTGAGGATTAGTTTTTGTTTTGATATTAATTTTCAATATATCTTCTACCACAATGCTCAAATCCCTTTTGAAGTTAGGAGGGGCAGGTGAAACACCCATTTCCTAGAGTTCTTCTAAGTATAGTTTAGCTAATTCATCTTGTGTGTATTGTTTAAACATGTTCCATGCATGGGATATACCCATCAAAGAAAAACTATTTCACATAATTTCTTCATGAGGGATGTCACAAAAGATATCTTCTTCTACACATTCATCTGGAGCAGAAATTATTTTTGTATGGACCACCAAAAGCATATTGCAAGAAAAAAATGAGTTTTCTTTCACTTCTTAATATCCATTAAATGCTTTTGAGTTTCAAAATATTCATCATATGTGATTAGGTGATCATATTCATCAAAGAGCAAAGGTTACAATTTTATGGGGATATAGCCTATACTACATTGGTAGGCCATTCCTCAACCTCAAAAGGTTCTCGTATGCCATTTTCAAAATGACCTAAACCTTTACCTTTACACTCATATCACACATTATTTGTTTAGATTTTATATATCTATTGGAGAAATAACATTGAGCAAAACTATTTTCATCAAAAGTAAATCTCATTTTCTTAATGTTAATTTTATCAAGGGAACATCCTATAGAAATAAAGGTACAACTTCCAACATGATATATGTTTCCCTACTTCTGAGGTAAACTTGTTGTATGTGGGGATGGCGGTAATTGAGACAAGACAATGGAGTCTTGTACAACAAAATTAGCATGTTCAGTTGGTGCTAATATGGTGGATAAATCTGGTAAAGCCTCATTTGTAAGAGGGTATGATGTAGAAGGATCCTTATCATTAGAAGGTATAGGTATGTCAGAAGGAGATGATGATTCAGGTATTGGTATAGAGAACTTAGGGGAATTAGGTGCTAATGATGATAAGGCTAGAAAAAATTAAACATTAATGGGTTTCGCCATTGCACACATTTTAAAATGTCTAGGGTCTCCATGAATGGTGACTAATTAGTTTTTAAATTCAAACTTTATACATTGATGTAGAGTAGATGGGATTCCCTCATTGCATTTATCCAAGGAAGTCCTAGAATTGGTCCAAATTCATCTTCTGAGCTATTAAAATGAAGGGAACTAATGTCTATCTCAGATCCTGAATCACTTTCTATGTATTTTGAGGATGAAGATTGTAGTTCTCTTCCTTAAAATTTCTCAATTGTAACAATGGATTGAGTAGGCACAAATACAGTTTGTGAGAGTTATGATGGTAAATAATTACTAATCATTCCCACATAATGTGTTGGATGAGGCACACTCTTATAATCTAGTTTATTCATAGCTTCCTTACCACGATTGGGTAATGGGTTTTGGAAGATGTCTAGATTTTGATTAACATTTTGTGCTTGTTGATTTTGTGCATTTGCTAAAGGATTGACATTTGGTGGAGGAATTTTCACTTCCATCTTTCCATTATCAATAAAATATTACCCCAAGTACTTTTCTACAAGTTTTGGTTGGATATCCATCAACTTGATGGAAATCACAATGTTGGTCTAGTCTATACCAAGGTTGGGAGGTGTTTGGTTGCCATATCTTTAGCAATTTTATCAAACCTCTTTCTACCAATTGTGGTAAGACCATTATCAAAGGTTGATTTAGCTTTGTGAAATTTTTTTGTGGAGGTTTTTGAGGTGCTTTTAACACAAAATTCTTTGTTGTTTCTATGGTATTAACATTTTGGGGAGGTCTATTATTTGTGACTCCATCTCCTACCAAATGGTTGTTCTTATATTGATTTTTAGATGTTTTTTCCTCATCCTTCCTTTTAAGTTGTCCTCTTCTAATAAGGGCTTCTTCTACCCTTCTTGCTAAATCGATAGCTTGATCAAAAGATGTTATGGTGGCAGTGACCAACTCATAGGACAATTGTTCTTGTAGGTTTCCTATAAATATTTCTAGTATTTCTCTTAGAGGTAGAGCAAAATGTAATTTGCCTAAGAGTCTTCTCCATAGAGCTAAATCCTTAATTGTATAAATCCTTAATTGTGACATGCCTTTCTATGTAAGTGCCAAACTGATGCATAAATAACTCTGCAGTCTCTTCAAAGTTTCTTAAGGAATACATTGGCAGTTGATACTACCATTCCAAGGCCATACCTCCTAAGATTTTTGGAAATATTTGTAACATGTCATCATATGAAATGTCATGGAAAGATATCATAAACATATGAATATGTTCAATCGGATCTTCGATCCCCTTATAAATTGATAGAACCAGCATGGGGAAGCATTTAGGATATGGTCTAGTGGTAACCATAGGATCCAATGGTTGGTTGCACATTTCCTTATAACTGTATATAGGGTGATAAGGGTCTATTTGATCTAATCATGAAGCTAATTGTTTGACTATAGGTTCAAAATGATGTGGTTTCACATTGTGCCTATTTTCTACTACTATTTTTGCATAGGGAGGGTAATATGTAGGTTGTACTATTGCATAAGGCATTGGGATGGTAATACAATTATGTATAATATTTGAAGTAGGTGGATTAAGGAGATTATAAGAAACTATATTTTGTTGAGAGGTTGGTTGAGAAGAAGTAGGGATTTGCATATTTTTATTTTTTTGAGATGTAGAAGCTTGAGAAAATTGATTGTTAAAATATTGAGAAAGAAAATTGTTGTTGATGGAGTAAGAAGGCTATTTTTGGGTGGAAGTAGTTGTAGTGGCCATAAAAACTAGTTTGTATTGTGGTACCACAATTGTTTGAATTTGGGTGGTACCTAAGGAATGATCATTATGAGTGGCATGTTGTAATGGAGGGAGATTATCACTCACATGTCTCTAGTTATGGGTGAAGTTTAAAAGCTTATTCTAAAGCTACTTCCATTGAAAAATCACGTCTCTTGAGTTGATCTTCTATTTCAAAGGCATTAGTGAGGGTGGACCGATTATGAGCTAGAAATTCATAGAAGTGTTGCACATATTCAAAATGAATGTCCCCTTGAGGTCCTACTTTAGGGTCAAAAGGGTCAACTATTTTGTCTTCTTCATTTTGTTCTATTTGTGCTACTTGTTCCTCTTGTATTTCTTCTATCTCTATTTTGGTATTAGGGTTTTCATTATCCGAATCCCCTTCGAAGTCGGTTACCACCTGTTTACCATTCCTTAAGGTTTTAGGCATCTTTTTTTCTTTTTTTGATGCTACTCCTAAGTTTTTTTTTAGATTAAATTAAAAAGGCTTGTTTACTAAGTATTTACAAAATTTTAAATAACAGAACTAGGTGATTTACTCTTCTTGAAAGAGCTTATAGATGTCGTTGATAGGCTCTAAATATTCTGGGCTCATAAAATATTCTTCTTCAAACACAAAGTCCTTTTTCAAAAGGTGAATGAAGTGAACAAGAGTAAGATTCTTAGTCCCAGAAGTAGGGGGTTGGAATTGAAGCTCGTGGTAAAAGTCTCTAAAGAGGACTGCTCTAGGTGCTTTGTGATAGCATATTTTTTGTTCAAAGGTTATCTCCTTATCTTCTAGGTTTGCTAGGAATTTGTGAACAGTTACTAATTCTTCAAAATAGCTTTCCCAAGGGTAGACTGTGGAATGGATGCTAGCCCTCTTGTTTGCTAACCAACGTTCACAACTCCTTTTAATTTTGAAATAAGGGGAGTAATAATATGTGCCTAAAGCTTTTTTATGTCAATCCTTTTAATTTATTTTAATTCTTCAGCCCTTCTCTTAACGAGATCAAATTTTTGCCACAAGTCTTCCCAACATTCCCTATTGTTCCTAAAGAGGATGTCGACTTCTTTTTCTATAAGTTCCCTCCTAAGGTCTATGAGTGTGGAATCTCTAACACTATTGTCCACCATTTAAAAATTTTCTAGATTTTTTTGTTGCTTTTTTTAGAAGAAAATGAAGCAAAAGTGAAAAAGATAAAAAGAAAACTTAAAACAAAACAAAAAATTCTATTCTAACTAAAATCTTATTTTTGAACCATTTTGCAAGTTGCAGGCCAAGTTGTCTTGTTTTTAATTAGGATTTCACTTGGATGCCCGCATACAAATGCTTGGTGATGAATTCCAAACCGTGATGAAAACTTGGTCCTACTAGTCCTCACCCATATTCACTATGGGTAGTGATACACACTCCAAAGAGGAATGCGTGCTATTTTCCATGGCTAATATGATTCTTGCAGCTGGTTAAATTTTAAAATCTTGATTAAATTTTCAATTTTTTTTCGTATAGGTGAAAGGATAATCCCTTTCTAAAGGTTTGTAAGCCTTCACTGTATATCCCGTTATGTCCAGACCAGTTGAAGATGCAAAAAAATATATTGTATATGGTTATTTTTAGAACAATGATGTAATGAAAAAAAAAATGTGAAGCATATTGAATTAAAAAGAATTATCTTTTTATGTTCTTCTAATCTAAGCAAACAAATTTTAATGACTTTTTTAGTTTTTTTTCAAAAACAAAGAAAAAGCAATAATTTCAAAGTAATGGTGTGTTCATGTCGGGTTCACCAAAGAATGTAGATCCAAAATTTTTGCACCCCTTTCCTTCAGGATAATGGCTTCACACCTGAAAGGGGGAGGGCAAATGATGTGCCTACACCTTGGACGAGAAGCATTTGAGTTGTGCTCTCCTTGGTGTTTGTCGATAATTTAGGTGGGTTTCAAAAGGAAATATGTTATGGTGGTTTCCACACCTAGGTAGGATATTTTTTTGATGGATTCTTTGATTTACACACACCTAGGGTTTAGCCAAATGTAGCTATACCTAACTATATGCACTTCAAATTTCCATGAAAGCAACAATATACAAATTAACTAGAAAGCTTGTAAATTTAACTATGATGCAATGATTTCTTATAGGTATTGAAAGTAAAATATATATTCTATTATATTATGTATATTTGTATATACATTTTTTCTTTAGTGTTTTCCAATGAATGAGATTGATACAACACAATGCAACTAAGTCTATTTTTTTTGTGTTTTCTTTCTTTACCTTTATGAAAATGCTTCTAAAATAGAATAGTACACAATTAAAATATAGAAAACTGAGAGGAATCCATAATCAGACCCTTACTTGATATAGATGTTTGCTATGATATGAATTCAGATATATCATAGTGAATTTGGATCTATCAAAGCGAATTAGGAAGCATAGGGCAAATTCAGATCTTCAAAACCAAATTTGAAAACATAGAGCAATTATTCAAATTTGTTTAGATCCTACAATTTCACAATAGAACACTAAAATTTGTGATTAGTGGTGAGGGATATGCTTAAGCCAATGCAATTATGATTCCTTAGTGACATGACAGTTATATCCCCTTGGTTCCTTTAGTAACTCGTAAGAAAAATAGCTTATTTCTAGATCTAATGTAAAATATATGTATTTGATAAGTAAATTGTAAAGCAATATAAAATGTAGTAAGGGATAGGTATTATAATTATTAAAATGCAAAATATAAATCACTGTAATAAACCCGAGGTCAAGATTTTACCCCCAACATGTGTTTATGTGAATTTGGATGCTCCTAGCGAATACGAAATATTTAGAATCTATTCAAACCTATGAAGGTTAGATTTAGAAATTTTTAGAGCAATTTTAGAAGTTATTCAATGAATTTGGATGCTCCTGATTTCATTTAAAACCTAAAAACTAATGAATACATACTAAGAATCAAAATACATGGATCAATAATACTCATTATCATCTAAGATAGTCTTTGGAATGATGATGGGATGGCGAGATCTCTTCAGAAAACCTACAACAAATACATGAAAAACTCTTCTCCACCTGAATTTCCTAAAAAATCACCATTACCTTTTTTTGAAACTCACTTACAACTTTTAAGAACCATAGCCAATAAAGAAATAATCAAGTAGGACAAATATAGATTACGATTGTTAGGGGAAATTTAGAAATTTCCCAATCTGGGTAAATTCATATGGTTTTGAATTTGCAAAAAATATGGGTTTACCCATATTAGATGCAAAATCCAAACAATCCACCAATTTTAGGTGCACATTTGATTTGCATAAATTTGAACGGTTCTAAATTCATTGGAATCACCCGAATTTGTGATAAAAGGGGAGAAGAATACAAATAGGCTTTAACAGGCATGAAAATTGAGGCAAATGGCTAAGGGGAGGAGTTACATTGTTGAGGAGGGAAAATATTTTGCTAGGTAGTCTAGGAATTTTAAAGTGTGTCAAAATTCCACAACTATAATAGGAAAGAAAACACTACACACAAAAAATTCACTTGACATAAATGAAGACATGATTCCAATTGTTGGAAAAGAGGATGTGAAATGCTAGGGATAAGTACTATTGGGGGCCAAGTGTGAGCTTTTGTGCCTCCCATGCATTATGACCCATCATGGTTGTGGTCCAACCCATAGTCTCACCAAGTGGGTGCATCTAGTGCCCTATGCTTCATGAGGGGGGTGCTAGTATTGGGAAGTTTGAGGAAGAATGGGACATGGCTCCCGTTAGACAAACTCTAGGTTTGTTTACCGAAGGCTAACTTCTTGATTTTGAATGTTATATTTGGTGCTCATCTATTCCAGTGCTATACTAGCCTATCCTAACTAAATTCTTCTTTTAGAAAAATATAAAACGAAGGAAAGAACAAAACAATGCAAAAAAAAATCATAGAATATAAAGCAGTAAAAATTAAAGTCTACCTAGCCTATCTATAGATGGGAATGCACCAAAGACCTAATAAGACTCTCTCATGCCTCGATGATTTGAGTGAATACATGTGCAATGGTCAACATTGCACAAGGAACATAGGTTAACCCAAGACCATGAAATAAAATAGAATACCCACACTAGAACTAGGATAGGGATTTCATGAATAGTCAAAGTTTCTCATTAGGAAAAATTCTAGGTTACATACATGTGGAGGAAAGAGGTTCAAAAACTCCTTGTCCAGCCATACAAGGCTTAAGCTAGACTAAGACACAAGAAAGAATGAAATAAGATAACCCCTTAGGAGAATGGGTGGATTTTCAATAATTTACATTGAGAATAGAGATATTTATAAGTGGGAAAAATCCCTCCAAAAATCCATGCAATATTTCAAAATTTGAATTCAAAATTTTCTTGATTTGGTCAATATTAATAATGAATGCTTTGGAAGCTCTAGAGATCTACATTTGGATACTGGTGAAAAAATATCCTTGTGTATCGCTCCAAATTTTTTGCATCCTTACCTTCAGGCTATAGGATCCGCGCCCGAAAGGGGGATGTGAAAAGGATGGGACAATACCTCGGACTGAGAGGCCCTTTGAAGGTCCCGCCTCTTGGGGGAGGGGTATAAGGGTGAATTTTCGATGGATGGTGGGTTCACCAGGAAACTTTTGAATGGCAGTTTCCATGCCTAGGTTGACAGTGAGTTTGATGTGTTCATTTTGTACTTTAATCATTCAACTCCTAGGTTTGGCCAAGATGAATCTAAACTATTCTATATGCCAATGCTGATTTAAATGAATACAAAAAACATGAATGAATGCTAATAACAGAGAATATGCTAGCTAGAATGTATCATACCTGATTTCGGATGTCTGATGAAGATTCTGAGTTTTGTAACAGTCCAGATCGCCTCAATTCATACGTAATCGTCTGATATTTCACAGGATCGTCCCAAATCACAGAAGGTCATCTGAGATCAGACAGAATCATCTAAAATCTGATGAATTCGTCAGACGAATTTGTCAAAAACCTGCAATCACAAAAATAGATACAAAATACCCAAGATGCAACTACAGAAGCAAAGGGAAATGATAGAAATAACTATAAATTTGTCTGAATGACAGATCCAAATAGTAATTAAAGAGGAAAAGCGTCAACTTCATAATTTATTTTGATTTTATCATGCATTTATATTAGATGAGGTGAACTCCAAGATGCATAAGTATAATAATTTAAGAGAATGCAGAAGTACAATAGAAAATTGCAGAAAAGCTAAGGAAATGCAAACTCTAGGCTTTGATTGCCCCCAATCTGGACTACAGTCAGGATCGCCTCCAATCGTACGAGATCATCTGTGCTCCTCGACAAAATCATCCGTAATCATCCGAGATCATCCACGACGATCCGAGCTAGCTTCGACTGAAAAATAGTAGAGTTCCTACAAGAAAATGCAAAATACAGAATACAGACAGTAGTGCGAGGGAATAAGGAACTAAATCTACAGGGAAATCCGTCAGCTAAGGGGTTCAGTGGGGTTCGGGGGATAAACTAGAAAAATCCTAGTTTATATAGGATTAGGAAGAGGTTAGGAGGTTGGGGATCATCCCAATCTGGGAGATCTCCAACAGGGAAATCTCCAACTACGCAGACGCGTTTCTGCCCAAGTTGGAGAGGCTATTGAAACAAAAGCTAATTATGAAAATTTGGTTTTGGGACAAAATCGTCTGGACGTTCTGTTCCAGATGAATTCATCAGATCGGGGATGATTTCGTCTAATCTGCGACGATATCGTCCAACGGTCAAAACAAATCCTAAAAATGGCGCGAAAAATGGGGAAAGCGGGTAACAGGCGGTTTAACGGGTAGTTTGGGGTTAAAATTCAAATTTTTTTATTTGTTATCTTTTACTAAGGTTTTAACCATGCCAATTTTAGGGTGCTACATTTTGCCCCCTCTTTAGCGAATTTTTTGAAGAAAATGCGTTAAAGACGAGTTTTTCCCGTTTTACGAGAAAGCAAAAATATACTCAATTTTTTAGACGACGATTCTTGGTCGAATCGTACGAATGCTGACTATGGTGCCCCCTCCGTGTTTTTACCCAAATCGAACGTTTGAGGTAAAAACACGAAAAAGCAAAAATTAAAATGTTGTTGGTTTTTGAATAAAATTAAGAAAAATAGGGTAAAACCCTAATTCATTTTTACTGTTCATTTTTACTGTTCTAGAGCTCTACAGAGAAAAAAATGGTGGAGACAGCGCACAGAGCGACAGAGGTCCGGTGCGGGCTACGGGTAAGGATCTAATCCTAGTAGATTAGGTTTTAATTAACTTTGTGCAATTTGTGGATTTAGAATTTGATTGTTTGGGGCATCGCGGCCATTTTTAGGCCGTCGACGTCGTCGGGACAAAATCGTCCCGATTTCGTCGAAATCGTCCCTAGATCGTCGATTTCGTCTGAGGGCAAAATCGATGAATTAGGGGCGATCTCGTCCAACAAGGGGCGATCCCCAAGTTGTGAAATCGGAGATGATTTCATCCTCACAAAGGATGATTTTGCCCAATTTGGGACGATATCATCCAATGGTGGACGATATCATCTTTAACTTGCTTTTAAAATGTGTTTAATTTGATTTTAATGATTGATTTATTAATGAATTTTGTTGTTTTATTGTTTGTTTTGCAGAAAGGGTTACTAAAGAGCCGGGAATGGAAATACGGTGGACTAAGAGATGACATAGCCACGCTCGACCAGGCAGAGCATGACCGACTAGCACAGGTCGGTCTACAGCATGTGGCAGAGATGCCACAAGTACCGACTGACATGGGGCTACTGACAGCCCTAGCAGAGAGGTGGTATCCGGGGTCGTCCTGCTTTCGGTTACCGATAGGGGAGATGGCTCCCACTCTAGAGGACGTATGGAGGATCATGAGGATCCCCATACAGGGACGGCTGATGATGCCTACGGCCAATCAGGGCCAGGCGATGATGAGACTGACAAGAGATCCGAGCTTCACCCTGGAGAAGGGCGGGGTGAACATCGAGTCTCTACGATAGATGCCTGGGGCATCTAGGCTGACTTGAGTTTTGGCAGGAGTGGTCGGTGGCTTACTGTTGTGCCACCAGAGTGGGTGCAGACTACCGTGGGTGCTCTCAGACATAGTCTACGACATGAGAGACCATGGGTACAGATTTGCATGGGGCAGCTTTGTACTATGCCGCTTGTATAGGATCCTGCATGGGGTCGTATACAAGGGAGGTCGATGTCTGGTCTTGACATCGCTACTACAGGTTTGGTGCTGGGAGCACATTGCGGTGTGGAGGCCGGTAGGGCTCCCATTGATAGGGGTTGACCGAGAGAGGCCCCAAGTTTTCTATTGGTGGCTACAGAGGGGGTCACAGTGGCGGATAGATCTATCGATGTCACGGAGGTTGCTAGATGACCTCATCCCAGACTAGATCACCTGGAGGCCATGGCGAGAGCACCCCGGGTGGGCAGAGGATGGGCAAGAGCTGGCTCGCATCAGGTGAGTCTATTGGTTGAGGATGGAGCGGGGAGAGGTAGAGCTCCACCGCTACGATCGGGTACTATGGTAGTTCGGTCTACAATAGGGGATCCCTTCTCTCAGGGATTATGAGTACTCCCAGACTATTCGGGATAGTACTACACTGAGCGGGGCTCCAGATATGCAGTGATTCTAGAGTCAAGACGTGGATGATGCCCCCATCCAACCAGTGGATGGTGATGACGTTAGGGTTGTAGACGACTACGATGCCTGGTACGCAGGCATCCGCCCTCCTCGGATGACGAGGGTGCAGGGTCCAGTGCATGCCATGGTGCACCAGATGGGGAGGTGATGACAGGCTACTATTGAGGTAGCGTGGGGTCATGAGGGAGAGAGCAATGATGGTCCCCATAGGAGAGATACCAACGGATGGGTCAGGCTCCACAGAGGCCACGGGAGACAGGGCGGAGGGAGGAGAGACTCCCTTCATAGCAGGGGGAGAGACCACCATCGCTTGATAAGGGCAAGGGTGTCGACGTAGGGGAGAGCAGTGAGATGATGGCTCTCCAGGCTGAGGCTGCCCACCTTCGAGCGTAGGTGCAGTCACTGCAGGACGAGGCTACTCAACTCAGGGCTCAGGTACGAACACTACAGGATGAGACTACACGGCTCAGGGCACGGAGTGGAGGGGCGAGCAGGGATGAGCTAGTGTGGTCTATGATGTAGACCACATTCTACCAGGGGGTATACTTCCAACTGGTTCTAGAGGGCCAGAGGGTACAGCTACCAGCCAACATTGTGAAACCAATCAAGATGGGATCGATGAGGACATCCTCACGATCGATGACGAGGACCCGAGATACAGCCCGGACCTCTATGGGACCACCTCCTCCACGTCAGGGTGGGGGAGGAGATGAGGCTAAGAGCTCGAGGGCTTCTCGAGGCTAGCTACTATAGACTGCACAGAGATTGTATAGATTTTTGAGAGGATTGAGTATGCCAGGGTATAGATTGTGGCATACCAATCCAGTTTTGATATGATGTACATAATTTGATATATATATATATATGGTCTTGTTTCTGATGATATGACTTGTGTATATGTTTTTATGATTCTTTAATTTGTGATTGAATATTCATGTAATTATGTTGTTTGGAAATATTATAATTTGATGTCATGCTGTAAAATTTTAAATGAAATAATCTGATGTAAACAATTGGTTGTTGTGGTGTGATTTGATAAAAAATAAAAAGAGACTTCTAACAATAATTTCAAAGGACATTGTCACTGTTATAGACCATTTCATGGAGTCGCCGCTCACTCGGTCGTCAAGCTAATCCCAGTATAGAAATATTGTTAAAAGTAAAAGAGTGCTTAAGAGACTGTCTTAAGACTTTGTGTTGTGATGATAGAAATGATGATGGTGTGATGATTTGTTTTCAGATTTTCATAAAAAATATTATGCATGAGATACTAAAAGAAATATGATTTTGCTAGGCATAAATTCCTAAGTGTGATAAAATTTTGAACAATTCCTTAGAAATTATACCATGGTTGCAAGATTGAATTTTGACATAATGACATGAAATAGAATAAGTGTTTGTTCATTTTAAAGCATAATTGTGTAACATAATGATGCAAGTCATATGTTTTTATGCATTTGTTTTAAAATAAATGGAAAATAAAATTAGAACAATGGTTTGCGCTAGGCATAGAATTGATAGGTATAGACTTATACCATCATCGCGAAATCCAAAGAAGAAAATAGATTTTTAGTTTTATTGCAAGATGAATTTTTGACTTTTGATAAACAGAAAAATAATAATATGAAAATGTTGTTTGAAATCATTTTTGAGATTTGGTGAGAAAATGTATATAATTGCTTTTATACAAAACAAAAATTCTGAAATAAAAGGATAAAACTATTCCGAAAAGAATTACAGAAATAGTTTAAATTATTTCAAAGACAAATGTAGATTTATAAGGGATCCTCATGTGCAAATGTGAGTTCATTACCGATCTTGATTTATCATAATGATACAAAATCTCTCAAATACAAATGTGTGTGCGATTGTATTGTTCATTCACCAATTTTGAGCAAGATAATTTGATACAAGTAATTTGACTTAACCAAATGAATGTTCGTTGACCATGATTTATATGCATGTAACCGTACCAGACTACTATGTAAGTTAGGTTATCAAGAGCTAGCTAATCCATAAGCTGACATAGGTCTATACAAAAGAAGGTCGCTAATGTGACAGACATATCACCACGCTAGGAATTACCCAAGGCCAAGCGGGTTGGGCACAAACCACCTGTTATGGGGCTTACCTCACAGTTTTCGAATAATTGAGAATTCCAGGGATTCAAGCTCATTCACCCTTCTTTTCTTTTCAAGGGGTAGGGAAAGGATTTTATTGCATTTTGCTTTTGCGTTTCTCTTTTGCTTCTCTTTTTTTCTTTTTTTTTTTTGTATTTTTGCTTGATACTGAGATAATGCTGGAATATTGTTGTGATGGTACAAAATAACATTTTTTTCTTTTTCTCTTTTTCTTGAACTTTTCTTTTCTTCCTATGCTAGGGATACTTGCTCGGATTAGCTGTAGAGCAAGGGATTTTTATTCTGGGTAGGGGTGAGCTTGTCCTTTTGTCAATTCTCAAAGATCCTAGACCATGTGCATGATAGGATAGCAGGGGAAACTTTTCGCTCAAGAAACCATTTCTACTATGTAGCATCATATCGAATTTGCAATGAAATCATTTTAATGTGAAAAGATATACTTGGTTCAAGTAAATAACAAGATCAGTTCTCTATGCTCAAAACTTTATTTAATGCCAATGTGGACTTTGATATAAGAGAGATTAATAATCATACCAAATAAAATCAAGATATTTATTCATGTGAATGTGAAAGTGCGGGATTCCAAATAAATGCTAATTTGTCCAAAATAACTGAAAATATAACTGCAACACTTCAAGAATTGACAGGTATGAAAATAAAAGATGTTTTTGAAGATTTTGATGATTTTGATGTTTTTGATTTTAAGTTATGAATTGAAAGAAATACAAGGTGATTGTTTTTGAAAGGTTTTATATAAGTGACTAAAAGGAAATAATATGCAAAACAAATATATACAATGATGAAATGACCAAATTTTATGCATAGTAGCATTTGAGATGCATAATGTTCATAGGTTCTTTAAGTTCTTTACCATCTAAGGTAGATAATTTGTATGCTCCCGATCCAAATTTAGCAGTGATGACATATGGTCCAAGCCAGTTGGGCTCAAATTTACCTTTAAGGTTTTTAGTGGCATTAGTATTTTTTTGGTTTTCTTTTAAGACAAGGTCACCGATCTCAAAGGATCGGTGATGAACTTTCTTGAGATATGCTCTCTTAAGCTTGTTTTGGTAGGCACGAAGATGCTCCAAAGCATTGATGCACTTTTCATCTAGAAGTTCTAGCTGACTAAGTCTGCCAGCACGATATTCATCCCCTACTTCAGTATCTTGAAGTAGTAGAGCTAAAGAAGGAACTTCTAATTCAAAGGGAAAAATGGCTTCAGCACCATAAACCAAAACAAAAGGTGAAGTTCCAGTGGGGGTTCGAACACTAGTTCGATAGGCCCACAAAGCAGGATATAATTGAATGTGCCAATCTCGACCGGATTTATTGACCAATTTTTGGAGAATTTTGATTAAGGTTTTATTAGATGCTTCTGCTTGGCCATTACCCTGAGGATAATAAGGAGTGGACCAACGATGTTGAATTTTATATTTTTGACATAATTTCTTGACATCTTTATTTTTGAAACAAGTTCCATTATCTGAAATGAGATTGGCAAGAATTCCAAACCTACAAATAATTTGGTTAAAAATAAATTTGGAAACTTGGGTTCCAGTGCAAGAAGCTAATGGCATAGCTTCAACCCACTTCATGAAATACTCAGTGGCGGTTATGATGAATTTGTGTCCATCGGATGACACAGGGTTGATTTTTCCAATGATGTCTAAGCCCCATTTTGAAAAGGGCCAAGGAGATGAAATAGCCTACAGTTCTTGTGCAGGCGCATGGACAAGGTCAGCGTGTTTCTGGCACTTGTCGCAATGTCACACATAATTATGTGCATCATTTTCCATGGTAGGCCAAAAATATCCTATCCTAAGGAGTTTCTTAGCAATGGCGCTACCACTAAAATGTCCCCCACAAGATCCATTGTGGGCTTCATTCAAAGCTGATCTAGATTCTTCTAGATTCAAACATCATAATAAGATGCCTTCAAAAGATCTTCTATACAAGGTATTACCAATAATCATGAAGCGACTTGCTTGTCTACGTAATAACCTACGCTGGTTGCTAGTACAACCATCAGGGAAGGTTCCATGTTGCAAAAAATTAAATATATCAGTGTACCATGGTTCAGGAGTTGTTTCATTGATGAGAAACACATCCAAAGGTTCTAAGCATGATTTGCTTGAAGCGGGTTCCTGGAGTCGATGAATAATGATGGTAGCATATTCATCGTCTAACTCCAAGGGTAAAAGAGATGCAATTGCAGCCATAGCGTCAGCCGCACGATTGCTAGTTCGAGGAATAGCTTCCAAAGTAACTTGATCAAACAAGGATAATAATTGCAAAACATATGTTTTATATGGGCATAATTTATCATCTCTGGTCTGATAAACATCATTGATTTGATTTATGACAAGTTGAGAGTCACCGAAAACCAATAAATTTTTAATTTTCAGTGCCAAGGCAGCTCGTAAGCCAAGGATAAGAGCTTCATATTCAGCAGTGTTATTGGTGCAAGCAAATGTTAATTTAAAGGACAGAGGTATAAGATGTTTTTGTGGAGATATTAAAATAATACCCGCACCAGCCCCACTCATGCATCGGGCTCCATCAAAGTATAGGGACCATTGCTCTGAATGGTCTGCCTCTAGTTTAAGGCATTCATCAGGAAACTCAATGATGAGGGGATGGGTAGATGCTAAGGGTGCAACAACTAATTGATCTGCTATGATTTGACCCTTAACAGACTTCTGTCCTATGAACGTGAGTTCAAATTTGCTTAGCGCAAGAACCCACTTGGCTATGCGACCAGATAAATACGGTCGACTCATGAGATATCGCAAAGGGTCGAATTTGGCAATGACATACATTTTTTGACTGAGCATATAATGTCGTAGTTTCTATGTAGAAAATACGACTGCTAGACATAGCTTCTCTAATATGGTATAACGAGTTTCATAACTGATTAAGGTTCTACTGATGTAATAATTAGCACGTTCTTTCTTCTCATCGTCAAGCTGAGCTAACATAGCTCCTAAGGCAGAATCAAAAGCAAAAATGTACAAGATAAATGGATGATCAGATTTAGGTGGGGAAAGCACTGGTGGTTTAAGGAGATATTGCTTAAGGAGTTCAAATGCTTCCTGGCATTCTTCGTCCCAATGAAAAGAGACATCTTTCTTAAGAAGCTTAAGAAAGGGTCCAGTTTTGTCTGCCAACTTATCGATGAAGCGGTGAATAGCTTGAAGCTTACCTTGTAAACTTCGTAATTCCGATATATTGGTGGGTGCGGGCATATCTGTGATAGCCGCGATCTTGAGAGGGTCAATTTCAATGCCACGTAAAGAGACTATAACCCCTAATAATTTACCGGACTTGACTCCGAATATGCATTTGGCTGGATTTAGTCGGATAAGATATTCCCTTAACCGATCAAATACTTTTCTCAAGTCATTTAAATGATCATCTTCTTTGATGGAACGAGCTATAATATCATCTACATAATCATGTAGAATATCATGCATCATATCATGAAAGATATAAGTCATAGCTCATTGATAGGTTGCACCTGCATTCTTTAAACCAAATGGCATCACTTTCCAACAAAAGGTTCCCCAAGGGGTAATAAATGTTGTCTTAGCCTGATCTTCAGGAGCTATCCTGATCTGATTATAACCAGAAAATCCATCCATTAAGGATATCATTCCGCTTCCAGCAGTAAAGTCAATGATTTGATCCATGTTGGGAAGAGGAAAATCGTCTTTAGGGCATGCAACATTAATATCTCTGAAGTCTGTACAAACCCTAACTTTAGTGGCTTCTTTCTTAGTTACTGGAACTACATTTGAGATCCATTCAGCATAATCAATGGCTTGTATAAAAATGACTTTCAACAGTTTTTCTAGTTCTCCTTTGACTAGTAAGGCCACTTTAGGATGCATTTTTCTAAGTTTTTGTTTAACAAGTTTAGCATCTGGATGGACTACTAGATGATGCATAACTACAGAAGGGTCCAAACCTGGCATGTCTTCATATGTCCAAGCAAAGACATCTTCATAGTCTTTAAGAAATGAAATGTATTTATCTTGTTTTTCTTGACTTAATTCTGATCCAATATTGATTATGTGAGGGTTATGTTCGGTTCCAATGTTAATTTTTATGATGTTTTCAACTTCCATATGTAAATCTCTCTCAAAATTAGGTGGGGTGGGTGAAACACCCAATTCTTGTAATTCTTCCAAGGTTAGCTTGGATAATTCATCTTGAGGAGTCGTAGCTTCAAGCTGGGCTATACTTGGTATAGAGCCATCGAAATAAAATCCATTATATAACAATTCCTCAATGGAGACATCATGAAAGATATCTCCCTCCAACTCATCGTCGGATTCGACAATCATCTCAGGGTAGGCGATGGATAGCATATTGCAGGTAAAGGAATTATTCTTTGCACGCAAAGAATCTTGTTTATCCAGATAATCTTGGTAACATACAAGATGGTCATCATCCTCAAATGGGAAGGGCTGACCTTTACTAGAAAATAGGCCCACACCACAGCGGGAAGGCCATGGTTCTACCTCAAAAGGTTCTTTCATACCATTTTGGAAAGGTCCCAAACCTTTCCCTTTATATCCCAATTTAAGCATTATGGGCTTGGCTTTAATATACTCATTAGCAAAATAGCATCTAGCATATCCATAACAATGTGTCTTGATGTTTCTGGGTATTCTTCCCCAATCATATCCCTTATAAATAAAAGCACAACTCCCGACTTGGTAGATACTTCCCATAGGCTGTGGGAGGCCCAAGGTACGAGGAGAGGGTGGGAGATTATTTAAAAGAAGGGAAGTTTGCATGGCAGTGTTGGTTTCTTCTGATATAAGAATTTTAGATAAATCGGGTAAGAGCTCATCAGTAAGAGCATAAGAGGTAGAAGGAACATTTCCTACATCGTCGGATGTGGAAAGGATGTCGGTAGTGGATGTAGATGTTATAGGGATATCGATGGATGAGTCTATAGGTATGGAAGATATAGGAGTAAAACAGGAAGCATTGGTTGTAATTTTAGGATCTTTTCGAGGTCCTAATGTGGTTTGTTCAGAAGATGGTTGAGCTATATGTATAGGTGTAGTTGAAAGAGTAGATGATGTTATGGGTGTGTGTTTCACACGTTTGGGCGGATGATGAGAATTAGGATGTGTGGATGACAGGGCAGGGAAAAATTGAACTCCAACAGGTTCTGCCAAAGCACACATATCAAAGGGTCTAGGATCACCATGAATGGTAACCAACTGATTTTTAAATTCGAATTTAACACACTGATGTAAAGTGGATGGAACCGCTCGCATCGCGTTGATCCAAGGGTGACCCAAAAGTATATTGTACGATGCAGGGCAATGTACAATAAACACGGTCGTATCTAGGGTTCTAGGACCAACTTGCAAGGGTATAGTAATGACTCCACATGTTTCTTGTGTCTCGTCATTGAAGGATTTTATAATCATATCAGTTCTTTTCATTTTGTCACTTCTAAACCCAAATCGTTGGTAGAAGTCAAAAGTGCATATGTTTAAAGATGAACCATTATCAATCAAGACTCGTTTAACGGCTACATCTCCAATTAGGGCAGTAATATATAAGGGGTTATCCTTATGTAAACTATGTTGTGGGATATCTCTATCCCGGAAGTCAATACAATCGACTTCACGAGTTATGATAGTATTGGACATGGCTTCAGGTTGAATATTTTGTGGTACCATCATTTGGCTTAATGTGAGCATTAATTCATCCCTATGGGTAGGAGAAGATCTTAACAGGTCCAAAAGGGAAATTCTAGCTGTAGTATTGGATAATTGTTCATTAATATTATAAGGAGGCTTAGGTTGAACATTAGGCGCATAATTCCCTTTATTGGGATTTTTCAAAACAAATGGAGCTGATCCATCGTTATGAGTTTGATCCTGTTGAGAGTTTTGAGCCTGTTGTCTGGTAACGGCTCCGATGGTTCCTACAATATTATTTTGAGGATGATGAATGGGTCTCGGTCTAGCATTTATGGCTTGTTCATTAGAAAGTATTTGGTGAGAAGATGGTCTAGTAGTGACTCTTCTAGGAAATGGTTCTTCTGGAACCATAGAACTTGTGATAGGTTGAATAGGATCTGATTCATCTTCAAAACTATTCGATTGATGTGAGGTGATTTCCATGTCACTTTCAGTCTCATATTCGGTGTCACTAAGATCAAGCATCCGAATATTATGTAGAGGTCTGGTCGTAACTATGGATAAAGTTGTGTCAAAGACTTGCGGATCATGAACAGGTAATTGTCCACTAATAGTCCCTACATATCGGGTGGGAGGGGGAACATTATGATGCTCAATTTGATTAGCCACCTCTTTACCATGCTTTGGTAAAGGATGTTGAAATATGTCCAATGATTGATTGGCATTCTGATTCTGATTTTGGGGAATGTTCTTTTGAGCATTATTAGCAGGATTTTGTTTAGGTTGGAAGGCTTGCACCTCCATCTCATTATTATCAATCAGGTCTTGTATTTTATGTTTTAATATTTTACAAGAGTTGGTAGCATGTCCGGGTCCTCTATGGAAATCACAATGTAAATCAGCTCTGTATCCGGGTATAGTTGGATCAGGTTCCCGGATATTTGGTAATTGGATCAATCCTCGTGCTAGTAATTGCGGGAGAATGGTTGATAAAGGTTGATTTAACCTAGTAAATTCTCGGGGTGGTTTATCAGGAGGTTTCAATATAAACTTCTCTGTTGTTTTCGCAGTATTAACATTGGCAATGTTTTTGCTATCAGTGACTCCGTCACCCACAACTTGTTTATTTTTATATTGATTTCTGGATGTTTTCTCATCATCTTTCTTTTTGAGCTGACCTCTTCTAATGAGAGCATCTTCCACCCTTCGAGCTAAATCTATAGCTTGATCGAAGGTGGTTAAGGTAGCAATTGATAATTCATAGGATAGTTGTTCTTGTAAATTATTGATAAAAATATCCAACATTTCTCGATAAGGTAACACAAAGTGTAATTTTCCTATCAACTGCCTCCATCGAGCTAAGAAGTCAGCAAAACACTCATCTTTGTCTTGTTTTAGGTTGTACAAATATTTAATGGTTACATGCCTTTCGATATAGGCACTAAATTGATGCACAAAAGACTCAATGGTCTCTTCAAAATTTCTCAAAGAATGAGTGGGCAATTGATAATACCACTCCAATGCCATCCCCCCTAAAATTTTTGGGAACATTTTTAGTAATAACAAGTCATCATGTGATATGTCATGACATGCTATCCTAAACATACGAAGATGCTCTATGGGATCTTCGGTTCCTTTATATATAGGTAGGACAGGCATAGGAAAGTGTTTGGGATATGGTTGTGCTACAACTATAGGATCTAGAGGTTGACTACACATCTCTCGATAATTGTACGAGGGATGGTAGGGATCTATTTGGTCCATGCGAGAGACTAACTATTTCACCATGGCTTCCAGATTACCAGTTTGTCCACCATATTGGTTTGGTGGTACATGAGTATGGGATTTGTGAGCGTAGGAAGGCGGGACATAAGGATTAGATGCTATATTGTTGTTATGCAAATGATTGGTAGGAAGAGTATTATGAAGAAGATTTGTTGTAGCATTATGTTGTATCCCAGATTGTTGGAAATTGGTATTTGGTTTTGTTTTAGGCTTTTGTTGATTTGAGGTATATTGATCAATAGCTTGGCAAAATAGAGCAGTGAATGAAGGTTTCTTTTGTGTGGGAATAACCCTTGGCTTGGTAACAGGCACTCTAGGTGGTTGGGTAACCTGTTGTTGTTGCATGTTCTGGATTATAGTAGCCATGTCCAAATTGGACGGTCCAACTTGATCACTCTCTTGATCAACGAAGGACAAAGGGTTAGTGCGTGTGTGATATATATCTTCTAGGGTTGCTTGAGTGTCACTAATTTGATCTTTGTCCATATGAACTGCTCTATTAAGAGTGCCAATATTAGTATTGAGGAATTTCCAAAAATGTTCCATGTTCTCAAAAGTAACAACTCCTTCTGGAGATATTTTAGGAGATGAGGATCCTTCCTCTCTATCATTTTATTTTTGTTCATTTGCATCCACAAATTCTTCTTCTTGTTGGTTTAAGGTTCCTTCTTCCTGAATTGGGTCTTCAAGAAGGGCATCTGGTTTATTTATGGTTTTTCCTAACCAATCTTCTTCTACTTCAATTTGTTTTCCATTCCTGAGTCTAGTCATTATGTCTAAATTTAGATTTTAGCAAATATATATTAATATATTTGCAACAGATTTTGGGAGGTATATATTTTAATTATATACCTACTATAATGCTTAAAAGAAAATGTTTTGATTTTTTTTGTTAGGATTTTGTTTTGTTTTTATTTATTTATTTTTGTTTTATGCTTATAAAGACAATAAACAACACACTAAATGCAAAAAAAGAATAGCTTAGTTTTCTATAAATAGTTTATGAATGTCATTGATAGGATCAAGTTCATCAGGAGTCATAAAATGCTCCTCTTCAAATTGGAAATGGTTTTTCAAGAACTTGATAAAGTGTGCTATAGTGATATTATCTGTTTTAGATTCTGTCTTGTAAAAATAAATCTCATGGCAATACTCTCGATATAACACAACTCTGGGAACTCTATTCCATATTTGTCTATCCGTAAGAACGACCTCTTGGTCCTCTATACGAGACAAAAATTTATGTACTATAACTGCATTATCGAGGTATTCCTCAAAGGTATACAATTCAGAAGACACAAGGGCTCTTTTATCTGCTAACCACCTATGGCAAGCTCTCTGAAGTTCATGATACAAAATCACTTGATCGGGATCCAGGATTCTATCTAGGACAAACCTCTTGATTTGCCTAAGTTCGGTTGCTCTAGATGAAATGAGATTCAATCTCCTATCAAGTTCATCCCACAAAGGTTGAACCCTATTTGTTTGAGGTACTCTAAGCACAGAAGTAATCTCTATAGCTGCTAATTGATTTTCAACATTAATGGTGACAACTCGTCTTTTATTATAGTCTACCATCTAAATATGATATGCAATTTTTGATTCTAAATGCATTTATGTTTTGATTTTTTTCTTATTTTTATTTTCAAAAGGTTTTTGTTTCACGTCGGGTTCACCAAAATGTATCGCTCCAAATTTTTCGCATCCTTACCTTCAGGCTATAGGATCCACGCCCGGAAGGGGGATGTGAAAAGGATGGGACAATACCTCGGACTGAGAGGCCCTTTGAAGGTCCCGCCTCTCGGGGGAGGGGTATAAGGGTGAATTTTCGATGGATGGTGGGTTCACCAGGAAACTTTTGAATGGCAGTTTCCACGCCTAGGTTGACAGTGAGTTTGATGTGTTCATTTTGTACTTTAATCATTCAACTCCTAGGTTTGGCCAAGATGAATCTAAACTATTCTATATGCCAATGCTGATTTAAATGAATACAAAAAATAGGAATGAATGCTAATCACAGAGAATATGCTAGCTAGAATGTATCATACCTGATTTCGGATGTCTGATGAAGATTCTGAGTTTTGTAACAATCCAGATCACCTCAATTCGTACGTAATCATCTGATATTTCACAGGATCATCCCAAATCATAGAAGGTCATCTGAGATCAGACAGAATCATCTAAAATCTGATGAATTCGTCAGAAACCTGCAATCACAGAAATAGATACAAAATACCCAAGATGCAACTACAGAAGCGAAGGGAAATGACAGAAATAACTATAAATTTGTCTAAATGACAGATCCAAATAGTAATTAAAGAGGAAAAGCATCAACTTCATAATTTATTTTGATTTTATCATGCATTTATATTAGATGAGGTGAACTCCAAGATGCATAAGTATAATAATTTAAGAGAATGCAAAAGTACAATAGAAAATTGCAAAAAAGCTAAGGAAATGCAAACTCTAGGTTTTGATTGCCCCCAATCTGGACTACAGTCAGGATCACCTCCAATCGTACGAGATCATCTGCGCTCCTCGACAAGATCATCCGAAATCGTCCGAGATCGTCCACGACGATCCGAGCTAGCTTCGACTAAAAAATAGTAGAGTTCCTACAAGAAAATGCAAAATACAGAATACAGACAGTAGTGTGAGGGAATAAGGAACTAAATCTGTAGGGAAATCCGTCAGCTAAGGGGTTTAGGGGGTTCAGGGGGATAAACTAGAAAAATCCTAGTTTATATAGGATTAGGAAGAGGTTAGGAGGTTGGGGATCATCCCAATCTGGGAGATCTCCAACAGGGAAATCTCCAACTACGTAGACGCGTTTCTGCCCAAGTTGGAGAGGCTATTGAAACAGAAGCTAATTATGAAAATTTGGTTTTGGGATGAAATCGTCTGGACGTTCTGTTCCAGATGAATTCGTCAGATCGGGGATGATTTCGTCTAATCTGCGACGATATCGTCCAACGGTCAAAACAAATCCTAAAAATGGCATGGAAAACGGGGAAAGCGGGTAACAGGCGGTTTAACGGGCAGTTTGGGGTTAAAATTCAAATTTTTTTATTTGTTATCTTTTACTAAGGTTTTAACCATGCCAATTTTAGGGTGCTACACCTTGATTATATCTTCAATATCATTCATCATTAATGCCTTGGGCCATGTGTTGACCTTTGGGCTATCCTCGTTATCACTTTAATACTTTAGCTGCTTCCTGGAGAATTGCATCCAATTATGGGGTGCCAAGACAAGGACTATATCATCATCCCTTACCTCATTTATAGTTGCATTGGGTTGGTTTTGTAGTTTTGATGATCAATGCTTGTCCCATCCACACTCTTGGAAAGTTTCCTTTGTGAAGATGTCCTTCAATGAACCCTAAGGAGGTGATGGTTGCCATATTTTGAGTTGTTCTACTTTTGGGGACTCCTATTCCACCATGTATCATGAGGTGGCCCCTTAGGAAACATCACGCCTAAATGTTTAGGGGGATATTACATCCATGAATATATCATGCTGCTCTTCTCTTCCCTAACCTTCAGGTATCAAGTTCTCCCTAAGGATATGGAGAGACTTGTCTTGTTGTTTCTTCACTAAACCCCTTGAACCCTCCTTCCTCTTAGCTAATGGAAGGGCCTTAGTCCTTACTATTAATGAGTGGTATCAATTTGGAATGATACTTGGGACTAAGGGACCTCCTTGGTAAGTTTAAGGGACTGGTTTTAGGGTCCTAGTTCTCTAGAGGAGAAAAGAGGTATGAATATAATTGAAAGTAAGGCCTCACTATACATGATTAAATTTTTGCCATAATCATAATGGCTTACAGGTTCCAAGTATTATTGGGACTTACCTTAGCCACCACTGGAAAGGATATTAAGTAATTGCTTGTGTTGGCAATTTTGGGTACTTTGGGTACATTGCCTTTGCTCAAGTGTATAAGTTGTCATTGATGTCAAAAGGCATTTTTGTGTTGATATCAAAAAGAGTGTGATGTCAAAAATATCTTGAGAAGCTTCATAATGTTAAAGGGTTTTTATTAAAACCATGGTGACAAGGTTAAAGGTTTTTCTTAAAACCATTTGGACTCATTAAGGGTTTTTATTAAAAACAAGCTTAACTTAATGCAAAGGTTTTTACTTCTTGAAAAACCTTGAAGGTCCATGTTTATTATTAATAATTAAATTAACTCAAACCTTTGACGAAGGTCTAAGTTTAATTTATTATTAATAAAATAATAATAATTATTATTTTAATTATTATTAAAGGGTCTTTTAACCCTTAAGCGATGCAAATAAAGAATTCTTTCGCCGATGTGTTGCCATCATTGGAGGAGCGCCGACGTCAAACATTTAAGGAGAAATGGCTATATAAGTGGGGATGTTTTTCTAAAGTAAAGGTACCTTCAATCGATGCAATTTCGTAGCTCTGTATCCTCCGTATAAGCAATGTTTTTCGTTGTATTTTGTTGTCCATCCATATAGAATTTCTCAAGCTTTTCTTGCGCTTGACATCCGACAGATTGCATTTCTCTAACATTTGATAAGACTATGAACTGTGTTTTCGGGGAGTTACGTTTTTGGACAGCGCTCATGATGATTGTGGTGGTTTGAGGAAAACGTTTACGTTTTCATATCCTTGGTGATTGAAGGAAGACAACACATAGGATTACATTATATTTTTCATTGGGCACTTGTGCTCCAATGGTGGTGGTGTGTTGAGTGAAGAAGCGTTGGGCAGAGGTGCCAAGATTGATCCATGTTGTGGGCAATTTTGTCTTGGTCATGATGCACGAGGATAGTAGCAATGAAAGCACTTTAGCATTTGTGGTGGTGTTATTCATTTTCTCCAAATGTTGGAGAACTAAGGTTGGCCAAGGTATATCTTTTATTATTTTCTTGGAGTATTTTGAGTTGACTTGGCAAATATAATTGATGGAGGTATAAGGTTAAGTTGTCATATTTTGCTTTGACATTATTTTATTGATGTTTAATGCTTATGTGGAGTAATAATGTGTAAAGATGTTTTACTTTGTTTGTATATTATACTTGTGGTTATTGGTGTTTAAAGAAGTGGAGCTAAAAGGTGTAATAAAGGAAGTTTATATTATTGCTCATTTCTTTTTATTCTAACCCTAACTTGGTTGGAAGTTTGAGAGTTGTGTGTGGTGACAGCTTGAAGGTTCAATTATCTTCTACTCCAATAAGGTATGGACACATTCTTCTTATGAGTATGATTGGTGTATGTTTTCTGAAATAAGGTTGGAGTGAAAAGGTATTCTACTAGGTATCCTTTGGCTAGGTGTAAATCCTATTTTTTGGTTTGTTGAAGACTACTTATGCATTGTTATCCTTAAGGAGAGTTTTTGGTGAATGCATAATTTTTGGTTTGAGATAGTGGAAGCTTTGTGCACTAGGGTTTATATTTGTGAGTCTAGATACTTGCATTGAGTTGGTAGAACCCTTGGTTGGTTGTTTTGAGTTTGATGGTTGAGTTGCTTCCATAGAGGTTGTTTGATCAAGTTATTGCTTTACTTGATTCATGATATTGGGCTTACTCCATTGAGTTGATTTGAGCAAGTTATTCTTTGCATTTGGTGATATTGTGTTGGTGGGTGTTTTGTTCAAATATATTTGGAGGAAAAAGGATTTCTACTTGTTTCCTTTTCTTGTGATAATTGGTTGAATGCTTCAAGGTTGATGTTGAGTTGAATGGTGTTGTTTGATTAAGCCTTGTTGATAAGCATTGTTGTTGAAGCCCTATTCGGTTGTGAAAGAGTATTTGGTTGTGAAAGATTGATTTGTTGAGAAAAGTTATTTGGTTGTGGAAAGAACATGAGTGTCATTGTTATATGAGATCTTGCATGGTTGGAAATTGTTGGGTTGTGTTTCATGTTCTTGATAAATGCAAACTTCATTCTATCCTATCCATTTCAGTTATTGAGTTGAGTTTTCAGATTTGAGATTGAGATTGAGCTGAGTTGATTTGAGTTGAGTTTTGATATTGGGATTTGAGTATAGAACATATTGAGTCTCTAACAATTCTATTTATTCTTCTATGAATTTGACAAATCACATTGGGTCTCTAACAATTCACTTTGTGATTTCCTACTAAGAAAGTTTTTCTTTGTGAGCTTGTTGAGTTTTTGGACAGGTTTCGGTGGGGACTTGTGAGCAATTTTTGGACAGGTTCCAGTGGGGACTTGTGAGTAGTTTTTGGACAGGTTCCAGTGGGGACTTGTAAGCAATTTTTGGACAGGTTCTGGTGGGGACTTGTGAGCAGTTTTTGGACAGGTTTCGGTGGGGACTTGTGAGCAGATTTGGACAGGTCCTAGCAGAGGACTTGTGAGCTGAGTTTGATAGTTCTATCAAAAAAATTGAGGACAGAGGTGCATTTGGTTGTATGAGAAGAACCTAAGGATAGATTTGGCAAGTCTTTGAGAAGGCTTGTATGTAGAGGATTGATTTGTTCAAGATTTGGATAGATATGATAGATAGATGAAGACTTGTACTAGATCGACTGACTATGTTTGGTACAGGTTGCTGAGCTACTGTGGACGTGATCATAGAAGGCAGAGGTCTCTTAGGCTAAGCGTTGAGGATAGGAGGTCTTCTATGGAAAGGAGTTCCACGTGCTGGCAAGAGGTAGAGGTAGTTGATCTTTTGAGGGATCATTTCCAGAGCAGAGGGGAAGGTATCTCCTTTGAGTAGAGGCTCATAAATTCTGATAGAGGGTAAGGTATCTCCTTTGAGCAGAGGCTCATAAATTAAGATTGGGGGAAGGTATCTCCTTTGGGCCGAGGCTCATAAACATTGTAATTGGGAAGGATTCCCAAAGAACTTTGAGATAACTTTTAGAGAAAATTTTTGTGGATGTAGCCCAACCATTCTGGGTGAACCACGTTAAAATTGGTGTCACTTTGTGGATGATATTGTGCATTGCTTTGATATTGCTTTGGGTATATTGCTTTACTATTTTGAAGTATAAAGGAAAAAGTAAAAAGAAGTCTTATACTGTTCACCCCCCCTCTCAGTATAAGCTTGTGTTCTTCAATTGGTATCAGAGCAAGTGTCTTCGAAAAGTTTAACAGCTTGAAGGAAAAGCTAGTAAAGAACACAATGGATTATTCAAGTGGCAATGCAACACCTATTCTTGATGGGTCAGATTTTGGTCTTTGGAGTGCAAGGATGAAGGTTCATCTAATGGCACTTGGTAATGAGGTATGGGAAGTAATTGAAGATGAGTACACTATTCCTGTACATGGTCCATATACTAAAGAAGAAAGGCTCCTACATCACAACAATTCAAAAAGCAATCAAATAAAAGATCTTGAAAGTGAACTTAGAAGTGCTCTTAGTGCTTTGAAAAAGGAAAGAAAGAAGAATGCTAGACTCAAGGATAAGTTAGATGAATTTTGTATGGAGAGAGATGATCTTATAGAAAGTCTTGATTTCTCTATAGCTAAGACACAGGAACTCAAGGATGAGTTAGAGTCTAAGGTTCTTGAGTATAGTGAGTTAGATAAAAAAATGGCTTCTTTGAAAAAAAAACTAAAGAGTACAAGGATAAGCTTTACAGGTTTCAAGATAGCTCCAAAAAGGTTAAGTCACTCATCAAAGGTCAAAGAAAGACAACAGATAAAACAGGCCTTGGTTTTGTTAAGCCACACAAGGAACAAGTTGGAGAGTCTAGTAAGAGACTCCAAAAGAAAGAGAGTTCTGATGAGGAAAGTATTTTAGCTTAGAGTCCTTGAATGATAGATGCATAGAAACAAAAAATAGATTTCAGAATGAGAAGAAGTTTTTAAGACCCAAGAGGTCAAATAAAGGAAAGTTTCAAGGTAGATGTTTTGCTTGTCACAGGTTTGGTCACATGGCTTCACATTGCATGGCTTAAGTGAAGAAGGTAAATGACAGTTTTAGAAGTGCTAGTTACTTTCAAGGGTATTGCTACTCTTGTAAATAGTTTGGGCACAAGGCAGTCTATTGCAAGGTAAATAACAGGAATAGGTTTGGTCAGAACAGGTTTGGTCAAAACAGGTGGATTCAAAGATCAGGTTTACCTCAGAGAAACAACATCATCAAGTGTTTCAAGTGCAACAATGAAGGTCACATAATCAGATAGTGTAGAGCTGAAATTCCATAATACAGGAACAAGAATAGTGGCATGATCAGGTCCAAGGATCAAGATATGGACAAGAACAGGGATGAAAACAAGAACAAGAATAGTGACAAGAACAAGAATATGGACAAAGAGTTCAATAGAAATCCCGGCAAGGAAGTTATAGATGTTTATGATGATCAGTGCCTAATGGGAGTTTTACTCCCACCCTAGAATTAATCACCTCATCAGGAGGTGGGGGAGGGACTAAGCTAAGAGGCTCATTCTTAGTCCCAAGCCCCAAAGGTGGCCCTTTGCCATTATTGACAAATGGGGAGAGATAGGAGTAAGGGGGAGAGCTTCAAAGTGAAGAGGAAAGCTTCAAGTCAAGGGGAGCAAAACTTCAAAGGAAGATTCTCAGTTATGGGCACAGTTTCTCAGTTGTTAGCACAGTTGGTTTCAGTTTTTTCTTTTGAGAAGTGTTTTTAGTAAAGGTTTGCCATCAATGACAAAGGGGGAGATTGTCGGCAATTTTGGGTACTTTGGGTACATTGCCTTTGCTCAAGTGTATAAGTTGTCATTGATGTCAAAAGACATTTTTGTGTTGATATCAAAAAGAGTGTGATGTCAAAAATATCTTGAGAAGCTTCATAATGTTAAAGGGTTTTTATTAAAACCATGGTGACAAGGTTAAAGGTTTTTCTTAAAACCATTTGGACTCATTAAGGGTTTTTATTAAAACCAAGCTTAACTTAATGCAAAGGTTTTTACTTCTTGAAAAACCTTGAAGGTCCATGTTTATTATTAATAATTAAATTAACTCAAACCTTTGACAAAGGTCTAAGTTTAATTTATTATTAATAAAATAATAATTATTATTATTTTAATTATTATTAAAGGGTATTTTAACCCTTAAGCAACGCAGATAAAGAATTCTTTCGCCGATGTGTTGCCATCGTTGGAGGAGCGCCGACGTCAAAAATTTAAGGAGAAAGGGCTATATAAGTGGGGATGTTTTTCTAAAGTAAAGGTACCTTCGATCGATGCAATTTCGTAGCTCTGTGTCCTTCGTATAAGCGATGTTTTTCGTTGTATTTCGTTGTCCATCCATATAGAATTGTTCAAGCTTTTCTTGCACTTGACGTCCAAGGAGTTACATAAGACTGCGAACTGTGTTTTTAAGGAGTTACATTTTTGGACAGCGCTCATGATGATTGTGGTGGTTTGAGGAAAACGTTTACATTTTCAGATCCTTGGCGATTGAAGGAAGACAACACATAGGATTACATTATATTTTTCATTGGGCACTTGTGCTCCAATGGTGGTGGCGTGTTGAGTGAAGAAGCATTGGGCAGAGGTGCCAAGTTTGACCCATGTTGTGGGCAATTTCGTCTTGGTTGTGATGCATGAGGATAGCAGCAATGAAAGCACTTTAGCATTTGTGGTGGTGTTATTCATTTTCTCCAAAGGTTGGAGAACTAAGGTTAGCTAAGGTATATCTTTTATTATTTGCTTGGAGTATTTTGAGTTGACTTGGCAAATATAATTGATGGAGGTATAAGGTTAAGTTGTCATATTTTGCTTTGACATTATTTTATTGATGTTTAATGCTTATGTGGAGTAATAAGATGTAAAGAGGTTTTACTTTGTTTGTATATTATACTTGTGGTTATTGGTGTTTAAATAAGTGGAGCTAAAAGGTGTAATAAAGGAAGTTTATATTATTGCTCATTTCTTTTTATTCTAACCCTAACTTGGTTGGAAGTTTGAGAGTTGTGTGTGGTGACAACTTGAAGGTTCAATTATCTTCTACTCCAATAAGGTATGGACACATTCTTCTTATGAGTATGATTGGTGTATGTTTTCTAAAATAAGGTTGGAGTGAAAAGGTATTCTACTAGGTATCCTTTGGCTAGGTGTAAATCCAATTTTCTGGTTTGTTGAAGACTACTTATGCATTGTTATCCTTAAGGAGAGTTTTTGGTGAATGCATAATTTCTGGTTTGAGATAGTGGAAGCTTTGTGCACTAGGGTTTATATTTGTGAGTCTAGATACTTGCATTGAGTTGGTAGAACCCTTGGTTGGCTGTTTTGAGTTTGATGGTTGAGTTGCTTCCATAGAGGTTGTTTGATCAAGTTATTGCTTTACTTGATTCATGATATTGGGCTTACTCCATTGAGTTGATTTGAGCAAGTTATTATTTGATTTTGGTGATATTGTGTTGGTGGTTGTTTTGTTCAAATATATTTGGAGGGAAAATGATTTCTACTTGTTTCCTTTTCTTGTGATGATTGGTTGAATGCTTCAAGGTTGATGTTGAGTTGAATGGTGTTGTTTGATTAAGCCTTGTTGATAAGCATTGTTGTTGAAGCCCTATTCGGTTGTGAAAGAGTATTTGGTTGTGAAAGATTGATTGGTTGAGAAAATTTATTTGGTTGTGGAAATAACATGAGTATCATTGTTATATGATATCTTGCATGGTTGGTAATTATTGGGTTGTGTTTCATGTTCTTGATAAATGCAAACTTCATTCTATCCTATCCATTTTAGTTATTGAGTTGAGTTTTCAGATTTGAGATTGAGATTGAACTGAGTTGATTTGAGTTGAGTTTTGAGATTGGGATTTGAGTATAGAACATATTGAGTCTCTAATAATTCTCTTTATGCTTATATGAGTTTGACAAATCACATTGGGTCTCTAACAATTCACTTTGTGATTTCCTACTAAGAAAGTTTTTCTTTGTGAGCTTGTTGAGTTTTTGGACAGGTTCCAGTGGGGACTTGTGAGCAGTTTTTGGATAGGTTCCGGTGGGGACTTGTGAGTAGTTTTTGGACAGGTTCCAGTGGGGACTTGTGAGCAGTTTTTGGATAGGTTCGGTGGGGACTTGTGAGCAGTTTTTGGATAGGTTTCGGTGGGGACTTATGAGCAGATTTGGACAGGTCCTAGCAGAGGACTTGTGAGCTAAGTTTGATAGTTATATCAGAGAGCTTGAGGATAGAGGTGCATTTGGTTGTATGAGAAGAACCTGAGGACAAATTTGGCAAGTCTTTGAGAATGCTTGTATGCAAAGGATTGATTTGTTCAAGAGTTGGACAGATCTGACAGACAAAGGAAGACTTGTACTAGACCGACTGACTGTGTTTGGTACAGGTTGTTGAGATGCTATGGACATGATCATAGAATGCAAAGGTCTCTTAGGCTAAGCATTGAGGACAGGAGGTCTTCGATGGAAAGGATTTCCACGTGCTTGCAAGAGGTAGAGGCAGTTGATCTTCTGAGGGATCATTTCCAGAGCAGAGGGGAAGTTATATCCTTTGAGTAGAGGCTCATAAATTTTGATAGAGGGGAAGGTATCTCCTTTGAGCAGAGGCTCATAAATTCATATTGGGGGTAGGTATCTCCTTTGGGCCGAGGCTCATAAACATTGTAATTGGGAAGGATTCCCAAAGAACTTTGAGATAACTTTTAGAGAAAATTTTTATGGATATAGCCCAACCATTCTGGGTGAACCACATTAAAATTGGTGTCACTTTGTGGATGATATTGTGCATTGCTTTGATATTGCTTTGGGTATATTGCTTTACTATTTTAAAGTATAAAGGAAAAAGTAAAAAGAGGTCTTATACTGTTCACCCCCCCTTCTCAGTATAAGCTTGTGTTATTCAGCTTGATGTTATGCTAGTGGTAAGGATGAGGTTCATGGTGAAGGAATATTTAGATTCAAGATTAGTCTATGATAGTTGTTCCTCTTGGGTTGCATTTTAGACAATCTTCTAGCTTTGGCTACTTTGTAAGTAGTAGTGGTGTTAGCCCTCTTCATATCAACTTTAGGTAGGCACTCATGATCAAAATTATTTTTGGGGGTAATATTTTCTCACTGTAGTGAATCTTCACTATATTTTTAGTGACTCATAAGGGAACTCTTGCTAGTAAGAGTTAAGGAACACAAAAAAATATGCCTTTTACATTGGGTATAGAGTTTTATTGGGGACAATATTAAGGCTTCTATAGTAGTAGCATGTGCTAGAATAGGGAATGTGTTGGAGATAACTTTGCTTAAGACTTTATGGAGACTAAGAGTGAGGTGTGCCTTGCTTTATAGGCCACATATCTTGGACAACTCCTAAGACTTATATTCATTCTTTTGATTAGCTGACACTAGATTGTTACATAAATACTCATTCCCTCATGCCTAGGCTTTAGGGATATCATAATATTTCAACTTTCATTCTATTTTGGTATGGTGGTTGTCCTTCAACTAACCAAAAAATGTCCTTACTAATCTTGAGTGTCTATTAGAGATGTCTTGATCCCAACAACTTGGTCCCTTAAGCTCATGTGACTTTAATCCACCTGCTACGTGTTTGAATACACTCTTATTTTACATTCATTTGGTAGGCCTACAATAAGATAATTTTTTTCGTATGTACAAAATCCCATAGGGTTGATGGGTCCTCCTTTGCATTGGATTTTTATCTCATGTCAGTCCAGTCAAGAATTTTATCATATTAGCTTCCCAACATTCCATGTTGCATCGCTTCTTCTTATGGGCCAAGTGCATTCTTTGTTCAAGTTGGGACCTCTTTTCTTCCTCCATCAAGACCTTAGTGGACTTACATTTGTCCTTATTATATCATTTTATGGGGATAGGTCCCCACTTCAATTTTGGTTTTTTGATATTCTATAGATTGCTCAACTTTGACCTCCTTTCAATGCTTGATGGTGACCTCAAGGGAAGTTGTAGTGGTATTATGGTGGGAGGTCAATCACCAAGTTGAGTTCTTCACCCACTTGTTTTGCATCTTCCCTAGATATTCATTGGGTAGATCTTAATACCTGAGCCACCACCTTAGGAAAGGAGGAGGGGGTAGGCATAATATCCACTTGACAAATTGAGAAAATCTCTCTTTTGTATCTTAAGGTAAAAAAAACAACCCTATTTATGACTATGTAGGTTACTCTATCTTTCTCTCCTTTATCTCCTATTGGTCTTCTTTTTATATGCACTCTAGTTGGAGCTCAAGTATTTTCAAGGAAGCTTGATTTCTAACACCAATTCCAATAAGGAGTTTTGATAGTTTCCTTTTTGGTGCTCCTATGATAGCTAACACTTTCATTGTACCAATTGGTTCTCTTCCCTAAAAATATTTGATAATCTTGGTTCTAGTTTCCTCTCTAAGATCCAATTGCATTTAGTCTGGTGTATACTCCTCTAGAACCAGATAATAATCAATCATTGGGTCTTCTTGGGGAGAAATCTCTTTTGGTAGATAGTTGAGGGATTTGACTTTGGATGTGGATGGAAATAGGGGTGGGTTAGACTTAAAGAGGATAGAGGATTTGGAAGAAGCCTACCTATTAGTATGAGGTCACTTTCTATTTTGAGGGTGATCTAATAGGAAACAAGAAAATAATTTATCCCACGGGTTCTAATCACTATGAAAATATTTGTATGTAAATCCCTAAGATAAAAAAATGAGTGCCATACCTAGGGATGGTTTTATATTTTTTGGTATCCTTTGCCAATTTTTGTGGAACTAGGCATTAAAGTCCTCCATCATCTTACTGAAATCTTATCTAAAAATAATTGAGAAATCCAACAACAACATCCTTTCTCCTCTTTGAACCATTCCATAAGTTAGGTAGCTAGTTGTTCCCACTCCTTTATCAACTACATAGGTAGGTATACATACCACTCCCATTGTAACAACCCAAAACTAACCAACCCGAGAGAAAAAAAAATTAGCAAAAAAAATATTGACAAGGTTCTCCAAAATATTTCCATTACAATATTTCTACTCACAAGGCATAACCACATTTAAAAATATCAATGTTGTAGACGTTTCTCAAGTGGACAAGAGAGGCCAAGATCCCATATTATATTTGGGGTTTACATTGTACACCTTTGTGGCTTAAATAATGCTTTCATATGGCCTCCCTATTTCCTTAAACTCTCCACAAATGTAGGAAAACTTGACCATAGCATTGGATTAACCCCATCTCAGTCTTTAAAGAAAAGGAATTCCATATTCCCATAACCCATCATAAGCTAGTGTATGATGGTTTCTTAGGTATAATGCCTTTTTTTGTGGTTAGTTGCACCTCCACAATGAACTACTAGCCCTTTGTGCTTGGTTATTCCATCTATATGATGGGTTAACCAATGTGATCACCACTGAATGTAGTTGATTCACATGGGTTCTAAGAGCCTACCTACCCATCACTAAATCCTTCTTGCGAATGGGTTTCAAACCTCAGTGGTTGGAATAAATATTCAAGCTACACCACTTAAATATTTTCCAAAGACTTTGTATTTGGGTTCATTTCAAAGATCCTTTATCGAAAGTGCCCAGTGCAAGATCCTCAAGTGTTGCTCCTCACAACTACCTCAAATTTTTTTCTATATTTTAGGTTCTTCTAGACTGAGCTAACTAAGAGTTCCCCCATAGAAAGAAACCTAAACTCGTCAAAAGAAAATAGAACCATTCAAATCACTTTCTCTCACATTCTCTCTCTAAGCATTAAGAATTATTTCACTTGCTATCTTATTACCATTTACATGTTTAACATCAAGTATAACATCTACTCTTTCAAAGGATGTACATGAAATTTAAAGTATACATTTCATAATGAGAGAAACATAAATCATACTAAAACTTTAATCAATGAAAGCAAAATAACAACTTCCTTTTAACCATTCTTTTAGAACTCAACCATTCATTTTGCACAAGGAACTAGAATCTTATTTCCAAATTGAATTGTAAACAAATAAATTCAATTTACAAAGTCTATCTCCATATAGAAGTCATTTTCTAATACAAAGCTACTCATTTAAGCCTTTGCCAACAAATTCCTTTCTTTCTTTACAAAATAATCATAAATAGAATGCATCTCAAAGCCATAGAGGAACTCTCCTTGATCAAGCTCTCCTTGATATTTTCTAAGAAATGGATATGATAAGGGATTAGGACAACCCTTTTTGATGACAAATGCATACCTATATGCTCTTTTCAAAATGCATCCCATAAAATTCACACATTCATCTAATTTTCATATCATTAAAAATTAGAAATGCAAGGAAACCCCATATTTTACTTTTGGAGATGGACTCCATGCCCATTCAGAAACATATATGAAATATCCCATACTATTTCATTATTATTGGACTCAGCGTCCAATAACCTTAATATTCAATTTAAAGATCAAACATCATCTACTATTCCCATATATAATTAAAAATAAAAAATTTTCTTTTCTTTTCAAAGCATAATAAGGAAACCCCATAATTTTCCTCAAATAAATTATATCACTATAAGCAAACAATGTATTTCCACATTACATTTCTACTTATATTTTAAGAGAACCCCCATAAGTTTCCCTATAACCATTTGAATTCACATCCAAATAAGTATACTTAATTTCATAAAGCAAGTATAAAAATTATTTTATTTCATTTCAAATAAAACCATCAATATTTTAACTATCCCATTAATATACCAATGACTAAAACAATACAAAGCTCACTTTGATATTATCAAATAAAATATTCCTATATTTCATTACAATTAAACATCCTCCCTAATTACCACTAATTAAGAAAGTGCCTCTGGCATTATTTTTCCATTATAACAAAATAAAAAATTTCCTTTAAATAAAGAAAACAACTATGTACTCGAAATATTCAATGCCTTTTTATTTCTTCAAATAACATTGAACACCCATTTTTTTTTTTTAGTTTTACTATCATAGGAAATATAAGTAGTCCAATTCATTTATTTAGTTACTTCATTTCCTAAAATCCTTATATTAAAAAAGTTTTCATTTAGTTTAACTCAAAGATTACAAGATAATAAAACATCATGATCAATTTGCAAAGTAATAAATTTAATCTAACAAGGTTAAATCCCTTTTTTACTTCTAGCTTTTTAGAAAATTATGGAACTCTTCCCACATGAATGTGTCACACAAATCAAACGCTTCAATATACAAACAAACCATATAAAATATAATCCATAAAATAATTAAAAAGGTTTTTAGTGTAAGAAAAACCCTCTAGTCCAGGGCTCAATCAAACATAAGTAAGGTGTCGATAAGATACATATGGCCCCATCAAAAATCATTAGGGCATGAAAGGTCCCCAAAACATAAAGTTCTTTTAAAAAGAAATCAAATTACGATTGAAACATTAAGAAATTTAAATGAGGCATAAGCCTACACTACGCAAATATAGCTTACCTATACCCAAAATAAACCATTGATGCAACTCTATAACTCATCATCGACCACCATTGAATGAGCAGAGGTGATTGTCACAAAAGGATTGATCGTCGGTTAATATCAGCAATAGGATTTTCCAAAAGGAAAAGAAATCAATTTTTGAAGAAATAATATTATAATGGTTTACATTATAGATTAAAAAACTATTTAGTTGAAATTATTTAATATTTAAATTATTTATAGTTAAATAATTTAAAATTTAATATTTTAATATTTTAAAATAAATATAGTTTAAAATATTTAATAAAAAGTTACAACTCTGTATGTGCCGATGTCTCTTTTTAAAAATGGCCAAAACCTATATAAAGGTTATCCAAGGTTTTTAAAAGACATATATATGAACGAAATGTTATTCGAAAAAAATCGAACGATGTGGCAGAGGTAACAGTTTCGGAGGTGATGTCGAATAGAATATCCTTGTGACATATTAAACATTTGGTTACGAGCGAGCATACATCATCCATCGAAGATAGCACACAATGACCAATGTGAAGCGTAATGAAGAAAGGACATTATCAATTAAAGAGAAGTCTCGATGGTAGAATCAAAATACTACTTTGTGCAGATCACATTCCAACCGCCGGTATAGATAAGTTGGTTAAGTAGCCAACAGGGAACACTACCAGGCAGAGGAGTGAGGGTTCGAAACCCTCTAACTAGATTTTTTAAAGGAATACTAAATAGTGAATGGTATAAGAGTTATTTCGTAGTGTGATGTTTTCATGCGACGCAACAGTGCAGTTGGTTGGAAGAAGACTCTAGGCTTCGACAGGTAACTGGTTGAATCGCAGCGGTAGTAAATGGTGAGTTAATTTTTTAGAGTTATTTTAGAGGATGATGTTTTAATGCACCGTAACAGTGTAGTTGGTTGGAAGAAGACTTTCCGTTGCGGCAGGTCGCTAGATCGAATCACAGCGGCAATAAGTGGTGAGTTAATTTATTTTTAAATCATTGAAATATTAAAAGGAGATATGGTATATTAATCTTATTGGAAGGTATAAGGAGCAGTTCTTTTCTTTTGACATATTAGGAGGTAATAAGTATTGTCTTGGAGCTATAAGGGTGTGCGTGACATTTTTGAGAGAGTTGAAAGAGAATTTTATTCTAAAGGTTTTTGGGGTCATCAGGAGCTATGTATTTGAAATATTAAAAGGTAGTATAATTGAAAGGAATAATAAGGGTTTAGAGGAAGTTGTTTTATAAAGTTTTATAGTCTTGTGTGAGAGGAATAATAAGGTGTTGAAGTAATTTAAAATTATTGTGGATATTTAACCTATCTAAAAAGCATACACCTATCTACTGTATCAATCAGATTCAACATAAAAGCATAAAATTATAACAAGATTGCATAGATTCAATAAAATAGATATTTCTTTTATTAATATTGCAATGAATTTTGATTACAATCATGCCTCTCTTAGGGTCACCCAAATTTTGATACAATTAATACAATGCCAAAGCCCCCAACTGGGTAGGTGCACTACTATTGCTCTCCAAATAGTCACAAACTGCTCTAGGGTGGAGTTGACCCTCTTCTTTGCGTTGAGGAAGGAATTAGATGATTGAAGCTCCTTTAGACTTGATTCCCTGCGGTCAAGAAACAACAGAGAAGTATCAAAAGCATATGAAGTCTCTCATGATGAGGCCATTTAAAAAGAATGTACACAAAGATGGCATAACAGCATGAAATCAAGAAAGTGGTTAAACTGTGTTAAACATAAGCTATTCTCATAAAGATTGTTAGAAATATGTAAATAAGGACTGCAACTATCAATCTAATAGATCAAATGCATGAATTGAAGCATGTTAACATGAAAAGAAACCAATTATATCCTACTTGCTAAAATGAAGTAAATCTAATCAAATATTTAATTCGGTCAGTCAGAGTCTCTAAACTACCAAATAAAGTGCTAAAATGATTAATCTAACCTAGATAAACACTCTGCAAAAAGAATAGTAAGGGGATCTTATTCCTATTGAAAACCATAGCTTTGATGAGTGGTCTACGCTATAAACCACGACCTATAGCCATGACCTGCAACCAAGTAGGTTTGCCCTCTAATTCTAGGGCAGTGGAATTGATCCTCCTTGTCAAATTGATGATCAAGGGTCGCTTCAATGTCCTCTAATAGATTTGGTGGTTTAATTGTTGAATAGGGCCTTCGTTTGACCGAATAAGATTTTCTTGGCTCTCCTAGGCTCCTAGGACCTCCATGGAAAATTGATATTTTGATGGATAGCAAAGTGGCCTTCTCACATGTATGAACTCAGTATGCAATTCGACAGGGCTTCATTGCTCACTTGATCAATTTTCTCTCTATATTCTCCCCATTTGGAGGGGGTATTTATAGGATGCCCTAGGGCTAGGGGTGGCTTCATGGAGAAGCCAAGATCAAGAAGAGGTAGTTAGGACAGTTGGAATGGAAGCCTCTAGAATCTTCCGTCCATTAACCGCCTTCTTCTAGATCAAATGGCCATTCAAACCGATTTGGCTTGGATGAAGGCCAACTGAACTTCAGTTAAGACCATAGGTTATAGTTGTGGTCTATACTGTAAACCATAGGTCTCAGTTGTGGTTTAGACTATAGATTACAGGTCTTACCCATGGTTCAAACTGTAGACTGCAGGTCTCACCCACAGTTCTGACTAACTAGGCCAAGGAGCCCAAATTGAGTGGTTAGAACCACTGCTCTATCGTGGAGTCTATCCAAGATCTTACATATGGTATTGTAGCATGTCCATATGAGTAGTCACCATCGACATGATGCATTTTAGGTGTCTATAATATTTTAATTGGAAGTCAAGGGGTTTTATGTTGGATATTATTTTAAGTTGTAGTTTATGAGGTGTATCAAAGAAATTATTTTTTTATTATGAATGTTATTTTAAAAGGGATCAATAAAGAATAAATTGAGTTGTGATTATTTTGTGTCTAAGGAATACTTTTGAAAAATTCTTGAAGTAATATTTTTGTATCTAACCATTGGATTTAGAAAGAAGAAAATTGTGATTGAGACAGGTATTCCTAAAGGTACTTCTGCATCCAACAAAAGGTATGGGAATATTCTTCCTAGTGAGTTATTGTTGAAAGTTGTGAATGAAAATTTGGAGTGAAAAATATTGTTTGGTTTGCATTATTGAGAGTGTTTTGAATTAATGCTTCAAGGTTTTCTGGAATTAAGAGTTGTTGATAAAACCTTGTTTTATAAGCATTGTTGTTGAAGTTAGTTGTTGAGTGAAGGACTTAAACTAGGGTTTGGGAAGAACATGAGTATCATTTTTATGTGATATTGGTTGATAAAGCATTGTTGGAAATATTTGAGTGAGTATTCATATGCTTGGACTAGGTTTTGTGAGCAAGGATCATTTCATTGAGTTATTTATTGAATAGAGTTGGTTGATCCTAGTCAAGTGAATGTGTGAAATAATTGTTCAAGTTCTGTGAAACAAATTATTCTATATTCTAAATTGATTTGAGAAAGAGGTTGAGTATTGATGAGTGTGAAATATATTGAGTCTCTAACAATTCTCTATATGTTTTTGTGATAAAAGAGTGAGTGAAAGTGTTTGAGTATTGAGGTGAATGTGAAGCATATTGAGTCTCTAACAGTTTTCTATATGTTTATAATAGAGTGATTGAGTATTGAAGTGAATGTGAAATATATTGAGTCTCTAACAATTCTTTTTATGTTTTTGAAAGAGTGATTGAAAGTGATTGAGAATTGTGATAAGTATAGAGCATATTGAGTCTCTAACAATTCTCTTTATATTTCTATGAGATTGGACAAGTTCTAGTGTGGACTTGTTGAGAAAATTTGAGGCAAGTCTTTGAGAAGACTTGTGGACAAATTTGGGTAAGCTTTTATGGAAGCTTACAATATAGATTGAGAGCATATTTGGATAAGTTCTAGTGAGAACTTATTGAGAATATTTGGACAAGTTCTAGTGTGGACTTGTTGAGTAGATTTGAGATAAGTATTTGAGAAGACTTGTGGATATATTTGGATAAGTTTTTGTGGAATCTTATAATACAGTTTGAGAGTAGATTTGGATAAGTTCTTATGAGAACTTATTGAGCATATTGGATGAGTTCTAGAGAGGACCTGAGGACATACTGGTGTGATATTTTGTGGAATCTTAAAAGGTATATTTAAGACAAGTCTTTGAGAAGAATTGAAAGCAAAGTTGATTTGTTGATTTTTTCAAACCTTGAGTTAATGTTTGGGGTAGATCCAGCAGAGTTGATTTGAGATTGATTCAAGCTTTGAGTTAAGGCTTGAGGACAAATATTGAGGATAAATTTGTGCTAGACCTAAGTACTATGTTTAGTATAGATTCGAGGATAGAGTTTGGTGCATATTTGAGGATAGATTTGTGCCAGACCAGAGATAGAGATTGAGGATAAATTTGTGCTACACCAAAGGACTATGTTTAGTACATATTTGAGATAGAGCTTTGGAGGTGGCAGAGTTGAGGATATATATCTCCAGATAGAGTAGGGAAGAAATGTGTCTTCTGTAGATAGAGTTCCATTTGCTAAGGGTAATGGAGGTAGAAGTCTTCTAGAAGATCACTAGCCAGAGCAAGAGGAGAAAGGAGTTCTCCTATGGATAGAGATCCATGAAATTGATTAGGGGATTGGTATATCCTTTGGATAGAGATCCATAAACATTGTAATAGAGAAAGGATTCCCAAGATATTTATTGATAATATACTAGTAAAATATTTTCTCTATGGAGTAGTCCACATTGGGTGAACCACATTAAATTGGTGTCTCTATTGTGTGTGATGATTTATGCATTGCTTTAGTTATTGCTATTGATATTGCCATTGATTATATTGGATAATACTATTTTGAAAAGAAAAGTAAAAAGTGGTCTTATACTGTTCACCACCCCTCTCAGTATAAGCTTGTGTTCTTCATGATGCGGGGTCAAACTTGCACTCTCAGACATGAAGTTGACCAGGTGGCTCACAAAGGTCTTAAAATCTATATTTAGAGGAATAAAAAATCCCCACTTAGAAAATTTTAGGATAGGACACACTATTTATATTTAATTATTCTCAAAGTTCTTATAAGGTTTGACAATAGATAGGCATACCAAAATCAAGAAAGGTATATGTTCCAAAATAGCATGTGATCTAGGCAATATTTAAAAACTGAACTCCACTGTGTTTTCCTTTTAAAACTAAATCAATTACTTTATATAGAAGATAATATTTACATAGTACATTTATTTCTCTGAAGCTATTTTATTGGAGAAAACAAAAGTGCATAATGTTGGTACAACCCCTTCTCTTTTGCTCAATGTAGTCTCCAAAAATCTGATATTCTGGTCCTCCGAATGAATTTGGTTCTTCTTCCTTTTATTTATCTTAATAAGGTTCTTAAAGTAAACATGGATATGGTCCACCCATGAAACAAAATAAACTGTTCAACCACTTGATAAGCAACTCATTCTCTTTTAATAAATGCAAATTTCTTTCATAATATTGCCAATATATTTCTTATTTTTAATGTTTCAAATTTCTAATGTTTATAAAGTATTATTATTATTATTATTATTATTTGGTAGATTAAAAGTGGGTTTTTATCAAGGATCCCAAAACCTGATTACAATGGATCAGATTGCATCAAAGTACATCAGATCAAATCAAGGAAAGGATAGCCAAAAGGAACAAATAAGGAGCACGCAATAGGACCAAAAAGGAAGGTGCCATCCTTTGCACCATAGGAAGACACTTTCCTTTGCGCCAAAGGAAAATGTCTTCCATTGCACCAAAGGAAAAATAGGTAGGAAGGGAAGGCCTGCCAGAAACCAAATTTGAATCAAAAGGTGCCAAACAAGATTTTGAAGCTCACAAAGGGTGGGAGAAAGTGCTAGACTGCCCCAACCACTAAATGACAATTTGAACCTTTCCCAAAGGCAAGAAAAGAAACAAAGCCATAAATTTAAAAATTGAAACAAACCAAGGGTATGAAAACCAAAAACCACATTTGGAAAATAGAGAACTGAAGGAAAACAATCATCCCACATAGGGAAGCCCTAACAGAAACATAGAAGGAATAAAAGCTTGTAAAATGAAACTGTAGTGGTTCAATAGAAAGGAACACCCTAGGCCATAGGGCGCTTTAGCATAAAAGGAAGCCTTCGAGAACACCTACCCAGTAAAGGAAGTAGCAACAATAGAACAACACTTCTTAAGGAAAGGACAGGAAAGTGCCACAGGAATTCAAGATAAAGGGGTCTTGAAGATGCATGACTGTAGGTGTTAAAGCACAAAACAAAAAACAACACCCATGCATCCTAGAAAATCTTCAATAGCATCAGGGCCACAGAAGAGGAAGTCCTGCAAGGAATCAGTGACAAGAAAAATAGAAGCTCCTGCTAGCCATGAAAGGAACTAAAATCTTGTAGGAACCACCACCTCAAACCCAAAGAGCAGATTCATAGTAGAAAGCACATGGAAATACCTCAAAACCTAAAAATATGTTGTGCAAAACTGCTCATGAAGCCAAAATTTCTTAGACCCGCCAAAAGCAGCTTCAAGGAAACAAGGAGGAGAACCTGCAAGGATTCAACAAAAAAAAGACCAGAGGCTACAAAGCCATGAAAGAAACTAAAATCCTACAAGACCCACCACCTTGAATCCAAAGAGTAGAGTCATAGTATCAAGCACGTGGTCCCTCCTCTGACCAAAAGGATGTTGTGCAAAACTGCTCAAGAAGCCATAATTCCTTAGACCCAACCATTCACCACTGAAGATCCTCAATGAGCAGATGTCAATAAGACTTCCAAAAACAACCTAAGAAAACCTAGGAAGAGTCCCAGGAAAAAAATCCTAAACCCAACCTAGAACCCAGACACCAAAGGAAAAGGTAGGATAGTGGAGCAAAGGTGGAACACAGGTTTTCCCATCGTAAGGCAAGGAAAGGGGCAAAAAATGGAACAATGATATTTCTCCCAAAAGGATATCATATGCAATACCTTCCAACCTAAAAGGATGGGAAAAGGAGGTGCCAAGGAAACTGGACAAGGATCAGGGACCTGGGACAGGGTCAAGGAAGGGATGCAGGAAAGTGGAATAGGACTTCCATAGGAAGTCACCTATAGAGCCCCTATCTCTTTGGACCTCCTTTTTTTATAAAGTATTATTATAAATATTAATAAGTCCACCTTATTAATATGCAATACAACATTAGAAATATTAATAATTATAAATATTAATAAGTCCACCTTATTAATATTAATACAACATTAAAAATCTAATGTTCATTAAAAATATAACCTTAAATATTAATAAGTCCACCTTATTAATATAATTTCAACATTAGAAATCATGAAGTGTTGTAATCAACTTATTTCCATTAGTGTAAATTTTAACAAACGAAGAAAACAATTGCAATTACAAGAAAGGTGAACACATACACTAACCAAAATAAGAATTTACCATAAAATATTTCATGGTAACTTCTAAGTTATCAAATTCTGTTCAAAATGACCCCATTGCCCTTCTTATGGAAAATTTCTTACCAATGGTTTAATTTCAACAAGCAGATATGAAATGCAACTATATGTGGTAACCACTTGTTACCTTGGGTATATCTTACCCTATAACTATTGTCACATAATTTCTCTTTTTTCGACATATCATTCTTGGTGGTCGGATTCCTTGTCTATCCATGAGAGCACCTGATTCTACATCTAAGTACAACATTAGTAGTACCATATCCCCATATCATATAATCAAAACAACAAATGCATAAAATCATCCAAATGCATCAAAACTAAGTATTAAATCATCATTTATCAATACATAGTTCATCTCATATAAGAGTCCTACCAAGGTGGGTCATGACACCCATGATTTCCCTTTCAAGAATACCACAAATAGCCTAAGGGCTATATCTTGAATTGTTATGTTGTGCGTGGCATAGTGTATAGCCATATAGTGTAAGTTCTCCAATGTGGTGATTGCACCTTCTCTAGAGAATTATGGTAAGAAATATAGACTCTATGGGTACTAAATCCCAAGAATGAGGTGGGACTAAAATGACCAAGGAGTTTTGATTCTTCCTTGTTGGAATTATTCTAACCATACCTTTTCTTTAATTCTTCATTTTTCTTGGCCAGCTAGTGAATAGTGGTTTCCATTTGAGCCTTAGATTTAAGATTTATCACTAATTTTGGTAGCCAAGGTACTGATGGGTTTGCTCAATAAATATGCTTGTTGATATTTAAAAGTATATGGATCAAGTTCTTCATCAAAACTTTAATCTTGTGCTCTATTGGTAGTTTTTTTATGTTCTCCTTTTTTATAGCAGAGTCACCAAGTGAGAGGTTGTTGGTCATATGAAGGTTACCACTATAACCTTGACCTAGAGATGGTGACTTCTTTTGGGTCTTCTTTGGAAATAGAGTTGCCAGGTGAATTTATTGAGGGCTTTAAAAATTTGATTATTGTGGCCTTCATAAAAATAATGATATGACTTCTAATTTAGGTGATGGACTTTTCTTAGTTCATGTCCCACCAAGAATGCTAGTTTGAATTGTTCCATCAATTGGGTAAATAATTTTTTCTCAATTCATAAACCCACCAGGTATTCTAGTTTGAACTATTAGGGTATTGGTGTGACCCCTTACACCCCCTAGGCACCATGATCCATTGTAGCTATGGTATGATCCATAGTATTGATGAGCGCGTGTGTCTGGTACCCTACCCTTTATGAGGAGGGTGTCAGTCCTAGGAAGTCTGCAAAAGCATGGGATATCACTCTCATTGGATGACCTCCAATGTTTTTTACCCAAGGTTAGCTCATTCCTTTTGGATGTGATATTTGACACTAATATATCCTAGTCCTATAGTAGCTTATCCTAACTAACTCCTTCTTCGAGGAAAATAGAGAAGGAATGAAAGAATGAAACAATACAAAAAGAAAATTACAAAATGTAAGTTGTAAATGTTAAATCGTACCTAGCCTATATAAGTGTGGCAATGCATCTAAGACCTAATAATACCCTCCCATGCCTTAACAGGTTGAGTGAACACATGCACAATGATCGATATTGCATGAGAAACATCGATCCCCCAAGACCATGCAATAAAATATAACACCCACACCAAAACAATGATAGGTATTTAATAAATATTCATAGATTCTCATTAGCATCAACTCTAGGTTACATACATGCAGAGAAAAAAGGTTTGAAAACTCCCCAACTAGCCATGTAAGGCTCAAGCTAGGATGAGACACATGAGAGAATGAAAGAAGAGCACCCCTTAGGAGAATGAGTGGATTTTCAATAATTTACAATGAGAAGAAAAGATATATTAATAAGAAGTGAAGAAAATCCCTCCAAAAATCCATGCAAGTTTTCAAAATTTGAATTCAAAATTTGCTTAGGCTAGTCGACATCAATAATGAATGCTCTAAAAGCTTTGGATATTTGTAGATAGATGTTGGTATTGAAAATATCCTTAATTGCACCTTTCAGATTGATGAGCATAAAAAATGCTCATTTTTTGTATACATTTTATTGATCATTATACGGCTGTATAATAAGGATTGCATACTTTTACGAATGATTATATAAATATTTGATGAAATTATGTGTTATCTAATTCATGTGTTTTCAATGTGTTTTTTTGGAATTGCAGTTGATTTAGTTATATTTGGATCAGTCGAGATCTTTTTATGGACCTGGCACTTTGTTTCTTTTGGGATCAATTCAGAAAAGATAGGTGACTTCCTCTTCCATGAAGGCACCAAACGTAAGTAGGCACCTTCCTCTTCCAGGAAGGCACCAAGTTTAAGTAGGCACCTTCCTCTTCTAGGAAGGCACCAAGGAAAGACAAGCGCCTTCCTCTCCCAAGAAGGCGCCAATAGAAGGCCAGAGCCTTTCTCTTCTAGGAATGCGTAAAATGAAAAGAAGTACCTTCCTCTCATAAGGAAGGTGCCAATGGGAAGGTGCCACTAGAAGGAAAGCACCTTCCTCTCATAAGGAAAGTGCCACTAGAAGGAAAGTTCCTTCCTCTCATAAGGAAGGCATCGATAGGAAGGTGCCAATAGAAGATAAGTGCCTTCCTCTCATAGGAAGGCACCAATAGAAGATAAGTGCCTTCCTCTTCCAGGAAGGCACCCATGGTAGTAAGGCACCTTCCACATAGATAAGGATCCCAATATACTTAGGCACCTTCCTCATAGGGAAGGTGCCCCTGTTCTTAGCCCATTGACCAGATAAGCACAACGTGGACAACAACGACTGGTGTAGTTCTAACTCTACATCATGTAGAGCTAAATTGGGGATCACACCAACGTATGAGAACATCCTACCAATGCCAAGTGAAGCACAAGCCAATCAGTGAACATGCCACCATTAGAACCGAATGCTAGTTTTAGTAGACATCGATCACATTTACCAGACTATCTTAGTTTAGTCTAGAATGAATCGACTGTTATAACTTCTTTGTAACATAAGTTCTACGGGTGTGCTATATAAACACACGTAGACCTCTCTGAAGATATATAGATATAGAAATAGATATATATAGAGAGGAGATAGAATATTTTTATAGTAATTGTAATACTTTGATAATTGTAATACAGTTCTAAGAAGTTCTAAGTGCATGTTCAGCTGGGAGGAAGCTGCTAGAGCCTATCCCACTCCAAGCCAGTATTTCTTCCCCTATTTTTCCTATGTTTTTTTAGATTAGTTTACTACTTTTATCAGATTGTTTATCGCATTGTTATTTCCAGTATTTGTAGTAGGTTTGCTTCCAAAAATGTGTGAACATTTCATTTATGTAGAATTAATCATTTTTACGTAAATCATTGAGGAGTGTATGAATGATTGACAACCATTTGAAACACCCCCCAATAGTAGAACTAGCAGACTCATCTCAAGTGGTATTGTAAGCAATATTATTCAGACCCTTTGCAAGTTTACGAAGCTCCCTAGGTTGATAAATTAAATGCATGGGCATGTGACAAAAGTAGGAAAGAAATTAACCTTGTTTGGCCCACAACATTTTGGCACTATTGATAGGGAAGCGTTTCAACTAGATTATTTACAATACATGGAAACCTTCCATCTGACCTTTTATGAGTTCTTTTAGAAGAAGAGGATCTGACAGTTAGTTTATAAAAACCAATCCATTATAACTTGAGTCAGCCGAGTATTCTAAATTTGAATTAGACTCACCCGACCCACCTCTAGAAATCCATTGGAGTGAGGAGCCACACTTTGTGCAAAGTGCCTCCTCATCCCATCAATGTGGGAAGAACGAATCATCATAAATCCCCTATTTAACAGGACACCCTTAGAGGAAGCCCTATTGTGGAAAGTTGTAGAAGATCGGACGATAACACCAAACAACCTTAGAGCCTTGAATCAAAAAGTATTAAACAACCATAAGGCCATAAATACTGCATTAGAGACCACATTTCCTAAAAAATGGCTGACAACGAAGAAGTCTCATATGGATTTAGTTTCCCGATTGAGGAAGGAGTAGGAGATACCAAAATGAAAAACATATCCCCTGATCACCTTTTGACCTTCATAGGATACCCAACTGAGGACCCTGACCTATTTTTATTTAAGTTTGATGTCTTATGTAGGTCTGTGGACTACAAATCTAATACGCATAAGTTGAAACTCTTTCCTTCCACGTTAGACAATGCATCTCTACGATGGTTCATCGGTCTAGGAGAAAAACACATTGCCACTTGGGATAAAATGAAGAAGCTCTTTTTAGAGCAATACCAAGATTTTGGGAGAGCAAGAGACTCCAGAGAAGAGGTCCTAAGAATGACATAGAAATAAGATGAGTCTCTCAAGGAATAATAGGAGAGATTCAACTTTAATCTTCAACGATATCCTCACATGAGACTATCTGATAAGTCCCTCAAAAACATATTTTTGAGAGGACTTACCAATGAATCACTAGAGGCTCTTAACATGATTTATGGAGGTGATGTCTACCAGCATGCTATGGAAGACATCCGACAACTATGTCTAAACTACTCAAGAAGGAGAGGCAAGACCACTTCTAGAACCATGAAAGTGACTGCTTCAGTCACGAAGATAGAAATAGGTAACATGTTAGAATATTTAAAGAGCAAAATGCTCTCATCTCTAGCATTGCAGATGGATATGCTGTTGTTAGAGAAAAAAAAGCAAGAAAATGAAGTAGCATTGGCTTATTTATATCCAAAATGCAGAGGAAAGCATCCAAAGAATGCATGCCCAAAGAAAAAAGTTAGAGTATGTGTAGTTTGCAGGCTGAACCATAAAATAAAATTGTGCCCACAACTACCCAGTAATCAAGAGGATGCTGAAAGCACGAATGCCTATTTTATAGGCAATTGAAAGAGTTGGCCATAACCCCCTATGGGGAATATGCCAACCAAAATTTCATCATATGGAGGAGTACCATACATGCACCAAGGTCTGCCTCAACCACCTAACATGGGGTGGTGGGGGCCATCACCCTGGTCCAACACACCCCCAACAACATTCTTGAACCAGCAACCATGGATGCCATATCCATATCCTAGGTAGTAGTGGAGAGGCCACACTGCGTGGAATCAGGCTCCATAGAATGTAGCACCAGATCACCCCCAATAGAATTTACTGGAGTTGCTAGTAGTGAGACCTACGTAGCTACCCGCACAACCAACGACAAATCCAAATAACAGGGTGAACCAGATAGCATACAACATGGAGGGTGAGATGTATCCAATGTACCATATTCAGCTTAGGTCTGGTAAACAGCTAGGAGTAGGAACACCTCCACTGGTAGAAGATGAGGAAGAGGTAGGAGAGACACCTCTTGTAGAAGAGGTGATAGAAGAAATTCTTGAGAGAGCAAAGGCTCCATTTCCCAATCAACTGCAAGAATAGAGGAAAGTAACGCAGTCGGAGTTTGATATCTTGTCTAACTTGAAGAACCTCACTGTGACAATTCCATTATTTCAAGCCATCCGATATGTTATGATATATACCAAGGTGATAAGAGAGATGTGTCTAAGGAAGCCAGGACAAAGAGCAACCCAGACTATCAATGTCATGGGTAAACTGGCAGATTTTATGATGATCAAAATGTGCCATCCGAAGTATGCAGACCCAAGAAACCCGATGCTGATTGTAAAAATTGAGGGACATTCCCTGTCCAATACGTTGGTCGATCTCAAAGCAGCCATCAACGTAATACCTCAGGAGACCATGCAGATGCTACAGCTCACGAACCTAAAACCCACTACAACAGTGCTACAACTGGCCGATCAATCGACTGTGGCACCGAAAGGAATGTTGGAAGACGTAATAGTAACAGTCAACGCATGGGAATACCCAACCAAATTTTTAGTCCTGTAATATAAAACTAGGCTGGGTGGTTACCCGCTCATCTTGGGAAGGCCATGGCTGGCAATAGCTGACACCTACATTAGCTGCCAAGATGGGCTGATGACCATCTCCAATGGACAAAACGTTAAAATATTGACTAATTCACCCCCAACTCATTCCGTCGACTCAGTAGGAGAACCCATGTTGATCGAGCATGAAAATATTGAGCTATCCATGATCCAACCAATGATGATGTTACATGAGTTGGTAGAAGAAGACAAATATGGTACTATTATGGAGTTCCTCCATGGGGAGTCCTCCATATTTGCACTTGGATCATCGTTGTCTGGCACCCAAGATCACCACATTCAACAAGTATACGTTAGGATAGGAAAAACATTGAATGTCAGTAGTGGGTTGAATCCTACACAATTTATGAAAGTAGAAGAGCTCCTGGTTAGACACCAATAGGCATTTGCATGGGATTACTTGGATATACAGGGTATCAACCCAAACGTTTGTACCCATCGTATATACCTCAATGATCAAGCAATTCCAAGCAGGCAACCACAGAGAAGAATGAATCTGGAAATGAAAGACATTGTCAAGGAAGAACTGCAAAAACTCTTGACTGTCAGATTCATATATCTGATTTCTGATAGCAAGTGGATATCACCATTAGTGGTAGTCCCTAAAAAGAACAAGCAATGGTGAATCTATGTGGACTAGAGAATTAAATAAAGTGAACAAGAAGGACCACTTCCCACTCTCATTCATTGATCAAGTATTGGATACACTCTCGGGGAAGAAGTATTTCTCATTCCTGGAAAAATTCAGTAGATACAACCAGATCCAGATAGGAGAAGAGGATCAGGATAAGACAACGTTCACCTGCCCATAGGGAAAATTTGCCTATCGGGTATTACCTTTCAGATTGTGCAACGCACTTACCAAATTTCAAATTGTGGTGCTTAGCATATTTTCAAACATGATGGGAGATGTGGTCGAAGTATAAATGGATGACTTCACTGTCTATGGAGAAACCTTTGATGAAGCAATGACAAAATTGGAAAGAGTGCTCGAAAGAATCAAGGAAAATAGTTTGTCCCTGAGCAACGAGAAATGCTTTATGATGATGCAAGAAGGCATCGGACTAGGACACCACCTCTCTGTAGAAGGAATAAAGGTTTATAAAAGAAAAATTGAGGTCATCAAAGACCTACCTAGCCCTAGAACATAGAGAGAGGTGAGGATTTTTCTTGGATCAACCGGGTACTATCGATGATTTATTGTCGAATTTAGAAAAATTGCAAAACCACTGCACACTTTATTATCTAAGGATGTGGAGTTCAATTGGATGAAAGACTACGAGGAAGCATTTCAATTGGTTAAAGAGAAACTGATATTCACACCGGTTCTAAGAGGACCAAATTGGGCCATACCATTCCATATCTACTGTGATGCATTCAACAATGTAATTGGAGTAGTCATCGGACAGAAGGATGGCAAAGAATTTTATGCCATCTACTATATCAGCAAAAACTTGGCAAGAGCCAAGCTCAACTACATAATGACAGAGAAGGATTTCCTTGCAGTTGTGCATGCCATAAACAAATTCTACCATTATATCACTGGGTATAAGGTAATTGTCCACATGGACCACACGACTATCAGATACTTGATGAGCAAGTTTGCCATTGGCAGAAGAATTATCAGGTGGCTCCTATTACTGTAGGAATTCGATGTCACAATAGTCGACAAAATAGGAAAGGACAATGTCGTAGCAGGATTTCTATCCAGATTAATACTGAAAGACCATACAACAATGGAATACTAGTTTTTGTATGAACATTTGTTCATCATTAGTGAGCAAATCCTGTGGTACACAGATATAGCCAATTACTTGGCCACCGGAAGGATCTCACCTGCTCTCTCTTTTTGATAAAAGTAGACGGTCATAGAGAAAAGTGCATCGTTCCTATGGGTTGATGGCCTCCTGTTCAAAAAATGACATGACCATATTATAAGGAGATGCGTAGTAGAGCAGGAGTTCTTAGAAGTACTCAAAGCATGTCATGACGAACCATGTGGAGGACACTTTATAGGGAAATGAACTACCTACAAAATACTACGGGTTGGGTACTTTTGGCCCACTCTATTCAAGGATGCGACTGCATACACCAGCAAGTGTGATGAATGCTAAAGAATGGGTAGACCAACCCATCAAGACAAAATGCCCCTCCAGCCTCAGGTACACCTAGAACCCTTTGATAAGTGGGGCATGGACTTCGTGGGACCAATTAATCCACCTTCAATAAGGAGGAGGTTTATTTTGGTCTATACAGATTATGTCACCAAATGGGGTGAAGTTCAAGTTTTGAGAGATTCAAAAGAAAGAACAGTCGTCGATTTCTTATTTGCTCATATTTTTACATGATTTGGGGTCCCTAGAGAGATAAAAATAGACCAAGGGCCTCAATTTACCTCCAGGTTGATCGAGGATCTGATGGAGCAATATAGAGTTCAGCATAATAAAACTACACCCTACCATCCATAGGAAAATGGGAAAGTGGAAGTGACGAACTGATAAATAGAGAACATCTTGATGAAGACCATGCAACAACATATAAAATATTGGGCTACACGGTTTCCAGAGGTAGTCTGGGCATATAATACCATGTGGAAATCCACCACAGGCTTCACACCTTTCCAACTAGTCTATGGGAAGAGTGCGATGATATCCATTGAGTTTGAAATCAAGACATTGAGGATGTCTTTAGAGTTGAACTTGAGCTTGGATGACGCTCAAGAAGAAAGGATTCGATAGCTCGATTAGCTAGATGAAATTTTAATGGACACTCTATAGAGAACATAAATCATACAAAAGCAAAGAAAGTGGTGGCATGATCACCACATTAAACTGAAGTAGTTCCAAGAAGGAGAATGGGTGTTATTGTACGATTCTTGGTTCTAGGAAAGAAAAGATAAATTAATGCAAAGATGGATGGGACCGTATGAGGTGGTAGAGCTCATCAAGAACAGGGCAATGCATGTTAGAACCATTGATGATAGAAACATCATGTTAACAGTCAATGGCCACCGACTACGCCCCTATAACACATCCAAAACCTTATAGGTGGAATCCAGAATAGACGTGGGGGAGACCCCATATTGTTAGATCCGAACAAAACTCTTAACAGGCAAAATGGTGGGCATGGAGGTGCTCACCAAAATTAGTAAATTTAGTTTTTTTTTTCTTACAGTGTGTTTTGCAGGGATGACGCCCACATGCAAGCTGCAAGCATCCTAACCTAGGGCCTAACAGGTATAGAATGCATCTAACTACCTTTATTTTTCTTTCTTTTCATTTGATTTTTGTAGGTGGAGGACCTGACAGCACGAGGAATAGGTATCTAGGAAACCAGGCCTGATTTGGCTCAGCATTTCAACACTGACACTCGTAGGTAGAAGCTAAGATAGCATGAAGCAAGACTAAGAAGGCTTGATCACCCTTTCCCAGTCAATCACAACATGATTGCCAAGAATAAGGCACCTTCCTTATAAAGAATGCACCTTCCTTATAAAGAAGGCACCCCGCCAAAATAAGGTGCCTTCCTTATAAAGAAGCTGCCCCGCCAGAAGAAGGCATCTTTTATATGAAGAAGGTGCCCCGCCAGAATAAGGTGCCTTCCTTATAGAGAAGGCACACACACACACACACACACACACACAAACACACACACACATATATATATATATATATAGGCACCTTCCGTGGTTGGAAGGCACAATACACAAAAAAAAACAAAAAAACAAAAAAAAATGTCGAGGCGCCTCCCACATCAGGAAGGCACATACAGATCGAGGTGCCTTCCACATCAGGAAGGCGCATGCAAACGGAGGCACCTTCCACATCGGGAAGGCGCATACAGACCAAGGCACCTTCCACATTAGGAAGGTGCATGCAGACTGAGGCGCCTTCCACATCGAGAAGGCACACCCATTCAGATGTACCTTCCGTAGCAAGAAGGCACCATAATTAAGAAGGTGCCTTCCACCATCAGAAGGCACATCCAATCAAGGGGTACCTTCCACCATCGAAAGATGCATCCATTTAGAGAGAACCGACAACATAGGGAAGGCACCATATAAGCGCCTTCCACATCGAGAAGGCACCACATCAGCGCCTTCCACATGGGGAAGGTACCAAAGAGTGCCTTCTGCATATAGCAAACACTTACGTCTCTTAGATGCCTTGATCAGAATGAAATCATCACACGAACAAGCAGAACCAGATGACCATACCCCTCCCCCGTGTCACAAATTAGTGAATCAGCACCCTTCACGATGCCTGAAATACCAAATAAGGTACACGCATGTTAACTCAAATTTTTATATAATTATTTATAAAATATGTAGTACCAAAAAAATACCACCGTTATAAAAATCATATCCCCCCATAGCCAGAACCACGTGCCAATGATATGGTGCCTTCCATAAATGCTAAGGTTAGGCACCTTCCCTATAAGAAGGCACATTCCTAAAGAAGGAAGGACAAAAAAATAAAGAGAAAAAAATTGTAGTAGTAAGGGAAGGCGCTATGGGAGGAAGGTCGAAGAATCACGCAGTGAAGAAGAATGAACCGAGTGACACGGAAGGAATGTGGGGGGCGGTCAAGACATAGTTCAAGGTTGAGGGATGGCTTGAATATAGTACTATGGTCAGTTAGGGCCAGGATATGGAGGTAGCCAAGGAATTTTCTGCCTCCTTGAGGGGCGACATAGCTCAGGTGCGAGGGGTAGAAATTCCAATCACCCTCAAATACATCTCGTAGGTGATTGTATTGCCCCTCATAGGGGAATGCATATACAAAGGTGTACTTCTGAAGCCATACATCGAAGTGCTACTGCTAGGGGAAAATGTGCAGATAGATAAGGAGAGGCTACCCAAAAATAGCCTTCCCATGAATCTATGGAAGATATTCGAGCAGGTTACTCGATTCTTTACATGCACTGAGAAATATACCCATCTGCATGCTAACCATGTGCAGTTTCTCAATCACCTGGTGCATGGAAGGAAGTTGAACGTACCATTCTACCTAGAAAATTCTCTAAAGGATGAAGTGGCTTGGTACCAAAAGGGAGCACCATCTGCCTTAGCCCACCATGGGCTGATATCGGCACTGGTCTGCCATACAGAAGCATAGAGGAAAAACCCCAACACAGAGGGAGATGGCGGCCAAGAAAGGCAATAGGATATTGTTGCAAAAATAGGGCAAGAAGAGGGAAGCCCTACAACAAAAATGGTGAGTATCAGGTAATTGACATTGCCTTATTTCATAGAATAAAGAGGGCATTCACCAGTGCCTAAAGGCACAAAGGAAAGAGGGCATTCCCTAGTGCCTGAGTGTGAGGAGAAAGGAGCGCCGCTTATTAGCAATGAGGCCGAGTTCCGACTGACATAACCAATCTCCAGGAGGAAACACCTGTGATGACTCCTCTTGGCAGAAGAAGAATAGAGCGACCTAAAAGTAAACGTTGTAGCCCAAACCCTTCGAGAATTGACAAATTGGAGCCCATAAGATGCAGGGAATTTTGGGAGCAATGATCAGTTCGACGTAGCCTTGGAGGAAGTGCTGGAATAGCAAACCAATTGCTGGATGGCCCAATAAATTTTGGAGGACTGCCAAAATAAGCATACAAGGGAGATGAAAGAATGATATGGACGGATTGCCCAGCTTGAACAATTGGTATGATAGTTACGGGAGGAAAACCAGCTACTCCAGGACAGGGGAATGGAAAGAAGGGACGCATCGGTCCAAACTGACTGGGTAAAAGAGGTCTCGATGAATTCTCCCACATATATCGAATGAGTATTCTCTTCGATAGAAATTCAATCGAATGCTTGACAGAGCACCCCGAAGATGGGAGAATTCCTTTGTTTTCAGGAGTGAAGGGGAAAGAAGTCCCACAAAACCCCCTATAATCATCCTAAGTGATACAGAGTAGGACGAGGGCCTCCAAAAATAGACAAGACTAGAGGATAAGGAGTAACTACCCAAACCTAATGAAGGAAGAGAAGAACCTGAGGGGTCAACATAGGACAGACAGGGGGACGAAGGAGCACCCCGAGGGACGACAACACAGAGTGAAGAGAATGCTCTAAGGACCATAGAACAGGCCCCTCGGAGTGAGAAGATGTCCGCTAGGGAGAAAGGGAAAACCCCTATTTGAGCCATCACATTTTCTATAGAGGCTAGAGGAAAAGAGCCCAGGATGGCTCGAAAGAAGGTGAAGGTGACCTTTGCCAAGACAGAAGAGGACGAGTGGGATATGTAGCCATTCGTGAAGAGGTGAAAACAAATCGAATGGTTGCTCAAAGATATGACAGCATCCAAGGAGACCAGGAAGGCAACCTCGAGGATGTAGGGGACTCTGGTATCTGTGTCAATACGATAGAGGACAGCTAGTTCTAGGATATTTATGGGTCATCCCGAGGATGACCCTCCATGATAAGGAAGTATTTTGAATGATGGGGGATATATGGCCCTAAATTGGAGGCCACAACCATTACAAGGGAGAATGTAGGGTTTACTCCTGAAGCAACCAGATTATACAAAGCCCTAGTAGTTCATTCTAGGAGGGATAATTCAAATATCCCTCTGGTAGCGATTAGACCTCCAGATGTTGACCTCTAGCAAGATGTAGAAGCTGCATTCCAGTCAAAAAAGATGATGTTGGCTAGATCATCGTCAATAGCAGCTAGAATGAGGAAAGGATAGCCACCAGTTGCACCCTCAACTCTGCATAGGAAAATAAGAGCCACACCTTCAGATGCCAACACGTAGAATAGGCAGACTCAGGTTGTAGGTACAATTGAATCCTCCAAGAAATGACAACGATGAGGGGTCAATAGGATTACCTACAGTTTTTATGCCACGAAGGCGTGGCATATGTTAGGCATGGGGGAATTATGAGCATCAGAAATGCTCATATTTTGTATACATTTTCTTTATCATTATGTGGCTATATAATAAGGATTGCATACTTTTATGAATGATTATATAAATATTTTATGAAATTATGCATGTTATCTAATTCATGTGTTTTCAGTATATTTTTGTAGAATTGCAGTTGATTTAGTTAGATTTGGATTAGTCGAGGTCTTTTTATGGACCTGGCACTTTGTTTCTTTCAGGATCAATACAGAAATTATAGGCGCCTTCCTATTCCAGGAAGGCACCAAACGTAAGTAGGCACCTTCCTCTTCCAGGAAGGCACCAAGCATAAGTAGGTGCCTTCCTCTTCTAGGAAGGTGCCAAGGAAATACAAGCGCCTTCCTCTCCCAGGAAGGTGCCAATAGAAGGCTAGCACCTTCCTCTTCTAGGAAGGTGCAAAAGAAAAAGAAGTGCCTTCCTCTCATAATGAAGGCACCTACGGGAAGGCGAAACTAGAAGGCAAGCACCTTCCTATCATATGGAAGGCGCTGAAGGAAGGTACCAATAGAATATAAGCACCTTCCTCTCACAGGAAGGCACCAACAAAAGATAAGTGCCTTCTTCTTCCAGGAAGGCACCCATGGCAATAAGGCACCTTCTGCATAGAGAAGGCACCCAATATACTTAGGCACCTTCCTCATAGGAAAGGTACCCCTGTTCTTCACCCGTTGATCGGATAAGCACGACGTGGACAATAGCGACTGGTGTAGTTCCAAATCTATGTCATGTAGAGCTAAATTGGGGATTTCACCAACGTATGAGAATGTCCTACCAATGCTAGGCAAAGCACAAGCCAATCAATGAACATGCCATCATTAGAACTGAATGCCAGTTTTAGTAGACATCGATCACATTTACCAGATTGTCTTAGTTTAGTCTGGAATGAATCGACTATTATAACTTCTTTGCAATAGAAGTTCTTTGGGTGTGCTATATAAACACACGCATAACTCTCTAAAGATATATAGATATATAGAGAGAGGTAGAATAATTTGATAGTAATTGTAATACTTTGATAATTGTAATATAGTTCTAAGAAGTTCTAAGTGCGTGTTCAGCAGGGAGGAAGCTACTGGATCTTGGGCCCACTCCAAGCCAGTATTTCTTCCCCTATTTTTCCTATGTTTTTTTAGATTAGTTTACTATTTTTATCAGATTGTTTATCACATTGTTATTTCCAATATTTTTAGTAGGTTTGCTTCCAGAAATCGTGAATATTTCCTTTTTGTAGAATTAATCATTTTTACGTAATCATTGAGGAGTGTATGAATGATTGAAAACCGTTTGAAACACCCCTAATAGTAAAACTAGTGAAATCATCTTAGTGGTATTGTAATCAATATTATTCAAACCCTTCACAAGTTTACGAAGCTCCCTGGGTTGATAAATTAAATGCACAGGCATGTGACAAAATTTGGAAATAAATTAACCTTGTTTGGCCTGCAACACAGATAATTTATCATTAATGCCTTGGATTATGTGTTTCCCTAGATCATCCTCCCTATTGATGCTTTAATGCTTCTCTTGTTACCTGGGGAATTGCACCTAGTTATGGGTTGCTAGGACTAGGACTATATTATCATCCTTTCCCTTGTGTTTGGTTATTTTGGGTTGGTTTGGTGGTTCTAGTGATTAGTACCTAACTCATCCATGCTCTTGCTAGGTTCCTTTGGTAAAGATGTCCTTCAATGCAACCTAAGGAGATGATTACTACCACCTTCTAAGTTTTTTTTCTTTTGGGGACTCCTCTTCTATGATATATTATGAGGGGGCTTCTAAGGATATTTTAATACTAAAGGTTTAGATGAAATATTGCAGTTAATAATATTTCAAGCTACTCTACTATTCCCTAACATTTAGGTATCAAGTTATCCCTAGGGATATGGGGAGACTTGTATTACCATTTCTTCATTCAGCCCCCTTGGACCCTACTTCCTCTTAGTTAAGGGAAGGACCTTAGTCCTCAAGATTTATTGATGGTATCAATTTGTAATGATACCTAGGACTAAGGGAGCTCCTTGGTTGGGGGAAGGGATTGAATATGGGATCCCAATTCTCCAGAGAAGAAAAAGGGGTGCAAATGTTGGTCAAATCAAGGCCTTGCTATACATGGTTCCTCGTTTGTCCTAATTAAATGACTCATTGGTTTCAAGTATTATCAAGTCCTAACTTAGATACCATTAGAAAGGCTATTAATAAATTGCTTGATGTTATTCTAGTGGTTGGGTTAAGGTTCATGGTGAAGGAAGCTTTAGATTTAGGATTAGTCTTTGATGGTTGTTTCTCTTGGGCTACATTTTAGATGTTCTTATAGCTTTGACTAATTTATAGGTAGTAGAGGTGCTAGCACTCTTAATCTCAAATTTAGGTAGGCATTCTTGATAAAATGTGCTTTTAGAGGCAATATTTTCCCACTATAGTGCATTTTCACTACAAGTACCTTAAAAGATAGATCAAACTAGGCAAGATGTACAACTTGGATTAATATGAAAAGATATTGATATCTCATAAAACAATACTATGTGAGGGGGAATCATGGAGGACCTCTAAATTGCAGACAAGAATAAGTGTGTTGGCTCTAATATCACCATTTAGTGTCAGATTTGTGAAATCTCACTTTGGGATAGGGACATTTTCTCTAAATGTCTAAGTTTTATGCTTGGGTTTGACAACACCTATGTTTTCCTAATATTCCCTTTTGATCCACTTAATCCTAAAATCTTAAAACATGCTCTAAACTAATATGCAATAAAACAAACACTATGGCTACATGTTTTTCCAATTTTAATAACAAAAGTAAAGACATTTTTTTCTTTTCTAGGGGAAAGGGTGCAAGAAAGATACAATAATCAAGGTTTTATTTTATATTAAATTCTTTATTTGATGTAGAAATGGAGAAAAATAAATAAAGAAATATATAGTTAAATAATTAAATAATTATATTAAATTCTTTATTTGATGTAGAAATATATACAAGACAAACAATAAATAATCAAAATATATAGTTAAAAATTTAAGAACTAAAAAAATTAAGAACTAATATGTATAAAGAAATAGAGAAAAATTGGTTTTGCTTCTTATTTAGCAAAAGCACTACAAGTGTAGACACACTGGTAGTACTTTAGTCCTATGGAGATTTCTTCTATAGTCTTGTTGATCTTCTTTCTATTCCTTGGAATACCTACACATAAAATAAAATAGAAAATATAGTTAGATGTTGAGGGATATGCCTATGTTAGAGCATGGCTATTATCCACTTGGATGACATTAGACCCATATTCATAGAAAATTAATAAAACAAAAAAGTTGGAAATGATGTCTAATTTTGTTAGAGTATATTACATTATTTGGTACATGCTAATGTACCACGTTGGGTACATATTTAGATTAGGAGTGTGTCTCAAATTAGAGTGTGAATATTTACTTTATGCAATGTAATAAATGCACAAGTATTATTAGAATGTGCAAAGTATTAATAATGTAAATGTACATAATATTCCATGTGCACGAGTCCATAGAATAGGAAAGTGAAGAGTCTCAACAAGAATGAAGGCCAAGAGGTCCAAGGTGTAGACCAATTGGTTCATACAAACCTCATAAGGGGGGCAGAGGTCCAAGGTTCAAATCTCGGGCCTCGTCGGACTGAATGCTTGTCCCTTTCCTGGTGCTTTCAGTGGCCTAAAAGGTTTAAAATGATTATGGCATGGTGGTTATAGGGGTAGACTACGTGAAGATCTGTGTGGCGTCTTCTGGGGTAGACATCACATAATACTGTGGCAGCCATAAAAAGCTGGACAGCCTGCTCGGATTCGTGGCGACTACCAATTCCACCATGTAAATTCAAAAAAAAAAAAAACAAGAATGAAGGCCAAGAGTAATCCATATGAAGAGTCACATTCCATTATATGTGTATCTATGTTTGTGTGTGTGAGACACAATGTAGAGTGAGAGTGTGTGGAAGTATGGTGTATTTGAGATCTCCATTCTATATCAAAATACTATTTTTGTGAGCATTTGTTAATGGTAGTTTTATGAGTTGTTGCAGAATTTATTTATGAGTTTTATATATTTAGAATATTACCATTATATTATATTTTATTTAGAAATATTATTTTATATCTTGTGGTTATTTTCCTTTAAGTATCAAGCATCAAAATCTAACAGTGGTATTACAGCCATAAGGGAGATTGATAGGAGATAGGGATATTTCTTTTACATAATTTGAAAGTTGCTATTTGGCTAGAGTCTTTCCATAAAGTTGTAGAAAAAATCATTGATGACAACCAAAAATTTTCATTTTATTTAAATTTATAAGGGCATCATTACTGGTTTAATTAGCATTAGAGATGTACATTTATATCATTTTTGGTTATAATTAATATAAAATGAAGTATTATGTTTGTCTGGTGTTTTTAGTGGAAAATGTACATAGATGTAGGTTTTTGCTACTAATTTGGAATTTTTGAGTCGACATCCTATTCAGACCTGATAATTCATGAATACAGCTTGAAGAGAATTGTGGTGAATGATACAGACTAGTGCTTGTATCCCAACGATAGGTAGGCACCTATATTCCAGCAACAGGCAGGCACTTGTATCCCAATGCCTTTATTCTAGTAGTAGGAAGGCACCTGTATCCCAGTACCTATATTCCAATAGCAGGTACACACCTATCTCCCAATACCTATATCCCAAAAATAGGTAGACACCTATATCTTAGCGATAGACAAGTGCCTATATCCCTACACATGTATACTAGCAACAAGTAGGCACCTGTATCTCAATGCTTGTATCCAACAAGAATATAGGAGTTGTATTCAACGTTGACCAATTGAATAGTTTATCAGTTGACTAAGTCAATATTGATCAATTGACCAAGTCAATATTGATTGGTTGACCAATTCAATGTTGATTGATTGACCAATTTAATATTGACTGGTTGACCAATTCAACATTGACCGGTTGCCAATTGACCATGCAATTTTTAAGGAAATTGTAAGGGAGAATAATTATTATCTATGCATATTTAAATCATGAATTATGGTTAAAATAGAATAAGCACTTATATTCTAAATATTGATGGTTGACTGGTTGATTGGTTGACCATGTAGTTTTTAATAAAAGTGCCATTTTTAGAAATAGTTTGTTGTATACTTATACACCTAAGGAGAATTAAGCTTATCCTTTGGTGATTAAAATCCAACGACCGTTCTTTTAATAGAAAAAATAACAACTTTGCATGAAATAGTCATAGCAAATCACGTTGCATGATTAAAATAGATCAAGCTATTTTTGTAATGGGATTGGTTGTGTTCTATATAAGAACACAGACCATTCCTGGGAAGACCAATTCTACCAATTCTAATTCTCCAATTGTACTGCATAATTTGTAAAATAAATTTTTTTGAGTGTTCTTTTATTTGCGTGGATTAAGAGAGTGACTTTTACGTAGTCAATCGGGTGGACCATCAGTGGGATCTTAGGCCTACTCTAGGCAGTAATCCTCCCCTATTTATTTTTTTTCTATTTTATTTATTTCAGTTGTGTGTTTATTTTGTGCACTTTTATTTTCTATCATGTGTTTATTTCCAACAATTTATTTTTCAGTCATGTGTTTATTTCCAGCAATTTATTTTTGAGTCGTGTGTTTATTTCTAGCAATTTATTTTCTAGTCGTGTGTTTATTTCCAACATCTTAATTTTAGTTGTGTGCTTATTTTAAAATTATAATTTATTTATTTATTTTCAAGCACTTCATTTTAATGGGTTTGGATGAACTAAAAATACACAAACAAATCCCCCACCAAACCAATAAGGCAAAAAGGTACTCATTCCCCACACTTGAGGCATATACTGTGCATGGCACTCACAAGTTTACGAACTATCATATTGATAATTAATGGAAAGTGAATGACTATTTTTAGAACATAATTTTTGCTCACTATTTCGGCACCATTGTTGGGGAGTGTCAAAACTATAGTGTTAGGATCCATAGGATAGTTAGTTTGAAAAATATGTTTAGATTAACTTTCCTATATATCTCCCACATGAGAAGCTTGAGTCCACCAAAATCCTATAGAAGATCCCACGGACAATTTATTAAAAAAAATAGAAAACACCTTAGAGTCACAAGCTCGAGATATTATAGAAATATCTATCAAAGTGAAACCCTTCTCTACTTGAGTCTAACTTTGATCAAGTTAACATCAATGGGAAAAATTCAACAACTATTCTAGAATTATTCTTGGAAAAAACCAAAACTACAAACATGAGGAATAAAAACAATAGCCTCCATAGTCAAAATAGTAATATGAGCATTTCTTGAAGGTATGCAGAGTCATATTTTATATTTTTATTTACAGTCAAACACATTCCAAAAAATAAGCAAGAAACTGCAACAATGTTTATCTTTTTCTACCCGAGGTGTAGAAAAAACCATGAAAAAAATAAATGTTTGAAAAACATGGTGGCAATTTGTTGAAACTTCCACCTGGATCATCATACCAAGTTGTATCTAGAAATAACAAAAGAAGATCCAAAAGAAGTAGAAACTTACTTTGTGGATCCACTTCCATAGACACAACCATCATACATCCTAGCTTACTAGTTCCACCTATTACAAGGCCAAAATAGTTACTAGCACAACCAGAATTGAATCCCAGTGGCAATAGTTTAAATTTGTTAGCTTATCAGGTAGATGTGGGAATAAACCCAATGTACCATATTAGTGTAGAAGTAGAAATAAATTATGTTGTTGAACAATCAAATATTGAAGGAATTCCACCATATTCCAAACAGTTTCAAGAAATTAGAGAAATGACACAACCGAAGTTTGATATTATGGAACAATTGAAAAATATTACTGTTACCATTCCTCAAACTATCAGGGATGTACCTATTTACACTAAATTTATTAGAGATTTATGCATCAAGAAATAAAGAGGGAAACCAAAACCAACAATAGTGAAAGTGATAGGTAAACACATTTATTTAATATTAGAAAAAACCTATCTCAATCTAAGAAGCCCACATTTAATAATAAAAATTGTAAGCTTAACATTACCTAGCACTTTGGTAAATTTTAACGCTAACATTAGTTGTAGAACAAGAGAAATAACATTTAACAAAAAAACAATAAAAAGCATAGTCCTTTGCCTACTTGCATAATTTGCCAATGAGTTGGAAGAATCTGGTTTCGAGGCCATCCAAGAATATGCTCTTCTCATGCTGCAACACATCATAGTGCTTGATGAAGTAGGGGATGAGACAAATGAAAAATTAGTTGTATAAAATTTTCAACATAAACTAATATCTTATCATAAGCCCCAATTTACAGAGGCTAGTTTTATTGCAAACATGGGGGAGACCCCACCTTCAATATTAAAATAAGCAACATGATGAATGCTATTACTGCGTTCAATAAATAAATTAAAAAAGAGTTTATTTTTTCCTAACACCATTAGTTTAGGTTTTTTTTTTTTAATTAATTTATTTTGTTATGTTTTGTAAGACAACATGAAGCACAATGTAGACTATAGGTATCCAAGGTAACTAGGCCTATAAGAAAATACCACTCCATCCTATTTTCCTCGAGAAAAAATCATGCAGAATAAAGAATTGGCTATGAAGATTTTGCAAAGTGAAGGATTTGTATGGGGAGTCTGTAATAGTGCATGACGAAAAAATATGAGTAATAGTCAATGGAATCCATTTATAGCCTTACCATGCACCTCATATTCATAAAATTGGATCAGATATAGGCATGGGGGAGACCCCATATTTCAATACCATACCAACAGTTTGACGAATGCTCACATTTGTCGTTAAAAAAAAGATGAAAAAAATAGAAAGGAAACGGAACAAAAATATGTGAAAAAAGAGAGAAAAAATAGACAAAAAAACATGATGAGGAAAGAAGGCATGGAACATGTTTTGCTTAACAATGTTAGAATATATTTTCTTTTATTTGTGTTTTTGCTTTGCAGAATTACATGCCCTGAATGCAATATGTAGGTAGCCTGGGTAAACCTAGGCCTATTAGGCATAGGCACCATGATTCCTATTTTTTTTTATGTGTGTTTGTGTTTTTATTTTTACAAGACACATAGTCCTGAATGCAATCTCTAGGTAGTCGGGTCAAACTAGGCCTATCAGACACAGGCCTACGATGCCCTACATTTTTCTCGCTTTCTAGGAGTGCAATGATGTAGAAAATGTACCTACTTCCCACTATGAAGGAAATGCCTATATTCATACCAATGCAGAGGTGCCTTCTTACCACCTAGATAAAGGCACCGATATTTGGGCTAGCATAGAGGTGCTTATCTTCCACCAGGAGAAGCGATGCCCATATTTGGATTAAAAAAAGGTGTCTTTTTCATTAGGGAGATGGCACTTATTTTCACAATAAAATTGGATCTAGAGGTGCCTATTTTCCACTAAAATATGGTGTCTATATTCATGCAAGCATGGTGATATATATTTTCCAATAGATGGAGTATGTTGATTTTTTAGTTGCTGATAACACATTACATGTACTCCCAAGATGATAATAATGGAGGACAACCATGACCAAGTTCCAATAGGGAAGTGTGTCTTCCTACAAAAATAAAATAATATTATTATTTTATTTTATATTCAACATGAGACATTAGTCTCTACATTTATGTAGTGCTTAAAAAAAATAAAAAAAACCAAAAAACCCAAAAAAATCTCTCGAAATACACCACACAAAGAATGCTGCGATATCCTCATTTTCTGGTAAACCATGATTACAAGCTGTATGTAGTATTTTTACACCATCGAGCATCATACACATCATGTTTCACGAAATTCACCCAGGTATGTACTGATTTTTCCATTAATTATATGCATAGTTATCTCAAAATCATTTCTATGTTAATACCAATATGTGCGCCCACATTTCTCTTGATAAAATCCTCCATTATAATTCAACAACATGGCATGCATCAAGCATGAAAAGAAGTAAAATAAATATCACTACCCCAAGCACACATAAAAAAAACATGGACAATGCCTCAGCTCGATGAATCACAATCACAACATGCGTACATTGGGCATGTGACCTGAGGACATGTTAACAGATTGGGTATGGAGGCATAGTGAGCATAAAAACATGCTCATTAAAAAAAATAGGTTGTATACATGTTGTGATTGTGCTTCATTCAGCCACATGGTATGCATTAGGAATGATAAGAAGTGCAATGAATATCACTACCCCAAGGACACATAAAAAAAAAAACATGGACAATTCCACAGCTCGATGAAGCACAATCACAACATGCGTACATGGGGTATGTGACATGAGGACATGTCAACAGATTAGGCATGGGGGTATAATGAGCACAAAAACATGCTCATTAAAAAAAAAATGTGTATGAAAACATACATACATACATACATACATACATACATACATACATACATACATATATATATATATATATATATATATATATATATATATATATATATATATATATATATATCCTAAACATAACGTGTTTTAGGTGTCTACAGATACCTTTTAGGATGCAACGTCATAAGGAAAATGAGAATAAAGAAGAGAAGATGAGAAGGGAATTAGCATAGAAATGTAGTCGCTTGAAGTGTGACCATTCAACAATGCTAAATAAGAAAGAGGAGAATAGAGGGAATAGAAAAAAACATGTAGAAGAAGAAAAAACTAATACTATGTGAAGTGATGCGGATCAGGGCATGAGGGATTGGGTTAAGTGATGAGATGTAGTTGTTGCAGAGAGGAGAATACTTTAGAAGAATCTTCTAGAAAAGAATCATGGTAAATTCTAGAGATAAAAATAAATGTGACTAGGAACATTATATATAAAAATAGAAAATACAGAAACCATCTGATTACACCCAAAAATCGTGGCCCAAGAAAAAAAAAGGTCATTCATGTTGATAGATGTCCTTTCCACTTGTTACCAACACCAACATCACTATGAGAAAGATTATTTTGAAGTGGACTATTTGGTACAAGGCTCAAGGTAGCTGAAACAAAAAAAAATACCCAAGCCCAAGCTTGAGGAAAGTGCATTCTGAACACCAGTACATGCATTCCTAGATAACAACATCGAGGTAGTTGTCTAATAAAAAAATGTATCGGGGGAGTGTGACATGAGGACATGTCAAATATTCGGCATGGGGGGATGATGAGCACCAAAAATGCTCATTTTATTTACATTTATAAGGGTATAATTACTGGTTAAATTAGCATTAGAGATGTATTTTTATATAAATTTTGTTTATAATTAATAGAAAATGAAGTATTATGCTTGACTGGTGTTTTTAGTGGAAAATGTGCATAGATGTAGGTTTTTGCTACTAATTTGGCATTTTTGAGTCAACGTCCCATTTAGACCTAACAATGCATGGATACACCTTGAATAGAACTACGATGAATGGTACAGGTAGGTACTTGTATCCCAGCGATAGATATGCACCTATATTCTAGTAGCAGGCAATCACTTGTATCCCAACAACTGTACTCCAATAGTAGGTAGGTGCCTATATCCCAACACCTGTATCCCAACAACAGGTAGATGACTGTATCTAGAAATTTATATGCCAGCAATAGGCAGGCACCTGTATCCAGTGGGAATATAGGAGCTATATTCAATATTGACTAATTATCTAGTTGACTAGTTGACTAAGTCAATGTTGATCGGTTGACCAAGTCAATGTTGATCGGTTGACCAATTCAATGTTGATCGGTTGACCAATTCAACGTTGACCGATTGACCAATTGACCATGCAATTTTTAAGGATATTTTTGTAAAAATATAAGGGAGAATCATTCTTATCTATGCATTTTTAAATCATGAATTATGGTTAAAATAGAATAAGTGTTTATATTCTAAATATTTATGGTTGACCGGTTGACCATGTAGTTTTTAATAAAAGCACCATTTTTAGAAATAGTTTGTTGTATACACCTAAGGAGCATTGAGCTTATCCTTTGGTGATTAAAATCAAATGGTCATGCTTTTAATAGAAGAAAATAACAACTATGCATGAAACGACCATAGCAAATCATGTTGCATGATTAAAATAGACCAAGCTCTTTTTGTAATGGGATTGGTTGTGTTCTATATAAGAATGCATACCATTCATGGGAAGACCAATTATACCAATTCTAATTCTCCAAGTGTATTGAATAATTTATAAATAAAGTTTTTGAGTGTTCTTTTATTTGCGTGGATTAAGAGTGTGCCTTTTATGTAGTCAACTAGGCGGACCATCTACAGGAGCTTAGGCCCACTCCAGGAAGTAATCCTCCCCTATTTATTTTATTTTCTATTTTATTTATTTTAGTTGCATGTTTATTTCATGTCGTGTATTTATTTCCAACAATTTTTTTTCTAGTCATGTGTTTATTTCTAGCAATTTATTTTCCAGTCGTGTTTATTTCTAGCAATTTATTTTCCAGTCATGTGTTTATTTCCAGCATCTTAATTTTAGTTGTGTGCTTATTTTAAAATTTTCATTTATTTATTTATTTTCATGCACTTCATTTAATTGGATTTGTATGGACTAAAAATACATGAAAAAATCCCCCCACCAAACCAATAAGGCACAAAGGGACTCATTCCCTACACTACAGGCATATACTATGCATGACACTCACAAGTTTAAAAACTACCAGATTGATAATTAATGGAAAGGAAATGACTGTTTTTAGAACATAATTTCTCCTCACCACTCATGAAGACTAGGAGTTAGCATAGATTTCTTTCCACTAGATTGAAGAACAACTAGTGAAGATTATTGATTTCAAATTTTGGGAGATTTGGAAGTATTTGATTGTTGTTGTCTAAGTTTTTGTTGCAAAATAATAGTTCAAAAATATTGAGAAGCTTCTTACAATAGATAAAGAATAATTTCACCTTTGGTTGCCTAAAATTCTATGTGCTTTCCTCGTGCAGGGATTAGTTTTTGAGTTGTAGAAAAATAGTAGACATTGAATATTAAAAAGGTCTAATAAAGAGGCCCTATTGGATATTTAAGATTAGAGATTGAGGAGTCCCAAGAAAGAGGTCCCCATATAATATTGAATATTGAGGAGACCCAAGAAAGAGGTCCCCATAGAATATTGAAGACTGCATATTGAAGGAAGAAGAGAGAAAGATGCCATCATAGATCTATTGAATATTGAGAAGGAGGATACTTGAGAGAAGAGGTCCCCATTGTATATTTGATAAAGGATATAGGAGATTTAAGAAATAAGATTAATAATTTGGAATTCCAAGAGAAGAGGTTTCAAGAAAATTATAAAGGAGAAAAAAGGAGAATAGAGAAGCCCTATTGAGAATATTGAAGAAGTGACCATTGGATAAGATTTGAAGAAAGTGTGAGGTAGAATATTGCAAGAATAAGAAGCTCCTAAAAAGAGGTAAAAACATAAAAATTGGGATAACTGTTGTCATTCAACAACAAGCCCAAAAGGATTTGTGAAATTGATTCAAGGAGAAGGATTTTGGTAAGAAGTTTGCCAAATTTGAGAAAGTATTTTTTGAAGACTTCAAGACATTTAGATTCTTGAATAAGAGGCTAGAAAAGAGGCCACATTTGAAGACATGATTCAATGAAAGCTAAGGAGGAGAAAGAAAAATTAAAGAGGCCACAAGTTGATAGTTTTTGGAGATAACTATTAAAGTTTTGAAGGTTAATTTTTGAAGAAGATTGCAAGTTTCAGGGGTAGAATTTGAAGAGTTTCAGGGCATCAAGATTTAGGAGAAGAAATCAGAATTTTAGAGCAGCATTTGAAGAGTTTTGAACTGCAAATTTGGACAGCATTAGAATGATATAGAAGATATGCGAATTGGAGAAGTTTTGGGCAGATTTGGAAGTATTTTTGGATAGCTGATTGAAGGAAGAATTGACAACAATTGAAGGCAGAGAATTGAAGGAGATAAAGTCAGCATATTGGATTGAATTTGGTGCTGCAAATTTCATAGAATTTGGATAGTGAATTGAAAGATATAGAGCTATATTTTAGATAGCATTTGAAGAAGAATTTGAGTTGCAAATTTTAGAAGATTTGAGCAACATTTTGAGAAGCAAAGGAGCTGCAAATTTGAAGGTATTTGGGCAGCAAGTTTAAATAGTGAAAGGTGAAAAAATCTAGCTATAAATCAAGATTGAAAGTAAGGATGAATAAGTTTGGAAAATTAATATGTTTACTATGGAGTTATAAGTTTATTATTATTATAATTTTGCAAGTATTAATCCTAGTTATAATAAGAAGAAGAGTAGTTGTAAATGCAATAGGAAGCACTAGAAAGGTGTTCATAGTATATTTTTTTAAAAAGAAAATTTGAGTGCATGTTCTTGAAGGAACAATAGCCTATTTGAACTTGAAAAATTTTCATTAATAGAAGTCAACAGAGTAAGGGAAAAGGGAGTAAAATTATAGAAGAACAAATATTTCAAGCTCACCCATTGAAGCTGAGTTGTGGAGAAGCCAAGCTACATTAAAATAGGTTAAAATTTATAGAAGCAATTCATTAGAAGTAGCAACTAAAGAAGCCATCATACATTGAAGGAGGAACCACCATTTTAGAAAGGAAAATCCACCAAGTTGTGGATGTACCACCGTGAGAGGAGAGAACATTGGAAGAGCCACCATATTATATGGAGGATATTGCAAAACCATTGGAATAGCCACCACATTGCACAAAGGAGAACTTAGAAAGCCAAACACCAAAGCAGAAGAGAGAACGTAGAAGGCCAAGAGCTATTGTACATTGGAATACATTAATATTAAAAACAAACCTATTGCAAAGAAGAAGTGGAGTGTTATAAAATGAAGAGCACTTATTTGAGGAGTTGTAGAGTTGATTTGCCACTTGGTATTGCAATAAATGTAACACCTAGTATGTTATAGAATCATTGAATGTAACCAATCAATGTTTGAAAATGTTTTCAGACAAGCATTATGAGAAGGATAGCAACTTGGAGCACTAAAGTAATGTTATAGAAGATTAAAATATTTTATGTGCCACTTAGAACTTGAAAAATTGAGTGCCAATCATATTTGAAGGGATACAAAGCATTTTGAAATAGACATTTAATGCATTGGCCATAAATATCATGGGAGTCTTTTCATTCAGGAATCAAATTCATGTTACGAAGTTGAGAGAACACCTTGCATCAAGAAGACTGTTGACTCTTAACTAATGAAGATAAAGTATTTCACCCAAAATAGCATGCACCTAAATTATTGAGGTAAATTCTCAAGTTTATTATTTGATTTATTCAAATGTTGGAGTAATAAGGAGTATTTTATAATTGATTTATGAAATATTGGGTTGATTAATATATTTTCACATTGATTAATTATTGCTATTGGAGGTATAAGATTTATAAGTGGAAAATCAAAACCCTAGATATTTTATTATTGCTATTTGGAAAGTTTTATGAAGATTTGAAAAGTTTATTTGAATATTTGAGAAATTAATTTGAAGTTTTGTAATTGGTTTATTGAAATTTTGCAAATATATAATTTTGGAGAAATAAGGATTTCAACATAAAATTAGGAATACAAAACTTGTAAATATATTTTATAGAATTTATAAATTTGTAATTGGGGAGTTATAAGGAATTCAACACCAACATAGATTTGTGAAATTTAGAATTGAGAAATTATATTTTTGAAATTTGGGAGATAAAAGGAATTCAACTTAGAGATTTGAAGAATTGAAACCTTTATCAAAATTATTGATTTTTATTCATACATAGGGAGAAATAAGGTATTTTCCTTGAAGAATAGAAGTTGAATGTAAAGAAATAGATAAAATATGACTCTGCATACCTTCAATAAATGCTCCTATTTCTATTTTTACTATGGAGGCTATTGCTTTTATTCCTCATAATGGTAGTTTTGGTTTTTTCTAGGAATAATTCTAGAATAGTTGTTGAATTTTCCCCATTGATGTCAGCTTGGTCAAAGTTAGACTCAAGTAGAGAAGGGTTTCACTTCGATAGATATTTCCATAATATCTCGAGCTTGTGACTCTAAGGTGTTTTCTATTTTTAATAAATTGTCACTAGGATCTTCTATAGGATTTTGGTGGACTCAAGCTTCTCAGGTGGGATATCTATAGGAAAGTTAATCTAAACATGTTTTTCAAACTAACCATCCTATGGATCCTAACATTATAGTTTTGACACTCCCCAAAAATGGTACCAAAATAGTGAGCAAAAATTATGTTCTGAAAATAGTCATTCACTTTCCATTAATTATCAATGTAGTAGTTCATAAACTTGTGAGTGCCATGCACAGTATATGCCTGAAGTGTGGGGAACGAGTCCCTTTGTGCCTTATTGTTTTGGTGGGGGATTTTTTCATGTTTTTTTAGTTCATCCAAACCCAATAAAATGAAGTGCTTGAAAATAAATAAATAAATTATAATTTTAAAATAAGCACACAACTAAAATTAAGATGTTGGAAATAAACAGTGATTGGAAAAGAAATTACTGGAAATAAACACACAACTAGAAAATAAAGTGCTAGAAATAAACACATGACTAGAAAATAAATTGTTGGGAATAAACACACAATAGAAAATAAAAGTGCAAAAAATAAACACACAACTGATATAAATAAAATAGAAAAAAAATAAATATGGGAGGATTACTGCCTAGAGTAGGCCTAAGCTCCCGTTGATGGTCCACCTGATTGACTACTTGAAAGTCACTCTCTTAATCCACACAAATAAAATAACACTCAAAAAATTTATTTATAAATTATGCAGTACACTTGGATAATTAGAATTTGTAGTTGGTCTTCCCAGGAATGGTCTACATTCTTATATAGAACACAACCAATCCCATTACAAAAATATCTTGGTCTATTTTAATCATGCAATGTGATTTGCTATGACTATTTCATGCATAGTTGTTATTTTCTTCTATTAAAAGCATGGTCATTTGATTTTAATCACCAAAGGATAAGCTCAATGCTCCTTAGGTGTATACAACAAACTATTTCTAAAAATGACATTTTTATTAAAAACTACATGGTCAACCGATCAACCATCAATATTTAGAATATAAGTGCTTATTCTATTTTAACCATAATTCATGATTTAAATATGCATAGATAAGAATGATTCTCCCTTATATTTTTGCAACAACTTCCTTAAAAATTGCATGGTCAATTGGTCAACCGATCAATATTGAATTGGTCAACTAGTCAACATTGAATTGGTCAATCGATCAATGTTGAATTGGTCAACTAATCAATATTGACTTGGTCAACTGATCAATATTGACTTAGTCAACTGATAAACTATTCAATTGGTCAATGGTGAATACAACTCCTATATTCCTATTGGATACAAGCATTGAGATACAGGCGCCTGCCTGTTGCTAGTATACAGATGTAGGGATATAGGTGCTTGTTTGTCGCTAAAATATAAATTTCTACATATTGTTGGGATATAGGTATTGGGATACAGGTGTCTACCTACTGCTAGAATACATGTAATGGGATACAAGCACCTGCCTACTGCTAGAATACAGGTGTTGGCATACAAGCATCTGCCTGTTGCTGGAATACAGGTGCCTACCTATTGTTGGGATACATGCACTTATCTGTATCATTCACCACAATTCTCTTCAATATGTATTCATGCATTATCATATATAAATAGGACGTTGACTCAAAAATTCCAAATTAGTAGCAAAAACCTACATCTATGTACATTTTCCACTAAAAACACCAATCAAACATAATACTTCATTTTATATTAACTATAAGAAAAAATGATATAAATATGTATTTCTAATGTTAATTAAACTAGTAATGATGCCCTTATAAATGTAAATAAAATGAATATTTTTGGTTGTCATCAATGATTTTTTCTACAACTTAATGGAAAGACTCTAGCCAAATAGCAACTTTCAAATTCTGTAAAAGAAATCTCCCTATCTCCTATCAATCTCCCTTATGGCTCTAATACCACTGTTAGATTTTGATGCTTGATACTTAAAGAAAAATAACCACAAGATATAAAATAATATTTCTAAATAAAATATAATATAATGGTAATATTCTAAACATATAAAACTCATAAATAACTTTTGCAACAACTCATAAAACTACCATTAACAAATGCTCACGAAAATAGTATTTTGATATAGAATGGAGATCTCAAATACACCATACTTCCACACACTCTCACTCTACATTGTGTCTCACACACACACACATAGATACATATATAATGGAATGTGACTCTTCATATGGATTACTCTTGGCCTTCATTCTTGTTGAGACTCTTCACTTTCCTATTCTATGGACTCATGTGCACATGGACTATTATGTACATTTACATTATTAATACTTTGCACATTCTAATAATACTTGTGCATTTATTACATTGCATAAAGTAAATATTCACACTCTAATTTAAGACAAACTCCTAATATAAATATGTACCCAAGGTGTACATTAGCATGTACCAAATAATGTAATATACTCTAAAAAAATAAGACATCATTTCCAACTTTTTTGTTTTATTAATTTTTCTATGAATAGGGGTCTAATGTCATCCAAGTGGATAATAGACATTCTCTAACATAGGCACATACCTTAACATATAACTATATTTTCTATTTTATTTTATGTGTAGGTATTCCAAGGAATAGAAAGAAGATCAACAACACTATAGATGAAATCTCCATAGGACTAAAGCACTACCAGTGTGCCTGCACTTGTAGTGCTTTTGCTAAATAAGAAGCAAAACTATTTTTTCTCCATTTATTTATACATCTTAGTTCTTAGTTTTTTTTTTTTGGTAAGTAGTGTTTGTATTTACAATGGGTTTTAACAAGGATCCCAAAATCTGATTACATAAGCAATGGGCCTAGGGCATCAATCCCTTGAAACTGAACACCAAAATAGAAATCCCGCCTAGCGGTAACAGTAAGCATGAAACAATCCCTCTCAGCGGGAAACAAAAAAATAAGAAAGAAAGTAGTTTTGGAGATCCCGCCCAACGGGGAGTAGCCAAAAACCACCATCGAGAAGATCCCGCCCAGCAGGAAGCAAAGAAAAACTATTACAATAAAATCCCGCCTCATGGGAAGCAGTCAAAACCACCACAAACAGTCCCGCATAGCGGGAAGCAACAGGGAAATCCCACCATCCGAGAAACCAATAGAAAAGAAAGGATCCCGCCTCGCGGGAAAATCGACGGATTTGGAGGATCCCGCCCTGTGGAGAAACCAGCCGCCCACCGAGAAAACATTCCGTTCAGCGAGAGCCATCCTGTAGGAAGTCGACAGCCAGCACAGAGAGGATCCAACCCATCAGGAAGTGACCAGAGAGTTGCACCACAAGGAACCCGCCTCGGGAAAATAGAAGAGGATCCCAGCAGTAGGGACCAAGAATCTCGTCCAAGCACAGAGCCTGTCGAGGATTCACAAGAAAAAATGGGGAAGCTGTCCAAACCCTAAACCGTCACCTCCACCGCATCGAGAAACGTAGGGGACCAGATCCACGTGAATAACCTACAAAAAAACCCCAAGGGGAAGCCTGAGGGAAAAAGGGAAGGGATCCCCAACCAAACAGGGATCCCTGGGAAGCACCAGTCCGAAAAAACAACCAAGGAAACCCTAGCCGACTGGGAGGGACGCAGATAGTGGAGAAGGATCTCCCCCAGGAGATCATCTGCAAACAACCACTCCCCGGGAGGGATGACCTGGGTTGAGCCAGGGACTGGGCAGGAACCAGGAGCCATGGGAGGGGGAGCAGGGGAGGGACCAGAGCCCTCCCCTCTCTAATTTCTTCCCTCACCCTAGTTCTTAGTTTTTTAAATATATATTTTGATTATTTATTTTTTGTCTTGTCTATTTTATTTATTAAAAATAAAAAATATATATCTTGAATTTTAGGGTAATGTCTTTTAGCACTTTTTTAGTTTAAGACTCACATTTAAATCAAAATATTTACATCTACATCAAAGAAAGAATTGAATATAAAATAAAACCTTTATTATTGCATCTTTCTTACACCCTTGCCCCCAAAAAAGAAAAATTGTCTTTACTTTTGTTATTAAAATTGGAAAAACATGTAGCCATAGTGTTTATTTTATTGCATCTTAGTTTAGAGTATGTTTTAAGATTTTAGGATTAAGTGGATCAAAAGGGAATATTAGGAAAACATAGGTGTTGTCAAACCCAAACATAAAAATTAGACATTTAGAGAAAGTTTCCCTATCCAAAGTGATATGTCACAAACCTAACACTAAATGGGGATATTAGAACCAACACACTTATTCTTGTCGGCAAGTTAGAGGTCCTCCATGATTCCCCATCACATAGTATTGTTTTATGAGATGTCAATATCTTTTCATATTAATCCACGTTGCACATCTTGCCTAGTTTGATCTATATTTTAAGATACTTGTAGTGAAAATGCATTATAGTAGGAAAATATTACCTCTAAAAGTAAATTTTATCAAGAGTGCCTACCTAAATTTGAGATGAAGAGTGCTAGCACCTTTACTACCTATGAAGTAGTCAAATATATAAGACCATCTAAAATGTAGCCCAAGAGAAACAACCATCAAAGACTAATCCTAAATCTAAAGCTTCCTTCACCATGAGCCTTAACCCAACCACTAGAATAACATCAAGCAATTTATTAATAGCCTTTATAATGGTAGCTAAGGTAGGCCTTGATAATAATTGAAACCAATGAGTCATTTAATTAGGACAAAAGAGGAACCATGTATAGCAAGACCTTGATTTGACCAACATTTGCACCCATTTTTCTTCTCTAGAGAATTGGGATCCCATAGCCAATCCCTTCCCCCAACCAAGGAGGTCCCTTAGTATTGAGTTGGAAGAATCTAGTTTCGAGGCCATCCAAGAAGATGCTCTTCTCATGCTGCAACACATCATAGTGCTTGATGAAGTAGGGGATGGGACAAATGAAAAATTAATTGTATCAAATTTTCAACATAAACTAAGATCTTATCATAAGCCCCAATTTACAGATGCTAGTTTTATTGCAAACATGGGGTAGACCCCACCTTCAATATTAAAATAAGAAACACGATGAACGCTATTATTGTGCTCAATAAATAAATTAAAAAAAAAGAGTTTATTTTTTTCTAATACCATTAGTTTAGGTTTTTTTTTTTTGTTGTGTTTTGTAGGACAACATGAAGCACAATGTAGACTGTAGGTATCCAAGGTAACTAGGACTATAAGTAAGTGCCACTCCATCATATTTTCCTCGAGAAAAAAATCATGCAGAATAAAGAATTGGCTACGAAGATTTTGCAAAGTGAAGGATTTGTATGGGGATTCTGTAATAGTGCATGACGAAACAATATGAGTAATAGTCAATGAGATTCATTTATAGCCTTACCATGCATATCACATTCACAAAATTGGATTAGACATAGGCATGAGGGAGACCCCATATTTCAATACCATACCAATAGTTTGACGAATGCTCACATTTATCGTAAAAAAATATGAAAAAAATAGAAAGGAAAAAGAAAAAAAATATGTGAAAAAAGAGAGAAAAAATAGACAAAAAAACATGATGAGGAAAGAAGGCATGGAACATGTTTTTCTTAACAATGTTAGAATATATTTTCTTTTATTTGTGTTTTTACTTTGCAGAATTACACGTCCTGAATGCAATATGTATGCAGCCTGGGTAACCTCGACCTATTAGGAATATGCACCATGATTCCTATTTTTTTTTACGTGTGTTTGTGTTCTTATTTTTACAAGACACATAGTCCTAAATATAGTCTATAGGCAACGGGTCAAACTAGGCCTATCAGGCACATGCCCTTGGTGCTCTACATTTTTATTGCTTTCTAGAAGTGCAGTGATGCAAAAAAAGGTACCTACTTCCCACTTTGAAGGCAATGCCTACATTCAGACCAATGCAAAGGTGCCTTCGTACCACCTAGAGAAAGGCACTGATATTTGGGCCACCATAAAGGTGCTTATCTTCCACTAGGAGAAGTGGTGCCTATATTCGGATGAAAAAAAAGGTTCCTTTTTTATCAGGGAGATGACGCTTATTGTCATGATAAAATTGGATCTAGAGGTGCCTAATTTATACTAAAATATGGTGTCTATATTCATGCGAGCATGATGATATATATTTTCCAATAGATGGAGTATGTTGATTTTTTAGTTGCTGATAACACATTACATGTACTCCCAAGATGATAATAATGGACAACCATGACCAAGTTCCAATAGGAAAGTGTGTCTTCCTACACAAATAAAATAATTTTTTTATTTTATTTTATTTTCAACATGAGACATCGGTCTCTACATTTATGCAGTGCTTAAAAAAATTTAAAAAACAAAAAAACCAAAAAATTAAAAAAAATATCTTTAAATACACCACACGAAGAATGTTGTGATATTCTAATTTTCTGGTAAACCATGATTACAAGTTGTATGCATTATTTTCATACCATCGAGCATCATACACATCATGTTTCACAAAATTCACCCAGGTATGTACTGATTTTTCCATTAATTATATGCACATTTATCTCAAAATCATTTCTATGTTAATACCAATATGTGCCCCCACAATTCTCTTGACAAAATCCCCCATTAGAATTCAGCCACATGGCCTGCATCAAACATGAGAAGAAGTGCAATGAATATCACTACCCTAAGCACACATTAAAAAAAACATGGACAGTGCCTCAGATCGATGAAGCACAATAAAAACATGCGTACATTGGGCATGTGACATGAGGACATGTTAAAAGATTGGGTACGGGGGTATAATGAGCATAAAAACATGTTCATTAAAAAAAAGAGGTTGTACACATGTTGTTATTGTGCTTCATTTCCATTAATTATATGCACAATTATCTCGAAATTATTTCTATGTTAATACTAGTATGTGTCCCCACATTTCTCTTGACCAAATCCCCTGTTAGAATTCAGCCACATGGCATGCATTAGGTATGAGAAGAAGTGCAATGAATATCACTACCTCAGGAACACATAAAAAAAAAAACATGGACAATGCTTTAGCTTGATGAAGCACAATTAGAACATGTGTACAGTGGCCATGTGACATGAGGACATGTCAATAGATTGGGCATGGGGGCATAATGAGCACAAAAACATGCTCATTAAGAAAAAAAGGTATAGTCATTGTATATGAAAACATATATATATATATATATATATATATATATATATATATATATATATCCAAAACATAACTTGTTTTAGGTGTCTACAGATACCCCTTTTGGGATGCAATGTCATAAGGAAAATGAGAAGAAAGAGGAGAAGATGATAAGGGAATTAGCATAGAAATGTAGCCGCTTGAAGTGTGACCATTCAACAATGCTAAAGAAGAAAGAGGAGAATAGAGGCAATAAAAAAAACATTTAGAATAAGAACAAACTAAGATTATGTGAAGTGATGCAGATTAGGGCATGAGGGATTGGGTGAAGTTATGAGACGTAGTTGTTGCAGAGGGGAGAATACTTTAGAAGAATCTTCTAGAAAAGAATCAGGGTAAAGTCTAGAGATAAAAATAAATGTGACTAGGAACATTATATATAAATACGAAAAATACAGAAACCATCTGAGTACACCCAAAAATCGTGGCCCAAGAAAAAAAATGTCATTCATGTTGATAGATGTCCTTTCCACTTGTTCCCAACACCAACACCACTATGAGAAAGATTATTTTGAAGTGGACTATTTAGTACAAGGCTCAAGGTAGCTGACACAAAAAAAAAGACCCAAGCCCAAGCTCAAGGAAAGTGTATTCTGAACACCAGCACATGCATTCCCAGACAATAACATCGAGGTAGTTGTCTCAAAAAAAATGTATTGGGGTAGTGTGACATGAGGACATGTCAAATCTTCAGCATGGGGGATGATGAGCACCAAAAATGATCATTTTATTTATATTTATAAGGGTATAATTATTGGTTTAATTAGCATTAGAGATGTATTTTTATATAAATTTTGCTTATAATTAATAGAAAATGAAGTATTATGCTTGACTGGTGTTTTTAGTGGAAAATGTGCATAGATGTAGGTTTTTGCTACTAATTTGGTATTTTTGAGTCAACGTCCCATTTAGACCTAACAATGCATGAATACATCTTGAATAGAACTACGATGAATGGTATAGGTAGGCACTTGTATCCTAGCGATAGATAGGCACCTATATTCTAGTAATGGGCAGTCACTTGTATCCTAACAATTATATTCCAATAGTAGGTAGGTGCCTATATCCCAACACATGTATCCCAACAACAAGTAGATGCTTGTATCTAGAAATTTATATGCCAGCAATAAGCAGGCACCAGTATCCAGATACCTGTATCTAGTGGGAATATAGGAGCTGTATTCAATATTGATTGATTAACTAGTTGACCGGTTGACCAAGTCAATGTTAACTGGTTGACCAAGTCAATGTTGATCGATTGACCAATTCAACGTTGACTGGTTGACCAATTCAAGATTGACTGATTGACCAATTGAACATGCAATTTTTAAGGAAATTTTTGCAAAAATATAAGGGGGAATCATTCTTATCTATGCATATTTAATTCATGAATTATGGTTAAAATGGAATAAGAACTTATATTCTAAATATTTATGGTTTACTGGTTGACCATGTAGTTTTTAACCCTTTTCATCATGATTCCATCATGTCAATTTCTTTCCATACTTACCTTGCCCTAGTAACATATTTGATACCCTTGTATACTCCTTCTGTTGATCCTAGCATAACTACCTATTAGGAGGGTAATGATATTTCACTTAGCACAAGTTCCTAGTGGAATGAGCAACTGGTAAAGCCTTCAAAACAAGTAGCTTGCAAGAGAAAAACTACCATTGTAGATCCAACTACTTGAAATAGAAAATATTGACTATCACTCCTAAAGTAAATAAACCTATGAAGGATATGACTTCGGATGATTAGCATGTTAAAGAGAGGATAATAGACATTATGTAATTGCCTATGGTGGATGAATTTGTAGTCACAAAATCTCATATGGAGATAGTCTATTTGCAAGGTGATGTCTACAAGGAAAGATGTGAAAATTTAGAAAATAAGGTCAAAGAATTGGAAGCTTCACTCAAGGAGTAGAATAATGTAGAAAAGGCTCTCAAGAATGATGCTAAGAAGTGGCAAGATAAGTTCCAAGAGGCTTTAAACTACAAAGAGTACGCTGAGAGTGCTCAAGAAAAAATTAAGACCTTGACTAACCGAAACAACCAAATACAACAATAGTTGCAGTTTGAGAAGGCCAAGTCTACAAGGTTTTTGAAATACTTTGTGAAGTAGCTAAGGAAATAGATTTGGTTAGATATTCCCAAAATGTTTTGGAAGCTAAACCTATTTTTATATTTTTGGATGAGGCCAGTAATGAAATAGTGAGTGCTAAAAGAACCCTTAATTTTGTTTAAGGAGTTTAGCACAAAGTTGCTACAGTAGAGAAAATATGTAACCTGGTGAAGGTAAAATGTATAGTTTTAGCAAGAGTCATTTCTAGTAGGCAATGGTGCACTTCCAAGAATATTACTAATGATATCCTAAGTAAAAATAGATTATTGATGAAAGGATGGCAATTAGAAGACAAACTAGAAACCAAGACAAACATAATCTTGCAAAATTTAAATTTGGTTAGGCAACTAGGTTTTACAATTTTTTGGGGAGAAGATAAAAAATATATTGGAGAAGCAACTTTGCAAGATCTCTTGGATGCAATCTTGGAGGATCAGTCTAAAATTGAAGGATGGCCTGAGCCAGTTTAGCAAGACCAATTAGTTTGATTGATCAAGGACTTGATGTAAATTAAAGTTATGATAATAAAATTTGGCAATGGTGGATCTGAACCTTCATATGAAAGTGTGTCTAGGTTGTAACATCCCCATCAACAAATTTTAGTATTACTAAGGATTCCTAGAAAGCTTGGGAAGATAATTCCAACGCTCTTAAAAATGTCATCTAAATTTTAAGTGAGGAAGACATAAGTGAGAAAAATGTAAGTGAGGAAGACATAAGTGATGAGGAAGAAGAGGATGAACTTGATGAAGAGAATCAATATAAAGAGATAAAGGAAGAGAAAAAGGAATAAATTCAAGAGATAGATCAAGAAAAACCTGTAGTTGAAGAAGTGATTCATATTAAATATACCAACATAGAAAAAGAGGAGCAAGAAGGAGGACAAGAAGAATAAAGATCACCACCATAGTAGGTTGGATGAAGTGGACCCCAAGGTGATCATGTTTTGGTTGATGACTTTGGTCTGATAGGTTCTAGAAAACCAAGAAAAGTATGACCTTGGTGGTGGCATGGGAAAGTCATGAGGATGACCCTTTTAAAAAAAGGTATAACTCCACAATTATTTGAAGGTCATGTCATTGAGCCATGAAGGAGGAATAACCCTGTTGATGAGATATATATTTTTATTTTACCTCCTATTTTGCTTCTTTATGAACCATTATCCATTGAATTCTAGCATCTGAATGAGTAATAGTCATAGAGAGGCAATATATTGAGTAATACTCTACAACTAGCTAGATCAATTACATTCTTCATTCCCTCATCTATATTCATGCTCACTCCTTTGTCCTCTTATTTTAATCATTCATTCATTCCCTTCACTTTCTTTCCCTCCATATTACATTTTCTTTTTGATCAATCCATTCCATTCCATGATCATCTCTTTATTTAAGTTTTGACTCCATAAATCTAATATATAAGGCTTTGAGTTCTTAAATATTGTGAGCAAGATCCCCCAATAGGCATCAATAATGTAGGTCAAAAATGGCTACATCTCAATGGATGGTCAATTTTTGTAGAATTTGGTTAAGTGTTCAAAAGCTTCGCTCAAATCTGCCATTTTTTGTAAATCCACTAATTTTCTCAAATCTGCGAGGAAGTTTACTCTTAAAATAAAATATCTAGTTTGCTCCATGGTTATCCATTATTCTTTGATAAATACACAAAAATTATGAGTAGAAAGAAAGATCTGAATCCACTCAAATTGTGGTTCCACTAGAGAAAAGTGAAAAGAGGCTAAAATATTATTTTAGAGCATGACTACCAGGTTCCTTTGCTAGAAATATAAAAAATTGAAAGCTTCTACAGAAAGAAATGTAGAGGTCAAATAAAATCAAATCTACTAGAAAATATGATTCCATGGAAGAGTTTGTAAAAAAGGAATAAACCGCAAAATGGAGTGCGACCAACCTATCTCCTTTGTTAGCATAGTGTCCAGCATGCACAAGCTCGAATATGCTAATTTTAGCAAATCCATGGCTAACATGATGAAAATTGGTGAAATATATTTTAGGTGCATGGTTTTCCAATCCCATTTGTATAAGGCACAACTGGGAGATGCATGCTAGAATCCATTGATTTTTACAAATATACGGCTAGAATGAGCAAAATTATCTAAAATTAAATATAGCATGTTGTTGACTATTTATTTTAGTGATGGCACAAAAATGAGAAAGTTATCCAAAGATCATAGAAGATGTGTGATCATGGGTCAACTTCAAGAATGAAGAAAGAACTCGAAACCACTGATAAGTGTGCTTTCAAGGAATTTGTTGAACTTCATAGGAGATATACTAATTCTAGTGACCATGAGGTAAACACATGATTTAGGTGGATTTTCAAATCCACTATTTTTCCATTTTCATGGCTAGATCTATCAGAAGCTCAAGAAAGCAAAAATATGAAGTGGTTTACAAAAACATAAAGGTGGAGAGTGGCCACGAGTTAGCTAATCATAGTCACTCATTTTTAGATCAATGACTAAGGTTGAATATTCCATGATTTTAATTTCTTAGGGAAATTTAATGTGGTTGCATATTGTAGTAAGTAGAGGATGTTGATTTAGATACCATGAAATCCCAAAATACCAAATTGTAGTCTAGAAGTTTCTAGAAGTCTTGACTCAATGAATTCAATTGTAGATCTACGACTATGAATGCCTATCCAGAATAGAGGACACCAGAGGTGAATCTTGCTCAAATTATTTTGTAACTCTCCAAGAAGATGTAGTTGGATGCCACCATTAATGGTAATTTCCAAGAAGATCAAGAAATTAAAATATTCCCTATAATGCTCGAAATGAAAATCATTGTAAAATTATAAATAGAGGTTGAAATCTATTTTTAAAGGGTCAACTTTGGAGTGTTTTCTTGCACTGTTGTTGTATATTTTTTGCAATTAATGAAAAGATAATTATTAGGGATGTTTGTCTCAAATTGGTGTCTATGTTTATTGTTGTTATTAATCCTATGAAGTCATTTCTACTACTTCTACTATGGTTAGTTTATTCTGTTAATTTGGATTGCTAACTTAGAGTAAATTGGAATGATTCATACTTATATGTATGCTTATAAGGATTCTATTTTTTTTAGTAAATGTGTTAATATAATTCTATTAACTTGGAATACTAATGCTTTAGATATTTGAAATAATTCTTTAAGTATATCCAAAGCTTTCAATATTGGATTTTTGCTAAGTTTTGAATGTCGTTAGTCCTAAACATTATTTTTTGGAAATTGAGTGGTTAGAGGATTCTTTGTGGATGCCTATATTGTTAGCTTCATCCATCCATTTTAATTCATTTATTTCTTAACCCTTTCATTAGATTTTACTTTTTTGAGCTAAAAAGAGTCAACATCCATTAAGTTGATAAGGTATACCAGCCTACTTTGAAGGTAGGGTTAAGGTATTTTAACCCTTCCAATATTTTTTTTGGGATATGAGTAGCAGATGCTCATATTTAAAATATTCCAAATAATAGTCCAGTTTAGGGATCATCCTAATGTCAATCTTGATCACAACACTTGCAAACTAAATCTTGTTGAAATAATTATCGATCTTCGTGACTTGGACAAGATATCCCTATATCATCATCATCAAAGCCATGATATCATAAGACTATTTTCAATAACTGTACCAACACTACAAACTCTCAAGATATTAGATGATAAGATGCATTTGGATATCATCAATATTTATAGAATAACTCATGATAAACGTAAATTTGTTAGAAAATAACAACAACTATTATGGTCAAATGGCTCAACTGTAAGAACCATAGAATAATTGATAGGTTACTACATTCTAGTTCAATAAAAAATTATAGTAGCTATAAGATCATTCAAAGCACTTAAAAAAGTGTGGAGAATTGCTAGATATTGAATTCAAAATATAAATCCCATTAATCATATCAAATAATTCATGATAAATTAACTTGAAACAAAATCCAAGATTTGATCACAATAAAAAATTGAGAAAGAAAAAACATTCAAAGAATCCATACAAAAATTTAATTCCACCATATGCAAGACAAATGAGAAAATAGTCAATTCAAAAAGTGGAATTGGATGGATGGTAGTACAAGATTCACTTGATGAAATTGAAGAATTGCATTTTCAAGCATAAAAGTCTACAAGTATTGAATAAGTATATTGTAATAAATGCATTTGGAGTGCATTATTGGTGGAATTTGACACTTGTAAGTATTGAAAGTAGAAATTATACATTGAAAGGGGATTTATCTAAAAAATTCATATATCACCTTTGAAAATTTCATCAAGTCAAGATCTAAAATAGAGGTTTTGAATATGATGTTTTTTTAATATATTGGGTGAAAAATAGGGTTTTGAAAGGTACCTTGACCCTTTTACATGAGAGGCCTGGTCATATTGGAAAATAAAAACCACAAGAAAATAAAAGAGATTCTACCAAAAAGCACACACCTTTCCTCCTAGGAAATATAATGCTAAAGTAACACTATCAGAAGAAAAGTATTACAAATATAACACCAAAATAGACTGGTCTTCGATTAAGCATTGTTATTTAGCTCTATGAGGGTTATAGCTAACTCCACCTCCTCTTTCTTCAACTCAACTATGTTAATATGGGTAATTTTGATCATCATCCACACACACTTTTGGTTGAAAGTGCAAAAGGTAACTTCAGGAGCCAAAATAGCTAGCTATGAAGGAGGCCAAATATTTTATTCCTAGGCATGCAATAGATAGGTCTTGAAAACTCTAATGATTGGTAGAAATAAGAAGCAAACATGGCTAAATTTTAATTTCACTACATATTTTATACCTAGGTGATCAATTTATAGGTCCCAAATCTCTGATGCTTGGATAAAAGCAAGAAGGGTGAAATTTAGATAAGTATGGAGCTAGTCGAGTTCCATGTGCAATGACCCAAAAACACAAAAAAAATATAAAAATAGAGAGTATTTTTTTCTAAGGAGAGGGATACATGAACCCTTAATGGACCCCTAACCCAACTAACATTTATCTAAATTTTCAATCCCCTAAGTTTTCCTGGAAGTTGCATCTCACGAAGTACCCTATCACAAGTTCATTTGTGTAGGCGTATCATGTGTCACTGTAGATAAGCCCATCTATCCCATAAATATTGATGATCTATACCTATCACCCCTAGTCCATCGAAGATATACACACATATACATACCATACACAAATCATTATGTGTAGGTATGCTAAGAGTATTGTGAGTTAAGCTATCTATCTCCTCTCCACAATGAGCTATCTTAAATCAGATGTAATCTCTTCACAACTTAGTCCTTTATCTCCCTAAGGGTGTCTCAATTACCTTAGGTCTCCTATGTTCACCCTAAGGGGTTCTCAATTACTTTAGGTTACCTATGTTCACCCTAAGGGGTTCTTAATTCCCTTAGGTCACCTCTGAGTTCACCCTAGAACTCTACTCTTAGATTCCTAATAACAAGCAACCAAACAAGAATGAAACTAGAAACCAAAATAAAAAAGAGTAATCACTAAGCATCCAAAAAATAAATAATGATTAACACTAAAAGAGAATCAACTACATAATATAACTAAGTATAGAAATAAAGTAAAAGTATCTTCTCTAAACCAATAAACAGTTATCACATTAAATCTTACATGGTAAATCCTTCTTACTTTGAGGAATATTACATTGAATACATTGGGGATATCTCCCTATAACTCCAGTCTATTTGATCATAAGTAAATCAACATAAGATACAATTACCTATACTTTATTTCCATTGAACTCCTTGCTTCTCTTTGCTTCCCATTGGTTCTTTAAGGGTAGTCGGGGATCACAATACTCATGGTTTAGGATAGGCATGCCTTTAAATTCATATATTTATTTACCTTGCCAAATTGCAACTATAAAAAATTCAATTAAGTTTCTAACCATCTAAAGCACAATGGATATTATAAAATATCCTTTACTTTTATTTCACCTCTCCAGTTCCCTTAGAGAGTGATCCAACATGTACTACTTAGATCAAGGTTTAAATTTAATTAAATTCATTCATGTATTAAAATATTAAAATCCCATACCTTTAAAATTTAAAACAATCTCTTTCATTACCTAAATTGGAGTCCCATAACTTCAATTCAACGAATAAATCTACATCCTTTTTAATTCACAAATTTTCAATAAACCAATTACTATTTAAAGCACTAAAATCCCATACCTTTAATATTTAAAAAAATATCTTTCATTCCCTAAATTGAAGCCCCATAACTTTAATTCAATGAATAAATATACATCCTTTTTAATTCAAAACTCCTAAGATAATCAACATTAATCAAAGGGTTCCTTTTCAATTAAAAACCTTCAATAAATCCCATAAAAATCAAAGGTTCCTTTCTAATTAAAAGCCTTCAATAATTTCACATAAATCAAAGGTTCCTTTCTAATTAAAAGCCTTCAATAATTTCACATAAATCAAAGGTTCCTTTCTAATTAAAAGCCTTCAATCATTTCATATAAATCAAAGTTTCCTTTCTAATTAAAAGCCTTCAATAATTTTACATAAATCAAAGGTTCCTTTCTAATTAAAAGCCTTCAATAATTTCACATAAATCAAAGGTTCCTTTCTAATTAAAATCCTTCAGTAATTTCATATTTTTTTTGGTAGATAAGATAGTATAGCATTAATACCAGGTTTTACAGGTTGACCCAAAACCTTTAACAAAAATCAGCCCAGGGCTATTGATGAACATATCCTTACTAAGGATACTATGAAATTATTATTATTTCTTTTCAATAATTTCATATAAATCAAAGGTTCCTTTCTAATTAAAAGCCTTCTGTAATATTCCACATAAAATAAAGGTTCCTTTTAATTAAAACCCTTCATTATATTCCACATAAAACAAATATTCCTTTTAATTAAAACCCTTTATTATATTCCACATAAAACAAAGGTTCCATTTAATTAAAGCCCTTCATTATATTCCACATAAAACAAAGGTTCCTTTTAATTAAAAACCTTCTTTAAATTCCACATAAAACAAAGGTTCCTTTTATTTAAAACCCTTCATTATATTCCACATAAAACAAAGGTTCCTTTTAATTAAAACCCTTCATTATATTCCACATAAAAAAAGGTTCCTTTTAATTAAATCCCTTCATTATATTCCACATAAAACAAAGGTTCCATTTAATTAAATTACACAACACCTTTCTAAGTCAAGGTCTACAACTAGAGGCCAATGCCTTCCATGGTGTATGAATAGCCTCTGCAAAACCTAGCATTCATGCAAAACAGAACTAGGCACTATGCTTTTACTTATTTCACAATATATTTCCCGCATAAGCGGATGGTCTTATGCTACCAGCGACATTTTATAAAACCTAGTCCTTTCTCTAAATACAGGAGTTAAAGCTCCCAACACAACACCCTTCCTTATAGTATGAGTTCTCCCATTGTGGCAGACGTCTCTTAAAAAATAGGGTTCCCACTTTTGGAGCACGACACCCTCAAATACACTGCGCTCTCAACTTCCACAATGCTCTCAAACACATAGCACCCTTGAGCACTCACAGTGCTCCCTTTGGAATATCATGGCATTTGAACATGCACAATGCTTGCCATTTAATATAGTGGCTTCTCTAAATGCACAATGCTCACCATTTAAAATAGTGGCTTCTCTAAATGCACAACACTCACCATTTAACATAGTGGCTTCTCTAAATGCACAATGCTCACCATTAACACAGTGGCTTCTCTAAATGTACAACGTTCACCATTAAACACAGTTACTCATCGCTCACTCTAGACTTAGACCTAGGTGTTTCTAATCCCTTCCCATGGACTTTCATGCTATAGGGAAATAGAACTAGGGAAGAATAACCAAGTTTTTCACCATATCAGTGCAAGTAAAAACGAATTTAAAATTTCAAGCACTCCAACCTTAATACTTCTATGAATATGGAAATTTGGTGATGTATGGTTGCCTCTCCTCCTTGCTTGCAGCACATTCTTTCATTTTTTCCAGTCCTTGGTCTATGTCTCCTTTGTGCTCTCTTCGTCGTCCGTCCTCCCTTCCTTCTCTTCCTTCTCTCCTTTTTCCTCCCTTCCTCCTTACGTGCCTCCCTAATCCAGGTGGCCCATCTACCATCCTTCTTGAACCCTGATTTCCACCTCGAGCCTCCTTCCTTCAATGCTTTATCCCCTATCCTCCAACCGCAATGCGTTCCTTTTCCCATAATTTCCACCTTTGGAAATTAGTAGCCCCATAGACCATTTTCATAGGTTTCACTATATAGGGAAAGGAAATTATTATGTTTTTAAAATGAAGGATGGTAGATTTTAAATAAAATAGCATTCACATGATATTTATCAACTATAAAATATATTTCTTTTATTTAAGCAATTTCATTATTGTTTTTTTAAAATAAAATAAAAGATATCTATTTATTTTTAAATGGATTTTCTTTTATTTATTTCAATTAATTAAAGTCTTTTAATGAATTTTCCATTATCATTAAAATGAACACTTTTAATTAATTCAAAAGAAATCTCATTTGTTAATTGCAATGAAGTTTACCAATGAGCTCCAAAGTCAAACATTATTTAATTAAAACCTCATTAATTAATTTAAAGAAATATTTATTCGGCATATAAATTTAATTTTCTTTCCTTCATAAGAATGATGCTCTACTTTAACTTCAACATGATAGTTTAATTTAGGTATCCACATACATTTTGCAGTTGTTATCCTATAGAAAACCCAAAATTAAGCTACCTGTTGTGGCTAATCCACAACACACCCCAAGATTGGGGACCCACCTTGTTGCAGGTTTTCAAAGAAAATCTCACTGACCCAGATGCCAAAAATGAAGAAAAGGGGGCAAAATGTGCAAGTGTAGAAAGTGTCGCGAAATCGCGACATGTCACACCGTCGCCACAAAAAAAAAAAAAGTGTCGCGATATCGCGACATGTCACTCCAACGCAGAGAAAATGGTCGCGATATCGCGACGTGTTTGGATGAAGTGTACGGACGATGAAAGTTGTAGCGAAATCGCAACATGTTGCTCCATCACGGCCCAAAGAGGAGAGAGAAAGGCAGAATGAAAAACTATAGCGAAATCGCGGCGTGTCGCAAAATTGCGGTCAACATGGTCAACGGCAGCAGGTGGGCGAAAACATCGCGAAATCGCGACGTGTTTGGTTTTCGTGGCTTGGAAGCGGACAGAAGGCACAAGATAGAAAAGGGTCACGAAATCGCGATAAAACTGGGATAGAGGTGCATAGCTCGAAGAGGCGTCGCGAAATCGTGACGTGTCACGTTTTCGTGATGCAAGTGGATAGAAAGGGAAGAAGCAGCGAAATGGTCGCGATTTCGTGACGTATTTTGTCAAATTGTACGGCCGAAGAAAATGGTCGCGATTTCGTGACGTGTTTTGCCAAATTGTACGGCCGAAGAAAATGGTCGCGATTTCACGACGTGTTTTGCCAAATTGTACGACCAAAGAAAATGGTCACGATTTCACGATGTATTTTGCCAAATTGTACGGCTGATGAAAATGGTCACGATATCACGACGTGTTTCGGCAAAGTGACCCGACAGAGAAAATGGTCACGATTTCGTGACGTGTTTTGCCAAGGTGTACGACACAGAGAAACGGTAGCGATATCGCAACAGAAATGAAGACCATGCCCAAAGTAGAGAAACGGTAGCGATATCGTGACAGGTTTTGGCAAAGCGTACGGAGAGCAAAAATGGTAGCAATATCGCGACAGGTGCGGTGAGACGGCTCGATGGATATAGCGGTAGCGATTTTGTGATGGGCTGCAAATGAAGTGTACGGAGAGCAAAGGCGTAGCGATATCACGACATGTCACGATTTCACGACATGTCACAATTTCGCTACGAAAGCAAAAAAGAAAAATGCCGCATGCTATTTTTGGTCACGATTTTTGAGGAACCGTTACTAAACATGCAGAGAGCGCTGAACACGTGGCAAAATGCACGAGGTTCAGAGTAACGCTTCGAATCGACGGTTATTGGCCGTAGAGAAGATCAAGCGTTACAAAATGCATGCAAAGGGTTAGAATATCAAAAGGTGGGAAATTGAAGCGAAGATTCCTAGACATTGAAACGAAGCGTCGCAGGGGAACCAAGGGCCGAGGCAGAAGGTTTAAAATCCAAATCGAGTTATGGATAAGGGGCTGGAGATTGTAACAAAAAGCATTATTTGTTGAAATAAAAGGAGTTATTTGGTAAAAGTGACTTTTGTGTGCAAAATCAAAAGGAGATCGAAGCTAAGACTACTGTTTTCTTGTCAATCTTTCCTTTGCATCATTTTTTCTTGTATCTATTCGTTTACACCATGGGATGGGTTACGATAGGTGAATGACGTGAATGATGCGGTTATATTCTTTCCATAGAGTCTTGCATCCGATCTGATTGGATTATGTGTTAGTACAGATCTGCTCGGTCGGGTTGTTTTAGAACTTCATCTCATTAACTTGGGGTTTTACAGGGAGGAGATTGCTAACCAGATTAACATCCTTCTTTGGTTTTCCAGCTGATTTTTATAAGAACATTTTCTGTTTTAGTTTCTGATATGTTTAAGCTCATATTAAAGACTAACGTTAAAATAATAAAACAATTAAACAAAGATAAAATGAACCAATTGACATTAGAATAAACCATTAATGTTAGAACATTAAAAGGATTTTTTTTTGTTGCATGATTTGGTCATTTAAACAAATTAGGGTTACAGAGTTTGCTGTGAATCAATAAAGGCCCTTTGTTAATAGTTACTTGCAAGATCTGAGTTACTCTGGGATATTGTTTTATTTATGTGCATTAAGTTGAAATTGGTGTTATGCACATAAAAATCTGTTATACAAGAAACTTGGAGAAATAAAATATAATAACATATTTCTTTGCAAGAAAGAGTCTTCTGGTTTGAGACTCCAGTTGCGTGTTCGTTATTTGTAATGAGACAAATATACACTCAACACTACCCAAGACATGATGCACTAGAGAGAAAACAAATTTATAAAACAACAAAGAGGGAATATTTCCATCAACCCAATCACCTATCTTAGCTAGAGATTTTATGATAGCTACTACGCTGTCAATGAAAGCTCAAGGTGATCAATCATCGATGATTATCCCTTTCGTAAATGCATGCCTATATGAAGGTATCTATCCATGTTACCTCCAAGTACCTTAATCATCATTTCCCCTAATATTTGGTACCCTTATTTTTGGTGGGTGATTCTACCTATTCCACCTATGAGTGTACCTGATCCTGCACACTTGGCAATATGTTAGTGATAACACACCCTTATAAATCAAAAAAACATCATATAGTTGATTTAATTTTACAAACTAGGTATCACCACATCATAGGTTAATAAATTATTTTCTTTGTGCCATAAATTCATCTAGGGAGGGTCATGACATCCTACCCCACTAGAATTAAACATCATCATCGGTGTTTCCAGTTTTCCTTTTGTTTTTAATAGAAAGTAAAAATTATTACATCATATAGATTCAAACAAAAAGGGAAAATGTTTTTGCATAACCTCCATTTTCTTCCAAGTGGTATTCTTCTTAGAGATTTGGTCCCACTAGACCTTACACTGTTTGAAAGTTCGATTCCATAGAGATTTAGAATGAAACTCAAAATTCTTCATCGGTAGTACTTTAATGGCCTCCTAATTTACCATCTATAATTTAGAAATATCCCACACATGTTCAAGGTTAGCAACATATTTCCCACGCAAAGATATGTGGAATGTGTCAAGGATTTTGGATAGATTAGATGGTAATGTAAGTTGGTATGCAACTTGACTGATATTTTTTGTGATCTCAAAGGGCCCCACAAAATGTGGATCCAACTTCATGGATTTGATAGCACTTTTATTTGTCTTAATCCTCAAGAACACCTTATCTCTAATAGAATAATCTCTTGGAGAATTTTTAGATCTGCATAACTCTTTACCTATCCACAACTTCTTTAAGCCTTTGCCTAGTTTCCTTTAGCTGATATTCCAGTACCCTAAATTTTTTTGGCCTAATCACAACTCTATCCTCTAGGTTGTCCCAATACAATGGTGTTCTACACTTTTGCCCATACAAGGCATAAAAAGGTTCCATTCCTAGTGAGGAGTGATGTCCATTATTGTAGGCAAACTCTACCAAAGGTAGACAATATTCCCATTGAGATTTGTGATCCATGCAGTACATGTGGAGAATGTCTTCTAGAACTTGGTTTACCCACTCCTTGGACATCAGTTTTAAGGTGGTATGTTGAACTCATATTCAGTTCCATACCAACTAAACTATGAAGGGATTTCAAAAATTCAAAAGTGAATTTGGAGTCTCTATCTGAGATAATTACCTCAAGAAATCCATGCAATTGAAATACCTCTTTGACGAATCTATTGACCACTATCTGAGCATCATCGTTGGTATTCTCTGGTATGAAGTGGGTAACATTAGTCAATTTTTTTACCACTACAAATATGGCATCATGTTGGTACCGAGTCTTGGGTAAACCCATGATAAAATCCATAGATATAACCTACCATTTTTGTGTAGGTATATCACGCATATATAGTTTTATTATAGGATTCTAGCGTTCTACCTTAAATTTCTAATATTTGAGGCATCGAGCAACAAATTCCATGATGTCCTTATTCATTCCTACCCAAAATATGGCTCTTTTCATGTTTTCTTGTATTTTGGATCCTCCTTGATGAGTATAATAAGGAGATCTATGAGCTTCTTGCATTATCAAGTTCCTCAAATTGCCCATCTTTGGTATGACAATCCTTCCATTATAACACAAAAAGTCATATTTCACACTAAATTCCTTATTTCCTTCAATATATTTTTCCATATTGACTTGAATTACTTGGCAATACTTATCCTAAGATTACTCCTATCTCACCCGATTCATCAGGTCCATGTAAATTCTAGTTATGGCTGCTATATATTTCCTTCTACTTAAAGCATCAACTAATTTATTCTATATTTATTTTATGTACTTAATCTCGAAATCATACTCAGTGATAAATTAAACCCATATTCTTTGTCTTGCATTGAGTATTGGTTGGGTGAATATATACCATAGACTTTGATGGTCTGTCTTTAATTCAAAGGGCCTTCCCACAAAGTAGTGGTGACAAACCTTTAAAGCATGCACCACTACCACTAGCTCTAAATAATGCGTAGCATAATTAACTTTGTACTTTTTGAGCTTCCTTGAAGTATATGCCACTACTAAATCCTCTTGTGAGAGTACCTCACCCAACCCATCTATGGATGCATCAGGGCACACTTAAAAGTCCCCTTGAGGATTAGGAACCTTTAGGATTGGTGTAGTAGTAAGCTTATGCTTTATTAGGTCAAAGGTAGCCTCACACTTCTTTGACCAATTGAATTCCTTCCCCTTATTCTGAAGGTTTGTTATGGCTCCAAAAATCTTGGAGTAGTCCTTTATATAACATCTATAATAGCCCATTAACCCCATGAAACTTTGTACTTTAGTCAATTAGTAGGGGGTGGCCAATTCAGAATAGCCTCTATCTTCTTTGGATCTACAAAAATCCCTTTTTCTGATATAATTTGTCCAATATATTGTACCTATAGGACATAGAATTCACTCTTAGCCTAATTTCCATAATGTTGATTCTTCCTTAACAATTCCAACATGATCCTAAGATGTTTATCATGATCTTCTTTATCTCGAGAGTATATAAGGATATCATATAGGAATACTAGGACAAACTGGTCCAAGTGTCTTTGAAACACATTGTTCATTAAGTTCATGAAAGCATATGGGGCATTAGTCATTCCAAAGGGTAGAACCGTAAACTCATAATGCCCATACCTAGTCTTAAATACCATTTTGTGAGTGTCTTCCTCATGAATCCTTAACTAGTGATACCTTGAACTCATATCTATCTTAGTAAACACCTTGGCATCCTTTATTTGATCAAATAAATCTTCAATCCTAGATAAAGGATACCGATTCTTGATTTTAGCCTTATTTAGCATCTTGTGATCAATACACAATCTTAGAGAATCGTCCTTATTTTTCACGAATAAAACTAGCATGCCCCATGGTGGCACACTTGGTTTTACAAAACCCTTCTCCAATAATCCTTTCAATTGAATGTTTAGTTCTCGCATTTTAGTAGGATTCATCCTATATGATGATCTATGAATAGGTTCGACTCCCATCATAAGTTCAATTGTGAAGTCAAATTCTCGTACAGGAGGTAGTCCAAGTAGGTCCTTTGGAATTACATACTGAAAATCCTATAAAATTGGATGTTGTCTTAGTATTTCTCCTTTATCATGGTCCTCCACTTCATTAAGTTTTACCACATACACTATTTCTCCTCTCTTTAGGACCTTTTTCAATTACATAGCAAACAAAATCTGAGGTTCAAATGGCCCTTGTTTGCTATGAATTTTTAGTCTCTTTCTGCCTTCTTTTGAATACTCAATCCATTGATCTTGAAAATTGACTAAGTTTTTATGAGCCTATAGAAAATCCATCCCTAGGACCACATCAAAGATGTGTAGGGGAGCTACATATAAATAACATTATGTAGTCCCTTTAGATAGAGTAACTTCTACCATAGGATAACACTGGTTCACCAAGTAGGTCTTCCCAAAACCATACTCAACCTTCCACCCTTGAGCCAAATATCCAAGCCTTTCCAACACAGTCCTTGCTAGACTAGAAAAAATAAAATTATCAGTGGCTCCACTATCTATAAAAATGTTTACTTGCTTATTGAAAACCTTACCTTTCACAAGTAATGGGTTGGATTGTCCCTCTAGCTTCTGCTTCTTGATCGCATCATAGATACGATGTTCTGGTTCCTTCCCTTTTGCATTAGTTGTGCTAGTCCCTACTCGATATGGACACTGATTATAGTAATGATATCCTTGAAAATTGTAGCACCCTTCCTTGGGTCCTTGCTATTTTTTAGGTTTCTCATTCCCAATCTTAACTGTTGGAGTTGGAACTTGCAACTTCTGAGGTTGAGGTTTCGTATTGTTGGGTTTGTTATCCTTATTACTAAAGTTTTTATTTAACTTATTCTAATTTCCATAAGGTTTCTTCATAGGATTTTGGTGATTCTTAGCCTTTTGCTCTTGCTCAGCCTCCCATTTTACAAACCCATTACTATTCCTCTTCTTTAGCTCTTGCTGAGCTTGCTCAAGTAGAGTATCATATTTATAACAGAAGTGTGACTCTACTTTCTTTGCTAGGTCATATACCTTTTACAATGATTTATGCTCCTACATGTCTACATCATGCTTTAACCTAGCTTCAAATCCAAGCATGAACTTGTGAACCCACATTTTCTCATTAAAAATAGGTACATATTTGAATAGTATTACTAGCTTCTTATAGTACACCTCTACTATGTTGGTTCCTTGTCTCAGACTAGCAAATTATTCAAAATTTATGGTATAGAAATGCTCTGTTAGGAATATCTTCTTAAATATGTTTATAAATTCTTCCCATGGAGTATCAATGTGTTCAATATTAGTTTCTTCATAATGGGTTTCCCACCACTTTAGAGTAGCCCCTTCCAGGTTAATCATAGCCTAAAGTGTTTAGGTTCCTTATGAGTAGCCTTTTACCATAAAGTGAACCTTTTCTTATCTCAGCTATGCTTCCATTGCATCCCCATCGCCCTCTCGATCAAACTTGGAGATGCTAATGTTTTTCATGTCACTATCTATTTCATTTTTCTATAAGGATTTGGCTTGTACTTATTCTACAGTTGGTTCATTATCTAGACCAATCTTTGAACCTTGAACTTATAAATTCTGATTCGTAGCCATTTCTAGCAACTTTCTTAATTCAATCCTGCATAGCAGCAACCGTAGTGGTGAGGTCTTCTACCTATCTATTTGGACTTGTTGGTTTCCCATTCTAGTTTTCTTCTTTGACATTACTTTGCCGAGTTTGTCTAGGTGTAGGCCTCCCTCTTCTAGTCTTAGGTGGTATCTTAACATGATTCTATCCAAGAAATAATATTAGATTATAGTTTCATCTTAAGTTGTATCTCTAATCAAGCCATAATACAGATTTCTCTTGCTATATGTGTTAACAACCTAACTAGGTTAATATCCCAGGCTATAATGCATCATTGATACTGAAGTCCCTACTAAGGCATCCTACCATACACTCTACCTTGAGGTTTATGACCATTAGATTCTAGCAAATGGGGTATTCTAGATCATCCTATATTTAGCCCTTTTCTTAAGCAACACTTCATTGGATACATATAATTACCTTTAGCACACTAGAAGTTCTATACCCTCGTACCTAGAGCTCTGATACCAAATGTAACGACCCAAAAACACACAAACAAAAAATACAAAAATAGAAAGATTTTTTTTTCTAAGGATAGGGATACATGAACACTTCATGATCCCCTAACCCAACTAGCATTTATCTAAAGTTTAAAACCCCTAAGGTTTCCTGTAAGTTACATCTCATGAAGTACCCTATCACAAGTCTATCTGTGTAGGTGTATCATGTGTCACTGTAGATAAGCCCATCTATCTCATCAATCTTGATGAGCTAGACCTATCACCCTTAGTCCATAGAATTTTTACACATATCTCCATACCATACACAAATCATTATGTGTAGGTATGCTATGAGTATTGAAATTTAAGCTATCTATCTCGTCTCCATGATGAGCTATATTAACTCAGATGTAATCTCTTTACAACTTAGTCTTTTATCTCCATAAGGGTGTATCAATTCCCTTAGGTCTCCTATGTTCACCCTAAGGGGTTATCAATTCCCTTAGTTTACCTATGTTCACCCTAAGGGGTTCTTAATTCCCTTAGGTCACCTCTGAGTTCACCATAGAACTCTACTCTTAGATTCCCAATAACAAGAAACCAAAAAAGAATAAAACTAGAAACTAAAACAACAAAGAGTAATCGTTAAGCATCCAGACAATAAAGAATGATTAACACTAAAATATAATTAGCTACATAATATAACCAAGTACAAAAATAAATTAAAAGTACCTTCACTAAACCAATAAACAGATATCACATTAAATATTACATGGTAAATCCTTCTTACTTTAAGGAATATTACATTAACTTCATTGGGGATATCTCCCCATAACTCTAGTCTATTTGATCATAAGTAAATCAACATAAGATACAATTACCTATACTTTATTTCCATTGAACTCCTTACTTCTCCTTGATTCCCATTGGTTATTTGAGGGAAGTAGGGGATTAGGATACTCATGGTTCATGATAGACATGCCTTTAAATGCATCTATTCATTTACTTTGCCAAATTTCAACTATACAAAATTCAATTAAGTTTCTAACCATCTAATGTATAATGTATATTATAAAAGATCCTTTAATTTTATTTCACCTCTCTAGTTCCCTTAGAGAGTGATCCAAAATGTACTCCTTAGATGAAGGTTTAACTATAATCAAATTCATTCATGTCTTAAAGCATTAAAGTCCCTGTATCGCTCCAAATTTTTTGCATCCGTACCTTCAAGCTATTGGATCCGCGCCCGGAAGGAGGATGGGAAAAGGATGGAATGGTACCTCGGACAAGAGGACTTTACGAAGGTCCCGCCTCTCAAGGGAGGTGTATTTTGGTGATTTTTCAATGGATGGTGGGTTCACCAGGAAACATTTTGCGACAGTTTCCATGCCTAGGTTTTTGGAATGTGTTTTGATGAGTTCGTTTTATCCTTAAGCATTCATCCTAGGTTTTGTTGAATGAATCTAACTTAATCTATATGAAAATGCAATTTAAATGAATACATCAAACAGAGTAGAAAGTAGAAAACAGAGAATTTGTAGGAGGCCAATGGAGATTACCTGATCCGGAAGTCTGAAGAAGTTTCTGATGCTTGAAGCAGCTCGGATCGTCTGGAATTCGACGTAATCGCCTGTAATCTAACAGAATCGTTCGAATCTGACAGATTCGTCTGAGACTGAAAAAATCGTCTGAAATCTGACGAATTCGTCAGACGAATTTGTCAGAGACCTACAAAACAGAGAACAGATGCAAAATACAAGAATTCCTATTGTGCAAACAGAGGCAAAATATGCCAAATAATAAACTGAATACTGAACAAAGTTTAAAAATAGAAATTAAAGTAAATTGCTATATTTTAATGGCAGATTATGGGCTTAACATGTAATCTAGACTAGATGGGTGAACTCCAGATGCAAAATAGGATAAAAACTAAATAGATCATCTAATTTTTAAAACAAAATAACTGAGGCAAAGTTAAGAAAAGCAAACTTCAGGCACTGATTGCCTCGATGTGGACTGCAGTCGAGATCGTCTCGCATCAGTACGAAATCATCTCGAATTGGACAAGATCGCCTCTGATCTTGACAGGTTCATCGGCGGCGATGGGTGCTGGCTCCGGTTGAAAATCGGTGGTGCACCCGCATAAAACCGCTATAGGACTAGTGCAAAATAAGATTAAGGTGTTTTAGTGCGGAGGGATTCAACTTGCAGATAAAATTCAGCCAGGGGTTGGGGAGGGAATGTCCTAGAAGTTTAAATAGGCTTAGGGAGAGTTGTTGGGAGGTTGGAGATCTTCCCTATTTGGGAGATCTCCAATGGGGGAAGGGTCCCAACGGCACAGACACACTTCTAACTGAATTGGATACCCGTTGGAACAGAGTCTATCTATGCAAATTTAGTTTTGCGACAAAATCGTCTGGACGTTCTAGTCCAGACGAAATCGTCAAATCTGGGGCGATATCATCTGATCGGCGAGGATATAGTCCAACGGTCAAAACAACCTCTAAAAATGGTGCAGAAAAATGGGAAACGAGTTTCTCGACGGTTAACGGGAGGTTTGGGAGGTTAAATTTGAATTTAAATTTATTTACTAAGGTGAATGTAATTATTCCAATTTGACTGCGCCAATTTTAGGGTGCTACATTTTGCCCCCTCTTTAGCGAATTTTCCGAAGAAAATGCTTTAAAGAAGAGTTCTTCTTGATCTACGAGAAAGCAAAAATTATTCCCATTTTTAGGTGACGATTCTTGGTCGAATCGTACGACAGCTTACTATGGTGCCCCCTCCGTGTTTTTACCCAAATCGAACGTTTGAGGTAAAAACGTGGAAAAGCAAAAAAAATTATTGTTGAATAAAATTAAAAAAAATAGGGTAAAACCCTAATTCATTGTTACTGTTCATTTTACTGTTTTTAGAGCTCTAGAGCAAAAAATGGTTGAGACAACGCACAGATCTGCAGAGGTCCGACGCGGTCTATGGGTAAGGGTCTAAACTCAATTTAGATTGATTTAAGTTGCTTTTACATGCTTTTTAGATGTATTTTTAAGTGAATTTGGAGCATCGCGACCATTTTTGGCCGTCGACGTCCCGATTTCGACGAAATCGTCCCGATTTCGACGAAATCGTTTCAATTTCGGCAATTTCGCCCGAGGGCGAAATTGTCGAAAGGGGGACGATTTTGTCAAATTAGAGACGATTTCGAACTGCGAAATCGAAGACGATCGTGCTCAAATTGGGGACGATATCGTCCAATAGTGGGCGATATCATCAATTACAAAAAATTGAACTTTAAGTTGCATTATTAATTACTGGAATTTATTGATTAATTATTGTTTGTTGTTTTGTTGTTTATGTTTGCAGAGAGGATTACTAAAAAGTAGAGAGTGGAAGTACGACGGACTGAGAGACGACTTGGCCGCTCTCACCCAGGCAGAGCGGGATCTGCTGGCACAGGCCGGATTGCAGCATGTGGCAGAGATGCCGCAGGTTTCCACAGACATGGGGCTACTGACAGCCCTAGCAGAGAGATGGTATCCGGGGTCTTCATGTTTTCGGTTACCGACAGGGGAGATGACTCCCACACTAGAGGATGTATGGAGGATTTTGAGAATCCCCATACAAGGACGAATGATCACACCGACGGTCAATCAGGGCCACGTGATGGGACGGCTGTGTGGTGACCCGAGCTTCGCCCTGAAGAATGGCAGAGTTAATATCGAGGCACTATGCCAGATGCCTAGGGCATCTAGACTCACATGGGTTCTGGCTGGAGTAGTTGGTGGACTTTTGCTGTGCCACCAGAGCGGGTGCAGGGTGCCGTGGATGCTTGCAGATGTGATCTGCGACATGCGGGACCACGGCTACAGGTTCTCATGGGGCAGCTTTGTACTATGTCGACTGTACAGGATCCTTTACGGGGTCGTGTACAAGGGCGGGCAATGTTTGGTGATGACATCGCTACTACAGGTTTGGTGCTGGGAGCACATTGCGATGCGGAGGCCGGTAGGGCTTCCACTGACAGGGATAGACGGGGAGAAGCCCCGAGTCTTCTACTGGTGGCTCCAGAGAGGATCACAGCGACAGATAGACCTTTCGATGTCCCGAAGACTACTGGATGACCTTGTCCCAGACCATATCACCTGGAGGCCGTGGAGGCAGCATCCAGGGTGGGCAGAGGACAGACAGGAGCTAGCTCGCATCAGGCGAGTCTGCTAGCTGAGGATGAAGAGGGGAGAGGTGGAGCTCCATCGCTACGACCGAGTTTTGTGATAGTTCGGTCTATAACAGGGGATCCCATATCTCAGGGATTATGATTTTTCCCAGACCGTCCGGTATAACACCACTGTTAGCGGGGCTCCAGACATGCAACAATTCTGGATCCAGGACTCAGATGATGCCCCCATTCAGCCAGTGGATGGGGACGATGCAGGGGTAGCTGACGACTACGATGCCTGGTATGTAGGCATCCACCCTCCTCGGATGATGAGGGCATAGGGTCTGATCCATGTAGTCGTGCGTCAGATAGGGAGGCGATGCCAGGCGGCGATAGAGGCAGCCCAGGGTCGCGGCGGGAGAGAGCAGAGGAGGCCACAGGCACAGGAGTGGTCGCAGCAGAGAAAGAGGGAGAGGATGGAGGCAAGACCCCCATCTCCACAGAGGCCGCCATCGCCCAATAAGGGCAAAGGTGTGGATATAGGTGAGAGTAGCGAGATGGCTACTCTCCGGGCAGAGAGAGATCGTCTGCAGACTCAGGTGCAGACACTACAGGATGCGGTCGCACAACACCAGGCTGAGGTGTCGTATCTGCGAGATGAGAATGCATGTCTTAGGGCACAGGGTGGAGGGGTGAGCACACAGGAGCTGCTATGGTCAGTTTCTCAGACCGCATTCTATTAGGCTCTATACTACCAGGCGGTGCCGAAGGGCCAGAGGGTACAGCTGCCGACTGCCATAGCAGATCCGATCAGGACAGGGTCGTCGAGGAGCTCATCCCGATCGACGACGAGGACTCGCAGTACCACACATACTGTGATGGGACCACCTCGTCCTCCACAACATAGGGGAGGAGATGAGGTTGAGAGCTCTAGGGGCTCTCGAGACACTGCTCGGAGGACACTTGATTGAGTATGCCAAGATATCGATTGTGGCATACCAATCTATCTGATATGATGTACATATATATTTTTGAGATATATATATAGATGAGATATTTTTGGTCATATGACTTATGTTATGAGTATATTGATGATGCTTTGATTGATTGATTTTGATAATGCTTGTAATTATGTCGTTGGAAAAGAATTTATACCTTTTGATGTCATGCTGTAATATTGATGAAATAATCTGATGTAACAAATTGGTTGTTTGTGATGCAATGATTTGATAAAATAAAAAGGGGACTTTTAACAATAATTTTAAAGGACATTGTCGCTATTATAGACCATTTCATGGAGTCGCTGCTCACTCGGTCGTCAAGCTAATCCCATTTATAGAAATATTGTGAAAAGTGAAAGAGTGCTTAAGAGACTGTCTTAAGGCTTTGTTGTGATGATGCAAATGATGATGATGATGATGGTTTGTTTTCAGTTTTCCATAAAAATATTATGCATGAAATATTTGTAAAAAATGATTTTTGCTAGGCATAAATTCCTAAGTGTGATAAAATTGTTGAATAATTCCTTAGGAATTATATCGTCATTGCAAAATTGGAGGTTGACATAAGGACATAAAAATAGTGCAAAAAAAATGGATTTGATTTTGAAAAGCATAATTTGTGTAAAATGAAGTCATATGGTTTTTATGATTTTTGATAAAATGGGAAATAAAAATTGTTACAATGGTTTGCGCTAGGCATAGAATATGTAGGTATAGACTTATACCATCATCGCGAAAATCAAAGAAAATAGATAGTTTTATTGCATGATTGATTATTGATGAACATAAAATATGATAATGAGGACTTGCGCTAGGCATAAAATTCCAATTTGGTTGTGGAACTATACCATCGTCGCGAAAGTCAATCAGATATATATGTATATGTTTTGATTTGAAAGAAATTTGTGATTTTTCTATTATATAGTTGTCTTTTAAAAAATAATTGTACTTGATTATTCCAAACAAGTTGCAAAAATAATATTTCAAAGTATTTTGAAGACAAAAAATAGATTTATAAGGAATCCCATGTGCATATGTGAATTCATTTCCAATCTTGATTTATCATAATGATATACAAAATCTCTCAAATACAAATGTGTGTGCAATTGTATTGTTCATTTACCAAGTTTGAGCAAGATACTATGATACAAGTGATTTGAAGAAACCAAATAAGTGTTCATTAACCATGATGTAGATGCATATAACCATATTAGACTACTATGTAGATCAGATTATCAAGAGCTAGCTAATCCATAAGCAGACATAGGTCTGTACAAAAGAAGGTCGCTAATGTGACAGACCTATCGCCACGCTAGGAGTTACCCAAGGCCAAGCAGGTTGGGCACAAACCACCAGTTATGGGGCTTACCTCACAGTTTTCAAATAATTGAGAATTATAGGGATTCAAGCTCATCAACCCTTCTTTTCTTTTCAAAGGGTAAGAAAAGGGATTTTATTGCTTTCTTGCTTTCTTTTGAACTTTGCATATTTTTCTTTTGTATTTCTTTTGCTTGATAATGCTTGGAATATTGCTGAAATAACATTTTTCTTTTCTCTTTTTCTTGAATTTTTTTTTTTTTCTTTTTCTTTTTCTTTGCTAGGGATACTTGCTCAGATTAGCTGTAGAGCAAGGGATTTTTATTCTGGGTAGGGGTGAGCTTGTCCTTTTGCCAATTCTCAAAGATTCTAGACCATGTGCATGATAGGATAGCAGGGGAAATTTTTCACCTAAGAAATCAGTTCTACTATGTAGAAAAACATGGAAATTACAAATATAATCATTTTATTGTGAAAAGATGTGCTTGGTTTAAGTAAATAACAAGATCAATTCTCTATGCTCAAAATTTATTTAATTGAATTTTGTGAACTTTGATATAAGAGAGATTAGTAATCATGCCAGATAAAATCAAGATATTTATTGTTGTGAGTGTGCAAGTGAGGGATGCCAAATAAATGCTAATTGTATCCAAAATAAGTTGAAACATATAATCGCAATAATTGTAAGAAAATATATATACATGATTTTTTTTTAGAAGTTGGGAGAATGTTGACTCTCTCTTTCTTCTGTATATTGTTTTGGTTTCGAAAGAGTCAAGCATATAGCTGTTTTTAGGTTTTTATTTAGATTTTTGTTTTTGAGCAAAAAGAACTTAACAAGTGCTTTAAATAAATGCAATAGATAGTTTTTGAAGATTTTTGGATGATTATGAATGTTTTTGATGTTTTTGAATTTTTTTTTTTTTTTATAAATTGAAAGAAATATAAGAGAGTAACTTTGAAAAAATATATACATGGATGAAATGACCAAATTTATGCATAGTAATGTTTGAGATGTAAAATATTCATGGGTTCTTTAAGTTCTTTACCATCTAAGGTAGATAATTTATATGCTCCTGATTCAAATTTTGCAGTAATGATGTATGGTCCGATCCAGTTGGGCTCAAATTTACCTTTAAGTTCTTTGGTTGCATTTGTATTTTTTTGATTCTCTTTTAAAACAAGGTCGCAAATCTCAAAGGATCGATGATGAACTTTCTTATTATATGCTCTTTTAAGCTTGTTTTGGTATGCACGGAGATGCTCCAAAGCATTGATGCATTTTTCATCTAAGAGTTCCAGTTGACCGAGTCTGCCAGCACGATATTCATCTCCTACTTCGGTATCTTGAAGTAGCAGAGCCAAGGAAGGAACTTCCAATTCAAATGGAAAAACTGCTTTTGCACCATAGACCAAAACAAATGGTGAAGTGCCTGTGGGAGTCCAAACACTAGTTCGATAAGCCCACAAGGCTGGATATAATTGAATATGCCAGTCATGGCCAGTTTTATTGACCAATATTTTGATAATTTTGATTAAAGTTTTGTTAGAAGCTTCTGCTTGACCATTACCCTGAGGATAATAGGGAGTGGACCAGCGGTGTTGAATCTTGTATTTTTGGCATAATTTCTTAACATCTTTATTATTGAAAGGAGTTCCATTATCAGAGATGAGATTGGCGGGAATTCCGAACCCGCAAATGATTTGATTAAAAATGAATTTAGAGACCCGTGAACCAAGTGCAAGAAGCTAAAGGCATAGCTTCAACCCACTTCGTGAAATACTCAGATGCAGGTTATGATGAACTTGTGTCCATCAGAAGACACAGGATTGATTTTACCAATAATATCCAAGCCCCATTTAGAAAAGGGCCAAGGAGACGAAATAGCCTGTAGCTCTTGTGCAGGCGCATGGACAAGGTCAGCATGTTTTTGACACTTGTTGCAATGACGCACATACTCATGTGCATCCGTTTCCATGGTAGGCCAAAAGTATCCTATCCGAAGGAGCTTTTTAGCAATGACATTACCACTAAAGTGTCCTCCACAAGATCCATCGTGGGCTTCACTCAAGGCTGATTTAGATTCTTCGAAATTTAAACATCTTAATATGATACCTTCAAAATATCTCCTATACAAAGTATTGCCAATTATTACAAATCGACTTGCTCATTGACGTAATAACCGACGCTGGTTTCTATTAGAATTAGTAGGGAAAGTCCCATTTTGGAGGAAATCAAATATGTCTGTATACCAGGGTTCAGGAGTAGTTTCATTGATTAGAAACACATCCAAAGGCTCTAAGCATGACTTATTTGAGGCGGGTTCCTGGAGTCGACGAATAATGATAGTGGCATTTTCATCGTCTAACTCCAAGGGCAAAAGAGATGCAGTGGCGGCCATGGCGTCGACTGCACGGTTGCTAGTTCAAGGAATGGATTCCAAAGTAACTTGATCAAACAAGGACATTAGTTGTAAAACATAGGCCTTATATGGGCAAAATTTATCATCTCTGGTCTGATAAACTTCATTAATTTGGTTTATAACCAATTGGGAATCCCCAAAAACTAAGAGGTTTTTAATTTTTAGAGCTAAAGTAGCTCATAATCCAAGAATTAGAGCTTCATACTCAGCAGTATTGTTGGTGCAAACAAAGGTCAGTTTGAAGGACAGAGGAATAAGATGTTTTTGCGAAGATATTAAAATAATACCCGCACCAGCCCCACTCATACATCGGGCTCCATCAAAGTATAAGGACCATTGTTCAGGATGGTCTCCCTCTAATTGAAGGCATTCATCGGGAAACTCGATGATGAGAGGATGAGTAGACTCTAAGGGTGCAGCAGCTAATTGATCTGCTATGATTTGATCCTTAACAGACTTCTGTCCTATGAAGGTGAGATCAAACTCGCTTAGAGCCAGAACCCACTTGGCTGTGCGACTCGATAAATAAGGTCGACACATGAGATATCTTAAAGGATCATATTTGGCAATGACATACGTTTTTTGGCTAAGCATGTAATGTCGTAATTTTTGCGTAGCAAATACGACTGCTAGACATAACTTCTCTAACGTTGTATAGCGGGTTTCATAACTAACGAAATTTTGGCTAATGTAATAATTAGCACGTTCTCGCTTTTCATCATCAAGTTGAGCTAACATAGCTCCTAAGGCAGAATCTGAAGCAAAAATATATAGAAGAAATGGGCGATCAGATTTAGGCGATGAAAGCACCGGAGGGTTAAGGAGATATTGTTTGAGAAGTTCAAAAGCTTCTCTACATTTTGTGTCCCAATTAAAGGGGACGTCCTTCTTAAGGAGCTTAAGAAAGGGACCAGTTTTGTTCACCATCTTATCAATGAAGCGACGGATAGCTTGAAGTTTACCTTGTAAACTTCGTAGTTTAGATATATTAGTGGATGCGGGCATATCTGTGATGGCCGTAATTTTGAGAGGGTCAATTTTGATACCACGTAAAGAAACTAAAACCCCTAATAGTTTTCCGGATTTAACTCCGAATATGCATTTTGTTGGATTTAATCGAATGAGATATTCTCGTAATCGATTAAAAACTTTTCTTAAATCATCTAAATGATTATTTTCAATAAGAGAGCGAGCTATAATATCATCTACATAATCATGTAAGATATCATGCATCATATCATGAAAAATTTAGGTCATAGCCCGTTGATAAGTTGCACCGACGTTCTTTAAGCCAAAGGACATCACTTTCCAGCAAAAGGTACCCCAGGGGGTAATAAAGGCTGTTTTATCCTGGTCTTCAGGAGCTATCCTAATTTGATTATAACCAGAGAATCCGTCCATTAAGGACATCATCCCACTTCCGGCAGTAAAGTCAATGATTTGATCCATATTTGGAAGAGGAAAGTCATCTTTAGGGCATGCAGCGTTAATATCTCTAAAATCGATGCAAACCCTAACTTTGGTAGCTTCCTTCTTAGTGACTGGAACTACATTTGATATCCATTCAGCATAATAAATATCTTGTATAAAGATAACATTTAGGAGTTTTTCTGACTCCCCTTTGACTAGCAGAGCCACTTTGGGATGCATTTTTCTAAGTTTTTGTTTAACCGGTTTAGCATCCGGATGGACCACTAGATGGTGCATGACGACAGAAGGGTCTAGACCTGGCATATCTTCATATGTCCAAGCGAAGACATCTACATAGTCTTTAAGGAATGCAATGTGTTGTTCTTGTTTGTCTTGACTTAGTTCTGATCCAATATTGATCATGTGAGGATTGTCCTCAGTTCCAATATTAATTTTAATGACATTTCCTACCTCCATGTGTAGATCTCTTTCAAAATTAGGTGGGGTGGGTGACACGCCCAGTTCTTGTAATTCTTGTAAAGTTAATTTAGATAAGTCATCTTGAGGATTAGTGGTCTCAAGCTGAGCTATGGTTGGTATAGAACCATAAAAATAGAATCCATTGTGCAACATCTCTTCAACAGAGACATCATGGAAGATATCTCCTTCCAACTCTTCATCGGGGTCAGCAATCATTTCAGGGTAGGCTATGGATAGCATGTTGCATGAAAATGACTGATTTTTAAGAGGCAAATCAACATGCCTATCCAAATAATCTTGATAGCGTATGAGGTGATCATCATCCTCAAAAGGAAAGGGTTGTCCCTTACTAGGAAATAGGCCCACACCACAGCGAGCAGGCCACGGTTCTACCTCGAAAGGCTCTTTCATGCCATTTTGGAAAGGTCCTAAGCCTTTCCCTTTATATCCCATTTTAAGCATCATGGGTTTAGCTTTAACATAATCATTGGTAAAATAACAGCGAGTGTATCCCTCATGATGAGTTTTGATATTCCGAGGGATTCTTCCCCAGTCATATCCTTTATAAATGAAGGCACAACTCCCAACTTGGTAAGTACTTCCCAAAGGTTGTGGGAGGCCCCAAGTACGAGGAGAGGGCGGTAATTTATTTAAAAGGTTTGAATCTTGCATGAAAGCATTCATTTTTTCTGATATTAAGGTTGTAGATAAATCTGGTAAAAGTTCATCAGAAAGGGCATAAGACGTAGAAGGTTTATTACTTATGTCTTGAGATGTGGAAGGTATGATGGATGTGTCTAAAGGTTTTGAATTTATAGGAATAATAGTTGAAGGATTAGTTGTAGATTTGAGATCCTTTTGAGATCCTAATTTTTTTTTAAAAGGTTGTTGGTCTATATAGGAAGATGAAGTTAATGGATGAGGAATAGATGAAGTTATGGGTTTATGTTTCAAATTTTTAGATGAAAAAGAAGAACTAGAATGTGTGGATGACAGAGCAGGGCAAAATTGCACTCCAACGGGTTCTGCCAAAGCACACATATCAAAAGGTCTAGGGTCACCATGAATAGTGACCAACTGATTTTTAAACTCAAATTTCACACATTGGTGTAAAGTTGACGGGACTGCTCGCATGGCGTTAATCCAAGGGTGACCCAAAAGTATATTGTACGATGCTGGGCAATGTACAATAAACACGATTGTTTCTAGGGTTCTAGGACCAACTTGTAATGGGAGGGTAATGACTCCACACGTTTCTTGTGTTTCGTCATTAAAAGCTTTGATAATCATATCGTTTTATTCATTTCATCACTTCTAAAACCAAATCGTTGGTAGAAGTCAAAGGTGCTAATGTTTAGAGGTGAGCCATTATCAATCGGGACTCGTTTGATGACTACATCTCCAATTAGAGCAAGAATGTACAAGGGATTATCCTTGTGTAAACTGTGTTGTGGGATATCTTTATCCCGAAAGTCAATACAATCAATCTCTCGAGTGATGATAGTATTTGCCATAGCTTCAGGTTGAATGTTTTGAGGTACCATCATTTGGCTCAATGTAAGCAACAACTCATCCCTATGTGTGGGAGAGGATCTTAATAAATCCAAGAGGGAAATTCTAGCCGTGGTATTAGACAATTATTCATTAATGCTGTAAGGGGGTTTAGGTTGAACAATAGGAGCATGATTCCCTTTATTTGGGTTTTTCAAAATGAATGGAGCTGATCCATCATTCTGGTTTGGTTCTTGTTGGGAGTTTTGAGCTTGTTGTCGAGTAACGACTCCGATGGTACCTACAATGTTATAGTGACGACGTTGAAACGGTCTTGGTTGAGAATTTATGGCTTGTTCATAAGGAAGGACTACATTAGAAGAAGGTCGAGTAGTGACTCTTCTAAGAAATGGTTCTTCTAGAACATTAGCATCTGTGACAGGTTGAATAGGATCTGATTCATTTTCAGAACTATTTGATTGAATAGTGTCTACTTCACTTTTACTATCTGACTCTATATCACTAGAATCAGAAGTTTGAAAATTATTTAAGGGCCTGGTTGTAACCAAGGATAAGGTTGTGTCAAATGTTTGAGAATCCTGAATAGGTAATTGTATGCTAATGGTTCCTACATATCGATTAGGAGGGGGAACATTATGATGTTCGATTTGATTGGCTACCTCTTTACCATGTCTTGGTAAAGGGTGTTGAAATATGTCTAAAGTTTGATTGGCATTCTGATTTTGATTTTGGGGAACAGTATTTTGGGTATTATTAGGAGGGTTTTTTCTAGGTTGGAAGGTTTGCACTTCCATTTCATTATTGTCAATCAAATCTTGTATTTTATGTTTCAATCTCTTACAAGCGTTGGTAGAATGTCCAGGTCCTCTATGAAAGTCATAGTGCAAATCAGCTCTATATCCGGGTATACTTGGGTCGGGTTCTCGGATAGCTGGTAATTGGATTAAACCTATTTCAAGCAGTTGAGGTACAATGGTTGACAAGGGTTGGTTTAATCTAGTGAATTCTCGAGGAGGCTTATCAGGAGGTTTCAATATGAATTTTTCTGTTGTCTTTTTTGCATTGACATTAGCAACATTTTTGCTATCAGTGACTCCATCACCAACAACCTGTTTGTTTTTATATTGATTTCTAGATGTTTTCTCATCATCCTTCTTCCTAAGTTGGCCTCTCCTAATGAGGGCATCTTCTACTCTTCGAGCTAAATCTATAGCTTGATCGAAGGTAGTCAAAGTAGTTGTTGATAGCTCATAAGAAAGTTGTTCTTGTAAATTATTGATGAAAATGTCTAGCATTTCCCTATAGGGTAGCACAAAGTGCATTTTTCCTATCAATTGCCTCCATCTAGCCAAGAAATCAGCAAAAAATTCATCTTTATCTTGTTTTAAATTGTATAGGTATTTAATAGTTACATGTCTCTCGATGTAGGCAATAAATTGATGAACAAATGATTCAGTTGTTTCTTCAAAGTTTCTTAAGGAGTGAGTGGGCAATTGATAGTACCACTCTAATGCCATTCCACCTAAACTTTTGGGGAACATTTTTAGTAATAGCAAGTCATCATGTGATATGTCGTGACATGCTATCCTAAACATGCGAAGATGTTCTATGGGATCTTCGGTTCCTTTATATATAGGCGAGACGGGCATGGGAAAATGTTTAGGGTATGGTTGAGCTACCACTATGGGATCCAATGGTTGGCTACAAATCTCTCGATAATTGTACGAGGGACGGTAGGGATCTATTTGGTCCATACGTGAAGCCAATTGTTTCACCATAGCTTCCAGATTACTAGTTTGCCCCCCATATTCATTCGGTAGGGCATTGACATGAGTTTTATGAGCATAGGATGGAGGAACATGTAGATTAGATGCCATATTACTATTGTGTAAAACTTTAGTAGGAAAAATATTATGGAGGAATTTTGAAGTTGGATTGTATTGTGTTCCAGATTGTTGAAAATTTGTATTTGGATTTGTTTTAGATTTCTGTTTATTTAAAGCATTTTGTTCAATAGTTTGGCGGAACAAAGTAGTGAAGGGAATTTTCTTTTGTGCAGGAGTGGTTTTAGGTTGAGTAACAGGTTCCTTAGGAGGTTGGGTAACCTGTTGTTTTGACATGGCTTGGGCTATAGTGACCATATCCGTATTGGATGGTCCACCCTTATCACTCTCTTGATCAACAAAAGATAAAGGATTAGTGTGTATATCAAGCGCCCGTTCTATAGCTGCTTGAGCGTCACTAACTTCCCCTCTATCAATACGGACTGCTACATTAAGGATGTCGATATTCTGATTGAGAAATTTTTGAAAATGTTCTGCGTTGTCAAAAGTGATGCCCCCATTGGGAGCTATTCTAGGGGATGAGGATTCATTCTCTTTATCATTTCCTTCTTGTTCCTTATCTTCACCTAAGTCTTCATCTGAATGACCTAGAGTTTCTCCTTCCGGATTTGTATCTCCAAGAAGGAAATTTGGGTTTTCAGTTGTATCTTGCAACCAATCTTCTCCTTCCACTAAAGTTTCTTTACCATTCCTAAGTCTAGTCATGGTGCTAAGTTTTGATTTCAGCATATATATATATATATATATTTATATATATATATATATATATATATATGCAACAAATTAAAAGGTATATATTTATATATACCTAATGCAATATTTGAAATGAAATGTTTAAGTTTTTACTATGTTGTTTTTATTTTTATTTTTTTTAGTTTTCTTTAAATTTTTGAAATAATACAATAAAGACAGCAAATGAAACAATAAATGCATGCAATAATAATAAAACTGAAATTAAATGAACTAATATTCTATGAATAACTTATGAATATCATTAATAGGTTCAAGTTGTTCAGGGGTCATGAAATGTTCTTCTTCAAATTGAAAGTTTTCTTTTAAGAATTTGATGAAAAGGGCTATGGTGATATTGTCTGTCTCAGATGCTGGTTGATAGAAGTAAAGCTCGTGGCAATACTCTCGATATAACACAGCACGAGGAACTTTATTCCATCTTTCCCTATCTGTAAGAACAACTTCTTGGTCTTCTACAAGGCCTAAGAATCGGTGTACAATGTCTGCATTCTCGAGATATTCCTCAAAGCTGAACAACTCTGAAGATACTAAAGCTCTCCTATAGGCTAACCATCTATGGCAGGCTCTCTGAATTTCATGATAGAACACTAATTGATGAGGATCCAGGATTCTATCCAAGACTAGCCTCTTGATCTGTTTAAGTTGTGTGGACCTAGATGAGATGAGACTAAGTCTCCTGACAAGTTCGTCCCACAAGGATTGATTTCTACTTGTTTCAGGGATATTAAGGACAGAATTAACTTCTATACCTGCCAATTGGTTTTCTACGTTTATAGTAACTGCTACCCTCTTTTTAGAAGCTACCATCTAAACATGATTTTGATCCTTAAATTTTTTAAAATGCATCTAAGTTTTAGTTGTTCTAATTTTTTGTTTGTTTTTGTTTTTGTTTTTCAAAAGGTTATGATGCATTCACGTCGGGTTCACCAAAAATGTATCGCTCCAAATTTTTCGCATCCCTACCTTCAGGCTATTGGATCTGCGCCCGGAAGGAGGATGGGAAAAGGATGGTGCGGTACCTCGGACGAGAGGACTTTACGAAGGTCCCGCCTCTCAAGGGAGGTGTATTTTGGTGATTTTTCGACGGATGGTGGGTTCACCAGGAAACATTTGGTGGCAGTTTCCACGCCTAGGTTTTTGGAATGTGTTTTGATGAGTTCGTTTTATCCTTAAGAATTCATCCTAGGTTTGGTTGAATGAATCTAACTTAATCTATATGAAAATGCAATTTAAATGAATACAACAAATAGAGTAGAAAGCAGAAAATAGAGAATTTGCAGGAGGCCAATGGAGATTACCTGATCCGGAAGTCTGAAGAAGTTTCTGATGCTTGAAGCAGTCTGGATCGTATGGAATTCAACGTAATCGCCTGTAATCTGACAGAATCATCCGAATCTGACAGATTCGTCTGAGACTAACAAAATCGTCTGAAATCTAACGAATTCGTTAGAGACCTGCAAAACAGAGAACATATGCAAAATACAAGAATTCCTACTGTGCAAACAGAGGCAAAATATGCCAAATAATAAACTGAATACTGAACAAAGTTTAAAAATAGAAATTAAAGTAAATTGTTGTACTTTAATGGCAGATTATGAGCTTAACATGTAATCTAGACTAGATGGGTGAACTCCAGATGCAAAATAGGATAAAAACTAAATAGATCATCTAATTTGTAAAACAAAATAACTGAGGCAAAGTTAAGAAAAGCAAACTCCATGCACTGATTGCCTCGATGTGGACTGCAGTCGAGATCGTCTCGAATTTGACAGGATCGCCTCCGATCTTGACAGGTTCATCGGTGGCGATGGGTGCTGGCTCCGATTGAAAATCAGTGGTGTACCTGCATAAAAACTACTATAGGACTAGTGCAAAATAAGATTAAGGTGTTTTAGTGCAGAGGGATTCAACTTGCAGATAAAATTCAGCCAGGGGTTGGGGAGGGAATGTCCTAGAAGTTTAAATAGACTTAGGGAGAGTTGTTGGGAGGTTGGAGATCTTCCCTATTTGGGAGATCTCCAACGGGGGAAGGGTCCCAACGGCGCAGACATGCTTCTGCCTGAATTGGAGACCCGTTGGAACAGAGTCTATCTATGCAAATTTAGTTTTGCGACAAAATCATCTAGACGTTCTAGTCCAGACGAAATCGTCAAATCTGGGGTGATATCGTCTGATCGACGACGATATTGTCCAACGGTCAAAACAACCTCTAAAAATGGCACGAAAAAATGAGAAACGGGTTTCTCGGCGGTTAACGGGCAGTTTGGGAGGTTAAATTTGAATTTAAATTTATTTACTAAGGTGAATGTAATTATTCCAATTTGACTGCGCCAATTTTAGGGTGCTATAGTCCCATACCTTTAAACTTTAAAATAATTTATTTCATTCCCTAAATTGAAGCCCCATAACTTCAATTCAAAAAATAAATCTACATCATTTTTAATTCACAAATTTCCAATCAACCAATTACTATTTAAAGCACTAAATTCCCATACCTTTAATCTTTAAAACAATCTCTTTCATTCCCTAAATTGAAGCCCCATAACTTCAATTCAATGAATAAATCTACATCCTTTTTAATTCAAAACTCCTAAGGTAATCAACATTAATAAAAGGGTTCATTTTAAATTAAAAACTTTCAATAAATCCCATATAAATTGAAGGTTCCTTTCTAATTAAAATCCTTCAATAATTTCACATAAATCAAAGGTTCCTTTCTAATTAAAAGCCTTCAATAATTTCACATAAATCAAAGGTTCCTTTCTAAGTAAAAGCCTTCAATAATTTCATATAAATCAAATGTTCATTTCTAATTAAAAGCCTTCTACAAATTTCACATAAATCAAAGGTTCCTTTCTAATTAAAAGCCTTCAATAATTTCATATAAATCAAAGGTTCCTTTCTAATTAAAAGCCTTCAATAATTTCATATAAATCAAAGGTTCCTTTCTAATTAAAATCCTTCTATAATATTCCACATAAAACAAAGGTTCCTTTTAATTAAAACTCTTCATTATATTCCACATAAAACAAAAGTTACTTTTAATTAAAACCCTTCATTATATTCCACATAAAACAAAGGTTCCATTTAATTAAAGCCCTTCATTATATTCCACATAAAACAAAGGTTCCTTTTAATTAAAACCCTTCTTTAAATTCCACATAAAACAAAGGTTCCTTTTAATTAAAACCCTTCATTATATTCCACATAAAACAAAGGTTACTTTTAATTAAAACCCTTCATTATATTCCATATAAAACAAATGTTCCTTTTAATTAAAACCCTTCATTATATTCCCCATAAAACAAAGATTCCATTTAATTAAATTACATAGCACCTTTCTAAGTCTAGGTCTACAACTAGAGGCCAACACCTTCCATGGCGTATGAACAACCTCTAGAAAACCTAACGCTCATGCAAAACAGAACTAGACACTATGCTTTTACTTCTGTCACAACAAAGTTCCTACATAGATGGATGGTCTTACGCTACTAGCAAAATTTTCTAAAACTCATCCCTTTCTCTAAATACAAGAGGTTTTCCCATAGGTGATGCTCCCAATGCAACACCCTTACTTAGAGTATGAGTGGTTCTCCCACTGCGATAAATGTCTCTAAAAAATAGGGTTCCCACTCTTGGAGTAGGACGCCCTCAAATTCATTGTGCTCTTAACTTACACAAAACTCTTAGACATGTAGTGCCCTCAATAACTCATAGTTCTCCCTTTGGTATATTGTGGCCTTCAAACATACACAATTCTCACCATTTAACATAGTGGCTTCTCTAAATGGGACAATGTTCATCATTTAACATAGTGGCTTCTCTAAATGCATCGCGCTCACCATTTAACATAGTGGCTTCTCTAAATGCACAATGCTCACCATTAACACAATGGCTTCTCTAAATGTACAACACTCACCATTAAACACAGTGGATTCTCTAAATGCACAGTGCTCACCATTAAATACACACTGGCTTCCTAATGCACAGTGCTCACTCTATACTTAGACGTAGGTGTTTCAAATCCCTTCCCATGGAATTTCACGCTACAGGGAAATAGAACTAGAGGAGCATAACCAGGTTTTTCACCATATAAATGCAAGTAAAAATTGATTTAAATTTTCAAGCACTCCAACCTTAATACTTTTGGAGATATTTTGGTGATGTATGGTTGCCTCTCCTCCTTTCTTGTGGTGTGTTCTTCTGTTTTCCCTGGTGTCTGGTTTGCATCTCCTCTATGCTCCCTTCGTTGTTTGTCCTCTCTTCCTTATCTTCCTTATATCCTTTTTCCTCCCTTACTCCTTACGTGCCTTCCTACTCTAGGTGGCCTATCTGCCTTCCATCTCAAACCCTAAGCCCCACCTCGAGCCTCCTTCCTTCAATGCTTTTTCCCCTATCATCTGGTGGCAATGCGTTTCTTTTCCCATAATTTCTACCTTTGGAAATTAGTATCCCCATAGACTATTTTCATAGGTTTCACTATATAGGGAAAAGGGAATAATTACATATTTAAAATAAAGGATGGTACGTTTTAAATAAAATATCATTCACATGATATTTATCAACTATAAAATATATTTCTTTTATTTAAACAATTTCATTATTGTTTTTTTTTTTAATAAAATAAAACATATCTATTTATTTTTAAATGGATTTTCTTTTATTTATTTCAATTAATTAAAGTCTTTTAATAAATTTTCCATTATCATTAAAATGAACACTTTAAATTAATTCAAAAGAAATCTTAATTGCAATGAAGTTTACCAATGAGCTCCAAAGTCTAACATTATTTAATTAAAACCTCATTAATTAATTTAAAGAAATATTTATTCGACATATAAATTAATTTTCTTTCCTTCATAAGAATGATGCTCTACTTTCACTTCAACATGATAGTTTACTTTAGGCATCCACATACATTTTGTAGTTGTTCTCCTATGGAAAACCCAACATTAAGCTACCCAAGCCATGATGCAGTAGAGAGCAAACACATTTATAAAACAACAAAGAGGGAATATTTCCATCAACCCAATCACCTATCTTAGCTAGATATTTTATGATAACTACTAGGATATAAACTAAATCTCAAGGTGATTAGTCATCGATGATTATCATTTCTTTCAATGCATGCCTATATGAAGGTATCTATCCATGTTACCTCCTAGTACCTTATCATTTCTCCTGATCTTTGGTACCCTTATTTCTGGTGGGTGATTTTACCTGTTCCATAAATGAGTGTACCTGATCCTACATACTTGGTAATATGATAGTGATAACATGCCCTTATAAATCAACTAAAAATCATATATTTGGTTCAATTATTCAAAATAGGTATCACCACATCATGGTTTAATACATTATTTTCTTTGTGTCATAATGTTAGATAGGGAGGGTCATGACACCATGTACTTATCTAGGTAATAGACAGGTACCGACATATCATCACCTAGCAAAGACTTAGAAGGATGAAAATGGCTAAGGGTGGAGGTCATAAAAAGTTTTGTCCCCTTAGTAGAGGCATATGGGTACCAAAAAATTATCTCCTGATGGTTGAGATGAGATGTTAAAATTGGTCAAGTATAGACTCCATTATATATTTTGTACCTCCACTAGAGGTGGATGGGTACCAAAAATCCATCACTTGACAAATGTTAAAATGGTTAAGTGTCAAAATGATTAGACCTTTGTACCCCTAGTAAAATTTTATGGATACCAAAAACCCATCGCTCGATGGATGCTCAAGGAGACAATAATTTGACCAAGTATAAGGAGCACCAAAACATTTGTACCTCTAGTTGTGGTAGGTCAGTACCAAGATCCTAACATCTAGTAAGAAAAACAAAATTGGCTAAGTATTGAGAGTGTTGGAAATTTTGTACCTTGTGAAGCTAAGGATAGGTACCAAAAACCTATTGTACAATAGATGATCATAATGCTTAAAATGGTTAAGCATAGAGGCTATCAAGAATCTTGTGCCTCCAGCGATCATGGATAGGTGCTAAAGTTTCATCATCTAATAAGAAGTAAAGTAAGCACCTGTCACACAAAATATGTGAGAAAGATGAAATCAACAAAGTGTGAGGATTATTAGAAAATTTATACCTATCCAAGAAACATATGGGTACCAAAAACCCATCACTTTATTAGAAGAAAAAAAGGTCAATTTTGGTTGTCTTGAGAGCATAAAATCTTTTGTACCACACTGGTAGGGGATGGGTACCAAAAACCCATTACATGATAAAATACCATGGAAGCAAAAATGACTAAGTATGAAGACTATAAAAAATCATGTACCTAGCCAAGTAACAGATGGGTACCAAAAACTTGTTGTCCAACAATAGGCACTAGCACTTGACAATCAAATAGAAGTAGAGATAAAATAAATTTTGATGCCTGACAGTATATAAGTAGGCAAGGGTTAATTTTCTAACATCACCCAAGGAATAGATAACTACCATCATAGCACGTTAAGTGGTTAATTTTTTTTTCAAAGAGTCTCAATGACCAAACCACTGGTTGTTTGGTCATGCAGATGCATGTCATGGTAGAAGTTGATGTCTAAAAAAATTGTCAAAAAATCTAATGAACTAGAGGCTAACAACTAGCCTACCACTACTTTAGATGGAGCCTAATCAAGCCACATCATTAGGCTATAACCAATTATTTATAGAAAATATATTTCCAAGTACGTGTACAGGTTGGTAGTAGTACTCACACAACAATAATCCACTCTTGAGGTAATGATAACCAAAAAATAGAATCCATTATAAAAGCTATATATACTAGAATGTAATAGGTTCTAAGGGTCAACTTTGAAGCTTTTACAATTTACATGTATGAATATTGTACTCTGAGAAATACAATTAGATTGTTTTTTGGCCTCTAGTTCAAGCTCTTTGCAAAACATGTATGTATGAATGATTGTTTATTTCTATCATTAGCTAGTTGAATGATCATATTAGTAAATTTTATTTGGATTTTTGCTTGTGCTCATTATCTAGTTATGGAATTTGAAATCTAATAGTCTATCAAATGGATAAATGCAATTTTCTATAATTGATAAAAAATGATTGGTTTGTTAGGAAATTCAGTTGATATATTATTTGCATGGTGTTTCATATATAATATATATTGATATGGCTTAATCCATACCAGTTATAATTTCTAGCTTTAGCTTCCTTTATTTATTTTAGCACCTTTTTCATCCCCCATTTTGGTATTATCTAGTTAGAGTTCAATAGGAACCAACCTACTCTAGATATTGAACTCTGAAGCTTCACATCTTCAAGGTATTTCAATGTTGATCAAAGTATTAGGGTGCACAATTTATACCTAGGAAAATTTTCAAATCAACAATTTTTGACATGCCCAATGGGACCCAAAACCCACCACATTGATAGATCAGAGTGTATGACCATAAAGGCATGCACTTGATATTGCAATTGCATAAAATGAAGTAAAAAGAGATATTCAAACACAAATTGACAAAGACTAAATAATTAAGTAAAATACATCTTTATTTCCTTTTAGAACCAATTCATGTGTTACAAATGAATCCCTCTTAGGGATACCTCTTTTTGATACGCAATTACAATGTTGCAATCCCCTTGGGGATACAATGCACTTTTCAAACCTTTAAGGTGACACGAACTACTCTAGGGTGGAGTGAACCCTCTTCTCTGCATTGAGGAAGAAATTGGATGGTTGATTCTCCTTTGAATTTGATTCCCTGGCGGTCAAGAAACAACAAAAAAGCATTAAAAGCATATGAAGCCTCTCATGATGATGCCCTTTAAAGGAAATATACATAAAGATAGCATAGCAACACGAAATCAAGAAAGCAGATAAACCATACTAAACATAAGCAATTCTTATAAATATTGATAGAAATATGTAAATAAGGACTACAACTATCAATCTAATGGATCAAATGTATGAAATGAAGCATTATAGCATAGAAAGAAACTGATTATGCCCTACTTGCTAAAATGGAGTAAATCTAATAAAATCCTTAATCCAGTCAGTAAAAGTATTTAAACTACCAAATAAAGTACTAAATTGATTAATCTAACCTAGCTAAGCATACTATAAAAGAGATAGTAAGGGGATCTTATACCTGTTGCAAACCGCAACTCAGATGACCGGTCAACACTATAAACCGTGGCTGTCAGCCATGATGAGCAATCAAATGGTTTTTTATTATAATTATTGGGCTGTGGTCTTGATCCTCGTCAAATTTATGATCAAGGGTTGCCTCAGTATCCTCTGATAGGTTTGGTGATTGAATTTCTCGATAGAGCCTTCATTTTCCTGAATTCACGTTTCTTGGCGTTCTAGCTCCTTCGGGCATCCATGGCATAATTTGTTATGATGCTTGGGTTGTCAAAGTGATGGTAAAAAATCCCTCTCTTAGTGCACTCAAGTGAGTCCACAATCCAATAGGGCTTCGCTGCTCTAATATCCAATGCTTGCTTCATTCACTATTTCGATAGCATTTTGCTATCAAAATGTACTATATGCTCTGTATATTTTGCCCTATTTTGAAGGGGTACTTATAGGACTAGGCTAGGGGCTAGGGGTGGCTTCATGGAGAATCCAAGAACAAGAAGGTGTAGTTAGGATAGTTGGATTAGAAGCTTCCATCCTTTAACCACCTTCTTCTAGAACAAAAGGTTGTTCCAACCGATTTGGCTTGGATGAAGGCCAACTAAACTTTAGTTTAGACCACAGGTGATAGCTACGATTTAGAATGTAGACCACGGGTCTTAGCTATAGTTCAGACTATAGACTGTAGGTCTCAACTGTGATTCAGACTGATTAGGCCAAGGAGCCCAAAATTAGTGGTTATAACCACTACTCTATCTTGGAGTCTATCCAAGATCTTCTATATGGCCTTGTAGCATGTCCATATGAGTAGTCTCCATTGACATGACATGTTTTAGGTGTCTACATATACCCCTTTGGAGATACGTTGTGAGATCAAACAACGTTGAGCAAAAATAGACCCCCTAAAATGATGTCGAAGGTTCTATGATGATCATTAGTTGGATCAACATTAGATGTCCCAGGTCTAGCACAAGGATGTGCATCCTAGAATCATTGATTTCAACTGGGTGAAAGGCTTAAATTTGAAAATCTTGTGCCCTTATCATATCATTCGATGTAGCTATGCATTCCATAGGTATATTCTGACCCATAGATCTGAAATGCATAGAACAACAAGCAAAAATTTCATATTTGCTATTTACCCCAAGAAAAGGGGTAATCTTATGCTAGTTGTTGACAATAATTCATAAGACGAACGCAATTTGACAAGATCAAGGGATCTACGATCTTAGGGATCTTTTGTTGACTTTGATTATGATTATGATATTATGAATGCCCCCTCAAGCGACAAGTCAATGAGGGTAATGAAAATGTATGAAGCGACGAGGTCGCTTGACCATAATGAATGATATGCACAAACTTATAATTGAGCATTTTAATGACTTGGCTAAGCCTAGTTCAGTGTATGATTGCAACTATTAATAATAATTGCATATTCCTATCCCATGGAGCAATCAGGCTACAATAGCCTTCTTAGGGAATCAAAATGATACAATGCCAATTAGATTTATGTTGAATCAATTTATCAATTATTTACTAAAAAATGTGTCATAAGAGAAATGACATGAAATGCCTCGTTCCTATGGAGCAATCTAGCCTTGAAGGCCTTCTTCAGGATTGAAAAGAAGCATGTCCAATTAACAATGACAATTTTACCCCAAATGTCCTTATGGTTCTTTACTCATCTCACCGGATTGCATGGAGCATCAGTCACTGCAACCTCCAAGTGTATAGGGTAAATGACTGAATACGAGGTGCATTTGGTTTTTAATTATTTGATTTTTTTTGTTATTTATTTGAATTTTTTTTTGGCAATTTATTTGAATTTTTTAGTGGATCCTGGTGTTTGAACATCACCAAATTTACAAAATTGATTGCTTTTATTGATATTTGATCCATTAGGAGTCATTGATTTATCATTTAAGATATTTCCATGGTGAGATTTTAGTGCATTTAATTCTAGATGAGAACCACGTGTATAGTCTGTGATTGAAACTTTCAAAATTTGGGAACTGCAGATCAGGCCTATAGGCAAAAAACACTAATTTTGGGACTGCAAGTGTTAACTACGGTCCACTTAAATTAGGGAAACCTATAAATAGCTTTCCCATTTGAAAATTTCATTTTTGTCTTGAAAGTGACTGTAATTTAGAGAGCTTCTAAGAGGTGAGAAGCATTTCCTAATCCGAAACATTGCTAAACATCTACCCGATATCGCACTCACACCCTGATGGCGGACCCTGGATAGCCTTCCACTAGTAGAGGCCTTGGTATGAGAAAGGTAACTCAAAACTGAGTCCTCGCACTCATTACCAATTTAAAAATGAACCTCAATAATTAATTGGTAAATCAATTTTCACTAAACTGTTTGCGATGAACCTCACCTTAGACTGGGTCTAGTTCCTAGACTGTAGCTAGCAGATCCAGTTCCCAATTTTCATATTAGGGACCATAGATATCAACTATGATTGTAATTCAAATTCCCACAATCAATTTTTGATCGCATGTGGACCGTAGGGTTGACCCGCAGTTATGCGACTTTAGAAAAAATTATCATTTTTTTATTTTTCTAAGGTTTTCTGACAGTTAATGCTATTTATTGCACTTCTGAGATGCCTTTTTAATTTTTTTGTTTTTTATTGATCATTTTTAGCAATTTTTAGATTTTTTAAACATTTTTAAGGTCATTTTTTAGCTTTTTTTGGTTGTTTTTAGTTAGATTTTTCCTTATGCCATGTTTCTTTGCAGATGCTCACCTATAGATCCAGGGAGATAGAACTCCTAAAAACTATCTACCCATAGATTTTTGACCTAGAGTGGTATTGGTTTGGAGCCGTTGGTTTTGGCTATGTTTTGGATCTACCCACTATCAAGGTAGATCAAGCCTACTTGACTACATTGGCCTAGCGCTGGAATGCATGGACCAACACATTTCACCTATCGAGAGGTGATATGACCATTACACTAGAGGATGTCTACTGGATATTTAGGATCCCTATTAATGGTGAGGCCATAACCTACACTCCATTTACCCATAGAGGAGCTATTTTTGATGCTATCTTCAGTGATCAAAGCAGGATGCCCAGGGTAAGATCAACCACAGAGGCATCCACATTGATTACTGGTAGGGGAAGGGTGTATTCTTAGTTAGAGAGGCAGTATTCATGAACTTGGTCATGCAGGTTGTGCTTCCAAATTTCTTGAACATGAGGATCCCCCAAAACCTTTTGGCCAGTGTCAAGAAGGTCACACAAAGCTCTATCAAGCATCCACTACTTCTAGCCTAGGGGAGCACTCTATTGTGCCGGTTGTACCAGGAGATCTACCAAATCACTAGTAGGAGCTAGGTAGGGATTAGGTATAGTTTGATCCTCCAGATCTAGGGTTATAAGCACATCAAATCGAGAGTCCTATGGAGCTACCCCTTGCTATTACTGATGTTGATGATACCCATTAGTGCTATGCCACATGCTGGCCCCATGAGAAGGAGGGGTTCCAGAGTAGGTCCCTTGCAAGGGACGTAGAGCACTACATTGGACGATTTGTAGTACTCCACCTGGATAAAATTTAGTGGTGTTCATACATGGACTGCCCTACATGGGAGGAGGTTGGCGAGCAGCTATGTCAAGCTCGGTAAGATCAGTGGTTACTCGGTCACAAGGTCAAATTTCATGAGTACCAGTTCTATTTATGGGTCCTATGGTAATTTGGGCTAGTACGAGACATATCAGAGTTGCCCATCATCTATAGGTGGTTGGTATTAGAGATAAATTTATAGTGGGTACAACCTACACTACTTGGGGATGCTGCAGATGACTTTTAGGAGTTAGGGATTTCTAGGGCTAGGACCATCCCAGCATATGATACTTAGTGGTCCCTACTACAGTGGAAAAGATCTAGGCCCCTAGGTTGGGTAGATGATGGGACAGAGGTTGATCCACAGGGGTGCAATGTATGCTAGTATCCTAAGGGTGTATGGGGGGTAAAGGCCTCTGTAGAGGAGGATCCGTAGGTTGAGATGGAGGAGGATGGATTAGAGTAGGGTGAGGCACCTCTTGATAGTGAGGTGGGATAGCTATTGGCTTAGATTGTTGATCTACAAATTCAGGTTAGGAGGCTGTAGATCTAGCAGTTGTAGTAGGATACTTCTATTGCCACTCTGGATGTGAAGCTAGTTGACAAGAAGAGGTAGCTACAATAGGCCCGAGAGGATATCACATATGTAACAATGCATGATACAATGGTGGAGGGACGGGTCTAGGAGCTTACTAGTGCACTTGATTTGGTAGAGGTACGACAGGGCATAGCTATAACAAAGAGGGATTTGGTCCTAGTTTAGATGGGAGATCCTTAATATTCCCATCTTATCATGGCACCACCTGCAGCACCATCATCCACACTGCTAGGAGGTCATGATCCCATGATAGAGATTAGGCAACTCACTTACCTCATAGATACGGGGAAGGATCTATGTGATGTGAGGGCAGATCACATCTCTCAGCTGGAGGGGCATATAAGATTGATAGGTGGGCAGGTTCCCAAGGATCCTCGTACTTCAAGCGGTCATGATAGCAGATCTAGGACCAAGACTACAAGGTAGTCATCTGTGAGCTTGAGCCATAGGACTCATAGGACTGAGAGGACATATAGGTCCTCTAGCACTCATAGAGCTAGCTCACACAAGAGCCACCGAGATGGTAGAGGTGATGGCATTGACTCTCAGGATATGGGTGCAGACCCTTTGTAGTACATATCTATTGAGATATTTATTGTACCAGTTTTGAGTGTAAGGTCGAGGACCTACATAGTTGTAGCCTATGGGAATTTTTGATGTACCCCCATGTATTATTTTGACACAGATATATATGATATTGATCATTTTGGCTCATTATGTGTACTTGTATATTTTTAATTTTTATGTTTATGTTATGCACATGGATGCAAATGTTTATATTGATGCTATGCTTATGTAATGTGATGTATGGATGACATGCACTAGATAGCTATTTAATTTTATGATGATGATGGTATGTAGAGATCTAGATGCTTAGATATGCTTTTTATGATGGGTGCATATAAATGCAATGTTTTACTTTTAAATGCATATTTAATTTTATTTTATTGTATGCATTTAATTTATGATGATATCACGATATGTTGATGCAATGTATGTAATGCATTATTTACATGATGGTAATCTAATGTAAATGAAACTGTATGCTTTAATAACTTAAAACATAAATAATGAATGCGATATTTATTTAAAAATCTAATGGATGACATCACTGAATGTGTAAAAATAATGAATATAATTGAAAATCCTCATTACAATAATTTAATAAATTAATCACCTATATATATGAAATGCAATGGTATGAAGCAGTATGATGCGAATGATATAATGTGTCATTTTATTGTCTTTTTAAAACTTTGAGAGATATGCACAATATTTTTCAGTGGCCATCTAGATATCGTTTATGATATCCATTTGGTATCTATCCTATATCTTGATTGTGCCTTGTATAATGATGTATCATGGATTTGATACTTTGTAGTTTGATGATTTGAATTACTTGGTATTGTGTTGCTATTAGAGAAATTTTTGAGGTTTTCCATGAGACTCAAACACCCTAGTAGACTTCTAAAACATCACATACTAACTATACAAGGCTTTTGTTGGACAAGGCTTTCATCATGAATGACCTAACTGTTCATTACCCTTGTGTGTGCACGTGAGTATTTTTAGATAGAGCGTAGGCATACCCTAGATGTCAGTCGAGACTCTTTCAACCCATATGTGAGATTGGGTTCCTCCTATGTCCTTATCATCCTTGTTTTAGAATTTATTGGACTATACTTCTAGACAACCCCAAGCACCTAGAGCTAGCTCATCTTGTGAATTGCTCAGGACTACCCCTCCAAAAATAGTCAAGACTCTTTCAACCCATTGTTGCATTTGGGGATCACCCAATAAAACTACTACTCTGAAAGCAGGAGGTACTATTTCAACCCATTGCTGCACTTGAGGTTCATTCTATGGATTTGAATGGTGAACAATATAGGGATTCAAGTTCTCACCCCATTTTTATATTTTCTCATATGTAGTGATAAAAATCACTATTTTTTATGTTTTACTCTAAGTGATCAAAATCACTGTTTATTCCCATTTTTCTTAAGCAAGGGATTTGTATAGTGCTTTTGATTCACTATATAATTTTAGATTTGAACTTTGAACTTTGTGTTTGAAATTTAAACTGTGTATCTATGTACCAGTAGGGGAAATTCTTGTCCTTTTGCCAAGGTTCACCACTCTAGACAAAACTATTTGCAAGATAAGCAGGTAATAAAACCCATCTCTCTAAATACCCAGGACCACTTTCACAAATTTCATCCTTCCTTATCTTAGTAGGATTTTAAAATTTTCAATTAGTGATAGGATCCTGATATGCCAAGCACTATCACAACTAATTACCTCATCTACAAAAGCAAAAATAGCTTTCTACGACATTTGAGAAACCCACTAGGTATGACTAAGTGATTGAAAAACTTTGGTATACACACATATCTCATAGCAACAGGTGTTGTGTATGAATGCAGCGGATTATGATAAATTCAAAGGTGGATGATGTAGACACTATAATGTGGTAAACCCTATTAAGAATCCATAAACAGTGATAAAATTGGCATCATATGGCCCCTTGGGCAGCCCTTATGAGGCTCACAGGGGTTCTAGCCATTCTAAAAAGGTTTTTGGAGTCTATCGAACCAATTTTGGGAGATTTTTTCCCAAAATTCACCACTATAACACCTTAGGATGGTGGTAGATTCCAACCATCCCACCCTGGGATGGTGGTGAGCCATCCTACCAAGGTGGGATGGTGAGCATGTTTGACCCAAAAAAAGTCAAATTTGGGATATTTGACACCCAAAAACTACCATTTAGCACACCATATGGAGCATGAAGGTCAGAGGGCACTGAAGCCTTATGACACACTTCTTAATTATAGGACCAAATTGGAGATTTTATTCCACATCCATTGCATGCCTCCCGTTTGACAAGTGGCACCTCCTGCCATGCATGCCCTTGCATGCCTTTTTGCACATGAGCCCCTTTGGGATATAAAATGGGTATAATGTCCACACAAAACACACATATAATATATAGGAGTTCTAGGATATGCAACAAAGTGCTATTGAGATTTCCCCTCACCTTATTGCACATTTTTGCCCTTGAAATCTCCCTTTTGCCAAGGAGGTTATCGGGTGACTTCAAGAAGGTAATCCGAGCATAACTTTTCCATCTAGGTGAATTTCTTCACAAAATTCAATGACAACACACCTTAGGTTGTTTAGGAACATTTGCTAGTGATTTTTTTAGCAAAAAGTGGCCAGAATTGGTGGGTATCCCCTCCCAGGGTGCCCCCCAAATAGTTACAGTCACCATCGCCCCCTAGGATGAGGGTAAAATCTTACACAATTTAACTACTTTTTTAATTAGTATTTTATGTATTATCCCATAATGCTACATTTCAAATTTCAAGTGATTTGCATTTAAATTGATGAATTTATAGCATTTTTAATTTTTTGCAGGCTCGTAGGGCCCATCCGAGCACCCCAGTTTGATGCAGGTGGATCTGGAATCCAATTTAAAAATATAACCATATGGATTTTCTTGAAATTTCAATTTATGCATAATTCTAAATTTCATGAGTTTTGGATATTTTTAGGTTCGGGATTTGCTTGTCTTCTTCTTCGTAGGTTGCATGTGGGAGGCACAAAATCGAGGGGTCTATAGATGCACTTTCTGATATGTTTTTGGTGATACCCTCTCAAAACCTCCTCTTTAACATATCTGCAAATTCTCAAGTCATTTGGACATGTTTTGATATAGTTTTGATATATGCGCTATTTTCCCCCTATGGGGATTGCATGTTTTCCACCATACACCATTGCTATTTGACCCCTATGGCTTCCTTGTGTGTAGGTGCAAGTTCTTAGAAGGCATTGGGCAGGAATATCAGACATCAGAGATTGAAGATACAAGCAGTGGCGACATTGGCCCACCCACCTTGATTGTGGGTACGCAGAGAAACATTGGATGTGCACCTTGATTATGTGAAAGACTTGGTATTTGGGCACCCAATATTGTAAAAATTGTAACAAATTTTGAGAACTCAAGGAGACTGTTGTGTAACCTTGGATCTGATCCATCAAATTAATGAGAAGAAACTTGCTTTACTTCATTTCCTTTTGTTTGGTATTCTTTCCTTTTCACATGCATACTTCCTTTTTGATGATCATTAGTGATATGGAATATATATATGCATATTTTTTTACATAATTTGGTGCACCATTTTTCCCTATAACAAAAAAGTTATTTTGGTTTTATTTTTACTCTATTTTTTACCCCGAAAATAGCAAAAAATTGCACTAAAATGGTCATATAGTGGGCTAGACAACTCCGAAAAGTGCCAAATTTGTTTTGTTGTCTTAGTTATCCCCTAGGGAACCTATCCTAGAAATTTTTAATCCTAAATATTCACGGTTCAAAATTTCCCCAAAAATTCTAAAAGTGGGCATTTCCCCACGGGCCCCGGTGGGCCAAATATTTCAAAAATACAATTTTTTGAACAAAAAATCAAATTTTGGAGACCTAGCCCATTATGATAAAATTTTTGCACTAATAATTTTGATATATAACACTTATAACCTTTTTGGGAAAGTCAAAATTTTCTAAAAATGGTTGATGGACCCTCGTTTTACCAATTTGGTCCAAAGGCGGTTGGAAAAAATATATCCAATTTAGTGAGAGATTCAAGATCCATAGCCAGTGAATATCTCCAAATAAGTCTAGAGGACATGCCCATACCTGAATGGCATCCTAGGTCCTATCATAACAACAAAATCATCTCTAGGGGGGAAAACCTTCGAGATACCCCTACTAGGGAAGCACCCATAGGTCCTCTAGGAAAACTCCCTGATTGGGATACCTTGATAGAATTATATAGAGCAAATAATCTGCCCACTGAGGGGTCTAATAGATCAATATCACGGGTTCACACCCCAGCTTACTCTATACATCAATCAAAATATGAACATGAGAGTACATCGTGGCCTAGCCTGGATGAGCAAACCACCCCATTTGATCGAGCAAGTCATCCTCTTACTCCTCATAGAGAGTACTCAACATCCACACATCATGCTTCTATGCAGTTTGAATATATAGGGCTTGCATAAAAAACTGAATATGAGGCTTTCCTAATATATGAGGGAGAAGATCCCAACCATCTACCTACTCCTCGTGAAGAGTACTTGGTGCAACCATATGATGGCTCTACATCATCGGACTATAAAGAGCCAATTCATAAATCAGAGTCTCAAGGTAATGTGATCCTTAGGGAGCATGGAAAACAAGAATTAGATCCTACTAGGGGGAAAGACATGATAAACCCATCCATATTTCAAATATGAGGATGCACAAACCCCATGCAGTGGAGCAACCAGATCATACTCATCAGGCAATTAAGGCAAATATTAATAGGCAACAACATACGGATCAACTCCAATTGGCTTAACAACAAGTACATCAACAATGGGTGGACTCACAACGAGCACACCTACAAGAGTTGTATAAATTAAAGATACAAGAACAAAAAAATATACAACAAGAGCAATTACATAATGCAGTACCTAAAGTTGTGCTTACACCTAGCACCTATAGGATGCAACAATGGGCAAGATGCCCAATACAATCTCAAAATATTCCCCCTCGGCCATGCCAAACTCACATTCAACATCAAAGGCTATTATCTAGTTATCATTAAAAGCCTCATACTCCTCAATAGTACCAAGATCAATATGAGGAGGAATCATATGAAGAGTCCTAATGGGAACATCAGGATCAAATAGATGCCTACCCTAAACCCAGTTATGATGAGGTACCTAATGATCATACTTATCATCCACATCAACATCAAAAGTGACCTCATTCGTCTAATAAAGGGTGACAACAAGATGATCATATTATGTTGTCAAGGCCATACAAAGTGCTAGCTGATCAGTTGAAGGCATTAGAAAATCCAGATAAAATTTTGAACTATCAAAAACCCACACTAAAGTAGCTTAGTAATCAACCTATACATCCATCAGTGTCATCACTGACATACCCATCGAATTTCTAGATGCCCAAACCTGAATATTTCAAAGATGATGAAGATGCAAAAGAGCACGTGTCAAGCTTCTTTCTTAAGTGCTCTCATCTTCAATATTATGACCCTTTGATGTTGAGAATATTCATTAAAATATTATCTGGAGATGCTTTAGAATGGTATAATAATCTACCATGTCATATCATTAACACCTTTTAGCAATTGGTCGATGCATTTTTGGGACATTTTGCCTCTAGCACTAAGAAAAGGATAAACTTGACTGACTTGGCTAGCCTTCATCAACTTGATGATGAGCCAGTCATGGAGTATAGTAATATATGGATAAAGGTGATGTTAAAACTACCTTTCACCCTACCCATAACGAAACTCATCCGAATGTTTACTAGAAGCTATTCAAAGTAGATTTCACTTCTTTTACAATTACAATGATATCAAACATTCGAGGAGGCCTTAGCACAAGCCCAAATCATTGAGGACATCAAGGTCTAGGAGGGTGATGTACGACTCCACAAATGGGAACAACCAAACAATAACATTAAAGGTGGTAACACATAGAAAAATGTAGCCCCAATCAATCAAGTGGTTCTAAGCATCTTTGAACCCTTAAACCAAGCTCCCCCACCGCAATTACTAGTGCAACCTAATTACCAGGCTCAGCCTCCGTTGGCCAAAAACCACCTGCAACAAAAGCAAAGACAATATAATCATTTATCAGAGCCCTTAGCATCAATCTTCAATTAGTTGTATGATGCACGAGCAATCACGCTTCCCAAGATCCATCCATTGAAACCTAACAAACGTAGATCAAAGGCACATAGGAAAGATCTATACTATGTTTACCATAGACAAAGATGTCATGACATCTAGACATGTTATCCCTTTAGAGATTTAGTTTAGGATCTGATCAAGAGGAAAGACCTTCCTATGGGAAATCCTCTTGCTCCTAACAACCAACTGATAGGAGACTTCCAAGACCTCTGGCCCATACACGAAGCAAACACAACATCTGCTAACCACTTTAAGCAACCCAAAGGTAGCATACCTTCCCCACCATACACATCACAACCAATGAATCATAGTGAGAACTCTAATGATATCACACCTTTCTCACCTTCATTAAGTAGCACACACACTTGGGGTGCCTAAGGTATCGTGCCTTCCCCCTCACAAAACACTCAAAATTCAAAAAAAATTTAAAACACCAAAAATCCAAACAAATCATAAAATGTCAAAATCCACAAACATTCAAAATAATAAAATTTTTAAAAATATTGTAAAACATTAAAACACAAAAACATTTGGCATGTACCCTTGCATGCTTTAATTGCATTGCGTTAGGTATTTTTTAGCCATTATACTTGCATTAGGATAGGTCCTATTTAACATCGCATCAATCATAGTAAATGTTGGGGGTATATAAGGTATTTTACCTTCCTCCTAAGAACACAGAGTAAGCAAAGTTACAAAAGGCTCCAAGGGTATCTACATATTGTTTGGTTAACCTAGAACGCTCATAGACTATTTACGATCATCTAGGTCAACCCTAAAAGCCCTAAAGGCATCCATAAGCCCTTTGGTCACATCCAAATACCCCTAGGTAGTCATAGATACTTTTTAAGTGCCACTGACCATCTAGGTCATTCAAAAGGCTCCTAGCGGGTTTTCACCATCTAGGTCAAGTAAAAATTCTCCTAGACTATCTACGATTGTCTAGGTCAACACAAAAATCTCGAAAGGCATCCATAAGCCCTTTTGTCACAACCTAATACCCCTAGGTAGTTGTAGATACTTTTTAAGTTCTACTAAAGGCCTAGGTCACCCAAAAGGCTTCTAGTAGGTTTTTCATCATCTAAGTCAAGTAAAAACACTCCTAGACTATCTATGATCATCTAGGTCAAACCTAAAATTCCCAAAGTCATCCATAATCCCTTTAGTCACAACCAAATGCCCCTAGGCATTCATAGACATTTTTTAAGTGTTGTTGAACGCCTAGGTCACCCAAAAGACTCCTAGTAGATTTTTCACCATCTAGTTCAAATAAAAACACTCCTGGACTATCTACGATCATCTAGGTCAACCCTAAAATCCCCAAAGGCATCCATAAGCCCTTTGGTCACAACAAAATACCCCCAGGTAGTGGTAGACACTTTTTAAGTGTCACTACTCGTCTAGATCACCCAAAATACTCCTAGCAGTTTATCATTGTCTAGGTCAAATAAAAATACTCTTGGACTATCTACGATCATCTAGGTCAACCCTAAAATCCCCAAAGGCATCCATAAGCCCTTTGGTCACAATCAAATACCCCTAGGCAATCGTAGATACTTTTTAAGTGTCGTTGAATGCCTAGGTCACCCAAAATGCTCCTAGCGGGTTTTCATCATCTATGTCAAGTAAAAATACTCCTAGACTATCTACGATCGTCTAGATCAACCCAAAAATCTCCAAAGGCATCCATAATATCTTTGGTCACAACCAAATACCCCTAGGCAGTCGTAAATAATTTTTAGGTGTTGCTAACCGTCTAGGTCACCCAAAAGAATCCTAGCGGTTTTTCACTATCTAGGTCAAGTAAAAATGCTCCTATACTATCTACGATCATCTAGGTCAACCAAAAAATCCCCAAAGGCATCCATAAGCCCTTTGGTCATAACCTAAAAGGCTCCTAGGTGGTCTAGAATCGTATAGTTCACCCCTAAATGCTCCAAGGGTTCCTATATCCCACTTGGTCAACCTAAAAGGGTCCTAGATGATCTAGAACCATCTAGGTCACCCCAAAATGGTCCAAGGGTGCCAATATCCCGCTTGGTCAACCTAAATGCTCCTAGATTGTTTAGAACTAGGTCAACCAAAAATCCCCAAAGGCATCCATAAGCCCTTTGGTCCCCCAAATGCCCCAATGGCCCCAATAAGCCCATTGGTCATAGGTACATATATATATATATATATCAATCAAAAATTCAAAAACATTATCAAAACATCAAAATACAAAAATATTGCATCACATTGTACTTTCATACATATATACCAATCCAAATTTCAAAAAGAAGGGCATTATCAAAATTTCAAAAAAAAAATATTGCATTACATCACATTGCATCCCATTGCATTTTATCATCACTTGCATTTAGGCATATCCATCATTTACACTTTGTATTTTAGAGTGGCTCATACATATCTAGCACTAAGATGGTACACTAAGTACAATTCGTAAGCAATATTGTTAAGGTCATCATTCACCTCATTCCATAGTTACTTATCATTTCCATCTACATTTCATACATTACCATAGTCATGTCCATTACCTTCACTTAGTCATTTGTTTTTAGAATGTCATTAGGATTTTTGGTCACTTAGCCATATCTAGTTTCTTCTTAGATTTTATAGAAGGCTAGAGAGATTTTTAGGAGGTAGAGTCTTTATTGGATTGTGCCTCGTATACATCAAATCCCAACATATTTTCACACTAATAAATCCAAGTTTTATGAAAGGAAAGATAAACCCACAAAGTGGTCTAGGGTACCTTGAGCGAAAAGTTTATCCTAATCATCCCCCTGTGCGAATGGTTCAAGAATGCTAAGAATTGGCAAAAGGACAAGCTCTTCCCACCCAATTCACAAAAATAAATAGTGGTTTTCACCACTACCAAATTTCCAAACACCCTTAATCCCTAAAGTTGTAAGGATTCATACTACACGTCCCCGCAAAGGATGGGTAGTCATCCCCAAGGCCTAAAAGATCAACACCATTTCAAAGAAAAATCCCAAAAGTTTTCCATAAACATTTCCAAACACCTTTGATCCCTAAAGTTGTAAGTATTCGTACTACATGCCCCTGAGAAGGATGGGTAGTCACCGCCAAGGTCTAAAGGATCAATGCCATTCACAAGCCAAAAATCCCACAAGTTCAACTTTGAAATTAGAATCCTCAAAAAACAACAATAAAAAATAACATTGGTTATCACCACTACTCAAACCCCTTGATCAAGAAAAAAAAAAAAAACCCAAAATAAACAGTGATTATTATCACTAAAAAGAGAAAAATAAATAGTGATTCTTATCACTTCATATGAGAGCAAGTATCCCAATACAAATTGAATAAAGTAGGGAGTCGAACTTGAATTCCTGGAACTCTCAGCATTTGGAAAACCATCAGGTGATCCTCATTATGGGTTTGGTGGATAGCCTATCCATCAATGGTGGCTCTTGCATGACAATATGTCTTCCATATTAGCTTTTGGGTGTATGTGTAGACCAATGTTTGCATGTTTATGAGATAGCTTTGGTAACCTAGATTGCCCAGTGGTCTAGACATACTTAGTATAAAACCAAGGATGGTGGCATTCATTGGGTGATCCTTAGTATAGGTTTGGTTGAGAGCCTACTTGGCACTGGCGATATCCTTGTGCATCTCACAAGAATGAACTCACTTGCACACATAGGGATATGAAGTACCTTGGTCGTCCTAGGAGATTCATACCTTGTCAAAAAGTCCTGCATGGTTAGTATACAACTTTTAATGATTTTACTAGAGTGTTTGAGTCTCATGAAAACCTAATGGGCATTCCCTAAAAAGCATGTCATTCATATCACTTCACCTCATTCATTTCAGTTACATTATTCACAAATATATTATATAAGTCTCATGACAACATTACATATGAGTTGGTGCAATATACATCGTCTATGGTGCTAGCATAATATGTCATATAGTCTACACATTTCATCCTCTAAATCAATAAATCATCCATCTCACCATACATCCATGCATGTACAAAATCAAATCAAATCACATTACAACATATGCATATAGGGTAGACATCCATCATCATCTCATAAATCAAATTGCATACATTTGCATACATTTCATAAAACAATAAACACATGATGATAAACCACATAAAAAGTTCATATATATATGTGTGTATACGTATGGGACAAAAAGATACATCATGTTGCCCGTAGGCTAAAATAAAGTGGGTCCTTAGAACTCACAATGCTAAACATCCAAAAATCCAAAAAGAGTTGAAAGAGCCTCAAAAATCCCCAAAGGTATCCATAAACCCTTTGGTCAACTCAAAAAGCCCCAAAGGTCTCCATAAACCCTTTGGTCAACCCAAAAAATACCCCAAAGGTATCCATAAACCCTTTGGTCAACCCAAAAATTCCCAAAGGTGTCCATAAACCCTTTGGTCACCCACAAATACCCAAAGGGATACATAAACCCTTTGGTCAACCCAAAAATCCCCAAAGGTATCCATAAATCCTTTGGTCACCCAAAAATCCCCAAAGGTATCCATAAACCCTTTGGTCAACCAAAATGCCCCAAAGATATCCATAAACCCTTTGGTCACCCAAACAAGCCCCAAAGATATCCATAAACTATTTGGTCAACTAAAAAAGCCCCAAATGTCTCCATAAACCCTTTGGTCACCCAAAAAGCCCCAAAGGTATACATAAACCCTTTGGTCACCCAAAACGCCCCAAAGGTATACATAAACCCTTTGGTCACCCAAAATGCTGGTCAACCCAAAATACCCCAAAGGTTTCCATAAACACTTTGGGCAACCCAAAATGCCCCAAAGATATCCATAAACCCTTTGGTCACCCAACAAGCCCCAAAGGTATCCATAAACCCTTTGGTCACCTAAAAATCCCCAAAGGTATCCATAAATCCTTTGGTCAAATCAAAAGCCCCAAAGGTCTCCAAGAACCCTTTGTTCAACCCAAAAAAAAATTCCCAAAGGTATCCCTAAACCCTTTGGTCACTCAAAATTTCCCAATGGAATCCAATAATCCTATTGGTAAAGTATACATACATACATATTAATCAAAAACCAAAACAAAACAACAAAAACAACACAAAATCCAAAGAAAAGGGTTCAGTACCCACCAAAACAAGTCAAATATAATGGAATTAATTTAGGGTCAAGATGGAATGCAAAATTCTCATGGATGCATGGAAAAGTTACTACTTCACTCCCCAAGAAGGCCATTATGGCTAGACCGCCCCATGGGAAGGAGGTTTTCAACTCTTTTCTTCCATGAAATTTCCATAGTATCATCCAAATCCTTTCAAAATTGTACCATTTTTCAATGAGAACAACTGAAGGAAACCTTAAAAAATGTCATCTAGGTCAAGCGACTTGTCACTTTTCTCACTGATCATTCCCTCATCGACTCATCGCTTGAGGGGGTAGTCATGCTTAACAAATTCATAATAAAAAATCTGCAATTAAAAACACAATCATGCAAGTTGCATTCATCCAATGAATCTTTGAAAAAGACAGTCATGCACCCACTTTGTTTGGGGTAAATAATTAAAATATCAAAAGAAAATTCAAGCAAACTAGTAAGCTTATCTCCTATTACCATCAAGGCTAGGATTTGATTTAAGCTTATCTCCTATTGCCATCAAGGCTAGGATTTTATTTAAGCTTATATCCTATTGCCATCAAATATAGGATTTGATTTAATCTTATCTCCTAATTGCCATCAAGGCTAGGCTAAAGTGTAGACTTGATCTGATCTTCCAACTGCCACCAAGGCTAGGATTAGACTTAAGCTTGTTTGTCAATATGCCAAAGAACACCAAAATCATGTTCCTTAACTTGTCGAAGGCATTAATTCTGAGAGGCATACCATTTCCATGGTTGGGGTATCCAATGTTGACAAGGTATTATTCTATGAAATCTCATCAAAACTCAAAAATTCAAAAAAAATTAAAACACAACAAAAACAACACAAAAGGCTAAAGAAAAGATCCAAAACTCACCAAAATTAAGTCAAATATGGGTCAAGCGACTCGTCGCTTTTCTCACTAGTTATTCCATCATCAACTCATCACTTGAGGGGGTAGTCATACTCAGTCCAAATCAACAATTAAACACTCAGTCATGCAAGTTGCATTTGTCCAACGAATCTTTGATGAAGATAATCATGCCCCTACTTGGGGTAGAAAATAAGCAAATATCTCAATTAGGCACATAACAGTGCAGATGAACCTACCTGTTCGTAACCTCCAAAGTTACCAAAATACTTGGTTTTCTCTAACACCTAGGGTTATAAGTCCCCTGAGCATACTTGGAAGCTGAAGAGAAACCAAGACCAATATCTTTACTAAGTCAGAAGAAAGGATTCAAGAATGCACGCCATTTTCATGATTGGGGCATCTAAAGTTGGTTAGGTTATCGAGTAACCTTAATCATTCAACATTTTGGTCATCTATTTTTGCTCAGCACTATGCTGCACATAAAGCATCTCAAAAAGGGGCATCTATAGACACTAAAATGTGGTAAACCCGATTAAGCATCCATAAAAAATGATCAAATTGACATCATATGGCCCCTTGGGCAGCCCTCAAGAGGCTCACAATGGTTCTAGCCACTTTGAAAAGGTTTTTGGAGGCTACCAACCCAATTTTGGGAGGTTTTGGCCCAAAATTCACCACCATCCCACCCTGGGATGGTGGTGAGCCATCATCCCAGGGTGGGACGGTGAGCAGGTTTGACCCAAAAAAAGTCAAATCTAGGACATTTGGTACCCAGAAACTGCCATTTAGAATGCCATATGGAGCATGCAGGTTAGATGGCATTGAAGCCTTATGACACACTTCTTAATGGAGGCCCAAATTGGATATTTTATTCCACATCCATTGCATGCCTCACGTTTGACAAGTGGCACCTCCTCCCATGCATGCCCTTGCATGCCTTTTTGCACATGAGCCCCTTTGGGCTATAAAATGGGTACAATGTCCACACAAAACACACATATAATATAGATATGAGTTCTAGGATATGCAACAGAGTGCTACTGAGATTTTCCCTCACCTTATTGCACCTTTTTGCCTTTGGAATCTCCCTTTTGGCAAGGTGGTTATTGGGTGACTTCAAGAAGGTGATCCGAGCATAAATTTTCCATCCGAGTGAATTTCTTCATAAAATTTTATGAAAACACACCTTAGGTTGTTTAGGAACATCTTATAGTGATTTTTTTGCAAAAAGTGACCGAAATTGGTGGGTATCCCCTCCTAGGGTGCCCCCCAAATAGTTGTAGTCACCATCGTCCCCCCTGGGATGAGGGTAACTATTGAAACATTTCAATAATATTTTTAATTATTATTTTTATATATTATCCCATTATGCTATAGTTCAAATTTTAGGTTATTTGGAGTTAAATTGATGAAGTTATAGCATAATAAGTTTTTGTAGGCTCGTAGGGCCCATCCAGGCACCCCAGTTTGATGCAGGTGTATCTGGACTCCAATTTGAAAATATAACCATATGGGTTGTCTTGAAATGTCAATTTATACATACTATCAAAATTTCATGAGTTTTGGATATGTTTAGATCATGATTTGCTTGTCTTATTCTTCATAGGTTGCAGGTGGGTGGCACAAAATCGAGGGGTCTACAGATGCAATTTCTGATATTTTTTTAGTGATATCCTCTCAAAACCTCCTCTTTAACATCTATGCAAATTTTCAAGTCATTTGGACATGTTTTGATATAGTTTTGATATATGCACTATTTTACCCCTATGGGGATTGCATGTTTTCCACCATACACCCTTGCTATTTGACCCATCTCACTTAATTGTGTGTAGGTTCAGGTTATTAGAAGGCATTGGGAAGTAATATAAGACATTAGAGATTGAATATACAAGCAGCAGTGGCATTGGCCCACCCACCTCGATTGTGGGTACGTGGAGAAACATTGGATGTGCAGCTTGATTTCATGAAATACTTGGTCTTTGGGCACCCAATATTGTAAAAATTGTATCAAATTTTGATCCCTAAAGGGTACTTTTGTGTAACATTTTATCTTATCCAACAAATTAATGAGAAGAAACTTGATTTACTTCATTTCCTTTTGTTTGGTATTCTTTCCTTTTCACATGCATGCTTCCTTTTTGATGCTCATTAGTGAGATGGGCTAGATACGCATATTGTTTTACATAATTTGGTGCACCATTTTTCCCTAAATCACATGATTAAAACACAAATGTGGCATCGTTTGTAATACTGACAAACATAGTCCATCCTACTACGGAATGCAACAGATGATGAATGTATATATGCAATGCAATAATGAAATGAATGCATGTGTAAATGAAAATGCATGATGCAAATGCAAATGTTTTTGGATTTTATTGATTTTATAATTTTTATGGATTTTGAACCTTTATATTTGACCAAACGGTGAGTACATGCCTTTGGAGCCTTTTGGAGTGACCAAATGATGAGGAAATGCCGTTGGGGCCTTTAAATTGACCAAGCAGTTTTTTATAAAATCCTTGGAGCTTTTTAGGATGACAAAGTGGTTTTAAGAAAACCATCAAAGCCTTTTGGGTTTGACCAAAGGTTTGAAGTACTTTTGGAGCTTTTTTATTGACCAAACTACTCACAAGAGAGCTTGGAGCCTTTTAGGATGACCGAGCAGTTTTAAGAAAATCCTCAGAGTCTTTTGGCATGACCGAGTGGTTATGAGCAAACCCTCAAGACATTTGAATAACATGACCAAGTGGTTTTAAGAACCCTTGGGGAATTTTTGTGAGGGTGCGCTACCCTATGTACCCCTAGTGTATGTATCATTCGATGATAGTGAGGGAGGTGTGATACCTCTAGACCCCTCGCTTTACCTTATCGAATGTGGCATGGATGGTGGGGAAGGTATGCTACCTTGGAGACCCCCAGTGCTCATGCTATTCACTAAAATGTAATCAACTTGTTTAGGAAGAGTGACATAAATCAACTCTCTCAACTAAGGAATAAACCTCAATGGAATGCCTATGTCTTGGCAAGTTTGAATGAGCGAACCATCCTCATGGATCACATCTCATTCTACTAGGTCTTGGACAACCCTCTTAAATGATTGAAAATATCGAATGTCATGTCCATGCACTCGATGGTACACATAAAAGGGGCTTTTGCAAGTAACCCAATCTTGTATGCCCTTTTCTTGACTTCAGGTAATATGAATGCCTTTGCCTCATATAACTTTTGGAACAAAGTTAGAGTTGTCATATGAAATGAAACTATTTTCTACACTGGATTATCGGGCATACGAGGTGATTGAAGACCTCAGGGTCGCTCTTGAGAAGGTGTGACCTCCATTTTAGCATTTTGGGGTACCATACAAGAACCATATTCATGATAAACCCCCTTATCTATAAGGTTTTGCACCTTATTATTGAATCCATAGCAATCATGAATGCCATGATCCTCCATTCGATGATAGAGACAATAATAATCCTCTTTGTAACCCTAAGGTTTAACTCAATTTGGGTCTACAGGTTTGATTTCAGGTAATGTGATGACCTCAGCCTCTTGCAACTTGTAAAAAATGTCAAATATAGACTCACTTAAAGGAGTCCAATTGCATTGCAACTATCTTGGGTGCCTAACCCGCATTGGCTTACTTTAAGGACCCACTAGTTGGGTTGGCCATATGGTCTCTTATTTTTGCTAAGGTTTTTCCTACACTTGCATAGGAAGTGACTTGGCCTTAGACAAGGGTTGCTTTTGTGATCCCTAGTTTTCAAATTGGTTCATGATAAAATGCAATGCCTTATCTTTCTCATCCATTCAATGCTCCATTCATTCTAGATGGCTTATAATGGATCACAAGACTGTCAAAGAGTTCATATGTATTTTCAATGGTTGATTCGAAATACTTTTTTCTATTGAAGGAAATAGAAAAGTGGATGCTGGAGATCCATTAGGTAATTGTAGCTCACCTATTTCCTTTTTTTGGGTTGATGCATACAATTCTTAATGACACACTTCGTTAGTGCTATACACATGCTCATGCACACGACTCAATTCATGCTGCTGCTCGACTTGAAATAATTGAACTATGCAGGTTTAGTACCCCCAGTATGATATGGGGTACATGCTTGCTCTTCTCCTTGAGAAGGTGACATAGGAAATGAGTCAAGAATGACTAATTTTAAATATTCAGACCCTTTAAATATGGAATCATTGCTAGATTACCCCATATCTAACTTTGTCTAATTAGGAATCACTTGATCTTCTAGCCTAATGTCAACCATTCCCACAAACTCGTGAGAAGACTCCACAACTGCATGAGTCGTAAGTGACTCTTCAACATAATGAGGTTGTCCTATTTTAGTCCTGATAACTGAACCTTCCTCATACTCATGCAATGCCTCCAGGATAGGATCCATAGGTAGAGACTCAACAAAAAGTTGACCTAAATCCTCACTGGACTCCATGGTGGGTGACACCGTAATGCTAGCCTCTACAAGCTATTCATATTCAACATCATCCTTATGAGGACTATCTGGTGACATGATGGATGATGAGGGTATGATACATTTGGGTGCATCCCTGATCAAGTTGGTTATATCCCCCTTGATAGGATTATGAAGATCCTCTAATAACACATCCAAGGTAGTTGTGAGCATCTCAGTGATTTGGTTCATCAGCCCTTCCCTATTAGGAAAGACTGAATATGTAGGAGTTATAGGTGACAACGGTGGTGATGGTAACTCCACAATAGTTTGCAAGGCTGCATCTGAAATTTGGATAAACTCATCATGTTTACCGTTCAGAGGCATGAGCACCCCATTAGGTTCCTGAGGGTGATCCTCAGGTTTATAATACTTGAAGGGATCTAGGTCCGCCTCAACTATATGGAATTAATTTCCATGGGTGTACTTAATGCATTGATGCACTATGGATGGTACGCACTCCATGGCTCTTATCCACGACCTTCCAAGAAGTAGGTTATACTGTCTTGATCCCTCTCAAATGTAGCACAATGTAGGAATAATATTTTGTCCCACCTTGATTGGGAGGACTATTGTACCCACTGTAGGGTATTCCACATAATTAAAATCTTGTAGCATTAAAGTTGTTTCCTTGATGTGGGATGGTGGATTTTTGAGATGTTTGAATGCGGAGGTGGTGATGATATTAATCAACGATCCTATATCCACCAACACTTGCTTATATGCAATATAATTTATCCTCGCTATGATATGTAATGAAGGATCAAATTCCTTGATAGGGAAAGGTTTGAATTCCTATTTATGGAAAGTGATCACAAGATCCTTATATGGTGGAATAGACTATATATGCACCAAGGATTGTGACAACTTCTGAGAATTGACATTGCTCACCTATCAGACTTGACTACTCTCAACCTCATGCTTACGCATGGGATATTTAGGCATATCTTTTTGTTGCTTATCAATTACCGATGATATGTCTATCTATCTATGAGAATGAATATCTACTTGCTTAAGAGGCAACTATTGATGATGTGTAGTGTGCATCGTATTGACTTGTTGTCTAAGCACTCTAGGTATGTGCTTCTTTTCAGGAGTTACCTCACATGATTGTTCTTCAAATAATTTTTGCTGGTAAATCCTCTCTTTCCATTGTTGGATCTCATCCAACCTCTATTGATATGCTCTCTTTCTCTCTATGCACTCATGATCTAGATGCTCACGCTCAATGTACGCCCAATTAGTCTCAAAGTAGTCACCTCTTATGGGTTGCATGAGACTCAGGTTCCCTATACAACTGACTCGTGGAGTAGGATACACAACTCTCTATATCGCTAGGATGAGACCTAACAATATGGGTTCTCTCCTTGTGTAGAGAAACCTCATGGCCTACATGGGTGAACCCCCTATGGGATGAAGGGAGCTCGCGATGACTATCAAAGTGTCACATCAGGAGGATAAGATCCTTAGGTGAATGATGAGTGTGACACCGAGCAATGAGGCATGTGAGGTCTGAAATATACTTAGGGGAATATCAGAGGCATTGAGGGCCTCTCCCCATATATTCTAAGTCATTAGCTCATGAGTGAGCTCGACTATTCCTAGTTGTCATGATGTACCAACTAGAAAATTCTTGAGAGGAGACCTCTCTTGCTAAAAATTTTAGCATTAAAGAAGGCCTTATCTTGATGAATTAAGCAATAAAGAAGCATAAAATGTAAACAATGTGATTATCTCCCTTACATTTAAAAAGTGATCCCTAAACTGTTTGATGTTGTTTCAATGTTTTTTTGTATCAGTTAAGAAAATCCTTATTGTATTTTGTAAAACTTGTTGGATGATATTATCAGTTTAAATTTGCTTTTACTAGTAAATCGAGGCTGCATAAATCCCTCACGTGTGGCAATGAAACTCCACACCCAGAAAAGGAGCACCGGTCCTACTATTCCCTCATCCATTTTACCCTAGTTAGTGTTATACCCTTCAAAGAGAATACATGCAAATTTTCATGGTATAAAAGGTTCTTTGGTCCATCCTTGGTCTAGAACAATAGGTACATGGGATTTGGGCCAACATATGGAAATAACTGCCATCGTTGTTGGACCCTACTAGTGGTTGGATGTCACTCCCAAATCACTAGAGTTTAAGTGAAACATGGTGTGTGTGGTTATTTTTAATTTTTGCATAAAATAAAAATGCATACTATAGCATAAATTATTGTTTCCTACATGATATGCAAAAATAAACATTTCATTTCAAAGAATTCATGCTATATTCTAAATGATTTTTAACAATGCAATTATGATGATATAGCCTCTGATTGGGCTTCAAGCATGCAAACCAACACATAATTTTTATCAAGCATACTGTATTCTAGGGCGGACTGCACTCAGAGGTCCATTTTCCTAGCATCACCTTTCTAATGATGCAAACACGAATACAAATCTAGGACTTAGTTCATTTCCATTTTTTAGTTTTCCTAGTTGTATTACAAATTTGGCATTCTGGAAAAATATAGAGATAGAAAAAGTTAAAGAGGGTGAAAAGCGGGATCTAGCTCAGGTCCAAATTTGATCTATGTTTTGTCCTCTATTTTTTGATATGTCTGCTATAAATTGTAGGTCTAATTCATGGTTTCGACTATAGGCCACATCTTGAAGCCACGGACCAACAATGAGACTATATTTGGAAGCTACAGTTTGCACCTGTAATCCAAAAAATATAGAAGATGTTAGATTAGGTGCTTAAAATGTGAAGTCCCATCGTGATCACCTTCTGTATGACCATAAAGGCATGCACCCGATATTGCAATTGCGTAAAATGAAGTAAAAAGCGATATTCAAACACAAATTGACAAAGACTAAATAATTAAGTAAAATTCATCTTTATTTCCTTTTGGAACCAATTCATGTATTAGAAATGAATCCCTCTTAGGAATACCCCTTTTTGATATGCAATTACAATGTTGTAATTCCCTTGGGGATACAATGCACTTTTCAAGCCTTTAAGGTGACACGAAATGCTCTAGGGTGGAGTGAACCCTCTTCTTCACATTGAGGAAGGATTTGGATGGTTGAATCTCCTTTGAATCCGATTCCTTATGATCAAGAAACAACAAAAGAATATTAAAAGCATATGAAGCCTCTCATTATGAGGTCCTTTAAAGGAAACATAAATAAAGATAGCATAGCAACATGAAATCAAGAAAGTGGATAAACCATACTAAACATAAGCAATTCCTATAAATATTGATAGAAATGTATCGCTCCAAAATTTTCGCATCCTTACCTTCAGGCTATTGGATCCGTGCCCGAAAGGAGGATGGGAAAAGGATGTCGCGGTACCTCGGACTGAGAGGACTTTGCAAAGGTCCCGCCTCTCAAGGGAGGTGTATTTTGATGATTTTTCGATGGATGGTGGGTTCACCAAGAAACATTTAAGGGCAGTTTCCACGCCTAGGTTTGGAATGTGTTTTAATGTGTTCATTTTTAACTTTAAGCATTCATATCCTAGGTTTGGCCAAATGAATCTAGATTAATCTACATGAAAATGCAAGTTCAATGAGTACAGGAAACAGATTTAAAGACATAAAATAGAGAATTTACAGAATGCAAAATGAGGAATACCTGATTTGGATGTCTGATGATGATTCTGATGTTTGAAGTAGTCAGGATCGTCTGGAATTCGAAAGAATCGTCTGATATCTGACAGAATCATCTGAGATCTGATAGAATCATCTGAGATCTGACGAATTCGTCTGACGAATTTGTCAGAGACCTACAAGCAGAAAAATAGATACAAAATACAACGAATACTATTGACGAATTCGTCAAAGACCTATAAGCAGAAAAACAGATACAAAATACAACGAATACTATTGTGCTAATAGAGGGAAACAACACCAAAGGAATGTATGAATATTGGATAATAATTATGAACAAAAATTTAAGCAGATTATAATATTCTAATGACAAATGCTGATCTTAGTATGCAATCTAAGCTAAATGGGTGAACTCCAAATGCAAAATAATGTAAACACTGAATAAATTATCTAATTTGCAGAATAAAACAACAGAAACAAGGTTGAGAAGTGCAAACTTTAGGCACTGATTGCCTCAATATGGATTGCAGTCGAGATCATCTCGCATCAGTAGGAAATCGCCTCGAATTCGATAGGTTCGCCTCCGATATGAACAGGTTCGTCGGTGACTATAGGTGCTGGCTCCGACTAAAAAATAGTGATGTACCTACAACAAAATTGGTATGGGACCAATGCAAATGCAAAATAGGAATGATTTAACGTAGATGGATTTAATTGCAGAGAATTTCAGCCAGGGGGTGCTAAGGGAATAGCTTAGGATTAAATAGTCTTAGGGGAGTAGTTAGGAGGTTGGAGATCATCCCAATTTGGGAGATCTCCAATAGGGGAGGGTCCCTAATGACGTAGACGCGCTTGTTCTCGGATTGGAGACCCGTTGGAACAGATTCCAACTTTGCAAAATTAGTTTTGTGACAAGATCGTCTGGACGTCCTAGTCCAGATGAAATAGTCAAATCTTGGGCGATATCGTCTGATCGGCGACGATATCATCAAACGATCAAAACAACCTCTAAAATTAGCACGAAAAAGGAGGAAACGGATTACCCGACGGTTAACGGGCGGTTTGGGAGGTTAAATTTGAATTTTAAATTATTTACTAAGGTGAATGTAATTATTGTAATTTTATTGTGCCAATTTTAGGGTGCTACAAGAAATATGTAAACAAGGACTACAAATATCAATCTAATGAATCAGATGTATGAAATGAAGCATTATAGCATAGAAAGAAATTGATTATGCCCTACTTGCTCAAATGGAGTAAATCTAATCAAATCCTTAATATAGTAAGTCAGAGTCTTTAAACTACCAAATCAAGTATTAAACTGATTAATCTAACCTAGCTAAGCATACTGTATAAGAGATAGTAAGGGGATATTATACCTATTGCAAACTACAGCTCGGATGAGCTATCTGCACTGTAAACCATGACTGTCAGCTATGGAAAGCAATCAAATGGTTTTTCCCTCTAATTCTAGGGCTATGGTCTTGATCCTCCTTGTAAAATTTATGATAAAGGGTCACCTCAGTGTCCTCTAATAGGTTTTGGCAGTTGAATTTCTTGATGGGGCCTCTGTTTGCCTGAATTCATGTTTCTTGGCATTCTATATCCTTAGGGCATCCATGGCACAATTTATCATGATGCTTGGGTTGCCAAAGTGATGACAACAAATCTCTCTCTAAGTGCACTCAAGTGAGTCCACAATCTGACAATGCTTGCTTCATTCACTATTTCAACAACACTTCGCTATCAAAATGCACTATATTCTCTGTATATTTTGCCCTATTTCAAAGGGGTACTTATAGGACTACCCAAGGTCTAGGGGTGGCTTCATGGAGTAGTCAAGAACAAGAAGGTGTGGTTAGGATACTTTGATTGGAAGCTTTCATCCTTTAACTACCTTCTTATAGAACAAAATATCATTCCAACAAATTTGGCTCGGATGAAGGCCAATTGAACTTCAGTTTAGACCACAGGTGATAGTTGTGGTTCGAAATGGAGACCACATGTATCAACCGTAGTTTAGACTATATACCTTAGGTCTTAGCTACAATTTAGACTGATTAGGCCAAGGAGTCCAAAATGAGTGATTAGAACCACTACTCTATCTTGGAGTCTGTCCAAGATCTTCCATATGGTCTTGTAGCATGTCCATATGAGTAGTCACCATTGACATGACACGTTTTAGGTGTCTACACAGAGACCCAATGATTCTATATCAAAAAAGATCATTTTAAAATAACCTAGAAACTTTGTTGATAAAGAAAACCAAAGATTTAAAATAAATTAATAGAAGTACTCCAAAATTTATCTACTCAGAGAACCACTATATGATAACAAGGCCAATAGGTAAAAGCTCAGAAGAATTAGTAGAATTTCTAGAACTATAGTATTGTCAAATTAGAGGACAATAATTTGTTATATCCTCTAAATCATCACCATATTAAATCCTTATTGAAGATCAAAACACCATCAATATTACACTTGTATTATATACAAATATCCAAACTCCAATGGCGTAAAATTAGAATATACAAAACTATTCAAACTAGAATTATACAGGACCTCTCAATTTGCCTGTCCAAAATGAAATTCCCCAAGCAACATTAAAAGCATTACCAACATATGATGGTACTAGGAGAATTGTTTGTGAGCACTCTCAGGACATTGGATCATTGGCTACTATATATAATATTCAAGTGGAGGATGTTATGATAAGTCTATTAGTAATATCAATGAAAGGAAAAATGTTATACTAGTATAGAACCTTGCTAGATCTTAGTGTAACTTCATGGGAATAATTAGCTGCAAAACTGGTGAAGGAATTTAAAGAACAAGTGGATCCATTCTCTCTACTAACACAATTTACCATGATATAAAGACATTCATAGGAGGAAATAATGGATTTTTAATATTAGATTTAGTAGGACATGGAAAAGAGTACCCAAGGGTCTTAGGCCAATTGAGGAACATGTAATGTATTATTATTTGAAGGCATTTAATTTAGATTTAAGCATGGACTGACTATCTTACAAGAAGCATTAAATGTAGAGAAGAACTTAATTGCTATAGGAAGATCACCTCCTAAAACTATAATACCAATATTTCTAAAAAACTCCCTAACAACAATCACAAGCACCTATTACAAATACTTCATATATAGTAGTGATTCCAACCATCTATTTCCCAATATAGCCAACTCCACCAAAAAATAAATATTATCAACACCTCCTACAATTCTAGTACTACTAGCACATCCCTAGGTGGTTGCATTACTAGCCCTAATGACTATCTTACAAGAAATAACTATAGCTATGAAGAATCTAACAAATGAATTTACTTCTATGAAAAGGAGAGAGGCTAAGAGAAAATTTCAACCTAGAATATTTCCCTATGTGTTGAAATATAAAGCAACTACTTCTACCAAAAAATTTACTAAAAAATCTAATATAGTGTATAGCAATCAGGAGGCTGAGCCCTCCACTTCAACCTCTAGGTTAAATTATTGGTGTTCAACATGCAATGAACCTCATGATGAAATTCCATGCATGATGCATAAACATCATATTAAAAAATTTACAATTGATAAGGATGAGAGAGCCCAAAAATGGCAAGTAAATATGCTAAGTGAAATGAACCATAAATTTATGATGCCATCAATTGAGAAAGTGTCAATTCTAACAAGATGAAGGGAAAAACCTTGTAAGTTGATCCCAAATAAATGGACCCCTTAAGGGTCCATTTTGAACCAAATGATAAACCAAATATGGACTTCGCTCATAAGCCAAGCCCACCTTCAATGCAAAAATAACAACCCAAGAAAGACACTACTCAATCTACTCCAGTATAGTGATAACAAAAGATTTAAAAATAAGTTGAGACTCAAGAACAAGCTAGGGATAAATTTATATATCCTTATATTACTAAGCATCAAAGAATTGAGGCTACTCATGACTACCAGACTAAAATTCAATGAACCTACAAGGAAGCAGAGTAAGCAATCTAAAGTTACGGGCTTCAACATAGTTAAGGAAATGAAAAAGACACCATCAAAAGCTAACATGTATGATGCTTTGTTAATTTTGCGGTAGATTGACTTGCTTCAAGACTCTTTAAAATACATAAAGCATAAAGGTAAACACCATTTGGAGCTCAACTTAGCTCAAGTAAATCCTACTTTAGGAATAGGGAAAATAGGCCATTGCCATTCTACTTGTTTTTATGGATGGAAGGATGGATGGTACATAACTTCATGATTGATTATGGAGCAATGACCATAGTAATACCCAAGGTTGTGTGTGATATAATTGATATGGAATATACCAAGAGTAGTCCTGGTGTACTACAATTAGGTGATACTCTAGTTTAAATTATGGGAGTAATTAAGGACATACCAATGGTATTGCACAAGATGCCTCAGGTTATAGTCATTCAAGAAGCAGTGGTGGTAGATCTAGAGCCATATTTTGGCATGTGTATCTTAAGAGAATTTATAGCTAAATTAGGAGGATATCCATATTTTTATTACTCACATATGGATATCCCATATAAAGGCAAGATGACTATAAGGAAGAAAATTAGAAAATATTGAGGAAGAAAATTAGTAAGCTAATACAGTTAGCAAGATGACTGAAGAAACTAATATAATGGAGGATATCATGGAAGAATTTGCAAATAGAAGATCAATTATCATTCAAGGAATTCAATGTCATGATTGAAATAGGGATTGACACACATTAAATCACAAATCAAGAGGAAAAGAAAGCCTTAGCTATGACAAGATAAGACCCACAACAAAAACATAATGAAATGTGGAAGCTTTACTTTGATGGAGCAAGATGCAAAAATGGTATTAAATTAGGCATAGTGTTAATATCACCAACTAGAGTAGATAAAGAATTTTTAAATCTAATTACTTAGAATTGAAAAAAAAATGCAATAAATTATGAAGTACTATGCTTAGGTTTGAAAACATATAAGAAACTAGGGATTAAAAAATTGCTGAATTATGGTGATTTAGATATAATAGTGAATAAAATTATAGAATGGTGCATCAACAAGCAATGCTACCTCAAGGTATACAGAAAGAGTGTGGGATTTTTTGGAGAGATTTGAGGTACTAAAAATAAAGGCTATTACCAAAGAACAAAACAATCATCCTAACACATCAACAATTATAGGAGCCAACTATTGCCCAATATCTAATGTGATACACAAAGCAAAGATAATAAGGCTTGTGTACAGGCCATCTATTCTAGATAAATATAGATTCCAATAATTTATTTATTATGATGAGTAGATAGTTTAATTCTTGATATAGGAAATGAATTATGTTAATGAAATTAGACAACCTTTTGAAAATAAAGAAGAGGAGGATTTGATACAATTGAAGAACAATCATCTTTCTAAAGGATTGATCACTTTGGGAAGTTTATTTGATAGTAGTGATTGAATAGCTACTCATAGAATATAAATTGATAGTCAAGGTTATGTGGGTGAATTTTGGCATCCTTTCACCCACTCTTATTTTTTGGGGTGAATATGTTTACAAGCCAGAGCGCCCATTTTTGAAGCATTTTGAAGGATAAACAGATAGGCAAGGGCAAGCTTTGAAGTCAAACCTTACAATTTTTCTTCACTTTAGGATGAATGACCTAGAACTCAAACCCTTGACCAAGATGGATGGAGGAAAGGGAAAGAAACACAAAAAATATTATTCCCAAATTCTCCTCCTAATAATGAATGGAACTTTTGGAAGGTAGTAGTCCAATTCCAAGCTAAGCTACCCATCTATGGGGTGGAGAATTGGGAAGGTGGTAAAACAAGAATGGTGCTAAAATAGCCATCCAAGAATGTGACAATCATTTTGAAAGTGTGATATTTCTTCAAAAATATGCATTAATAATCTTGGATACCTCATACTTTTAGTTTTTGGATGCGAAGGAAATAGTTTAAAAATACATGAATTCAAAGGCATTCAATTCAAGGTTTTCTCACGATGCAAAGGGACACGATAAATTTATGATTCAACAGTAACATCAAAGTAGTCGAAGGTCTAGATTTATGTAGAAACACCTAAATCCTTCCAGAAAACCACCATCCCTCCTAAGATAGAGAATCAATAGATATTTCAAATGTTCCAGTATGATTCTCCCTACCTAATGACATCAATGCTTGAATTTGAATTTATTGTAAAATCATCTATAAATAGTGGAATGTTTTTCATTCCAAAAACATAGCTCTATGGTATTTAAAATTCATATGTACTCCTCTGTTACTTGTAAATAATAACAATCACTATTTGGTATCTCAATATATCTTTCTCTTTTTCATTGTGTGAGCATTTATTTTTGCTATGGTTGTCTAAGTTGGTCTACTTAATTTTACTATCTGGATTTCATGGGTTAAAAAAGAATTCATGTTCACCATTGGGAATCAAGGTTTATTTATTCCAAATCCAATTAGGTGGGAGCACTCTAATTTTGTTGTCTGAATTCCATACACCTTTCTGTTGGTTCTAGTATTCACCCCTGCACATCGAGCCAAAGAAGAAGTGACAAGTGGGGTGGGTTGATCTGTTAGGTATTTACTATTGTTCACATTGGATATGGTGGAGGAAGTATGTCTTGATTCAGTTGCATTCTATCCTTATTAGTTTTGGTTACAACCTTATTTGCTTTCTTTCTCACTCCTTTTTCTCCCTTTTTCCCTTTGTGATGTAGTTAGCTGGGACATTAGGAGCCAAACTTCTCTAGAGATAGATTTATTCTACCCATACTATGCTAGGTGTCCATTCAATTTTGGTCAAGAACCTCTAGGTGTACCTCTCACTCATCTGGTGCTATTTTTTGCACTAATAATTTTTGGTGACTCTATTGGGGAACTCATTGAGTTTTCATGTTTAAGGAAACTAGAGTATGATGATTATTTGGTTTACCTAGATATTGGAAAATCACTTAGTGAATATAACTATGTAGCATATCCATATCATGAGATCAATTGCATTTTTATGCTGGTACTTTCCATCTCCTGAAGGACCTAGGTTTTGATGAGCAACCTTGACCTTACAAGAAATGACAATATGTTCATCTAATGACTCCAAATCTGATGCATACACCAAGATATTTTAAGGCCAATGCCTCTATGGCTTATATAAGGTACCCATATTAAAATTATCCTAGTTCATTAGACCTCCAATGTTGGCACAAAATTCCTAATGGTACCTCGAAATCCCTCTCCAAATACAATGGCACCTTGGAAATAGCTCGAGAGAATTTAGAATATGTTGATGTATTAGTGCTCCTCCATAGAATAACACATGAATATATTATGATCAGGCTCTTGGTCTTGTATCTAGAAGGGAGGGCACTCTGGTGGTATCGTACCCTTGGGCAGAGAACCATCCACTCTTGGATGGATTTGGTAGGATCTCTTGTTGATGCATTTGATGGCTCCTTGGATCCTTTCCAACTCTTGATTCTTATTTCCTACATTAATATGGCCTCTTTTGAGTCCAAAATATATTTTAACACTCAACTCAAAAGGATTTGGGATAGGATCCCACTTGAATACCAGCCATCCCTTTCCCAGGCTCACATGTTCTATATTTAGGCTCTTAGGTCAAATATAAGCCTCCTACTACTACAATCTAGGGAAATGATATTCTCTCAAATATTTTAGGAGGTCATACAGGTGGAGCAAATCCTACTTCATGTAGGAAAAACATATTCGGATGACTCTGCCCTTCCATCCCATTTTTTGACCACTACTACTTCCTTCCCCATTGTATAGTGCCATCATGTATACCATCACAAATTGGGTAGAAGATAAGGTTATAGTTATGCAAAATACAAGGGGTATATCTCTTGATCTCATGCATGAGACATGGAGGATAATAAATAGTTCATATCCATGATGGCATTGATTAGCATATGATTCCCAAGGAGGTCCCACTAGCAACAAGCTCAATCAATAAAGTCTACAAGGATAAATGCACAAGGATAATGGAGGCATGCCAAGCTAGGATCTCACTGCAAATGGGTCTTAAGGAGTGGTAACACTGGAGCCTGTTGTCACATGAAGTAATACTTGAGGAAGGCTCCCATGTGGTAAAATTGATTTCCACATTGATCATAAATTGCATAAATACTGATATGCATGATGATCTTACAAGCTGTGACCTCTTAGCATCTTGGAAAATATTTTGGCAATGCCAATCAAAATACAAAATATAACTCAAGTTCAACATAATTTAGTCCGAGCATTGCATATTCATTGGATGGTTTCCAGGATGAATCAATGGATATGACATTCCAGTTGCACCGTAATTTTGTGTAAATAAGCCAAAAAATAAATAAAGAATGTGGATTGTTTGAGGTCACATGATTACTGACATCACTCTAGGAGATCTACTTCTGATAAGTAGGATGATTTTAGATGACATCTCTTCCTTCAGTGTTCTTTCTTCCCTTATTTATCTTGTGACTTTGTAGCCCAATGGACAACTCTCTTAAAGCTCACAAGTTGATGTAGAAGGTACACATTGGATTGTATGGCAAAGATATGCATCAGGTTAAATATTTCAAAGCAAATGCAAAAACCAACAAAATTCACTCTATAAAGGACTTTGTGGATATATTTAATAGTTCATCAGTCCAAGAGCATGATCGAGAGTTTTAAGATGGATTCTAATAAATCTGAGAATATTCCTACTGAATTGCATAAGGAAGAAGGGCTATACTAGGTCTATTCTTGAAGATACCTTGAGCCATAAAGGAGTATATAAATCAAGGCATACTTTGAGAGGTTTTATCTAGGGCTACTCTCTCTTTTATTTCCCTCTTACATTGCTTCTCTCTATGCCCATTTATTCTTTATCTATTCCTTTAACTCTTCTCTCCTTGTACTTATTTTTATCCTCTTATGTATTCCTTCTAGCCTTATTTTTATCCTGCCTTATTGTGCCTCCCATCCTTTCCTCTTTTTGTTGTGCTTTCTTAGGGAAGAATGTTATCTAGGTTATTATTTCCATCAAGTGGAAATATCCTACGAGTCACCAAGAATGTGGGTGGATTTTGGTATCCTTTCACCCACTCTTCTTTTCTGGGTTGAAGATGTTGGAAATCCAGAGTGTCTATTTTTGAAATTTTTTGAAGGACAGACGGATAGGCAGACAGTCAAGCATTGAATTCAAACATCAAAATTCTATCTAAATTTAGGATGGAAGACCTAGGCCCCAAACCCCCAACCAATATGGACAGAGGAATGATAAATAAGCACAAAAAATCTTGTTCCCAAATTACCATCCCAAAAATGGATAAAACTTTTGGAATGTAGTAGTAAAATTCCAAGCCAGGTTACCCATCAATGGGATAGAGAATTGGGAAGGTGATAAAACAAGAATGGTGCCCAAATAGCCATCCAAGAATGTAATAATCATTTGGAAAGCATGAGAGATATTAAAAAATAAGCATTAATGATATTGGCTACCTCATACTTTTGGTTGATGGGTGTGAAGGAAATAGTTTGAAAATACATGACTTTAGAGGCATTCAATTTAGGGTTTTCTCATAGCGTGAAGGGACATAATAAATTTATAACCCAAAAAAAACATTAGAGTAATCAAATACCTGGATTGATGTAGAACCTAACTCCTTATGGATGATTGCCATCCCTCATAATATAGAGCATTAGCAAATATTCTAGACGTTCCAGTATGATTCTACTCGCTTGATGACATCAATGCTTGAATTTGAATTTATTTTAAATTCATCTATAAAAAACAAATTCTTGTCACTCTAAAATCATGGCTCTGTGGCCTTTACAATTCATATGTACTCCTTCATTACTTGTAAATAATAGTAATCACTATTTGATCTCTCAATATGTCTATATTTCTCTTTTTGCCTTTGTGTGAGTGTTTATTTCTACTATGGCTATCTAAGTTGGTCTACTTAATTTTACTATCGAGATTTCATGGGTTCAACTAGGTGGTTAAGGAATTTGTGTTTGCCATTGGGCATCGGGGTTTATTTCTTCTAAAGAAAATCGAGGGAGCACTTTAATTTTGTTACGTAAATTTCATGCACCTTCCTATTGGTTCTGGAATTCACCCTTGCATGTCAAGCCAAAGGAGAAGTGATAGGTGGAGTGGGTTTATTTATTAGGTATTTACTATTTTTCACATAGACGATTATGGAGGAAGTATTTTTGATGCAACTATATTCCATCCTTGTCAGTTTTGGCTATGACCTTATTTGCTTTCTTTCTCACTCTCTTTTCCCCCTTTTTCCCTTTGTAGCGTAGTTAGATAGGACATCAAGAGCTATCCTTCTCTAGAAATTGACTGATTTTGCCCATCCTAGGATGGGTGGTCATTCAATGTTTGTCAAAAACCTTTGGGCATGCCTCCCACTCATCAGGTGCTATTTTTCACACTAAAAAGTTCTAAATAAGTTTAGATTGAGCATGGAAGGAATATCAAAGTAGGAGTACATTGTTCAAAGAAGGAAATCAACCAAATTTTAGACTTATGCAAAGAGTTCAATGTTATAGCATGGACCTATGATGATATAAAGGTATACAACATGAAAAACATCCAACATACCATTGAATTAATGCCAGATGCAAAATATTTTTGGCAAAAGAAATGACTAGTACACCCAAAAATTGAAGCTTTGATGAAGCAAAAAATATTGAAGTTATTAAATGAAAAAAATAATCTATCTCATCAAGCACTCTTTGTGGGTGGTTAACTTGGTTTCGAAAAAAAAAATATGGTGATATCCATCTCTACATAGACTTCCATAATTTAAATAAATCCTCATTGAAAGATCACTATCCTCTCCCATGGATTGATCATATACTACATACTATAGTTGAAACAAAGAGATTATCCCCACTAGATGGATTCTCTGGTTTTAACCAAGTATGGGTCTAGGATGAAGTCCAGAACAAAACTACATTCACCACTAAGTGGGGGACTTTTTCATATCAAAGGATGCCCTTCAACTTGTCCAATGTTGGTGCTACTTTTTAGAGGGTAATGGACCTAGCATTTGGGGAATTATTGAACAAGATAATAATGATCTATTTACATGAAATGAAAGTATTCTATTACTAGAAGGAAGAGCATGCTTAATACCTTTGATTTCTATTTTAATAATGTAGGGAATTTGGGGTTTCATTAAACCCAAAAAAGTCAAATTTTGTTGTACATGAAGGAAAACGGTTAGCACATGTTGTGTCTAAAAAAAAACTAGAAATTGATCCAAATAGGGTAAAAGCCATTCTGAATCTTCCATTATTACTAAATAAGAAGGGGCTAAAATCATTTTTTAGACAGATCAATTTTGTGTGAAAGTTTATATCATATTTTGTTCAAATAGTTAAGCCCATGATTGAAATGCTTAAAAAGCAAGTGGATTTCAAGTGGATGGATACCCAAAAAAGGACTCTCAAGAATATTAAATAGGTTATAGTTCAAGCCCTTGTGCTAATTAATTTAGACTATTCCAAATATTTCATCCTCTATGTGTTTGGAGCAAATAAGATTTATGTCGATGTGCTCACTCAAAAGAGGGAGGAAAATGATGAGCAACCCATAGCTTTCTTAAGCTAGACACTACATGACCATGAAGAAAGGTATAATTTTATAGGTCTATGCAGTAATGAAATCTTTTAAAATATTAGGTACTTTGTATCTCAAAGTAATACATTGGTATATGTAGTACATTTTGATGTCTAAAACTTCATAATTCAAGGTGAACTAGTTGACAAGAGAGCTAGATGGGTCACCAAAATCCATGAATATGATGTTGAAATTAAGCCAACCAAGCTAGTAAGCAATAAGGTACTATACCAGTAGTTAGTGGAATATATACAGAGTGTAAATATGCTATTAGAAGAGGAAAAAATAACACAACAAGAAGGATCACCAATAGGTTTGAACACTTGGATTGAACATTTGATACATTATTTTGATTTCAACAAATTTTCAAATGGTTTGAATACTTCTCAAAGATACATATATAGATTACAGGTTAGAAAATATGCACTAATTTTTGGTATTTTATACCAAAGAAATTTTGATGTGGTATTTTTGATATTCTTACATCTAGACAAGATGGAAGATATCCTCATGGAGTTTCATAGTGGCTTTTCAGGTGGACATTATTTTAGATAGATCATGATTGCAAAAATTCTAAGAGTTGGATATTGATATTCAAATTTTTTATATGTATTCAAATTAGTAAGAGCCTGTAAAAAGTGCTAGAGGTTTGTTGGAAAAAGCAAGCATTCGACAATAACTCTACAGTCAATAATTGTGAAGGAACCCTTTCAACAATGGGGGTTGGATTTCATTGGAGTAGTTAACCTAATTCATCAACATAAGTATATCTTAATTGTGATGAATCATTTCACTAAATGAACAAAATTTGAATCCACTAAGCATGTGAATCAGGACATAGTTATTGAATTTCTAGAAATGTTGATCATGAGGTTCAAAATCCTAGCTATGATTATTTCTGACTCCACAACTTACAATGACATATATTCCAAAACCTAGTTGTGTAACACCCATTTTACAACCGAGGAGACAGGAAAAAATAGATATAGATAACATTGGGTGACAATAGTGGGAGATTCCACCAAGCTCAGATAATGTTAGGTCTTTCATTGGTGCCAAGACCATTGAATTTGCAAGAAAATATGACATATATTGTAATTCTTATTCCAATTATTATACTAAGGGAAAGAGACTAGAGAGTCTAAAAACAATAATTTATTGAATATAATCAAGAATAGTATCGAGAAAAACCATAGAAGTTGGCATTTATTGCTTGATCAAGCAATATGAGTTGATAGGATAACAATAAAAAATAATTGAAGACATCACCATATTTCTTAGTATATGAGAAGGAAGTTGTCCTACCCATCAACTTAGAGCTATCAAATCTCAAGTTTATTAATGAAATGGACTTAGAAAATATTTATCCAATGGAAAAAAATAATGCCAAAATTAATATTGCTAGAGGAAAACATGAGCAAGCATAAAATAATATATGTCATCATCAAGGAACTATCAAATATTGGTTCGATAAAAGAGTAGCATTTAAAGAATTTAATGAATGAAATGTGATTCTTAAATCGGATGTAGATCGAGCTAAGCCAAGTGCCCATGATAAATTTGAATCCATGTGGTTTGGGCCATATATCATAGAATAAAAGATAGATTCAAATGCATTTAGTTGTGTGATTTAGATGATTGTGTATTGCCAATTTTGGTAAACAACTAGTAATTGAAGCATTATGTCTAAATAAAAACGTGTCTTACTTGTACATATGTAAATAAGGCATGTGTATATACATCTTTATAGAGAAGCTCAACCATCATGTGGGTAGATCCTATGATTACCTTGTAATGTTGTAAATCAGTTGTTGATTATGGTCTAAAAATATTTATTTCTCTTTATTGTAATATCACTAGAGGGCAAATAAAAATATAGGTTACTTATTTAATATGCCAATGGTGATGCCTAGGTGGTGGATTAGAGTTTAAATATGACATCCAAGTACATGTTCTTAATTGGTTATGATACTATATTAACATACTTCATTGCTTCTGTAATGATCACCAAAATTTAAATCAACATGTGTAATCCCTAATCTAGCCAATCATTCGATAAAGTAATAATTAAGGTTTTCAATGAAAGTTGGGAAGAAAATTTCTAGAATGATGAGACAAACTACCATAAGCCATGAAATGATAAATTTGGTGAAATTCTACTAGATGGTGGTGCCCAACCCAATGACATGCATCATACTGCTCCATAAACATTGCTAATCTTGAGCAGATCTTCCTAGGTAGATGTAATCTTCTTCATGAAAGGATTAATTGTCACACATTCATTGAGATCATGGTAAAATGTTATAAATAGATACCAGATTCAAAGCCATGCAGGAATTATAGTACCTTGTATCATGAAGAAAAAAGTAAAGGTTGATGTTCAGCTAAGAGGATGAGTGCAGTAATTTGTGTTAAGTCTAGAGGAAATGACCTGAGTGAAGAAACGTGTAGCAGTGTAGAAATCATCAAAAGAGTTTTAGGATAGGCTAGTAGTCATACATGATACAATGCTTACCATAAAGGTAAAACATAAAAACTTACAAAATATGTCAAAAATAAAAAGGTATTGGAGTATATTATATTATTTGGTACATGTCTTAGATTAGGTATTTACTTTATGCAATATAATAAATGCACAAGTGTGCATAATATTCAATAATGTAAATGTGCACATTATTCCATGTGTACATGAGTCCATATAATAGGGATTTGAAGAGTCTAGAAGAGTGAAGGCCAAGAGTTCTCCATATGAAGAGTCACATTACATTATATATGTAGAGTAATGTGAAGATGTAAGATGACATGACTTGTAATAACATTACTTGGTTATTTTAGTGCTATGGCACCATTTTCATGAGAATTTGGTTATGCCATATTTATGAGTAGATATTAGAGTTATTTATGTGTTTTATATATTTATAATATTGCCATTATCATATACAATAGTTGGTTAATTTATTTGATATATTGTGGTTATCTTAAGTTTATAGCTTCCAAAGATATCAGTGGTATTAGAGATTTCAGGTCTTGAAGTCAGAATAGAAGGAGATTTTAGGTATTGAAGTTAGAACTTGATATTGTGGATATTGAGGAGATTAAGAGACCCAAGAAGGAGCTCCTATTGGAGAAATTTTGTAGATTTAAGGAAATTGAAAATTGCAAATTGGCTAGTCTTTCCATAGGATTGTGAAGACTAGGATTCAACACATAATTTGTTCCACTAGTTTTGAGGATAACTAATGAAGTTTTTTTAGTTTATAATTCTATAAATTTTAATATATTTGGTACTATTATCTAAGTTTATGGTTGCAAAAAATTAACATCCAAAATTTGAGAAACTTCATACAATAGATAGAGAATAATTTCACCTTGGTTGCCTGAAATTCTATGTGCTTTTCTCATGTAGGGATTAATTCTTTGTTGTAAAAAGTTAGAGATTGAAGAGTGAGGAGGTCTAAGGCAAAGACCCCATTGGATATTGAATATTGAGGAGACTCGAGAAGGAAGTCCCCATAGAATATTGTAGATTGGAGAAGTTGAAGAGACCCAAAAGAGGTCAGATTGAAGAACTTTTAGTTTTGGAATATAGAATATTGGAGATAGAAGATTGTAGATAGAAAACTACATATTGGAGACTAACGAGATCCGTGCATAAGGTTCTCATTATATATTATATATTAGAGATAGATAAGACCTAATAATAGGTTCTATTGTATATTTGAAGAGAAGCAAAAGACTTTAGAGATTCAGGAGATTGAGAGTAGCAATTTTTGAAGATCTAGTAAATAGTTCTTGTTATAGTAATTCCATAGTTGGGAGATTGAGGAGATAAGAAATAGGTCCCATTGAAGTTGAAGAGTTGGATAATTAGAATAATCGAGATAATTGGTCTAAAGAAAAATTTAGAGAAGAGACAGAAGGCTAGGGAAATCCTTATTGCAGATTTTGAGAAGGATCCATTGAAGGTATTTTTTAGAGAAAGCTAGAAGCAAGAAAGTACAAGCAAGGTGGAGTAACTCTATAGAGTCGAAGAGGTAATCATTGGAGGATATTTGAAGAAGGTTCATGATATGATATTAGAATCAAGCAAAAGTTTCTGATAAAGGACATTTGGAGCAATTATCACCATCCAACAACAAGCCCAAAAGGAAGAAGTGTTTGGTAAGAATTTTGCAAAATTTTGGAGAAGGGATTTGAAGATATCAAGAAATTTATATTATTGAGAAAGTAGACAGTGGGGGAGATAAAATTTGAAGTCAAAATTCAACAAGGAGATTGCAAGAGAAGAGTAAATTGAAGAGCCCAAGTTTTTGGGAAATCTAAGGATAGCCATAGAGTTTTGATGGTTGATTTGATAGGAGAAGTTGTAGGTTCTAGAACAAATATTGAAGGGTTATAGGATAACAGATTGAAGGAATTCTAGATATATAGTTTGGAGGAGACTTGGGAAAATTTTAGAGTACCCGTAGATAGGATATTGAAGGAGTTTGAATTGTGATGTAAGGTAACATTTTGGAGACTTTCGTTGTAGGTTTTGGACAACAAAAGAAGTAAGGAATTGACTGTATAGTTGTAGGTCTATGAACATCATTTGGGGCAGCATCAATAGCAGCTAGTTTTATTATTTTGGAGATCAGGATTGGAGGATATTGGAAGCCATAAAATCATATTTTGTGAACAACATTGGAGGAAGATAGAGAGCTATAGATTTGGAGAATTTTGGGGTAGTTTTGAGAAGTGTTATTAGGCAAAAAGCAAGGAGAAAATTGAGTAGCAAGTAGAGCTACAAATTTGGTAAGATTTGAGCATAAGAGTGAAGGATAATAGAGGTGCAAGTTTGAGACAATGAGTTGGATGAATATAATCACCAATGAAATTAGAAAATAAATATTAGAAAGGTATGCAAAATTGATGCAATATAAAGTTATTATTTGAACATTGAAATCAATATTACATCAAGGATTTAAGAGCACCATATTACTTTCATTAATTTAGAAAAAATAGAGTTGAATAAAGTAGTCTTCAAAAGCAAGCTATAGCATCTTACATTCTAACTATTCGTAAGACTACAACAATTAGTATTTACAAGCATTTGGAAAGGAGAGATAAGTAGGATACATTATTATTAGTGTACAAGCATTTGAAGAGGAGAGATAAGTAAAATTTGTTATTATTAGTGAAGTGCAAAGTTGTAGGTACGTTGAAAGCAAAATAACTATAGCAAAATATGTTGTTAAGCAAAATGAAAAGGATTAAAGCAAATTTGGGTTTTCTAGTGTCTAAAGACACTAAGAATTTAATGTATAGAGGAGGATAAATGAATATCCATAGTGGAAGGAGAAGGATATTTCTGAAAAGGAGAAAGCCACCATCAAAGACACCATTAATTAAGAGAGCGTGTACAAGGGTGCATTGAGAGAGCACCACTATTGCTAAAGGGGAAATAAAATGGTGTGCAAGAGAAGCCACACCTGAGTGCTATGTAAACTAAGCCCAAGAGAAGCTATCATCAAGTGATCTCATTCAGTCCACTACCCATTTTGACTGAGGAGTCAAAGAAAATTCTTCCCTACAAAATAAGGTGAAATAACATTCAAAGAGAAGATAAAGCAAGTGAAACTCAGGGGGTATATATTGAATGTTAATAGGTGGAAGAGAGAGTTTCATGCAAGTGACAAGTGTTTGCAAGATATGTTATAACACAGGTTGCAACATTCATATAATATCAATTGTGTAACACCCATCTTGTATGAGTGAAAACCAATATCTATGTAACAGTTGTGACATATAATAGAGTTCCATATAGCAAGTGGAAGGTGAAAAAATAGGATTCTCAAACATATAACTCAAAGAATGAATACATAGCGAATTCATAGGTGCAATTGATTATTGAATGCATGATAGATTAATCTAAAGATATAAGAGTCAAGGTGTGGATAGTGTATTATAGTTGATAGTGAAGAGGATATATATTTGGAAAATAAGGCACATGTGGTAGCATGTCCAAGATGTGGACCATTCAAGCATAAACGCTTGCTACAATAGTGCATCATGAAAGCCAAATTAGGAGGATAAAGTTTTGTGTAACCGCATATGTGGATATTGAATGCAAAGGTGATAATGCATGTTGGAAGAGCATCAAATATTAGAGAAAATCCAAGTTTGAGGGTGTGGAGAGAGCACCAAAATTTGAAGGACATAAATGGTGATAGTGAGCCAACGTTGGAAGAGAAGGAAGAGCACAAAAATTTTATTTGGAGGAATTAAGGAGACAAAAAAGTTTTGTAATTTAATTATTGAAGTTACAAAACATTTTAAGGATATTTGCAATTCAATTTATATTGGAGTAAAAAGGGTTTCTACATCAAACTAGACTTACAAAATTGCAAATATAGTTTATCTAAATTTCTAAATTGGGAGATATAAGGAAGCCTACATAACCTAAATCCAAGAAAGGTTTTATTAAATTAGTTCATATACTCTTATATATGGATCTATAAGAATGTCTACCTCAAAGAATACAACTAAAAATGATATGAACAACACTATTAGAAAGGAAAGAGCAAGTGTCATAAAAATTGGAATCAAGAATTTACTTATAAAATCTAAAGGAGACTTAGACCTTACCTCAAAAAGGATTCATAGTGAAGCTTTAAAAGATAACTTTGAAACCATGGAATATTATTTGCATACTTGACTTTATGAAGCAATTGATAAAGGAGAGAGTGGCATTCAAATTCCTTTAAAATTTTATAGCATATTATACATAGCACTAATTCCATTCAAATGTTGTAAGGATGAGAATTTAGAACAAAAAGGATTGATAGAATTACTTAAACTAAAAATAGAAATGGATGAATCATACCTAGAGAAGATATTTCAATCCTCATGTAGTATTGGTACTTCAAGTTCTACTAACACAAAATCTTATCATGATGCTTTAAGTGTTTGTTCAGAAGCTTCTATTTAGAACCTAGAAAATGATGAAAAGGAAAAAGAAAAAGAGAAGATACTCTTGCAAGAACAAGGTGATAGTACGTTCACATATGATAGTATTGATTCCAAAAACAAAAATAAAGAAGAAAAATGAGAGGAACCAGATCAAGGAGGCATACAGTGCAATGTGAATTAAATATAATATAAAGGACCTAATCGAGCTGAAGACTATTCAAAAGAGGAAGATCCATATTGAAGACTAAAGTCTTCAATAACCAAATAATGTAATATGGGGGGTGTTGGAGTATATTACATTATTTGGTACATGTCTTAGATTAGGTATTTACTTTATGCAATGTAATAAATGCACAAGTGTGCATAATATTCAATAATGTAAATGTGCACATTAGTCCATGTGTACATGAGTCCATAGAATAGGGAGTTGAAGAGTCTAGAAGAGTGAAGACCAAGAGTGCTCCATATGAAGAGTCACATTACATTATATATGCAGAGTAATATGAATATGTAAGATGACATGACTTATAATAAATTTACTTGGTTCTTTTAGTGCTATGGCACCATTTTCGTGAGTATTTGGTTATGCCATATTTAGGAGTAGATATTAAATTTATTCTTGTATTTTATATATTCAAAATATTTCCATTATCATATACAATAGTTGGTTACTTTTTTTGATATATTGTGGTTAAGTTATATTAATTTTATAGCTTCAAAAGCTAACAACAGGAATACATATTCACTTGCTCATATTTAAAGTGCACCTTGGAGTTCAATGCTAGCCATATATATGCCCATGATGATACACCCATGCCCAAAGTTGGTGCAAGAAATCATGAAATACTATGACCTAGATATATCCATATTTCACAACTCAAAGATAGAGTGGCTATTCATATAGGCAACAAGTCCACCTCCCAGAAGAAGAAGAAATAAGTATGGATTTGCACAATCTTATCAAATGTATAGTTTTGTGAAAATGCACAATGTAGGATTTTTCCTAATTATATAGTGTAGGGTTGTAATTGTACGATTTGTCAAAAATGTAAAATTAGAGTTAAATGAAATTAAGTGAAATGTGCATTTAAGGTAATTTGATAAAAATCAAGTTAGACTTAGTACAACATTAATGCAGTTATTAAAATAGGGAATAGTGGGAAGGTAGTTGTAAATGATGCGTTGTCTCAAGAACTGCTTTGGAACAGCATAGGCAAGCATTATAAATTCTCTCATTCAATGTTTTTAGATTGTTGATGATAGTATGAATTGTTGTTCATCATGGTATAGATTGTGATTCAACATTGTGGAGGATTCTTGTTCATCGTATGGTATTGTTGTTCATGGTTTATCATGTTTATCATTGTTAATATGGAAGCATGTATTATGGATTATGTACCAATATGACTATTGTTTATGCATATTACTGGTGAAGCTGGATTTTACATTCTATGCAAGTATGGCCAAAGTGATGTTGTACATGGAAGAACCCACAATGGAAATAAAGTACTGATGATTTATCAACCCTGTGTGATGGTTGTGAATGTGTTCTATTCAATAATTCTATTGTGATTGATAAATGAGATGCTTGTATGGTCTTGTATGATTCTAGAAATGAACAATGAGAAATATTGATGGTATTAACAAAGGATAGTGATTCTAGAATTGCATGTTAGAAAACTAGGTTAGAAATTCCACTATTAGGGTTAGCTAATTCTTGTTTTGTTTGAATTCTGTGTGCAATATGGTAAATTTGTAATTGATTAATCACAACAAGGGTTTGTTGTAATCATACAATTAGCCAAATTAATCGTACAATTTATCATTTGCCTTGTTTTGGGAATGCATTTTCATAATTGAACTTTTCAAAGGTGGAAAATAGGTTTAGAAGTGAATGATTGCAAAACTACCAAGTTTTTACATATAAACTAATTTTTGGCACATTGTACGATTGGAAAATTGTATATTTTAGGGTGTTGTATGATAAAAATTGTACAACTATATGATTTGGGACTAGATAACCACTTTTTTTAAGATTTGGGAATATACAATTTCAAACCATACAATTGTACAATTTGTACCAAAACCATTACAAAACACTAGAATTCATCCCAAAACCTCTCATTCTACATCCCCCTCCAATAATACTCCCCCCTATGCTACATTTGGCATTGTTGCCTATCAAATTGGGTCAAATGATCACAGTTGAGAAGGACCTACGATTGACAATTTTGAGTTGAAACAAATTGGAGTTGGATGAAAAATACAATATTGTGAAGACACGGGAGATGAGATCAAAGAGAGGAGAAAATCCCAATAAGAATAAGTTTAAGGATTTCTCAAAGAGGGATTGTGAGAAACTTAGCACAAGATACAAATGAAATAGTGGTTGAACAAGTATGGAATTTATATGAAGGGGATGTTGAAATGTGGGAGACATTGTTGATTGAAACAAAAGAAGAGGTACAAGAATCACCAAGAGTCAAATAGAGTGTTCGTGTAAGGGAAGATGTTGATGAAGAAACTATGTGAGGATAGGGTAAGTGGATGGTAACACTTAAATAAGTGGTAGGAAGGTTACAAATGAGTGCAAAGTATGGGATTCAGGCACCAAATCAACAACGCATGAGGTCTCAAGAAGAAATACTAAGGCCACAACCAACTTACCATTGAAGGAGGTCATGAAGTGAGGATGCATATGAAGTTAGGAGATGACTATTTGGTGATAATAAGGTACCTAGGATAGAAAAATATGATGAGGAGCAACATAGTGGATCTTCCACACCAAAGGAGTATTATTCAAGGATTCAAGAGGATACTTCATCAAGTGATGATGAAGTAACCTCAACAGTGACTAATATAGCCACTAAAGTAGCGAAGTAGAGATGTCCACCCTTCATGGGATAAGGGAATGAGGACCCGAAAAGACATATTGGTACATGCATAAATATTTAGAAAAAAATGGTGTAGATCAACAAAATGAATGGTTGTAGTTTTTCTTACCACATTACAAGGAATTCCAATAGATTGGTATCTAAAGTGAGAAAATACTCTAACATTTCAGATTTGAAACATGATGAAGGATACCTCCATCAAGGAATTTTTCCATTTGAAATATGATGGTAACGTTATAAAAAAATATATACTATAAATTAGGGAGTAGATGAGGATGTTAAAATGTATAATTGTTAGTTAAATTTATAGTAAATAAAATGTAGATGCTACCAGTAGATGGATTGGTTAAATGATGGTTTCTTGATGGGTTACTACCAATATATAGAAAAAATGAAGGTAGTGTTATCCTCAACATATGAAGAAGCCTTAGAAAAAGTAATTATTTTTGAAAGTGAAGCAAACCAGACATCAGTAGGGATTGTGATACATTCCAAGTATGAGGACTTAAATAGTGATGAAGAAGACATGATTCATCAGACTATCCAATAATTTTAGAAAAAAATTATAGAGTTCTAAAGAAGGTCAAAGGAGACACTAGGCGAGATCAAAATGATATTTGGTGTACAAAATGTAAGACCGGAGGCCATACGAATGTGAATTTTCCTCAAAATAAATATTGCAACATATGTAATGTGCTAGTACATGAAGTGGTGAGCTATCCATTCAATTTGAAAGCTCAACATAAAACTTTGACAATCCAAGAGCAGGAAGAAAAACTAAAACCTCAAGGGAATGGACAAGTTGCAACCAGTGGAGGTTATAGGAATAGCCATAGAGGAGGAAGGCTAAATAAAGAAAATTGACAAGGAGGTTAGAACCAATTACAATATGATTCAAAAGGAAGGTCAATCATACAATGTCACCATTTCCAAAAAGGGGTATTTTATGAAGAATTGTCCTTATCCTTATATGAATGAGTCAACATAGAACAATTCTACACATGTGTAGATGGTGTGATCCTGGTAATCACAAGGAGGTCAATTTTCCTAAGAAAGCAAACACAAGTAGCTCACAAAATGTGAATTTATTAGACACTGACATACCCATAGTAAAGGAGGAGGGCACCAAAGAAGAAGTATTAGCCATGACATAAAGTTATGCTAATAAGGACAATTACCCAAAACCTACCAAGGAAAATAAAAATGGTACATAGCAAAAGAGGAAATTGAAGAAGAGGAACAAAAATCCAAGTAGTTGAGTCTTGTAGAACAAAAATAACTAAATAAGCCCTATGTATTAGAAGAGAAAGTAGTGGTACAATACCTAGTAGAAAACGTGTTGAATACAATAATATAAATCAAGATGGCTAGTTTGCTTGAAGCCATACCATAACTACATAAGGTGATGGAGGACGAGATACAACCACGAAAAGTGATGGAGGTCAAGATTTAGCCAATACAAGAAGAGGAATAGAAGGATTGTTTTATGGATCTGACCATATTAATAATCGATGTAGGGAAGAAACCTGCATTGGTCCATATAAATATACTAGGGAAAAAATTTACCTAAGTTATTATGGATGGAGGGTCTAGTGTTAATGTGCTACCAGAGAAAACTTGGAGAGATATTTGTGCTCCATCATTGTGGGCACCAAGTTTTAGGTTGTATGGTGCTGAATAGTATGGTATTGTGATAAAAGGAGTATTAATGACACAACAATTGATAATAGCTGACCAAGATTTTATCTTGGATTTCATTGTGATTACTATGCAGAAGCCTGCATATGATGCACTATTGGAAAGAGATTGCATGAGAGTATCCAAAGTTAATCACAAGAAAATATTAGATCACATTTAAGAAAGGATAGCATAAATATATTATTAAATTTAAGAATCAAATAATTAGCGAGGACATCACCACAAACGATGATTCAAGTAGTTCTTTAGGTGAAGAAGAGTATGACCTCAATGAAGAGGGAATGTTGTACCTCAAAGAATTAGTTAGAATGAGACTTGATCTAATAGTAAACTTCTCCATTGGTATATGGAGGAGTATGTGATATTTTATCCCAGCTACCTCTATATGGATATAAAGGAAATCAAAAAAATATAGCAAGAGGAAACTAAGTTTAGTGAACCACAATAAGCACCCCAAAATAATCAAGATCCACCATAGGGAGACAATGTTATGGGGGTCACATCTATTTGCAAAAGGGAAAGAGGCATGAAAAATTATAGAAAAACAAGAATTGATACCTCACCTTGATGAAAGGAGGATGCAAGTACACATGAGGTTCATAGATGGCACAAAGATAATCAATGAAGAGGAAGAATGGATTCTTCCCAATGAAACAAGAAATTAGGAACTAGAGTCGTTAGCAATAAATTGGGAGTGATAAGAAGCTAACCAATTAGAAGAGGTAGTAGTGTACCCAAAATTGGAATGAAAGGAGTTATATCAGATAGTAGGATGTCAACATAGGATTGAAGAACATGTGCATATATTGAGAGGGGGTGAACAATATAAGATAAATTTTTTACTTTTTAATCCAAATTATAACATCAACAATACTAAAGCAGTAAATATCACATAAAGCATCACACACATGAGAGACATGATTTTTATGTGGTTCACCCAATATGGGCTAATCCATGGAGAAAATATCTCTTATAAATTTTTGTCAAATAAATTCTCTTTGGAATCCTTTCTCTACAATATTTATGGACCTCTTTCCAAAGGAGACACCAATCCCCTAATCAAGTTTATGGATCTCTATCCATAAGAGACACCAATATCCTAACTATACTCTGGATGGTGATCCTCTAGAAGACCTATGCCTCCACTACCCTTAGAAAATGGAACTCTATCCACATAAGACACCTATCCTCCTTGCTTTGGCTGTAGACCTCTGTCCTCAACTCTATCACCTCCAAATATTTGTCTCAAATCTGCACTAAACATAGTCCTTCGGTCTAGCACAAATCTATCCTCAATATTTGTCTCTGGTATGGCACAAACCTATCCTCAAATATGCACCAAAATTTTTGCTCGAATATTTCCTCAATCTATATTGTAATATTTCACAAAAACTCACACAAATCTATCCACAAGTCTTCTCTAAGACTTTCCTTAAATATTTTCAACAAGTCAATACTAGAACTTGTCCAATTAAAATATTTCCAACAATGCTTTATCAACCACTCTCACATAACAATGATACTTATGTTCTTTCCAAACCCTAGTTAAAGTTATTAATCAACCATTCACTTCAAAAAAAATTATTATAAACCAATGTGCATAGCATTCATCAACAACTCAATAAGGAAATTCTAACCAAATCCTATTCACTCCAAATCTTGTTTTTTAGAAAACAATCAATCAACTCAACTATGGAAGAATGTGCCCATACATTTTTATTAATGATGAAGGAACCTCAAAAATCTGCCACAACCACAAACACTCCTTTTACAAGCTCAAGGAAGTTAGAAGCTGATAAAATCTTGTTGAGAAGCAACACACCCCCACTAAAAAAAATGAAATTCCATCCTTTGAAAATATTTAATTTTCATTTTTCCGTAGGGACCCTCTTGATGTTTTTTGGGTTTTAATTCCAAGTTTTTCTTGTATCCTTTTTGAAACTTCGCCTATATCAAAGTGTCCAAGTAGACTTGCATATGGCATTGATTTCAATTTAGAAATAACAGTTTCTATTTCTGGCTAGCAAACTTTTAAATGCATTTTCCCTTAATCTGTGATGAATTTTAAATTTCTGTTTACAGATTTGGATACCCTTTGGGTTTTTTTAGATACTTGTAAAAATTCATTAAATTTTGGGCACTTTGAATTTTCATCATTTTTCTACACCATGTGAAGCTGATCATTCTCGAGCAATTTAAAATTAATTTTTCAAATGTTAAAATTATTTCTGAGTAAGGAAGATCCTTCACCAATATGTAAAAATGCAAAATACATATGGACAAAGTCATTGGAGTCAACCTACAATTTTTGGAGAATTTGCAAAGTGGAAGAAAAGCTTGAGGGAAATGTCGCGATATCGTGACATGTTCCATTTTCGGACATGTCTCATTTTCGCGAAGGCAAAACCTTGGAAGAAAATCTTGAGGGAAATGTCGCGATATCACGACATGTTCCATTTTTAGACTTGTCGAACTTTCGCTCAAATTTAATTGTACTCTAAAATCTTTTAAAGTCAAATGTCGCGATTTCGTGACATGTTCCATTTTCGCGAGGGTAAAGCTTGAAAGACATGAAGTGAGGGAAATGTCGCGATTTCGTGACATGTTCCATTTTCACGAGGGAAAATCTTGAAATATGTGAAGTTAAGGAAATATCATGATTTTGTGACATGTTCCATTTTCGCGAGGAAGAAAGCGTGAAAGAGATGAAGTGAAGGAAATGTTGCGATTTCGCGACATGTTCCATTTTCACGAGGGCGGAAGCTTGAAGAGATGAAGTGAGGGAAATGTCATGATTCGAGACATGTTCCATTTTTGTAAGGACAAAATCTTGAAAGACATGAAGTGAGGGAAATGTCATGATTTCGCGACATGTTCCATTTTCGTGAGAGCAAAATCTTAGAAGACATGAAGTGAAGGAAATGTCATGATTTCGCGACATGTTCCATTTTCATGAGAGAAAAATCTTAGAAGACATGAAGTGAAGGAAATGTCACGATATCGCGACATGTTCCATTTTCGGAAGGCACAAGCAAGGAAGAAGTAACTTGAGGAAAATGTCGCGATATCGCGACATGTTTGGACTTATATTCATTTTGCAAAATTTGGTCGTTCTTTAAATTTTTCATCACCCATCCAAAGGAAGTGGAAGATTTTCAACACAGTCCAAACCCTAGAAATATTTAAATAAAAAAATTAATTAATTAAAAAGTTATAATATTTGCTTTTCTTTTTTAGAAAGTGATTCGACAGTTACATTCATGGCAGAAGTAATGACGAGAAAGACAGACAAACCTAAATTTTGGCACAAATCAAGCAAGGAATTAATGAGATGCTCTGACGGTTTACCGAAAGATAAATATAAGAGATGTCGAGAAGTCAATGACTCATCCAGATTTTGCAGATCTAGCCGTAAATACAGACTTTAAGGAATTTTCCGGTGGATGCATTTGCTGGGAAAATTTATGGAAAAAGTAATGGCGGGCAGAGAATCTCGACTCGAACCAAACAAAGGCAACTATGCGAGGATGGAAGGCCTCAGAAGTCAGTGACTCATCCAGATTTTGTAGAGGAGTTAATGAGATGCTCTAATAGCTTATCGAAGGATAAATATACATTTACACATGGTGCCCATTTGATGAGGATAAAATCAAGTCTTATCTTCTCCATTTATGGCAAGATCCACACGAAGATTTTTAGAGTGATTAGGGTTTATCGAAACTATATATAAAAATACATTATATTGTAAAGCCTCGGTGGTGGGATTTTTATGATAATATTTAGATATTTGAAAGAAGATATTTTGAAAATATGAGGGTTTTTCCTGAGTCTATATATACTTATTTTGAATGTAAAGTTCGGAGGCGAAAAATTGGAATAAAAGACATTTTAGCAATTTCTTGCAAATCTTGTTTGAATTCTTTGTTCTGTACCTGGAGTTGGTGTGACATCATTTTTCTGTGATAGCATGTCCAGGAGCCTAATCTCTTTTAGATTGTGATAAGTGCATCTTTTTTTTTTTTCGTCTCGCTAAGGTTTATTTATTTTAGTTGTAAATCTGTGTTATCAAGATTGAATATGCTACTAGGCTTCATTCCATTTGTTGTATGCTAGGGAAAGTTAGAGATTTAAGGTTCAGGTTTGTTCTAATTGCTCTATCCTCACTGTGTGAGCTAAGATTTTGGTGAGAGATACCAGTTGACACCGACTTCCCTTCTATTTATGATTTTTTTTTAGATCTTTGTCATCTCCGTCTTATGCTCTTCGTAGAAGGTGATCTTAGAAAGCTGGACACCTTCCTTTTTGATTGGTTTTATTGTGAATCTAAATAGTGTAACTGAAATTTGTAGTTTTGATTTGCATATAAGTTAGATAAGCTTCTTTTTTTTGCCCTACCCTACTCTCTCTGTTCCACCGTTAAATGATTCATTTATTTTTATTTTTTTAAATTTGTCTTTTCTTTAATATGCTAAAGCATAAAGAGCTATATCAAAGAACTCATTGTAAATCCGATTGTCAACAAAGATAACAACCCCTAAACATTATTGAACAAAGGTCAAAACCGTTGTAAGGTAATAGACAGTCCACTTGAAACTATTCTAGAAGTGAAAAAGAGTGAATAGCCATTTGACCCAACTCTGTAACTCACACCTTGGATAACCAGCAAGATCCTAAAGTGAGTGGGATTTATCCCATATAAGTGTTATGGGTATTTTATGCTTATTCTTCACGGGGTATGTATGAAAGATGAACCAAAATTTAAAATTGGCACTAGAAGGAGGGCCAACGAACTTCGTTCAGTATTTGTTAAGGATTGTAAGTTGCTTGTGTAAAGCTGGATTCTGGCTATAGAATAACCAGGTCCCACTCCAGAGGTAGATAGCTCCTTGTGCTTGAGTTGGAAACCCCAAGGAGAAGCAGCCTCAAAAGGGCCAAGTCTTTGTACAACATAGTTTTATCACCACTTGTAGTTCCTCCAACTACAACTCAAAATATTATTGCTAATCAGGTAGTAATGGCGAATTGGTTGGGTTCCACTACTTTGAATATCCTTGGTGCAGCACATGATTTACCCATAAATCCTGAGAAGTATCTTCCTACCTACAAACATGATGGAATCAAAACAACAGAAGAAAACCTAGTGGCATTTAAAAATGCTCTAAAGTTGTTGAATGTGTAGCATGAAGATGTGGCTTGTAGGTTATTCCCATTCACTCTCCGGGAGGGAGCATACGACTGGTTTTTGAATCTTACTAATGACTCTATTACTAGTTGGAATGACCTGGAGAAATTTTTGTATCACAATTTGGTGAAGTGATTGACCCCAGTGTGTTATGTCAATAGTTTTTCATCATTAAGAGAGAAATCAATGAGACTGTTAGATCTTTCAACGTCAAGTTTCAAAAAGCTTATGGTAGATTGATGGGTCATTATGTGCCAACTATAGATCTAGCATTGGAAATTTTTAGGAATTCCCTAGATCCAGTGACCTCTATTTTCCTAAAGAGAGATGCTAATATTACTAATCTAATAGAGGCTTATAGAGAAGCTTTGGTTCTTGAAATACAATTGGGACCTCAACCTTTGAACGCTCCTCTAATTCCCTTTGTTACACAAAATACCCCTATTTTGAATCCCATCCCACATAAAATGATGTTCCCAACATACCAAACTCCACCAATAGGAAATATATTGGCTATGACACATGTTGAATGTGTACAGAATACAGAGAAAGAATCTGATAAAACCAGAGTTGACAAAGTCTCAAAAATGGTCCAAAAGTTGGCAAATGACTTTTTGAGTTTCAAAAAGCAAGTATCCACCGGGGAAAACTCAAATAGATTTTCTTATCAACAAAATAGATTCACTAGACCACCATATGAACCCAAAAAGGATTATAAAGGTAAGGGACATGAAATGAATATTTGTGACTTGGCTTTTCCCAACTGGTGCAGAATACACGAAACATCTCAGCATGGGGAATTGGATTGTTTAGAGTTCTGCAATGCCTTTGAAGATCTATATGGTGAGTTTGTTTTTCTTGAAAAACAAAGAAATGTTGATGGTCCAAGTTCATCCAAACATAGTGTAGCTATGGTGTTAGATTCATTCACTTTTCTCGATGATTCAGAGAATATCATGGATATACCTATGGACGAAGTGCAAACTTTTCAAAAGTATAGAAGGGACAGCTACAATCTCAGGAACAAAAATTATGGAGCCTAATACTACGTCTACACCTCCAGATAACTCTCATAATGTTCCTCCAGATCCATCTCTAAATAATAACCCACCTCCACCCAAGGGAGGAGATCCAAGAGTACCGGATGGATTTGTTACTCCACTCAATAAGGGATACAATATAGTGGAGGATATGAAGAAGATCAAGGCTAACATCACTCTTCATGAGTTGGCTCAAATTATTGAACAAAGGGATAATTTGATCAAGACATACTCTGAGCATACTACCAAACCTCTAGAAAAGGGGAAGAAGATAGCAAATGCAAATATGGCTATATATAAAGAAAATACTGAAGTTTTGCCTTTCCTGCTAACTGTTCGCATATTTGGAAAAAAATTTACACAACTATCTGGTGGATTCTAGTGCTTCAGCAAATGTCATGCCCCTAGCCATTTGTCAGTAGTTGGGTTTAATCCCTATGAAATCTGAGAGAAGAGTCATCCAATTGGATAAAACTAAAGTTAATGTGGTAGGTGAACTTCAAAGTATACACATCCAACTAGTATCTGAGCCGAGAGCACAACACAAAATTGACATTCAGGTGGTAGATATTCCTATGGGATACGGAATGCTTCTGAGCAGAGATTGGTCAAAGTATTTGAATGGGTACTTGGCAACTAATTTTTCACATATGTGGTTGCCCTAGAAAGGTGTTTCCAATCAGTTGAGAATCGAAAGAGAACCTAGATATAAGCACGTGATCACTGAGTATAATGCCAAGAATGAGGTTGTAAACCGTTTTGATGCAGATATTGGAGTTTATAATTTGACAACTGAGAAGGTGAGACCAGTTACAGGTCTAACCAATCACAACAATGATATTTGTACATTCTCATTGATGGGGTTAAATCTAAGCAAGGCTCAGGTGAAAGAGCAAATTATGAAAATTCTACTAGAGGGATAAAAATTGAAATCTTGGATATTGGAGGAGTAGAGCAACCATGAAATGTTCAAGTTATTAAGAACTATAACGTACAAATAAAATATGATATCTTTGAGTTGATACATAAATTTGAAGATGTGATGATCTGGTTCTATAAAGGCCTTAAGGTATTTTATCCTAGGGGTTTTTACATTTCATCCCTTTGAAAGAATTTTGCAAACCCTTCAAGTAGAAACATAAACATGTTAATGCCTTGATTTTGAAGGAGGCATAAAATTGTATGCACATGGGCTGATAGAATAAGACAAAAATGTGTTGAAAACTTCACCATTCATGTTATTATATGATTTGACTAATTTGTAGGGTGAAGGACTTGCAGATTTGGTGTTTCTATGGGATAAGATCCATAAAAAAGAAGAAGAAGACGGTAAACACACCAAGTCTTTCCCGGGTAGCAAAAATTTTGGGAAGCATAATCTGGAGTGCATTTCGTCAATAGGACATGAAAGGTATTTTTCTAAATTTACCTGCAAATGGTCAATTTTTTTTAAGGTATTATTTCTCTGCTTTTTCATCAGCTACATTTTTTGAGTGATTGAAGGGACTTTGTGCATATGTATATATTGTAAATAAAGTGTGAAGTAGTGTGTTTTTATTTTGTTTTATTTAAAGTTTGAAGTACTATGTTTTATCTTTTGAGGTCTATGCAATTTTGTCTTTAACTGGTGGTCTTTTCCTCTCCTCTTTAGCTTTTAAATCTTGTTTGTTTGAGTTTTTGCCTAAACAAAGAAAACACAAATCAACATTTAAAATTGGCCTAGTGTGTTTTCATTTTGTTTTATTTTTGTTAAGAGATAGTATGCTAGAGCTAAAAAGTGGAACTACTTGTTATTTAGAACAACGGTAGAAATATAATTGGATTTTGTATCTTGCTTGCCACAATTATTTTGATTATAGAGAAACTATATACTTGCTGAAGAACTCTTAGGGAATCCAAGAAAAGTTGGTCATGAGAGGGGAATCCGATTCATAAAATTATTTTAGTTTCCAAAGAAGCTATTGGTACCTGGGCTGAAGCGGTCAGTCGATCAATTGCTCGATCAATGAAAGATAAAAAAATTCTAGCAAGGCTTTCCATATATCGATATATTTCAAAAAATGAAAGAGAAGGTGAAAGTTGGACAAGACAACATGAAACTGGTACTATTTTCTTCAAAAAAAAAAAAAAAAAAGGTTGTGATAGAAAGAGATAGCCAAGGCTCCCAATGGATACATCTCAAATGTTTTCACCAAGCTATAGATGCCACCTCGTAGTTGTGACTCAGGGTCCTGAAAATCTAAAGAGTAACTCTATCGAGGTTGTAAAAGCCTAAACTAGTAAACAGAGCTCTACTCAGTTTCCCCTGCACAATCTAAAAATATGATCAATCCATAGTAAGATGAAGAACACAAGCTTATACTGAGAGGGGGGGTGAACAGTATAAGACCTCTTTTTACTTTTTCCTTTATACTTCAAAATAGTTAAGCAATATATCCAAAGAAATAACAAAGCAATGCATAATATCATCCACAAAGTGACACCAATTTTAATGTGGTTCACCCAGAATGGCTGGGCTACATCCACAAAATTTTTCTCTAAAATTTATCTCAAAGTTATTTGGGAATCCTTCCCAATTACAATGTTTATGAGCCTCAGCCCAAAGGAGATACCTTCCCCCAATCAAAATTTATGAGCCTCTGCTCAAAGGAGATACCTTCCCCCAATCAGAATTTATGAGCCTCTGCTCAAAGGAGATACCTTCCCCTTTGCTCTGGAAATGATCCCTCAGAAGATCAACTACCTCTACCTCTTGCCAGCACGTGGAACTCCTTTCCACCGAAGACCTCCTATCCTCAATGCTTAGCCTAAGAGACCTCTGCCTTCTATGATCACATCCATAGCAGCTCAGCAACCTGTACCAAACATAGTCAGTCGGTCTAGTACAAGTCTTCATTTGTCTGTCAGATCTGTCCAACTCTTGAACAAATCAATCCTCTGCATACAAGCCTTCTCAAAGACTTTCCAAATATGTCCTCAGGTTCTTCTCATAGAACCAATGCACCTCTGTCCTCAAGTTCTTTGATAGAACTATCAAAATCAGCTCACAAGTCCTCTGCTAGGACCTGTACAAATCTTCTCACAAGTCCCCACCGAAACCTATCCAAAAAACTGCTCACAAGTCCCCACTGAAACCTGTCCAAAAACTTCTCACAAGTCCCCACTGGAACCTATCCAAAAAGCTGCTCACAAGTCCCCACTAGAACCTTTAATTTGATGAAGGAGGACTCAAAACCTATCACAACACTTGGCCAACCTTAGTTCTCCAACCTTTGGAGAAAATGAATAACACCACCACACATGCTAAAACACTTTCATTGCTGCTATCCTCGTGCATCACGACCAAAAAAAAATTGCCCACAACATGGGTCAAACTTGGCACCTCTGCCCAACGCTTCTTCACTCAACACACCACCACCATTGGAGCACAAGTGTCCAATGAAAAATATAATGTAATCCTATGTGTTGTCTTCCTTCAATCGCCAAGGATCTGAAAATGTAAACATTTTCCTCAAGCCACCACAATCATCATGAGCGTTGTCCAAAAACGTAACTCCCAGAAAACATAGTTTGCAGTCTTATCAAATGTCAAAGAAATGCAATCTGTCGAACGTCAAGCGCAAGAAAATCTTGAGCAATTCTATATGGATGGACAATGAAATAAAGTGAAAAACATCACTTTTATGGAGGATATAGAGCTATGAAATTACATCGATCGAAGGTACCATTACTTTAGAAAATCATCCCCACTTATATAGCCATTTCTCCTTAATTGTTTGACGTCGGCACTCCTCCAACGATGGCAACACGTCGGCGAATGAAATATTTATCTATGTCGCTTAAGGGTTAAAAGACCCTTTAATAATAATTAAAATAATAATAATTATTATTTTATTAATAAGAAATTAAACTTAGACCTTTGTCAAAGGTTTGAGTTAATTTAATTATTAATAATAAACATGGACCTTCAAGGTTTTTCAAGAAAAAACCTTTGCATTAAGTTAAGCTTGGTTTTAATAAAAACCCTTAATGAGTCCAACTGGTTTTAATAAAAACCGTCACCATGGTTTTAATAAAAACCCTTTAACATTATGAAGATTCTCAAGATATTTTTGACATCACACTCTTTTTGATATCAACACAAAAATGCCTTTTGACATCAATGACAACTTATACACTTGAGCAAAGGCAATGTACCCAAAGTACCCAAAATTGCCAAAAATCTCCCCCTTTGTCATTGATGGTAAACCTTTACTGAAAACACTTCTCAAAAGCCAAAACTGAAACCAACTGTGCTAACAACTGAGAAACTATGCCCATAACTGAGAATCTTCCTTTGAAGTTTTGCTCCCCCTGACTTGAAGCTTTCCTCTTCACTTTGAAGCTCTCCCTCTTACTCATATCTCTCCCCCTTTGTCATCAATGGCAAAGGTCCACCTTTGGGGCTCGGGACTAAGAATGAGCCTCTTAGCTTAGTCCCTCCACCACCTCCTGATGAGGTGATTAATTCTGGGGTGGGAGTAAAACTCCCATTAGGCATTAATCATCATCAACGTCTATAACTTCCTTGTCGAGCCTTCTCTTGAACTCTTTGCCCATATTCCTGTTCTTGTCATTGTTCTTGTTCTTGTTCGCATCCCTGTTCTTGTCCATGCCTTGATCCTTGGACCTGATCATGGCACTGTTCCTGTACCTGTATTTTGGAATTTCAGCTCTACACTATTTGATTATATGACCTTCATTGTTGCACTTGAAACACTTGATGATGTTGTTTCTCTGAGGTAAACCTAATATTTGAATCCACCTGTTCTGACCAAACCTGTTCTGACCAAACTTGTTCTGACCAAACCTGTTCTGACTAAACTTGTTTTGATAAAACCTGTTCCTGTTATTTACCTTGCAATAGACTGCCTTGTGCCCAAACTGTTTACAAGAGTAGCAATACCCTTGAAAGTAACTAGAACTTCTGAAACTATCATTTACCTTCTTCACTTGAGCCATGCAATGTGAAGCCATGTGACCAAACCTGTGACAAGCAAAACATCTGCCTTGAAACTTTCCTTTATTTGACCTCTTGGGTCCTAAAACTTCTTCTTCTCATTCTGAATTTTGTTTTCTATTTCTGTGCATCTATCATTCAAGGAATCATGATCTAAAATACTTTCCTCATCAGAGCTCTCTTCTTTTTGGAGTCTCTTACTAGAATCTCCAACTTGTTCCTTGTGTGGCTTAACAAAACCAAGGCCTATTTTATCTATTGTCTTTATTTGACCTTTGATGAGTGACTTAACATTTTTGGAGCTATCTTGAAATCTGTAAAGCTTATCCTTGTACTCTTTAGTTTCCTCTTTCAAAGAAGCCATTTTCAGTTCTAACTCACTATACTCAAGAACCTTAGACTCTAACTCATCCTTGAGTTCTTGTGTCTTAGCTATAGAGAAATCAAGACTTTCTATAAGATCATCTCTCTCCATATAACATTCATCTAACTTATCCTTGAGTCTAGCATTCTTCTTTCTTTCCTTTTTCAAAGCACTAAGAGCACTACTAAGTTCACTTTCAAGATCCTTTATTTGATTGCTTTTTGAATCATCAAAGCCTTTTTCAGATTTCTTATCACTAAAGGTGCTACCCTTTTCAAAAACCATACATGCATCTTCCTTATAGTTTTTTGAAGCATCCTCATACATACTAGAAACCAAATCATTATTTGTGCAATAATCCTCAAGGTGACCAAAATTTCCACATCTAAGACATTTCATGATAATGAATCTATGTTTCGGTTCTTCCTCTTTTTCTGATATGAACAACATCTCATTTTCATCATCACTTGAAGAACTTTCACTATCACTACTAGAACACTTACTTGCTTTGTTTAGGTAGAAACTCTTCTTGTGCTTGTGAGAATATCTCTTTCCCTGATTGCTATGCTCATCTTTGATTTTCCTATGATGCTTGTGCTTTTCAGAATCCTTGCTCTTAGAATCCTATTTATCTTCATCACTTTCATTCTTAGAAATAGTACAGTCAGTAGCATAATGACCAAACTTTCCACAATTGAAACATATTATATTTTTCATACTTTTGTGTTTTCTAGAGAACTTGCCTTTCTTGTTGTAATATGCCTCTTCATCACTAGAAGACTCATCACTATCTTGAAGCTATTTACCCTTGGATTCCTTGGTAGCCTTGAAAGTTGCCTCTTTCTTGACATCAACCTTCACTTGAGTTCTCAACTCAAATGCTGCAAGTATACTATGGAGCTCATCCTTTTTCAACTTATCCAAATATTTAGCTTCCTCAATAGCAAAAATATTTTCACTAAATCTATTAGGAAGAGATCTTAAAATCTTATCACAAACATCATTTTCAGCAAGCTCAAGACCTAAATCTTTCATGGAGTTAACAACCTCATCCATACGAAGCATGTAGTCATTAATATTTTCATCATCATTCATATTGAGTTGTTCAAACATACCTTTGAAGTGTCTTAACTTGGCCTTTTTGACATTTGTATCACCTGTATGAACCACCTTCAATTGTTTCCACATTTCACTAGCTGTCTTGTAGTGAATCACTTTGGTGAGATCTGCTTTCTGTAAGCCTTTCAGGATTGCATTCATTGATTTTGAATTGCTGTGATGTAGGAGCCTTTCTTCTTTAGTATATGGACCATGTACAGGAATAGTGTACTCATATTCAATTACTTCCCATACCTCATTACCAAGTGCCATTAGATGAACCTTCATCCTTGCACTCCAAAGACCAAAATATGACCCATCAAGAATAGGTGCTGCATTGCCACTTGAATAATCCATTGTGTTCTTTACTAGATTTTTCTTCAAGCTGTTAAACTTTTCGAAGGCACCTGCTCTGATACCAATTGAAGAACACAAGCTTATACTGAGAGGGGGGCTGAATAGTATAATACCTCTTTTTAATTTTTCCTTTATACTTCAAAACAGTAAAGCAATATACCCAAATCAATAACAAAGCAATGCATAATATCATCTACAAAGTGATACCAATTTTAATGTGGTTCACCCAGAATGGCTGGGCTACGTCCACAAAACTTTTCTCTAAAAGTTATCTCAAAGTTCTTTGGGAATCCTTCCCAATTACAATGATTATGAGCCTAGACCCAAAGGAGATACCTTCCCCCAATTAGAATTTATGAGCCTCTGCTCAAATGAGATACCTTTCCCCAATCAGAATTTATGAGCCTCTGCTCAAAGGAGATACCTTCCTCTCTGCTCTGGAAATGATCCCTCAAAAGATCAACTGCCTCTACCTCTTGCCAGCACGTGGAACTCCTTTCCACCGAAGACCTCATGTCTTCAATGCTTAGCCTAAGAGACCTCTGCCTTCTATGATCACGTCCACAACAGCTCAGCAACTTGTACCAAACATAGTTAGTCGGTCTAGTACAAGTATTCCTCTGTCTGTCAGATCTGTCCAACTCTTGAACAAATCAATCCTCTGCATACAAGCCTTCTCAATGACTTGCCAAATCTATCCTCAGGTTCTTCTCATAGAACCAATGCACCTCTATCCTCAAGTTCTCTGATAGAATTATCAAACTCAGCTCACAAGTCCTCTACTAGGACCTGTCCAAATCTTCTCACAAGTCCCCACCGGAACCTATCCAAAAAATTGCTCACAAGTCCCCATCGGAACCTGTCCAAAAACTGCTCACAAGTCCCCACTGGAACCTGTCCAGAAAACTGCTCACAAGTCCCCACTAGAACCTTTACTTTGATGAAGAAGGAGAACACAAAACCTATCACAACACTCGGCCAACCTTAGTTCTCCAACCTTTGGAGAAAATGAATAACACCACCACACATGCTAAAATGCTTTCATTGCTGCTATCCTCGTGCATCACGACCAAAATGAAATTGCCCACAACATGGGTCAAACTTGGCACCTCTGACCAACACTTCTTCACTCAACACACCACCACCATTGGAGCACAAGTGCCCAATGAAAAATATAATGTAATCCTATGTGTTGTCTTCCTTCAATCGCCAAGGATCTGAAAACGTAAAAGTTTTCCTCAAGCCACCACAATCATCATGAGTGCTGTCCAAAAACGTAACTCCCAGAAAACATAGTTTGCAGTTTTATCAAATGTCAGAGAAACGCAATCTGTCGGACGTCAAGCGCAAGAAAATCTTGAGCAATTCTATATGGATGGACAATGAAATACAGTGAAAAAAATCACTTTTATGGAGGATATAGAGCTATGAAATTACATCGATCGAAGGTACCATTACTTTAGAAAATCATCCCCACTTATATAGCCATTTCTCCTTAATTGTTTGACGTCGGCACTCCTCCAACGATGGCAACACGTCGGCGAATGAAATATTTATCTATGTCGCTTAAGGGTTAAAAGACCCTTTAATAATAATTAAAATAATAATTATTATTATTTTATTAATAAGAAATTAAACTTAGACCTTTGTCAAAGGTTTGAGTTAATTTAATTATTAATAATAAACATGGACCTTCAAGGTTTTTCAAGAAAAAACCTTTGCATTAAGTTAATCTTGGTTTTAATAAAAACCCTTAATGAGTCCAACTGGTTTTAATAAAAACCGTCACCATGGTTTTAATAAAAACCCTTTAACATTATGAAGCTTCTCAAGATATTTTTGACATCACACTCTTTTTGATATCAACACAAAAATGCCTTTTGCCATCAATGACAACTTACACACTTGAGCAAAGGCAATGTACCCTAAGTACCCAAAATTGCCAACATAAGCATTCAAAGCCCCGGTCATCCTTGAAGGAAGGTTTATACACTTATAATCGCACATCAGAATTTTCCTTAAGTGGTTCAACCTAGTATGTCCTTGGGAAACTTTAACAGCTAGCAGATAGTAGTTAAGTCATTTTAGAAAATATTTGTGGCAAAGCATGTTACATAGTCTAATTGTTTTGAAACTAGAGTTATGGATTCTAAATAGTGCTACTATTTTCTCCGTAGATATCGCCATTTGTTGAGAAGCAACACACCCCCACTAAAAAAATGAAATTCCATCCTTCGAAAATATTTAATTTTCATTTTTCCGTAGGGACCCTCTTGATGTTTTTTGGGTTTTAATTCCAAGTTTTGCTTGCATCCTTTTTCAAACTTTACCTACATCAAAGTGTCCAAGTAGACTTGCATATGGCATTGATTTCAATTTAGAAATAGTAGTTTCTATTTATGGCTAGCAAACTTCTAAATGCATTTTCCCTTAATCCATGATGAATTTTAAAGTTCTATTTGCAGATTTGGATAACCTTTGGGCTTTTTTAGATACTTGTAAAGTTTCATCAAATTATGGGCACTTTGAATTTTCATCATTTTTCTACACCATGTGAAGTTGATCATTCTCGAGCAATTTAAAATTCATTTTTCAAATGTTAAAATTATTTCTTAGTAAGGAAGATCCTTCACAAATATGTAAAAGTGCAAAATACAGATGGACAAAGTCATTGGAGTAACCTACAAATTTTGGAGAATTTGCAAAGTGGAAGAAAAGCTTGAGGGAAATGCCGCGACATATTCCATTTTCGGACATGTCTCATTTTCGTGAAGGCAAAACCTTGGAAGAAAATCTTGAGGGAAATGTCGCAATATCACGACATGTTCCATTTTTAGACTTGTCGGACTTTCACTCAAATTTAATTGTACCCTAAAATATTTTAAAGTCCAATGTCACGATTTCGTGACATGTTCCATTTTCGTGAGGGCAAAGCTTGAAAGACATGAAGTGAGGGAAATTTCGCGATATCACATGTTCCATTTTCATGAGGGAAAATATTGAAATACATGAAGTGAAGGAAATGTCACGATTTCACGACATGTTCCATTTTTGCAAGGGAAAAAGCGTGAAAGAGATGAAGTAAAGGAAATGTCGTGATTTCGTGACATGTTCCATTTTTGCGAGGGTAGAAGCTTGAAGAGATGAAGTGTGGGAAATGTCATGATTTTGCGACATGTTCCATTTTTGTGAGGGTGAAATCTTGAAAGACATGAAGTGAGGGAAATGTCACGATTTCACGACATGTTCCATTTTTGCGAGAGCAAAAGCTTAGAAGACATGAAGTGAAAGAAATGTCGCAATTTCGTGACATGTTCCATTTTTGTGAGAGCAAAATCTTAGAAGACATGAAGTGAGGGAAATGTCACGATATCGCGACATGTTCCATTTTCGGAAGGCACAAGCAAGGAAGAAGTAACTTGAGGAAAATGTCGCGATATCGCGACATGTTTGGACTTATATTCATTTTGCAAAATTTGGTCGTTCTTTAAATTTTTCATCACCCATCCAAAGGAAGTGGAAGCTTTTCGACACAATCTAAACCCTAGAAATATTTAAATGAAAAAATTAATTAATTAAAAAGTTCTAATATTTGCTTTTCTTTTGCAGAAGTGATTTGACAGTTACATTCATGGCAGAAGTAATGGCGAGAAAGACAGGCAAACCTAAATTTTGGCACAAATCAAGCAAGGAATTAATGAGATGCTCTGACGGTTTGTCGAAAGATAAAGATAAGAGATGTCGGGAAATCAGTGACTCATCCAAATTTTGTAGATCTGGCTGCAAATATAGACTTTAAGGAATTTTTTGATGGATGCATTTGCTGAGAAAATTTATGGCAAAAGTAATGGCGGGCAGAGAATATCGACTCGAACCAAACAAAGGCAGTTGTGCGACGATGGAAGGCCTCAGAATTCAGTGACTCATCTAGATTTTGTAGAGGAGTTAATGAGATGCTCTAACAGCTTATCGAAGGATAAAGATACATTTACACATGGTGCCCATTTTATGAGGATAAAATCAAGTCTTATCTTCTCCATTTATGGCAAGATCCATATGAAGATTTTTAGAGTGATTAGGGTTTATCGAAACTCTATATAAAAATACCTTATATTGGAAAGCCTCGGTGATGGGATTTTTATGATAATATTTAGATATTTGGAAGAAGATATTTTGAAAATATGAGGGTTTGTCCTAAGTCTATATATACTTCTTTTGAATGTAAAGTCCGAAGGCAAAAAATTGGAATAAAAGACATTTTAGCAATTTCTTGCAAATCTTGTTTGAATGCTTTGTTCTATACCTGGAGTTGGTGTGACATCATTTTTCTATGATAGCATGGCCAGGAGCCTAATCTCTTTTGAATTGCGATAAGTGCATCTTCTTTTGTTTTTGTCTCACTAAGGTTTATTTATTTTAGTTGTAAATATGTGTTATCAAGATTGAATATGCTACTAGGCTTCATTCCATTTGTTGTATGCTAGGGAAAGTTAGAGATTTAAGGTTCAGGTCTACTCTAATTGCTCTATTCTCACTATGCAAGCTAAGATACTGGTGAGAGATACCAGTTGACACCGAATTCCCTTCTATTTATGATTTTCTTTCAGATATTTGTCATCTCCATCTTATGCTCTTAGTAGAAGGTGATCTTAGAAAGCTGGACACCTTCCTCTTTGATTGGTTTTATCGTGAAGCTAAATAGTGTAACTAAAATTGGTAGTTTTGATTTGCATCTAAGTTAGATAAGCTTATCTTTTCTACCCTACCCTACTCTCTCTGTTCCACCATTAAATGATTCATTTTTTTTTTTTTTTTAATTTGTCTTTTCTTTAATCTGCTAAAGCATAAAGAGCTATATCAAAGAACTCATTGTAAATCCAATTTTCAACAAAGATAACAACCCCTAAACATTATTGAACGAAGGTCGAACCCATTGTAAGGTAATAGACAGTCCACTTGAAACTATTCCAAAAGCAAAAAAGAGTGAATAGCCATTCAACCCAACTCTGTAACTCACACCTTGGATAACCAGCAAGATCCTAAAGTGAGTAGGATTTATCCCATATAAGTGTTATCAGTTTTTTATGCTCATTCTTCATGGGGTGTGTATGAAGATGAACCAACAACTCTCTCAAAAGTACAATGCAAATATCAAAATATACATACACCTTATCACTCCATCTTGGAGAAAGCATTCATCAACATATACAAAAATAATTGACCAATTACACCTTATAATATCCTAGTTAAAATAATATCCAACACCATAAATAATGTCAATAAAATCACCTTCTCAAAACAACTCAATGGTAATAAGTCCTCTCAAAATTTAACCAACACTTTAATCCACTTATTTCTCCAATAAGCCAATATGTCAAAAAGACTTTATTAAAAATAAAGATAACTCCTTATTCCTCCAATTAACCAAAATAATGACCAATTAGAAATACTTTTTATCTACCCCTTTTAACTCCCTATGACCTTATGTCAAAACCTTAGGCATCACAAAATATATTAAAAATTTATTACCTTTGCCTTGGTGAGACTCAAACTCATGACACCACCTCCCCTTGCGCCCTAGTCGTGGCCTTGGCTGCCACATGTGCTAGGTGCTCAATTTGGTAGAAAAGAGCACCACGTGGTCTTTACCCTTCCTTTTGGCACCTAAGCCCAAAATTATCATGCGTTGCTTCCTTCAATGCCCAAGAAAAACACGCTCAAAAACTATCGTCAAGAATTGATCACGAGTCTTTCCGCATCCAACACCTTAGCCCTAGACCACTTGCCACTAGGCCATGCTACTGGGTGGATATGAGATTTTAGCCCACATAAAATTTATTCCTTTGTTTGTGCTCAAGACAAAAATACTTTTCTTCTTCCTCGTACGAATCACATCAAATTACACGTTGGCCTCTTTATTCCATTCGAACAAAGGCTGATTAAATGCCATTAAGGCATGTGGTTTTTATACCATTATTCCACCTTGAATTTAAACATCGACACATATTGATTTACCTTTCAACCCTAATCTTAGGGTAAATTAAAATATATTATAATTTAATTAATAATAAAATTATTATAATTAACTTAAAATTAATTTAATAACCATAGGTTAATTAAATTAACTTACAAATTAATATATAATGAAATTATTACAATTAATTATAATTTATTTAATTTCCTTAGGTCTATCCATTGGTTTTAAATAAAAACCATTTATTTTTTCATCATAGGTTTTAATAAAAACCTTTAAAATCACGCTTCACATAATATTTAGAAATAAACATTATGGAGCTTATCAACCTCTTGCATTGCTCCTTGTTGACCTTTTGGCATCAATGGTGGTGTTAGTCTTACAATGGCACTGAGAGGGGGGGGTGAATCAGTGTAGCTATTTAATTTCAAATCTACAACTCTTAAATCTGAAAATGAAAGCTTAAAACCAGAAACAACAAGTATCACAAGAGAGCATCACATAACACAAGATGTAACGAGGTTCACCAGTTTTGGCTACTCCTCAAAAATAGACTGCTTGGACTCCCATCCAAATCCAGCCTTTGCAAAGCACCAACTTTACAATCAATTTACCAGCACCCACTGGAAGGAGCACCAACCCCTAATTTACCAAGCACCAACTGGAAGGAGCACCAACCCCTGATTCCAAGCACCAACTTGGATTTCTATTTTGAATCTTAGATTGACATAAATATGCCTTCACTTTTACAAGACCCTCACTGGTCTATTGCTCACCCAACCTCTCTTTCAATTTAGGAAACACATATTCCTTTTGCGCACTAATAGCCGCTCTCTCTCTGCTGCACTCTATCAGCTGCTCTATTTCAGTCGTGCTTTCTATACATCCTTTTTCGTAGCACTTTCCCTCTGCTCGGCAACATGCTGCTCTTTTTCCCCGTACAGAGCTCAACGCTCTCTTACAGCACACAATAACAACCTACTTTTCTCAGCACATTTATTCTTTTATCAGTAGCACCTTCCCTCTTTATGGCGGCACACTTTTCAATTATGAGCAGCACTTTACTTCTGCACGCAACTGCCCTCGTGACACATTTACTCTTTCAGCAGCGACACTTTAACTCTTTATTGCAGCACTCTTTTCAATTCTGAGCTGAACTTTACTTCTGCACGCAACTGCCCTCGTGGCACATTTACTCTTTCAACAGTGGCACTTTAACTCTTTACGATGACACTCTTTTCAATTTTGAGCCAAATATTTTCTTCTGCATGCAACTGCCCTTTTATAACAATATTTTCATCTTGAAACCCTAAGTCTTCTATAACTTCCATAATCCCGCATGCAGCCTATTAATAGCCACTCCTGTAAGTAACTCCTTTCTGACACACTATTCTTATACGCAACCTATTAATGGATTTGTCTCTTTAATTGGGATTCTCGGTATAGCCACCGCTCGACGAATTGACTCCGTAACGGACCCTGTAACTGTAGTAATGACTTCTATTTACTGTCACTGTAACTGCCCCTGTACCTTCCGTTCTGACTTCAGTTTACTGTTCTTATTCTAGCTGCATGATTTTCTTCTACATCGGCCCCTGAACTGCTGTATGACTTCAGTTAACTCTTCTTATTTTAGCTGCATGTATTTCCTCTGCAATTGCATCTGTAACTGTCGTTTTCCTTCAGTTAACTTTACTTCGGCTGGGTTCTTCTTTTTGCATGGCAAAAAACAATATGTCATGATATCACGACATTTCTACCCTTTTGACTTTTTCTTGGTCGTTGACCATGAAAACATAACATGTCACGATATCGCGACACTTTCCGCCTCCTTGTCCTCTTCTCGGCTTGCACCCGCGAAAACATGACATGTCGCGATATCGCGACACTTTCATTGCCTTGTGCTCTTCTCTATCTTTCGCCTGTAAAAACACATGTCGCGAAATCGCGACACTTTTGCTTCCTTGTCTCTTTTCTTGCCTTGACCCCACTCGCGAAATCATGATACTTTCACATCCTTACTCTATCTCTCCTATAAAGGTCGCAAAAACCAAACATGTCGTGATATCGCGACACTTTTTCTCCTTGGCGCTTTTCTTCTCTTCGGGTCATGAAAACCTGACATGTCGCGATATCATGACACTTTTTCTTGCAAGCTCTTTCTCTTCGAACCTGTCGCGAAATCGTGACACATTTTCGTCTGTACTATCTCTCTTGCAAATTGTCATGAAATCGCGACACTTTTCTTTGCAAGCTCTTTCTCTCGAACCTGTCGTAAAATCGTGACACATTTTCGTCCGTACTATCTCTCTTGCAAATTGTCACGAAATCGTGACACTTTTCTTTGCGAGCTCTTTCTCTTGAACCTATCGTGAAATCGTGACACGTTTTCGTACTGTCTCTCTTGCAAATTGTCATGAAATCGCGACACTTTTTCTTGCTTGCGCCTTCTCCTCGAACATGTCACGAAATCGTGACATTTTTCTTTGCTTGTGCCTTCTCTCCGAACATGTCGCGAAATCATGACAGTTTTCTTGCATGTGCCTTCTCATCAAACATGTCATGAAATCATGACAGTTTTCTTGCATGTGCCTTCTCATCGAACATGTCACGAAATCGTGACAGTTTTTCCTGTATGCGCTGCTTCTTCGAACATGTCACGAAATCACGACAGTTTTCTTACTTGCCTTCTTTGCTTCCAACATGTCATGAAATCATGACAATTTTTCTTGTGCTTTCTCTCTCTTCCAACATGTCACGAAATCACAATAGTTTTCCTTATCTCTCTCTCAACATGTCGCGATATCACGATAGTTTTCCTTGTGCTTTCTCTCTCTTCTAACATGTCACGATATCGCGACAGTTTCTCATGCTTGCTCAACATGTCGCGATATCGCGACAGTTTTCTTACTTGTCTTTTTCTTTGAGCTTTTGCCTATGGGCCACTTCGGTCTTCTTGGAAATTCACTATGCATGCTCTGTATGACCTCTGAACTCCTATCCACTGTATCAAAATGGCTTCTAAAATTTTTTTCCACTGCATCAACCGATCTATCTGTCTGTGTTGACAACAATGACAATACTTTTGGCTGCACCTTGCTCATCAATCTCCCCCTTTGGAATTGTTGTCAACACACGTGCAATTACCTGTAACTCTTCTCCCCCTTTGACAATAATACCAAAGGGCGGCTGCAAACTCCCCTGAGTCCATGCAATAAATGCTCAGGCAAAAATTGTTACAGTTAGCAAAAACCACATATATGAGCAAAAAGATAAACAAACACATAAATGCTCCCCCTGAGAATTTGATCCCGATAGCTAGTCAATTCTTAGACTATTCTTGGGAATATGTGACCACTTCAGTTCATGCTGTCTTCTGAGCCTCAACCCTCTGTTGCTCTGCAATCTCAAACTTGTCCACTGTTAGTGAAGGCATACACTGATCGTATATATATCCAACTTTTTGTTCTGTAATGCAAGCAACATCTGCATATACATCCTGGATATTCTCAACAAGCTTGAACCTACTGACAGCTGTTTGTCTTTCTCTGCAGTGAGAATCCAGCAGACTACCTCAATCCACCCAGCCACAACCAATTTTCTTCTTCTTGTACAATCAAGCAAGCTCCTCCTTCAAAAAGTGATACCGGATAGCAATATGTTTTGTGCGAGAATGCATAACCGGATTCTGCGTGCATCATGTTGTCGCTGCCATATATTCTGCTTCTGCTGTCGATAAAGAAACTGACTCTTTTTTCTTACTAAGCCACGCTGCCAACCTGTCTCCAAGATAGTATGCACCTCCGCTGGTACTTTTTTTGTCATCTACACATCTTGCCCAATCTGTGCCTGTTGTTAAAAATCAATCCACAAGCCTTCTCAAAGATTTGCCTCAAATCCGCTCAACAAAATCTCAGCTCTTTCTGGATTGCTTAGATTTATTCCTGCAAACAGACTTCACTTGTACCGACTTTTGTCCAACACAGTACTGACACTGCGAATCCACTGTTAACTTTGTGCAAGCACCAAACACTGTATCTCAGCACAACCAAATCCCTTTTTATATTTACAACCTGATCTATGTTTTTCTACAGTCACCGCTGGTCACACCTTACTTTCAACTGTGCAAATCAGGAGAAGACATTTTGTCAAACACTTCACGGCCAACCATAGTGCACCTTACTCAACCTCATACTTCTTAAACTCGGATTGGCATCTTATCAACAGTTAAAATGAAACTGTCTTGTGAATTAAGCATTTTCACCAAGGCGTTATGAAAGATCTAACAATCTTCACATCAATGTGTAGAACAAATACACGCTGCTTTTATCGAAACACAAATACACAGCTAGGGCAAACATTCTTTCACTAATCAAATTATCTGAACTATTAGAATCCATAGCTTTGAACAGTTACAGTTAGAACCATCAATAGTACAACAATGACAAATAGCACTACTACCAATGGTGACGACTCTCAACTTAAACACAACCCTTCATGACACTTCCACAATCCACTACATAAACTGAAAACACACTTTAACAACTATACGACAATCTCTCGACTTCTTGCCTTTCATCCTCAGATAACCAAACAAATACATAGGAGAATTAAAATAAAACTTTAAGATTGCTCCCCCTGAGGATGTGCCACCTGGAGTTGCTTAGAGCAATGGCGGAGTAGTCTCCTTCAGTCCAAGGAGACACGATTCCCTTTCTTCTGTCTTTCTCCAGACTTTCTTGAACTTGGGTTTGAGTTTTTCAACTATATCCCTATTTTGCACCTTTTCGTGAACTTGACCATTTCTCTTGTGGGGTTGTCTCTTCTGCATCCTTGATGGATGATTATTTTCCTTTCTGTTGTGCACATGATTTATTCTCTGTCTGTATTGCATTCTTTGTGTCTGATGAAATCTATGGTCTTGCCTTAGATTAGATACAGAAGTGCTTGGACAAAACCTTGCAATGTGCCCATGGCCATTACAATTAAAACATTGCACAGGGTGTTTACTCAGAAAAATAGATGCATTTTTATCAGCATAACTCTTTGATCTATTATTCTGTCCACAATAAATTGCCTTGTGACCATAACGGCTGCATTTAAAACAATAGCCATTAAAAGCATTATTATGAGTAGAGTGAGAGTGATAGAACCTCTTTTGCTGTGATTGCTTTGTTGTAGATCTCCTTTGATATTTTCTTCCTTTTGAAGATTCAGCTTCAAACTTTTCTTGCTTCGATCCTTCAGCAGTGTGCTTCTTCTTCTCTGCATTTTTGGAAGATGAAGGTTGTTCAGCTTCATATCCAAGACCAAACTTAGCCGTGGAGCTTCTTTGTTGCTTTATCATTGTATCTAGTAACTCTGTGCTCTTCTCAAATTTGAGATTTATATTGGCCTCTTCTATTTGTTTCTTCAATGAAACAATCTCTTCTTCTTGTTGGTGGCAAACAGTCTCTTTCTCATTGATCTGTGACCTGAGAATTTCTTCAATTCTTTTGGACTCTTCTACTTGCAGTTTTAGATCAACAATAACTTTGTTAGATTTCTCTTCACGTTTGCTGCATTCATCGTCTTCATCATCCAGGTGTGTTTTCAAGGCATCTTCTATTTTCTTGGCCTTGTGAACTTGTAGGAAGAGATCTTCAATCTCATCCCCATATTCTTCTAACTTCTTGGACATTCTTTTGTTCTTTTTCCTCTCTATACTCAACTCTTCAAGTGCAGCGATCAACTCACCTCTTAGATTTACTTCAGCCTCAGCCTCAAGGTTTTCATCACATTCTTCAGAAATCATTCCTTCTACCTTTTCCAGTTCAGTTTTCTCTTCCACAGGAACTGAAACTGACTGAGATGCATTTTTGGAGGAGGATCTATTCTTCTTACCCATTGCATACTAATCCAAGATCAACCCTGACTGATTTAGCCTGAATTGGGAACTTGGCTCTGATACCAATTGTTAGTCTTACAATGGCACTGAGGGGGGGTGAATCAGTGTAGCTATTTAATTTCAAATCTACAACTCTTAAATCTGAAAATGAAAGCTTAAAACCAGAAACAGCAAGTATCACAAGAGAGCATCACATAACACAAGATGTAACGAGGTTCACCAGTTTTGGCTACTCCTCAAAAATAGACTGCTTGGACTCCCATCCAAATCCAGCCTTTGCAAAGCACCAACTTTACAATCAATTTACCAGCACCCACTGGAAGGAGCACCAACCCCTAATTTACCAGCACCAACTGGAAGGAGCACCAACCCCTGATTCCAAGCACCAACTTGGATTTCTATTTTGAATCTTAGATTGACATAAATATGCCTTCACTTTTACAAGACCCTCACTGGTCTATTGCTCACCCAACCTCTCTTTCAATTCAGGAAACACATATTCCTTCTATGCACTAACAACCGCTCTCTCTCTGCTGCACTCTATCAGCTGCTCTATTTCAGCCGTGCTTTCTATACATCCTTTTTCACAGCACTTTTCTATCTACTCGGCAACACGTTGCTCTTTTACCCGTACAGAGCTCAACGCTCTCTTACAACACACAATTACAACCTACTTTTCTTAGCACATTTATTCTTTTATCAGCGACACCTTCCCTCTTTATGGTGGCACACTTTTCAATTCTGAGCAGCACTTTACTTCTGCACGCAACTACCCTCATGGCACATTTACTCTTTCAAGGCACTTCAACTCTTTATGGTGGCACTCTTTTCAATTTTGATCACTTTACTCCCCTCATTTACTCTTTCAGCAGTTGCACTTTAACTCTTTACGGTGGCACTCTTTTCAATTCTAAGTCACACTTTTCTTTTGCACGCAACTGCCCTTTTATAACAATATTTTCATCTTGAAACCCTAAGTCTTCTGTAACTTCCATAATCCCGCATGCAGCCTATTAATAGCCACTCCTATAAGTAACTCCTTTTTGACACACTATTCTTATACGCAACCTATTAATGGATTTGTCTCTTTAATTGGGATTCTCGGTATAGCCACCGCTCGACGAATTGACTCCGTAATGGACCCTGTAACTATAGTAATGACTTCTATTTACTGTCACTATAACTGCCCCTGTACCTTCCATTTTGACTTCAGTTTACTGTTCTTATTCTAGCTGCATGATTTTCTTCTACATCGGCCCCTGAACTGTCGTATGACTTCAGTTAACTCTTCTTATTTTAGCTGCATGTATTTCCTCTGCAATTGCATCTGTAACTATCATTTTCCTTCAGTTAACTTTACTTCGGTTGGGTTCTTCTTTTTGCATGGTGAAAAACAATATGTCGCGATATCACGACATTTATGCCCTTTTGACTTTTTCTTGGTCATTGACCGTGAAAACATAACATGTCACGATATCGCGACACTTTTCGCCTCCTTGTCCTCTTCTCGGCTTGCACTGCGAAAACACGACATGTCGCGATATCGCGACACTTTCGCTGCCTTGTGCTCTTCTTTGTCTTTCGCCCACGAAAATGCATGTCACGAAATCGTGACACATTTGCTTCCTTGTCTCTTTTCTTGCCTTGACCTCGCGAAAATAGAACATGTCACGAAATCATGACACTTTTGCCTCCTTACTCTATCTCTCCTCTTTGGGTCATGAAAACCGACATGTCGCGATATCGCGACACTTTTTCTCCTTGGCACTTTTCTTCCCTTCGGGTCGCAAAAACCCGACATGTCACGATATCACGACACTTTTTCTTGCAAGCTCTTTCTCTTCGAACCTGTCATGAAATCATGACACATTTTTGTCCGTACTATCTCTCTTGCAAATTGTCGCGAAATCGCGACACTTTTCTTTGCGAGCTCTTTCTCTCGAACCTGTCGCGAAATCGTGACACATTTTCATCCGTACTGTCTCTCTTGCAAATTGTCATGAAATCGTGACACTTTTCTTTGCGAGCTCTTTCTCTTGAACCTGTCATGAAATCGTGACACATTTTCATCTGTACTGTATCTCTTGCAAATTGTCACAAAATCATGACACTTTTCTTTGCTTGCTCCTTCTCCCCGAACATGTCATGAAATCGTGACAGTTTTCTTTGCTTGCGCCTTCTCTCCAAACATGTCATGAAATCGTGATAGTTTTCTTTGCATGTGCCTTCTCATCGAACATGTCATGAAATCGCGACAGTTTTCTTGCATGTGCCTTCTCATCGAACATGTCATGAAATCACGACAATTTTTCTTGTATGCGCTGCTTCTTTCATGATAGTTTTCTTACTTGCCTTCTTTGCTTCCAACATGTCACGAAATCACGATAGTTTTTCTTGCGCTTTATCTCTTCCAACATGTCTTGAAATCATGACAGTTTTCCTTGCACTTTCTCTCTCTTCTAACATGTCACGATATCGCGACAGTTTTCCTTGCACTTTCTCTCTCTTAAAACATGTCGCGATATCGCGACAGTTTTTCCAGCTTCTCAACATGTCGCGATATCGCGACAGTTTTCTTACTTGTCTTTTTCTTTGAGCTTTTGCCTATGGGCCACTTCGGTCTTCTTGGAAATTCACTGTGCATGCTCTGTATGACCTCTGAACTCCTATCCACTGTATCAGAATGGCTTCTAAACTTTCTGTCCACTGCATCAACCGATCTATCTGTCTGTGTTGACAACAATGACAATACTTTTGGCTGCACCTTGCTCATCAGGTGGTTCACTTCTTGATATTAATGAAAACCTAATGCTTTGAAATCAATGACAACTTTATGGACTCAAAATTTCCAACAATATCCCCCTTTTCATTGATGGAAACCCAATAAATTTTTACCATTTCCTTGACATTTTTATTCTACTTCCCTGGGAAATTGCTCTCTCCTTAAACCAAATCTCTCCTCCTTACTCAAATACCAAATATCTCCCCCTTACTCAAATCTCTCCCCCTTTGAAATCAATGGCAAAGGGTCACCTTTGGGGCTTAGGGCTAAGAATGAATCTCTTAGCTTAGCCCATCCCACACATCCTCTTGAGGTGGTTAATTTTGGGGTGAGAGTCTTACTCCTAGTTTCCCTCAAAGATACTCAAAGGTCTCATTTGAAAGTGGCTTAGTGAAAATATCTGCTATTTGTTCCTTTGTAGTAACATATTCCAACCTGATGTATTTATCTGTCACCTATTCTATCAAAAAATGATACTTAATCAGAATGTGCTTTGCATTGGAGAGCATCACTGTATTTTTTGAGATACTTATAGCACTTGTATTATCACATAGTATGGGAATAAGATGATCATGTTTTATCTTGAAGTCTTCTAGAATTCACTTCATCCATAATACCTATGTACAACTGGCTACTTTTGCAATATATTCTACTTCTACTGTAGATAGGGATACTAAAACCTGCTTCTTACTTAACCAAGAGACTAAACAGTCTCCAAGAAAGAATGCTTCTCCACTTGTGCTTTTCCTATCATGTTGCCAGTCCAATCTGCATCTATATATATTGTGAGTGTGAAACTGTCACTTTTGGGATACCAAAGACCAAAATACATAGTCCCTTTTAGATACCTAAGAATTATTTTTATCATTGGCACATGTGTTTCCTTAGGTGTTGCCTGAAACCTTACCACTAATCCCACTAAATGTACTATGTTTTTTCTTGTAGTTGTAACATACAATAAGCTGCCAATCATAGATCTGTATAGTCTCTGATCTACCTCTAGAGATTCATCATCCTTACTTAACTTGCATCCTATGACCATGGGGGTACTTACTGGTTTGCAATATTCTAACCTGAATTTATTTAACATTTCTTTTATATACTTGTTTTGTGAGAGAAATACCCCTTTCTCTGATTGTGAAATTTGAAGTCCAAGAAAGAAAAACAAATTACCAAGCATAAAAATCTCAAATTAATTTTGCATATTCTTAGCAAATTATTTACACATATTATCATTGTTTCCCCTAAAAATGATGTCATCAACATAAAAAACCACTATTAGTAGATTATTCCCGTCATTTTTGATATATAAGTTGTTGTTTGCTATTCATTTTATGAATCCCTATTCCTGAAGATACTTATCCAGTCTTGAGTACCATGCTCTAGGAGCCTACTTTAGACCATTATATACCTTTTTCAATATGCATACATGATTTGGTTTATCTGTTAACATGAATCCTTTGGCTGTTCAATGTACACTTCTTCTAGAACACCATTTAGAAATGCTAACTTATCATCCATCTGATATGCTTTAAAGTTTTTAAAACTTGAGAAGGCTATAAATATTCTTATAGCTTCAAGTCATGCAACTGGAGAAAATGTCTCATCAAAATCAATTCCCTCTACCTGTGCATAGCCTTTGCATACTAACCTTGCTTTTTTCCTTACTACTTGTCCATCTCCATTTAGCTTATTTTTGAATACCCATTTTATACCAATCACATTCTTGTCCTTTGGTCATGGGACAAGTTCCCAAGTCTTAATTTTTTCTATCTGATCTAATTTCTATCCATTGCCTTGATCTAGAACTCATATTCACTTGATTTTTTGAAGTCTTTTAGCTCAAGCTTAGATAGCAAAGAAAAATTTGTTTGTTGAGATGGTGTTATTATCCTTCTTATTGTATGTCTTTCATCTAGATTCCCAATGATTTATTCTTTTGGATGATGCTTTTGTACATACCTAGATGGAGTTTTAGGAAGAAGCTTTTGTTTTTCTTCTTCTTATTCATCTGATTCCTCAGAAAACTCTTCTTGACAACTTCCATCTTCCTGATACACAAGTTGTTGAATAGGTTCTCTTGAATCTATATTCTCATCAATTGTTACATTTATACTTTCTACAATAGTGTGAGTTATTTTGTTGAAGCATCTATAATATTTAATCTTAGAGGAATAACCAAGAAAAATTCCTTCATCACATCTTGGATCAAACTTGCCTAATTTTTGATCTTCTCGTCTTATATAACACTTGCTTCCAAAAACCTTGAAGTGTTTTACAATGGCTGGTATTTCTTTCCAAAGATCATATGGAGTCTTGTGATGGTTTACCCTCATTTGATCCCTAGTGATTATGTATACTATTGTGTTGACTACTTCTCTCTAAAATCCATCTGAGAGCTTAGACTCATTTAACATAGCTCTAGCCATATTCTGAACAGTTCTATTTTTCCTTTCAATTATGTTGGATATTTTGAGTCCCTAAGTCAAAGTTGTCATTGATGTCACCAGAAGAAGTCATCATTAGTACCAAATATTTTAGTAGGATAAAAAAGGGATAAAAATGGTTATTTGATATCCAAGAAGAAGGCCAAAGATCAAGTGAAACAGTGCAAAAGACAAAAGTAAAAAAAGGAGTTATAATATTTATTTTATAAATTATTTAAATTTAGTGTGAATTTAAATTTTATAAATAAATATTAAAGGTACTTTATCAAAGGTATAATATTTATTATAATATTAAATGTGCCATGGTGAAAACCCAAATAAAACATTTATAATTCTTATTATAATATTTTATAAGGCAAAAGTGGGTTTTATAAAGTCTAAAGATATTTTATAAACCCAAAGGTGAGGTTTGAGACCAAAGGCTTTTAAGCCTTATAATTTCACCGATGTTCATGAAGGAGAAATCACCGACATATTAAGGTTGGCAAGAAATTAATATAAAATTGTTTCCAAAAACCATTGGCAATTACCTTTGCTCGAATATCAAATTGAATGCGAAGAAGAGGAAAGAGCTCATGAAAAACATTTTCGTTTGCTACGGAAAGGAGAAAAGCAGAAGGTGCACAATTTGAGGGCACATAGGCCAGATTGGCCTAGGCGGTATGTTGAGTTATTTGGATGCATGAGATCCTATGTTTTAATCATAGGTAGTGCAAAATGGAAGATGTGTTTGATGCCTAAGGCGCACGTGTTTTTTATTGAAGGTGCATGTTTTTGCAAAGGATAACAAGCACGTTGTGCTTGTTGGTTTTTGTGCGAGTACGTGGTTCGATGATAGCTTTGGTAATGGCTAAGGCACTTAGGAAAGGAGGATATGGATGGTTCAAAACCCTCCAAGGCAAGTTTAATTTTTATAAAAATTATTTTTAATTGCCCACGTGGAGTTATAAGGGTGTTATATGATATGTTAAACCTTAGGGAAATTAAAAGGGGGTAATGATTTAATTTTATTTTATATAAGGCTTGCATAAATTTTTTATTAAAGTGGATTTATTTTAGTGGGGCAATTTAATTAAAACTTGTCATTAGGGGTTATGAGGAGTTTGTGAAGGATAGTATTGACATTATTGAGAATCAAGGTTATTATGAATTAATTTCTTATAAAATGGGTTATTTATTTTATAAGAAGACTATGGTGAAAATTATTATTGAGTTGGAGTAATAAGGTGTTATTGAGTTATTATTTTTGTATTGTGGTATTACTAAAGTCTTCTAACCCTTTTGTGATTGGAAAGAGAAATTTATGAGAGTGATAGATTTGTGAGAACAACTCCTTGGCATCAAAAAGGTATGAGCAAATTCCTTCTTGGTTGAGTTGATTGATTGGCTTTATTGAAAATTAAGTTTGGAGTGAAAATGAATTGATTAGGGTTCCCTTTTCAAAAATGGTTGAGTTATTGCTTCAAGGTTTTTTGATTTGAGAGTTGAGATTAAAACCTTGTTTTATTAACATTGTTTTTTGAGGTCATTGGTTGAGTGAGGTGTTTGAGTTAATGCATCAAGGTTTTCTGAAATTGAGAGTTGTGATTAAAACATTGTTTGATGAGCATGGTTTTTGAAGTGAGTTATTATGCACAGAACTTGAACTAGGATTTTAAAATATCATGAGTATCATTGTTATGTGAGATTTGTTGTTGAGCATTGTTGGAAATCATTTGAGTTGGATGATACATGCTTGGACAAGGGTTTGTGAACAAGAGTTTTTTCTTGAAGTGATTGGTTGAGTAGAGTTGATTGAGCCTAGTCAAGTGGATGTATGAAGTGATTGTTCAAGTTCCATAAAATAAACTATTCTATATTCTGAGTTGATAAAGATATTGAATTTTTGAGAATAGAACATATTGAGTCTCTAACAATTCTCTTTATGTTTCTATGATATTGGAAAATTTCTATGTGAGCTTTTTGAGTAGAGTAATGCAGGTTATGTGTGGACCTATTGAGTAGATTTGAGTAAGTTCTGTGTGAGCTTGTTGAGCAGATTTGGACAGGTTATGAATGGACCTGTTGAGCAGATTTGAACAGGTTATGAGTGGACATGTTGAGCAAATTTGAGCATGTTCTATGTGGACCTGTTGAGCAGATTTGAGCAGGTTATGAGTGGACCTATTGATCAGAGTTATGCAAGTTCTATGTGGACCTGTTGAGCATATTTGAGTAGGTTCTGAGTGGACCTATTGAGCATATTTGTGCTAGACTGACTGGACTATGTTTAGTGTAGATTTGATTGGACTTGTGCTAGACCGACTAGACTATGTTTAGTACAAGAGTTGAGAAAATTTGTGCTAGATAGAATGAACTATGTTTAGTGCATATTTGAGTGACCTTGTGCTAGACCGAATGGACTATGTTTAGTGCAAGAGATTAAGCAGAGTTGTGCTAGACCAACTAGACTATGTTTAGTATAGAATTGAGATAAATCTTTGGAGGTGATAGAGAAGAGAGGAAAAAGTATCCAGTGGATAGAGATCCATCAGACAGGACATTGAGGATAGGTCTTCTGAGTGAGGACAAGAGTCTTCAAATGGAGAGATCCACCAGTCAGTGCAGTAGAGGCAGTTTCTTCTAGAGGATCACCAACCAGATCATAGGAGAAGGAGTTCTCTTGTAGATAGAGATCCACAAACTTGATTTAGGAGATTGGTGTCTCCTTTGGACAAATGTCCATAAATATTGTAATTGGGAAGGATTCCCAAGAGATTGATTGAGAAAATTTAGTGAAATATTTTCTCCATGGAATTAGCCATCTTTGGGTGAACCATGTAAATTATTGTGTTTCTCATGTGTGTGATGGTGTATGTGATGCTTACTATTTTATTAATGTTGATGCTACCATTTGGATTAAAAAGCAACAAGTTTAATTGTATATTGTTCAGCTCCTTCTCAGTATAAGTACATGTTCTTCAATTGGTATCAGAGTAGGTCTCTCAATACTAAAATCTTGGAAGAGAATCCTTCAATAGCACACATGACTTCAAAAAGTGAAGAAGAGACTATGTTTGATATAAAAGAAGAAATCTTTGCTGCTCTCAAAAAATTGGAGACTTAGAGAGAAAAATTCAAGCTTGAAAGAGCAAGTGCAAGAAGATGAAGAAGCAAGGATGGAACTTATACAAAGTCTCACACAACTCAAGATTAAGGTAGAAGAAAAAAATAAGATTGAGGAAGATATGACAAATCTATTGAGAGACAGGGAAATAGAATGTGAAATATTGGAAGCAAAAATTGTTCTCCTAAGGAATAAAGTGGAAAGGACCAAGATACTACAAGATATATAATATGAGAAGCAGAAAGAGGAATCAAGTCTTTAAAAGGTAGAAACTTCAAACAATGAAAAATAAGCAAAGGACATTAGAAAATAAGGAAGAAAAGAAGAACCCTAGATAAGAGTCAATCACAAGAGAAATATAACTTCTCAAATTCCAAGACATCTAAATAGGTTACATAATTTCTTCCATGGACATTGTTTTTCTTGCAATAAATATGGTCATAGAGTTGCACTCTATATTCATTATGCAAGATACAATAGAAATTTCAATTCCTTTGCACTTGTAGACACCTAAAACATGTCATGTTGAGGGCGACTACTCATATGGACATGCTACAAGACCATATGGAAGATCTTGGATAGACTCCAAGATAGAGCAGTGGTTCTAACCACTAAATTTGGGCTCCTTGGAGTAATCAGTCTAAACCATAGCCCAGACCTATGGTTTATAGCTGAACTATGGTTGAGACCTACGATTTGTAGTCTAGACTGCAACTATGACCTGCAGTCTTAACTAAAGTTTAGTTGGCCTTCAATCCTTGCCAAATCAGTTGAAACAACCATTGGATCTAGAAGAAGATGGTTAATGGATGGAAGATTCCATAGGCTTCCATTCCAACTGTCCTAACCACCCCTTATTGATCTTGGCTTCTCTAGGAAGCCACCCCAAGTCCTAGGGCATCCTATAAATACCCCCTCCAAATGGGGAGATGATATAGATAATTTGTATAGCAAAGCGATAATGAATTATCGAGTGAGTGTGAATTGATCAAGTGAGTAGAGAAGCCCTATTGAATTACATACTAAATTTGTGTATTCGAAGGCCACTTTTCTATTCATCTAATGATTAGTTTGCCATGGAAGTTCTAGGAGCCTAGGAGGATCAAGAAATGCAAATATGGGAAAATGAAGGCCCATCATAGTGATTTGACCGCCAAACCTGTTAGAAGGACACCGAAGGTGACCATTGAACATCAAATGAATAAGGAGGTTAAGCCCACTACCCTTGGAATTGAGGGTAAGCCTATCAGAGTGCTAACTACGATTTTCAGTCGTGGTTTATAGTGTAGACTATGCATCAAAGCTATAGTTTGTAGTAGAGGTATAAACGCCTTCCTATTTTCATTTTTGTCCATATAATTAGGTTATATTAGTTGTTTTTATGGTTTAATAGCATTTTAGTAGAATTCTAATTGTAGAATTAGTTTAGATTTACTTCTTATGTTTATACTTGTAGCACCCTAAAATTGGCACAGTAAAACCTTAAATAATTACAATTACTCTAGTAAATATTCAAATTCAAATTTTAACCCCCAAAACCGCTCCCAAACTACCGTTTAACCCGTTTCCTCCTTTCCCGTGCCATTTTTAGAATTTGTTTTGACCATTTGATGATATCGTCATCGATCAGACGATATCGCCTCAGATCGAACGATTTCGTCTGGACTAGGACGTCCAGACGATCTTGTCCCAAAACTAATTTTTCTCAATTAGCCTCTGTTCCAACGACGTCTCTAATCCGGGTAGAAGCGTGTCTACGCCATTAGAGACCCTCCCCGTTGGAGATCTCCCAAATTGGGATGATCTCCAACCTCCTAACCTCCCTCCTAAGCCTATTTAAACTTAGGCCCTCCCCTTAACCTACCCCTGGCTGATATTTCCTGTAACTTGACTTTATACGCATTGAAACATCCCAAATTACTATCTGCACTAGTCCTATCCAAATTTTGTTGCAGGAACCTTAGTATTTTTCAGCCGGAGCAAGCTCAGTTCGTCATGGACGATCCTGTTCAATTCGAGATGATTTCGTACCAATTCAAGATGATTTCGACTACAATCAGCATTGGGGGCAATCAGTGCCTAGAGTTTGCATTTTTCTCCTTTCATCTCCTATTCTATTTTGCATCTAGTCAGTTTATTTATTATTTTTTGCTATTCTGCATCTTGGAGTTCACCCATGTAGTTTAATTGCATAATGAAATCATGATTAACTATTAAAACATTGTAATTTGCTTGCATTCCTATTTAGGATTATTTGTTAACATCTTTATTGTCATTTTACATCTTTATCCTCTATTAGCATTGTTGTATTTTTTGTATTTTGTGTCTATTTCTCTGTTTGCAGGTCTCTGACGAATTTGTCTGATGAATTCATCAGATCTCAGACGATCCTGTAGGTCGGAGACGATCCTGTCAAATTCCAGATGATCCTGTCTGCTTCAAACATCAGAATCTCCATCAGACATCCGGATCAGGTATGGCTCTGTAATTTAGATTTTCCTCTCTATTTTCTGTTTAAAATTTGTTTTCTGTATTTCATTTAGCCTGCATTTTCATAATAGAACAACTTAGATTCATTTGGCCAAACCTAGGACTCGAATGTTTAAAGATAAAACTGAACACATTAAACACATTCCCAACCTAGGCGTGGAAACTGCCATTCAAACGTTTCCTGGTGAACCCACCATCCATCAAAAAATCACCATAATACACCTCCCCCAAGAGGCGGGACCTTCGCAAGGCCTCTCAATCCGAGGTACCGTGCCATCCTTTTCCCATCCTCCTTTCGGGCACGGATCCTATAGCCTGAAGGTAAGGATGCAAAAAATTTGGAGCGATACATTTTGGTGAACCCGACGTGAATGCATTTAAAACCTTTTGAAAACAAAAAAAACACAAAAAAACATAGATGCATTTAAAATCATTTAAAACTAATAAGTTGCATATCATGTTTAGATGGTAGCTCCTAAGAAAATATTAGCAATTACTATAAATGTTGAAAACCAATTAGCAGCCATAGAAATCAATTATGTGCTTAGTGTGCCTGAAATAGATAGAAATCAACTTTTGTGGGACGAACTTGATAGAAGACTAGGTGTCATTTCATCTAGGTCAACAAAACTTAAACAAATCAAAAGGCTTGTCCTAGATAGAATCCTGGATCCTCATCAACTTGTCTTTTATCATGAACTTCAGAGAGCCTGCCATAGATGGTTAGCTTATAGGAGAGCTCTTGTGTCTTCAAAATTGTTCACCTTCGAGGAATACCTCGAGAACGCAGCCACTATACACCAGTTCCTAGGTCGTGTAGAAGACCAAGAGGTCATTCTTATGGATAGGGAAATATGGAATAGAGTTCCTCGAGCTATGTTATATCGAGAGTATTGCCACGAGATTTACTTCTATCAACTAGAATCTGAGACAGATAATATCACTATAGCCCTTTTCATTAAATTCTTGAAAGAAAATTTTCAATTTGAAGAAGAACACTTCATGACTCCTGAAGAACTTGAGCCCATTAATGACATTTATAAATTATTTATAGAAAACTAGATCATTGCTTTCAGTATTATTTCTTGCATTTATTGTGTTGTTTGTTATCTTTACAATATTATTACAAAAACAAGAAAAACTAAAAAACATAACAAAAACCAAAACATTTCATTTTAAATATTGTAGTAGGTATATAATTAATATATACCTCTTAAGCTTATAGCATATATATATATATATATATATATATATATATATATATATATATAAAATTGCTGAAATCTAAGTTAAGCACAATGCCTAAACTTAGGAATGGTAAACAAACCGAAGGAGAAGAAGAAGATTGGTTAGAAGATAAAACTAGAAACCCAAATGTCCTTCCTGAGGATCCAATTCCGGAAGGAGAAACTCTAGATCAACCAGAAGATGACCTAGGTGAAGACAATGAACAAGAAGAAAATGTTAAAGAGGATGGATCCTCATCCCCTAGAGTAGCTCCAGATGGAACTATTGCTTTTGATAACTTAGATCATTTTTGGAAATTTTTCAATAATAACATTGGCGCTCTTAATATGGCAGTTCATATTGATAAAGGGAAAATTAGTGACACTCAAGCAGCCATGGAACATATGTTTGATGTGCACACTAATCCCTTGTCTTTTATTGATCAAGAAAGTGATAAGGCTGGACCATCCAATAGAGATATGGTCACTATGATTCAAAACATGCCAAAACAACAGGTTACCCAACCTCCTAAGGAACCTATTATTGAGCCTAAAATCATTCCCACACAAAAGAAAACTTCCTTCACTGCTTTACTTCACCAAACTATTGATCAATATGCTTCAAGTAAACAAAAACCTAAAATGAAGCCAAACACCAATTTTCAACAATCTGGGATACAGCATAATACAACTTCAAAATTCCTTCATAACACCTTTCCTACCAACAATTTACACAATAGCAATATAGCATCTAATATGCATGTCCCTCCATATGTTCACAAATCCCATATTAATGCCCTACCGAACCAATATGGTGGGCAAACTAGTAATCTGGAAGCCATGGTGAAGCAGTTAGCTTCCCGCATGGACCAGATAGATCCCTACCATCCCTCGTACAATTATCGAGAGATATGTAGTCAACCTTTGGATCCCATAGTTGTAGCACAACCGTACCCTAAGCATTTTCCCATGCCCATCCTGCCTATATATAAAGGAACCGAAGATCCCATAGAGCATCTTCGCATGTTTAGGATAGCATGTCATGATATATCACATGATGACTTGCTATTACTAAAAATGTTCCCGAAAAGTTTAGGTGGAATGGCATTAGAGTGGTACTATCAACTACCCACTCATTCTTTGAGAAACTTTGAAGAAACAACTGAATCTTTTGTCCATCAATTTAGTGCCTACATCGAGAGGCATGTCACCATTAAAGATTTATACAACTTAAAACAAGACAAAGATGAATGTTTTGCTGATTTCTTAGCTAGATGGAGGTAGTTGATAGGAAAACTGCACTTTGTGCTACCTTATAGGGAAATGTTGGACATTTTTATCAATAATTTGCAAGAACAAATATCTTATGAGTTATCAATTGCTACTTTAACTACCTTCGATCAAGCTATAGATTTAGCTCGAAGAGTAGAAGATGCCCTCATTAGGAGAGGCCAACTTAGGAAGAAGGATGATGAGAAAACATCCAGAAATCAATATAAAAACAAACAAGTCGTAGGTGATGGAGTCATTGATAGCAGAAATGTTGCTAATATCAATGCAACGAAGACAACAAAAAAATTTATATTGAAACCTCCTGATAAACCTCCTCGAGAATTTACTAGATTGAATCAACCATTATCAACTATTTTACCTCAATTACTCGAAAGAGGTTTGATTCAATTACCGACTATCCGGGAACCTGATCCAACCATACCCGGATACAAAGCTGACTTACACTGTGATTTCCATAGAGGACCTGGACACTCTACCAACGCTTGTAAAAGGTTGAAACATAAAATACAAGATCTGATTGATAATAATGAAATGGAGGTGCAAGCCTTCCAACCTAAACAAAATGCTCCTAATAACGCTCAAAAGAACATTCCCCAAAATCAAAATCAAAATGCTAATCAATCATTAGACATATTTCAACATCCTTTACCAAGACATGGTAAAGAGGTGGCCAATCAAATCGAACATCATAATGTTCCCCCTCCTACCCGATATGTAGGAACTATTAGCGGACAATTACCTGTTCAGGATCCTCAAATATTTGACACAACCTTATCCCTGGTCACAACCAGGCCCCTACATAATTTTCAAACTCCAGATCCTAGTGATGTAGAATCAGATACTGAAAGTGAAATAGACATCACCTCAAACCAATCGAATAGTTCTAAAAATGAATCAGATCCTATTCAACCCATCACAGATGCTATGGTTCCAGAAGAACCATTTCCTAGAAGAGTTACTACTCGACCCTCTTCTAATCAATTCCTCCCTAATGAACAAGCCATAAACGCTCAACCGAGACCAATTCAACGTCTTCAATATAACATTGTAGGTACCATTGGAGTCGTTACTCGACAACAAGCTCAAAATTCTCAACAAGAACCAAACCAGAATGATGGATCAACTCCATTTGTTTTGAAAAATCCCAATAAAGGGAATCATGCTCCCAATGTTCAACCTAAACCCCCTTACAATATTAATGAGCAATTATCCAATACTACAGCCATAATTTCCCTTTTGGATTTATTAAGATCTTCTCCTACCCATAGGGATGAGTTGATGCTTACATTAAGCCAAATGATGGTACCTCAAAATATTCAACCTGAAGCCATGGCCAATACTATCATCACTCGAGAAGTCGATTGTATTGACTTTCGGGATAAAGATATCCCACAACATAGTTTACATAAGGATAATCCCTTATATATTACTACTCTAATTGGAGATGTAGTTGTTAAAAGAGTCCTGATTGATAATGGTTCATCTCTAAACATTTGCACTTTTGACTTCTACCAACGATTTGGCTTTAGAAGTGATGAAATGAAGAAAATTGACATGATCATAAAAGCTTTCAATGACGAAACACAAGAAACGTGTGGAGTTATTACCATCCCATTGCAAGTTGGTCCTAGAACCTTAGATACGACCGTGTTTATTGTACATTGCCCCGCATCATACAATATACTCTTGGGTCATCCTTGGATCAATGCAATGCGGGCTGTCCCATCCACTTTACACCAATGTGTTAAATTTGAATTTAAAAATCAGTTGGTCACTATCCATGGTGATCCTAGACCCTTTGATATGTGTGCTTTGGCAGAACCTCGTTGGAGTGCAATTTTGCCCTGCTCTGTCATCCACACATCCTAATTCTTATTTTTCATCTAAAATTGTGAAACACACACCCATAGCTTCACCTATTTCTCCTCCATTCATTTCACCCTCATATATAGATCAACAATCTTCTAAACAAATCACTCTAGAACCTCAAAAAGATCTTCAATCCACAACCAATCCTTCATGTTCTATCCCTATAATTTCAAAACCTATAGACCCATTCATTAACACTTCCACATTATCAACATCTATCATACCTTCCACATCTAAAGATATAGGGAATGATCCTTCTACATCTTATGCCCTTTCTGATGAACTTTTACCAGATTTATCCACAATCTTAATATCAAAAAAAACAAATGCTTTCATGCAAGATTCAATTCTTTTAAATAACTTGTCGCCATCTCCTCGTACTTTGGGCCTCCCACAACCCATGGGAAGTACTTACCAAGTCGGGAGTTGTGCCTTCATTTATAAAGGATATGACTGGGGAAGAATACCTCAGAATATCAAAACTCATCATGATGGATATGCTCATTGTTATTTTACTAATGAGTATATTAAAGCTAAACCCATAATGCTTAAAATGGGATATAAAGGGAAAGGCTTAGGACCTTTCCAAAATGGCATGAAAGAACCTTTCGAGGTAGAACCGTGGCCTGCCCGCTGTGGTGTGGGCCTATTTCCTAGTAAGGGTCAACCCTTTCCTTTTGAAGATGATGATCAACTCATATGTTATCAAGATTATTTGGATAGGCGTGATGATTTGCCTCTAAAAAATCAGCCATTTACATGTAACATGCTATCCATAGCTTACCCTGAAATGATTGCTGAATTCGATGATGAGTTGGAAGGAGATATCTTCCACGATGTCTCCGTTGAAGAGATTTTACACAATGGATTTTATTTTTATGGTTCTATACCAACTATAGCCCAGCTTGAGGCCACTAATCCTCAAGATGAATTATCCAACTTAACCTTAAAATAATTACAAGAATTGGGCATCTCACCCGCCCCACCTAATTTTGAAAGAGATCTACACATGGAGGTCAAAAACGTCATTAAAGTTAACATTGGAACTGAGGATAATCCTCACATAATCAATATTGGGTCAGAATTAAGTCAAGAAAAACAAGAGCAATACATTGCATTCCTTAAAGAATATGAAGATGTCTTCGCTTGGACATACGAGGATATGCTAGGTCTGGACCCTTCTGTAGTCATGCATCATCTAGTAGTCCATCCGGATGCTAAACCTATTAAACAAAAACTTAGAAAAATGCATCCCAAAATGGCCTTACTAGTCACAGGAGAACTAGAAAAACTGTTGAAGGTTATTTTTATACAAGAACTTAGTCAGCTGGAACTCCTAGATGAAAAATGCATCAATGCTTTGGAGCATCTCCATGCCTACCAAAACAATCTTAAAAGATCATATGCTAAAAAAGTTCGTCATCGATCCTTTGAGATCGGCGACCTTGTTTTAAAAGAAAATCAAAAAAATACTAATGCAACTAAAGACCTTAAAGGTAAATTTGAGCCCAACTGGCTTGGACCATACATTATCACTGCTAAATTTGAATCAAGAGCATATAAATTATCTACCTTAGATGGTAAATAACTTAAAGAACCCATGAACATTTTGCATCTTAAACGTTACTATGCGTAACAAAAATTAGTCATTTCATCATTTGTACATATTTTGCATGTTGTCTTATTTTAAAAATATATCAAACTGTTTACAAAAAAAAAAACACACAAAAATAATAAAAATAAAAATAGCAATATTCTTGACTCTTTCGAAACCAAAACAAAATAAAGAAGAAAGAGAGAGTCAACATTCTCAAACTTCTCAAAAAGTATTTGTATATATTTCTTCTTACAAATGTTGCAGTTATATATTTCAAATTATTTTGGATAAATTAGCATTTATTTGGAATCCCTCACTTTCACAAACACAAAATAAATATCTTGATTTTTATCTGGCATGATTACTAATCTCTCTTATATCAAAGTCCACAAAATTCAATTAAATAAAGTTTGAGCACAGAGAATTGATCTTGTTATTTACTTAAACCAAGCACATCCTTTCACAATAAAATGATTATATTTGTAATATCCTTGCTATGCTACATAGTAGAAGTGGTTTTGTTGAGAAGCAACACATCCCCACTGAAAAATAAATTTCCACCCTTTGAAAATTTTGAACTTTCATTTTTGCAGTTGGGACCCTCTTGATGTTTTTCAGGTTTTAATTCCAAATTTGCTTGCCTCCTTTTCCAAGTTGTGCTTTTATTTGCATCTGGCTTTGATTTATTCTAGAATTCATTTTTCACATGTTAGAATCATTGCTGATTAAAGAAAATCTTTCATCGATATGAAAAAATGCAGATTCCAGATAGATGATTTCATTGAAGGCCAAAACTTTCCATTTTTGGCAAGGTAGCAAAATCGTGACACTTTCATTTTTGGAAATGTCGCGAAATCGCGACAGGTTTTGAAAAAATTGGCTAAGGCAAGAAAACGTAGCGAAATCGCGACACTTTCCATTTTTGGAAATGTCGTGATATCGCGACACTTCCATTTTTGGAAATGTCGCAAAATCGTGATAATTTTGGAGAGAGAAAGCAAATGCGTATGGAACGACACGATTTCACATGTCGTGAAATCATGACATGTCGCATTTTCGCTGCTGTAGGAGGCAAAAGGAAGCTAAGGCATGAAAGAGGCGCGATTTCGTGACATGTCGCGAAATCACGACCTGAAGGTTGAAGAAGTGTCTAAGTCAGAGAAATGTCATGATTTCGTGACATGTCGTGAAATCGCGACATGTCGCATTTTTGCGACTACAAGAAGAGAAAATTGGCTAAGGCAAGAAACTGTAGCAAAATCGTGACAAGTTTCGGCACAGAGAAGCAAGACGAGAAAGTGTAGCGAAATCGCGATGTTTTTTGCAGAAGGAGCCCAGGACGTACGAACCATCGTGATTTTGCGACATGTCGCAAAATCATGACAGGTCCAAGTCAAAGCAGAGCGAAGAGAAAAGCGCTAAGGCACGAAAGCGTCGTGAAATCGCGACAAGATGGAGAGAAAAGTGCAAGTGAGAAGAAAGGTCGTGAAATCGTGACATGTCGCATTTTCGCGGCTACAAGAAGAGAAAATTGACTAAGGCACAGAAAGGGGCACAATTTCGCGATGTGTCGCAAAAACGTGACATGTCACATTTTCACGACGCGGGCAGTCGAAAAAGCACAAGTCGCAGACATGTAGTGAAATCGTGACGTCACAAAATCATGACATTTTCAGGAGAGAGAGCAAAGGCATGGAGATGTCACGAAATCGTGACAGGATGGCAAAAGAAAAGTCTAGGCATGGAAATGTCATGAAATTGCGACGTCGCGAAATCGCGATGATTTGGAGAGAAAAGGATCGAAAGGAGAAGGTGTCGCGAAATCGCGACACGGTTGAGGAAGAGCGCAAGTCAGAGAAGGGTGTCGCAAAATCGTGACACCAAGCCGAAGAAATTTGCCAAGGCATGAAAAGGGCACGATTTCGTGACATGTCGCGAAATTGTGACATGTCACGTTTTTGCGGCTCACGGGGCAGAAAGAAGTGCAAGGAAGGTAGGTGTCACGAAATTACGACATCACGATTTCACGACATCGTGAAATCGTGACACAGTCGAAGCAGAGTCGCCAAGTGCAAGGTAAGGTTTCAACAGTGAAAAGAAAGAAGTTGCCAAGGCCAAAGAGTGTCGCGAAATCACGACGTCACGATTTCACGATGTCGCGAAATCACGACACAATTGATGGAAAAGTTGCCAAGGCCAAAGGGTGTCACGAAATCGCGATAGCCAAACAAAGAGGAGCCAGAGCACATGGAATGGTCGCGATTTCACGACATGTCATGAAATTGTGACATGTTGCATTTTTGCGGCTTGCAAAGCAAAAAGTTGCTGAGGCACAGGAAGGGTCACGATTTCGTGACATGTCATGAAATCGTGACATGTCACATTTTCGTGGCATATGGAGCGAGAAGGGCCATTCCTCAGGATATGCCACTGCGCATAAAATATTGAGAGTAGGCTATTATTGGCCTACATTGTTTAAGGATGTGCATCAACATGTAAGAACCTACCATCAGTGCCAAACTTTTGTAACCAAAGAGGCCAATCGGGCTCTACCATTGCAGCTTGTTGTAATAAATAAACCTTTTATGCAATGGGGACTTGATTTTGTAGGAGTGATTAATCCAAATTCTTCAGCAGGGCATAAGTATTTTCTAACAGCTACTGATTACTACATAAGATGGGTCGAAGTAGCAGCCACCACAAGAAGTACAGCTCATGAAGTGATCAAATTTCTAGAGTCAAATTTCATAACCAGGTTTGGGGTTCCTCTGAATTTGGTGTGTGATAATGGACCAGCCTTCCAATCATTGGAGTTTGCAGAATGGGCATACCAGATGGAGATATTTATCAGATTTTCATCCAACTATTATCCCCAAGGCAATAGACTGGCTGAGTCCACAAATAAGAATTTAATGAATGCCATTAAGAAATCTGCAGCAGACAAACCCAGATAGTGGCATACATTATTGAAATATGCACTTTGGGTTGACCGGATAAAATATAAAGTGGCTCTTAAAACTTCCCCTTTTGCTTTGTTGTATGGTACCCAACCAATTTTTCCCATCTCTCTGAAGTTACCTACTTACCAATTTGTCTTAGAATATTTTGAGGATCAAGCAGATGCAAAAGCCCATGTTTTAGATCTAACTAATTTGCAGGATGAAAGACTCCAAGCCCTGGAACACTTCAGTCGGCACCAAGAAATCGTCAAGCGCTGGTTTGACAAGAGGGCCAAAGTGAAAGCTTTCATACTGGCAGACCTGGTGCTTCTATGGGACAAGGCCCATGAAAAGAAGGGTAAGCATACAAAGTTGCAGCCACTGTGGATAGGCCCATACCAAATTGCTGAGATTTTGGGTAATAACGCATTTCGTTTACAAGACCTTGATGGTAATTTTTGGACCTCCCCGTTAATGGTCAATACTTAAAGCATTATTTCTCGGCTGTTCTACCCAATATATCATTTGAATGAGTCACAAAGAAGTTGTAACATGTGTATACATTGTAAATAAGCTTTGAAGTTTTTCAGCTTTTTGTTGTTTTATTTGATCTTTAATGTCTGAGCAGTGCACTTTTATTTTATTTCCTTTGCAGTCTGTGTAGTTTTATTTCTTTTGTTGTCTGTACAGTTTTATTTTATTTCCTTAAAATTCAGTGCAGTTTTTAGTTTTATTTTATTTCATTTCATTTTAATTGTCCGAGAAGTTTTATTTTGTTTTATTTGATTTTGTTTCTTTTTAAAGTCTGTACAGTTTATTTTATTTTGTTTTTAAGGTCTGTGTTTATCCTTGGAAGTCTGTACAGTTTATTTTATTTCAAAAAAATATTTGTTCTTTAAGTTTTGCCTAAGCATCAATGAAAAAGTCAACCTTCCAAAAAATTGTTCTTATTTCGAGCTGATCAATCCAGTGTCCATTCTGTTCATTATTCAAATTGAGATAGTCTGCTTAAACTGAACAGTGGAACTATTTTGTTATTCAGAACAACGGTGGAAGGATGATTGGATTTTGTGTCTTGCTTGCCACGCTTGTTTTAATTATAAAGAAACTGCTACGCTGTTTGGCTGGAGAAACTCCTAGGAAATCCAAGAAAAGTTGGTCATTAGAGGGGACTATGATTAGTGTAATTATTTGAGTATCCATAGAGGCTATTAGTGCCCAGGCTGAAGCAGTTCTAGATTGATGAAATATTAAAAGAAAATTGTTATTCTTTCTAAGGCTTTTCAAATGTTGATATATTTCAAGAGAGAGAGAGAAGATAAAAGTTGAGCAAGACAGCATGAAATTGGAACTTTGTTATTTCCAATATATATAAAAAAAAAAAAAAAGATAAAAAAAAAAGTAATACAATCAAAGAGACAGCCAAGACTTCAAAAGATGCTTTTCTTCTACCAAGTTGTAGATTCTACCTTACAATTGTAAATCTGGGTCGTGTAAATCTAAAGGGTAACTCTGTTGGGGCTGTAAAAGGCTAAACTAGTAAACAAAGCTCTACTCGGTTTCCCCTTTTTTACAATCTAGAAAAGCTGATCAATCCAGAGTTCAACATTCGAAGGCCCAGTCATTCTTGAAGAAAGTTTTATACGCTAGTATGTCCTTGGGAAATTTTAACAACTATCAGTTAATAGTCAATTTATTTTGAAGAATGTCTATGGCAAGGCTTGATGCATGGTCTATGTTGTTTTGAAACTAGAGTCCTGGGTTCTAAAATAATGCTGCTATTTTACCCGCAGATATCGCCATTTGTTGAGAAGCAACACACCCCCACTGAAAAATAAATTTCCACCCTTTGAAAATTTTGAACTTTCATTTTTGTAGTTGGGACCCTCTTGATGTTTTTCAGGTTTTAATTCCAAATTTGCTTGCCTCCTTTCCCAAGTTGTGCTTTTATTTGCATCTAGCTTTGATTTATTCTAGAATTCATTTTTTTCACATGTTAGAATCATTGCTGATTAAAGAAAATCTTTCACCGATATGAAAAAATGCAAATTCCAGATAGATGATTTCATTGAAGGCTAATACTTTCCATTTTTGGCAAGGTAGCGAAATCGTGACACTTTCATTTTTGGAAATGTCACGAAATCACGACAGGTTTTGAAAAAATTGGCTAAGGCAAGAAAACGTAGCGAAATCATGACACTTTCCATTTTTGGAAATGTCACGATATCGCGACACTTCCATTTTTGGAAATGTCGCGAAATCGCGACAGGTTTGGAGAGAGAAAGCAAATGCGTACGGAACGGCGTGATTTCGCGACATGTCATGAAATCGTGACATGTCACATTTTCGCTGCTGCAGGAGGCAAAAGGAAGCTAAGGCATGAAAGAGGCGCGATTTTGTGACATGTCGCGAAATCGCGACCTGAAGGTTGAAGAAGTGTCTAAGTCAGAGAAATGTCGTGATTTCGTGACACATCGCGAAATCGTGACATGTCGCATTTTCACGTCTGCAAGAAGAGGAAATCGGCTAAGTCAAGAAACTATAGCGAAATCATGACAAGTTTCGGCATAGAGAAGCAAGACGAGAAAGGTGTCGTGAAATCGTGACGTCGGATTTTGTGACGTCGCGAAATCATGACGTTTTTCGCAGAAGGAGCCCAGGACGTACGGACCATCACGATTTTGTGACATGTCATGAAATCGCGACAGGTCCAACTCAAATCAGAGCGAAGAGAAAAGCGCTAAGGCATGAAAGTGTCATGAAATCATGACAGGATGGAGAGAAAAGTGCAAGTAAGAAGAAAGGTCACGAAATCACGACATATCACATTTTCGTTGCTACAAGAAGAGAAAATTGACTAAGGCACAGAAAGGTGTGCGATTTCACGATGTGTCATGAAATCGCGACATGTCGCGTTTTCACAGCGCGGGCAGTCGAAAAAGCACAAGTCGCAGACATGTAGTGAAATTGCGACTTCACGAAATCGCGACGTCGCGAAATCACGACGTCGCGAAATCGCGACGTTTTTAGGAGAGAGAGCAAAGGCATGGAGATGTCGCGAAATCATGACAGGATGGCAAATAAAAGTCTAAGGCATGGAAATGTCGTGAAATCGCGACGATTTGGAGAGAAAAGGATCGAAAGTAGAAGGTGTCATGAAATCGTGACACAGTTGAGGAAGAGCGCAAGTCAGAGAAGGGTGTCGTGAAATCACGACACCAAGCCGAAGAAAGTTGCCAAGGCATGAAAAGGGCACGATTTTGCGACATGTCATGAAATTGCGATAGGTCACGTTTTCACGGCTCACGGGGCAGAAAGAAGTGCAAGGAAGGTAGGTGTCGTGAAATCATGACATCGCGATTTCGCGACACAGTCGGAGCAGAGTCGCCAAGTGCAAGGTAAGGTTTCAACAGTGAAAAGAAAGAAGTTGCCAAGGCCAAAGAGTGTCATGAAATCGCGACGTCGCGATTTCACGACACGCATTGATGGAAAAGTTGCCAAGGCCAAAGGGTGTCGCAAAATCACGACAGCCAAACAAAGAGGAGCCAGAGCGCATGGAATGGTCGCGATTTCGCGACATGTCATGAAATTGCGACATGTCACGTTTTCACGGCTTGCAAAGTAGAAATTTGTCGAGGCACAGGAAGGGTCACGATTTCGTGACATGTCACGAAATCACGATATGTCACGTTTTTGCAGCATATGGAGCGAGAAGGGCAGCGACAGGGAAACAGGTCGTGATTTCGTGACATGTCACAAAATCACGACATGTCGCATTTTCGTGGCTTAGGCAGTAAAGAGCCCGAAAGTGGAAAACAACTGGAAATGGACACGTGTCACGATTTTGTGACACATGTCAAGACAAAGCAAGCCACGTATCAGATAATTAGAGCCGCGTATACTGAACTTTAGGGTTTCATTTTAATATTTAAGGTTTTTTTAATAATTTTAAAATGCTAATCATTGTTTGTCTTTCATGCAGGAAGCCATCTGGCACTTACATGATAACGGAGAAATGGCCATAAAGACAAAGTTAAGTGCAAATTAATCGAAGACAACCATATTGAAATGAGAGATGCCAAAAATTGCTGTTTCATCCAAATTTTATAGATCTGGCCGCAAGGAGACTTTACGGTGACTAAGTAGCTGCCCATTTAATGGAGTATGGTGGGAATTGGCCGAAAAATAAAAATATCTACACACAGTTACTGAAATTTTCCGGTGAATGTATTTAATGATAATTTATGGCAGAATTAATGGCTTGCAGACATTTTCAACTCAGGGATGGCTCTGCGGAGATGAAATGTCAGAGAAGTGGTGACTCATCCAAATTTTTGAGGGAATTAATGAGGGCATTTACTCACAGTTGCGGGTGAATGCAAGTGGCATTCGAATTTTGTTTTCTCCATTTATGGCAAGTGACTGCACTGAGTTGCAGAATGGTTAAGTTTTATCAAGACTTTATTTTAAATGGCTTTATATTGTAAAACTCGGGTACTAGGGTTTAAGAAGATAAGATTTAATGGTTTTAGAAGAAGATATTTCTGAAAAGATCAGGGTCTGTCCTGAGTCTATAAATACTTCTTCTGAATGTAATCGCAGGAGGCGAAAACTTAGAAATAAAAGGCTATTGAAGCAATTTCTTGCAAATCTTATTAAATATTTTGTTTCTGGACTTGGAGTTGATGTGCTTTTGTTTTCTGTGATAGCATGGCCAGGAGCCTAATCTTCTTTAGATTGTGATAAATTCATCTTCTTTTGTTATCCGTTTCTTTAAAGTTTATTAAATATATGCTGTAAATCTATGATATCAAGATTAAATATGCTGTTAGGCTTCAGTTGTTCTATTGTATGCTAGGGAAAATTATAGATTTAAGGTTCAGGCCTGTTCTAATTGCTCTGTCCTCACTGTGCGAGCTAGGATGCCGGTGAAAGATATCAATTTTAACCGACTTCCCTTCGGTTTATAATTTTTTGTTAGATATGTTCCATCTCTGTCTTATGCTCTTAGTAGAAAGTGATCTTAGAAATCTGGACACTTTCTTCTTTGATTTTTTTTGTTGTGAAGCTGATAGTATAAATAAAATTGGTAGTTTAGGTTTTACAATTAAGTTTGATAGACTTCTCTTTCTGCCTTACCCTACCCTCTCTTTGTTTTACCATGAAATGATCCATTTTTATTTTCTTTTAAATTTGTCTTTTATTTAAATTTGTTGACCCATAAGAGCTAGATCAAAGAATTAATTTTAAATCTGATTGTCAACAAGTGACAACTTCTAAACATTACTAAACAAGTTCAGTGAGCCCGTTGTAAGGTAACAGACAGTCCATATTGAAAACTATTTCAGAAGCGAAAAAGAGTGAATTGACATTCGACCCAACTCTGTAACTCACACCTTGGATAACCAGCAAGATCCTAAAGTGAGTGGGATTTATCCCGTATAAGTGTTATCGAGTTTCATGCTCATTCTTCACAGGGTGTGTATAAAAGTCGGACCAACATATAAAAATGACGCTAGAAGGAGGGCCCACTGAACTTCGGTCAGTATTGTAAGTTGTCAGTACAATATTTAAAATTGCCAGAGAAGACCTCAAGTTTAGTAGTCTGTTAGGAATTGTAAGGTTGTAAGTGCTTGTGAAAAGCTGGATTCTATATACAGGGTAACAAGGTCCCACCCCAGAGCTGGAAAGCTCCTTGTGCCTGAATTAGAAACTCCAAGAAGAAGTAGCCTCAGAAGGGCCAAGTCTCTATCTCAAATAGTTTTATCACCACTGATAGTTACTCCAACCACAACTCAAAATATCACCGTCAACCAAGTAGTAATGGCAAATTGGTTGGGTTCCACTACTTTGAATATTTCGGGTATAGCCCATGACCTACCCAAAAATCCAGAGAGATATCTTCCCAGATATAAACATGATGGGACTAGAACAGCAGAAGAACATCTGGTTGCATTCAAGAATGCTTTGAAATTATTAAATGTACAACATGAAGATGTTGCTTGCAGGTTGTTCCCGTTCACTCTACAAGAGGGAGCTTATGATTGGTTTCTAAATCTCACTAATGATTCTATCACCAGCTGGAATGACCTGGAAAAGGTTTTTGTGTCACAGTTTGGTGAGGTGATAGATCCTAGTATACTATATCAACAGTTTTCTGGCATCAAAAGAGAATTAAGTGAATCTATCAGATCTTACAATGTTAGATTCCAGAAAGCTTATGGTAGACTTACTAGGTATTATGTACCGAATGTAGACCTGGCATTAGAGATTTTTAGAAACTCTCTGGATCCGATGACATTTGTATTTTTGAAAAGAGATCCCTCTGTTACTAATTTAACAGAGGCTTATAAAGAAGCTTTGATTTTGGAAATATAGTTGGGACCCCAGCCTTTAAATGCTCAGCAAATTCCTCTGGTTACACAAGCTCCCCCTATTTTTAATCCCATTCCACATCAGGTGATGTTGCCAGCGTGTCAGACTCTACCATCAGCAAATCCATTGGCTGTAACACCTATTGAGAATGTACAGAACCCAGGCAAAGAGGTTGACAATGCAAGAGTTGAAGAAGTCTCAAAAATAGTTCAAAATCTTGCCAATGATTTTTTGAGTTTTAAAAGGCAAGTTTCTATTGGGGACAACTCAAACAGGTATTCATATCAACCGAACAGATTCAATCGGCCCCCATATGAACCTAATAAAGATTACAAAGGTAAAGGCCATGATGTGAATATTTGCGATTTAGCTCTGCCTAACTGGTGCAGAATACATGCCACTTCTCAACACGGGGAGTTGGATTGTTTGGAATTTTGTAATGCATTTGAAGCTTTGTCTGGGGATTTGATCTCTCCTAAAAATCAAAGAACTATGGATGGCCCAAGTTCATCCAACCACAGTGTAGCTATGGTCTTGGATTCTTTCACTTTCTTGGATGAATCTGAGAATGTAGTTGAAATGCCTATGGATGAGGTGCAGGCTTTCCAATAGTATAGGAGGGATAACTACAACCTGAGAAATAGAAATCCGAAGCCCAACACTACATCAACCCCTCCGGACAACTCTCATAATGTTCCCCCAGATCCATCTTCAAATAATAATCCAGCTCCACCCAAGGGAGGAAATTTGAGAGGACCAGATGCTTTTGTCCCTCCACTTAATAAAGGATATAACATAGTGGAGGACATGAAAAATATCAAGGCCAACATCACTCTTCATGAGTTGGCCCAAATTTCAGAACAGAGGGACAACCTGATAAAAACATACTCTGGCCTTACTACGAAACCTGTGGACAAAGGAAAGAAGATGGCAAACGCCAATGTAGCCATGTACAAGGAGAAAGCTGAGGTTCCACCTTTTCTACTAACTGTACGTATTTTTGGGAAGAACTTGCACAATTGTCTGGTAGATTCGGGTGCATCAGCTAATGTTATGCCTTTGGCCATTTGTCAACAGTTAGGTTTGACCCCAATGAAATCTAAAATAAGAGTTGTCCAATTGGATAAATCAGAGGTTAAAGTAGTGGGATAACTTTAGAACATTCATATCCAATTAGCATTTGAGCCTAGGGCTCAACACAGGATTGAAATTCAGGTTGTGGATATTCCCATGGGGTACGGGATGCTTTTGAGTAGGGATTGGTCGAGATCTCTGAACGGATACTTGGCAACAGATTTTTCACACATGTGGTTACCATGGAAAGGAGTGGCAAATCAATTACGGGTTGAAAGAGAACCCAGGTACAAGCATACAATTACCGAATACAATGCAGAGAATGAGACTGTAAATATTGCGGAGGTAGATATTGGAGTTTACAATTTAACAACGGAACAAATTAACAAGTTTAGTAAAGCTCATCCTATTCATAGTAATGAAGTCTGGATGCTTCATGTGGATGGGGCTAGATCTAAATAGGGTTCTGGCACAGGGGCAGTCCTTAAAGGGCCTGAAAGTCAGACATATTTTATGTCTTATCACCTATAGTTCCCTTGTACAAATAATTTAGCAGAGTATGAAGCTCTGGTATTAGGTTTGAAATTTGCTTTGGACAAAAGTGTAAGAAATATTCAAGTTTTTACGGATTCAAAATTGGTGGCTAATCAAGTCAAAGGTAAATTTCAGTGTAAAGCATCTTATTTAAAAGGATACAAACATCGGGCTTGGGATCTTGTAGAAGACTTTGATGCTTTTAATCTGACACACATACCCAGAGAGCAGAATTCACGTGCAGATGTCTTGGCTTCTTCAGCCGTGAGTTTAAAACCACTGGAAGAATTTAAATGGAACAAGTTTTCAATTGAGTTAGTCCCTTGTCCTTCAGTCCCAAATAATATAGATAATTTTTAGGTTTTCTCTGATGATCAACAGATTGTAAACTTTTTGTAGAGTACTAACACATTTGAAAATTCTATAATCGATGAGGGCCAAAGGGATACCCTACTGGAACAGTTGGATGATGACAGGGGAATAATAAGTTTGAAAGACAACAGAATTCCAAAAGGGATGGTGGAACTGGAGCGGCTCTTTGATGTTGACAAAATCAAGCAAAAGGTGAATTCTAAGGATTATGTGGGTGCCACAGACAGTGAGACTAAAAACCTAAACATAGGGACTGAAGAAGATCCTAGGCACATCAAGTTGGCTAAGAACTATGATCCAGAAATAAAAAGAAGTATGATTGATTTTCTTCACAGGTCCAAGGATGTTATGGCCTAGTCATACAAAGACTTAAAGGTATTTGATCCGAAAGTTTACACTCATATTATACCTTTAAAATAATTTTGCAAACCTTTCCGACAAAAATAGAGGCATGTCAACGCTCTGTTAGAGCCCCTCATCTAGAAAGAGGTAGAAAAACTATTGAGTGTCGCCATTATTTTTCCCATCAGGCATTCTACTTGGGTGGCCAATTTGGTGCCAGTCAGAAAGAAGAATGGAGAGATCCACCTGTGTGTGGATTTTAGAAATTTGAACAAGGCATCTGAGAAAGATAATTATCCTCTACCTTCTATGGATGAGGTGTTACAGATTGTCAATGGTTTGGAGATGATGTCTTTCCTGGACGGTTTCTCAGGGTATAATCAGATATTGGTTGACAGAGAAGACAAAATGAAAACTGCCTTCACAACTAAGTGGGGAACTTTTGCTTACAAGAGGATGCCATTTGGGTTAATAAATGCCGGAGCTACATTTCAACGAGCAATGGATCATGCTTTCAAGGGCCTTATGGGTAAATGTATTATTGTTTACATGGATGATTTAACAGTCTTCTCTAAATCTCGGTTTGACCATGTAAAACACTTGGAGTCTGTGTTCAACAAATGCAGGGAGTTCGACATTTCTTTGAATCCGAAGAAGTGCATTTTTGGTGTAACGGAAGGAAAACTCCTTGGGCACTTGATTACAAAAGATGGCATTTCCATGGATCCGGACAGAGTTGAAGCCATATCCGGCATACCTTTTCCCAACTCTAAGAGAGAGTTGAGGTCCTTCTTTGGAAAAATCAATTTTGTCAAGAAGTTCATCTCCGGTTTTGCAGAGATAGTCAAGCCACTGAATGACATGTTAAAGCAAATTGCTTAGATTTTCTGGACCACAGAAGCTAAAACAGCTTTCCAAGAAATCAAGACCACCATCAAACAAGCACCAGTTCTGGTAAGCCCAGATTTCAGTGCAAATTTTTATCTGTACACCTTTTCTTCCGAACACACACTTGCTGCAGTTCTGACCCAACGGAGAGAAACCGAGGAACATCCAATTGCTTTCAAGAGTACCAATTTAAAGGGGGCTGAGCTGAAATATTCTCATTTAGACAAACAAGCTTATGCCTTGGTGAGAGCAGTTAAGCAGTTCAGGCACTACATACTAAGAAGCAAAATTCATGCTATAGTTCCAGACCCAGCTGTTAAATACCTTCTAAGTCAGAATGAGTTGGGTGAACTAAGAGGTAATTGGGTTACAAGGCTGCAAGAGTATGACTTAGAGATTCGGCCTGCAAAATTGATCAGAGGACTTGGTTTGTCCCGACACATTGCCGAAATACCTATGCAGCAAGAAATTAATCAGTTAAATTTTGAATCTGATGACTGGTATGGAGATATTATTCATCTGCTGCAATTTGGAGTTTTCCCGTCTCACTTGAATAGAACCCAAAGGAGAGCACTAAAACTGAAAGCTGCTCATTATCTCCTCAAAGCAGGTAATTTGTACAGAGAGAATTATGCTGGCATTTTCCTAAGATGCATTTCTCAGAGTGAAGTCAATGAAGTCATGTCCAGTTTTCATGAAAAGTTAGGGGCAGGACATTCCTCAGGATCTGCCACTGCGCATAAAATATTGAGAGCAGGCTATTATTGGCCTACATTGTTTAAGGATGTGCATCAGCATGTAAGAACCTGCCATCAGTGCCAAACTTTTGCAGCCAAAGAGGCCAACCGGGCTCTACCATTGCAGCCTGTTGTAATAAATAAACCTTTTATGCAATGGGGACTTGATTTTGTGGGAGTGATTAATCCAAATTCTTTAGCAGGGCATAAGTATGTTCTAATAGCTACTGATTACTACACAAGATGGGTCGAAGCAGCAGCCACCATAAGAAGTATAGCTCATGAAGTGATCGAATTTCTAGAGTCAAATGTCATAACCAGGTTTGGGGTTCCTCTGAATTTGGTGTGTGATAATGGACCAGCCTTCCAATCATTGGAGTTTGCAGAATGGGCATACCAGATGGGGATAGTTATCAGATTTTCATCCAACTATTATCCCCAAGGCAATGGACTGGCTGAGTCCACAAATAAGAATTTAATGAATGCCATTAAGAAATCTGTAGCAGACAAACCCAGGCAGTGGCATACATTATTGAAATATGCACTTTGGGCTGACCGGATAAAATATAAAGTGGCTCTTAAAACTTCCCCTTTTGCTTTGCTGTATGGTACCCAGCCAATTGTTCCCATCTCTCTGAAGTTACCTACTTACCAATTTGTCTTAGACTATTTTGAGGATCAAGCAGATGCAGAAGCCCATGTTTTAGATCTAACTAATTTGCAGGATGAAAGACTCCAAGACTTGGAACACTTCAGTCGGCACCAAGAAATCGTCAAGCGCTGGTTTGACAAGAGGGCCAAAGTGAAAGCTTTCAGACTAGCAAGCCTGGTGCTTCTATGGGACAAGGCCCATGAAAAGAAGGGTAAGCATACAAAGTTGCAGCCGCTATGGATAGGCCCGTACTAGATTGCTGAGATTTTGGGTAATAACGCATTTCATTTACAAGACCTTGATGGTAATTTTTTGGACCTCCCTGTTAATGGTCAATACTTAAAGCATTATTTCTCGGTTGTTCCGTCCAATATATCATTTGAATGAGTCACAAAGAAGTTGTAACATGTGTATACATTGTAAATAAGCTTTGAAGTTTTTCAGCTTTTTGTTGTTTTATTTGATCTTTAATGTCTGAGCAGTGCAGTTTTATTTTATTTCCTTTGAGGTCTGTGCAGTTTTATTTCTTTTGCTGTCTGTACAGTTTTATTTTATTTCCTTAAAAGTCAATGCAGTTTTTAGTTTTATTTTATTTCATTTCATTTTAATTGTCTGAGTAGTTTATTTTGTTTTATTTGATTTTGTTTCTTTTTAAAGTCTGTACAGTTTATTTTTTTTTTTTTTTAAGGTCTGTGTTTATCCTTGGAAGTCTATACAGTTTATTTTATTTCAAAAAAAAATTTGTTCTTTAAGTTTTGCCTGAGCATCAATGAAAAAGTCAGCCTTCCAAAAATTGTTTTTATTCTGAGTTCTAAATCCAGTGTCCATTCTGTTCATTATTCAAATTGAGATAGTCTGCTTAAACTGAACAGTGGAACTATTTTGTTATTCAGAACAACAGTGGAAGGATGATTGGATTTTGTGTCTTGCTTGCCACAGTTGTTTTAATTATAAAGAAACTGCTATGCTGTTTGGCTGGAGAAACTCCTAGGGAATCCAAAAAAAGTTGGTCATAAGAGGGGACTATGATTAGTGTAATTATTTGAGTATCCATAGAGGCTATCAGTGCCCAGGCTGAAGCAGTTCCAGATTGATGAAATATTAAAAGAAAATTGTTATTCTTTCTAAGGCTTTTCAGATGTTGATATATTTCAAGAGAGAGAGAAGATGAAAGTTGAGCAAGACAGCATGAAATTGGCACTTTGTTATTTCCAATATATATATAAAAAAAAAGAGAGATAAAAAAAAAAAGAAAAAAAAAAAAGTAATACAATCAAAGAGACAGCCAAGACTTCAAAAGATGCTTTTCTTCTACCAAGTTGTAGATTCTACCTTACAGTTGTAAATCTGGGTCGTGTAAATCTAAAGGGTAACTCTGTCGGGGTTGTAAAAGGCTAAACTAGTAAACAGAGCTCTACTCGATTTTCCTTTTTTTATAATCTAGAAAAGCTGATCAATCTAGAGTTCAACATTCGAAGGCCCAGTCATTATTGAAGAAAGTTTTATACGCTTGTAATTGCACATCAGAAATCTTCCTTAAATGATTCAGCCTAGTATGTCCTTGGGAAATTTTAACAACTATCAATTAGTAGTCAATTTATTTTGAAGAATATTTGTGGCAAGGCTTGATTCATGGTCTATGTTGTTTTGAAACTAGAGTCCTGGGTTCTAAAATAATGCTGCTATTTTACCCGCAGATATCGCGTTTTTGAATATTTCTTACACTTTTGTCCAAAGCAAATTTCAAACCTAATACCAGAGTTTCATACTCTGCTAAATTATTTGTACAAGGGAACTGTAGGCGGTAAGACATAAAATATGTCTGACTTTCAGGCCCTTTAAGGACTGCCCCTGTGCCAAAACCCTGTTTATATCTAGCCCCATTCACATGAAGCGTCCAGACTTCATTACTATGAACAGGATGAGATTTAATAAACTTGTTAATTTGTTCCGTTGTTAAATTGTAAACTCCAATATCTACCTCTGTAATATTTACAGTTTCATTCTCTGCATTGTATTCAGTAATTGTATGCTTGTACCTGGGTTCTCTTTCAACCCGTAATTGATTTGCCACTCCTTTCCATGGCAACCACATGTGTGAAAAATCTATTGCCAAGTATCCGTTCAGAGATCTCGACCAATCCCTACTCAAAAGCATCCCGTACCCCACGGGAATATCCACAACCTGAATTTCAATCCTGTGTTGAGCCCTAGGCTCAGATGCTAATTGGATATGAATGTTCTGAAGTTCTCCCACTACTTTAACCTCTGATTTGTCCAATTGGACAACTCTTCTTTCAGATTTCATTGGGGTCAAACCTAACTGTTGACAAATGGCCAAAGGCATAACATTAGCTGATGCACCCGAATCTACCAGACAATTATGCAAGTTCTTCCCAAAAATACGTATAGTTAGTAGAAAAGGTGGAACCTCAGATTTCTCCTTGTACATGGATACATTGGCATTTGCCATCTTCTTTCCTTTGTCCACAGGTTTCGTAGTAAGGCCAGAGTATGTTTTTATCAGGTTGTCCCCCTGTTCTGAAATTTGGGCCAACTCGTGAAGAGTGATGTTGGCCTTGATCTTTTTCATGTCCTCCACTATGTTATATCCTTTATTAAGTGGAGGGACAAAAGCATCTGGTCCTCTCAAATTTCCTCCCTTGGGTGGAGCTGGATTATTGTTTGAAGATGGATCTGGGGGAACATTGTGAGAGTTGTCCGGAGGGGTTGATGTAGTGTTGGGCTCCGGATTTCTATTTCTCAGGTTGTAGTTATCCCTCCTATACTGTTGGAAAGCCTGCACCTCATCCATAGGCATTTCAACTACATTCTCAGATTCATCTAGGAAAGTGAAAGAATCCAAGACCATAGCTGCACTGTGGTTGGATGAACTTGGGCCATCCGTAGTTCTTTGATTTTCAGGAGAGATCAAATCCTCAGACAAAGCTTCAAATGCATTACAAAATTCCAAACAATCCAACTCCCCGTGCTGAGAAGTGGCATGTATTCTGCACCAGTTAGGCAGAGCTAAATCATAAATATTCACATCATGGCCTTTACCTTTGTAATCTTTATTAGGTTCATATGGGGGCCAGTTGAATCTGTTCAGTTGATATGAATACCTGTTTGAGTTGTCCCTAGTAGAAACTTGCTTTTTAAAACTCAAAAAATCATTGGTGAGAATCTGAACTATTTTTGAGACTTCTTCAACTCTTGCATTGTCAGCCTCTTTGCCTGGGTTCTGTACATTCTCAGCGAGTGTTACGACCAATGGATTTGCTTGATGGTAGAGTCTGACACACTGGCAACATCACCTGATGTGGAATGGGATTAAAAATAGGGGGAGATTGTGTAACCAGAGGAATTTGCTGAGCATTTAAAGGCTGGGGTCCCAACTGTCTTTCCAGAATCAAAGCTTCTTTATAAGCCTCTATTAAATTAGTAACAGAGGGATCTCTTTTCAAAAAGACAGAGGTCATCAGATCCAAAGAGTTTCTAAAAATATCTAATTCCAGGTCTGCATTCGGTACATAATACCCAGTAAGTCTACCATAAGCTTTCTGGAGTCTAACGTTGTAAGATCTGATAGATTCACTTAATTCTTTTTTGATGCCAGAAAACTGCTGATATAGTATACTAGGATCTATCACCTCACCAAACTGTGACACAAAAACCTTTTCCAGGTCATTCCAGTTGGTGATAGAATCATTAGTGAGATTTAGAAACCAATCATAAGCTCCCTCTTGTAGAGTGAACGGGAACAACCTGCAAGCAACATCTTCATGCTGTACATTTAATAATTTCAAAGCATTCTTGAATGCAACCAGATGTTCTTTCATTGTTCTAGTCCCATCATGTTTATATCTAGGAAGATATCTCTCTGGATTTCTGGGTAGGTCATGGGCTATACCCAAAATATTCAAAGCAGTGTAACCCAACCAGTTTGCCATTACTACTTGGTTGACGGTGATATTTTGAGTTGTGGTTGGAGTAACTACTAGCGGTGATAAAACTATTTGAGATAGAAACTTAGCCCTTCTGAGGCTACTTCTTCTTGGAGTTTCTAATTCAGGCACAAGGAGCTCTCCAGCTCTGGGGTGGGACCTTGTTACCCTGTATGTAGAATCCAGCTTTTCACAAGCACTTACAACCTTACAATTCCTAACAGACTACTGAACTTGAGGTCTTATCTGGAAATTTTAAATATTGTACTGACAACTTACAATACTGACCGGAGTTCAGTGGGCCCTCCTTCTAGCTCTATTTTTATATGTTGGTCCGAATTTTATACACACTCGATGAAGAATGAGCATGAAACTCTGATAACACTTATACGGGATAAATCCCACTCACTTTAGGATCTTGCTGGTTATCCAAGGTGTGAGTTACAGAGTTGGGTCGAATGTCAATTCACTCTTTTTCGCTTCTGGAATAGTTTTCAATATGGACTATCTGTTACCTTACAACGGGCTCACTAAACTTGTTCAGTAATGTTTAGAAGTTGTCACTTGTTGACAATCAGATTTAAAATTAATTCTTTGATATAGCTCTTATGGGTCAGCAGATTTAAATAAAAGACAAATTTAAAAGAAAATAAAAATGGATCATTTTATGGTAAAACAAAGAGGGTAGGGTAAGGCAGAAAGATAAGTCTATCAAACTTAACTGTAAAACCTAAACTACCACTTTTATTTATACTATCGGCTTCACAACAGAACAAATCAAAGAAGAAAGTGTCCAGCTTTCTAAGATCACTTTCTACTAAGAGCATAAGACAGAGATGGAACAGATCTAATAGAAAATTATAAACCGAAGGGAAGTCGGTTAAAATTAATATCTTTCATCTGCAGCCTAGCTCGCACAGTGAGGACAGAGCAATTAGAACAGGCCTGAACCTTAAATCTGTAATTTTCCCTAGCATACAATAGAACAACTGAAGCCTAACAACATATTTAATCTTGATATCATAGATTTACAGCATATATTTAATAAACTTTAAAGAAACGGATAACAAAAGAAGATGAACTTATCACAATCTAAAGAAGATTAGGCTCCTGGCCATGCTATCACAGAAAACAAAACCACATCAAATCCAAGTCCAGAAATAAAGTATTTAACAAGATTTGTAAGAAATTGCTTCAATAGCCTTTTATTTCTAAGTTTTCGCCTCCTGCGATTACATTCAGAAGAAGTATTTATAGACTCAAGACAGACCCTGATATTTTTAGAAATATCTTCTTCTAAAACCATTAAATCTTATCTTCTTAAACCCCAGTACCCGGGTTTTACAATATAAAGCCATTTAAAATAAAGTCTTGATAAAAATTAACCATTCTGCAACTCAGTGTAGTCACTTGCCACAAATGGAGAAAATAGAATTTGAATGCCACTTGCATTCACCTGCAACTGTGAGTAAATGCCCTCATTAATTCCATCGAAATTTTGGATGAGTCACCACTTCTCTGACATTTCATCTCCGCAGAGCCATCCCTGAGTTGAAAATGTCTGTAAGCCATTAATTCTGCCATAAATTATCATTAAATGCATTCACCGGCAAATTTCGATAACTGTGTGTAGATATTTTCATTTTCTGGCCAATTCCCGCCATACTCCATTAAATGGGCAACTGCTTAGTCACCGTAAAGTCTCCTTGCGGCCAGATCTGTAAAATTTAGATGAAACAACAATTTTTGGCATCTCTCATTTCAATATGGCTGTCTTCGATTAATTTGCACTTAACTTTGTCTTTATGGCCATTTCTTCGTTATCATGTAAGTGCCAGATGGCTTCCTGCATGAAAGACAAAAAATGATTAGCATTTTAAAATTATTAAAAAAACCTTAAATATTAAAATGAAACCCTAAAGTTCAGTATACGTGGCTCTAATTATCTGATACGTGGCTTGCTTTGTCTTGACACGTGTCGCAAAATCGTGACACGTGTCCATTTCTAGCTATTTTCCACTTTCGGGCTCTTTGTTGCCTAAGCCGCGAAAATGCAACATGTCACAATTTCGTGACATGTCACGAAATCGTGACCTTTTCCCCATCGCTTCCCTTCTCGCTCCATATGCCGCGAAAACGTGACATGTGATTTCACGACATGTCACGAAATCGTGACCCTTCCTGTGCCTCGGCAACTTTCTGCTTTGCAAGCCACGAAAATGCGACATGTCACGATTTCGTGACATGTCACGAAATCGCAACCATTCCATGCACTCTGGCTCCTATTTGTTTGGCTGTAGCGATTTCTCGATGTCACGAAATCACGACGTTGCGATTTCGCGACACCCTTTGGCCTTGGCAACTTTTCCATCAACTGTGTCGCGATTTCACGACGTCGCGATTTTGCGACACTCTTTGGCCTTGGCAACTTCTTTCTTTTCACTGTTGAAACCTTACCTTGCACTTGGCGACTCTGCTCTGACTGTGTCGCAATTTTGTGACACCTACCTTCCTTGCACTTCTTTCTGCCCTGTGAGCCGCGAAAACGTGACCTGTCACGATTTCATGACATGTCACGAAATCGCCCCCTTTTCATGCCTTGGCAACTTTCTTCGGCTTGGTGTCACGATTTCGTGACACCCTTCTCTGACTTGCACTCTTCCTCAACTATGTCACGATTTCGTGACACCTTCTCCTTTCGATCCTTTTCTCTCCAAATCATCGCGATTTCGTGACATTTCCATGCCTTAGACTTTTCTTTTGCCATCCTGTCACGATTTCATGACATCTCCATGCCTTTGCTCTCTCTCCTAAAAACGTCATGATTTCACGACGTCACGATTTCACGACATCACGATTTTGCGACATCGCGATTTCGCTACATGTCTGCGACTTGTGCTTTTTTGACTGCCCGTGTCGCAAAAATGCAACATGTCATGATTTCGCGACACGTCATGAAATCGCGCCCCTTTCTGTGCCTTAGTCAATTTTCTCTTCTTGTAGCCATGAAAATGCGACATGTCACGATTTCATGAACTTTCTTCTCACTTGCACTTTTCTCTCCATCATGTCGCGATTTCACGACGCTTTCATGCCTTAGCGCTTTTCTCTTCGCTCTGCTTTGACTTGGACCTGTCACGATTTCGTGACATGTCACGAAATCACGACGTTCCGTATGTCCTAGGCTCCTGTGAAAAATTCCGCGATTTTGTGATGTCACGAAATCGCGACGTCACGATTTCGCGACACCTTTCTCGTCTTGCTTCTCTGTGCCGAAACTTGTCGCGATTTCGCTACAGTTTCTTGCCTTAGCCGATTTTCTCTTCTTGCAGTCGCGAGAATGCAACATGTCACGATTTTGCGACGTGTCACGAAATCACGACGTTTCTCCGACTTAGACACTTCTTCAACCTTCAGGTCACGATTTCGCAACATGTCGCAAAATTGTGCCTCTTTCATGCCTTAGCTTCCTTTTGCCTCCTGTAGTAGCGAAAATGCGACATGTCACGATTTCACGATATGTCATGAAATCGCGTCGTTCCGTACGCATTTGCTTTCTCTCTCCAAACTTGTCGCGATATCGCGACATTTCCAAAAAGGAAGTGTCGCGATATCGCAACATTTCCAAAAATGGAAAGTGTCACGATTTTGCTACGTTTTCTTGCCTTAGCCGATTTTTTCAAAACCTGTATTTCCAAAAATGGAAGTGTCGCGATTTCGCTACCTTGCCAAAAATAGAAAGTATTAGCCTTCAATGAAATCATCTATCTGGAATCTGCATTTTTTCATATCAGTGAAAGATTTTCTTTAATCAACAATGATTCTAACATGTAAAAAAAATGAATTTTGGAATAAATCAAAGCCAGATGCAAATAAAAGCACAACTTGGAAAATGAGGCAAGCAAATTTGGAATTAAAACCTGAAAAACATCAAGAGGGTCCCAACTGCAAAAATGAAAGTTCAAAATTTTCAAAGGGTGGAAATTTATTTTTCAATGGGGGTGTGTTGCTTCTCAACAGGTTTCTTAGGTGAAAAGTTTCCCCTGCTATCCTATCATGCACATGCTCTAGAATCTTTGAGAATTGGCAAAAGGACAAGCTCACCCCTACCCAGAATAAAAATCCCTTGCTCTACAGCTAATCCGAGCAAGTATCCCTAGCTTAGGAAGAAAAGCAAAGTTCAAAAAAAAAAAAAAATGGTTTTTTTATATCATTACAGCAATGTTTCAAGCATTATCTAAAAAATCAAGCAAAAATACAAAAGAAAAGCAAAAGAAAGCAAAAGCAAAAGCAATAAAATCCCTTTCCCTATCCCTTGAAAAGAAAAGAAGGGTTGATGAGCTTGAATCCCTGAAATTCTCAATTATTCAAAAACTATAAGATAATCCCCATAACAGGTGGTTTGTGCCCAACCTGCTTGGCCTTGGGTAACTCTTGGCGTGGCGATATGTATGTCACATTAGCGACCTTCTTTTGTACAGACCTATGTCTGCTTATGGATTAGCTAGCTCTTGATAATTCGACTTACATAGTAGTCTAGTATGGTTATATGCATCTAAATCATGGTTAATGAACACTTATTTGGTTCATTCAAATCACTTGTATCAAATTATCTTGCTCAAAACTGGTAAATGAACAATGCAATTGCACACACATTTGTATTTGAGAGATTTTGTGTATCATTATGATAAATCAAGATTGGAAATAAACTCACATATGCACATGGGATTCCTTATAAATCTAACTTTTGTCTTTAAGATACTTTGAAATATTTCTGCAAATTGTTTGGAATAAATTCATTTTCTTCTTTAAAGTACAGTTGTTTAGTATAAAGACAACTACATGCATTATCAAAAATCAAAATTTCTTTCAAACCATACAATAAAAACACATATTTATATATTGTCGACTTTTGCAACGATGGTATACTTCCAAAACTTAAATAGGAGTCTTATGCCTAGCGCAAGTCCTCCTCTTCATATTTTTTGTTTATTTTTCAAAAAATTAAAAATCAACCATGCAATAAAACAATCTATTTTCTTCTTTGATTTTCATGATGATGGTATAAGTCTATACCTACATATTCTATGCCTAGCACAAACCATGGTATTAATTTTATTTTCCATTTATTTAAAATCATAAAAACCATATGACTTAAATCATTCTGTTATACAATTATGTTTTAAAAAAAAAAAGCATGCACATTATCACTATTTCATGTCATCATGTCAACCTTCAATTTTGCAATGATGGTATAATTCCTAGGGAATTATCCAAAAATTTTATCACACTTAGGAATTTATGCCTAGCAAAAATCATTTTAAAATATTTCATGCATAATATTTTCATAGAAATCTGAAAAACAAATCATCATCATCATCATCATTTGCATCATCACACCAAAGTCTTAAGATAGTCTCTTAAGCACCCTTTTACTTTTAGCAATATTTCTATACTGGGATTAGCTTGACGACCGAGTAAGCGGTGACTCCATGAAATGGTCTATAACAGTGACAATGTCCTTTGAAATATTGTTAAAGGTCCCTTTTATTTTTTATCAAATTATCATCACAACAAACAATTTGTTACATCAGATTATTTCATTTAAATTTTTAAAGCATGACATTTCAAACCATAATATTTCCAAATGACATAATTACATGAATCATCAAATCAATCACACTTCAAACATTAAAGCACCATAAAAACATATAAACAAGTCATATCATCATAAGACAAGTCATATGATCAAAAAATATCTCATCTATATATATATATATCAAATATATGTACATCATCTCAAAAATAGATTGGTATGCCACAATCTACATCTTGGCATACTCAATCCTCTTAATCATATATCCTCTGTGTAGTGTCTCGAGAAACCCTCGAGCTCTCAGCTTCATCTCCTCCCCTACCCTGAGGTGGACGAGGTGGCCCCATCGTAGTATGTGTGGTACTGCGAGTCCTAGTCGTCAATCGAGATGTCGTCCTCGATGACCCAATCCTAATCGGGTCAGCAATGTCAACTGGCAGCTGTACCCTCTGACCCTCTGGCACCATCTGGAAGTAGATACCCTGGTAGAACATGGTCTGAGAAATCAACCGTGCCAGCTCCTAAGTGCTCGCTCCTTCACTCTATGCTCTGAGATGTGCAACCTCATCTCTGAGCTGTGTAGCCTCTGCTTGATGTCGTGCAGCCTCCTCCTGCAAAGTCTACACCTGTGCCTAGAAACGGATAGTCTCCACCCAGAGAGTAGCCATCTCACTACTCTCTCCTGTGTCCACACCCTTGCCCTTATCGGGTGATGGTGGTCTCTCTCTCTATGGAGAATGGGGTCTCTCCTCTCTCCTATCTCATTGCCATGGCCTCTGCTGAGCTTGTGGCCTCCTCTGCTCTCTCCTATCGTGACCCTGTGCTACCTCAATGGCTACCTGGCGTCGCCTCCCCATTCGATGCACAACTGCATGAATCAAACCCTAAGCCCTCATCATCCAAGGAGGGCGGATGTTTGTGTACTAAGCATTGTAGCCATTGGCTACCCCAACGTCATCCCCATCCACTGGCTGAATGGGGGCATCATCTACATCCTGACTCTAGAATCGTTGTATATCTAGATCCCTGCTAACTATAGTGTTATATTGGACAGTCCGAGAAAACTCATAGTCTCTTAGAGATACGATCCCCTGCTGTAGACCGAACTGCCTCAAAACTTGGTCATACCGATGGAGCTCCACCTCTCCCCTCTCCATCCTCAGCTAGCAGACTTGCTTGATGTGAGCCAGCTCCTATCCATCCTCGGACCACCTTGGATGATCTCTCCAAGGCCTCCAAGTGATCTGGTCAGAGACGAGGTCGTCTAGTAGTCTCCGAGACACTGGTAGATCTATCCGCCACTGTGTCCCTCTCTGGAGCCACTAGTAGAAAACTTGGGGCCTCTCCCCGTCAAGCCCTGTCAGTGGGAGCCCTACTAGCCTTTGCACCACAATGTGCTCCTAGCACCAAACCTGTAGTAGAGATGTCATAACCAAACATTGATCGCCCTTGTATATGACCCCATGAAGGATCCTATACAACTAGCAGAGTACAAAGCTCCCCCAAGCAAATTTGTATTCGTGGTCTCTCATGTCACAGACCACATCTGTCAGTATCCATGGTACCTTGCATCCACTCTAGTGGCACAACAGAAGTCCACCTATCACCCCAGCCAAAACCAGTGTGAGTCTAGATGCCCTAGGCATCTAGCACAACGACTCGATGTTCACTTTGCCCTTCTCCAGGGTGAAGCTCGAATCGCCACATAGTCGCATCATCGCGTGGCCCTGATTGGCCATGGGAGTGATCAATCGTCCTTGTATGGGGATCCTCAAAATCCTCCATACATCCTCCAGTGTGGGAGTCATCTCCCCTGTCGATAACCGGAAATAGGAAGAACCCGGATACCACCTCTCTGCTAGGGCTGTCAGTAGTTCCATATCTGTAGAAACTTGTGGCATCTCTGCCACATGCTGCAGGCTGACCTGAGCCAGCTAATCTCGCTCTACCTGAGACAGGGCGGCCAAGTCATCCCTTAGTCTACTGTATTTCCATTCTCTGCTCTTTAGTAATCCTCTCTGCAAAATAAACAAAATCAACAATAAAAATCATTAATAAATCATTAATTAAAAATGCAAGTTAAAATAAGTTCAATTTCATAAATTATGATATCGTCCACAATTAGACGATATCGTCCCCTTTTTGACGAAATCGTCCCCTTTTTGCCGATTTCACCTCTGGATGAAATTGGCGATATCGAGATGATTTCAACGAAATCAAGACAATTTCGTCTTGACGACGTCGACGGCCCAAAAATGGCTATGGTGCTCAAAAATCAATCAAATCTAATCTAAAAAGCATGAAATTCTAAGTAAAGCATTCTAAATTCAGTTTAGATCCTTACCCGTAGCCTGCACCGGACCTCTGTTGATCTGTGCGCTGTCTCAACCATCTTGTCTCTAGAGCTCTAAAAACTAGGAAAATGAACAGTAACAATGAATTAGGGTTTTACCCAATTTTTCTTAATTTTATTCAAAATCAATTAAAAACATTTTAAAATTTTGCTTTTTCGCGTTTTTACCTCAAACATTCGATTTGGGTAAAAACACGGAGGGGGCACCATAGTAAGTTGTCGTACGATTCGACCTAGAATCGTCGCCTAAAAATGGGAATAAATTTTTGCTTTCTCATAGATCGAGAAGAACTCATATTTAACGCATTTTCTTGGGAAAATTCGCTAAAGAGGGGGCAAAATGTAGCACCCTAAAATTGGCGCAATAAAATCTTAAATAATTACAATTACTCTAGTAAATATTCAAATTCAAATTTTAACCCCCAAAACTACTTCCAAATCGTCGTTTAACCCGTTTCCTCCTTTCCCACGCCATTTTTAGAGTTTATTTTGATCGTTTGATGATATCATCGTCGATCAGATGATATCGCCTTAGATCGAAAGATTTCGTCCGAACTAGGACGTCCAGATGATCTTGTCCCAAAACTAATTTTTCTCAATTAGCCTCTGTTCCAATGACATCTCTAATCCAGGTAGAAGTGTGTCTGCACCGTTAGAGACCCTCCCCATTGGAGATCTCCCAAATTGGGATGATCTCCAACCTCTTAACCTCCCTCCTAAGACTATTTAAACTTAGGCCCTCCCCTTAACCTACCCCTGATTGATATTTCCTGTAACTTGACTTTATACGCATTGAAACATCCCAAATTACTATCTGCACTTGTCCTATCCAAATTTTGTTGCAGGAACCTTAGTATTTTTCAGCCGGATCAAGCTCAGTTCATCGTGGACGATCATGTTCAATTCGAGACGATTTCGTGCCAATCTGAGACAATTTCAACTGCAATCAACGTTGGGGGCAATCAGTGCCTAGAGTTTGCATTTTTCTCTTTTCATCTCCTGTTCTATTTTGCATCTAGTCAGTTTATTTATTATTTTCTGCTATTCTGCATCTTGGAGTTCATCCATGTAGTTTAATTGCATAATGAAATCATGATTAACTATTAAAACATTGTAGATATCTGGCTACGCGGGATTTTCAGGATTTTTTCGTGAGGGAGCTCTGGCGATTTGGCGGGAATTCTTCTGATCTGTCGGAGGCCGAAGCTCTTGGATTCTGGCTCGCGGCTTCTTCCTAGATCTCTGTTGGTTTGACCTCGTTCCCCTCTGCAGGCTCGTTCGTTTCCCAGGGAGGGCCCCATGGGGTCTCCTCCAGGTTCTCTTGACGGGAAGAAGAGCTCTTATGCCGAGATTCTAAAAGAAAATTTTGCGTCTTCTTCTGATGAAGCCCAGCGGGGTGCTTACCAAGCGCTTCTCAAGAATGTTGGCAAGGGTTCTTCTGCAAACAGAATTAATGGATGCCTCCCGCAATCAGCTTCCAGACCTAAGATAGTCATAGAACCAAAGATGGTTGAGGATACGATCACCTACCGTGCTAACCATGACTTGATCTGCAAATTCATGGGAATCCGACCCACTTTGCACTTTCTGCACACCTGGGTTAGACAGAACTGGGAACCTATCGGTGAGTACTCCTTATGGCCTATAAGCAACGGGTATTTCATTATTAGTTTCTCTTCTCCGGTAGATAGAAACAGAGCATTTGAATCCGAGAAGAGGACCCATGGCCCGACAGGGTTATTTGTCCAACCATGGAGAGTGGGTTTCGATCCTCGCATTGAGCCCACGGCTGTTCCAGTGTGGATCCGACTGTACGCTCTCCCGATGGAGTTTTGGGGCGAGCAGATTCTTGAGATGATTGGTAACTCTCTAGGTAGATTTATGGGAGTTTCCAAAGATACCATAGAGGGAAACACTGCTGTCTTTGCTAGAATCTGCGTTGAAATGGATATCACCAGCCACTACCAGCTGAGGTGGAACTCGGAGTTAGCAGGACAATCCCGGATACAAGCAGCTAGATTACGAAGCCCTACCTTTTAGATGCAGTGTCTGCCATAAGCATGGCCATTTGGCTAGGTTCTCGTCCGAATACCTTGAGCACAAAAGCGGAGGCCCCGCTAGGAATCTCAAATCGACCCGCAGAGGGTAAGTTCACCCCGGCCAAAGAATCACAAAACACCCCCCAAGGTTCTGAAGCCCGTAAAGATGGCTTTGAACAGCAGAAACGAAGAAGAAACAAAAAGAGAAATGGCAAGGACCAAGCTTCACTCAAGCCAACCAACCGGTATGAAATCTTTAAATCCCTGGTGGATCAGGAAGACCAAGCTATGGATGGAGTGGATGGGAACATTGAGGATTTTAACATCCACTCTCATGTTTCTCCCTCTTCAACTCCCCGCCCGCGAGCAGGTGCTTAAACCCACTGATTTTTTACAGCCAGAGAACCCAGGGGGCATTGGTTATCCATCCCTCAAAGACAACCGACTATTCAGATGTCATCATGGGAAGTGCCGAAAAGAATAGAGAAAGGCCACCCCTGGGATTACCTGTGGAAAAACGGTCCAAGAATAACATTTCTCAAGGTGCAGCAGGAAGTCTAATAAGGACCTAATAGCATCGCAAGGAGACAAGCTGGTCACTGATGGATCGGTGAGAACAATTGACTCTTACTGCTCTCAAGGTTTCCAATGATTATTCAATCTTGGAATGTTAGGGGTTTAAACAGCAGAACCCATCAATCTGCTGTTCAAAGACTCATAAAGAAGGGTAAAACAGATTTTTTACTCCTCCAAGAGACAAAAATGTCTTTAGATCTTATGTGTAGAACAGTTGGTAAAATATGGAGGGGAGCTGGATATATGGATGTGGCAGCTCAAGGGGCCTCAGGAGGAATTGTTACTTTTTGGAACCCCCTGGAATGGTCTGCTTTAGAACATATAGCTTGGAGGGGTGTTCTCACATCTCTTTTTAGGAATAATATCACAATGGAGCAAGTTTTAATTACAAATTTTTATGGGGCTCAAAGCCATGATGGCCATAGGCTTCAATGGAAAGCAGTTCACAACATGAGGTCCTCAAGACAAGCTTTTGACTGGATCATTGCTGGAGATTTTAATGCCAAATTATCTGCTCGGGATCAGGAAGGTGGTTCCCCCTGTTTTGGATCTCGGGGATCGGCTTCTGATTGCCCAGGTTCAAGCTTTTCACTTAGTTGATGTCCAAGGTCCTGGAACTTTTTTCACTTGGACTAACAAACGGAGGGATCCACACTGTTGTAAGGTAAAGTTGGATCGCTTTCTGGTCTCAGAGGAGGCTTTTGTTAAGTGGAATGTGCAATTACAGATTTTGGACGGTCCTGTTTCTGATCACTCTCCCATCATGCTGAAGGGTGGGACTATGACAGGGCAGTTCCATAAACCGTTTAGATTTGAGAATTTCTGGCTTCGTAAGGAGGACCTTCATGAGGTAATTCCGCAATGGTGGGAAGAAGGTCGCCCACCTTTTGGGACAGCAATGTTTAAATTTCACAAACAACTTCTTTTTGTCAAATTTAAATTGAAACAGTGGAGGCACGCCAATAAGTCGGATTTCAAGCTGCAAAGAGCCCCCTTGTTGGCTCCGCCGGGATGAGGTGCGTAAACAATTTAGGGAAGGTTTAATTTCTGAACAACTTAAAACTGAAGATGATGCCTTGCGCAAAGCTGTTGAGGACATTGATAACCAAGAGGAAATTTACTGGAAGCAGCGGGCTAGAAATTCTTGGCTTTTGGAAGGAGATAGAAATACAAAATTTTTTCATCGTTCAGAATGTGCTAGAAGACAGATGAATAATATGGCAGTTTTAAAAGATGAGAATGGTCACTCCTTTGATACTCTTCCAGGTATGCACTCCCACTCGTGGATTACTTCTCCAAGCTTTTTGCAGAAAACAGGGACCAAGATGTGGGGGCTCAAAATGAAGTTCTTGATGTTATTCCCCCTATTATCACTCCAAAGAGAAAATCGTGCTCTCCTCAGACCTATTGATCGTGATGAACTAAAAACTGTGGTCTTTGGAATGAGCACAGGCAAATCTCCCGGTCCGTATGGTTTTCCTATTGAGTTTTTTCAGGCCTTTTGGGACACCTTGGAGGAAGATGTTTTGGCTGTAATTGAGGAGTCCAGATCTAATAAGAGAATGCTCAAGGCTCTAAATCATACCTTTATCACGTTAATTCCAAAGGGGGAGGAAGGAGTTCATATCTCTGACTTCAGACCTATTGCTTTATGTAATGTAATTTATAAAATTATCACAAAAATTATAGCTGAACGTCTTAAACCTCTCCTTCATTACATCATTTCTTCGTAACATGGGGGATTTGTTGAGGGTAGACAGATCTTGGATGGAGTGATTCTTGCTCAGGAGGCTATTCATTCAATGCAAAACTCTGGTAACAAAGGAATGTTCATCAAACTGGATATGTCTAAGGCTTACGATCGGGTTGAGTGGGGTTTCCTGTCAAGGATGTTGGCTGCCTTTGGCTTTTCCCGAGAATGGATTGACTGGGTTATGAGTTGTGTTTCGACGCCTTCATTTTCGGTTCTCATCAAGGGGATTCCCTCGCCTCCCTTTGGAGCCTCTCGTGGCCTCCGACAAGGGGACCCTTGCTCGCCCTATCTATTCCTTATCTTAGCTGAAGGATTAGGCCGACTCTTCTTGAGAAGAAGACTTCAAGGCCTGATAACAGGTATTAAGGTTGGGGATGAAGTCTTGACTCATTTACAATTTGTGGATGACACTGGCTTGGTTGGAGTGGCTAGTCTCAGGGAAGCTAGGGGAATCAGAGACTCTCTTTCTGTTTACCTTAGGGCCTCCAATCAAGTTATCAATGACAACAAATCTAAAGTTGTCTTTTTCAATCTTGCCCAACGGATGCAGGACAAAATCTTAGAGATTTTGGGCTTCTCTAGATCTTCCCTTCCTTTACTCTATCTCGGGGGTTCCTTTGCACTTCAAGAAATTGAAAAATGACATTTGGAAAGATCTTCTCGGATGGCATCAAAGATAGAATGAACCACCGGTCTCACAAATGGTTAAGCTACGGTGGCCGTTTAACTTTCTTACAGCCGCCTATTCAGGCCATGCCTATCTATAAATTTTCTATCTTGGCTGCTCCTCTTTCTATTTGGAAAGAGCTGGACAAACTGGCTAGGCGATTCTTATGGGAAGGAGCAAAAGGTGGGAAGAAATGGGCCTTGGTTGGCTGGGACAAAGTTACTCAACCCAAAGAAAAAGGAGGGCTGGGTTTGAGAAGCTCTATTCTCAACAATAAAGCCCTGGCAGGTAAATTGTATTGGAGATGGATCTCCCACCATCATCTTTATTCAGCAGAATCTTGACCAACAAATATTTGGGTAACATCCACCCCCATGAAATTTGTCGTTTCCCTCTGGATGGTAATGGTTCCCTAGTTTGGCAAGCTCTCAAGTTGGGCTCTCAAGTAATTAAAAATCAATTGTTCTGGAAAGTGGGAAGGGGGGAGAAAGCACGTTTCTGGACTGATTCATGGGACCAGTTTTCCATCCATCATTGCGGAGTTTCCTGAACTGCTTCCAATTAAAACTGCCATAGAATCCAAGGGCTGGGTCACTATTGAGAACTATTTCTTCACTAGTCAATTGGGTGAGTATAAATTCAAGAAATTTAAGCGACTTGAGGAGTGGCCTGTCACTATCCCTCCGGAGCTGGCAACCACTCTGACCAACATTTTGTCTGCAAGATTTCTCACGGGCAGAGATGAAGAAGACGAGTTAGCTTGGGGTCATGGGAATCTTGGAATTTACACTGTGAAGGCTGGTTATGATCAGCTTCTCCCAGAGCCTCCCCGCATTTATTTCCGGTTCATGACTGGAAGAAAATCTGGCATTCCAAGTGCCGGCCGAAAGTGAACTTCTTTGTCTGGCAACTTATGCATAATGGCATCCTCACCTACGATAATCTCAGAAGCAGAGGAATTATTGGTCCTTCTCAATGTATTTTGTGTCGTAAGCATGAAGAGACTGCTGATCATTTGATGTTCGAATGTTCCTTCACTGGGCAGATCTGGAATCGATGGTTCTCTCTTTTTAATCTCCAGGGTAATGGTGCTCTGACTCGGAATAATATCTCGGCAAAAATGGAAGAAAGTTAGATTTAAATCAAAAGCCCTTCGATTGGGGTGGGAGCTTGGTCTCTTCTTCATCCGGTGGCAAGTGTGGCCGGAAAGGAACGCTCGAATTTTCGTAGAGAAACCTTCTCCTCTCTTGATGGAATTTGGCAAAGTTATCCGGAGCAAAGTCACCGAGACGGTTGCCTTACATGTCGAAGAAGATATTCTCGGTTGAGCCGGGCCCACAGGAAGAGAGAGTTGCCGCTCACGTTAGAGAAAACATGGTTAGTTGGAAACCCCCCGGCTGGTCTGGATCAAAATTAACACGGACGGAGCTGCTAAGGGCAATCCGGGCAACGCTGGAATCGGTGTTGTGTGCCGTGATCATACTGGATCTGTTCTTTATTGGGAACTCCAAGGTATGGGAAGAGCCACCAATAACGAAGCCGAAGCTTTTGCCATCAAAGTTGCTTCTTTCTCGGGCTGTCTCTCAGGGATACGGAAAGATAATCCTTGAGACTGATTCTCAAATTTTGGTTGGCGCTCTTGATTGTATGAGAAATTTTGCTTTGAAAGCGTGGAGGATTCAGATCTTAGTCTCTCAAATCAAGGTCCTTTGGAGGGAACTTGAGGATGTGATCCCTATCCATGTGAATCGGGATTCAAATTCGGCGGCCGATTTCCTTGCCAAGTTGGGTGCGGAAAAGGAGGTTGGAGTTCAGCTGCACAGTAACTTGCCTGTGGAAAATGCTGTGATTAGACAAGGTCTTGCAAAATTCCTGAGCAAATGATTAATTCTGTCTTGGGAGTTTTTCGTCGTGTTTTCGCGACCTGCTGTGTTATCGCGACCCTCGGTGGCAACCTGTCGCGATATCGCGACAGGTTTTGTCGCCACGGCCTTTGGAGACTTCCTGTCGCGATATCGCGACACTTTTGGCGCATTGGTGGCATTTGGAATTTGCGTAGCGATATCGCGACAATTCTGAGGACTGTTTGCTTTGTGATGTTCCCGTCGCGATATCGCGACATCTTTTGTGGTCGGGAGCAGCTGGACTTGGTGGTCGCGATTTTGCGACATGTCGCGATTTTGCGACATGTCGCGAAATCGCGACACTTTTGGTGCAAAAGTGGCAACTGGAAAATTCGTCGCGATATCGCGACAATTCTGAGGACTGACAGCTTGGTGATGTTTCTGTCGCGATTTCGCGACATCTTTCGTGGTCGGGGGCTGCTGGCTTTGGCCGTCGCGATTTTGCGACATGTCGCGATTTCGCGACATGTCGCCAAATCGCGACACTTCTGGAGCATTGGTGGTATTTGGTTGATTCGTCGCGATATCGCGACATTTCTGTGGACTGACCGCTTTGTGTTGGTTCGGTCGCGATATCGCGACATTTTTTGCGGTTGGGGGTCGTCGGCTTTAGTCGTCGCGATTCGCGACATGTCGCGCTCGCGCCGCCGGCGGTTGTGACCTCGGCCGGCTTGTCTGTCGCGACATCGCGACATGTCGCGATTTCGCGGCCAGTTGTGCGGTTGTGACATGTCGCGATTTCGCGCCTTGTTTGTCTCTTGTGCTTAGTGTTGGTTTGTGCTGCCCTCTCTCTCTGCTGAGGTCTTGTGTCTCTGGGTTCTTCGTTGGGATGTTCTTGCTCCCTCTTGTACTTGCTCTTTGTTTTAATTCAAGATTTTCAATTTTTTTCAAAAAAAAACTATTAAAACATTGTAATTTGCTTGCATTCCTATTTAGGATTATTTGTTAACATCTTTATTGTCATTTTACATCTTTATCCTCTATTAGCATTGTTGTATTTTTTGTATTTTGTGTCTATTTCTCTGTTTGCAGGTCTCTGACGAATTCGTCTGATGAATTCGTCAGATCTCAGATGATCCTGCAGGTCGGAGATAATCCTGTCAAATTCCAGACGATCTGGACTGCTTCAAAAATTAGAATCTCCATCAGACATTAGGATCAGGTATGGCTCTGTAATTTAGCTTTTTCCCTCTGTTTTCTGTTTAAAATCTATTTTCTGTGTTTCATTTAGCCTAAATTTTCATAATAGAACAACTTAGTTTCGTTTGGCAAAACCTAGGAATCGAATGTTTAAAGATAAAACTAAAAACATTAAACACATTCCCAACCTAAGCGTGGAAACTGCCATTCAAACGTTTCCTAGTGAACCCACCATCCGTCGAAAAATCACCATAATACACCTCCCTTGAGAGGCGGGACCTTCACAAGGCCTCTCAGTCTGAGGTACCATGCCATCCTTTTCCCATCCTCCTTCCGGGCACGGATCCTATAGCCTGAAGGTAAGGATGCAAAAAATTTGGAGCGATACAATACTCCAATTAGGACCAAAATGCTTTATTTATGCATGTTTATGCTTCATTTTCTATATCTGATCCATGCCTAGTATAACTGCTACTTTCCTTTATGTTATTACATGAATCTTGATTCCCTTTGCATAGCTTACAAGCATTCTTTACATTTTCTTGATTATGCATGTTAATGGTGTCATTATGCAATTTACCTAAAATGACCTCATAATGAGAGGCTACTTATCTTTTTCACATTCTTGTGTTGTTTCCTGACCATAGGGAACAATTTCAAAGGAAATCAAACTATCAAGTTCCTTCCCCATCATGAACAAGAGGGCACCTCCACCCTAGAGCAGTTCGTGTCATTCTGAAAGGCATTTGGAAATCACACCTACCCTTAAGAGGGAAAACAATTGAGCACTCCTATTGTAATATTGTATCAAACTAAATATCCCTAAGATGTACATAATTGTAATTGGGTTTTGACTTCAAATATAATGGAATAAAGTGTTTTATTTCTTGTTTCATTTGTTGTCAATTTTATTTTCTTGTATGCATGCTATATTTTATCATTCATTGCAATAGGATACACCATCGGGTGTGACCCTTTCTGGTGGTTATAGAGGTGATCATGGTGGGACCCTACATTTTTAGGATCTAAATATGCTTTTTTTGTTTTTGCATTTGCAGGTATATATCATAGCTATCAGCTACAACCCAACAACTGAACCATAGGTACAAGGCATGGTTTACAATTAGAATCGTAGGTCAGACCTATGGTTTCCTACTGACAACACAAACAAACAAATTCATAATTTTAGATAGTGCATGACCTGAGGTAGGTCCTATTTTTAGACCCCTGTCACTTTTTTGTTCTCTGTATTTTTATAGTAGGTCTATTTCAAACGTAAATTAGGAAAAGAACTAAAAAAAATGATAAATCAATTGTCCTAGTTTGCTTTCGTAATTTGCTTTCAATAGAAAGTCACTGCTCGGAACAACAGACCTCTGATTGTAGTCCCCCCTAGGCTACATCATGTTTGATAGAAATTTATTGATGGTTTACATGTGTGAGGCCCGATTAGTGGTCATTTAGCATTGTAATGTGCATAGTCTTAAAGAGCATCTAGAGTAGCTTGCATTTTCTGAAATTGAAACGTATTTAAATTGCATAGCATTTATAAAATGAGCATGTGTGCTATATGATGCATTTATTTTATGTACATTAAAAGGAACCACACACACCATGTTGCATTTAAACATCAGTGGCATTGGGCTCTCACATCCAACCCATTTGATTGAGACCAACAATGGATTTCATTACCACTTGGTTGGCTTATTTGAAATTGTATTATTGGGACCCACTCATGGCCAAGGACGACCCAAGAACGATCCTATCCATGCAAAATAGCACACACTCATATTTGAAAGAGTGTATTGCTATGCGCGATGTGCTTGGTGAGGTTTGGTAGTACCTATGCTACCTCGTTGAGTATGGAATTCACTACCATATTCAGCTTGTGTGAGTATATAGGTGAAAACCTTTGAACAATTTGAGTATAACATCAACTTTTGCAAAAACATGATAAGAGTTTCTACAACTGATACAACACATATTGAAAACACATCAAACAGTTTAGGACTCACTTTTAAAAATTAAAACAAGATAATCATTATTTTATACCTTGTTTTCTTGATAATAATACATTTATACTCTAGGTACACAATGGTGGACACATGAGGTGGTTGACAAAGGTCCAAAACCAATGCCGATGACCAACCCCTAACCATTTCACAACAATACGTGTGGAATACTCAACCACATGAGTGAACCAAACATCGTTCGACTAGCATTCAAGGAGATAACTTGATATGAGGGGAACCAACAGATCAAACCCCAAATAGAGGAGCTTCAATACACTCCTCTAGGCATAGAGTAGAATAGGAAACCTTCCAGCATGAGGGTGTTCCACTTGAGATCCATTATCGAGACCACAATGCACGTGCATCCAAGGTATCAGCCAAAGAGTTTATTATATAGGGGACCATATTAGTGCCCCTACATACTGAGTCCATTGGAGGATCTATAGATCCACCTTCTAAGTATAGAAGGACTAGATATCCACCTATTCAGGGGTAAGCAGATGGGCTTGCTATCGAGCATAGAACTAACCATACTCTTGTGCATGGTCCACTACATAATATCACCATTGATATATCAAATGTGGGAGATAATGGCACACCACCACATGAGCGATGGTGGTCTACATAGTTAGAAGGTCTAGGTAGTGTTCTAGAGCATCTAGACTACAAGCCTTTTGCTCCACCCACTTGAGCCCCGAGTGAGTGTAGTGTGAGTGTCATTTGCACTACTAGAGAACATGGGGAGGCTTCTAAGTGCCCTCATGTCACATACCCACTATCTGAACATAGTGGTTTACAATATAAGACATAGTAGGAGGCCAATGCCATCTTAATAGATAGAGGCAAAGGCACAACACATCAGTTCGATGGGTATAGAACCCACAAGATCACTCATACAGAGCAAGGATATCAAAGGCCTCCCATGATCGACTAGATTAATAGATCACATCGATTGGCATCAGAGAAAAAATACCAACTCCTCTAAGACCAATTGGAGGATGCTTTCCTAGAGAGGAAGCATATGAAATATGAAAATATTCAAGCACAAAGGCTCATAGGAAAAATGTTATATGAGCAGTGCATGCGTGAAGAGCGTATCCTTGACCAAAAGGAATGTGTGGAGTAGGAGGATCAGTTAGCTAGGGTTGGACTATATACTCAAGATGAGGATCGAGAGCATACGCATAGGAAGACTTTCTCACAAGCCGACATGCATCAAGATAATAGAGATGCTCGTACTCATGTTAGTTCTGAACAGAGGGAGCAGCTACCGTTGCTCAATAATCAAAGGTAAAGACAACATGAAGTAATAGTGGGAGATGGATATGAGCAAGAATATCCTAAGAGCTCTTGATCTAAAGAGGAGGAAGAGAAAATACCTCCTTCTCGTGCAAGGAAGACAATACCTCCTAAGCCACCTACATGTCAACTTAGGGAGGAGGACTTTTATCTCTAGAGGCCTATAAGGCCTTAGCTAAGAAGATAAAAGCCATTGAGAGACAAGGCGTGGCCATTCAAAAGATGACATTGAGGGAAATCTATAACGAGCCTTTGGATCCTTCGATGCCTATTTTGGCTTACCCTGAGCATTTTAATATGCCCAGGTTAGACAATTTCAAAGGTGATGAAGACGCACAGGAACATGTAATGAGGTTTATGGATGCTTGTTTTTAGATAGCAAGCAACGATGAATTATTGTTGTGCACATTCATCACAACACTTTTAGGGCTGGCCTAAGAGTGGTTTAATAAGCTAAAGAAACATAGTATAATAATTTTCAATTAGTTAGTTGATGCCTTTCTTGAACGCTATTCCTTTGGCATCAAGAAACATGCCTACCTTTACGATCTGGCTATGCTAGCTCAGTGTGACGATAGATGGAGGATATTAATGGCAAAGTTGCCATTCCCTATTCCTACCATGGAATTAACTTGGATTTTCATGAAGATTTGTGCCAAGCACATCTCGTTACTTCTGCAGCTGTAAAAGTATGCTACATTCAAAGAGGCTTTGGAGCAGGCTAAGGTGATTGAGAATATCATGTTGTAGGAAGGTAACTTGAAGCTCAAAAATAGGAGAGAGGGACAAAAGAATAGTACCACAAAGCAATAAGGCAAGCAGGCCCATGTAAATCAAGTGGTATTGAATCTGCAATGGGAGGACAAGGGGCAGCAGAAACAGAACTATTAGGTCCAACCTCCCCCTACGCAATATAACAAGTGCAATAACAATTACAAGGGAAAGAACAAAGAGCAATGCCTACCTCACCAATTCACACCCTTTATGGAATCGTTGATGACAATTTTCCATAAGTTATGTAAGGCCAAGGCAATCAAATTACCTGAAGTCAAGATTATATACTCCAATCAACCCAAACCAAAGGGGTTCCAATATGATCTATTTTACATATTTCATAGAATGAAAGGTCATGACATCGAGGTGTGTTGGTCTTTCAAAAACCTAGTAAAAAATATTATTGAAAAGGGTGAGCTTGTAGTGCCTCACAACCCATATGCATTTGACAATAAAAATATGGGGATTTACAAGAACCCCTTACCAAATCATGAGGCACCTCAGAACAACGTTGGTCAAGTTAACCAGGTATAAGTTGAACCACCTATCCAAGGGTTTGTATGCATGGTCAATGTTGTCACTAGGCATGGGAGATATGAAAAATAAAATAAAACTCATGCTCCCATTCAAATACAAGCCACGCTAAATTAGTGGTCGACACAGAATATTCCAAGCCCACCAACAAGACCGATGATGACCCTAAGGAGCAGGTTGGTCTAAACCCTGTAGATAACTCCTACGAAGTTGTCAATATATGAATTAATTCAGCATTCCATAAGGCACAGGGAGACCCTTATGGATATTTTGAGGTCCACTGAGGTAAATGCCTAGGATGCGCAAGCATTTACAAATTTCATGGGACATGTACAATAGTGTTAGGAGTTGATGATCCAATTTTATGATCATGAAATAAGGATGGTTTCTACAACTACGGTCGACCCACCATTGCACATAATTTCATGTGTGAATCACATGCCATTTAAAAGGGTCTTGATCAATACTGTCTCATCAATCAACATAATAATTACCAAGGTACTGAGTCATTTGAAGCTACCTAAATCACATATTATGCCAACTACATTTACATTGAGAGCATTTAACGACGCACTATGTTTGATTGTTGACACAATTATCCTACATGTATAGGTAGGTCTAAAAACCATCTTAGTAATGCATCACATGATAGAAGGGGCCATGCAGTACACCATTTTATTTGATAGGCCTTGGATTCATGAAGTGCATTATGTCCCCTCGATACTACATCAGTGTGTGAAATATATTCATGATATATTGGTTCACGTAGTGGCATCGGATGAGGATCCATTTAAGTTTATGAATCTAGAAGACTTGCCTAGGGGTTTCATACTCCCCTCAATGTGCCTTGATGTTTGGTCATCATTTCTAATAAATAAACCATGAGGTAAACAGGTAGGGAATTCTCATATGTCACGTAGATCAGAGTATACCACTACCACTTCCTTAAAACCATTGGTATCAATCATGCATCAGGATGATATGAAATTAAAGGTGAAGATGATTAAAAAATAAAAAGATCTTGAGCCTGATACAATCACCGAGGATGTTCCCATTCCCATGGAAGTTTAGGAACCCCAAGATAAAGTCGAGGAGGCACCTCAGCCTACCTCATCTGCATCTTCAGTAGGGTAATCCACATTGCGGGTGATGTTACATCTTGCTAATACTAGATTAGGCAAGTACCTTGTGCAAAATGTGACATTCATACCAATTTTGAAGACTGCACAATATATGGGCAGACCATCCGCTCATCATTATCTGATTGGATCGGTGGTTCCATTAGGAGAGCTACCTAACTAGACTAACTTCATCTATACGGGCCTAGATCAACTTCCAAAATGAGAGACCATGGATGAAGATGATGAGGAACCTTTTGTGGTAAATATTTATTATTTTTCTAATCTAGAGTATGCCATGCATATTTTTGAGCTATATCATTGGCATGGATATGACCTTGGTCTCTTTGAACAAGGATGGAGGACTCCGTTGGAACCTCATTATTAGTTAGTCACTGATATATTCAGTCTAGGGTTATAGATACATGGGTAGGATGATTTGCTCACAACATCCCTAGATCATCTATACCTCAGCATGGCAGATGATGTGGATTTTAATCCATATCATTTAGATCCTTCCAAATTCTAGAGGAATCACCCTATGATATCTGCCATCACCATTGAGCCACTCAAAGATCATCATGAAGGGATCCTTGAGTAGACTAAAGTAGAAATGAACCCTAGAGATAAACTAGGATATCAAACTCGTGATGTAGTCGATGACACAGACATGCAGGGGTGCAACCCCATTACTGCAAGCAATCTCAAGTTAGGATATATTTGTAATGAATATGGAGCAGAGTCCACCTATGATATGGGTGGAATAGGCTATGATGTAGGTGAGGATTACTCCAAAGATGATGGATCTGGGGATGAAGTCGAAGGTGCTCATGTAAGGCCTTTGTATGCACATCATATATTGCCTATGGAATCGGTACAGGATACCAAAGAAATCCTTCCCAATGATGATCATTTAGGGGAAGAGATCAAGCTAATTTTCTTGGTAGCATTGTACATGAGGTATAATTATCTGATATTTATGGATAGCAATGAAAATATGCAAGAAGTAAGATTCATGGGGCCTCATTTATAGGAGCGCCCTCCAGGAGTGGGGGTGAATGAAGAATTCTATTATGATAGTGAAAAATAATATGAGTTAGAGAGGGCCTACCTTGGTCCTCCTTATTTGCGTCACTATCATCAACCCATCGACATCGATGAGGTCTATAGGCAGCTACATGTTGGTCTACATCTGAGAGAAAGACGGTTAAACTTGGATCAAATCCATCGATTGGTTAATCCCCTTCCATTGAACTACATGTATCTTTGTGAGCCAAATGATCCTATTTTGCATTTAGTGCATAGGGAGGATCCATTTATTCACAATTCTCACAAGGAAGACCCTTTTGTTCTTGTGCCATTAGAGCAAGATCGTGGGTATGAGGATTATGCATATTTTTTAGAGGTCAGTCCATGTGGTCCTGGAGCTCAATTCCATTCCATAAACATGGTCTCCATTGATTTGACCACTCCACTCCACAATCCAATAGATCTATCTAAACTGTTGTATCTTAACAAAGATGCTATCGACTGGGATTGTGTTGATTCACCCATTGAGCCTGATGCAACTGTAGGTCACGAAATGCTCTCCTTAATGGATGTTTTTTTTGTTACAATAAAATTTGGTTTAAACCTGAAGACTAGCACAAAACTTTGTTTATAACACCATGGGGAACATTTTGCTATAAAGTTATGCCATTCGACCTCAAAAATGCTAGTGCCACATATCAACAGACCATGACATACATTTTTCATGACTATATGCACAAAATTCTTGAAGATTATATCAATGAATTGTTAGCCAAGTCATTGCTATAAGAAGAGCATGCAGAGGTCTTAAGGAAAGTCATCGATCACCTTATATAGCACACTGTCAGGCTAAATCCTAAGAAGTGCGTATTTGGCGTAACTTCTATAAAATTACTAGGTTTCATCATCTCCAAGAGAGGCATCGAAGTAGACCCAGCAATGGTCAAGGCCATTTTGGAAATGTGTCCTCCCACAAATATTAAGGAATTAAGTATCCTTTAGGGTAAGTTAGCCTTGATAAAATGATTTATCTCCCAACTATCAGATAAGTGTCGATCCATGAATCGAATGCTATATAAGGGAGTCCCATTCAACTGGTATGAGGACTACAAGGTAGCCTTCATTGAGATAAAGCAATACCTGGTGACGTTGCTAGTGCTAGCTCCACCAAGGCAAGAGGTGCCTTTTCTACTATATATATCGACAATGAAATTTGCACTGGGAACCATGTTGACCCAAAATAAGGTGCAAGGCAAAGAGTAGGCCATATATCACATTAGTCAAACTTTTGTGAGTTATGAGCTCGGGTATGCATATGTGGAAAAATTGTGTTTAGCAGTAATGTTCGCTACAAAGAAATTGCGACACTATATGTTAAGTCATATGACGTATGTTATATCCAAACATAATCCTTTGAAGTACATGATGAGTAAGACTTATCACAATACACGTACTGCAAAGTGGATCATGTTTTTGATGGAATTCGATATGGAATTCATAAGCTAGAATTCCATTAAGGGACAGGTCATAGCAGATCAATTAGTTGAGGTACCACTGTCAAACAGTAGGCCTCTAACAATCGAGCTTTCATATGATGCAATATTCATTCTATCTGAATCTCTCGAACCCAAATAACCAAAGAAAAATGTTGATATGACTTTGTTCTTTGATGGTTCAAAGTGCAAACAAGGGGGTGGTGCCAGAATAGTGTTCTTCACATCCCAAGGAGCTCCAATGCCCTTGTTGTTCAAGTTGGATTTTCTATGCATAAAATATAATGCTGAGTATGAAGCCCTACTACTGGGTCTCCACATAGTTGTCACCATGAATATTAAGAGATTGAACATCTTTGGTGATTCCTTGCTCATAGTAAATCAATTCAAGGGGATTTTTCAGTGTCGGTGTCCCATACTAAAAGCCTATAAAGATCTAGTTGACACATATTTGGCCAAACTAGAATGGTATGACATTGAGGAAATCACTCGATCATAAAATAGGTTTGTAGATACCATGGCTTCTTTGGTATCCTTAATCCCTCAAAATCCATCTACTGATTTCACTACCATCCATATCAAGACACTCTCACATCCAGCAACAAAGCATGTAGCCTATGATAACAGAGAATCGATCAACATGATCAGTGTAGAACCATAAGCTGAATGGTTTTGTAGAGTTGAATACTTTCTTAAGAAGGCACCCTGGGGGTCATTAACCTCTCAGAGTCCTATGGGGAGTGGTACTACCATTCACCATAGGGTTGCTTCTGAGTCTGTATTTGCAAAGGTAAATACGCAGGGGGAGCAAGTCATCTTAGTAGTCGAAGCTGAGATTTATCAAAATTGGATGTCACAAATTAAAGACTTCCTAAAGCTTAGCATAATCCCAAAGGGATTACCGCATTAAGTGAAGCACACATTTAACATAAAGTAGCCAAATATGTCTTAATAGGAGACATTTTGTACCAAAGAAGCTATGATGGAGTTCTCCTTCATTGCTTAGAGCCCTAAGAGGCATCATGGGCAATCTCGCAAGCCCATGATGGTACGTGCGATGGCCATTTCAATGGTATGGCTATCATCAAATGCATCCTTCGAATGGGTTATTACTGGACCACTATGGAGAAAGAGTGCAATACGTATGTTAATAAATGCAGTAAATTTGAGCATCATGCTAATATCATGCACTTGCCATCACAGGCCTTACAGCCCATCCAAGTGTCTTGGAAATTTGCTTAGTGGGGAGTAGATATTATAGGCAAGATCTCTCCTCTATCATCGGGTCGACATACATTATTAATCATGGCTACTGAGTATTTTAAAAGGTGGGTGGAAGTAATACCCTTAACAACGACAACTGGAGCTCGTATAGCGGAGTTTATACTAGAGCATATCATAAGTCATTTTGGGATTCCATCCAAAATAATATTAGATAATGGAATGTCTTTTAAGAACAAAATTGTGAGAGCTTTGACATCTAAATATAGAATCAAACATAGTTTTGCGACTCCATACTATATGTAAGAAAACAAGTAGGCTAAATCTGCCAATAAGATAGTGGTGGCCATCTTGAAAAATATGGTACAAGAAAACCACAAAGACTGACACATCAAGCTACCCCTTGTATTATGGGCTTACAGGACTAGTATTCGAATGCCCACTAGGGCAACACCGTTCTCACTAGTATATGGTGCTAAGGCCATTATGCCCTTGAATTTAGAAATTCCAATGTTGCATGTTGTATTAAAAGAGTTTATCAATGATGATACTACACGACAAGCTTGACTGGATCAATTGACGCTACTCGATAAATGTCACGTAAATGCCCTGGAGCATCTTTGCATTTATCAAGAGTGATTGAAATGAGCTTACAATGTCAAAGTCCACCAGAGAGACTTTGAATTTGGGGATCTTGTCTTGAAATAAAACCAATAGAACTCTAATTTATTGCCAGATATGTGAGACAAATTTGCGGTTAATTGGCTAGGACCCTACATCATATCTAAAAATATTGGTTTGGGTACCTATCGCCTAACATTTCTAGGGGGTGTTGAAGAGCCTAAACCTCTCAAAATCATCCATCTTAAGGTATTTTATGCTTTAAGAGCATAGTAAAAGGCTCTGAGAGTTTCTTGTAACTGCTCGGTCATCCTAAAAAGCTCCAAACACTCGCATCAGTGGTTTGGTTAGTTAAAAAGCTCCAAAGGTATCTATAAGCCCTTTGGTCAACATCAAAAGCTTTGAGGATTTGTAAAACCACTCGGTCATCCCTAAAGGCTCCAAGGGTCCTTGAAACTGCTTGGTCATGTCAGTTAAAAGCCTTGAGTATTTGCTTATAGTCACTCAGTCATCCTGAAAAGCTCCAAAGGCATTTGTCATCCCTTTGGTCAAATACAAAAGGCACCAAGAGTTTTTGAAAAACTGCTTGGTCAACCCCAAAGTCTCCAAGGATTCTCAAAATTGCTTGGTCATCCCAAAATGCCCCAAAGGTACCCATAATCCCTTTGGTCAACCCCAAAGGCTCCAAGGATTCTCAAAATCACTTGGTCATCCCAAAATGCCCCAAAGGTACCCATAATCCCTTTGGTCAATCCTAAAAGCTCCAAGGATTCCTAAAAATCACTTGGTCAATATAAAGGATCCAGAGGTATGTGCTCACCATTTGGTAAATTATGAGGCTCAAAACCCATAAAAAGAATCAATAAAATCCAAAAAAAATTGGTAAAGCATAAAATCAAAAAATATTTGTAATTGCATTTAAATTTTGCATTTACACATGCATTCGTCGCATTACTGCATTGCATATAGGCATTCATCATCCATTGCATTCCATAATAGAAGGAATTGTGTTTGTTAGTCTTACAAATGATGCCACATTTATATTTAAATCATGCATCTCTGTATTTATCATAATCCATAATTCATGTGAGCAAATGTGTTTTTCAACACAACCTATAATGTTGCTATGGAGATATACTAGGGTTTTTCGGTCACTTAGCCATACCTAGTAGTCTTATCAAGAGTTGGTAGAAAGCTTACTTTTATTTTGTAGCTAAGGGTCAGTTAGTATAGTACTTAGTATATCATAATCCTATCACTAACAAACGAATTAAAAAATCCTAATAAGTACTAGGGGAATATGAAAGTCATGGAGCAATACCGGGTATCCTGAAGCGAAAAGAGTTATTCTTGCTTATCCCTCTGTGCGGACAATATGGGAAATGTTGGTAGTTGGAAAAAGGATAGGTTAGTTCCCTATTTAGAATCCCAAAGAGATATCCCACATCAATCCTCATGATTGATACCCTAGATCAATATCATAGATCAACTCCCCAGAGTGATATCCCATATTAATATCATAAGATCGATATTATCAATCGATATACCAAAAATAGTTTTTCCAAGTGAATCCCTGAAAGAAAATTTTTTGAAGAAAATTATCAAATGTAAAGGTAAAAAAGTGAAGATCAAGTGAATATCAGAAAACAAGCTTAAATCAAAGTTCAAAAGTGAAGATCAAATGAAGATCATAAATAAAAAGTTTGAGCAGAGATAAAAAAAATCCAGTTCGAAGAGAGATCAAGTGAAGATCCAAAGATAGTTCAAAAAGAAGATGGAATTGACTCCCTTGCTTCACTACATATGAGCAAGTATCCCAAAAATTTAAGGATAGAAAGGAATGAGCTTGAATCCCTAGAATTGTTAGCACTACTGTACCTTACACATGATGATATGTCTAATGCATTAGCATCTCGCTTATGAACAAGACCAATGTTTGAATGTGGAAGAGCTAGCTTCAGGTGTCCTGCATTGCCTAGTGGCTTAGTCCAACTAAAATTTGAACTTGATATTGTATAAGACATTTGTGGAAACCCTATCTTAGAAATGGGCTAAAAGAATCATGCCTGACATCGAGGAACACTTGTGTCTTATCTTAAAATATTTATTTGCACACACAAGGATAATGAATAGTTAGGATCTATCCTAGCAAAAGCATTTTATCTCATAAGTCTAGTATGGTTGGTATGCAAATTTTGATAAGTCTAGTAGGGTGTTTGAGTCTCATGGAAAACCTCAAAAAATTCTCCCATAGCAACAAAATGTCAAAAATTGCAACCATATAAATCATCAAATTGCAAAGTATCGAATCCATGATACATCATTACATAAAGCATAATCAACATATAGGATAGATACCGTATGGATATTAGCAATAATATTTAGATGGCCACTAACTATATTGTTCACATTGTTAAAATTTGTAAAAAAAAATCGAATGACACATTATATCATTCACATAAATAAACATTACATACCATTGCATTTCATATATGGGTGATTAATTGATTAAATTCTTATCTTAAGGATTTTCAATTACATTCATGATTTTTATACATTCTATGGTGTCATCCATTATATTGATAAACATATTTGCATTCATTCCTTATGTTTTAAGTGATTAAAGCATACAAGTTTATTTGCATTAGATTTACATCATGTAAATAAATCATTACATACATTAATGCATGAAAAGAGAGGAATATCAAATATACGTTAAGAAAATAACATCACATACATATACATATATCATTAGAAAGTACATCTAAGCATCTAGATCACTACATATCATCATTATAAATCAAATAGCTATCTAGTGCATTTCATACATACATCACATCATATAGAATTAGCATAACTTAAGCTTTGCATCCATGTGCATCACATAAACATAAAATCAAAAATAACTGAGTACACAATAATAAGCCATAATAATGATGAACCATATCATATATAATGAGTACCTCAGAGTACATCGGGAGTACAAAAATACCCATAGGCTACAAATGTGTAGGTCCTCGACCTTACACCAAAAATGAGATATATCAAAAATGTATCCTGTAATAGTAGAGCTCTAGCTCTAGTCTACTCCCCCTATATCGAAGCTCTCACCGTCTCCATCAGTACTATGCTCAAGATCCTGCTCTACCTGGTGCCTTGCTGACTGCTATGGATCTTGTTGAGCACCATGAGTACCACCTAGCCTAAAGAGGTCTAGCATTAGTCCAACTACAACCTATACAATGGGTACCTCTATCCACTGAGATCTATGGCTAGATGCTATAGAAGATTACCCTACCTCCCTAGTCCTAGTATGACTGCTACCGCCATGTGTACTAGAGGACCTATGTGTCCTCTCACTCTAATGGGTGTGATGGCTAGAGATAGTAGTAGACTATCCTGTAGTCCAAGATCTAGTCTGTTGGGACTCTACAACATATGGATCCTCAAGAACCTCTACACCTAGCATCTGAATATAGCCAACTAGCTGGTCTACCCAAGAAACCCTAGATGCATACCTATCATTGGCACTCATCAGCAAACCTTGTAGGTGTTGAATCTTTGCCATAGGATCTCGACCACATGGTAGTACTACTATTGGTGCCACCAGAGGCACCATAATAGCCTAAGAAGATTAGGAATATCCCATCTATGCCTAGAGTAGATCTACTCTACCATCGCTATATCCCTTTGTGCTAGTGCCAAGTCATGAGCATGGGTGAGCTTACCAACCTGGGTCTCTATTGTAGTAGCTTGGGTTTTTAGGCTAGTAATCTATTGGTTTACCTATGTCAATTAGTGATCTCTATCTATCAACTATGCATATAGAGTAGTGATAGTAGTGTCCCGCTCCCTCTACTGAGTCTAGAATCACCCAAGCTGACTTTGTAAGTCAACCACCTATGCTAAGAGCAGCCCCTCTACACTATGAGGAGGGACCTCACCTTCCTTGGGAGCATCCTCATTAGGGCCAACTTTAGGAGCCTCCCCAGGGGCAACCTCTATGTACCAGCCACCCTCTGTTCATTGGTGCACATTATGCTCATTATGATCTACCTCTGCTCTAGCTTGATCTACCACTCAACCCAGAGACTGTATCCCATACCATCAAAATAGAGACCACCATCCATCGTACTCAGGTGTGGTCACAACTTTGTCAATCATAGTCTCTTAGAAGTCATTAGGAGCATCCCCTAGATCCAGAGACTAAATCTATGGTAGATCCCTCTCCAAGACCAGACACCTGTAAGCAAATGGGATCTATGGGATGTCATAAACCATGCCAAACTATCATAAGACATGAGAGAAAAATTGGTACTCTCGGATCTCGATCTTCCAATTGAGTAACCATCTATCCTGGCGAGCCTATCAAAGTCCGTTGCCAACCTCAAGTGAATCAAGACACTCCATGTAGGGCCACCAATTGATAGCATATGGATTGAGTCCTACAAATCATGTAATGTAATGCTGGACATCACTAGCGTGGGTCCTACTATGAAATCCCTCCTTCTCCCAAGGCTAGCAGGCAGTATAGCACTAATGATCATCATCGATCTTAGTGATGTGTATGGGCATCTCCCTAGGAAGCTCTATCATGATATGCTACCAGCCCTAAATCTATAAAAGAAGACTACAGCTGATCCCTCGATAGTTTCGGTTAGTGAACTAAATTAGCTCATGGTGTAGCTAAGCTAGTAAAGTGCTCTCCCATGCTAGGAGTAGTGGCTGATGAATAGAGCTTTGTACAACTCTACATATAATATCTAAGAGGTTCTAGGGAATCCTCGCACTCGAGGAGTCTGGAAGCACATATTGCACCACTAGGTGCATAAAAATAGCCTCGCACATGGAGAAGATGTTCTTCCCCTGCCAATAGCCAATGTGGACCCCTACATGGTCGATGGCCCACTGAGCCTCCTCGCTCCAAGCACCAAAGATAGCATCAAATATGGACTCCTTGACACCAAAGGTTGAGGAGACGATGGCCTCACCATAAATTGAGATCCTAAATATCCTATAAACATCCTCCAATATCACTATCATTTCACTTGTAGGTAGGTGAAACGTGTTGGTCCGCACATTCCAGCATCGGGCCAACATAATAAAATAATATTGATCTACTTCGATGGTGGGTAGATCCAGAATGTAGTCGAAGCTAACAACTCTGAACCACTCTCGCTCACCATCAGTGAGCTCTCCACAAAGAGTCTTCAGAATGTCAGGCTCTTACACTCTAGAGGTCAATCTCTGAAATAAATAACATAATATAAGGAAAAATATAACTAAAATAAGAAAAAATATTTAAAAATGACCTAAAAATCAACAAAAATAGTAAAAAATTGATAAAATTACAAAAAAATGTCATCATGCAGGCCTAAAAATTAAATTTGTCAATCAGACAGGTCAAAAATACATTAAATGATATTAATTACCTCTAAAAATTTAGAAAAATTAATAATTTGGCAATTTTTCCCTAAAGTTGGTGAACTGCGGGTCAACCCTACGGTTCGCATACCGTCAAAAATTGGCCATTGGGATTTTGAATGTTGACCATAGCTAGCAGTTGCTATCCCCAATTGACCAATTGGGAACCGCAACTAGTACCTGCGATCTCTAGTTCAGATCTGGTCGGGTGTGATACCATAGCCAAAAATGCAAAAAAATTAAATCTAAGCTACCCTAGACTAAGATAAGGTTCATTACCAGTATTTTAGTGTAATTTATTTTCTAATTTATTAATTGGGTTCATTTTAACTAGTAATGGATGAGAGGTCTTGGTTTTTGAGTTACCTTGACCTCACCTTGTCCCCTGCGGCTAGAAGACACTTGCTCGTACCCTGCCATCATGTTGTGAGTCGGTGTGTAGGTAAGGTGTGGTAGGTTGTAGGTTAGTTTTGTCAGCTATCACTATCAAAGATCCATTTTGCAATTCACTATCAAGGAATAATGAGAAGACTTTTGAAAATTGAGCATTTTATAGACTTCTCATATTCCACACGGACCGTTGGTTCTAGTAGCAGTTCCCAAATTTGCAAATGGGAACCGCAGACCCTAGTCGTGGTTTGCAATTAGTAGGAAATTTTGTAAAATACCACCATGATAAGGGCAAAAAAGATAAATTAATGTCTCCCATTGGGTCATAACTTTATAAAACCAAATTAATTTGGAAATTTTGTGATAATCAAGCACCGAGATCCAATTAAAAATTAAAAATCTGGCTGAGATTATAAAGTACATTCAATCGAGGTCATCGCTATAACAATACTTCCATGGAGTGATGCACCTCCAAGACAAATAAATAAGATCAATATATAATTCAAAACATTCAAAAAATCAAATAATAAAAACACCAAATGCGCCTCGTATTCAGTAATTTACCCTATACACTTGGCGGTTGCAGCAATTTGCACTCCATGCAATTCGGTAAGATGAGTAAATTACATAAGGACATTTGGGATAAAATTTGTCATCATTGATCTAATATGCTTATTTTCAATCCCTAATAAAGCCTTCGTAGCTAGATTGCTCCTCGGGAATGAGACATTGTATGCCATTTCTTCTATGACCTCTTTTTTAGCAAATCATCGATAATTTTATTCAACACAAATTTGATTGGATTTGTATCAATTCGATTCCCTAAGATGGATATTGTAGCCTGACTGCTTCATGGGATAAAATCATGAAAATACTATTAAAATTTGAAATCAAAAGCTGAACTAAGCATAGGCAATGCAAAAATTTGCTCAAATCTAAATTTGTTCAGATCATCCATGGTGGTCAAGCGACATCATCGCTTTATTCATTGTCATTACCCTCATCGACTTATCGCTTGAGGGGTAGTCATAATATCAAATCATAATAAAAATCAATAGAAGATCTCAGAGATTGTAGATCCCTTGATCTTGTCAAATTATGTTCATCCTTATGAATCATTGTCAAAAACTATCATAAGCTTACCCTTTTGCTGGAGGTAAATAGAAAATATGATATTTTTTTTGTAACTCTCATCCTTTCGATTATATAGGCCTAACTCCTATTGTAGCGCTAAAGCTACTTGAATGTCTGATGACAAGTGCAAACTTTTTCAATTTTAAGCCTCCAAAGAGTTGGAAGCAATGATTCCAGGATGCGCATCCTTTTGTTGGACCTGGGGCATCTAATGTTGATTTGACTAATTATCATCCTAGAACCTTTGACATCATTTGAGGAGGTCTATTTTTGTTCAGTGTTATTAAATCTCATAATGCATCTCAAAAGGGGCATCTGTAGACACATAAAATGCATCATGTCGAGGGTGACTACCCATATGGACATGCTACAAGACCATATGGAAGATATTGGACAAAATCCAAGATAGAGCAGTAGTTTTAATAACTAAATTTAGGTTCATTGACCTAATTAGTCTAAACTGTAGCCCAGACCTATGGTTTATAGCTAAACCATGGTTGATACCTATGGTTTGTAGTCTAGACCACAGTTGTGACCTACGGTATTAACTAAAGTTCAGTTGGCCTTCAATCCAAGCCAAATCGGTTGAAATGGCCATTGGATCTAGAAGAAGGTGGTTAATGGATAGAATATTCCAGAGGCTTCCATTCCAACTATCCTAACCACCCCTTCTTGATCTTGGCTTCTCCAAGAAGCCACCCCAAGTCCTAGGGCATCCTATAAATACCCCCTCCAAATGGGGAGATGATATAGATGATTTGTATAGCGAAGCATTGATAAATTATCGAGTGAGTGTGAATTGATCAAGCAAGAAACAAAGCCCTATTGGATTGCATAATGAATTTGTGCATTCTAAGGCCACTTTGCTATTCATTCAACAACAAGTTTTCCATGGAAGTTCTAGGAGCCTAGGAGGATCAAGAAACGTAAATCTGGGCAAATGAAGGCCCATCACAGTGATTTGACCACAAAACCTGTTAGAAGGACACCAAAGGAAACCCTTGAACATCAATTAGACAAGGATGGTAAGCCCACTACCATTGGAATTGAGGGTAAGTCTATCAAAGTGCTAACCATGGCTATCAGCCATGGTTTATAGTGCAAACTGTGCATCAGAGCTACGGTTTGAAGTAGAGGTATAACCACCTTCCTATTTTCATTTTTATCTGTCTAATTAGATTAGATTAGTTGTTTTTATGGTTTAATAGCATTTTAGAAAACTTTTGACCATAGAATTAGGTTATATTTGCTTCTTATGTTTATAATCCAATTAGTACCTAAATGCTTTCTTTATGCATGTTTATGCTTCATTTTCTATATTTGATCCATGCCTAGTATAGTTGCTACTTTCCTTTATTACATGAATCTTGATTCACTTTGCATAGCTTAGAAGCATTCTTTACATTTTCTTGATTATGCATGTTAATGGTGTCATTATACAATTTACCTAAAAGGGCATCATCATGAGAGGCTACCTATATTTTTGATATTCTTGTGTTGTTTCCTGATCATAGGGAATAATTTCAAAGGAGAGCAAACTATCAAGTTCCTTCCCAATAGCTAAGAAGAGGGCACCTCCACCCTAGAGCAGTTCGTGCTATTCTGAAAGGCATTTGGAAATAACACCTACCCTTAAGAGGGAAAACAATTGAGCACTTCTATTGTAATATTGTATCAAACTGAATATCCCGAAGAGGGATGCACTTGTAATTGGGTTTTGAATTCAAATATAATGGAATAAAGTGTTTTCTTTCTTGTTTCATTTGTTGTCAATTTTGTTTTCTTGTATGCGTGCTATATTTTATCATTCATTGCAATAGGATATGCCATCGGGTGTGACCCTTTCTAGTGGTTAGAACATCTCTCATGGATGATGATGTCATATGTTACAAATGAAATAATTTTGGGCACAAGGCTATATGGTATAAAATGATATCTCCTGAGTCTAGAAAAACAATTCCAACAACTAGGAAGGATGAAAGAAAGAATTTTAGGACTAAATCAATGTTAGTACAAACAACCCTTCATGCTCAAGATAAATAAGAACAAAGGTATCTTGATAGCGGTTGCTCTAGTCATATGATAGGAGACAATGATAAATTCATTGTAATGAAAGAAACAAATAGAGGATCAGTTAGTTTTGGTGATAATGGATCAACAAAGATTGTTGGGAAAGGAACTCTAAGTCTAGACAATGGAAAAACAAAAATAGAGAATGTTTTGTACATCAAAGGGTTAAAAAACAATCTAATGAGTATAAGTCAACTTTGTGATCAAGGATACATGGTCACCTTCCATCTAGATAGGTGTGAAATTAGGAAAATAGAAGCTGGGGAAATCATTGCCAATGCAAGAAGGACCATAAACAACTTATACATGCTCAATGAGATCAAATGGAAAAAATGTTTTCTGTCGCAAGAAGATGAGATTTTGTTATGGCATAGAAGATTGGGTCATTTAAATTTTGACAACATAGTCAGTATAAGCAATAAATAGGTAGTTAGATATTTACCCAAAATAAGAAGACCTCAAAACATAATTTGTGCATCCTGTCAACATGGAAAGCAAACAAGGACAAATTTTAAGCCAAAAGGCTATATATATTTTGAGCCTTTGAGTATAATACATACTGATTTGTGTGGTCCTACCAGAACACAAAGTATTTAGGGTGAGAGTTACTTCATGTTGTTTGTAGATGATTATTCCAGAATGGTTTGGGTAACCTTCCTTAAAGAGAAGTTAGAGGCATTTGAAAAATTTAAAGCATTCAAAGGATTTGTTGAAAATGAAATAGGCAAAAGGATTAAGTGTTTACAATTCGACAGAGGAGGAGAATTTACTTCAAATAAATTTGTATAATTTTATGAACAACATGGAATCAAGAGAGAATACTTAGCAGCAAGAACTCTAGAACAAAATGGAGTAGTTGAAAGGAAGAATAGGACTGTTGAAAACATGGCTAGAGCTATGTTAAATGAATCTAAGTTATCATATGGTTTTTGGAAATAAGTGGTATCCACAATAGTATACATAATTACCAGGGCACAATTAAGGGTAAATCATCACAAGACTCCATATAAGCTTTGGAAAGGAAGACCTGCTACTGTAAAACATTTTAGAATATTTGGGAGAAAATGCTACGTAATATGGAAATATCAAAACTTGGGTAAGTTTGATCCAATATGTGATGAGGTAATGTTTCTTGGTTATTCCACAAAGATTAAATCCTACATATGTTTCAACAAAATAACAAACTATGGTGGAAAGTATGAATGTGACAATTAATGAGAAGATAGATTCCAAAGAACCATTTTAGCAAATTGTGTACCAAGAAGATGGATGTTGTCAAGAAGAATTTTGTGAGGAATCAAAAAAATATCAAGAATAAACACAAAGAATCCTTCCAAAGACTCCTTCCAGGCATGTATAGAAATACCATACAAAAGATCAGATCATCGGGAATCCAGATGAAAGACAGACAAGGAGAAGAATAATAAAACCATATCAACAAGTAAATTTTTCTTTGTTATCTAATATTGAGCCAAAAGACTTCACTCAGGCTAGTGAGGATGAATTTTGGGTTAAAGAAATGAATGAGGAGTTGGATCAGATAGAAAAGAGCAAAAATTGAGAACTTGTTCCATGACCAAAGGAAAAAAATGTGATTGGCACAAAATAGGTAATTAGAAATAAGTTGAATGAATATGGACAAGTGATCAGAAATAAAGCAAGGTTAGTATACAAAGGATATGCACAAGTAGAGGGAATTGAATTTGATGAAACTTTTGCTCTAGTTGCACGAATTGAAGCTATAAGAATATTTTTAGCTTTCTCAAGTTTCAAGAACTTCAATGTATATCAAATGAATGTCAAGTAAACATTTCTAAATGGGATTCTAGAAGAAGAATTATATATTGAATAGCCAAAAGGATTCATACAAGCAGATACACCATATTAGGTATGAATATTGAAAAAGGTATTGTATGGTTTAAAACAGGCTTTCAGAGCATGGTACTCAAGATTGGATAAGTATGCTTAGGAATTGGAATTCAGGAAAGGAATAGAAGATAGTAATTTGTATATCATAAATGAAGGAAATTATCTTCTAATAGTGGTTGTTTATGTTTATGACATAATTTTTGGAGGAAACAATGATAATATGTGCAAATAATTTTCTAATAATATGCAAAATAAATTTGATATGTCTGTGCTTGGTGAATTGTCCTTATTTCTTGGACTTCAGATTTCACAATAAGAAAGGGGAGTGTTTCTCTCTCAATCCAAGTAAATCAAGAAAATTTTAAAGAAATTCAGATGAGAATATTGTAAACCAGTAAGTACTCCTATGGTCATAGGATGCAAGTTGAGTAAGGACGATGAATCTCTAGAGGCATATTAGAGATTATACAGATCTATGATTGGTAGCTTATTATATGTTATAGCTACAAGACCAGACATAGTAAAGTTAGTGGGATTAGTGGCAAGGTTTAAAGCAGCTCCTAAGGAAACACATGTTGTAGTAGTAAAAAGAATCTTTAGGTATCTAAAAGGGACTATGGATTTTGGGCTTTGGTACCCCAAAAGTGGCAGTTTCACACTAATAGCATATATAGATGCAGATTGGGCTAGTAGCATTGATGACAAAAAAAGCACAAGTGGACGAGAATTATTTCTTAGAGAATATCTACTCTCTTTGTTAAGTAAGAAGCAGGTTTTAGTATCTCTATCTACAATAGAGGCATAATATGTTGCAGCAGTATCTAGTTGTACATAGGTGCTATGGATGAAGAGAACACTAGAGGACTTTAAGATAAAGAATTATGAGCCCATTCCTATACTATGTGATAATACAAGTGCCATAAGTATCTCAAAAAATTTGGTAATGCACTCTAGGACAAAGCACATTCTGATTAAGTATCATTTTTTGAGAGAATAGGTGACGGATAAACAAGTCAGATTGGAATATGTCACTACAAAGGAACAAATAGTAGATATTTTCACTAATCCTCTTTCAAAGAAAAATTTTGAGTATCTTCGAGTAAAATTGGGAGAGAGACTCCCACCCCAGAATTAACCACCTCATGAGGAGGTGGAGGAGGGGCTAAGTTAAGAGGCTCATTCTTAGCCCCAAGCACCAAAGGTGACCCTTTGCCATTGATTCCAAAGGGGGAGAGATTTGTGTATTGGGGAAATATTTTATATGGGGAGAGATTTGATATTTGAGAGAGCATTGAACCAAGGGTAGCAACATCCCATGAGGAGAAAAAGGAAAAATAAAGGTCAAGTTTTGGTAAGAAGAGTATGGACTGCCATCAATGATAAAGGGGGAGATTATTGGACATTTTGAGTCCCTAAGTCAAAGTTGTCATTGATGTCACCAGATGAAGTCATCATTAATACCAAAGATTTTAGCAAGAAAAAAAGAAGATAAAATTGGTTATTTGATATTCAGGAAGAAGGCCAAAGATCAAGTGAAACAATGCAAAAGAAAAAAGTAAAAAAAGGAGTTATAATATTTATTTTATAAATTATTTAAATTCAGTGTGAAGTTAAATTTTATAAATAAATATTAAAGGTACTTTATCAAAGGTATAATATTATAATAGTGGTTTTTATAATATTAAATGTGCAATAGTGAAAACCCAAATAAAACATTTATAATTCTTATTATAATGTTTTATAAGGCCAAAGTGGGTTTTATAAAGTCTAAAGATATTTTAATAAAACTAAAGGTGTGGTTTAAGACCAAGGGCTTTTAAGCCTTATAATTTCATCGACATTCACTGTTCGACATTTTGAGTCCCTAAGATAAAAAATTTCATTGATGTCAAAAGGACCTATGTAAGTAAGCACTATGATTTTTCTCCACAAAGAGCTTTATGAGAAGCAAAGGTTTTGATCAAATGTTCTAGAAGGGATGCATGGCATTTGGTTCCAAAAGGAGCTTCAAGGGAAGCTTAGCAAAAGGTTTTTATGAAAACCAAGGAAGGAAAGGAAAGGTTTTATTTAAAACCAATGGATGGCATATTTGAAATGGGTTTTTCTTAAAACCTAATTTGGCTTTTTTTTTAATCGAAAAAGGTGCCCCAGTGATGGAGAAATTTAATTTTAAAGGTGTAGTTTAAATTTTAATTATTTAAAATTTAAATTTAAATTTTATAATTAACTAAAATGTTTTTCCCTCCTTTCTTATTGGTGTCATCGATGTCATGAGGGCAATGTTAAAAGGGCCGACGTATTCACATTGAAATATGGATTATATAAATAAGCCAAAGGTTTTACATTTAATAAAACAAAGTCGTGTCGCACGATTTTCGAAAACCCAAAGTATTTTTGCATCCGAATATTACGCAGTGAATTTCATGGAGTGTGACATGGGCAGTCAAGTCATGGACGGTCAAAGTTTTGGCACCTTGTGAGGAAAGCGCACACGGCTTAAGGAATAGAGTTCCCAAGGCAATCACATGGGCAGTTTTAGCTCATGCAGCTTAGTTTTCGCTTGGCAACATGGTGGGCAGAGGTTCGAAACACCAAGGCCCTTCGAGGGATCCTTTGAGGTATGCACTTTGACTCCGATATTTGCAGGGGTAAATATTTTAATTAAAATATTTTCTTTCTAAGGTTTGATTATGATTTTTGTGGGAGATATAAGGTTGAGCAAGCTTTAATATTTTAATAAGGTTTGATATTTGATTAATGTGAGATATTTCCTAAGAAATCTTTGTGATTATTTTTTAGTGCAAAAGTTTTGAAAGGAAGGATATAAAATATTTGATTTATTTTATGGTATAAGTGGGTTTTGGAGTGACAAGGTTATGCAATGTTTTTATTTATTTTATTTTATGGTACAAGTGGTTTGAGGAATGATAAGGAAGTTGTGCATTAATTCTTAAGAACATTTTCTAATTAAAAGCCTTGGTAAATATTATTGTGAAGTGGAGTAATGTTGATTATTTCATGATCTTCTAACCCTTGTGAAGATTGGCAAAAGAATATTGTGATTGTGGCAGATTTTCAAAGAGGCTTATTCATATTCATTAAATGTATGGGAACATTCTCCTATTGATTGATTATGGTGGTTGATTTATGAAAATATCTTTGAAGTGAAAAGGATTGATTGTGGTTTCCTTTTCAAAAGTTATTGGTTTAATGCTTCAAGGTTTTCTAGATTGAGAGTTGTGATTAAACCTTATTTTATAAGCATTGTTTTTGAAGCCCATTGGTTGAGTAAAGAACTTGAAATTGAGTTAGAAAAGAACATGAGTATCATTGTTATGTGAGATTTTTTACTGAGCATTGTTGGAAACATTTTGAGTTGATTGATACATGCTTGGACTAGGGTTTGTGAGAAAGGTTTGTTCATTGAGGTGATTGGTTGAGTTGAGTTGATTGAGCCTAGTCAAGTGGATGCATGTGGTTGTTCAAGTTCAATAAAATAAACTATTATATATTCTGATTTGAGTTGAGATTGAGATTTCAGAATAGAACATATAGAGTCTCTAAAAATTCTCTTTATGATTCTATGAGATTGATTTGAGTCGAAATTGATATTTAAGAATAGAACATATAGAGTCTCTAACAATTCTATTTATGCTTCTATGATATTGATTTGAGTTGAGATTGGGATTTGAGTATTGAACATATTGAGTCTTTAACAATTCTCTTTATTATTATATGAGATTGAGTTGAGATATTGATTGAGAATTAAGTATAGAACATATTGATTCTCTAACAATTATCTTTATGATTCTATGAGTTTGGACAAGTTTTGTGTGATCTTGTTAAGCAGATTTGAGACAAGTATTTGAGAAGGCTTGTGGATTGATTTTGAGTAAGCTTTTGTGGAAACTTGCTATGCAAATTTGAGCAAGTCCTAGAGAGGACTTATTGAGAAGATTTGAGCAAGTCCTAGAGAGGACTTTTTGAGAATATTTGGACAAGTTCTGTGTGGACTTGTTGAGAATATTTGGATAGGTTCTGTGTGGACCAGTTGAGTATATTTGAGTAGGTTCTATGTGGACCTGTTGAGCAGATTTGTAAATTTTTTTGAGTGAGCTTGTTGAGCATATTTGGACAGGTTCTATGTGGACTTGTTGAGAAAATTTGAGCAGGTTTTGTGTGGACATGTTGAGAATATTTGGACAAGTTCTAAGTGAGCTTGTTGAGCAAATTTGAGAAGGTTGAGTGAACCTATTGAGATAGATATTTTGAGGTGATAGAGTATAGAGGATAGAGTCTCAGTGGATAGAGATCCGAAAGCTAAGATAATTGAATACATATATGAGTTAGGAGTCTTCAAGTGGAAAGAGATTCACTAGTCAATGAAGCAGAGATACAGAGTCTCCTAGAAGATCACTAGCCAGAGTAGAAGGGTAAATAGTTCTCCTGTGGAAGAGATCCACAAACTTGAGATTAGGGGATCAACATCTCCTTTGGATAGAGGTCCTAAAAATTGTAATTGGGAAGGATTGCCAAAGAGATCTATTGAGAAAATTTTAGTAAAATATTTTCTCCGTGGAGTATCCCACATTGGGTGAACCATGTAAATTGTAGTGTCCCTATTGTGTATGTTGTTTTATGCATTGCTTTGATTATTTCTATTGATACTGCTATCTATATACTGCATAATATTAAATTGAAAGAAAAATTAAAAGGGGTATTATACTATTCACCCACCCTCTTAGTATAAGCTTATGTTCTTCATTCATGAAGGAGCTAGCGTTGATGTATTAAGGCTGGCAAGAAATAAATATAAAAGCATTTCCAAAAATCATTGGCAATTACCCTTGCTCGAATATCAAATTGAATGCGAAGAAGAGGAAAGATCTCATGAAAAACATTTTTGTTCACTATGGAAAGGAGAAAAGCAGAAGGTGCATGATTTGAGGGCACATAGGACAACTTGGCCTAGTGGTGCATTGATTTATTTGGACGCAGAAGGTCCCACATTCAAATAACAAGTAGTATGAAACGGAATACGTGTTTGGCATCCAAGGCACACACATTTTTTATTGAAGGCACATGTTTTTGCAAAGGATAACAAGAACATTGTGCTTTTTGGTTGTTGTCCCAGCGTGTGGCTTGACGGTGGCTTTGGTCGTGGCTAAGGCACTTAGGGAAGGAAGAGATAGATGGTTTGAAACCCTCCAAGGCAAGTTTAATTTTTGTAAAAAGTATTTTTAATTGCCCACGTGAAGTTATAAGGGTGTTATATGATATGTTAAGCCTTAGGGAAATTAAAAGGGGGTTATGATTTAATTTTATTTTATATAAGGCTTGCATAAAGTTTTTATTAAAGTGGATTTATTTTAGTGGGGCAATTTAATTAAAACTTGTCATTAGGGGTTATGAGGAGTTTGTGAAGGATAGTATTGACATTATTGATAATCAAGGTTATTGTGAATTAATTTCTCATAAAAGGGGTTATTTCTTTTATAATAAGACTATGGTGAAAATTATTATTGAGTTGGGGTAATAAGGTGTTATTGAGTTATTATTTTTGTATTGTGGTATTACTCGAGTCTTATAACCCTTTTGTGATTGGAAAGAGAAATTTATGAGAGTGACATATTTGTGAGAACAACTCCTTGGAATAAAAAAGGTATGAGAAAATTCATTCTTGGTTGAGTTGATTGATTGGATTTATTGAAAATTAAGTTTGGAGTGAAAAGGACTTGATTAGGGTTTTCTTTTTGAAATTGGTCAAGCTATTGCTTCAAAAAATTTTGATTTGAGAGTTGATATTAAAACCTTGTTTTATTAGAATTGTTATTGAGATCATTAGTTGAGTGAGGTGTTTGAGTTAATTCTTCAAGGTTTTCTAAAATTGAGAGGTGTGATTAAAACATTGTTTGATGAGCATGGTTGTTGAAGTGAGTTGTTATGCAACGAACTTGAACTAGGGTTTGAAAAGATCATGAGTATCATTGTTATGTGAGATTTGTTGTGAGCATTGTTGGAAACATTTTGAGTTGGATGATACATGCTTGGACTAGGGTTTATGAGCAAGAGTTGTTTCTTGAAGTGATTGGTTGAGTAGAGTTTATTGAGCCTAGTAAAGTGGATGTATGAAGTGATTGTTCAAGTTACATAAAATAAACTATTATATATTATTAGTTGAGAAAGAGATTGAGTTTTTGAGAATAGAACATATTGAGTCTCTAACAATTCTCTTTATGTTTCTATGAGATTGAACAAGTTTTGTATGAGCTTGTTGAGCAGAGTTGTGCAAGTTCTGTGTGGACCTATTGAGCAAATTTGAGCAAGTTCTGTGTGACCTTGTTGAGCAGATTTGGATAGGTTCTAAGTGGACATGTTGAGCATATTTGAACAGGTTCTGAGTGGACCTGTTGAGTAGATTTGAGTAGGTTCTGTTGGTCCGGCTTTCATGCACACCCCGGGAAAAGGATGAAGCAAGGAAAGCTCCGGAGACACCCACGAGACGGATCCCACTCATCTTTAGGATCTAGCTGGTTATCCAAGGTGCGAGTTACAGAGTTGGGTCAAATGGCAATTCACTCTTTTCCACTTTTGGAATAGATTTCAATATGGACTGCTCTGTTACCTTACAGGGGGTTCCTGAACTTTTTCAGTAGTTGCAAAAGTTGTTGACAATCAGATTTGACTTGAATTCTTTGATCTAGCTCTCATGGGTCAGCAGATTTAAATAAAAGGCAAATAAAGAAAATAAAAATGGATCATTCACGGAAAGCAAAGAGAGGGTAGGGTAAGGCAGAAAAGAGAAGCTTATCAAACATTAAACTGTAAAACTTAAAACTACCAATCTTATCTATGCTATCAGCTTCACAATAGAACAAATCAAAGAAGAAAGTGTCCAGTCAGTCTAAGATCACTTTCAACTAAGAGCACAAGGCAGAGTGAAACAGATCTAGCAAAAAATTATAAATCCAAGGGCAGATGATTAAAACTGGTATCTTTCACCGGTAGCCTAGCTCGCACAGTGAATACAGAGCAATTAGAACAAACTTACACCTGAAATCTATAATTTCCCCTAGCAGACAATAGAACAACTGAAGCCTAACAGCATATTTAAACTTGATAATGCAGATTCACAGCATATATCTAACAAACTTTAAATGGAACGGAAAACAGAAGAAGATACACTTATCACACTCTCAAAATATTAGGCTCCCGGCCATGCTATCACGGAAAAGCTAAAGCACATCAACTCCAGGTCCAGAAACAAAGGATTTCACAAAATTTGCAAGAAATTGCTTATAAGCCTTTATTTCTAAGTCTCCGCCTCCTGCGATTACATTTAGAATCTGTATTTATAGACTCAGGACAGACCCTGATCTTTTCAAAATATCTTGCTCAAACCCTAAATCTTATCGCACTTAAACCCTAGGACCCGGGTTTTACAATAAAAATCCATTTAAAATCAAAGTCCGGATGGAACTTAACCCTTCGGCAAATCATGCAGAGTCAACTGCCATAAATGGAGAAGATAAAATCAAATGCAACTTGCATTCATCCGCAACTGCAAATAAATGTCTCCATTAATTCTGCTGGTGAGCCGGATGAGTCACCACTTCTCCATCAATTTGATCTCCGCAAATCCATCCCTAAGTTGAAATGGTCTCCATGCTATCAATTTTGCAATAAATCTCCATTAAATGCATTTATCGGCAACCTCTCTTCTAGCATGGTAGTCCTTGACTAAATCCGCACTTTATCTTTGCCTTTATGGTCTTTCCCGGTTGTCCCATAAGTTCCAGGTGGAATCATGCATGAAAGACAAAAAGATGCATTAGATTAGCATTTTAATTAAATCAGAAGCTTAAAACATTAAAAACAGATTAAAAACCACAAAATAAGCTTGCATGTCGGCTTCTGTTTGTCTCATTCATGCTTTGACATGTGTCGCTACCCTAGGATGCCTTCTGTTTCCCACCGGAATGCACTTTCGGGCCCTCTGAAGACTTTCTCTCTCCTATCGTGATTCTGCGACATGTCGCGATTTCGTGACATGTCGCGAAATCGCGACCCTGCCAGCGCATCGGCAACTTCCTCCCTCGTCGGCCATGAAAACGTGACATGTCACGATTTCGCGACGTGTCGCGAAATCGCGACCCTCCTGGCCTCCGTACAGCCATCCCGATTTTCAGTCGTGATTCTAGAACACGTCGCGATATCGTGACAGTTTCGTACCTGCATGCGTTGACCACGTTGACCGCGATTTTGGAACATGTTTGCGACTTAGCCAATTTTTCATTCTGCAGCCCACTTTCTCTCTCCTACCGCGAAAATGCGACATGTCGCGATTTCGTGACATGTCGCAAAATCGCGCCCTCCGTACAGCTTGCGTCTCTCTCCCAAAAACTGTCGTGATTTCGCGACATGTCGCGAAATCGTGACCTTTCTGGCACTTAGCTGCATTTTGACTTACCTGTCGCGATATCGCGACATTTCCAAAAATGGAAGTGTCACGATATCGCGACACTACCAAAAATGGAAAGTTTGATTTTTCAGTGAATTATGCAACTGTTTTCTAGATTTTCTCGGTACCGGTGCAAGATTTTGCTTGTGCATGAATGATTCTAGCATGTAAAAAGTGAATTCTTGGATAACACAGCTAGAATGCAAGAAAAAGCACAACTTTAAAAAGGAGGCAAGCAAATTTGGATTTAAAACCTGAAAATATCAAGAGGGTCCCTGCTGCAAAAATGGAAGTTCATAATTTTCTAAGGATGGAATCTCATTTTTCAGTGGGGGTGTGTTGCTTATCAACAGGTTCTATGTGGACCTATTAAGCATATTTGAGTAGGTTCTGAGTGGACCTTTTGAGTAGAGTTGTGCAGGATCTGTGTGGATCTATTGAGAAGATTTGAGTAGGTTATAAGTGGACCTATTAAGCAGATTTGTGATAGAAATATTGGACTATGTTTAGTGTAGATTTGAGTGGAATTGTGCTAGATCGACTGGACTATGTTTAGTGCAAGAGTTGAGCAGATTTTTGCTAGATCGAATGGACTATTTTTAGTGTAGATTTGAGTGGACTTGTGCTAGACTAACTGGACTATGTTTAGTGCAAGATATTGAGTAGAGTTGTGCTAGATCTACTAGACTATGTTTAGTATAGAATTGAGATAGAGCTTTGGAGGTGACAGAGCAGAGAGGATAGAGTCTCCAGTGTATAGATATCCATAAGCTAGGACATTGAGGATAGGTATTTCAAGTGAGGACAAGAGTCTTAAAATGAATAGAGATCCTCAATTCAATGCAATGGAGGTAGTGTCTTCTAGAGGATCACCAACTAGAGCAGAGGAGAAGGAGTTCTCCTATGGATAGAGATCCACAAACTTTATTTAGGAGATTGGTGTCTCCTTTGGACATAGGTCCATAAAAATTGTAATTGGTAAGGATTCCTAAGAGATTGATTGAGAAAATTTAGTGAAATATTTTCTTCTTGGAAGTAGCCATCTTTGGGTGAACCACATAAATTATTGTCTCTCATGTGTGTGATGCTTTGTGTTATGCTTACTATTTTATTAATCCTAAGAGATTGATTGAGAAAATTTAGTGAAATATTTTCTTCATGGAAGTAGCCATCTTTGGGTGAACCACATAAATTATTGTCTCTCATGTGTGTGATGGTTTGTGTTATGCTTACTATTTTATTAATGCTGATGCTACTATTTGGATTAAAAAGAATTTTTTTTTATTGTATATAGTTCACCCCCCCTCTCAGTATAAGCACATGTTCTTCAAACTACTCCATTTTGTTGAGGAGTTCTTTCTTCTGAATATTCTCTCTTAATTCCATGTTGCTAACAAAACTCTACAAACTCATTTGAGGTAAATTATCCTCCTCTGTCAGATCTAAAACACTTAATTCTCTTGCTAGTTTCATTTTCAACCAATTTCTTAAATGTTTTGAACTTTTCAAAAGCTTTTGATTTCTCCTTCAGAAAATCTACCCAAACCATTTTTGAGAAATCATCTATAAATAGAATAAAGTAACTCTCACCCTGAATGCTCTATGCTCTGGTAGGACCACATAGATCAGTATGTATTGGATTCAATGGCTCATATGAAATATATCATTTTGACTTAAATCTTGTTCTAGTTTGCTTTCCATGTTGATAAGGTGCACAAATTGTGTTGTGTGGGATTTTTATTTTGGGTAAATATCTGACATCCTACTTATTTCTTATGTTGATTATGTTGTCAAAATTCAAGTGATCCAATATTCTATGCCACAACCAAATCTCTTATTATTGTGATAGAAATTACTTTTCCCCTTTGATCTCACTAAGCATTTATAAATTATTTGGATTTCTTCTTGCATTGGAAATGACCTTTCCATTTTCTAATTTTCTTATCTCACATCTATTTGGATGGAATGTAACCATATGCCCTTGATCAAAAAGTTTACTTACACTTAACATATTATGTTTTAACCCTTTAACATACAATACATTTTTTGTTCTTTTTTTGCCATTATCTAAACTCAGAGTTCCTCTTTCACAATTCCTTGTTGATCTATTATCACCAAAGCTTACTAATCCTTCATTGGTTTCTTTTAATACAGTAAATTTGTCTTTGTCTCCTGCCATGTGACTAGAGCAACCCCTATCAATATACCATTGTTCTTCTTTTTCCTGAGCATGAAGGGCTTTTTGAACTAACATTTATCTAGCCTTTACATTTTCCCTTTCATATTTCCTAGTTTTTGAATCTATTTTTCTTTTACTAGACTTAGGAAGTATCATTTTACACCATATAGCCTTGTGCACAAAATTATTGCATTTTTAACATATAATATCATTATAAGAGGTGCAAAAGAATTAAAATTTCTATTGACATTGTTTCTTGAGTGACCAATACAATGTACAACTCTATGACCATATTTATTAAAAGAAAAACAATGACCATGGAAGAAATTATGTAACCTGTTTGGATACCCTTGATATTGTGGTGGAGTACTCCTCTTGTGATTAACTCTCATCCAATGTTCTTCTTTCATTTATTCCTTTATGATATCCTTTGCTTTCTTATCCTTATTTGAATTTTCTACTTATTGAAGACTTGATTCCCCTTTTGATTTATTATCCTCTACATCTTGTAGTATCTTGGTCCTTTCAACTTCATTTCTTAAATAAACAATTTATACCTCCAATATTTCACATTTTGTTTCTCTAGTTCTTAAAAGATCTGGCATATCCTACTCAATTTTATTTCCTTAGTCCACCCTTATCTTGACTTCTGTGAGATTTTATAGAAGTTCCATCCTTGCTTCTTCATCCTCTTAAATTTGTTCCTTCAATATTGAATTTTTATCTCTAAGTTTTTTCCAACTTTTTGAGAGTAGCAAATAATTCTTCTTTTATATCAAATATAGTCTCCTCTTCATTTTCTGAAGTCATGTGTGTTACTGATGGATCCTCCTCCAATATATTAGTCTTTTTATGAAGATACCCGTTCTGATACCAATTGAAGAACATGTGCTTATACTTAGATGGGGGGGGTGAACAGTATAAGATAAAAAAAAATTCTTTTTAATTTAAACGATAACATCAACAATATTAAAGTAGTAAATATCACATAAAGCATCACACACATGAGAGACATGATTTTTATGTGGTTCAACCAATGTAGGCTACTCCACAGAGAAAATATCTCTTATAATTTTTTCTCAAATAAATTATCTTGGGAATCCTTTCCCTACAATGTTTATGGACCTCTTTCCAAAGGATACACCAATCCCCTAATCAATTTTGTGGAATTCTATCTGTAGGAAGCACCAATATCCTAACTATGCTCTGGCTGGTGATCCTCTAGAAGACCTTTACCTCCACTACTCTTAGAAAATGGAACTCTATCCATAGAATACACCTATCCTCCTTGATCTAGCTGAAGACCTCTATACTCAACTCTATCACCTTCAAATTCTATCTCGAATCTACACTAAGCACAGTCCTTCGATATAGCACAAATCTATCCTCAATCTTTGTCTCTATTCTATCACAAAACTATCCTCAAATCTACATCAAACTCTGTCCTTGAATTTATCCTCAATATGTATTTTAATATTTCACACACAAATATATCCACAAGTCTTCTCTAATACTTGCCTTAAATATTTTCAACAAGTCAATACTAGAACTTGTCCAGTTCAAATATTTCCAACAATGCTTTATCAACCACTCTCACATAACAATGATACTTATGTTATTTCCAAACCCTAGTTCAAGTTCTTCACTCAACCATTCACTTCAAAAATAATGCTTGTAAACCAAGATGCGTAGCATTAATCAACAACTCAATAAGGAAATACTAACCAAATCCTTTTCACTCCAAATCTTGTTTTTATAAAACAATCAATCAACTCAACTATGGAAGAATGTGCCCATACCTTCTTCTTGATGATGAAGGAACCTCAAAAATCTGCCACAACCACAAACACTTCTTTTCTAAACTCAAGGAGTTAGAAGATGATAAACTCTCTCAAAAGTACAATGCAAATATCAAAACATACATACACCTTATAAATCCATATTGGAGAAATCATTCATCAACATATACAAAAATAATTGACCAATTACACCTTATAATCTCCTAGTTAGAATAACATCCAACACGAGAAATAATGTCAATAAAATCACCTTCTCAAAACAACTCAATGGTAAGAAGTCCTCTCAAAATTTAATCAACACTTTAATCCACTTATTTATCCAATAATCCAATATGTCAAAAGACTTTATTAAAAATAAAGCTAAATTCTTATTCCTCCAATTAACCAAAATAATGACCAATTAGAAATACTTTTTATCTATCCATTTTAACTCCCTAGGACCTTATGTCAAAACCTTAGGCATAACAAAATATACTAAAAATTTATTACCTTTACCTTGGTGAGACTCGAACTCACGACGTCGCTTCCCCTTGCGCCCTAGTCATGGCCTTGGCTGCAACATGCACTGGGAACTCAATTTGGGAGCAAAGAGCACCACATGCTATTTACCCTTCCTTTTGGTGCCTAATCCCAAAATGATCATGCGTTGCTTCCTTCAGTGCCCAAGCAAAACATGCTCAAAAAATACCGTCGAGAATCGATCGTGGGTCTTTTCACGTCCAACACCTTAGCCCTCAACCACTTGCCACTAGGACATGTTGTTGGGTGGATTTGAGATTTTAGCTCATGCCAAATTTATTCCTTTACTCGTGCTCAAGAAAAAAAGCTTTATCTTCTTCCTCGCATGAATCACATCAAATTACACGTTGGACTCTATTTCATTCGAACAAAGGATGATTAAATGTTATTAAGGCATGTGGTTTTTTTACCATTATGCCACCTTGAATTTAAATTTTAGCGCATATTGATTTGCCTTGCAATCCTAACCTTAGGGTAAATTAAAATATATTATAATTTAATTAATAATAAAATTATTATAATCAACTTATAATTAATTTAATAACCATATGTTAATTAAATTAACTTAAAAATTAATATATAATGAAATTATTACAATTAAATATAGTTTATTTAATTTCCTTAGGCCTATCCATTGGTTTTAAATAAAAACCATTTATTTTTGCCATCATAGGTTTTAATAAAAACCTTTAAAATTATGCTTCATATAATATTTAGAAATAAACATTATGGAGCTTATCAACCTCTTGCATTGCTCCTTGTTGACATTTTGGCATCAATGGTGGTTCACTTCTTGATATTTATTACAACATAATGCTTTGAAATCAATGAAAACTTTATGGATTCAAAATTTCCAACAAGGATATGACTAAAAATATAATATGAAGATAGAATGGATACCTTTAGTATGAAAATTCTAGACTCAAACAAAGGTGGAGCCATAAAAGAAAAATTAACAAGAATTACTTTATTAGCTTATATAGGTATGCTACAAAAAAGGATGCAAAATCAAGCACAATAGTTGTAAGAGGAGTATGAGGTATTGCAAGTACACAATGTGAGGCTGCAAAGCTAGATTATCTAAGAATTAGATGATACCATGCAATTGCTTAAGGAGTAAATAACTGCATGATAGAGGGAGTTGGAACTATTAAATGAGAGAAATGATGAGATACCTAAAATACAAGGAATGTGATGAGAATATCAAGAAGGCCCAATTTCTAGTGAATAATAAGGTCATAGGTAGAACCAAGAGGATAGACATAAGACCCACCAATCACAAAAGAAGTGGTAGGGATAGTGTGGTGAGACATTGAAGATCTTACATCATCTGAACTACAAGGGAATCCACATGAAGATTTAAGCTTATCTAGTGATGAGGGAATATCCTTACTAACAAGGAATAGTAGTCGAGATAGTAGTAGTGATGACTTATTGGTAAGGATACAAGAACCTCATGTGTGTCCTGATCTAGATGCCTATGTGGCAGTTTATCGATAGTTAAGAAGACAAAGAAAGGAAATAAGAAGACTTCAATAGATAATGTATTTACCAATAGAATGGTTGATGCAAAGAGAGGATAATCATAATGAGTCAAGCATGACTTCTAACCTTTTTATAAGTTTATAGAAAATCATTATCTAGTTTTATCCCATAATGCCATTTCAAAGAGTAGAGGTGGATAAGGCGATTGAGGCATGTAGAGAATATATTAAGGTCATTATGATAGATATCACCAGGAGATTATTGTAACAAAGGACATCTAGCCAATATAGAATTTATGGACATTACTCCTAGAACGAGGACAATATAGTTGACAACAAGATCAAAACCAAGGAATTATAATCTCTACAGGGTGATAGATAGGTCATAAAAAGGGATTGCAATCATGTAGAGGAAGGAGAGAAAGGATTCATCCTCCTACTCTGAGATGACCTAGTTAGCCTGAGGAGGTATTTATCGTACCCTTTAACTAGACTAGGAATGAACAAGGATGCAATTGGAAAGTAGGATGTATGCCTAACCTTATGATATGATTCCCACATAGGTGAATACCAATGCATCAAAAAGAACCAAGAAGAATAGAAGTAGGAAGAGGATTACTTCATGGAGAAGATGGTCCATTTAATATTCAAAGAGGTTATATAGAAAGAGGATAAGGTCATGGAAGACAAGTTTAGGAAAGAGGAATTGCTTGCATAGGAAGAGTACAATTTGAGGAGGAGCCAAGTCAAGGCTATCAAAGGACTCGTTCACCAAGTTTGGAGGTAGATTTAGTCCGAGGAGATAGGATTAGAAGTCACCCAAATTAAAATAGAATGGCAAGGGCATATTCACCTAATGATCATTAGTTGGTCAAAGAAGAATCCCCAAATGAGAAAATATAACTTTGGAAGGAGATAATTATGCAGTTGCAAATCATACTTGTAATTGTACAATTCCAAATCATACATATTGTAATTGTATGATTCTAAATATTACAATTGTTAACCATACAATTATAAATCATATATTTGACCAATAATAGGGAGTAAATCATCTAGTTGAATAGTTGGAACCTGATTGTATGATTAATCAACCATCAGTTGCATGAAATAAGGTGGTAGAACCTCTGGGTGATACATCAATAGGAGTTATAAAAGTGAATTTCATTGTACAATTTCCTAGAAAGTAAGTTAGAAAATTACATAATTTTGAAAAATGATGAAAAAATATAAAAATAGAAAAATAATATTTATTTTGAAAATCCCTTGGGACACAATCAAGACGGAATATGGTTGAAAAACAAAAATGGCAACCTCTTCTAAAAAAAGAAAAAGAAAAAGAAAAGCAAAAAGTTATAAAATTCAAAATGCAAGAAAAGGAGAAAATTGCATGCATAAAGGGATTGAGGTGGCAGTCATCCATACAAAAATACAAAAAGTGCATGCAAGGAGGATGAGGTGGCATGTTTTTATGCAATGAGATGTTTGGTTATAAAAGAAGGCACCATGCATATCATTTTCACAAAATTGAATGAATTGCACGAATTGAACAATTGAATTTTGGGGTATTTGGGAGCAATTGTGCAAGCGATTGATTTCTTCTATATGGGCATGCAAATATCACATGCTAAATAATATTTTTTAACCCATAATTAATTTCCACCATGGAAGCTTCTTGTCTTCTAAAAAAGCAAACTAGAAGGGAAGAAAAAGTGGAAAAAGCTAAGGTTTTACTCTAAATAAAAATTAGGCTATGTTCTAGAAAATGTACTTGAATATAAATCTACGATGGTGAAGCTAGGTTTTGGAGTAAATTGCAATAGATAAAAACCCTAAGTGGTGAAATGTTTCTAGGGTTTAAGTTGTTTTTTGCAAAAAAGCAAAAGAATGAAGTAAAAATTTAAAACCCTAGTTTGCATGAAGAATTTGGCCAATGAAAAAGAAAACATCTTAGCCATTGAATGTGGATAATTATAAGGAGAAGGAAGTATAATAATATTGCATACATTGTCATAGTAAATCGTACCTCTAAAGAATTTTACAATCATAAGAGAGAATTGCAGATGTAAACCAAAAATTGCATCAAAAAGAAGAAATTGACCAATGATGACAAAAGGATGCAAAGAAAATCATACAAAAATGTAAAATTTTGGGTAAGTGTAATATGAATTAGCTGATTGTATGATTTCAAGAGGAAACTATACAATTTGAGGATAGTTGTAGGATTTTGGGGTAGAATTGTATGAATTTGGGGTTGAATTGTGCAATTTGAGTGGAATTGAATGATTTTAGGTGCAATTGTATGATTTTGGGCATAATTATATGAAAGTGAAGTGCAATTGTATTATTTGGGGTCTATTGCATGATTTCAATATGAAGTTGTATGATTTGGAGCACAAATTGTACAATTTGGTGTAGTTTTATGGAATTGCAGTATAGTTGTACAATTCTAGGAACAATTGTATGATTTTGTAGGTTGTACAATTGTGGAGGATAGATGTATGTTTGTGGGAGTAGTTGTATGAAATTAGGACGAGTTGTATGGATTGTGGATGCAATTTTCAAAGAAAATTATTGAAATAAGAAGAATTGGTGAAGAGTGGTTCTAGAGGATGATGGGTGAATAATGAGCATCGAACAAGAATTTTAGGCTCATATACGATGGATTGTGGAAAAAATAAGGGACAACTGTCTAGGACCACTACATCAATGTGTAGACACCTAAAACGTGTCATGTCGATGGTGACTACTCATATGGACATAGTATAAGACCATATGGAAGATCTTGGATAGATTCCAAGATAGAGTAATGGTTCTAACCACTCAATTTGGGCTCCTTGGCCTAATCAATCTGAACCATAGTATAGACCTATGGTTTATAGTTGAACCATGGTTGATATCTGTAGTTTATAGTCTAGACCACATCTGTGACCTGCGATTTTAACTAAATTTTAGTTGGCCTTCAATATGAGCCAAATCGGTTGGAACAGCCATTTGATCTAGAAGAAGGCAGTTAATGGATGGAAGATTCTAGAGGCTTCCATTCCAATTGTCCTAACCACATCTTCTTGATCTTGGCTTCTCTAGGAAGCCACCCCCAATCCTAGGGCATCCTATAAATACCCCCTCCAAATGGGGAGAAGATATAGATGATTTGTATAGTAAAGCATTGATGAATTATCGAGAGAGAATTAATTCATCAAGCGAGTAGCGAAGCCCTATCGAATTGCATACTAAATTTGTGCATTTGAGAAGGCCACTTTGCTATTCACCCAAAGATCAATTTTCCATGGAAGTTATAGGAGCCTAGAAGAACCAAGAAACACAAATCCAAGCAAATGAAGGCCCATCACAGTGATTCAACGACCAAACCTATCATAAGGACACCAAAGGCGACCCTTGAACATCAATTGGACAAGGAGGTCAAGCCCAATGCCCTTGGAATTGAGGGTAACTCTATCAGAGTGCTAACCATGGCTTTCAGTCATGGTTTATAGTGCAGACTACTCACCAGAGCTATGGTTTGCAGCAAAGATATAACCACCTTACTCTTTTCATTTCTTTCTGATTAACTAGATTAGATTAGTTTTTTTCATAGTTTAAATACATTTTAGCAGACTTCTGACTGTAGAATTAGGTTAGTTTAGCTTATTTATGTTTATGCTTCAATTAGGATATTAATGGTTCTTTATGCACCTTTATTCCTTGTTTTACATATTTAATTCATGCATAGTGTAGATGTTACTTATATTTACGCTATTATATGAATCTTGATTCGATTTGCATAGCTTAGAAGCACTTTTCATATTTTATTTATTATGCATGTATATTGGTGTCATTATGAAATTTACCTAAAAATGCCTCATCATGATAGGTTGCCTATCTTTTTGACATTTTTGTGTTGTTTCTTGACCGCAGGGAATTGTTTCAAAAGGAGAACCAACTATCAAGTTCCTTCCCCATCGTGAAGAAGAGGGAACCTCCACCCTAGAGCAGTTTGTGTCATCTTGAAAGGCATTTGGAAATCACACCTACCATTGAGAGGGAAACAATTACACACTCCTATTGTAATATTGTATCAAAATGATTATCCCTAATAGGGATGTACTTGTAATTTGATTTTGACTTAAAATATAATGGAATTAAGCGTATTTCTTCTTGATTCATTTGTTGTCAATTTATTGTTCTTGTATGCATGTTATTCTTTTATCAATTATTGCAATAGGATGCCATCGGGTGTGAGCATTTTTGGTGGTTACAGAAGGCAATCATGATGGAACCCCATATTTTTAGGATCCGACTATGTTTTACTTGTTTTTGCACCTGTAGGTACATACCGCAACTATCAGCTATGGGCCTGTTGGCAATTTTGGGTACCTTGGGTACATTGCCCTTGCTCAAATGTTGATGTTGTCATTGATGTCAAAGAGCGGAAGGGTTTTTGTGAAAACCAAGGCAGACTAAATTATAGGTTTTTTTTAAATCCATGGTCAGCGAGTTTTGAAATGGGTTTTTCTTAAAACCCAAGTTAGCTCTTCGTTTTGTTGAAAAAGGTGCTCCGATGATGAAGATATTTAATTTTAAATATCCAGTTTAAATTTTATTTATTTATTTAAAATTTAAATTAATATTTTAAAATTAAATTAAAGCTGTTCACCGGCTTGTTTTCAAAGCCGACATTGCTAGGGTTTTGCAACGGATCAATTAGGGTTTCCTGTTGACAAAGCAAGGTTAAGCAACCAAAAAATTCTAGGGTTTCATGTTGACCTAATTAGGGTTGCAGCCGATGTGTTTGAGAATGTTTTGATGGGATATTCTCTTTTATAAAAAGGCGGGACTGTTGCAAGGTTGTAGAGCGGGCGTGATGCGATATATGCGAATGAAGTTCGTGTGCAGCAAAGTGTAAGTCGGTGATAGTTCTTTGGAGTTAAATAAAAGAGATCGCAGTGATGAGATAGTGAGTGAGTGCGTATTGACTGATTGAGAACAAAGAGAGCGATATGCAGACGACGTGTTTAAAGTCCGAGGAAAAAATACGCAGATGGTAGAAGTGAGATTTCATGGAAGGTGCAGTAGAGTGAGTGGTGCAAAGAGAAGATAAGAACGTGGTATGCAGAAGTCATGTTCCGAGTGTGAAATGATAGTGTGCTAGCTGTAGAAGTAATATTTATGTGAAGTTGTAGCAGAGAACGTGGAGAGATATAGAGGAGTGGTTGAAAAAGTGTGAATCATTTTTCACAGCAGTAGCCGAATGCCGACAAGCAGCAGAATGCAAGAAAAATAGCAGATTATGCAAATTGAGGTGACAGTTTAATTCTGCAATTTTTATTACTATCTCCAAGTTGTAGCTTGGTAAAAGGGGTTGGTGCCTCTTTTCAGTTGGAGCTGGAAAAATTGGAGTTGGTGCTCCATTTCGTTGTAGCAGATAAAATTTAGAGGTTGGTGCCTCTTACCAGTTGGTTCTGGTGAATGATTATGTAAAGTTGTAGCTTTGCATTTGACTCGGATTTGGATGGTAGTCCAAGCAGTCTTTTTGAGGAGTAGCCACATCGGTGAACCTCGTTAAAATGCCGTGTTATGTGTGATGCTCTTAGTACTTTTATTATTTATGTTTTAATCTGCTGCAGTTTATTTAAAAGTCTAAATTGCTTTTAAGTTTTTAAAGAACACACTGATTCACCCCCCCTCTCAGTGTCATTGTGATTATATCAATTGGTATCAGAGCAAGGTTCCCAATTTTGGCTAAATCAGTCAGGGTTGATCTTGGATTAGTACACAATGGCTAAGAAGAATAGATCCTCATCCAAAAAGGCATCCCAGCCAGTTTTAGTTCCTATGGTTGAGAAAATTGAACCAGAAATGGCAGAAGGAATGAACTCTGAAGTTGAAGAAGTTGAGGCTGAAGTTGATTTAGAGGGTGAGCTAGTGTCTGCCCTTACGGAATGGGAATCGAAGAAAAAGAAGAATGAAAAATTGTCTAGGAAACTTAAGGATGCAAACAACATTATTGCCAGTTTAAAAATACAGACTGAAGAATACAAGAAAATGTCTGAAGATCTAGAAATACAGGTATCCATGAAGATAGACCACTGCAGCAAATTGGAAGAAGAAAATGTGAGTCTTCAAATACAGATACAAGAGCTGGATCGAAAAATCAACTGTCATGTAAAACGTGAAGAAAGCTCAATGAAATTGGACAAAATTTTGAGCGATCAAAGATCCACAGGTATCAAATTTGGTCTCGGCTTTTCTGAAGGAGAATCATCAAGCTGGACCAAAAGCAAGCAATGTTGAAAGTGAAAAGAACAAAGACAAGAATCGGGCAAAAGAAAGATATAATGCCGGACACTGAAATAGCAGCTGACAATGATGGCTTTACTAAGGTCACACATCAAAAGAATAGAAGATCCAAGGCTCCAGCAACAACCTGGACAAGACCATATTTCAGGTTTAATCATTATTTCTATGGTTTTTGTTTCAAGTGTAATGTTTATGGGCATAAAATTGTTGACTGCAAATACAATGTAGGTCCAAGAAGTTTCACTAGTAGAAATGTGTTTGCTCCTTTAATGAGTTATGCAGTAGAGTGTTTTAAGTGTCACAACTTTGGTCATATTGCCAGAAATTGTCGTAGTATGTCTGTTTCATATCAACCTCATGAAAGCAGATTTCAATCGTATAGAGCAAAACAAAATAGAATTTATACTGAAGGATATGTGCAAAATTCTAAAAAGTGGAAGTCACAGCTAGAACCCAATACCACAGTTAAAACAGAATGGAAACAAAAAGAACAGCTCAGGAAAGAACAAGATTCTTTAATAGTGCAGACAACTTTTAGAGCTCAGAATAAACATGTTCCTTGGATTCTTGACAGTGGTTGCTCAAGTCATATGACAGGTGACAAACAAAAATTCGAAAATCTACAATAGTATGAGGGTGGTTCTATAAAATTCGGCAACAATGACGGAGCTAAAATAATTGGTAAAGGAACGGTCAAAATTAGTGAAGGAAAGATCAAGTCAGAGGAAGTTTTATATGTGGATGGTTTGAAACATAATATATTGAGTGTGAGTCAAATCTGTGACAAAGGACATGAAGTAGTTTTCAAGAAGCATGGTTGTGAAGTCAGAAAAATAAACAGTAGGAAATTAATAGCAACCGGCTCAAGGACGTCTGGCAATCTGTACACACTCTCAGAGTTTTCAGAAGGTATGTGCTTCATGGTACAAGAAGAAGAGAACTGGTTGTGGCATAAGAGGCTTGGACACATAAGTTTTGATAATCTGGTAAGAATTAGCGCTAAACAAGCAGTGAGAGATATTCCAATCATTAAAAAAATTGCAAATAGTATGTGTGCTTCATGTCAGAAGGGTAAACAGACCAGAGTTTTGTTTAAAACAAAAGAACATCACACTAACAAGTTTGGTCAAAATAGGTTTAGTCAGAACTGGCTTAGTCAGAACATGTGGATTCAAAGAACAGGTATGCCTAAAAGAAACAACACTATTACTTGTTATAAGTGCAACAATAAAAGTCACACTGTCAGACAGTGCAGAGTTGAAATTCCAGGATATAGGAACAGGAACAGTGGCATGATCAGGTCCAAGGATCAGAACAATGACAGGAACAAGAATATGGTCAAAGAGTTCAAGAGAAGACCCGACAAGGAAGTTATAGACGTTGATGTTGATCAGTGCCTAATGGGAGTTTTACTCCCACCCCAGAATTAATCACCTCATCAGGAGGTGGGGGAGGGACTAAGCTAAGAGGCTCATTCTTATTTCCGAGCCCCAAATGTGGCCCTTTGCCATTGATGACAAAGGGGGAGAGATATGAGTAAGGGGGAGAGCTTCAAGTGAAGAGGAAAGCTTCAAGTTAGGGGGAGCAAAACTTCAAAGAGATTGATTTCAATTTTGGCTCTTGAAGATGTGTTTTTAGTAAAGGGTTGCCATCAATGACAAAGGGGGAGATTGTTGGCAATTTTGGGTACCTTGGGTACATTTTCCTTGCTCAAGTGCTGATGTTGTCATTGATGTCAAAGAGCAAAAGGGTTTTTGTGAAAACCAAGGCAGACTAAATTATAGGTTTTGTTTAAATCCATGGTCAGCAGTTTTGAAATGGGTTTTTCTTAAAACCCAAGTTAGCTCTTTGTTTTGTTGAAAAAGGTGCTCCGATGATGAAGATATTTAATTTTAAATATCCAGTTTAAATTTTATTTATTTATTTAAAATTTAAATTAATATTTTAAAATTAAATTAAAGTTGTTCATCGGCTTGTTTTCAAAGCCGACGTTGCTAGGGTTTTGCAACGGATCAATTAGGGTTTCCTGCTAACAAAGCAAGGTTAAGCAACCGAAAAATTCTAGGGTTTCATGTTGACCTAATTAGGGTTGCAGCCGACGTGTTTGAGAATGTTTTGATGGGATATTCTCTTCTATAAAAAGGCGGGACTATTGCAAGGTTGTAGAGCGGGTGTGATGTGATATATGCGAATGAAGTTCATGTGCATCAGAGTGTAAGTCGGTGATAGTTCTTTGGAGTTAAAGAAAAGAGATCGCAGCGATGAGATAGTGAGTGAGTGTGTATCGACTGATCGAGAACAAAGAGAGCGATATGCAGACGGCGTGTTTAAAGTCCGAGGCAAAAATACGCAGATGGTAGAAGTGATATTTCATGGAAGGTGTAGCAGAGTGAGTGGTGCAAAGAGAAGATAAGAATGCGGTATGCAGAAGTCGTGTTCCGAGTGTGAAATGATAGTGTGTTGGCTATAGAAGTAATATTTCTGTGAAGTTGCAGCAGAGAACGTGGAGAGATATAGAGGAGTGGTTGAAAAAGTGTGAATCATTTTTCATAGCAACAGCCGAATGCCGACAAGCAACGAACGCAAGAAAAATAGCGAGATCGTGCAAATTGAGGTGATTGTTTAATTCTGCAATTTTTATTACTATCTCCAAGTTGTAGCTTGGTAAAAGGGGTTGGTGCCTCTTTCCAGTTGGAGCTGGAAAAATTGGAGTTGGTGCTCCATTCGTTGTAGCGAGATAAAATTTAGAGGTTGGTGCCTCTTACCGGTTGATGCTTGGTGAATGATTATGTAAAGTTGTAGCTTTGCATTTGACTGGATTTGGATGGTAGTCCAAGCAGTCTTTTGAGGAGTAGCCACATCGGTGAACCTCGTTAAAATGTCGTGTTATGTGTGATGCTCTTAGTACTTTTATTATTTTTGTTTTAATCTGCTATAGTTTATTTAAAAGTCTAAATTGCTTTTAAGTTTTTAAAGAACACACTGATTCACCCCCCCTCTCAGTGTCATTGTGATTATATCAGGGCCAACAACTGAAACATAGGTACAAAATGTAGTTTACAGTCAAAACCACAGATCAGACTTGCGATCTCCTACTGACAATACAAATAGTCAAATTCATAATATCAACCAATGTAAGACTCAAAGTAGGTCCTATTTTCATACCTCTGTTACTTTTCTACTCTCTGTGTTTTTATAGTAAGTTTAATTCAAACACAAATTAGGAAAAGAACTAAGAAAATAGTAAATCAATCGTCCTAATTTGCTTTCGCATTTTTCTTCCAATAGAAAGGCACTACTGGGAACAACAGACCTCTAATTGCAATCTACCCTAGGCTACAACATGCTTGATAGAAATGTGTGGATGGTTTGCATGTGTGAGGCCCAATTAGTGGCCAATTAGCATTGTAATGTGCATAGTCTTAAAGAGCATCTAGAATAGCTTACATTTTTTGAATTTGAAATTTCTTTCATTTGCATAGCATTTAGAAAATGGGCATGTATGTTATATGATGCATTCCTTTTATGTAGATTAAAATAACCACATACACCACTTGGCACTTAAACGCTAGTGAGTTGGGCTTGACATCCAACCACTAGTAGGGTTCAACGACGGTGGGTGTAACTTCCATCCATTGGCCCAAATCCTATGAACCCTTGATATATAGACCAATACTAGATCCAAGAACCTTTCATACCCTAGAAAATTTGCATGTATTCTCTTTAGAGGGTATAACATTGACTAGGGGAAAATAGGTGAGGATCTGGAAGGACCTGTGCTCCTTGTCTCAGTGTGGGCTTCATTACCACACACGGGGGATTTATGCAACTTAAAGTTCATAGTCAAGTTGTTGATTTGTGAGCATACAGGTGAAATCCATTAAACTAAGAATAAAATCCAATAATTTTTGCAAAACATGATAAGAGTTTCTACACTAATACAACAAATATTGAAAACACATCAAACATTTTAGGACTCAATTTTAAAATTTAAAACAAGATAATAATTATTGTATACCTTGTTTGCTTAATAATAATATATTTAGACTATAGATACACAATGGTGGATACACGGAGTGGTTTTCAAAGGTCCAAAGCCAACACTGATGACCAAACCCTAACCAATTCACAATAGTATGTGTCAATTCCTCAACCACATGAGCAAACCGAATGTCATTTCGATAGCATTTGAGGAGATAACTCGACACAAGGAGATACAGTAGAGAAAACACTAGATAGAGGAGCTTTAGTACACTCCTCTAGGCATAATATAGAATAGGAAACCTTCCAGCATGAGGGTGTTACACTTGAGAGCTATTATCGATACCACAATGCATGCACATCCATGGGATCGATCGAAGAGTTTGTGGTGTAGGGGACCATGTTGGTGCCCCTATGTACTAAGTCCACTGGAGGATCTATGGCTACAAATTCTAAGTATATAAAGGCTAGATACCCACCCATTCAGTGGTAGGTAGATAGGATTGCTACTGAGCATAGGTCTAACCATACTCCCATGTGTTGTCCACCATTCAAGATCACCATTGATATATCAAAGGTGGGAGATAATGGCACACTGCCACATGAGCGATGGTGGTCTAGGTAGATAGAGGGTCTAGGTAGTGTTTTAGATTAGCTAGGCTATAAGCCTTATGCTCCACCCACTTAAGCCTCGAGTGAGCATATCATGAGTGTCATCTACACTACTAGAGAATATGGAGAGGCTTCTAAGAATCCTCATGTCACACACCCACTATCTACGCATGGTGGTTCATAGTATAGGACATAGTAGGAGGTCAATTTAATCTTCACATATAGAGGCAAAGGCACAACACATTATTCCAATGGGTACAAAATCCACAAGGTCACTCATACAGAGCAGGGATACCAAAGGCCTCCCATGGCTGAACAGATCGATAGATTACATCGATTGGAATTAGAGCAAAAATGCTAACTCCTCTAAGATCCTAGATAGATAGTGCATTGAAGATGAAAATATTCAAGCACAAAGGCTTATGCAATAGAGGTTATATGAGCAACGCATGCACGAAGAGAATATCCTTGCCCATAAGGAATGCATGGAGTAGGAGGATAGGTTGGCTAGGGCTGGCCTATATCTTCAAGATGAGCATAGAGAGCTTATATATAGGAAGGCTTTATCTCAAGACGATATGCATCAAGATCATAGAGATGATCATATTCATGCTAGTGCTGAATAGAAGGAGCAGACATCATCACTCGATAATCAAAGGTAGAGGCAACATTAAGTAGTAGGGAGAGACGAATTCGAGCAAGAATATCTTGAGAGCTCCTGAGCTGAAGAGGAGGAATAGCAATGACCTCCATCTCATACAAGGAATATAGTACCTCCTAATCCACCTCCACATCAAATTAGGGAGGAAGACTTTATGTCTTTAGAGGCCTATAAGGCCTTAGATGAGAAGATTAAAACCATTGAGAGACAGGGCGTGGCTATTCAAAAGTTGACATTCAAGAAAATCCATAACGAGCCTTTGGATCCTTTGGTGCCTACTCTGGCTTACCCTGATCATTTTTATATTCCTAGGTTGGACAATTTTAAGGGTGATGAAGATGCACAAGAAAATGTCATGAGCTTTATGGATTATTGTTTTTAGATAGCAAGCAATGATGCATTATTATTGCATACGTTCATCACAAAAATTTTAGGGCTATCCGAAGAGTGGTTTAATAAGCTAAAGAAATATAACATAACTAGTTTTGAGCAACTAGCTGATGCCTTTCTTGAATGCTATTCCTTTGGCATCAAGAAACAGGCCAATATTTCTGATTTGGTTGTGCTAGCTTAGTGTGAAGACGAGCCAATAGAGAAATATGGAAAGATATGGAGGAGACTAATGGTAAAGTTACCATTCCCTATTCCTGCCACATAGTTAACTCAAATATTTATGAAGAGTTGTGCCAAGCACATCTCGTTACTACTACAGTTGCAATAGTATCCTACATTCAAATAGGCTTTGGCACAAGCCAAAGTGATTGAGGACATCAAGTTGCAGGAAGGTAACTTGAAGCTCAAAAATATGAGAGAGGGACAAAAGAAGAGTACCACAAAACAACAGGGCAAGCAAGCCCATGTGAATCAAGTGGTACTAAATCTCTAACAAGAGGACAAGGGGAAAAAAAATAGAATTATGAAGCCCAACCTCCCCCTATGCAATATGACAAGCGCAACAACAATTATAAGGGCAAGAAAAAATATTAATACCCGCCTCACTAGTTTACTCCATTTATGGAATCATTGATGTCAATTTTCCATCAGTTATGCGAGGCCAAGGCAATCATATTGCCCGAAGTCAAGATGATAGACCCCAATCAACCCAAACCAAAGGGGTTCCAAGAGGATCTATTTTATATTTTTCATTGAACGAAAGGCCATGACATCGAGGTGTGTTGGTATTTTAAACACCTGGTGAAAAATATGATTGACAAGTGTGAGATTTTAGTGCCACACAACCCGTAGGTTCTCGATAATAAGAATATGGAGATATACAAAAATACCTTACCAAATCATGAGGTGCCTCGAAACAATGTTGGTCAAGTTAACAAGGTGTAATTCGAACCACCTACCCAAGGGTTCGTAGGTATGGTAAAATTTGTCACTAGGCACAAGAGATACGAACAACATAATCACCCTCGTGCTCCCATTCAAATACAAGCCATGCTGAATCAACAGTCGACAAAAAATATTCTAGGCCCACCAACAAGACTGATGGTGACCATAAGGAGCAAGTTGGTCCAAAACCTGTAGATAACTCTTGTGAAGTTGTCAATATATGAATTAATGCAGTAGTCACCAAGGCCTATGGAGAATCTTATGGATATTTTTAGGTCCATTGAAATATAGGCCCAGGATGCACAGGCATTTACTAATTTCATGGGACATGTACAATAGTGTCAAGAATCAATGATCCAATTTTATGATCATGAGATAAAGATGGTTTCTACAACTACGACCGACCCAACAATGTACATAATCATGTGTGTGAATCACATGCCATTTAAAAGGGTCTTGATCAATACTGGCTCATCGATCAACATAATTATGACCAAGGCACTGAGTCATTTGAAGCTACCTAAATCACACTTTGTTCCAACTACATTTACAATGGGAGCATTTAACAACACACTATGTTCGAATGTCGACACAATTATTCTACCCATGCAGGTGGTTCTGAAGACCATTTTAGTAATGTGTCATGTGATAGAAGAGGCCATGCAGTACAAAATTTTACTCGATAGGCCTTGGATTCATGAAATACATCGTGTCCCCTCAATACTGCATTAGTGCATGAAATATATTCATGAGGGACTGGTTCACATAGTGGCATCGAACGAGGAGCCATTTAAATTTGTGAACCTAACAGATTTGTATAGGGGTTTCATACTCCCATCAATGCACCTAGATGTTCAGCCATCATCACCAATAAAGAAACTAGGAGGTAAACTAGCAGTGCATGCTCAACCAATGCCATCTATGTCACATAGATCAGAGCACACCACTGCCACTTCCTTGAAACCATTGATGTCAATCATGCATTGAGATGACAATAATTTGAAGGTAAAAATGGGTGAAGAAGAGAAAGAGCATGAGCCCGAGCCAATTGCTGAGGAGGTTCCCATTCCCATGGAAGTGGAGGAACCCTAAGACAAATTTGATGAGGCACCTTAGCCTACCTCTCCTACATCTTCAGTAGGGTAATCCACACCACGGGTGATGGTACATATTGCTAAAACTGGATTAGGCGAGTACCTTGTGCAAAGTGTGACCTTTGAACCAATTTTGAATACTGCACAAGAGATGGGTTGACCATCTACTCATCGTTACCTGGTTGGATCGATGGTTCTATTGGGAGAGACACCTAACCAAACTAACTTCATCTATGTTGTGCTAGATCAGCTTCCAACATGAGAGACCATGGATGAAGATGACGAGGAACCTTTCATGGTAAATTTTTGTTATTTGTCTAATCCAAAGTATGCCATGCATATTTTTGAGCTATATCATTAGAATGGATACGGTCTTGGTCTTTTTGGACAAGGAAGAAGGACTTCATTGGAACCTCAATATAAGTTAGTCACTAATATATTTGATCTAGGGTTATAGATATGAGGGTAAGATGATTTTCTCATAGCATCCCTAGATCGTTTGTACCTCAGTATGGTGGATGATGTGGATTTTAATTCTTATCATCCGAATCATTCCAAATTCTAGAGGAATCATCCTGTGATATTTGTAATCACCATTGAGCCACTCGAAGATCATCAAGAAGGGCTCCATGAGTAGATTGAGACAAAAATGAATCCCAGAGATCAACTGGGACACCAAACCCATGATGCAATCGATGACACAGATGTGTAGGGGTGTAACCCCATTACTATAAGTGATCTCGAGCTAGGATATCTTTGTAATGAAGATGGAACAGAGTCCACTTTCGATTGAGTGGACCAAGCTATGATGTAGATGAAGAATCCTCAAATGACAATGAATTTGAGGATTAAGTCAAAGGCACTTATGTAAGGCCTTTATATGTGTATCATCTATTTCCCATTAATTCAATACAGGATACCGAATAGATCCTTTCCAATGGTTATCATTCAGGGGATGAGATTGAGCTAGTTTTCTCAGTAGCATCATACATGAGATATAATTAAGCGACAACAACATGTAAGAAGTAAGATTCATGGGGCCTCATTTGGAGGAGTGCCCTCCAAGAGTGGGGGTGAATGAAGAATTCTATTATAATAGTTATGAAGAAGATGACCTACAGAGAGCCTACCTTGGCCCTCCTTATTTGTGTTATCATCATAAACCCATCAACATTGATGAGGTTTATTGAAAGCTACATGCTGGTCCACGTATGAGAGCAAGATGGTTAAACTTGAATCAAATCCATTGATTGGTTAATCCCCTTCCATCGACCTACATGCAACTTTGTGAGCTAAACGATCCTATTTTGCATATAGTGCATAGGAAGGATCTAGTTATTCATAGTCCTCACAAGGAAGACCCTTTTGTGTCTGTGCCATTAGAGCCAGATCGTGGGCATGAGGATTACATGGATTTTATAGAGGTCAGTCCGTGTGGTCCTAGATATCAATTCCATTCCATAAACATGGTCTCCATTTATTTGACCACTCCACTCTGTAATTCAGTATATCCATCTAAACTATTATATCTTAACAAAGATGCTATCGACTGGGATTGCACTGATTCACCCATTGATCCTAAGGATTTCTTCCCCAATGAATAAATTTTGCAACCTTTCCATTTTGCACCAGGTTATGCATATGATTTTTATCATGCCAAGAATTCTTCCAACACAAAACCAATCAACCCGACTGATGACATCCATTTGATTCCTATGCCTCATCAACTTGAGGAGGGATCACATATGTCGATAGAGGAAATATTTGAGGTGGATATTAGTAATGATCCCGCCAGTGCAAAGAAGGTTAAATTTTGAGAGAGTCTCACTCCAGATGAATGGACCAACCTCATACCTCTACTGAAAGAGAGACCAATTTTTTTTGCTTGGTTGTATAAGGATATGCTAGGTCTATACCCAAAATTGGTTATGCATAAACTTTCACTAGATATGACAAAGAATTCGGTCAAGCAAAATCTTAGGAAAATGCACCCAATAGTAGCCTTGATGGTGAAATATGAGCTACAAAAGTTGTTGGATGTGGAATTTATGATTTCCATCGATTCTCCAGAATGAGTGTCCAATATGATACCCGTGGGATAACCCGATGGAATAATCCGTATTTGCATAGATTTTAGAGACCTAAACAAGGCAACACCCAAACATTCATTTTCATTGCCCAATATCGATGCTCTCGTAGATGCAATTATCAGTCATGAAATACTCTCCTTAATGGATGGTTTTTCTGGTTACAATCAAATTCAGATAAAACTCGAAGACCAACACAAAACCATGTTTATAATGCCATGGGGAATATTTTACTATAAAGTTATACCATTCAGTCTCAAAAATGTTGGTGCCACATATCAGCGGGCCATGAAATATATTTTTCATGACTATATGCACAAAATTCATGAATATTATATAGATTACTTATTAGCCAAGTCATTGCTATGAGAATAGCATGCAGAGGTCTTAAGGAAATTCTTCGATCACCTGATAGAGCACAATATCAAGTTGAATCCTAACAAGTGCATATTTGGTGTAACTTCTAGAAAATTATTAGGGTTCATCATATCTAAGAGAGGCATTGAAGTAGACCCAGAAAAGGTCAAGATAATTTTGGAAATGTGTCCTCCCACCAATATTAAGGAATTAAGGAGCCTTCAGGGTAAGGTAGCCTCGATAAAGTGATTTATCACCCAAATATCAGATAAATGTCAACCTATGAATCAACTACTACATAAGGGGGTCCTATTCAACTAGGACGAGGACTGCAAGGCAACCTTCATTGAGATAAAGCAATACGTGGTGATGTTGCTAGTGCTAGCTCTACCAAGGCTAGAGGTGCCTTTTCTACTATATATATCGATAACTAACTTTGCACTCGGAACCATGTTAGCCCAAAATAACATGCAATACAAAGAATAGGCCATATGTTAGCCCTTAGTTTTACGACTCCATACTATCCACAAGCAAATGGGCAAGCTGAAGCTTCAAATAAAATATGGTACAAGAAAACCACAAATATCGGCACATCCAACTACCCCTTGCACTATGGGCTTATAGGAATAGTATTCAAAAATCCACTAGGGCAACACCATTCTCACTAGTATATGGTGCTGAGGCCATTATGCACTTGGAATTAGAAATTCTAACACTGCGCATCGCATTGAAATATTTCATCGATGATGACACTATGTGGAAAGCTCGATTGGATAAAATGACGCTACTCGATAAACATCATGTGAATTCCCTAGAGCATATTCATGTTTATTAGGAGTGACTAAAATGAGCTTACAAAGTCAAAGTCCACCAGAGAGACTTTGAATTTGGGGATCTTGTCTTGAAAGAAAACCAATAGAACTCTAATTTATCGCCAGATATGTGAGACAAATTTTTGGCTAATTGGATAGGACCCTACATCATATCTAAAAATAGTGGTTTGATTATCTATAACCTAACATCACTAGGGGGTGTTGAGGAGCCTGAACCTCTCAACATCCATCTTAATGTGTTTTATGCTTGATCATCATAGTAAAAGGCTCTAAGAGTTGCTTGTAACTGCTCGATCATCCTAAAAAGCTCCAAACACTCTCATTAGTGGTTTGGTCAATCAAAAAGCTCCAAAGGCATCTATAAGCCCTTTGGTCAACCTTAAAAAGCTCCAAAGGCATCTGTAAGCCCTTTGGTCAACCTCAAAAGCTTCGAGGGTTTGGTCAAAACCACTCGGTCATCCCAAAAGTTTCTAAGGGTTCCTAAAACTTCTTGGTCATGTCAGTTAAAAGCCCAAGGATTTGCTTATAATCGCTTGGTCATCCTAAAAATCTCTAAAGGCATCTGTAATCCCTTTGGTCAAACCCAAAAGGCACCAAGAGTTTCTAAAAAACTGCTTGGTCAACCCCAAAGGCTCCAAGGATTCTTAAAATTGCTTGGTCATCCCAAAACACCCCAAAGGTACCCATAATACCTTTGGTCAATCCTAAAAGCTCCAAGGATTTTGCAAAAAAATTGCTTGGTCAATATAAAGGCTCTAGGGGCATGCACTCACCGTTTGGTCAATTATGAGGCTTAAAACCCACAAAAATTATAAAATCAATAAAATCCAAAAAAAAATGGTAAAGCATAAAATCTAAAAACATTTGCATTTGCATTTGAATTTTGTATTTACACATGCATTCACTACATTACTGCATTGCATATAGGAATTCATCATCCATTGCATTTCGTAATAGAAGGAATTGTGTTTGTTAGTCTTACAAATGATGCCACGTTTGTGTTTAAATCATGCATCTCTACATTTATCATGATCCATCATTCATGTGAGTAATTGTGTTTTTCAACACAACCTATAATGTTTCTATGGAGATATACTAGGGTTTTTTCGGTCATTCAACCATACCTAGTGGTCTTATCAAGAGTTGGTAGAAAGCTTGCTTTGTTTTTGTAGCTAAGGTTTAGTTAGTATATCCCTTAGCATATCATAAGCCTATCACTAATAAAAAAATTTAAACAATCCTAACAAATACTAGGGGAAGATGAAAGCCATAAAGTAGGACCAGGTATCTTGAAGCAAAAAGAGTTATTCTTGCTTATCCCTCTATGCGGACGGTATGGGAAATGTTGGCAGTTGGAAAAAATATAGGTTAGTTCCCTATTCAAAATCCCTTGCTTATGATAAAATGAGAAATATCCCAAAGAAATCCCACATCAACCCTCATGATTGATACCCTATATCGATATCATAGATCGACTTCCCAGAGTGATATCCCATATTGATATCATAAGATCGATATTCTTAATCGATATACCAAAAACTAATTTTCCAAGTAAATCCTCCCAAAAGAAAGTTTCTAAAGAAAATTATAAAATGTATAATGCAAACAAGTGAAGATCAAGTGAAGATCATAAAACAAGCTTAAATAAAAGTTCAAAGTGAAGTTCAAAATTTAAGTTCAAAAGTGAAGATCAAATGAAGATCATAAATCAAAAGTTTGAGCGGAGGTCAAATGAAGATCCAAAATCTAGTTCGAAGAGAGATCAAATGAAGAACCAAATATAGTTTAGAAAGAATACGAAATTGACTCCCTTTCTTCACTATATATGAGAAAGTATCCTAAAAATTGAAGGATACAAAAGAATGAGCCTGAATCCCTAGAATTGTCAGCACTACTATACCTTACACATGACGATATGTATGACGCATTAGCACCTCACTTATGAACAAGACCAATGTTTGAATGTGGAAGAGCTAGCTTCAGGTGTCCTGCATTGCCTAGTGGCTTAGTCCAACTAAAATCTAAACTTGAAGGCATTTGTGGAACCCTTATCTTAGCAATGGGCTGAAATAATCCCGCTTGACATCAGGGAATACTCTTGTCTTATCTTAAAATAATCATGTGCACACATAGGGATGATGAACAATTATGGTCTATCCTAGCAAAATCCTTTTATCTCAGAAGTCTAGTGTGGTTAGTATGCAACTTTTGATAAGTATTTTAGGGTGTTTGAGTCTCATGGAAAACCTCAAAATTTTCTCCCATAGCAACAAAGTGTCAAAAATTGCAACCATATAAATCATCAAATTGCAAAGTATCGAATCCATGATACATCATTAAATAAAGCACAATCAAAATATAGGATAGATATCAGATGGATATTAGCAATAATATTTATATGACCACTGACTGTATCGTGCACATTTTTCAAATTTGCAAAAGAAAATCGAATGGCACATTATATCATTCACATCATAAACATCGCTTACCATTGCATTTCATGTATGGGTGATTAATTGATTAAATTCTTATCTTGAGGATTTTCAATTACATTCATAATTTTTATACATCCTATGGTGTCATCCATTAGATTGATAAACATATTTGCATTCATTCCTTATGTTTTAAGTGATTAAAGCATACAGGTTCATTTACATTATATTAGCATCATGTAAATAAATTATTACATACATTAATGCATGCAAACAAAGCAATATCAAACATACGTTAAGAAAATAACATCGCATCCATATGCATCCATCACAAAAAGTGAATCTAAGCATCTAGATCACTGCATATCATCATCATAAATCAAATAGCTATATAGTGCATGTCATCCATAAGCATCACATTATATAGCATAAGCATAAGCATAAACATAAGCATTGCATCCATGTGCATCACATAAACATAAAATCAAAAATAAATGAGTACACAATAATAAGCCATAAAATAATTATCAGTAATATCATATATAAATATGTGTCTCAGAGTACATCAGGAGTACAAAAATACCCATAGGCTATAAATGTATAGGTCCTCAACCTTACACCAAAAATGATATATATAAAAAATGTATCCTACAATAGTAGAGCTCTAGCTCTGATCTACTCCCCCTATACCAAATCTCTCACCACCTCCCTTAGTACTGTGCTCAAGAGCCTGATCTACCTGTTGCCCTATGGTCTACTACGGACCCTATTGAGAGCCCTGAGTATCGCCTAGCCTGAAGAGGCCTAGCACTCATCCAACTACCACATGTGTAATGGGCACCTCTATGCATAGGGACCTAAGGCTAGATGCTATAGTAGACTACCCTGTCTCCTAGTACTAGTGTGACTTTTTTTGCCATGTGTACTAGAGGACCTATGTGCCCTCTCACTCTGATGGGTGTGATGGCTCGAGATAGCAATAGACTATACGGTAGTACTGGATCTAGTTCATTGGGACTCTAGAGAATATAGATACTTAGGAACCTCTACACCTAGCATCTATATGTATCCAACTAGCTGGTCCACCTAAGCAACCCTAGATGCATGCTTGTCATTGGTACTCATCAACAAACCCTGTAAGCATTGGATATCTAACATAGGATCCTGACCACCTGGTAGTGCTGCTACTGGTACCATTAGAGGCCCCATAATTTCTTGAGAGGGTGGAGGATCCCCTCTCTGTGCCCTAAGTATATCCCTCTTTGCTACTACTACATCCCTCTATGCTAGTGCCAAATCACGATCAATGGTGAGATCACCAACCTGGGTCTCTACTATTGTAGCCCATGTTGTTAGGCTAGAAATCTACTACTATGCATGCATTAGTCGATGATATTTGTCAGTCAATTATACCTATAGAGTAGTAATAGTAGTGTCCTACTCCCTCTACTGTGTATGGAATCACCTCAACTGACTTTGTAGGTCAGCCACATGTTCCAAGAGTAGTCCCTCTGTACTTGCATGAGGGACCTCACCCTCCTCAGGAGCCTCCTCATTAAGGTCAAACTAAAGAGTCTCCTCAACTACAGCCTCTACACCCTAGCTTTCCTCTATCCACTGGTGCACATTACACTCATCAGGATCCACCTCTACCCCTGCCTGATCTATAGCTTAACCTAGAGACCTTGTCTCATACCAACGAAACATAGAACACCATCAGTCATACTCTAGAATGGTCATAGCTCTATCAACTCCAGTCTCCTGGAAGTCATATAGAGCATCCCCTAGAGACAGAGGTTGGATCCATGACATATCCCTCTCCAAATATAGGTGCCTATAGACAAATGGGATCTCTGGATGTCCTACACCATGCCGAACTGATGCAGGACATGAGAGAAAAACTGGTACTCTCTAATCTCAGCCTTTCGATCGAGTAGCCATCTATCCTAGTGAGCCTATCAAATTTTCTCACCAACCTCAGGCCAGTCAGTACACTTCATGTATGGTCATCGCTTGATATGATCTGGCCTGAGTCCTACAAACCATGTAATATATTGTTGGACATTTCTAGCATGGGTCCTACTATAGAATCCCTCCTCCTCCTAAGGCCAGCAAGAAGCATAGAACTGATGGGCATCATAAATATTTGTAATGTGTAGTGACAGCTCCCTAGGATGCTCTATCTTGATATGTTACTAGCCCTAAATCTAAAGAAATAGATTACAACTAATCCCCCAATGGCTCCTATCAGTAATCTGGTAGATTTCTCGATACAGTTGACATAGTAGAGTACTCCCCTAGGCTAGGAGTAGTGGTTGTCGGATGAATCTCTGAATAACTCTATGCACAATGGCTAGAAGGTTCCAAGGAATCCTTGCGCTCGAGGAGTCTGGAAGCACAAATTGCACCACCAGATGCATAAAAGTGGCCTCACACATGGAGAAGACATTCTTCCCCTACCAATAGCCAATGTGGACCCCTCCATGGTCAATGTCACGTTGTGTCTCCTCGCTCCAAGCGCTAAATATGGCATCAAATATGGACTCCTTAGCCCCAAAATTCGAAGAGACGATGGCCTCACCATCAATGGGGATCCTAAAGATCCTATAGACGTCCTCCAAGGTAACTATCATTTCACCTATAGATAGGTGAAATGTGTTGGTCCATTCATTCTAGCACCAATCCAACGTAGTAAAATAGGCTTGATCTACCTTGATAGTGAGTAGATCCAATACATAGCCAAAGTTGACAGCTTCAAACCACTCTCGCTCCCTGGGAGTGAGATCTCCATAGAGATCCTTAAGAAGGTTAGGCTCTCGAGCTCTAGAGGTCAACATCTAAAATAAACAACATAATATAAGGAAAAAGCTAACTAAAACAAGAAAAAACATTTAAAAATGATCTAAAAATCATCAAAAACATCTAAAATTTGATAAAATTACAAATACATGTCATCATGCAGGCCTAAAAATCAAATTTGTCATTTAGACAGGTCAAATATGCATTAAATGACATTAATTGCCTTTTAAAACTTAGAAAAATTAAAAATTTTACAATTTTTTTCTAAAGTTGGCAAACCGCGAGTCAACCCTATGGTCCGCATGTGGTCAAAAATTGACCATTGGAATTTAAATTCTAATCGCAGATGGAAGCTGTGGTCCCCAATTGATCAATTGGGAACTACAACTGGTACCTATGATCTCTGATTGAGATTTCGTCGTGTGTGATACCGCAGCCAAAAATAAAAATAAAATTAAATCCTAAGCTACCCTAGCCTAAGGTGAGGTTCATTGCCAACATTTTAATGAGATTGATTTACCAATTACTTAATTGGGTTCATTTAGTGGTAATGGATGTGAGGTTTTGGTTTTTGAATTACCTTGCCCTCACCTCATCCGCTGCAGCTTGAAGAAGCTTACCCACACTCTGCCATCTTGCAGTGAGTAGGTGTGTAGGTAAAGTTTGGTAGATTTCAGATGATTTCTCAACTGTCACTGTTAGAGCTCAAGATTTGTAATTTTCTATTAGGGAATAATGAGACATTTGAAAATTGAGCTTTTTATAGGTTTCTCATGTTTCTCGCAGATTGTAGGCCCTAGTTGCGGTTCCCAAAATTACAAATGGGAACCGTAGACCCTAGCCGTGGTTTGCAACTGGAAAGAAATTTAGAAAAATCCCACCATGGGAAGGGCCAAAAATATAAATTAATGCCTCCCATTGGGTCATAACTCAATAAAAGCAAATCAATTTGGAAATTTGGTGATAATCAAGCACAAAGATCCAATTAAAAATAAAAAATCTGGCTGAGATTATAAAGTACATTCAACCGAGGTCATCGCTATGACAATCCTTTCATGGAGCAATACACCTCCCAGCCAAATAAATAAGCTCAATTCATAAATTAAAACATTAAAAAAAATCAAATAATTAAAACACCAAATGCGCCTCGTATTCAATAATTTTCCCTATACACTTGGCAATTGCAATGACTTGCGATCCATGCAATCCGATAGGATGAGTAAGTTACCATAAGGACATTTGGGGTAAAATTATCATCATTGATGTAATATGCTTCTTTTCAATCCTTAAGAAGGCCTTTGTGGCTAGACTGCTCCATGGGAATGAGGCGTTGCATGTCATTTCTTCTATGACCTATTTTCAGCAAATCATCGATAATTTGATTCAACACAAATTTGATTGGATTTGTATCAATTCGATTATCTAAAATGGCTATTGTAGCCTGACTACTCCATGGGATAGAAATGTGCAAATGCTATTAACAACTGGAATCAAAAGCTGAACTAGGCCTAGCCAATGCATTAATTTTCTCAAATCTAAGTTTTTTTAGATAATCCATGGTGTTCAAGCGACATCGTCGCTTCATACATTGTCATTGCCCTCATTGACTCATCACTTGATGGGGTCATCATTATATAATATAATAATCAAAATCAACAAAATATCACTGAAATCATAGATCCCTTGATCTTGTCAAAATTGTGTTCATCCTTGGGAATCATTGTCAACAACTATCATAAGCTTATCCCTTTGCTTGGGGTAAATAGCAAATATGATTTTGCTTATTTTTCTTCGTATTTCGGATCTATGGGTTAGAATATACCTATGGAATGCATAGCTGCACCAAATGAGATGAGAAGGGCACAATATTTTCAAGTTTAAGCCTCCAAAGAGTTGGAAGCAATGATTCTAGGATGCGCATCCTTTTGCAGGACCTAGGGCATCTAATATTGATCTGACTAATGATCATCATAGAACCTTTGGCATCATTTTAGGAGGTCTATTTTTGCTCAACGTTGTTCAATCTCACAATGCATCTCAAAATGGGCATATGTAGACATCTAAAATGCATCATGTCAAGGGCGACTACTCACATGGACATACTATAAGACCATATGGAAGATCTTGGATAGATTCCAAGATAGAGCAATGGTTCTAACCACTCAATTTGGGTTCCTTGGCCTAATTAGTATAAATCACAGCCTAGACCTATATTTTACAACTAAACCATAGTTGATACATACAGTTTATAGTCTAGACCGCAGTTGTGACCTATGGTTTTAACTGAAGTTCAATTGGCATTCAATTCGAGCAAAATCGGTTGGAATGGCCATTTGATCTAGAAGAAGGCGATTAATGTATGGAAGATTCCAGAGGCTTCCATTCCAATTGTCCTAACCACATCTTCTTGATCTTGGCTTCTTCAAAAAGCCATTCCCAATCCTAGGGCATCCTATAAATACCCCCTCCAAATGGGGAGAAGATATAGATGATTTTTATAGTGAAGCACTGATGAATTATCGAGAGAGAGTTAATTGATCAAGCGAGTAGTGAAGCTATGTTGAATTGCATACTGAATTCATGCATTTGAGAGGGCCACTTTGCTATTCACCCAAAGATCAATTTGCCATGGAAGTTATAGGAGCCTAGAAGAACCAAGAAATGCAAATTCGGGCAAATGAAGGCCCATCACAGTGATTCAACTGCCAAACTTGTTAGAAGGACACCAAAGGTGACCCTTGAACATCAATTGGACAAGGAGGTCAATCCCACTACCCTTGGAATTGAGGGTAAGCCTATCATAGTGCTAACCATGGATTTCAGTTGTGGTTTATAGTGTAGACCACTCACCAAAGTTGTGGTTTGCAATAGAGGTATAACCACCTTCATCTTTTCATTTTTGTCCAGTTAACTAGCTTAGATTAGTTGTTTTCATGGTTTAAATACATTTTAGCAGACTTTTGACCGTAGAATTAGGTTAGTTTAGCTTCTTTATGTTTATGCTTCAATTAGGATATTAATGGTTCTTTATGCACCTTTATTCCTTGTTTTACACATTTAATCCATGCATAGTGTAGCTGCTACTTATATTTACGCTATTATATGAATCTTGATTCGATTTGCATAGCTTAGAAGCACTTTTCATGTTTTCTTGATTATGCATGTTTAATGGTGTCATTATACAATTTATCTAAAAATACCTCATCATGAGAGGTTGCCTATATTTTTAACATTTTTTGTGTTTTTTATTGACTGCAGAGAATAGTTTCAAAAGGAGAACCAATTATCAAGTTCCTTCCCCATCGTGAAGAAGTGGAACCTCCACACTAGATCAGTTCATGTCATCCTGAAAGGCATTTGGAAATCACACCTACCCTTGAGAGGAAAACAATTACACACTCCTATTATAATACTGTATCAAAATGATTATCCCTAAGAGGGATGTACTTGTAATTTGATTTTGACTTCGAATACAATGGGATAAAGCGTATTTCTTCTTGATTCATTTGTTGTTAATTTATTTTTCTTGTATGCATCTTATGCTTTTATCAATTATTGCAATAGGACACCATCGAGTGTGAGCCTTTTTGGTGGTTACACAATGAGAGTCACAGCCTAGGAAAGAAGGGATAAGATACCTTGAAAAAAGTCAAGGATGATGGTTTTAGCCATGATAAGGACATGGATACCATCCTTGGAGGGGGAGATGTTATAGGCCATCGAAGGGACATAGAAATTGACATGGTGGTAGAGTAGAAGCACAACCATAGTATCATCAGGAGGCTTAGATGAAACCATCAATGTCACACTACATGGAGCTTCGTAGTGAGGTGCATATACCCCAAAAGAACAAATGGACCTACTCATTGAGGATGAAGAAGGGTAGGTAGAATTGAAGGATATCACCTTCACATAGCTAATAGGTGAATTGTGTCAAAAATGGTGGAGCATTATGACATTCACCTATTGAAAATAATAATAACTTGGGTTGAAGTGAGTGTGTTGGAATAAATGCATTAATAGGATAAGGTCTTATTTTAATGAATACTTATTGCAAAGTGTGTAGTAGTACGACCCCAGTAAGAATTGCACCTTTATATGAATTAGGAATCATAATATTAAGGTGGAATTCTTGGTTATCATGTTTCAGAGGACATTTGGGTTACCAAAGTAAGGGCACCCAATTAAGAGAATAATTGTGGACCCTATTGAGACCCATAGGTTAATTATTGAGTTAACAAAGCTTAAGTATTTGTTAACTACCAAGAATTTTTGTCCTAGAAGATGAGCAATTAAGTAGAGTATGTTGAAGATGAAAAAGCTCATGTGTGCAATGAATGTGGTTATGGCTCAACTATCAAGAGAAGCATGATATTTTGATATGCCAATATGGATGACACAATGTGTATAAGGCATCACCAATGGAGTGCAGTGTGATTGGAGTACATACTTAGATCAAATGATAAAATCACTTTTGTAAAGAACCAAGAAAAGTTTCTCAATGACATTCCATGCAATAGTTGTAATGTTGGATGCAATTTCTCAAGTTGACATTACATTTCTTGGGCTACCATCATCTCGTGATATACTAAAGGATCAACCTTCCATATTGATATGGGAAAATATAGTGCCAGTCTAGAAAGCTATCCTAGAGAGGTTGAGATAGAAAAAGAACCCAAGGAAACCAAATCCTCCTTTGGTTTATGAGAAGGAGACCTCTTTAGAAGAATTCCACCAATGGATGAAGAGACAATAATATTAGTGTACTAATTGGAAGAGGCTATCTAGAAGAAATGATGGGATATCCTATGTTGATTAAGGCCAATGATTTTGAATTGTTGGAGACACGTAAATATTGGATACATAGAATGGTTACACCACTAAAGATAAAAGAGAAATAAGTGGTAGTAGCAACACCATAGGAGAAAAATAAGAAAATATAATTGAGGATTGTGATGAGAGGTGGTAATAGTCAATAGATGGTAGAAAATGTAACACAAGCATAAGAACGATATGATCTAGTACCAATATCCATAATAGTGGTAGATGAATAGTTAAAGCCACAACAAGAATAATTGTTGAAGCTACAAAAGGAAGAACTATTGAATCCATAAGAGGAGGAATTATCAAAGCCACGGGATGAAGTTTAGGTACTTATGGAAGAATAGCAGTTGACTAAGGAGATCATTAATATTGAGGAGATCATATTGGTAGAAGGAGAAGATGGAACTATAGCAAAATAATTTCTACAGGAGGAGATTATAGTAGGCCTAATTAAGGAAATTAGGGGAAGTTCATTTCCACAAGAGGAAGAAGAGGAAAGAACTCCACCATAGGAAATGAATGGAAGACTCTAAAAAATATTTTTACTTGAAGTACCATGGTTTGGTATCTTAGATGGAGATGGAGAATATACAAATGAGCAGGTGGACCTTTTCCTAAAATAGGTCTATGATATATTTGCAAATACCTAGTTATAATTTTGGATTGGGGGTATTGGGCAGCTAAAGTAGTGGATGGATAAAACCTTCACTAAGTTGGAGAAGATCATGGAGTGGATGTGTAGTGAAGAGTACATAATAAGAATAACTTATATTCATGCACAAAATACATGGTAGTTACCTAGGAGAGAGGTAACAAGTATGTTAGGAATTGATAATTTTTTAGAGGGAATGAAGATAAATTATAGGGCATACCCATGAGTGTAACTAGATATGGATAAGATTCAAATATATCCACTAAATAAATTCGATATAGAATATAGGAGGGCACCTCCAAAGTTGACATTCATCTTTCAAAAATTAAATTTCCTAGCATAATGGATCAAGTGGTTGAGTTGGGTCTTTAAAAAATATATCATGCCAAGGAATCCCGATGGGAAGAAGTAGAAGTGGCTTGAAAAGATATTTCTACAATCGAGGAAGAATTAAAATGTAGCAAGAATGATACTGAGGAGAAGTTGAAGAAGGTTGAAGCTGAAATGAATAACATCAAGTAAGCTTATGAAGATAATTTGTGTTCACAAGAACAAGAGAAACAACTCATCATCCAATAAGAGGAGGACCAATAGAAGTTATTGGAGTAATAGGATATGTTGTTTCAGTAATATGATACACAAATAAAGCAATAGTAGGATCAGTTGAGTTTGAACAATCAATAGCTCACACAATAGGAAGAATAAATGGCAATATAGAAAGAGCGATTGATGAAGAATGAGGAACAATTGAAGATATTTGATGGATAAATTCAGCTAAAAGACTACAAGATAGAGGAAATGATGAAGGATAAATTACATAATGATATAATTATGGATCATAAGGCAATGCTTTAGGTTAGGGAAGAGCTTCAGCTAGTTCATGAATCTGAATTACAATAGCGAATTTAGGTGATTGCAAAGAAGGATGAAGAGCTTGCCATAGTGGCTTGGATGGAAGCAAATTTAAGAGAAAAACTCTACTAGAGTACATCTACATGAGAGAAGGAGTTATTTTAGCTTTCATATACTATAGAGAAAATCCAACAAGTATGAATTAAAGGTTGTAGAACTTAGAAACTATGTAGGTAAGCTATAGAATGATCACATCATTCTTCAAGTATAGCTTTAGGATCTATAATAGGACCAGTTAGACAAGGAAAAAACAACTGAATCAATGAGTATGCCAACTAATTTAAAGGGGAGGGCATATATAGGTAGCAAATCCACCTCTTAGAAGAAGAAATATAGTATGGATTTGTATAATTTTGTCAATTTTGTCAAATGTATAGTTTTGTGAAAATGTACAATGTAGGGTTTTATATAATTGTATAGTGTAGGATTGTAATTGTTCATTTGTATGTGATTGTACAAGTGGTAAAAAATATACAACTAGAGTTAAATGAAATTAAGTGAAATGTGCATTTAAGGTAATACGATAAAAATCCAGTTAGACTTAGTAAAACCTTAATGTATTGATTAAATTATAAAATTGCAGGAAGGTAGTTGTAAATGATGTGTTGTCTTAGGAACCGCTTTGGAACAACCTGGGTAGGCATTATAAGGCCCCCATTCAATTTTTTTTAGGTTCTTGATGATAGTACAAATTATTTTTCATCATAGTACAAATTGTGGTTCAACATTGTGGAGGATTATTTTTCATTGTATGGTATTGTTGTTCATGGTTGATCATGTTGATCATTGTTAATATGGAAGAATGTATTATGGATTTTGTACCAATGTGATTGTTTTTTATATAAATTATTGGTGAAACTAGATTGTACGTTCTATGCAATTATTGCTAGAGTGATGTTGCACATGGAATAACCCACAATGGAAAAAAATATTGATTATTTTCCAACCTTGTGTAATGATTGGGAATGTGTTCTATTCAAAAATTCTATTGTGATTGATAAATGAGATGTTTTTATGGTCTTGTACAATTCTAGAAATGATTAGTGATCAAGACTAATGGTATTAACCAAGGACAATGATTCTAGAATTGTATGTTAGAAAACTAGGTTAGCAATTCCACTATTAGGGTTAGCCAATTCTTGTTTTATCAGAATTCTATGTGCAATCTAGTAAATCTATAATTGATTAATTACAACAAGGGATTTCTATAATCATACAATTATCCAACTTAACCATACAATTTATCATTTTCCTTATTTTTGGAATGCATTTGCATAATTGAACTTGTCAAAAGTGGAAAACAAAGGTTTATAAGTGAATGATTGGAAAAATACCAAGTTTTTACCTATAGATTGACTTTTGGAACATTGTGTGATTGGTAAACCATATAGTCCAAGGTTTTGTATGATTAGAACCATACAACTATATGATTTGGAATTGTGTAGTCACTTTTTGTGAGTTTTGGGAATATATAGTTGCAAATTGTACAACTGTAGAGTTTGGACCAAAACCATTACAAAATACTAGAATTCATCCTAAAACCTCTAATTACACCCCCCCTATAAGAATACTCCCCCCTATGATATATTTCATAAGCTCAAAAGAAAAAGTTGCTAGAGCTTTTATAGTACAAAAGACTCCAACAGTAAATTTGAAGATGATAATTTTGGAAGACCAGAGGATCTATTTGGGTAAAAATTCCATAAAGAAGTGGTTCACCGACTTGTTAGTGACACTTGTAGATGATTACATGAAGAATCCAAGAAATCTAGGAGCTTTCAAATCTCATGCACATCCAATATTATCTATGGTAGTGATTATGATTGGATTGAGGATATATGTTATCATATATGCCTACCAACTAGGCCTAGCCAATGCTACTATGGAAACTTGCAACTATGGAGGGCAAGCGATGCATCCTCCCATCATGTTTGACTAGGTATAATTTCTAGCAAGAACCATAAATGAACAACTTGCAACCATGAAGGTGGGTAAGAGTGAGCTATTTATGTATCCATCATATCTAGCATGGTTGGTCCTTTTCCACATGACCCCAAGCTAACACATATTATATGAACAAAGGTGGGAAAAAAAAGGTATAGCATGCCCCATTATGGATTGGACCCATGTTTTGAGAGAAATTTCCTCATACCAAGAATTCAATAAATAGTTTTTGGGACTTACTACTATTAAAATCTATAAATAGTACCCACATATTACTACTAAGGTAGTGTACAGGTTAAGGGAAAATAGGTTATAACTAGGATATTGGTATTTTTTGGAGGGGATGATTATTAGACTATATGGTTTCCCAGGTACCCCATACCTGCTTCCCTATTACATCACAAATTGACACTTTGGTTTGGAGCTCTATAGAAAAATATATATGATAGAGAAATATTTTGGTTTTGGAGTTAAGAATACTATAATATTCTAGCTACCTATAAGGTTTGAAATCATTACCATGATGAAAAGGGAGTTGGAGTAGTACCATGACCTAGAGGATAAAATATCTACCCTACAACTACTAATAGTTCCCCATAGATTGGCACTATGACCCTAATGGTGCTTTCAAATAGAATTTGGTCAACATAAATAATAAGGCACCACCATTTGAGCATATTCCCAATGATATCATGATGTTCAAAAATCTAGCCAACAACCAAGAAGTGCCACTAGATATCATGACAATGCAATAAAGGCCACCATGGATAATGTGTTATAAATACAAGCAGGTCTTTGATCCAAAAAGAAATAAATACCAATGGATTAGCTTAGAACTTATCAAAAATATACAAGAGAAGCTAAAGTGAGAGGAACTTAAAATAGAGGAATGGTGGATTTCATGATATGAGGTAAATAAGACCAAAAAGGCCTTCCTTGATACAAATAAACTATTTATTATAAAATTTAATGCAAAGTACATAAACTAGAAAAGAAAACATGAAAAAGAGATATTTTTAGATTTGAAAAGGTTGGTAAGATCAAAATAAGAAGAGTCAAACATAGGAATCCATTCGCAATCACAAACCTTTTGCATGGTTGGCTATGACAACACTAAGGAAGAGATCTCAACCATAGAAGGTTGTAGAAGGATACACTATAGGTTCTGAAGAGGTATAACTAGATGTATACACCAAGTGATAAAGTTCTCCTAGAACATTTAGAGCATAATTAGTGATGCACCGTGGATCACCTACACTAAGCCCCAAGCCTGGCATCAACTAGAAGGATCATCCAAGTCTTGAAGAACTGGATACATAGAGAGCCATGATTAGAAAGAAATATTTGTAGCTAAAGGTAAAATAGATACACTTAAAAGACAACATATAGTAAGAAACACAAAGGGTTAATGCAACATTTGCACTAGTGGAGGATCAAATGGTGAAAGGGTAGATGCTCAAGGTAACAATGGTCGAGACCACCCAAATGGAGGAGCCAAATTAAGAAGTGCAAGGACAAGGTATGTCTTCTAAACCCACTTTGTCATCTCCTAAAACTTCTCCTTCATTGGAAATAATTCCATTTAATCCTCAGTCTCCATAAAAACATATCCTCCATTATTCACTCCTCAAGCACCACCACATCCCCCACACATCACTCCTCCATCCACAAACCATAAGCACCAAGGAATGCAAGAAGACATCACCCTTATAAAAGTAATATTATCTTATCTGCTTAATCCAATGCCTACATTTCTAGCTACCCCCATTCTCCCTCTTACCTCAAAAGAGACACTTCCAAATGTGTTCTCCATCATCCAAGATGTGGATTATAACAAAACAAATATGGATGGAGGAAGAGTAGCAAAAATAACTACAAAAAAGAAAGAGGATACAATCACTACGACCTATGATGCATTGGACCTATTAAATAAAATGGGATGAGAGTGACTTCCCACCCTAAGGTCAATAAAGTAGCCTCTAAAATGAGGCCAGAGGAATAGAAGATAGAGGTTCAAAGCCAAGACATCTCTAAGATATCCAAAGTATAAACACTCCATGCTCTCCACATCAAGGCGGACATATTATTTTTGCAAAGCAATAAAACATATAAACAACTAAAAACTACCGAGAAAAAATATCAAAGCCCTAGAGCTAAAGCTAAGTAGGGAAAATATAGAGCAAGAAGCTCTTAAGAACAAGATACAAGAGTTGAAAAAAATCATTGATAATACCCCATCTGAATAAGAATTACAACATAAGGATAGAAAAATTAGAAGCTTTGAAGAGAGCTAAAAATGACACAAGGCAATATGTAGCAACAAGATTCAAAGATGCTAAATCTTAAGGCCAAGCTACAACAATAATAAGAGGCCTTGGAAACTACTCTAGCTGAAATAAAACAAGAAAAGGAGAAACCCTATAGTCTAGAGTTATCAAAGGACTAGCTTAAGTAGATCAAAATTCATTATTGGAAATAAATAAAAGGGGTTTGAAACCACACGTCTTTAGAAACCATATATATATTTGGAGGTAAAGAAAGAGTTTGAAAAATGTAAGATAGTCCTGATGATAAAAGTCTCAAAATTATAGAAAGTTAGAAGAATGTTAAGAAATAGAGAGAAGCATCCTCATATAGAAAGGTAGTAAAAAAAAATATATAGAGGAATGCAAACTTGCAGCTCATCAAGTATGCCATGCAACCGAGTTAATCTATGAAGGAGAGGAATTGCTATATACCCTCAGAAAAGAATTTTATGATATGAGTAGGGTCATCTAGGATATCAAGGTACTTGGTTCACCAATATTTTGGGACAAAAAAAGCAAATTTTATGAAGAAGATCAAATTAGAAAATTATTATATGAACAACTCCTGGATGAAAGTGAGATTGAGTCACTATCAAAATTATTGGTAATCAAGTAGATTTTCACAATATTCCATAGACTCTCATATTTTAGCCAAATTAGAGGAAATGGTCAAAATATTTAGTAATCCTCCCTATGGGTACTATTATAGATTTCAAGATATCATACATGAGATAAAAGGAATTCTAATACCTTCCCTAGAGACATGGAGTAAAATGTGCCAAGTATTTTATATCCCTATAGGTTAAATAGTTGCATATCAGGCTGAGCTATGAGGAGTAATTTTGGGGGAGGTATATCAACACTCATAGGGTCTAGTCTAATCCCCTAAAATGGGGGGTGTACAATAAAATTGTAAATACAATAGTTTTACATTCCTACAATTTTACTTTTGTACAATTGTTATGTATATGTTTTAATATTTTTTTATGACTCCATAGCCCAAAATATAAGACAAAAAAATGTGTAAGGATTAAAAGTGATGCAAGGAAAAATAGAAAATGAGGTTAGAAAGGTGACATATTATATTTCTCATAAAGGAATGATGTAAGCAAAGTATAAAATGATGGAGCTATCAGAGATTCAATTTGATGGGAAAAATCAAACAAGGCATGTAGGCAGTAAATTCACACAAAGTGCTCAAATTGCAATAATTATATGATTGTTAGTTGGCACAAGTGAAGTCTATTGCTTAGTTCTATATAAATCTACACCCATTTCTTAACCCTAAATAATAATCCTTAATGCTGAGAATGAGCCTATTGGGAAAGGTGATGATTTGCATGATTATGGGAAACAAAGAGGAAGATTTTTTGCTCAACTATGTGAGAAAGAGGAAAAAGGATAAGAAGAAAAAAAGTGAAAGAATAGTGATTTCTTAAGGTTCCTTTCTTGGATCTGAAATAGCCAAAAGCTATGGTGAAGTATGCTTAGCAAGTTATATTTTTGGAGGGGTGTCCCATACTTCAGGTATCCTCTTGCACAGTCTCTCCCTCTTTTCTTCTCTATATTTCTATGTAATCACCTATAAAATTTACCATAAACTCCATTATTCATGTCTCCATTAGGGATTTGTTCTTCTTTTATCTCAAAGTGTTTTTATATAATGTTATCCCTATATCTATCCTTGGGCACACCTTTTGTACTACTATTTTACCCTCTTTTTACATGACATTTTTACCGATTTGTAAGTAGCTATAGGTTTTTATTCACTATATGAAAATTATTTAATATATAATTTTCTTCATAATCTTATCTTTAACTAGATTTCCATTTCATTTCCTGTAATCAGTAAGAAAAATCCTATTCAAGTTCTTATTTTCCACTAAGGAAAATTCCCTATGAGTCACCAAGAATGTAGGTAATTTTGGTCATCACCCATACACACTTTTGGTTTAAAGTGCAAAAGGTAACATCAGGAGCCAAAATAGCTAGCTATGGATGAGGTTGGATATTTTATTCCCAAACATGCAATAGATAGGTCTTGAAAACTTTGACACTTGGCAAAAAGAAGATGCAAAAATGGCCAAGTTTGACAATTGTCAGACATTTTGTACCTAGGCAGTCAACTGATAGGTCTCAAATCTCTTATGCTTGGAAAAAAGCAAGAAGGGTGAAATTTTGCTAAGTATGGAGCTTGCTAGGTTCCTGTTGTAGCTAAAATTGATACAACATAAGTGTACGCATAATTTTAAAATTTTGAAGGTCTTAAGAGAGACCCATGTTTTATGATATGCTAATGAATGAGTCAAATTTATAATTATCTCAAAACAATCTCATGGTTTGAAATTTTAACCAACACCTTCAAAATGCCTAAGATAACACTGTCAGTATCAAAATTGGTCATCCTCCATTAAGTGGATAAATTTACAAAGAATGTCATGATCATCTCACACCCTTAAGAAGCTTAAGATTTCCTTTTATTAAAACTTAAGGGGTTCCCTACCCACATTTTCAAAAATGATTGCTATCTACTAATCTGATTGATCAAGAAATAAAAATAATTTAAAGTCATTAACTGACCGACAAAGAGAAAATTGCTACCAAAAATAAAAATTGTTAAAAACTAAGAAAAAGGTATTCGATTAATGATAAATAGCAATTGGCCGATCGATGGTTAACTCACAAGATGAAAAAAAATTCATTCAATGACAATAAAAGGTAAATCTGATTGAAAAGGTTGATCGATCAAATATAACATGTAAAACCTGTCTTTTTTCCAATGAGTAGAAAATCGTAGTTGAGCATAGAAAAAGAGTGAAGATTGATCAAAAAGACATTCGATAAATGGAAAAGAAGCATTGAATGACCAACTGATCAATCGATCGAAAATTTATTAATGGTTTTTTGACCATGCACATAAGCTAACCAACTACAAAATATGAGCAACCAAAAGAAAAGTTAACTCGTTTGATTAAAAATTTTGCATGCACTATCAATTAGTCAAGGCAAGCAGTAGATTAGTCAAAAGTCAAAATTCAAAAGTCAAAATCAAATTTAAAAAGATGCTCGATCGAGAGGAAGAAAAAATTGACCGAATACATGGTCTAAAGGTCATTGGATGAAAATATCATCAACAGTCAATCGGTTGAAGCCCAATAAATATTAGCTATCAAAAGTATTTGACTCTTCAAACCTTTTGGCTGAACTAAAGCCAACAAAGTGATCATCAAAGTCATTCGGTTAAAGAGTGACATCGGTCAGTTGAAGAGTTACATAGATTGACTAACTGATGTGCTGACATGGTTAAAGTAGGGCCATTGAAATATTATCGATCAAAAAAAGGATGAATACTAGATATTAGTGGCCAAACATATCGTAGTCATCATAATATTACAACCAAATGAAATCAACAGTTCAGATCGATCAAGCTAGATAAAGGTAAATTTAGCAAAAATTAAGGTACACTAACATTTAATTTTGCATGCAAAAGGCTTTTTATAAATTGACCTCCTCAATAAAGTTAGCATAAGGTTTTTAATGCAGCACATACGAGCATACTCTAAACCACTTAGCCTAATATTAGAGGTGAGCGGACAAAAATGCATAGTTAGTAAGAACTAACTAGCTAAAGGAAGATGAAAAGGCTCCAAATCTATCAACCAAGTCTCAGCCAAATAAAGTGCCACTCATACTGCTAAAAATATCCATCAAAAACTTTTAAAATTGAATTAAATAGAAACAATTAGTTGTTCAAATAATGATTAGTGATCATGAGTGCCTACACAATATGGTAATGAGTGACACATATAGATCGATCAATACACATGCATCTGAGGGATAGCTAGCCCAAAGAAGATAAATATTATGTCATAAGTGACCATGACTAATGCAATTGAAGACCAATTAAGAGGTCGCACGAGTGCAAACTCTACTCTAAATTCTTGTATCAAGATTATGCAAATTTGTCAAAGAGGAAAACAAACCATGATAGGCCGATTCACTAACAAAGAACGGGGTGGTGATATGAAAGAAGTAAACTGATTAAAGGATAGGTCTAGCCAATTTAGAATCACTAAGCTCTTTGTACTACATGAATGAAGGTAGTGTAGCACCATAAAATTGGCATGGTTAAAACCTTAGTAAAAAGATAAAATATTAAAATTTGAATTTCAACCCCAAACTGCCCGTTAAACAACCTTTTACCCGCTTTCCTCGTTTTCCATGCCATTTTAGGATTTTTTTGACCGTTGGACGATATCATATCAGATTAGATGAAATCATCCCCGATCTGACGAATTCTCCTGGAATAGAACGTCCAGACGATTTTGTCCCAAAATCAAATTTTCATAATTAGCTTTTGTTTCAATGACCTCTCCAACTTGGGCAGAAGCATGTCGGTATAGTTGGAGATTTCCCTGTTGGAGATCTCCCAGATTGGGATGATCCCCAACCTCCCAAACCTCTTTCTAATCCTATATAAACTAGGATTTTTCTAGTTTATCCCCTGGTCTCCCCTGCCTCCCTGCCTAATTATTGCTTGCATTTGGTATTATGCATTTTTTTATTGCAGGAATTCTACTATTTTTTAGTCGGAGCTAGCTTGGATCATCGTAGACGATCTCGGATGATTTCGGATGATTTCGTACGATTGGAGGCGATCCTGACTGTAGTTCAGATTGAGGGCAGTCCGAGTTTAGAGTTTGCATTCTCTTAAGCTTTTCTGCATCTTTCATAACATATCTCTGCACTGTTTTAAGTTATTATGTTTTATGCATCTTGGAGTTCACCTCATTTAGCGTAATTGCATGATAAAGATAAAATCAATCATTAAATTTGCTGCATTTCCTCATTTGTTATTAGACACTATTATTTAGGCATGTTTGCTGTTATTTCTACCATTATCCCTTGCTTCTGCATTTGCATATTTGGTATTTTACATTTGTTTATGTGATTGTAGGTTTTTGATGAATTTGTCTTAAGAATTCATCATTTTTTAGACGATCCAATCTGATTTCAGATGACCTACTATGATTTGAGATGATCCCAAGAAATATCAAATGATTACATACAAACTGAGACAATTTGAACTGCTACAAGACTCAAAATCTCCATCAGACATCCGAAACCAGGTATGACTTCTTCTAGTTAGTATATTCTCTATTATTTGCATCCATTTTTGTTTTCTGTATTCGTTTAAATCTGCATTGGCATATAGAATAGCTTAGATTCATATTGGCCAAACCTAGGAGTTGAATGATCAAGCATAAAAATGAAAACATCAAACACACTATCAACCTAGGCGTGGAAACTACCATTCAAAAGTTTCTTGGTGAACCCACCATCCATCGAAAATTCACCCTTATACACCTCCCCGAGATGCGGGACCTTCCAAAGGCCTCTCAGTCCGAGGTATTGTCCAATCCTTTTCACATCCCCCTTCCGGGCACGGATCCTATAGCCTAAAGGTAAGGGTGCAAAAAATTTGGAGCGATACATTTTGGTGAACCCGACATGAAACAGAAACCTTTTGAAAACAAAACCATTTTAAAAACTAAAAAAATAAAAATAATAAAAATCAAAACATAAATGCATTTAGATTCAAAAAAATATATATGTATAACAAAATCATCATTTCAAGTTTGTATGTTTTAGATTCAATTCTAAATAGTAGATACTAAATATTACTTTTAGAAGTACTAAAGAAACCATGAGTTTTTACTCAAATCAATATGATCCCATCAATAATTCAGCCAAATACATTTGTTGATTATGACCAATATTATCCCTATTCAACATCACCTCCATCACACTTTTCTCATTTTTCATCCTTAACCCAATAGGACAATCCCTTTTCCAATCCTCTTCATAACGATATTATCTATTCTCCCATATATCCATATTATGTCTATCAACCCACATATAATCCTCCTCCATCCTTTCAATATTCTTCTTTCAATACAACACATCCATTTCAACAAGAAAATACTTATTCTTCCAATCCTACCTGTTGTGGCTGATCCACAACACACCCCAAAATTGAGGACCCACCTTTTTTGCAGGCTTGCAGAGAGAAAATCTTAGTCACCCAGATGCTAAAAATCAAGAAAAAGGGGCAAAATTTCACTAAGGAAAGAAAGTGTCGCAATATCGCGACATGTCGCTCCATCGCTAGCAAAAATTAAAATTTGTCACGATATCGCGACATGTCACCTTGATATCGCGACATGTCGCTGGCAAAAATGAAAAGTTGTCGCGATATCGCGACATGTCGCTGGAAAAAATGAAAAGTTGTTGCGATATCGCGACATGTCGCTCCATCGCTGGCAAAAATGAAAAGGTGTCGCGAAATCGTGACATGTTGCTCCGTCGCGGCCTAGGCAGGAGAGAGAAAGGCAAAATGAAAATTGTCGTGATATCGTGACATGTCGCGTCATCGCTGCCAAAAATTGAAAATTGTCGCGATTTTGCAATGTATGGAGCTGCCACTGCTTGGAAATGAGAAGTGTCGCGATTTCATGACGTGTTGCTGCAAAAGTTGTACGGATTGGAAAATGGTTGCGATTTCACGATAGGTAGAGTTTTTACGGCTCAGACGAAGCAAGATGCCTTAGAAAGAGAAATTGTCGTGATATCGTGACATGTCACATTTTCGCGGCTCCAAGCAGCTGAAGGTGTATGGAACGAAAACGGTAGCGATTTCACGATAGGAAGCAGGAAGAAGGTGCCAAGCGAGAAAAGCATCGTGATATCACGATAGAAAGCTACAAAGCACGTCGAAGCAGAGAAACGTCACGATTTCGCGACAGGGTGCAACCGAAGGTGTACGGAATAGAAAATGGTCGCGATTTCGCGATAAAAAAATAGCAAGGTGTACGAAATGGAAAAGTGTCACAATTTCGTGACAAAAAACGGCAAAGAGGTGAAAAGTGAAAAACATCATGAAATCGCTACAGGTTGTGGCCGAGAGTGTACGGAAGTAAAATGGTAGCGAAATCATGCAACTTTTGGGAAAGCATGCAACAAAGCACGCCAAAGCGGATGAACGTAGCGAAATCGCGACAAGAAGCAGTCATGGCGTACGGAGAAGAGAAACGTCGTGAAATCGTGACAGCATTGAGCGAAGAGGCATGAAGTGTGAAAAGCATCGTGAAATCGTGACAAGATCAAGCGAAAGGGTCCAAAGCATAAAAATGTCGCGAAATCATGACAGAAACGAGTGAAAGGGCATAAAATGAAAAATCATTGCGATTTCGTGACAGGTTGCGGCCCAGTTGTACGGAATGGAAAGGGCATCGCAAAATCGTGACAGAATCAACAGGAAGGCATGAAGCGTGAAAATGGTCGCAAAATCGTGATAGAAAGCAGCAAAGCAGTACGAAACGAAAAAGCATCGCGATTTCACAACGAAAAGCTGGCCGAGGGCACGAAGTGAGAAAATGTCACGATTTCACGACAGCATGCAGCGAAGGTGCCCGAAATTGAAAAACATCATGATTTCATGATAGGCTATGGGCAAATGGTATGGAATGAGAAATGCGTCACGATTTCATGACATGTCATGATTTCACAACATGTCACAATTTCGCTGGGCAAGAAGGCAAAGAAGCTGTTGGTCAAAAAATGTTGTGATATCATGACATGTCGCGTTTTTGTGGTGACAGTAAGGGGTAGCATTGCATACTATTTTTGGTCATGATTTTTGTTGATAAGCAACACACCCCGACTGAAAAATGAGATTCCATCCTTAGAAAATTATGAACTTCCATTTTTGCAGCAGGGACCCTCTTGGTCATTTTCAGTTTTAAATCCATATTTTGCTTGCCTCCTTTTTAAAGTTGTGCTTTTTTCTTGCATTTTAGCTGTGTTATCCAAGAATTCACTTTTTACATGCTAGAATCATTCATGCACAAGAAAATCTTGCACCGTTACCGAGAAAAATCCAGAAAACAGTTGCATAATTCACCGAAAAATCAAACTTTCCATTTTTGGTAGTGTCGCGATATCGCGACACTTCCATTTTCGGAAATGTCACGATATCGCGACGGGTAAGTCAAAATGCGGCTAAGTTCCAGAAAGGTCGCGATTTCGTGACATGTCGTGAAATCGCGACGCTTTTTGGGAGAGAGAAGCAAGTCAGTACGGAGGGCGCGATTTTGCTACATGTCGCGAAATCGCGACATGTCGCATTTTCGCGGCAGGAGAGAGAAAGTGGGCTGCAGAATGAAAAATCGCCTAAGTCGCAAACACGTTCCAAAATCGCGGTCAACGCGGTCAACGCATGCAGGTAAGGGAACTATCGCGATATCGCGACGTGTTCTAAAATTGCGGCTGAAAATCAAGAAGCGTACGGAGGCCAGGAAGGGTCGCGATTTCGCGACATGTCGCGAAATCACGACATGTCGCGTTTCGCGGCCGACGAGGGAGGAAGTTGCCGATGAGCTGGCAGTGGTCGCAATTTCGTGACATGTCGCGAAATCGCGACATGTCGCAGAATCACGGTAGGAGAGAGAAAGTCATAGTTGACCTGAAAGTGCATTCCGGCGGGAAACAGAAGGCTTCCTGGGGTAGCGACACGTGTCAAAGCGTGAATGGGACAAACAGAAGCCGACATGCAAGCTTATTTTGTGGTTTTTAATCTGTTTTTAATGTTTTAAGCTTCTGATTTAATTAAAATGCTAATCTAATGCATCTTTTTGTCTTTCATGCAGGATTCCACCTGGCACTTACGGGACAACCGGGAAAGACCATAAAGGCAAAGATAAAGTGCGGATTTAGTCAAGGACCGCCATGCTAGAAGAGAGGCTGCCGGTAAATGCATTTAATGGAGATTTATTGCAGAATTGATAGCATGGAGACCATTTCAACTCAGAGATGGATTTACGGAGATCAAATTGATGGAGAAGTGGTGACTCATCCGGCTCACCAGCAGAATTAACGGAGGCATTTATTTGCAGCTGCGGATGAATGCAAGTTGCATTTGATTTTATCTTCTCCATTTATGGCAGACTAACTGCACTGATTTGGGGTTAAGTTCTATCCGAAATTTGATTTTTAAATGGATTTTTATTGTAAAACCCGGGTCCTAGGGTTTAAGTGCGATAAGATTTAGGGTTTGAGCAAGATATTTTGGAAAAGATCAGGGTCTGTCCTGAGTCTATAAATACAAATTCTAAATGTAATCGCAAGAGGCGGAGACTTAGAAATAAAGGCTTATAAGCAATTTCTTGCAAATTTTGTGAAATCCTTTGTTTCTGGACTTGGAGTTGATGTGCTTTAGCTTTTCTCTGATAGCATGGCCAGGAGCCTAATCTTTTGCAGAGTGTGATAAGTGTATTTTCTTTTGTTATCTGTTCCATTTAAAGTTTGTTAGATATATGTCGTAAATCTACCATTGTCAAGATTAAATATCTTCGTTAGGCTTCAGCTTGTTCTATTGTCTCGCTAGGGGAAATTACTGATTTGAGGTTAAGTTTGTTCTAATTGCTCTGTCTTCATCGTGCGAGCTAGGTCGCCGGTGAAAGATACCAGCTTTAACCAACTGCCCCTTGGATTTATGATTTTCTCGCTAGATCTGTTTCACTCGCCTTGTGCTCTTAGTTGAAAGTGATCTTAGACTGATCGGACACTTTCTTCTGGGATTTGTTCTGTTGTGAAGCTGATAGCATAGATAAGATTGACAGTTTGGGTTTACAATTGATGTTTGATAAACTTCTCTTTTTTGCCCTACCCTACCCTCTCTTTGCTTACCGTTAATGATCCATTTTTATTTTCTTTATTTGCCTTTTATTTAAATCGCTGACCCATGAGAGCTAGATCAAAGAATTCAAGTCAAATCCGATTGTCAACAACTTTTGCAACTATCGAACAAGTTCGGGAACCCCCCGTAAGGTAACAGAGCAGTCCATATCGAAATCTATTCCAGAAGTGGAAAAGAGTGAATTGCCATTCGACCCAACTCTGTAACTCGCACCTTGGATAACCAGCTAGATCCTAAAGATGAGTGGGATCAGTCCCGTGGGTGTCTCCGGAGCTTTCCTTGCCTTCATCCTTTTTCCCGGGGTGTGCATGAAAGCCGGACCAACACCTAATTGGCGCTAGAAGGAGGGCTAAACTCAGTTCAAGTGTTGTAAGGGCATAACAGCAACATTTGAAGGACCCACAGTGAACTTCAGTACAGTTTTATAAATTGTCAGTACAGTTTTTAAATTGTCAGTGCAGTTTTTAAATTGTCAGTGCAGTTTTTAAATTGTCAGTGCAGTTTTTGAAAGTTGTCAGTGCAGTTTTTGAAATTGCCAGAGAAGGCCTTAAGTTCAGTGGTTTGTTAAGAACAGCTTCTATCATCACTTGCGGTTATCCAATTACAAATCAGAACATCACTGTCAGCCAAGTATTAATGGCAAATTGGTTGGGCTCCATGACTTTGAACATTCCGGGTATAGCCCATGACTTGCCCAGAAGTCCAGAAAGATACCTCCCTAGGTATAAACATGATGGGACAAGAACTGCAGAAGAACATCTGCTAGCTTTTAAAAATGCTTTAAAATTGTTAAATATACAGCATGAAGATGTTGCCTGCAGATTGTTCCCGTTCACTCTCCAGGAGGGAGCTTATGATTGATTTTTAAACCTCACCAGCAATTCCATTACTAGCTGGGATGATCTAGAGAAAGCTTTTATATCACAGTTCGGTGAAGTGATAGATCCCAACATTTTATATCAGCAATTTTCCAAGCATCAAGAAAGAGTCGGGAGAAACCGTCGGGTCTTTCAATATGAGGTTCCAAAGAGCTTACGGTAGAATTATTGGCCATTACATCCCAAATGCAAATCCGGCCTTAGAAATCTACAAGAATGCATTGGATTCGGTGACCTCTATTTTCCTCAAGAGAGATATTAATATCACAACCCTGGCAGGGGCTTATAAAGAAGCCTTAATTCTTGAAAGACAGTTAGGGCCTCAAATTTTGAGCAGTCCTTTGATATCCTATGTTACACAAAACATGCCTGTTCCAAACCCCATTCCACATCATGAGTTAGTGCCAACATGTCATGCTCTACCCAAGGAGACTCCGTTAATCGTGACATCCACTCAAGCATGTGCAAAATACGGAGAAAAGTTCTGACAAATTCAAAGTGCAAGTGCTTGAACTGAACAGTTGTGATCTGGCACCACCCAAATTTGAAATTTTTCCTGGTGAGTTAAATTTTCCTGGAAATCAAAGAAATATTGATATTTCTAGTTCACCCAAAAATAGTACAACCAGGGTTTCAGATTCTGTCACTTTTCCCGAAGAGACGGAAAGTCTTGTACAGACTTCTGTGGATGAAATGCAAGATTTTCAACAGTTCAAAAGAGACAGTTATGACTTGAAATGTGAGAGTCCAGAACTTAATAATTATCCTTCCTCATCAGAGGATGATGAAAGTGAGATTCAATCTCACTATGCGAAAGTAACTGAGGAGGATAGCATCATTGAGGATATGAGGGAACTTAAAGCTGACATCACCCTCTATGAACTGCCTCAGATTGTTGGACAAAACATTAACTTGATTGAGGCTTACTTTGGACCACCTCTTGAATTTCAAGAAAAGGAGGAAAAGATGGTAAATATGAATGTGGTCAGCCAACTTGGAATTGATGAACTGTCTCAACATAAGCCTGCAACTTTTGAACATAATATCAAAGATAAGGCTATAAACTGTGTTGATGCAGATATTGGAGTTTATGATTTGGCAACTGAAAAGGTGAGAACAATTATAGCCCTAATCAATAACAACAATGATGTTTGGACATTGCACATTGATGAGGTTAAATCTAAGCAAGGCTCAGGTGAAAAGGAAAATTGTAAACACTCTGCTAGAGGGATAAAAATTGAAGTCCTGGATATTGAAGCAGTGCAGCAACCACAAAATGTTCAAGTTGTTAAGAACCAGGGCATACAGATAAAACATGATTTCTTTCGAGTTGTCACATCATTTTGAAAATGTGGTGGTCGCGGGTCCGTCAAGGTTTTAAAGTATTTGATCCTGGGGTTTTTTACATTCAGTCCTTTTGAAATAACTCTACAAACCCTTTAATTAGAAGCATAAACATGTTATCATATGATTTGTTATTATATGATTTGTTTAATTTGAAGGAGTTGCAGATTTATTTTTCAAATGGGACAGGGAAGACAGTAAACCCAAGTCTTTCCCAGATAGCAAATTTTTGAAGCACATTCTGGAGTGCATTTCGTCAACAGGACTTGAAAGGTAATTTTTTTTTAAAATTACTTGCATGATCAAAAATTTTTTTAAAGCACCATTTCTCTGCTTTCCCAACTGCTGCATTTTTTGAGTATGAAGGGAAGTTGTAACATATGTATGCATTGTAAATAAGCTTTGAAGTTTTTCAGTTTTATTTCTTTGTCAGTGCAGTTTTTATTTCAATGTCCCGTGCGGTTTTAATCTGTTTCGATTTAATTTTAATGCTCTGCGATTTTAATTTATTTGTTTTTCAGTTTATTTCTTTGTCAGTGCAGTTTTATTTTTAAATGTCTCATACAGTTGTAGTTTTTCAGTTTTCTTTAGTTGTTTTTCAGTTTTAGCTTGTGCAGTTTATTTCTTTTGTCAGTGCTTTTTATTTCCTTTCTTTGTCTTTTTATTTTAGCTTGCTTTTATTTTAGTCTGTACAGTCTTTTCTTTATTGCATTTATTTTTCTTTGCTGTCTGTACAGTTGCAGTTTAATTTATTTCAGTTGTAGTTTTCAATTTTTTTTTGCTTCAGTTCTTTTAGTTTATTTCTTTTATTGCCTGTACAGTTTTTATTTTCTTCCCTGCTTTTCCTTTTCTTTGCTGTCTGTTCAGTTTATTTGTTTTTCCCTTGCCTGTACAGTTCTGTGCTTTAGTCTGTACAGTTTTATTTTGTTTTTGCTTTAAGCCTGTGCCTGTCCTTGGAAGCCTGTATAAAGTCCTTTGGCTTCTAAAATTTTCTGTCCTTTGCCTCTGCCTGAGCAATCAATGAAAAGTCAGCCTGCTGAAAATTGTTTTATTCCTAGTCGATAAATCCTCAATCCAAGTGCCTCCCCATTCTGCTCATTATTCTAATTGAGATAGTCTGCTTGCTCTGAACTGTGGAACTATTTTGTTATCCAGGATGAAGGTAGAGAGATGATTGGATCTTGTGTCTTACTTGCCACAGTTGTTTTAATGATAGAAAAACTATTATGCTGTTTAGTTGGAGGAACTCCCGGGGAATCCAAGAAAATCTGGTTATGAGAGGGGACTATGGTTCATGTAATTATTTGGGTGTCACCAGAGGCTATCAATGCCTAGACTGAAACAGTTCCAGATTGATCAAATATTAAAAGAAAATTGTAATTTCTCTAAGGTCTTCCAGATAGTGATATATTTCAAAAAGAAGAGAGATAAAAAAAAAGAGATAAGAAAAGAGAAAAAAAAAAAAAAAGAAAAAAAGAGTTATACAATTAAAAGAGGCAGCCAATATTAGATTCTGCCCTACAGTTGTAAATTGGGTCGTGTAAATCTAAAGGGTAACTCTGTCTAGGTCAGAAAAAGCTAAACTAGTAAACAGAGCTCTACTCGGTTTCCCCTTTTACAATCTAGAAAAGTTGATTAATCCAAGTTTATCATTCAATTCAGTCATCCTTGAAGAAAGTTCTATACCTTTGTAATTGCACATCAGAAATCTTCCTTGAAGTAATCCAGCCCAGTATGTCCTTGGGAAATTTTAACAGCTGGCAGTTAGCAGTCAATTTATTGTGAAGAATGTCTGTGGCAAGGCATGATGCATGGTCTTTTTGTTTTGAAACCAGAGTCTTGGGTTCTAAAATAGTGCTACTATTTTACCCGCAGATATCGCCATTTGTTGATAAGCAACACACCCCCCACAGAAAAATGAGATTCCATCCTTAGAAAATTATGAACTTCCATTTTTGCGACAGGGACCCTCTTGGTCATTTTCAGTTTTAAATCCATATTTTGCTTGCCTCCTTTTTAAAGTTGTGCTTTTTTCTTGCATTTTAGCTGTGTTATCCAAGAATTCACTTTTTACATGCTAGAATCATTCATGCACAAGAAAATCTTGCACCGTTACCGAGAAAATCCAGAAAACAGTTGCATAATTCACCGAAAAATCAAACTTTCCATTTTTGGTAGTGTCGCGATATCGCGACACTTCCATTTTCGTAAATGTCGCGATATCGCGACAGGTAAGTCAAAATGCGGCTAAGTGCCAGAAAGGTCGCGATTTCGCGACATGTCGCGAAATCGCGACAGTTTTTGGGAGAGAGAAGCAAGTTGTACGGAGGGCGCGATTTTGCTACATGTCGCGAAATCGCGACATGTCGCATTTTTGCGGCAGGAGAGAGAAAGTGGGCCGCGAGAATGAAAAATCGCCTAAGTCGCAAACACGTTCCAAAATCGCGGTCAACGCAGATCAACGCATGCAGGTAAGGGAACTGTCGCGATATCGCGACGTGTTCTAAAATCGCGGCTGAAAATCAAGAAGCGTACGGAGGCCAGGAAGGGTCGCGATTTCGCGACATGTCGCGAAATCGCGACATGTCACGTTTTCGCGGCCGACGAGGGAGGAAGTTGCCGATGCGCTGGCAGGGTCACGATTTCGCGACATGTCGCGAAATCGCGACATGTCGCAGAATCGCGGCAGGAGAGAGAAAGTCATAGTTGACCTGAAAGTGCATTCCGACGGGAAACAGAAGGCTTCCTGGGGTAGCGACACGTGTCAAAGCGTGAATGGGACAAACAGAAGCCGACATGCAAGCTTATTTTGTGGTTTTTAATCTGTTTTTAATGTTTTAAGCTTCTGATTTAATTAAAATGCTAATCTAATGCATCTTTTTGTCTTTCATGCAGGATTCCACCTGGCACTTACGGGACAACCGGGAAAGACCATAAAGGCAAAGATAAAGTGCGGATTTAGTCAAGGACCGCCATGCTAGAAGAGAGGCTACCGGTAAATGCATTTAATGGAGATTTATTGCAGAATTGATAGCATGGAGACCATTTCAACTCAGAGATGGATTTACGGAGATCAAATTGATGGAGAAGTGGTGACTCATCCGGCTCACCAGCGAGAATTAACGGAGGCATTTATTTGCAGTATGCGGATGAATGCAAGTTGCTTTAGATTTTATCTTCTCCATTTATGGCAGTTGACTCCCCAGATTTGCAGAAGGGTTAAGTTCTATCCGGACTTTGATTTTTAAATGGATTTTTATTGTAAAACCCGGGTCCTAGGGTTTAAGTGCGATAAGATTTAGGGTTTGAGAAAGATATTTTGGAAAAGATCAGGGTCTGTCCTGAGTCTATAAATACAAATTCTAAATGTAATCGCAGGAGGCGGAGACTTAGAAATAAAGGCTTATAAGCAATTTCTTGCAAATTTTGTGAAATCCTTTGTTTCTGGACTTGGAGTTGATGTGCTTTAGCTTTTCACGTGATAGCATGGCCGGGAGCCTAATCTTTTGCAGAGTGTGATAAGTGTATTTTCTTTTGTTATCCGTTCCATTTAAAGTTTGTTAGATATATGTCAGTAAATCGCCATTGTCAAGATTAAATATGTCTGTTAGGCTTCGATTGTTCTATTGTCCGCTAGGGGAAATTACGGATTTGAGGTTAAGTTTGTTCTAATTGCTCTGTCTTCACCGTGCGAGCTAGGATGCCGGTGAAAGATACCGCTTTTAACCAATTGCCCCTTGGATTTATGATTTTCTCGCTAGATCTATTTCACTCGCCTTGTGCTCTTAGTTGAAAGTGATCTTAGACTGATTGGACACTTTCTTCCGGGATTTGTTCGTTGTGAAGTCGATAGCATAGATAAGATTGACGAGTTTGGGTTTACAATTGATGTTTGATAAACTTCTCTTTTCTGCCCTACCCTACCCTCTATTTGCTTACTGTTAATGATCCATTTTTATTTTCTTTATTTGCCTTTTATTTAAATCTGCTGACCCATGAGAGCTAGATCAAAGAATTCAAGTCAAATCTGATTGTCAACAACTTTTGCAACTACCGAACAAGTTCGGAACCCCCTGTAAGGTAACAGAGCAGTCCATATCGAAATCTATTCCAGAAGTGGAAAAGAGTGAATTGCCATTCGACCCAACTCTGTAACTCGCACCTTGGATAACCAGCTAGATCCTAAAGATGAGTGGGATCAGTCCCGTGGGTGTCTCCGGAGCTTTCCTTGCCTTCATCCTTTTTTTCCCGGGGTGTGCATGAAAGTCGGACCAACAATTTTCATGGAGCCATTACAGAATGTGCTGGAAACGTAGAACACGTGGCATACAGGTGTCGGAGTTGCAGAAGCGTTACATGCAGTGGCAGATTTTGAACGTTTCAGAATCGAGCATGAAGTAAAAGCATCGAAAAGGCGAGAATTTGAAAAGACGCATTCCAAGAGGTGAAACGAAGAGACGCAGGGAGAATCGAAGAGCCGCGCCAGATAGTATAAAACCAAAAGTGCAGATTGAAGAAAGGGTTGGAAATTGCTGCTTGCAGAGTTGCAGAGACAAGGGCTTCATGCCATTCTGGGCCTGCACTTGGGCAATTTCCTTCATTTGTTCTGGATTTGTAAAACCTGGAACATTCTGTAATTGTAATTGATACATCATTTTAATGCAGAAATACAGAGTTGGCATTTCATTGATGAGAAAGAAGGAGTCATTTTTGCATGCATGATTCAATGTGTTATCTTTCCCTTTCAGATTTCTAGGCTTATAGGTGAAGTTGAATGCAAGTGTTCTTGGTTGCTTCATGCGAATGTCTGAATCTGAAATTACATTAAAAACCCCAGAAACCCGCACCTAGCTTATCTGGATTGTGTGAATTTACAGGTTCAATAGGTTAGGTTGCATGCAGAAACCTCATTATCTTCGGTTTTGTCAATCAGAATGGTCGCACTCTGGACATAATTTAGTTTCACTTTCATTTGCATTTCTCTTATTTTCAAACCCTTATTTTATGTTTGCATTTTAATTACTGTTATTCAAATAAATAACTGAAAATCCATCAGAGCTAAGGATCAAAATATATTTATTTCTTAGATTTATTCATTTTGAGTCCATTGCAAATTCAGATTGAAGTAAACTACAGTGCCCCTTGTTAACATCCACTTGCAACCCTAAGGTGTTCCCAACATTCACATTGAACAACATCATTGGTGTTAAAGAACCAACATAATAGGAACCTTGGAGAAATTACTTTCTTTGCAAGCAGAGGATTTTGGGACTCAGATCCTATCGGAGAGTGTGCTTTCACAATTGGGTGAAAACACCACTCAACAGATTGGCGCTAGAAGGAGGGCCCGAGTTGGTTTATTTTATTTTTATTTTCATACCTGAATAATATCTTTTTGATTTAATTTTCAAATCATCTTTTAAAACTCACAAACAGCTAAACTGCAGCTTTTGTTTTCTTTTGTTGCAGGTTTTGCTTTGAAATAATCGAGGGTTTCATCAGGCAGGCTGGACCCACCACGTCGTATTGCGACCAGGTCCCAAACAACCGGAGAAACCATTTTTCATGACCTTATTGGTACTCCCAAGAATAAAACCAAGCAAGTCGTAAGTTCACCAGTCACAAAAGACCTATTTTCTCCAGGAACATCGAGTGGACCTACGCCGGTAATATCTGTTGCCCCTAGTGTGCCTATAGTCAGTAATATTTCTATTGCTATTGTAGGTTTGTCTTCATCAATTTTGAGTCAAATGGCTCAAGCTCCAGTAGCTCCTTGGTATGGAGCTAACAATACTCCTTTGAATATTGTTGGGGATATCCATGAAATCCCCAAGAACATTGAAATATTTTTGCCTAAATACAAACCAGATGGCCCAAGAACAGCAGAAGAACATATCCAAGCCTATAGGGATGTTTTAATTAGGCTGCAAGTTCAATATGAAGATGTGGCCTGCAGACTTTTCCCCATGAGCTTAGATCCAATAGCATATGAATGGTATATATGCTTGCCAAGCTGGTTCAATCACCTCTTGGACACAAATGGAAAATGCCTTTGTTAATCAATTTAGGTCACCCTTAGATCCCGCAACTATTTACAATCGAGTTTATTACATGCAAAAGGGGCCAAGGGGAACCGATCAGAATGTTTAATCAGAGATTCCAAAAGTGCTATAATAGAGCAATTAGGCACTTTGCTATTGATCCCGCAGTGGCTTTGCAGATATATTTTGGGGCATTGGACCCCATGACAGCCATGTTTGCAAGACGCAATCCTCAGGTCACCACGCTGGCTTTGGCCTATAATGAAGCCATGACTATCGAGCAACAAATGACACCACAGGGCTACGGGTTTCCCCAGATGCCTATGATGGGACAGTATGCTCCATATGGTCAAGCTCCCTTGGCAAATCAGCTCATGGCACCACAAATGCCAAGCATGAACGCCTTCCCATATCAGTAGCCGTATCCACCAGCACCCGCATATGCACCCATTCCAATCCAACCAATCACATCCATTCCACCTGTCCCTGCATTTTTGTAGAATAGTCAATCAACTATGCAAGGAACTAGCCAAGTCAATCCTCAGGCCATAGTTCCTTTTCCAAATCCAACCCCGATTCAAAGTGTCAATCCATACGAGAATCAAATTCCTCAGAACCCGACCCCAGTGTTGAATCAAGACCCCATTAATTATGCGAATCCAACGGGGGTTAACAACAATGTGATTCCACCGAAGGAGATTTATTCAGAAGTCGAAGAGCTCAAGAAATTAGTTCATAAATTGAGCAATGACAGGGTTCAACAATAGAAGTATGAGTCCCATGCCCCTCACCCAAATCAAAATTTTAACAATAGAGGGAGGCACTGGAACACCAAGCCAAACAATGGGGGAGTTCCCGCTCCCATTGCTAATCAACTAGATACTTCTGCAGGACCTAGCCAATCCAATTCTCTTTTGAATCTTTCAGATTTGGCATGGGAAAGGGGGTGCAGGTTGCACAACACCAAAGAACACAATGAGAGGAATTGTCCTGAAATTGCTAGATACACTCATTGTCTTCAGGCACAAGTTGATGATTTGGAACTAGTATCAAATGAGGGTCCATCACAACATCAAGATGATAATATTATGGTGATGGAAATTGTATATCATCAAGAAGGTGAGAGTGAGGGAGAAGAAGATGAAATTTTGGAACAGGAGGTGCAAGCTTTTCGAGATTTTAGGAAGGGGAATCATGGATACCATTTGAGAAGTAAATCTAAAACCCCTAAAACCTCATCAACACCTCCAAACAACTCTATTCTTCCTCCTGATACTAAGGCAAATAATAATCCTCCCCCTCCACTCAGAAGAGAAATGTCTAATGACATGCAGAAGACAGTCAAATTCGAAAAACCAAACTATGACATAGTGGAGGATCTAAAGAAGTCCAAATCTAGCCTTTCATTCTTGGATGCGGCTAGATTGCCTAGCCAAAAGGAGGCGTTGATAAAGGCTCTGAACTCACCTGATCAAACGTGGAAAGGAAAAGGAGTTGAGTCCCATCTGATTTTGCGAAAGGAGAGAAGGGATGTCCCGCCATTCTTGCTGACTCTGAGAATTGCGGGTAAGAATTTGCATAACTGTTTGGTGGACACAGGTGCCACGAGCAACCTCATGCCTGCAGAAATATGTAAAATGCTAGGTCTGCAACCTGTTTCATCCAAATGTACAATCCTGCAATTGGACGGATCAGAGGTAAATGTGGTAGGAACTCTATATGATGTCAAGATTCAATTAAATTCTGAACCCAGGGTCCAGCAGGTTGTAGACATTTTGGTGGTTAATATCCCAAGTAGGTATGGAATGTTACTTGCGAGGGATTGGATGAAAACTATGAATGGCTATTTTTCAACAGACTGCTCACATATGTGGCTACCATGGAAGGGAATTGCAAACCAAATCGAGTGGAAAATGAACCGAGGCTTAAGGAGATTATAACAGATTTTAACAAGCCGAATGAAGTTCAATTTTTTGAGCCAGAACTAGGAGTTTATGCACTTGATGTTGAGGAAGCTGCTGAAGAGCCTAAAGAGGAGGCGTGTCATGGTGGCTCTTCCGAGGAAAATGATTACACGTGGTTGCTCAGGTTCGATGGATCAAAATCTAGACAGGGAGCAGGAGCTGGAGTCGAGCTCACTGGCCCAGGAGGTAAACCATTATTAGCTGCTTACAGACTGCAATTTCCTTGCATGAACAATGTGGCAGAATACGAAGCATTGATCTTTGGTTTACGTCTAGCATTGAGCAAGCATGTTAAATGCTTGAAGGTTTTGGGAGATTACGAGTTGGTAGTCAAGCAAATCAAAGGACAGTATACATGCCGTGATAGGAGACTAAGCCTTTATAGAACTAGGGTTATGGACCTCATGGAGGAGTTCGATGCATTCAATATAGCCCTTATTTCTAGGAAAGGAAATCGAATAGCAGACTCTCTTGCAGTCACCGCGGGCATGTTAAACCCGGTTGATATAAAAAGATGTAAAAAGTTTTCCATTGAGTTGGTTCCTTGTCCATCAATACCCGATAATGTAAAGAATTTCCAGGTTTTTGAAAGTGACAGACACATTTTCAAATTTGTCACGAACTCGGGTATTTTTGAAAATCAGGTGATTGATGAGGAGCAAAGGTGGCAGGATGAAACAAAAGATGAAATTGAAGCTGCGTATCAATCCAACAAAATTCCTAAAGACGTGGTTTCATTGGAAAAGATGTTCGACATGGGATGCAAGACCAAGAAAGGAGAAAGAGTCCCACTCCCCAAAGATGCATGTGATTCAATTAATCTAGGGAGTGCGGACAATCCAAAGGAGGTGTACATTGCAAAGGCATGTACGAGAGGAAGAAAGGAGCAATATAATGCGAGGCATTGAAGCATTACATAGATTGTATTGCTTGGAACTACAATGAGTGAAGACATACAACCAAGACATTATCACACATACCATCCCTTTGAAGCCAGACTCCAAGCCTTTTAGGCAAAGACAGCGAGTTGTTAACCCGCTATTGGAGCCTTTGATCGAAAAGGAGGTTAAAATATTATTGGAAGCGAAAATCATTTTTCCTGTTAGGCACTCAACCTGGGTGGCTAACCTCGTTCCAGTGAGAAAAAGAGTGGAGAGATTAGGCTGTGCATAGATTTTTGAAATCTTAATAAAGCCTCTCAAAAGGATAATTATCCATTGCCATCAATCGATGAAATTCTACAAATGGTAAATGGATCCGAAATGATGTCCTTTCTCGATGGGTATTACGGATACAACCAAATTCTTATACATCCGGATGACGGGATGAAAACAGCCTTCACTACCAAGTGGGGGACATTTGCATATAAGAGAATGTCGTTCGGATTGTTAAATGCTTGGTGCAACTTTTCAACGCGCCATGGATTATGCATTCAAAGGGCTCATAGGCAAATGCATCATCGTGTATGTGGATGATATCCCGAGTTTTCTCGAAGAAGAGAGAGGACCATGTCAAAGATTTAAAGAAAGTGCTTCAAAGATGCAGAGAACATGGAATTTCCTTAAATCCCAAAAAGTGCATTTTCGAAGTAATAGAAGGGAAATTATTGGGTCACATCATTTCAAAAGAGGGCATATCCATCGACCCAGAAAGGATACAAGCTATCCAAAACCTACCTCTCCCGAGTAGTAAAAAAGAATTGAGATCTTTCTTTGGGCAAGTCAATTTTGTGAGGAAGTTTATCTCTAGCTTTGCTGAGATAGCCAAACCTACGAACAAGATGCTCAAGAAAGATGTGGATGTAAAATGGAACGAGGAAAGTAGAGTGGCCTTCCAGAACATCAAAGATGCCATTTCCAGAGCCCCTGTCCTTATAAGTCCAGACTACTCCAAGCCTTTCTATATTTATGCTTTTGCATCAGAACACTCCTTTGCGAGTGTCTTAACCCAAAAAGGCGAGGATAGTGCCAAAAAGCCCATAGCATTTTTAAGTGCCCCCCTGAAAGATGCTCAATTAAGGTATTCAATCCTTGATAAGCAAATGTACGCACTTTTTAAAACGGTGAAAAAATTTAGGCACTACATTGTACACAGCAGAGTTATTGCCATCGTGCCCGACTCTGTTGTCAAGACCATGTTTTTACAAAATGAACTAGGTGAGAAAAGAGGAAAATGGATTTCCACCATCCAAGAATTTGATCTCGAAATCCAACCTATGAAACTAGTTCGAGGACAAGGACTGGCGAAGGCGATCGCAGAAAATAATCCGCAAATAACCGGCCAATGCTCGAATACAGAATACATTGCTAAGGATGACTGGTATGTTGATATTGTGCAATTTTTATTGAGTGGTAAGTGTCCTTCTAATCTGAATTCAACATAGAGAAGAGCTTTAAGGCTTAAGTCTATCAATTATCTGATGAAATCTGGTGTGCTTTACAGGAAGAATCATGAAGGTATCTACCTGAGGTGCCTGAACAAAGAAGAAGCTGCCAGGGTGTTGCAGGAATTTCACGGGAAACATGGAACTGGTCATGGTGCAGCAAATGCTACAGCACATCAAATCCTGAGAGCAGGATACTATTGGCCACATATTTTCAAAGATGCACATGCCCATGTACGATCTTGTCATATCCATCAAGTGGCTGCCAGTAGAGAAAGAAATGCAGCCATGCCGTTACAACCTGTAGTTGAAATGAGACCATTTGCACAGTGGGGACTAGATTTCATTGGGGTTATTAACCCAAATTCTTTTGATTCTCATAAATTCATATTGACGACTACAGACTACTGTACAAGGTGGACATAAGCGATTCCTACTAAACATGCCACCACAGACGTTGTAATTAAATTCCTTGAGGACCATATTATAACAAGATTTGGAATGCCCAATTCTATTGTCAGTGACAATGGTAAAGCATTTATTTCTACGCAATTTGCAGATTGGGCATATGATAACAAAGTGAGCTTAAAATTTGCATCTAATTATTATCCTCAAGGAAATGGTTTGGCCGAATCTTCAAATAAGAATTTGTTGAATACCATTAAGAAGTTGTTTGGAAAAGAACCCTCGGGATTGGCACAGCCAATTGAAGTTTGCCCTTTGGGCGAGATAGGACCGAGTGAAAGAATCCATAGGGAATACTCCCTATCATTTGGTCTATGGGCAAGACCCGATATTTCCTGCAAATTTGAAGTTGCGGACCTTACATTTCATACAAGAGTATTTGGGGACAGATGATCAAGTTGAAGCCAGGTCAAGTCATTTGTTGCACCTTGATGAAAAGAGAGAAGAAGCCATGAATCACATGAATAAACACCAGGAAGTTATCAAAAGGTGGTTTGATAGAAGGGCCAAAGTTAAATCATTCAGAATTTCAGATTTGGTATTACTATGGGACAAAAGACATGAGGAAAAAGGGAATCATCAAAAGTTTGATTGTCTTTGGTTAGGCCCATATCAGATTTGAGAGATTCTTGGGAAGAATACCTTCAGGCTAAAAACTTTAGAAGGGAGAGATTTTATGCTACCGGTTAATGGGCAGATTTTAAAGCATTATTTTAGCCCTTAGGTTGTGAGATTTTGATATTATTCTTTCGGTTTTGGTGGGGATTTTCAGTTTTTGTTTTTATTGTTTAGGATTGTTAGTTTAGCTAGGATTTTGGTTGTGGATTTGATTTCAATTGACATGTTTTGTTTATTTTGATAAAAAAAAAAAAAATAAAAATAAAAAAATAAAAAATGAGATGTCAACTTATGCTTAAGGTTAGGAGAATATGAAATATTGGAATTGTCCTGTAAAAGCTCCACAAGTAACACAAACATCTTAAGTTATATTGTTTGATTTTGTGATGCATGAAAGAGTCGGTTTTGCATGACAAATCATTTCATTTGCAATTCAAGAGATAATGCATTCATGTTCCATCTCACTTTACATACATTTCATCTTAGTTGCATATGCATCTTAGGTACAAATCATTAAAGTATGTCAAATCCTCTTAGGGTTGTGTTATAACATAAATGTAAGAAAAATCCTAAGGTTGGAAACTGAGTCTTGAGATATCTAGAACCAAGCACGTCTCATACATTAAAAAGGATCTTAAGCAAAATGATCAAAACCTAACTTGGAAGAAAAGGTTGGGCGAAAGTGGTTTTCATGTCTATCCTATTATGCAACATGATCCTTAAAACAGTGGTTTTGACCACTTCCATAGAGCTTAAAGCCTAAAATCAGAGTAGTAAGGATAGGGTTAAATCCTCATCGAACTTAGGTTGAGGATCCAATTCCCCAAAGCTTTGATTTGACCCACATGGAGTAGTAAGGATAGGGCATAAATTCTCATCTCGCTTAGGTTGAGAATCTGATTCCCCAAAGCTCTTATGTCTCATTTCATAATAAATCTTGGATTGGAAGGATCGTACTATTTGTCCTCTGCAAAGGATGGGTAGTCATCCCCAAGGTCTAAGCAACAAAATTAATATTTTCCATTTACATCTAAAGTTTGGATTGGAAGGATCGTACTACATGTCCTCTGCAAAGGATGGGTAGTCATCCCCAAGGTCCAAAGAAATGAAGATAAGTTTTGGATTGTGGGGTTAGATATGCCCATGCATGGCAACATGTCTTGTCTAAAAAACAAGACCACTGATTGTCCAAAGGGTTAGACTAGCATGACCATTTCTTCCATAATTGGTTTAATTATTTTGCTCAAAGTGAGGTAATGAATTCTAAATCAGAATAGTAAGGATAGGGTTAAACTCTCATCTCGGTTGGTTGGGAGTCTGATTCCCCAAAGTTCTGATTTCACATTCACTTGCACATGGGTTCAAGATAGTAGGGACTCATAACCAACTTTGGGATATAATAAAACAATTCATTAGTAGATCTTAAGAGGGTTTGGCAATCTTGAATGTTTGTACATGATACTAGAAGAAAGACTATGCCTTGCATAAAAGCAAAATCTCCTAGCATATTCATTAGGTTACACAAATCATTCACAATCTCGCATATGCATTCATGCAAAACTGACAATGGAATGTTGATCAATTTCAAATGATGGGGAAAGAAATTCATTGCACACACTGAGCTAATACTTGATGATTCCGATGATTCATGTACTTCGGATCTTTGGGCATTTGTTTATATTGCTTATGTGCTAACACATGTTTTCGAGTTTGTATATGTTTCAGAGTTGGGTTCTCACTAAAAATGCTCAAGAGCATTTGACAACAGAGTCGCCATTTGTTGTGGCTGATCCACAACACACCCCAAAATTGGGGACCCACCTTTTTTGCAGGCTTGCAGAGAAAATCTCAGTCACCCAGATGCTAAAAATCAAGAAAAAGGGGCAAAATTGCACTAAGGAAAGAAAGTGTCGCGATATCGCGACATGTCGCTCCGTCGCTGGCAAAAATGAAAAGTTGTCGCGATATCGCGACATGTCGCTGGCAAAAATGAAAAGTTGTCGCGATATCGCGACATGTCGCTGGCAAAAATGAAAAGTTGTCGATTACATGTAAAAATGAAAGTGATAACGCGACATTCAAAATGAAAAGGGTGTCGCGAAATCACGACATGTTGCTCCGTCGCGGCCCAAGTAGGAGAGAGAAAGGCAAAATGAAAAGTTGTCATGATGGACAGGCATCCCACAAAAAATTGTCACGATTTCGCGACGTATGGAGCTGCCACTGCTTGGAAATGAAAAGTGTCGCGATTTCGCGACGTGTTGCTGCGAAAGTTGTACGGATTGGAAAATGGTCGCGATTTCGCGACAGGTAGAGTTTTATGTTTCAGACAAAGCAGGATGCCTTAGAAAGAGAAAGCGTCGCGATATCGCGACATCAACAAGAAGGAAAAAAGTAGCGATTTGAAAAGGGAAGAAGGTGATAGAAAAGCGTCGCGAAATCGAAAAGAAAAGAGAATAGAAATGGTCAGACAAAAAAGGTGTACGAAGAAGGTGCACAGAAAAGAAAGGTGTAAGAAAACAGAAAAGAAGTAAAATGGTAGCGATAATGTCATTGAAAGCTAACAAAGTGAAAGGACGTAGCGAAATCGGACAAGAAGCGTTATGGCGTCGAAGAAGAGAAACGTCGCGAAATCGGGGGCGTGAGAAGGAAGAAGTGTGAAAAGCATCGCAAAATCGTGACAAGATCGAGCGAAAGGGTCCAAAGCACAAAAATGTCGTGAAATCGCGACAGAAACGAGCGAAAGGGCACAGAATGAAAAATCATCACGATTTCACGACAGGTTGCGGCCCAGTTGTACGGAGTGGAAAGGGCGTCATGAAATCATGACAGAATCAATAGGAAGGCATGAAGCGTGAAAATGGTCACGATTTTGTGACAGAAAGCAGCAAAGCAGTACAAAATGAAAAAGCGTCGTGATTTCACGACAAAAAGCTGGCCGAGGGTATGAAGTGAGAAAATGTCACGATTTCGCGATAGCATGTAGCGAAGGTGCCCGAAATTGAAAAACATCACGATTTCGTGACAGGCTGTGGGAAAATGGTACAGAACGAGAAAGGCATCGCGATTTCGTGACATGTCACGTTTTTGTTGGGCAAGAAGGCAAAGAAGCTGTTGGTCGAAAAACGTCGCGATATCGCGACATGTCGCGTTTTCACGGTGACAGTAAGGGGCAGCATTGCATGCTATTTTTGGTCGTGATTTTCATGGAGCCGTTACAGAATGTGCTGGAAACGTAGAACACGTGGCATACAGGTGTCAGAGTTGCAGAAGCGTTACATGCAACGAAAGATTTCAAACGTTTTAGAATCGAGCATGAAGTAAAAGCATCGAAAAGGCGAGAATTTGAAAAGACGCATTCTGGGAGGTGAAACGAAGAGACGCAGGGAGAATCGAAGAGCCATGCCAGACAGTATAAAACCAGAAGTGCAGATTGAAGAAAGGGTTGGAAATTGCTGCTTGCAGAGTTGCAGAGACAAGGGCTTCATGCCATTCTGGGCCTGCACTTGGGCAATTTCCTTCATTTGTTCTGGATTTGTAAAACCTGGAACATTCTGTAATTGTAATTGATACATCATTTTAATGCAGAAATACGAGAGAGTTGGCATCTTATTGATGAGAAAGAAGGAGTCATTTTTGCATGCATGATTTAATGTGTTATCTTTCCCTTTCAGATTTCTAGGCTTATAGGTGAAGTTTAATGCAAGTGTTCTTGGTTGCTTCATGCGAATGTCTAAATCTAAAATTACATTAAAAACCCCAGAAACCCGCACCTAGCTTATCTGGATTGTGTGAATTTGCAGGTTCAATAGGTTAGGTTGCATGCAGAAACCTCATTATCTTTGGTTTTATCAATCAGAATGGTCGCACTCTGGACATAATTTAGTTTCACTTTCATTTGCATTTCTCTTATTTTTCAAACCTTTATTTTATTTTCTGCATTTTAATTACTGTGATTCAAGTAAATAACTGAAAATCCATCAAAATCCAGGATCAAAATATATTTATTTATTCATTTTGAGTCCACTGCAAATTCAAATTAAAGTAAACTACAGTGCCCCTTGTTAACATCCACTTGCAACCCTAAGGTGTTCCCAGCATTTACATTGAACAACATCATTGGTGTTAAAGAATCAACATAACAGGAACCTTGGAGAAATTACTTTCTTTGCAAGCAGAGGATTTTGGGACTCAGATCCTATCGGAGAGTGTGCTTTCACAATTGGGTGAAAACACCACTCAACACTACCATGCACTCACATCATACTTCACAATATTCCTATCATCATTCTACCCATAACAAAGAAAACAGAGGTAAGAAACCATTAGGTCCTTTTATGACTGAACTCCTAAGGCACATATCAAAAACCTCTCAAAAACCTTCATCACATACATTTACAAAGCTCAATCAACCAATGGATATAATTCTCAAGCATTTACTTGATACAAATAGGATTGAACTGCCTTCCATAAGACAACTTGATACCATAGCAGGTTGGTTTAAAACTAAGCTACATTGTGAATATCATATAGTAGATGGACATATGACACAAAATTGTAAAGATTTGAGATGTGCAATTCAATATTTGATTGATAAGGGTATTTTTAATATAAAGGAATTACAATCTACAACTGATTATAAATCTCCATTAAACAATCAAACTCCTACACAACAAATACCAATAATCAATAAAGACATAGGGATCTCCCAAGAATCCTTATTCAATTATCAACAACAGAAACCAATCAAATATTGCATGTTAATGTGTCCCTTCATGATGATATTACTAATATTGTAATAGAAACTATAAATGAGCAACCTCAAGTTCAATCAACCCAATCTGATATTCAAGAGATGGATTCCTCATTTGACCAACCTTCAAAACTATATTTGGCTCTAGAGAATGATCCAAAATGTAATGTAAGCATAGAAAGTTCGTCTTTAGAATCAAAATCTCAATCTGAAATCCACTTTGATAGCTAACAACAAGTGATTAATCCTCAAGCAAAGATATCCCTTTTAGAAGTATTACAAAGTTCTCATAAGGAAACTTTGTTCAAGATACCTAGCCAACAATTTGTTCCTCATCATATTTTCTCTAAGAACATAATTAATGGGGTAAACCCTCTTGAGGTTAACCATATTTCATTCTATGATGAGGAGATTCCTTCCTCTACTCCACAATAAGACTCCTATATTTACATTACAGGATCTAGTAAAGAAACATCTGTTAAAACTATCATGGTAGATAATGGCTCCTCTCTTAATTTATGCACTTATCAGTTATTCCAAAAACTCAAATCAAAGGAAGAACATATTAATGAATCAAATGTTATTATAAAATCTTTTAACAATGAAATTCAAGAAGCTCAAGGCACTATAATTCTTCCCTTTAATATTGGATCCAAGATCCTAGATACTCTATTTTATGTGGCATATTGTTCTTCATATTACAACCTACTTATCAAAAGTCCTTGGATGCATACAATGAGGGTTGTCCCTTCCAATCTTCACCAATGTTTAGAGTTTGAAATTGCAAATAAAATGGTTACCATACAGGGCGACCCAAAACCATTTGAAGAATATTTAATGGTTGAAACATCAAGTTCTATACATTCTCTATTATCACAATTATCGTCTATCCATCACTTTTCTTCATCCATATATGATCCCTCCATCTTATCAAGACTTGCAATAGAGTGATAAGAATGAAGAAATTTCTTATCCTTCTTACATTTTATTTTGTAACATGATCAATTTTACACATATAAAAGTCAAATCTTTTGCTACATTATTCTACATTATAACAAAGCTTTTGTTATCGCTACCTTTTATTCATCACCTTTTTTTCTTACCTTCACCTCAACCAAATTATCCTTCAAAACCTCCTTTGATTTTGAAGCAACCTTAGACATGCTATACTCAAATAACCTTGTATAATGTATATAGATCATCTTGTATATACCACCAATTCCATCATCTAAAAATTCATATAAAACTTTCAAAAAAATAGTAATATTATTTATTATTTCAATTCATGAATTAAAATCAAAATTAAAAACATCCAAATCATCAAAATCTTCAAAAACATCTTTTATTTTGTACCTGTCAAACTGTGAAGTATTACAGTTATATTTTCAGTTATTTTGGATAAATTAGCATTTATTTGGAATCCTGCACTTTCACATTCACATGAATAAATATCTTGATTTTATTTTGTATGATTATTCATCTCTCTTATATCAAAGTCCACAGTTGAATTAAATAAAGTTTTGAGCATAGAGAACTGATCTTGTTATTTACTTGAAATAAGTATATCTTTTCACATTAAAATGATTTCATTGCAAATTCGATATGATTCTACATAGTAGAAACGGTTTCCTCATATACTAAACAAGCAGAGGAAAATCCATAAATAAAATGACACAAACAAAAGATCATATTAAGACAAAATCATTAGGTTGAGGTCAACTAAATTATTTTTAGATCAATAGGACCTAGCCACTTATCATCAACTGATGAAATAATTTGCATTGACTCATCCTTTATATAGAAAGACACCCATTCTAAAGTCCAATTGATATTTTATAGATGGATCAAAGTATGCTATTGATGAGTCATAGAGAGAAATATGTTGTTCAAGAGGACTCGAATTATCAGTTGTAAAAGAAGCAAGAGGTACAAAATAGAAGGTCATATTTAGAAAGATCTAACACCTCGATGGAATATAGTTAAAGTATTGTCTCCTTGATGGAGTATAGTTATGGAAGTACCATGTTGTTGGTGGTTTTATTAATTTATGTACTTCTAATTCTCTATTCTTCACCACTATTGAAGAGGACTTGATACATCAGCTTTTCGTAATGAACCCTTGCTTTCCATAATGTGAGGTAGGTCCTCATGCCGTTGAAGAAAACTCTGACTCTATGATAATACATCTAATTCTAATCATCTTCTTAATCAAGGAGATCAAGGTGTACAATGGTAAAAAATTAGGTCATAATGAAAAATATATGAGAAGGTACTCAAGAGCTCACTTTAGAACAAACAAATAAAGCTGCAAGTAGCTAGGACCAAGAGGAGGATGACTAAGATAAAAATTTAGAATAAATTTTGATTCTTAGGACAACTAATAAACAAAATGTACAACACCCAACCAATGACAAGGCATGAGATGGTACCAAATGGACATTTAAGATGAAAGTATTTTAGATAGTTACAGAGTCACCACAACTATAATAAGGATGTCTATAGCTAGAATAATGATAGAGCTTTTAACATAGCATATTTTTTCTAAGAGGTATACTCGAGTACTTGTTATTTGTTGTTTTATTCATTTTATATTTCTTCTTCTTTTCCATCCCTTATTCTTCCCATTATTGTGTAGGTTTTGATAGGAAAGTGCTCGAGAATCTGATATTATTTTTAGATTATTGAGCCAAAGTTCTAGAAACTCAACTATTGCAATATTTGAATGAAAGAGTGAAAGTTCCTTAGTATGATGTTCAAAATAGGATCTTTATTGTATTAATATTTCTAAGAGTTAAATGGTAATTCCATGCCAACTCTTCATGTAATCATATTTCAAATATTAATACAATTCTAGGCTTCTTTCCTATTACATCTTTATTTTTAGTTTTGTGTGTGTCTTCATTATGAGTTACATTATTTGAATGCATAGTGAACATTTATTTCATTAGTCAATTGTTAGGTTTATTATGATATTCAAATGAATGTAATTGCACTGATTATCTCTTTCCTTGTTCTTTCTATTTTCATTAGATTTTTGTTAAATCTTGCTACAATAGCCCAAAGGATAAGGTATAATTACACTGTTATTATTTTAGCTTGGTCAAAATTCATAAAATATTTGATTCACCACCATAAATATTGAAGAGCATGAACAAAAAACATTAGAAACTTTAATTTCACCTCAAGGGCATCCTTACCATACCCGGTCTAATTAGAAAATATTGAAGAACTCTATTCCCAGGTTAAAGAGGTGAGTGAAATTTTTTTCCAATTACAAAATCCCCATCATAGTCAGGATTTTTATTAGAAAACCCTCTCTTGCAAAGAAATAAAAATTTCTCCAATGTTTCTTTTACTTAATGTGTGATTTTAATCTTGTGAAGATATATCAAATAAGTGCTAGGAATGCCTTAGTGATTTACAAGTAACTATTAACAATGGACCTATGTTGGTTTATTTTATTATGCTATGCTATTGATTATTCATAAAACTTAAAAGAAAAGAAAATTGTGATTGGCCCTCATATGACCACGATGTAAAGCCTTAGTTCATTTTATCTTGAAGTGTTTTAGGTATATTTTATCTTCTTTTGGTTAAGAATATTTTAAACAAGTTTTATCTTGCATTAAACCCTACTTTAAGCATGAAATAGAAGATTAAAATCTATCTCTAAATGTGAATCTTAAATGATGATTGGATTCATTTAAATTTCTTTGTGCATGAAATAAAACAATGAAATGACTAGCTTCAAAAAAATAGAAGTCTTTGTTATGATAAATAATTACCCCTCTTTGATGAAATTGATTTTCATAAAGAGATGCCAATTTATCGCTTTAAAAACAATGAATTTTGGAATGCCATATAAATTGCTCCCCTTTAATGAAATTGTGATTTTCATAAAGGAAAGTTAATTTATTGCTTGCAAAATAAACATGCAAATATTGAAATTTGATTTACCTTCAAAATGCAAAATTATGTAAAATCTGAAATTATAAAATGCCTGTAAAAATAAAAACTTATAATTTCAAAATTGCTGCAAAATGAAATCGAAGTTGTTCTAAACAAAATTTTAAAGCTTATTATTCACACCTGTGCATCTATTTTTGGAGTATTAAATTTTAAATTTTTATTTTAATCACCAAAGTTTTAAAAAAATTGCAAAAAGGGATGGGTTGGAAAAATAAAAATAAATTTTGGAAAATGGACCAGAAAGCTAAAAATGTTAACATACAAAGCACTCTCAGTCTAATGCTATCCTACACAACAAAACCAGAGATAGTGAGAAATTTCAATAGGGTAACCTGACCTAATCAAACTTGTAGAAGCACAATTTGGGTTAGATCAAGTGCTAGCCTCTAAGAAAAATAAATGGAATCTACACCCCACAGATCTTCATGTAGTGCAACCTTTTTACAACATTAAACACTAGATAGAAATCCAAGAAAGTGTAGAGAAATATCGACAATAAAACACTACCCTCCAAAATTGTCTCCTCTAATCTTGCTCACAAGGTGCAAGTTTCTAGATTTTTTTGCATTAAAATAAAATAATGGTCTCTTTGGTTACAAAAATTCTAGCCTTGAACTCCAAAAATTTCCAACCCATTCTTCCTGTTTCAATGGCGTATTTAAAATTGTAGGCCAATTTTCCTTTCCAAATTCCCCTTCATTTGGTTTTCCAAGTCCCTTTTATCCTCCACTTGTTTGATAATGTTTGTTATCTTTCCTTATGTTATGTTGGTTTTAATGGCAAAAACAACCTTCAATGATGCATTTTTCTATGTTTAAAACACCTTGTAATAAGAAACGTTTTAAACCCTTTTTAAAAATTTCTATTTTTATTTTCTAGGACTACCTTCCTCTTGACCTTGGGGTGTGATTTGTATATATTTTATAATACCATAATAGTTATTTGGCCCATGATAAAGCCTTGATTTATCTCATCCATCATAAATGATTTCCCAATGGACCCCAAAACTAAGCTTGATGCCAGCAAACCCTCATCATCCTGATGGAGTGGTCGCATCCTTTGCCATGTCAACCATGCTATCTTCTAATTTCCTTTATTGTTGTATCTAAATATCCCTATTATGCCCTAGCGTTGTGATGGTATGTGTCCAACCACTATTCCACAAACCATGCATAGGCTAAGTCTCATAATCATGTATTATCTAAAGCCCATATCCACTATGATATGATAAACTTGCTCAATAAAGCCACTGTATCATTTCATTTCTCTAGAGTTGAAAGGTCCTCAGTGAATTTGTGTGTAACATACATCCACATAACCAATGTTATATTTGGTTTCACTATTTAACTATCACTAAGATATCACAGTCTACCATGTTGCCTATAAATCATGCAGAGGATATTGGTGGCCCTTGTGAAACAAAGGATTAGACATGTTAGATCTGAGTTCTTTACTCTATCCATGATAATTGTAAAAATGGATTCCATGGTGGTGCAACAAGTGTCGAAGACATGGCTCTGACAACTGCAACATCCTATACTCTTAAATTGGCATTCAATATATCACACGATACCCAAAAAATTTTCCATACTCCATCTATAGAAAATTTCCCATCATTTCATGCATCGTTACCACCATACGACCATCTCATCCACATTTGGCATTGACGGACGAATTCATCCCTATACATGATCCAATAAAATTTTTGGTGGACAAATTATCTTCACCACCCACCAGCCTAGTTGTCTACTGCCTGATATATTGCCATGTCACATACACTGAGGGGTATTTAGTTTGATAATTCATGTCCTTTGATGATATGATACCTCAAATAGGGGAATATCCATGAACCATGGATGTATTTGGTATGATCTACACCTGTAGCCCCCCATAAAACCATGTCTACCATATTTACAAAGACAATTATCATCCTTATTTACTTCGGATGGCAGTGCATTCTGTTTCATCCTTACCATTGTACTACTTTCGACTCTCGAACATGTTTTGACAATCAATAATAATAAATTACAATGAATGCAATATTTTTATGGTTGTTGTTCTAGTTTACAACAAAACACAAATGAATTTGAGGGCCCATTGAGCAGGTTCTGCTGTGCAAAACCACCTCTTATCCGATCTTTAAACCTGTTTCCAACAACCTCCTCACTGTTGCATCACATCGGTCCAGGTATTCATTTTTGTTGTACAAAAATGGTGCCTCTTCACCGATTCTACAAACATATTTAATGATTTCCCCCACTGCCATGTTCTACTGTAAAAATTATGTTGTCCATCGTACCCTACCATTATTCTTTCCTCCTCATAGAAACATGCGACCATGCTTTCATGATGCAGTTCCACCTCACCGTGTTTACTTCCACATCACTACCAGCATTTTTCTCATGATCCAAGCCATCCTTATCCATGTAGGTCCTCGTTTGGTTGTATATATCCCCATTTTACTCTACTGCACCCGGTCTATATCCTCATTGACAATCATTGCACCAATTGATCCAAAATTGTGTTTCTCATTGAGCCACGTGTTCGCATCATCCATACATCCTCATCATCACTAAATGCTCCTTGGTTGGCTTGCTCACTACACCTTGTCTAGCTTTGTAGCTCTATAATTCAATCCACTACCACATCACTGCGATGTTGGCCTCTTCCATCCGTCCCTGCAAACATACATAAAAGAAAGTCAAACATTTAAATAAAATCTAATACTAATACTATAGGACCAACAAATCCAAAATCACGCTAATATTACTTTCAATAAAAATGGGAGCCTTCATTTGGATTATTTGTACTTATATATACATATCTATATAAATAGATATATATATTTTTATTATTATTTTAGTTATTTATTTATTTATATTATTTCATTTTTATTTTTATTTTATTATTTTATTTTAGATTTATATATATATTATTTATTTATTTTGTTTTATTTTAAATTGAAAAAAATCAACTTTACAAACCTTAAAATATTGAAATTTAAAAATAAAACGAAATATAACAACTAGCATTCAAAACTAAAACAAGGAATAACTCATATTTTTCAAACCCAAACACTAAATGTTGAAAGATAAGAAAATAAGACAGAAATCCTCATTCAAACCTTGGTACTTATTAAAATTATCACTCAAGAAAAATAAAAGTCCCCAAGATAGCAAAATAAAAGGTTGGTCCCCAATTTTGGGGCAAGTTGTGGAATGGCCACAAAAAATGGTGACTCTGTTGGGAAATGCTTTTGAGCATTTCAGGCAAAGAACCCAATTCCAAAAATAACACAAACCAAATATTGGAAAAGTATACACCATTCGACGACATCCAAGGAAAGCAAGTTCAATAGCTTCATATGAGAACAAATGGATTATTTGATTCCGCATGGTGTGTGCAATGTGGTTCAATTTACATCCTTGGGACCATCTAAATTCCATAATAATATTTACCTTTAGGCTATGAAATGCTACTCATAAAACTTTGTTTTTGAATAATATTTTGCAAAGTCTCTTTTGAGCATAATTTATTCAGACAGAGCCCCACTACCAGTCAAGCATCCATAGCCTCGATGGAGTTTATCCAAACTTGGTGACTGATTTGATCAAGCTTTTCAATGCTCATTTTTTTATATCAAGCTTTTTTCTAAACAAAGACCCAATTCTATTCAAGTATATATAGCCCCAGTGGAGTTTATCTAAACTTGGTGATTGATTTGATCAATATTTTCATTGCTTGTATTCTTCTTTTATAGAGAAATTTGCAAACCTTTATGTAACTCTTGGATTTGAGCATGTAAGAAGTTAGCCTTAATCAGTTTACCAAAATGATTTCATTCTTCAAAATCCCAAGAAATACCTCTTCATGTGATTCATTATAGTGAATATTTGGCATAATATTCCATTGTTTCACACTCCACCATCTTAGTACACTTAGCCAAGGATAATCACTATATAGCTTCATTTTCTTTCCTTGATCCACGTGATAGGTAATTCACCCTTCATGACAAAGGAGCACAAAAAATAGTCAAGAGGCCATTAGTAGAGACCCCAAAACATCACCTCAAATAGATGGACCAACCTCAAAACACAAACTCACAAACCAAAACTAGATACAAATCACTAAACAACAAAACCAACAAAAAAAAGAAGAAAACCAAAACTATATACAACAAAATCTAATAATGTACAATATGATGCAAAAAAAATAGGCTATCACTTCCCTGGATCCCAAATAAAATTACCACATTTTGAAAGACCCATACTATGATATTCTTGCCAAGATTTATAAGAATCTAGCCAAAACAAGATTAAACCATAAAATGCAACAATCATCATTTTACCTATCACCCCACTAATTTAATCTAGTTCCATTAGTAATACCATAGTGGAGCTTTAAATAATCAAATTGATAAGACAATAATTGATCTTCAATTCTTTCTTGTTCATTCCTTAAAACGTAAATTTCATAATTTGACTCATGATTTAGAATTAGGCCTTTCTTTTCAACTATGAAAGCCTATAAATAGGAGCCCATTTCTAGAAATTTTGGAGCCAATTCATTTTCCACATTTTTAGGCCAATCAAACTTAAGAAACAATTTTCAAGCATATAAGCTATCTCCTAAATTAGGATCGTGATTTTTTATCTTAGATTTCATTATCAATTGTTGATGAATTTGATTCAATAATTCAAGCACATCAACTTATCTTTCATTTAACAAAGCAATATCATTAGTGGTATGAGTAGAAATCAAATTTAGTTATTCATTCACCTCCAATGGCATTTCATCATAAATAACATTTGAATCACATAGATAATTAGGTAAGCTTTCACTTGGAGTTCACATGGTTGAACATAAAACGTGATGTTCTACCTTTTGTGCACTTTCATTTACCAAGACTTGGTGAAACTTTGTGATTTCCTTCTTTTCCTCATGGTATTTATCTTCATCATCCTCTTGTAGCACTTATTATTCCTCAACTACCTATTCATAAAAATGCAAAAATTAGACACCCAATCAAAAGTATACCCATCCTTTTCAAACCACAAGTCTTGTATATCTATGGATGTGTCAAATAACACATCTTCCTGATCAATCACTTGGGTTGTTTCAAATAAAGCGACATTTTTATCATTTGGTTCCCATTACTTGTTAACCATCCATGATATTTCTTCCTTAGAATCTTCAAGACAATCATGATAATTTGCATCCAATTTTTTAGAATTCAATAATAAAAGAGTAGATTCCCTCTCTTCCTCATCCATAATAGATGAATCATAGGAACGTTTACCATTTTTTCTTCTTCTATTTTAGCTAGGTGTTCCATAAACTCATATTCAAAATGATAAAATTTTGGAACCTTCTCTATTTCTAAAATGGGCATGTTATTTTCTGCTTGTACAGGAATTACAAGATCTTCATGTGAGATAACTTTTTCAGCATCCTGCATATCAATAGAAATTTCATCAATAGGGGTGTGAAAAACCAATGATTCTTCATATCTTCCCCCCCATTATAAAAAATTTCATATAAATACATGGGATGAAAATCTATTGTATATTTGGCATAATTATCATATTCATCTATCAATTCATTTTTTTCTTTATCCATGGTATTAGAATCATTATCATTTTCCAACACTTTATGAGATTCCAACCCTTCTTCCAAAATATTATCAAACTATAAAGGACTTGTAAATTCCTCAAGCGAGAAGGCAATTGTATTATCCTACATATCAATTGACACAAAAAGTTCATTAGAAGGTTTGGAGTGAGCATATTATTCCCATTTATCCCAATAATCATAATAATCATCTTCCAAAATCAAGTTGTGATGCTCAACTACTTCTTCACCATATTCCAATTCATCAATGTATTTATCCTCAAATTCACCTTCAAATTCCTTATATGATTCAATTATTTTTAAAAGTGGGCTACTCTTTGTATTTAAGCTTGCAAGATCACAATCCACATTTGTAACCCATGATTCAATTTTTATCACAATTTGGAAGGTGTGGGTTTTCTTGACCATCAGTTTCAATAATCTCATCTGAAGTGTCTTCTGAGAGCAAGTGGTGAAATTATGTTATGACTTCAAATTCACTTATTGATTCTCTTTCAACCTCACTTTCAACCATTTTTGAGGGCTTAGGGGTTTCTATAATGGGATTAAATTTTACATTATTCTTTCTATGATCATCCCAATACTTCTTTGTGAATAATGATTCTAAATCCTTTCTTTCCTAAACAAAAGAGTCATCATTTGGGACGTATTGGCATTCTTGATCATTTATTTCAACCACTTCATTTAATTTTTTGGAAGGTCCTGTCCTATCACATATCTCCATGCTAATTAACTCGAGGATTATTCCATCACTTGAAGGTTCATGCATTCCAAAAAATGAATTAATCTCGACATTATGATGGGCTTGTTCACCATAATTTTCATTAGTGTACATTGGATTTGAAACTTGCATCTCCTCTTGAACAATATATAAGGTGGTTGTAACATTTGGACATTCAACTTCATCCCATTGATTGTTCACATTAGACATCATTGAATCAGAGGATACTATATTAGATGGTTGGTGTAGGTTGGCTTCAATAACTCCTAAAAAATAATCTCTCATGGGAACATTTTGTGCTTTAACTCGACTCAGGGGTGACTTTTGATTTTTATCCTTAGGGTTACACAATGCTAATCGACCCACATCCATACCTTTCAAAATCCACCATTGTTCTACTATTATGGCCTCACTATAGATTCTAGGCAAGGATGGATCTTTAAGAATTCTCCTTAGAAATGTGGAAGTAAAGGGGTCTAAGGCTTCCAAGTATATTTGGATGACCTCTTCTTCTAAAATGGTATAATGCATCTCTATTTTGGTATACAACCTATGGAACCTATCATTAAATTGACTCGTGGATTCATTAGGTTCTTTATAGATAGAGGTAAACTGATTTGATATCATATCTAGGTCAACTAGCTTTTCAAATTGGCTAAGAAATGTTGCTTCTAGTTGAGCCCAAGAAGTGATAGAACCTATAGGTAAATTGAGATACCAATCATAAGAAAATTCATCTAATGTGAATGGAAACATGTTACAAGCAACATCTTCATGCATAATTTATAATTGAATTAAAGTGTTCTTGTATTTCTGAATATGTTCCTTAGTTGTTTCTATTCCATCAAAGAAAAATGAAAGGGCAGTAAACCCCAATATCGAAACAATTATGTAGGAAAAATTACTTAAGATATTAAGAGCTAAGATAATTTAACCAGTCAAACACTCAACTTGGGTAGCCAATCTAGTCCCTATAAGGAAGAAGAATGGTGATATTCATCTTTGTGTGGATTTCAAGAATCTGAATCAAGCTTCTATGAATTACCACTATCTCTTACCACAGATGAACCAAATATTACAAATGGTAGTAGGGATAGAAAGGTTCTCCTTACTAGAAATTTTTTTGGGTATAACCAAATTTGGGTAAAAAATGAAGACCAACACAAAATTGTATTTACAAAAAAGTGGTGCACTTTCATCTACCAAACTATGACATTCGACCTATCAAATGCTGACATTACTTTTCAAAGAGCTATGGATTATGCATTTGGTAAATTGATCAACAAAATAATTCTGATATACTTAGATGATATGACCATGTTATCACATGAAAGACAAGATCATATTTATCATTTAGAACATTTTTTCCAGAAATGTAGAGAATTTAACATATCATTAAATCTTAAGAAGTTGAAAATTTAGACTTATGGTAGGTGTGTGTAAAGAGATATTTATGATTTTTTAAAGAGGTACAAAAGTGAAGGTTGCTTTGGCCTTTGGGAAATAGTGGGAAGGATGTCAATGGGCGAGAAGTTTGCAGGGGAGATCGGGAGTGGCGGTGGTTTGGTTCTTAGATGCAGCGGAGAAATCAAAGGGCATCAATATTTTGGGGGAGCGGGAATTCCCGGGCCCATTAAAGATGATCAGGCTAGAAACGGTTTTGGTCAAGGTAAGGACCCACCAGACAAAGGGGGTGGTGGGGCTCAAAATTCTTATGCCCAGGCAGCGGCCTCAGAAACCCTAAATGGGTTTTTTACCAAAGAGTTGTTTTCGGTTGGGGATGAGCTGGACATCCCAACGGAAGTTCTTTCAAGCTTCATGGAGTTTGAGAAATTTACCCTAATAGGTAAATTCATTGGAGGCCGTATCGACATGGAAACTATCCGAAAATGGGCAGCAAGAAAATGGATGACTTCTGGCCATTTGGAGCTGGCGGCCCTATCTCGAGGTTTTTTTGCCATTATATTGAACAATAAGGAGGATTACTATAAAATTTTGGCTGGCGAGCCATGGTTTCTAGGCCACAAAAGTTTATTTCTCAGGAAGTGGGACATGGATTTCAGTACTGAGACCCTGAACATCAACATTGCCCCAATATGGGTTAGGCTCTCGAATCTTCCCCTATTTGGCTGGCATGAAAATGTCATAAGAGGTATTACACGTTCCATTGGGGAGTTGGTCACCATTGACCCTCCCACCCGAGCTCAAACAAGGTTCGTCCAGGCCCGATTTTGAGTTTTGGTAGATTTGGAGGCAAAACTCCCAACTTCCATCACTCTTCGGTTTGGAGGCACCATTCTTCATAAACAAGCTATTGTCTATGAAAATAGACCAGCTTTCTGCACCCAGTGTCAATCCCAAGGGCACCTCCAGTCCCAGTGTCCTCTTCAAAAATTGGGAAATAAAAAACATGAAAATGGCAACCCCCTGGAGCACAAGGAAGATTAGGAAAAGCAACCAAATCTTCCAGACGCGAAGGGCCATGGATCCCTAGGCCCCTCTAGAGACTGTGGCGGACTCTCTCAGCCTGAAGAGAATCCCTCTCTCCAATTGGACCTCGAGCATCTTGAGGCTGAAAACCAACAAGGAGCAGACTCCCACTTGGAAAGTGAATCGCAGGAAGATATGGAATGGACCCCTTCCCAAGTTTTGACTCAGGCTGTTCCTCTGCTCCAAGTTATGGGTCATCCCAATTTCAGTCAGTCATAGACGTTGCTAGAATATTACCTCTTAGGAAGGAGGGGTGAACAATCCGGTCACATTAGCCCCCGGAATACGAGGAGCCGAAAGCAAAGTGTGGATTTTGGTAGTGAGAGGAAGTAGGGCCGTCCTCCTAACAAGGAAAGGTGAGACAAAGAGACTGCAACTGACGTTGCAAATGGAACCCAATGTTTTTTGGTTCTGGATTACTGTGACACACAGTCGGACGAAGCTCATGCATCAAAACATCCCCCTCAACAAGGAAGGGGAGGCAAGAAAAACTTCAAACTTTCTAGATGAAAATCCTCTCATGGAATGTGAGAGGACTGAATGGTGCAACCAAGTGAAGGTTAGTGGCTAATCTCCGTAGGAGGATTAACCCTTCTATCCTTATTTTGCAAGAGACCAAGCTTGATGCTATCTCATCTGACAAAGTGGTGAAGGCCATTTGGGCCAAGGCAAATTGTCTGTCCAGCCCTATAGTGGGAATAGCGGGAGGACTCATGGTTCTGTGGGACCCTTCAAGGTTTGAGGGCAGCTCACTGTCAACTTCCAACAGAATCATCAATGTACTGTTCTAGTCCAAAACCTCCAATTTTTCCTAGATTCTATCCAACATTTATGCTTCCAATTCTGCCATAGAGAGAGCAAAAATGTGGAAAGCTATCTCTCTGATGAGGGAGAATTTTAGCAACTTTCCTTGGGTTTTAGGGGTGACTTCAATTGTCCCCTTCATCCTTCGGAGAAAAAAGGAGGGTCTGACCACTCCAACCGTAGCTTGGAAGATTTCAGAGATTTTATCTCTGCTAATGGCCTGCTTGACATCGAACTCAAAGGGGCTTCCTTCACATGGAGTAACAGAAGGATTGGGGGCGGTTTGATTCAATTCAAACTTGATAGATTCTTCATTTTTTGAGAAGCCATTCCCATCCTTGGTGGAGCTATCCTTTCGGCTCTTCCAAGGATTGGGTCTGACCATAACCCTATTTTCTTGGAGGCGAACGATGGGCCTAGTTTTATGACCCCTTTCAGATTCGAATCTATGTGGATTTCCCACAAAGACTTCAAAGGATTGATTTCAGCGTGGTGGCAATTGAAGGTGGAAGGAAGCGCTCCTAAGAGGGTGGATTTAAAGCTCAAAATGGTCAAAGAAAAACTGAATATTTGGAACAAAGTGGTTTTCAAAAACATTTTTGAGTCCAAAAAATCCATAGCTAAGAACTTGATGGTGATGGAGGAAAGGATGGCTACCAAAGGTTACACTGAGGGTCTCAAGGAGGAAGAGCGGAGCCTTTTGGTGGACTTTCATTCTATTCTCACTAGGGAGGAAACGTTCTGGCACCAAAAATCTCGTGACCTGTGGTTGAAGAATGGAGACTCCAACACGAGATTTTTTCATGCGTCTACTATGAGGCATAGAGGGGCCAACAATATTAGAGAAGTGACTTGTAAGGATGGGCACATTACCAAGGATATTGAGGAAATCAGGAGTGAAGTGGTTAAGTTATTTTAGGATTTGCTTGGCACTCCTCTAGATAGCAACCTCCAGGTCCAAAAATCTATGCTCACCAATTTTCTGACTAAAGTTCCCCATGATGTAAGCATGAAAATTTTGGAACCTTTTTCCTCGTCTAAGATTAAGGAAGCATTGTTCTCCATGCAACTAGATAATGCCACTAGGACTGATGGTTTCCCCCCCTAATTCTTCTAAGTCATGTGGGAGGTCGTGGGTCCGGATGTGTGTGATGCTATTCGGGTTATCCAAGCATCCAGATCTATCCACCCGAAACTCAATTCCACCTTTCTTTCCCTCATTCCTAAGTCTCCTTCCTGCAAAATTTTCTCTGACTATCAGCCCATTAGCCTATGCAATGTTTTTTACAAGATCCTTACCAAGTCTATAGCCAATAGACTCAAAATAGTCCTCCCCCTCCTGATTGATCCTTGTCAGGGAAGCACTGTCAAAGGCAGAAACATTCTTGATGGTGTTATCACTATCCATGAGACCCTTCATTTCACTTACCGCTCTAAGAATGTTGCTCTTTTTCTTAAGCTTGACATGAACAAAGCTTACCTCAAGTTCAGCTTTCATCCCCACTAGATTGACCTTGTCTACAGCTGTATATCCACTCCCTTTTTTTTTTCTTGGTCAATGGGTCCCCAGTTGGGTATTTCCAAAGCTCCAGAGGCCTCAGATAGGGCGATCCTCTTTCTCCCATCCTTTTCATTCTTCTAGCGGAGGTTCTGAGTTGGTCCATGAAAGAGGCCCTTCGACAGAACAAGATTTCTAGCATCTTGTTGACTTCTAGAATTAATCCTATCACTCATCAGCAATTTTTGGACGACACCCTCATCTCCACTGGGGCGTCCGTTCCTCAAGCCAATTCACTCAAGAGGATCCTTTCCCGTTACGTGCAAGCTATAGGACAAAAGATTAATTACATCAAGAGCAAAATTTTCTTTATTAAAACTCCTCTACGCAGACAAATTTAGATTGCTAGAATTCTTGAATGCACTATTGATTCCCTACCTACATCCTATCTGGGGTTACCTCTATCTTATAGCGGGTGGGCCAGTGGGGACATGTGGAACATGATTCTTGAGCACCTTCATAGGAAACTCAGCACTTGGAAGGGCAAACTCCTATCGCAAGCTAGGAAAGCCACCCTTACCAAAGCCTATCTTCAGGGGATCCCGATCTATTTCATGTCGGTGTTCATGCTCCCGAGTGCAGTCCACTCCAAGATTGAGAAGATTCAAAGGACCTTTCTTTGGTATGGTAACAAAGAGAAATCTAGACTTCCCCTTGTAGCCTGGGATAAGGTGTGTTCAAGGATAGATCAAGGCGGCCTGGGGTTGAGAAAATCAAGACTTATGAATCTAGATCTGATCGCAAAGCACGCTTAGAGGATTAGGTCTAGCGACCTAGTGGAGTGGGTTACATTGGTTAAAATAAAGTATCTTGGCCCCACTCCCTTCTTGGATGCTAAAACATCCTCAATGGCATCGATCTTTTGGAAATTTATGCTCCAAACCTAGCATCTAATCAGTCTAGGAGCCCATTGGATTTTGGGTGATGGCAACTACATTTCCTTTTGGAAGGACCAGTGGGTGACTGAAGAAGCCCTTGGGTCAAGGGAGGACCTCACTGGGCTGAGAAACTTGACCGACCCTAATGCCCAGCTTAGGGTGGCGGGTTTCATTGATCGGAGCACCCGTTTCCCTCGGTGGAAGCTTCTTATTGTGGAGGGGTTTAATAATGAGATTACTTTCCTTGATAATATCCTTCAGTCGGTTTTAATTCCTTCTTCCAGGAGGAATGACAGGATCATCTGGAGTGGTATGGAGGATGGGTGTTTCTCTGTTAAATTAGCTTATGAGCTTCTCACCACCAAGACTGCTCTAGACTATAGGTGGAATACTATTTGGAGGAAAGGAGTTGTTCCTAAAATCAACTTCTTTGCATGGATTGCTTTCCATAATAAAGCCTTAACTATTGACAACCTTCACAAGAGAGGTTTTGCCTTCCCCAATAGGTGTTACTTGTGTTTAGCAGATTGTGAGACGAGGGATCATTTATTCTTGCATTGCTCATTTTCCCACTCTGTTCTGAGCATTGTCCTATCCTCCTTCCAGATCCTTTGGTGCTCTCCCCAATCCCTAAAATATGATTTTCACCAATGGCATAATCCTTTCAAGAATCCCAAGCTCCGCTTCCTCCTCAAGGCCTCCTTCCACCATTTAATTTGGCAAATTTGGTTAGAGAGGAATTCCAGAATCTTTGGTAGAGCTCCTAGAGGGCCCCCTTCTATTTCTCAAAGGGCATTATCTTATGCCATTGAGAATTCTATTGCGGTTCCTAGTCCCCATCCCCATATTCCAAGCAAAGAAGCTATTCTCAAAATGATGAATCTTTGGCCATTTTTGGAGGTTGTTAAAGGGCCCTGTTGAAGGAATGTTGTGTGGACCAAACCCCCCATGGGGTGGATTAAATTAAACTTTGATGGAGCGGCTAAGGGGAATCCTAGGCCCGCTGGCACTGGTGGGGTTGTCCGTGATCATGACGAGAATATTGTGATGGCCTATTATGAATATTTGGGCTCCCAGACGAATCACTATGCTGAAGCTCGAGGTGCTCTGAATGGTATTCAAATTCTCTCTGAGGATCCCCGACATCTTATCATTGAGGGTGACTCACTCAACATCATGAATTACCTTCTTGGTACCAAAAATCCATCTTGGAAAGTCTACAACATCATCCTCGAGGCTAGATCTCTTCTCTCCTATCGTTGTAGATGGAAAGCAAATCATATTTTGAGAGAAGGAAATTGTGTGGCTGACCACATGGCCAATAAAGGGCTCATGACCACGTGCCCGATTGTGTGGTGGTCTCGCTTCCCATATGAGGTGGAAAGGTTGGCCAGGGCAGACATCCCTTCTTGATGTTTTCCTTGCATAGTTTTTGAGGTGGATAAGGATGTCCATCCATAGCACATTCTGTCAAACACGGAGAGCGACAAGGAGAGTCGCGATATTTCTCTCCTGGACCTAGCTGCTTCCATTCTTACTTCTGTCAACTCCATGATTTATATCATGATGCAGAACCAGAAGCGCCCAAATTCAGAAGGATAGGAGGACCATGATTAGCAGTCCATGGTGTTTGTATCTTTGTTTTTGGTATCTTTTTAGGTTTCTCTCGGGTCTGTCCTATTTTCTTTTTGTTGTTGGGTCTCTAGGCCTAAAAGCCCTTTTTGCTGTTTTCAAGTCTGCAGCATTAGGATGGTTTTATTTTCATTTAGATTTATTGTTACAACCAATATGTATGATGCATCATTAGAAAGTTGGCTAATTTTGTACATAAGGTTTTGGGATCCTCTATAAAAACCCACTGTTAATATATTATAATAATTACCAAAAAAAAAATCTTAAGAAGTCCATCTTTGTAGTTTACAAAGGAAAGTTGCTAGGGCATGTAGTATCAAAATAGGGTATGTCTATTGATCTTGATAGAGTGAAAGTGTTAATAGCATTACTCCTCTCAATGAATAAAAAAGCTATACAATCCTTCTTTGGGAAAATTAATTTTGTAAGGAAATTCATTTCAAACTTTTCTCAGATTATAAGATCAATTTTAGAATTGCTCAAAAAGAATGTAAATTATAAATGGACCTATAAAATAAATCAAGCATTTGAAATGATCAAACAAGAAATCACCATAGCTCTCGTATTGGTTAATCCAAACTTTGATAGAGACTTCATTCTCTATGCTTACGGTGCTGAAGAGAGTTATGTCGTTGTACTAAACCAAAAGGATGAACAGGGAATTAAACATCCTATCTTATTTTTGAGTCAAAACTTGCACAAATACTAGGTAAAATACAACTTCATAGAGAGGTAAATATTTGTAGTCATGAAGTCATTAAATTTTTTTAGAAAATATCTAGCTCAGAGAAAAAAACTGGTCTATGTGGTCCATCCCAACGTAAGAGCTTTCATATTACAAGGGGAACTTGGTGAGAAAAGAGCAGGTTGGATTATAAATATTCAAGAGTTCGACATTGAAATTCACCCAACCAATATGGTAAGATGTAGAGATCTCTATAAATAATTAGTGGCTATAACAAATCCATGAGAAGTAGTATGCCATATCAATGCACTAGATCAAGAGGATGAGACTCTACCACAAGAAGCTAATTGATTATATGAACTCACAAGTTACTTCTAGACCGAGATCTATCCTTAAAATATCAATGCTTCACAAAGGAGGAGGTATAGGCTCCAAGCCTTGCACTACACCATAATTTCTAGAGAACTCTATAGAAAAATATTGATGGCATCCTCTTAAGATGTATAAGAGAAAATAAAAAGCATAAGGTCTTAAAGGAGTTTCACGATGGACCATTTGGAGGCCATTATTTAGGAAGATCTACTACACTAAAAATAATAAGAGCAGGTTATTTATGGCCTAATGTTTTTTTTTATGCTTTTAAAATTTCTATAGCTTATGACAAATGCCAAAGATAGACAGGTAGAAATAACTACAACCAATATAGGTTGAACAACCTTTTCAATAGTGGGATCTAGAATTTGTAGGAGATTTCAATCCTAATTATTTGGTAGGCCATAGGTACATATTAACTACAATATATTATTTCACTAGATGGGTGGAGGTAATACCAACCAAGAGGTGTGATCAAGATGTAGTGCTTGAAGTCCTTGAAACTTGATCACTAAGTTTGGAATCCCCAAAGATTTGGTAAGTGAAAATGGACCAGATTTCATAGGAGACAAGTATATAGACTTTGCTAGAAAAAATGGCATTTACTTGAAGAATTATTCAAATTATTACCCACATGAAAATGGCCTATAAAAATCAAGCAATAAAATCTCCTCAATATGCTCAAAAGATCATTGGAAGGCAATAAAAAATCTTGGTATTTTTTGATAAACCAGGTATTATGGGTAGATCAAATTACCATGAAAAATCTCTAGGTACATCTCCCTATGTGCTGGTCTATGGGAAATAAGTTATGCTACCAATCCATTTAGAATTGCTAGCTTTGAAACACATCAGTGATTGCAATTCTGATAAAGAAGACCCTATGAATGAAAGACTGATCCAAATGATGCATTTATAAGAATAAAAAGAGGAATCTTACTAGAGGTTCCATAGAAACTTATCACAGACAAAGGGTTGGTTTGGTAAGAAAACCATACTCAAAAAATTTAAACTTGGTGAATTGGTTTTAAAATGGAATGTAGACAAAGCCAAGCTAGGTAAGCACAAAAATTTTAACTCATTCTGGGAAGGTCCCTTCCAAATAGAATCTATCAAATAGAAGAACACCTTCTAGTTGAAAATTCAAGAAGGAGAAGTGCTACCCATTCCAAAGAATGGATATCACCTCAAGTTGTACATCCAATAGTAAGTTGTACCCTATATCATAGGTATCATAAACTTGTAAATAGTTTCACTTTTGCACTTTATTTTATGATATGAGTAACTAAAATACAAAGGTTAATCTACAGTGGCAAGTACACTCACAAGCTGCAATGCCAAATTGCCTCATAATTCAACCATGCTATGTGGCTCACAATGGTGTCACCTCGTTACAAGAAAAGAATGTTTCTACATAAACAAGAAAAGAGAGATCCGAGGAAGATTACACTTAGTCGGGAAAAGCTCAAAATAAACATGGGGTCCATGATCCAAAGCAAAGCCAATGCTATATTTTATATTCCCAAGTATGAGAAGTGCATACGTGTCCAAGAAGCATTATCAACCTCGAAGGTGACCCAATCATGGGAAACAATGGCATCAACATTGGTTTGCATGTAGAAGAACATTGTAACCACCTCATTTAAATCACATGTACTAAGACAACTATATGTTCGATACTGCTCAACATATTTTACTCTTGCTACAAAATTTTATTTCTAAGAATTATGTGAGGGGAAGAGGAGAATAGTTTTCTATAGAGCAACCAAGAGCTCAAATTTTTCTTTCAGAAGGAAGTAGTTCAATTCCACCCAAAACCATGGCATTGTCATCTGCTACCACCAAGAAGAGCCCTTTTGAAGAAACTCAAGTTAGTACCCATTTTAAAGATAAAGTAAGCACAATTTTTGACATAATTACCACCTTCAAGGAGAAGTCCCAAATGAGGATGGAGGTAGAACAAAGGGTCACTAAGCGCATATCATCCTTGAGCCCAAAGGTGATAGTGGTAAGTTCATTACTATATTTTTACATGTGTGATTCTATACATCCATGCCCTAAACTCATCCAAGCTATCGTGGAGAATTTTGACCCCAAGAAAAAGAAATTGTAGAGCATCGAGGGTAAAACCTTGATGCATTTTAAGATGAGTACTTCAACAATAGTTTTGTACTAGGAGTAGAACCATGCTCAAGAGCCAAAGCATTTTCCACTAAGGCCCAAGCTCAATATTACACCCTAAGTAAGCATGTCGAAGGGGAAATTTTTTTTTCTAAATTGGATAGCTGGATAGTTAAAGGAAACATGGAGTGGTAGTACCCTACCTTTGGTCCCCATCAAATTGGAAGAATTCAAATACCTAGAACTTTACTCCATGCTAGCCGTAATTGCTAGTTTACAGTCAAACATATAGGTGTATAATTGGTAGATAGTTGTAGCCCACTACCCAAAAAAATTATGAGTCTTTTGGATACAAAAACAACCCAATATTCTTTGATTGGCCTCAATACTTAGCAGTCTGGTCTCAAGAATACCTAAGCTAGATGAAAGCAAAGAAGGAGGGGTCCTCATTCAGGTATTGTTCCCATTTGGCTTGGCTTTTCTTCTACTTTAACCATGAAGAGTTACCATTTATTCCTACACAAAGAGCAAATCTTGATGGAACCGCTCGACCCATCTATAAATGGATGAATGCTCTAAGCAAAGGAGAGTCTTTTTATAATTTCAATAGAGAATTCCTAGGACCAGCTTTGAAGCTGATAAAAGGAGAAATCCCTAGAATTCCCCAATTAGCAAGAGATATTTTGAGGAAGAAGGACGAAGAGGAAGGCAACTAGTATATCCTAACAGAAGGGACAATCATTCATGTATATGGTTTCACTGAGAAACCTTTTGTCCTACCTCACTATGTCATTGAGTGAATTTTTGCTCTTGAATATTATCACCAAAAGGATTATACTAACATCATATTTGGAATGGGCAAGGGCAGGAAGGGCACCTGCACCTATCCCCTAAAAGTGAGTGATATAGTGGTTGGTAAAGGACAACACAAAAGCATTACCAGATACATGCGAGAAATGGGTTTAGTAGAGCTCCCTCACAGATGGAGGTATGACCCAGAAAACAAGTTCTTTGAGAAAATAAATAGGTTCAAAAGAACTCTCTATCCCCACATCGAGAAATTGAAAAACAACGATGAAAGATCCGAATTAGAGTGGGATGTTCAACATATGGAGGCAATACCTCCTTGGAGAGACTTTTATGATAAGGTGGTAGACTATGAGCTAGAAAATCACCCAAAACATGTTTTTATAGAAGATGATGTTAAAGCTTTAGTGAAAACAAAAACTTGGAATTCTACAAAGTTGTTTGAATTTTGGAAAATGTGAGTAGAAATAGATACCATAAACTCCAAGTATCCCATAAAAACTAATAGAATGTTCAAATACTATTATGATTCACATACCGACACCTAGAAGGGGATCAAAAATTTCCTAGCACTAAGCTTCAAGAGGCCTACTAGACCAACAAAGGAGGCAAGTAATGAATAGGCCATCAGGGCAAGACTAAGGCCTTTCACCATTCAAACACCCTCATCCTCTCCTCAAAGAACTAGGAGTACTACAGAAGAGATCCCCATTGGAAAAGGCAAATATGTTGCTTTCCAATCCCCAATAGGGAAATTACAAACATATGGTCCAGGTGCTCACCTAATGCAAAGGCAAGGGTACCAAGAGGGAGGACTAGGCCCTAAAAAGTTGGCCAGCACAGGACCTATCCCGGTTGAGCAAAGACCAAAAATATTGGCTCTAGGAGCATCTACTAAGGGTTATGTGGAACCTAGGTATAGAGGTAATCAAGAACAAATCATGTTAGGGACTTATATGGTGAGATTCACATGTTCTACCTCCCCTCAATGACAAGAACAGCCTAGTGCTTCACAATCACATAGTCAAGAGCCTATTCAAATAGAGAAATCCATGGTGGACATCTCTAGGTCATAATATGTGGTAGCCATTTTGGAATACCTTAAGGAGAGGAACAAGAAATAGAGGAAAGAGGGACATAATAGGAGCAGATTTAGGCTCCATAAAACAAGCAATCAAGCATAGGTCAAGATGCACATCAGTCCCCACCAAGGGACCCAAGTACATTTTCTATCTCTTCTCCTCCTAATATTTCACCTCTAAGTTCCCAAGAGAACCTCCCCTCCCATTCTGAAAGTCATGTCTCATCAGTAGAGGTTCCCCCTCTTGTATCACCCCATGTTGTTACAACCATCTCAACTCCATCCATACAACATCCATTAGTTTCCATTGGAACCCCACTCCCACAGTCATAAGAACCCCCCACAATTCCATCCACCATATCGGTAGGTCCACAAATCACAACACCACTCCCTCCCCCTACATCAGTAGAGGCCATGATAACTACTCCTTCACACCAAGAATTAACTATTTTTACCTCTCCACTTACCCCTATAAGTTTATGGTCATCTTTGATCACTGCATCTATTCCCACCATTGACTCTATTGTAGATCAACAATAGATAATAGAATAAACAACCTTCAATATAGCAGCCTGGTGGAATGAGTAGATGGCAAAGGATTTTGAGGAGGTAGCATGAAAAAGAAAAATTGTAGTCACTAATCCATTATCCAGGAAAAGGACAAAGTACACTATCACTCCAAAAGTGAAGAAACCAAGAAGGGAGATGACTCTGGAAGACTACGAGATAGTTGAGAAAATTGTAGATATCATGCAACTACCAGCTTCTAATGAGTTGGTAATGGCCAAAGCTCACATGGATACAATATTCTTGCAAGGAGATGTTAGAAGAGAGGAAAATAAAGAGCTAAAATGAAGAATAGAGCAGTTGGAGACCTCTCTTAGAGAATGTGAAGACTTGGCCAACTCTCTCAGAGACAAGGTGAAATAGTGGTAATGTAAATATAATGAAATAGCTAATTTGAAAGAACAAGTAGAGGGTCTCTAGGCCCAGGTAATGACTCTTGCAAAGCAAAATAATTAGCTAAATCAACAATAAATGTTAGAAAGATCCAAACTTACTAGTTTCCCAAAGAAACCATAAAATAAGCTTGAATAAGGGTATGGTTATATCAAAGTAAAAAGCATAGAAACTAATATGGTCTTTTAATTTTTGGATGAAGCCACAAATTAATTGGTAAGTGCAAGGAATACCCTTAAAAAAGTAAAAAATGAGCTTCAACATAAGATAGCCCTAGAAGAAAATATTTGTAGGCTAGCAAAGACTAAGTCTAGAGTCATGATCAGACTCATTTCAAATAGGCAATGGTACATAGCCGAGGGAATAGCCAAGGATATATTGGACAAAAATAAGTTACTGTGGAAATATCTGCAATTGCTATCCAGAATAGAGGAGAAGACTAACAAGATGATGAGCAAACTCTCCCTCTACTTTGGATAAGATCATCAATTCATCGAAGAAGCAATACTATCAAGTTGTATAGATTCCATCATACAATATGACTCTAAAATAGAAGGGTGGACTGAACCAATCTAGTAGGAACAAGTAATCCAACTGATCGAGAACTTGATAGAAGTAAAATATGTCATCTCTAAATTAGGAAACAATGGTTCTGAACCATCCCACAAGAGGTTTTCCAACCTATAGAGACTCCATTAGAACATATCATTGATGCCTAGAATTCTAAAAAATATATGGGAACAAGCCTTGAGCACACTAAGCCATGTTACCCAACTACTTAGTGAAGAAGATGATGATGATATCAATGCTACCGCAGAGGAAAGTGAAGGATATGAGTCTGATGAAAATAGGTCTAATTATGAAGACCATGAAGAAGGGGAAGAGCAGATTGACGATGAAGTTAGAGAAGATGAAGAAGACAATGAAATTCATGAAATCATCCCCAAAAAACTAGATATCAAAGTGGTTCACCTAGGAGAAGAAGATGAAGGAGAAGAGCAGAATGGATAAATTGGTCTAAACAAGAGACCTATCAGAAACATATTTTTGATGAAATTTTTGCAGTATGACAACAATCAAGAAATAAATAAAGCATGAACATGTATAGAGCCTCACACTCATGGTGTGGAATATTGCTAAGAAGTAGCCTATAAGAGAAATCCTCTTGAGAATTGAGAATAATTTTTGCCTCACAAATAGTTTCTTCATGACTATCAACTACTAGATGTTTTATCTCTAATCAAGAAGTCGGTAGTCACGAAGGAGCAATTTTTGAGCCATGATGTTGAGTCTAAGTTCACCATTCATTTCCCTCCATATCATCTCACAAATCCCTACCCACTCCACTCCATCTATTTCCACGCATCTCGAATCATACCTTTCATCTCATTCCTATTTTCCATTCCATAAATCGTTCATCCCATCAACTCCATAAACCCAATGAATAAGGCTCTAAGTTCTCAAAACCTTGCGAGCAAGATTCCCCAAGAGGCACCAATAATGTAGGCCAAAAAAGGCTACATTCATACTTAGGCCAAAATTTTTAAAAATTTGGCTAAGTATGTAAGGGAGATGCAAAAGCGCTACAAATCACCCAAAGCTGAGAAGCACTGAAATCAGATCAAAAGTGAGAAGGATAGCAAAGGGTGTGCTTCTCGATTTCCTTTGTACTCACCATGCAAATGTGAAGAGTGTTTAAAAACTAAAAAGTATTGCACAAAGGAAAAAAATGAGAAAGCACTAAAATCAAGCTAAAAGTAAGAAGTCTATAAAAATTGTGCTTCTCAATCTTCCTTATATCAAGTGCATATCCAAAAAATGCTTGAAAGATCCTAAAGCTAAGAATCACTAAGAAGAGAGGAAAATAAAGAAGTCACAAAAGTCACACTTCTTGATCATATTCACATGAGCCACACAAATGAGAAAACATCGAGAAAATATCGAAATTGAGAAGTGTTGATGAAAGGTGAAAATATAGAAGAATGAAAATCCATACTTTTCCTCCTTTGCATGAGCCATACAAATGGGAAAGCATCGAGAAAAGGCTAAAATTGAGAAACTTTAACAAAAGGCAAAGATATAAAAGAACAAAAAGTTGTGCTTTCCCTCCTTCATTGCCATCGTGTAAACAAGAAGCGGTACTCTAGCTGTCTGATGGATAGACCTATGACCACAATTAAAATTTTACCTCCCTCAAGGATTTTTGGTAAAATTTTGCACGCATAATTCAAGAAATAGGGAAAGCTAAAACTGATGCTAGAGAATCCGAATAGAAAGCAATTATGGCCCAAAATATTCTAGAAGCATCCTACTGAACTAGATTTAGTTGAGATATCAATGGAGAGAAATTGATTCCAAGAATCACCAACAACGATGATGGGCTCAACTAGAAGGTCATTGCAATAGAACCAGGAGGTCATAGTTGGTGGGCATCATGAATGACAAGTGGTTAGAGAAACCACAAGAAAATCAAATCTCCTTATAATGCTTGAGAGTAAAATTACTATTGTAAAACCTATAAATAAGGGTAGCAACCTCCTTCCAAATGGTCAACTCTGAGTGTTTGCTTGCACCACTGTGTAGTTTTTTACAAATTGATGAATAAAGCATTACAAGGGATGTTTACCTTGAATTTTTGCCTATGTTGAATGGTGGACTTGATATTACCTCATCTTACTACTATGGTTAGTCTATTCTATTAATTTGAAAAGCTAACTTAGAGTAGATTGAGTTAATTGTTTTTGCATACATGTTTATCAAGAATTCTATTTTTGTCAAATTAGGGTATTGATCTTATTCTATTGAAATTGGATAATCAATATTTCTAGATATTTGGAATAATTATGTGAATATTCAAAACACCATTTCAATAGTGTAACTGCATAATTTTTGAATGTTGTTAATCCTCTAGAATGCTTTTCTAAAATCATTTTTAAAGGATACTATGTGGTTGTCTATGCTATTAGCTTCACCCGACCAACTTAAATCCATTATTTCTAACCCTATCATTTCTATCCTTAACTTCACTATAATTGAGCTAAATAGAGTCAACACTCATTAAGTTGACAAGGATCCAACCTTCTTTGGAGGTTGAATCAAAATAGTTTGGTTCTCCCAATGTTTAGTTTGGGTTGTGATCAGTGGGTGCTCACATTCAAATCTCAAGAGATGATAATCATAGTTCTAGCATGAGCTAGATGAAAAACTAGGCTACAATAGGTATGTATAGCATACCCCCATCATCATCCTCCTCTATAATTACCATAACATCAACATGCTAGCTCCTACCACCCTCCTTCTACCCTAGTGATGCACCCTAAAAAGACTCTCCTAACTCATCTATCATTATACCACCTATATCCACATCCATAGACATGACCTCACCTAGTGGTTGGCTTGTGCCACTGGTCTGTCACTCTAGCGATCCCACTACATAAATCATAGCATCATCATATCAATGTCACATCTATCATTAGAGAGGCTCCTCTATCTCCCCATTTGACCCTACATCTAACATAGATCCAACCTCTCCTAGTTCCTGTCCACCTGATACAGGTAATCCTACCATTTGAGGCACCCAGTCATCTACCATTCTAACTCCTATCTCCCACCTCTACATGGCCCACCATACATTATACTTAGGAGTCATACCTACATCATTCATCTTGGGTATAACCATAAATGGATCCCTAGTTACATCCAAGGGAGGAACTATGGGTCATATTTTTAGATCGCCTTGCCTCCTCCATATCACAATAGGTGGATATGGTCTCCCGTATCATAAACCAAAATATCATATGAACCTACTAAATGAGAAGAGATCTACCTACTGCCCATACCACACCCTTGGTGTATCTTCCCCAACTACTCATAATCCTTCTCACACACTACCCTACCCCTCTAGGGCCTCCATTGAATATGCTTAGGTTCCAAATTGCCTAGAAACCTCCTCCAAAATAGGTCATGAACCTCATATCCCCTCTTCATCCCTTTCTCCATATTCATACATAATTTCAAGGTGTATATTACAAATTCTACCATCAACTCATATGCCTTATAAGGAAACAATGATGGTCACTCTGTCACAATATGCTCCCATATCCAAACCTGCAATAATGGGATACAACTCATGCCTGACTACCTTTCTTGCACCACATCATGCAACTCCTTGTAAATCTATACCAACAACTTGGGTGACCACGTAAACACTACCTCATGCTCTACCATATTGCATACCACACCCATCATATTCTAGGAGAACTTTACTCCTAAAGTATCTAGCAGAGCATATATGGATATCATAAGCATCACCATACAATGGTGATTAGACAACATGTTCTCCTACTAATAATACTCATAGTCTATGCCCTTATTATACTATACCTATTCCCACCTCATACCAAATATCCACTGCAACACATTCTTCTACATGTCATCTAGTGCCACCCTCACTGTAGTACCCTCTATCGATAGCTTGTAAATCCTGTATATATCCTCCAGTGTAATCATAATCTCTCCCATGGGAAGATGAAAGGTGTTCCTATCTAGATCCCACCTCTCACACAACATCAAAATATACACCCTATTGGCATGAATACTCACTACCTCCCATACACCCTTAATCCACACCTTGCCCATCCACTTCCCATCCTCCTTAGTCCATTTATCACCTAAGGCATTTCTCAACAATCGCACATGATGTTGTGGCTTAATCTTCTTCACTTTTTTTCATTCAAAAATATCACACAAATTTTTCATCAGTTTCACATGTATATAAATTCATTTTCATCATTATATACAAAATATTCATCACATACAAATATTATGCAACATATCTCATGCATCACACCTTACACAAATATATATGTATATATATATATATATATATATATATGTATATATATGTATATATTAGTTCGCACCCTACCATGAAAACCTAGTTTGCACACTGCCATGCGAACCTTACAAATAGGGAATGTTTGGATACCCACTTGGCCCTTTCATGGTGTAGACACCTAAAATATGTCATGTTTAGGATACTACCATATGGGTATATTTGTAGACCATATGAATCCTCTTGGACCTTTCCAAGAGCAAGCAGTGGTCCTAACCACTCAAAAATGGTAGTTCTAACCCATCCAGGCTTAGCCTTTCTCAAGAAGAGAGGCTACCACAATTGACCACTAAAGTTGATAGTGGCCACAACTAGAAACTAGACCTGATAGAAACCACACCTAGCTTCTATACCTAATAGTAGCTAGCACCATGTATAGTCTTGTCATGAATACAAGTCAATATCATGCAGCCTAACTACACCTCACATTATTTGTACATGGATTTTGGCAAGGAACTCCCTAAGTTCCTCCTAAATACCCCTTCAATGCTAGTTTGTGACTGATGCTTCCCACCCAAGATGGTCAGTTACATGCAATTTGGATGGAGGGCTCTCTAGTAATCCAAGATTCAGATCTAAAATGATATTGGGCTACATATGGGCCCTCTTGAGAAGCAAAAGAGATCCATGAATATTCAAATCTTATGCAGTAAAGCCTTGGATAAATAGAGAGTGAATCAACATCCCTTGGAGGCACAATAAAGTGTTTTCTAGATAAGCTATGTCTACGCACCTACTATTAGATCTATTTATTATTCACCACCCATTAGTGTACCAAACACAACCGATGATCCTTGAACATCAATTGGAGTATAGAAGATAGTGCTACAACCCTTGGTTCATGAGGAGGAAAGCTACAGTTCGTGGCCGCTATATTGAACAGTGGCCTGCAGGCATACTTTAGGGCATTAGAAATTATTTTCTTTTGTTCTAGATTATATCCATAACTATTTGATTTATTAGTTAGTTGTAGCTCATATCTGATTTCATTAACGCACTTGCATCGTATTTCTAAGATTTCAATGCATTTATTATTATTCAATTTATGCTGGTATTTCATTGTTATCATGATTATTTATCTTATTTATTAGATTTTTTAATAAGATCCTCTTTTAGAGAGGCAACCCGTACTACTGATTGTGCTATGTTATTTCCATTCTCACAAATATAGGTTCACAAGATCATTCCAAGGTATCCATATCATGAGATCCCTCTAATATGAGATCAGGAGAAGGATGCATCTATAAGACCTCAAATAGTTTGGTGTGTGAATTAGGAGGCTTGCAAAGGTGCATTGTCCCCCCTTGTAGAGGATACATTCACCATTATACCACATGTAATTTGTTGTATCAAAAGAGTATCACTTAGAGGGACGTACATGTAACCAATATCTAGAAGCATCAATAAAAAAATATTTTATTGCTTTTTATTTTTATGTTATATGTGCTTGTGTGCTTTCATTATTCATTATTATTTGATATAATAACATTGCAAGTAGGGTAAGTGTGGTGCATGCTTCCTGAGGTTACACATATGGCAATCATGGTGGTACCCCCACCTTGTTTTTATTTTTTATCAATTTATTGATATTTATAGGTTTTCTATGTGCAGGTTCAATCGCTCTAGTCGACAATGACTAGTAGGTTTTGGCTGCTCTAGTTGACAACAACTAGCAAATATTACTCGCTCCTATAGTTAGAAGCCAACAATAGCCACTATGGTCAATAGCAACCAGAAGAAAAAGTATAGTAGAGGGTAGAATTTACATCATCAAACTGAGATTTGAGGTTGGTAGCATTCTCTGTTTCTCTGTGTTTTTTTATTTGCAAATTTTTTACAAAAAACAACTTAAATCACATTTTTTATTATTATTAAGGAAAATATAAAGAAAATGGAAAAATAAAATGCATTGGGTGTTTCTTAGATTTTTCTTTAGTTTTATCTAGGCACTGCTAAGAATAGTGGTCCTCTACTTTTAAGGTCTGCTCTAGTCTCCAACGTGCTAGGCTTTTGTGTGTTTAGTTTGCTTGCATGTGGCTGAGACAATGGCCATTAATTCATGAAGTAGAATGCATTCTCTAAAGTTCATATAAGCTAAATACATGCATATTTCTGAAATGAAATATCTTTTATCTTAGGTATATAGGAAAGATCATGTTTGCTTGGTGATGCATTTTGTTTACATGCAAGGTTAAAAATAACCCCACACACACCACATATCACTTAAATACTAGTGAGTTGGAAGTCATGACCAACCACTAGTAGAGATCCAATGAGGTGGATTTCATCTCCATACGCTACCTCAAATCCCATGTACCCTCTATTTTTGGCCAATACCAGATCCAAGAACCATCATAACCCATGGAAAATCTGCACATATCTCTCTTCGAAAAGGTATATCATTGTCTATGGGAAAGGTGGGTGAGGACCGAGAGGACATGTGCTCCCTGACCATGTGTGGAAGTCATTACCACACATTATAGGTTGGATTACATGGCTTGGATTTCATCACCAGGTTGTTGAGCTGTGAGTGTATAAGTGAAATCCCTTAAACAATTTGAGTATACCATCCAACAAAAATACAAAATATAATGAGAGTTAGCTTATATATTGAACAAATCAAAACACACAAAATAGTTCAGGGAACACACATAAATCCTTAAATGAGATAAAAATATACTTGCTTTATTTTTGTGGTTTAGAATTTACATAAGAAGATAACTCATAATTCATCATGGTATACACATGGAGCAACTACCTGCGGTACAATATCGAGGTGAGAATTGATGCTCCACACACTCACAGTCATACTGGAATTGAGTTGCCCACCCACAGTGTCACATAATGAATTTCAACAAGTCTTAGGGGTGAAAACTCAACCCTTAGGGGGAATCCTCGAGAAACCCCAATGAGAGAGTCACATCCTGGTTCCTCATCACATAGACATGATGAGGCCTCAAGGTCTCATTTATCATACAAACATGAGGAGGCCTCATGTCTTCTCTCATAACTTAGATATACGTAGGCATCATGACCTCCCTCATCACACAATTATGAGGAGGCTTCAAGGCCTTCCTCATGCCATAGACATGCGGAGGCATCATGACCTCCCTCATCACACAGACATGCAAAGGCCTCAAGGCTTCTATCATCACACCAATATGAGGAGGTATCAAGACCTCCATCATCACATAGGCATGCAAGGGTTTCAAGACCCCAATATTCATAGGATACACATAGGATAGATCAACCCACTAAGGGGTAAGACATTAGGGCTACTCCTAGTCATAGACCCAGAACATCATATAGCCTCCCTACATATGGGAGGGTACCCCTAGACTATGAGCTCATTGGTACCAATGGGACTCCATGAGATCAGTCATGGAGAACCAAATAGTTTAACGAGTTGGATCGAGTTATTCTTTAGGAATTTCACATAGCATAACTACTAGACACACCAATGAACTAGGGGAAGCTTCAAAGTGACCTCATAGCACATACATTGCTTCAAACCATGGGGGTACTCAACACATAACACAGTATACATAACAAGTCACCCTAGTGGATAAGGGTAAGAACATAGCAAGAGCCTACCTAAGAGGTCTAAGCATTATAACTCCTTGCACAAAGTTAGAAAGGCATGAACCTTTATTAGCAAGTTGATATGATCGTATACATAGGTTAGAGGAAGCATTGCACATTGAGTGAGAGCATGTAGAACCTCTTGAGCAAGAAGAGCAAAGGAAGAGGTTCCTACACCTATAAGAGTAATTCTCAAGAGAAGAAAGAGTTGATCATGAATATCTAGAAAATATGCTAGCTCAAGTTGAGGCACACATAAGTGGTGAGAACTACCAACATGATAGACATATCGATTCTCAATAGGAGAGAAGAACTAGACAAAGAAATGAGTGTACTCACCATGCTTCATAGCATCAACAACATTTGGACCTCACACGAACATAAATTAATGAGGAATAGGTAGGGATGGAAGATCAAGAATAGACATATCTTGAACCTCCATCCATGGTCATGGGGGATGAGTACAAATGCCCAAATCAAATAAACATGGAATTACCTCCCTTACCACTGTGAGTGAACCTTCAAGAACAAGAGATTATTTCTTCAAAGGTATATTAGATACTCATTGATAGGGTCAAATCTATCAAAAAATAGGACATGGGTGGGTAGAAGTTGACATTGAGAAAGATACACAACTAGCCTCTGTGTCCCTTAGTCCCAAGTCCTACATATCCTAGGCACTTTGAGATGCCTATGCTAGACTAGTTTAAGGGAGAGGAAGACATGCAAGAACACATTACCAACTTCATGAATGCATGATTCTATCTTGAGTAGAATTATGCCCTAATGCTAATAATATTTATTATGATATTATTAGGTGCAGGGACTCAATGTTTCAATCAACTACCCAAGCACAACATCATAATTTTTGAGTAACTAGTGAATACCTTCCTTGAACGCTTCTCCTTCGATGCTAAGAATAAGGTGAACCTATACAATCTATCCAACTTAAGGTAATATGACAATGAACGAGTAATGGACTATGGGAATAGATGGAGGAAAATCATGGCAAAACTAGAATTCTTAATTCCCATGAAAGAAATCATCTGAATATTTACAAAGAGCTACACAAAACACAAAACTAGCATTCTCCGTTTCCATTGAAGAGTTGTTATTACAACTGTAGCAGTGTGAATCATTTGAATAAGCCTTGTCTCAAGCAAATCTTATTGAGGACATAAAGGTTGATGAAGGGGACCTCAAACTCCCTAACAAGAAGGAGTGGAATAATAAAAACCATAAAAAAAATCAACAAAACCAGGCCAAGCCTGCTCAAGTCAAATAGGTCATTTTAAGTATGCCAAAGGGAGGCAATGGCCAAAAACCACAAAAATATTAGGCTCATCCCCCATTGATAAATTATGACCCAAAGAATAAATAGGTCCAAAAAAAGGAGCATTGATTGCCTCACTATTTCATGCCTCTAAAGGAATCGATGCAATCAATATTTAATTAGTTGCAAGGCACATAGAATTAGATTTCCTAATGCACAAATTCTTGACCCTAATCATCCCAAACCTAAGGGATATAGGGAAGATCAATACTACCCATATCACAAAATTTAGGGTATGACATAAATATATGTATCATATTCAAGAACGTCATGCAAAATATTATTGAGAAGGGTGAGCTAAAAGTTGACAAGCCATTAGCACCTGATAATAGAGATATGGGTATATTCAGAAACCCATTGCCAAATCATGAGGCCCCTAGAGATTAGGGCACCCAAGTCAAACAGGTTTGAGTTGAACCACCCATTCAAGGATGCATCAGAATGGTTGGGATAGTCAACATGGAAAATAGGAGTCAGTGATATGGTCAACCATAGCCTTCATCGATACCTATTCATATCCCAACTACACCTCGATGGAGATAGGTGCAAAAAAATCCTCCCGGTCCACTAGCATTATGTGTGGTAACTGTTAGGAGTAGACTAGAACAAAATCTACAAACAACTCCAGCCAAGTTGTCAATTTATGAGATCATACAATAATATCCTAGGTACAAGGAGAATTTTATGGAGATTTTGAGATCAATCGAGTTCCAGTCCTAGAACCCAGATGCATTCACACATTTTGTGGGGCAAGTGCAGTAGTTCCAAGAGCCCATGATCCATTTTTATGATCACAAAATTAAGGTATTTCCTACTACCTTAGTAGACCCTCCTTTGCATATCATCACATTAATCAATAAAATACCATTCAAGTGGGTTATAATCGATATAGTCTCATTGATCAACATTATCACTACAAAGGCTATAGGGCACCTGAAGATCCCCAAGTCCAATATTATCTCGACCTCATACATGCTATGGGATTTCAATGATACGATGTGCTCCATAGTGGGTACAGTATTTTGCCTATAAAGGTAGGACATAAGACCATCCCTGTGATGTGTCATGTGTTGGAGGAGACGATGCAATACAACATCCTTCTAGGGCATCCCTAGATAAGGGACATGTAGTGCATGTCCTCAATCTTGCACCAATGTGTCAAGTATGTACATGAGGGATAAGTTCATGTGGTTCCATATTATGAATATTTATTCAAGTATGTACATCAGGTTGACTTACCAGGAGAATTTGTCCTTACGTCAACACATCTATACATAAGGCCTCCATAATAGACCATGTAACCAGAAAATAAGAGAAAATTAGTGTGAGGTGACCGATCCACATCAGAACCACCTCCTGCAACTAAGACTACTGGTGCTTTTGAAAATCCTACAACATCTAAAGTAAAAGATAATTAGAAGTTGAAAGTACCCCTAGTGGAGGAAGAACCAAATGATCTTCCAACTATAGTAGCTATGGAAATTCTAAATCTCATGGAGGAGGAAGATTCCTAGGAAATAGTTGAGGAGGTACCTCAACCTACCTCATCGACATCATTAATATAATCATCTATGTTTCAAGTGAAAGTCTACTTAGCCAACACAAGGTTAGGTGAATATCTTGTGTAGAACATGACTTTCATACCTATTATTGATTTTTTGCAAGACATGGGATGACCAAGAGTCCTAAATTTACTAGTAGGTATAGTAGTTCTGTTAGGGGTTCCCCCTAATCAAACCAACTTCATCTATGCTAGTTTGGATTATGCCCATACTACTTCTAAATTTGAAGAGGACAAGGATGAACCATTCACCATGAATTTTCATTATTTATCAAACCCTGAGTTCACTCTAGGGTACTTTGAGTAGTGTCATTGGCATGACTATGGCCTAGGTCTATATGAGCAAGGACGTTGACTTCTATTCTAGCCACAATACCAATTACCTACTAATAGGTGTGGTCTATGGTATAAAATAGAGAATTGCAATTATTCTTTGGTAGTCGTCCTAGAGAAGCTAAGCTTAGGGTTTGAAGAGGGCATTGACTAGAATCCCTATTAGCCCCTAGTAGAAACTACTTGGGTGACAGATGGGTGTCCATGGTCAATATCACCCCACCTGATGAGTATCACCCTAAATCCTCTATTGAAGTGCATCCATAAGGAGCCATCCTATGAGAGGACGAGCCAGTCCATGTAAATGAGCAAGAGGAATATGATTATATCTCAAGTGAGGATGAAGATGAATTTTTCTTGGCCTACCATGGGCCTCAATATATTCAAAACCTTCCTTGGATAGGCCATGTAGAGCGTGGATACATATCGGATGAGAGTGGATACATATCACATGGGAATGGATACATGTCGAAAGAGAGTGGCTATGAGTCAGATGACTCAACATAGATGGCCTACCTAGGGCCCATACATGAATGCCACATCATAGGGCCAAAAGTAAATGCTAATGGATTCTTCATAAGCAATGATGACTATGAAGATGATCCTGAGATGGCTTATCTTAGGCATCGGTAGGTAAGTCACCGCTCCATCCTAGAGCCAAAAATAAATACCAATGGTTTCTTTATAAGTGATGATGACTTTGAGGATGAGATCAATATGGCTTATATTAGACCTCATCACTTGTATCCAGTCAATTTTATTTTTGAGAGAGAGGTGATGCTTCACATCATAGATCCTGACATTCACTTCCTAGGAAGAACACCAAATCCATATGTCATCTATCACATGGTATTCCCAGATCTGCAAACATTTAGAGAGCTATTATAGCCTAACAATCCCATAATTTCATCTATCCATAGACTAAATCTTGATATCCCCATACCCCTAGAGCCACATATTGGGTATGGAAGGCAAATCATTAATAAAGAGTTTCACCCACGTGGTCCTAGAGATTTCATCCCATCCATCAACATGATCTCCATTGATTTGACCACTCCACTTCACAACCCAACAGATCCTTCAAAACCATTGTGTCTTAACTTATATTATATATATCGATATCACGTTGATTCACCCTTAGAGCCTAAATATTTCTTCTCTAATGAAGAGACGCTACAACTGTTCCATTTTGCACTAGATTGCGCACATGATGTCTATCATGTTGGTCTTGATTCTAATTTGGTTAGACCTATAAATATAGCATATGACATCCATTTAATCCACACTCCTCACCATCTTGAGGAAGGGTCACATATGGAAATAGAGAATATTTTTGAGGTGGACATCAGCAATGATCCTTCTCAACCAAAGAAAGTCAAGTTTAGAGAAATCTTATCTATAGAAGAATAGGCCATCATTATTCCTCTATTGAAATAGAGACCAAATCTCTTTGCTTGGACCTAAAAAGACATTTTGGGGCTAGATATGAATTTGGTTGTCCACAACCTTTTGCTAGACCCTGTGAAGAAAATAGTCAAGTAGAAGCTTAGAAAGATACATCCAACCATCACTTTGATGGTAAAGAACAAATTGTAGAAACTATTGGATGTAGTATTTATTGTTCCCATCAACTATCCAGAATGGGTATCAAACATGGTTCCCATAGGAAAACCTAATGGAAGAATCTACATTTGCATGAATTTTAGGTATCTCAATAAGGCAAAACCAAAGGATTCATTATTGTTGCCCAACATAGATGCTCTTGTAGATGCAATTGTAGGTCATGAGATGCTCTCCCTAATGGATGGTTTTTTTTGGTTACAATCACATTTAGATTAAACATGAAGACCAGCATAAAATTACATTCACTACTCCATGGGGAACATTATATTACAAAGTAATGCCATTTGGTCTTAAAAATGCTAGTGCCACATATCACTAGGCTATAATATATATTTCCATGACTACATGTAAAATATTTTAGAATACTACATCGATGACTTACTGGCCAAGTCATTGCTATGTGAAGAACATGTTGAGACCCTTAGAAAGGTCTTTGATAACCTAATCGAGCACAATGTCAGGTTGAATCCCAAGAAATTCATCTTTGGTGTAACTTCTAGAAAAATCTTGGGATACATCATTTCTAAATGAGGCATCAAGGTAGACTAGCAAAGGTAAAGGCAACACCACCAGTTCTAGCTCCATCAAGGTAGGATGTACCATTTTTGTTATATATATCTGCTATCGATTTTTCTTTGGGCACCATGTTGGCTCAAAATAACATACAATATAAAGAGCAAGTGATATATTACATCAGCCACACCTTGGTAAGCTACAAGGTAGGATATGCATACATGGAAAAGTTGTGCTTAGTGGTGGTCTTTGAAACCAAGAAAATATTATTAGAATGTGAACTAATTTATTGATAGGATTGTAATAGTTATATACAATATCCTAAGTTGAAAATAGATCTAATAGATGAGCTAAGAGCGCTAACAAATAACAATAATTAACCCTAACTATTGTATGCTAACAACTAATGTACTAACAATATAATATTTGATAAATAGAAAGATTTATCGAATATCTAATCTAGGTAGATAACTAACTACCCTAGTAACCAAATGAGGTAATAAATAGAATTACCATAGTAACTCTAACATCCCCCCTTATTACATTATTTGGGAAATAAGATAACCACTAGCTATGCTAACATCCCCCCATGCAACAATATTTAGGTAAAGTATATAACTGCCCAAATACAGTGAAAATGAATAAGATAAATGAAAGAATGGTGGCTTGTGCTTTGTCTTCAACTTTTGGCTCATGGCTCTGGATCTAGCTCTAATCATACCTCTGTAATTGTACCTCTGGGTCTATCTTTGGATCTGCCTATGAATCTACCTCGGGATTAGTGCCTCTAGATCTGCCTATAGATCTGCCATTGGAACTTTGTCATTGGGTCTATCTTTAGGTCTGTATCTGGGTCATTATCTCTGGGACTGTCACTCGGTTTATCACTCGATTCGCCTCGGGGTCTACCATAGGTTTTACATTTTTGAAAGAAGCCATACACCATTTCTTTCATCATGGTCCATTGTGTGAGATATGTCCATCCACAATCAATATGAATCTTGTTGGTTATTTTCACTTTGTACCAACATCTTGAAGAAGAGTGATTCATACATCCATAAGAATCACAAGGATGTAATCTCCAACACTTAGTTGCAACATGTCTTGTCTTTCCACAGTGACTGCAATAATGCTTTTTAGGAGTTGTAGGAGATTTATGTTTTACAAACATAGAATTACTGGTACTTGCATGTTTAGTATAGCCAAGGCCTTCATTCTTTTCCCTGACATCTGGCATTATTGGAGTTTTAATGCCTTGATCATGTTTACCTAATATCTCACCATTGAATCCTATTTTCTTCATAATTTTGGAACCGAATCCTTTGGTGTGTTTTTCAAAACACCCAATTTCATCATCTTCATCAATGCTTTTAACAATATTACATTTGTCGCTATTGATGAGATTATGGAGCTCTTTTTGAGGAGGTTCAGTTGTTAAGTCACTAGTGTCACAAGAAAAATCTGCTACTGAGATGAGATCACCTGTGCTACAACTAATATCTACCATAGAAGGTATGAGGTCACCTGTATCACAACAAGCATGTGCTACAATGGGCTAAAGGTCACTCATGTCACAACAAGCATTCGCCACAATGGGTTGAAGGTCACTTGTGTCACAACAAGCGTTCACCTTTAGGACCTTGCTTTCCTCACTAATGTCCCTTTTCTGTTGTGCTTTGTCAAGAGCATAAAATGACATGAATATGCCCATTATAGCACCAATAGGGATTAGAACATTTTTTTGCATTTCTCCACAAGATGCAGAATCATTGATTATGGCATTTACACCACTCCTTAGTGTACGAAATGTGCCATCTTCATAATAATCTATCCCTTCCAGGTTTGGGGAAAAATATGGGCCTTTAACTGATTTTGCAACATCATCAGTTTGTTTTGGGATAGTTTTCTTCTTTGATCTACCCATTCTTAAGGTGTCGGTCTCTGCCGAAAATGCACATTTTACAATAAAATTTTGCAAAAAATAATTTGACTAAGGTGTCGGTCACTGCCAAAAATGCATCCTTATCAGTCTTCCCCATTTGTTTTTGCAAAAATTTTCTGGAAGTGCAAAATGGGTGCTCCAGAAGGCTTTTTTACTGGTTTGTAAAAAATTACAATATTTGCCTCTTAGGCAGATTAGCACAAAAATGTCATAAAAAAAAATCCCCCCTATGTGAAGTACTTCAAACAATTTTTTTTTGCTATTTATGAAGCCTACGAAAAATAGGTCTGGAGGTGTGATGATTTTAATGCCTTGTTGATTTATTTGATGATGGAGAAAAAAAATTGATCCCCTTTTCAAAAGAAATAAATTTGATCCCATTTTCAAAAGAAATAAATTTGATCCCCTTTGCAAAAGAAATAAGTGCCCTTTCTTTTAATTTTAATTTGCAAAAAATTAAGTTTGATCAATCTTTAAATTAATAATAAAATAATTTTGATTAAAAAGAAATCATAAATTTAAAATAAATGATTTTTAATCAAAAAAAATTAAATTATTAAAAAAACGTACAATGGAGTCCTAGATTAGCCTGTAACAACATGCTAAGCCACATGACATATGTAATATCTAAACAAAATACTTTGTAGTATATGATGAGAAAGAAAATCACAATACTGCAAAGTAGAACATGCTATTGATAGAATTTGACTTGGAATTCATAAGCCAAAAGTCCATAAAGGGATAAGTCATAGCTGATAAACTAGCTGAGGTGGCTCTTTAGAACAATAGGACCCTCACCATAGAAATTCTTGATGATGTAGTCTTCGCATTATCAGAAGCACCTGAACCCGAAGAACCTAAAAATGAAGATAACATGACTTTGTTCTTCGATGGTTCGAAGTGTGAGCAAGGAGGCGGTGCAGGGATTGTCTTTTCCATACCACAAGGTTCTCCAATGCCCTTATAATTTAAGCTAGACTTCCCTTGCACAAATAAAATCGAATATGAGGCCCTAATCTTGGGTCTCCAAATAGCCATCACTATAAAAATCAAGAGGCTAAACATCTTCGATGACTCTCTTCTCAACTATGGTTAACAGTACCACCCATGCATTAGACCCACGATGAGAAAATCAAAGGAGATTCTCGTATTTTTATTTTTGAATATTATCTAGTTAGGTTAGATTAGTCTTCTTACTAGTTTAATTAACAATTTAGAGACCTTGATAGATAGATTAATGGTTTTTATGCATGTTTCTTTCATTGTAGCAATTAACACTCTAATGGGTCTTTTTCATGCTTCCATGCTCTTAATTTGGTAATTAGGCCATTAGATAGTTAGATGTGCTTTAGCTTATATGTTTTATGGTAATATTTACATGATTTGCATAGTTTTAGCATCTTTCTTGCATTTTCTTGATTATTGCTAGTCATGATATCTTTTGATATATTTTCCTTTTAAAGCCTCATCAAGAGAGGCCTCCTTTGCTTTTAACATGCTTCTTGTTGTTTCTTGAATGTAGTATTAACAGGGTCATGCCATTCAATGCAGCAAATACCTCTAATAATGGATAAGAGGGTCATAGAAACCCTAGAGCAGTTTATGTCACCCTAGAAGGTATCTTATTCACATCTACCTTTGAGAGGAATTAGATCTATTGTAATTGAAGTATCACAATGGGTATCCCTAAGAGGGATGAATATATACCTTGACTCAATTTAGAATTAATAAATATTCTTGCATTCTATTTCCTTTTTTTTGTCAATTGGTGCATGTTCATTTGTTATATTTTATCAATTATAATAGATCACATTAGGTGTGGAGCCATTTTTGGTGGTTATAGTAGGCAATCACGGTGGAACTCTACATATCTAGCCATGATTAACTGATTGTGTTTTTTTTTTTTATGGTAGGTGCTCCCTGCAACTGATAGCCATGATAAAAAAGTTGGCCTACGGTTGATAGTCGTAGGTAACAGTCACAGTCACTCATCAGACGCATAGTAAGTAATAAAACAATCAGAGATAAGTATTTTAAAGCTTGATCGAATGTGGATTTGAGGTAGGTTTCATTGTAATTTTCCTTTTCTATAGTCTCTGTCTGTATTTTTCTAGCAAGCATGAAATGGTAACCTAAGTAGGACAAACACTGAAAAAGGATAAAATTGTATCGTTCCAAATTTTCCGCACCCTTACCTTCAGGCTAAAGGATCCGCGCCCGGAAGGGGGATGCGGGAAGGATGGGACAATACCTCGGACTGAGAGGCCTTTGGAAGGTCCCGCCTCTCGGGGGAGGTGTATTAAGGTGATTTTTCGACGGATGGTGGGTTCACCAAGAAACTTTTGAATGGCAGTTTCCATGCCTAGGTTGGGAATGTGTTTGATGTGTTCAATTTTATCTTTAATCATTCAAATCCTAGGTTTGGCCAAATGAATCTAAACTGTTCTATATGAAATGCAGATTTAAATGAATACAAAAAACAGAATTAAACAAAAAACACAGAGAATATGCTAGATGAGAAAAACCATACCTGATCCGGATGTCTGATGGAGGTTCTAATTTTTGAAGCAGTCAAGATCGCCTCTGATCTGACAGGATCGTCTGCGATCAGACAAGATCGTCTGAGATCTGACGAATTCATTAGAGACCTGCAATCAGAGAAATAGATACAAAATACAGAAAATGCAACTATTTTGATAAAGGAAAATGATGTGAAATGATAATAATGATGTTAATAAGATAATCCCAAATAGAAATGCAAGTAAATTATCATGCTTTAATAGCTAATCATGATTTTATTATGTATTTAAGCTACATGGGTGAACTCCAGGATGCAAAATAGTAATAAGTCTAACTAATGCAAAGCAAAACAATAGATAATGGAGAAAGAATGCAAACTCAGGGCACTGATTGCCCCCAATGTTGACTGTAGTCGAAATCGTCTCGGATTGGTACGAAATCGTCTCGAATTGGACAGGATCGTCCATGACGATCTGAGCTTGCTCCGGCTGAAGAATGACAAAGTTCCTGCAAGAAAATTCGAAAAGGGACAAAGGCAAATAGTAGTCTAGGATATTCTAATGCATGTAAAACTCGAAGTGCAGAAAAATTCAGCCAGGGGAATGTCAAGGGGAGGGCCTAAGATTAAATAGGCATAGGAAGGAGGTTGGGAGGTTGGAGATCATCCCAATTTGGGAGATCTCCAACGGGGGAGGTCTCTAACCGTGCAGACACGCTTTTGCCCAGGTTAGAGACGCCGTTGAAATAGAAGCTAATTATGAAAAATTAGTTTTGGGACGAAATCGTCTGGACGTCCTAGTCCAGACGAAATCGTCCGATCTGAGGCGATATCATCTGATCGGCGACGATATCGTCCAACGGTCACAACAAATCCTAAAAATGGCATGGAAAACGAGGAAAGCGGTTAAAAGGCGATTCGGGGTTGAAAATTTGAATTTGAATTATTACTAAGGTAATTTTAATTATTGCTAAGGTTTATTGCGCCAATTTTAGGGTGCTACATTTTGCCCCCTCTTTAGCGAATTTTCCGAAGAAAATGCGTTAAAGATGAGTTCTTCTCGATCTACGAGAAAGCAAAAATTATTCCCATTTTTAGGCGACGATTCTAGGTCGAATCGTACGACAGCTTACTATGGTGCCCCCTCCGTGTTTTTACCCAAATCGAACGTTTGAGGTAAAAACGCGAAAAAGCAAAATTTTAAAAATGTTGTTAAGTGTTTTTGAATAAAATTAAGAAAAATAGGGTAAAACCCTAATTCATTGTTACTGTTCATTTTCTTGATTTCTAGAGCTCTGCAGACAAGATGGTTGAGACAGTGCACAGATCGACAGAGGTCCGGCGCGGGCTATGGGTAAGGGTCTAAACTTAGTTTAGAATGCTTTAATTTAGAATTTCATGCTTTTTAGATCAATTTTGACTGATTTTTGAGCATCGCGGCCATTTTTGGGCCGTCGACGTCGTCGGGACGAAATCGTCTCGATTTCGTCGAAATCGTCTCGATATCGTCGATTTCGTCTAGGGGCGAAATCGACGATATGGGGACGATTTCGTCCAATAAGGGACGATTCCCTCATGCGAAATCGGAGATGAATTTGCTCAAATTTGGGACGATATCGTCCAATAGTGGACGATATCATCATTTGTATGAAAGTGAACTTATTTTACTTGCATTTTTAATTAATTATTTAATGATTTTTATTGTTTTGTTGTTTATGTTGCAGAGAGGATTACTAAAGAGCCGAGAATGGAAATACGATGGACTAAGGGATGACTTGGCCGCTCTATCTCAGGCAGAGCGAGATCAGTTGGCACAGGTCGGCTTGCAGCACATGGCAGATATGCCACAAGTGTCTACAGACATGGGGCTATTGACAGCCCTAGTAGAGAGGTGGTATCCGGGTTCTTCTTGTTTCCGGTTATCGATAGGGGAGATGACTCCCACATTGGAGGATGTATGGAGGATTTTGAGGATCCCCATACAAGGACGACTAATCACTCCCATGGCCAATCAGGGCCACGCGATGATGCGACTGTGCAGAGATCCGAGCTTCACCCTAGAGAAGGGCGGAGTGAACATCGAGTCGCTACGCCAGATGCCTGGGGCATCTAGGCTGACACAGGTTTTGGTTGGGGTGGTAGGTGGTCTGCTACTATGCCATCAGAGTGGATGCAGGCTACCATGGCTACTGATAGATGTGGTCTACGACATGAGAGACCACGAGTACAGGTTTGCTTGGGGGAGCTTTGTACTATGCCGATTGTATAGGATCCTGCATGGGGTCGTATACAAGGGCGGCCGATGTCTAGTCATGACATCACTACTACAGGTTTGGTGTTGGGAGCACATCATGGTGCGAAGGCCGGTAGGGCTCCCACTGATAGGGATTGATGGGGAGAGGCCCCGAGTTTTCTACTGGTGGCTCCGGAGAGGGTCACAGTGGCGGGTAGATCTGCCAGTGTCCCGGAGACTACTTGATGACCTTGTCTCCGACCAGATCACCTGGAGGCCTTGGAGAGATCATCCAGGGTGGGCCGAGGATGGACAGGGAGCTGGCTCATGTCAGGCGAGTCTGCTGGCTGAGGATGGAGAGGGGAGAGGTGGAGCTCCACCGGTATGACCGAGTTTTGAGCAATTCGGTCTACAACAGGGGATCCCATCTCTCAGAGACTACGAGTTTTCTCGGACCATCTGGGATAACACTACAGTTAGCGGGGCTCCAGATATGCAGCGCTTCTGGAGTCAGGACGTAGATGATGCCCCCATCCAGCCAGTGGATGGTGACGATGCTAGGGTTGCAGACGGCTATGATGCCTGGTACGCAGGCATCCGCCCTCCTCGGATGACGAGGGCTCAGGGTCCGATTCACGTAGTTGTGCGTCGGATGGGGAGGCGACGCCAGGCGGCCATTGAGGCGAGCATAGGGTCACGGTGGGAGAGAGCAGAGGAGGCCGCAGGCTCAGCAGAGGCCACGACAATGGGAGAGGAGGGAGGAGAGACCCCCTTCTCCATAGAGAGAGAGGCCACCATCGCCCGATAAGGGCAAGGGTGTCGAGGTAGGAGAGAGTAGCGAGATGGCTACTCTCCGGGCAGAGACTGTTCATCTTCGAGCTCAGGTGCAGTCCTTGTAGGATGAGGCTGCACGACTCAGGGCTCGGGGCGGAGGGGTGAGCACTCAAGATTTAGCATGAGCTATTGCCTAGGTTACATTCTATCAGGCTCTATATTACCAAGCGGTGCCAGCAGAGTAGAGGGTGCCATTACCAGCTCATATTGCAGAGCCTATCATGATGGGGTCATCTAGGACATCATCACGATCGACATCCAGGACTCATGGCACCACACGGACTGTGATGGGGCCACCTCCTCCACCTCAGGGTGGGGGAGGAGATGAGGCTGAGAGCTCGAGGGCTTCTCGAGGCTAGCTACTATAGACTACACTGCATAGATTGATACATAGTGTTGATTATTTTTTGATAGAGGATTGAGTATGCCGAGGTACAGATTGTGGCATACCGATCCGGTTTTGAGATGATGTATATATTGTTGATATATATATAGATGAGATATTTTTGATCATATGACTTGTCTTATGTGTTTGTATGATGCTTTAATGTTTTGGTGTGATTGATTTGATGATTCATGTAATTATGTCGTTTGGAAATATTATGGTTTGAATGTCATGCTTTTAAAATTTAAATGAAATAATCTGATGTAAACAAATTGGTTGTTTGTGAGGATAATTTGATAAAAATAAAAGGGACTTCTAACAATAATTTCAAAGGACATTGTCGCTATTATAGACCATTTCATGGAGTCGCCGCTCACTCGGTCGTCAAGCTAATCCCAATATAGAAATATTGTTAAAAGTAAAAGAGTGCTTAAGAGACTGTCTTAAGACTTTGTTGTGATGATGCAAATGATGATGATGATGGTGATTTGTTTTCAGATTTTCATAAAAATAGTATGCATGAAATATTTTAAAATGATTTTGCTAGGCATAAATTCCTAAGTGTGATAAAATTTTGAATAATTCCTTAGAAATTATACCATGGTTGCAATATTGAATTTGAACATAATGACATGAAATAGAATAAGTATTCGGTCTGTTTGTAAAGCATAATTGTGTAACATAATGATTTAAGTCATATGTTTTTATGATTTGAAATAAATGGAAAATAAAATTAAAACAATGGTTTGCGCTAGGCATAGAATATTTAGGTATAGACTTATACCATCATCGCGAAATCCAAAAGAAGAAAATAAATAGTTTTATTGCATGGTTGATTTTTAATTTTTGAAAATAAACAGAAAATATGAAGATGAGGACTTGTGCTAGGCATAAAATTCCACTTTTGGTTTTGGAACTATACCATCGTCGCAAAAGTCAAAAGTTATATATAAATGTAACTTTATTGCATGTTTTTGAAAATGATTTTGATTTTTTTGGTAATGCATGTGGTTGTCTTTATACTAAACAACTGTTCTCAGAGAAGAAAATGAAATTATTCCAGACAATTTGCAAAAATATTTCAAAGTATCTTAAAGACAAAAGTTAGATTTATAAGGAATCCCATGTGCGTATGTGAGTTCATTTCCGATCTTGATTTATCATAATGATACACAAAATCTCTCAAATACAAATGTGTGTGCGATTGTATTGTTCATTTACCAGGTTTGAGCAAGATACTATGATACAAGTGATTTGAATTAACCAAATAAGTGTTCATTAACCATGATTTAGATGCATATAACCATACCAGACTACTATGTAAGTCGGGTTATCAAGAGCTAGCTAATCCATAAGCGAGACATAGGTCTGTACAAAAGAAGGTCGCTAATGTGACAGACATATCACCACGCTAGGAGTTACCCAAGGCCAAGCGGGTTGGGCACAAACCACTTGTTATGGGGCTTACCTCACAGTTTTCGAATAATTGAGAATTCCAGGGATTCAAGCTCATCAACCCTTCTTTTCTTTTCAAGGGGTAGGGAAAGGGATTTTATTGCTTTTGCTTTTGCTCATTTTGCTTTCTTTTCCTTTTTTTTTTTTTTTTTTGTATTTTTGTATCTTTTGCTTTGATATTTGAGATAATGCTGAAATAGCCTTTTTCTTTTTCTCTTTTTCTTGAACTTTTCTTTTCTTCCTATGCTAGGGATACTTGCTCGGATTAGCTGTAGAGCAAGGGATTTTTATTCTGGGTAGGGGTGAGCTTGTCCTTTTGTCAATTCTCAAAGATTCTAGACCATGTGCATGATAGGATAGCAGGGGAAACTTTTCACTCAAGAAACCACTTCTACTATGTAGCATAGCATGGACATTACAAATATAATCATTTTATTGTGAAAGGATATGCTTGGTTTAAGTAAATAACAAGATCAATTCTCTATGCTCAAACTTTATTTAATTGAATTTTGTGGACTTTGATATAAGAGAGATTAGTAATCATGCCAAATAAATCAAGATATTTATTCATGTGAATGTGAAAGTGTGGGATTCCAAATAAATGCTAATTTATCCAAAATAATTTGAAAATATAACTGCAAATATGTCACAATTTGAGAAGTACAAAAAATAAAAGATGTTTTTGAAGATTTTGATGATTTTGAATGTTTTTGGTGTTTTTTTTTTTTAGATTTTTAAGTTTATAAATTGAAAGAAATACAAGATAGTGGTTTTTTGAAATATTTTAAACAAATATATACAATGATGAAATGACCAATTTTGTTACGCATAGTAACGTTTAAGATGTAAAATGTTCATGGGTTCTTTAAGTTCTTTACCATCTAAGGTAGATAATTTGTATGCTCTCGATTCAAATTTAGCAGTGATAATATATGGTCCAAGCCAATTGGGCTCAAATTTACCTTTAAGGTCTTTAGTTGCATTAGTATTCTTTTGATTTTCTTTTAAAACAAGATCGCCGACCTCAAAGGATCGATGACGAACTTTCTTAGCATATGATCTTTTAAGCTTGTTTTGGTAGGCACGAAGATGCTCCAAAGCATTGATGCACTTTTCATCTAGGAGCTCCAGTTGATTGAGTCTGCCGACTCGATATTCATCTCCTACTTCGGTATCTTGAAGTAGTAGAGCCAAAGAAGGAACTTCTAATTCAAAGGGAAAAATGGCTTCAGCGCCATAAACCAAAACAAAAGGTGAAGTTCCAGTGGGGGTTCGAACACTAGTTCGATAAGCCCACAAAGCTGGATATAATTGAATGTGCCAGTCGCGGCCAGATTTATTGACCAATATTTTGAGAATTTTGATTAAGGTTTTGTTGGAAGCTTCTGCTTGGCCATTACCCTAAGGATAATAGGGAGTGGACCAGCGATGTTGAATCTTATATTTTTGGCATAATTTCTTAACATCTTTATTTTTGAAACAAGTTCCATTGTCTGAGATGAGATTTGCAAGAATTCCGAACCTACAAATGATTTGATTAAAAATAAATTTAGAGACTTGTGTTCCAGTGTAGGAAGCTAAAGGCATAGCTTCAACCCACTTCGTGAAATACTCAGTGGCGGTTATGATGAATTTGTGTCCATCAGATGACACAAGATTAATTTTGCCAATAATGTCTAAGCCCCATTTTGAAAAGGGCCAAGGAGATGAAATAGCCTGCAGTTCTTGTGCAGGGGCATGGACAAGGTCAGCATGTTTCTGGCACTTGTCGCAATGGCGCACATAATCATGTGCATCATTCTCCATGGTAGGCCAAAAGTATCCTATCCTAAGGAGATTTTTAGCAATGACACTACCACTGAAGTGTCCTCCACAAGATCCATCGTGGGCTTCACTCAAAGCTGATCCGGATTCTTCTAAATTCAAACATCTCAATAGGATACCTTCAAAAGATCTCCTATATAAAGTATTGCCAATTATTACAAATCGACTTGCTCGTCTACGTAATAACCGACGCTGGTTTCTATTAGAACTGGTAGGGAAAGTCCCATTGTGAAGAAAATCAAATATATCCGTATACCAAGGTTCGGGAGTAGTTTCATTGATTAGAAACACATCCAAAGGTTCTAAGCATGACTTATTTGAAGCGGGTTCCTGGAGTCGATGAATAATGATGGTGGCATATTCGTCATCTAACTCCAAGGGCAGAAGAGATGCAGCTGCGGCCATAGCGTCAGTCGCACGGTTGCTAGTTCGAGGAATAGCTTCCAAGGTAACTTGATCAAATAGAGATATTAATTGTAAAACATATGCTTTATATGGGCACAATTTATCATCTCTGGTCTGATAAACTTCATTAATTTGGTTTATAACAAGTTGAGAATCACCAAAAACTAGCAGATGTTTAATTTTTAGCGCCAAGGCAGCTCGTAATCCAAGGATTAGAGCTTCATATTCAGCAGTATTATTGGTGCAAGCAAATGTTAATTTAAAGGACAAAGGTATAATGTGTTTTTGTGGAGATATTAAAATAATACCTGCACCAGCCCCACTCATGCATCGGGCTCCATCAAAGTATAAGGACCATTGTTCAACATGGTCTGCCTCTAATTGAAGGCATTCATCAGGAAACTCAATGATGAGGGGATGGGTAGACTCTAAGGGTGCAGCGACTAATTGATCTGCTATGATTTGACCCTTAACAGACTTCTGTCCTATAAACGTGAGTTCAAACTCGCTTAGAGCAAGAACCCACTTTGTTGTGCGACCCGATAAATAAGGTCGACTCATGAGATACCGCAAGGGATCATATTTAGCAATGACATAAGTTTTCTGACTGAGCATATAATGGCGTAATTTTTGCGTAGAAAATATGATTGCTAGACATAGTTTTTCTAATGTCGTGTAGCGGGTTTCATAACTAATTAAAGTTTGGCTAATATAATAATTAGCACGTTCTCTTTTCTCATCATCAAGTTGAGCTAACATAGCTCCTAAAGCAAAATCTGAAGCTAAAATATACGGGATAAATGGGCGATCAGGTCTAGGCGGTGAAAGCACAGGTGGGTTAAGGAGGTATTGTTTGAGAAGTTCAAAAGCTTCCTTACATTCGTCGTCCCAATTAAAAGGGACATCCTTCTTAAGGAGCTTAAGAAAGGGACCGGTTTTGTTCGACGAGCTTATCGATGAAGCGACGGATAGCTTGAAGCTTACCTTGTAAACTTCGTAACTCAGATATATTGGTAGGTGCGGGCATATCAGTGATAGCCGCAATCTTGAGAGGGTCAATTTCGATGCCACGTAAAGAAACTATAACCCCTAATAGTTTACTGGACTTAACTCCGAATATGCATTTAGCAGGATTTAGTCGGATAAGATATTCCCTTAACCGATCAAACACTATCCTTAAGTCATTTAAATGATCATCTTCTTTGATGGAATGAGCTATGATATCATCTACGTAATCATGTAGGATATCATGCATCATGTCATGAAAAATATAAGTCATAGCTCGTTGATAGGTTGCACCTGCGTTCTTTAAGCCAAATGGCATCACTTTCCAACAAAAGGTACCCCAGGGGGTAATAAAGGCTATTTTAGCCTGATCTTCAGGAGCTATCCTGATCTGATTATAACCAGAAAATCCATCCATTAGGGACATCATTCCACTCCCAACAGTAAAATCAATGATTTGATCCATGTTGGGAAGAGGAAAATCATCTTTAGGGCATGCAACGTTAATATCTCTAAAGTCTGTGCAAACCCTAACTTTGGTAGCTTCTTTCTTGGTGACTGGAACTACATTCGAGATCCATTCAGCATAATCAATAGCTTGTATAAAAACAACATTCAAGAGTTTTTCTAACTCCCCTTTGACTAGCAAGGCCACTTTGGGATGCATTTTTCTAAGTTTCTGTTTAACGGGTTTAGCATCCGGATGGACTACTAGGTGATGCATGACTACAGAAGGGTCTAAACCTGGCATATCTTCATATGTCCAAGCGAAGACATCTTCATATTCTTTAAGGAATGCAATGTATTGCTCTTGTTTTTCTTGACTTAATTCTGATCCAATATTGATTATGTGGGGATTATCCTCGGTTCCAATGTTAACTTTAATGACGTTTTCTACTTCCATGTGTAGATCTCTTTCAAAATTAGGTGGGGCGGGTGAAACGCCCAATTCTTGTAATTATTTTAAGGTTAACTTGGATAATTCATCTTGAGGAGTCGTGGCCTCAAGTTGGGCTATAGTAGGTATAGAACCATCAAAATAAAAACCATTGTGTAACATCTCTTCAACGGAGACATCATGGAAAATATCTCCTTCCAACTCATCATCGGATTCAACAATCATTTCGGGATAAGCTATGGATAGCATATTGCATGTAAATGGTTGATTTTTTAGAGGCAAATCATCACGCCCATCCAAATAATCTTGATAACATATGAGTTGATCATCATCTTCAAAAGGGAAGGGTTGACCCTTACTAGGAAATAGGCCCACACCACATCGGGCGGGCCATGGTTCTACCTCAAAGGGTTCTTTCATACCATCTTGGAAAGGTCCCAAGCCTTTCCCTTTATATCCCATTTTAAGCATTATAGGTTTAGCTTTAATATACTCATTAGTAAAATAACATCGAGCATATCCCTCATGATGAGTTTTGATGTTCCTGGGTATTCTTCCCCTAGTCATATCCCTTATAAATGAAGGCACAACTCCCGACTTGGTAAGTACTTCCCATAGGTTGTGGGAGGCCCAAAGTACGAGGAGATGGCGGCAAATTACTTAAGATAATGGAATTTTGCATAGAAGCATTTGTTTTTTCTGATATAAGAATGTTAGATAAATCGGGTAAGAGTTCATCAGAAAGAGCATAAGATGTAGAAGGATCATTCCCTATATCTTTAGATGTGGAAGGTATGATAGATGTAGATAATGTGGAGGTGTTAATAGATGGGTCTATAGGTTTTGAAATTATAGGGACAGAACATGAAGGATTGGTTGTGGATTTAAGATCTTTTTGAGGTTCTAGAGTGGTTTGTTTAGAAGATTGTTGAGATATATATGAGGGTGAAATTAATGGAGGAGAAATAGATGAAGTTATGGGTGTGTGTTTCATAGTTTTAGATGAAAAATAAGAATTAGGATGTGTGGATGACAGAGCAGGGCAAAATTGAACTCCAACAGGTTCTGCCAAAGCACACATATCAAAGGGTCTAGGATCACCATGGATAGTGACCAACTGATTTTTAAATTCGAATTTAACACATTGGTGTAAAGTTGATGGGACAGCCCGCATTGCATTGATCCAAGGACGACCCAAGAGTATATTGTATGATGCGGGGCAATGTACAATAAACACGGTCGTATCTAAGGTTCTCGGACCAACTTGCAATGGGATGGTGATAACTCCACACGTTTCTTGTGTTTCGTCATTGAAAGCTTTTATGATCATGTCGGTTTTCTTCATTTCATCACTTCTAAACCCAAATCTTTGGTAGAAGTCAAAAGTGCAAATATTTAGAGATGAACCATTATCAATCAAGACCCTTTTGACGGCTACATCTCCTATTAGGGCAGTAATATATAAGGGGTTATCCTTATGTAAACTATGTTGTGGTATATCTTTATCTCGAAAGTCAATACAATCAACTTCTCTAGTGATGATAGTATTGGCCATGGCTTCAGGTTGAATGTTTTGTGGTACCATCATTTGGCTTAATGTAAGCATCAATTCATCTCTATGTGTAGGAGAAGATCTTAATAAGTCCAAAAGGGAAATTCTGGCTGTAGTATTGGATAATTGCTCATTAATATTGTAAGGAGGTTTAGGTTGAACATTAGGAGCATGATTCCCTTTATTGGGATTTTTCAAAACAAATGGGGTTGATCCATCGTTCTGAATTTGATCTTGTTGAGAATTTTGAGCTTGTTGTCTGGTAACGACTCCGATGGTACCTACAATGTTATATTGAGGATGATGAATAGGTCTTGGTCTAGCATTTATAGCTTGTTCATTAGGAAGGAATTGATTAGAAGAGGGTCGAGTAGTAACTCTTCTAGGAAATGGTTCTTCCGGAACCATAGAATCTGTGATAGGTTGAATAGGATCTGATTCATCTTCAGAACTATTCGATTGATTTGAGGTGATGTCTATTTCACTTTCAGTATCCGATTCTACATCACTGAGATCCGGTGTTTGAATATTATGTAGGGGCCTGGTTGTGACCATGGATAAAGTTGTGTCAAATTTTTGTAAATCATGATTAGGTAAATGTCCGCTAATAGTTCCTACATATCGGGTAGGAGGAGGGACATTATGATGCTCAATTTGATTGGCCACCTCTTTACCATGTCTTGGTAAAGGATGTTGAAATATATCTAATGATTGATTAGCATTTTGATTTTGATTTTGGGGAATGTTCTTTTGAGCATTATTAGGAGCATTTTGTTTAGGTTGGAAGGCTTGCACCTCCATCTCATTATTATCAATCAGATCTTGTATTTTATGTTTTAACCTTTTACAAGAGTTGGTAGAGTGTCCAGGTCCTCTATGGAAATCACAGTGTAAATCGGCTCTGTATCCGGGTATGGTTGGATCAGGTTCCCGGATAGCTGGTAATTGAATCAAACCTCTTTCGAGTAATTGGGGTAGAATAGTTGATAATGGTTGGTTCAATCTAGTAAACTCTCGAGGAGGTTTATCAGGAGGTTTCAATATAAATTTTTTTGTTGTCTTCGTTGTATTGATATTAGCAACATTTCTGCTATCAGTGACTCCATCACCTACAACTTGTTTGTTTTTATATTGATTTTTGGATGTTTTCTCATCATATTTCTTCCTAAGCTGGCCTCTCCTAATGAGAGCATCTTCTACTCTTCGAGCTAAGTCTATAGCCTGATCGAAGGTAGTCAAAGTAGCAGTTGATAACTCATAAGATATTTGTTCTTGCAAATTATTAATAAAAATGTCCAACATTTCCCTATAAGGTAGCACAAAGTGCAGTTTTCCTGTCAACTGCCTCCATCTAGCTAAGAAATCAGCAAAACATTCATCTTTGTCTTGTTTTAAGTTGTACAAATCTTTAATGGTTACATGCCTTTCGATATAGGCACTAAATTGATGCACAAAAGATTCAGCGGTCTCTTCAAAATTTCTCAAAGAATGAGTGGGCAATTGATAGTACCACTCTAATGCCATTCCTCCTAAACTTTTCGGGAACATTTTTAGTAATAACAAGTCATCATGTGATATATCATGACATGCTATCCTAAACATGCGAAGATGCTCTATGGGATCTTCAGTTCCTTTATATATAGGCAGGACGGGCATGGGAAAGTGTTTAGGGTATGGTTGTGCTACAACCATAGGATCTAGAGGTTGACTACACATCTCTCGATAATTGTACGAGGGACGGTAGGGATCTATCTGGTCCATGCGGGAAGCTAACTGTTTCACCATGGCTTCCAGATTACTGGTTTGCCCACCATATTGGTTCGGTAGGGCATTAATATGAGATTTGTGAGCATATGATGGAGGGACATGAAGATTAGATGCTATATTGCTATTGTGTAAATTGTTGGTAGGAAGGGTGTTATGAAGAAGTTTTGAAGTTGTATTATGTTGTATCCCAGATTGTTGAAAATTGGTGTTTGGCTTCATTTTAGGTTTTTGTCGATTTGAAGCATATTGATCAATAGTTTGGCGAAATAAAGCAGTGAATGAAGGTCTCTTTTGTGTGGGAATGATTTTAGGCTCAATAACAGGTTCCTTAGGAGGTTGGGTAACCTGTTGTTTTTGCATGTTCTGAATTATAGTGGCCATATCCATATTGGATGGTCCAACTTTATCACTTTCTTGATCAACGAAAGACAAGGGATTAGTGTGTATGTCAAACATATGTTCCATGGCTGCTTGAGTGTCACTAATTTGTCCCCTATCAATACGAACTGCCATATTAAGAGCACCAATATTATTGTTGAAGAATTTCCAGAAATGATCTATGTTATCAAAAGTAATAGTTCCATCTGGAGCCATTCTAGGGGATGAGGATCCTTCCTCTCTAACATTTTCTTGTTGTTCATTTTCTTCAACCAGGTCATCTTCTGGCTGTTCTAGAGTTTCTTCTTCTGGAATTGGATCCTCAGGAAGGGTATTTAATTTTTTGTTTTTCTTGCCTAACCAATCTTCTTCTTCTTCTTCTTCAGTTTGTTTACCATTCCTAAGTTTAGTCATTGTGCTTAAACTTAGATTTCAGCAAATATATATATATATATATATATATATATATATATATATAATATATATATATATATATATATGCAACAAGCTTAAGAGGTATATATTTTAATTATATACCTACTATAATATTTAAAATAAAATGTTTTGATTTTTGTTATGTTTTTTGGTTTTTCTTATTTTTTATAACAATATTATAAAGATAACAAACAACACACAAAACGCAAGAAATAATAATAATGAAAGCAATGATCTAGTTTTCTATAAACAATTTATAAATATCATTAATGGGCTCAAGTTCTTCGGGAGTCATGAAATGTTCTTCTTCAAATTGAAAATTTTCTTTCAAGAATTTGACAAAGTGTGCTATGGTGATATTATCTGTTTCAGACTATGGTTTGTAGAAGTAAAGCTCGTGGCAATACTCTCGATATAACACAGCTCTAGGAACTCTCCTCCATATTTCCCTATCCGTAAGAATGACCTCTTGGTCTTCTACACGACCTAGGAATTGGTGTATAGTGGCTGCGTTCTCGAGGTATTCCTCGAAGGTGAACAATTCTGAAGACACAAGAGCTCTCCTATAAGCTAACCACCTATGGCAAGCTCTCTGAAGTTCATGATAAAAAATGAGTTGATGAGGATCCAGGATTCTATCTAGGACAAGCCTCTTGATTTGTTTAAGTTCTGTTGACCTAGATGAAATGATACCTAGTCTCCTATCAAGTTCGTCCCACAAAAGTTGGTTTCTATCTGTTTCGAGCACACTAAGCACATAATTGATTTCTATGGCTGCTAATTGGTTTTCAACATTTATAGTAACTGCTTGTCTTTTCTTAGGAGCTACCATCTAAACATGATATGCAACTTAGTAGTTTTCTAATGATTTTAAATGCATCTATGTTTTTGTTTTTTTTTTTGTTTTCAAAAGGTTTTAGTTTCACGTCGGGTTCACCAAAATGTATCGTTCCAAATTTTCCGCACCCTTACCTTCAGGCTAAAGGATCCACGCCCGAAAGGGGGATGCGGGAAGGATGGGACAATACCTCGGACTGAGAGGCCTTTGGAAGGTCCCGCCTCTCGGGGGAGGTGTATTAAGGTGATTTTTCGACGGATGGTGGGTTCACCAGGAAACTTTTGAATGGCAGTTTCCACGCCTAGGTTGGGAATGTGTTTGATGTGTTCAATTTTATCTTTAATCATTCAAATCCTAGGTTTGGCCAAATGAATCTAAATTGTTCTATATGAAATGCAGATTTAAATGAATACAGAAAATAGAATTAAACAGAAAACATAGAGAATAAGCTAGATGAGAAAAGCCATACCTGATCCGGATGTCTGATGGAGGTTCTGATTTTTGAAGCAGTCAAGATCGCCTCTGATCTGACAGGATCGTCTGCGATCAGACAAGATCATCTGAGATCTGACGAATTCGTTAGAGACCTGCAATCAGAGAAATAGATACAAAATATAGAAAATGCAACTATTCTGATAAAGGAAAATGATGTGAAATGATAATAATGATGTTAATAAGATAATCCCAAATAGAAATGCAAGTAAATTATCATGCTTTAATAGCTAATCATGATTTTATTATGTATTTAAGCTACATGGGTGAACTCCAGGATGCAAAATAGTAATAAGTCTAACTAATGCAAAGCAAAACAATAGATAAATGGAGAAAGAATGCAAACTCAGGGCACTGATTGCCCCCAATGTTGACTGTAGTCAAAATCATCTCGGATTGGTACGAAATCGTCTCGAATTGGACAGGATCGTCTGCGACGATCTGAGCTTGCTCCGGCTGAAGAATAACAAAGTTCCTGCAAGAAAATTTGAAAAGGGACAAAGGCAAATAGTAGTCTAAGATATTCTAATGCATGTAAAACTCGAAGTGCAAAAAAATTCAGCCAGGGGAATGTCAAGGGGAGGGCCTAAGATTAAATAGGCATAGGAAGGAGGTTGGGAGGTTGGAGATCATCCCAATTTGGGAGATCTCCAATGGGGGAGGTCTCTAACCACGCAGACACGCTTTTGCCCAGGTTAGAGACGCCGTTGAAACATAAGCTAATTATGAAAAATTAGTTTTGGGACGAAATCGTCTAGACGTCCTAGTCCAGACGAAATCGTCCGATCTGAGGCGATATCGTCTGATCGGCGATGATATCGTCCAACGGTCACAACAAATCCTAAAAATGGCGTAGAAAATGAGGAGAGCGGTTAAAAGGCGGTTCGGGGTTGAAAATTTGAATTTGAATTATTACTAAGGTAATTTTAATTATTGCTAAGGTTTATTGCGCCAATTTTAGGGTGCTACAAAAATAAATTAAGTCGATTAGGTTTCTTGTTCTAGGATTTCATTAGGCACTACTAGGAACAACATATCTTTTATTACAGTCTACCCTAGAATACAACATGCTAAAGTGTCCTTGTATGTTGTATTACTTGCTTGAGGCCCGATTAGAGGCCACTTCATCATTAATATGCATTTTCTAAATATCATGTAGATTAATCATGCATGTTTCTAAAATACCAAACATTCTTTTTATGCATATCATGTAGGAAATGATCATGTGAGTGTTGTATTATGCATCTTTTCTTTTATGCAACTTAAAAATAACACACACACACCACGTTCCAAAGTAAATGCTAGTGATTTGGGAGTCATATCCAACCACCAGTAGGGTTTCAAAGATAGTGGAGGTGATTTCCATCTATTTGCCCAAATTCCATGTACCCTATGTTCTAGACCAATATCGAATCCAAGAACCTTTTGTACCCTGGAAACTTTGTATGTACTTCTCTTTGGAGGGTATGATGCTGACTAGGTTAAAATGGGTGGTGATCTATGAGGACCTGTGCCCCCTACCTGGGTGTGAACTCTCATAGCTAGGTTGTTGAGCTGCGAGCATACAGGTGAAAGCCATTAAACAATTGAGAAAATCATCAACGCTTTGTAAAATACGATAAGAGTTTCTATACTGATGTAATAAATCTTGAAACAACATCAAACAGTCTAAGGCTCACTTTTAAAATGTAAAGAAGATAATCACATTGTTTACATTGTATGCTTATTTATTGCTTAATTCATTAAGATAAGGCCTTCCTTGAGGCCAAAATTTTTAGTAAGAGAGGTTTCCTCTCAAGACTTGTGTAGTTGACACATCATGACAACTAGGCATAGTCAAGCTCAATCATAAGCTAATGACTCAGAATATACATGGAGAGGCCCTCAATGCCTCTGATATTCCCATGAGGATCTTTTAGATCTTGCATGCATCCTTGTTATGTGTCATACACATCATTCACCTGAGGATCTAATCCTCCCAACATGACATTATGACAATCATCTCAAACCCCCTATGCCATGCAGGGGGTCCACCCATATAGGCCATAGGGTTTATTCACATAGATAGAACCCATGTCGTTAGGTCTCCCCCTAGCAAGATAGAGAGTTGTGGATCTTACTCCATGAGTCGGTCATATAGGAAACCTGAGTCTCATACAGTCTATAGGGAGTGACTACTCCAAAGTCAATTGGAGGAAGCATGCATTAAGTGGGAATGCCTAGAGCGTGAGTACTTAGAGGAGAAGAGATCACATCAAAAAAGGTTGGATGGGATCCAACAATGTGAAGGGAGGATTTACCAATAGAAATTATGTGAAGAACAATCATGTGAGGTAAATCCTGAAAATAAGCTCATACCTAGAGTGCTTAAGCAAAAAGTCAATGCGATGCACCCTATGCATCATCAAGAGTTACCTCTTAAGCAAGTAGATAGCCATTATCTTAGATAGATAGACATACTGTCATCTATTGATAAGCAACAAAAATACATGCTTAAGGATACCATGCTCAAGCATGAGGTTGAGAGTAGTCAAGTCAGATAGGTGAGTAATTTCAATGCTCAAAAGTTATCACAATCCTTGAGGCATATACAATCTATTTCGCTATATAAGGTACCTATGATTACTTTCCATAAAAAAGAAGTTAAACTTATCCCTGTCAAGGAATCTGATCCTCAACTGCACATCATAGCGAGGATAAATCAGATTACGTATAAGCAAGTTTTGGTTGATACAGGAATGTCCAATATTATCACAACCTTTGCATTTAAAAATCTTAAGATTCCACCTTCCCACATCAAGGCATAAAATTTCATGCTACAAGCTTTTAATTATGTGTAATTCCCTATAGGAGGCACAATATTCCTCCTCATCGAGGTGGGACAAAAGATTATTTTTATATTGTGCTATATTTTAGAGGGATCAAGATAGTATAACCTTCTACTTGGAAGGCCGTGGATAAGAGCCATGGAGTGTGTACCATCCATAGTGCATCAGTGCATTAAGTACACCCATGCAAATGAATTCCATGTGATTGAGGCAGATCCAAATCCTTTCAAGTATTACAAACTGGGGGATCATCCACATGAACCTAGTGGGGTGCCTACACATCTGAACACTAAACATGAGGAGTCTATCCAAATTTTGAATGCAACCTTACAGACTATTGTGGAGTTACCATCACCACCACTATCACCTATGGATTCACCTATAACTCCTTCATCTTTGGACTTTCCTAGTAGAGAAGTACTAATGAACCAAATCATAAAAATGGTCACAACTACCTTGGATGTGTCATTATATGGCCCTCATACTCCTATCAAGGGGGAAGTACCTAGCATGGTCATGGATGCACCCGAGTGTATCATACCCTCATCATCCATCATGTCACAAGGTAGACCTCATGAGGATGATGGTGAATTTACAGAGCATATGGAGGCAGACACCATGATGTCACCCATCATGGAGACTATTGAGGATTTAGGTCAGCTCCTTTTCGAGTCTCTACCTATTGATCCTATCCTTGATGCATCATTTGAGCATGAGGAAGAGTCAATTTTTGCAATTGAGATGCTACAACCCAAATAGGTTAACGAGTCACCTATGACTCATGCAATCGTGGAGTCATATTCTCATGACTTTGTTGGAATGGTTGACATTAGGTCAGAGGATCGAGTGACTCTAGAGCAAATAAAGCAAGATATGGGGAAATCAGACATTGCTTCCACATAGAAGGGGTCTGAACCTTTAAAATTAGTCACTCCTGACTCATTTCTTGTGCCACCTTCTCAAGGACAAGAGCAAGTGTGTACCCCATATCAGGCTGGGGGTACTAAATCTAACAGTTCAATTCTTTCAAGACAAATAGTAGCATGAACTAAGTCATGTGCATGAGAATGTGGATAGCACCAATGAAGTGTATCATCAAGAAGTGTTCACATCGACCCAAATGAAGGAAACAAGTGATTTGTAATTACCTAATGGATCTCTAACATCCACTTTTCTATTTCCTTTAATAGATAAAGGTATTTTGAATCAATCATTGGAAATACATATGAACTCTTTTTTTAGTCTTGTGAGTCATTCTATGTCATCTAGAACAAATGTAACATCAAATGGATGAGCAATATAAGGCGTTGCATTTTATCATGCACCAGCTTGGAAAACTAGGATCACAAAAGCATCCTTTGTTTGAGGTTGAACCACTTCCTATGCAAGTATAGGAAAAACCTCAGCAAAAGCGAGAGCCCATGCGGCCAACCCAACCATTGGGTCCTCAAAGCAAACCAATGTGGGTCGAGCACCCAAAGAAGTCTGAGTGTATTTGAACTTATTTAAAAGAGTGTATTTTTGACATCTTTTAGAAGCTACAAGAGGCTAAGGTCATCACCTTACCTAATATCATCCCTTTAAACCCAAGTAGAGTTAAACCTATGGGTTACAGGGAGCATCACTATTGTCTCTATCATTGAATAGAGGGTCATGGAATTCAAGATTGTCATGAATTCAAGAGTGTGGTGCAAAATATTATAGATAGGGGGGTTTATCATGTATATGGTTCTTTTATTGTGCTCCAACATGCCAAAGTGGAGGTCACACCTCCTCATAGTGACCCCAAGGTCATCAGTCACCTCATAGGCCCAATAAGCCAGTGCAATGAATAGTTTCATTTCAAATGACTATTCTGACTTTGTTCCAAAAGTTACACTAGGTAAAGGCATTCATATTACCTAAATTCAAGCAAAGGGAATCCAATATTGAGTCACCTGATGAGAGACCCATTTATGTGTATCATCAAGTGCATGGACATGAAATTTAGGATTATCAATTATTTAAGAGGGTCATCCAAGACCTAGTAGAATGAAACATGATTCATGAGGATGTTTTTCTCGTTCAACCCCACCAAGATATAGAAATTCTATTGAGGTCCATTCCTCATATGGGAGAATTGATTTTTTTCACTATTCCTAAAAAAGCTAATTATATTTCATTGAATAACATGCATGTTGGGGGTCTCCAAGGTAGCATACCTTCCCCACCATCCACGCCAAATTTGATAAGGCAAAGTGAGGGGTCTAGAGGTATCACACCTCCCTCACTGTCATCGAGTGGCACATACATTGGGGGTACATAGGGTAGCATACCCTCCCCAAAAGGCTCCAAGGGTTTCATAAATCACTTGGTCATGTCATTCAAAGGATCCAAGGGTTTCTCAAAACCACTTGGTCAATCCCAATAGGCTCCAAGGATTTCTCAAAATCGCTTGGTCAATATCAAAAGGCTCCAAGGGTTTCTCAAAACCGCTTGGTCAATCCCAAAAGGCTCCAAGGGTTTTCTCAAAACCTCTTGGTCAATCCCAAAAGGCTCCAAGGGTTTTCTCAAAATCGCTTGGTCAATACCAAAAGGCTCCAAGGGTTTTATCAAAACCGCTTGGTCAATCCCCAAAAGGCTCCAAATGCATCTATTAGCTCTTTGGTAAAACCAAAATGATAAAATCCAAAAAAATTGGAAAAATATCAAAAATTAAAAATATTTGCATTTCATTTGCATCATTGCATTGCATTTCATTTTGCATTTCACCTTTGCATTGCATTAGGTATATTCATCCATTGCACTTGCATTGTAACAAATTGTGTTTACAATCTTACAAGTGACACCATGTTTGTATCTCAATCATGCATCTATGCATTATCTGTTTCATCTATTTTTCAACACAACCCATGTTGTTGCTATGAAGAATATACTAGGTTTTTTCGGTCATTCAACCATACCTAGAGGTATTCTCAAGAGTTGATAGAAATATTGCTTTGCTTTTGTAGTTGAGGTCTAGTTAGTATATCCCTTAGCATATCAGAATCCTATCACTAATAAACAAATTAAATAATCATAATAAGGACTAAGGGAATATGAAAGCCATGAAGCAGGACCAGGTATCCTGAGGTGAAAAGAGTTGTTCTTGCTAATACCCCTATGCGGATGGTATGAGAAATGTTGGCAATTGGCAAAAGGACAAGTTCATTCCCTACCTATAATTCCTTGCTTACATTAAAATGAGCAATATCCCTGAGTGATATCCTAGATCAATCCTCCATATTGATACCCTAAAAATCATTATAGATCAACATCCTAGATTGATATCCCATATTGATATCATAAGATCGATATCCTCACTTGATATCCCAGAAATAGTTCCCCAAAGTAAAATCCCCAGAGGAAGTTTCTGAAGAAAATTATCAAATGTAAATCCCAAAAAGTCAGATCAAATGAAGTTAAAATTGTACAAATAACATAAAATCAGTATCAAATCCCTTTCTCAAGAAAGGAAAAGAGTACAAAATAAACAATGATTTTTATCACTATAATACAAAAATAAACAATGATTTTCATCACTTGATATGAGCAAGTATCCCAAAAATTTGAAGAAAATAAGGTAATGAGCTTGAATCCCTAGAATTGCAAGCACTACTATACCTTACGAATGATGATATGTCTAATGAATTAGAAACTTTCTTATATACAGACCAATTCTTGAATGTGGAAGATCTAGATTCATGTGTCCTATATCGCCTAGTGGTCTAGTCCAACTAAAATCTAAACCTAGGATTGGGTAAGACATTTGTGGACCCCCAATCTTAGCAATGGGTTGAAAGAATCCCACCTGACATTGAGGTATGCTTGTGCCTTATCAAACATACTCAATTGCACATAGGGATAATTAATAGTTAGGGCCTATCCTAGCGAAAAACTTATGTTTTAGAAGTCTAGTGTGGTTAGTATACAACTTTTGATCAGTCAATTAGGGTGTTTGAGTCTCATGGTAAACCTCAAAAATTCCCAAATAGCAACAATAAAAATTTTAGATGCAATCATGAAACAACAATTTTTTTTATGAGGGTTTGTTTATTAGAATTATTTGTATTATATAATTATATACCGGATGGATGTCAACAATGATATTTAGATAGCCATTAATTATATTATACATATTATTTTAATTTACAAAATCTTATGAACAAAAAACATAAATCATTACATCTCACATACGGGTGTATTATCTTTCACAAAGAGATAAAGCAATTAAAATCCATGATTATTATACATTCTATGGTGTCATCCATTAGATTGTTAAAACTACATCTCATATTGCATGCATTGTGTTTTCAGTGATTAAAACATACATGTCTATTTCCAATAAACTCAATACCATCAAATATACATGCAATACATACATGGCATATATTATGTCATAAATAGCAGAGATTAAATGCATACAAGTAAAACAGATCAAAATTACATTTAACATCAAACATTGTATTCGTATACATAGCATAATAAAGTAGTCCATATACACATGTATATCACTGCATCCACATCATCTAGCTAGTGCATGTCATCCATACATCACATCATATAGCAATAAATCAAATATCTGCATTACATCCATATGCATATCATAAAATATAAACAATGAAACACATAAAATCCACACATATAATGAGTCTCAAATGAAATATCATATCATATATATATATATATATATATATATATATATATATATATATATATATATGTTCCAAAAATAATAATAATGTGCAATACATCGACATGGTAAAAAATACCCGCAGGCTACAACTGTGTAGGTCCTCGAACTTACACTAAAAAATGGTACAATATCTCTCATATATTTGTACTAGATAGGGCCTATGCCCCTAGGCTATGAGGTACCTCCATCACCTCTGCCATCCCTGTGAGTCCTCTATGAGCTAGCACCATGAGTACTCAAGGACTTGTGAGTCCTCTCAGTCCTGTGCGACATGTGGCTCAAGTTGGTAGAATACTGTCCCGTCTTCCTGGTCCTAGACCTAGTCCGTTGAGTCCCCGTGGTGTGGGTATCCTCTGGTAACTGCCCACCTATCAGCTTAATGTAGCCCTCCATCTAGGAGATGCGAGCTACGTTGTTGGACATTTTGAGTCCCCAAGCCAAATTTGTCATTGATGTCAAGATGCTAGTGATAGCTCTTCTTCAATTCAAGTGCAAAGTTTAAAGGAAGTTTATAATGGGTTAAAATATTTTTATTTTACACCCAAAATAATGGGTCAGAAAGTGGTTTCATTTCTCCATTGGAAGCAAATATATCTGAGGCAATGGAAGGATATAATATTATAATATTTATTATAATATTTATCCATGGTGATGAAAAACCCAAATAACTTATTATAATTTTAATTATAATATTATTTGGTTTACAAAGGACAATTAATTATTTTTTATAAAACCCTAAGGTTGGGTTTTGGAGGGAAAAATATTTCAAAGCGCAAAGTTTAAAGTAAATTAAACCCAAAGGTTGGGTTTAATAAAAGGCATTCAAAGCCTTTACCACCGACATCATGGAAGGAAGCATGTGAGCATCGATGTCGTTAATGCAATGAAGAAACATATAAATATGCCCAAAAAACCTAAGTTTTATTTACCCTTGCTCGAATTAATAACTAGTGGCATGTTAAAAGAGAGCTTGTGCATTTATGAAAATGTGGCAACAAAGGGAATAAAGAAGGAAGTTTTCATCCTCAAGTTTCATTAGGCAAGCATGGTGATGAGGCCTGGATAAGCCTAATTTATAGCATGTTTTAAATAGTTAAAACTGCCTAAAACTCTTGTGAATTATCTTATATACTAGTTAAGTTGATTTAATATGTTGTGTATTAACTGTTTGCATGATTGAAGTGTTAAGGACATTATATTCTGATTTTTAACAGTTCTTGTATAGTTTTATGTTATCTTGTCATGTTTATGTTGACAAAATCACTTCACTAGTCTTATTTTGATGATCATTAAGAATTAGTTTCTCTAAATTCAAAAAATAGTACAAAGACTTATTACTGTGCAGCAGAAAACTAGTTTTTCCATATAAATTCCAGCTAGCTGCCAATGAATGACAAGGCATGGAATTCACATCCAAGGAAGAATGAAGACTATTGCAATCTGATGTTGAGGTCTAATACACCTAAGAAATGCAGCCAAAAACATTTGGAGTCAACATAGGTGGTCATTCTAAAGATCTTCGAAATGAACATAGTGTCTCCGAAATGAACATAATGTCTTCGAAATGAACACAGTTTCTTTGAGATGAGAAAAGAAAGCACTTTTTGACTTGTTGACCAAATTTTGGCATGGAAAATGGGATAAGAAGGTTGATAAAGTTAAGGGAAAATATCTCCCATATAACTGTGCTGTCCTTGCCGTCCAAAGCCACCATTTATGGAAAATATCAAATTGATCCTCTTCTAGGATAAACCCAAGAAATTCTGCAGGATATCAGGAACAACATATTTTCTATTTGTAATTAGATTTTAGGCATCTATAAAATATAGCTCCCGTCTAGGTTGAGCTATTATATTAGATAGAGAAGATAGAAAATAAATAGGGAGATAATAGAATAGTGATTTTAGACCTGTAACAAATTTCAGCAAAATTGTAATTATGTTTTTGAAGTAATAAAAGTGTAGTTTCATTCCATTTATTTTGTTATGTATAAGTGTGAGTAAGACTTAAAGAAGAATTCAAAAATTATTCTGAGAAAGGAGGCTAGCCACTTACAGACCTAGGAGGAGGACTAACAAACAGGTTTTATTCTGATTTTGCTGTAGCAGAATAAGTTGTGAACTTGTCATTTTCATTCTTTTGCACAACTAAAATTCCTAGTTGTTTAATTATTGTTCATAATGTTTTTGTGATATGATTAGTGGTAGATCTGGTTATTATTTTCATTCCCAAAAACTTTCCAATTCATTGCAAATTTCCATTTCTAGTAATTTACAAGTTTTTTGTAATTTCTCTGCATTCTTGCTTTTGCTGTCAAAACCTTGCATAGAAGATTGACGACCTTCTATTATAGAGCATTGATAGGATCTAGTTTTTATGCTTCATTTCAATTATTGCAAGATTAAATAGACTTTCAATTCTGCAAATATAACTAGAGTTTCAATTCTGTAATTTAATTAGATTTCATTCTTGCAACTGTAACTAGGGTTTCATTTTTGCAATTAGCAATTAGTTTTCATTCTTGCAAATATATTAAAGTTCAATTTATGCAATTTAGGGGTAGAAGTGACACAAAACCCCCACACAATCAATTCCACCAATAAGACCTGTTGCTTCCAAATGAACTGAACTACAACCCTGCTTGAACTTTCTCTCGTAAATAGCCTTGGACACCACCCTGGATTGACAAATTCATTGAGAATTAATGATATGCTTAACGATAGCCCATCATTTTGGCACCATTGTTGGGGAACACAGTGTTGTTAGAAGGTGAAAAGCAGTCCAATAATTATTAAATATGCTAAGTTGTGAATTTTAGAGTAAAATCTAAATGTAATGACTAGTATAAGTAATTATTATTGGTAAATTGTATTTCAGTACATTTAGAAAATAAGCAAGAAACCACAATAAGCAAAATTTCACAAGAGGTTGAAATTATGTCAAAAATGTCTAAATTTTTTATTTCCAAAAATCTTGGAATTTTCAAAGAATCCCAATCATCCACTTCCAGCACTGCAAGATCCTTTGAGAAATCATTACAAGGAGGAAAATTAAGTAGTTCAACACCATTTTCTCTTGACAAATCCATACAATCAAGAAAATTTGACAAAATTTATAATTGTTTTTGGGAACCTACAACGAAAGGCTCACAAGAGAATCAAGGTAGAGCCAACAATGTGCTCCACCATAGTGCAACTAGTGCACCTGCCAAAACTTTTCAAAATCCCACCCAACTAGATCTTAATCAAAATGCTCCCATGAAGGCCATTTCACCTGCAGTATTACCAACTTTCAAGGGAATTACATCCGAAGATCCTGATATGTTTTTGTTTGAATTTAAAATTGTATGTCAAGCTCATGATTACACTAATGACAATCAAAATCTCAAACTATTTCCTTCCACTCTTAAAGAGTTAGCTCTACGATGGTTTATCACCTGACTCAATTAGAACTTGGGATGAGATGAAAAACATATTCTTGGAGAGATACCAAGAATATTTTCAAGTCAAGAATCAAAATGATGAAATTCTTACAATGAAACAAGAGGAAAATGAAATCTTAGAAGATTATCTAGACAAATTTTCTTTTTTTCATAAGAGATGTGGAAGTGTTGAACCTAAAATTTGCAAATTCCTATTCTTAAGGGGACTACAAGATGAATTTAGGGATACATTCGATATCTTGGGAAGAGGAAATACAAATGCACTTAAATTTTAGGAAATTATTAAACTCTATAGAAATTACTCTCATTCAAGGCATAGAAAACACAGAATTGGTAATGAAAAACATGATTTGAAAGAATGCATGAAAGAGGTTGATATTTTAGTACATGATAGAACATTAGATGAAAAAAATGAATCTACTGAATCTTCAACCATCTATTGTTTAGAATGTAAAAAGCAACACTCTCTTCATGATTTTCCTTTGAACAAAATATTTATACCTGCTACATGTAGCATTTGTCAATTAGGACACCCCATAGATCAGTGTAGTTTATTTCCAGAACTTACAAGTGTCTTTGAAAAATAGTCTCAACCTATGAAAAAAATCAATTTTGTAGGACAAGGACAAGGGAATAGTTTTCATAAATTTCCATATCAGAATGCTTCTCAATTGCATACACATTGGGAAAATAATCCTTGGTATATGCCATGGTCTGCTTCAGGTCCACTTCAACAATTTTGGAGTCAACCACCATGGGCATACTCCCAAGCATGGTCTCAACATGGCCGGATGCAACAACAATGGAATCAACAACATCCACCATGGTTGCAGCCAAAATTATAGGGATATCAATGGGTACAACATCAAAATTTGTACAAAGAGCAGCAACATTGTCAAAAAAAAAGTCAAATTTGTTGCCTAATTTTATCCATAATTTCTATCGTGGACAAAAACAACAAAAATTAAAACAACCTTTGTTTTCAACTCAACCTGTGGTCAATCCAAATCATGTTAAACAGGTAACCCCCATCTCTGTGGTTGAATAAAAAAATACAACCCTTATAAATGTTAGTGACTATGTTAAAACTCAGTTGTGTTCAGGTGAACCACTGCTTGAACCTATTCCACTTATCAGTGTAGAAACTAAAGTTAGAAAGAATGAACATAAAAACAAATCCACACTAAAATAACATCAAGAAGAACAAGATACCTCATCAAATAAAGTATCATATTTTGAACAGTCTGAGATATCAAAAATAACATCTTCACAATCAGATTTGATAAGGGAATTAGAAAATGTAACTGTTACAATCCCTTTACCTCAAGTTGTACCAATAATTAATAGGATTTTTCAAGAAATGTGTTTTAGCAAACCAAGAAAAAAGAAGAAAGTATATCCTAAAACCATACAAAAAGGTGAAAAATTAGTTAACTTGCTTTCAGGTAAACTTATTACACCTAAGTATGATTGTACAGAAAGCCCAACGTTTCTTAGAACACATAAGGAAAATGAAAAGAATACTTTAGTTTTGGCCTCCATTGTTGTAAATAAAAATGTAGAAGAGTTGGATTCCTCCAAAAAGTTTGTTTTTGCTGAAAATGTTCAAAACTCATATTTTAAAGATGAACTAATTATTGTTCAGCAATTACTACAGACTGATGAAAAACATAATTCTAAAAATTTATCACCCATTCCAGTACAAAACCATTTTCTTTATTTACCACATGGATGTCATTATTGTTTCTCATCTTTTCATTATCATTTATCAAAGTTAATTCTTTCAAGAATTGTTTTTGGTAAACATATACAAATTTTTCATTCTTTTCCATCATATCATTACTCTCTTAATTTATTAATGAATCATTCTCCAAGAACCAATTCAAATCATCCTGGTACAAAACAAACTGAAATACAGCCAAAACAACCTTTGAACAACAATATTTGGTTGACTAAAAACCAGGGAGCAAATTTGTTTGATATATTGGTGCAACATCCTAATGCTTTACTAACATTTTATGCATCTTTAGCAGTTGGCATTGAGTTTTTGTAGGTACAGAAAAAACAAATTTTGCAGTTGAATGCATTTGATGAAATTTGGTTGGAAGAACTTCACCAAATAGAGTTCACTCAACAAAAATGGAAAATGTGGCATGATGATCACATTAAGAGCAGTAAGGATGAACCAGGGGAGTTTGAGAATGAAGTTGTTCAGCTTTATTTAGTTGATGATTTAAGGAGGATATTAGTGGTGAATGGAAATATTTTATAGTTGTACCATAAACCACTAACAAAGGTGGAATTTGATCGGTATTTCACACAGTTACATTTGACAGAAGAGGCTTCTTCTTCTGATGAAGATTCCAAATGATCATATCTTTGAATCTTAAAAGAAACATAAAAAGAAAAAAAATTTAGAAAAAATAGAAAACAAAAATTTGAATAAATTCTGGCTGTGAATTTCTTCATGGGCATGATTTCAGGGAAGTCATGAATTCCTTCACGAGCACAATCAAAATCAAAAAGACAAAAAGAAAAAAAAAAGAAAAAAAGAGAAAAATGAATAGCTCAGCAGTGAAAACCTTTTTCTAAGGTGCTACTGAGTTGGTATGCATGAAAACCAGTTTTCTGGTATGCATAACCTTGAAATTTCTGAGTCACCATTGTAAAAATTCACCAACTACACTTGTTTTTGAAGTATTGTAGGAAGCCTCAGCAGAATATCAACTGAAGCAATCATCTTTCAAAACTAGCATTAACTTGTTTTAACCAGGTATATACGTTTCTTGCACTTTTCTCATTGTAAATATTATATATATATTATATGACAATTAACCATTAGTATAAAAGTGTTCATAAGAGTTGGCATAAACAAAACATGCTTGGAGAAAGAGAAAAATGTTGGTTTCTACTATGTCTTCAGAATGACTGTTGTATCTTCAATAACCATGGTATCTTTTGAATGAAGGTTTGTCTTCAGAATGAAGGTGTGTCTTCGAAATGAAGGTTTGTCTTTAGAATGAAGGTTTGTATTCGAAATAAAGGTTTATCTTTGGAATGAGGTTATCTTTGGATTAAATTCCCAACTTAGTTTTCGAAATGAAACATAATCTTCGAAATGAAGATTTAACAGTCTGTTTCCACGTGGCATCCAAGGAGGGAGAAAAAGACATAGTCAGTAGAATTTTTTTTACTCCATGTGATCATTGACACATGTCAACTGGCTTGCAGTTAGATTCATCTCATATTTTACACCCATCAAGGAAGTATGATAATCACAGGGAAAATAACCAATAAACATGCCACCACCATTCATTGCTAATAACCACTCATGTGGGAAAATTTGCATGTAGAATGGACGAGCTAAAAATGGTAAAGAAAATTTGATGGCAAGGATGTCCAATGATTGATGGCTAGGTGTTCATAATACATAATAGGAAGTGTGCCATATTTTATATTTGAAGACATATTTGCTAATGATTACAAGGAAAAGTAAAAAAAAAAAATTAAAAGTTCTTTCTGAAGAAGAACAAGAGCAAACCCTATAATTCTATAGAAACCAAAAATCAGTGACCTAGTAGATGACTATAGTAGAAGAAGAGAGCAATCTTCTCAACATCAGAATAGAGAAATGAAGTGAAAAATTAAAAAGGGCCAGCCTACAAGAACCTTGGAATAACGTAACCACATGGGTTACTAGATTTTTCAACCTGTGAAGGGTAGTATGTAATCTTGTCAGGGCATAATTTCAAAATTTTAAACCACCTCAGGCATGAGAAGGGCTAAAAATGACAGTAGAAAAATAAAATAGAAGAGGGTTCATTTTTCTAAAGATGTTATTTATCTATCAGAATAGGAGAGTGAATTTCCTAGTGAAGAGCCTGAAGCTATCCCTACAGCCCCTGTTACCACAAGAAAATAGGGCAAGAAGAGAAAATATACATTAAGTACTAGGAGGTCTGCAAGACTCCAAAAAAAAGAGATAAAATAACAAATGATTGAAGAGAAGACCAGAAAGGATAGCCTTGATGTCATAGAAGTGCAACAATCCACTGAGAATTTGGATGTAATCATAGATAATTTCATGGAACCTCCTGTATAGGAGTAGGGGTCTAAAGCAGAGGATTAGATCGTTGTTGAGCAACAAACTACAGTTGATTTGTCAGTATTAGGTTCTGAGTCAAAAAAAGAAGAGAAGGTGGACATCACAAAACAACTAAGAGCAGCCAAGAGTGTTATAAAAATACAAATGAGATGGATTGAGGAAAGAAAATATGTTATTGAAAAACATGAAAAGAAAATTAGAGAATTATAGCAGAAAGTGGAGAAACTAAAAAGCAGGCTATCATAAGTTGACGAACAATCAACTACATCAGATAAAGAGGAGGATTTGGTTCAGTTACTACTTGTATTATCTAGGGAATATGAAGACACAGGTGCTCATTCTGAAGTAGTGCCCCTCCACTTTGAAGTAGTGCCCTTCCATTCTGAGGCATTGCCTTCTCAATTCAGAGAAATACCTTTATGCAATATTATTGGGTAGGTCTCAGATTTATGCCTCCAACCATCATTACTCTGGTTCCCTCCTATTTTGAAGATGATTCCCAACCAGATGATAAGTTTGAAGAATGACTCAGAAACATTCATGAGAAATTAAACAGGGACTAAATTGTTCTATGAAACATAGAATATGAGTATAGACATTTGTGACTCCATAGCCCACTACAATGCATGAGGGCATGCATTAATATAAGTTGGGGGAGGATGATGAGGCCTGGATAAGCCTCATTTATAGCTGTTTTAAATAGTTAAAATTGCCTAAAACTCTTGTGAATTATCTTATATACTAGTTAAGTTGATTTAAAATGTTGTGTATTAACTGTTTGCATGATTGAAGTGTTAAGGACATTATATTCTGATTTTTAACAGTTCTTGTATATTTTTATGTTATCTTGTCATGTTTAGGTTGACAAAAACACTTCACTAGTCTTATTTTGATGATAATTAAGCATTAGTTTCTCTAAATTCAGCAAATAGTACAAAGACTTATTACTGTGTAGCAGAAAACTGGTTTTTCCATATAAATTCCAGCCAGCTGCCAATGAATGGCAAGGCATGGAATTCACATCCAAGGAAGAATGAAGACTATTGCAATATGATCTTGAGGTATAATACACCTAAGAAATTCAGCCAAATCCATTTGGAGTCAACACAGTTGGTCATTCTAAAGATCTTCGGAATGAACATAGTGTCTTCGGAATGAACACAGTGTCTCCGGAATGAACACAGCGTCTTCGAAATGAACACAATGTCTTCGGAATGAACACAGTTTATTAGAAATGAGAAAAGAAAATACTTTTTGACTTGTTGACCAAATTTTGGTAGTGGAAAAGGGGATAAGAAGGTTGATAAAGTTAAGGGAAAATATCTCCCATCTAACTTTACCGTCCTTGCCGTCCAAAGCCACCATTTATGGAAAAGATCAAATTGATCCTCTTCTAGGATAAACCTAGGAAATTCTGTAGGATATTAGGAACAACATATTTTCTATTTGTAATTAGATTTTAGACATCTATAAAAGATAGCTCCCATCCAGGTTGAGCTATTAGATTAGATATAGGAGATAGAAAATAAAGAGGAAGATAATAGAATAGTGATTTTAGACCTGTAATAGATTTCAAAAGAATTGTAATTATGTTTTTGAAGCAATAAAAGTGTAGTTTCATTCCATTTATTTTTTTATGTATGAGTGTGAGTAAGACTTAAACAAAAATTCAAAACTTCTTCTAAGAAAGGAGGCTGGCCACTTCTAGACCTAGGAGAAGGACTGACAAACAGGTTTTTTCTCGATTTTGTTCATAGTAGAATAAGTTGTGAACTTGTCATTTTCATTTTTTTGCACAGCTAACATTCCTAGTTGTTTAATTCTTGTTCATAATGTTTTTGTGATATGATTAGTGGTATATCTGGTTATTATTTTCATTCCTAGCAACTTTCCAATTCACTGCAAATTTCCATTTCCAGCAATTTACAATTTTTCTGTAATTTCTCTGCATTCTTGTTTTTGCTGTCAAAACCCTGCATAGAAGATTGACAACCTTCTGTTATAGAGCATTGATAGGATCTAGTTTTTATGCTTCATTTCGATTATTGCAAGATTAAATAGACTTTCAATTTTGCAACTATAACTAGAGTTTAAATTATGTAATTTAATTAGATTTCATTCTTGCAACTGTAACTAGGGTTTCATTTCTACAATTAGCAATTAGTTTTCATTCTTGCAAATAGATTAAAGTTAAATTTATGCAATTTAGGGGTAGAAGTGACACAAAACCACCACACAATAAATTCCACCAATAAGACCTACTGCTTCCAAATAAACTGAACTACAACCCTGCTTGAACTTTCTCTCATAAATAGCCTTGGACACCGCCCTGGATTGACAAATTCATTGAGAATTAATGATGTGCTTAATGACAGCCCATCACATGGCCTGGTGGCAATTGGGAAAGTGCAAAGGTGCTAGCAGCAAGGTGGTTGATGTTTCAAATTCATGCATGCATTGTTTTGTGAGTTGATTGAGCCACCCAAGGCGCACAAAATTTTACCCTTGGTGTAAGGTGATGCGAGATTAAGAGCCACGTGGTGCTTCTTTAATCTTGAATGAGTGCTTGGCTCGTGCAGTGAATTTGGTTGTGATTAAGGTTCTTGTGGTGAGACAAGATTGAGGGTTCAATTCCCTCCGAAGACAAGGTATTTAATTTTGATTTAAATTTTGTTAGTTGCCTAATGTTGGAGGAATAAGGGTGCATAAGTGATTATTTTTTTCATACATTAAGGCATGAATTTTATGGTGAATGTTTGTTGAGGATTATTGTGGAGGGTTTGATATTTGAAGTTTATGGTGAATGTTTGTTGATTATTATTTTGGAGGTATTTATATTTGAGATTTATTATTTTAGGAGTAATAAGAAGTTTTAGCAAAGTCTTAATTAATTTCTTATTAAGACTTTTGAGCATTATTTTTGTAAAAGGGTTTTTCTATTTAAAGAAGACTATGGTGAATCTTATTTTTGAGTTGGAGTAATAAGGTGTATTTTGGGTCATTATTTTGTATTGTGATTTGATTGAAGTCTTATAATCCTTATTGAGAATGGAAAAGAGAAATTTATGAGTGTGGCAGATTTGTGAGATCAAATCCTTGTCAAGCAAAAAAGGTATGGGTAAATTCTTCTTTGGTTAAGTTGGTTGTTTGGCTTACTTGAAAATAGAGTTTGGAGTGAAAAGGATTTGATTAGGGTTTCCTTTTCAAAATTGTTTGAGTTAATGCTTCAAGGTTTTTTAAATTGAGAGTTGTTATTAAAACCTTATTTTATAAGCATTGTTATTGAAGCCATTGGTTGTGTGAGAAACTTGAGTTTGAGTTTGAAAAGATCACGAGTATCATTGTTATGTGAAGAATGTTTTATAAGCATGGTTGTTGAAGTGAGTTGTTATGCAAATAAATTGAACTTGAGTTAGAAAATAACATGAGTATCATTGTTATGTGAGATTTGTTGTTGAGCATTGTTGGAAATATTTTGAGTGGGAGTATACATGCTTAGACTAGGGTTTGTGAATAGAGTTGATTGAGCCTATTCAAGTGGATATGTGAAGTGATTGTTCAAGTTCCATAAAACAAACCATTGTATATTCTGATTTGAGTTGATATTGAGCTTTGAGTATAGAACATATTGAGTCTCTAACAATTCTCTTTATGCATCTATGAGATTGAGTTGTGGAATTTATTGAGCCTTGAGAATAGAACATATTGTCTCTAACAATTCTATTTATGCTTCTATGAGATTGAGTTAAGAAAGTGATTGAGCTTTGAGTATAGAACATATTAAGTCTCTAACAATTCTCTTTATTATTCTATGAGATTGATTTGAAAAAGTGATTAAGCATTGAGTAAAGAACATATTGAGTCTCTAAAAATTCTCTTTATGTTTCTATGAGATTGGACAAGTTCTATGTGGACTTGTTAAGCAGATTTGAGGTAAGTCTTTGATAAGACTTGTGGACTGATTTTGTGTGATATTTTATAGAAGCTTACAATACATATTTGAGCAAGTTCTAGAGAGGACTTATTGAGTAAATTTGGATAAGTTTTGTGTGAGCTTGTTGAGCATATTTGGACAAGTTCTGTGTGAGCTTGTTGCATAGATTTGAGAAGGTTTTGTGTGGACCTATTGAGTATATTTGAGTAGGTTCTAAGTGGACCTATTGAGTAGAGTTGTACAGGTTCTGAGTGGAAATGTTGAGTAGATTTAAATAGGATCTAAGTGGACCTATTGATCAGATTTGTGCTAGATCGACTGGACTATGTTTAGTGCATATTTGAGTGGACTTGTGCTAGATCGGCTGGACCGTGTTTAGTGCAAGAGTTGAGAAGATTTGTACTAGACCGAATAGACTATGTTTAGTGTAGATTTGAGTGAGCTTATTAAGCAAACTTGTGTTAGAATGTCTGGACTATGTTTAGTACAAGAGATTGAGTAGAGCTATGCTAGACCGAATAGACTGTGTTTAGTATAGAATTGAGATAGAGCTTTGAAGGTGACAGAGTAGAGAGGATAGAGTCTCTAGTGGATAGAGATCCATCAGCCAAGGTAGTGAGTACAGGTCTTCTGAGTGGGGACAAGATTCTTTAGTGGAGAGAGATCCATAAGCCAGTGCAGTGAAGGTAATCATATTTTAGAGGATCACCATCCAAATTTGAGAAGGATTTCTCTTGTTGATAGATATCCACAAAGCATATTTAGAGGATCAACATCTCCTTTGGACAGAGGTCCATAAACATTGTTATTGAGAAGGATTACCAAGAGATTGATTGAGAAAATTTTAGTGAAATATTTTCTCTATGAATGTAACCCACATTGCATGAACCATGTTAAATTTGTGTCTCTACTATGTGTGATAATTTGTGCATTGCTTTTGTTATTGCTATTGATATTGCCATTGATTATATTGATTAATATTGTTTAAGAAAGAAAAGTAAAAAGTGGCCTTATACTGTTCACCCCTCCTCTCAGTATAATCTTGTGTTCTTCAATTGATATCAAAGTTGTTTCCTTTAGAAAGGGTTTAAAATATTGAAGGAAGATATTGCAAGAACACAAATGGAAAAGAAAGAAAAAGGTTAAAAAATAGAGGATTATTCAGTAGAGAATGGTTATGATATCAAGGGAGAACTTATCTATGCCCTTGACACGGTAAATAAGGTAAGGAAGCAACACTCTAAACTTGAAATTTAGTTTCAATAATGTGATGAAGAAAGAATATTGCTCATAGAGGATTTAGAAAAATCAAAAGGCTAAGGCAAGGAAGTTCAAAGATGAGTTAGAAGAAAATATTTTGGAATGTGAGAAGTTACCAAAAGAAGTGGAACTACTAAAGGAAGATTTAGAAGATTCCAAAAATAAGCTATACAAGTATTCAAACAATGCAAAGAGTGTGGATTAAATAATCAAGATACAAAGAGGAGCAACAAACAATACAAGTCTTGGATTTGAGAAGGATCAAAAGAAATAGGAAGGAGAGTCAACTTCAAGTTCTAAAGAGGAAACTTTAGATGAAGATACTTCTGAAGAAGACAATATAAAATAAAGTCAAACATCAAAGTAAGAGTTGAACAAGAGAGAGTTCAACAGAGACAGGAACAATGCACAAAGAAGATACATATGGAAAAACAATAATAATAGGAGACCAATGAGGTCAATACAAGGAAGTTTCAATGGAAGATGTTTTTCATGTCATAGGTTTGGGCACATGGATTCATAGTGCAAGACACATGAAAGACAAGAATATGGGAATAGATAACCTTTTCATGGGTATTGCTACTCGTGTAATTAGTTTGTTCATAATGTAATGACTTGTAGGGTTCATTACAGAAGAGGATATGTCTTTACTAGAAGAAATTCTAAGACATTTGCACCTCCAAGGAATAATAACATTAAGTTTTATAAGTGCAATAATGATGGTCACAAAACAAAATGGTGTAGAGCAAATATTCTAGAAATAGGTATGAACAGGAATAGGAATATGAACATGAACAAGAATGATGATAGGAATAGGAACATGAACATGGACATGAACAGGAAAAATAACATGGATGAGAATAGGAACAGAAATAGGAACATGAATGATGACAGGAACAAGAATGATGACACATATAGAAACAATCAAAAGAATCAAAAAATTCAAAAAATAAGGGAAGAGGATAAAGGCAAAGAACAATGCCTTTTGGGAGTAGAAATACTCCCACCCTATAATTAACCACCTCAAATGAGGTGGGGGAGGGGCTAAGCTAAGAGGCTCATTCTTAGCCCCGAGCCCCAAAGATGACCCTTTTCCATTGATGTAAAAGGGGGAGAGATTTGTGTATTAGGGAGAGATTTGATATGGGAAGATATTTGATATATGAGAGAGCACTAAGCCAGGGGGAGTAGAAAAAAAAAGGGTCAGGTTTCAGTAAAAAGAATGTGGGTTGCCATCAATGATAAAGGGGGATATTGTTGGACATTTTGAGTCCCTAAGCCAAATTTGTCATTGATTTCAAGATTACAATGATAGCTCTTCTTCAGTTTGAGTGCAAAGTTTAAAGGAAGTTTATAATGGGTTAAAATATTTTTATTTTACACCCAAAAGAATGAGTCAGAAAGTGGTTTCATTTCTCCTTTGGAAGAAAATATATCTGAGGAAATGGAAGGATATTATATTATAATATTTATTATAATATTTATCCAAGGTGGTGAAAAACCCAAATAAATTATTATAATTATAATTATAATATTATTTGGTTTACAAAGGACAATTAATTATTTTTTATAAAACCCTAAGGTTGGGTTTTGGAGGGAAAAATATTTCAAAGCGCAAAGTTTAAAGTAAATTAAACCCAAAGGTTGGGTTTAATAAAATGCATTCGAAGCCTTTACCGTCGATGTCATGGAAGGAAGCACGTGAGCATCGATGTTGTTAATGCAATGAAGAAACATATAAATATGCCCAACAAACCTAAGTTTTATTTACCCTTACTTGAATTAATAATCCGTGGCATATGAAAAGAGAGCTTCTGCATTTATGAAAATGTGGTAGCGAAGGGAATAAAGGAGGAAGTTTTCATCCTCAAGTTTCATTGGGAAAGCATGGCCTGGTGGCATTTGGGAAAGCACAAAGGTACTGGAAAAAAGTGCAAAGGCGCTGGCAGTAAGGTGGTTGAAATTTTGAATCCCCACTTCCATTGTTTGGTGAGTTTATTGAGGAACCCAAGGTGAATGACCTTTTGCCCTTGGTGTAAGGTGATGCGATATTAAGAAGCACATGGTGCTTCTTTAATCTTGAATGAGCACTTAGCTCGTGCGGTGACTTTGTCCACAGTTAAGGTGCTTGTGGTGAGACGAGGTTGATGGTTTAATTCCCTCCGAAGACAAGGTATTTAATTTTTATTTAAATTTTTTTAGTTGCCTAATGTTGGAGGAATAAGGGTGCATAAGTGATTATTATTTTTATACATTAAGACATGAATCTTGTGGTGAATGTTTTTTGAGGATTATTGTGGAAGGTTTGATATTTGAAGTTTATGGTGAATGTTTGTTGATGATTATTTTGGAGGTATTGATATTTAAGATTTATTATTTTAGGAGTAATAAGGATTTTTAGTAAAGTCATAATTAATTTCTTATTAAGACTTTTGAGCATTATTTTTGTATAAGGGTTTTGCTATTTAAATAATACTATGGTGAATGTTAATTTTGAGTTGGAGTAATAAGGTGTATTTTGGGTCATTATTTTGTATTGTGATTTGATTGAAGTCTTCTAACCCTTATTGAGAATGGAAAAGAGAAATTTGTGAGTGTGGCAGATTTGTGAGATCAACTCCTTGTCAAGCCAAAAAGGCATGGGTAAATTCTTATTTGGTTAAGTTGGTTGTTTGGTTTACTTGAAAATTAATTTTAGAGTGAAAAGGATTTGATTAGGGTTTTCTTTTTGAAATTTTTTGAGTTAATGCTTCAAAGTTTTTTGAATTGAGAGTTGTGATTAAAACATTGTTTTATAAGCATTGTTGTTGAAGCCATTGGTTGTGTGTAAAACCTGAGTTTAAGTTTGAAAATATCATGAGTATCATTGTTATGTGAAGAATGTTTTATAAGCATGGTTGTTGAAGTGAGTTGTTATGCAAAGAAATTGAACTTGAGTTAGAAAAGAACATGAGTATCATTGTTATGTGAGATTTGTTGTTGAGCATTGTTGGAAATATTTTGAGTGGGAGTCTATATGTTTGGACTAGGGTTTGTGAGAAAGAGTTTTTTATTGAAGTGATTGGTTGATTAGAGTTGATTGACCCTAGTCAAGTGGATGTATGAAGTGATTGTTCAAGTTCCATAAACAAAATCATTCTATATTCTGATTTGAGTTGAGATTGAGCTTTGAGTATATAACATATTGAGTCTCTAATAATTATCTTTATGCTTATATGATATTGAGTGGTGAAAGTGATTGCGTATTGAGAATAGAACATATTGACTCTCTAAAAATTCTCTTTATACTTCTATGAGATTGAGTTAAGAAAGTTATTGAGCTTTGAGTGTAGAACATATTGAGTCTCTAAAAATTATCTTTATGCTTCTATGAGATTGATTTGAGAAAGTGATTGAGCATTTAGTAAAGAATATATTGAGTCTCTAACAATTCTCTTTATATTTCTATGATATTAGATAAGTTCTATGTGGACTTGTTAAGCAAATTTGTGAAGAACACAAGCTTATACTGAGAGGGGGGGTGAACAGTATAAGATAAATTTTTACTTTCTTTCCAAACCAATATCAATTAATGTCCTTAATTGCAATAACCAAATATAGCAGTATGCATTAATAACTTAGATAGCAATAGTAAGCAAGAGCACAAGTCATGATACATAATTGAGACACAAGATTTAGCATGGTTCCCCCAATATGGGGTACTCCACAAGATAATATCCTTATAATATTTCACACATAAATAAGGATACTTATCCAATACAATTATTTCTTTGATATTATCAAAGCTAGGCAATAACAAGCTCACACATAACTTGTCCAAATATGCATAACAAGCTCATAGAAATTGTCCAAAATTTCTCAACAAGCTCACACAGAACTTCTCCAAATTTCTTTGATCTACTCAAAGCTAGGCAATAAAAAGTTCACACAAAACTTATCCAAATCTGCATAACAAGCTCAACAATATCACACAGAACTTGTCCAAAAATGCTCAAAAAGATCACACATAACTTGTCCAAATTTGATCAACAAGCTCACACAAAACTTGCTCAAATCTGCTCCAACAAGCTCACTAAGAACTTGTCCAAATATTCTCTAGTAAGCTCACCAAGAACTTTCTCAAATCTTCTCTAGCAATCTCACTAAGAACTTTTCCAAATCTACTCTAGCAAGCTCACCAAGAACTTGCTCAAATCTTCTCCAACAAGCTCACTAAGAACTTTCTCAAATATGCTCAACAAGCTCACCAATAACTTGTCCAAAACTACTCTAGCAAGCTCACCAAGAACTTGCTCAACTCTTCTCAATAGGCTCACTCAGAACCTCATCAAAATCTGTTGTAAATCTATCCATAAATCTGTCTAAAACTATCCACAAATCTGTCCCAAAAAATATCTACAAAGCATTCTCAAAGGCTCAATTAATCATACACAAACTGCAAAAAATCTATCCCAAAGGCCTTCTCAAAGTCTCAATAAATCATGCTCAAGTAGTACTTAAATCTCATCCACAAATCTATGAAGGCAAGGCTCAAAGATGTACTCAACAATGAATGGCAATGTACTCTACAATGGATGAAAACAATGATCCACAATGATCTCAACTCAACTCAACTCAAATTAATCTCAACTCAAGTCAACTCATAGAAGCATAAAGAGAATTTTTAGAGACTCGATATGTTCTAAGCTCAATCTCAACTCAAATCAGAATTATAGAATAGTTTGTTTCATGGGACTTGAACAATCACCTCACACAATCACTTGACTAGGCTCAATCAACTCAACTCAACCAATCACCACAAGGGACAACTCTTTCTCGCAAAACCCTAGTCCAAGCATGTATAAACCAATTCAAATGTTTCCAACAATTCTCAACCACAAATATCACATAACAATGATACTCATGTTCTTTTCAAGTTCTTTACATAACCAATGGGCTTCAAAAACTATGCTTATAAAACAAGGTTTAAACACAACTCTCAAACCAAAAAATCTTGAAGCATTCAACCAACCACTTTCGAAAAGGAAACCACAATCAATCCTTTTCACTCCAATGATATTTCAGAAATCAACCACAATAAAAAATCAATAGGATAATATGCTCATACCTTTTTTGATGCCAAGAAGTTGTCCACAAAATCTGCCACACTAAACACAATTTTCCTTTACAATCTCAATAAGGGTTAGTGGACTTCAAATAATAATCACAAGATAAAGCATAAATCAATTTACACCTTTTTACTCCATATTAATAAACACATCCACCAAAGTACTTTTAATAAAAACCCTTATAAAAAATAATAATCAATAAACCTCTCAAAAATTATTTTATAACAACTCCTTATTTCTCCTAAAACTTAATTCTCAATTTCATGAATATCAAATTAAATCAACAACTCATCCACATTTGAAATAATAATCACAACCCTTATAAAAACAAAGTTTAATTAAAAAAATTAATTATTCCTAACCACATTATAACTCAAACTTATGGCTTAACTAAATTAATTAGAGAAAAAACATATTTACCTCCTCAAGAGGATTTGAACCCCCGACTTGCCCACACCATGAGCGCCTTAGTTGTGGCTAAGGTTACCACACGAGCTAGCCACTCGTTCAAAATGGAAAGACACAACATGCCTTAAAACCTTTCCTCCCTTTTTGCAAATCAAAAGTTCTTTGAGTGCTTTTCTTCCAATGCCTTCCAAATGCAGTCAATGGGATTCAAAACCTTAACATTTGTGCTACCACACACTTTAGCCAAAATCCAATTGCCAATGCGCCACTCTGCCCATGATTACTTTGGACTTCGACCAACCTTCGTTTATTCGTTGCTTCTGCTTTCTAAAATGTTTTTGCATGAGCTCAATTCGGATGCTTAGCCAATATTATTAAAAATGAGCAAGCCTAAGTTTATGAACCTTAGATATCCCCTTTATATAGCCTCATTATTATTTTTGATGATGTCGGCAAAATTTTTGCATATTTAATTTTAAATTTTAAAATAATTAAAATTTAAACTAAATATTAAAAATTAAATATCTCCATCATCAGGGCACATTTTTCGATGAAAAAAAAGGCCAAATTGGGTTTTAAAAAAAAACCAGTTCAAATCTGCCATCCATGGTTTTAAATAAAACCTTTTATTTTGCCTACCTTCGTTTTCACAAAAACCCTGTATTTATCCATGCTTTCCAAAATATCATTTTGTCACCAAAACTCAATGTGATCTATGTGACATCAATGACAACATAAAATAACTCAAATTACCAACAATCTCCCCCTTTGTCATTGATGGCAACACCTCTAATGCAAAAACTACAATCACTACAAAAACCATATCTAAGAATCAAAGTTGCTCCCCCTCACTCAATACTCTCTATGGAGGCTGTTCCCCCTAACTTAATGCTCTCCCCCTTACTCCAATATCTCTCCCCTTTGGAATCAATGGCAAAAGGGACACCTATGGGGCTAAAATATATGACTCTTAAGCATATCCCCCTCACCACATTCTCTCTTGAGGTGATTAATTTTGGTGTGGGAGTACTTTTACTCCCATATTACATTGTTTCTTTCCTCTATAAACTTACTTCTATGTTTTTTTTAATATCCTTCTCTTGATCTTCTTGCCTTGAACCCGTTTGACCTTCCTTTAACTTGTTTGGAATTGAGTCCTACACCATTTTGCAATATTTCCAAAGTTATTGTAGTTAAAACACTTGATATTGTAGCCTTTGGATGGTGCCCATATCCTGAAGTTTTTCTTGAAATAATTTCCGTATTCATTCCTTTCCTAAACCCTATATTGTGAAGTTTTGTTTTCATGACCATTATGACCATGACTTCTAAATTGTGTAGCTCTAAAACCAAAACCATATTACTCATTTCCTTTGCACTAAGAAGCTCTATGACCAATCCTGTTACATGAGAAGAAATGTCCCTGAAAACCATACCTTCTTCCTTTGATGTTCCTTCTAGCAAAATCAAACTTCTTTGATCCATAGACCCTATAGTTTATAGCCCCATGTCCAAATCCATTACAAAAAGAGATGTCCTTGAAAATTCCTTTTTTCATGTCTTGGTTCCTCATACCTTTCTTGACAATTATTCCTATGATCATCTTCAACTTGTGCATTGCATTCTTGAACTTTCTTTGTAGTATCTAAATCCTCTTCCTTAGTTTCTTCCTTGTTTTTCTCTTCAAGTATTTCTTTTCCTTTTGAACTTGATTCACCTATATCAAAACAAGATCCAAACTAAATATTTGGAGCCATAGGAACTTTGGAACTTTCTTCATAACACTTAGGTGCTTCCTTGCTTTCATATTTTAGAACTTCCTTTCCTTTTGAGTGTGACTTTTCTTGGAAATAGGATACAACTTTAAAATAATTTTCCACTCCTTTTTGAACCTTTTCATCTAATGTGTCATATCTTACCATTATTACCCTTAGTTCTTCATTCATCCTTTCTTCTATTACTTTTGCATTTTTAAACTCTTCTCTAAGATTACTGATTTTTTGTAGTAGTTCTTCTCTAATTTTGACATTTGTTTGAATCTTGTTTTCAAGAAACCTGTATTCTTCTTTTAGCCTTTTGACTTCTGATTTTTATTTTCTTGGCTCATCCTCTTCTTTTTCTATTACCAAAAGTGAGACTTATTTATCTTCATTTTCACTGATACTATTAAAATCTTCTATAGCAAACAAACTCTCAATATTTCTTTGACCATGCTTATTTCCTTGATGTGTCATCTCATCTTCACTATCACTGAAACCATTGTAATATCCTGATTTGTGATCTCTTTGACCACACACAAAGCACTATTCTCTTTCACCTTCTATTCCTAGGAATATATGTTCTTCCTTTTCATCATTTGATTTATCTCTATCACTATGATCTAAGCTATCACTTGCTTCTATAATGTAGTAAGATTTCTTTGCCTTACAAAAAATTTTCTTCTTCTCATACATGTTTTGCTTGTAATTGTCTTCTTTTTCATGCTTATGCTTTCCATATTATTTTCTTCTATGACCCTATTTTTCATAATAACTATTTTCTTTTTATGGACACTTGTATGCATAGTGACCAAGATCACCACACTTATAGCATATGACTTTCCTTATATCCCTAAAATTCCTTGAGTCCTTATTCCTTTTGATGAAGTTAGATTCCTAATCATTATCTACAAATATATCTATTTCTAGAACTTTTCCTTTCCCCTTTTCTAAAGCCTTGAATGCAATATCTTTTATTGGAACCTGATGCTTACTTACCCTCATATCATAAGCTATGAGAGTTCCTTGTAATTCTTCCATTGTTAGCTTGTCGATATCCATTGTTTCTTATATTGCTAAAACCTTAGCATCATATTTCATGGGAAGTGATATCAAAACATTTTTAGTAACTTCTAATTCTTTCATCTCAAATCCTAGACCTCTCATGGTGTTATTAATCTCATCAACTCGAAGTAAAAACCTTGCAATATCTTCAAAATCTTCCATTTTCAATTCCTCAAATATTTTTCTATGAGTCTGTAGTTTTGCCAACTTTACCTTGGAATCTACTTCATAAGTATTCCACAACTTGGTCCACATCTCATTAGCTGAATTACATACCATAATATTTGCAAAATATCTCTCTCGTAGCCCACTCAAAATACAATTCATTACTCTTTCATTGATCTCAACCAATTTCTTGATAGTCTTATCTGCTTTAGGATCACCTTCAACCCTATACTCTTTTTCAAACATTTTCCATACCTAATATCCTTGTGATATTAAGTAGTTCTTCATCATCATGCTCCAAAAAGCATAATTATTATCATAAAATAGTGAAGCCTTATTTGTAGATGGTCCATTCTATGAAGCCATATGTATTCTTGTAGAATCTGCCCTCAAGTTGTTAGCCTTTTTGAAGGAACCGACTCTGATACCAATTGATGAACACAAGATTATACTAATAAGGGGGGGTGAACAGTATAAGACCACTTTTTACTTTCTTTCCAAACCAATATCAATTAATGTCCTTAATTACAATAACCAAATATAGCAGTGTGCATTAATAATTTAGATAACAATAGTAAGCAAAATCACAAGTCACCATACACAATTGAGACACAAGATTTAACGTGGTTCCCCCAATGTGGGGTACTCCACAAGATAATATACTTATAATATTTCACACAAAAATAAGGATCCTTATCCAATACAATGATTTCTTTGATCTGCTCAAAGCTAGGCAATAACAAGCTCACATAGAACTTGTCTAAATCTGCATAACAATCTCACACAAAACTTGTCCAAAACTGCTCAACAAGCTCACACAGAACTTGTCCAAATTTCTTTGATCTGCTCAAATCTAGGCAATAACAAGCTCACACAAAACTTTTCCAAATCTACATAACAATCTCACACAAAACTTGTCCAAAACTACTCAACAAGCTCACACATAACTTGTCCAAATTTTCTCAACAAGCTCACATAGAACTTGCTCAAATATACTCCAACAAGCTCACTAAGAACTTGTCCAAATATTCTCTAGCAAGCTCACCAAGAACTTGCTCAAATATTCTCCAACAAGCTCACTAGTAACTTGTCCAAATCTGATCTAGCAAGCTCACAAATAACTTTCTCATATCTGCTCCAACAACCTCACTAATAACTTGCTCAAATCTGCTCCAAAAACCTCACTAATAACTTGCTCAAATCTGCTCAATAAGCTCACCAAGAACTTTCTCAACTCTTCTCAATAGGCTCACTCATAACGTCATAAAAATATGTCCCAAATCTATCCACAAATCTATCTAATACTATCCAAAAAATTGTCCCAAAAACTATCCATAAAGCCTTCTCAAAGGCTCAATCAATCATACACAAACTACCATAAATTTATCCAGAAATCTATCCCAAAGGCCTTCTCAAAGTCTCAATCAATCATGCTCAAGTAGTACTCAAATATCATACATAAATATATGAAGGCAAGGCTAAAATATGAAATAAAAAATGAATGGAAATGCACTCTACAATGGATGACAACAATGATCCATAATGATCTCAACTCAACTCAACTCAAATCAATCTCAAATCAAGTCAACTCATAGAAGCATAAAGAGAATTTTTAGAGACTCAATATGTTCTAAGCTCAATATCAACTCAAATCAGAATTATAGAATAGTTTGTTTCATGGGACTTGAATAATCACCTGACACAATCACTTGACTAGGATCAATCAACTCAACTCAACCAATCACCACAAGGGACAACTCTTTCTCACAAAAACCTAGTCCAAGAATGTATCAACCAACTCAAATGTTTCCAACAATGCTCAACCACAAATCTCACATAACTATGATACTCATGTTATTTTCAAGTTATTTACATAACCAATGGGATTAAACAACTATTCTTATAAAACAAGATTTAAACATAACTCTCAAACCAGAAAATCTTAAAGCATTCAATCAACCACTTTTGAAAAGGAAACCACAATAAATAATTTTCACTCAAATGATATTTCAGAAATCAACCACCATAAAAAATCAATAGGAGAATGTGCCAATACCTTTTTTTATGCCAAGAATTTATCCACAAAATCTACCACACTAAACACAAATTTCCTTTCCAATCTCAATAAGGGTTGGTGGACTTCAAATAATAATCACAAGATAAAGCATAACTCAATTTACACCTTTTTACTCCATATTAATAAACACATCCACAAAAGTCCTTTTAATAAAAACCCTTATAAAAAATAATAATCAATAAACCTCTCAAAAATTATTTTATTACAACTCTTTATTTCTCCTAAAACTTAATTCTCAATTTCATGAACATCAAATTAAATCAACAACTCATCCACATTTGAAATAATAATCACAGCCCTTATACAAACAAAGTTTAATTAAAAAAATTAATTATTACTAACCACCTTATAACTCCAACTTAGGGCTTAACTAAATTAATTAGAGCAAAAACATATTTACCTCCTCAAGGGGATTCAAACCCTCAACTTGACCACACCATAAGCACCTTAGCCATGACTAAGGTGGCCACACAAGCTAGCCGCTCGTTCAAAAGGGAAAGGCACAATATGCCTTAAAAAATTTCCTCCCTTTCCTCAAATCAAAAGTGCTTCGAGCGCTTTTCTCCCAACACTTTTCGAATATAGTCGAGGGGATTTAAAACCTTGACATTTGTACTACCACACATCTTAGCCAAAATCCAATTGTCAATGCACTACTCTGCCCATGATGACTTTGGACTTCGACCAACATTCGTTTATTCGTTGCTTCTGCTTTCTAAAATATTTTTGATCGAGCTCAATTCAGATGCTTAGAAAATGATTATTAACCATGAGCAAGACTATTTTTATGAACCTTAGATATCCCCTTTATATAGCCTCCTTATTATTTTCTATGACGTCGGCAGAAATCTTGCATATTTAATTTTAAATTTTAAATAATTAAAATTTAAACTAAATATTAAAAATTAAATATCTCCATCATCGGGGCACCTTTTTCGATGAAACAAAAGGCCAACTTGGGTTTTAAGAAAAACCCAATTCAAATATGCCATCTATGGTTTTAAATAAAACCTTTTATTTTGCCAACCTTGGTTTTCACAAAAACCCTATATTTATCCATGCTTTCCAAAATATCATTTGGCCACCAAAATACAATGTGATCCATGTGACATCAATGACAACATAAAATAACTCAAATTGCCAATAATTTGAGGTAAGTCTTTGAGAAGACTTGTGGACTAATTTTGTGTGAGATTTTTTAGAAGCTTACAATACAAATTTGAGCAAGTCCTAGAGAGGAATTATAGAGCAAATTTGGACAAGTTCTTTGTGATCTTGTTGAGAAAATTTGGACAAGTTCTGTGTGAGCTTGTTGCGTAGATTTAAGTAGGTTATGTGTGGACCTATTGAGCATATTTGAGTAGGTTCTGAGTAGACCTATTGAGAAAAGTTGTATAGGTTATGAGTGGATCTGTTGAGCATATTTGAGTAGGTTCTGAGTGGACCTATTGAGCAGATTTGTGCTAGATCGACTGGACTGTGTTTAGTGCAAATTTGAGTGGAATTGTGCTAGACCGATTGGACTATGTTTAGTGCAAGAGTTGAGCAGATTTTTACTAGACCGAATGGATTGTGTTTAATGTAGATTTGAGTGACTAGACTTATGCTAAACTGACTGGACTATGTTTAGTGTAAGATATTGAGCAGAGATGTGTTAGATTGACTAGACTATGTTTAGTACAGAATTGAGACAAAGATTTGGAGGTGATAGAGTAGAGAGGAAAAAGTCTCTAGTGGATATATATCCATTAGCCAAGGTAGTGAGGATAGGTATTTTGAGTGGGGATAAGAGTCTTCAGTGGAGAGAGATCCACAAGCCAGTGCGGTGGAGGTAGTTGTCTTCTAGAGGATCACCAACCAGTGTTGAGGAGAAGGAGTTCTCCTATAGATAGAGATCCACAAACCATATTTAGGGGATCAACATATACTTTGAACAGAAGTCCATAAACATTATAACTGAGAAGGATTCCCAAGATATTGATTAAGAAAACTTTAGTGAAATATATTCTCTATGGATGTAACCCACATTGGGTATAACACATTAAATTGGTGTCTCTACTGTGTGCGATGATTTGTGCATTGCTTTGGTTATTTATATTGATATTGCCATTGATTATATTGATTAATACTATTTGGGAAAGAAAATTAAAAAGTAGTCTTATACTGTTCATCCCCTCTTAGTATAAACTTGTGTTCTTCATGTGAGTGTTGTATCTTGCTCATTACCCTCCTCCATGAGGAAATTAAGCCTCCTGATATCTACCATGGGGTCATGAACTGATGGTAGTGAATCATATGGTACTACAGGATGTGGCATGATAGCATGTGTAGATGATGGGCACACCATCGCTACCCTCAATAGGTCTCTCTTAGTAGTCATGGCACTCAATTGTGCTTGTGCTACATCTTGCTCACCTATGAGCTATGTGATCATCATGTATACTAAATCTATCTGTGTCTAGAGAGCTATCATCTCCTAATATTCCTACTACTACCTCTCCCCTTGTGCTAGCTTCACCTCTAGAGTGGCGATAGATGTATCCCTGTGTAGTAGCTCTATCTAAAGTCTACCAACCTAGATCTAGAGGTCAACAATATGGGATATCAACTACCAAATATTATTGTTCGAAGGTGCCTTGCCCTTATTTAATGCATCCTCCTCTACCTCAACCTATATGCCCTTCTCTACAATGGGCCCTACACCCCATGTGCCCTCTATCCTCTAGCGGGTCCTATTCCCATGAGGGTCCACCTCTGCACCCTTTGTACCTTTAGCTATGAATCCTCCAACTAGTTTTCCTAGAGAACCCTCTCCATGCCACTGGAAATCATCCCACCAACCATCATAGTCAGGAGTAGCACATACATCTATCTGGCCTGAATCTTGAAATTCATCATCCTCATCCCCTAGTGGAGCCACCTAGGGCCAGCTTAGGTCCCTCTTGAGGACCAAGCATCTATAGATGAGTGGTAGCTCTGGGACATCCTACCTAATCTTGAATTGCCTAACCATGCTAGAGTAAAAGTGATACTCATGAATGTCAACCTTTTGATCGATGACCCATCTATCTTTGCACACCCAGCATAGGTACCTATCTACCTCTGTCCATGTTGTATAGTCCATATACAGTCACCACGATATGTGTTGAGGGTGGAGCTATGAAAATCTGCCAATGTAATACTCTAGGTCTCCTACATGAGACCTACTCCTGAAGCCCTCTCGATCCTAGGGCTAGCAAGCAATGTAGCACTGATGCACATAAAAAATCTTAGTAATAATCATAGGCAAAATTATAGGGCACTAAATTAGGATGTGCCACCAGCCCCAAACCTGGAGTAGGATATTGTAGCTGATGTCAACTCTGCTTCGATGTGTGATATGATATAGCTCATGGTAGAGCTATGCTAGCAAGGTGCTCCCCCATGACATAATGAGAGGATATCGGGTCGATATCATCACCACCTCTCTGGTTCAAACCAGGAGATTCCAATGGAACCTCACACCTAAATAATCTGGGAGGACTATCTAGATAATCAAGAGCATAAATACAGCCTCCCACCATGAGAAGAATTGGGTCTCATGCCACTCTCTTATGTGGATGCCCCCATGGGTATTACAGTATTGAGCCTATGTACTGAAAGCACCAAAGATGTAATCAAATATAGACCTCTTGGTCATGGTAGGAGAAGACATGATAGGTGCACCATCAATTGGTAGATGGAAGATGCAGTAGATGTCCTCCAAAGTAATAGTCATTTCACTCATCGATAGTTGAAATATGTTGGTCTATGCATCCCAAAAATGGACCAAGGAAGTCAGATATGCCTAATCAATATGGATAGAGGGGAGGTCTAAGATGTAGTAAAACCCCACAATAGAGAACCACTCTCACTCCCTAGCAATGAGATCACCACAAAGGTCACGAAGGAGATTGGTCTCCCTTGCTCTATTGGTCAGAGTCTGAACAACAAAAGTATAAACAAGAAAAATAATGAAAAATAATCCTAAAGTGTCAAAACAAATAAAAAAATGCATAAAAACACAAAAACATGTAAAAATATGATCACAAATTCAAAAACATTAGAAAAGCATTCCAAAAATGCAATAAATGGCATTAAGTGCCTAGAAAAATTCAATAAAAATAAAAAAATTGAATTTTTTTGCAAAATTCTATAAAATTTGGGCACCGTGGGTCGGAATCACGGTCAGCCCAATGGTAAAAAATTTGACCGTTGGGATTTGAATCCCATCACGATTGATAGCCCCAGTCCCCAATTTTCCATTTGGGGCCCGCATCTGCCACCCATAGCTAGGAAGCAAAACCCTACATGGGTCCATCCTTCCCAAAAAAACCCCCTAAAAATTAAATCTACCCCCCATCTAATTAACCTACGCTAAAACCTAACTACAGTGAAGTTTGTTACCAATGGTTTAGTGTGGTTCATTTATCAATTAATTAATGAGGTTAATTTTAAATTCGGTAATGACATGTGAGGTCTCAATTTTTTATTTACCTTAGAAGAACCAGCTCCTCCACTGGTCGATACTTCTGGATGATCCACCATCAGTGTGGAATGTAGGAAGTGTGTTGGGTTTTTCGATAGCGTTCTATGTTAGAAAATAGTATTTACCTCCCAAAGATCTTAGTTTTACTGGCAGATGTAGGTAAATAATGAAAATTTTACAAAGTGAAAATCCTTTTATAATTTTTAAATTTGATGCGGCCTGTGGTTAACATTCGTGGTCCCTAGATTAGGGTTTTGTGCCCATAGTTGCCATCGATGGTTAAGGAGTTGGGCCACTTTTGACAAGCATGGTTAGAAAACTGCATTTAATGCTCCAAATTCCCACTATGAAGAGCTTTAAAAGGTCAAATCAATGATATTAATCAGACCAAGAAGTTCAAAAATTTAAAATTAACAAAAAAATCAAATAATTCAAAATCCAAATGCACCTCGTATTTAGTAATTTACCCTATACACTTGGCGGTTGCAGTGACTTGCAATCCATGCAATCCGGCAAGATGAGTAAATTACCATAAGGACATTTGGGGCAAATTCATAATTTCTAAATTGATATATTTCATTTCAATCCCCAAGAAGGCCTACACAGTTGGATTGCTCCATAGGAATGATATATTCATCATGATTCTCCTATAATACTTTTCAGCATATCATTGACATTATGATTCACTACAAGCCTAATGGACATTGCATCATTTTGATTCCCTAAGAAGGCCTTCGTGGCTAGACCACTCCATGGGATAGAAACAAACAATTTCTCTAAACAGTGTAATCATAACCGATTAGTCCTTGCCAAGTATTCAAATGCTAAATATTAATTTGTTCAAGATCATTCATAGTGGTCAAGTGACATCGTCGCTTCATTTAATTGTCATTACCCTCATCGACTCGTTGCTTGAAGGGGTATTCATAGTATCAAATCATAATCAAAGTCAATAGTAGATCCCTTGATCTTGTCAAAATTTCATTCATCCTTGCGAATCATTGCTAAAAACTATCATAAGATTACCCCCTTTACTTGGGGAAAATAGCAAATATGATAGTTAGTTTGTAACTCCCATCCTTTCGGATTGACAAGCATGAAAGCCTACTTAGCATTGATGCTATTCAAATGTCTGATGACGAGTGCAAACCTTTTCAAATTTAAGCCTTCCATATAGTTGGAAACAATTATTCAAGGATATTCATCCTTTTTTTGGACTTGGGGCATCTAATGTTGAACAAATCAATGATCATCATCCAACCTATGACATCATTTTAGGAGGTCTAGTTTTGCTCAGCATTGTTCAAAATCATAATGCATCTCAAAAGGGGCATATGTAGACACCTAAAATGTGTCATGCTGAGGTGAATACTCATATGGGACATGCTAGAAGACCATATGGAAGACATTTGGATACATCCAAGGTATAGAAGTGCTTTTACCACTCAATTGGGCACTTTTACAATGCTAGTCATTGCTGACACTCGCGGTTAGCAGTGCTCACCATGCATGTCATTTATGGTCAGCACTCAGAGTCAGTTGGCCTTCATCCAACCCAAATTTGGTTGCAATGGCCAATTTGTTACATATTAGAGTGGTTTGAGCGAGGAAGGTTCTGGATCCTTCCATCCATATAGCTCAACTGCCCAATCTTGATCTTGGCCTCATGAGGAAGCCACCCCTAGCCCTGGGCTAATGCTATAATATCCCCCTCCAAATTAGGGATAATTCTGGAAGATATTTTATCAATTAAACAAAAAATCCCTATCAAATTACATACTCACCTATATGCATTGAAAGGAACCATTTTTCTACCCAATTGGAGATCGAATTGCAATAGAAGCCCTAGGATCCTAGGAGAGCCAAGAAATGTAAATCTGTGTAATTGGTGCACAATATAAACAATTCAACTACCAAACTTGTCAGAGGACATAGAGGCGATCCTTGACCATAAATTTGGCAAGGTGGATCAAGGAGGACGCATTGATTTGGAGGGCAAACCTACTCAGAGCTCCATTGTGGCTCTCAGCCATGGTTAATAGTGCCACCCACGCATCAGACCTATGATGAGAAAATTAGGGGAGATTCCCTTGTTGTTATTTTTGCATATTATCTAGTTAGGTTAGATTAGTCTTCTTACTAGTTTAATTAGCAATTTATATACCTTGAAAAATAGAATAATGGTTTTTATGCATGTTTCTTTCATTGTAGCAATTAACACTCTAATGCATCTTTTTCATGCTTCCATGGTCTTAATTTGGTAACCAGGCCATTAGATAGTTGGATGTGCTTTATTTTATATGTCTTATGGTAATATTTACATGATTTGCATAGTTTTAGCATCTTTCTTGCATTTTCTTGATTATTGCTAGTCATGATATCTTTTGATATATTTTCCTTTTAAAGCCTCATCAAGAGAGGCCTCATTTTCTTTTAACATGTTTCTTGTTGTTTCTTGAATGCAGGATTAACAGGGTCATGCCATTCAATATAGAAAATGCCTCTAATTATGGAGAAGAGGGTCATCGACACCCTAGAGTAGTTCATGCCACCATAGAAGGCAGCTTATTCACATCTACCCTTGAGAGGGATTAGATCTATTGTAATTGAAGTATCAAAATGGGTATCCCTAAGAGGGATGAATATGTAACTTGACTCGATTTGGAATAAAGATTCTTGAATTCTATTTACTTTTTGTTGTCAATTGGTGCATGTTCATTTTTTATCTTTTATCAATTATAATAGATCGCATTAGGTGTGGATCCATTTTTGGTGGTTACAAGTACCACTATTTTCCACAAGGTTGTTTCTCAATCTGCATTTATGCAAATCAAATTTTAGGAGGAACAAGTCATATTATCTATCGATCTTGTAGCCAATCAAGATTGGCTATCCTAGATACAACAATTATTTAAAGCCTAGAAGTGTCCCACATGTACTATCACATGTCAAAATAAGAGCATTAAAATAGAAAGAAACAAGATATGTCTTGCTAGGAGGCATATTGTATCATTGAAGCTATGATGGAGTCCTCCTTCATTGCTTAGAGCCCCAAGAATTAGCTTGGGCAATCTCGCAAGCTCAGAATGGTACATGCGATGGCCACTCTAGCAACATGGTCATTGTCAAGCACAACCTTCAAATGGGCTATTACTATCCCACCATGGAGAAGTATTATTGTGAGTATGTCAAGAAATGCATTAAATGTCAATAGCATGCAAATCTAACACACTTGCCATCTCAAGCCTCACAACCCATTTAGGAATCTTGGTCATTTTATTAGTAGGGTTTTGATCTAATCAGAAACATTTCTCCCTCATCTTTGGGATGAAACATGTTTATCTTAACAGCAACTGAGTACTTCACCAAATGGGTGGAAGCGGTCCCCTTAACCTTGATAGTTGGTCCTTGGATTGTGGAGTTTATGCTTCACAATATCATTTATCACTTTGGGGTCCCCTTCAAGATAATTTTGGATAATGGTCCATCATTAAAAAACAAAAAATTGTGAGCTTTAACAACCAAGTACAACATTTAGCACACTTTTACAACACCATACTATCTATAGGAAAATGGGCAAGCAAAAACCTCGAACAAGACAATAGTAGCCATCTTAAAGAAGACGATGAAATAAAATCATAAGGATTGGCATATACAATTGCCCCTAGAATTATGGGCTTATATAACTAGCATATGGATGCCCACTGGGGAAACTCAATTTTTCTTGTATATGGCATTGATTTTGTTATGCCCTTAGAGTTAGAAATTCCAACATTGTGCGTTGCATTGAAAGAGTTCATCAATGAAGACACTGCGCAACAAGCTTACCTGGATCAATTGACCCTTCTGTATGAATGTCGCATCAATGCTCTTGAGCATATTTGCATTTACCAGGATCATCTAACATGATATTATAACAATAAATTCCATCTAAGAGACTTTAAGGTTGGGGATATTGTGCTTAAAGAGAACCAACAAAACTCAAACCTGCCCCTGCACCTATGAGATAAATTTGTGACCAACTAGATAGGTCCCTATATCATCATTGAGAAGATTGGACCTAGGGCATATTACATAAAATTTCTAGAGGGTTTTGAGGATCTAGATCCTCTCAAAATTATTCATTTAAGGTCATTTCATAGATAAGCACAACAAAACACCAAAAAAATTCAAATAAACCAACAAAATATAAAAAAACATCCATAAAATTCAAAATCATAAAAACAATAGAAAACCATAAAAAAAGACTTCAAAGGCTTCTTAAAGCCCTTTGGTCAAATTACAAAAGGCTCCAAAGGCATATTAAAATCCTTTGGTCAACTCACAAAAGGCTCCAAGGGCATCTTAAAGCCCTTTGGTAAAATTAAAAAATGGCCTAAAGGTATCTAAAAGCCCTTTGGTCAAATTACAGAAAGCTCCAAAGGCATCTTGAATCCCTTTGGTCAAATCACAAAAGGCTCCAAAGGTATATTAAAGCCATTTAGTCACATCACAAAAGGCTCGAAAGTCATCTTAAAACCCTTTGATCAAATCACAAAAGGCTCCAAAGGCATCTTAAAAGCCCGTTGGTCAAAACACAAAAAGGCCCAAAGGCATAATAAAGCCCTTTGGTAAAATCACGAAAGGTTCCAAAGGCATCTCAAAGACCTTTGGTCAAATAAAAAAATGCTCCAAAGGTATCATAAGCCCTTTGGTAAAACCACAAAAAACCCCAAATGCACCATAAGCCCTTTGGTCAAAAGCAAAACATAAAAGCACAAAAATGATTCAAAGTCAAAAAGTCAAAAACATTTAGAATAATAATCAAAACTCAAAAAAATTCCAAAACACAAAAATACAAAAACATTTGCATTCTGCATTCATCTAATTGCATTGCATTTAGGCATGACCACCCATCACACTTGCACTAGGATAGGTTGTGTTTACAATATTACAAATGACACCATGTTTGTACCTCAATCATGCATCTTCAAAATCCATTATCATCCATAACCCATGTGTGTAACTATATTTTTCAAAAAAACCCCTCTTATTGCTATAAGGAATATACTAGGGTTTTCGGTCACTCAGCCATACCTAGTGGTTTTATCAAACTTTGTAGAAAGTTATCTTTACTTTTAAAAGATGAGGTTTGGTTTTGATAACACTTGGTATAGTTCAAAATCCTATAACTAATCAAAACACTAAAATCCTAGTTGGAACAAGGGAAAGATGAACGCTACAAAGCGGTACTAAGTATCCTAAGGTGAAAATTTTATTTGGCTCATCCTCCTATATGACCAGTTCAAAAATGCTAAGAATTGGCAAAAGGACAAGTTCACCCCTACCCAAAGAAATCACTTGCTTTAATAAAAATAATCAAAAAAACTAAACAAAGAAAAACTCAAAAGCAAAATAAATAGTGATTATCATCACTACATAAATCCCTTGCTCAAAAGAAAATAAAAATCCAAAATAAACAGTGATTTATATCACTAATCATGAGCAAGTATCCCAAAAAAATATGAAGAAAAGAAGGGAGTATTGAACTTGAATCCCTGGATTTCTCAGCATGGATGAACCGTAAGGTGATCCTTATGCATGAAGATATGTCTATCATATTAGCATCTCACTTTTGTACATACTAATTTTTTCATGTGGAAGGGCTAGCTTTAGGTGTCCCATATCGCCTAGTAGTCTAATCCAACTGAGTCAAAATTATGATCTATATAAACATTTGAGGATCCCCAATACAACAATGGGCTAAATGAATCCTTCCTAGAACTGGGGTATGCTTATGTTTTATCTAATGTATTCATTTGCACACACAAGGATAATGATCATCTAGGTCTTCATAACAAGAAATTTATCCTTTAGAAGCTCTTTATGGTCAGTAAACAACTTTTTATCGAGTAACTAGGGTGTTTTAGTCTCATGGAAAACCTCAAAAATCCCCTCATAGCAACAAATCATTCCATCAATTAAATCATCAACTTTCTTTATGAGGTTTTGTTCATTAAAGGGTGTTCATGAAATAGGATAGATACTGGATGAATGTTAGCAATGACATTTAGATGACCACTGACTATTTTAGGGATAAATTTTAATTTACAAAAGCTTATCAAGAAAGCACATACATATCACATCATCTCATCTCACATTCGGATGCTTAAATAATTAATTCTTATGCTAAGAGTTATTATTTACATTCATTATTGTTATACATTATGTGGTGTCATCCATTATATTGTTAAAATCATATCACATGCACACCACATGTTTTAAGTGATTAAAGCATACAGGTTCATTTACATTTGATCATAATTATATTGCATTACACATATTGCAATTCACCAAATCATAACAACATAAGTTAGATGCATACAATAGAATAAAATTTAAACATGCATTTAAAAATAATAATTGCATCCATATATACATGATCATAATGCATCCACACATATAGATCACACCATCTAAAAGCATACATCTACCATCAAGCTAAATGCATATCAATACATCACATCATGTAGCATAAAATCATAATACTGCATCACATAAACATAAAAGAAAAAAATAATAAATACACATAATGAGTCTCAAAATTTAGATATCATATATAATGTGTATCAAATTAGTACATAAGGGTACAAAACTACCCGAAGGCTACAATTGTGTAGGTCATATGACCTTACACTCAAAATTAAGCCAGTACAATTAAAGCCATCACGTTGTGCTTACATACCCCACCTCATCTCTACCCTCAGCTCTGTCCCTCTAAGAATGGTGGGAGCTAGTCTCCCCAGTCCTCTCTATATGGGCCCTATTCCTCTGGCTATGACATACCAAGACTATCCCAAGGTAATCTATAGGATCTGCTATGACCCCCCGACTATAGGCCTCTCCCGAGGAATGGCATCCAACATCCTGATCTATAGCCATAGATATACAATGTAGGCAATATCCCCAGTGATCTGATCATCACACTCTCCCAAAAGACCCTATAGGCACTTGACCTCTGCACCTGAATCCAATCCTATAGCCCCATGTACAGTAGGACGAGGCATCATAATTTGACTTTGGGTATCATCCCTCTCAATTGTAAGCTCAACTATCATAGTCTGCGATGAGTCTATCTGTGTCTACATAGTGGTCCTCTCCAACTCAAAGCCCTAAAATTGTGCTTGAAGTCTAGTAATGGTAGAGTCCCTCTACCATATATGGATTAGAGCTACCTGTAGTTTAGCTTCCACCTAGTGCAACTAACCCAAAGAGGATAATCTTGCTCCTTTGGAGCCAACTCCTCCTCCTCCTCGGGAGCAACCTGCTCCTTTGCCACCTATTGCTCCATATACCCCCAATCATCTATCCAAGCCCATACTCGATACCCATAAAGATCCTCCTCTATAGTGGTCTCATATTTGTCCCTGCCTAAGCTACCATTGCTATGCCAGATCCATGTAATCCACCACTATGTGTATACCTCTATAACCTCATCGTCTGCAACACCAGCATCAACTATTGGAGGATCATCATCCTCCGTAACTACTATCACGTGGGGCATCAAAATATCCCTCTTGTAAATTATCCTCCTATATAAAGGGCTCCATAGGTACATCCTACTATAGAACATGCTATTAGAGCACTCAAGAATAGTGGAAGAGCTCTCTGATGCTATCCTTATGATCGATAACCCATCGGTTGCATTGATTCTAGGTTGTAAACCTATCTAAATCCTCCAAGGTAAGGCAAGCATGATAAGACCTCCAGATGATGTTCGTGGTCTATAGGCCAATAAAATATACTATATAATGAGATAGGTCTCCTACATGGCACTGAATCTTGTGCTCCTTGCACTCTTAGGACCATCTAGACCCATAGTACTAAGTAAGAGCTTCTATCTCAATAAAATTGATAGGTAGACTTCTTGGATAATCCACTTTGATATGCTCCTAGCCCCAAATCTATAGGAGTAGACTGCAAGCAATGCTAGATCATCCCCACCATTGGATACAATATAAATCATCATAACACTATGCTAGAAAGATGCTCACATAGGCATAAATTATAGGCTATATGCTATCCATTAGATCCTGAACCATTGTCAAGAGGTTCCATGGGAACCTTGTACTAGATCAGTCATGTAGAAGGATATTACAAATGACCATCAACAAGATAGCATGTCACCGAGAGAAGACATCCTCCCGATACTATTGATCCACTAATATACCCCCAGAATGGTAATCTCAAAACTTAGTAGTTGCATGTGCCCCAAAGACTCTTGAAAATACTACATCCCTAGCACCATTAGGAGAAGACACGATGGAAAATCCATCAAAGGGATTCTAAAGATCCTGTACACATCCTTCGGCATGATGGTCATATCACTGGTAGGAAGGTGGAATGTGTTAGTCCTGGAGTCCCACTTATGGGCTAGGGTAGTAAGGTAAGTCTGATTCAACATGATTTTTAGAAGCCTAGTAATTTACTGGAGCCTGCGAGCATCAAGACAATGTCATTCTATGTCATCCATGTTAGGAAAAATGTCCACAAACAATTTTAGGTGTAGCGACCCCGAGAACACATGCATTGGTCCCTTTTCTAAACCCTACTTGCAATGCTATTTAAAATACCAAATATAAAATGGAAATACAAGAGGAAAAAGCATATAACATGAAATAACAAAAGACACATCTCTTTATTGATATTGAAGATCGGTTACATGTCGGTCCCTCTTAGGGATACCCATTTTGATACTATAAATTACAAATAGGCAAGGAGTGTCCCTTTCGTGAAGAGTTGGTGCGCTTATAAAAGCTTCCTGGTTCCACACATGGAAATGTATGAGGGCTTACAAATGCCTCCTTCTCTAGGTCTGTTTCCTAGAGGGATCCCTTTTTCTCTCCTATGTTGCAATATTCATCTAATGTACATGTGGGCCTGCAAGCAATAAATAACAACGCACATTTAGGTGTATGAGATTGCCTCCCCAGATTAGGTTGTTAGTAATCAAAGAGTGTAATAGAAATATGATAAAACTATACCATAAAATCATGTAAATCTATGCTAATGATGTGAAAACATAAAGAAACATAATAAAAGATGCTATGTCTAAAACCTAAGCTAAGCTCATGAGCCACTATCCAAGATAGCAGTCACTAAAGTAAACCTTGCTCTCTTTTCCCCAAAGCTATGGGTCAAAGCCTGTATTTGAAATAGTAGGTGTTATGCTCTTCAATCCATCATAGCTTCGTTGTATATGTTATATTAAAGAGAACTCTCCAAGTCTCGAAAGCTCTCCTAAAAAATATGTCTCTCTGATATGATAAAAGATACCCCCTTTGGTTATCTTAGGCCTGTACCTTTTATAGCATGAAACCCTAGGTCTATGTCCAAGACCTAGGAATGAATTTATCATAAATAGTGCAAGTTAGCATGAGAATATTTTGTCCATTGTCTATATTTGAAGGCCAGTTAACTGAAATATAACTGCCCACTTGATTCTCCTATGTGGACTAGTTGTTAGCATGAGAAGCTTTTGTCTTTTGTTTATGCTTGGAGGTCAGTTAACTTAATTCTAAATGCAAACTCAAACCTCACATGTGAATTGGTCATGAAAAGGAATGCAAAGTCACTCCCTCTCACCTTTATTGCCTACATACTACCACTTCCACCTGATATTGGGCTTGTTTGTTGTAAAACTACTTCTTATGGCTTAGCCACTGTCATCTGCAGTGGCTAAGGTCTGGCCACTCTAGGCTTGAGCGGCTAGGATCTGGATGGTCTTGGTTTGAGTGACCAAGCTTGGATAGATTGAAAAGGCCCCAATGAGTGGTGAGAACCACTATAGATGCTTGGAAAGTTTAAGATTATGTCTTATGATATTATTAATGTGTCTATGTGATTAGCTCCCCTAAGCATGACATGATTGGTGTCTACAGATGCCCATTTTTGCGATGCGTTGTGTGGAAAACACAACGCTAAGCAAAAACATAGACTGATCTATTTTTAGGTTGTATGGTGATCAATGGTATGATTAATGCCATATGGCCCAATCATGCAAGATGGCATGCATCCCTTGAATCATTGCCTCAATGTTTGAAGGACTTAGCTCAGTGGATTTTGTATGTTAAATTGCACTCATTCCTCAAACTCAATCGAGTAGCTTCAGTTGCTACAACAATTCTAATCGGTAGGAGAGCTAAAATTAAAGATGTCATGCCTACTTACATTCCCAAAAAATAAGGGAAATTTTTGATTGTTGTATGCAATGATTCGTAGGACAAACATAATTTTGTTATGATCGAGTGATATTTTGCTGATTTTGATTATGATTAATTTGAAGTTTTGAACTACTTCCTCACGTAATGAGTTGGTGAAGAAATGCAAATTAATGAAGCGACAAGTTGCTTGACCAATGTGACTAATCTGGTTCCTTTCTAGAATTTTTTATTTTTAATGGGCACTCTCACATCCAAGTGTGATTCCAATTGTTTATGATGATCATCCATCCCTGTTCCAAGGAGCGGTCTGGCTATCAATAGCCTTCTTAGGTATTTAGGATGAGTGATTCTATTTATGCCTAGATTGTATCACTTTGACTTAACATTTTTGATGTCATAGGGGAGTTATAATGACCCCTTTGCACTCGTGGAGTAGTCTGGCCATCTTGATATTCTTCGGGTTTGAAGCGTGACATATCGTAATTCCAAAATGAGTTGTCTTTGCCCCAAGTGGCCTTATGGTTATCTACTCATCTCACCAAAATACATGGAGTGCAAATCGTTGCAATTGCTAAATGGATAGAGTAGGTAACTGGATACGAGGCCTACTTGAGATTGTGATTTTATGTGATTCTTTGTTTTTGTTATTGAACATTCTGATGATCCTAAACCACCAAAGTGTATTTATTTATTATTTTTGTGGGATTCCTCAAAGAGAAAATCCCTTGTTTTGCTTTGTGGACCTAGTCGTTGTCAGTTCCAGCAGCCTCTGAGTTCTTGTCTGTGGATGTTGTCACCTTGAGTGGCCAAGAATTTTGGGCCAGTGATGTTAGCATCAGCCAAGGTGTAATTAAGGAAATATAAAAAAGAATTCTAGGGTTTGACCTATCATTTTGGCTATTGAATATTTTTTTTGGGATCTCTTGTGCAGTGATGATGGTTGCAAATTTAAAACTTGCTGGTGCTAAGGACATGGCTGTGTGAGGTGAGACATAAACTGCTAGAGGAGCTGGAGCTTCTTGGGTATTTCTCTCTTCAAAACCCTAGCTCTCTTTTATTTGTCTAAGTAAAATTGAACCTCACTAAGTAATGAGCAAAATGAACCTCACTAAACCTACTAGCAATGAACAAACTTCGTAATTAGGCTTAGGTTCCCTTTTGCTATGGTGGATTAGGCCCTAATTTTTCTTTCTATCAATGGTTTCAGCCTAAGGTTTTTGGATTTTTTCCATTATTCACCTACTGCCACTATTTTTGGTGTTTTGAAATTAGCTTAGTTTTAATGCTTGGGTAGGAAAATTTGCTTTACATTCTATTTGTTTTCCCTCCCTCTATTATTATTTTTGAAATTTTTTTTTTTTTAGTTTGCAATTTTTTTTATTTTCTGGCCAAGGGTTCACAGGTTTTCCATGCCACCCCTTTGCCGTTGTCACTCAGAGTAGCCAAGCTTGAATTCCAACGGTCAAAAATTTGACCATTGGGTCTTGGCCGCCGCTGCCTCCAGTGGCCAGGTTTTGGCCACTATAGGCAACAACGGCTAAATATTGAGCCTTGTTTTTCTTTTTGTGTATTTTGTTGAATTTTTCTTTGCTTTATTAGGTGCAATTTATTCTTCTTTTGCTTAGATTTAGAGTAACTTATACTCTTTTGCACCATTTTCATGTTTATTATGAATTATGCCTTAGATGCACTATATTTATGTTTTGTCTTTCTTCTGCTTTACTTAGATACTCACTGCTCGGGCTTGGGACCCGAAGCTCCTACTTGACCTGCTTCCTAGATTTGATAACACTGACTGGGAGTGGTTTAAGGCCCATGGGCTAAAGAGATTATTTTACCTTTGGGACCTTTTGTGAGTTAACCATTTTAGTGAGTTCATCAAGCAGCTTAAGATCTGTTGTGGCTGCTCCACAACGTACCCCAAAATTGGGGACCCACCTTTTTTGCATGTGTTCCAAGAAGACTGAAGTGGCCCATAGGCTAAAGATCAAGGAAAAAAGCAAAATACCACAAGGAGAAAAAGTGTCACGATATCACGACATGTTGCACCATCGCGGCCAAAAGAGAAAAAGTGTCGCGATATCGCGACATGTTGCACCATCGCGGCCAAAAGAGAAAAAGTGTCGCGATATCGCGACATGTTGCACCATCACGGCCAAAAGAGAAAAAGTGTCGCGATATCGCGACATGTTGCACCATCACGGCCAAAAGAGAAAAAGTGTCGCGATATCGCGACATGTTGCACCATCACGGCCAAAAGAGAAAAAGTGTCGCGATATCGCGACATGTTGCACTTTCGCGGTCAAAGGAGAAAAAGTGTCGCGATATCGCGACATGTTGCATTTTCGTGATCCAAAAGAGAAAGAGTGTCGTGATATCGCGACATGTTGCACCATCGCGGCATAGAGGAAAAAGTGTCGCGATATCGCGACATGTTGCATTTTCACGATTCAAAGCAAAGAGAAAGAGCTATAAAGAAAAAGTGTCGCGATATCGCGACATGTTGCATTTTCATGACCAAATAGGAAAAAGTGTCGCGATATCGCGACATGTTGCATTTTCATGGCCAAACAAGAAAAAGTGTCGCGATATCGCGACATGTTGCATTTTCACGGCCAAAAGAGAAAAAGTGTCGTGATATCGTGACATGTTGCACTATCGTGGCCAAAAAGGAAAAAGTGTCGCGATATCGCGACATGTTACATTTTCGTGGCTACAAGCAACAAAAGAGAGCAAGGAGGCAAAAGTGTCACGATATCGCGACATGTTCCAGTTTCGCCAAGGTAACGGACCTGCATCAACGTGGACATAAGGACAAAATCTAATGAATAAGACAAAGCGTTACATGATCATTTAAGATGGTCATTACACACGGAGGGAAACGGACGCAAGCCTATGTGGAGAAACGCAGCGAAGGGCCACAAAATGGAAACCAAAGCACATGAACAGTCAGAGAAGGTGAAGCGAACGGCCATTGGAAGATGAAACGAAAAGCTTCTTGAAAATTTTAAATACGCCATTCAAAGAGGCCAGAAGGGGCTGGAAATTGTAGAGAAAAACAAAGACTATTTTTCGAAATAAAGGAGTTTTTTGGCAGGAGCAACTCTTGTGTGTGAAACCAAAAGGATATTGAAACTAAGACTGCTATTATTTCTGTAAATCTTTCCTTTGCATTATTTTTTCTTGTATCCATTTGTTGATGCCATAAAATGGGTTACGATAGGTGAATGATGGAATGATGCAATTATTTGTTTCCTCAAAGTCTTGCACCTGATCTAATCTGACTGTGTTTATGTTACGGTGTCCGTTAGGTCAGGTAGTCTTAGAATTTCATCTCATAACTTGGGGTTTTGCAGGGAGGAGGTTGCTAACCAAATTAATGTCCTATTTTGTTTTCCAGCTAACTGTTGTAGATAAGGTTTATGTTTTATTTTTGATATTTGGATTAACCTCTTCTTAAAATCTGCTTTTCTGATTCTGGTCCGTTCCAGAATTTCTTGCATCTCCAAACGCCTTCATCTAATTTTTAGATAAGATATGGGTTTAGGAGGGCTACTAATTCCAAATGCACATTAAATCAGATTAAGTGAATGAATCCTAATTTTCTAACTTACTAACCTTACTAACACCAAATGCTAACATAGGTATAGTGGAACACTTTTAAACGAAGATAAAACGAATCCGCTAATTCTAAAAAATGAACCTCATGTTAAAGGCATGGAGTTTAAAATGAAGTGGTTTAAACCACGCACTTTCTCATTTAGAACCCTTTTTAAGCTGAAGATAAAAGAGGTTACTAACTGGGTTTCGGGTAGATCATTTTAATCTTAGGAACATTAAAAGAAGCTATCATCACTTTTGGTCGATTTAATGGATTATGGTTGCAAAGTATTCATTCGAATCATTAAAGGCCCCTTGTTAACTGTTACTTGCAGGGTTTAGGTTATTCTGGCATACATTCATTTATTTGCCTTAGTCTTGATTGATTACATGCACATGAATGTTTGTTCACAAGAACCTTGGAGAAATGAGTAATGCTACTTAGTTTCTTTGCAAGAGAGAGTTTCCTGTTTGAGACTCTAGTTGTGGTGATCATTTTGCTATAGTGCAAAATATCCACTCAACATTTTGGTGCTAGAAGGAGGGCCTTCTTTATTGCTTTGTGATTACGATCTGTTCTAACGATTAACGTGGGTAGTTTTGTTTCCACCTATTGTGCTTGCAGGTATAACATTTATTTGTTTCATTTTGCAGGTGAGTTGAGAGAAGTCTTTTAGAGGTCTAGAGTTTTCAAGCTGGCCCAACCTGAGTACATAGCTACTAGGTCCAAAACCATAGGGGAAACTATTTTCCAAAGCCTTTCTCCCACTGGTAGGAAGCCGAGAAACCAAACATTAGAGATCGAAATACCACCCAGTGTACTTGAGTTAGGAGTTTCTTTAGACTCAAGTACGTCTCGCGGGCCTGAGCCCACAATTTCAAACGTGATAGCTACACCAAGTGCATCTGTCCCCATCATTACAAGTGTCGCCATTGTTCCTATAGGGTCGATACCTTTGAATAACATGGCCCAACAACAACAACAACAACAACAATAGCCACCTGCCCTTTGGTATGGTGCGCAAAGTTCTCCTTTGAATATCCCTGGGATAGTTCATGACTTGCCTAGAAATATCGAAAGGGGATTGCCTAAATTCGTGCATGATGGTCCCATAACAGCCGAAGAGCATGTCCAAATTTACAAAGATTACATGTTTAGACAAGGAGTCACCCATGAAGATATCGCTTGTCAAATTTTCCCTGCTAGTCTAGACAGTACGACCAATGAATGGTACAGGAATCTCCCCGCAGGGTCCATTGCTTCATGGGCCCAATTAGAAACTACCTTTATTAGCCAATTTTGAATGTTGGTAGATCCTTCCATAATTTATAATTTATTCGTATCATGCAAAAGGTTACCCAATGAGCCCATAAGAACATTCAATCAGAGGTTCCAAAAGTCTGTATACAAATTTGACTCGCCACTTCATAGTAGATCCTGCTGTGGCCCTGCAACTATACTTTGGAGCTTTAGATCCGTTAACATCCTTGTTGACTAGAAGGAACCCTCAGGTTACGACGCTTTCGTTAGCTTATGCGGAGACAATGACCCTCGAACAACAAATGAATTTACCAAGAGTAGGGTTGTCTCAATTGACTGGGATGGGACAATATGGTCCATACAGTCAATTCGCCATGATGAATCAATTCATGGCACCACAAGTTCCAACAATGAACAATTTCCAACAACCATCTCAAGTTGCATCATTTCCCACTTATCCTAATGCCTCTGTTCCAACACAGGCATTGATTCCAAATAACCCGATGACCTTGCCTGGGTTCAATATGAGCAATAACTTGTTGACCATACCTGGATTTACTTCGATTAGTATGCCAAGTCCAACGACTTATCCAACAATCACTCCTATTCAAAGTGTGAATCCAGGATGGAATCAAAGTGCTCAGACCCAAGCCATTGTACCTGTTCCAGAGGTGGCTAATGCAGCAAATATAGTTGGGCCCGAAATTACAGTGCCCCAACCACATGGGCCTGAATCCGTGATAGAAGACATGAAGGAAACATTGGCCAAAGTTTTGGTTACTGTGGGAAATGTTAATAAAAAAGTTGACCAAGTCAGGGGTCATAACCGACCTCATAACCATAGAGGAAAAGGAACATACAACACGCATCCTAATAATGGATGAGTACCCAATCCCGTAGCCAATCAGGCAGATGTCTCGAAAGATTTTGGAGATTCAGGATCTTGTGATAATGATTGCCCGCACTGTTGCCATGGAAAGCAGGAATCTATATTGGCTGAAGTTATATATTCCCAAGATAGTGAAGAAGAGGAGGATGTGGAGTTCTTTGAAAAAGATGAATGGGATGAGAAACATGTTGATGAATCAGAAGATGAAGAAGAAGTACTTGAGCGTCACAACTTGGACTTGGAGGATGATTACTATGATTCGTGGAAGAAATGGGAAGAGCATTATCAATCTAAATCTTCTAATAAACTTGTTGTGCCAATTAATATGCAAGATAACTCAATTGCTTCCTCACATGAGGATACTGTAAATCCTGTACAATTTGAGAAAGTTTTGGAAGAGGAATTAGAATCTCATCAAATTTTGGAACATGATAAGGATTCTACAACCATGAATCAAGAAACTGAGTCATTTGCTTTAGATTCCTTTGAGGCAAAAGAAATTGAAAATCTTGATCCACTTACTTGTGCTACAATGATTATGCCGTTGCAAAATGAGAAAATTACAAAACCTGAATCATTTGGGTTTGATGTCATTGATGATCCGATTGAAAATCTCACGTTACCCAAAACAACCCAGGTGATTGATCATGGAAATGTGTTAGTCAACCCACCCCTAGATAGACAAGGCTTATGTTTTGAAAGGGATGGACATATTTTCAATTGGGTACCTAAGTTTGGTGCCTTTGATAAACAAGTCATGGAGAAAGAACAAGTGCTACAGGATGATGAATGTCATGAGAGAAAAGAGGAATTTTCAAATCCTCTTCAAGTAAGGTCAAATGAAAGCGTGCCAAAGGTAAAATCTCACCGTTTTGGTTTCACCATGCAAAATTTGAATGAAGGTTTGCCTAATGAATGGTTTGATTCAAATGTTATTAATGTTATGGCTTTATTGAATGAAAAGGAAAGCTTATTTCTACACCATGAATCAAAGTGCGGAATGGACATCTTAAAGAATAGACATAAAAGAATTGAACATCAATCATTGTCTAATCAATTTGAAAACTTGAAGCTCCACCATAGGATTATTAATGAAACTAAATCAAATTGGTATGGTGAGAGGGGCAAGTGGAGGTTTGTTTCTTTGTTTGGTTTGATCTTGTTTTTGTTGGATTCCTGCAAAACTTGGTATGCGTATCACGTCATATGTCTTTTAAAGAATTCTAATCAGGTTTGGGATCCGAGAAAATGATAATCCAAACTTTTTGTACATTTGTATATACTTTTGGTTTTCGTGTTTTGGTTTCGGAATGGATTTCATTTTGGTTTTAAGTTTTGTGTGTTGGTCCTTTGGACATTTTTGGTTTGTCAACTTAGGTCCTTATGAATGTTGACTAAGACTTGGAGAATATGAAACATCGGAATTGTATTGCAGAAAGCTCCACTAATATTGCAAACACAGTAAAGAATATCGTTTGGAACTTGTGATGCATGAAGTTGTCAGTTTTTCACATTATGGTAAAGTAGGTGATATATACTCCCTCCGCATTTCAAAAGGAGCAATGCATTCATATCTCATATTACATTCCGCATTGCATATATATTTCATCTCAGTTGCATCTTCATGTCATGTACAATCATTGAAAAGCGTGTCGAATCCTCTTAGGGTTATTACATAACATATATTAAAAGGATCCTAAGGTTGGGAACTGATGCCCGAACTATCTTGAACCAAGCACGTTCTACGCATATTAAAGAGAATCTTGAGCAAAGCGGTCAAAACCATACTTGGAAGAAAAGGTGAGGCGAAAGGAATATTTCGTGTCTGTCCTATCATGCAACATAATCCTTAAAACAGTGGTTTTTACCACTCCCATAATGCTTAAGCCTAAAATCAGAGTAGTAAGGATAGGGTTAAATCCTCATCGAACTTAGGTTGAGGATCCAATTCCCCAAAGCTTTGATTTGACCTTCATGGAGTAGTAAGGATAGGGTCTAATTCTCATCTCGCTTAGGTTGAGAATCCGATTCCCCAAGGCTTCTATTTTCCCATTCAAGAACTTGAAATTCCAAAGCAAATACTTTTTCATTTCTATATTAATATTGGATTGGAAGGATCGTACTACATGTCCCTTGCAAGGATGGGTAGTCATCCCTAAGGTCCAAGAAATCAAAAGTAAAGCCAAATCCTGGATTATGGGGTTGATCTCCACCGGGGCTATAGACGCCTGGCTGGCAGTGGAGTATGCTCATGCGTGGCAACATGTCTTATCTAAAAACAAGACCACTGACTGCTCAAACGGACAGGCTAGCTTGACAGTTTCATCCATAACAAGTTAAATCATTTTGTTCAAGATGAGGTAATGAACTCCAGATCGAGTAGTAAGGATAGGGTTAAATTCCCATCTCGCTTAGGTTGGGAATCCTATTCCCCAAAGCTTTGATTTCACTTACACTTGCACATGGGTTCAAGATGGTAGTGACACATAACCAACTTTGGGATCTAGTAAATTAATTCAGTATACATATTTTTGGTCCTAAGAGGGTTTGACAGTTTTAATATGTTTGTTCATGATACTAGAAGGGTTGAGCCTTTGCAAAGCAGGTTGTTATATCTCTAGCATCTTCATCATACATCAAATCCTGCACAAATCATTCATAGCCTTGCATACGAATCATAAGTGAAACTGACAATGGAATGTTGAACGAGTTTCAAACGATAGGGAATGAAGCACATTGCACACACCGAGATGATGCTTAATAATTCTAATGCTTCATGTATTTCTCGTCTAGTTTCATTCTTGGGATATTTTTTGACGCTTGTATTTGAGTCTGTGTTTTCAGGTTGAGTTCTCACCGAAATGCTCGGGAGCATTTCCTAGCAGAGTCGCCATTTGTTGTGGCTGCTCCACAACGTACCCCAAAATTGGGGACCCACCTTTTTTGCATGTGTTCCAAGAAGACCGAAGTGGCCCATAGGCTAAAGATCAAGGAAAAAGCAAAATACCACAAGGAGGAAAAGTGTCGCGATATCGTGACATGTTGCACCATCGCGGCCAAAAGAGAAAAAGTGTCGCGATATCGCGACATGTTGCACCATCACGGCCAAAAGAGAAAAAGTGTCGCGATATCGCGACATGTTGCACCATCGTGGCCAAAATAGAAAAAGTGTCACGATATCGCGACATGTTGCACCATCACGGCCAAAAGAGAAAAAGTGTCACGATATCGCGACATGTTGCACCATCGCGGCCAAAATAGAAAAAGTGTCGCGATATCGTGACATGTTGCACCATCGCGGCCAAAAGAGAAAAAGTGTCGCGATATCACGACATGTTGCTTGTCACGGTCAGAAGAGAAAAAGTGTCACGATATCGCGACATGTTGCATTTTAGCGACCCAAAGAAAAGAAGAACAAGAAAGAAAAGTGTCACGATATCGTGACATGTTGCATTTTCGCGGCCAAAGAGAAAAGGTGTCGCGATATCGCGACATGTTGCACGATCGCGGTCAGAGGAGAAAAAGTGTCGCGATATCGCGACATGTTGCATTTTCGCGATTCAAAGCAAAGAGAAAGAGCTAGAAAGAAAAAGTGTCGCGATATCGTGACATGTTGCATTTTCATGACCAAACAAGAAAAAGTGTCGCGATATCACGACATGTTGCTTTTGTGACCAAAAAAGAAAAGGTGTCACGATATCGCGACATGTTGCATGTTCACGGCCAAAAGAGAAAAGGTGTCGCGATATCGCGACATGTTGCATGGTCGCGGTCAAAAGAGAAAAAGTGTCGCGATATCGCGACATGTTACATTTTCGCGGCTACAAGCAACAAAAGAGAGCAAGGAGGCAGAAGTGTCGCGATATCGCGACATGTTCCAGTTTCGCCAAGGTAACGGACCTGCATCAACGTGGACATAAGGACAAAATCTAATGAATAAGACAAAGCGTTACATGATCATTTAAGATGGTCGTTACACACGGAGGGAAACGGATGCAAGCCTATGTGGAGAAACGCAGCGAAGGGCCACAAAATGGAAACCAAAGCACACGAACAGTCAGAGAAGGTGAAGCGAACGGCCATTGGAAAATGAAATGAAAAGTTTTTTTTTTGAAATTTTAAATATGCCATTCAAAGATGCCAGAAGGGGCTGGAAATTGTAGAGAAAAACAAAGACTATTTTTTGAAATAAAGGAGTTTTTTTGGCAGGAGCAACTCTTGTGTGTGAAACCAAAAGGAGATTGAAACTAAGACTACTGTTATTTCTGTAAATCTTTCCTTTGCATTATTGTTTCTTGTATCTATTCGTTGACGCCATAAAATGGGTTACGATAGGTGAATGATGGAATGATGCAATTATTTGTTTCCTTAGAGTCTTGCACCTGATCTAATCTGACTGTGTTTATGTTATAGGTCTGTTAGGTCAGGTAGTCTTAGAATTTCATCTCATAACTTGGGGTTTTGCAGGGAGGAGGTTGCTAACCAAATTAATGTCCTGTTTTTTTTTCAGCTAACTGTTGTAGATAAGGTTTATGTTTTATTTTGATATTTGGATTAACCTCTTCTTAAAATCTGCTTTTCTGATTCTGGTCCGTTCTAGAATTTCTTGCATCTCCAAACGCCTTCATCTAATTTTTAGATAAGATATGGGTTTAGGAGGGCTACTAATTCCAAATGCACATTAAATCAGATTAAGTGAATGAATCCTAATTTTCTAACTTACTAACCTTACTAACACCAAATGCTAACATAGGTATAGTGGAACACTTTTAAACGAAGATAAAACGAATCCGCTAATTCTAAAAAATGAACCTCATGTTAAAGGCACGGAGTTTAAAATGAAGTGGTTTAAACCACGCACTTTCTCATTTAGAACCCTTTTTAAGCTGAAGATAAAAGAGGTTACTAACTGGGTTTCGGGTAGATCATTTTAATCTTAGGAACATTAAAAGAAGCTATCATCACTTTTGGTCGATTTAATGGATTATGGTTGCAAAGTATTCATTCAAATCATTAAAGGCCCCTTGTTAACTATTACTTGCAGGGTTTAGGTTATTCTGGCATACATTCATTTATTTGCCTTAGTCTTGATTGATTACATGCACATGAATGTTTGTTCACAAGAACCTTGGAGAAATGAGTAATGCTACTTAGTTTCTTTGCAAGAGAGAGTTTCCTGTTTGAGACTCTAGTTGTGGTGATCATTTTGCTATAGTGCAAAATATCCACTCAACAAGATCCCATTGGAGCTTTTAGTGATTTGACCAAAGGGCTTATGATGCCTTTGGGGCTTTTTGAAATTGATTTCTTAACTAGTTGATTAATTATTAAGGGCGGTATGACACCAATAATGCCCTAGTAGATGTTTAGCAAATATATATTTTTGGATGCAATTTATGATTTTATGATATATGATGTTGATGATGTAATGATGATGATGTGATGCTTAGATGGTTTATCATGTATGCATAGATGGATGCAATGCTTGTACGTGCTTTGATGATGTGATGTATGAATGACATGTGTTAGCTAGATGATGGTGTATGATTATGTGTTATATAGATGCAATGCTTATTGTTAAATGCATGTTTAATTTTGATTTAATTGTATGCATCTGACTTATGTTATGATATGGTATGAATGAACCTGTATGCTTTAATCACTTAAAACATAAGGAATGCATATGAGTTTAGCAATCTAAATGGGTGATACCATAGAAAGTAAAAAAATAATCATGAATTTAAATAATCATTCTTATCATAATAATTGATTAAGTATTCATATGTGAGATGTAATGGCATGGAATGTATGTATTTCCTTGATAAGTTTCTATAAATTAAAAGATACAAAATAGTCAGTGGTCGTTTATATATTATTTCTAATATATATCCATTATCTATCCTACTCTGTTGATACACCCTAATTTATAGAATATTATAAAGAAAATTATGGTATGATTGATGATATGATTTGTTGCTATATAAGAATTTTTGAGGTTTTCCTTGGACTCAAACACTCTAGTTACCCTATCAGCAGTTGTGTATTGACAATATAAGGCTTTTGAATAGTAAGGCTTTCATCATGGACCTAGATACTTAGTATCCTTGTGTGTGCAAATGAATATATTTAGATAGAACTCAAATATTTCCTCCGATGTCAGGCGGGATTCTTTTAGCCCATTGCTAAGATCAGGGATCCTTAAGTGTTCATCTCATTCTTATGTTGGACTTGGTTGGACTATACCACTAGGTAGTATTGGGTTACCCAAAGCTAGCTCATCCACATTCAAACATTGGTCTATACAAATTCCAGAAGCTATTGTGATAGACATATCATCATGCGTAAGGATTTCTCCTTCCAGTTTTGTGCAATGCTGAGAATTCTAGGGATTCCAGCTTTATTTCCTTCTTTTTGGATTCTTTTTGGCTTTGGATTTTTGCTCATATGTAGTGATGAAAATCACTGTTTATTTTGATTTTATTTTTTCTTTGAGTGGGGATTTTTTTGTAGTGATGATAATCACTATTTATTTTGCTCATACGTAGTGATGAAAATCACTGTTTATTTTTTATTGATTATTTTTTTTGGATTTTGATTTGTGTATCAAATTTTTTCTTTGAAATCTAGAATTTTTTCTTAGCCTTTTGAATATGTACTTTGCTTTGGGATTTTTGTTTATTTTGATGTAAGCAAGGGATTTTGTTAGGGTAAAGATTTTCCTTTTTTCAATTCTCAACACATTTAAATTAGTTGCAGAGGGGGATAAGCAAGGAAAATCCTTTTCACCTAAGGTAACCTAGACCACTTTGTAGCTTTCATATTTTCCTTGTACCAGCTAGGATTTTAGTGTTTCAATTAGTGATGGAATCTTGAATATCCAAGGCTTTATCATAGCTAGGCCTTACCTTCTACTAATCAAATTTATTTTCCTCAAAATTTGATAATATTACTAGGTTTGGTTGACTAACCAAAAAGACTTATTTTATAATGTATAGCAACAAATAATGGTTGTGTTGAAAAACACAATTACACACATGTGGATGGAGGTATGGATATCAATGACTTGTGCAATAAATTGTGGTATCACTTTTAAGGCTCTCATGACAAATTCAATTGTAATGTATGTGAAAATGTAATGCAATGATGTGGATGCAAACTGTGAAGTGCAATTGTTTTTGTATTTTTGATTAATTTGACCAAAGGGCTTATTATGCCTTTTGGGATTTTGGTATTGATTCTGACCAAGCGGTTTGAATACCCTTCAGGATTTTTAATTGATGTTTGACCAAGAGGTATGAATTACCCTTGGAGCCTTTGATTGATTGGATTTGACCAGGTGGTTTGAATTATCCTTGGAGCCTTTGAATTGATTTTTGACCAAGCATGGAGCGTTTTGAATTGATTTTGACCAAGTGGTATGAATGCCCTTGGAGCATTTTGAATTGATTGGATTTGACCAAGTGATTTGAATTACCCTTGGAGATTTTGAATTGATTTATGACCAAGCGGCTTGAATTACCTTTGGAGCCTTTGATTTTTTTTTTACCAAGTGGATTGAATGCCCTTGAAGCGTTTTGAATTGATTTTGACCAAGTGGTATGAATTACCCTTGGAGCCTTTGATTTATTTTTGACCAAGCGGCTTGAATGCCCTTGGAGCATTTTGAATTGATTTTGACCAAGTGGTATGAATTACCCTTGGAGCCTTTGATTTGTATTTTTGGAATTTTATGTTTTTATGATTTGTTTGTGTTTTTGACATATTTGAATGTTTTTGTGTTTTATGACATATTTGAATGTTTTTGTTTTTTATGACATATTTGAATGTTTTTGTGTTTTATGACATATTTGAATGTTTTTGTGTTTTATGACATATTTGATTTTTTTAATTTTGACATATTTGAATGTTTTTTTTTGTGTGTAAAATGTCTTTAAGTGGATGATATTGAGAGGTTCATGCTCTTCAACACCATAAAATGATGTAAGGCGATATGCTCCAGGCCCAACTCTCTGTGAAATCATGTATGGAACTATCTAGTTTACCACAAACTTTTATCACAAATGCGATGACAAATTCAAATTCTGATGGTTTTCTTTGAGAACTAGATATCCAACATTGAATTCCCTTAGGTGGACTTTACTATTGTAAGCTCGCGCAAGGCGATCTTGGTAAACATGAAGATTCTCTAAAGCATTGAATCGATGTTCATAAAGAAGCATCAACTGATCAAGGTAGCCTTGTCGCACAACTTCATCATCTATGAAGTCCTTTAATGCTACGCGTAGAGTCAGGATTTCCAACTCTAGAGGCATCATGGCTCCAGTGCCATATACTAGTGAAAATGGTGTTGCCCCATTAGACGTCCGTATACTAGTCATATATGCCCATAGTGCAAGAAGCAACTGCATGTGCCAATCCTTGTGATTTTCTTGCATTGTCTTCCTCAAAATAGAGACTATCATTTTTTTGAGGCTTCTACTTGCCTTTTTTCTTGTGGATAATAAGGCATTGAAAAACTATGCTGAATATGATATTTGTTCATTAATGCCCACACATTTTTGTTCTTGAAATATGGCCCATTATTCGATATTATCTTAGAAGGGACCCTAAAACGACTTATGATATTATGGAGTATAAACTCCGCAATCCTTGTTCCAGTTGTTGATGTTAAGGGGTTCACTTTTATCCATTTAGTGAAGTATTTTGTGGTTGTTATGATGAATGTGTGTTAGCCTGAGAACGAGGGTGAGATTTTCCCAATCAAGTCTATCCCCATTGCAAGAATGGCCATGCTGCCTAGATGGGCTGCAAATCTTACGATGGTAAGTGTGTTAGGTTTGCATGATGCTGACACTTACTAAATTTCTTGACATACTCATAGTAGTCCTTTTCCATGGTGGTCCAATAGTAACCCATTATCAATATGCACTTAACGATGGCCATGCCACTGAAATGGCCTCCACATGTTTCATCGTCAGCTTGTGAAACTACCCAAGATGTTTCTTTGGGCTCAAGACAATGAAGTAACACTCTATCATATCCTCATCTGTAGATAATTTCTCCTAGAAATATGTATCTTGTTGCTTTTTATTTGAATATTTGCCTTTCAATATGTGATAGATCTTGAGGCATTATTTCAATTTTTAAGAAATCCTTCAGTTGGGAAAGCCAATCCTAATAAGCTATGACTTCTATAGAATAGACAACTTTCTCTTCTTGTATTTCCAAGGTAGTGAACATGGATTGAGGAAAAAATCTATGGTATATGTTTGCACCACACTCTGCAGGTCCTTGGGAGATCAAAGACCCCAAGGTGTTGTTTGCAAGAAATCTCTGGCTACGAAGGACCAATCCTGATTTGGTTTGTTTTTTATCATGTTGACTGATTCTTGATTGTCAAAAGCCTCACGACATATTGTTGAGTGTGAAAGCACTTTCACATGGATGGTTGTAAAATCAATGGATAGATTCTAAGGGATTAAGGATCCAAAAGAGGCCATGGTGTCTACAAATCTATTCGATGTATGAGGGATTGCCTCGATGTTGTACCATTCTAGCTGGGCTAAGTAGGTGTCAAAAATTTCCTTGTAAGTCTTCAAGAGTGGGCACCTATATTGGAATAGTTCTTTGACCTGGTTTACTATGAGCAAGGAGTTGACAAAGATATTCAATATTTTAATTCCCATCACTATGGCTATTTGGATTCCAGGATCAATACTTCATATTTTGTATTGTTGTTTGTGCACATAAAGTATAGTTTGAATGATAAGGGCAATGGAGCACCCTACGATGTGATAAAGACAATCTCTTTTCCACCTCCTTGTTCACACTTCGAACCATATGAGAATAATGACGTCTTTTTCTTTCTTAGGTTCTTCAAGTTCTAGCGGATCTGATAATGCAAAGACTGCATCATCAAGAAATTCTATGGTGAGAGGCTTGTTATCCTAAAGAGGTGCCTCTGCTAATTGATATGCTATGAATTATCCCTTGATGGAATTTTGGTTTACGAACTCTAGATAAAATTCTATCAATAGCATGATCCACTTTGTGGTACGTGTATTGTGATATGTCTTGCTCATCATGTACTACAAAGGATTTTGTTTTGATATGACGTAGGTCGTATGGCTCAACATGTAGTGTTGCAACTTTCAAGTTGTAAAGACCACTTCTAAACACAAATTTTTGACATATGCATATCCTAGCTCATAACTCACCAAGGTACGACTAATGTAATATATGGCTTGCTCTTTGTCTTGTGCATTCTTTTGGGCTAACATGGTGCCCAATGCAAAATCAGTAGCCAATATATATAGTAAAAATGGTATGTCTGGCCTTGGTGGAGCCAATAATGGTGGTGTTGCCAAATAAGTTTTGATCTCTGCAAAGGCTTGATGGCATTTTTCATCCCAATGAAATGGGACTTCCTTTTGTAGCAACTGATTCAGAGGTCTGCATTTGTCTGATAATTGCATGATCAATATTTTGATGGATGCTATCTTGCCTTGTAGGTTCCTCAACTCCCCAATGTTGGTAGGGACGGCCATTTCCAATATAGCCTTTACCTTCATAGGATCAACTTCGATGCCTCTCTTAGATACGATGAATCCCAAAAGCTTTCCAGAAGTTACACCAAATACGCACTTCTTAGGATTCAATCGAACATTATATTTTATGAGGTGATCAAAGATTTTTCTAAGGACTTCGACATGCTCTTGCCGCAACATGGACTTGGCTAGTAAGTCATCCATGTAATCTTCCAAGATCTTATGCATATAGTCATGGATTATGTATGTCATGGCCTGCTGATATGTGGCACTAGAATTTTTGAGACCGAATGGCATCACTTTGTAACAGAATTTTCCCCATGGAGTAATGAAAGCAGTTTTATGTTGATCTTTGGGCTTAATTTGAATTTGGTTGTATCAAAAAAAACCATCCATTAGGGAGAGCATCTATGTTGCATCTACAAGAGCATCTATGTTTGGCAATGGGAATGAATCCTTTGGTGTTTCCCTATTCAAATCTCTAAAATCCATGCATATACGGACTCTTTTGTCAGGTTTCCCTATGGGTACCATGTTCAACACCCACTTAGGGTAGTCTATAGGAACTATGAATACTACATCCAGTAGTTTTTGCAATTCATTCTTCATCATAAAAGTGATGGTTGGATACATTTTCCTCAGTTTTTGCTTGACTAGCTTCTTCATGGGATCCAATGAAAGGTTGTGAATGACTAACTTTGGATCTATTCTTGGCATGTCTTTGTAAGTCCAAGCAAAAATATTTGGCCTCTCATTGAGGAGAAGAATTAGGATGGCTTGTTCCTCTAGAGATAGAATTTCTTCGAACTTGACTCTCCTTGGTTGAGTAGGATCATCACTGATGTCCACCTTGAAAGTCGCTTCTATAGCCATATGTGACCCATCCTCTAGCTGATGAGGCATGGGTATAAAATGAATGTCATCGATGAGATTTAAAGGACCTAGTGACTCAATTTCCAAACCAACATGGAAGATGTCATAGGCAAAACCTGATACCAAATGGAATGACTGTAACATCTCTTCTTTGGGTAAGAGGTCTTTCGGCTCTATGGGAAAATTAGCGTGATCCCAATAAATGGCCTCTACATCAAGATGCAATGATTTGGTAGGATTTTTTGGATTATGAAGTGGAGTGGTCAAATCAATGGAGACCATTTTAATGGATGGAATGAAGTCTCCAAGACCACATGGGTGCAATTTTGTCTCAGGGGTTTCCCTTCCATACTCATAATGAGGTTTTAGAGGAATGGAAATTTTTGGATCTAGCCCATGAGCAGGATGGACAATAGGATCATTGGGCTCTAACTTCTCTTTGAATGTAGGTAGAGGGGGGTTGACCATCTGATGAATGACAACTAGATCAATAGGTCTCCCCAAAAATAAGATATGAGGGTCTATGGCAAGAAGTGGTGCCTCTCTCTACTAGCTCGTTGACTTGCCGCAAGTGGTGAGGTCCAAGATAAGCCATCTTAGTATCATCCTCAAAGCCATCATCACTTATCCAAAAACCATTAGCATTGGTATGTGGTCCTAATACAAGGGGCTCATGTCTTAGCCCCAAGTAGGTCATATCTGTTTCATCTTCATATTCTTCATCACTTATGAAGAATCCATTTGGATTTGTCTCTTGTCTCAAAGTCAGGGGTTGATGGCTCAGGCCTAAGTAAGCTATTTCTATTGAGTCTTATGATTCATAGTCACTTTCATCTAATGTATATCCAATCCATAAAAATAGCAAGGCCCCTGATAGGCTAAGCCAATTTGTGCCTCATCATCACTTACCTCATATTAATTATCCTCATCCCACGAGTTGTACCCTATTGGGGTGAAATCAATTGAGGTGTTTGGATGATAAGTTTCTAGAGGTGATATGTTTACCATGGCCACTTGTCTATTGCTCAAATTTATTATTTTTAAGGGGTGATAAGTAATGAAATCAATGTATTCTCCCAACCCTATGCTTAATCTTTCCAATGCTACTACAAGAGAGTCATATCGACCTCCGCTATAATAACCTAAGCCAAATCTATCAGAAGGAAGCTGATATAGTGGCTCATAGGGCCGCCTATGCCCTACTCATATATTCCAAGGCCATAGCCATGCCAATGGTAATTCTAAAAGTAGCTTAGAGAAAATTTGGGATTAGAGAGGTAACGAACATTCACTATTAATAATTTATCACCATCCTCTTCTGTATCTGAAGACTTATGAGCACAGTATAGGTCGACATAGACAAAATTGGTTTTGTTGGGAGGGATTCCAAGTGGAACCACTGTTCCTACTGGCGGCCTCAAGTCTTTAGGCCTCCTTATGTCTTGTGCAGACTTAATAATAGGTGTAAAGGTTATTTTTTGCATAAGGTACTCCCCTATTCCTGTGCTTTCCAAGAGTATTAATGCATATGATGTGGATGATCCCACGGATAATACTGGGGAAGAATGGTGATAATCACTATCTTCATCTTGATCTTGAGGATCTTCCTCTTCCATAGGACTTGGTATTTCATCAATGGCTATATTTGGCACTTATTTGGGCCTTTCTTCCTAAACTAAGGGTGCATTTAGCTTCTGATTGTCTTTTGGTTTTAATGTTGATGGTACTTTAGAAGCATTGACTATCTTGAGTCCATTAGGAGGTGTTGATGTGCATGGGTCTTTTATTACCCCTTTGTCTTTGTTATCCCATTGTGTGGTTGGGGATGAAGGTTCCACATATAGGTGAGTAGAAGGGATAAAAAATTCTCTTGGAATGTCCACCTGATTGGCATATTTAAAAGGCTCTTCATCAGCCAGAACTACATAGACCTTGTTTTCATGCACATACTTGACACACTGGTGCAAGATCGAAGGCACACACTTCATGGCCCTTATCCAAGGATGCCTAAGAGGATTTTATATTGCATAGATAATTCCAAGACATGACACATCACGGGGATGGTCTTGTATCCCACCTTGATGGGCAGGACTATCGTTCCCATAATATTGCATAAAGCATCATTAAAAGCTCTCAATGTGTAAGATCTTGGAATGATATTGGTCTTGGGTATATTGAGGTTCTCTAATGCAATTGTTGTAATGATGTTAATTGATGAACCTGTATTGACCAAAACCCTCTTGAAAGGTAAGTAATTGATGGCTGCTACAATGTTTAGTGGAGGGTCTAGTAAGGTAGCAGAAACTGTCTTAATCTCATGATCATAGAATCGGATTACAAGTTCTTGGTATTCTTGTACTTGTCCCACAAAGTGAGTGAATGCATTCACATCTTGAGGTTGAAGCTCAATTGTTCTCAAAATATCCATCAGAGTCTCCCTATGCTTTGGGGACTATTGTATGAGCTCATATATGGATAACTTAGATGGATTCATCCATAGGTTTTATTCCATTCTACTCTAAATAGTTACCATGGGCCATGTTGGTGGACCTGGAAGGTTGTATTGCCTTTTCCTAGGGGTATTTGGGATGTTCATGGGAACTACAAGCAGTTGTGGTTGACCATACCACCTAGTCATTATTGCCATGTTAAAAATCTCAACCATCCCCACGCATTCATGGGTAGGTATGTCAACTCGAACCTGATTGACTTGGGCCCCTTACTCTCGAGGGGCCTGATGATTGGGCAATGGGTTTTTGTATATGCCCATGTATCTGTTATCAAAAGCTAGTGGGTTGTCAACTTTGAGCTCTCCCACCTCAATCATGTTTTGCACTTGATGCTTAAACTCGATGCAAGCCTCAATGTCATGCCCCGGTATCCTGTGATAAGGGTAAAATTGATCTTCCCTATATCCTTTTGGATTAGGATGGTTGGGATCTATAAGAGGTATATCAAAAAATTTTATCCTCCTGGCCTTACTCAACTGATTAAATATTGATTGCATTGATTCTGTTAGAGACATGAAATAACAAGGTGGCTTGCATTCTCAATTTCTTTCTTGATTGTTCTTTTGGTTGTAGTTGGCTGGTGGGGGATGTGCTTGATAGTTATGTGGTTGTTGTGCACCCCCATCCTTGGGTGTAGCCAATACTAATTGATTAACTAGAGTAGGATTGCCCTGCTTTTGCTTATACTTGTCATTCTTACTATTCTTGTTCCACTCCTTTTTGTTTCAGAGCTTAATGGTTCTCTCATCTACTTTTATCTCTTCGATGATTTTGGCCTGTGCCAAAGCTTCTTCAAACAAAAGATACTATTGGAGTTGTAGCAAGAGGGAGATATGTTTAGAATAAATTTTGATGAACATGTGAATGATATCTTCTGTGGGAATGGAGAATGAAAATTTTACCATGACTTTTCTCCATCTATTCCCATAATCCATTACTAGCTCGTCATCATATTGTTTCAAGTTATCTAGGTCTAAAAGGTTCACCTTCTTCTTAGCACAAAAGGAGAAATGCTTCAAGAATGTGTTTACTAGTTTTTCAAAGTTGGTTATACTATGCCTAGGTAGTTGGTTGAACCATTGAGTGGCAACACCTAAAAATGTCATGAATGTTCTTAGCATGAGAGCGTTATTGTCTTCAAGATGAAAATCGGTGTTGATAAAATTGGTGACATGCTCTTGTGCATCCTCTTCACCTTTAAAATTCTCTAACCTAGGCATCTCAAAGTGCTTAGGATATGGAGGGCTAGGGATTGATGGAAACAATGGTTGATTGTGTATCTTGCTCAATGTTGGTGAGTTCCTAGCTACCTCTTGTTTCTCAAAGGTTTTCATATTTTCAGAAAGCTCTTGAAATGCCTTTGATTTACGAATTTCCTCCTCTTGTAAGCCTATTCGCCTTGGCAATGGAGGTAACTCTCTATCCATTTGATTTGTTCTATTTTCCTCTTCCTATGAGGGGAATGAGGATTGTGATCCAGGTTTGTTATGTTTGCCCTTCCCAATTAGTTGGATTTCGTTCATGATTTGGTGTGGGGTTTCATTATGGGATGTCTTGTCTAGTGTGCCTCTCCATAGGTGAGTTAGCATGTCTTGTTCGTTGTTGGTCACCACCATTTGCCTATAAATCATTAAGAGCTAGCTGCTCAGCTTGCTCTCTTAAGTGCTACTCATTTTGGTGCAAGATTATTTCTCTTTGTGTATCTTATTCAAGAGCTTCTACTAGATCTCTCTCCTTACGTAATGAAAGCACGAGATTCTATAATATTGAAAAGAAAACTAATGCCATGTATTCAAAACCCAAAGTTAACGCTTAAGGTCCTATAAAGTGAAATTCATGAAATGAAAGAAAAGAGAAAAATTTAAATGAGATAAAAGGAAGTACAGAAAGCACAACCCTTTTTATTTATACTATTCCAATTCGGTTACAAAGACGTCTTCTCCCTTTTAAGGGGTAGGAGCGTTAACATAGTTTCAATTACAATCATGGATTTAGTGTTCCTCCTTCCGCATGCCCACATCTGAAATGGGCAGACCAAAGTGTTTTCGCCACTGGTATTGATGAATCTTTAATCCTTGCTGCTCCTCCTACATTCAAAGAAACAAAAAATCATCAGTAGCACCTGTGTATGATAATGAAACTCGCAAATATGAAAGAGTACTGTTAATGAATATAAAAGATAAATATAACGATGATTAAAATGAATCTAAATAGACTAAAAATTTGACAGAAGCATAATCATGTAGCTAACAAAATACTGCAAAAGAAACAGTCACCAAATTTGATATAGATCCATATTCATCCCAGGGTAGGACGAGTAAACTTGCAATAGTTTGGTATTCGTCCCGAGGTAGGACGAATAAACCTACAATAAGGCAGGGGGTGCCCGAAGGCAAACCACCCGCAGGTTGAAACTTTGTTTTGACACCAATCCGCTTGGGATGAGTCCGAAACCTGTTGTGATGTGTTGTCAACAAATTGGTAGGATATTGTGGTCAAAATATCATGTTTTAGGTCTTGATTCGTGCCTTCAAAAGTCACCCAATAACCTCCATTTCAATTAAGATATTATGGATGTAAAAGCACAAATCGTAAGTCAGTAAACTGGCAGCACTTCGTCGCTCAAAATGCTCCTTCTCTGTATCTGCTTTTGGGTGAGGAAATTCACCATTTTATAGACCTAAGGGGTCTCTTTGAATTAGCATGCAGAAGTGCTACTTGGCATGAATGCTTTTTTTAGGGAAGAGAAGACTTCTCCCTGATGAAGGGCTCCATAACTGCTTCTACATGCCCAAAAGAACTCACTCACACTCCCATGCAATGAAGGGAGAGTTAAGTAGCTAATTTGAGTTGTCATGAAAAATCCCACTCTCACTCCCATGCAATGAAGAGAGAGTCAAGTGGAATATCTGAGTTGTCTTAAAAATCTCACTCTCATTCCCATGCAGTGAATGGAGAGTCAATTGGTAGATATGAGTTGTCAAAAGAACTCACTCGCACTCCTATGCCATGAAGGGAGAGCTAAGTGGTAGTTCTAAGTTGTCATGTGCCAAATTTTTACTTTTTGTAGGTCAAACCCGACATTCATCCCACCTAGGAGTGAGCGCTAGTAATCATCCCTGGGTGGAATGAGTACCAGTTTGCACTCATCCCTGGGTGGAGCGAATAAGTAGCAGAGTGCCTAAAAGGTGCCAAATTGATCTCTGACTTTTAAAACTACTATGTGAATGGTTAGAACCACTGTTTTAACCTCTGGGGATGCCCTGGGGGATGTGTGTGTTAATGCGATCAGTGTTTGTAGTCACTTAATCGGATTGGTGTTGTTTTGGTGTCTACTTGTAATACATTTTCTAACTACATCATTCAGTTAGTTTGTGTTGTCATAGAAGACTCATGTTTATATAACTCTGTTATTATTGTCTTGACTCACATATTCCTTGAGGGGGTTTCTATTGTATATATACTCTTGCTATTTAATGTGACTTGTTTAGTTTACTGTTGAGTATTCCTATGATAAAAATCCATGCATCTTCTATGGGGTCACTCTGAGGTACCCCTATACTGTGAGGTATGTTTAGAAGTCACAATTCATGAGCTTCTAGATGCAGATTTCTTAGTAGCTACAATTATTTGAGTTGGTTGAGTAAGAAATTGATCCAACCCATCTAGCTATCTTGTTTTCCATGGTTGGTCCCATGGGGTGCCATTTACTCCTATGAGGTCATAGTCTATGGGAATATTTCCTTTTGTGTGAAGGATTTCTTCTATATGATTCCCATGACTAGATGTAGCTCTAGTTTCGTATCCTTCAGTGGATAGACGTATTTCATATGTTTATTGTGAGTCTTGAGGTGTTGCAATTCTTGTTTTCCTTCTTGATGAAGAGGGTGGTAACATGTTTCCTCCATGTGGATGGAGATGTAGCAGTATCATCATCCCCATGTGAAGAATGGGTTTTAGAACCTTCTTTATGTCCATGTGAGGAGGAAGCCCTTGAAGCTTCCTCACATCTTTGAGATGTTTATGTGTGTTTAGAGGAGGCCCTTGAGGTCTCCTCATGTCTCCTTGATGAGGATGGTTATGAAGACTATTTTTTTTAATGTGACTTTATTCCATGATGTGGTTATTTACTTGGGTTTTCTCAAGGAGATCCCCCAAGGGTTGAGTTATCACCCCTTAGGCTTGTGGAGCTACGTCTCACGATATTACGGGTAGGTCGTTCAATGTTACTATGACTTCTCCTATGGGCATGAATTGCTTTTGTCTCTCCCTTAGTATCATACTAAGGGTGCTTACTTCTTGTTTTGACCATGTTGTTTTATGACTTGATCTTTTGAGTTGTAATTTAGGAATGACCACACAATACCAAACAAATGTTTATCTTGATTACCAATTTGAGTGTGCCCTAGACTTTTTGATGTGTTTTGATGTGTTGCTCTTTTGATTTATTTTCTCTTGTTCTTGGATTAAGAATGAGAATACTCATCCATAGTGACAATCAAGTACACTCATGCCAAACATGATTTTCTCAAAATAATCTAGGGTACATCGCTGAAGACCCAATGGAGGGTTCACATAGCTCTTCCACTCTAAACCAATGATTATTCCAATAGTGGGAGATAGTTTGAACACAAGTAACTTAGTGTCACTATAAGTAAGTTTCTCAATCTCTTTCTAGGAAGCTCTAGGGGACAAACTAGTGGAAGGAGATGAATTCCAATGTCACTAAAATGAATTGAAGGTTGGTGATGAAATCCAACTCTCCAATGTTTTAAATGAGATGTGCATGTGTGGTGTTCATTTTAAGCTTGCGTATCATAAAGTGCATCATATAGCAGCAATGAATCTTTCCTATATGTCTAAGTACAAAAATGCTTTTCAATATTCAGAAAGATGCATGAACTACTATGATTTGTATGAGCACACTTTATCTTGTGCAACTATGGCCTCTAGTAGGGTCTCAAAGCAAGCAAACAACATACAATTTCTAGCACGTTGGATTCTAGGGTGAAATTTTCAAGCATAAGTCGTTGTTACTAGAAATGCATAGTGGAAAATTTAAAATAAGATCTAAGATATGTGCAACGCTCAATTCTTTCCTCCTTTATTCCTTCAATTTCGAAAAATAAATGTGCTTTAAGTTTTTTATTTTAGATGCACAAAAGCAGATAGAAAGCTATAAAATATCAAAGAAGCTATACCAACCTTTGATCTAGCTCAGAGAGTCTATTTTTTGACCTCTACTACACTCCAGTCCTAGCCATTATTGACCAGAGTGGCTAGTTCTTGGATGTTGTAGCTTAGAGAGGCTAAGCTCTATTGGTTGCTGTAACTCAGAGTGACTAGTTTTTGGCCACTGTAGCTCAGAGCGGCTAGACCTGCACACAAAATTAAGTTAGTATTCTAAAAAAAATGAAAAATTAGTGGTGGTCCTACCATGATCACCATCTGTAGCGACCCTAGGAATGCACACACCAGTCCATTTTCTAAACCCTATGTGCAATGCTATTTAAAATACCAAAGATAAAATTGAAAGACAAGAGGAAAAAGCATATGACATGAAATAACAATATACGGATCTCTTTATTGATATTGAATCTTGGTTACATGTCGGTCCCTCTTAAGGATACCCATTTTGATACTATAAATTACAAATAGGCAAGGAGTGCCCCTTCTATGAAGAGGTGGTGTGCTTATAAAAGCTTCCCGGTTCTGCACACAAAAATGTATGAGGGCTTATAGATGCCTCATTTTCTAGGTCTATTTGCTAGAGGGATCCGTTTTGCTCTCGTATGTTACAATATTCATATGATGTACCTATGGCCCTACAAGCAATGAAACAACAACACACATTTAGGTGTCCGAGATTGCCTCCCCAGATGAGGTTGTTGGTAATCAAAGAGTGTAAAAAAAATATGATAAAACTATGCCATAAAGTCATGTAATTTTATGCTAATGATGTGAAAACATAAAGAAACATAATAAAAGATACTATGTCTAAAACCTAAGCTAAGACTATGGGCCATTGTCCAAGACAATGATTGCTAAAGTAAACATTTTTCTCTTTACCCCAAAGCTATGGCTCAAAGCCTATATTTGAAATAGTAGGTGTTATGCTCTTCAATATATCAGAGCTTCGCCATGTACGTGATCTCAAAGAGAACTCTCCAAGTCTTGAAAGCTCTCCTCAAAAATATATCTCTCTCTTATATGATAAAAGATCCCCCCTTTGGTGCTCTTAGGCTTGCACATTTTATAGTTTGAAACCTTAGGTCTATGTCCAAGCCCTAGGAATGAATTTCTCATGCATAGTGCAAGTTAGCATGAGAATATTTTGTCCATTGTCTATATTCGAAGGCCATTTAATTGAAATATAACTGCCCACTTGAGTCTTCTATGCGAACTTGTTGTTAGCATGATAATATTTTGTCATTTTTTTTATTCTTGGAGGTTAGTTAACTTAATTCTAAATGCAAAATTAAACCTCCCATGTGAACTGGTCATGAAAAGGAATGCAAAGTCACTCCTGCTCACCTTTATTGCATGTAGAATGTCACTTGTGCCCAAGATTGGGCTTGTTTTTTGACAAACTACTTCTTATGGCTTATCCATTATCATCTGCAGTGGCTAAGATCTAGCCGCTGTCATTTGTAAAGGCTAAGGTTTGGCCACTCTAGGCTTGAACATCTAGGATCTGGCCACTCTTGGTTTGAGTGGCCAAGCTTGGATGGCTTGAAAAGGCCCCAAATGAGTGGTGAGAACCACTATTGATGTTTGGAAAGTCTAATATTATATCTTATGATCTTATGAATGTGTCTATGTGAGTAGCTCTCCTAAGCATGACACAATTTTGGTGTCTACATTAGGTCTTGAGCCCATGCAAAAAAAATCTAGAAATGCAAAATAAATGCCTAAATCAAATGCACTCACAAGCTAAAATATGAATAAAACAAAAATGGTGTAAATTAATCTAAAATAAGATTAAGGATATGAAAACAATGATTAAGTGCATCTAATAAGCAAATTCACACTCTAAAAAGCCAAAAAAAAATCAATTAAATGCTTTTAAAATTACAAAACTATTTAAAATAAATGTTGAAGTTGCCTGGGTGCTAGTGCTAGTAGCGTCCATGCAGTGACCATTGAAGCTGATAAAGGCCAACTGCCAATGATTAAAAAGTTGACCGTTGAAATTTGGGCTAGTCACTAGTGGCAATAGCGACCCCTCTTTGGCATTTAGGAGCCACTCTGAGCATTAGAAACCATGGGGTGGCACGCCAATGATGCCCCCCATTCATCCAAAAATCATAAAAAATTTGAAAAATCCCTAAAATTGGGCTAGACCCACTAAAATAAGCCTACCTATGGATTCAATTCATTGACAACAAGTTTAGTTTTGTTCATTTATTGATTATTTAGTGAGTTTTTTTTTACCCATTAAAATCAAATAAAAGGCTAGGGTTTTGAGAGATACCCATGAGTCATCTACCCCTCCATATTTCAAAGCATCACCCTGCTCAGCCATGTAGTCTAGTTGGAAGCATTTCGGGTCATAATTAGTCACTCTCAACTTAGATCTCAAAAGTGCAATTGATAGCTAGAAAATGAAAAGTCAAAACCCTAAAAATTATTTTATATTTTCCATTTGCACCTCAGCCACTATTGGCATCAACAACCTGAACTTGCTGGATGCTAGACCTGATAGTGGCCATGAAGGACCATTTTGGAGGTTGATGGACCTGATAGCGGCTAGCAAACAGAGAGGAAATGACTAAATTTCTCTGCATAAAGCACCTAAAAATAGACCATTAAGCACACCTAGTGGTCAATAAAAATCAAATTGCATAAATAGAAAATAAATCAAATAAAAAAAATCCCAATTGAGCCTCATATTTAGTTATTCATTCTATAAACATGGTGGTCGTAGTGGCTTGCGCTCCATGTAACCTAGCAAGATGAGTAAATTACCATATGACCACTTGGGGAAAAATAGTTATGGTAGAATTGGGACGTTTCACTTTAATCTCAAAGAAGGCCATGATGGTTGGAATACCCCACAAGAGTGAGGATTCATATAATTTCTCCTATAACAAATAGTGATTCAACAAAATCTAGAATAGAATTGCTATCACCTTGATTCCCTAAGAAGGCCATTGCGACTAGACTACCCCATGGGATAGAGATGTACAATTACCAAAAATGGTTGAAATCACACCTGGATGGGACCTACCCTAAAACATCAAAGCAAACCTCTAAAAGGTTCCAAATATTTCATCTTGGTTAAACGACTCGTCGCTTCATTAATTGTCCTTTCCTCATCAACTCATTGATTGAGGGGGTAGTCAAAATTTTAAACAATCATAATCAAAATCAACAAAATATCACTCGATCATGACAAATTGTATTCATATTATGAATCATTACCAACAACTATCATAAGCTTACCATTTTTGGAACAAAAAAGCAAACATGACAGTTAAGTTTGTAGCTCTCCTCCTTTTAGATCTATAGTTGCATTGAAGCCTATAGTAGCACTCAAGCTACTTGATCGCCGCTGGATGTGTGCAATATTTCACAAATTTAAGCCTTATACCTTGTTGGAAGAAATTATTCTAGGATGTGTGCCCTTTTCCATGACTGGGACATCCAATGTTGATCAGATCAATGATCATCACACAACCTACAATGTGATCCTAGGTGGTCTATTTTTTCTCCGCACTGTGTTTTCCCACAATGCATCCCAAAAAGGGGTATTTGTAGACACATAAAATACATCATATTTAGGAGACTACCCATATGGGCATATTCACAGACCATATTAATCCTCTTGGACCTTTCCAAGAGCAAGCAGTGGTCCTAACCAATCAAAAAGGGTAGTTCTAGCCCATCCAGGCTTAGCCGCTCTCAAGCAGAGCGACTACCACAACTGGCCGCTAAAGCTGACAATGGCCACACCTAGACACTAGACCTGATAATGACTAGCATTTTGCATAGTTTGGCCATGAATATTGGCCAAAATCATGCAGTATAACTACACCTTGCATTGTTTTCAAAAGGATTTTGGTGAGGAACTCCCTGAGTTCCTCCTAACTTTCCCTTAAATGCCAGTTTGTGATTGATGCTTCCTACTTGGGATGGTTAGTTGCATGCAATTTGGATGGAGGCTTCTATAGGAATCCAATATTCATAGCTAAAATGAGTTTGGGCTACATATGGGCCCTCCTAAGAAGCAAAAGAGATCCACAAATATTCATATCTTGCACAACGAAGCCTTGGTAAAATAGAGATTGAATCAACACCCCTTGGAGGAGCAACGAAGCACTGTCTGGCTAAGCTACGTCTATGCACATGCTATCAAATCCATTTATTCTTAATTACCCATCAGTGTACTAGACATAATTGATGACCCTTTAACATCAATTGAAGCATAGAAGATAGTGCTACAACCCCTGGTTCACGAGGAGGAAATCTGAATTTTGTGGTTGTTGTCTTGGATAGTGGCTCACAAGTATACTTTAGGGCATTAGACATTATTTTATTTTATTCTAGATTAGATCCATAATTTCATTAACACACTTGCATCGTATTTATAAGCTTTTAATGCATTTATTATTATTTGATTTATGCTGGTATTTCATTGTTATCATGATCATTTATCTTATTTATCATATTTTCTAATAAGAGCCTCTTCTAGAGAGGTGTCCCATACTATTGATTATGCTCTGTTGTTTCCATATTTGTAGATACAGGTTCACAAGATCATTCCAAGGTATTCAAAGCATGAGATCCCTCCAAGATGAGATCAAGAGGAGGCATTTGTAAGCCCTCAGATAGTTTGGTGTGTAATATCGAGAGGCCTGCAAAGGTGCATCATCCCCTTGCAGGGGATACATTCATCATTATCCCACTTGTAATTTATTGTATCAAAAGAGTATCCCTTAGAGGTACATACATGTAATCGAGATCTGGAAGCATTAATAAAATAATATTTTATTGCTTATTATTTTTGCATTATATGTACTTGTGTGCTTTCATTATTCATTCTCATTTGATATAATAACATTTCAAGTAGGTTAAGTGTGGTGTGCACTTCCCTAGGTCACACACATGGAAATTTTTTCCCTAAAATACATAAATAACACATTCATGACATGCAAAACAACATACAAACATACAAGCATGTAATTCAAGGCATACCTTTACAAAGCACACCAACACATCATAAAACATCAAATAAATCACATTTTTGGACACCCATTTTGGCCTTTCGCAATGAAAGTTCAAATAGATTTTAAAAGCAATACATACTTCATGCCACATAACAAAGTCAACCTCATACACATACATCTCATGGCATGCTTCCACATACTTTCCCACACACTACAAAAAATTAAAAAAACATATTTGTGGACACCCATTTTGTCCTTTCATGGTAAAAGTTCAAAAAGATTTCAAAAATAGTACATCGTTCATGCAAAACACATAAAGTCAACTCTTATATATACACCACATGTCACATAGTTACACGTTTTAAAAAATGGTCAAACCAAAATACAATTGACATTTTAGGATACCCATTTGGCCACTTTTAGACTTTGTGAACACATTTCAAACAAATATTACATGCAAACATGCATTCACACTCAAACCTAAATTACCATACTTTCCAAAAAGATTACACAATTCCAAATAGTTTGAGTTTCATGCACTTACTGGTTGTGTACCATATCGAACACTCATGCTTGCATGACCTCCCAACATCTCAACATTAGCTTGATATTTTAACAGTTCTCCACTTTGCAAACTCTTTTGCACTCCTCTCCTCACAAATTTGAACAATACAAATGAGCCTTGCACGCACAAAAAATTGTCTTATACCCCTAAATACTCAGGTTCACACCCCATCCTGTGAACTATGGTTTGCACCCTGTCATGCAAACTATGGTTCATAGCCCACCATGCAAACCAACCCTCATCACATCATTTTCAACTTTTTTTCAGTTTTGCAGCTTCCTCTTCATTTCTCACCATTGTTTGGCTAATTTTTCCACTTTTTATCACCATTTCCTCTATCAATCGACTCATTACCACATTTCACCTATTTCATTTTTTATTCCTCACTTGAAGGGGTATTCATACACAAAATTGCTTTATATGTGATCAAACAATCAAACATCCAGATCATGGCTATCACATTTGTCTATAAATTTTTTTGTTGAAAATTATCTCAATATAAATCCCATCCCAATTAAATATTTGCTAAGTTACGAGAGCCATGCACAAAAGCAGATATGTCTTGATTTCATTCTGTATATTAGTACTAACCACATACTAAATGTTATACCTAATATGTTCAGATACATCTTGATTTTATTATGTATATCAAAACTAACCACATACTAAATGTTACACTTGATCTGTCCTTGTCATTCAGATCAAATGATTTGAAAAATGTCATCATTTACTCATCAATTAATTAGAAGAAAAAAATTGAATAGGCATTTGTTCTATTCACAATTGGATCATATTTCATTGATCACAAAAGCAAATGAGTATTAATTTGCCCTCACAAACAATTAGTACAATATTGCACAATGTTGTACTAAATTGGAAAATCACATGTTTCACCATCATGTTTCATTCACAATCATTCACATCAATTCACTCATGTATATTCATCCTTACAACTACCCCATCACTTTCTTCTATCATATTTTTGCACTAAATTATGTCTTACACAACATAGTAAAAAAGGGATAAATATAGACATCTAAAAGTTGTACATGATCCCTTGTAGACACTTGTAGACTTGCATAAAAATGTGTAGGTCTGCATAAGCACTTCTAGGCATTGACAGGCCATTGTAGTTCATCATAGGCTATCATAGGCCATCATAGTCCATCATAGGCTATTGTAGGTCATCATAGGCCATCATAGGCCATCGTAGGTCATTGTAGGTCATCGTAGGTCATCTTAGGCCATCATAGTTTTCCATAGGTGCAAAACCTAAAAAACTACACAAAACACATCCAAAATGTCTTCTATCCACAATAGGGCCACCTACAATACCCTTTATGCCACATAAGCCCTTTCCTACACCTAATATGTCCCCCATGGGACCATTCTCTCTGAAAACCCTAATTATACTAATTATAATTCTAATTTGCAAGTGACTTTTTACTTAAAGTGCACTTTATCACTTAAGTAGGATTAATTAGGGTTAAAATTCAAATTAACCCTAATCCTACCCTCACACATGTGTGCACCAAATTAGTTAGGATATTTTCTAGAATACCTAACCTAACCTCCATCTAACCTAGGGATTAGCTAATCAAGGTTAACCCTAATCCTAGCTCACACATGTGTGCACCTAGGATATTTTCTTTTGAACACATGAAGGGATGACTAAGCATGCCACTTCATAATCCTAACTTAAACATAGATAAGACTTGATCCTAGAGTCTAGGATACCTAACTACCCCTTAGTCTCGGTTCCCTCTATAAATAGAGGGAAATTTCATTCATTATTCTCTCTTCCTTTTGGTCAACATACCCAAAATATACCAAAATTATACTAGAACCTTCTCTGTTATTTTTGCACCTGACAGACAACAACATACATTATTTGGAACATGTCCAAATAGAAAATTTTGATCAATAATAAATAGAAATCTAGTTTACACCCCATTGTGCAAACCCGAGCTCCAGTTATCATGCCACCATGAGAACCAAGCCTACAATAACTTTGTAGCTCTAAATTAGGTATGCATTAGTTCTAGATAGTTTCTACAACATTTCTATCAGTTTTTATCATGTCTTTCTTCATTTTTTTGTCATTTTATCTTCATAAACATGAGTTTTGATCCATGATAGGTCCCCAAATAAACTAGATCCTTTTTGCAATCCAGAGCAGGTATAAAGGACATCTTCAAGTAGCTAACTGGTTGCAAATGTACATAGAAACCTACATACATTGAGGGCATCAAAATGACTCTGCAAGTTCACTTGTATTTACATTGAAAGAGAAAGAAAAACCTATCTCAAGAGAGACTATGTTGTAACACTCTTTTGAAATCAATCCTAAAATAACACTTTGAATATATTTTATTAGTTTTGGAATTGGTGACTTTTTTCATGTTACAAGTTGAAGCTTGAAAATATTGAAAATGAATAGAACCAATTTGTTCTAGATGATCATTGTAGAAGGACTAAACATCAGATCTTAGTTGATTATCATAATATTCTAGCTTGTGAGGAAGTGTTTTGGAAATAAAAAATAAGGCTAGTTTGGCTTATAGAAGGTGATAGAAACACTAGATTCTTTCATTTATATACCCTAATACATAGATGTAACAATAATATAAAGGAGTTGATTAGGGATGATGGCTCAGTGGTAGGGAAACCAAAGGATATTGAGGCAGAAGTTGTCAGTTATTTTTTGGGCCTCTTGGGAGAACCTATGGTAGTGAATGGTGAAGTTGAAAGCAAAATCCTTCATAATATTTTGAAATTGGTGACTTATCATATGAATTCTTCTTTTATGACCCCCTTTATTATTTTTAATATGCTTCGAGTAGCTAAGCGTTGGTAAGCCCAAATTTGGGGAAGTTATAGAGCATTTTTGTCCATAATGGTGACAAGAGGCAGAAAATAATGTAAAAGGTTGCAGATTCATGTCAAAGAGTATTTTTGAACTAAATTCCTTCTATATTGATGACAACATGCTTTTTACACTATCTATGATGCGAAATGAAGTATTATTTTACACTACGGTGGATCCAAATTAGTGACAAAGAAGTTTTACACTTGATTAAGTGCGGATTGTCATTTCACAAATGTTTTAAAGTAAACATGATGTCAATGAATTTCTAGTCCATATTTTTGACTACTCTATCACCAATGAAGAAAATGAATGATAACAAGTGGATTCCACCCTACTCAACTCTTAGTGCATTTTATGTCAGATTGGTATTCCACAAATTCAAAGATATAAAAGGTGATGCCATCAAATTAAAGAAGCATAATGGTGCTTTAGTATTTCCCTACCATTGTACATAATAGGTTCCAGATCAAATCGTAGCTGTGCGATGGGGAAGATCAATGGTCAAGATTTTCCTAATGATTTCAAAATATTTAAAGGTATTTTCTCATTGAATTCAAACATAGTTACTTGGGAAACTAGAATTCAAAGCATAAGAAAGTTTCAAGAAACAAGAACCAGAGGCAGTTGCAGATCGGTGGCAAGACGAGCTTCCAAGAAAGGTTCACAGAGCAGATGCAGTCTCTAATGGCCTAAACTCCAACTCACATAAACCAACCAATGAGTTGTAGAAGCTCTAAGCTACAATGGCAGTCCACTTGCAGTGTATTTACTGAAGGCTTAACCTATAAGAAAATGCTAGCAAGAACTCTTTGCTGAGCTATGAAAAAAATCTTTGTAATGTTCCTTATTATTATTTAATTTTCAAACTATAAATAGAGGTCGAACCCTCATTTTTTAGGATTGGCTCTAGTGTGTTTTCCTACACTATTGTAAATATTCCTATGAGCTAATGAAAGGAGCATTACATTGATTTTTGCCTCAAATTTGTGTCTTCATTATCTCATATCAGAGGTTCAAAATATAGAGTTGCATTTCTGTCAATATTCGAATGGTTAGTTTTTGCCAATTTATTGGATTACTAACTACTAGGGTAATTGAAATCTACTTTTGATTAAAATTATACTGGTAGAGAGTGCATTTCTATAAAATTTAAGTGTTGATTAATTTTGTTATTTGGATATTGGAATTGTTGTCTTCAATATTTCTCTGTTGTGCTTTAATGTATGAAGGTTCATTTGATTTGAGATAATGTTGATCTGAAGTAATGAGTACCTTGAGATAGTTTATGGGAGATTTTTGCCATAGTGACATTGTTGTTAGCCTATCCGTCCACTATTGTTCACATTTTCTAACCCTAATATCTTTCTTAACCCTAATATCTCTCTTAACCCTAATCTCTAAAACCCTAAGTGAGCATAATTATGTCAACACCCTATTTAAGTTGACAAGGAACCATCCTACTTTGGAGGTTGGATTTGAAACCCTTTTTTGGTCCATCCAATGTTGAGTGTTGAGCTATAACTATCGAGTGCATGCTTGGATAGAAAGTAGGAAGATAAAAAACCAGAGTATTGAGTAAAACTTGATGCAATTCAGTGCCCAACAATACCCAATTCCTTTTGTCACAATAATTTCAAAAGAAAGACTCCAAAGGCACCTGAAACCTTTGGTCAAAACAATTCAAAAAGCTCCAAATGTACCTAACACCTTTGGTGGAAATAATTCAAAAGGCTCCAAAGGTACCCAAATTCATTTGGTCAAAATCAATTCAAAAGGATCCAAAGGTACCCAAATTCCTTTGGTCAAAATCAAATCAAAAGGCTCCAAAGGTACCCAAATTCCTTTGGTCAAAATCAATCCAAAAGGTTCCAAAGGTACCTAACCATTTGGTCACAATAATATCAAAAATTTGAGTGAACCTCGTATCTAGTTATTTACTTTAGTTACCTGGTGATTGCAGCGATTGGTTATCCATGCAATTCGATAGGATGAGTGAATTACCATAAGGAAACTCACCACAAATAATAATAAAAGGGTCAATGTTGTAATGAGGTCATGAGCTCTCAAACTTTTACAATTGTCCTAGAAAATCCAAATAAAATCATGTTCATCAAGTGACTTGTTGCTCTCATCATTTTTTTATTTTCTTATTGACTCATCACTTGAGGGGGTAGTCATATAATCACAAAATTCATAGTCAAATCAATAATCAAAACACTCAATCATGCAAATTGCCTTCATTCAAGAATCATTTTGAAAGATAATCATACCCTTCTTTCTTGGGATAAAAAACAAGCAAAAATAAATTTAAACACATAACATGATAACTATAACTACCTATTTGGTATTCCTAAGATCATTGCATATGGACTAGACAAAGTTTGCCCATGGCTGATAGGTTTACTAAAACCAAGTTCTTCAACTTTTCAAAACCAATAATTCAAAATTGCATGATATTTTCATGATTGGGGCATCTAACATTGATTAGATCAAAGAACAACATCATCATTCAATGTGATGTTAGGTCATCTACTTTTGCTCCATGTTGTGCTTTCACACAACACATACCAAAAAGAGGTATCTGTAGACACCTAAAATGCATCATATTGAGGAGATTACCTATATGGACTCTTTGTAGACCCTATGACCCACCTTGGGTAGACCTATGGGATAAAATAGTGGTTTTCACCAGTCAAACAAGGAACATTTTCCTTTACAATCCTAGTCATCCCTCTAAGGGATGACCTCCTAAGGCTATCTCACCAAGCGAAAACCCCTAGTCAAGGTTGTCTCATCCTAAGATGATCATGTCAGAAGCAATATTGAAAAAGAGTGGTATATAACTAGTAGTTGAAACTATCAGTTAAACCCGTGCATGAACTTGCACTACAATTTAGTGTGTGCATGAGCCTAGATTAGAATAATTGTATGAAAAAAATAGTTGCATTGAAATTTCAAAGATAGGAATTTGATTTTCTTAATGCAAAATGCCTCTTCAATTTTTCATGCACAGGGTGGTGCTATTTTTAGACTTCTTTCAAGGAATCTATATAATAGCACTCACCCCTCGATTTGAACCCTTGGTTTTTCTAGTTTTTATTTTTATTTTTCTAAGTTTTAATATAGCAAGCTTTCAAATATTTGAGCAACCAAGTGCTTCTAGAATTCAACCATGATCCTCCAAGTATTTTGCCTTCTTCCCTACATAGAAAGCATGATTTTATTTTTCTCCAAAGGTTAAATATCACATCCACATTCGCTGTGAAATTTACATGCATCTACTTCAAAGACTTATCCAGATCCACCAAGTCATTCTTCATGAATGATCACTTATAAGGTAGTAGCCATCTCGACTCAAGCTAGCCCTCAGGCATGGTCATCCCACTCTAATATTATCCCAAGGCAATGATCTATTTTTCTTGTCTTCTTTCAGTAGAGCTTTAGAATAGTTTATTTTCTATCTAATACAATAGTTATGCTTTTCATCGATGCATTTAATTTGATTTTATTTTGGTTTAATCATTATTAATATGATTCTTATTTCTAAGGGTTCTACATATGCTATTGATTATTTTACCTTTTTCTTATGTGCAGATTACATGTTTCTACAAGGAAGGAAGAGTGCAATAACTTGATATCATCAACCCTTATGGCAGTCATGAGAAATCCACTTCAAGATGGTTCATGGGTGCGAGAGAGATCCTACGGAGTACACCTTAGTATTTCATGATTGTATTCATTGTATCAAGACTTGGTAGAAAATCCCCTCAGGAGGGATCTCATTGTAACATTTTGAAAAGGAATAGATTTAATATCAATAAAGGGGCACCATTATTTTATAATATATTTTATCATTGTGGTTGTATCATTGCTATCTATTTTAGTATTTTATTTCATTGCTTGGTGTACGGATTTTTTAGTGCTACAATATGTACCCATGCCTGGCTCTAAAAAATATGTGAACTTATCCTTTAAAACTACAATGTCTAGACCATATAGTACCAAATATGTGCTTTTCTTTGCATTCAACTTCTGATATCTAACAACTATTTTCAAGTTCATTTTGAATCTAGATTTCTTCCTAAATTTCTTGAGTTCTAATTTTATCATAACCTTATATCACTTGGACCTTGACTGAGTACTAACCATCTAAGTGCCACATTTTTCATAACTTCCTACAAATACTCCTTCCACAAATGTTCTTGGTAAAATTCTTCAACCTTATTTCATATTTTTTAAAATTCTTCTTAATTACCTAAGGAAGAGTAGAGGAAATTTGTACCTATCCCCCATGAGGGAAAAAAACCCCATAGGAATATTATACAACTTATGATCTGAACAACTTTGAAAATACTCTAACTAATATTCTTGTCAAAAAACACCCTTCTCTGCCACTGTACCATAGTCAACTCCATTTAGAAAAATTATTTTGTGTTGATCATATCTTTCAATAAACAAAGAATGGATGCCTTGGATGGGTATATTACCTACATTATTTACTCCAAAGATATTTATTTTATTAAACCCTTGGTTAAAATAAATTGAATATTTATTGAGGAGAAATTCAACCAAGCATATGCCAAATAATAGAGAGGTATCAATGACCATTATGTCTTGCATGTCAACTAAACAAGGGTGACCACATAACACCATTAAAAAGTAATTCAAGATGCCTACCCCTTTTATGGTCCTTCCTTTGAAATGTAGTCATTTTGGTTCTACATCATTCATAGTCATTACCAAAATATTATAGATCTAAAGTGACATTACTAAAATTTTATCTCTTGGATCAATTACACAATTTTCTAATATGCATTTTTCTAAAAATAGATAAATAAAATGGGCCACAATGGTTCTTTTGAAAGCTTAAAGGTCTTCCTATTGAAGTTGCCTCATCCTTTTCTGTTAATTTTCAAAGAGATATCAACTAAATTAACTTTTGAAGGTACTAGAAAATCCTTCCTCAGATATTGCTCCTGCAAAGAAGAAATTTTGAATAAGCTTTTCAATTGCACTATATTTTCCTTCCTTTCCTCTAGAGTCATAGTTAGAAAATATAGACTTTATAAGCTTCCATCCTCTCTTGACTCAAGGATTTTACTATTGGAACTCACTCTTGAATATCCATATCGGTATTATTTATCCCCTTTTTGGAACTGTGCGGTCAAAGAGTGATCACCATCATTGCTAACTTGATTATTAGATATAGTATTGAAAACTATCACATTGTCTAAACTTCTTTGGATTGAATTTTTTGTTTGGATGTAACTATGTGATAAGGTTGGAGGTATGACTAGCCTACCATCACTTTATTCTTTGCTATATTCTAATTTTTGTTCTGCTTCTCCTTTTCTATAAAAACTATCCTTGATGAGTTGTGACCCATGACTTTGATGGAATTGTTGTTGTTGGAGCTTAACCTTGTTAGATTTCATCCCTATGGCTTGTAATAAATATGGTACTTATCCTTCTATATTTTTATTGGTATACTGTATCATCATCCTTAATTATTGATCTCTCTAAAACTGATCATCTTGATAAATGGGGACAATATCATTCTTGGTTTTTTGTAATGGCCATGACTTCACTTCCTCTAGGGTTTACTATGGGTTGGATGGGGAGGAGTATTAAAAGAGGTATTAATTACTCTGGGAGGTATTTTACATGCTATGATCAACATATTCATTGTTTGGATGGCTTCTTGGAACATATGAGGAAATATGTTTTCTTTAGACTAATGAATAAGGATACTTAAATCAGAATGAAATGCATGGATGTAAGAAAGATATGCTTGTGTTTGAGAGAGTTGGTATTCTTGAGAAATTATCCTACATATTCTTTTGAATTAGACACTGAAATTAGAAAGGATTTCATGAGCATACATCTTTATGAAAGAAAAGTGAGTAAGTAGCAAGAAAGGATCCCTAGGATCATCAAATTCATCAATAAGAGCTCCTATTAATTTTGCCCAGGTACCAATACTTTTGTCTTCTAAAGACTTATACCATAACAAAATTTTGCCTTTAAAGGATAGAACAAGCAATCTAACCATAACATGTTCAAATATGATGTAAATAGAAGACAAGGAAGCTATATCTTAATGCTCAGTTGTTGTTTTTTATTTTCCTTCATAGTTGGGTAGATATCTAAAAGCAATCTTAGGTATCTCATGAAAATCAAAATGCTAAGAGGATCAGTATCATGCCATGAGGGAAAATTTTGGTGAGCCATAAGACCTAACCTATATGTTTTTCAAGTGTCATATGATATTTTAGGACCTCAAATTTTATGGCTTGAAGTAGAAGGAGGATATACAATGTTGGATTCAATAAATAGAGTTGTTAGACAAACATACAAGCCATAAAATAGATCGAAACTATTGTTATGGGAAATTGGTTGAATAAAAAAATGAAAATAGGGCTTCTAGGATCTATCACATACAAAGTAACCAAGTGAAATTATAATCTCTACTTAGCGAGGACAAGATAATTTATTGAATCTTGATTCTTCTAGGAAAATGCGATAAGAATAAAGTATGCCACAAATTATTATGTCTTATATTGACATCAAGGGTATCATCCACAATGATCTGAAAGGCAAGCATCTGCTAGTCACATCCCAAACCACACATTGTATGGGTTAAAATTCTTTAACCCAACCTCTAGAGTAGGCTAGTATTCCTTGTCAACTCACTAAATGTTAACTCATTTAAGTTCAACTAAAAGTGTAAAAGGATAGGGATACAAATAAGAATGGGTTAGGGAAGAAATGAATTAATTATGGATAGATAAATCTAACAAAATAGGCATCTATAGAGAATTCCTAAATATCTTAACCTATAGAATATCACTTAGAACTAAACAAATTAAAAACTTAGTCATATTCAAAAATAAGAGAAATTGCATACTACAAGAATCATTCCAAACATCTAAAGTATTAGTAATCCAAATAAAAAAAAATTAGATTAACACCTTTACTAAAAAAAATGACTTCCTATGAGAAGACATTTAGATATGAATCATTCCAATTTGCTCTAAGTTAGCAATCCAAATTACAAAAAAACTAACCATAGAAACCTTAGGAGAAATGACTTCACAAGATAGTATTCATAAGGCATGAATATGCAAGTCTGAAGTAAACATTCCAAGTAATTCTTCTTCTAATTATTTTGTAGTAGTGTACAATAGTAGCACAAGAAAACACTTTAGAGTTGATCCTTGCTAATGAGGGTTCAAACTTTATTCATAGATTTTACATTATCATTTTAAAGATATTCTTAGACTATCTAATTTTTTGCAACTTGCTTATCATCGATGATGTCTAATTGTGTTTTATTGAACTAGTTAAGAAGAATATAATATGAACCATCCCCTATTATTGCAACATTTTTGTCACTATAGATCTGCAATTGATTCTATTGATGAATCTATCCTAAAACCATCTAGACTAGAACACTTCATCTTATTCGATGATTCATCTTCCATGTCCTTTAATCTAATATTTTTGCTTACTCTATTGCATGGTCATGCAAGCATCACATACAAAATTTTAATCCTTGATCAGTTTTGGTGTCCACCATTGATTTGAAGTTGAATGGTCATGATTAACTTCAATGAAAGTATGTGCATCATGTGGCTTGTGTCACACTTTGGATTGGAATTTTCGTGTTTTGATTATCTAGGCCCATGACCATAAGAAACTATCTTCACTTCATAAAAATTCTTGGAGGTCATGTTCCATTTTATGACCCAGAGTTATTTGACCAATCTAACCGCGATGTGGAGGAAATATATGTCTTGGAGAGCTTCTTTGTTTTAGGTAATGTTGGTGCAAAATCAGCCTATGGTTGTGATTGCGCCCACAACCTTGCCAACATTGAGTATATAGGATTGGTATTTAAGGGTTCCGTCTATTATATAGAGAAGGCTGGTTCATTGGTGGTTTTTTGTGAGAAAAGGGAGAGAAGGGTTTATTGAAAGAAATGGAAATATAGCTATAACTAGAGATTTTATCTTGGTGCAGTTTAAAAAACAATAAATATAAATATATATAACTTCAAAATATAAGCATTTGATATTTCCTCATGCAAAAATCATAGTTCTTTAATGTGATTTAGATATTAATCTAACACATACATATAGCAATATTGTTTATATCATGCACGAGTCTCGATAATATAACAAATACAATGTATAACTTAGTAATGTGAATGGAAGCATTAAATGTTAATACATACACTTGCATGTAGTGAACTAGAAGCCAATAGAAGCCTATATTATTGCTTGAATCCAGAGTAAACACATCCAGTCTTGTAAACATCTAAGAGTCGACCCTTATTCAGGGAATGCTCCCTACTATATATACTATAAAACGAGCATGTTTTGATAGCTACTAAATCTTGACACAAAATAAATTACAATAAAAGCACTGCTAAATGCACCAGTGCATTTTACGTGTCTTCTCATTGGTCTAGTCAGGTAATCAAATCACTAATGGTAGAAGTTTAAGATTTGATGCTCAATCATGATCTACCATTAGTTTTTGATATGTTCCTTTGAAGGCATATTCTATTTATATCTTTGTTTCACATAATTCAGTTATGTTATGAAATCATGACATTCTAAAGTCTTGATATCCTCTTTTTCTTTGATCTCGTAAAATTTCAACATATCATGAAATTGCGACACCTTATCCATCTTGGTCCTTTTCTCGCCTTGGGCTCACAAAACGTTGACATGTCACAAAATCATGACATTTTGTTGATCTTGATATTTCTCTTGCTTTGAGCCCACAAAATGCTGACATATTGCAAAATCATGATATTTCACTTGCCTTAAGTCTTTTCCTTGCTTTGAGCCTACGAAACACTGACATGTCATGAAATCATGACATTTAATTGGTCTTGATCTCTCTCTCTCTTTGAGATCATGAAATGTTGACATGTCATGAAATCATGAAATTTCACCTACCTTAGTATTTTCCTCACCATGTGCTTCACGAAACATCGACATGTCACGAATCATGACATATTGCATGTCTTAGTTTTTTCTGCTTCTTCACTTCACAAAAATAGGAAATTGGTGTTTGAATCTTCAAAACCTATTTGAGCCTTCAAATCCTCTGCTATCTTTAGGGTAGTCTTTTTAGATTAACATTTTTGGTGCCTTCCAAGGAATTTTTCTTGAAAAAATATTAGAATCCAAGACCTTCATCCATTGGGAAACAGAGTCAAAACAATATGGAAGAGGAAGTTTTGGAAAATCAGAAAATAATTTCTTAAACAAGTAAAACATTACCTTTCAAACTACCTCTTACACGCTTATGCATATTTTACTAATGTTACATTAACATCTTAGTAATTTAAATTTTTGTGAAACTCTTTATGACTGGACACTAGTCCCACCCTCTATCAGTTGTCTCTGATCTACTTGATTGGATAGTTTTTACATTTCTATCATCTTGATCACTTTTTTGTAGGTGAGGCAAACCTGCTTCCACTCTTCATCATCAGGATTCGATGATTCCATGAATAACTGATACACATACTACAATTCTTCCACTTTATCATGAGACACTATCTTATATCTCAAAATTAGTTCTTGCAAACATGACTTAATCTGTGTGAGATTTTGAATCATAGCGAACACACGTGCTTCTTCCATAGGCTCTTCCCAACCTTCTATCTTAGATTCATCATTAATAAAATATCTTAGGGATGTTGTGAGTGCATCTTCACTTAGAACATTTGAATTCTCATCCCAAAGATATGGAAGTCCACATTTTTTTGCTAAGTTTAAATGCTTTACTAGTCCCTTAGCTTCAGCTTCCAACTCATGAAGAAGTTTTACTCCTTGATTTACAAGTTTGAATCTTCTAAAGAGACTTTTGGATGCAATTTTAGCCTGAGACCAGGCTTCACTTCAGATCTTGGCAGCAACATTTTTAGGCATATTATCAGACATGATTTGAATTTTAGTTGCAGCATCTAATATTTTTTGTAAGAATTTTACTGAAGATTTCAACTCATCTCCAACCACTTCAAGCACAGATTCACATTATCAAGGCAGATTCACATTATTTTTTGGCTTCTTGCTCTTTATTGAATTTTTCTTTAAAATATTCTCCATGCAAGTAAATTGTCCCTAGGTGAGCTTGGACCATTCCCCATTCGTCTTGCATATGAAGTTGAGTAATGTCTTCAGTTACACTTTCTACTTGATAATATTCTATCATCATATCACCCTTAGGCTTCTTCACTTTTGGGGTCAACTTCACCTTCTTCCATTGCATAGTGGTGGGATCAAGCGCTATCATTTCTTGTGTACGAATGGAGCTTTAGAAGCTTCAACAGAGTGGGAAGTCCACAAATCCAAGGTATTTTTGTTTACCTTTCTTAGATCCTTCAATTTTGAAAAATTTGGGTGATTTTCAGTAATTGCAGCAGAGGTGGACCTCATAGTTGGTATGCATGCACCGAGGAGGAATGGGGTTGATACCAAAGTGGTACTCCCATACAAAGGAGCAACTACAGGATGAGTGAGTGATTCTAAATATTGACCAACTTCAGATTGAATCTGTGAAGATGATACTGGTTCTGGAGAAAGCAACCATTGTTTCAAGGGAAACATTATATCTTTCTTTGGAATAGAAATGGAAGGAGACTTAATTCAAGAATAAGTAGGAAGAGAAGAATGAGAGAATAGAGAAGCCATACCTGGTCTAGTTGGAAGTACGTGCTAGTTTTCATCTTCCATTATGTGTTCTTCATTAACCTCATCAACAATAAACTTTTCAACTTTCTCTTGTTGAGGGGTTCTTGTCACTTCTCTTTCTCCACCCTCATTCTCTTCAACATATGTATCTTCTTCTAAATCTATTATTTCAACATTTAGAGGAATCTCCCCACGTTGATTCCTACTGTGTTCAACAACCTCTTTTTTAACTATTATATTTTCAAAAATAACTATGTCTATCCCCTCTTGAAAAAATTCAGTGCTATTATAAATTATTTCATTCAAATATTCCTCCTCAACATTAGGATTTTCAACTATTTCATCATTATGTAAAATATTTTTAGTGTTTTGAGGAGCTTGCTTGTTTTCCCTAACAACTTTTGAATGTTCAATAGTCTCTTGCTATTGAATTTCCCCATCCTGGATGCTTTCTACAACTTTATGAGTCATGTTGACTTGTTTGTTTCTTTTCTATTGACCTCCTACCAGGGATTTTAGTTTTCTTTTCTTAGTGCCAAGAGGCACTTCATCTGATTCAGTATCGGAGGGAGAGGGGGGAAAAAATTTGGAGCCTCAAAAAGTATAGTTCTACGTTTTTATAGATATGCATCGAGCACCAGATGTTTTCCTCTTTTCTTCACTGGCAAGGGTTCAATAATTCCTTACCCATATTTTCCTAGTCCCCTGCCATCATAACCCATCTTCACCATCATTTGAGGTGCTTTTACATACTTTTTCCTTTGTTCCTCTATGAAGATAGTTTCAGTGGACTTCTTTTTTGAGGACCTAAGCCTTGTATGTGCATGAGATTCCTGTTGCTCAACCACAACTTTCTTACCTTTTTATTGGTCCACTTTCTAGTTTTTAGTAGCTTTAGCACTTGTATTTTTGCTACCTCCAACGCTCGGAGGTACAATTTTAGGAAAATTCCCTAACCAGGTAGCTTGATAATGATCATATCAGATTGAAAATTCAATGTCATTATTGACAGGCCACCATGAATCAATCATATTAGTTTGGACTCTCATCATCCACCATTCATGAATTTCCCCACTGTCCATTCTGCCCCTTTTTTTGCATCCTATTAATAACCTTATCATCTAGAACATGCTTAGGATTGTTCTTGGGATCATATTCAACCACATGCTCATAAAAATCATGCCATGGGGGTAGTGGTTGCATTATTTCTACATGCCATTCTAATGCCTCATCCTCGACATTATTTCTACAACTTTCGATGTCTTGTCTAGGGAACATGTGATAAATTTTTACAGGGTTTTTGTTTAGAATCGCTTACCTTTATGCAAATCTATTTATGGGATCATACTTCCATCATTGTGGCATTTCTATCAACCCTAACTCACTTAAAACTTGAGCAATTTGTTCATGTTGCCATTTTTTTGAAATAATAATACCTTCAAATTGGAATGGTATTGTACAGGTACCAGTTTTACCTATACCTGTACCATATTTAAAATTTATTTGCTTAGTTTGTCTAACATATTCTAAAGCAAATAATCTATCAATAACATAATGTGGCAAAAAAAAGGGCTTTCCAGTAAACTCGTATAATTAAATAACAACCCCCTTAGTGAGGATGAACTAGTCACCCTCCTCTGCATGTTTATTTTGTAGAACTTTTACAGCATTTGGGTTTAACCTACTTATTTATCCATACATAATTTTGAGGGCCAGCCCCATAAATTCTCTTTTAAAATCATAATACGATTATGTCTTATAAAATACATTAGCCCATTTGTATACAGGTGTGTTGGTTCAACTTTTATACACACCCTGTGAAGAATGAGCATGAAAAACCGATAACACTTATAAGGGATAAATTCCACTCACTTTAGGATCTTGCAAGATATACAAGGTGTGAGTTACAGAGTTGGGTCGAATGTCTATTCACTCTTTTCCACTTCTGGAATAGTTTCAAGCGAACTATATGTTACCTTACAATGGGTTCGGGACTTTAGTTTAGTAATGTTTTTGGAGTTGGTTATCTTTGTGGACACTCAGATTTACAATCAGTTCTTTGATCTAGCTCTTTATGCTTTAGCAGATTTAAATAAAAGACAAATTTTAAAGAAGATAAAAATGGATCATTCAATCGATGGAACATAGAGAGTAGGGTAGGGCAGAAAGAGAAGTTTATCTAACTTAGCTACAAAACCAAAACTACCAATTTTAGTTATACTATTTAGCTTCAAAATAGAACAAATCAAAGAGGAAAGTGTCCAACTTTCTAAGATCACCTTCTACTAAGAGCATAAGACAAAGATGAAACAGATCTGAAAGAAAATCATAAATAGAAGGGAATTCAATTGAAATTGGTATCTCTCACCAGCAGCCTAGCTCGCATAGTGGGTACAGAGCAATTAGAATAGGCTTGAACCTTAAATCTATAATTTTCCTTAGTATACAATAAAAATAATGAAGCCTAGTAGCATATCCAATCTTGATAACACATATCTATAGCATAAATTAAACAAACCTTAACAAGACAAAAAACAAAAGAATATGAACTTATCCCAATCCAAAAGAGATTAGGCTCCTGACCACGCTATCACAGAAAATGAAAATCACACCAACTCCAAGTCCAGAACAAAGCATTCAACAAGATTTGCAAGAAATTGCTCCAATAGCTTTTTATTCTAAGTTTTTCAGCCCCCTGAGTTTACATCCAGAAGAAGTATATATAGACTCAGGACAAAACCTGATCTTTTTAGAAATATCTTCTTCCCAAACCCTAAATCTTATCATAAAAATCCCACCGCCCAGGTTTTATAATATAAGGTATTTTTATATTAGAGTTTCGACAAACCCTAATTACTTTGAAAATCTTTGCGTGGCTCTTGCCATAAATGGAGAAGGCATAATTTGATATTACTTGCATCCACTTGTAACTGTGTGTAGATGTCTTCATTGTTCTGGTGTGTCTACCGAGAATATCTCATTAATTCCTCTAGGAAATTTGGATGAGTCACTGACTTCTCTGGCATTTCATCTTCACAGAGCCACCTCTGAGTTGAAATTCTCTACATGCTATTACTTTCACCATAAATTCTTTCGTTAAATGCGTCCATCGACAAATTTTGATAACTGCGTGTAGATATTTTCACTTTTTGGCCAGTCGCCAACATATTTCATTAAATGAGGCAACTACTTAGTCACACCGTAAAGTCTCTTTGCGGCCAGATTTGTAAACTCTGGATGGACCAAAAATTCTCGGCATCTCCCATTTCCATATGACGGGCTTCACTTGATCTGCACTTATTTTTGTCTTTTTCGCCATTACTTCTGCTAGTATGCAACTACCAGATCACTTTCTTGTCGGCTTGGTTTCTTTCTTCCCAGTTCATATTTTTCAAAACCTGTCACGATATCGCGACGTTTTCTTTACTGCTTTCCCCTTTGCTTTTGCCCTCACGAGAAAGAGACAAGTCCGAAAATGGGACACGTCATGAAATCGTGATGTTTTCCTTCTTATTCCCATGAAATTAAAATGTGTCATGATATCGCGATGTTTTCTTCACTTCATCTTTCTTAAGCTTACATCATCGCGAAAATGGAACATGTCGTGAAATCGCGACGTTTTCTTTGAGGTTTGCCTCCAACCAAAATGTGTCGCGATATCGTGACATTTTCCATAAGACCTACTTTCAGCTAAAACCTATCGTGATATCATGATGTTTTCGTCAAGTTTCTCTTCCGCTTAAGACTTGTCGCGACATCGCGACGTTTCCATCAAGTTTTGTTTCCAAGTAAAACCTGTCGCGATATCGCGACGTTTTTCTTACTTGACTCTTTTCGAGTTTATGCCATCATGAAAATGAAACACGTCATGAAATCATGACATTTTCCTTAAACTTTGCTTCCTCTTAAAACCTGTCGCGAAATCGTGACATTTTCCTTGAGGTTTGCCTCCAACCAGAATGTGTTGCGATATTGCGACATTTTCCATAAGATCTTCTTTCAGCTAAAACCTGTCGTGATATCACAATGTTTTCCTTTACTTGGCTCTTTCAATTCAAATATGTCACGATATCGTGACATTTCCATCACTTGGCTCTTTCTACCAAAACACATCACAAAAATGAAACACGTCATGAAATCACGACGTTTTCGTCAAGTTTCTCTTCCGCTTAAGACTTGTCATGACATCGCGACGTTTCCATCAAGTTTTGTTTCCAAGTAAAACCTGTCACGATATCGTGACATTTTTCTTACTTGACTCTTTCTGAGTTTATTCCATTGTGAAGATGAAACACGTTACGAAATCATGACATTTTTCTTCAAGCTTTCTTTCAATCCAAATGCGTCGTGAAATCGTGACGTTTTTATCACTTGGCTCTTTCTACCAAAACACGTCGTGAAAATGAAACATGTCACGAAATCATGACATTTTCGTCAAGTTTTGCCTTCAATCAAAACCTGTCGTGATTTCACAACATTTCCATCACTCGGCTCTTCTAGTCCAAATATGTCACGATATCGCGACGTTTTTCCTCACTCCATCTCCTTCGTTAAAAGATGTCGCGATATCGCGATGTTTTTCCTCAAGCTTTCCCTTCACTTAAAACCCATCACGATATCGTGACGTTTTAACATTGACTCTTCCCCTTGCTACTGTTGATCGCAAAAATGAGACAGGTCCAAAAATGGGACATGTCATGATATCGTGACGTTTCCCTCACTACTCTCATGAAATCAAACTATGTCGTGATATCACGACGTTTTCGTCACTTGATGCTTCCGATCCAAATCTGTCATGATATCGTGATGTTTCCATCACTTGGATCTTTCTACCAAAACACGTCGTGAAATCGCAACATTTTCATCACTTGGCTCCTTCTACCAAAACACATAGCGAAATCATGACGTTTTCGAAAATGGAATATGTCGCGAAATCACGACGTTTCCAAAAATGGAATATGTCGCGAAATCGCGATGTTTTCTCAAGTTACTTCCACTTTGCAAATTTTCTAAAAATTGTAGGTTGACTCCAATGAATTTATTCATCTGTATTCTGCATTTTTACATATTAGTGAAGGATATTCTTTACTTAGAAATGATTCTAACATTTAAAAAATGAATTCTAAATTGAAATCAAAGCCATATGCAAGCCTACTTGGATACTTTGATATATGCAAAACTTGAAGAAGGAGGCAAGCAAAATTTGGAATTAAAACCTGAAAAATAGCAAGAGGGTCCCCGTGACAAAATGAAAACTAAATATTTTCAAAGGATGGAATTTCATTTTTTTTTAGTGGGGGTGTGTTTCTTATCAACAAGGTGAAGTCCTCCCTTTATCATATTTATCATTTATAGAAATGAAAGCTAGCTCTTGAGCCATAAAATAGAAGAAAACCCATACTAAATATGAAGAAAACTTGAAAGAGGAGTGAGAACCTCTTTTTATTGAAGACAAACCTTCATGGACCTAGCAAAAAATATATTCTGGCCAATCAAAAAACATGGGCCTGACACTTTTATCCATAACTGAGGAATCATAATTTTTAGGGTTTGATAGGCAATTGACCAGTGCAATCTACCACCCATAAAATATTTCATCTATCTTCAGGCCCGCCACCATAGCTAAAAAAGAATATAGTTCAGGATTTTTGAAATCTGTTAGAGGAATGGGGGTTTCAGGCATAGTACCTCCAAGAGGTGGTTTCTTCAATTGCATTTCTAGAAAATTTCTCATATTCTCAGACGAAACAAAAAAAAAAATCCTGGTCTGTTAGGTCAAAATATTTTGGCTCAAGAGTAGGTACATGGTCGGTGGCAAAAGCATCAATGAAAACATCAGGGCTTAGAGTAAAAATGGTTCTACCCTAGGAGTTCCTAATAGTAATTTCTTTGATGTCGTAGAAACTAGCAATAGCTTTAATTAATTTAGGATAGGGATGAACAAGAATATACACATACTAGTAAAGTAGAGAATTGAATGCGAAAGTGGTAAGAGGATGCGGTGATTCCTGTAGCCATTCTCTCTTCAATATCTCCAAATTTTTTCTAGAGGTTTCCATGCTATAACAGTATCACCAATTATGGCATCCCTATCAATAAATTCCTTGTCTACTTCATCCTCGCATCTTGCCACCATGGAAACAGAAGATGGCACTACCATTGCTACCTTCTGACTACTTTTCTTAGGAGCCATGTGAAAAAACTTGCAGATCTTGTTTGTACTGGGTTTGAACTTGAGATCAAATATAGCAAGTGAGTTGTAGTAGAGAAATTCATTCAAAAATGAATTAGGGTTTCCTTATGTTGATTTGAAATATTATTCATGAGCTACATTAACTATGGTTGGTGCATCCATACTTCTCGAATCTTCTAGCACGTCGTTCCTGACACTTTCCTACATGTTAAATTTTCTTACCAATCACTGATAGTCACATTAACTAAGAATTTGTGCTCTTCAAGGCATCAATCATCCATGAAAAGAGTACCTTCCCACAAACCTTCAGAAGGCTACATAGCATATTTTGAATTTGGTTCATTATATACTAACAAAATGGTGCTTTTATTTCTATTCCTCCTATATTTTTGTCTTTTTTTCTGGTTGACCTTGGAGGGTCATGAAATGACGACAAAAACCGTTACAAGCTAGAAACTTTGAAATATTTACAAACTACTAAACAATATACATAATGTACATGAAATTATCCTTGTTTTACTTGAAGTAGATTTTTAAGTGAAAAGCATTCATTGTTATGGGTAGAATTACACCCTATTTATTTTTAATTGAAACAAATAAAATTTATTTTCAGCAATTATCTCAAAATAACCCTCCCAAAAGGCGTTAAATTTTTAGTGTTGCCCAGGCTTGGCCTTTCTCTCATTCATTTCAAAATAAAGTCTCCAACCTTAAATTTTTTGAAGGTAGTCTTTTTATTGAACCACCCTTTTGTGTCGGTCACATTTTTTTGGTGGTGATTAGAGGCCTGCTCTCTCTGTTTTTCTAGTTGTAAGAGCTACATTAACCTAGAATCCATCAGTTGAATCCCTTCAACATCCATATGATTGAGTAACTTTAAATTTGGTATCTCCATGTGTATAGGTATAATAGCCTCTTTGTATTATACCAAGGAATAGAACGATGTATCAATGAATTTATTAATTGAAATCCTACCAACCCATAGTGCTTGGTTTATCAAGGAGTGCCAGCTCCTCTTGTTATATTTCAAAGTTCTTTTTATAATTTTGATAAGGTTTTTATTTGTAGACTCTGCTAGGCCATTCCATTGTAGATAGTATTTGGAGGAAGTCTTCAAATATATAATGTACCTACTGGAAAAGTCAATCATCTTAGTGCCAATGAAAGCTGATCCATTATCTGTAACTAGTAAATCAGGTATATCAAATATTGTAATCAAGTTCTTCAAGAACTCAATCACGACTTCTTGATAAACCTTTTTAGTAGGAATTGCTTCAACCCACTTAGTAAAATAATCTATGGTAGTAAGTATATATTTATGGCCAGTTGATGAATTAGGCTCTATTATCCCAATAAAATCTAACCCCCACTATTGAAAAGGTTCTTCAACTTGGATATATTTTAAAGGCATAGGAACATTTTTGTTCTTCCCTACATATCCTTGGCATTTCTCGTAACTCTTGGTTATTTTGAAAGTATAAAAAAAAATAGAAGGCCAATAGCAACCTGCTTTGAGTATCTTCAAAGCAATAGTTCTATCTAAATAGTGACCTCCAGAGATACCTCCATGAAAATATTTCAACATCTTTTATTTCTGATCTTCTCGTATGCATTTTGGTAGTACGCCATCTATATTTTTTCTATATAACCCTTATGATAAAAGGGTGTATCTCAATTATTGGGTCATATATCTTCTTCTCTATGAAGCATTTAGATTATTAGGACATATTCCAATATGAAAGTACTCCACGAGAGCATCAATCCAGTCAGGTTTATCTAGATTTTGATCTAATTATGCATTCAACATTATGCTTTGGTGAGTTGCATGATCATATGAAGCCTTCTTGGCCAACTCTTGGCATAATCCCCTACCTCTTACTATTTTTGTTGGGTGTATATCTACATCATATTCTTGTATTTTTGTTACCCAACCAACTCTCTTTTTGCCAAGTTCTCCTTGTATTATAAAATTCCTGACATCAGGATGGATTACATAAACAATGATTATGTTCTATGACAATAAGTGTTTGAATTTATTCAGGGACTTCATGATAGCATATACTTATTTCTCAATTAAGTTATATCTTTCCTCGTGATCATTCATGGTGGCACTTAGAAAAGCTATAGGTCTTTCTTCATTATTTGTTCCTTTATGAGTGAGAACCACAACATAACTTTCTTGCTCCCAAATAACATATAAGATAAAATCTTAAGAGTAGTCAAGGTTAATAAGCATTGGTGCTTGAGTTATTTCCTCTAAAATATGTCTAAAATAATTCTTCTTTGGATTTGTCCATTTGAACGGTGCATCCTTCTTTAGCAATTCTGTCATTGGTTTAAAAATCTATGCAAAATATATGATAAATTTACACACAAAATTTATTTCTCCAAATAAATACTACAAGAGCCTTTTGTTTACTGGTAAGGGAAGTTCTAAGAGTTCTTTAACTCTATCAAGATCTATGGCCGATCCAACTTTTGAGATGACATGACCAAGTAGAATACCTTCATCTACCATTAATTTGGATTTCTTTGGGTTCAAGGATATCCCATATTCCCTAAACTTTACAAATTCCTTCTTGAGGTTCTTTATATGATCTTATTTTTGGTGAGAAAAAACTGTCATATCATCTAAATAGATGACTATGATCTTATTAGCAAGTTCCCCGAAGGCTACATCCATTGCTCTTTGGAAGGTTGATCCTGCATTAGACAACCTGAAAGGCATCATTTGATAGGCGAATGTTCCCCACTTTGTGGTAAATGCAGTTTTATATTGATCTTCGTCTTTGACCCATACCTGATTGTACCTAGAAAAACCATCCAACAAGGAAAATTTCTCTGCTCCTGCAACCGTGTGTAAAATCTGGTCTATCTATGGAATTGGGTAATGATCCTTGAGTGAAGCCTTGTTCAAGTTGCTAAAATAGATGCACAGTATAATGTACCCATTTTTATTTCTAACTGGGACTAGATTAGATACCCAAGTAGAATATTTAATAGGGTACACTATTTTAGCTTGAAGGAGTTTTAACAAATCTTGCTTCATTAGTGCCTCTATCTTTGGATTCACAGGCCTTTGCTTTTGCCTGAAAGGTTTAGTTTCTTCCTCTAACTAAATGGTGTGTTGTATAACTTATTTATTGTACACTTTAAGATCACTATACACCCAAGCAATAATGTTTGGGAATTTCTTGTACAATTCCCTGATTTGGTTTAATTCTTCTACTGTATAACTAATTCCAACCTTAATCATTTTTCCTGGTTCTATCTGGACTTCTTTATACCAGTGTTTATCAACTTTTATTTTATGGCATACTTCCCTATTATTGTTATCAAATATACTCTCAAGGGTGATAAGTCCCTTGGGAATATGATTATTCTTAAATTAAATAAATCCTTCTTCTTCATCTTGCAACGTTCTGCTGCTCGAGTAGTTCATTTCATAGATTAAAATATCTAATAATTTCTCATTGTTTTAAAAAAATTATGAGAAAATATTTTTATCTGGCACAAAGGGTCTATATATGAGTCTAACTATCTTAGATTTCTAAATGGCGTTGCTGATGGGGCAAAAGTTTGCTCCTACAGACTCTAACAAATTAGCGTGGGTATTTTTTTCTCTAGGAATAAACTTCATATTTAGAGCCTCAAAGGCTTCTAAAAGGTCCCACACTTTATTTATGTATGCCTTTAAGTAATTTTGTTTACTTGTAAATTTTTCCATGAGTTGATTCATGATAAGTTTTGAATCTCCAAAAATTTGTAACTATTTAACCCCTAGTTTCTCGGTATTTCTCAGGCCTAGAAAAAAGTGCCTCATACTCTGCTAGATGATATAATTAAAAGGGAGGTGGTCTATTTTTCCCAGTGGTAGATGTTAGGTTTGTTTAGAATGTATTTAAGTAGGATGGGTTCCTACAATTATTTTTCATTGACCTCAAATATTCTTGCAAGAGATCGATTTGACTAGGAAACTACAGGGTATCGTACATGCTTGCTTTTGAGGGGTTCTTCTTCATTTCTTCTACTATGTTAAAATAAGACGGCTCAAAATTCCTCTCTCTTTCCTTATAAAATGTGTCATATCTATTTATGTATCCCTGAGTTACTTCTATCCTCTATCTTTTCATCAAAGAATGAAATCTTAACCTCTCCTTAGCTTGATTTTGAGTCTCGATTTCTTTTTTTGGGATAAATTCTTTATGTGCTTCTTCTCCAGAGATTTGGGTAGGAACCTAAGACTTATTTTCATAGGAATTGTCTCTTTTAGGTAATACTTTAGGGGCTGGGGGGAAACTTAGAGGCTGGAGCTCCTGAGGATGTACTTGCAGAGGTTTTTTACCTGATGTGGTCATGACTACAACTTGTTCAACCAAAGGCATCATGAAATTCTGGTTCGTTTCTCTAATCATGCTTACGTGTCCTTTCATATTTTTCCTTTCATTTTCAATAACTACATTTTGTACATAGTGCTGATGGATCATACATGAAATTTCCCCATGTGGGTCATTCATGTAGTACACTAGTAATCAAAATTTATGGGAGGAGCTACAGATTCTTCATCGTCATTCGCATAAATGACGTTCGACCTTTCTAACCTCTATTGCTTGATGAAGCTATACCCACTATCACCTAGGTAAACCTTCTTAGTTGAAAAATTCTTTTAGCCTCCCTTATTTTCATTGATGTCATCTCATTTGCCAATTTTTTTACCATTGATTGCATGTCTAGCAAGACGAAAAGATAAGTTTCTTGGGCTGGATGAACAGGTGGTGTGGGTAATGCGAGAACAATAGGAATAGGAGGTAATACCAATAAATTATGAGGTATTTGTATTGCAGGAATGGATGGTTTTCCATTCCATTTTGGAAGGTCTATGCTTGGAAGTTGGGAAGAACTTGAAGAACTAGCATTGGGAGCTTGAGTCTGGAAAATTTGACATTACTACTTTTGGTGGATACCTTCCAGTGGCAATGAGATATTTTTTTGCTTTAGATGCTTCTTGTAAAATAGCAGGGAAGGTAAATACTTGAGACTACCGTATAATCATACCGATATCAGAATCAAAATCTATCAAATAATAATACACAAATTGTTTGCTAGTTATTTTCAATCCATCAAGCACCTTTTCCCAAGTGCAAATAAATCAAATGTTAAAACCAAAAATCTCCTATTGGGGATGTTTTCGAATGATGTTGAACTGGATGAGTAGGGAGAAGGGATTTGCATGTTGATTAAATTCATCTACCAACTTCCCAGCAAGTTTAGCCCAACTTGTGATGGACTGAGTAGGAAGTGCTTAGTACCAATAGAGAGTTTTTCTTTTCAATGAAATGACAAAAAATCTGATCATTACATCTTCTTGAGTAATTTTGTATATAGTTGCCAAAGAGGCAACATCCAAGCAATGCTCATACACTGTTTTACCTATTCCATTGTATGAAGGTAATGCTTTTAAAGCTACAACAAGAATCGGGTTTTGAGTCACCAGGTTCAATGGACTAGTGTGGTTCCATGTAAGGTAAGTTGGTTTAGGAGTAACCATTTTAGCTACTATGCTTTCCTGTACTACAGAACTGTTGAAAGTATACTTGAAGATATATTGGTAACGGGGCTAGGTAAAATAGTAGGTAAAAGGGTAGTTATATTGGTAGAAGGTGGGTTTGATCTAGCAGATAAAACTAGATGAATCCTAAGGCTACCAAGGTGTAACTCAAAGAACTCAATGGGATCTTCAGAGTTTATTGCTTTAGATCTAGTTATCATATATGTAAACGATTGCAAATTTTAACTAGAAAAATAAATAAGGTATCTCTCAGGTCTATACCTTTGGAAGAATTTTCTAGGTGATTGATTTATATCTTGAACAAAACAAAGACAAATACCGAACCTTATAAAATACTATGGGATTTGAGGGTCCCACCGAGCATGCCAAAAACTGTTGGTGCAAAATTGACCTATGGTTATGATTGCACCCACGACCTTGCCAACATTGAGTAGACGAACTTGGTATTGAAGGGTTCCATCTAATATCTAGAGAAGGTTGGTTCCTTGGTGGTTTTTTGTGAGAAAAGGGAGAGAAGGGTTTACTGAAAGAAATGGAAATATAGCCGTATCTGGAGATTTTCTCTTGGTGCAGTTTAAACAACAACAAATATGAATATATAAAACTTCAAAATCTAAACATTTGATATTTTCTCATGCAGAAATCATAGTTCTTTAATATGATTCATATATTAATCTAACACATGCATATATAAAATATTTAGCTCCAACAATATTGTTTATATCATGCACGAGTTCAGATAATAGAACAAATACAATGTATAACTTATTAATGTAAATAGAAGAATCAAATGTTAATACATACACTTGTACATAGTGAACCAGAAGCCAATAGAAGTCTATCTTATTGCTTGAATCTAGAGTACACACATATAATCTTGTAAATGTCTAAGATTTGACCCTTATTCAGGGAATGCTCCCTACTATATATACTTTAAAATGAGCATGTTTCGATAGCTACCAAATCTTGACATAAAATCAATTACAATAAAAGCACTACCAAATGCACCATCGCATTTTACATGTCTTTTCGTTGGTCCAGTCAGGTAATCAAATCACTAATGGTAGAAGTTTAAGATTTGACGTTCAATCATGATTTACCATATATTTTTGACATGTTCCTTTGAAGGAAGATTCTATTTATATCTTTGTTTTACATAATTCAGTTATGTCATGAAATCATGACATTCTAAAGTCTTGATCTCCTCTTCTACTTTGAGCTCACAAAATTTCAACATGTCATAAAATCATGACATCTTATCCATATTGGTCCTTTTCTCGCCTTGGGCTCGTGAAACGTTGACATGTCGTAAAATCATGACATTCCACTAGTCTTGATATTTCTCTTGCTTTGAGCCCAAGAAATGCTGACATGTCACAAAATTGTGATATTTCATCTACCTTAGTATTTCCCTTTCTTTGAGCCTGTGAAACACTAACATGTTGCGAAATTGTGACATTCCACCGATCTTGATCTCTCTCTTACTTTGAGCTTGTGAAACACTAACATGTCATGAAATTGTAATATTTCACCTGCCTTAGTATTTTCCTCACCATGTGCTTCACGAAACATTAACATGTCATGAAATCATGACATGTTGCATGCCTTAGTTTTTTTTTCTTCTTCACTTCACAAAAATGGGAAATTGGTGTTTGAACCTTCAAAACATTTTTGAGCCTTCAAAATCTCTGCTATCTTCAGGGTAGTCTTTTTAGACTAATAGGTAACTTGGCTCATGATCGTACATCTTGTGCTTCATGGGAGTCTTCTCTTTTCTATGCCATTTTTAAAGGAAAAATACTTGATTGTGTGATAAAATGTGATTTAGCTGATATTGACCGTTTCGATCATGACACAAAGGAAATTTGTGGCTTCGAGGATTCGCTCTACCCCTTTCTCTTGTATGTGATGCTAACAAAATAAAATTGAAGGTCACATGATAAAGTGTAATTTGACTAATTTTGACCAAATTGATCATAGATTTATAGGAATCAATGGTTTTAAGCTATTCTGGTAATTGCGCTCTTCTTGGTCACATTTCTTACAAAGGAAACCCCACAACTACGTGACATAATAAGATTTGTATCAAATTATCTTAATTAATCGTGGATTCATGAAAATTCATGATTTTGAGGTAAATGACTCGCAACCATTCACCTTTCACTTTTGGACTCTATTTTGGCCAACTCTCCAATGGTTTGAAGGAAAATCATGACATTGGGTAGAATGATCTGCAACCATAATCTTCTGAAGACTTTATTATTTTTTTTCCCAAATGAGTATGATTTTAAGACAACCAGTGGTCTTGGGGCATCAACTAAACACTTAGCCATTTAAAAAAAAAATTAATAGCATGATATTGCAATATAATCCTCTTTGCTTGCATTTTATTTCATCTCTGCAATGAGGTAAAAAATTGACTTACAGTTCTTTGATCCCTCTAAGTGGGAACTAATTTAATGTGTTCTACAACACACAAACATACACTCTAGATTTTTTGGAGGGAAAAATCAGTGTGGGGATCCATTTTAGCCCCCTCTTCCCATATTTGCACTCTTTTAGTTATAAAATTTTAGTCCCTTCACACCACTACATTTTATTTTTCCAAAAATTCTTGTATAAATAATTCTTCCCAAAACTACCTTCTACCACCATAAGGACCATACAAATTAACTACAAAAATTGGTTTATCTAGCTCCATAGAATGTAATTCCATAACCACACCTACCTCAATATATACCTTACCAACTAGCTAGAATGAGGAACTCCATATTGTTACATTCTCCCTTGATATCCTTTTTTATTCTAACCCTACAAAGTTCTAATTTTATAGAAGAGGCAAGTATGGCTATTGTTTTTTTTTGCATCTAACATAGTCTGTTGGATTAAAATTATATATGGCTTATCAAGTTTAAAAAAATGCTTTAGGGATATTATTTTATGAGAGGCCCTCAGCCCTCTGATATTTAAAAAGGATGATCATTGATACTTTTTCTCTTAGGGATGTCTTGCTTTAAGAACCCCAACTATAGATTTTTGTTCACTAGATAAAATATCATTCTCAAAATTTTCTTGTACAATTTTTAAGTAGGATTTCCTTCTTATTGTAAAATGTTGAGGTTGAATTGTCTCAATACCCAAGCCCCTTGATACCTAACCATACCCAGTATCTCCTTTATCTTTTTTCAAGGCTCTTAGAGAAAATATACCAGAAGATGTTCTTGTATTATGATGATTTGGAGGACTTGCTAGGGAAGAGATACTACTAGGGTTGTTTAATCCCTACTTGCTTCCTTAGCCTAAAATATATCTAGCTAAAGAGGGTAAGAACTTAGTAAATTTTATGCCTATCTCCTCTACTTATTCTAAGCCCCTAATAACACCACCCTCTTCTAATGACCTATTTGAATTATGGCTCATAAAAACTTTCATATAGGAGTTTAGCCTAGGAAAATATGATATATCAAGTTTATCATTATTAGAACTCAACTCCGCATCCCCTAAAATAGGAAAAACTAGGTTCAAGATTTGATGGTTATCTAATAAAATACCTCCATATGCTTTGTCAGTCATAGGTGTGATCTCCCTTCCCTCATATGAAGCTTCCCTATTGCACTTATTGAGAAAAATTTATTTCTCCTTCATTTGGACATTGATGGCAATAAACCTTTCTTTAAGTGATTAAGGAGTCTTTATTGGGTCCTCATCTAACTATGTTTTTATTGCCACTACCTCCTATGAAGTTTTAAAACTAGAATAACCTTCAACTCTATTTTTTATAGTCTCTTTCTCTCTTCTCTCTTCAATTTCACAAAATTTATTGAGATGACCATAATGATGATAATTACTACACCAAAAATTTACCCTGATGTAGTCAAGATTCTATAAGTATTCTAATTTCTTAACATAAACTTCATGTTCTTTGATAACCTTAAACTAAGATCAATATCCACTAAGATTCAAGATATCATTTATGGATACCATTTAAGTTTTTCATGTCTACTTGAAGGAAAACTCCCAACGAGTTCCCAATACCATACAACATTATTTCATTTCAATATTCAAGGGATAAAAAGGGTAGCTTGACCCAAATATGCTAGGTATTAGTTTTATTAGAAAATAGATCAAACCTAGGAGTCCATAATTTTAGATTTAAAATGTTGAACCCCAACTCCATATTCCATTTTTATGATAGTAGCATCTTCTACATTTTGGAAGATAAAAATAATCCAAACCTTCATCATCATATAAAAAGTAGTAGTATAGCCTAGAACCTCCAACCAGGTAACCTTGATTCATTCTCATAGAGTTTTCAGTTTCAGGGAGTAGCCCATAAATATCCCTACCAAATCTTTGTCCTTAAATGACAAAAATTGCTCTAACATTAGATCCTCACTTACAACCATTTCAACTAGCTCATTCTACAACTTTATATAGCATTTTTGCTTTCTTTTCCCCCTTTTCTACTTAGTTTGTTTATCTTCCAATTTGGTCATACTATCCTTCATTATTTTTTGTGGTTCATTTGGCATCACTTCTTCTTCTCTATTACCTAACTTGTATGCCCTCAGTTTAGGGTTTGAATTTTATTGGGCCTTCAAGTATGATTATGAGTTAAGTCCTCCATGTACCTTTATCCCTTTTATGCCACAAGTCAAAAATTGCTTAGAGAAAAAAATTAATACCTTCTTATATTCCTTTGGCTCTTCACTATAGTCTACTACATCTCCTTCATACATTGTTGACTCAATTGTCTTTCCATTATTAATGATCAATGGGCCAAGTTTGCACTAGTTGAGAGTTCCTACCAAATTATTTTTTAAAATTTCCATCCTCCCCTCTCCTTCTTGTCCCTATTGACCAAGCCTAATGATGAGATCATTGTTTGGTTAAGTGTAAGCTTAGTTATCAAATTCGTCAAATTTTCTATATGAAATTCGAAAATTGTCGAATTTAAAATCCTGTCGAATAAATTTGGTGAATATACCCTAAATTTGGCCAAAACAAATTTGGGTGAAAAACAAGCATTAAAAACCCTAAAATCAAATTTTAGCTTTAAAAAAAATACAAAGGAAGCACTATAAACACAACAGATGAACAAACCCTCCTGCAATCTCCCTCCTCCTGCAACTTGCAATTTGGAAGCTTGAAATTTTCTATAGATAATAATATCCGAAGCAACCATTTTCAATCTATTGGGATGTTGTTTTCTTTATTTCTTTATCATCATTTGAGAGAATGGATAGCTCTAAAAGTGCAATTGACAAGAAAATATCCTATTTGAAGGCTTCGTTATTTATGCACCCGTTGTTTAAAATGGTCCTTGTCTCAAATAATATGCAAGTTCTTCAAAATAAAAGAAAGAAAAAACATTGCTCTTTAACCCTAAAATAAAAAAATAAATATTGCTCTTTAAGGCTAAAATAAAAGAAAAAACACTGCTCTTTAAAAAAAACATTGCTCCTTAACCCTAAAATAAAAGAAAAAAACATTGCTCTTTAACCCTAGCTTCTAATGAAACCTAAAATTAAACTTTTCTACTTTTTAAACTTGAATAATATAAGATATTTTAAGTGCTTTCTTTTATGCATGATCTAATTTTTTTTATTTTTTATGATTATTTATTATAATTGATAGAAAACTTATAATTTATATTTAAAAAAAAATATTGATTTAACCTTTAAGAATCTTCTCATGTGTTAAAAAATTATTATATTTACATAAAATTATAAAAATATTTATATTTAGAATATATATTTTGTATATTTGATTTTTAAATTTTATATAAAAATTTTATAAATACATATTTAAAAATATATATACATTTATTATATATCGAATTTTATGTCGAATTTTATTACGAATTTTTAAACATGTCGAATTTCTTTCGAACTTGAAAAGTATCGAATTTGAATACGAACTCGAACTTGATAACTAAGAGTGTAAGCAATTACTAGTTTATACCAAATCCTGATAACTGCCATTTGTCATGCTTCTATAATGATGACGGTCCCATCACCAACATTGTCAATGGCCCTAACAATACCATACCACCATCAAACATATCTTTCATTAGCCTCCCCTACTTCTTTATCATTGAAAATTCCATTCCAATATACAATCACTAAAAATTACTAATCAATTCCTTAGGATTTATAGTTAAATATACTATCACCAGCCCTTCTCTATATTAATACCTTCACTATATCTACTCCACAACAATACTATCACAAAATCTACTCCACAACAATACTATCACTAGGTCTACTTTATAGCAATACTATCACCAGCTCTACTCCACAACAATATTGTTATCAAATCTACTCCATAGCAATACTATCACCATATCTAATTCACAACAATACTATCATTATCTCTATTCTCCAACAATACCATGCCACCATGCTTTTGGAGCTCCATTACAATCCTAGCTCGTAGATACCACAAACTATGCATGTTGTATTATATAATACATATATGAGTTGTAGTTGATGTCATTATGTTTTTGGATCTTCTATTCTCCACAACAACCCTAGCTCATTGATGTTACAACCCATGCCACTATGTTTCTAGAGCTTATATTCTCCACTACAATCCTAGCTCATAGATACCATAGTTTGTGTTGACATGAATTTAAAGTATTTATTCTACACTATTACCCTAGATCAAATATGTCATAGCTAATGCATGTTCAATTATATAACATATATATTAGTCATAACCCATGTCTCATTGTTTTGGAGCTTCTATTTTCCATTGCAACCCTAGCTCGTAGATGTTGTAGCCTATGCCATCATTTTTTAGAGCTTCTATCCCCCACTAAAACCGTAGTTAGCATATGCTACAATACATATCATCATGATTCCAAAACTTTTGTTCTTCACTGCAACCTTAGCTCTCATATGTCATAGCTTGTGTGTCCTGACCACTTGCGATTATAGCATTTGATAATTCCTTGAAAATATTATTGTCTATTATTTTAAAATTTAAAGACTCATCAATTATATCCTTATTTTTTTTTTAACTTAGAGGAGAACATAAAATGAATTCCTTAGAAAACTTCTTACCATAAAAAAGAAATAACTTTTTAAAATTTAAATATTTTGGAAAAGTGTTATAGACGAAATTTTTTGTTAATTTATTAATTCTTTATAAAAAATTAACTTTTTTATTAACTAATAATCATAATTTCAAGATAGAGCTTCAAAATAATAGATGAAATTTAATTTTTTTTTAAATATTAATAAAAATATAAAATTTTTAATTTTAAATATTTAAATAAATAATTTTATAAAATGATTAAAAATATATATAATTATTATTTTTTATTTGTAACCCTTTATGTACATAGCATATCCGCAATATGTGAGGGGAGAGATTTGAACCTAGGGCCTCTCAATTTCAATTGAAGAGTTTTAATTACCCACTTGCTCTCCAACGTGGATATATATAATTATTTTAAAATACACGCTTTCATTTCTTTCTTGCGAAAAAATAATTATTTTGTTGTAATTGAGAGATGGCTCTTATTTTCTAAATTGTTCTTTTAGATTTTTTATTTTTCTTAATTACAGTTTATGAGGTAATTTATTATAAATAATTTTTACAATATATTATTTATTTATTATATATTTATTATATATAAATTTTATTATTTATTCAATTATATTTTAATAGTCAATTTCTATTTATAAAATATGATGAATAATATTCGGTTAAACCCACTCAAAGTTCTGGCTTACATTGAACCACTGGAAATACATAAAAGAGATGCGGCCTAAATTCAACCACTTATGTGCTCCATGAAAGAAGAGAATTCCATTCCAACTACATATCTTGCTTTCCTTCCGAGCTATTGGATGAAACTAAGTTATTTAGTTAACATAGGAGCCGCATATGATACGGCCGCAAATTATCTCTAATACAAATATGTGTGCTCCATGAAAGAAGAGAATTCCAACTACATATCTTGCTTTCCTTCCGAGCTATTGGATGAAACTAAGTTATTTAGTTAACATAGGAGCCGCATATGATACGGCCGCAAATTATCTCTAATACAAATATATGCTCCATGAAAGAAGAGAATTCCAACTACATATCTTGCTTTCCTTCCGAGCTATTGGATGAAACTAAGTTATTTAGTTAACATAGGAGCCGCATATGACACGACTTCAAATTATCTCTAATAAGGCTATCAAACCGTTGCCAACTATTCACCTCCACAACCGGGGACAACCCATGCACAGACAAAGTGAAAGAAAAAGAAATGGAGATTTTTCCGAAATAAGGCGGAGGTAACCCCATTTTCATAGTTACAAATTACAATCTCTTACAGGGGAAGAAATGGGAAGTAGTAACGGCTGAAGAGCATAACCATATAACCTGCCCCAATGATGTGTCCAAGAAAATCGAAGCATTTTCAGCTGTTCTGATCATTTTCGGTGTCATCCCCAGAACTGAATAACGCAGTGAACAATTCTTCGTTATAGCAGTATTCCGTCCCTTTCTGCATCAGTTCCTTCTCACAAACACCGGAACATGACTGCGCGGACTTCTCTGTTGTTTCTAATTGAAAGTACTGAGAGCAGAATAAATCATCCAACGCTAATATTGAATCATAGCCTATGCAGTCATTTAACTGCTGCTGCTGCAGCTGAAACGAACTTCCCTCTTCTCCATCATGGTTGTTCTCGTACATTAAATTTTCACAGTAACGTGGTTCTGAAGGCTGGCAGACAGAAGTTTGTTCTTCATCAACGTCAAGTACGAATTTTACAGAATTGATGTAATCAGCAAGTGATCTGTCATAGCCGGTCTCAAATGAAATAGTGCTGGTGTTGCAGGCCGAGATCTCCATGTCCACTGAAAGTCCGGGTACTAAAACGCTGGGGTTGGAGGAATTGCAAACTGAGTCAGGAGAGCCAAGAGCATAGGGTACCACCTGCTCTATCTGCTGAGGAAAAGGCACAATCTCATCTTCAACAATTTTGCCTTTCCCCAATTCTTTATAGGAAGGGCTTCCATCGGCTCTCTCCGAATTGCTGGGAACAAAATCAGAAATCTCTGGAAAATTATTGGAACTCCAATTTTGAATAGAGAAGACGTTCTGGTAATCGGCAGAAGAAGAATATTTGGCTGTCTCTTCTTCAGTTAGACGTTTCTTCAAACGAGTGTTCCATACGTTTTTTATCTCGTTATCTGTTCTTCCAGGTAGAAATGAGGCGATAGTCGACCACCTGATTTATTCAAACAATTAGAAGATTTACGATCTACAAAATATGACTAACAGTAAGCATGCCTTCAAAAGAATAATCTAGAAAGACATAGGAATAGTGACATGATGATATATCTTGCCCCCTAAAGGAAAACTACCTTTGCAAGACTAAAAATTAGCAGAATAGATGAGTTTAAGCTTTAACTATGTATTGGTTGTAAGGGTTTTTCACATTAATCAAATAAAAAATGCACATAGATAAAGATAAATACATAAAGATGATAAGAACAACATTCACATTGCCATACATATACACATATATACTTCATTTTGATTATAAATAGATAAATAAATATTAACGTGTAACGAAATTCCAATCTTAAAATATATAAGAAACAAAACACAGTAAAGTAATAAGTGATTTCCCAAACAAAAATAAAAGATAAACTTTGACATTGAACCCATAAAAGTAATAGATCATATACAAACGTGATAGTCATTTCTAGATTTCATATTTGACATCAGTTTCATTTAAGATTAAGCTCATCGATAGATTCTTGTCTCTTTAACAGCAAATTGCTTCACCTGTTGCCTACAATATGATGAAGTTGAATGATAATCTTCTCTTCCTCGGGCGTAAAATTTCCCCGTTTCACGTCAGGTCGCAAGTAATTCGTCCACCTCAATCTACAACTCTTCCCACAGCGCAGAAGTCCTGAACATAGCGGTTAAACACAGTTAAAAAAGAAGAAGTTGCAACTATAATATATACCAAAGAACAGGATTGTATATGAAAGCACACACAAATATTATGCTTAGGAAGTTGGAGAGGAGTTCCTCTGACCGGCTTGCTTAGGAAGAGCGCGCCAGTTTCCATGGCCATATTGGCGAATATAGGCAATGAGCTTCCGATCCTCTTCAGCACTCCAAGGACCTTTCTTAAGCCCCATTTTATCACAGCACGGAGCTCGCACCATGTTGAAAAATTAACTAATGCAGCAAAAACAGGTATGTTGAAGCTGAAGCGCTATAGTTCGACTTCTCCAGAGAAGAGAGCTCTGCAGTAAATAAGAAGATTGTGAGGTTCGTCGTCATATAGCCAAAAGAGTCAGAGTATGTACAAACCGATCAAATGGACTTTTTGTCGAAGCTGTCCTTGTCTCTACAGATGTGGGCGGTGGCATCATTAAAGCCCGGTGGCCACGTAATCGGAATAATTTGGCATAAAAATAAAGTTGGTCAATGGCTTGTTTTGATCGAGGGCTCTAAATTCCCACGTTCAAAATTGGTTTTGTATTGGATTCCACTTGCCGTCCCATACACTACTCGCATATAAATGGTATCTTATTTTACACGTTGTACTGGTACTGGTACTGTATAGTGTGAGTCACCTTAGAAAACAAAAATAAAAAAGTTACTGTGTCGACTTTTTTTCTCATTATTTAAACTTTGTTGAGGGTCATTGGATTGGTAAGTTTTGGAGTTTATGAAGTGAAGATCCACATTCAAATTTTAGAGAAAATGTAGTAGATTTTTTTTTTGACTCAGCTGAGTGCTCTAGTCTAAAGACAGTGGTTTCACTCTTGAACCACCAGTGGTTTTACTCATACCAGATCACGAGATTTTGCTCTAGTCCAAAGAAAGTGGTTCCAATATTGAACCACCAATGGTTTTTTTCATACCAAATCACTAATAAGGAGGTGAGGTAGGGATTATAAAGGCACTCCAAAGATTTGAACTCTTATTTAATAATAAAAAATTAAAAATGTTACCAATTCCCTCTCGGTATTTAAAAAAAACTTAGTTACTATCAATTCCAGCTCAAAACTCAAAAAATAAAAATAAATATAATAACTTTGAAAAATCTCACAATGGAGTAGTTGCTACTTGACACAACAATATACAAGAACCAATGGTATCGTTAAAAATTGGTATACCAATTCCCCTATGTATAAAAAAAACTTGGTTACTATCAATTCCAACTCAAAAATTAAAAATACAAGAATAAATGGTAACATTAAAAATTAGGCATATACAAGAATAAATGGTATCATTAAAAATTAGGCATCCCCGAGGGTTGGGTGCATTGGTAAGTGTTTATTTGGCCAAGCATTTACTAAGAAGACATCTAGGTTTAAACTTAAGGTAGTAGTCTCCTCTGAATCTTTTAAGTGTGTGTCAGTCCGACTATGAAGCAGTCCTTGTTGGTTGAATCCTGTGCTTGTCAGTTACTAAAAATAGTGTGACAGGTGATTATAATGATACTTGAAAAATATGTCTGTTGAAAAATGATAAGTAATTATAATGATAACTTTTGTTGAAAATGTTATTGATTCTCTAAATTAAAAAAACATTAAAAACTTATTTTAAAAATTAGCTTCCACTATAAGGGGCAAATAGCACAAAAAGGAAAAGAATATATAATATAAATTATAAATGCAACATTTACCATGAAGACATCTAGGTTTAAACTTAGTAGTAGTTTGATCTGAATCTTCTAAGTGTGCATCAGCCCGACTATGAAGTAGCCTCTATTGTTTGAACACTGCGCTTGTTAATTACTAAAAATAGTGTGGTTATGACCAAATAATTTTAAGCAAAGGTAATAGACTAGTTTTCTCATTGAATTACTCTTATATGCAACCTCCAAAAAAAAAATTTAAACAAAGCTAATAGACTATCCGGTTTTCTTGTTGAATTTTTAATTTCAAGCCCTTACAGGTTCCCCTCATTTAATTAGTTTACCGACTAGGACAGGTGATTATAATGATACTTGAAAAATATGTCTATTAAAACATGATAAGTAATTATAATGATAACTTTTGTTGAAAATGTTGTCGATTCCCTATTTTAAAAAAAATATTAAAAACTTAGTTTAAAAATTAGCTTCCACTATAAGGGGCAAATAGGACAAAAAGGAAATGAGTATTTAAAGTAAATTATAAATGCAGCCTAAGGTTCTTTCAAATAGAGGTTGTAATTTAAAAAAAAAAAATCAATATAAATTATAAATTCAGCCTAAGGTTATTTCAAATAGAGGTTGTAATAAAAAAAAAAATCAACAACATTATAAGCAATATTTAATTAGCTAAGTTTAGTATAGACTAATAAATTATTGTTAATTTATTTATTTTATTAAGATAAATATAATAATATTGATATAGATTTAATTTTGGTTGAGTTTTTATTTTATGAAAGGGTTTTTAAAAAAATTATATGTATTAATTTAAAAATTTATAAGTTATTTATAGAACAAGTCCATAGTTTGTATAATTATAAGAAACCATGTAAAACAAAAATAAACATAAAAAGAAGTTATAAACAACTTGAAGCAATAAATAGAAAACAAATAGGAATGACCACATGTTATTCCTCATCATTCCTTCAAAAAATAGAATTATTGGACTCCAATGCTTACAAAAGAGAGGAGAATAGCTAAGAGATTTAATATTAAGAAATCCATTGGGTCTAATGAGGTAGTTGAATTTGATTTGCTACAAGGTATTAGGTAATGAAACAATGTTGAGTTTCACAAATGCATACATTGATAATTCAACCTTACATCAAGCTAAAGCTAGAAATTACGAACAACATTTGTAGGATGGCTAATGAAAAATAAGAATCCATTGTCAACTCATGATATGGTTCGAGGAGATAAACATTCACAACATCATGAATTTCCATGTGAATTGGAAGATCAACTTAAGAAGTATTCTTGGATGCCTCTTGAAGGATAGTGTAAGGTCCATAACAAAGATGCTTGACCATACTATGTGCCTTGTGTTGAAGATAATGTTTTTCCAATTACAACCAAACTTTATCTCCAACCTAAAAATGATGAGGGACACAATGTCAATTCATGATTTTATGCTTTTTCTAAGTCTATTAAAGAATCTTAATGACTTTGGCTTGAAGATAATATAAATGTTGGACAAACAATTTGGCATTATCTTGTTCTTTTTGAAGATATGTTATGAAGGACAAGTCAAAGATAAAGGTAAATCAAAAGGAGACAAGGGTTGAAACCAAGAAATACCACAAAAATTGAGTGGCCTATGGATGAATAAATTGCTTGGTTATAAGCATGCTCATTATGTGTTAGGATCAAACCCTACTTTGTTGAAAAAGTATGATGATATATATAGAGACTCTACAGAAGGCTGAAATTCAACACTTTTGATTCGCCATTTGATTGTGGATGGATAGCCATGGAAAATTTTAGATAATCCTAAAATTTCTATAAAGAGCTCTAAAAGTGACCCATAAAACATGAATCAATATCAAATACAATGCTAAAAGGGAGGTCAAATAGTTGTTGAATTATATCAAAGAACAAATTGACTAAGTCATTGGTAAAACTACTCCATCAAAAAGGAATAAAATTAGCCATGCTAATAAAATTATTGAGAGCCATGAAAACACAATCATGGCATCGAAATATTGCTCCTCAATTCCATGGAGATGCTTTACCAAGGACAAGGGAGAATGAGAAAAGGACAAATCAAGCCTAACTTTCAATTAGTGTGTTTTGAAAGATAATAAAATACACAATGACATAGGAAGTGCAAGACATCACGTTGCAAAAGAGGATAATAGAAGAAACACTACAACTAGTGGATTGTTCTCTGCTTGCCAAAATTATCATCATAGAGAGGAGAGTGTGCCTCCTTCAAAAGGGAAGTGCAATATTTACAAGGAATACATAGCTTATCAATTTTATATAATAGCACTTCTATGATATGAAAATCATGGAAAGGTATTAGGCTTGAAGATGCTAAATGTTAAAGAACTTCATAGACCTAGACAAAATCAAGATCATATGCATATAGATAAGCCCAAGTATGAAATTCAATGTGCAAAGTGGTGACCATAGTCAAGGCATGATTTGAATAGGTTGTACTAAAAAAATGTACAATAGCGTTTGTATTCCCCTTCTTATACTTAATGATTAAATACAAATATTGTTAAGTCTAATTTCCATTTCATTTATGGTTTTTCTACAATTTTGGTTTAAGATTCAAGTGTTGGAATTGACAATGCTTTCTATAAATTTATAGAAGCAAACCATACACTCAAATCCTATACAAGAAACAAAAAAGGAAAAAAATAAGAAGGATTTGGTGGGCACTCTTACGCACCATAAATAATCACTATATCCATAGATAATATTATGCAACACATCTATGAATAAGTGAGGAGTGTAAGGGTATTTATATTAATACCAAAACCCCAATTACGTAATAAAGTTTAACCTCAACTGACATAATAAGATATCTTTAGGTTAATTACAAGTCATAAATAGGATTTAACCATAACAAGGTTAACCATGGCCCATAAGGCTTACATAATAAAATATTATAAAATAATTAATACATTGTACAATGAAATGCCTTAGGCCTATCCAATACATTGCACAATGTCATATCTTGGCCATGAATAATCATTATATCTGTAGATAATATTACACAACACTCTAATGAATAAATAAGGACTGTAAGAGAAATATTTATAGCAATACCAAAAACTTAATTACATCATAAATGTAAGCTAACATAACAAGGGCTTTAGATTAATTACAAGTCATAAATAGAGTTGATCCATAACAAGGTTAAACATGGCCCATAGGGTTTAAATTATTAAATATTACAAAATAATTAATACATCGTACAATGAAATTTTCTAAATCATATCCAATACATCATACAATGTTAGATCTTAGCAATGAAAAAATTATAATTTCAACACCCCCACAATCTTAATTAAGGGGCCAATGAGAGAAGACAATAATGACGATAATATTTTTTCCCATAATAGATGCTTTAGTGGGCCTCTACATTTTGAGGTAGCTTCACCTAGATCCTCTCATCATATAAAATTTGTTGTTACAAAAATATATCTTGCAAAAAGTCTCCTTAAGCTAGACAATAGTGACCTCTACCATTACTAGGCACTCCTGCACACAACCACAAAACACTTTTGGCTAAAACTTCAAATAAAGAAAAAAGTTAAGATCCCCACCTCCTTTAATGATAAGCTCTTTTAATATTCTATTGTTGCATAAGGTATGTCTTGAAAGAATAACTTTTTCATTCACGACATACATCACCCTACTTGAAGACTTCCTCTTACCCATGGACCATTTGATTTTAGTCACCAAAAGAGGTTTTGCATGAACCTACTTAAAATAATTTGTTACAAAATTCTAAGAATACCTAAAAAAAGGTAGAAAGAAGATATCATGGATGATTAGATCTTCATAAATAAGTAGAATCAATCACCTACCATAAAGTTTGCGAAAGAAATGAATGAGATAAAAAATAAATTTTACCCTTTGGTTCCAAAGAAAGATCAGAGGCACTGAACAATATTCTTGCATGACCAAGTGAGGTAGCTCTATACCTACTCTAATAACATTTTGGAGTTCACAATTATTTCTATAAATAAACATAAGCAAACCATACACTCAAATATAAAAATAGAAGGATTTGGTGCACACCTATAGGCACCATAAATAATCACTATATCAATAGATAATATTAAACAACACTTCAATGAATAAATGAAGAGTGTAAGAGGGTATTTATAATAATATAAAAGCACCAATTACATCATAAAGTTTAACCTAAGATGACATAACAAGAGGGATTTAGGTTAATTATAAGTCATAAATAAGGTTTAACCATAACAAGGTTAACCATGGCCCATAGGGATTACATAATAAAATATTACAAAATAATTAATACATTGTATAATGAAATACCCTTAGGTTGCAGGCATATCCAATACATTGCACAATGTTGACTCTTGGCCATGAATAATATTATAATTTCAATATAAATAAATTTCAAAGACATATGATTTGTATGCATAATTAAATTCTTACATAAAATATAATATCTTTAGTACTTGATGGCTTGATCTAATCCATATAGTTATTTATTATATGTGGAGTAGTTCCATTTTTTTGTAGAGAATACCTTTAAATTATAGGCCACTAAATGATATTTTTATTTCAAAACTACTCCTAATACAAATTAAGAGGTATTTTACTTGATTCAAAAGGCTTGAGAGATCAGGTAATATAAGTATTGGTGCTAAACATAATTTTGTCTTGAGTGTGTTGAATGCACGAGAGTGAGATTCCACCTATTGAAAAGCAACATTATTTTTGGTAAACTAGTGGAAAGGTGAAAAAATCATTATATAGCCAAAAATAATTTTCTTGTAGAAATTTTTAAGAAAAAGGAAACTCCTTAGATCAATGATCATGGAATTATTTGGTTATTTTTACAAAACTCCCACTTTGGTAGGACCTACTAAAATGCATTGTGTATCAATAAAAAATCCAAGGCAAGATATTGATGTTTATGTAAATGAACACTTGGATAGATTGAAATACTAATTGTTTTTCTAAGTATACAAAGAACTAGTTCCAAGTGTTTAAAATGTGCCTTCCATATTTTAGAGAAGACAAGAATATATATATAATAGATGATAACAAATTGGTCAAGAAATTTTCTAAAAACATCATTTATAAATCTCATGAAAGTGAAAGGTGCATTAATAAACTCAAATGGTATTACAAGCAATTCAAAGAAACCCATTTTAGTTTTAAAATTTGTCTCCCATGTGTCTTCCACTTGAAATATTATCTAGTGATATCTACTTTTAAAATCATTTTATTAAAAGAATTGTGCATCTTGAAGTTGGTCTAACAAGTTATCAATGTGGTGAAATGAATATTGATTTTTTATTGTGATTTTGTTTAATGCCCAAACATTTATATGAAGGCACCAAGTCCCATATTCCTTTAAAATAAACAAAAATGGAGAAGTACAAGGTAATGTACTTGGCTTGATGAATTATTTATATAACAAGTCTTGAATATATCATTTGGTTTTTTTACTTTGTATCATTGGTGTTTAGTACAATTGGGCATTAGAAAGAGACACTAGGAAGTTGATCAATTAAGTGATTGATTGCTCATTTAATGGAAGGGTAATGGTATCCTAAAACATACTAGAATATGATTCCAAAATCTAAATCTTCTGGCCTAATAAACACCAATGCTACTATTATGGCTTAATTAACTACTTTACATGCTTGCTTACATATGAGTAGCAATTTTTTATTGTTCTATTTCTCTATGTAAGGAAAATTTTATTATATTTTTGTAGTGTATAGGTGTTTTTATATACCTCATAATAGGATTTCTTATCATAGTGATAGGGTTCACCAAACAATAAACCACAATAATCTAGGTCAATTACATCACAAGAGACATTATCTATGTGCTTGGTACCAAAAGCAAAAGATACAATGCATGTGTGTATTATCTATATGGATGTGTAGATGGTGGAAAAACTTTATGTCCTTTTCCCTTTAAGTCTAATTTAATGTCAATTGTGCATGGGGGAGATTCATTAGAATATCTGCTTCCCCACTTGAGAGTCTCTTTCTAAAGGAGACTCCAAGAATGAGAAGATTCTCAACACAACTAGACTCCTACTCAATACTTTTTTCTTAGGTTGTGTGTAATTTGATGTAATGCTTGTTTTGTCTATGTTTTAATGGGTTTATTCAAAGAAAATACCTAATATTTTGGATCTCTATCTACGTGACTCTTTTTTGGAGCCTTAATAGTTATTTAAACCTAAATAGTCAATGATCACCTAAATGCATGTTAAGCTTATATCACACAAAATGCATGAAAAAAAGTTATCCTATATGCTTTTCAGATTTGATGAATTATCTAAGGAGATATTTTTATTTCAAGACAAACAAGAAGGAATGCAATAAGATAAACTAGCCTAAATGCAACTAAATGGCTTCTAATTCTTTGCCTAAGTACTTGAAAATGAAGAAGGTATAATTTAACCAAAGGTTCCATAATTTATTGTTTTAGAGATATTTTGTAAGGAGATCAGAATATTTTTTAAAGCAATTAAAGCGTTTTGTAAACAATTATAATTTCTAGTTAGGATTCCTTAATTTTCTAAAGTAATTGTGATTTCTAATGCAAAATAGCAAAAATAAAAAAATAGAACATTGGGAAAATGAAATTGCAAGTCTAAGGAAGGGCCAAGTGGTTGAATTACCTCTCCCAGAACTTGTCTTCCAAATTCACCACTGAAAGTACCAAATTTGGTAAATCTACATAAAAACAAAAAAAAATAGGGTTTTTGTTTTAAGGGATCTATCTGAGGGCTAGATAGGGTAGAAACTTGTCTAAACAATTGATTAGACCCCTTTTTGATTTAATAAGTGAGTATGCTTACCTTCTGGGTGGAATTTGGCCTGTTGCCAAACTCGCCACTAGTTTTTCCAAATTCACCATTGGCAAATTTGGTTTGAGTGATGAATTTGGTTCTAAGTGTTTTAGGTTGCGAAATTCGCCACTAACAGTGAAGGGTGGTGGATTTGGTCCTAGGACTGGTTTTTGAAGGTTTTAGAGGTCGACTTGGGTAGAATTAGATAGATTTTTAAGATGATTCTAGAGGGGAAGGATCCTAATAGTGTCTACTAGGTTTTTGACTCATAAAATTAAAGGATTAGGCCCTTAAATTAGAGAATTTAATGAATGAAATTAAAATATATGCTAAAATGATAAAAGCACTAAATATAACTGAAATTTCAATTAAGTAGAGGTGCAAGAGAATAGAGAGTAAATTCTATGATGTTAAGAATAATAAGTAGAAGCTAATTTAATCTCTAATAAAATCAAATTAATATTAGATAGTGTTATATTGATAGGATTGACATAATGTATAAAATTATGCTAAAGATTAGATAAAACTACAACAGTAAGGTATAACATGAAATTGCAATCAAGATAAGAGTGCAGGGGGTTGATATTTCATGTAACAATAATAGGAATATAACAATATAATAAATCTATGTTGTAATCCTTACAATTCTTGTGGATTTTATGAAAATATTGGTGCAAATGCTTGGAAGATGAAGGGAAATGTAATAAAATTTATTATACAAACAAATTACATAGGAAAATGTATATATGTGTAATATAAAAGGAAGTAATTAGTGGGATAATCAGGTATTGAAAAAATTATATCCAACACTAAATGTTAGCTGGATGCCAAAACAAAATGCCTAAAAATATCTTAAAGTGCTAATGAAATAAAAACTAGAAATGCTTGAAAAGAAGGGATTAAATGCTAAAATACTCAATGCATGAAAGTATAGCATGGAAGTAAGAAGAAGTAGTTAGTATGCATGTAAATGAAAGTAAATATGGTTGTAGATGAAAGAGGACAACAAGTAGTTAAGCATAAACAAAAGATAGCAAATATTCTAATGCTTGTGAAGGAAATACATGAAATCACCCTACAAAATAGAGAGATTAGTAAGTGAAATTAAAATGGCCAAGAAGAGATGTCTCTCAACCTTACAAAATAGATTTTAGTGGTGTAAAAATAGGTGCAAATACTTGAAGTCATACCTACACATAATAATGTTAAAGCTTAAAAAAAAAAGGTAAGCACAAGACAATGATAAGATATTCAAAAGGAAATGCAAAGCAAGTCAGTGGAGATAGAAAATCTTGCAAAGCTATTTTTAGGAAGTTAAAATGAAATAGGTAGAAATAAAATGAAGGAGAGAACTATTCTATATTTCACCTAGCTATGGCCTTCCCTTTGCATAAAGATATCTTTACCACCAAGCTCCCTTGCCTTGCCTGGTTGCCCTCCACAAATGCTTGCAAAATGCTCCCAAGACTTGGAATGCTTGGAGAGAATACTAAGAATGCTTGAAAATAGAAATGTTAAGAGAAGAGAGAGAGAGCTTAAAAAATTTGGTAGAGCTTTTCTATAGTAGAATGTCTTGTTGAATGCTTACCCCGTGGCCTCCTTAAATAGGATTTGGGAGGGGACTTGGAGGGAGAAAGGATAAGATCAAATTCAAACAAATGCATTTGAGATATTTTTGGAGCATGTAGAATCAATGGTAGAGGTTAGAGGAGGTCAATCCATGTCTCTCTGGTTCATGTGGAATATTATAGGTCATTTTATCCAAATTTACCATTGTTGACCAAATTGACCACTAATGAAATTGGTGACCCGGGTGGCAAATTTGGTAAGGAGGCAAATCTAATTTTATAAACTTTAAAATTTGAAAATTTTCCAAATTCACTACTAACCAAATTTACCACTAGAAATTTGGTAGGAGTGGTGAATTTGGTCAGAACTGATTTTGGATGTCAAGAGTCGATTTTTGTAGTTTTGCCAAATTCATCACTCAACTTGCCAAATTCACCACTGGAAAATTTCATCAGGGTGGCAAATTTGGTAAAGGTGAAAAATTATTCCTAAAATATTCGAAAATTATTAAATTGAGATTTTGTAGCCTCTGTGATTGATTTTGGAAAGTTTTGGAGTGTTTGTGACTAGTTTTGGAAGATCTTGCTAGGTGTGTCAAAATTGGGTGTCTATATTTTACCCTAGTTTTGATGTGATATATGTGATGTTGTATCAAAAGTTAAGTTTTTATACTCAATTTTGACACTATGATGCATTACTTGTTGTATTGCTTTGTTGATTTGAAAATTTGATTGTGACTTCACTAGGTTTGATGATTTTGTATACATATGCCTCATTTTGCATGCCCCAATATCTAGAGAAGATTATTTTACCCCATGGAAATTTTTCCCCATGGCATAGTCTCTTATTTGAGAGTGATATGCCCCATGGTGTGTTTTTGGGATAAAATTTTGAAATATAGGATGCTTGGCTGAGTTGGCAATGCCATGCTAGTGGTTTAAAAGGTAAAAGAAAAGGTGGAGATACCCTCATTTGCATTTTATCAATTTTAGAAATTTGGAGGGAGTGAGATAGAGCTGCTAGAGAGGATGGCACATATACAAGGTTGGGTGCATTGTGCAAACATTATTTGAGGGATGATGGATGTGTCAGAGTGAGATCGAGAGGTATGTTCTTCGTCTTGACTCAAAATTTTGGCTTTCAAGTCATTTTTTTCAAATTTTTGAAAGTTGTGGAAAATGTGGTGCCAGTGGCAAATTTGGTACTGGCACCAATGCCAAATTTGGAACCAGTGGTGAATTTGGCATTGGTGAATTTGGAATAGGACTGCATGTTTTGTTTTACAATTTTTGGCATCGATATGAGTGCAAATATAGGTATATTTATACTCATTAGAAAGCTCTTTTTTAGGGTTATCTAATGGTAACATATTTATGAAATGTTGAGGAGATTATATTTTCTAACTTAATATTTTGGGTGTGGTTTTGGTAGGCAATGAATATTTTTGACGAGCTGGGAGCATCGCCGTAGGTGCATAGGGAGCATATTAGCAAGAAATCAAATGGAAAAGAATGTTGTAACTTTGGTTGTGATAGGGTTGTACTATATGGTGTACATACCTAAGTTGGAGTTTGATCGATCCTTATTGATAACCCTTGTAGAGAGGTGGTACCTATCTGCTAATACTTTTAGATTATCGATGGATGATATGGCATTTACGTTTGAAGATGTATGGTGTATCATCAAAGTGACTATTTGAGGTGTTCCCATTCACCTAGGGCCAAGTGTAAGGGTTGGGAAGTTAGCTTTCTTAATGAAGGGTGACTTCTTGGGTATGAAGGATGTACTAAGGATCAATGATGCCTATGTAGAAGGGCATATTGATCAGTTGACTACATTTTTAGCATTATTCATGTTAAGACTGATGATGGGTGATACCAATAGGTATTTCATACCTTGAAGATGAGGATCAATTATAGCAGGATTGCAAGATGACCAGACTATCTATGCATGAGCCCTTTCTATCTTGGTAAGGTTATACCACACTTTATATAGGGTGGTATACAGATAAGGTCATAGTTTGACATGTTTTACCCTTCTCTAAGTCTAGGCATGGGACCACATATCTATTCATTGACCTCTTGTAGTGATGATAGGTGTTGATCTTGAGAGGCTAGCTAGTAGTATACAAATGGGATAGATGTATTAGATATTCACACTATTTCCTAGCTTGGGTGAGATATCTTATTGATGACATGAGAGTGGCACATGTTATTTTGTGATCATGGAGAGATAGGTATATATGGACATATGACCACAAGGAGTTGGCTAGGGTGAGGAGGATTCAATGGTTAGATGATAGAAATAAGGCTTACGAGTTATACTAGTATGATCGCATGGCATATAAATTCAAAGAGGTACATGGTGTACTAGTAGTAGGTGAGGTATGAATATAATGAATGCATTATGAGTTATGGTGGAATTATGTGGACCTTGTTACCTTTATGGAGATTGATGAGGATGATCGAGTAAAACTGACTATTGGACTGGATGATGTGGGGGATACAATAGGGTACATTTATTGGTATGGGTGATTTAGGCCCCATCAATTGACAATGAGTCTACCATCGAGGGACTAGAAATAGATATTTCAAGATATACTTAATGCTTTTAGAGCAGTTAGGCATCACTACGGGTAGGAGATATGGTAGAGGATGGTGACCAGATGGAGAGCTAGGGGATCATCTCATGCATCCTTGGATGTAGCTCCATTTTTTGGTATTCCCATTATATGTGCCCCTCCTAGTGGAGTGGGATCAAGATCAAGTGGAGGAAGGTTGGATTTAGGTGGAGCAAGACTAGATTTTGGTGGAGCAAGGCTATATTTTTGTGGAGGGGTAAGTCCTAACAAGACTATGGAGGAGGCTTCAAAAATAGATTTGAGGGTTCTCCATAATACTTTAGAGGAGTTGAGGGGTCATTTGGCCACCTCTGAGGTTATTTGGTTGGAGGATATGACTAGGGTATGATACGAGCTGGCCCAGATAAGGGATTCTAGTGAGGATACCATTATCAAACTTTAAACAACTTTGAATTGGGTCATAGAGGAGTAGGCCATGAACTAGGTGATAATTGCTAGTCTAAGTTCCAACCTAGAGCAAATTCAATGAGAGAGGGATGAAGCTCAGGTATAGGTTGGGTAAGTTTTAGATGCTATGGTAGTGGCTATGATTACTGAACCTTTGGAGAGAGAAATACAAGACTCCAAGGTGGGCCTTGCTAATGCTATAGTGAGACTTCAATGAGCATAGGTTTTATTCAAGAGGGATTTAGGTAGGACCATGTACTACCACCAATTATATCAAGTAGATATCCCTATAGAATGATGAACATCATCACCTTCAAGATCACAGTTGAGGGTACCATTGACGAGTGATACCTCTTAGAGGTCTATTATTTTTTGTCCTCCTCCTCCTCTAGGGGTGATGGAGAGGTAGGTTCTACTTGCTAGGTAGTTTTAGGGTATTTAGGAGTGAGTGTATCAATTTTGGAGTTGTGGTATACCTTCCTTTCATGAGTTGAGTGTATCATTTTGTTTTTTTTTGTGATACACATTCTCCAACAACACATATGATATGAGGCATATATATATATATATATGATACTTGTGTTTTGATATCAACATGATATTTTTATTTTGTGGTTTGACTTATATGTTGATGTTTTTATGTGTTATTATTCATTTATGTGTTAATATTTTATGATATAGTTGACTAAGCAATCGTAGTCTTGATTGGTTGTTTAATAGTGATTTTAAAAAATCATGATGATGACCAAATGCTAAGGAAGGGCAGTTGCCCTGTTTGAGGGATGTATTAAGATTTTGGATGATACAGGTTCATCCAAAATCATGTTGCGAGCGATGATATCTAGATCAAATATAGGAGAATATTCATATTCTTAGAGGTAGATATTTTTCCTTTCATGTATTCTTGTAGGTGGGAACATGATATCATTATATTTAAATGATGGCCTATAGTGCCACACTCATGATAGTATTTAAGACATGATGAGGTACATGTAATATGTACATGAAGTATAATATTTTGAAACATATTTTTCTCTCATCAATGTTTAATTTCCATACTCTATAAAACACTTAAATGTGTAGATGAGGTGCTTATAATATTTACATGATGTATAATATTTTCTTCTCATCAATGTTCAAGTGGCATTCTCTATGAAACACTTGACTACATAGATGAGGTACCTATGATATTTACATTATGTATATGTATATATTTTCTTCTAGGAGTTCTAGTTGTTGTAAGCGATTGAGTGATATTCATCTTCTATCAAAGAATTTTGTAACAAGACTCTTAGAGAAGGTATCTCAAGTTCAAATGGAAACACTGCTTCAGTGCCATAAACCAAGGTGTATGGTGTTGCCCTAGTGGGAGTACGTACACTTATGCGATATGCCCATAAGGTAGGGTGGAGTTGCAAATTCCAATCTTGACCATTTTTGTTTACTAGATTCTTAAGAATTTTGATTGAAATTTTGTTGGAAGATTCCAGCTTGTTCATTTCCTTATGGGTAGTATGGTGTAGACCACTTTTGATAAATTTTATACTTAGTACACATTTTGGTAACTTCCTTTTTTTTAAGGGGTGACATTATCAGTGATTAAGGTAGAAGGCATACCATATCGGCTAATAATTTTGATTTTAAATGATTTTTGATGCTTGAATCTCTGTTGTGGTTGATAGAGGTACTATATTGATCCATTTAGTAAAATATTCTATGGTGGTGATGATTAAATTTTGTCCATACGATGATTGAGGGTTGATCTTACCTATGATATTTAGTCCCCAGGAAGATAAATGTCAAGGAGATTTTATTGGTTGAAGTTCTTGAGAAGAGGTGTGAAAAATATTGTCATGTCATTGACACATCACATTTCTTTACTTAGTTGTGAGAATAATTTTCCATAGAGGGCCAATAATAGCCCATCCTAAGGATCTTATTGGCTATGGCTAGTCTGCTAAAATGGCTACCACATGACCCATCATGGGATTCTTCTATGAGATCTTGGGATTTATTTGCATTTACACATCTGAGGAGTATACCTTCAAAGGATCATTGATATAAAATATCTCCAATTATGACATACTTGTAATATTTGGCCTAAATTGCCTTCATTTTTTAGAGTTAGAACCCTCAGGGAACATTTCTTCTTTGAGAAATTTGAATATGTCTTGATACCAAGGTTTTTTAGGTATATATATTTTGATATTGCATATGTTAAGAGGTTGTAGACATGATTTTATTTTGGGATATTTTTTGATTGACCTTATGATAATAGAAGCTTCATATTCCAACTCTAAGGGTATGATAAATGTTGTTGTAGCCATAGCATCAACATGATGGTTTCTATATCGTGGTATTGCTTCTATGGTAATTTTGTTGAAAAAGGTTTTCAGCATATCTACAATGTCCTTATATGATTTCAACTTCTCATATTTGGTTTGTTAAGTATCGTTCATCTAGTTGATTACTAGTTGTGAATCATCGTATACCGTTATGTTATTCATATTTAGTTTTATTTTGGCTCTAAGACCTAGGATGAGTGCTTCGTATTATATTTTATTATTAGTACATGAGAAGCAAAGTTTAAAGTATAGTGATATGAGTTGTTGTTGTGGAGTAACTAGGACAATTCATGTCCCTGTGCCTTTTGTGTATTTAGCTCCATAAAAATATAAGACCCAAGTTTCAGGCTCTTGGAATTCTATTAAAAATATTGTTTCATCTATAAAATATATGCTTATGGGATGTTTTGATTCTAAAAGGTATACGTCTAATTTATTGACTATGACTTTCCCCTTCAGTGATTTTTTATTTATGAATTTTATATCGAATTTACTAAGGGCTATAACCCAAAATTCAAATTTCAAGAAAGGAGAAAGAGCTTGGATCTCGAATCTACAATAAGTTGTAAAGAACTACATCCCTCTATGCCAAACCCAGAGGTATTTTTAAAATCTTGTAGTCATCCTACAATTCTAGTTGATTATATTTATGTATCCATTACCAATTCAAATTCAAATCCAGTACCTCTTACTATTTAATCAACCACTAGTGAATATGAAAAATGCTAATCCCAATACCAATGCTAATACCAATATCAACTAGTGGAGGAATAATAGATATAGACCTTTTTCTTTTCCCCAAAATCTACACCCCCTCCTTGGTAAGGTCAATAAATTCTTGCCAAGATTCAAAGGAAATACTATTATCATCGATGAAGATCACATACAATATTTTATAAATGTTGTTAATAATATTGAAGTAGATGAGGAATACATGGTCCTTAGGTTTTTCTTTCAAACCTTAGAGAAATATTCCCATCAATGATTTAATAACTTTTCAAACAAATCTATCTCTGATTTTCAAACTATGGAGCAAGTATTTCTTAGGAAATATGGGGAGAAAAATGAGCGATCCATGTTAATTTATTTTGCCACTATGAAGAAGAAAGATGACGAGTTTTTCAAATACTTCAACAAAAAATTCACCAAAATCAACAATAAAATCCTTATAGGATTAAGGTCAAATGATGATCAGTCTATTTACTTTTACACGAATACCTTTCTTGGTGATTTCAATTATGAGTTAAGGTAAAGGACAAAAAACACCAATGATGAGTGCATGGACGTGGCTATATAGATAGAAATAAAAATATTGATAATGGTAAAATGAAGACATATTCCCTAGATCTTAACTTGCCTGAAAGGAAACCTAAGAAAGTGGAGTTCTCTATTCCCAAGAAAATAGAGCAAGATCCAATCAATAAAATAGCTATCCAACTAAATGAAATGTTTACTACTCTAAACAATAGATAGCTATAATATAGAGAGGTAAAGGGAACTTTGAGTAGAAAACAAGGTGATACTAGGCATCCATTCAAAATAAATTTTAATAAAAACTCGAATAACAATTTTTTTAAGGAACAAAATAAGAATCAAAATGGAAAAAATAATTGGAAAAGAAATAAGTCAGTAAATATTTAAATTATGTTCCCAATATCCTATATATTATCATTTCTACTATTCTATTTATGATGCTCCACATAATTTTTCTGACTATGGTATATATTTGAGTGTGTATTCCAATATTGATCTAAATGATGAATCTAAAGAAGATATCATGATTAACTTATGTTGGAGTCAAGAATATGAAGTTAGAGAAGTGGAATTTAAAAAATATCATAATTTGCATGCTACAATTCATAGGCATAAAGCTCTTATCCTTGAGGATGAACAAGTTATGGATAAATCATCTAACACCAGATTTAACAAAATGAAATAAGGTAATCTTGTTCCCACAATAGAAGAGGTAGAAAATTTATAAATAATACATGGTATTAACCTTAGGAATAGAATAGTAGAGGATAAGACTAAAAAAATGCCTGCAACTAGAAATAATAGGCAGATCAATCAAAATAAGTCTACCCCAAAAGAAAGAACCATGGGGGTCATAACTCAAAAAAAGTTTAATCAAATGAAACAACAAGTCATCTTTGAGGAATCTAATATAGAAGAAGTGATTTGAAAAAAATGAAGTGAATTGGTTAACTAAGAACCTAGGAAGATAATTGATGACAAGAGATATCCGTTTGATGTTGGCCTTGAAATTTCCAAACAGAAAGTCAATATTACTTTTAGAAAATTGATGACAATCCCTAAATACAGAGACCAAGTTTGCAAATCTTTTAGGATGGTTGATCAGTTAGAAAACCAAATGATTATCCCCTTAGGTCTAGAGAATAATGAGGTTAGAGCCACATGCTTAGTAAGATCATTCTACATTTCTCTAAGATACATATTAAACTTTGGTGATTAGTATGTTATTCATAATTGTATGCTTGATAGTGGTGTACAAATGAATGTAATATCAAAAACATAGCTAACCAATTATACTTAAATTGTACAAATAATTGTATGCTTGATAGATATGTACCATGTGTTGACATCATAAAAATGTTGCTAGTTATTTTAGACCAATACCCCAAGAAAGATATAGTCATAGATGCTATAGTTGTATATGTAGACCATTTTTTCTCCATGTTGCTATCTAGGATTTGGGTAGAACAATTAGGAGGCACAATCCAATTGGATTGGTCATATGCGACTATTCCCATGTAGGGAAAACAAAAGGCCATTCTAAGAAGAGAGCCCTTTAATAAATACTTTGTTGAATTGAGAAAGCCAAAAAATTGTATGACCAATATTGTAAGATCTATTGAAGAGAAAGATATGGGAGTATATTTTGTTTGGCATTCACCTTTCTCAATAGAATTCCATGAGGTCAAAGATATGGACCTAGAATTTAAAATCTAAAGTTGAAGCAAAAAATAATAGGATTTTGACCACAATATTATGGACTACAACCTTTGATGGTGCAAAATCACAAATTAGGGTAGTGGTCAGGGTGAACTTGATTAACATAAATGGCAATTATATTGGTATGCCATATAGACTTGAGTTTCCTTATACAAATAATGTTGTTGAATATGAGGCTTTTCTATTAGGTCTAAAAAAATCTAAAGATCTAGGCATCATTTACTTAATAGTTAGTGGGGATGTTGAAATTATAATACAATAGATTAAAGGGAAATATCATACCAAACATCTTGGAATGAAACAATATAAGCATATTGGATGATATTGATAAGTTCTTGGCTTTCAACTTGTAGTATATCCCCAAAGAGTAAAATCATGTTTCTAACCTCTTGGACATAAATCATTTGGGTTTTGTAAATTTAATATTTTGTTTGATGTTTTCAATAGGGTTTACAAACCACTCTTTCAAGAATCTAAAGTAAAAGATATCAATATTGGAACAAAGGAAGATCCAAAATTTGTAAAAGTTAACAAGGCCTTATCAAAAGTTGAAAAATAATATTATATTAGTTTTCAAATAAGAATAAGGATGTTTTTACCTAGTGCTATGATGACTTGAGGACATTCAAAATTGATGTTATAACTCATATCATTCCTCTTCAAGAAGGTGCTAAAACTTTTAAGAAAAAGTAAAGTAAATTCAATCATAATTTGCACCAATTCATGTAGAAAGAAGTACAAAAAATTATTGAATGCCAAAATATTAAGGAAAGTACAATTCTCTTCATGGATCACCAACTTGGTCCTAGTCAAAATAAATAATGGTGATATCAAACTCTATGTTGATTTCAAAAATTTAAATAAGATCTTCCTCAAAGATAATTACCCACTTCCCAACATGGAGCAATTGTTTTAGGTTGTTGTTGGAGCATCAAGAATGTCTTTGTTAGATGATTTCTCATGCTACAATAAGATTTTGGTCAACCCATAAGATAGGTACAAGATAGCTTTGACTACACCTTAGAGAACTTATAAATATCTCATAATACCTTTTGGGTTAATGAATGTTGGGAAAACTTTTAGAGGGCTATAGATTTTGCTTTCAAAGGCTTGATGTTTGAAATAGTAGTTGTCTATCTTGATGACATCATAGTATTTTTTGAGTCCCCTAAATATCACTTTACACACTTAATAAATGTGTTTTATGGGTGCAAAGATTTTGGCATATCCCTAAATCTAAGGAAGTGTTTATTTGGAGCCACTCAGGGAAAATTGCTTGGGCATGTTGTTTCTAATGAAGGTATAAGGATTGATCCTCAAATAATAGAAGCAATATCTAACGTCCCACCTCCAAAGAATCTAAAAGGGTATGCTCTTTCTTTGGAAAAATAAAATTTGTAAGAATATTTGTCCTAGTATTTGCTGTTATTGCTAAGCCCATTAATGATATGATTAAGAAGCAAGGAAAAATAAAGTGGACTAAATAAAACACAAGGGTATTTCTAAGAATTAAAGAAGCTATCACTCAAGCCCCAGTACTAGCTCATCCTAATTATTCTATGCCCTTCAATATTTTCTCCTTTGCCTTTGAATTTAGTATTGTGTAATATTGTATTAGAAATATCAAGAAAAGCATAAGTGACCAATTGCCTTCATGAGTGTTGGCTTAAAAAATGCTCAATTGAAATATACAATGATGTTAAAATAGGCCTATGTTGTTATTAAGGCACTAGATCATTTTAAGAGTATTTTTTGATATAATTAGGTAATAACTCATATCCCATATGTTTCCATCAAAAATTTCTTCATTCAACGAGAACCATCAGGTAACTCTACTAGGTGGATGATAAAATTATTGTAGTATGATGTTAAATCCAAAGAAATACAAATTGTAAGAGGATAGGGGTTAGAAAAATACATGGCAAATAAAGAGGGAGATATTATGAATACCAATGTGATATTTAATCAAGAGCATGAAGTTGGGATGGCCAATAACTCTTATTGTGAATGGTATGATGATATTACCTTTTACCTCCAAAATCTATCCTTTCAAAGTGATATGCCCAAGGGTAAGAAGATGTTAGTGAAATAGTTAACCCAAATATATTACTTTTAGAATGTTATATTATATTGGATTCATCTATATGGAATACTACTAATCTATTTTTTTGAAATGGAAGTTCCTCAGATTCTATAAGAGCATCATCTAGTTTTTATGGGGGGAATTTTGAACCTAAGGCCACAAACCATAAAATAATGAGAGCCAGTTTTTATTGACCTTCAATATTAAAGGATGTTTACCAGTTTGTAAGAGGTTTTCATAACTATCAAATCTTCTCAGGAAAGACAATTTTTTCTTCAATACAACTAAATATAGTTGTGGTTGATGCTCCATTTACTCAGTGGGGATTGGATCTCATTGGAGAAACCAATCCAAGTTCTTATAGAGTTCATAAATGGGTGATTATAACAAAAAATTAATTTACTAAATGGGTAGGGACAGCACCACTTAAGAGGTAAACAATATAGGTAGTTATCAAATTTATAGAGGACAACATTTTAACTAGATTTAGAGTTCCAAATAAATTGGTTACTGATAATGGAACTTACTTTACTTCCTTTGAAATGATATAATTTTATGCAAGATATGGCATAGACATTTCTTATTCCTCCAATCACTATCCACAAGTAAATGGTTTCACAGATTTTTCAAATACAAATTTTATCACCATGATCAAGAGAGCATTGGGGAGAAATAAAAAGTTGGGATTATGAACTAAAATCTGCTCTTTGGACGGGATTTTCTTGTTTATTTTCAAATTTCTTGCTTTGGGCGGGATTTTCTTGTTTATTTTCAAATTTTCTACTTTGGACGAGATTTTCAAAAGGCTTACCCTTTGGCCTTCTAGATGGTCTATTGAAATTTTGTAATAGGGTTTTGGGGTGCCTTTCAAAACCTACTTTTAATGAAATTTTTATCGAACAAAAAAAAATCTGCTCTTTGGGCTGATAGAATTTTTGCTAAGAAGAATACTAACAAATCTCTTGATGAGCTTATTTATGGAAAAAGTGCCCTATTACCTCCTCAAATAGAAGGTCATGTTTTATCTTTAATTTTTCTAGACCATGAAAATCTAGATGCTCTACAAAGAATATTATATCAAATTGTTCAGCTCCAAGAAGATAGGAGGAATGCCTTTTTGAGAATAATAAAGAAAAATAAAAAAATTACACAAAAATTCAATAAGAAAGCTAAGGGAAAACATTTCTAGGATGGTAACATAATTCTTTATTGGTATACAAAAAATCATGAGCTTGGAAAGATAGGAAAATTATAGCCTATTTGGTTGGGATCTTATCATATTGCTCATGCAGTTGACAAACACACATATAGGTTGCAAACCTTATATGATAGAGAGTTATCAATTGCTATCAATGGTCAACACATAAATATATATCACCCCACACTAGGGCCTAAATAGGTGTAAATTTCTCTCTCTCTCTCTCTCTCTCTCGTATATATATATATATATATATATCTATATATATATATATATATATATATATATATATATATATATATATATATATATATATATATATATATTAGCTACAATCAGTTCATAACTATATATTCCGGTATTCTCAAATGCTTTAGATAACATCTTCAGTAGTTGTCCCTGGTTGAAGCTAATGTTGTATCTTAAAACAATCCAACCCTATTAAAAATTTTCACTAGTTTACAATTTTCATAGGGTCTCTTAGCTTGATTTTATTTATCTTGATGATATTCCTACCAAAAAATTTCTTAGAATCCCATTATCCTGCATTGATTCTTATCAAAAGCTCACATCCAATGGAAAAGTGGAAGAATCCTCAAATTATTTAATTTTTTTAGATTTTCCATGTGTTTGACACAATTTAATCAATCAAACTTGAATATGCATATCATTTTAGTGGATTCTTACATCATCTATAGCCCATAATCATCCTATAATCATCAAGGAATCTAATCCATAAAAGTGTTTCCATCAATTGTAAATTTATCTAACAAGATCAATGGTTTTAAATTGCCTAAGGAGATACATCAATAGTGTTGATCTTTATTCAAATGAAAACTAGCCACACATCAATCACATCACTTTTTTTACAAACACAACTTCAAATCTATAGTCTATAATGATCATTCAAAAGTACATAGACAGTCTAAATTTAATCAAGAATAAAGCAACTAATATGACAATACCAATGACTTGGGACCATCAAACAAAATATGTCAATGGTGTGGATTAAGTCAAATCTAAGATATTGGCAAAAAAGTCTCTGATTATATGGTTGAGGATAGAGGCAAAATGAAGTGGAAACAAATAAGTATTCAGGGATTTCAAGTGAAATCAAATGATCTTTGTAACATTCTCGGGCAATAGTTTATCCCCATGAGACCCAAGGAAGATCAAATGACCTGGGATCCTATGGAAAATGGACAGTTCACTATTAAATCAGCTTACAAGCTTCTTCTTGATGACGATGATTTTGTCCTCCAAAAGGACTTAGTTTCGATAAAAAACTAAATTCCAAAAATTGCAGTATTTTCATGGCTGGTTATCCAAGAAAGACTTCTAACCATTGATAATATGATGTGTAAAGGTATTTGTATCACTAATCGTTGTTATCTGTGCAGGGCTAATTGGAAGACCATTTATCACATTTTCCTTGAGTGCCCTTTTTCCTTGACTGTCCGAAGTGGGGTTTTTTAGCCCTTCAATATTTATTGGGTTAAACCAACCATTGTACTTGATTTTTTCATCTAGTGGCCTTACCCATTTTCAAGTCAAATACTTAGATACATGTGGAAAATTTTTCTCAATCGCTATCTTTGGAAGGTGTGGTTAGAAAGGAACCATAGAGTCTTTAATGAGTCTATCCATGATCATCAAATTATCATTGCTAGGATACTATCCTTTCCCAATGAGAATGTTAACATTATCCCTTTTGATAGTCGTAAACCTCATCTATAGGAGACCACGATTGCTCAATATTTAAGCTTAACCTTGTTAGATGAGTCTGTGCCTAGGGTAGTCAACCCTAGAGCCAATGTTAAGTGGTCCTCACCTCCTAAGGGTTGGTTTAAGCTTAATTTTGATGGAGCAGCTAAGGAAAATCCTAGCAAAGCATGCACTAGTGACATTATGTGAGATCATAATGGGAATATGATGCTTGCATTTTCTAAATATTTGGGAACAAGGATGAACAACGAAGCTGAAGCTAGAGCTATGTGGAGAGGCCTTCAAATGACTCAAGACTTAGAAGGAAATTTGATCGTAGAAGGAGACTCTATGCATGTTATAAATCTCCTCAATAATTTTAAAACACCTCCTTGGAGGATTAAAAAAATTGTTGAAGAGGCTAGGATCCTTTTCCAGGGAAGACAAGACAGACAATCCCAACATGTCTTTCGGGAAGCTAACAAATTTGTTGATAAGCTGGCCAATTTGGGTGTCGATGATGACAAAATTTTCAAATGGGAACAAGGTGTCCCAAATGAAGTAGAGGAGCTTATTCAACAAGAATTCCAAGAATGATAGTCAAATTTATCAACAGGGAAGACATTGTAAGTTCGAAGACTATGAGTATTCTCCTATTTTTTGAAATGGACTCACAATAAAAATTATCCGAGCTATCAATCTTGGTGGATGTTGCTTGGAAATACCACAAAGACTAATGGAGATAGTCACATGTCATATAACATAGCTCCTAGTCATCTTAGTAATTTGAGGTTGGTTGATAATCATAGGGCAGGAAAGAAATGACAATATAAGACTTCGAACCAGAGCCACGTGGACCACCAGATAGCCATCGCCATAAATATAGCTAGCAGGTTCACTTCTCCAAGGCTGATTTGCCAAGATGGGATGTGGTCCCAAAGCATTTCATATACATAAGAAAGTAATTACCAAAGAATTATTAACAGTAACTATCAATACAGAGCTTGTGGGAGTTTTTTTCAGTACTCTGTTATGTGTGTCTGCAGCTTTTTGTTTCTCCACTATTTCAAGGAAAGGATTTGTGTCTATTTCTTTTTTTGTAATTATGAGGCAGGTGTGTTTTCTTGGGGGATACCCAAAATTTTGTATGGGAAGTTTCTTTTTGATAACAATCTATGTGCCTTACCGGATGTAATGGCTTTGGCGGCATGTAGATTTTACATATATAGGATCCTTAGTAAGGACATGTTCATCAACAACCCTAGGCTGATTTTTGTAAAAGATTTTGGTTCAACTTGTAAAACCCGGTATTAATGCTATAGTATCTTATCTATAAAAAAATATTCAAATCCAAAACAACTCATGTGCCCTATAGATCAACCTTGACAAAATTAATTGTTCATGAAAAAGGTTCAATGGTCCTTATTCAAACATAAGAAAAAAATTGATGATCAAGATAAAAAAAATTGCTTGGAAATATTAGTGGCTCTAATTTATCCATAAAATGGCTTGGATGGATGAGATCTAATTGATGAATTGACTAATATTGATTCGTATCCAAAGGCATCATAATAAATCCAATGGTCTACATTCAATCTCCAAATATTATGGATGATTAATATTAGCTCTGAAGGTCAAAGAGTCCATCCACAAATAAACTCCACATGTCACAACAAGATCAAACGTCAATGGTCCATATTTCTTCTATGAAGTGAATTTCAACAACCAATATTAAGCAATGTCATAGCACTTCAATAGTCCAAATTTAACCTTGAGGTACTATAGATAGTTAATATTAACTTGGTAGATTAGTTTAGGTCAATGGAATCAAAAATTTTAAATAGAATGGATGGGCTAAATTAACTTGATCAACTGTTAGGATTTAACTTCTTTCGAAGGTATTTCTCATAACCAATGAATGAGATTGATATGTTGAAATCTAATTAATAAAAAAAGAAACATGGTGAAGCAGTAATCTAAAAATGTAAACTAGTTTCTAATTCACCAGATCACAGATGCACAAGTGAAGAGCATACTCCTAGTGTTGCAAGCTTTTTGGTTCACCATATCACATTATTTGCAAGTGAAGATCATAATACCGACAGTAGAAATGTATTAGAAAACAAAAGGAAGAAAAATAATGATTATAAAATTAAAGAAAGAGACAAGTTAGGAAAGGAACAAAAAGATATTTATTGAATTTTTATTCCAAAAAAATAAGTGCTACATCTACAAAAGGCCATATGTCAGAAGATTAACCAACATTCACTACATATCCAACTTACATCAATGGGTAATAGATAATAAAAATAATCGATGACTGAGACCTACCTAACAAGATAAAATTACTTTCCATAAGGATTTGTCCCAATGCATAGTATGTAAGCACAATCATAAATGACCTAAAGAGAGCCACATGAAGAAGGGAAAATAATGAATTATAAATTGCCTGCATGCTTCGATGGCCTAGATTTGATCTCAAAATGAAGAAGATGATGTATATTTAATTTTAAAAAAATAAAAATAAATCCACAAACATAGCCCACATGCATTGATATAGGTACCATTAATCAGTCCAACAAAGCTTTTGATGGTTGATATTGAAACCTAGAAGAATGTGGATAGACAGGATCGAATGACATAAAAAAAAAATGATTCAATAGGGAACCTCCAAAGTGCATCAATGGCTATAATTTCATTAGCAAAGTAGCTTTAATGGTCAGGATTAAACAACATTTAGTAAAATAATTTCATAGATGCTTCAATATCCAAGATCAAGTCCAAGATTGACATAGACGATCTAGACTAAATAACCTTTTTGCTATCACTTTTTTGGGAACAAGATGATGGGTTTCAATAGTCTAGATCCAAACTTGATATAGAAAAATGGTAGATATTTGTTCTTGAAAAATTAAAAAGTGAACCACAACAAGGAGTGTCCACATGTCATCATAAAAAGGCTTGATCCACGAGTTGAATCATAAATGGACCATATTGCATCCTTAAAACACCTCTTGCAGTCAATATTTAAACATGTCATGATTATTTTACATTGGAAAAATAATTAAATGAGACTTGAGATGTTTTAATAGTTGTGATTTGACTTTTAAATGACTCCAATAGATAAGATCAAACCAATAGATTGGCACATGATTGAACAATTCCTAAGGCATACAAACGACCGTGATATCTATTCTCTATAGAAATCAAAGGAAAATATTATATTATATGAACTTAAAAAGAACCCTATGGAAAATTAAATTGATGGCTAAGATTAAATAACCAACCAGCATCAATGATCTATTGTTAACAATGAATAAAGCAATCATTATACAACAATAATTTAATACTGTTAAGATCAGCAAGGTGGCAGTCAAAGGATGGAAAAATATAGCAATATGGTTGGTAACATTAATAAATAGAGCATGTAAAACTACCATCTCAATAGCTATAAATTGACACACAACACATGAATCACTACTATTATCGATAATTTGCAAAGGGATAGTAAGAAAAACAAGTGTTGAAGCTACCTTGCAAGTTGCAGAGCATAACTTAATATTTAGAGGTGTTACCATGGCTTAATCAAGCATCATGGATGATATCAATAAATGTACATAGGCCAATACTTACAAGACAATGCTTGGGAAGTCAATCACTAGATATGTCATCCAAATTGCAAAAAAATCTAGTGCAAATAAAAATATTACTACTAAAAACAATGGGAGCTAGAAAAAATGACCATTTTTAGGTTTGCAAATATGGAAGAAAATTATTGATGCCATGTAACAATCTTAAAAATATTATTTAAAAAATCTCAAAGCACTCAGAATGAATATTTTTATTTTGCCACTAGTGGAAGTCAAACTTAGGGAAAATAGTGTGCCCAAAAGCATATTATTTCTTTGATGTGCTATCCTGGTTTGTGGTAGCCTATGACCCCAATAATAGAGCATTCAAAGACAGAAATGGTAGAGCAACTTTTAGAATTATAGTTGAAGCTTTTAGGAAAATATTTTGCCTCTACCCTGCAATGCTTGACCTGGAAGTAATAGCCAAGCAATCATAACATATAATACATATGTCAAACTACACAAATATTTTAGGTACAATCAAATAGTTTCTTATGATTTTCCTCTAAACAAGTATATGTTGAAGGTATGGGAAATGGACTTTGTTGACATGATAAATATCGTGTTAGGAGTTGAGGACTTATCATTGGTCAATAGGGAATTCATATATATATATATATATATATATATATATATATATATATATATTACAAAGCAATAGGAGGGGCCCTATCCCAATGTACAAATGGGAAGAATTCATTTGCAATAAGATGCATGAAGAATTCACAACACTAAAAACAATAATTAAAGAAGATGTAGATCAAATGCCCACCTTTTCTTATTACTCCATATTCATCCATATCATGATAGGACACCTTACTCCACAAAAAAAAATGAATCTGAGGGAGCGGTATAGGCCTCTGATGTTCAAGATAGATTGCCTTGGATCCATGAAGGTGAATCAAGCTACACCCAATTCTTTGGTTAATTTTTATCATATGCTCATCAACTCCTTTGTAGAAATATTCTTGTTAGGTTAGGCCATAGAATGTTGAAATATTTTTATGATAGACATATAGGTGATTAATTTCTCACTAAATATTTCACTTACATAAGAATCTATGGCTCAAAATTACCTCCTAAGGTCCTACCAAAATTTTACCTAGCAACTATAGCTACTCTAGAGATAGTCCAGAAGATAGCAAAGGAAGCAATTTGCTCATTCAATTATGTGTGTGTTTCACATTTGCATATTACATCATTTGAATGTGTGAATGGTGTATTCTCTCACTGGTGAACTTCAATTATGTTTATTACATTATTTGAATGAATATAATTGATCCAGATCTTTCTTCAACTTCTTTTTCTTGTCTCATTTAATTGTTTAAAACCTTACTATAATTGATAATGGATAAGTCACTAGTCTACTAATAGGAGTATAATTAATGGGTATTGTGAATCTTGGTCAAATCTTGAATGAATTACATTTTATTTTGATATCTAGTTGAGCATAATTGATTAAAGTATAGCTTTGTTTAGGGTTTCCTTACCTAACTCAATCTTATAGTGGTTTGTATTATTTTCTAAGTTAAAGAGGTGGATCCAATAGAGTCCACTATACTTATTGAAATTAGAAAAATTTAGTGGTGTGATAATCTATAAGGGATGCTATATTTTTCCAATACCTCTATTATTGTAAAAGAAGTAGTGGAGGCAATGTTTTCACCCCACATATATTCTTAGAGATTTCTTATATTGCACTCCATTTTCGTAGTAATAAAATTATTATCCTATCTTTATTGTATTTTTTTGTCTTATGATTTGTTGTACTCTATTATTGATCAAATTGCATTATTTTTTTATTTCTCTTAATATAAAACTTAATTTCCATGGAGGAATGTAATGGCATATTTGAGAGGTCATAGACATTTTCAAATATAAGACCTTGGAAAAAGAATACAAAATTATTATCAAATTTGAGTAGAAACATAAAACTAGAAATGAGAGAGGAGAAAATAATAGATTTAGAATATCAAATACCATGACAAGAAAGGAAAGTGTTATAATCTAAAGAGTCAATATAAAGAGGGTCATTTCCAAACCTAGAATAATGAAGAACACAAGCTTATACTGAGAGGGGGGGTGAACAATATAACCTCTTTTTACTTTTTTTCTTTATATTTCAAAATAGTAAAGCAATATACCCAAAGCAATATCAAAGCAATGCACAAAATCATCCACAAAGTGACATCAATTTTAATGTGGTTCACCAAGAATGCCTGGGATACGTCCACAAAACTTTTCTCTAAAAGTTATCTCAAAGTTCTTTGAGAATCCTTCCCAATTACAATGTTTATGAGCCTTGGCTCAAAGGAGATACCTTCCCCTATGCTTTGGAAATGATCCCTTAAAAAATCAACTACCTCTACCTCTTTCCAGCACATGGAACTCCTTTCCACCGAAGACCTCCTATCCTCAATGCTTAGCCTAAGAGACCTCTGCCTTCTATGATCACGTCCATAGCAGCTCAGCAACCTATACCAAACATAGTCAGTCGGTCTAGTACAAGTCTTCCTCTGTCTGTCAGATCTGTCCAACTTTGAACAAATCAATCCTCTGCACACAAGCCTTCTCAAATACTTGCCAAATTTGCCCTCAAGTTCTTCTCAAAGAACCAATGCACCTCTGTCCTCAAGCAGCAGCACTCCACATTCATCTTTGCCCTTTGTGCTCTCTACGCCCTCTGCTCTCTTTTCGCAATCACAACTGCACTTGATTTAACTTCAACCTTTGCACCTCTGCACAATCACAGCGACATCGTCTTCGCACACTCTGCTTCCTTTGTGATATTTTACACTTAGAATGATTCGACGAAATGCACTCTACACACTATGATCAAATTTTGCATTTTTCTCTCAGCAATCGAACTTCTTGCTCTGTGCCCTCTCTGCGAACATCGCACTTCAACAACACATTCATCGATTCTTCAACTCTCCAAATAGCCCTCCTTTTATAATAGAATTTTCATGATGAAAACTTTAATCTTAGTCGACTGTTATAACAAATGCAAACCCTAATCTTCGTCGGCTACAAGCCCTAATCTTCGTCGGCTAAAATTTGACTTTGTCGACTTCACTGTCTTTGTAACTCTTCTATAGCTTCTACCACAAAAATACATGTCGTGATATCATGACACTTTTCGCTTTCTTAACCTCTTCTCGGCTTGCACTCGCGAAAGCAGAACATGTCACGACATCATGAAACTTTCGCTTCCTTGCACTTTTCTTTGCTTTCACTAGAAAAAATGAAACATGTCGTGAAATCGTGACACTTTCGTTGCCTTGTGCTTTTCTTCCTTGAATTTTTCACGAAATCGTGACGCTTCTTCTTCCATGCTCTTTCATTTTGCTTCTGTCATGAAATTGCAACTCTTCTCCTGTTGAAGACCTGCTTTCTATTTCTATCATGAAATCATGACACTTTCTCCAACCGTATGCTACCATCTCAATCTGTCATGAAATCATGACACTTTCTGCATCTGTAAGATTTATCTTCAACCTGTCATGAAATTGTGATAGTTTTTGCATCCGTACGCTTTCTCTTCAACATGTCAAGAAATCGTGACATTTCTTACTTCAAAACATTTCCTTTGCTGCATGTCATGAAATCACGACAGTTCTTACTTGGAACATTTTCATCTGTAGCATGTCGCGAAATCGTGACACTTTTTGTGTTACTTTCTCTCTCTTCGAACTTGTCGCGAAATCACGACAATTCGCACTACGGACTCTCTCTTCTGCATTATGTCGCAAAATCACGACACTTTTTCTTTCGGACTCTCTCTCCTGCAACATGTCGTGAAATCACAACACTTTCTCGTCCATACAACCTTCCTTGCAATATGTCACGAAATCGCAACATTTCTGACTCCGTACATTCTCTCTCCTCTTTGAGTCGTGAAACTGTGACATGTCTCCATATCATGACACTTTTCTAACTTGCTTTCTATCTCTTGCTTAAGTTGCAAAAATGCGACATGTCGTGATATCGCAAAACTTTTCTAAAATGTTTTCTCTCTCCTACTTAAGTCGCGAAAATGTGATATGTCGTGATATCGCGACACTTTTCCAACTTACTTTCTTTCGAACCTGTCAGCTTGGGGTTTGCAAAAGACCTTTGAAACTGTCATGTCGTAACCTTCATCAAAACAAATTATTTGACATCAAATCAAATTCCTTCAAAAGCTTCTTGACATCAATGACAACTTATATACTTGAGCAAAGGCAATTGTTGTGATATCGCGACACTTTTCCAACTTACTTTCTTTCGAACCTGTCAGCTTGGGGTTTGCAAAAGACCTTTGAAACTGTCATGTCGTAACCTTCATAAAAACAAATTATTTGACATCAAATAAAATTCCTTCAAAAGCTTCTTGACATCAATGACAACTTATATACTTGAGCAAAGGCAATGTACCCAAAATACCCAAAATTTCCAACAATCTCCCCCTTTGTCATTGATGGCAAACCTTTACTGAAAATGCTTCTCAAGAGCCAAAATTGAAACCAACTATGCTAATAACTGACCATCTATGCCCACAACTAAGAATATTCCTTTGAATTTTTGCTCCCCCTGACTTGAAGCTTTCCTCTTCACTTTAAAGCTCTCCCCCTTACTCATATCTCTCCCCCTTTGTCATCAATGGCAAAGGGTCACCTTTGGGGCTCAAGACTAAGAATGAGCCTCTTAGCTCAGTCCCTCCCCCACCTCTTGATGAGGTGATTAATTCTAGGGTGGGAGTAAAACTCCCATTAGGAACTGATCATCATCAGCATCTATAACTTCCTTGCCAGGCCTTCTCTTGAACTCTTTGTCCATATTACTGTTCTTGTTTATGCCTTGATCCTTGGACCTGATCATGCCACTATTCCTGTACCTATATTCTGGAATTTCAGCTCTACACTATCTAATTATATGACCTTCATTGTTGCACCTGAAACACTTGACGATGTTGTTTCTCTGAGGTAAACCCGATCTTTGAATCCACCAGTTCTACCCAAACCTATTCTGACCAAACCTGTTCTGGCAATCTATTTTGATCAAACCTATTCCTGTTATTTACCTCATAATAGACTGCCTTGTGCCCAAACTGTTGACAAGAGTAGCAATACCCTTGAAAGAAACTAGCACTTCTAAAATTTTCGTTTACCTTCTTCACTTGAGCCATGCAATGTGAAGCCATGTGACCAAACCTGTGACACGCAAAACATCTGCCTTGAAATTTTCCCTTATTTGACCTCTTGGGTCCTGAAAACTTCTTCTTCTCATTCTAAATTCTGTTTTCTGTTTCTACGCATCTATCATTCAATGACTCATGATCTGAAATACTTTCCTCATTAGAACTCTCTTCCTTTTGGAGTCTCTTACTAGACTCTCCAACTTGTTCCTTGTGTGGCTTAACAAAACCAAGGCCTGTTTTATCTGTTGTTTTTCTTTGACCTTTGATGAGTGACTTAAACCTTTTGGAGCTATCTTGAAACCTGTAAAGCTTATCCTTGTACTCTTTAGTTTCCTCTTTCAAAGAAGCCATTTTATGTTCCAACTCACTATACTCAAGAACCTTAGACTCTAACTCATCCTTGAGTTCTTGTGTCTTAGCTATAGAGAAATCAAGATTTTCTATAAGATCATCTCTCTCCATACAACATTCATCTAACTTATCCTTGAGTCTAGCATTCTTCTTTCTTTCCTTTTTCAAAGCACTAAGAGTACTAATAAGTTCACTTTCAAGATCTTTTATTTTTTTCTCTCTGAATCATCAAAGCCTTTTTTAGATTTCTTATCACTAGAGGTGTTACCTTTTTCAAAAACCATACATGCATCTTCCTTATAGTTTTCTGAAGCATCCTCATACATACTGGTGTATCACTCCAATTTTTTTGCATCCTTACCTTCAAGGCTAAAGGATCCGTGCCCGAAAGGAGTATGGGAAAAGGATGGGACGGTACCTCGGACTGAGAGGCCCTTTGAAGGTCCTGCCTCTCAGGGGAGGGGTATTAAGGTGATTTTTCGATGGATGGTGGGGTTCACCAGGAAAATTTTAGTGGCAGTTCCATGCCTAGGTTGGGAATGAGTTTAATGTGTTCAATTTTAGCTTTAAACATCCAAGTCCTAGGTTTGGCCAAATGAATCTAAGTTATACTATTATGAAAATGCAAATTAAATGAATACAGAAAGCAAAAATGGTTGTAAAATACAGAGACTATTCTAAAAGAAAAATAGCATACCTATTTTTGGATGTTTGATGGAGATTCTGAGGCTTGATGCAGTCCAGATCGTCTGGAATTTGACAGGATCGTCTCTGATCTGACAAATTCATCAGACGAATTCGTCGAAAACGTGCAATTATAGAAATGGATACCAAGAACATAAGATACAATTGCAAAAGCAAGGGAAAATGATAGAAATGAAAGTATGAATGCTAGAATGACAACTTTAGATAACAAATTAAGTAAAATACATGGTTTTAATGACAAACTTTGACTTTATTATGCATCTAGGCTACATGAGGTGAACTCCAAGATGCAAAGCAGTAATAAGCTTAACTAATGCAAAGCAAAACAACAAAAAAGAGTAAAGAAACGTAAACTTTGGGCACTGATTGCCCCCAATGTTGACTGCAGTAGAAATCGTCTCAAATTGATATGAAATCGTCTCGAATTGGATAGGATCATCTACGACGATCTGAGCTTTGCTTTGGCTAAAGAATAATAGAGTTTCTGCAAGAAAATTCAAAAAAGGACAAAAGCGAACAATAATCTAGGATATCCTAAAGCATGTAAAACTTGAAATACAAAAAAAATTAGCCAAGGGAATGCTAAGAGGAGGGCCTAAGATTAAATAGGCATAGGAAAGAGGTTGGGAGGTTGGAGATCATCCCATTTTGGGAGATCTCCAACGGGGGGAGACTCTAACGGTGCAGACACGTCTCTGCCCAAGTTAGAGAAGCTGTTGAAACAGAAGCTAATTTTGAAAAATCAGTTTTGGGACGAAATCGTCTGGACGTTTTGCTTCAGACGAAATCATCCGATTTGAGACGATATCGTCTGATCAGAGATGATATCGTCCAACAGACAAAACCAATCCTAAAAATGGCACAAAAAACAAGGAAACGGGTAGTAGGCAATTTGGGAGCAATTTTGGGGTTAAAATTTGAATTTGAATTATTACTAAGGTAATTTTAATTATTTGCTAAGTTTTACTGTGCCAATTTTAGGTGCTACATTTTGCCCCATATTTAGCAAATTTTTTGAAGAAAATGCATTAAAGATGAGTTCTTCTTGATTTACGAGAAAGCAAAAATTATTCCCATTTTTAGGTGATGATTCTTAGTCGAATCGTACGACAACTTACTATGATGCCCCCTCCATGTTTTTACCCAAATCGAACGTTTGAGGTAAAAAAGCGGAAAAGCAAAAAATTAAAATGTTTTTAATTATTTTTGAATAAAATTAAAAAATAGGGAAAAACCATAATTCATTTTTACTGTTCATTTTTACTATTTTCTAGTTTTGTAGACAAGATGGTTGAAACAACGCACAGATCGACAGAGGTCTGGCACGGGATACGAGTAAGGGTCTAAACATAGTTTAGAATGCTTGAATTTTGATTTTCTATGCTTTTTAGATTAAATTTGGATGATTTTTGAGCATTGCAGCCGTTTTGGGGCCGTCGACGTCATCAGGACGAAATCGTCTCGATTTCATCGAAATCATCTTGATATCGTCGATTTCGTCTAGGGGCAAAATCAACAAAAATGGAGACAATTTCGGCTTACAAAATCGAAGACGAATTTGCTCAAATTGGGGATGATATCGTCCAATAGTGGACGATATCATCATTGATGAAATTAAACTTGCTTTACTTGCATTTTTAATCATTGTTTTATTAATGATTTTTATTGTTTTGTTGTTTATGTTGCAGAGAGGATTACTAAAGAGCAGAGAATGGAAATACGGCGGGCTGAGAGATGACTTGGTCGCTATATCTCAGGCAAAGCGAGATTAGTTGGCACAATTTGGCATGTAGCATGTGGCAGAGATGCCACAATTTTCTACAGATATGGGGCTATTGACAGCCCTAGCAGAGAGGTGGTATCCGAGTTCTTCCTATTTCTGGTTATCGACAGGGGAGATGACTCCCACACTAGAGGATGTATGGAGGATTTTGAGGATCCCCATACAAGTATAGCTAATCACTCCCACGGCCAATTAGGGCCATGCGATGATGCGACTGTGTGGAGATCTGAGCTTCACCTTGGAGAAGGGCGGAGTGAACATCGAGTCTCTACGCCAGGTGCCTTGGGCATCTAGACTAACACAGGTTTTGGCTAGGGTTGTAGGTGGTCTTCTACTATGCCATCAGAGTGGATGTAGAGTACCATGGCTACTGACATATGTGGTCTATGACATGAGAGACCACGGATACAGGTTTGCTTGGGGGAGTTATGTACTATGTCGATTGTATAGGATCCTACATGGGGTCGTATACAAGGGCAATCGATGTTTGGTTATGACATCACTACTGTAGGTTTGGTGATGGGAGCACATCATAGTGTGGAGGTCGGTAGGGCTTCCATTGATAGGGATTGATGGGGAGAGGCCCCAAGATTTCTACTGGTGGCTTCGGAGAGGGTCACAACGGTGGATAGATCTGCCAATGTCTCGGAGACTACTGGATGACCTTGTCTCTAACCAAATCACTTGGAGGCCTTGGAGAGATCATCTAGGGTGGGTCGAGGATGGACAGGAGCTGGCTTGCATTAGGTGAACCTGTTGGCTGAGGATGGAGAGGGGAGAGGTGGAGCTCCACCGCTATGACCGAGTTTTGAGGTAGTTCGGTCTACAGCAAGGGATCCCATCTCTCAGAGACTACAAGTTTTCCTGGACCGTTCGGGATAACACTACAGTTAGCAGGGCTCTAGATATGCAGTGCTTTTGGAGTCAGGATGTAGATGATTCCCCCATTTAACCAGTGGATGGGGACAATGCAGGGGCAGTCGATGACTACGATGCCTAGTACGCAGGCATCCACCCTCCTTGGATGACGAGGGCTCAGGGTCTGATTCACATAGTTGTGCGTCGAATGGGGAAGTGGCACCAAGTAACCATTGAGGTAGCACAAGGTCACAGAGGGAGAGAGCAGAGGAGGCCACACGCTCAGCAGAGGCCACGATAGTGGAAGAGGATGGAGGATAGACCCCATTCTCCATGGAGAGAGAGGCCACCATCGCCCGATAATGGCAAGGGTGTGGACATAAGAGAGAGTAGTGAGGTGGCTACTCTCTGGGTAGAGACTTTTCATCTCCAGGCACAGGTGCAGACTCTACAGGATGAGGCTACATGCCACCGAGTAGAGGCTACACAACTCAAAGATGAGGTGGCATGCCTCAAAGCACGAAGCGAAGGAGCGAGTGCTCAGGAGCTGGCATGGTCGATTGTTCAGACCACATTCTATCAGGGTATCTACTTCTAGATGATGTCATAGGGCCAGAGGGTATAGCTACCAGCCAGTATTACAGATCCGATTAGGGTTGGGTCATCGAGGACTTCATCTCGATCGATGACTAGGACTCGTAGTACCACACATACTGCGATGGGGCCACCTCGTCCATCTCAATGCTGGGGAGGAGATGAGGCTAAGAGCTCAAGGGGTTCTCGAGGCTAAGCTATTGCATTGTACAGACTTATTATATGATTTGAGAGGATTGAGTATGCCAAGATTTAGATTGTGGCATACCAATCTAGTTTTGATATGATGTACATACATTGTTGAGATATATATATGATATTTTTGATCATATGACTTGTCTTATGTGTTTGTATGATGTTTTATTGTTGTGGTGTGATTGAGTTGATGATTTATGTAATTATGTCGGTTGAAAATATTATGGTTTGAATGTCATGTTTTGTTTAAAATTTAAATGAAATAATCTGATGTAAACAAATTGGTTGTTTGTGATGTGATTTGATAAAAAAGAAAAGGGACTTCTAACAATAATTTCAAAGGACATTGTTGCTATTATAGACCATTTCATGGAGTCGCCGCTCACTCGATCGTCAAGCTAATCCCAGTATAGAAATATTGTTAAAAGTAAAAGAGTGCTTAAGAGACTGTCTTAAGACTTTAATGTGATGATGCAAATGATGATGATGATGATAATGATTTGTTTTCAGATTTTCATGAAAATATTATGCATGAAATATTTTAAAATGACTTTTTCTTGGTATAAATTCCTAAGTGTGATAAAAACTTTGGATAAGTCCCTAGAAATTATACCATCATTGCAAAATTGAAGTTTGACATAATGACATGAAAATAGAGTAAGTGTTTGTTTTGTTTTAAAGCATAATTGTGTAACATAATGATTTAAGTCATATGTTTTTATGATTTTGAATAAATGGAAAATAAAATTGGTACAATGGTTTGCGCTAGGCATAGAATATTTAGGTATAGACTTATACCATCATCGCGAAATCCAAAGAAGAAAATAATATAATAGTTTTATTGCATGGTTGATTTTTTAATTTTTGAAAATAGTCAGAAAATATGAAGATGAGGACTTGCGCTAGGCATAAAATTCCAATTTTGGTTTTGAAATTATACCATCGTCGCGAAAGTCAAAAGTTATATATAAACGTAACTTTATTACATGTTTTGAAAATGATTTTGATTTTTGATAATGCATATAGTTGTATTTATACTAAACAACTGTTCTTTAAAGAAAAAAATGAATTTATTCCAAACAATTTGCAAAAATATTTCAAAGTATTTTAAAGACAAAAGTTAGATTTATAAGGAATCCCATGTGCGTAGGTGAGTTCATTACCAATCTTGATTTATCATAATGATACACAAAATCTCTCAAATACAAAATGTGTGTGCAATTGCATTGTTCATTGACCAGGTTTGAGCAAGATACTATGATACAAGTGATTTGAATTAACCAAATAAGTGTTTGTTAACCATGATTTAGATGCATATAACCGTACCAGACTACTATGTAGGTCGGGTTATCAAGAGCTAGCTAATCCATAAGCAGACATAGTTCTGTACAAAAGAAGGTCGCTAATGTGACAGACATATCGCCACACTAGGAGTTACCCAAGGCCAAGCGGGTTGGGCACAAACCACCTATTATGGGGCTTACCTTATAGTTTTTGAATAATTGAGAATTCCATGGATTGAAGCTCATCAACCCTTATTTTATTTTCAATGGGTAGGGAAAGAGATTTTATTGCTTTTGCTTTTGTTTGTTTCTTTTTCTTTGCTTTTGTTTTTGTTTTTCTTTTTTTTTGTATTTTTGTATTTTGGCTTGATATTTGAGATAATGCTGAAATAACTTGTTTCTTTTCTCTTTTTATTGAACTTTTCTTTTCTTCCTATACTAGGGATACTTGCTCGGATTAGCTGTAGATCAAGGGATTTTTATTCCAGGTAGGGGTGAGCTTTTCCTTTTGTCAATTCTCAAAGATTCTAGACCATGTGCATGATAGGATAGCAGGGGAAACTTTTCGCTCAAGAAACCACTTCTACTATGTAGCATAGCATGGACATTACAAATATAATCATTTTATTGTGAAAGGATATGCTTGGTTTAAGTAAATAACAAGATCAATTCTTTGTGCTCAAACTTTATTTAATTGAATTTTGTGGACTTTGATATAAGAGAGATTAGTAATCATGCCAGATAAAATCAAGATATTTATTTTTGTGTTTGTGATAGTGAGGGATTCCAAATAAATGCTAATTTATCCAAAATAACTTGAAAATATAACTGCAATACTTGAAGAAGAAATATATATAACAAATATTTGTGAGGAGTTTGATGATTTTGACTCTCTCTTTCTTCTTTATTTTTTTTTGGTTTTGAAAAGAGTCAATAATATTGCTGTTTTGACTTATATTTTTTTTATTTTTTGTTTGTTTTTTTTTGTTTTTGTTTAAAGAGTTATATATATATATTTAAAATGAGACAACATGCAAAATATGTACAAATGATGAAACGACCAAATTTTATGCGTAATATTGCTTAAGATGCATAATATTCATAGGTTCTTTTAAATATTTACCATTTAAGGTAGCTAATTTGTATGCTCCTGATTCAAATTTAGCAGTGATAATATATGGTCCAAGCCAGTTGGGCTCAAATTTACCTTTAAGATCTTTAGTTGCATTAGCATTTTTTTTATTTTCCTTTAAAACAAGGTCGTCGATCTCAAAGGATCGATGATGAACTTTCTTGGCATATGATCTTTTAAGCTTGTTTTTGTAGGCACGAAGATGCTCCAAAGCATTGATGTGCTTTTCATATAGAAGTTCTAGCTGACTGAGTCTGCCAGTTCGATATTCATCTCCTACTTCGGTATCTTGAAGTAGTAGAGCCAAAGAAGGAACTTCTAATTCAAAGGGAAAAATGGCTTCAGCACCATAAACCAAGACAAAAGGTGAAGTTCTAGTGGGATTTCAAACACTAGTTCGATAGGCCCACAAAGCTGGATATAATTGAATGTGCCAGTCGTGGCCAGATTTATTGACCAATCTTTTAAGAATTTTGATTAAGGTTTTGTTAGATGCTTCTGCTTGGCCATTAACCTGAGGATAATAGGGAGTGGACCATCGATGTTGAATCTTATATTTTTGCATAATTTCTTGACATATTTATTTTTGAAACAAGTTCCATTGTCTAAGATGAGATTTGCAAGAATTTCGAACCTACAAATGATTTGATTAAAAATAAATTTGGAGACTTGTGTTCCAGTGCAGGAAGCTAAAGGCATAGCTTCAACCCACTTCGTGAAATACTCAGTGGTGATTATGATGAATTTGTGTCCATCAGATGACATAGGATTAATTTTTCCAATAATGTCTAAGCCCCATTTGGAAAAGGGCCAAGGAGATGAAATAGCCTATAGCTCTTGTGCAGGCGCATGGACAAGGTCAGCATGTTTCTGGCACTTGTCGCAATGGCGCACATGCTCATGTGCATCATTTTCCATGGTAGGCCAAAAGTAGTCTATCCTAAGGAGCTTTTTAGCAATGACACTACCACTAAAGTGTCCTCCATAGGATCCATCATGGACTTCACTTAAAGCTGATTTGGATTCTTCTAGATTCAAACATCTCAATAGGATACCTTCAAAAGATCTTATATATAAAGTATTTCCAATTATTACAAATAGACTTGCTCGTCTACGTAATAACTGACGTTGGTTTCTATTAGAATTGGCAGGGAAAGTCCCATTGTGAAGAAAATCAAATATATCTGTATACCAAGGGTCAAGAGTAATTTCATTGATTAGAAACGCATCCAAAGGTTCTAAACATGACTTATTTGAAGTGGGTTCTTAGAGTCGATGAATAATGATGGTGGCATATTCGTCATCTAACTCCAAGGGCAGAAGAGATGCAGCTACGGCCATAGCGTCAGCCGCACGGTTGCTAGTTCACGAAATAGCTTCCAAAGTAACTTTATCAAACAAGGATAACAATTGCAAAACATATGCTTTATATGGGCACAATTTATCATCTCTGGTCTGATACACTTTAATAATTTGATTTATGAAAAGTTGAGAATCACCAAAAACTAGCAGATGTTTGATTTTTAATGCCAAGGCAGCTCGTAATCCAAGGATTAGAGCCTCATATTCGGCAGTATTATTGGTGCAAGAAAATGTTAATTTAAAAGACAAAGGTATAATGTGTTTTTGTGGAGATATTAAAATAATACCCGCACCAGCCCCACTCATGCATCGGGCTCCATCAAAGTATAAGGACCATTGTTCTATATGGTCTGCCTCTAATTGAAGGCATTCATCAGGAAACTCAATGATGAGGGGATGGGTAGACTCTAAGGGTGTAGTAGCTAACTGATCTGCTATGATTTGAATCTTAACAAACTTTTGTCCTATGAATGTGAGTTCAAACTCGCTTAGAGTAAGAACCCACTTGGTCGTGCGACCCGATAAATAAGGTCGACTCATAAGATACCGCAAGGGATCATATTTAGCAATGACATATGTTTTTTGACTAAGCATATAATGGCATAATTTTTGCGTAGAAAATACGATCGCTAGACATAGTTTTTCTAATGAGGTATAATGAGTTTCATAACCGATTAAAGTTTGGCTAATGTAATAATTAGCACGTTCTTTCTTCTCATCATCAAGCTGAGCTAACATAGCTCCTAAAGCAAAATCTGAAGCTAAAATATACAAGAGAAACGGGCGATCAGGTCTAGGCGGTGAAAGCACAGGTGGGTTAAGGAGGTATTGTTTGAGAAGTTCAAAAGCTTCTGTACATTCATCGTCCCAATTAAAAGGGACATCCTTCTTAATGAGCTTAAGAAAGGGAGTGGTTTTTTCTTCCAGCTTATCGATGAAGCGACGGATGGCTTGAAGCTTACCTTGTAAACTTTGTAACTCAGATATATTGGTGGGTGCGGGCATATCAGTGATAGCCGCAATCTTGAGAGGATCGATTTCAATACCACATAAATAAACTAAAACCCTTAATAGTTTACCGGACTTAACTTCGAATATGCATTTATTTGGATTTAATCAAATAAGGTATTCTCTTAACCGATTAAATACTTTTCTCAAATCATCTAAATGATCATCTTCTTTAATAGAGCGAGCTATAATATCATCTACGTAATCATGCAGGATATCATGCATCATATCATGAAAGATATAAGTCATAGCTCGTTGATATGTTGCACCTGCATTATTTAAACCAAATGGCATCACTTTCCAAAAAAAGGTACCCCAAGGGGTAATAAATGTTGTTTTAGCCTGATCTTCAGGAGCTATCCTGATCTAATTATAGCCAGAAAATCCATCCATTAGGGACATCATTCCACTCCCGGTGGTAAAGTCAATGATTTGGTCCATATTTGGAAGAGGAAAATCATATTTAGGGCATGCAACATTAATATCTCTAAAGTCCGTGCAAACCCTAACTTTGGTAGCTTCTTTCTTGGTGACTGGAACTACATTTGAGATCCATTTAGCATAATCAATAGCTTGTATGAAAATAACATTTAGGAGTTTTTCTAACTCCCCTTTGACTAGTAGGGCCACTTTGGGATGCATTTTTCTAAGTTTTTGTTTAACAGGTTTAGCATCCGGATGGACTACTAGATGATGCATGACTATAGAAGGGTCCAGACCTGGCATATCTTCATATGTCCAAGCGAAGACATCTTCATATTCTTTAAGGAATGCAATGTATTCATCTTGTTTTTCTTGACTTAATGCTGATCCAATATTGATTATGTGAGGATTATCCTCAGTTCCAATGTTAACTTTAATGACGTTTTCTACTTCCATGTGTAGATCTCTTTCAAAATTAGGTGGGGCGGGTGAAACACCCAATTCTTGTAATTCTTTTAAGGTTAAGTTGGATAATTCGTCTTGATGAGTGGTGGCCTCAAGTTGGGCTATAGTTGGTATAGAACCATCAAAATAAAAACCATTGTGTAACAATTCTTCAATGAAGACATCATGGAAAATATCTCCTTCCAAATCCTCATTGGATTCAGCAATCAATTCAGGGTAAGCTATGGATAACATATTGCAGGTAAAGGGATTATTCTTAGAACACAAAGAATCTTGTTTATCTAGATAATCTTGATAACATATGATTTGATCATCATCTTCAAAAGGGAAGGGTTGACCCTTACTAGGAAATAGGCCCACACCACATCGGGTGGGCCATGGCTCTACCTCAATAGGTTCTTTCATACCATTTTGGAAAGCTCCCAAGCCTTTCCCTTTATAGCCCATTTTAAGCATTATGGGCTTAGCTTTAATATATTCATTAGCAAAATAACATCGGGCATATCCCTCATGATGAGTTTTGATATTTCGAGGTATTCTTCCCCAATCATATCCTTTATAAATAAAAGCACAACTCTTGACTTGGTAAGTACTTCCCATAGGTTGTGGGAGGCCCAAAGTACGAGGAGATGGCAACAAGTTATTTAAAAGAATTGAATCTTGCATAAAAGCATTTGTTTTTTCTGATATTAAGATTGTGGATAAATCCGATAAAATTTCATCAAAAAGAGCATAAGATGTAGAAGGATCATTCCTTATATCTTTAGATGTGGGAGGTATGATAGATGTTGATAATGTGGAGGTGTTAATAAATGGGTCTATAGGTTTTGAAATTATAGGGATAGAACATGAAGGATTGGTTGTGGATTGAAGATATTTTTGAGGTCTTAGTGTGGTTTGTTCAGAAGATGGTTGAGTTAAATGTATAGGTGTAGTTGATGGGGTAGATGATGTTATGTGTGTGTTTTTCACACGTTTAGATGAAAAATAAGAATTAGGATGTGTGGATGACAGAGCAGGGCAAAATTTCACTCCAAAAAGTTCTGCCAAAGCACACATATCAAAGGGTCTAGGGTCACCATGGATAGTGACCAACTGATTTTTAAATTCAAATTTAACACACTGATGTAAAGTGGAAGGAACCGCTCGCATCACATTGATCCAAGGGCAACCCAAAAGTATATTGTATGATGCGGGGCAATGTACAATAAACACGGTTGTATCTAGGGTTCGAGGACCAACTTGCAAGGGTATAGTAATGACTCCACATGTTTCTTGTGTCTCGTCATTGAAAGCTTTGATAATCATGTCAGTTTTCTTCATTTCATCACTTCTAAACCCAAATCGTTGGTAGAAGTCAAAAGTGCAAATTTTTAGAGATGAACCATTATCAATCAAGACTCTTTTAACAGCTACATCTCCAATTAGAGTAGTAATATATAAGGGGTTATCCTTATGTAAACTATGTTGTGGGATATCTTTATCCCAGAAGTCAATACAATCAACTTCTCGAGTGATGATAGTATTGGACATGGCTTTGGGTTGAATATTTTGAGGTACCATCATTTGGCTTAATGTAAGCATTAACTCATCCCTATGGGTAGGAGAAGATCTTAACAAGTCCAAAAGGGAAATTCTAGCTATAGTATTGGATAATTGTTCATTAATATTGTAAGGAGGTTTTGGTTGAACATTAGACATATGATTCCCTTTATTGGGATTTTTCAAAATAAATGGAACTGATCCATCATTTTGAGTTTGATCTTGTTGAAAGTTTTGAGCCTGTTTTCTGGTAACAACTCCTATGGTACCCACAATGTTATATTGAAGACGCTAAACTGGTCTTGGTTGAGCGTTTATGGATTTTTCATTAGGAAGGAACTGATTAGAAGAGGGTCGAGTAGTAACTCTTCTAGGAAATGGTTCTTCTGGAACCATAGCATCTGTGATGGGTTGAATAGGATCTGATTCATTTTTAGAACTATTCGATTGGTTTGAGGTGATGTCTAATTCACTTTTAGTATCTGATTCTACATCACTAGGATCGGGAGTTTGAATATTATGTAAAGGTCTGGTCGTGACCATGGATAAGGTTATGCCAAATATTTGAGGATCCTGAACAGATAATTGTCCACTAATAGTCCCTACATATCGGGTAGTAGGGGAAACATTATGATGTTCGATTTGATTGGCCACTTCTTTGCCATGTTGTGGTAAAGGATGTTGAAATATATCTAATGATTGATTAGCATTTTGATTCTGATTTTGGGGAATGGTCTTTTGAGCATTATTAGGAGCATTTTGTTTAGGTTGGAAGGCTTACACCTCCATTTCATTATTATCAATCAAATCTTGTATTTTATGTTTCAATATTTTTCAAGAATTTGTAGCATGTCCAGGTCCTCTATGAAAGTCACAATGTAAATCAGCTTTGTATCCGGGTATAGTTGGATCAGGTTCCTGGATAGCTAGTAATTGAATCAAGCCTCATGCTAATAATTGAGGAAGAATGGTTGATAAAGGTTGATTCAATCTAGTAAATTCTCGAGGAGGTTTATCAGGAGGTTTTAATATAAATTTTTTTGTTGTCTTCATTGTATTGATATTAGCAACGTTTCTATTATCAGTGACTCCGTAACCTATAACTTGTTTGTTTTTATACTAATTTCTAGATGTTTTCTCATCATATTTCTTTTTGAGCTGACCTCTTCTAATGAGATCATCTTCTACCCTTCGAGCTAAGTCTATAGCTTGATCGAAGGTAGTTAAGGTTGCAGTTGATAACTCATAAGATATTTGTTCTTGTAAATTATTAATAAAAATATCCAACATTTCCCTATAAGGTAGCACAAAGTGCAGTTTTCTTGTCAACTGCCTCCATCTGGCTAAGAAATCAGCAAAACATTCATCTTTGTATTGTTTTAAGTTGTACAAATATTTAATGGTGACATGCCTCTCGATGTAGGCACTAAATTGATGGACAAAATATTCAATTGTTTCTTCAAAATTTCTCAAAGAATGAGTGGGCAATTGATAGTACCACTCTAATGCCATTCCTCCTAAACTTTTCAAGAACATTTTTAGTAATAGCAAGTCATCATGTGATATATCATGACATGTTATCCTAAACATGCGAAGATGCTCTATGGGATCTTCATTTCCTTTATATATAGGCAGGACGGGCATGGGAAAGTGTTTAGGGTATGGTTGTGCTACAACTATGGGATCCAGAGGTTGACTACATATCTCTCGATAATTGTACGAGGGACGGTAGGGATCTATCTGGTCCATGCGTGAAGCTAACTATTTCACCATGGCTTCCAAATTACTGGTTTTCCCACCATATTGATTCGATAGGGCATTAATATGGGATTTGTGAGCATATGATGGAGGGACATGGAGATTAGATGCTATATTGCTATTGTGTAAATTGTTGGTAGGAAGGGTGTTATGAAGAAATTTTGAAGTTGTATTATGTTATATGCCCGATTGTTGAAAATTGGTGTTTGGCTATATTTTAGGTTTTTGTCTACTTGAAGCATATTGATCAATAGTTTGGCGAATTAAAGCAGTGAAGGAAGGTTTCTTTTGTGTGGGAATGATTTTAGGCTCAATAACAGGTTCTTTAGGGGGTTGGGTAACCTGTTGTTTTGGCATGTTTTGAATCATAGTGACCATATCTCTATTGGATGGTCCAACTTTATCACTTTCTTGATCAATGAAAGACAAGGGATTAGTGTGTATGTCAAACATATGTTCCATGGCTACTTGAGTATCACTAATTTGGCCTTTATCAATACGAACTGCCATATTAAGAGCACCAATGTTATTATTGAAAATTTTCTAGAAATGATCTAAATTATCAAAAGCAATAGTTCCATCTGGAGCTATTCTAGGGGATGAGGATTCTTCCTCTTTAAGATTTTCTTGTTGTTCATTTTCTTCAGCCAGGTCATCTTCTGGATGTTCTAGAGTTTCTCCTTTCGAAATTGATTCCTCAGGAAGGACATTTGGGTTTTTTGTTTTGTCTACTAACCAATCTTCTCCTTCTTCTTCAGTTTGTTTACCACTCCTAAGTTTAGTCATTGTGGTTAAATTTAGATTTCAGCAAATATATATATACTTATATATATATATATATATATATATATATATATATATATATATATGCAACAAGCTTAAGAGGTATATATTTTAATTATATACCTACTATAGTATTTGAAATAAAATGTTTTTGGTTTTTGTTATGTTTTGGTTTTTCTTGTTTTTGTAACAATATTATAAAGATAACAAACAAGACACTAAATGCAAGAAATAATAATAATGAAAGCAATGATCTAGTTTTCTATAAACAATTTATAAATATCATTAATGGGCTCGAGTTCTTCAAGAGTCATGAAATGTTCTTCTTCAATTTTCTTTCAAGAATTTGACAAAAAGTGCTATAGTGATATTATCTGTCTCAGATTCTGGTTGGTAGAAATAAATTTTGTGGAAATACTCTCGATATAACACAGCCCTAAGACCTCTATTCCATCTTTCCCTATCTGTAAGAACGACCTCTTGGTCTTCTACATGACCTAGGAATTGGTGTATAACTGCTGCATTCTCGAGGTATTCCTCGAAGGTGAACAATTTTGAAGACACAAGAGATCTCCTATAAGCTAACCACCTATGGCAGGCTCTCTAAAGTTCATGATAAACAATGAGTTGATGAGGATCCAGGATCCTATATAGGGCAAACCTCTTAATTTGTCTAAGTTTAGTTGATCTAGATGAAATGAAACCTAGCCTCCTGTCAAGTTCTTTCCACAGAAGTTGGTTTCTATCTGTTTCAGGCACACTAAGCATAGAATTAACTTCTATGGCTGCTAATTGATTTTCAACATTTATAGTAATTGCTAATCTTTTCTTAGGAGCTACCATCTAGACATGATATGCAACTTCGTATTTTTCTAATGATTTTAAATGCATCTATGTTTTTGTTTTGTTTTTTTTTTTCAAAAGGTTTTAGTTTCACGTCGAGTTCACCAAAATGTATCGCTCCAAATTTTCTGCATCCATACCTTCAGGCTAAAGGATCTGTGCCCAAAATGAGGATGGGAAAAGGATGGGATGGTACCTCGGACTGAGAAGCCCTTTAAAGGTCCTGCCTCTCGGGGGAGGGGTATTAAGGTGATTTTTCTACGGATGGTGGGGTTAACCAAGAAACTTTTAGTGGTAGTTTCCACGCCTAGGTTGGGAATGAGTTTAATGTGTTCAATTTTAGCTTTAAACATCCAAGTACTAGGTTTGGCCAAATGAATCTAAGTTATACTATTATGAAAATGCAAATTAAATGAATACATAAAGCAGAAATGGTTATAAAATATAGAGACTATTCTAAAAGAAAAATAGCATACCTATTTCTGGATGTTTGATGGACATTTTGAGGCTTAATATAGTCTAGATAATCTAGAATTTGACAGGATCGTCTCTGATCTGATGAATTCGTCAGAAACCTACAATTGCAAAAATGGATACCAAGAACACAAGATACAATTGCAAAAGCAAGGGAAAATGATAGAAATGAAAATATGAATGCTAGAATGACAACTTTAGATAACAAATTAAGTAAAATGCATGGTTTTAATGACAAACTTTGACTTTATTATGCATCTAGGCTACATGAGGTGAACTCCAAGATGCAAAGTAGTAATAAGCTTAACTAATGCAAAGCAAAACAACAAAAAAGAATAAAGAAATGCAAACTTTGGGCACTGATTGCCCCTAATGTTGACTGCAGTCGAAATCGTCTCGGATTGGTATGAAATCATCTCAAATTGGATAGGATCATCTACGACGATCTGAGCTTTGCTCCGGCTAAAGAATAACAGAGTTCCTACAAGAAAATTCAAAAATGGAGAAAGGCGAACAATAATCTAGGATATCCTAAAGCATGTAAAACTTGAAATATAGAAAAATTCAGCCAGGGGAATGCTAAGGGGAGGACCTAAGATTAAATAGGCATAGGAAATAGGTTGGGAGGTTGGAGATCATCCCATTTTGGGAGATCTCCAATGGGGGGAGACTCTAACGGTGCAGACGCGTCTCTGCCCAAGTTAGAGAAGCTATTGAAATAGAAGCTAATTTTGAAAAATCAGTTTTGGGACGAAATCATCCGATTTGAGGCGATATCATCTAATCGGAGATGATATCATCCAATGGACAAAACAAATCCTAAAAATGGCACAGAATATGAGGAAACGTGTAGCAGGCAGTTTGGGAGCGGTTTTGGGGTTAAAATTTGAATTTGAATTATTACTAAGGTAATTTTAATTATTTACTAAGTTTTACTGTGCCAATTTTAGGGTGCTACAACCTGGAAACCAAATCATTATTTGTACAATCATCCTCAAGGTGACCAAAATTTCCACATCCAAGACATTTCATGATAATGAATCTATGTTTCGGTTCTTCCTCTTTTTCTGATATGAACAACATCTCATTTTCATCATCACTTGAAGAACTTTCACTATCACTACTAGAACATTTACTTGCTTTGTCTAGGTAGAAACTCTTCTTGTGCTTGTGAGAATACCTCTTTCCTTGATTGCTATGCTCATCTTTGTTTTTTCTGTGATGCTTGTGCTTTTCAGAATCCTTGCTCTTGGAATCTTGTTTGTCTTCATAACTTTCATTCTTGGGAACAGTACAGTCAGTAGCATAATGACCAAACTTTCCACAATTGAAACATCTTATATTTTTTATGCTTTTGTGCTTTCTAGAGAACTTGCCTTTCTTGCTGTAATATGCCTCTTCATCACTAGAAGACTCATCACTCTCTTGAAGCTGTTTACCCTTGGATTTCTTGGTAGCCTTGAAAGCTGCCTCTTTCTTGACATTAACCATCACTTGAGTTCTCAACTCAAATGCTGCAAGTATACTATGGAGCTCATCCTTTTTCAAATTATCCAAATCTTTAGCTTCCTCAATAGCAAAAATATTTTCACTAAATCTATTAGGAAGAGATCTTAAAATCTTATCATAAACATCATTTTCAGCAAGCTCAAGACCTAAGTCTTTCATGGAGTTAACAACCTCATCCATACGAAGCATGTAGTCACTAATATTTTCATCATCATTCATCTTGAGCTGTTCAAACATACCTTTGAAGTGTCTCAACTTGGCCTTTCTGACATTTGTATCACCTATATGAACCACCTGCAACTATTTCCACATTTCACTAGTTGTCTTGTAGTGAATCACTTTGGTGAGATTTGCTTTTTGTAAGCCTTTCAGGATTGCATTCATTGCTTTTGAATTGCTGTGATGTAGGAGCCTTTCTTCTTTAGTATTTGGACCATGTATAGGAATAGTGTATTCATCTTCAATTACTTCCCATACCTCATTACCAAGTGCCATTAGATAAACCTTCATCCTAGCACTCCAAAGACCAAAATTTGACCCATCAAGAATAGGTGTTGCATTGCCACTTGAATAATCCATTATGTTCTTTACTAGCTTTTCCTTTAAGCTGTTAAACTTTTCGAAGGCACCTGCTCTGATACCAATTGAAGAACACAAGCTTATACTAAGAGGGGGGGTGAACAGTATAAGAACTCTTTTTACTTTTTTTCTTTATATTTCAAAATAGTAAAGCAATATACCCAAAGCAATATCAAAGCAATGCACAAAATCATCCACAAAGTGACATCAATTTTAACGTGGTTCACCTAGAATTGCTGGGCTACGTCCACAAAACTTTTCTCTAAAATTTATCTCAAAGTTCTTTGGGAATCCTTCCCAATTACAATGTTTATGAGCCTTGGCTCAAAGGAGATACCTTCCCCTTTGCTCTGGAAATGATCCCTCAGAAGATCAACTGCCTCTACCTCTTGCCAGCACGTGGAACTCCTTTCCATCGAAGACCTCCTATCCTCAATGCTTAGCTTAAGAGACCTCTCGCATTCTATGATCACGTCCACAACAGACTCAAGAACTCTGTACCAAACACGGTCGATCGGTCTAGTACAAGTCTTCCTCTGTCTGTCAGATCTGTCCAAATTTGAACAAATCAATCCTCTGCACACAAGCCTTCTCAAAGACTTGCCAAATCTACCCTCAGGTTCTTCTCAAAGAACCAATGCACCTCTGTCCTCAAGCAGCAGCACTCCGCATTCGTCTTTGCCCTTTGTGCTCTCTACGCCCTCTGCTCTCTTTTCATAATCATAGTTGCACTTGATTGAACTTCAACCTTTGCACCTCTACACAATCACAGTGACATCGTCTTTGCACACTCTACTTCCTTTGCAATCTTTCACACTTGGAATTATTCGATGAAATGCACTCTGCACACTATGATCAAATTTTGCATTCTGCTCTCAGCGATCGAACTTCTTGCTCTACGCCCTATCTGCGAACGTCGCACTTCAACAACACATTCATCGACACTTCAACTCTCCAAATAGCCCTCCTTTTATAATAGAATTTTCATGATGAAAACTTTAATCTTAGTCAGCTGTTATAACAAATGCAAACCCTAATCTTCGTTGGTTGCAAGCCCTAATCTTCGTCGGCTAAAATTTGACTTTGTTGGCTTCACTGTCTCTGTAACTCTTCTATAGCTTCTATCGTGAAAATACAACATGTCGCAATATCGTGACACTTTTTTCTTTCTTAACCTCTTCTCGGCTTGCACCCACGAAAGTAGAACATGTCACAAAATCATGACACTTTCGCTTCCTTGCACCTTTCTCTGCTTGCACTAGCAAAAACGGAACATGTCACGAAATCGTGACACTTTCGCTGCCTTATGCTTTTATTCCTTGAATTTGTCATGAAATCATGACGCTTCTTCTTCCATGCTCTTTCGTTTTGCTTCTATCATGAAATCATGACTCTTCTCCTATTGAAGACCTGCTTTTTGTTTTTGTCACAAAATCGTGACACTTTCTCCAACCATATGCTGCCATCTCAATCTGTCGTGAAATCGTGACACTTTCTACATCTGTAAGCTTTCTCTTCAACTTGTCATGAAATCGTGACACTTTCTGCATCCATACGCTTTCTCTTCAACATGTCACGAAATCATGACATTTCTTACTTCGAAACCTTTCCTTTGCTGCATGTCGCGAAATCGCGACAATTCTTACTTGGAACATTTTCATCTATAGCATGTCGCAAAATCGTGACACTTTTCATGTTACTTTCTCTCTCTTTGAACTTGTCACGAAATCATGACAATTCACACTATGGACTCTCTCTTTTGCATTATGTTGCAAAATCATGACACTTTTTCTTTCGGACTCTCTCTCCTGCAACATGTCGCAAAATCGCAACACTTTCTTGTCCATACAACCTTCCTTGCAATATGTCGCAAAATTGCGACATTTCTGACTCCGTACATTCTCTCTCCTCTTTGAGTCGCGAAACTGTGACATGTCACGATATCGCGACACTTTTCTAACTTGCTTTCTCTCTCCTACTTAAGTCACGAAAATACGACATGTCGCGATATCATGACACTTTTTTAAAATGTTTTCTCTCTCCTGCTTAAGTCATGAAAATGCGACATGTCGCGATATCGGGACACTTTTCCAACTTACTTTCTTTCAAACCTGTCAGCTTGGGGTTTGCAAAAGACCTTTGAAACTATCATGTCGTAACCTTCATCAAAACAAATTATTTGACATCAAATCAAATTCCTTCAAAAGCTTCTTGACATCAATGACAACTTATATACTTGAGCAAAGGCAATGTACCCAAAATACCCAAAATTTCCAACAAATAAGAATCAAAAGAAAGAGCCCCAAAAATAAATTCCCAAAATAACAAGATCAATAAATGGTGTGATTATCATAAGAATAGTAAAAATTAAAGGGGAGGAATGTCAATACATTAGATAACTATTTATTTAGAGGTAACCCTTTGAATGCACTATAGCACTACCCACACATCCATAGGTTGCAGATAGAGGAAATAAAATTATAGAAAATAAACCAAATGTGACTATCACCACCATACATGTTGCATCAAATAATCTATAATAGGAGGAATGTATATTTTACTTGCATATATGGGTAAATGATAAGCCATAATATTTTATTATTGATATTTGGAGTAAAATGAATTTGATTTCTACTTGCGTTGTCAAGGAATTGAATCTAACTGTCACAACACACCCACAATTATATAATGTTAGATGTTTGCAAGAGGTAGGAGATATTTATGTTACTAAATAATGTATGATCACATATTACATCAAACTCTTCAAAGATAAACTTTTGTATTATGTTGTTCCCATGGATGTTTATGATGTGATCCAAGACCAACCATTCAAGTGAAATATGTATAATGTATATGATTCAACAATTCAAAGTTTCACCATCACTGTCAAAGGCCAATGCTTCAGGATACTAGAGTTATCCCCTTTAGCCTCTATTTCCTTAGTGCTAATCATCATAGAAATATGATAGGAAAAATAAGGAAATTTATTATCTTGATAATCAAAACCATAAAACAAGAGGAGTATTTTTATCACCACATCAATTGTAGGATTTATGCATCTAAAGTAAGTGAATTGAATTTAAATAAAATGGTGACTTATTAAAGTTGAATTGACTAGGATGCCACTTCATTATGATGTAAAGCATCCAATTAATTTATTTCCTAGTTCTCCTTTGTCTAAAGTACCTATGTATCACAAATCAATCCTTGAAAATGATAAAAGTAAGGGATATATCTAAGAATTAACTTAAAAGGACACAACAAACCAATTTTTTTCATGTGATAGTTCAATTATCTTTGCTCCAAAGAGAGATTGAACATGGATAATTTATATCATCTATAGATATTTGAATAAATTCTCTTAGACAAATGACTTATAGGATCAACTATGTGGTACACAGTTCTTCATTAAACTTTATCCCAAATATGGTTATCATCAAATAACCATCAATCTCATTAATGTATGGAAGACTATTTTTTTATCGATAAAGGAATTTTCTAAGTGATTGGGCACTCCTTTAAGATTGACCAATACACCTACCATCTTTATAAGGATGATGGATGATATCTTACATCTCTATATCAACTCATTGTAGTGGTAACCTAGATGATAATGTTATCTACAATGAGATATGAGAGGAGCATTTGTAATATATTTTATAGGTATTTTAGAATCTTCAAAGACTCAAGTTATATGGTAATTTGGAAATGTTCATTTGACATGAAAAAGACTCATTACTTTGGCATACATTTTTGACAATGGATTCCATGTTGATCATGAGAATATTTAGATAATTAGATATTGGCATACCCTAAAGAATTTGATAGAGACTCATAGTTTTTGTATCTTGCAACTTTCTATTAAATATTTGTTTCAAAGTACTCACATATTACTTAGTCATTACACAAAATGGCTAAATGATGTGCCAAATCTAATTTCCATTAAGGAGGTACATATTAGAGATAATTTTTGAAGGTGAAAGGGTAATTGTTTTTAGATTCTACACTATCAAATAATCTATAAAAACTTTTGATATAATGAATTTTTTGCATCAAAGTACATATTGAGAGTTTTTATAACATAGCAGGGGAATCTAGTTGCCTATAATAATGAGACGTTATATAAATCAATTAGAAAATATTCCACATGTGACAAAGAGGTCTATGCCATTATAAACAATGAAATCACTACATGTTGGAAAATAAAATAATCATCCATACAAGTCATAGACTCTTGAGTTTATCTAGACATGGAGTAAGATGAGGAATGAAAGACACAAAAAGTATTCCATATATCTACATCACTTTTATTTTATCGTAATACATAATATTGGGATTTTTAACTTGATATCATAATATCTGAGTCAATAACCAAATATGGAGTTGATTCTAAATTTGTATATACATATTGACATCTTCATGTGGGCAAGCAAATTCTTAATTTTTATTTATAATATAATATTCTCTATCATAAGGGACATACTTATGTACCCTCTAGTGAACACTCAGAGAAAATTTGGGAAGCTTAATTTAGCATAGTTGTATGATATTTTAAGGTGCATAAAATATTATCAATTCTCCAAAATTACTTCTATTAGCCCAAGATAAGGAATAATGTCTCATGAGGTTCTAATTATTAATCCATTATCTTGATTCAAAAGTAATTTTAATGGATTGTGGAAAAGGTTTTGAAATATCCATAGCAACCCATATCTAAGTAAATACAACACATTTTTTCTCCTTAGTAGTTGATCCATTCTGTATGGACACTCCTAGGATATTTTCAATATTCTTCAAAACATCCTTATTGATAAGTTGATTGGGAAGTCTAAAAATCCTAACACAGATTGAATATTTTTTAATAGTTTTTATCTTGATATCAAATTATCACTAAATGGTCTTACATAAAGGACATCTCTCCCACTAAACCATAAACCATCATCCACTATTTTATACTTGTTTTCAAAATAGAAAAGATGACAAGAAAAAAAAAATTTAAGAAGAAAAGGCATGAAGTAATTTGAATTCAATCCCCGCTTTTACTTAACCCATATTTTAAATCTCTAAATATCCTAGCCAATATCCATGGAACTTACATATTAACGCTCTCTACTTTTAAGAACCATTATACCATTCTCTATCATTTTATCCTTAATAATCACTTATGATAAAATATTTGTTGTGTGATAGGATTTACCATATATTTGTTATTTTTGGTATGGTATCTATACTTCCACCTAAATCATCCTAAATCTTTTTGAAAACTAATTTTTCCTCATATAAATTCTTTGTTTGCACTCAAATTAATATTAGTTTTAATATTATTTATATAAAAAACAATGCAAAACCTACATTCATTCATTCACTCATATTGTTTGAATCCCATCGCACTTCTGATTTCAAATATCTTTCTTGTGTCACTCAAAAATGGTTTTTTTATTTGTAAATTTATCCGATTTCCTTTACCATAAGCTTAAAAATTTCATTCTTTATTCTAGTATTAAAATTCTTAGCAAACCTAAACCTACCCTTGTCATCTTTCCAAATTCTACCCTTTCTCTAAAAGATATTCCGGTGTTCCCGTATCACAATATCAATTTTCCAAATTCTACACTTTCTCGAAAAGATATTCTGGTGTTCCCGTATCACAATATCAATGTAAACATTAAAGACTTTCCAAAGAAGAGTTTGACCATTTAAATCGATAATTTCCTGTTCCTATAAAATTTCATTATGAAGGAGGGCCTTTGGTCTTTTCCCTAGTGTGGAGTGCTATTGAAGAAATCCATATGAATTCCAATTTTCCCAGCTACTATTGACGTTTCGTCGATCCATATGAGCACTCTTCCACTCTTTTTTCAAGCATGAAATTATGATTTTGGTGATGCATGATGTTGGACTGAAGCAATTTAATATGCCAACTGTGCTTGTTTACGTTGGTAGAGAGTTGTTTCTTTGGGTCTTGTACCGGAACAAATGTGGACACATACCAAACATGGCACTTGGATCTCTTCCAGTCTTTCGGATGATAATAGTAACTTTGAAATTCATTTTTGTTATTTGAATATTTTACCACAAACGTTGAGATTCAATTTTCATACTCTAGTCTACTGCATCATGAAAGATACCAACAAAGGAAATATTGTGTTAAAAGCATCATGACAGGTGCCAATTAAAGCCTTTCTAATCATGTTGTTCCAAATTTCCTTTGAAATGAAATTTCAAGCATACGTCATATTTTAAATTTCACACTTCTCTTCTCCGAAGTGATGAACCAGTCTAGTTTTGCATTTGTCAATGTATTTGCCTTCTGTCTGCCTGAACAATAATCTATTTTTGTATCATTGTTAATATTGCACATCAATGTGCCGCCATATTCAATCTCCAGCATCATGTTTAGAAGTTATATGAGGATTTCATAAAATCAAAGAGAGTTTTTTTGTACTCTTCTATCACTCTACTATTCACAACTTGGAGCAATTGGCTTTTTTATTGAGAGCGTCATCATGGACTCGAGATTTCATGACTTTTGCTCAAATTACTCTTAACAAATCGTCATGCGATCGGTCCAAACCGACCACTTACCACCGACACGTGTTGATAGCCAACAAAAAAAAAAAAAAAAACCTAGCACTGTAGAACGATAAGATGTGCTGTAACATCCGACCACTTACCACCGACACGTGTTGATAGCCAACAAAAAAAAAAAGAAAACCTAGCACTGTAGAACGATAAGATGTGCTGTAACATCCTTTTTATTTTTAACAAGGTTAGATATTTTTCTTAAGTTTTTTTGTCTTCCTATATATAAATCAAATCATTTTGAAGCTGATTTTATAATTCCTGATTCTCCTTAGTAAAGACATCTGAATGAGAGATAATTCCAGTAACTCAGAGTCGAAAGCTGGCACACACTCAACCAACTCAAATCAACTCAAATCAGACTATTACCTTTACCTTTACGCTTATTAAGCATACCCTAGATTTAAACTTAAGTTTCCAAATTCAAAATCTTACACTCTACTGTTTTTTAGGAACTATGTGCACTTAGAAACTATGTGCTGTCCCTTTCATTTCCTCTATGATAACGACCTGTCGAGATTTGAATCAAACTCAGACCCGTAGTCTCCTTGGACTTGGATTTTAGACGACCCAACCAAAGGTATCACGTGTATTCCCCACTCCTCCAGCCCCACCATTGAGACGCCCAACCACATGGAATCTCTCTATTGCCATCAACGGACACGTAGGTTACAGATGTCACGTAGGCCGGTTATGCAGCTTTTCTATTGACGGATGTTGGAGGAGGAAGCAACATAGTCAAAGTTAGAATTCTGCTCAACAATCTCTGACAGAGACCACCGATTAATTTCTGTGTTTTTATGGTATATGTACATTGCAATGATCGACCTGCCAAATTTTAAGGACAAGTACGATGGACTGGTTTCGAAAATGAGAATGAGGTCCTAGCTTTAGAGTCCATAGGACCTGAAATTGTTAGGAGATAATAAATTGGAGGAGGGGTTGCAGGATTTAGAAACAATGTCGTTTAGAATTTTTGAAAGTTGGGTGGATTGGTAAGTGTTTGTCTCGTTAGGTATATATCAAAAAGATATTCAAGTTCAAAACTTAGGGGTGGCGTGTTTGTAAAAGTAGTAGTTTGATTTGAATCTTCTAAGTGTACATCAGGTTAAGGTAGCCTGTTTGCAAAAGTAGTAGTTTGATCTGAATCTTTTGAGTGTACGCCTGACCAACCATGAGTGGTGGTTCCTTCATGTCACTCAACAATAACTAAGCGTTTCATTCATGCCAATCAACAATAACTCAGCGGAATAGGTTTGGTGGAAACAGTCATGTAATTTAAACCCTGTACTTGTCAGTTACTAAAAATAGTAGAGTTGTAACCAAAACTAAAAATAGTGTAGTTGTAACAAAAAAAATGTTGGTACGAGGTTGACAAACGAGCAAAGATTGTGACGTAAATCAGAGTGTCTGCTTTGGCAATGATGTGTCGGAGAAAAATGATGGTGTCTCACTGTTGACGGATGTTCTTCATTGGTTGGAAACTTTTTATTTAAAAGTCGAAAGAGTAGGCAAACCGTACTTCAGATTTCAGCTGTCGCGTCTAGCGTTCGGCGCTTTGAGTTCGCCTGTCATCTGCTACCTACAAAACCGCCCTAAAACGCACAGTCCAATGTTGATTATTTTCCCGTCAAAGCATACTATCACCGTCAGTGTAAGTGCTCTAAAAATCTAAATCCAAGAGAAAAGACAGGCACGTCAATGTCAGAACGTCTGTTCGTTCCACGTTTGATGATTGATCCATGTGAAAAGTGTTGAAGAAAAGGTTGGACTTCGCTGTACGCAGGATTGACAGCTGCAAATAAAACGAAAATGATAGTCTCATCGAAAATGACGTTGGTTTACTCCATGAATGGATTTGAGAATCACATGGTGGTATTCAAGCACCAAAAAGACTATCGTTGAGAAAAGCCTTTGAGAATTTATCCCCACCATTGCCCAACTTTCGAGAAATATTTTGTGGGCGGATGGGAATTAAATCTTTTGGATGTAAGAGATTAGATTTGTAGTAGACTTCGTAAAGTTGTCCACAACTTTATATTCAATTTCATTGTAGTGAATACCCTTTTTTTCAATATTATTCTTTCTTATTTTGTTAGGAGTAAATCGGTGACCAAATTATATAGAAATGATGGATTACATGATTATCATGTCAATTTTTTCTTATACATTATCATAAATAAATTACTTGTATCTTGGATGAGTGAGACATTATATTAAAATATAAAATATTAGCATCTTAGTGGTATGGTTTTGACCTTTCATTTGAGTGTGTTTAAATATATATAATATTTTAATTGTTTCTTTACCATTCATAAAGGTATGTTAGAGATATAAAGAGATTTTTCTAGTTAAGGTTAGAAATATTTTAAATTTATGGAGATAAAATTAAAATTTAATTCATCATATTAGATATAAGTTATGACAAAGTGCTAAAACATATTTGGTGTTATTGATAGGTTTCATAAAATCTTCAAACATTTTGTATACATTTTTTAATCCAATATAAGATGATAAAATTTTATGAAAGTGTAACTCATTAATTTGTAATAAACACATAAGTGGAAGTAATGTCTTCATTATGAATATGACTCGTATACAAACTTTTAAATAAACTTATTGTTTAAAAAAAACAACATTAATTCTAAATTTATTCCTTAGCTATCAAATGGTATTAGCTCAATCATTCCTCAACTTCTAATAAGGAGACTCAGGTTACAATTATCATTTTTTAAAAATAGTACATTTGCTACAACATACTTTTTTATTACAATTTTTTCATTTTTTCTTTTAATTATATTTTTTAACTTCCTTAAAGTGCTATGTTTTCACAATCAACTCCTTGACATCAGTTTGATTAAAAGATAAAATCTCATTTGGTCGATTGATTTCTAAAATTTGAATTCCATTGGAATGAAGATCAACACCACAAGTTGCTAATTTATCTGCTACATGATTTCCTTCTCTATAAATATGCTTACACCTCCAAGAGATTGTGTCTAGTAATAGATGATGAACATTAGCATTAATATTATTTTTTATCCAAACTCCACATCCACTTTAGTTAATAGCACTGATGATATTTTATGAGGCCCCCTCAATTGAAATATTTTTTCATCCTTTTTCTAGTACAATTTCATTCCCCATAACCCATAAGCCTATGTGATATGGCATATAAGATTATTTCTAAAGTGTGGTGAATCAGTTAAGACCATTCTTAGACAAATTTAATTTAGAAGAGCAAGGATAATTTGTGAAAGGGAGACAAATTTTGAATGAGATCATTGTAGCTCATGAAGTTATGCATTCAATAACTTCAAGAAAAGAGAAAACAATGATCTTAAAATTTGATATGAGTAATGCCTTAAACTACTAGAAAATTATTCCTTTGAATTAACTTTCAAAATGGGTTACAAGTGTGGTCATTTTTACAAATTGTGCCTTTGAAGGCCACAAGGTAAGCCCTCTTTTCAACAAACAATAAGCAATAGGAGGTGTCTTCTTAGTATTCCTCAGTGTAAGTGGGTTTATTGCTTGTGTGCCACTATAGGCCAGACCTATAAGACCTAAAAAAATTGATTAGAATGTTTCGAGGCCTGTCTAGATTAGACCCCTCATGTTTAAAGATAAAATACTCTTAAAACATAATTAAAATTGCATGAAATGATGAAAAACCAACATAGGAAATATACTTACCTAATTTTGTAGCCTTTGGATTGCTAAAATTGGGATTCGTACGCTGGTGTGTGAATCTAATTATACCTCGAGATTTACACCCTGCTATGCAAATCTAACTATTTTCTCCATAATCGATAGAGTTTTATGGAAAGTCTCCTCTAGTGTAATGGCTTCTTCTGTTTTTCATCGGGTCACCTTTAGAATTTGTAATCTTTATCAGCAACCTATTAGATAACAAAGGGTATTGATAGATTCCATGTTGAATCTTGTGTGGTGATGGATGATGGGTGATATGGAGTGATGTTGAGTGGTTTTGGTAATCTAGAGTAATTTTTGTAGATTTTTGTTAAGCAAAAGTGGATATATCTAAAATGGAGAATTTGGCCTTCTATTTATAGAATTTTCCAAGGTTAGGGGAGGGATTGAGGTTTCTCATGAGGTATCCCCTATGAGGTGTCCATTGTGAGGTGGCCATTGTGTGGTGTCCCTTGAGGTGGCACAAGTATCATGCCTCATAAGTGTGTTCGAGTGAGAGAATATCTCACCAATCTACATGCCATAAATAGGTGGAGGAAAGTCTCCAAATATCATTTATGACTTGTTGAGGTGGAAACCTTTTTGAATTAAAATTTACTTTTTTTTGTGCAAAAGTCTCCATTTGTCATTAAATACATAAGAGAGTGTGATGTGGAGCAAATATCAGGGTGGAAAGGTGGTAAGGCTAGGCTAGGCTATTCAAAGCATACTAGATGAGGTGGAAAGCTAGACTTTAATCATGATTAAGCTAATTAACCATGTCCTTAGCCATAAAGTGAACTTTGACCAAAAACTAGCTTTTGACCAAGGTTAAGTCATGATGGTGATCGCATGAGGACCCATAGTTAATCGTATAAAGGGACTTAAGTAGCCCAAGGGGCTTATGAATATGAATAGTATTTTAAAGCTAATTTATGTAAATTTTATGGATTTTAAAAATTGATTAGCCACGGTGATGGGAAAAGTGACAATGTGCAACTTGTGGGTATCTACATTTACCCCTTTTTGTACAATATTGTGTGAAGACACGATGCAGTACAAAAAATGATAACACAATATTGGTGTTTTGATTTTGAAGAAGAAGAATTTGTGATGGATGTTTATGGATTATTATGAGAGATATATTGATAAAAAAAATGATTTATGATTGAGTATGACTCTTTGTAGTGTCATAATGATTTCTTTTGAGGGAAGACATAAGATTTCCTTATCTTGTGATTAATATAAGATGTTCCAATTATGAATGGAACAAATGTCTTTGAATTTTTTTTTGCCTTTGATTGATTGATGAGTTCTTGTCATTATTTAATAGATTTTTAATGTTGTAAGGTAGATTTTGGTAGATGCTTCATTCTTACAATTACCACTTTGAAGAAGATAATCCATGAGATATCTATAGTTGTAGGCATTAGGTTTATCAAATGTTTGATTTGAATTAAATTTTTGTTGAGAAGAGAAATTTTGCTCTTTGTTTGTCCTAGAAAATGAGAACTTGAGATAATCTTTAGCAAAAAAATTCTTAGACAAATGTTGTATCCATGATTGGATGTTTTTTTGTTTGATCATTTGCAAGGCAAATTTTAATTGTTGAATGTCTACCCTCTCAAGTGATGAATTGGTCAAGTGATGAATTGGTGATGGAGAAGACGAAAATCAATGATGAGATGATTAAAAATGTGAAAAATAAGAGGTGAAAAGATGATGAAAATATGAATTTTGGGTATACAGAGCAAGAGCCATGAATAAATTGATGAATGCAACTAAAAATTTTAGATTCGCATGGTGGGGTGCGAATCTGATTGAACCTTGAGATTCACACCTCGTCATGCAAATCAGAGTGAAAAGCGCTATATAAGCACAATCACATGGCATATTGCTCATTTTGCATAGTGCAAAGGAGGGAGAGAGAGGTGAGGGAGAAATTGTGAAGTGAAGTGCTATCAAATTGTGGAGGCAAGGGTGAACGATGGTAGGAGGTGAATTGAGCACTAGCACTAGAGGGAGTGCAGTGTCGATAAGTGGACTTTATTACCTCGATATTTGTGTATGATGTAATTAAAATGAACCCTAGGGAATAAATTTATAGTGAAATGAAACCATAGAAAATGCATAGTAGAACTAGCATTATGTGATGGAATGGAAAAAGTGCATTGATGTATGTGCATGTGAATGTGTGAAAATATGGTTGATTGATGTTGACTTGTGTGTGTCAATATGCGTGAAAGTATGTGTGTGTACATTTTATTGTGCTTGCGTGGAGTTTTTCTAAAAAAATTGCATAGGGTAGGATTTGGGCCAAATGGGTATCCAAATCTACCTTTTGTTTGCAATGTTATCTACTTTTCTTGAAATACTTGAATTTAAACGTATGTGTTTGACTTGTGTATGTGCATTTTTGTGGAATATGTTTTGCATGTGCATGATTTTTAGCCAAATGGGTATCCAAATCTACTTTCAAATTTGGATTCGCATGACATTGTGTGAATGTATGAAATCGTATAGATTCACACATGTCTATGTGAATGATTTTTTTTTATTTTATTTTATGGATGTATACATGTGGAATGACATACTGATAATAATTTTTGGTGTTTGAATGGGTGGATGTAGTTGAAAAATGTTCAACCATGATATCGGTTTTGCACGCTTATAGATAATATGAGAGACGTATGGTTGGCTGATGATGGTACATGGTTGGAGAGAGTAGGACTGTATAGATTGGAGGAAATATGGAGTGTGCACTCCAATCAATCCTATGTATAGGAATTATATGAAATATGGGAACCTGATAGGAACACCTTTCATTTTCCAATAGGGGAAATTACCATCACATTGGAGGATGTATATTGGATCTATTCTATTTCAATAAAGATGATCACAGTGAGGGTAATTATGGGGAAGGATGAGCATGATGGTATATTGCATAGGGTATTTTATGATAGATTGCATGAGGTGGAGCATGAGGGAGAATTTCCATATGAGAAGTGTTGGTCGAACAAGATATCCAATCGACACACGATGGTGATGCTCCTAATTGTGAGTTATGCACTACCAAACATATTAGGGATGAAGTTCCCCTAGAATATGATTGGAGTAGTCTACAACATGGTGGAGTAGAATTTTAGGTTTTCATGGGTGCCAACACTACTAGCATAAGCCTTCAGGGAGCTTCATACCCTAAAGAGGATAGAGTGGTATGGACTGAGTTGTACTCCATTATTACAGGTGTGGGCATGGGAGCATATTGTGGTAGCGAGGCTGATGAGGTTACTATATGATGTTCATGGATTTATGGGAAATAATATACCCTACATATTGAGGTGGCACATGGATATGGAGGGTCGTATTAAGCAAGCACATGAGATAAATGATATGTAATTCAAGCATAAGTTATATGGGTTAGTGGCAGTTGATATCACTTAGAGATAATGGTGAGGAGCACTAGAGTGGACAAAGGATGCAAAGAAGTTGGTCAAGGTGAGGCAAGGGAGATGTATGATCAACTTATATGTGAGCTAGGTAGGGTTTTTCCATTTTCTAGAGTGATGCAATAGTTTAGGCTATGATAGGGATTACTAGATCCACTAGTAGTGATCTGGAGGATGCAAGGAGATCATGGACCAAGGCTAATGGTTCCTCCATTAGATATTATACTAGATGAGGTGATAGTGATATTGAATATTGATGATGTAGGTACAAATTTGGAGTACGATGTTTGGTGGAAAACTCAAATGTGGAAGTCAAGAGTGGGTGTAGTCGATGGATCAAGGGATGTAGTAGGTGGGTTACCCATAGGATTGGGAGGGTTCTTGTAGAGGGTTACATAAGAGTAAAGACAATAGTAGGGGAATTAGGGTCACTAAGGGCAGTAACACATATTGAGCCAAAGCCTAAAGAGGAGGAGAAGGAGGAGGAGTTAGAGTATTTTCTTCAATGAGTATGATAGTGGAGGGAGGATGATGTAGGGACTTCATGAGTGGAGATGGGTAGAGGATATGGGTTGAGTGAAGGTATATCAATAGATGAGGTAGGACCATCACAATTGGAGGTGTCACTAATGGAGAGGATGACACCAATGGAGGAGGTGTCATCGATGGAGGGTATGACATCGATTGAGGGGATGGCACCGATTGAGGGGATGGCATCTATGGAGGGTATGCCATTGATGGAGAAGATGACAAGGGTATCAGAACCAAGGTTTGATTTTTTTATTGGGATTTGTAAGATGTTAGTAGTGTAGGATGAGGTCACCCTAATGCAAGAGATGGTGCAACATCTAGAGGGGTGCATGATAGAGAGTGATATGGCATGGGCAATAAAGAGAACAACATTGGTCATAGAGAGGGATGTGATTACAACCGAGTGGGATGCGATGATAGGGGTTGTAGGATAAGTTAGATATCATTGTAATTGAGGTGAGGTGGATGGTTGAGGATAGAGATGCCCTAGTAGGAGAGCAGGATGATGTTAGGGATGTGAGGGATGATATTATAGAGGAGGCTACATGGTTGTGATAAGATTTGGATGATTCAAGAGCAGCAATGGAGTAGTCCATGGCAAATATGGTGAGATTTCAGGAGGAGGTGCAATGGTTACAATGATTTTAGGGTGACTTAGATATGGTATATGCAAGTGAGAATGTAAAGAGGGTGTGATGTGAGTTGGACCTGATTAGGCAAGGGTTGCCCTTCATAGTGTATTTGGAGTCACAGTCTCATTCATGATATCATACATATTTGCGATAGAGTCAGTGGAGTACTCCTTTTGTGGTTCTGATGAGTTAACGAGTGGTGGATTTGGTAGCATCATAGGTGGAGGGGTCTACCCTAGAGGATAGTAGAGTAGAGATAATATGAGGTGCCAAGTGCTTAGGAAGTGAGTGGAGAGACTCCCAGTGAATAGTAGGGTTGATGTATATTTTTTAGGGTGGCCATGAGGCCACTATTTTTGTATGATTGTTGTATGAGATATATACATATGCATTGTAGAGCCTGAGAGAGTATAACATGTTTCATAACCTAAGGGAACCTTTTGAGTATATATATATATATATATATATATATATATATATATATATATATATATATATATATATATATATATATACATATTATTATGCAATATTTATGTACACATGTTATGAGAATATGAATATGTTGATGTAGCATAGATGTATGGATTCTCTGATAATGTATGCTTGTGTAGATGCTTTTTATGATATAGACATAGATGTATGTGGTATGAATTATGGAATGTATGTATGCAAATATATGTAGAGATATGTGTTTGGAATGTGAAGGCATTTAGATGTGATATATTTTAAAGAATGTGATGTAAATAAGGATGAGTGATCACAAAACACATAATGCATGAGAGGCAAGTAAACATGTGAGGGATGATATGAAGAAAAAATATGTTAGGAATATGCAAGTGATAGAGGAGCATGCAAAAAATGAAGATGCATATGGATGTGAACAAGTGAGGCAGAGACTTGTAAGAACAAGATGTAAGACAAAAATGAAGAAGGCATTTGTATTTTAGTGAAACAAGTTGTGATGTGATCCATTCTATTGTTGGATAGATTACATATGTTAAGAATACTTTGAAGAGAGTCGAACATCGTAGTTTGAGCAATCAAACCTATTTAGGAGTTGAATAATATTCCGATAAAATCATAGCTATCCTGACTAATCATGAATCAATCATGGACTAGTGTGTGTATAGTGATGTTCATTTAACCATTTTGAGGGAGGATGGCATCAACCGACTATAAAAATAGCCTATAATCTATCTCATCCACAAGTGCATAGTGGTTTGTATAAAATAAGGTTGCTAATATGATATAAATGTCACCACTTGGAAGGTATAATCCACTACCAATCAGGCATCTATAGCCTCGATGGAGATTAACCCCATGATTTATGTACCTAAGGACCTCAAGGATTCAATATTTTTTTATTGTGCTCTTCTTCTCTTTGCTTGTATTTTCTCGTTTGATTTTTTTTGTAGTATTATTTTTAGCATTTGCTTTTGTTTTTTACCTTTTCTCTTTTTATTTTTGAATAACTTGTCCTTTTTTTTATCCTTAGGTTTAAATCACGCAAATGATAGGATGAGCAAGGTGTCTTTCGCTAGGTGGCCAATGTACACTTGGTGTTACCTTTTCTATGCTTAAAATTTTCTTTAATGTGTGAGATGTTCAATTGGTCCATGAAAGAAGTCAATTTAGCCATAGGAAGCCTTGAAGTGTTGTAGAAGTTGATAATTTTGGATGGAGGTTGATTGACTTAACTATAAATGGTCAAATCACAAAAATATATCTATGATCTAGTATCTTGAAAATGGATTGGACACCACAATAGGTGCGCTAATAAGTGTGTATTTAATTATTCATGTATGTTATTCACAATGAATATGTATAAATTTAAATATGAACAAGACATATATGAATGTATGTATGTATAGTGAATGTAGGCAATATGTATGCAAAAGCTATGTATAAAAATAGATCGAAATCCACATACAGGTGACACTATTTTATCTAAATATGGAGTTTTATGACATGCTACAAAATTGTCTCGATATAATATAGACATGAAAGGGGCAATAGGAAAAATGAAAGAGTGTTATACAAAATAATGAGGAGATGATAAAATAGAAAATGTGTGGAAGCATAAAAATGGTTGACTGACATAAATGGTGATGGAAAAGATGAATGTGAAAATAAAAGAGGTATGAGAAGAGAACAAGAGGAAGAAAGAAACATTAGATGAAGAGATAGAAAAAGAAAAGGGAAAGGTAACTTGGCAAAGGTATGTAGCTGGTCAAAGTGTGACCATACAACATTGACAAGTAACAAGAAGAAGAAGAAGAGAAAAGGAAAACAAAAGGGAAAGTTAATTTAACAAAGGTATGTAGCCACTCGAAGAATGACCATACAACATTGGAAAATAACCAAGAGAAAAAAGAAGAAGGAAGCAAAAGAAGACCAAATCAAGGGTATGTAGCCACTCGAAGCGTGACCATACAAAAATGATCACAAATTAGCAAAAAGAGAAGAAAATAAATATGGAAGAGGACAACATGGATGAAAATGCAATGGAGCATACACCGCTAGTAGGCGGTTTTATTTTTGTTCATTTTTATTATTGTTATTATTTTTACATTTTTGTATTTATGTAATATCTGCAATGATATGTACAAAGAATGAAGAATTGGTATGAATTTTATTAAGTGTAAAATGCTCGAATATGAATGATATTAAGGGGTTCAGGCCCCTCAGGACCTCAAATATTGGCAAGGTGATAAGATCCAGAACCAAATTTATGTGTAAAAATGTATGGGCCTAGCAAATTGGGCATAAATTTATCATGAATATGGCATAGTTGACTAGTGATTTGTTGGTTCTCTTTGAGGACCAAATCTCCAATTTAAAATTCTCATTGGTGTACCTTTGTGTTATAGGTATGTTGGATATAATCTCAGTAGATGCATGTATGTTCAATAGCATGAATATGATGTTTATCCAAGAGTGTCAATTGGTCTAATGTGTGGTTTCATCATCAATAAATTCTTGCATGGAGATTATCAAAAATGCAATTTCAAGCTCTAGGGGCATGATGGTCTTTGTGCCATAGACTAAATAAATGGTGTTTTCCTAGTTAGAGTGCAAATGCTTATTTTGTATATCCAAAGTTCCAATGGAATTTGATTGTGCCAATAACAATGAGATGTTGAAATGGTTTTATGAATAATGGTGCATAAGGTTTTATTGGTAGCTTCAATTTGACCATTACCCTATGGGTAGTATGGGGTAGAGAAGCTATGTTGGATGTTGTATTTTTCACATAATGCATGAAAATTCTTGTTCTTGAAAGGTGTACCATTGTTAGATATGATTTTAGAAGGAATGCTAAAATGATAAATGATATGTTGAGTAATGAAATCTATAATTTTAGGACCTATCATTTGGATGAGAGAAATTGTTCAACCCATTTCATAAAATACTCTGTAGCAGTGATGATGAATTTGTGATTGCTAGATGAGGCTAGTGTGATCTTTCCAATGAGATCCAAGCTCCATTGATAAAAGGGCCACACATATTGAATTGGTTGTAGCACTTAATATGGTAAATATGTAATATTAGCATGTTTCTGGCATTTGAGACACCTTTTAACATAAGTGCAACAATCATGCTCCATAGTAGACCAATTGATGTAGGAGCATCCGACGGCAGCAGATCAATCTTGCATCAACCAAATTTTCTCAAGAGTTACCAAAATTTTCCTTCTAAAGTGTCTAGCAGGAACAATACAGAAGTTGGAGGAACAAGGCAGAAGTTGGAGGAATAATACAGAAGTTGAGGGGGGTCGCAAAATCGTGACTCCAAAGGCTACAACAGAGCAAAGGTTGGAGGGAGTCGTGAAATCGTGACATGTCACGATTTCGCGACTCCAAAGTCTTCGGTAGGGCAAAGGTTGGGGGGAGTCACGAAATCGTGACTCCAAATTCTTCGAAAAGGCAAAGGTTGGGGGGAGTCACGAAACCATGACTCCAAAGGCTACAGTAGGGTGAAGGCCGTTTTCGTCACGATATCGCGACGTCATTTGGGAAACTAAGGCACGACGAAAGATTGTCGCGATATCACGACACGATATCGTGACAACCAAATGGCGAAGGTAAGGGCGAAGGCAAAAGTAGAACCAAAATGCGAAAAGAAACTAAGGCGAAGGCAAAGCTGTCATGATATCACGACGTCACGATATCATGACGTCACGATATCGCGACCAAAATCAGGAACGAAGGATGCAGTGAGATTACATCGCGATATCACGACATGTCATGATATCCTGGCCAAAAACAGAAATAGAGGGCGTAGCAAAAATACGTCGCGATATCGTGACATGTCGCGATATCTCTACATGTCGCGATATCATGGCCGAGAAGAAGGCAAATAAAAATTAGACACGTGGACGGCCACGCACGCGGGAAAAGAGGCAGCGGTCTGACATGGCGATAGTTGCAGGGCATGGACATTGTAGGGCATGGACATTATGGGTGAGACAGCGGTTCAGAAGGATAGTCTGACCAAAACGGCGATTGAAGGTCAAAGGGGGGAAAGATTTAATGCGAACTAGGATAGCGGATCGGGGCAGTTGCCCATTTATGGAAGGAAGTCTGAAAACTTGGGGGGAAGCGAATTTTATTCTATTTTTCCTGAATTCGATCAGGTGCGGGCATTAATTGCATGGAGGGCCGAGACCTTGATAAAAACTCAAATTTTGTAATAGTTGGTGGTGGTGGACGGGGAAGAGAAGAGAGTGCGTGTGTGGGAATAGAATAGCAGGGGATCCCTGGTCTTTGAAGCCGGGGGCTATTTTGTATGCATTTTTTTTGGCAAATGTAATGAAATTTAATGAAATTTTTTGGAATAGCCTGAGTTATTTGGTTCCGGTTCTTCGGGATGTAACTTGATTTTATGTAAAAGACATCGGATGAATCGAAGAAAGTTTTGGAGTGGACGTGTGTTTGACTTTCCCGTCTCCGTTAGTGGCATCAGAGACAAGTTTTTCCTGAGTATGTAACATATCGTCGGACGTGAGGCAGTTACACCAGGATCTGTGGAAAGGCTCATGAAAAGTGAATAGAATGCCTTTGAGAAGAAACCCCGTTGGTGGGAGAGGCATGGCAGCAACAGATTTTTGAGCTTTGCAGCGGCAAGTTCAGGCCCTGCAAGAAGAACTACGCAGAGGGCACGAACCAAGAAGAGATGCGGACAGTGAAGATGAAGTGGATGAAGAAGAAAATCAGTCTGAGGAAGAAGAAGAGGTTGTGGATCCTGCACAAGCTAGGTTGTACAAAGCCATCTCTTAGATTAGAAAGCAACCAAAAATGGAGGTTTCTACATACTCGGGAAACCTAAATCTAGAAGAGGTGATTGACTAGATAAACGACTTGGAAGAATATTTCAAATATGAGGAGGTTGAAGACCCTAATTGGGTCAGATTTTCTAAGACCAAGTTGAAGGGTCATGCCAGCATATGGTGGAAGGGAGTACAACTAGAATGGAACCGAAGAGGAAAATAACAGATAACAAGATGGGAATGGATGGTAGAAAGATTAAAAAGACAGTTTATTTTGACAGATTATGAGTTGGATCTGCTGAGAAAAATGTAGGGTTTGAGACAGATGAATAAAACTGTCCAAGAATATACGGAGGAGTTTTATAAAATCTCCATCAGAACTGGCCATTTGGAAGCAAGCAAGGAGAAGGTGGCCCGTTATATTAATGGGTTGAGACCTAGTATCCAGGAAGAGTTGAGCTTGGTTCGGGTGAGCACCATTGAAGATGCTTACCAGTTTGCTCTGAAAGTTGAAGAAAAACTGAACAGAAGGTTTGAGAGCAAGCAAAAAGGAAGAGGACACGGAGGAAATACTAGTGGAAGAAAAGATGAAGGAAAAGAGGAGAAGAAAGAAGAGGTTAGCAGCAGCCGGGATCAGAAGGAAGATTGAAGACCTGAGAATACTATTTCCAATAGAAGAAAGGACAAAATATTAAATAAATAATATTCAGCAAAAAACAAATGCTTTAAATTATTGAACCCCTCAACCTTACAACTTTAGCATATTGAATAATATATAGAGAAATAAGAAGTTGGTGGGAAAGAAAATGACGGAGGGATAAGGTGGGAGGTTGGAGAGATAGAAGGGAGAAGACGGTGAAGGAGGGATAAGGGGAGAAGAGGAAATGGAGGGATAAGGAAACGGAGATGAGATGGAGGGATAAGAAAGTTAGGAAACGTGGAGGAAAAAGGAGAGAAAATATAGGAGGGAGTTAGGGTAGAAATTGCCGACAAAGAAATTGCCGACAACCATAGGAAGTGGAGTGTTCACACTTAGGCTTAGGAAAGGGATTTTTCTAAGCCTCTTTAGGTGAACCCCTGTTCACACTTGCAACAAAGATGAGGAACCCAAACCCCAAGTTCATAACAATGGCTACCCAAGGGGAAGAGGTAGATCTGGACGTGGGTATGGAAGAGGAGTGTTTCGGGGAACATGTTTCCACTATGGAGAAGAGGGACATCGGGCATATGAGTGTCCCCAGCACCCCGAGAGAGTGAACAAGAAACAAGTGGGTCCTGCCAGAGCTATTGTGGCAGCGAAAGATGCTGAATCAAAACATTCTGAAGAAGCTGAGAAAGGAGAAGAAATGATCATGAGGAGAACCATGCTGGTTGAGGAAGACAAACCAGAGCAGAGGAGAAGCATGTTCCGCACACGATGCAAAAGTGCAGGCAAAGTCTGTAATGTTATTATAAACAATGGGAGTACAGATAACTTAGTCTCCGAGGAGATGGTTGCTAAGTTACATCTAGAGAGAAATAGACACCCGCATCCATATCGGATTGCGTGGTTGCAGAAGGACAACAGAGCATGGGTCTGTGAACAGTGCTTAGTCATGTTCAATATTGGGAAGTACTAGGATGAGGTCCTGTGTGATGTTTTCCCCATGGATGCTTGCCATTTGCTGTTAGGGAGGCCATGGCAGTTTGATCGGAGTGCAGTGCATGATGGTCGTGCAAATACGTACTCCTTGATGAAATATGGAGTGCACCACAAGTTAAATCCATTGTAGACAGTGGATGAGAAGGTGTGCAGCAGTTCCAGAATTTGTCTAGTAGAAGGCAAATTTTTTTTTTTCCAAAGACAGGAATTGAGCAGGCTGTAAAGGCAGATGAATGTTTGGAGCTGTTACAAAAGATGTGGACTGAACAGCACAGAAGTGAAGGTCACTTCTCCATTTACCCTAGGTGTCTGATGCAGGAGCATCCGGCGGTAGCAGATCAATCTTGCATCAACCAAATTTTCTCAAGAGTTACCAAAATTTTCCTTCTAAAGTGTCTAGCAGGAACAAGGCAGAAGTTGGAGGAACAATGCAGAAATTGGAGGAATAAGGCAGGAGTTGAGGGGGGTTGTGAAATCGCAACATGTCACGATTTTGCGACATGTCATGAAATCGTCACTCCAAAGGCTACGACAGAGCAAAGGTTGGAGGGAGTCGTGAAATCATGACTCCAAAGTCTTCGGTAGGGCAAAGGTTGGGGGGAGTCATGAAATCGTGACTCCAAAGTCTTCGACAAGGCAAAGGTTGGGGGGAGTCGTGAAATCATGACTCCAAAGGCTACGGCAGGGTGAAGGCCATTTTTTTTGTGATATCGTGACATCGCTATATCACGACATCATTTGGGAAACTAAGGCACGGTGAAATATTGTCACGATATCGTGACGCGATATCGCGACAACCAAATGGCAAAGGTAAGGGCGAAGGCAGAAGTAGAACCAAAAGGCAAAAAGAAACTAAGGCGAAGGCAAAGCTGTCGTGATATCGCGACGTCACGATATCACGACCAAAATCGAGAACGGAGGACGCAGTGAGATTACGTCGCGATATCGCAACATGTCACGATATCGCGACATGTTGCGATATCGCGGCCAAAAACAGAAATAGAGGGCACAGTGAAAATATGTCGCGATATCGTGACATGTCACGATATCGCGGCATGTCATGATATCATGGCCAAGAAGAAGGCAAATAAAAATTAGACACGTGGACGGCCACACGCATGGGAAAAGAGGCAGCGGTCTGACATGGCGACAGTTGCAGGGCATGGACATTGCAGGGCATGGACATTATGGGTGAGACAGCGGTTCAGAAGGACAGTCTGACCAAAACGGTGATTGAAGGTCAAAGGGGGGGAAATATTTAATGCGAACTGGGATAGCGGATCGGGGTAGTTGCCCATTTACGGAAGGAAGTCTGAAAACTTGGGGGGAAGCGAATTTTATTCTATTTTTCCTGAATTCGATCAGGTGCGGGCATTAATTGCATGGAGGGCCGAGACCTCGATAAAAAATTGGATTTTGTAATAGTTGGTGGTGGTGGACGGGGAAGAGAAGAGAGTGCGTGTGTGGGAATAGAATAGCAGGGGATCCCTGGTCTTTGAAGCCGGGGGCTATTTTGTATGCATTTTTTTTGGCAAATGTAATGAAATTTAATGAAATTTTCTGGAATAGCCTGAGTTATTTGGTTTCGGTTCTTCGGGCTGTAACTCTGTTTACGTAAAAGACATCGGATGAATCAAAGAAATTTTTGGAGTGGACGTGTGTATGACTTTCCTGTCCCCGTCACCAATGTTGGTATTTTTGCCACATTGTAATTTTATTGTAAACATTGTTTGAAATTGACCAGTAAAACTTACAAATGCTTTTGAGTGTTTTCACACATTGAACAATTTTTTGAAACTTTTCTAAATATCTAATGGGTTTAATTTCGAGTGCCATTCAAGTAAAATTATTTTTAGTTCCCCGAAATGCTTTTTGCCCAAAATGGCTATTTTGCTCTCTGAAATACCTTTTTGTTCTTCAAAATGCTTTTTCGTTTTCTAAAATGCCTTTTCGCTCCAAAGTGTAATGAACATTCTTTATTTTGGGCATTTCATTGGTGAAACTATTCTACCGACAGTTTTGTTCTCATTAATTCTCAAAGAAATCAAATTTCCAATATTGGCCCCACTTATGGCAGTAGAAGATTTTCCTAGATGAAGTCGAAAGAAAAGGACAAATATTGGGGTAAAATCTCATTTCACGCAGGATAAAAGTATTAAGTGCACATTCCAAGTAAAAGCTCATTTTAGATATAACTTGGCGAATTGAAGATAAAAGCCCATTTCGAGTGAAATTTCATGTTTTAAATGCAAATCTTCTCTGAAAAAGGATTAAGATTGATAAAGTTAATTTCTGTGGTGATATTATTGCTAAAATGATAGGTTTAAGTATGGTGCTCTTGATTCCAGTCACTTACGCCATTCGCAACATCCTCACAAATAGTTGGTGTGTTTTTTGTTTCTTCAAGTCCAACTAGTACTGCTACTAGTGTTCCACCTCCTCAACCGCACATACTAGTCCAAATGGTCTAGAATCCTCCACCAAGGTACTTCTCAGCATGGAATAGTTTGGGAGCCTTGAATTTACAAGCACAAAATGCAGTCCCTCAAGTTGCTTTGAAATATTTACTGACCTATGATGGTATCAATAAAATTGCATATGAGCATATCCAATATGTAGCTCCTTTGGTGATCATCCATGACATAACAGATGAAGATGTGATGATAAAATTACTGGTATTGTCACTAAGAGGGAAATTGTTGTATTGGTACCAATTGTTGCAACCAAGCACTATTACGTCATGGGATCAATTAGGGTAGTTATTCATCAAGAACTTTCATCAACAAGTTGATCCATTTTCCTCACTGCACCAATTTAACATGATTCAGAGGCATCCGTAGGAGGAGATAGCGAATTTCAATTTCAGATTCACCAAAACCTAGTAGAGAGTTCCTTAAGGTCTTCATCCCAATCATGAGAATATTGCATTCTATTATCATGGAGCTTTTAACACAGACATTGGATTTGCTATCCGGTAGTCCAACGTGATTACATTCCCAGAGTTGTTCGAAGAAGCACAGAAGGTGGAAGTAGACTTGATTTCCATAGGTAGGCTTCTCCCAAAGGTAATAATAACCATCCTACCTGATCTTCCACAACATTTTGTATTCAGGTTCATTTTCACAGCCTATGTCTTCTATGTATATTATTCCATCATGGAGCTTAAGTGCACCTAAAATTGCACTCATTACAATTCCCCAGATCCTTGCTCTAGCTATTTAGTAATTACTCGCACCCTTTTTATTCTCAACATTACCTGCACCACCAGCACCTCTACCTTTACCGGCACCTCCTATGCCCTAAAATCTTGATCCTTACACAAAACTTTTGCAAGAGGTGAAATCCGTTAATTCAACTATATGAGAAATGGGTAATAAAATCACATTTATTGAAAGAAAGCAAGCCGAGAGAGATTTCCAACCCAGGAGATTTCAACCTCCACCAATCACCATGGAACAAGTGACTTCAACAAGCAAGGCGCCTGAGAGGAACCTGACTGTATTGACGAATGAGGAAGTTGGCCCCACATATAGAACATACTGGTGCTCTACATGTAATGATCCACATGATGAGGAGACTTGTATGGTTCATTTGAAATACATGCAAACACTAGCTACAAGCTCTTATAGAAGTCAGGTTAACATAATTACTGAAATGGATCACAACCTTATGGTTTCGTCTAAAGAACAATTCTCAATTCTCATAAGAGTTGGGAAGAAGCCAGTCATGGTAGACCTAGCTGAGATGGAACCATTAAGGGTACCTGTTGACTCAAAGATACAAAATGAGAAGAAAAAAGTATAATTGAAAGCTCCTGCTTCAACACCAAAGATAGATTCACCTATTCTATTAAAATATCTTTTACCACCATGATCAAAGGAAAGATTGCAATAAAAAGCCTCAACTTCGTAGGCAAGAGCTAAAATAGAGGAACAAGCTAGAGAAAAGATCAAGTACCCATATTTGACTAAAATACAAAGGGTAGAAGCCACACAATAATATCGGAGAAAATATGAGGCCACTAGTGAAAAAAAGGAGTCTGATACATCTACATACAACATTTTTGAGGAGTTGAAGAAGATTCCCGCTAAGGTTGGTCTTTATGATGCATTACAATTACTTGGGAAAGTCGATCTGTTACAAGAATCATTAAAGTCTATGAAATATAATGGGAAGAGTCCTACCTAGACAATTTTTTCTCAAACATTAACTACTTCAACTACTAGAAAGAATAGACCACCCCTTTCTATTTGTCACTTAGGATGAAGGGATGGATAGTGCACAAATGCATGATTGATTCTGGTGTTGCGACAACTATCATGCCAAAGGCAGTTTATGAAGTCATGGGTATGGATTATATGAGGAGTAGCCCTGGTGTCTTGTAGTTGGATGGGACACCCATGAAAATAGTATGTGTGATCAAGGATATTCCCATTGTCCTCCATAGTATGCCACAAATCACGGTCATCCAGGAAGTGGTAGTAGTTGACCTGGAACCATACTTTAGCATGTGCCTCTCGAGGGAGTTCATGGCTAAGCTGGGAGGATATATTTCCTTAGACTACTTGCATTTGGAGATACCATTCAAGGGAAATAATATTTGCATTAATAATGAGAAGCCCTTGCCTTTTCACACTGAAAAGTTGGAGGAAGAAGAAATTTCTTGAGGAGCGGTTAACATGATGACCGAGGAGTTAGGAGAAGTTGATTTAATGGAAGAAGTGCTAGGTGAGCTTCACCTATAGGATGAGTTTTCACTCATGGAATTCAATGTGATGGTTGGAACGGACATTGGCTGCTATAATATCACAAATCCAGAGCAAATTAAAGATAAGGTTCCTAATTCTCTAGATCCTATTGCAAATCAATTATGGAAGCTTTATTTTTATGGTGCCAGATGCAAGAATGGTGTAGGATTTGGCATTGTGTTGATCTCTCCCTAAGGGTTGCAAATGACCTATTATTATAGGCTAAATTGGGATTGCACAAATAATGCAACTGAATATGAGGGATTATGCCTTGGATTGAAGAAAGCTGAGAAGTTGGGTATTAAACAACTACAAATTTTTGGTGACTCTGAACTCATTATTAATCAGATCACTAACAGGTGTGTGTCAAAGCAACACTAATTGAAAACCTACCATAATAGAATCTGGGACTTGTTTGAATCTTTCACTGCTTTAAATTTTTAGGAGATTTTGAGAGAGATAAATAAACATGCAGATATTCTGGCCTCTCTTGGTGCTAACTACTCTCCTGTTGAGAAAGTAATTAGAAAGCCTAAGATAGTTAGGATGATTTATAGACCCTCAATTTCTAACAAAAATCTCTATTGGTAAGTGTTTGACAATGATGAGCAGATAGTTAACTTCTTGCTTAAAGAAACTACAAGCACTGATGATAGAGTCCTTGGTGAAGAAGAGAGAGAAGGGATGATTCAACTAAAAAATAATCACATCCCTAGGGGACTGATTACACTTGAAAGTCTATTCGACCAAAGTGATCGGGCTGAGAAACACAGGATTAAAATTGATGCGAAATATTATAAATAGTTGCATTTGGAGCCTGAGAAAATCATCAAGGTTGGAATATATGGCATCCCAGAAAAACTGGAAGAGATCAAGAAATTGTGTTTTGAGTATCCAGATATTGTTTCCTGGAGCTACCACAATTTGAGGGGTTATGATAAGAATGTGATCCAACATACTATAGAACTACATGAAGGGGTAAAATCTTTTCATTAAATATAGAGTCTTGTCAATCCCAAGATTGAAGTCCTCATGAAAGCGGAGCAGTTGAAGATGTTAGAGGCCAATATAATCTATCCAATCAAGCACTCAACATGGGTGGCTGATATGGTCCTAGTATAAAAAAATAATGGAGACATTCGATTGTGTGTTGACTTTTGTAATCTAAACCAGACATATTTAAAGGATCATTACCCTCTACCTCAGATTGATCAAATCCTTCATGTAGTAGTTGGCACCCAGAGATTCTCATTGCTTGATGGTTTCTCTGGGTATAATAAAATTTGGGTGAAAGACAAGGATCAATATAAAACAACATTCACCACCAAGTGGGGTACTTTCGCCTACCAACAAATGCCATTTGGACTTTCAAATATCAGTACCACTTTTTAGAGGGCTATGGACATTGCTTTCGGTGAGTTATTGAATAGGATTATTGTGATCTATCTTGATGATATGACTATGATTTCACATCATAGAGAAGACCACATTGCTCATTTGAGGCAGGTGTTTGAAAAGTGTCATGAGTTTGGGATCTCAATTAATTCTAATAAGTCAATATTTGACATTAAAGAAGGGAAGTTGTTGGGCCATGTGATCTTGCAAGAAGGATTGGCAATCGATCTTGCAAGAGCTGAAGCCCTCCTACGGTTACCATTGTTGTCCAATAAAAAATATTTGCAATATTTCTTTGGCTAAATCAATTTCATTCGTAAGTTTATCACTGATTTTTCTCAAGTGGTGAAACCCATGACTAATATTTTGAAGAAAGGTGTTGAGTTTAAATGAATTAAAACAAGAAGGCAAGATTTCAAGGAAATCAAGGAAATAATTACTCAGGCTCCAGTATTGATTAATCTTGATTATTCTAAATATTTCATTCTCTATGCAGTAGGAAAACATGAGAGTTATGTTGTAGTTTTGACACAACGGAAAGAGGATGGAGGTGAGAAGCCAATTTCTTTTTTGAGTCAGGTTATTTCTCCTCATCAAGAGAAATATAATTTTATTGAAAAACAAGTATATGCAGTAATGAAAGCATTGAGGAAATTCTGACACTTCGTTTCTCATAGCAAAATTATTATGCATGTCATACACCCTAATGTAAGAAATTTTATTCTCCAAGGAGAATTAGGAAACAAGAGAATAGGTTGGGTTTCAAAAATTCAATAATATGATGTGGACATCTGACCAACCAAGCTAGTTCATGGGAGAGCTCTATGTTAGGAGCTAGCCAAAAGTGCAGCTTCTGAGTCATTAGATATGCTGCATAAGCATAATCTAGGTGAGAACATTTATGCAAACCATACTGCTAGTGTAGACACCTAAAACGCATCATGTCAAAGGTGACTACTCATATGGACATGCTAGAAGACCATATGGAAGGTCTTGGACAGATTCCAAGATAGAGCAATGGTTTTAACCACTCAATTTGGGCTTCTTGGCCTAATCAGTCTGAACTGCAGCCTAGACCTATGGTTTACTGCTGAACCATGGTTGAGACCTGCGATTTGCAGTCTAGACCACAACTATGACCTATGATCTTAACTGAAGTTTAGTTGGCCTTCAATATGATCCAAGTCGATTGAAACAACCATTAGATCTAGAAGAAGGTGGTTAGAGGGTGGAAGCTTCCATTCCAACTATCCTAACCATCCCTTCTTGATCTTGGCTTCTCCATGAAGCCACCCCTAGCCCTAGGGACATGCTATAAATACCTCCTTCAAATGGGGAAGAGATATATAGAGTTGATTGATTAAAATAGCAGTGAAGCCCTGTTGAATTGCATATTGAACACGTGCAATTGAGAGCTAATTTGCCAATACTCTAAAGATCAATTAGTCATGGATGCCCTAGGTGCCTAAGAGAGTCAAGAAGTGCAAATTCAGGAAAATATAGGCCCAATAAAATGATTCAACCACCAAATCTATCGAAAGGACATTGAATGTGACCCTTGAACATCAATTGGACAAGGAGGTCAAGCCCATTGCCCTTGGAATTGAGGGTAAGCCTATCAGAGTGCTAACCATGGCTTTTATCCATGGTTTACAGTGTAGACCGCTCATCAAAGCTGCAATTTGCAAAAGAGGTATAACCACCTTCCTATTTCCATTTTTGTCCAGTTAAATAGCTTAGATTGGTTTTTTTCATGATTTAATGGTAGTTTAGCAGATTTTTGACCATAGAATTAGGTTAATTTAGCTTCTTTATGTTTATGCTTCAATTAGGACATTAATAAGTTTTTTATGCACTTTCATGCCTTATTTCACATATCTGATCCATGCATAGAATAGTTGTTGTCTTTCTTTACACTATTGTATAAATCTTAATTCAATTTGCATAGTTTAGAAGCATATTTTATACTTTCTTGATTGTGCATGTTTAAGGATGTCATTATGCAATTTACCTAAAAGGGCCTCATCATGAGCGGATGCCTATATTTTTGAAATTCTTGTGTTGTTTCTTGACTACAGAGAATAGTTTCAAAGGAGAACCAACTATCAAGTTCCTTCCCCATCACGAAGAAGAGGGCATCTCCACCCTAGAGTAATTCGTGTCCCCCTATAAAGGCACATTGAGCATCACACCTATCTTGAAGAGGATTACAATCACAAGAAACCTTATTGTAATATTGTATCAACATGATTATCCCTAAGAGGGATGTAATTGTAACACAAATTGGACTTCATGAATAAATAAAGTTGTTATCATACATCTTGTTGTCAATTTTTTCTTTTATACATGTTGCTTATTCATTTACTATTGCAATAACAAGATTATTGCCTCGGGTGTGAGCCTTTCTGGTGGTTACAAATGGTGATCATGGTGAAACTTCATATTTTATGTCCCATATTTTTAACCCATGTGTTATTTCTAATATCAGGTGCAAACCACAGATGATAGTTGTGGTCTAATTGTTGGCCCACAGCTACAACTCGTGGTTCATACTGTAGCCAGTAGACCCAACCTGTGGTTTACAACAGACATAGCAGACTGTAGAGGGATAAATATACATCATATGAGGGTCTAAGGTAGGTCCTAATTTTCATTCTCTATCTTTGTTATTACTATATATGTTTTTCTAGAATGCATAAAATGAAATTTAATTAGGACATTTTAAGAAAAAGGAAAATGAATTAAGTCCTAGATTAGCATTTTGTTTTCGCATCATTAGAAAGGTGCTACTAGGAACAATGGATCTCTAATTGCATTTTGCCCTAGAATACAACATGCTTGATAAATATTATGTGTCGGTTTGCATGTTTAAGGCCCGATTAGAGGCCATTCGTCATTGTAATGTCCATTGTCTGAAATAGCATCTACATTAATTTGCATTCTCTAAATTTGAAATGTTCTTTCATTTTGCATATCATATAGAGAATGAGCATGAGTGCTACATGATGCATTTATTTTTGTACAATTAAAAAGAACCACACACACCACTAAACACTTAAACTCTAGTGATTTGGGCTTGGCATCCAACCACTAGCAGGGTTCAACGACGGTGGGCATAACTTCCATCCTTTGGGCCAAATCCTATGAACCCTTGATATATAGACCAATACCAGATCCAAGAACCATCCGTAGCTTGGAAAATTTGCATGTACTCCTCTTCGAAGGGTATAATACTAACTGGGTGAGATTGGGTGAGGATATGGCAGGAACTATGCTCCTTGTCTGGGTGTGGGCTTCATTACCACACACGGGGGATTTACGCGATTTGGAGTTCATAGCAAAGTTGTCGAGCTACAAGTGTACAAGTGAAATTCATTAAACCAAGAATAAAATCCAAAAAGTTTTACAAAAACATGATAAGATTTTCTACAACTAATACAACACATATTGAAAACACATCAAACATTTTATACCTTGTTTGCTTAATAATAATACATTTAGACTCTAGGTACACAATGGTGGACACACGGGGTGGTCGGAAATGATCCAAATCCAATTCTAATGACCAACCCCTAACTAGTTCACAACAATACGTGTCGAATCCTCAACCAAATGAGTGAACCAAACATCATTCGGCTAGCATTTGAGGAGAACTCGACATGGGGGGAGCTAGCAGAGCTAAACCCAAATAGAGGAGCTTCAGTACACTCCTCTAGGTATAGAGTAGAACATGAAGCCTTCTAGCATGAGGGTGTTCCACTTGAGAGCCATTATCGATACCATAATGCACACACATCCACAGGGTTGGCTGAAGAGTTTATTATGCAGGGGACCAGGTTGATGCCCCTACATACTAAATCTACTGGAGGATCTATGGCTTCACCTTCTGAGTGTAGAAGGACTAGATACACACCAATTTAGGGACAGGTAGATAGGCTCGCAACTGAGCATAGAACTAGCCATACTCCCATGCATGGTCCAACATGCAAAATCACCATTGACATATCAAAGGTGGGATATAATGGTACACCACCGAATGAGCGATGGTGGTCTAGGTAGTTAGAAGGTCTAGGTAGTGTTCTAGAGCAGCTAGGCTGCAAGCCTTATGCTCCACCCACTCAAGCCCCGAGTGAGCGTAGTGGGAGTGTCATCCGTACTACTAGAGAACATGGGGAGGCTTCCAAGCACCCTCATGTCATGCACCCACTATCTACATGTGGCAGTTCATAATATAGGACATAGTAGGAGGCCAATGCCATATTTACAGATAGAGGCAAAGGCACAACATATCAGTCTTATGGATATAGAACACACAAATTTACTCGTAGAGAGTAGGGGTATCAAAAGCCTCCCACGGCTAACCATATCGATAGGTCACATCGACTAGCATCAGAGTAAAAATGCCAACTGCTCCAAGACTAATTGGAGGATGCTTTTCTAGGGAGGCAATGGATCAAAGATGAAAATATTCAAGCACAAAGGCTCATAAGATAGATATTATATGAGCAGTGCATGTGCAAGAAGTATATCCTTGCTCAAAAGGAATGTGTACAATAGGAATATCGGTTAGCTAGGGCTGGCCTATATCCTCAAGATGAGCATCGAGAGCACACAAGTAGGAAGGATTTCTCACAAGACAAGTTGCACCAAAATCATAGAGATGCTCATACTCATGTTATTGTCAAAAAAATGGAGCAGCTACCGTCATTCAATATTCAAAGGCATAGACAGCATAAAACAGCAGCGGGATATGGATACGAACAGGAATATCCTAAAAGCTCCCGATCTGAAGATGAGGAAGAGCAAAGACCTCAATCTTGAACAAGGAATACAATACCTCCTAAGCCACCTACACATCAAATTAGGGAGGAGGACTTTTTATCTTCAGAGGCCTATAAGGCCTTGGTTGAGAAAATTAAAGCCATTGAAAGACAATGTGTGGCTATTCAAAAGCCGACTCTAAGGAAAATTCATAACGAGCCTTTGGATCCTTCAGTGCCTACTTCGGCCTACCCTGGGCATTTTGACATGCCTAGGTTAGATAAGTTCAAAGGTGATGAAGATGCACAATAACATGTCATGATATTTCTATACACTTGCTTTCAGATAGCAAGAAACGATGCCTTTTTGTTGTGCACGTTCATCATGACACTTTTAGGGCCTACCTAAGAGTGGTTTAACCAGCTAAATAAGGACAGTATAACAAGCTTTGAGAAATTATATGATGCCTTTCTTGAATGCTATTCCTTTGGCATCAAGAAATAGACTAATCTTTCCAATTTTGCTGCGTTAGCTCAGCACGATGACGAACCCATAGAACAATACAGAAAGAGGTGGAGAAGATTAATGGCAAAGTTTCCATTCCCCATTCCTACCATGAAATTAAATTGGATGTTCATGAAGAGTTGTTCCAAGCACATCTCGTTACTATTGCAGCTACAACAGTACGCTACATTCGAAGAGGCTTTAGCACAAGCCAAGGTGATTAAGGATATCAAGTTGCAAGAGGGCAACTTGAAGCTCAAAAATAGGAAAGAGGGACAGAAGAAGAGTACCATGAAGCATTAGGGCAAGTAGGCCCATGTAAAACAAGTGGTAATAAATATCCAACGGGAGTACAAGGGGTAACATAAGTAGAACTACCAGGCCCAGCCTCCGCCTACGTAGTATGATAAGCACAATAACTATAAGGGCAAAAAAAAAGAGCAACACCCGCCTCACCAATTCACACCATTGACAGAATCACTGACAATGATTTTTCATCAGTTATGCAAGGCCAAGGTGATCATATTAACCGAAGTCAAGATGATAGATCCCAATCAACCTAAACCAAAGGGGTTTCAAGATGATTTATTTTGCATCTTTCATAGAGTGAAAGGACATGACATCGAGGTGTGTTGGTCTTTCAAACACCTAGTCCAAAATATGATTGACAAGGGTGAGCTTGTAGTGTCTAAAAATTTGCATGCTCTAGACAATAAAAATATGGGGATTTATAAGAACCCCTTACAGAATCATGAGGTGCCTCAGAACAACGTTGGTCAAGTTAACCAGATGCGAGTCAAACCACCTACCTAGGGGTTTTTAGGCATGGTCAATGTTGTTACTAGGCACGGGAGATATGAACAACAAAATAAACCTTGTGCTCCTATCCAGATACAAGCCATGCCAAATCAGTGGCTGACACAGAATATTCCAGGCCCACCAACAAGACCGGTGGTGACCCTCAGGAGCAGGTTGGTCCAAAACCTGCAGACAACTCCTACGAAGTTGTCAATATATGAACTAATTCAATAGTCCCTGAGGCACAGGGAGACTCTTATGGATATTTTAAGGTCCGTTGAAGTATAGGCCTAGGATGCACAAGCATTCACAAATTTCCTAGGACATGTACAACAGTGTCAGGAACCGATGATCTAATTTTTCAATCATGAGATAAGGACGGTTTCTATAACTATGACTGACCCATTGTTGCATATAATCGCGTGTGTGAATCGCATGCCATTCAAAATGATCTTGATTGATATTGGCTCATCGATCAACTTAATAATGACCAAGGCACTGAGTCATTTGAAGCTACCTAAATCACACATTATGCCAACTACATTTACATTGAGAGTATTTAACGATGTATTATGTTCAACTGTCAGCACAATTATCCTACCCATACAGGTGGGTTTGAAGACCATTTCAGTAATGTGTCACGTGATATAAGGGGAAATGAAGTACAACATTTTACTTGATAGGTCTTGAATTCATGAAATGTGTTGTGTCCCCTCAATACTACATCAATGCGTGAAATATATTCACGAGAGATGGGTTCACATGGTATCTTCAGATGAGGATCCATTTAAGTTTGTGAACCTAGTATATTTTCCTGGGGGTTTCATACTCCCATAAATGCACCTGGATGTTCGGCCATCATCACCAATAAGGAAACTAGGAGGTAAAATGGCAGTGCATGCTCAATCGATGTCATCTATGTCACACAGATTGGAGCATACCACCACCACTTCCTTGAAGTCGTCAACATCAGTCATGCATCGGGATGATAGGAAATTAAAGGTGAATATGGGCAAGAAAGAGAAAGAGTGTGAGCCCAAGCCAATCGCCAAAGATGTTCCCATTCCCATGGAAGTTGAGGAACCCAAATATAAATTCAAGGAGGCACCTCAGCCTACCTCACTGGCATCTTCAGCAGGGTCATCTGCACCATGGGTGACTGTACATCTTGCTAATACCAGATTAGGTGAGTACCTTGTGCAAAATGTGACCTTCGAACCAATTTTGAAGACTGCACAAGATATGGGCAGACCATTCACCCATCATTATCCGGTTGGATCAGTGGTTCCATTAGGAGAACCACCTAACCAGACTAACTTCATCTATGTGGGGCTAGATCAGCTTCCAATATGGGAGCCCATGGATGAATATGACGAGGAACATTTTACGGTAAACATTCACTATTTGTCTAATCCAAAGTATGCCATACGAATTTTTGAGCTATATCACTAGCATGGGTACGGTCTTGGTCTCTTTGAACAAGGAAGGACTCCGTTGGAACCTCATTATCAGTTAGTCACTAATAGATTCGGTCTAGGGTTACATATACGTGGTCAGGATGATTTGCTCGTAGCATCCCTAGATCGTCCGTACCTCAGCATGGTGAACGATGTGGATTTTAATCCATATCATTCATATCCCTCTAAATTCTAGAGGAATCACCCTGTGATATCTATCATCACCATTGAGTCACTCAAGGATCTCGTGAAGGGCTCCTTGAGCATACTAAGGCAAAAATGAACCCCAAAGATCAACTAGGACACCAAACCTATGAGGCAGTCGATGACACAGACATGTGGGGGTGCAACCACGTGACTGCAAGTAATCTCAAGTTAGGATATCTTTCTAATGAATATGGAGTGGATTCCACCTCCGATATGAGTGGACCAAGCTATGATGCAGATGAGGATCCCTCAAATGATGATGGACCCGAGGATGAAGTCGAAGGCACTTATATCAGGCCTTTGTATGCGCATCATTTATTGCCTATGGAATCGGTACAGGATACCGAAGTAATCCTTTCCAATGTTTATCATCTAGGGGAAGGAACTAAGATAGTTTTCTCTACAACATCGTACATAAGGAATAATTATACGATTTTTTCGAATAGTGACGACAGTATGCAAGAAGTGAGATTCATGGGGCCTCACTTAGAGGAGCACCCTCTAGGAGTTGGGGTGAATGAAGGTTTCTATTATGACAATGATGAATAAGATGAGCTAGATATGGCCTACCTTGGTCCTTCTTATTTGCATAACCACCATCAACCCATCGACATCGATGAGGTCTATAGGAAGCTACATGTTGGTCCATGTATGAGAGCAAGACGATTAAACCTGGATCAAATCCATCGATTGGTTAATCCCTGTTCGTCGACCTGCATGTAGCTCCATGAGCCGAATGATCATATTTTGCATTCAATGCATAGGAAGGATCCAGTTATTCATAGTCCTCACAGGGAAGACCCTTTTGTGCTTGTGCCATTAGAGCCATATTGTGAGTATGCGGACTATGTAGATTTTGTAGAGGTCAGTCTGTGTGGCCCTGGAGATCAATTCCATTCCATAAACATGGTTTCCATTGATTTTACCACTCCACTCCGTAATACAATAGATCCATCTAAACAGTTGTATCTTAACAAATATGCTATCGACTGGGATCATGCTGATTCACCCATTGAGCCTGAGGATTTCTTCCCCAATGAAGAAATATTGCAACATTTCCATTTTGTACCAGGTTGTGCATATGATGTTTATCATGCCAAAAATACTTCCAACGCAAAACCACTCAACCCTATTGATGAAATTCATTTGATTCCTATGCCTCACCAGCTGGAGGAGGGATCGTATGTCAGTAGAGGAAACCTTTGAGGTGGATATCAGTGATGATCCCACTAGTGCAAAGAAAGTAAAATTTGGAGAGAGTCTCACTCCATATGAGCAAGCCACCCTCATCCCTTTACTGAAAGAGAGACCAAATTTGTTTGCTTGGTCATATAAGTATATGCCATATCTAGACCTAAATTTGGTTACTCATAACCTTTCGCTAGATTTGACGAAGAATTCGATCAAGAAAAATCTTAGGAAAATGTACCCAATAGTGGGCTTAATGGTGAAAGATGAGCTATAGAAGCTGTTGGATGTGGAATTTGTGATTTCCATAGATTATCTAGAATGGGTATCCAATATGGTACCTGTGGGAAAACCCTATGGAAGAATCCGTATTTGCATGGATTTCAGAGACCTAAATAAGGCAACACCCAAAGATTCATTTTTGTTGCCCAATATTGATGCTCTCATAGATACAACTGTAGGTCACGAAATGCTCTCCTTAATAGATATTTTTTCTGGTTATAATCAAATTCGGATTAAACCTGAAGACCAGCACAAAACCACATTTATAATGCCATGGGGAACATTTTCCTATAAAGTTATGCCATTTTGCCTCAAAAATTTTGGTGCCACATACCAGCGGGCCATGACATACATTTTTCATGACTATATGCACAAAATTCTTGAATATCATATTGATGATTTGCTAGCCATGTCATTGCTATGAGAATAGCATGCGAAGGTCTTAAGTAAATTCTTTGATCACCTGATAGAGCACAACGTCAGGCTAAATCCTAAGAAGTGCGTATTTGGCATAACTTTTAGAAAATTACTAGGGGTCATCGTCTCCAAGAGAGGCATCGAAGTAGACCTAGCGAAGGTCAAGGTCATTTTGGAAATGCGTCCTCCAACCAATATTAAGGAATTAAGGATCCTTCAGGGCAAGGTAGCCTTGATAAAGTGATTTATAACCCAACTATCAGATAAATGTCAACCCATGAATTGACTGCTACATAAGGGTGTCCCATTCAATTGGGATGAATACTGCAAGGTAGCCTTCGCTAAGATAAAGCAATACCTAGTTATGCTGCCAGTGCTAGCTCCACCAAGGCCAGAGGTGCCTTTTATACTATATGTATTGGCAACTGACTTTGCACTGGGAACCATGTTGGCCCAAAAGAACATGCAAGGTAAATAACAGGCCATATATTACATTAATTAAACTTTGGTGAGCTATGAGCTCGGGTATGCATACGTAGAAAAATTGTGTTTAGTAGTAGTGTTCGCTACCAAGAAATTGTGACACTATATGTTAAGTCATATGATGTATGTTATATCTAAACAAAATCCTTTGGGGTACATAATGAGTAATACTTATCATAATACGCGTACTGCAAAGTCAATCATGCTTTTGATGGAATTTGATCTAGAATTCATAAGCTAGAAGTCCATTAAGGGATAGGTCATAGCAGATCAATTAGCTGAGGTGTCACTGTCAAATAGTAGGCCTCTAACAATTGAGCTTTCGAATGATGCAGTATTCGTTGTATCTAAAGCTCTCGAACTCGAAGAACCGAAGAACAATGCTGATATGACTCTGTTCTTCGATGATTCAAATTTTGAACAAGGGGGTGGTACCGAAATAGTGTTCTTCACACTGCAAGGAGCTCCAATGCCTTTGTCGTTCAAGTTGAATTTTCTGTGCACCAACAACAACGTTGAATACAAAGCCCTACTATTGGGCCTCCACATAGTTGTCACCATGAATATTAAGATATTGAACATCTTCAGCAATTCCTTGCTCATAGTAAATCAAGTCAAGGGGTTTTTTCAATGTCGGTGTCCCATACTGAAAGCCTATAAATATCTAGTTGATACATATTTGGTCAAACTAGAATGGTATAAAATTGAGGTACTCCCTCGATCGTCAAATAGGTTTGCAAATACCATGGCTTCTTTGGGATCCTTAATACCTCAAAATCCATCTGATGATTTCACTACCATCCATGTCAAGACACTCTCTCATCCAGCAGTAGAGCGTGCAGCCTATGATAATAGAGAATCAGTCAACATGATCAGTGTAGAACCACAAGCTGAAAGGTTCTGTAGAGATGAATACTTTCTTAAGAAGGCACCCTAGGGACCATTAACCTCTCATAGTCCCATGCATAGTGGTACTACAATTCACTATAGGGTTGTTTCTGAGTCTGCATTTGCAAAAGTAAATACGTAGGGGAAGCAAGTTGTCTTGGCAGTCGAAGTTGAGATTTATTAAAATTGGATATCGCAAATTAAAGACTTCCTAAAGCTTAGTATAATCCTAGAGGGATTGCCACATGCTGCAAAGCACACATTTAAATATAAAGTGGCCAAATATGTCTTAATAGGAGACATCTTGTATCAAAGAAGCTATGATGGAGTTCTCCTTCATTGCTTAGAGCTCCAAGAGGCATCATGGGCAATTTCACAAGCCCATGATGGTATGTGCGGTGGCCATTTTAGCGGCATGGCCATCATCAAGTGCATCCTTTGAATGGGTTACTATTGGTCCACTATGGAGAAGGAGTGCAATACATATGTCAATAAATGTGTTAAATGTCAACATCACGCTAATCTCACGTACTTGCCATCGTAGGCCTTATAGCCCATTCAAGCGTCTTGGTCATTTCCTCAGTGGGAATTGGATCTTATAGGCAATATCTCTCCTCCATCATCGGGTCAGCATACATTCATAATCATGACTACTGAGTATTTTATAAAGTGGGTGGAAGCAATACCCTTAACAATGACAACTAGAGCTCGTATAGCAGAGTTTATACTGGAGCATATCATAAGTCATTTTGGGATTCCATCCAAAATAATATCAAATAATGGAACGTCTTTCAAGAACAAAACTATGAGAGCTTTGACATCTAAATATAGAATCAAACACAGTTTTGTGACTCCATACTATCCGCAAGCCAATGGGTAGTTTTAAGCTTCAAATAAGATAGTGGTAGCCATCTTAAAAAATATGGTACAAGAAAACCACAAATACTGGAACATCTAGCTTCCCCTTGCACTTTGGGCTTATAGGACTAGTATTCGGATGCCCACTAGGGTAACACCATTCTCACTAGTATATGGTACTAAGGCCATTATGCCCTTGGAATTAGAAATTCCAACGCTACGTGTTGTATTGAAAGAGTTCATCGATGATGACACTGCACGACAAGCTCGATTAGATAAACTGACATTACCTGATGAACATCACGTGAATGCCCTGGAGCATCTCCATGTTTATCAAGAGTGACTAAAATAAGCTTACAATGTCAAAGTCCACCAGAGAGACTTTGAAGTTAGCGATATTGTCTTGAAATAAAACCAACAAACTCTAATTTACCGCCAGATATGCGTGATAAATTCGTGGCTAATTGGCTAGGACCTTACATCATATCTGAAAATATTGGTCCAGGTACCTATCACCTAATGTCGCTAGGGGGTTTTGAAGAGCCTGAACCTCTCAACATCATCCATATTAAGGTGTTTTATGCTTAAATAGCATAGTAAAAGGCTTTGAGAGTTGTTGGTAACTGCTCGGTAATCCTAAAAGGGTCCAAATACTTTCATTAGTGGTTTGGTCAAGTCAAAAATCTCCAAAGGCATCTGTAAGCCCTTTGGTCAACCTTAAAAGCTCCGATGGTTTGATCAAAACCACTCATTCATCCCAAAATGCTCCAAGGGTGCCTGAAACCGCTTGGTCGTATCAGTCAAAAGCCTTGAGGATTTTCTTGTAATCGCTCAGTCATCCTAAAAGCTCCAAAGGCATTTTTAAGCCCTTTGGTAAAACTCAAAAAGGCACCAAGAGTTTTTTGAAAAAATTGCTTGGTCAACCCAAAAGCTCCAAAGGCATCTATAAGCCCTTTGGTTAAATGCAAAAGGCACCAAGAGTTTTTGAAAAACTACTTGGTCAACCCCAAAGACTCTTAAGGATTCTCAAAATCACTTGGTCATCCCAAAAAACCCCAAAGGTACCCATAATCCCTTTGGTCAATCCTAAAAGCTCCAAGGATTCCTAAAAATTGCTTGGTCAATCTAAAGGCTCCAGAGGCATGTACTCATCTTTTGGTCAATTATGAGGCTCAAAACCCATAAAAATTATAAAATCAATAAAATCCAAAAAAAATTGGTAAAGCATAAAATCCAAAAATATTTGCATTTGCATTTGAATTTTGCATTTTTATTTTGCATTCACTCATGCATTACTGCATTGCATATAGGCATTCATAATCCGTTGCACTCCATAATAGAAGGCATTTGTGTTTGTTAGTATTAAAAATGATGTCATGTTTGTGTTTAAATCATGCATCTCTGCATTTATCATGATCCATCATTCATGTGAGTAATTGTGTTTTTCAACACAACCTATAATGTTGCTATGGAGATATACTAGGGTTTTTCGGTCACTCAGTCATACTTAGTAGTATTATCAAGATTTGGTAGAAACCTCACTTTGCTTTTGTAGCTAAGGTTCAGTTAGTATAGCCCTTAGCATATCAAAAGCCTATCAGTAATCAAAAAATTTAAACAATCCTAACAAGGACCAGGGGAAGATGAAAGCCATGAATCAGGACCGGGTATCCTGAAGTGAAAAGAGTTATTCATGCTTTATCCCTCTGTGCGGACGATATGGTAAATATTGGTAGTTGGCAAAAGGACAGGTTAGTTCCCTAATTAGAATCTCTTGCTTACGATAAAATGAGCAATATACCAAAGAGATATCCCATATTAATCCTCATGATTGAGCCCCTAGATCGATATCATAGCTCGACTCCCTAGAGTGATATCCCATATTGATATCATAAGATAAATATTCTCAATCGATATACCAGAAATAGTTTTTCCAAGTAAATCTCCCCAAAGGAAAGTTTTTGAAGAAGAGTATCAAATGTAAATACCGAAAAGTAAATATCGAGTGAAGATCAGAAAACAGGCTTAAATCAAATTTCAAAGTGAAGATAAAATTAAGATTATAAATCAAAAGTTCGAGCGAAGATCAAATGAAGATCCAAAATCTAGTTTGAAGAGAGATCAAATGAATATCCAAAGATAGTTCAAAATGAAGATGGAATCGACTCCCTTGCTTCACTACATATGAGCAAGTATCCTAAAAATTGAAGGATAGAAAGGAATGAGCCTGAATCCATAGAATTGTTAGAACTACTATACCTTACGCATGATGATATGTCTGACGCATTAGCACCTCTCTTATGAACAATACCAATATTTTAATGTGGAAGAGCTAGCTTCAGGTGTCCTACATTGCTTAGTGGCTTAGTCCAATTGAAATCTAAACTTGATATTGGATAAGACATTTGTGGAACCCCTATCTTAGCAATGGGCTGAAAGAATCTTGCCTGACATCGGGGAACACTCGTGTCTTATCTTAAAATATTCATTTGCACACATAGGGATAATGAACAATTAGGGTCTATCCTAGCAAAAGCCTTTTATCTCAAAAGTCTAGTGTGGTTAGTATGCAACTTTTGATAAGTTTATTAGGGTGTTTGAGTATCACGAAAAACCTCAAAATCTCTCTAAAAAACAACAAATGCTACAAAAGCATAAACCAGTAAATGGTAAAATTCATTGCAAATTGTCAAATTTTAAAGTATCCAAGAAGCGATACATCATTGCATAAAGCACAATCAAGATATAGGATGGATATCGAATAAATATCAACAACGATTTTTAAATGACCACTGACTATATCGTGCATATCATTCAAAGTGTGAAAGAAAATAGAATGACATATTATCTCATTCGCATCATGCAGCTTTGTACCATTACATTTCATATATGGGTGATTAATTGATTAAATTCTTATATTAAGGATTTTCAATTATAGTCTTTATTTTTACACATCCTGTGGCATCATCCATTAAATTTTTAAATACACACTGCTTTCATTCCTTATGTTTTAAGTGATTAAAGCATACAGGTTAATTTACATTAGAATAACATCATGTAAATAAATTGTTTTCATAAAATAATGCATACAATGAAGAAATATCAAATATGCATTAAAAGAAACCATAGCATCCATATGCATTTATCGTCAAAAGCATATCTACGCATCTAGATCACTACATATCATCATCATAAAATAAATAGCTATCTAATGCATGACATCACCATCACATCATATAGTATCAGCATAACATAAGCATTGCATCCATGTGCATCACATAAACATAAGATCAAAAAAAGAAATATATATACATGTATACAGAATGAGCTAGAATGATCATATCATATAAATATGTGTCCAAATGAGTACATAGGGAGTATGCAAAAATGCTCGCAGGCTACAATCATGTAGGTCCTTGACCTTACACCAAAAATGATGATATATCAAAATGTAGTCTATGCTATAAAAGTCCTAGCTCTATCCTGCTCCCCCTGTACTGGAGCTCTCACCACCTCCCTTAGTACTATGCTAAAGAGCCTTCTCTCCCTGCTACCTTTTTGTTCCCTATTGGCTGCCCTGCTAAGGGCCCTGTGTGCCACCTAGCTCAAAGAGGCCTAGCACTCGTTCAACTGCCACCTATGCAATGGACACCTCTGTGCATCGAGACCTATGGTTGGATGTGGCAGTAGACTGCTCTATATCCCTAGTCCTAGTATGACTACTACCACCATGTGTACTAGAGGACCTATGTATCCTCTCGCTCTGATGGGTATGATGGATCGAGCTAGCAGTAGACTGTACTGTAGTCCTGGTCCTGGTCTACTGAGACTTGGGAGTGAAAGGATCCTCAAGAACCTGTAATCCATGCATCTCTATGTAACCTACCAGCTAGTCCACTCGAGCAACCCAAGATGCATGCATATCATTGGTCCTCATGACCATATCCCGTAATCACTCAACCTTAGCCATAAGATACTAGTCGCCTGGTGCAACTACTATTGGTGCTACTAGATGCACCATGATAGCCTGAGGAGGTAGCATAGCCCCCCTCAATGCCCTAATCAGATCTCTCTCTGATACTACCACATCCTGCTATGCTTGAGCTAGCTCTACTGTAGTCTATAGTGTCTAAATTTGTGTCTCTATAGCTATAGCCCACGTAGTCAAAGTCTCAATATATCCATGTGCCTTAGTCAAGTGCTTGTCCTTATTAGTCAGCTGAGCCTGTAGAGTAGCAATCATCGTATCTCACTCTCATTACTGAGTCTGGAACCTATCAAGCTAACTCTGCAAGTCAGCCACCTGTGCTAGGAGCACCCCCTCTACACTATCATGAGGGACCTCACCCTCCTTAGAAGCATCCTTATCTAGTTCAAACTAAAGAGCCTCCTCAATAGTATCCTTTTCCCCCCAGTCACCCTCTATCCTGTGGCACACCCTACGCCCATCAGGATACACCTCTACCTCTGCTACTGCCTAGTCTAGCTCTCGACCCAAAGGCCTTGTCCCATACCACCTGAATAGCAACCACCATCCATCATATGTTGGGGTAGTCGCAAATATCTCAACAGTAGTCTCCTAGTAATAATTAGTCTCATCTCCTAGAGTCGTAGGCTAAATCCATGATAGATCCCACTCTAATGCCAATCTATGGTACATAAATGGGATTTCAGGAATATCTTGCAGCATCCCAAACTGTCATAGGACATGCAAGAAAAATTGGTACTCTTAGATCTTGGCCTTACAGTCGATCAGCCATCTGTCTCAGTGAGCCTGTCAAATACAATCACCCACATTTGGCCATGTTGGGTAGTCTATGCATGGTCGCCACTAAACATCATTCGGGCCAAGTATTGCAAATTGAGTAATATAATGCTAGATGTCACCAGCATGAATCCTGATATGGGTGCCCTCCTCCTCATGAGGTCAGCAGGCGGTATAGCACTAGCACTCGACAACAATAATAGTAATATCCAGCAATAGATCCCTAGGATGCTCTATCCTAATATGATTCTAGCCCCAGATCTGCAACAGTAGACTACAGATCATGCCCTTACGACTCCACTCAGTAAATTGGTATAGCTCCCTGTAGAGGTGGTATAATAGCGTGCTACCCCAAGCTAAGTGCAATGGTTGCCTAGTAGAACTCTAGACGAATCTTTATATGTTAGCCAAGAGGTTCCAAGGAATCCTCATGCTCGAGGAGTATGGAAGCACAATCTATACCATGAGGATCATGAAGATAGCAGTGTAGACTAAAAATATGCACTTACCCTCCTAGTAAGCAATGTGAAATCCTTCATGGTCAATAGCATCCTGAGCCTGCTGGCTCCTGTCTCCAAATATAGCATCAAAAACAGGATTCTTAGCCCTAGAACTAGAGGTTACGATGGCCTTGCCATCAATAGGGATCCTAAAGATCCGATATACGTCCTCTAAGGTGACAATCATTTCACCTGTGGGCAGGTGACATGTATTTGTCTAGGCATTCCAGTGCCTAGACAATGCAGTCAAGTAAGCTTAATTTACCTAAATAGTTGGTAAACCCAAGATAGCCGAATCCAACGACTCGAAACTAGTCACACTCACCATCCATGAGCCATCTACGGAGAGTCTTAAGTAGTTATGGCTCTCTCACCCTAGAGGTCAATGTCTGGAATAAAAGCATACTATAAGGAAAAAGCTAACTAAAAATGATAAAAACATCTAAAAAACTGATAAATGGCAAAAAAATGTCATAATACATTTATCAAAATCAACAAAAATACTTAGGCGATTCAAAAATGCATTAAATAATATTAATTGCCTATTAAACTTAGAAAAAATCAAAAATTTTAGGAAAAACATTTCTAAGGTCGTGAATCGTAGGTCAACCCTGTGGTCTGCACATGGTCAAAATTTAACCATTGGAATTTTGAATGTTGACCGCAGTTGTCAGCTGCGGTCCCCAATCAGTCAATTGGACACCGCAACTGGTACCTGCGGTCTCCATTCAAACCTCGGACAGGGCTAATTCCCCCCCGAAAAACAAAAAAATTATTAAAAAATTAAAACCCTAATCTAGCTAGCCTAATCTAAGTCTGAGGTTCATTGCCAGCAGTTTAATTGGGTTCATTTATCTCATTTCTTAGTGAGGTTAATTTTACTGGTAAAAAATGTGTGGTCTAGGTATTGAATTATCTTGCCCTCACTTCGACCTCGGTTGGATGAAGCTTCCTTCCATGTTGCCATCGTGCGATAGGAAGAATGTTGGTATGATTAGGTAGGGTTTCAAAGCAAGTTTAAAGCTATCACTATCAGAGCTCTAAAACTGTAAAAGAATAATGAGGTAAAAAGTGAAAATTTGAAATTTTATATCTTTTTACTATTCCACGCGGACCACAGTTAAAACCTGTGGTCCAAGAATTAGGGTTTTGCGATCGTAGATCTTAGCCACGGTTCCCAAAATTTGCAAAATGGGAACCACACATCATGTCTGTGGTTAGCAACTAGAAGAAAAAATAGTAAAATCCCACCATGGGAAGGTCTAAAAAGGTAAATCAATGACTCCCATTGGATCAAAATTTCAATAAAAGCAATCAATGTTGTAAATTTGGTGATATTCAAGCACCATGATTAAATTCAAAAAAAATAAATAAATAATTTGATATCCAAATGCACCTCGTATTCAGCTATTTACCCTATACACTTGGTGGTTGCAACGACTTGCGATCCATGTAATCTAAAAAGATGAGTAAATAACCATAAGGACATTTGGGGCAAAAATGTTCATCTTTGATCTGATATGCTTCTTCTCAATCCTTAAGAAAACCTTCACGGCTGGATTGCTCCATGGGAATGAAGCGTTTCATGTCATGTCTCTTATGACATTTTTTTAGCAAATCATCAATAATTTGATTCAACACAAATCTAATTGGATTTATACCATTTCGATTCCCTAATATGGCTATTGCAACCTTATTGCTCCATGGGATAGGAATGTGTAAATCATTATTAATAGCTGGAATCAAAAGCTGAACTAGGTGTAGCCAAGCATTTAATGTTCTCAAATCTAAATTTTTTCAGATCATCCATGGTGGTCAAGCAACATCGTCGCTTCAATCATTGTCATTACCCTCATCGACTTGTCGCTTGATGGGATAGGCATAATATCAAATCATAATCAAAATCAGTAGAAGATCCCGAAGATCGTAAATCCCTTGATCCTGTCAAAATTGCATTTGTCCTTACAAATCATTATCAAAAGCTATCATAAGCTTACCCATTTGCTTGGGAAAAATAGCAAATATGATAATTTGTTTGTATCTCGTCTCCTTTCGGTTATATAGGCCACTCCTATTGTAGCATAAAAAACTACCCAAATGACTGATGGCGAGTGCAAGATTTTCAAGTTTAAGCCTCCAAAGAGTTGGGAGCAATGATTCCAGGATGCGCATCATTTTGCTGGACCTAGAGCATCTAATTTTGATCTGACTAATGATCATCATAGAACCTTTAGCATCATTTTAGGAGGTCTATTTTTGCTCAGCATTGTTTGATCTCATAAATGCATCTCAAAAGGGGCATCTGAAGACACCTAAAACATGTCATGTCAAAGGCAAATACTCATATGGATATGCTAGAAGACCATATGGAAGGTCTTGGACAGATTCCAAGATAGAGCAGTGATTTTAACCACTCAACTTGGGCTCCTTGGCATAATCAGTCTGAACTACAGCCTAGACCTACAGTTTACAGCTGAACCATGGTTGAGACCTGCATTTTTTAGTCTAGACCATAGTTGTGACCTGCGATCTTAACTGAAGTTTAGTTGGCCTTCAATCTGAGCCAAATCGGTTGAAATGACCATTGGATCTAGAATAATATGGTTAGAGGGTGGAAGCTTCCATTCCAACTGTCCTAACCACCCCTTCTTGATCTTGGCTTCTCCATGAAGCCACCCCTAGCCCTAGGGACATGCTATAAATACCCCCTTCAAATGGGGAAGAGATATACAAAGTTGATTGATCAAAAGAGCAACAAAGCCCTATCAAATTGCATATTGAACACGTGCATTTGAGATATACTTTTCTAATACTCTAAATATCAATTAGTCATGGATGCCCTAGGTGCCTAGGAGAGTCAAGAAGTGCAAATTCGAGCAAATGGAGGCCCAATCAAATGATTCAACCACCAAATTTGTCGAAAGGACATCAAAGGTGACCCTTGAACATCAATTGGACAAGGAGGTCAAGCCCACTTCCCTTGGAATTGAGGGCAAGCCTATCAGAGTGCTAACCGTGGCTCTCAGCCACGGTTTATAGTGCAAACCGCTCATCATAGCTCCAGTTTGCAACAGAGGTATAAGCACCTTTCTATTTCCATTTTTGTCTGGTTAAATAGCTTATATTGGTTGTTTTCATGATTTTATGGTAGTTTAGAAGATTTATGACCATAGAATTAGGTTAATTTAGCTTCTTTATGTTTATGCTTCAATTAGGACATTAATAAGTTCTTTATGCACTTTCATGCCTTATTTCACATATCTTATCCATGCATAGAGTAGTTGTTGTCTTTCTTTACACTATTGTATAAATCTTGATTCGATTTGCATAGTTTAGAAGCATATTTTATACTTTCTTGATTGTTCATGTTTAAGGATGTCATTATGCAATTTACCTAAAAGGGCCTCATCATGAGAGTATGCCTATATTTTTGACATTCTTGTGTTGTTTCTTGACCGCAGGGAATAGTTTCAAAGGAGAACCAACTATCAAGTTCCTTCCCCATCGTGAAGAAGAGGGCATCTCCACCCTAGAGTAGTTCATGTCACCCTATAAAGGCACATTGAGTATCACACCTATCTTGAAGAGGATTACAATCACAAGAAACATTATTGTAATATTGTATCAACATGATTATCTCTAAGAGGGACGTAATTGTAACACAAATTGGACTTCATGAATAAATAAAGTGTTTATCATACATCTTGTTGTCAATTTTGTCAATTATGCATGTTGCTTATTCATTTACTATTACAATAATGGGATTCTTGCCTTGAGTGTGAGCCTTTCTGGTGGTTACAACTAGAAATATTGATTGGACCAAAGAGCTAATTGATTATTTTACCTCAGGCATATGTCCATCGTGCCTTGATGCTTCGCAACATCGGAGATTTGGGTTGTAAGATCTCAGATATACTTTGTTGCCTGAGGGGCTATTTTACAAAAATATTGATGGAGTTCTTCTTAGGTGTGTGAGGGACTCCAAAAAAGAAAATATTTTAGAAGAATTTCATTTTGGACTATTGGGTGGTCATTATGTAGGAAGGCCCATGGCCTTAAAAATCATCCGAGCAGGCTATTTTTGGCCTACCTTGTTTGTTGATGCTCACAAAGTAAGTACTCATTATGATAGTTGTCAGTGATTGTTGGTAGAATAAAAAAGAGGCATTACCTCTTCACCTGATTCAAGTAGAAGAACCATTCAAGCAATGGGACCTAGACTTTATTGGGGTCACTGAATTTAAATTATTTGCTGACCACAAGTATATCTTGACTGCGACTGATTACTTCACCAGATGGACTGAAGCGATTCCAACCAAGAAAGAGGATCAAGTCATGATCATCACTTTCCTTGATGGGTTGATCACTCACTTTGGTGTCCCGAATGCAATCATAACAGATAATGGAAATCCTTTCATAGACGTCAAAATCAGTGAATTTATGGGTAAGTATGGAATTTATTTGAAAACTTCATCTAATTACTATCTGCAAGGGAATGGCCTGGCTAAGTCTACAAACAAGAACTTGCTCATAATTTTTAAGAGAACCCTTGGAAAAAATAAGCGGAGTTGGCACCTACTTTTGAACCAAGCATTATGGGCTGATATCATCTCAGTGAAAAAATCTATCAAGACATCCCCTTATTCCTGGGAATATGGTAAAGAAGCAGTTTTGTCTATCTATATTGAATTATCGGCCCTCCAAAAATGGCATTTGATTAATGATGAGGATGATGAGTCTGATACCATGAACATGAGGTTGGCTCAAATTTTATAGTTGGAGGAATAAATGGAGAAACCATACCAAGCATTCATAGAGCATGCTGAGATGATGAAGAAATGGTTCAGTAAAAAGGTTTCTAAAAGGAACTTTAAGGTCGGTGATCTCGTATTGAAGTGGAATGAATAGAAGTCAAAGCCCGACAAAAATCATAAGTTCGAGGTAATATGAGAAGGTTTATTTTAGATCACAGGTGCCAATCAAATTAATTTTTTTTATTTGCAAGATATGGACGGTCATGCACTATCAATTCCAGTCAATGGTCTTCATTTGAAGGCCTATTATAAGTGAAAATAGAGATTATGGATGTAAATATGTACATATTTTCATTTTACGTTTCTTTCTGATTCTGATTAGAAAAAAAAAATGAAAAAGTGGTCAGAGCCCGGGACTTCCCAAGAGGTCACCCATCCGAGTGCTACTCTAGGAAGGATATGCTTAATGATGTAGTTCTTGAAGGAGTTAAGTACCAAAAAATCAAATTGGATGATGTGTTCTTTGGGTCCAAAATTCTGGAGGTGTAAATAAAAAAAAACAAAGGCTTCCATTTTTTTAACCCTTCCCGGTTCATGGGATGGCCTTACCTTGGAACCCCTTTTTTTTTATTTTTTGCTGCTACTCTTTCAACCTTCCCTGTTGTTTATAAATTAAAAAACAAAAAAAAAAAACATTTACCTTCCCACAAAATTCAAATTTTGAAATTTCAAATTCAAAACTTCCAAACCTTTTCCCATCCGAAATAAAGTGAAATTGCTCCCGAAATACCCATTTCGGATCCCGAAAAGCCTGTTTCGGATCCCGAAAAGCCTCCTCCCGCCAGTCCATCTTCCACGTTTTTTTCCCCTTTGATTTAAAAAAAAAAGGTGCTTTTCCCATACATTCATGCTTACCCAAAAATCCTGTTTCAGACCCCAAAATAGCTATTTCTGGACCGGAAACGCAAAAAAAATAAAAGCCTCCCCTTTCGAAACTAATTCTTCCCCATTTCGAAACACCCATTTCGGTCCTCGAAATGCCTATTTCGTATCCTAAAATTACATTCCGCCCTCAACCAATGAAAAAACCAAATACTACTTTTTTCAAAATCCTTTTTATCTCCACCTGAAATATCATTTTCAGATCCCACAATGCCCATTTTCGTCTACCAAAAATACCATTTCGGGCATAATAAATAAATTTATTTCCAAAAAAAAAAAAAATCCACCCTCCATTCCTTAGAAAATATGTTTCCCACTCCCCGAAAAGCCCTTTCCTCATTCCAAAAATGCTTCTTTCTTTCTCGTTTTTCCTTCATCTCCACTTCCTTCCCTTTAAAAAAACAAAAAAAAGGGGGTAAAAATTAAAAAAAACAAAAAAACCCACATGCATTCAAACCCTTCCGCATTTTTTTCCCCACGAACATCCATTTTCATACTACACTGTCCATAATATCCACATATTTCTATTTCTTGCCCCACGTCATACACTCTGCCCACACTTTCCAAAGCAAAAAAAAGCAACCACTTCTAACACTTCTGATTTAAAGAAAAAAATAACAAAAAACATTCAAATGCATGTGATGCCCATAAAAGTAGCAATATTTCCAACATATATGCATGAAAATTTATAAAATGAGGCCAACCCTTCTATCTTCAATCAAAGCATTTACAGGGTTCCTTTGTAGAAGTCTTGCAAATTTATTTTGCTCCAAGGTTTGTCGTTCTTCGCTGCATATTCAAAGAAAGCTTAAGATGGGAAAGAAAGCCATAGAAGCAAAGAAGGTGAAGGTGCAAAAAAGGCCTGAAATCGAAAATAAGCAGCAAAAAGCTCAAGAAGAGGAGGATGAAGATGTGGAACTAAGACCCTATGATGATCGCTTGGTGCATATCAATGATTGCAGCATCACCAACAAATGTGTGGAAAAATTACGCTTGGATGTTGAGTTTGTTGCACAAAATATGTCTGCTGAAAGTCCATGTACTATAGCATTTCATTCCCATATTTTTTGGTACCTATGTACACCCGTGCACCCATATCCCGAGTTGATTTGGGCCATCACACAATGTTATAATATTGGTACAAGAACTATCCAAAATGCCCATGGAGAAGAGTTTTTCAGTATTTCAGCTAGTTCCATACAGGATGCGTTTGCTTATGGAGCGCAACCTCCATCTTATGCCACTCATAAAAAGCTCAATTTTAAAGAAGAGGAAGAAAGGTATCAATCCACTATTCACATGTGGCAGTTCATGGAGAGCCAATTATTGAAGACACCACGATTTGGAGAGTTGCCAAAACTGCCAGCACCATTAAAGAATTTAAAGAGACTAGATTTGTATTCAATGATAGCATGGCTAACAAGACTATCTTCAAATTCCATAGTGTGCAAATGGTAAGCATCATTGGTGCAATGCATTTCACAAGTAGGTTTTTATGCTCCAACCGCCATGACAACAACTTCAAACCTGATTTTCTTCGATTGGATGAATTTCTTGGAATGGAGGATACACTCACAATTGTGAAAGGTACAAAGTGGAGAAGATATTACTTTCAAGCATTGTTCCCTTTTGGCATGGTATTTTTTCTATCATATGCACTCTCATTTTGCCTTCATAGCAATAAACACAATAAATGGAGGAAAAGCATTGTGAGTATACTCATGGACTTAGATTTTGTCAAATAAGGAGTCCTATTATAATTTCAACAAGATATTTTTAGGACCTGCCTTGGAGTTAATTTATGGAGTATGCAATAGAGTGCCTCGGGCTATGCAAGCAAAAGTGGTTGATCAGAAAATAGGCGATGTCTTTTTACTAACACAAGGCATGGTGGTTAGAATTTTTGTTTTTACTAGTAAACCTTTTTTGCTGCCATATTTTACAACTGAACACCTTTTTGCCTTGGAAGTAGCCCTAAAAAGTGATTTCATAAATGATAACTATGGATCAAGCAGGGAAAAGAAGAATACATGTGCTATGCCTTTCAAGTTTGGTGATATAACGGTTACTCAGAGTATGCAAAATGAATTAATTGTTGATATGCTCTATGACCACGGATTGTTTAAGCTTCCTCAACGATGGAAGTATGATCCTTTGGGTATTTTTTCCAGTCACATCAAGGCCAAGACTTTTCATTGTTGCCCAGAGAAGGCATCGTACAACAAAGGAATAATCTTGAAGGCCATGACCTTGAATGGCATGTGGAGAAAATGATGTCACTTGCTCCTTGGAACAATTTTTATGGGATGGAGGTTGAATATGATCCATAAAATCATCTAGAGAAATTTCCTCCTCTAGGTTTGTTTGAACAAATGAAGGCAAAATCGCTTGATTGGTCTGATGAGAAAATTTCCAACTAGTGTATCATAAATAAGCCCAAGGTAAATTATCAGTTGGTTATGGATGATGCATTTTTGATGATCTATGATGAAAAGTATGAAAAGTACCAGCCCCTATCCCTTGCTGCTTTAGTGCCTAGAAGTATTAACAGTCCAGATAGAGAACAAGAGGAGGCATCGAAATAAGAGGGGATAACTATTGAAGATGAAACAAAAGAGCAATTTTTGCTAGAGGAGAAAATTCCACAAAAGAAGAGAAGTGCAGCTATGAGATTCCCTTTCCCTAACATAGTGAAGAAACACAAGAGTGAATCCCTTTCTATGTTAGGCACCAAATCGCTTCCTTCGCCAACAATTGAGCCAATTGTTTCTTCGGATATATCTTCTTTGGCTCAGTTGGGACAATCAAGTCCAATGGTGACAATAGTAACTTTGAATGTGGAGAAGGCAAGATCGAAAGGAGAGGATAATATTATGGTACAACAACATTCACTATTGGTTCAAATGATTTTAGAGCCGACATGTATGCATTTTATTTCTTCTTATTTTTCTAACAAGCATTTGGTGATCACTGTATTTTCATCTGCAATTCCTATGTCTACTTCAACTCTAGTTACCGCATCTACCTCTTCCATTCTCATTTCTATCTCACAGTCATAGGTCACAAGTACTTCCCTAGTTTCACCCATTTCATCCTTTTCTCTTTCCTTCAATTCATTTGCATCCACCCCAAATCCATTTGCCCTTCCATTACCCTCCATTTCATCTTCCATGCCTTATGATCCTGTTACTTCTATAACCATGCAAGACCCTCTTTGAGTAAGCATGGTTGAAGCACCCTCCACTTCCATCCCTATGGTTGAATCAAATCCTCAACAAGACCTTTTCCTATCTTCCCCAATTTTTACATTACAAGATCCGCTAGCTTCTGATATGGAGTTGCTACCTGAGCGCTCAATAGCAAAAAAAATCAGCAGGGCACGAAAATTTTCATCAAGATGGTTGAAAAATCATAAGAGAAAGGATGTGCTAGCCATGGAAAAACCAATGAAGAAAGTAACTTTTGATCCAGTGGCAATGGAGATGCACACAATGACAATGGTTCCTCAGGTTCAAAAACCTCAAGGAGAAATAGCGCCCACTAATTCCTACCAAGTAGTTACTGAGGACCTCACAAAGATAGATCCAGCTAAGAAAATGGGTATTATACAAGTGGTGTCAAGTTCAATTTACTTGCAAGCTGAAAATTATAAGGATTGTTTCATCCAAGCTAAACATTATAAGGATTGTTTCATCCAAACTGAAGCAAAGATCAAGAAGATAGAGGAGGCCTTGGCAGAACAAAAGACCAAACTGGATACTACATAGAATGAATCTCAACAGTGGCAGCAGTAGGCAATGCGTTTTGAGGATTAAATCATGGATATCAAATAGGCAGCTACTCAATTCCAAGAAGCAAAGCAAGAAGCACAATTTAAGATTTAATCCTTGTAGGACTAGCTCCAGAACTTGCAAAATTAGTTGGCCACAAAAGCAATGCAATCTATGACCCTCACCAAGGATAAGATTAAAGAAGCTCGTAGTCAGTTATTTATTTATTGTAGGAAGATGGAAACCAAGGCTACATTAGTTCTCATGTTTATTTAGGAAGTACAGGTAGTTGTTTCATATGGCGGGCCTATAGTGAACAACATAGAGCAATATTTAGATCCAAAGTTGGAAATGGCCACGAATATCCAGTCAATGACTCAAATGGATTCCTGGTTTTGTCCAATGAGTGAAATAACCCATTATTGGGCAAGTACCAAGATTACCTTGCATAGTTTTTTGCCAATATGGAACTACTTAAAGAAGCCCGTAAGCTGCAAGAGATATTTGAGCATAAGAGGTGTATTACCTTGGATCACTTTGACACCATCACAACTAATGGTTTCCCTAGCTTTGTTGATTATTTGGGGAATATTTTGGTGAAGAAAGACCTGGATATATTATGGGCTATTTTCATGGATGATACCTCAGATATTGATAACTTGGAGGAGCCCATCACTGAAGAGCATGTACTATCATTGATAAGAAATTTTATTTGTATTGATTCTAGATTACTGAAGCTCATCCAAAGGGCCAAATATATTGATCTAGAAAATGTTGAGACTTTTTGTTATCTTGTGGGTACACTCAAAGCTCATGAGGTGATTACCATAGATGCATGGGTAGATGTAGTTGCAGTGTATGAATCCATAGCGACACATCTCCAAAAATAGGACAAATATGGTACCAGTAGCTGACCATCAGATGCAACTAATAGTGGGGACTCTACACCCAATGAATAATGTCTTGGGATCATTTTAATTCAGGTGAGCTAAATACCCCGTGAGCCACCAGAAATGTTGGCATTTTTGCCACATTGAAATTTTGTTATAAAATTTGTTTGAAATTGGCCAGTAAAATTTACAAATGCTTTTGAGTGTTTTCACACATTGAATAATTTTTTGAAAATTTTCTAAATATTTGATGGGTGTAATTTCGAGTGCCATTCAAGTAAAATGCTTTTTAGTTCCCCGAAATGCTTTTTGCCCGAAATGGCTTTTTCGCTCTCCAAAATGCCTTTTCATTCTCCAAAATGCCTTTTCACTCCAAAGTGTAATGAACATTCTTTCTTTTGTGCATTTAGTTGGTGAAAATATTCTACCGGCAGTTTTGTTCTCATTAATCCTCAAAGAAATCAAATTTCCAAGATTGGCCCCACTTATGGTAGTAAAATATTTTCCTAGATGAAGTCGGAACAAAAAAGGATAAAGATTGGGGTAAAATTTCATTTCACGTAGGATAAAGTTATTAAGTGCACATTCCAAGTAAAATCTCATTTCAAACGTAACTTGGCAAATTGAAGATAAAGGCCCATTTCGAGTGAAATTTCATGTTTTAAATGCAAATCTTCTTTGAAAAAGGATTAAGATTGATAAATTTAATTTCTGTGGTGATATTATTTCTAAAATTCTAGGTTTATGTATGGCGCTCTTGATTCCAGTGTGATATTGTTCATTTTCAAGGCACCGACCACTTCGTGGGTTTGCATTTCCAAGGTGCCACCTTAGAGATTGAAATCAGATCGTTGATTCCTACTGAAGCCTAAAAATCAATAGATATTTTATTAGGGATTTGTTCATTGGTTCGTTGTTGTTGCTTAGGAGAGAGTTGCTGCTATTGGTGTCTGAATAGCTGACACCTTGCCTCCACATATATTAAATGAAATAGGTGAAAACCTCTATAAATACTAATCAAATTTCCATTGTAAAGGAGGAGAGACATTTTGCAGAAAAACTTATCAAGTTCTCTACGTAAATAAAAGATATTTAGCTTATGATTTTGCAAGTGACTTTATGTGTGATTTCCTTCTATTTTATGCATTTCTCTTTTATTATCGTATTTCTTATCTGCTATTGAAATTTAAATTTTGCATCTGAGTTTGAATATTTTTGGTGAGGAAATGATTTTTGGAATGCAATCCTGGAGGTTATCTGTGCAAGGTTTTAAATAAATTTTTATGCTCTATTTTATTATATGCTATGTATCGCTCCAAATTTTTCACACCCTTACCTTCAGGCTATAGGATCCATGCCCGAAAGGGGGATGTGAAAAGGATGGCGTGGTACCAAGGACTGAGAGGCCTTGCGAAGGTCCCGCCTCTCGGGGGAGGTGTATTATGGTGATTTTTCGACGGATGGTGGGTTCACCAGGAAACGTTTGAACGGCAGTTTCCACGCCTAGGTTGGGAATGTGTTTGATGTGTTCAATTTTATCTTTAATCATCCAAGTCCTAGGTTTGGCCAAAATGCGTCTAAGATATTTTATATGAAATGCAGATTTAATTGAAGACAGAAACAGATTTGGACAGAAAAATAGAAAGAACAAAATGGATTAAAGATCCATACCTGATCCGGATGTCTGATGAAGGTTCTGATTTTTGAAGTAGCCAGGATCATCTGGAATTCGACAGGATCGTCTCCTATCTGACAAGATCGTCTGAGATCTGACGAATTCGTTAGACAAATTCGTTAGAGACCTGCAAACAGAAAAATAGATGCAAAATATAGAGAATGCAACTATGATAACAGAGGGTAATGATGTAAAATTACAGTAAGGACATTAAAATGATGATAATAAACAAAAACACGAATGCATTATACCGATCTAATGACAATTTATGCTTTTATTATGCATTAAAGCTACATGGGTGAACTCCAAGATGCATAATAATAAAGAATAACCATAGAATTAACTAAATGCAAAATAATACAATAGAAAAAGGATGAAGAAATGCAAACTCTGGGCACTGATTTTCCCCAATGTGAACTGCAGTGGAAATCGTATCGAATTGGGTCGAGATTGTATGAGATCGTCTGAGACGAACTGAGCTTGCTCCGGCTAAAAAACAATGAAGTTCCTACAAACAAACTTGAAAAAATGCGAATGCAAACAATGTTTTAAGATGGTCTAGTGCGTGTAGAATTCGAGTTATAGGGAATTTCAGCCAGGGGAATGCCAAGGGGGAGGGCCTAGGATTAAATAGGCTTAGGAGGGAGGTTAGGAGGTTGGAGATCATCCCTATTTGGGATATCTCCAATGGGGAGGGTCTCTAACGGTGCAGACACGCTTTTCCCGGATTAGAGACACCGTTGGAATAGAGACTAATTGTGAAAAATCAATTTTGGGACAAGATCGTCTGGATGTCCTAGCCCAGATGAAATCGTCCGATCTGAGGCGATATCGTCTGATCGACGACGATATTGTCAAACAGTCAAAACAAACTCTAAAAATGGCCCGAGAAATGAGGAAACGGATTAAGCGATGGTTTGGGAGTGATTTTGGAGGTTAAAATTTGAATTTGAATTATTTACTAGAGCAAGTGTAATTATTAAGGTTTTACTACGCTAATTTTAGGGTGCTACATTTTGCCCCCTCTTTAGCGGATTTTTTGAACAAAATGCGTTAAAGATGAGTTCTCGATTTACGAGAAAGAAAAAATTATTCCCATTTTTAGGCGATGATTCTAGGTCGAATCGTATGACAACTTACTATGGTGCCCCCTCCGTGTTTTTACCCAAATCGAACGTTTGAGGTAAAAACGCGAAAAAGCAAAAAAAATTAATTATGTTTTTAATTGTGTTTTGAATAAAATTAAGAAAAATAGGGTAAGACCCTAATTCATTGTTACTGTTCATTTTTTTGGTTTTTAGAGCTCTACAAGCAAAATGGTCGAGACAGCACACAGATCGACAGAGGTCCGACGCGGGCTACGGGTAAGAGTCTAAACTTAGTTTAGAATGCTTTAAGTTGAATTTACATGCTTTTTAGGTGAATTTTAAATAAATTTTGAGCATCACGGCCGTTTTTGGGCCGTCGACGTCATCGAGACGAAATCGTCCCGATTTCGATGAAATCATCTCAAGTTTGCCGATTTCATCTAAGGGCAAAATCGGCTAAAGGGGGACGATTTCGTCAAATTAGGGACGATTTCGGCTTGTGAAATCGGAGACGATTTTGCTCAAATTTGGGACGATATCGTCCAATAGTGGACGATATCATCATTTGTATAAAATTGAACTGATTTTACTTGCATTATTAATTACTGAGTTTTTATTAATGATTTTTATTGTGTTGTTGTTTTTATGTTGCAGAGAGGATTACTGAAGAGTAGAGAATGGAAATACGGTGGGTTGAGAGATGACTTGGCCACTCTATCACAGGCAGAGCGGGATCAGCTGGCATAGGTCAGCTTGCAGCATGTGGCAGAGATGCCACAAGTTTCTACAGACATGGGGATATTGATAGCCCTAGCAGAGAGGTGGTATCTGGGTTCTTCCTATTTTTGGTTATCGACAGGGGAGATGACTCCCACATTAGAGGATGTATGGCAGATTTTGAGGATGCGCATACAAGAATGACTGATCACTCCCATGGCCAATTAGGGCCATGCGATGATGCGACTATGTGGCGATCTGAGCTTCGCCCTAGAGAAGGGTGAAGTGAACATCGAGTCACTGCGTCAGATGCCTAGGGCATCGAGACTCACACAGGTTTTGGTTGGGGTGGTAAGTGGACTTCTGTTGTGCCACCAGAGTAGATGCAGGGTACCATGGGTACTGGCAGATGTGGTCTATGACATGAGATACCATGGCTACAGGTTTTCTTGGGGGAGCTTTGTTCTATGCCGATTGTATAGGATCCTGCATGGGGTCGTATACAAGGGCGGTCGATGTATGGTTATGACATCGTTTCTACAGGTTTGGTGCTGGGAGCACATTGCAGTGCGGAGGCCGGTAGGGCTTCCTTTGACAGGGATTGATAGGGAGAGGCCCTAAGTTTTCTACTGGTGGCTTCAAAGAGGGGCATAGTGGTGGATTGATCTGTCGATGTCCCGAAGACTGTTGGATGACCTTGTCCTAGACCAGATCACCTGGAGGCCTTAGAGAGATCATCTAGGGTGGGCTGAGGACGGACAGGAGCTGGCTCACATCAAGCAAGTCTGCTGGCTAAGGTGAGTTTTGTGACAATTCGATCTACAGCAAGGGATCCCATCTCTCAAGGATTACGAGTTTTCTCGGACCGTTCGAGATAACACTACAGTTAGCGGGGCTCTAGATATGCAATGATTCTAGAGTCAAGATGTAGATGATGCCCCCATTTAGCCAGTGGATGGGGACGATGCTGGAGTAGCTGACGGCTATGATGCCTGGTACACAGGAATTCGCCCTCCTTGAATGGTGATGGCTTAGGGTCTGATTCACGTAGTTATGCGTCGGATGGGGAGGCGATGCCAAGCGGCCATTGAGGTAGCCCAGGGTCACGACAAGAGAGAGTAGAGGAGGCCACAGGCGCAGTAGAGGCTGCAACAGTGAGAGAGGAGTGAGGAGAGACCCCATTCTCCACAGAGAGAGAGGCCACAATCGCCTGATAAGGGCAAGGGTGTTGACACTGGGGAGAGTAGCGATACAATGACTCTGAGCGAAGACAGTCTGTCTCCAGGCACAGGTGCAGACCCTGTAGGAGGAGGCTGCACGACACCAAGCTAAGGTTACATAGCTCAGAGATGAGATTGCACACCTCAGAGCATAGAGCGGAGAGGCAAGCACTCGGGAGCTAGCATGGGCTATTGCCCAAATCACTTTTTATCAGACACTATACCACCAGATGGTGCTAGAGGAGGAGATATTACCACTGTCGGCTACCATCATAGATCCAATCAAGATTGGGTCATCGAGGACTTTGTCTCAATCGACAACTAGGACTCGCAGTACCACACATACTACGATGGGGCCACCTCGTCCACCTCAGGGCAGGGGAGGAGATGAGGCTAAGATCTCGAGGGGCTCTCAAGGCTAGCTACTATAGATTGCACTGCACAGATTGATATATAGTATTTATTATTTTTGATAGAGGATTGAGTATGCCGAGGTACAGATTGTGGCATATCGATTCGATTTTGATATGATGTATATATACTATTGAGATATATATAGATGAGATATTTTTGATCATATGACTTGTCTTATGTGTATTTTTATGATGCTTTTAATGTTTTTATTGATTAATTTGATGATTCATGTAATTACGTCATTTGGAAATATTATGGTTGAAATGTCATGCTTGAAAATTTTTAATGAAATAATCTGATAGAACAAATTGGTTGTTTGTGATGTGATAATTTGATAAAAATAAAAGGGACTTTTAACAATAATTTCAAAGGACATTGTCGCTATTATAGACCATTTCATGGAGTCGCCGTTCACTCGATCGTCAAGCTAATCCCAGTATAGAAATATTGCTAAAAGTAAAAGAGTGCTTAAGAGACTGTCTTAAGACTTTGGTGCAATGGTGCAAATGATGATGATGATGGTTTGTTTTCAGAGTTTCATAAAAATAGTATACATGAAATAATGTTAAAATGATTTTTGCTAGGCATAAATTCCTAAGTGTGATAAAATTGTTGAATAATTCCCTAGGAATTATACCATCATTGCAAAATTGAAGGTTGACATAATGACATGAAATAGTGATAATGTGCATGCTTTTGAAAGCATAATTGTGTAACATAATGATTTAAGTCATATGGTTTTCATGATTTTTAAATAAATGGGGAATAAAAATTGGTACAATGGTTTGCGCTAGGCATAGAATATGTAGGTATAGACTTATACCATCATCACGAAAATCAAAGAAGAAAATAGATTGTTTTATTGCATGGTTGATTTTTAATTTTTGAAAATATGAAGATGAGGACTTGCGCTAGGCATAAAATTCCAATTTTGGTTTTGGAACTATACCATCGTCATGAAATTCGACAATATATATGTGTTTTGATTGTATGGTTTTGATATGTAGTTTTGATTTTTGATTATGGATATAGTTGTCTTTATACTAAACAACTGTTCTTCAAAGAAGAAAATGAATTTATTCCAGACAATTTGCAAAAAAAATATTTCAAAGTATTTTAAAGACAAAAGTTAGATTTATAAGGAATCCCATGTGCATATGTGAATTCATTTCTAGTCTTGATTTATCATAATGATACACAAAATCTCTCAAATACAAAATGTGTGTGCAATTGCTTTGTTCATTTACCAATTTTGAGCAAGATAATTTGATACAAGTGATTTGAATGAACCAAATAAGTGTTCATTAACCATGATGTAGATGCATATAACCATACTAGACTACTATGTAAGTCAGATTATCAAGAGCTAGCTAATCCATAAGCAAACATAGGTCTGTACAAAATAAGGTCGCTAATGTGACAGACATATCGCCATGCTAGGAGTTACCCAAGGCCAAGTAGGTTGGGCACAAACCACCTGTTATGGGGCTTACCTCACAGTTTTCGAATAATTGAGAATTCCAGGGATTCAAGCTCATCAACCCTTCTTTTCTTTTCAAAGGGTAGGGAAAGGGATTTTATTGCTTTTTGCTTTTGCTTTCTTTTGCTTTCTTTTGTATTTTTGCTTGATAATGCTGTAATGATAAAAATAATATTTTTCTTTTTCTCTTTTTCTTGAACTTTGCCTTTTTTTTTTTTTTTTTGTTCTATTATAGGGATACTTGCTCGGATTAGCTATAGAGCAAGGGATTTTTATTCTGGGTAGGGGTGAGCTTGTCCTTTTTCCAATTCTCAAAGATTCTAGACCATGTGCATGATAGGATAGCAGGGGAAACTTTTCTCTCAAGAAACCACTTCTAATATGTAGCATAGCATGGACATTACAAATATAATCATTTTATTGTGAAAGGATGTGCTTGGTTTAAGTAAATAACAAGATCAATTTTCTGTGCTCAAACTTTATTTAATTGAATTTTGTGGACTTCGATATAAGAGAGATTAGTAATCATGCTAGATAAAATCAAGATATTTATTTTTGTGAGTGTGAAAGTGAGGGATTCCAAATAAATGCTAATTTATCCAAAATAATTTGAAATATATAACTGCAACATTTGTAAGAATATATACAAATACTGTTTGGAGAAGTTTTGAGAATGTTGACTCTCGCTTTCTTCTTTATTTTGTTTTGGTTTCGAAAGAGTCAAGAATATTGCTGTTTTTTTTTTTTATTATTATTTTTTTGTTTTTGAAAGAATTAACAAGTGCCATAAATAAATACAAGTAGTTTTGAATATTTTGATGATTATGAATGTTTTTGGTGTTTTTGAATTTATAAATTGAAACAAATATATACAAGGATGAAATGACCAAATTTATACATAGTAACGTTTAAGATGCAAAATTTTCATGGGTTCTTTAAGTTCTTTACCATCTAAGGTAGATAATTTGTATGCTCTTGATTCAAATTTAGCAGTGATAATGTATGGTCCGAGCCAGTTGGGCTCAAATTTACCTTTAAGGTCCTTAGTTGCATTGATATTTTTTTGATTTTCTTTTAAAATAAGGTCGCTGATCTCAAAGGATCGATGACGAACTTTTTTAGCATATGATATTTTAAGCTTGTTTTGGTAGGCACGGAGATGCTCCAAAGCATTGATGCATTTTTCATCTAGGAGTTCCAACTCGATCGAGTCTGCACATCTCGATATTCATCTCCTACGTCGGTATCTTGAAGTAGTAGAGCCAAAGAAGGAACTTCTAATTCAAAGGGAAAAATGGCTTCAAGCACCATAAACCAAAACAAAAGGTGAAGCCCCAGTGAGAGTACGATACTAGTTTGATAAGCCCACATGGTAGGATATAACTCGAATGTGCCGATCCACGGCCAGCTTTATTGACTAATCTTTTGAGAATTTTGATTAAGGTTTTGTTAGATGCTTCTGCTTGACCATTACCCTGAGGATAATAGGGAGTGGACCAGCGATGTTGAATCTTATATTTTTGGCATAATTTTTTAACATCTTTATTTTTTAAACAAGTTCCATTATCAGAGATGAGATTTGCAGGAATTTTGAACCTATAAATGATTTTATTAAAAATAAATTTAGAGACTTGTGTGCTACTGCAGGAAGCTAAAGGCATAGCTTCAACCCACTTCGTGAAATACTCAGTGGCGGTTATGATGAATTTGTGTCCATCAGATGACACAGGATTGATTTTTCCAATAATATCTAAACCCCATTTTGAAAAGGGCCAAGGAGATGAAATAGCCTATAGTTCTTGTTCAGGCACATGGACAAGGTCAGCATGTTTCTGGCACTTGTCAGCATGGTAAGCCAAAAGTATCCTATCCTAAGGAGCTTTTTAGCAATGACACTACCACTGAAGTGTCCTCCACAAGATCCATCGTGGGCTTCACTCAAGGCTGATTTGGATTCTTCTAAATTCAAACATCTTAATAGGATACCTTCAAAAGATCTCCTATATAAAGTATTGCCAATTATTACAAATCGACTTGCTCTTCTACGTAATAATCAACGCTAGTTTCTATTAGAATTGACAGGGAAAGTCCCATTTTGGAGAAAATCAAATATATTTGTATACCAAGGATCAGGAGTAGTTTCATTGATTAGAAACACATCCAAAGGTTCTAAGCATGACTTATTTGAAGCGGGTTCCTGGAGCCGAAGAATAATTATGGTGGCATATTCATCATCTAACTCCAAGGGCAGGAGAGATGTTGCGGCCATAGCATCAGCTACACGGTTGCTAGTTCGAGGAATAGCTTCCAAGGTAACTTGATCAAATAGAGACATTAATTGTAAAACATAGGCTTTATATGGGCGTATTTTATCATCTCTGGTCTGATAAATTTCATTAATTTGGTTTATAAAAAGTTGAGAATCACCAAAAACTAACAAATGTTTAATTTTTAGTACCAATGCAGCTCGTAATCCAAGGATTAGAGCTTCATATTCAACAGTATTGTTAGTGCAAGCAAATGTTAATTTGAAGGATAGAGGAATAAGATGTTTTTGTAGGGATATTAAAATAATACCCGCACCAGCCCCACTCATGCATTGGGCTCCATCAAAGTATAAGGACCATTGTTCAATATGGTCTGCCTCTAATTGAAGGCATTCATCAGGAAACTCAATGATGAGGGGATGGGTAGACTCTAAGGGTGTAGCAACTAATTGATCTACTATGATTTGACCCTTAACAAAATTTTTTCCTATGAACATGAGGTCAAACTCGCTTAGAGCAAGAACCCACTTGGCTGTGCGACCCGATAAATAAGGTCGACTCATGAGATACCTCAAGGGATCATATTTAGCAATGACATAAGTTTTTTGACTAAGCATATAATGGTGTAATTTTTGCATAGCAAAAATGATTGCTAGACATAGTGTTTCTAATGTTGTGTAGTGGGTTTCATAACTGATGAAGGTTCGGCTAATATAATAATTAGCACGTTCTCTCTTCGCATCATCAAGCTGAGCTAACATAGCTCCTAAGGCAAAATCTGAAGTTGAAATATACAGGAGAAATGGGCGATCAGGTTTAGGTGATGAAAGCACAGGTGGGTTAAGGAGGTATTGTTTGAGAAGTTCAAAAGCTTCTTTACATTCGTCGTCCCAATTAAAAGGGACATCTTTCTTAAGAATTTTAAGAAAGGGACCGGTTTTGTCCGCCAGCTTATCGATGAAGCAACGGATGGCTTGAAGCTTATCTTGTAAACTTCATGACTCAAATATATTAGTAGGTGCGGGCATATCAGTGATGGCCACAATCTTGAGAGGGTCAATTTTGATACCACGTAAAGAAACTAAAACCCCTAATAGTTTACCGAAATTAACTCCGAATATGCATTTGGCTAGATTTAATCGAATAAGATATTCTCGTAATCGATTAAAAAATTTTCTCAAATCATCTAAATGATTATCTTCATTAATAGAGCGAGCTATAATATCATCTACATAATCATGTAGGATATCATGCATCATATCATAAAAAATATAAGTCATAGCTCGTTGATAGGTTGCACCTGCATTCTTTAAGCCAAATGGCATCACTTTCCAACAAAAAGTACCCTAGGGGGTAATAAAGGCTATTTTAGCCTGATCTTCAAGAGCTATCCTAATCTTATTATAACCATAGAATCCATCCATTAAGGACATCATCCCACTCCCGGCAGTAAATTCAATGATTTGATCCATGTTTAGAAGAGGAAAATCATCTTTAGGGCATGCAACGTTAATATCTCTAAAATCTGTGCAAACCCTAACTTTGGTGGCTTCTTTCTTGGTAACTGGAACTACATTGAGATCCATTTAGCATAATCAATAGCTTGTATAAAAACAACATTCAAGAGTTTTTCTAACTCCCATTTGACTAGCAAAGCCACTTTGGGATGCATTTTTCTAAGTTTTTGTTTAACAGGTTTAGCATCCGAATGGACCACTAGGTGATGCATGACTATAGAAGGGTCTAGACCTAGCATATCTTCATATGTCCAAGCGAAGACATATTCATATTCTTTAAGGAATGCAATGTATTGCTCTTGTTTTTCTTGACTTAATTCTGATCCAATATTGATTATGTGAGGATTATCCTCAGTTCCAATGTTAAATTTAATGATATTTTCTACTTCCATGTGTAGATCTCTTTCAAAATTAGGTGGGGCAGGTGAAATGCCCAAATCTTGTAATTCTTGTAAGGTTAAGTTGGATAATTCATCTTGAGGATTAGTGGTCTCAAGATGGGCTATAGTTGGTATAGAACCATCAAAATAAAATCCATTGTGTAACATCTCTTCAACGGAGACATCATGGAAGATATCTCCTTCCAACTCCTCATCGGAGTCAGCAATCATTTTAGGGTAAGCTATGGATAGCATGTTACATGTAAATGGCTGATTTTTTAGAGGCAAATCATCACGCATATCCAAATAATCCCTTATTTGGATATACAGCCCGCATTGCATTGATCCAAGGACGACCCAAGAGTATATTGTATGATGCGGGGCAATGTACAATAAACATGGTGGTATCTAGAGTTCGAGGACCAACTTGCAATGGGATGGTAATAACTCCACATGTTTCTTGTGTTTTGTCATTAAAAGCTTTGATAATCATGTCAATTTTCTTCATTTCATCACTTCTAAAGCCAAATCGTTGGTAGAAGTCAAGAGTGCAAATGTTTAGAGATGAACCATTATCAATCAGGACTCGTTTAACAGCTACATCTCCAATTAGAGCAGTAATATATAAGGGATTATCCTTATGTAAACTATGTTGTGGGATATCTTTGTCCCGAAAGTCAATACAATCAACTTCTTGAGTGATGATAGTATTGGCCATGGATTCAGGTTGAATATTTTGAGGTACCATCATTTGGCTTAATGTAAGCATCAACTCATCCCTATGGGTAGGAGAAGATCTTAATAAATCCAAAAGGGAAATTCTGGTCGTAGTATTGGATAATTGCTCATTAATATTGTAAGGGGGTTTAAGTTGAACATTGGAAGCATGATTCCCTTTATTGGGATTTTTCAAAACAAATGGAGCTGATCCATCATGCTGGTTTGGTTATTGTTGAGAATTTTGAGCCTGTTGTCGGGTAACGACTCCAATGGTACCTACAATGTTATATTGAAGACGCTGAACTGGTCTCGGTTGAGCGTTTATGGCTTGTTCATTTGGGAGGAATTGATTAGAAGAAGGTCGAGTAGTAACTCTTCTAGGAAATGGTTCTTCTGGAACCATAGCATCTATGATGGGTTGAATAGGATCTGATTCATTTTCAGAACTATTCGATTGGTTTGAGGTGATGTCTATTTCACTTTCAGTATCTGATTCTACATCACTAGGATCGGGAGTTTGAATATTATGTAGGGGCCTGGTTGTGACCATGGATAAAGTTGTGTCAAATATTTGTAAATCATGATTAGGTAAATGTCCGCTAATAGTTCCTACATATCAAGTAGGAGGAGGAACATTATGATGTTCGATTTGATTGGCCACCTCTTTACCATGTCTTGGTAAAGGGTGTTGAAATATGTCTAATGATTGATTAGCATTTTGATTTTGATTTTGGGGAATGGTCTTTTGAGGATTATTAGGAGCATTTTGTTTAGGTTGGAAGGCTTGCACCTCCATTTCATGATTATCAATCAGATCCTGTATTTTATGTTTCAAACTTTTACAAGCGTTGGTAGAGTGTCCAAGCCCTCTATGGAAATCACAGTGTAAGTCAGATCTATATCCGGGTATAGTTGGATCAGGTTCTCGGATAGCTGGTAATTGGATCAAACCTCTTTCGAGTAATTGAGGTAAAATAGTTGATAAGGGTTGATTCAATCTAGTAAATTCTTGAGGAGGCTTATCAGGCGGTTTCAATATAAATTTTTCTATTGTTTTCGTTGCATTGATATTAGCAACATTTTTGCTGTCAGTGACTCCGTCACCTACGACTTGCTTGTTTTTATATTGATTTTTGGAGGTTTTCTCATCATCTTTCTTCCTAATTTGGCCTCTCCTAATGAGGGAATCTTCTACTCTTCGAGCTAAATCTATAGCCTGATCGAAGGTAGTTAAAGTAGCAGTTGATAACTCATAAGATATTTGTTCTTGTAAATTATTAATAAAAATGTCCAAAATTTCCCTATAAGGTAGCACAAAGTGCATTTTTCCTGTCAACTGCCTCCATATAGCTAAGAAATCAGCAAAACATTCATCCTTGTCTTGTTTTAAGTTGTATAAATCTTTAATGGTTACATGCCAGGGTGGGGGTGGGGAGTTAACAACGGTGACGATATCGTCAAACGGTCAAAACAAACTCTAAAAATGGCATGAGAAACGAGGAAACGGATTAAGTGGTGGTTTGAGAGCAATTTTGGAGGTTAAAATTTGAATTTGAATATTTACTAGAGTAATTGTAATTATTAAGATTTTACTACGCCAATTTTAGGGTGCTACATTTAAAATGTATCGCTCCAAATTTTTCACACCCTTACCTTCAGGCTATAGGATCCGTGCCCAGAAGGGGGATGTGAAAAGGATGGCGTGGTACCTTGGACTGAGAGGCCTTGCAAAGGTCCCGCCTCTTGGGGGAGGTGTATTATGGTGATTTTTTGACGGATGGTGGGGTTCACCAGGAAACGTTTAATGGCAATTTCCATGTCTAGGTTGGGAATGTGTTTGATGTGTTCAGTTTTAGCTTTAATCATCCAAGTCCTAGGTTTGGCCAAAATGCGTCTAAGCTATTCTATATGAAATGCAGATTTAAATGAAGACATAAAAAGATTTGGACAGAAAAATAGAAAGAACAAGATGGATTAAAGACCCATACCTGATCCGGATGTCTGATGAAGGTTCTAATTTTTGAAGTAGTCAGGATCGTCTGGAATTCTATAGGATCATCTCCTATCTAACAGGATCGTTTGAGATTTGACAAATGCGTCAGACCTACAAATAGAAAAATAGATGCAAAATACAAAGAATGCAACTATGATAATAGAGGGTAATGATATAAAATGATAGTAAGAACATTAAAATGATGATAATAAGCAAAAACATGAATGCATTATACCGATCTAATGACAATTTATGCTTTTATTATGCATTAAAGCTACATGGGTGAACTCCAAGATGTAGAATAATAAAGAATAACCATAGAATTAACTAAATGTAAAATAATACAGTAGAAATAGGATGAAGAAATGCAAACTCTGGGCACTGATTTCCCCCAATGTGAACTACAATCGAAATCATCTCGAATTGGGTCGAGATCGTCCGAGATTGTATGAGATCATCTGAGATGAACTGAGCTTGCTCCGGCTAAAAAATAATAAAGTTCCTGCAAACAAATTTAAAAAAATACAAATGCAAACATTGATTTAAGATGGTCTAGTGCGTGTAGAATTCGAGTTACAGGGAATTTCAGCCAGGGGAATGCCAAGGGGGAGGGCCTAGGATTAAATAGGCTTAGGAGGGAGGTTAGGAGGTTGGAGATCATCCCTATTTGGGAGATCTCCAATGGGGAGGGTCTCTAACGGTGCAGAGACACTTCTACCCGGATTAGAGACGTCGTTGGAACAGAGACTAATTGTGAAAAATCAATTTTGGGACAAGATCGTCTGGACGTCCTAGCCCAGACGAAATCGTTCAATCTAAGGCAATATCGTCTGATCGACGACGATATTGTCAAATGGTAAAAACAAACTCTAAAAATGGCACGAGAAATGAGGAAACAGATTAAGCGACGGTTTGGGAGCGATTTTGGAGGTTAAAATTTGAATTTGAATATTTACTAGAGTAATTGTAATTATTAAGATTTTACTGCGCCAATTTTAGGGTGCTACATTTTGCCCCCTCTTTAGCGAATTTTCCAAAGAAAATGCATTAAATATGAGTTATTCTCGATTTACGAGAAAGCAAAAATTATTCCCATTTTTAGGTGACGATTCTAGGTCGAATCATACGACAGCTTACTATGGTGCCCCCTCCGTGTTTTTACCCAAATCGAACGTTTGAGGTAAAAACACGAAAAGCAAAAAAATTAATTATGTTGAATAAAATTAAAAAATAGGGTAAAAACCCTAATTCATTTTTACTGTTCATTTTTAGTTTCTCAAAGAATGAGTGGGCAATTGATAGTACCACTCTAATGCCATTCCACCTAAACTTTTCGAGAACATTTTTAGTAATAGCAAGTCATCATGTGATATATCATGACATGCTATCCTAAGCATGCGAAGATGCTCTATGGGATCTTCGGTTCCTTTATATATAGGCAATATGGGCATGGGAAAATGCTTAGGTTACGGTTGTGCTACAACTATGGGATCCAAAGGTTGACTACATAGCTCTCGATAATTGTATGAGGGACAGTAAGGATCTATCTGTTCCATACGCGAAGCTAACTGTTTCACCATGGCTTCCATATCACTAGTTTGCCCACCATATTGGTTCGATAGGGCATTGATATGGGATTTGTCAGCATATGATGGAGGGACATGAAGATTAGATGCTATGTTGCTATTGTGTAAATTGTTGGAAGGAAAGGTGTTATGAAGGAATTTTGAAGTTGTATTATGTTGTATTCCAGATTGTTGAAAATTGGTGTTTGGCTTCATTTTAGGTTTTTGTATACTTGAAGCATATTGATCAATAGTTTGGTGAAGTAAAGCAGTGAAGGAAGTTTTATTTTGTGTGGGAATGATTTTAGGCTCAATAAAAAGTTCCTTAGGAGGTTGGGTAACCTGTTGTTTTGGCATGTTCTGAATCATAGTGACCATATCTCTATTGGATGGTCCAGCCTTATCACTTTCTTGATCAATGAAAGACAAGGGATTAGTGTGCACATCAAACATATGTTCCATGGCTACTTGAGTGTCACTAATTTTCCCTTTATCAATACGAACTACCATATTAAGAGCGCCAATGTTATTATTGAAAAATTTCTAGAAATGATCTAAGTTGTCAAAAGCAATAGTTCCATTTGGAGCTACTCTAGGGGATGAGGATCCATCCTCTTTAACATTTTCTTCTTGTTAATTATCTTCACCTAGGTCATCTTCTGGTTGATCTAGAGTTTCTCCTTCCGGAATTGGATCCTCAAGAAGGAGATTTGGGTTTCTAGTTTTATCTTCTAACCAATCTTCTTCTTCTCCTTCAGTTTGTTTACCATTCCTAAGTTTAGGCATTGTGCTTAATTTAGATTTCAGCAAATATATATATATATATATATGCAACAAGCTTAAGAGGTATATATTAATTATATACCTACTACAATATTTAAAATGAAAGGTTTTGGTTTTTGTTATGTTTTTTAGTTTTTCTTGTTTTTCTAATAATATTGTAAAGATAACAAACAACACAATAAATGCAAGAACTAACACTGAAAGTAATGATATAGCTTTATATAAACAATTTATAAATATCATTAATGGGCTCGAGTTCTTCAGGAGTCATGAAGTGTTCTTCTTCAAATTGAAAATTTTCTTTCAAAAATTTAATGAAAAGAGCTATAGTGATATTATCTGTCTCAGATTCTGGTTGATAGAAGTAAAGCTCATGGCAATACTCTCGATATAACACAGACTCGAGGAACTCTATTCCATATTTCCCTATCTGTAATAACAACCTCTTGGTCTTCTACACGACCTAGGAACTGGTGTATAATGGCTGCGTTCTTGAGGTATTCCTCGAAGGTGAACAATTTTGAAGACACAAGAGCTCTCCTATAAGTTAACCATCTAAAGTTCATGATAAAAGACAAGTTGATGAGGATCCAGAATTCTATCTAGGACAAGCCTCTTGATTTTTTTAAGTTTTTTTGACCTAGATGAAATGACACTTAGTCTTCTTTCAAGTTCGTCCCACAAAAGTTGATTTCTATCTGTTTCAGGCACACTAAGCACAAAATTGATTTCTATGGTTGCCAATTGGTTTTCAACATTTATAGTAACTGCTAATATTTTCTTAGGAGCTACCATCTAAACATGATATGCAACTTATTAGTTTTAAATGATTTGAAATGCATCTATGTTTTTGGTTGTTTTATTTTTTTTGTTTTTTGTTTTCAAAAGGTTTTAAATGCATTCACGTCGGGTTCACCAAAATGTATCGCTCCAAATTTTTCACACCCTTACCTTTAGGCTATAGGATCTGTGCACGAAAGGGGGATGTGAAAAGGATGGCGTGGTACCTCATACTGAGAGGCCTTGCAAAGGTCCCGCCTCTCGAGGGAGGTGTATTATGGTGATTTTTCGACAGATGGTGGGGTTCACCAGGAAATTTTTAATGGCAGTTTCCACGCCTAGGTTGGGAATGTGTTTGATGTGTTCAGTTTTAGCTTTAATCATCCAAGTCCTAGGTTTGTACAAAATGCGTCTAAGCTATTATATATGAAATGCAAATTTAAATGAAGACAAAAATAGATTTGGACAGAAAAACAGAAAGAACAAGATGGATTAAAGACCCATACCTGATCCGGATGTCTGATGAAAATTTTGATTTTTGAAGTAGTCAGGATCATCTGGAATTCGACAGGATCGTCTCCTATCTAATAGGATCGTCTGAGATCTGATGAATTCATTAGACGAATTCGTCAGAGACCTACAAACAAAAAAATAGATGCAAAATACAGAGAATGCAACTATGATAACAAAGGGTAATGATATAAAATGATAGTAAGAACATTAAAATGATGATAATAAGCAAAAACACGAATGCATTATACCGATCTAATGATAATTTATGCTTTTATTATGCATTAAAGCTACATGGGTGAACTCCAAGATGCAAAATAATAAATAATAACCATAGAATTAACTAAATGCAGAATAATACAGCAAAAAAAGGATGAAGAAATGCAAACTCTGGGCACTGATTGCCCCCAATGTGAACTACAGTCGAAATCGTCTCGAATTGGGTCGAGATTGTCCGAGATTGTATGAGATCGTCTGAGACAAACTGAGCTTGCTCCGGCAGAAAAACAATAAAGTTCCTACAAACAAACTTGAAAAAATACAAATGCAAACATTGATTTAAGATGGTCTAGTGCATGTAGAATTCGAGTTACAGGGAATTTCAGCCAGGGGAATGCCAAGGGGGATGGTCTAGGATTAAATAGGCTTAGGATGGAGGTTAGGAGGTTGGAGATCATCCATATTTGGGAGATCTCCAATGGGGAGGGTCTCTAATGACATAGAAACGCTTCTGCCCGAATTAAAGACGTCGTTGGAGCAGAGACTAATTGTGAAAAATTAGTTTTGGGACAAGATCGTCTGGACGTCCTAGCCCAGAATAAATCGTCCGATCTGAGGCAATATCGTCTGATCAGTGATGATATCGTCAAACCCTTAAATCAAGATTGGAATTCTTCTTGTTAATATTTCCCCAATATTACACCTTCGGCATGTGGCTATATTTCTCTTTCTTTTCATTATTTTTAGTTTATTTCCCATAACTCTAGTCTTCAACAGTGTAGGATTTAGTAAGGGAACCAACCCTCTCTGGAGATCGATCCAAAGGAATTTTCTCTTTCCCTTAGCCTTTAAATGTTGGTTGAGTCTAGGGTGCACAAGTGATAATATCTTGTACTTAGGCATATTTTTTACCAACAACCAATAATAACCCATGCGTAATATATGCTTGGTAATGGCCATGCTACTAAAATGGTCATAAGTACCATTGTAGATAGCTTGAATTATGTTTTGAGCCTCTTAGGGTTTGGGACAATGTATAAGGATTCCATAATGACTATGTTTGTATAGGATGTCCATTAGCAATGTGTAATGGATTACCCTTTATTTGAATGTGCATTTATGAGTGAGGTAGATCACAAGGAAGGATGCCTAATTTAATATAATCCTTGACCTAAGAAAACCAAGGATCGTGAGGTTCAGTTTGAACAACATTGATGTCGTCATCATGAGAAGGTGCTAAAGTAGAAATAGCAAAATTATACAACATTTGTATAGATACATTAGTGGTATCAGTGTGTGGATTTTATGATATTAAATAATCAAGAGAAGCCATGGTATCATTGAAATGATTGGTTGAATATGGGGTAGCATCAATATCATACTACTAATTGGGAAAGTAATTTCTTAGAAACTTGCTTATACTACTAGAGTATGGGGGATCGACATTGCCATATTCCTTTGATTTTATTAAAAATAAGAAGAAAATAACCAAATATTTGTATGTGTTTGATGTGCATAGCAAGTGTCATCTTAAGGCCAAGAATGAGAGCTTCATATTTGGTATTGTTATTTGTACACGGAAATCTTAGTTTTAAATAAAAGGGCAGTGGTGCCCCTTATGTTGTTAAAAAGACTATTCCCACACCTCCATCTCATTCACAATAAAATCCATCAAAAAATAGGGTTAAGTTAGCTAATATTTTAGGTTCCATAAATTTTTCAGGTTTAGTAGTATGAAATATTGATGCATCAGGAAGTTCAATGAGGAGTGGTTTATTGTCAATCAAAGGAGCTTCAACAAGCTAATCAATAATGATTTGGTATTTTATGTATTTTTGGTTGATAAATTCAAGATCAAATTAAGTGATTAGAATAATCCATTTAGTGGTGTGACTATGGTTGTAACTTTTGCCCATCATGTAGCGGAGTGGATTATCAAGAGCTATGATGTAATTTGTATGATCTATCATGTAATGGTGGAAATTTTGTGTAGCAAAGACTACAATAAGGAATATTTTTTTCATGTAAGTGAACCATGTATCATAGCTCACTAATGTGCATCTCATATAATACATGGCTTGCTCATGGTTGATCTCATTTTTCTAGGTCAATAGTGTGCCAATGCAAAATCAGTGGCTGATATGTACAAATAAAAATGTTGATCTGGATGTGGTGGAGATAAGATAGGTGAAGAAGTGAGATATGCATTTATTGCATTTAAAGTAGTATAACATGCATGGTCCCATTTAAATGTGATCCCCTTTTGCAAAAAATGATTAAAAAACTTACACTTTTCAAAGAGTTGGGTGATGAAATGATGAATCGCCTAAATTTTTCACTACAAGATACGTAATTGTTTAAGATTGGTAGGAGGAGGCATATTGATGATAGATTTCACTTTGTGAGGATCAAATTCAATGCCTAGTTGATATACAATGAAACCTAGAATTTTACCTGAGGTTATTCCAAAGACACATTTATTCGAATTTAATTATACATTGTGTTCTAGTAGGCGATCAAAAATTTGGTGGTCATCGATATATTGATGACACTTTTTAGACTTTGCAATGAGGTCGTCTACATAATATTTGATAATTTTATGCATGTATTTATAGAATATGTATGCCATGACATGCTAATAAGTGGAAAATGGCAAGACCTTATAATAAAAAGTCCCCCAAGGGGTTGTGAAGGATGTCTTATGTTGACCTACAATATTAACCTAGATTTTATTGTATCTAAAAAACCCATCCATGAGGGACATCATTTCATGACCTGTTGTAGCATCAACCAATATATCAATTTTAGGGAGTATAAAAGTATCCTTAGAACATGATTTATTGAGATCTTTAAAGTCTATACATATGCAAATGTCTCCTTTCGGTTTAGTGATGAGGACCATATTAGAAACTCATTCTGTATTATCAATTGGTTGAATGAATCCCATGTCAAGGAGTTTTTGTAGCTCCTCCTTGACTATCAAAGTAATTTTAGGATGCATATTGTGAAGCTTTTTCTTGACTGTTTTAGAATTATCATCAAGTGTGAGGTTATAGATGACCAACAATGGGTTGATACTAGGTATATCCTTGTAGGACCATGCAAACACTCTCTTATATTATTTTAAGAAGGTAGTGAAGTTCTCTCATTCTACAAGGGATATACTCTTAGTAAGTTTAACTATGTAAGGGTTGGCTGGATCATCACCAATGTTGACATCAATGGTGTATTCCATAAGCATGTGGAAGCCCTCTTTAAGTTGAGTGGGAATGGGAATGATATGTATATCATTAACAAAATTTAGGAGAGCGATCTCATCATCAACATAAACATTTGTATGATGAATATACGAGTATGGGGTGGGATGGATGAAAGAGGGACATTTGTTGAGTGTAGTAGATGTGGAGACAACCAAAATTCTTGAGGAGAAGGTTCAATGGAGATGTGATCGAAATCAATAAATCTATAGTGGTGGATATAATTTTATCTAGGTGTGATGGATAGTAGAGTGGAACAAATAAATTGGTAGATATCATATTGAATAAAATAATTGAATCTAGTGAGGGGGTAGAGCACATGAAGGAATAATTAGATTATGAAGAGGGAATGGGTTGGTTTAATCAAGGAATCAAAACCACATGCAAGGAGCAAGAGTGAGTTGAATAATGATAGACTTACCCACAATAATGTAAATGTATGTATGGATTGACAAGTAATGGAGAAGGGTGAGGGGTGGTATCATCTAAGTGAGACAAAGTGAGTGAAATTTCATCGAAGTGATAGATGAGGTCTTCAACCACACAATCAAAATTATGACCATGAGGTGTAAATTCATGGAAGAAGGTAAATAGGATGCCAACTATGGAATGAGAAGAGAGGCAATCATCAAGAAATGGATACTTAAGATTAGTATCAAAATTAACCTCTAATGGATCAATGGTAAGACTATGAAGTTCATCCTCTAATATATCGATGGTATCATGATGATAGCACAAACCAGACTTGTCATTTGGCTGCCTAATTAGAGAATTAACAAGGGTGCACGACCCCTATTTGTATTACCCCAGTCTAAAACCATGCTAGTTGATTCCTTGTAAATATCACATTGTGAAAATATGGTTGGACAAATAATCTAGATTGCCATAAAACTTGTCTTATGGTGATGGAGGTTCAGGGGCATCTATGGATGAATCAATACCTCCATAGATGAAGTTGGTATAATTGTTGGGTGGACTAAGAGGAACAATGACCCCGATAATAAAAGATAATTTATGAGGGCAACCAAAGTCACGAATGGATTGGATCATCAGTGGAGTAACATGAGCATTATGTATGTCATACTCTCCTAGACCAGGATTGGTTATGAATATGGAAATATGAGGTGTTCCATAATTCTCTTATTTAGGAGAAGACCCCCTATATGATAAATATGAATTGGGTTGTAACTTATGATAAAGTGTATGGGAGATGGAGAAATGGATTGAGTGGATTGAAAGAGTTGAGCATTGAAGCGAAGAGCTTGTTGTGTCTAACTTCTAATCAGATAAGTGAGGGTTTGCGTCCCACTGAGCATGCCAAAATGAACTACCAAAAAATTGCCACTTTGAATTAAATTTTAAAAGGGGTTAAAAGTGTGGTCCTTTTTACAAATTATTCCTTTGAAGGCCACAAGGTAGGGTCTTCCACAAGGGAATACCTCTTTTCAATGAATAGTAAGTAGTGGGAGGTATCTTCTTAGTATTACTTAGTGTGAGTGGGCGTATTGCTCGTGTGCCACTATAGGCTAGACCTATCCTTAAGACATGTAATACCTATAAAAATTGATTAGAACATTTGGGGGCCTATCTAGATTAGACCCCTCGTGTTTGAAGATAAAATACTCTTAAAACATAATTAAAATTACATGAAATGATGAAAAACCAACCTAGGAAGCATACTTACCTAATTTTATAGCCTTTGGACTACTAAAAATGGGATTCACACACCAACATGTGAATTTGACTATGCCTCAATATTCACACCCTACTATGCGAATCTAACTATTTTCTCAAAAATCGATAGATTTTGATGGAAAGTCTCGTCTAGTGTAGGGGATTCTTTTTTTCATCGGGTCACCTTTAAAATATGTAATATTTATCAACAACCTATTAGATAACAAAGGTGATTGATATATTCCATGTTGACTCTTGTGTGGTGATGGATGATGTATGATATGGAGTGATGTTGAGTGGTTTTGGTAATCTAGAGTAATTTTTGCAGAGTTTTGTTAAGAAAAAGTGGATATATCTAAAATGGAGAATTTGGACTTCTATTTATAGAATTTTCTAAGGTTAGGAGAGGGGTTGAGGTGTCCCTTGGGAGCTATCCATTGTGAGGTGTCCCCTAAGGTGGGACAAGTGTCATGCCTCATAAGAGTGTTTGGATGAGAGAATATCTCACCCATCCATATGTCATAATAGGTGGAGGAAAGTCTCAAAATATCATTTATGACATGTTCAGGTGGAAATATTTTTGAATTAAAAAGTCCTATTTATTGTGCAAAAGTCTCCATTTGTTATTAAATGCATAGGAGAGTGTGATATGGAGAAAATATCAGGGTGGAAAGGTGGAAAGGCTAGGCTAGTCAAAGTAGACTAGGTGAGGTGGAAGGCTAGGCTAGTCAAAGTAGACTAGGTGAGGTGGAAGGCTAGACTTTAATCATGATTAAGCTAATTAACCATGTGCTTAGCCATAAAGTGAAATTTGACCAAAAAGTAGCTTTTGACCAAGGTAAAGACTTTAACCAAGGTTAAGTCATGATGGTGGTCACATGAGGATCCATAGTTAAGTGTAGGAAGGGGCTTAAGTAGCCCAAGGGGGCTTATGAAATTCAATATTATTTTGAATCCAATTTATGTAAATTTTGTGGATTTTGTAAATTGATCAACCACGATGATAGGAAAAGTAACAATGTGTGACATTTGGGTGTCTAAAAACCTATGATAGGGTTCTTTTTATGATATTAGAAAATTTTATATTTGGGAATAAATGGGTCAGATGTATTAAAACGTGTATCTCTATAGTTTCATTGTGTTGTTAAATGGGCTGGTAAAAAAATCATTTAATTCCAAGAAAGGCCCTAGATAGGGAGATCCTCTATCACCATATTTTTTCATTGCTATGGTAGAGGTTTTGGGTAGGAACTTGAAGACGGCTTATAGATATGGGCTTATAAGTGGACTTAAGGATAGTAATAAAATCAACAACATCACCCATCAACAATTTGTAGCTGTAAACGTTGAAAATTGGTATTTTTGATAAAATAATAAATTAAAAATAAATATACCTAAATAAGCCTTACAAAATTATAATTAATATCTAAATTCCCTAATATTTCCCTAGCAAAACTCTAATAATAATCCACAAATAATAAACATTAATAATAAATCAAATTTTGAATATATCTCCTACACCCACAAAAATAATAAAAATACTAATAAATCCCTACCCATCTCCCTACACTATTAATATTTAATTAAACCTAAATTATGCTAATAAAACATAATTAATATCACCATCATAGACCCTATAACAAAATTAATAAAATAATAGTAATACTAATTAACATTAATTAAATACACTATTAAGGCCCCTTAATAAAAATTAAACAATATTCAAGGTAATGCATTTAATGAAAAATCTCTAGAAGCCTAGAAAATCTGCCCCTCCCAAATCTTCAAAAATCCTCTAGATTAATATGCCACCCTCCATGCGCTTTTTCCAAGCTACAAAAAAAAATTAAAAATAATGACAATTCTAGAAGGTGCATTTATCTCACCTGGCCATAGGACAACCACCTCACCATTTTAGAAATTTTTAATACTTGCCACACTCTCCCATGAGCCATTGGAAACTAATTTAAAATTAGTTTCCCTCTCCCTAGGCTACCACTTCCCAAAGAAATTTAATGAACCCCTCCACCTCACCACTTTCTAGACTTTTCCCTCACCTACCTTGCACATGTGGAGGCCAAGTGGAGCCTATGTGGCATCCCACTCACCAAGCCCTCAAAACTCTATAAATACCCTTGGCCATGGACAAAGGGAGGGAGCCCATTTTGAGCTAATATTATGCTGCTAATATCTCTACTCACGCTTACCTAAGCCTACCTTAACCCTTATCTATAGTCTCTAACACTGTCGTGAGACCCCCATAACTCCATTAACACCTTTTAATGCTTTTGGGTCTATTAATCTTCAATCTGCAACAACAGTCTCAAGAATGCCTACCTTGATATGGTCCCACATACTACCTACCACCTCCCAAGAGAGGGTATTGCCTCTAAAAGTGAACAAATCACACAATAAGGTCCTAAAAAATACTTTAGCACTTAATTAAGAGGTATATTTTTTGTGTTTCCTACACTTTGGTTTCATTTAGTAGTAGTTTCTTTGATTTACTGTGTTTTATATTTTGCATGAAAAAAGGCCCAACTTAGGTGGGCCCATTTATCTACTAATATATTTATTTTTGTCTATGTGTAGGTCTCTCACCCATCTACAACAACCCTTGGAAGCTCCTACACCTTCACATGCACTCACATGATATCTCCTTATCACATTTGGTTGTGGGAGAGAAATAATTACAATCATCTTCCTTGTAAAAGCCCTTGGAGGATTATTTGCAATTTATAAAAGGACAAAGAGTTGTATTTTGTGTTGTAAAAGCTTATATTTGTAATAAAATTTATCATATATTGCTCTCTTTGTCTTTGTATTCCCATTGTTGATGGTGGTTTCTCCTATCTACAACAGATTATACAACCCTTTTCGAGAGTGTAAGGATAAATCAGGCCAAAGCTTTGAATAACTCATTAAAGAAATACAAAAGAGCATTAGGGCAAAAATTGAAAGGACAAAATCCAAAATTTACTTTCTAAACACCCCAAATAAAATCAAAGGATATGCAAGTTACTTCAAATGGAGGAAAATTTTCTAGCAACTTATGTAGGGATGCCCTTAATTGAGGGGAGAATGAGGATATAATTATGGAATATATTTGTAAGTAAAGTTCAAAATAAACTACCAACATGAAAAGGTAGATGGTTATTGTTAGTAGGTGTAGATGGGGAAAATATGTTCCCTTCCTCTTAAATTATAATTAATGTCAAGTGTGCACAGGGGAGATTCATTGGAATATTTTCTTCCCCACTTGTGGGTATCTTTACAAAGGAGACCCTAAGAATATAGATATTCTCAACATGATTAGACCCCTACTCAATGCTTTTTTCTCATGCCTTGTAGAAGTTGATGTTATGCTTGTTTGATTGGTGTTTTATATGGGTTTATTCAAATAAAACACCTAAGATTTGGATTGTTATCTATCGCGACTCTTTTTCAAGCCTTAATGGTTATTTAAGACCTAGATATAAAGATTGTCTAAATGCATGTTAAGCTTATATCACCCAAATGCAATAACAAAAGAGCTATCTTATATGCTTTTCAATTTCAATGAGTTAAATAGGAGGTTTTTGATATTTCAAGGTAAAACAAGAGATAGAACAAGAAGATAAGTTCGCCTAAATGCAACTAAATGATTTTTTATATATTTGCCTATGTCCTTGAAAATGACCAAAAACTAAGATTTAGTCTAAGGTTGCTTGATTGACTGATTTAGATGTGTTTTGTAAAGCAATCAAGGTTTTACTAAGTATTCCTTAATTCCCCAAATGAAATGTGATTTATAGGTGCAAAAAAACATAATATAGAATTAAAATAAAAATATAAGGAAGTTATAGAGCTTAAGGAATACCTAGTGGTAGAATTACCTCTTTTGGAGCTTTTTTGATAAATTTACCACTGAACCTACCAAATTCACAACCCCCTATGGATTTTATTTTATCTAGGGAGAATTTTGTATCTACACAAGTTAAAAAAAAAATACGTTTTCTAATTTAGGAGGTTTGCTTAAGAGTTGGATAAGATAGAATATTTGTCTAAATAGCTTATCAAACCCCCTATTGAAAGAAATTTTGAGTTTTCTTTCCTCTTGGAGTGGAACTTTTATTTTTTACCAAATTTACCACTAGGCTTACCAAATTTTCCACTAGAAAATTTGGTCAGTGAAAAAATTGGTTATGTGTATTCTAGAGAGCCAAATTCACTAGTGACTATGTAGGGTGGCGAATTTGGTCTAAACATGAGATTTTTGTGGTTTTGAAGGTTGTTTTGGGTAGAAATTTTATGGAAATTTGCAATGAAAAGTAAGTATGATGTTTCTAGAGGTATTTTCTAGGTCTATAACTTACAAAATCAAGGATCTGAGCTACAAAACCATGTAATTTGATGACTAATTTCAAGATATGTGTGTATAAAGAGTAAAAATGCCAAAGATGACTAAATTTTTGATTAAATAGGGATGTAAAGGAGTGAAAATTATGTGCAGTGATGTTAGGAACAATGTAATATAGCTAATCCAACTTCTAGTAAAGGCAAATTAGCATTAAGTAATGAAAAATAAATAAGAATGGTAAAATATGAAAGTGTTGCCCAAAACTTAGAAATCTATAGTAGTGAGTAAGAAAGGGAAGGAGATTGCAATGGGAAATCATTGAATGTTTCCAAGTGATGAGATAACAAGGTAACAACAACCTTGTATATTCAACACCTATGGGGCATATAATTTAGCATCTTGGACCTTGGATGGATCCCTAAATCCCCACCCCAAAAATAGTTTATCCTTGTCCCAAGCAGAAGTTTTGGCCATAAAAGTATTTTTTTCCCACCTTAAAGTCCCGCCCAAGCCAAGGTTGTGAAGGCAGAGATTTGGGTGGATGAAAATCCAAGGTAGCTCTCAACACCCCACCCTAGCCTGGGTGGGGAGTTTAGAAGTTTTGGAAGGTAGAGCTATCTAGAAAGACCCACCCTAACCTGGGCGGGTGTTTAGAAGGGTCATGAGGGCGAAAAGACTTTAAAGTGCCACCCAAATGAAATAGGTAGGGTGGAAGATAAGCAGTCAACCACAAAAAGAAAACATCCCAAAGTTTTACCTAGTGTAAGAAAGGTGGTGGTCCCTTGGGAACCAAAGGCCCACCTAGGATGAATGCTTGGTAGAAATGAAGAAATATTCAGGGCCAATGCCAACCTAGGGTCCTGGCCTACATGTAGGTCAAATTCGGGTGAATTTAATGTAGACTAACAAATTTCTAGGGAGCCTACAATAGAACCCATTTTGAAAATTTGAAGATTTTATTTCCTGCTAGTGCATTGTAATCAAAGAAATGGCAAGTTATATATAGAGTTAATGTGCAACTACCATGGACAGGTGTATGAATACATGAGGTATAGTAGTGCCATTACAATTTGTATGTAAGACTAGAAACATATTCAATATGAATGAATCATTATCTAGCCTTCAAACCATTTCATGTATGTATAAATTTTATGATTGTTTATTTATGCTAAAGTTGGTGGATGAACTGGTTTTAATTTTGCACTGTGGATTTGAACTATTTTTCATTAGTTTTGGAATTTGCAATCATATATTGGATGCTAATAGATTTGAAAATATGTTGGTTGGTATGTCAGATGATTTATGCATGTGTTACTTACATTTCTATTCTAATCTTGCATATATATTGATGAGGCTAACCCGCCATTTAAAATTTGCATGTTTTAGTTTAGATTTCTCTCTTTCTTGTCCCTTTAATCTAGATAAAATAGTTAAGAACCCCATAAGAAATCGGTCTTCTTCAAATATTGGTTACAAGACCTCAGTATCTTATGGCCTTTCAATGTTGGTCAAGTCTATAAAGTGCGCAACTCTTTCCATTAGGTTGAGATTCCTGACCAAAATTTTTTGGCACACCTAGTGGGAATCAAAAAGTATCACATCTCGAGTATTCTAGAGTTAGGTGGTTCTCTACTTCATGTTAGAGTTACTATGCTAAAGTAACTATAATTATTACCTCATTTTGTAATTTTTAATATTATCCTAGGTAGATTTTATTTACCTCATAGTAGATATAAATTACTATGTTACTTTTATTAATTACCTAGAATATATTCATTGTGGAATATATTGGGGTTAGTAAGTTAGTTATCATAGTCAATTTGACTACGTTGTTAGTTGTTAGTAGTTAGGTGCTTATTTTGTAAAGTGTGTTAGTTAGCTACCTTCATGGGGCAATTACCTATTAGGCTATTCATAGCCTAATTTGATTGTATATAAACCTACCTACTTAATAATATTTTCTAATGTTCACCTTACCTTTTACATGGTATCAGAGCAGGCATCTCGGTCTTGCTACGCTCCGAGCGATCTGGTTTACGTTCCACCATAGGTGGAAAAGGCCTAAACCATTTCCTAAGGCAAAGTGCTAGCCAAAATTTATTTTTCATTTGACCTAGTTTAGACAATCAATTTTTCATGATTGGACTAACTTTGAATCACATGGATCATGTGGTGGCACTGAATCGCATAGATCATGTGACGATGTAGACTTTACAAGCACTGACGACCTGACTACTAACATTCTGACATTGTCAGAACTTCTGATAGCATTGAGAGGCACCTCCCTCTAGCTATAGTGCCTCCCATCGATAACTCTCAAATGATGGAATCTTCCCTCTAGTGACTCCTTAACATCGACGAATCTTGCTAGTACCTCCTTGATGGAAGATTTAGGATATGATGCATCCTTAACACATTTCTACACCACTCATGCTAACTGGTACCTAATGGAGACCTAACACACACTAACCTCCACATCATTGATGTCTACCATTACAAAAGTCTAGACCATCTGACGCTAACAAGAGAATCTGACATCTGATAGGCTTTAACTTGGTGCAAATCTCGAAGTGAACAGATACCTGGCATGCATCCTAGAACGACTGACTAGGTGGTATGATTCCTAAGGTACATATGGAAAACCCTTGACTACTGATTTGGCATGACACATGGCATGGACCTAGCTGACATGTGAGTGCTGAGGTGGTAATTTCTTATTTTTCCATGTGGTGAGCAATGAAGTGGTCTCAGGAACATACGTGATAGCACATGTGGGCAACACATGGAGGATAGACCACATGCCACTTGGACACAAATAGATGCAACATGTGGTGGATAGGCCACGTGCCACTACTATAAAAACTAATATTGCTATGATATGTAGCTGCAGTAAAACACTATACTAGACTTTGACTGCCCGTAGGCAATCAAGACACAAAAGGAGTGAAGTTATTTTTGAATAGCTTCAAATACATCTGCATTGTGGATGTGGGACTAAAGTCCCTAGTCTTTTTTTTCTGTCGATAAAAGAGAAAGCCTTCAAAGTGAAGGTGGTTCCCTTCCTTTCCCATCAGGTTTCTTATCCCAACTAGCAAGAGTGCGAGTCATTGGGCTAATACTTGCGAGAATGCGAGTTCGAGTCCCGTCAGGGAAAACATCCATTTTTTGGTAAACAAAAGTGTTATTGCCAAAGGTAAGGTATTTTTTTTCTTTGTTTTTTGTAATTTTTTTATTTTTAGTATATTTTATTAATAATTAAATCCTTTTTGGTTAAAATCATATTTTTTTGACAAATTATAATGTTTTTATCCAAATTGATTTTATTATTAATTAAATTATGCTTAAAATAATTAAATTTATGCATTAACATAGAAAATTAAAGGACCTATTTTTTACAAATATCAAACAAAAGAGTATTTTTTTCTCCAAAAAAGGGGATATAACATAAAAAGAAAAGCACTATTTCTTTTGCAAAACTATGGAGCCATAAAATCTTCTCCAAACCTTGTTAATATTGCAAAATCAAAGGGGGATAAAATAAAAAAAAATTATTATTTCTTACAAAATTGTAACACAAGGAGACACAAAGTTTACAAAATCCAAAGTTAAAATTTGTGCATTTGTTTTCTCCAAGGAGGAATATAACACAAGAAATTGTAAAAAATAGGTAAAAATTAGTAATAAGGTGCATTTTTATACTACTCGATACCTTTATTTCAAATTTGCAAATTAGGTGCATTTTTGGTTGCATCTGACACCTAAGTGGTAAAAATTTGTGGGCACTCTTTGATTTATTATTGCATTTAATTTCTTTTTTTCTGTAATTATAATTCATCAAAATCAAGAGCACTCAAAACCCCAAATTTCACACTCATTTGTGTAATTCATTGCACAAGTATAAGCTAATTTTAAAAACTGATATTCTCTCCATACAACCCTAAATTAACTTTTATTTGTTCGGATCAATTTCCTAAAATTGATTATCCTTCTTCAGGAGGATTTTTAGGCAGGTGCCATTAAATATCATTAAGAGTGAATACTCTGTCATTTCTTATTTGTTTGGCTTAAATTTCCTCAAACTGATCTTTCTTCAAGAGAGTTTTTAGGTAGGTACCATTAAATACCAATTAAGAGTGAAATAAATATCATCTTGGTGCAATTCTAGAACCTTCATCATGGCAACTATCAAAAAATACCTAAATGATACACAATTGCTTAAAGGTTCTAACTATTCAACATGGAAAACCAAGATGAAATCCATTCTTACTATAGAGGAAATGTGGGATTTAGTGGATGGCACTAATAAAAGACCCATATCAACAAGATCAGATTAGAAAGCAGGGGAAAAATAGGACAACCGTCTTCTCATGCTGATTCTCCTAGCTACTACTGATGAAATCCAGCCTCACATAATTGAAGCCAAAACTGATACATATGCATTAAGTACCATTTTTTAAGGTAAGAATCAATCGATTATTCTAAACCTTCAAACTCAACTTCATACACTCCATATGAAGTTAGGATAAATAGTAGAACTATTCCTCTACGGAGTGGAAGAACTGAAGTCAAAGATAAAATTTTTAGGAGCAAAAGTAAAATATACTATCCTAACTTTAGTAATATTGAGGGCTATTCTCGAATCCTACAATATGTTAATAACATCCCTTAATGTATCTTAAAGAACAGTAACCTTTGTGAAGTTAGTCAATTTTCTTCAAACTGAGGAAGCAAATCAACTCCAAAGTGATGAAGTGTCAAACAATTAACTTTACTCGAACAACATATAAGGGAGGATCATCTTCAATATATAAGGGCAAGCAATCTCAATCATAAAAGAAATTTTGCACAAATTGTAAAAATGACAGCCATGACATCAGTTGGTGTTGGTTTAAAAACAAGCAAAATAAAAATGGCAAAGGCACATCATAGAGGTAAAATAGACAACAAAGAGGTCATGTTTCTAGTGAAGTATTTGATTCTAATTTTTATTTTAGTTCAGAAAGAGCACACAAGGTGCTCATGGCTCATACAACTTTGTAAAGGGAAATAAATTTGTCACCCTAGGTATACACCATTCCAAACCTTTTTTTAGGCTTCATAAAAAGTAAATGTTTTTGTTTGAAGTACTTGCAATAAAGGGGTGATTATACCTCTTTTTAGGCTTCATAAAATAGCAAACTCTTTTTGTTTGAAGTACTTGTAATAAAAGGGGAAGATTTTTTGGTGTACATTTTTGAAATTTGCCTAGGAGGTAATCTTTGTAAAAGCCTTAAAAAGATTCATAAGTTGCATATATTTTGTAATTAAGGGGGTATAAACATTTATTTTCTACTTCACACAATTTTTTTCTAAAAAGGGAGAAAAGACTTATAAGGGTGCATTTTCGGCAGTGACCGACACCTTAGTCACACTTCTTGCAAAAATTATATTACAACATGTTTTGCAACAAGGGGGAAACTTATAAGGGTGCATTTTCAATAGCGACCGACACCTTAGCTACCTTATCAAAAATTTTGCAAAATTATATTGTAATAGAATGAACCTTGTATGTAGTGATCTAATCTAGTACACCTAACAGTTGTAGCAGCTAGTTCCCCGTGCAATTCGGTTGGATGACAAGATTACAATAAGGATATTAATTGATGTGAAAACAACATGAAGAATGACCCATTTTTTGCTTAGAGCAACCAGAGCACTATGACAAAGCTCGAGCCAGAGCAAAATCTAGCATATCAGCATATTTTTCACTGTATTGGGGCAATTATATACATTACCCAAATAATGTAATAAGGGGGGATGTTAGAGTTACTATGCTATAATAACTATAATTATTACCTCATTTGGTAATTTGTAATATTCTCCTAGGTAGATTTTATTTACCTCATAGTAGATATAAATTACTATGTTACTTTTACTAATTACCTAGAAGATATTCATTATGGAATATCTTGGGGTTAGTAAGTTAGTTATTATAGTCAATTTGACTATGTTGTTAGTTGTTAGTAGTTAGGTGCTTATTTTGTAAAGTGCGTTAGTTAGCTACCTTCACGTGGCAATTACCTATTAGGCTATTCATAGCCTAATTTTATTGTATATAAACCTACCTACTTAATAATATTTTCTAATTTTCACCTTACCTCTTACACTTTACTCAGTTATTCATTAACCACCTAGAAACTCTACTGACAAAATAACCTAAAAAATTAAATGTACATATTTCATGATTACAAGGCATAAAGCTAGGTTGTTTGAAGATCCTATTAAGTTATTTGAGCTTTCTTCTATAAGAAGGTAATCACCTGAGTCTTCCAATCCTATCTCACTCCTCACCCTTTTCATAGATCAAGATCTCAATTATTTAGAATCTCAGGATCCTCTTAACCCTTCAAGAGCAATGTCTCAAAATCAAAATCAAAACAATAATCAAAACTTGGGGTACCCCATCTGGGACAACACTGGTCCCCTTAATATCAATAATTAAATACCATTCCTATGGTGGCCTTGAAATATTTTCCCATGTATGATGACACCAAGGGGACTACCTATGAAAACTACCAATATGTGGTAGTGCTAGCTACCATCCACAATATCCAAGAAGAGGACATCATGATCAGGCTACTGGTCATCTCTTTAAAGGGAAAAATATTGTATTGGTATAGGATCCTTCCTAATGGGAGTATCACCTCTTGGGAGGACCTGGAAGGGATATTAGTGGTAGATTTTAGTGAAAAAATAATCCTTTTTCCATGCTCACTTAGTTCACTACTATATAAAAGCATACTCAGGAAGAGATAGTTGATTTTAATATCAGATTCAGTTGAACCGAGCATAGGGTCCCTGAGGATCTTTAACCAACTAATGAGTAGGTTGGTTTTAAATATTTGAGAGCCTTATATGCTAATATCTTGACCTTCCCATAGATATTTTAGGAATCCATAAATACCAAAAAACTCCTTATTTTCGTTGGTTGATTGTCTCCTAAACCTACCATACCCATTTTTTTAGAACTTTTCCAAAGCCAACTATAGCCTATTGATAAGCATCAGAAATGCTCATATTCTGTATACATTTTCTTGATTATTATGCGGATGTATAATAAGGATTGCATATGTTTATGAATGATTATATAATTATTTGATGAAATTATGCGTATTATCTAATTCATGTCTTTTCAGTGTGTTTTTGTGGAATTGTAGTCGATTTATTCATATTTGGATTAGTCGAGGTCTTTTCATGGACCTAGCACTTTGTTTCTTTTAGAATCAACATAGAGAAGGTAGGCACATTCCTCTTCCAGGAAGGCACCAAGTGTAAGTAGGCACCTTCCTCTTCCAGGAAGGTGCCAAGCGTAAGTAGGCACCTTCCTCTTCCAGGAAGGCACCAAGGAAAGACAAGTGCCTTCCTCTCCTAGGAAGGCACCAATAGAAGGCCAGAACCTTCCTCTTCCAGGAAGGTGCCAAAGGAAAATAAGTGCCTTCCTCTCATAAGGAAGACACCAATAGGAAGGTGCCACTAGAATGCAAGCGCCTTCCTCTCATAAGGAAGGCACCGACAGGAAGGTGCCACTAGAAGGCAAGCACCTTCCTCTCATAGGAAGGCGCCAACATAAGATAAGCACCTTCCTATTCTAGGAAGGTACCAACAACAGTAAGGCATCTTCTACATAGAGAAGGTGCCTGAAATACTTAGGCACCTTCCTCATAGAGAAGACACCCCTGTTCTTCACTCCTTGACTAGACAAGCACGACGTGAACAACAAAGACTGGTGCAGTTCCAACTCTACATCATGTAGAGTTAAATTGGGAATTGCATCGATGTATGAGAACATACTACCAATGCTAGGTGAAGCACAAACCAATCAGTGAACATGCCACCATTAGAAATGAATGCCAGTTTTAGCAGACATCGATCACATTTACCAGATTGTCTTAGTTTAGTCTAGAATGAATCGACTGTTATAACTTCTTTGTAACAGAAGATCTACGGGTGTGTTATTAAACACATGCAGACCTATCTGAGGATATATAGAATATTTTGATAGTAAATGTAGAGATATATATAGAAGAAGCATTATAATACTTTGATAATTATAATATAGTTCTAAGAGTTTCTAAGTGCATGTTCAGATGGGAGGAAGCTGCTGGAGCCTGGGCCCACTCCAAGCCAATATTTCTTCCCCTATTTTTCTTGTGTTTTCTAGATTAGTTTACCGCTTTTATAATATTTTTTACCACATTTTTATTTCTAGTATTGCAATAGGTTTATTTCCAGGAATGCGTGAATATTTCCTTTGTGTAGATTTAATTTTTTTTACATAAATTATTGAGGACTGTATGAATGATTTACGACCGCTGAAACACCCTCCAATAGTAGAACTAGCAGACTCATCTCAAGTGGTATTGTAACCAATCTTGTTCAAGACCCTTAGCAAGTTTACGAAGCTCCCTAGGTTAATAAATTAAATGCACGAGCATGTGACAAAAGTAGGAAAGAAGTTAACATTATTTGGCCCGCAACATTTTGGCATCGTTGTCGGGGAAGCATCTCAGCTAGATTATTTACAATACATGAAAACCTTCCATTTGACCTTGTATGAGTTCTTCGAGAAGAAGAGGACCTGAAGGTAAGTTTATAAAAACAAATCCACCAGAACCTAAGTCAGTCGAACACTCTAAATTTGAATTAGACTCACTCAACCCACCACCAAAAATTCATTGGAGTGAGGATCCGCACTTTGTACAAAGTGCCTCCTCATCCCATAAACTTGGGGAAGAATGAATCATCATAAATCCCCTGTTTAATAGGACACCCTTAGAGGAAGCCCTATTGTGGAAAGTTGTAGAAGATCGGATGATAACACCAGAAAACCTTAGAGCCTTGACTCATAAAGTCTTAAATGACCGTAAGGCCATAAATACTGCATTAGAGACCACATTTCCTAAAAAAATGGCTGACAATGAAGAAGTCTCATATGGCTTTAGTTTCTCGATTGATGAAGGAGTAGGAGATACCAAAATGAAAAACATATCCCCTGCTCACCTTCATACCTTCAGAGGATACCCAACTGAGGACCCTGACCTATTTTTATTTAAGTTTGATGTCTTATGCGGTATGTGGACTACAAATATGATATGTAGAATTTGAAACTCTTTTCTTCCACATTGGATGATGCAGCTCTTTGGTGGTTCATCGATCTGGGAGAAAAACACATTGCCACTTGGGATCAAATGAAGAAGCTCTTTTTAGAGCAATACCAAGATTTTGGGAGAGCAAGAGACTCCAGAGAAGAGGTCCTGAGCATGACGTAGAAAGAAGATGAGTCTCTCGAGGAATACTGGGAGAGATTCAACTTCAATCTTCAATGATCTCCTCACACGAAATTATCTAATAAGTCCCTCAAAAGCATCTTTTTGAGAGGACTTACCAATGAATCACTAGAGGCTCTTAACATGATTTTTGGAGGTGATTTCTACCAGCACGCTATGGAAGACATCCAAAAAATATGTCATAACTACTCAAGAAGGAGAGGCAAGACCACTTCTAGAACCATGAAAGTGACTGCTTTAGTCACGAAGATAGAAATAGGTAACATGCTGGAAGATTTAAAGAGTGAAATGCTTTCATCTCTAGCATTGCAGATGGATACACTGCTATTAGAGAAAAAGAAGCAAGAAAATGAACCAGCATTGGCTTATTTATGTCCAAAATGCAAAAGGAAGCATGCAAAGAATGCATTCCTGGAGAAAAAATTTAGAGTATGCGTAGTTTGTATGCTGAACCATAAAACTCGATTGTGCCCAAAACTGTGCAGTAATCATGAGGATGCTGAAAGCGTGGATGCCTATTTCATAGGCAATCGAAAGAGTTGTCCACAAACCCTTGCGGGAAATATGCCAACCAGAATGCCATCATATGGGGGAGGACCATACATGCCCCAAGGCCCACCTCAACCACCTAACATGGGGTGGTGGGGGCCATCACCATGGTTCAACGCACCCCCAACAACATTCCTGAACCAACAACTATGGATGCCATATCCATATCCTGGGCAGAAGTGGAGAGGCCACACTACGTGGAATCAGGCTCCACAAAATGTAGCACCAGCTCACCCCTAATAGAATTTACCAGTGTTGCCAGTAGTGAGTCCTACGTAGCTACCCGCACAACCGATGACAAATCCTAATAACATGGTGAACTAGCCAGCATACAATGTGGAGGGCGAGATGTATCTAATGTACCATATTCATCTTAGGTCTGGTAGACAGCTAGGAGTAGGAATGCCTCCACTAGTAGAAGACAAGGAAGAGGTAGGAGAAACACCTCTTGTAGAAGAGGTGATAGAAGAAATGCTTGAGGGAGCAAAGGTTCCATTTCCCAGTCGGTTGCAAGAACAGAGGAAAGTAACATAGCCAGAGTTTGATATATTGTCTAGCTTGAAGAACCTTCATCGTGATAATTCCATTATTTCAAGCCATCCGAGATGTTCTGATATATACCAAGGCAATAAGAGAGATGTGTATAAGGAAGCCATGATGAAGAGCAACCCATACTATCAATGTCATGGGTAAACTAGCAGATTTGATGATGGTCAAAATGTGCCATCCTAAGTATGTAGAACCGAGAAGCCCAGTGCTGACTATAAAAATCGAGGGACAATCCCTGTCCAATACGTTGGTCGATCTCAGAGTAACCATCAACATAATGCCTTAGGAGACCATGTAGAGGATACAAATCATGAACCTGAAACCCACTACGACAGTGCTGCAACTGGCCGATCGATCAACCATGGCCCCAAAAGGAATGTTGGAAGATGTAATAGTGACAGTCAGCGCATAGGAATACCCAGTCAACTTTTTAGTCTTGCAATCTAAAACTAGGCTGGATTACATCATCTATTGAGATGGGATTATGACCATATCCAATGGATGAAACATTAAAATGTTGACTATTTCACCCCCAGTATAGTCCATTGACTCATTAGGAGAACCCATGTTGATCGAGCATGAAAATCCTGAGCTATCCATGATCTAATCGGTGATGACGTTGGATGAGTTGGTAGAAGAAGATGAATATGGTGCTATTGTGAAGTTCTTCCATGGGGAGTCCTCCGTATCCATACCTGTATCATAGTTGGCTAGTGCCCAAGATCACCACATTCAGTAGATACACGTCGGGTGAGGAAGAACGTTGAATGTTAGTAGTGGGTTGACTCCCACACAATTGACGAAAGTAGAAGAGCTCTTGGTTAGACACCAACAGGCATTTGCATGGGATTACTCAGATATGAAGGGTATCAACCCAAATATCTGTATCCATCGTATATACCTCGATGATCAAACAAATCCAAGCAGGAAACCACAAAGAAGAATGAATCTAATAATGAAAGACATTGTCAAGGAAGAACTACAAAAACTCTTGACTGCTGGATTCATCTATCTAATTTTTGACAGCGAGTGGGTATCCCCATTAGTGGTAGTCCCTAAAAAGAATGAGAAGTGGCAAATATGTGTGGACTACAGAGAATTAAATAAAGAGACCAAGAAGGACCACTTCTCGCTCTCGTTCATTGATCAAGTCTTGGATACACTCTCCGAGAGGAAGTATTTCTCCTTCCTAGATGGATTTAGTGGATACAACCAGATCCAGATAGGAGAAGAGGATCAGGATAAGACAACGTTCACCTACCCATGGGGAATGTTTGCCTATTGGGTATCACCTTTCAGATTATGCAACGCACCTGCCACCTTTCAAAAGGTGGTGCTTAGAATATTTTCAAACATGATGGGAGACACAATCGAAGTATACATGGATGACTTCACCGTATATGGAGAAAACTTTGATGAAGCAATGACGAACTTGGAAAGAGTGCTCGAAATAAGCAAGGAAAACAATTTGTCCTTGAGCAATGAGAAATACTTTATGATGATGCAAGAAGGCATTGTACTGGGACACCACCTCTCTATAGAAGGAATAAATGTTGATAAAAGAAAAATTGAGGTCATCAGAGACCTACCCAACCCCAGAATGCAAAGAGAGGTGAGGAGTTTTCTTGGATCAGTCAGGTACTACTGGCAATTTATCATTAAATTCAACAAAATTGCAAAACCACTGCACACTCTATTATCTAAAGATGTGGAGTTCAATTGGATGAAATACTATGAAGAAGCTTTTCAGTTGCTTAAAGAGAAACTGATATCTACACCAGTTTTAAGAGGACGAAATTGGGTCATACCATTCCATATCTACTATGATGAATCCAACAATGCGATTGGAGCAGTCCTTGGACAAAAGGATGACAAAGAATTTTACACCATCTACTATGTTAGCAAAAACTTGGCAAGAGCCTAGCTCAACTACACGATGATAGAGGAGTTCCTTGTAGTTGTGCATGCCATAAACAAATTCTGCCATTATATCATCGGGTATAAGGTATTTGTCCACATGGACCATGTGGCTATCAGATACTTGATGAGCAAGTCGGCCATTGGTGGAAGAATTATCAGGTGGTTCTTGTTACTGTAGGAATTCAACATCACAATAGTCAACAAACCAGGCAAAGACAACGTCGTAGTAGATTTTCTATCCAGATTGATACTAGCAGACCATACAGTAGTGGAAGGCTAGTTTTTGGATGAACATTTGTTCACCATTAGTGACCAAATCTTGTGGTACGTAGATATAGCCAATTACTTGGCCACTGGAAGAACCTCACCTGCTCTCTCTTTTCAAGAAAAGTAGGTAGTCATAGATAAAATTGTATTGTTCCTATGGATTGATGGCCTCCTGTTCAAAATAGTACATGACCAAGTTAAAAGGAGATGCATAGCAGAATAGGAGTTCTCAGAAGTACTCAAAGCATGTCATGATGAACCATGTAGATGACACTTTATAGGGAAATGAACTACCTACAAAATCCTACAGGCTAGGTACTTTTGGGCCACTCTGTTCAAGGATGCGGCTGTGTATGCCAACAAGTACGATGAATTCCAAAGAATGGGCAAACCAACCGATCAAGACAAAATGCCCCTCCAACCTTAGGTACACCTGGAACCCTTCGATAAGTGGGGCATGGACTTCATGGGACAAATTAATCCACATTCAATAGGAAGGAGGTTTATTTTGGTTTGTACAGATTACATCACCAAATGGGTTGAAGTTCAAGCGTTTAGAGATTCAAAAGAAAGAACAATCACCAATTTCTTATTTTTCCACATTTTTACATGATTTGGTGTCCCTAGAGAGATAACAACAGACCAAGGGCCTCGATTTACCTCCAAGTTGATCAAGGAGCTGATGGAGCAATATAGAGTTCGGCATAATAAAACTACACCCTACCATTCACAGGCAAATGGGCAAGTGGAAGTGATGAATAGAGAAATAGAGAACATCCTGACGAATATCATGCAACAACACATAAAATATTGGGCTACACGGTTGCCAGAGGTAGTCTAGGCATATAATACCATGTGGAAATCCACCACAAGCTTCACACCCTTCCAACTAGTCTATGGGAAGAGTGTGATGATGCCCATTGAATTTGAAATCAAGACATTAAGGATGGCTTCAGAATTGAACTTGAGCTTGGATGACACTAAAAAAGAAAGGATTCGACAGCTAGATCAGCTAGACAAAATCCGAATGGACGCTTTGTAGAGAACATAAATCATACAAAAGTAAAGAAAGTAGTGGCATCATCACCACATTAAACTGAAGCAGTTCCAATAAGGAGAATGGGTGTTGTTGTATGATTCTCGATTCCAGGAAATAAAAGGTAAATTAATGCAAAGATGGATGGGACCGTATGAGGTGGTAGAGCTCATCAAGAATGGGGCAGTACATGTTAGAACAATTGATGGTAGCAACACCATGTTAACAGTCAATGGCCATCGATTGTGCCCCTATAACACATCTGAAACCTTATAGGTGGAATCCAGAATAGACATGGGGGAGACCTCATCTTGTTAGATCTAGAACAAACTCTTAATAGGAAAAACGGTGGGCATGGAGGTGCTCACAAAAATTAGTTAATTTAGTTTTTTTTCTTATGGCGTTTTTCTCAGTAACCTAACCAAATTTTGATGCCCCAAGTATGGAAAGGTCACGTATTCTTGAATCCTTGCTTCTGACGAGCTAAGGAGCTTAAGTCAAGTGTAACCTTTTTCAGTGAGGTGTACTTGATCTTGGACATTATTTAGTAATGAATAGGAAAAGGGTGCAACCTTTTGTCCGAGGAACCTTGTCTTCATTCTTATAGAATTCCAAATGTTTTTTTAGCTTGTGATTATTGCTTGTTTGCTGCCCCAAGCAGGAGTGTGATTGTCTTTGTCAATGATTCTTTGAATGCATGCCATTTCCTTGATTGGGTGTGTATTTGTTGATTTGGTGACTAAGTGTGACTACCACCTCAAGCGACAAATCGATGAGGGAATGGCCAAAATGAGAAAAGCGATGAGTTGCTTGACCCAAGATGACATTTTAAGGGTGCCTTCAGTTGTTTTCTATTGAACGCTTATGCATTTTTCCAACCATCGGACCTATTTTTGGTGGGTTTTGACCCTTTTGTTTACGCCTATTGGGGTAGAAATTATCAAAAATCCTCCTTCTCGTGGAGCGGTCCAGTATGCTAGCCTTCTTAGGGAGTAGGATAGTGAGTATTTGTGACCCCGATGGTGGTTTTCATGCCATGAATGTAAGGTGTAGAGGCACCTTTGCTCGGCAGATTTATTGCTATTTTTGGTGCATTTTTTGGATGTAGTTTTTGTTGCTTTATTTTTTGCTCTATAATTGTCCCAGGGTGGGACGAATACCAATTTGGTAATCATCCTAGGGTGGGACAAGAACTAACTAGAGTGCTCATCCCAGTGTGGAACGATTACAGGTCTAACAACCTATAAAAGGACCAAAACTAGGTTTTGGGCTCATTTGCAACATTTTTTCTTGGCGATTTAGAGCAGTGAGGAGGAGGAGTGCGAGTGTGCATAGCGGAGCGCTGCTGAAATTTCACGGACATCATGAGTGCGAGAATCGGATATTCGAGTGGAGGAGTTGAGGCAAGACCGGTATGATGTTCCTTCTCCCTACCTGTTATTCATTTTTTTTATATGAAGTTAAAAACTTACATATAAATGTGTGTTTGTGGTATTTTGTTTTTATCCGTATATCAAGTTGAAAACCTAATATATGATTTTTGTTTATTATTTTTTTGTTTTGTTTTGCGTTAATATTAAGGTTGAAACCCTAACATTAATTTTTATATTTTTATATTGTTTTTGTTTTATTTTGCGTTAATATTAAGGTTGAAACCCTAATATTAATTTTTGTCATTTTTTTGTATTCACGTTAAGGCTAAAACCTGTTAGCATAACTATGATATTCCATTATTGGCTATGTTGTTATATTGTTGTAACCAAGCCTATTTGGTGCCTAGGTGGTTCCGTAACCTACGGGCTAATCTAAGGCTTGCTATGTATTATTTATTCAATTCAATTCAAAGGATTGATTTCATTATATGGTATCAGAGCCAAGTTATTGAGGCCTATTTTTCTTTGGACCTGGACATGCATCACGATGTGACAGATCTGACTGACTATGGATGGACCTGGACATGCATCACGATGCGATAGATCTGATCGACTACGAACGAACCTGGACATCGTGATGATCTGACCGACTACGGATGCAAATGACGGGCGTACAAGGCCTGAAGGGCAGACAAGGCCTAAAGGCCAACTCAGACAACTGATGGACGGATAAGGGCCGAAGGGCGGACAAGGCCCAAAGGCCGACTCGGATGGACAAAACTCTGCCAGCGTGGATGCCAGCGGAGCCCCTCGTGTGAGAGGCCCCTTTGTCCTCTCGGGTAAAGTCTCCCCGAGAGGAGACAAGAGCTTATAGTAGCTCTTTTATTTTTAAATCCATCCACGCTACCCAACCCCATGCATGTGGGATATTTAAAATTGATTTTTTTTTAAAACCCCATCACCTCCCTCTCAAAGGCTTCAACCAGTGATCTCAATGTTTTTTTCGCCACAGGTGCAGGCAAGTCATATTGGTATAATGGCCTAGAAAAATGTATATCGAAATGGGGACCGATTGGTGTTATAAGGAACCTTCACCATGTCTGCAAAGTTAATTACTGATTCTCATCAGTTGTTGAAAGGTCCTAATTACACACCATGGAAAAAAAATATGAAGGAAATCCTAGCAATGGATGACTTATGGGATGTTTTATCTGGAGCTTCTGCGCTACAGCTCCATCTGCTACTGGCGCTACAGCTCCATCTGCTATTCATAAAGACCTTGACAAGAAAGACAACAAAGCAAAAGTGCTCATTTTGCTTGCTGTGTTTGATGAAGTTCAACCCCATATTGCTGACTATGAACATAGTAAAGAGGCATGGGATGCCCTTAATACTATATATGAGGGAAAGAATGATTCCACTATTCTATTTCTTCAATCTCAATTACACAGTCTAAGCATGAAGCAGGGGGAGACAATTGAATTTTTTCTTTGCAGAGTGTCTGAATTGAAGGCAAAGTTGAACTCTTTGTGAGAACCAGTTGATGACAAGATCCTTACCTCAATTGTATTGAGAGATTTACTTGATTCTTATAGGGTGTTGATCACTTCCCTTCATGTGTCACAATAGAAAGTTACTTTTGTAGATTTGGTTAATATGCTTCAATAAGAGGAGGCACGCCAACTACAGCGTGATGATTCTTCTAACACTACCCTCTACACCAACATAAAGGGGCCAAACAAGAAGGGTAATTTTTCAAAAGGAGGTGGTTCTCAAAATGATTCAAAAGGGAAACAAACTCAACAACCAAAATGATATTGCAAGATCTATGACAAAGAGGGTCATGATACAGACAGATGATGGCATAAGTATAAACAACCTAAATAGAAAGGCCAGAACAAACCACCCAAAAAGAACAAGCAACCCAAGGTGAATGTTGTTGTTGAAGAATCTAACTCAGATTCTGAGTGGGCACAAAAGGTGCTCATGACTACCACAGCATCCAAGTAGACGAATCATGTATGGCATGTCTATTTTGGTGCTAGTAAGCACATGACTGGCAACAAATCGTGGTTTGTGTCCTTTGAGGCCAAAGAGGGCAAACCTGTCACTATTGTTGATGATAAAACCTACAAGTTTTAGGGAGAAGGTACTATTTTAGTTACTCTTTCTTATGGAAAGTGTCCGATTGAAAAAGTCCTCTATGTTCCAGGATTGGCAAACAATTTGTTGTCAGTCACACAAATTCTAGACAAAGATATGGTTGTGAAATTTAGTGTTGAGAGAGGTAAGAAGTGTTGTTCTATTACCATGAGGGGTAAGCAGATTGCAACCGCTTCATTTAAGCATGGCTTATTTGCCTTAGATGCTATCTCTACTCCACATGTCACCATGACAGTCTCTACAAAGGAGGCAACTTCCCTATGGCACAAGAGATATGGGCATCTTAGTTCTGGTTACTTACTTGAGCTAAGTAAGTATGAAATGGTAAAGGGTATTCCTTCCCTTTCTACCATATTGCTAGTGTGCTATGACTGTTTGGCAGGAAAGAAGCATAGAGTACCTTTTGATAAAAGCTCTACAAGAGCAAAGAAACCTCTGGAGCTGATTCACACCGATCTGTGCGGTCCTTTCACACCCATCAGTTGTGGGGATAAGAGGTATTTTTAGTTATTTGTAGATGATTACTCACGGAAAATGTGGGTGTTATTTATTACTCTGAAATCTGAGGCATTTGGTTTCTTTTAGCAATTCAAGAAATCTGTTGAGAAGGAGTCAGGGGCTTCTATAAAGACTCTCTACTCAGATCGAGGGGGGGATTTTACCTCAAAAAAAATTTCTACATTCTTTTCTGCACATAGGATCATGATACAGTTAACTACTGCTTATACTCAGAAAAATGGAGTTGTTGAAAGGAGGAATCATTCCATCATGGAAATGGTTCGTTGCATGCTCACAGGAGCTAGTATTGGGCAACTATATTGGGTAGAAGCTATCACCACAGTAGGATATCTGTTGAATAGGGCACCCACAAAGGCCCTACAAGGAATGACTCCATAGGAAGCATGGAGTGGTAGGAAACCCTCCATTTCTCATCTACGCATTTTTGGATGTAAAGCTTTCATGCACATACCAAAAGAGAAAAGGAAGAAGCTATATGAGAAGACATTGAAGTGTATTCTTCTTGGCTATGATGAGCAGTATAAGGTTTATCATTTGATTGATCCCTTGACCAAGAAGATACACATTAGTAGAGATGTAGTTTTTGATGAGGCTTTCACATCAGGAAACACATCAGATGTATACCTAGACCTTGTGGAAACTAAGGTTGGGAAGTCTCCTTCATAAAAGGTTGGAGGTCCTTCTTCATCTTCTTCAAAACCTTAGAAGAAGAATCCAAAGTGGTATACAAATACAATCAAATATTCTAAGCTATCCACTCCACCAGATTTGACATTGGATAGGCCTCGTACTCGCAGCATGGCTCGACAGGAGAAAGCTACAACAGAGAATACTAGGGTTGATGATTTGTTTCAATATTTTGAGGAACTTTATGTAGATCTAGAGAGAGATATAGAAGATATGGATATTGATGATGACAGGGTGTTTATATCCTCAATATATGATCTTGAACCTGCATCAGTGCAATATGCTCTTAGTGAGCCTCATTGGAAGGCCACTATGGATGCAGAGTATAAGTCTTTGATGAAAAACAAAACTTGGAAGCTTGTCGATCTGCCATACGAAAAGAAGCCCATAGGCTAAAAATGGGTGTATAAAGTTAATTATAATGTAGATGGGACAATAGATAAGCATAAATACTGAATTGTTGTAAAGGGCTATGCTCAAAGAGTATGCATTGACTACGAGGAAACTTTTGCACCTACTGCTCAAATGACAACCATTCGAGTTCTTTGTGCTATGGCAGCATAGTATGGGTGGAAAGTACAACATAGTATGGGTGGAAAGTACACCAAAAGGATGTCAAGAGTGCTTTTCTAAATGGTGATCTCCAAGAATAAGTCTACATCACTCAACCAGAAGGATTTGAAGTGGAATGCCAACAATAGAAATTTTGCAAATTGGTCAAATCCTTATATGGTTTGAAATAGGCCCCTCGAGCTTGGTACATAAAAATGGATAATCATCTACTACAACATGGATTTAAGAGATGTCCGTTAGATGCAAACCTCTATTTCAAGAAGCAAGGATCTAAAATAGTGTTGTTTGTACTCTATGTTGATGATCTACTCATAACAGGGAGTTCATAAATAATGATCTCTACTATCAAACATGATTTGAGCAAATATTTTGAAATGATAGATCTCGAATTCTCCATTACTGTCTTGGTCTGGAAGTGAACCATAAGGAGCACTACATCAAAGTGTCTCAAAAAAAAAATGCCAAGACACTACTAGAAAATTATCGCATGACTGACTGCAAGCCGATGACAACACCAATGGAAATAGGTCTTCAGTTATCGCGATATGACAAATCACCTCAGGTAGATGCTACTCTCTATTGTCAATTGATTGGGAGTATCATATATCTAACAAAAACTAGGCCAGATATCGTATTTGCTATCAACTATATTTCGAGGTTCATGCAAGAACCTAAGACTACACACTAGAAAGCAGCAAAGCGAGTTCTTCACTATGTCCGTGGCACAATGGAATATGGCCTAGAATACAAGAGGAACAACAAATTCTTCTTACAAGGATACACAGACTCCGACTATGCCGGATCATATGATGATCGTAAATCAACTTCAGGATATTTGTTTCATCTTGGATTTGGTCCTATCTCTTGGCATAGCAAGAAGCAACAGGTGGTTGTTATTTCATCAACAGAGGCAGAATATCGCGCCGCACGTGAAGCTGTGTGCGAAATGATATGGTTGCATCACATCCTGACAAGTATGAGTCTTCCATAAAAATATCCAATACACTTGTTTTGTGACAACATGGGTGTTTTGAATCTTTTCAAGAATCCAATACATCATGAAATAACCAAGCACATTGACACACAATGTCACTTCATTCGAGATGAAGTTCCAAGGCACCGAATTCAGCTTTAGTACATTCCCACAAATGCTCAAGTTGCAGATATTTTCACTAAGGCACTTGCACGTGTCAAATTTGAATTGTTTTGCAGCTCTCTTTGTATTGCAAAATGATGTAATCAGGGGGGATGTTAGTATAGCTAGTAGTTATCCTATTACCCAAATAATGTAATAAGGGGGGATGTTAGCGTAACTATGATATTCCATTATTGGCTATGTTGTTATATTGTTGTAACCAAGCCTATTTGGTGCCTAGGTGGTTTCGTAACCTACGGGCTAATCTAAGGCTTGCTATGTATTATTTATTCAATTCAATTCAAAGGATTGTTGATCGATTTCATTATAAAACCCTAGTATGATTTTGTTTTTTTTTTGTTTTTTTTTTTGTGTTCACATTAAGGCTGAAACCCTAGTATGATTTTGTTTTTGTTTTTTTTTTTTTTTGTGTTCACATTAAGGCTGAAACCCTAGTATGATTTTGTTTTTGTTTTATTTTTTTTTTGTGTTCACATTAAGGCTGAAACCCTAGTATGATTTTGTTTTATTTTGTGACTGTTCATAGATTAAGGTCAAAACCCTAATATGCAACTATTTTTTGTACTTTGTTTGTGACTGTGTTTAGGTTTAAAACCCAACACGTTGTCATTTTATTTTGTAGTTTTTGTTCATGTTAAGGTTGAAACCCTAGTATGATTTTTTTTTGTGTTTTGTTTTGTTTTTGTTTTTGTATAGTTATTTTTATGTCTGTTGTCGTTGTTGTACAGTTTGTTTTTAATGTTTTTGTACTTTTGTTGTACTTTGTTTTTCTATACTTTTTATGTTGTACTTTTGTTGTACAATTGTTTTCCTGTACTTTGTTGTTCTTATGTATAGTTTTATTGTATTGTTTTTGTTTATATTAAGTATGTACTTAATATCTTTTACTTTTTATTGTTTTTTAGGTTGTGAAGAGTTGGTACCATCAGTCGACTGTTTTCTCTAATGCCCAGGAGGCCTTGACAGTTGGATATTGGGAGTGGCTTGATGCCCTTGGGCTCAAGAATGTGATGCGTCTGGAGCCTATGGTGGGGGATCAGGCATACTTGACTGCCCTAATCAATCTGTGGGATCCCCGCACCAAAAATTTTCATCTTCCAATAGGGGATATGACTATGACTCTAGAGGATGTGTATCAGATTCTACGGATTTTGATAGATGGACTTCCTATCCGGATGACCCACCAGGACCAATGAGATAGCAGTACTGACCCAGTATTTTGGTTGGGTCGGGGAGAGGGGGGTGGAGAAGGCTGTGGAGAGGGCAGAGGTTGATTTCCAAATATGCGATATTCTGGTGCGATGGTGGCTAGAGAAGGGTGTATTAGGGGTGAGGCATGCTTTACTCATGGCCCTCATTTCCAATATGCTGCTTCCTGACTCCTCAGGTGCGAGGTTCCCTTGGAACCTATTGGAGTTGGTTTTCACATTGGTGGAGTGTCCTACATTAGCTCCACTTATTATGAGATGGGGTCAGACATTGTTGGCATAGCTGTACGAGGTTCGCTACTAGAGGTGAAAGGGGATCAGGTGTAGCTATCTCTTGTAGTGTTGGGGGTAGCACATAGCTTTGGAGCGGTCGTAGGGTTTGCCTTGGACCACCCAAGGTGATATGGTGGATTGGGAGATTGGGTATGCCAATTTATGGTGGCGATCAGAGGAGCATTGATAGAGTCGACGAAGGGTAAGTGACGTAGATCACTATACTAATGCCTTATCTCATCTAATACCAGGGCAGGTGTTTTGGAAATCGTACCGGGACTGTCTAGCCTGTCTTGAGGCTGGAGAGTAGCTCCAATGTGTGTGTAGGGGTAGATGGCTGATTGGACGATACAGGATAGATCAGGAGTACTTTCCATATGTTTGGGTGGCATGGTAGTTTTGGGTGCACCAAGGATTTCCTGGTGATCCCTAGTCTGGTTGATCACTGAGCCAATAGGTGAGGCATATGATGCAGTTTTTGATGTACCCAACATGGATGATGTTAGGGTAACTACAGAGTATGACCGATGGTGGACTATGCGACGATGGCAGGGTGAGGGGCCTTTAGGAGGTGTGGATACTATAGCAGTAGGATGTAGGGGTTCAGAGGCACCAGTGGAGGGTTGGGGGGCTCCACTTGATGATGCAAACATGGTGGATGTTGATGACTTCACTGGCGATGGAAATGATGTGGGGGTTTCAGAGCAGTTGAATGTATAGGACATCCCAGAGTAGTGGGTACTGGAGCAGCAGGTCATCCCGAAGGTACCCATGCCTCAGGCTATCTTAGGGGATGTGGAGGTTGGGTTTCATGTTGAGATAGCACGATTGGAGGGTCTCTTATGTATATGGGAGGAGGAGCATAGAGATGTTTTGTAGGAGAGGGATCTCTTGCAGACTCAGTTGGCATAGTAAGACAGTGGATTGGCTATGTATCGCCGATGATATGTGGAGTGGGGGTGGTACCAGGTAGAGTTAGAGACAAAGGTTGTTCACCTCGGTGGACAGTTACCTGAGCTTAATTGAGGTGATTCATCATGCCATACAAGAGGCAATGAGACTGAGTAGTCTGCATCCTCTCATCGCAAGCAGCTGGATGAGGGTAGCGTTGGTGGGTAGGGTGCGCGGGCTGGCAGTAGCTGCCCTGAGAGGTACCATAGGACCCATACTACTGGGGGTAGTTCCAGTCACATCGATATTGTGTGATCATGGTCGCCAACTCCCTAGGCTTTGGGGATTTTGAGTTTTTGGTTTTTTGTGAGGTCAAAGGACCTTCTTATTGTAGCTTGAGGGTATTTTGACTTGATATATATACATGACTCATTTTTGGATTGATGATATGCTTGTCATGGTTTATTGTTTCTTTTATGCACATTTATTTATGTTGATGTATGCATATGCTATTATGACTACGGATGATGTTAGCTAGATGATATAGATGTATGCATATGGAATGGATGGAATGATTTGTTGGTATACAAGTGATGGCACCATAGACTGTACAGGATTTATTGGCTTTCTGTACTATGTAATTGCTTTATGGAATAACATTGCATTTGTAATTTTTGTTTTGTATTTTATGATGGTGATGTAAGTAATGAAATGTACAAAAATTGTTTTAGAATGTAGTTAAGGTTTTTCTGAGACTCAGATGCTTTAACTAACTAATCAAGACTGTACATTATCTTACAAGACTTTCAAACAAGGTAGGAATCAAACTTGAGTTTGACCAAGTTATTTCACATCCCTATGTGTGCAATTGAGTTTGTTTATGTGGTATTCGTAAGGATACCACCAGTGCTAGGTAGGCTATCCACCAAACCTGTACTCAGGATCACCTAATTAGCTCCACTAACTCCTTTGTTTATGTAGTAGGATTAATCTATGGCACAATCTAGGATACCATAAGCTAGCTCATACACATGCAAACATTGGTCTACACACACGCATAGCTAATATGATAGACATATCGTCATGCGTTTAGGATACCGCCATTGCCAGGTAGGCTATCCACCAAACCCGTAATGAGGATCACCTAAATGGTTTTTCAAATACTGATAATTCCAAGGATTCAAGCTGAGGCATCTTGCGGTTGTTCAATTTGTTGAGATACTTGCCCTCATACATAGTGATGAAAATCACTATTTATTTTTCTCTCTTTTTTTTCTTGAGCAAGGGGTTTGAGTAGTGGTGATAACCACTGTTATTTTTTATTGTTGCCTTTTGAGGATTTAGGCTTTGAATTTTTATTTCAAAGTTGAGCTCGTGGGTTTTTGGCTTGTGAATGGCATTGATCCTTTTGGCCTTGGGGATGACTACCCATCCTTCTCAGGGATGTGTAGTATGAATCCTTACGACTTTGGGGATCAAAGGTGGTTGGGAATTTTGCTTTGGAATGACATTGATATTTTAGGCCTTGGGGATGACTACCCATCCTTCTCAGGGGCATGTAGTATGAATCCTTACGAATTTGGGGATCAAAGGTGTTTGGGATTTTTGATAGTGAACTTTTGGGATTTTTCTTCGTGAATGGCATTGATCCTTTTAGGCCTTGGGGATGACTACCCATCCTTCTCAGGGGCGTGTAGTATGAATCCTTACAAATTTTGGGATCAAAGGTGTTTGAAATTTTTGATAGTGGTGAAAACCACTATTTATTATGGGGATTGGATGAGGAAGATCTTGTCCTTTTGTCAATTCTTAGCATTATTGAACCATTCACACAGGGGTATAAGCAGGATAACGTTTCACCTATGGTACCCTGGACCGCTTTGTAGTTTTCATCTTTTGTTCACACAACTTGGGAATTTTTATGTGTTTTTAAGCTTGTGTTGGGATGCTATGTAACAAGGCGTGATCCAAGTAAAACTCTACCTTGTAAAAAGCGGTCTGACTATGTACAACATTTGACTAGAAATCTAAAGACAGCTGAATGATGAAAAACCTAAATACATTAGAAGACAACTGACTATGATATGGCGAAAATGCGAAGGGCGTTATTCTTGATGGATCTTTTTACAAAATGGACTGAATTTAGAAAATTATGGAATTTTCGAGTAAGTACAATCTATGGTGCTTTTGACATGTATGACCAACAAATATGCAATGTATGGATGCGATTCCTAATGCAGCTTTTTTTTTGTATTTTGATTTTTAAGAATATGCATGAAAGTGAGATGCAAATTTTTTTGTTATTTTTTATTATCTGTTGTTTTTGAATATTCGTTATGGTGGTTTAACCCGAATGGGTGTGACCAAGTGATTCTTACGGATCCTTGGAAGTTTTGACCAAAGGTATTATAGATACCTTTGGGGCGTTTTGGGTGACCAAGCGATTGTGGGAACCCTTGGAGCTTTTGGTTTAACCAAAGGGATTATGGATACCGTTGGGGCATTTTGGGTGACCAAGTTGGGAACCCTTGGAGCTTTTGGTTTGACCAAAGGGATTATGGATACCTTTGGGGCATTTTTTGGTGACCAAGCGATTACGGGAACCCTTGGGGCTTTTGGTTTGACCAAAGGGATTATGGATACCTTTAGGGTGTTTTGGGTGACCAAGCGATTATGAGAATCCTTGGAGCTTTTGGTTTGACCAAAGGGATTATGGATACCTTTGGGGCATTTTTGGGGTTGACCAAGTGATTGTGGGAACCCTTGGAGCTTTTGGTTTGACCAAAGAGATTATGGATACCTTTGGGGCATTTAGGGTTGACCAAGTGATTGTGGGAACCCTTGGATCTTTTGGTTTGACCAAGTGATTGCGGGAATCCTTGGGGCTTTTAGTTTGACCAAAGGGATTATGGATACCTTTGGGGCATTTTAGATTGACCAAGTGATTGCTGGAAACCCTTGGAGCTTTTGGTTTGACCAAGCGATTACAAGAATCCTTGGGGATTTTGGTTTGATCAAAGGGATTATGGATACCTTTGGGGCATTTTAGGTTGCCCAAGTGATTGCTATAATCCTTGGAGATTTTGGGGTGGGTTGTGGCTCTCTAAATTTTGAATGGCCTCAAATGACTGATGTTCAAGGGTTCTAGTTCCTTGATTCATTCAATAGAGGCAAGCCGGTATGTTCCAGGTTCTATTTTACTATCGATTACATAAGGACCTAACCAATTTGCCATGAAATTGTCCTTTAAATGGGGTGGCAAGTTAGAATTTTGTTGGTTCTCTTTTAAGACTAGGTCACCAACCTGAAAGTCCCTTAGGTGAACTTTCATGTTGTATGCTTTCTTAAGTCACTCTTGATAGATACGTAAATGCTCGAGAGCATTGATGCGTCGTTCATCGAGTAACGTAAGCTAGTCTAATCGGGCCTACCATGTAGTGTCATCATCGATGAACTCTTGCATTGATATGCGCAGGGAGGGTATTTCCAACTCGAGAGGCATGACTACCTCGAAGCCATACACTAGCAAAAATGGAGTTGCCCTAGTGGGCATACGAATGCTAGTGCAATAAGACCATAGGGCAAGTGGTATTTGGATGTACCAATCCTTATGACTATCTGTGACCATATTTTTAAGGATGGAAACTAGAATTTTGTTTGATGCCTCTGCTTGCCCATTTGCCTGCGGATAATAGGGTGTCAAAAAACTGTGCTGAATTTTGTACTTTGTTGTCAAAGCACGCACATATTTGTTTTTAAATGATGTCCCATTATCCGAGATGATCTTGGATGGAATACCAAAATGACATATGATGTTATGTAAAATGAACTCCGCAATGTGGGGCCCAGTCGTAGAGGTAAGTGAAATTGCTTCCACCCACTTAGTGAAGTACTTTGTGGTCGTTATGATAAATGTGTGATGACCTGACGACACAGGGGAGATCTTTTCGATGAGATCTAAGCCCCACTATGAAAATGGCCAAGCCTATTGGATCAACTGCAAGGCCTAAGAAGGTACATGTGTCAAGTTAGCATGGTGTTGACACTTCATGCACTTCTGCACATATGCGCAATAATATCGCTCTAAAGATGGCCAATAATAGCCCATGTGAAGAATGCACTTGGCAATGGCCATACCACTGAAATGGCCATCGCACGTACCATTTTGCGCTTGGGTGATCACCCAAGTGGACTCCTTCTGGTCCAAGCAAAGGAGGAGGATCCCTTCGTAGCTTCGATGATACAAAATGTCTCCTAACAAGACATGTTTTACCGCTTTCTGTTTGAATGATATTTTTGTGGTGTGCGACAATCCAAGTGGGAGGCTACCCAAATTGAGATAGTCTCTTATGGGTGTGTACCAATCCTGCTGATCAAAAACCTTGATGGTATGAATGGTCGATCCCTCTTGAAGTTCATCCCTAGCAAAATATGAGTGGGAAAGAACTTGTAAAAATAGCGTTGTGTTGCTATTAATAGGGGTTGGAGAGAACAAATACCCCCAGTTGGCATGATTCAGACTATCATGGATTTGAGAGAACATATTCTGAGATGGTTCAATCTGGATCAGGTGGATTCTTGGTATTATGTCAGAGCTTGCATGCTCCATCGTGGATTGCGATAACATTTTGACTTGAATGGTTGTCATCTCACTAGAAAGGTCTTGTAGGATTAGTGACCCTAAAGAGGCCATAGTATTTACAAAATGATTTGATGATCGAGGGAGTGCCTCGATGTCGTACCATTCAAGCTTTGCTAGGAATTTATCCACAAGGGCTTTGTAGGCCTACAGAACTGGGCATTTGCATTGGAATACCCCTTTCACTTGGTTGACAATTAACAATGAATCAAAAAATATATTCAAGTGTTTTATGTTCATGGTGATGGTTGTCTGAAGACCTATGAGCAAGGCTTCGTATTCAACATTGTTATTGGTGCATGGGAAATCAAGTTTAAATGATAAATACATTGGAGCCCCTTGTGATGTGAAAAACATGATTCCCGTGCCACCCTCTTGCTCACATTTAGAACCATCAAAACATAAGGTTATGTTGACTTGGGACTTAGGCTCATCAGAATCTGGTGATTCTGAGACATGGAAGACCCCATCATCGGGTAGATCTACAGTCAGAGGCTGATCATCTTCGAGAGGAGCCTTTGCTAGTTTATCGACGATGACTTGACCTTTGATAGACTTTTTTCCAATGAATTCAATGTCAAACTCTGTCAATAACATGATCCATTTCATCGTGTGACTACTGTGATAAGTACGAATCATCATGTACCGCAATGGATTCTATTTAGACACAACATACATCGTATTACTCAACATGTAATGGCATAGCTTTTTGGTTGTAAATACCACTACCAAGCATAGCTTCTCAATGTATGCATAGTTACGTTCATAACTGACCAGGGGGCAGCTAAGATAATAATTAGCATGTTCTTTATGTAATTCATTTTTTTGGGCTAGCATGGCGCCCAGTGCCACCTCAAGAGCTGAGATGTATAAGTAGAATGACACTCCTAGTTTAGGTGGTGCCAATACTGGCGGTGAAGCCAAGTATTGTTTGATGTCATAGAAGGTTGACTGGCACTCGTCATTCTAATGAAATGCTACCCCCTTGTGTAATAATTTATTCATGGGTCAGAACTTGTTAGATAACTGTGCTATGAAGTGCTTGATCAATGCGACCTTACCCTGCAAGCTTCTAAGATGCCTGATGGTGGTTGGGGGAAGCATTTAAAATATTGTATTGACTTTATTTGGATCTACCTTGATGCCTCATTTGAGACTATGAAACCCAAGAATTTTCCAGATGTAACGCAAAATACACACTTCTTGGGGTTTAGCCTAACCTTGTTTTCGATGAGGTGATCAAGGATCTTGAGTAAGTCATCGAGATGATTTTGGCACAAAAGAGATTTGGCCAATAAATCATCCATATAATATTCCAAATTTTTATGCATGTGATCGTGGAAGATGTATGTCATAGCGCATTGGTAAGTGGCACCAGCATTTTTAAGACCAAAGGGCATGACCTTATAACAAAATTTCCCCCAAGATGTTGTGAACGCCATTTTTAGTTGATCATCGAGATTGATATGAATCTGGTTGTATCTCGAGAAACCATCCATTATGGAAAGCATTTCGTGGCCTTCTATAGCATCTACCAATGCATCGATGCTAGGTAAGGCGAAATCATCCTCGAGACTTGCTTTGTTTAAATCTTGAAAATCAGTGCATATGCAAATCCTCCCGTCAAGATTTTTGATGGGTACCATGTTGGAAAACCATGGTGGGTAATCTACGTAGATGACAAACTGTGCATCCAATAACTTTTGTAGCTCATATTTGACCATTAAGGCCACTATTGGGTGCATCTTACGTAGCTTTTGCTTGACTAGCTTATCTTTCGGATCAAGTTTTAGATTATGCGTGACTAGCTGTGGGTCTAGCCCTGACATGTATTTGTAGGTCCATGTAAAAACTTCCTTCTCTTTGAGAAGGGCAATGTAGTTAGCTTGCTCTTCGAGGGATAAACTTACCCCCAACTTGATGATTTGTAGATTCATTAGATCAGAACCGATGTCTACGTCAATCATTTCTTTGACTGACATGTGGGATCCGTCCTCCAACTTGTGTGGAGTTAGGAACTTCAGGTTCCTCTTTAGCATGAAAGATATCCTAAGTCTATCCTGGGGTGAAATGAAACATCTCACCGCAAGGCCAGTACTCTTATTGGGATGGTGGTGAGTCAGCATGATCCCAATCTATGGCATCTAGGTATAGATACAATGGTCATGTTAGATCGGTTGGATTGTATATGGGGGCGGTTAAATCAATGGAGATCATGTTGATGGACTGAGTTTGGTCTCCATTATCATGTGGGTGTTGATTCTGACATCCTAGGTAATCCTTGTGTCCCAGATCTGGCTCTATGGGTACCGGCACAAAAGGATTGACCCTATGTGTGTATAGAAGGACGGGGTCTGCCCTTGGCACTGGTGGCCCTATAGGGTCTCTAGATGGGAGGTGCTCTTTGTATGCCCGAAGTGGTGGATGAAGCACTTGGTTTAACTATACTTGGTTTAAATGCCACCTATGCCTTGGTCCCATATTTAGATGTTCAAACATACCATCGATGTCTATGGGGTATTCATGTTGCCTCATATGGTTGAGATATGCCATCTCAGTCTCATCATCATAGTCGCTATCAGAGATCCATAGGCCTTCATTGGCTCTGATAACTGTGTGCCCCTCTAGCTGGTATAGCCTCCCACTAGGTGTTTCTTGATCACTTGGCCTTATGGCTAGCATGGGAGGCTCGTTTTGTTCGAGCAAGTTGATTTGGTCCCTTCTAGGTTGTTCTGCTCTCTACAGAAGGGCTGGATTCTTTGGAGGTGGCAATTGCCCGATTGGAACATTAAAGGGGAACATTACCATGAAGTCCTAATAGTCGTCAATGGGTGTCACCTGCGAGTGATTGCTATCAGAGTTAAATGGGTCCCAAGGTGCCACCTCATAATATGACTCATCTTCCAAAGAGATCTCTTGATTTTGTTCATATCCTTCTTGGAGGTTACTTCTTAAACTTTCCCCTTCATCAATCAAAGGGGAGGGGCTGTTGAGGTCAACAAGGTTTGTTGTTAACAATGGGAAATAATTACCCAATGTGTATGTAGTTTTGGGATTGGCATATGGATCTTGTGCCAATCCATCCCTATTGCCTATACCTAAGCCTTGCATGGTTTCTACCAAGATGTCGAGGGGCAAAGGGTGGTTGAACCCTACTCCTAATTTATCATATGGCATCTGGTATCTTGGTTGACAAAGAATGTGCATTCCTTATTCATATCTGCCCTATCCATATCCATGCCAATTACATTGGTCTAGGTATTTCACAATGATGTCTAGGTTGGACAGATAGTCAATATTCTCAGCAAATGGCTCTTCGTCCTCTTCCTCTTATAAGTAGGGTTGAATTTTGTTCTTGAGGCCCCCATATAAAAAATTGGTCTAATTTTATGGGTAACACAAAGGGATGATAGTGCCAATGGGAAGGCGAGGTTTCCCCATGTATTTCATGGATTCAAGCATGGGTGTTGCCACAATGTTCTGCACTAGGTACTCCCCTAGGCCCGTATTGGCCATTTCAATGGTAATCATCGGTAGTTGAGGGGGAGGGAATAGGAGTTCTGCCTGAGTCCACTCCATGTTGGGTGAATCAGGTGTCTCGACTTCCATTCGATTGGGCACCTCCATAGTAGGGATGGTTGAGACTAGTGGTGGTGCCTCCTCTAGGGGATTCTTCTCATTGTCCTTCGATGTGGCCACCATAGGTGGTGTTGTTGGTGAAGGAACAGATGATGAAGATGGGCCAGGTTGGTGAGTTGAGGGACTTAACAATGGGGATGTAGGTAGAATCACACCTTGAGTTTATGGATTCAATTGAAAGTCCAAATGTGTGGATGGGAGGGTTGATTGTGGCATCAGCTACACTGCATTACAAAACTTAAAGGGCTCTAAGTCTTGTGGGACTACATGTACTTACCCTTTGTATGTATACTTGAGGCATTGATGGGCTATCGAAGGGACACACTTCATGTCCCTGATCCAAGGCTGGCCTAGCAAGATATTGTAGGCCATCTCATCCTCAAGGATGTGACACAACGTATGAATGGTATTTTATCCTACTTGGATGGGCAGGACAATTGTGCCAACCATCGAGTATAACGCGTCATTGAATGCTCAAAGAGTGTAAGTGGATGCCACAATGTGGGATGCTAGTAGCTTAAGGTTTTAATGCTACTATCGTGATTCTATTTTTGGATGATCCAGTGTCCACCAAAACCCTCTTGAATGGAATCCCATTGACCCACATGATGACGTGTAGGGGTGGATCCACCATATCACCAGTCACCAAATTTAGTTCGTCTTCCCTGAAGGTTATGACTATTTCTGTGCATTGTCTCACATGTCCCACAAAGTTGTTGAAAGAATTGGGTTTGTGGGGTTGTAGCTCAATGGATTTGAGTATCTCCATCAGAGCCTCCCGATGGGGCGGTGATTTTTGGATGAGCTCATAAATGGAGAGCCTAGCCGACGTGGTCCTTAAACTTTGAGTAAGCTTAGTCCGAAACGTGTCCACTAGTCTAGGTGGGGGAGGTTGTGTAGGGCATTGTGGAGGTTGTGACATTGATGGAACATCTCCTATAGCTGCAATGGGTGCAGCCATGTTTGGGTATCTTTTGTTCCATGTCACGATGCTTATCATCCCCACGTATCCTTGCATGGGGTAGTTTTGTGTTACCTTGTTCACTTGTAAATTTTTTGCCTACTCATCATGGGCAGGCAGGGGGTATTTGAAGACCTCCATCTGTTGGTTGCTTAGTGCTACAGGACTATCTACCATGAGCATTTTGTTGTCTATCAAGTCCTGCACTAAGTTTTTGAATTTCCAACAAGTGAAGATGTCGTGTCCCTTCTACCGGTGGAATCTACAATATAAATATTCTCTATAGCCCTTGGGTTTTGGCACGTTGGGGTCTATGGGTCAACTTTTCAGCAAGTTTATCAGGTTTTCCACGAACAAGCGGTCAAACAAGGAGTCTCTAGACTCCGTGAATTATGTGAATTATCACTTAGGGCAACGCTGCTAATTTTTATCTTATTTGTGATTTTCCTTTTCATAGTTATCAATAGGAACCGCCTGATAATTAGCCTTTGGGGGCTGTGTCATTTGTGTAGGCTTGGGTATAGTTATGGCAACCTGATTGACCGTGGCGGGTTTCGGTTGCGTGGGCCTAGTTTTAGCATTTTTGGTCCACTCTTTCTTGCATGGCTTGGCAATCTCACCATCTTGAATTTTGATCTCTTCAATTATCCTGGCTTGCGCCAGGGCTTCTTCTAGGGTGGCATATTGCTGCAACTGCAATAGCATATATATTGACCTTATGCAACTCTTTGAAAATATTTGGGTCATGTCGGCCATGGGAGGGAGGTAAGGTAGCTTTGAAAGTAATGTCCTCCACTAATTCCCATAAGCGGCTATGGTCTCATCATCATACTGCTTAAGGCCAGATAGGTCGCTTAAGGATGCCTTCTTCTTGGTTTTGAAGGCAAAATGTTCAAGGAACGTGTCCACTAGCTGGTCTAGATTATTGATGCTATGATTCGATAGCTGGGTAAACCAATCTGAGGTAGGGCCTGCGAACATGGTTATGAACGTTCTTAGAAGCAATGCATCATTATCCTGAATTCCAAAGCATTGACTCAGGAACCTTGTTACATGCTCTTGGGCATCCTCATCCCCTCTGAAAATTACCAATTGAGGCATTTTGAAGTGGTCGAGGTATGGGGGTGCTGGAACTGATGGATGCACAGGGTGACTATGGAGTTGGCGTAAGGTGGGCTTTTGGGGCCCCGAAGTCTTAGTATCCATAGAATCTAAGCACTCTATCAGCGCTTTGTATGCATCAAAGGATTTTATTTCCTCTTATTTGGTTTTTTCTCGTTGTGAATTGCGAGGAACTTGAGGCCTATGGAGGGGTAGCCGAGTAGCGCCCCCTGCCTTGGTAGGGCATTTCAGACCACTCTTCTTCTCACTCAAATTCCTCATAGGATTCTTGAGAAATGTTTGCATGTGACCTATAAACATGGACGGGTGCCTGTGGAAGACGTCGATCATTGGTTCTAGGAGTGACCTCTCGTTCAAGTCTAGGAGGTCTTGGAGGCAATGCCTGATAAGGTCATGGAGACCTATCTCGCACTAAGGGGTTGTGCCTCTCATAAATTTTTATCCTATGCGTGCGAGGGGTTGGAATCCTCTCATGCATAGTGTTTTGGAGCAACTCATCTATCTAGCATTGAATGCACTCTTTGTTAAGATGATATAGTTGTTCTAACTACTATTGATCTTGCCTAAGTTGCATGATTTGCACTTGGTGGGTGGTATGTTTGGCAAATGCCAAGTTGATTTTTTCTACCGTCCTATGTCTAGGAGGCCTAGATGCCTCTCCTACATATCTATCTCGGTCGTGGTGATATGAGATCTCTATGGGTCGCTTTCCTCTATCAAGGTTAGCAGCATTCACCCGAGGCTCTAGCATCAATAGGTGATCTTGATAATTAGCAGGTGCAAAGGTGCATTTCTCCCATGCGATGTATTGCTCTTGAGGAATATACTGGTTTTCCTTGTGCTCCCTTTTGTACATGTGAAAGGGAAGGGCGAAGTTGGATCACCCTATTTGAAGAGCCTTATGCTCTAGATTTGGCCTATTAGTTCTAACAATAATGAGGGGTGGAGGAGGAATGATATAATTATGTGGTCCCTACTTATGAACCCTATGCTACTCTAGCGCTTCATCACATAGTGGCCACTCATAATGAGTGTCTAATGGAGCCTTCCCATGTGTGTACTCCTCCTGAGAGGGTCTGTGTTGACCAGGAGTGCCCCTCAAAGGGGTACCTCTATAGTACTTTTCTATAATAGCATAGTGTGGACTACGTTGTGGGTCAGGCTTCCAAGGTGGTATAACCAAGTCCTTGGGGCTATAACAAAGGTGACTTGTGCCTCCTTGTATACTTTTCATAGCTTCTGCCCATGATTGGGTTTGGCTACGGGTATACACCATGGTGGTGGTATTTCTAGAAATATATCTATATTTTTATCTCCTTTATAAAAATTTTATGCTATACCAAACAAAAGGGGACCACATGAGCAAAGAAATGATTATCTCGTTTACAGATTAAATGTGTGCCCTAGATCTTGTCTAATGTGTTTGATTTTTGTTATGTGAATCTTGTAAAGGAAACTTTGTTATTCATGCAAAATGAGAGCTCTTGTATCTCTAAAATGGTCACCCCTTCAATATACCATTGCCAGGCCGTTATACCGAACCTCTCAATATACCCGCCCTTAAGTGAGGGAAACTATTGGTACGCAAGAGCAAAATAGTACGTGGAACATAGGTGGTACAAAAGGGGGATCGCTCTATTTTTGACACCTACCATAGAAGACTTATCCTCATGCACGGGGAATCACCCCCATTACACTTGGTTAGATTTCATCAGGATTTACGTCTAGCAACAGTCATGATCAGGGTATATGTATGCAAAATCCAAGCCAAGGTGGTGATGAAATCCACCGTTGATCTTGATCAAGTGTTGGGGTATTAAGACCAACTCCTTGATGTTAATTTTATTAGGTGCTATGTGTGGTTCATTTTAATTATGTAAAGAAAGAAAACATACAAAAAAATATGATTTTCACTAATGCAATGCTTTAGAGTACGTTTTATCTTTTAAAAACCATTAGTAGCAAAAGGAAATCACCAATCCTAACTAGAACTGAAACCTATGATGAGGACTTGCCACTTGTGCAAGTATCATGCAAGCAAACCAGAGAAGAATGCATTCCTAATCAAGTTCCTTCCATGTAATTTACTCTATGTTTCTTTTTATTTATTTATTTTTATTGCAAGAAAGGAAGACAAACTACTCAACCCTTCTATGCAAGTGTTTGAAAATAAAGCAAAGAAAACAGAAAATTGCAAAAATAGAAAGTAGAAAAACATAGAGGATGTGCAGAAGGCCTACCTCTTCTCTGTCTAAACTATATGCTTCTGATTTTTTGCTCAAAAAATGCATAGAGCTCTAATCATCTTGGGGTGGGATGAATAGCAGGTCTATATTCGTCATAGGGTGGGACAAATACGTATTCGTCCTAGGGTGGCACGAGTAGCAGTCCAGTGCCCGAATGCGTAACACCTGCAAAGAAAACCATAAAATTTGGATCAAAAACCTGATATTAATAGTAGGGGATAGGGTCCCACCATGATCACCACTAAAATCTGAATGCAGAGTGATAGCATACCAGATATGATGCAAACAAACTAGATACGGTACAGATGCTAAGTCCTACGAATGCGATGAACAAATGCATGAAGGAAATGATGCATAAATGAGATGTAAGTAAAACAAAGTGGGGCCTATTTTATTAATTTTTCTTTTAATATCATTACAATATGTCCCCCCCATCTAGGGCTCAAAATTTTTTATATAATTCGTTACATCAATGGATGGTATGCTTACAATGTCTTCTGCATGCCCACATTCGAAATGGGCAGGCCAAAAGTTGTCACCGCTTGTGTCCAGGTGTTCGTCATTCCTTGCTGCCCCTATGGTGTTCCTAGTAGTGAGATCCTACATATAGAAAAACATCAAATGGTTAATAGCATATGCAGATGTAGGAAAACATGCAATCCCCAAAGCCTCCGGCTAGTTAATGTAAAAAGAATGAAACGATGGTCAAAACATGTCATAATGAATTCAAACTTTGATAGAGGCATGGAGACATCATTAGAGACACATTGCAAAAATAATAGTCAAGAAATAATGCATAGATTTCTAATCACTCTGGGGTGGGACGATTAGGATTGTCACAAAATGTGCAAGAGCAACCTTGTAAATGTCCTACCCAGAGGCCTCCAAAACTCCTATAAAATTGGGGTTAGACTAAAAGGGCATTTTGAAACAACCCAGAAGGTCATATTTGGCATATTCTACCTATATTGTCCTATATCTGAAGGCGCTCCCTGTATGTTAGTAAACACATAAAATGATAAAAACAAGGTCAAATTTTGTCAAAAAGCAATGAAACTTGGGTAGAAACATAAATACATCAGATACAACATAATGCAAAAATAACAGTAAAGAAATCATTCATAGATTTCTAATCACTCCGGGGTGGGGCGATTAGGACTGCAGCAGTGCGGGGGGCACCCGAGGCAGGACGCCCACCGTTTGGGGCTTAGTTTTGGCACCATTCCAAGTGGGATGGGTCCAAAACCTCCTATGGGGTTGTGTCGATGAGTTTTTTGTTGTCTCAAATAGGATTCTAATCATCCTAGGGTGGGAAAAATAAGGAGCAAAGTGCTTAAAAGGTGCCAAATTGACCTCTGAGCTTCCAAAATTGATTTGGGAGTGGTTAGGACCACTGTTTAACCTCTGGAGGCTGCCCTAGTGGGTATGTATGCCAATTCAGTTAGTGCTTGTAGTCACATAATTGGATTGGTGTTATTTTAGTGTCTACACATCCAATCAGAGATGCCTTCCACCACCGAAAGGCGCATCCATTCAAAGAGCACTAACAACATCGGGAAGGCACCATATAAGTGCCTTCCACATCGAGAAGGTGCCACATAAGCACCTTCCACATTAGGAATGTACCAAAGAGCACCTTTCATGTACATCCAACACTTAAATCTCATGGATGCCTCAATAAAAATGAAATCACTACACAAACGAGTGACATCAGATTACCATAACCCTCCCCCGTGTCACAAATCAACTAATCAACGATCTTCACAATGCATGAAACACAAAATAAGGTATGTGCATACTAACTCAAATCTTTATATAATTATTCATAAATTATGCAGTACCAAAAAAAATATTGTTGTCATAAAAATCATATACCCCCATGGCTAGAACCACGTGCCAATGATATGGCTCAAAAGGTGTACCCTAGAATTAAATGCTAGGGTTAGGCACCTTCCCTATAAGAAGGTGCCTTCCTGGAGAAGTAAGGATAGAAAAAAAATAAGCGCAACAGTAAGGGAAGGTGCCATGGGAGGAAGGTCGAAGAATCATGCGGTGAAAAAGAATGAGTCGAGCGATACAAAAGGAACCAGGGGGATGGTAAAAACACAGTTCAAGGCCGAGGGATGATTAGAATACTATACCCTAGTCAGTTAGGTCTAGGATATGGATGTAGCCAAGGAATTCATTACCTCCTTGAGGGGAAACGTAGCTCAGGTGTGAGGGGTAGAAATTTTGGTCACCCACGAATACATCTCGTAGGTGACTGGATTACCTCTCACAGGTGAATGCGTACACAAAGGCAGACTACTGAAGTCATACATTGAAGTGCTAATACCAGGAGAAAATGTGCAGATAGGTAAGTAAGGGCTACCCAAAAGCAGACTTCCCATAAATCTACTAAATATATTCGAGCAGGTTTCTCGATTCTTTATATGCACCAGGAAGTATACCCATTTACACACTAACCATGTGCAGTTTCTAAATCACCTGGTGCATGAAAGGAAGTTGAACATACCCTTATACCTAGAAAATGCCTTGAAGGAAGAAGAGGCTAGGTACCAGAAGGGAGCATCGTCCACCTTGGCCCACCATGGGCTGATATCAGCATTGGTCCACCATGTAGAAACACAGATGCATAACCCTGATGCAGAGGGAGATGGCGACCAAGAAAGGCAACATGATGTTGTTGCCAAAATAGGGGAAGAAGAGGGAAGACATGCATAGGATATGGCAAATATCAGGAAATTGGCATTGCCTGATTTCATGAAATAAAGAGGACATTCACCAGTTCCTAAATGCATAGAGGAAATAGGACATTCCCTAGTGCCTGAGTATGAAGAGGAAGGAGCACCACTTATTAGAAACGAGGCTAAGTTTCGACCACCAGAACCAGTCCCTAGGAGGAAACACCTACGATGACTCCTCCTCTTAGTAGTAGAAGAAGAGAATGACCTAGAAGTTGACGTGGTAGCCCAAACACTCTAGGAATTGATAAATTAGAGCCCACAAGATGCAGAGACTTTTGAGAGAAATGATCAGGTCGATGCAGCCTTGGAGGAAGCACTGGAGTCGTAGACCAATTGTTGGATGGCCCAAAAATTTTTGGAGGACTACCAGAATGAGCATAGAGGATGATTGGAATAATGAGAAAGACGAATCACCCAGCTCGAGTAGCTGGTCTAGTAGTTGCAGGAGGAGAACTAGCTACTCCAGGACAGGGAAACATAAAGAAGAGACGCATTGACCCAAATTGATTGGGCAACATAAGTCCTGATGAATTCTCCCACATCTATAGAATGAGTATCCTCCTCGAGAGAATTTTGATCGGACGCTCGACAGAGCAGCCTAGAGGCAGGGGAGAATTCCTCTATTTTTGAGAGTGAAGGGGAAAGAAGTCCCACAACACTCGTTGTCATCGATCTAAGTGATACAAAGTAGCAAATAGGACCGGGGGATAAGGAAGAACTCCCTGTACCTAAGGAAGACAAAGAATAACCTAAGGGTTTAGCACAGGATAGATAGGGGGGCAAAGAAGCACCCCCAAATATGGTAGCATAGGTCCCCCAAAGTGAATATAACGCTCTAGGGACCATAGAGTAGGCCCCTCAGAGCGAGAAGATGTCCACCAGGGAGAAAGGGAAAACCCCTATTTGAGCCACCACATTTTTTGTAGAGGCCAAAGGAAAAATGCCTAGTATGGCTTGAAAGAAGGTGAAGGTGACCTTCGACAAGCCAAAAGAAGATGAGTGGGATATGCAGCCATTCACAGAGAGGCAAAACAGTTTGAATGGCTACTCAAAGAGATGACAACAGCTAAGGAGACTAGGAAGGCAACCTCAAGGATGCAGGGGGACTTTGGTATCTGTGTCAATCTGACAGAGGACAACTAGTTCTAGGAGATTTACAAGTCATCCTTGGGATGGCCCTCCAAGATAAGAAAGTATTTTGAATGATGGGGGGTATATGGCCTCGAATTAGAATTCGCTGCCATTACAAAGGATAATTTAGGGCTTACTCCTGAAGCAGATTGATTATACAAATCTGAAGTAGTTCATCTTAGGAGGGATAATTCAGATATCCCTCTTGTAGCGGTCAGACCTCTGGACACTGACCTATGGAAAGCTGTAGAAGTTGCATTTTAGGCAGTAGAGATGACGCTGGCTAGATCACCTCCAATAGCGACCAGGATAAAGAAAGCAAAGGTGACAGCAGCACCCATAGCCCCATGTAGAAAAAGAGGAGCCACACCTCCAGGTGCCAATGTGCAAAAGAGGCAGACATGAGTCGTAGGTACAGTTAGATCCACCAAGAAACAAAAATTATGAGGGGTCAACAGGGCTACCTATAGTTTTGATGCCATGAGGGCGTGGCATATGTTAGGCGTGGGGGGATGATGAGCATCAGAAATGCTCATATTCTGTATATATTTTCTTGATTATTATGTGGTTGTATAATAAGGATTGCATATGTTTATGAATTATTATATAATTATTTGATGAAATTATGCGTGTTATCTAATTCATGTGTTTTCAGTGTATTTTTGTGGAATTGTAGTTGATTTAGTCATATTTGGATCAGTCAAGGTATTTTCATGGACCTGGCACTTTGTTTCTTTTAGAATCAACATAGAGAAGGTAGGCGCCTTCCTCTTCCAGGAAGGCGCCAAGCGTAAGTAGGCACCTTCCTCTTCCAAGAAGGCACCAAGGAAAGACAAGCACCTTCCTCTCCCAGGAAGGCGCCAATAGAAGGCCAACACCTTCCTCTTCCAAGAAGGTGCCAAAGGAAAATAAGCACCTTCCTCTCATAAGGAAGGCACCGACAGGAAGGCACCACTAGAATGCAAGTGCCTTCCTCTCATAAGGAAGGCGCCAACAGAAGGTGCCACTAGAAGGCAAGCACCTTCCTCTCACAGGAAGGTTCCAACAGAAGATAAGGGCCTTCCTATTATAGGAAGGCACCAATGGTAGTAAGGCACCTTCTACATAGATAAGGTGCCTGACATACTTAGGCACCTTCCTCATAGGTAAGGCACCCCTGTTCTTCGCTCGTTGACCAGATAAGCACAACATGGACAATAGAGATTGGTGCAGTTCCAACTCTACGTCATGTAGAGTTAAATTGGGAATCACACCGACGTATGAGAACATCCTACCAATGCCAGGTGAAGCACAAACCAATTAGTGAACACACCACCATTAGAAATGAATGCCAGTTTTAGCAGACATTGATCACATTTACCAGAATATCTTAGTTTAGTCTGGAATGAATCGATTGTTATAAATTATTTGTAACATAATATCTATGGGTGTGCTATATAAACACATGCAGACCTCTCTGAGGATATAGGGAATATTTTTATAGTAAATGTATAGAGATAGATAGAAGAAGCATTGTAATACATTGATAATTATAATACAGTTCTAAGAGTTTCTAAGTGCGTGTTCAGCTTGGAGAAAGCTGTTGGATCCTGGGCCCTCTCCAAGCTAGTATTTCTTACCCTATTTTTCCTATGTTTTCTATATTAATTTACTACTTTTATAAGATTGTTTACCACATTGTTATTTCTAGTATTGCAATAGGTTTATTTCCAAGAATGCGTGAATATTTCCTTTCTATAGATTTAATTTTTTTTACATAAATTATTGAGTGTATGAATGATTGACGACCGTTGAAACACCCCCCAATAGTAGAACTAGTGGACTCATCTCAAGTGGTATTGTAAGAAATCTTGTTCAAGACCCTTCGCAAGTTTACGAAGCTCTCTGGGTTGATAAATTAAATGCACGGGCATGTGACAAAAGTAGGAAAGAAGTTAACCTTGTTTGGCCCGCAACACCTATGTCCTCAACACCAACTTATCTTGTAATTCTCCATAGTAAATGTACCACAATGGCTTATTGCTTCCATGGTACCAACCTTTCCAGAAATACCCATGTTGCCATCACTTCCTACCCCTCTTGCAAACCTGACACTTCCAGCAATGGATTTACAAACTACTATTTTTCTAAACCTACAAAATGATGTGAAGAATATTTCCAATGATATGATCCTTCTGAAGAGAAGAGAGGTAAAAATGAACTTCCATCACAGAATATATCCTTATTTTTTGAGATATAAAGCTACATCCATGAGTAAGAACCCTAAAAAAATAAGTATTATCCTTACAAATAAAAAAGGAGAGCCATCCTCTTCCACGTCCTAGTTAGACTATTGGCGCTCCGCATGTAATTATCTCCATGTGGAAAACACATGTATGATGCACCAAAATTATGTGTAGATGGTAGAAGTGGAAAGGATGGAATGGGCTCAGAAAGGTCATATTATCATGATCAAGGAAAATGAACACAATTATATGATATCATCCAATAAACAAGTTTCCATCCTAACAAGATCTAGAAAGAAACCATTACAAGTGAGACTAGAGGATTTAAATCCCATAAAAATCCCTAATGATATGAAGGAAAAGGAGGAAGTTGAAAAGGAAGGCCTTTATAGAGCCTCTATCCAAAAATTAGTCATGCAGAAGAAGGGTACTTTTCCCAATGCAAGGTAGTAGAATACAATGGAGATATTGGAGGAAGACAAGGATAAATTGAAGTACCCTTCCCTAATGAAGTGGTAGTGGATAGAAGCAACCCAAGAATACTAGAATAAATATGAACACTACCAGAGATATAAATAAAGGCAACTTCTAGCTCCTACCTTCAATATAATTGAAGAATTGAAGAAGACACCTTAAAAAGTTAGCATGAATGATACCCTGATGATCCATGGATAAATTGATCTACTGCAGGCAAAACTTAAGCTAATAAAGAGTCAGAACAAGTTACTACCTAAGCAAAATCTAGTCCAAGGAACTCCTATTATGGGGTGGATAAGAATATGCCTTATCCATTTTATTTATCCCTATAAATGGAAGGATGTGTGGTGCATAATTGTATGATAAACTCAAGAGCTACCACCACAGTGATGCCCAAAGTAGTGTGTGATATTATGGGTATGGAATATACAAGAAGCTACCTTGGAGTATTATAGTTAGATGGTACACCTATAAAAATTGTAGGGGTGGTAAATTATGTCCCCATGGTGTTGCATAGACTAACCCAATTCACAGCCATACAATAGGTTGTGGTGGTGGACCTTGAGCTATATTTTGGAATGTGTCTATCAAGGGAATTTACTACTAAAGTTGGAGGATACCCATCCTTATATTATTATCATATGGACATTCCATTCAAATATGGAAGAGTGAAGATTTTATTTGATAAAACCTCTTCATTTCATATAGAGAAGTTGGAAGAAGCATATCAACAGGTGCGTACGGTAGGTATAGTCACCAAGGAGGAAGACCTGATGGAGGGAGTTCAAAAGGAACTTCAATTTGAGGACCAATTTTACTTAAAATACTTCAATGCCATGATAGAAATAGGAATTAACACTTACTAAATTCAGAAGTCAAAGACTAAGAAGTTATAAAAGAGTATTACACCTCCATTAGATCAATTATAGAAGTTGTATTTTGATCATGCAAGGTGTAAATATGGTGCAAGAGCAGAAGTGGTGTTGATTTAACCTATAGGGGATCAGAAGACCTTCTCTTATAGACTCACTTGGAGCTACACTAGTAATGTAATAGAATATGAAGCCTTATTCCCGAGACTAAGAAATGTTGAGAAACTTGGAATTAAATAGCTACAAATATTTGGTGACTCCAATTTGATAGTTAATCAAATCATTGAGAAAGTGTGTAAGAAAGCAACACTATCTTAAGGTATATATGAATAGAGTATGAGATTTACTGGAAGATTTTGAGGCCCTAAATATCAAAGCCACCTCTAGAGACCAGAACACACACTAACACCCTAGCAGCTATAGGAGCCAATTATTACCTAGTGTCAAATGTCATATACATGCCCAAGGTAGTAAGGGTGATATAAAGGTCTTCAATACCAAATAAAAATACCTTTTGGAAAGTGTTTGAAAGTGATGAATAGATAGTAGACTTCTTAGTTCAAAAAATGAACTGCTCTACTAAATTTATGGGATATGAGGATAAGGAAGAAGATGAGGGATTTCTCTAGTTAAAAAATAACCACATCTCAAAGGGTTTGATTACCTTGGAAATCCTGTTTGATAATAGTGATCACCCAACCAGTCACATGATTAAAATTGATGCCAAGAGTTTCAAGGAAATTTTAGTAGCCCTAGGGAAATGTTTGAAAGTGAGCATAGACTACTTAGAAGAAGAATCAAAGAAAATATACGATCTGTGCAAAAAATATGATGATATTATTACTTAGGCGTATGATGACCTAAAGGTTTATGATAAAGAAACCATTCAACATACCATTGAACTAAAATCAAATGCAAATCTGGTCTAACAAAAACAAAGGCTATTCAATACAAATATTGAGGCCTTGATGAAACAAGAGCTTCTAAAATTGCTCAGTGCCAAAATAAAATACCCCATTAAAATTCAACCTGGGTGGTAAATTTAGTTCCAATAAAAAACTTTGGGATATTAGGCTTCGTGTTGACTTTAAAAGTTTGAACAAAGTCTCCTTGAAGGATCATTATCCTTTGCCACAAATTTATCAGATATTGTGCATAGTAGCAGGGGTGGAGAGATTTTCTTTGCTATATGACTTCTTGAGATTCAATAAAAATGGGTTCGATATGAGGATAAATACAAACAACCTTCACTACTAAATGGGAAAATTTTTTCTATCAATACATGCCATTTGGATTATCTAATCCAAGAGCCACTTTTTAGAGGGTAATGGATATGGCATTTGGCAAACTGGTCGATAGAGTTATTTTTATTTACCTAGATGACATTATTGTGTTTTCTCATGAGAAAGAGGATCATATAGAACATCTTGCTGATGTCTTTGAAAAATACAAAGAATTTGGGATATCACTCAATCCAAAGAAGTCAGTGTTTGCTATCCAAAAGGGAAAATTGTTCAGACACAATGTGTCAAGAGCAGGACTTTCTATTTATACGTATAGGGTAAAATCTATTTTAGAATTACCCTTTCCAATGAATAATAAAGGACTTCAATATTTCTTTGGATAAATCAACTTCATCTAAAATTTTATCTCTAACTTTACCCAAATAGTTAAGCCTATGATAGAGATGATTAAGAAGGATTCATAGTTCAAATATACTAAAGCATGGTGGGATGATTTCAGAAGCATCAAGGAAGCCATTTCAAGAGCCCCAGTCCTCACTAATTTGGATTACTCCAATGACTTCATATTGTGTGTATTTGAAGTATTGAAGAGCTATACCATAGTCCTTACTCAAAAGGGAGAATATGACAATAAAATACCAATTGCTTTCTTCAATTAGACCTTACAACAGCATGAAGAGAAATATAATTTTATTGAAAAATAGGTATATGTCATTATAAAATATCTCAAGAAGTTAAAGAAATTTCTATCCTAGAGCAATATATTCATTTGTGGTCCACCCAGATGTTAGAAGCTTTATCATACAAGGAGAGCTAGGTTAAAGGACAGTAGGAAGGACTTCAAATATATAGGAGTTTGACATAGAAATAAAACCAACCAATCTAGTGAGAGGGAGGACTCTTTGCCAGTAAATGGCTCATTTTGTGGTTGAGAAATCTAATGCATATATAGAGGAGGGTAATTCTACAAAGCAAGAAGAAATTTAGATGTCAACCATGATATGGATCGATCAATTTATGCACTAATTCAATTTTAGGAGATATTTGAAGGGATTGATAGTATCTCAAAGGAGGAGATACAAACAAGTGAAAAATTATGCATTGGTAAGTGATATCCTGTATCGGTGGAACTTTAATGGTGTACTCCTAAGGTGTGTGTTGCTAGATAAGGCCAAGAGTATCTTAGAAGAATTCCATGGTAGATTATCAGGAGGGAATTATATAGGCTATACCATGACAAAAAAAGTTTAAGAGCCAAATTTTATTAGCTAACTATTTTCTTTGATGCATTCAATCTCGGACAAGCATGTGATAAATGTCAGAGATTCATTGGAAAAGCAAAACATGTTGTTATACCTCTACAACCAATGGTTGCAGAAGAGTCGTTTTAGTAGTGGGTACTGGATTTCATTTGTGATATCAACCTGAATTCATCATCCGATCATAAATATATCCTTGTAGCCATAGACTACTTCACAAAATGTACTAAAGCATAAGCCACCAAGTATGCTAATCAACAGATGATGATTGATTTCCTAGATAGGCTAATAACTGGGTTTGGGATCCCTGCTACCATTGTATCTAATAATGGTACTCATTTCATGGGTTCCAAAACCATGGACTTTGCTAGAAAGTATGACATCTACTGGAATACATCCTCAAATTATTACCCACAAGAAAATGGTCTAGCAGAAGCTACTAACAAGAATTTTTTTGAAGATAATAAAGCATAAAATAGAGTGCAATTCCAAAACATGGTACCTCCTACTTTATCAGGTGTTGTGGATGGATAGAAACACACCTAAAAAATCATTGAATACATCATCGTATGCCCTTGTTTATGGAAAAGAGGTAATTCTCCCAATCAACCTAGAACTCCCAACTCTCAAGTTCATGAGTGAAATAGACATATAAGACTTTCCTGCTATGGAACAAATTCTAGTATAGTTGATCCATCTAGATGAAGAATGGATTAAGGCTTACAATAACCTATGTCATTACCAAGATATTTTCAAGCGTTGATTCGATAGGAAGAACACACCAAAATCAATTGGTGAAGGAGACCTCATCCTAAAATAGGATGTTAATCGAGAAAAACCAGGTGCCCATGACAAGTTTGATTCCCTTTGGTCAGGCCCATATCTTATCCAAAATTATAAACACTCAAATGCATACCAGCTATAGGATTTTGAGGGAATATTACTCCCAATCCCTGTAAATGGTCAATATCTCAAGCATTACGCTTAGTCTTGGCAATGGCCTAGAATGTACATATGCAAATAGTATTGTTTGTTTATGTGTGCTTATTTTAGAGTCTTGATGTATAAGTATTTTAGGAGTATATCATTTTATTTTCCTGGGTGGCTTAATATACTTTTTGACCCAAGCCTACTCCTAGTCTAGAATATAGGATGCTAGCCAAATCATAGCCACACCAATGAAAGGGTATCCCAATGGATCAAACAAGTTAAGGTGATGGTTGACAAAGTTGGGTGGGGTAGATAGATACTGTAGAATTTTATAACCCACCAGACAAAGAACCCCATACATAGTGAATGGAGAAAATGAGATGCTAAAAGCCCTAGTAGGACCTAAAATTACTGCCCTAGTGGAATGGTAGAAAATAGGGTGGAAAATTGGAGCAGGCAAAAAAGATGAAAGATATCAAAAAATGCCATTCATGCACTAGATTCTATAGAAAGTAAGATATGGGTAGATTCCTGAGATACAATATGCTTTCCAAGAGTTTCAAAGTTCTACCATGAGCATTTACATCCAAGATAGTTGTCTTCCCCCCTTTCTAGAAAAAACATGCGTGGGAAATCCTCCATGCCAATCAGATATCAAAAGCACATTTACCCACCCTAAATAATGAAGAGTGCTATTAATGTGGAGCATGGGAATACCAATCATTACAACAACCTTGGTGGAGTGCTTTAATTTTCATCGAGTGGATAGTATGGTTCACATCAACACATCAACCCTATAATTAAATCCAAGGAAGTAATGATCGAAGAAGTAAGAACTGGCGAGGTGAGTGTGCTCTAAGTAAACACATCAACCCTATAATTAAATCCAATGCAAGAAAATGGTACGTAACCCTGATCAAGTTATGGGCTACCATAAAAAATAAATATTATGCCTAATTTACTTATAACCAATAGGATTGTTGTAAAAATCGATGACATAGTGTTTAAGACAATTCTAATTTAGAAGACTCCTAGACCTCGCTACCCTAGGTTGATGAAAGAAATAAGTGCAGCCACATCATTGGCTAATGGCTTGCTTTCCAAGGGAGATCTATAGATATTGACTATCAGAGGAGACACATTTCAAAATATTTTATTTGGTATGAGTAAATTCCCTTAACGGTCCTGATGTTGCCCCACACATAGCTCTTATTACATGCTATAAAATAAAAAGTGGGAAAGTTAGCTTGCTTCTTTTTGCCTTTTTTGATTTGATAATACAAAATTGGGAGTTGTTGTGGCTGATCCACAACACACCCCAAAATTGGGGACCCACCTTTTTTGCATGCTTTCAAAGAAGACCGCAGTGGCCCAGATGCTAAAAAATCAAAGAAAGAGCAAAATATAGCAAGAAAAAGAAAGTTGTCGCGATATCGCGACATGTTGCTCCGTCGCGGCCGAAAATGAAAAGTTGTCGCGATATCGCGACATGTTGCTCCGTCGCGACCAGAAATGAAAAGTTGTCGCGATATCGCGACATGTTGCTCCGTCGCGGCCAAAAATGAAAAGTTGTCGTGATATCGTGACATGTTGCTCCGTCGCGGCCAAAAATGAAAAGTTGTCGCGATATCGCGACATGTTGCTCCGTCGCGGCCAGAAATGAAAAGTTGTCGCGATTTCGTGACATGTCGCGTTTTCGTGGCCAAGAGCAGCAAAATGCATCATGAAGAGAAAATGTCGCGATATCGTGACGTGTTGTGAAATCGTGGGTCATAGAAGAGAGAGAAAGATAGAATGGAAAATTGTCGTGATATCGTGACATGTCACAAAATCGTGGTCAAACCAGTCAAACAGGGCAAGGCACTAAAGTTGTCACGATATCACGACATGTCGCATTTTCGTGACCTAAAGCAGCAAGACATGCCAAAGATGAAAAGCGGTCACGATTTCATGACAGGAAGTAGCAAAGGGGTACGAAGCAGTAAAACGTCGCGATATCGGCAGCCCGCTCCAAGAAGCAAAATGGTACGAAAGGAAAATATGTCACGATTTCATGACATGTCGCTTTTGCGGCCAAATACAGCAAGAGCAGCCCGAAATAGAAAAGCATCATGATTTCGCGAAGAGAGTATGGAACGGAGAAGCGTCATGATTTCACGACAGAAAGCCGCAAGACAGCTCCAAATGAAAGGCGTCACGATTTCGTGATAGGAAGCAGCGAGACAACCTGAAAGAGAAAAGTGTCATGATTTCACGACAGAAAGCAACCAAGTAGTACGAAACAAAAAATTGTCACGATTTCACGACAAAAAGTAGAAGATGGTGCAAAAGAGAAAAGTGTCATGATTTCGTGACATGTCGCGTTTTCACGGCTAAGTGCAACAAACCCAACGAAAGAGAAAAACGTCATGATTTCGCGACAGGTTGCATCCACACGACCCGATAGCATAAAAATGTCATGATTTCGTGACATGTCTCATTTTCATAGCGCATGAAGGTGGAAAAGGCTATTGGTAGGAAAATGTCGTGATATCGCGACATGTCTTATTTTTGCGGTGAAAGTAGAGGAGCAAAGCTGCATGCATAAAAACGTCGTGATATCGCGACATGCTATTTTTTGTCACGATTTACACGGGGCCATTACAGAACATGCAAAAAAGTGTGGAACACATGGCATACATGTGTAAGGGCTATAGAGGCATTACAGTTCACAGAGAAGATCAAGCGTCTCAATGTCGAGCATAAAGTCAAAAGCAATGGAAAGGCGGGGAAGGTGAAACGAAGCAATCTGGAAGATGAAACGAACCATCATGGAAGGAGAAGCAATTTACCAGAACTTTAAAAGTAGAAGCATAGATTGGTACGAGGGTCGGAAACCACTGTGAGCAGAGTTGCAGTGCCGAAGGCGAGAAGCCATTCTAGGCCTGCTTAGGAGTGTTTTTCTTCCCCTTTTTCTGGTTTTGAGAAAACTAGAGATTTCTGTCATTGTAAATTGATAAATTCTTAATACAAAAAATTCAGAGTGTTTGCATCTCATTGACAAGAAAGGAGTCATTTTCTGCATGCAAGATTTAATGTTTTATTTTCCCCTTTCAGATTTCTAGGCTTATAGGTGAAGTTTAATGCAAGTGCTCTTGGTTGCTTCATGCGAATGTCTAAATCTGAAAATCACAGTGAAAACCCTAGAAACCAGCACCTAGCTTATCTGGATTGTGCATGTTTGCAGGTTCAATAGGTTAGGTTGTATGCAGAAAACCTCATTATCTTCGGTTTTGTCAGATAGGATTGCAGCCCCTGAATGTAGTTTAGTTTCATTTTTTTTTGCATTTTATTTATATCTTTTCTGCACTTTTATTTCCAGAAAGTTTAACTGTTTATTTTAATTTACAGTCATTAAAATAAACAACTTGAAAATATACCGAAATTGAAAATAAAATGATTTTCATCGCCAAGATCAAATCACATTTGCTTTATTCGGGTTCAACGAACAATCATTAAAGTTTCACAGTAAAATAAACCAACATTGCCCCTTGTTTTCAGTTACTTGCAACCACTAAGGTGTTCCAAGCACTTTTATTGAATATCTTCATTTGAGATTATTTAAAATGCTAACATAGCGGAACCTTGGAGAAATTATTTATTAAATTTCTTTGCAAGAGAGGATTTAGAACCCAAATCCTATCGGAGAGTGTGTTTTCACAATTGGGTGAAAATACCACTCAACAGATTGGCGCTAGAAGGAGGGCATGAAACGGTTTATTTCATTCGATTTTGTTAAGAAATTCATATACATCGTTCTAACGCTTTGATTGTTCATACAGGAATAAATGTGCTTTGATTTGATTTTGAAAAAAAAAAAAAAATAAAATTTTTGGGTATTAAAGTTATATTCTTTAAGATTCACTAATGGCTATGTTTACACCGTGGATGACAGGTAGCCCATTGAACATACCGGGAGTTCAACATTATTTGCCCGTTGGTTTTGAGGGATGTCTTCCTCGATTTTCGTCTAACGGGACAAATATTGTAGAAGAACATATTCAAGCATTCAAATTTGTTGTGAATCACTTAACAAGTTGGTATGATGATGTTGCTTGTAAAATGTTCCTTTACACCTTGGACAAAGTGGCATATGATTGGTTTACAAGTCTGCCTTTAGGGTCTATTACTTCTTGGGCTCAGCTAGAGGCAACATTTCTCAATCAATTCAACAAAAAGCGAGTTGACCCAATCCTCATGTACAATCAGTTGGTCTATATTAGAAAAGGGCCAAGTGAAAATGTGAAGTCATTTTCTGAAAGGTTCTTTGGATTATATACTCAATTAGTGACATTTTATGTTCTTCAAGAAGAAGTGGCTCTCCAAATATACATCAATGCTCTTGACCCACTCATTTCCACATATTTGCGAGGGATGCCTCAAATTACATCTTTGTCACAAGCCTATACTCAAGCAATGGCAATTGAGCAACAATTGAGTTATCAAAATTATGGTGTGGGTTTTGGATCATATAATATTCAATCATTTAATACCTCCCTTACCCACCCAATGATTTATCCACCTCAACCAAGTTCAAGTGTGAATCAATTTCAGAATCAACAATCATTCCCAAGCTTCAATCAATTTCAAAATCCTCAACCTACTATGCAAGATCAACCATCTTTCTTAAGTATGAATCAACTTCAAAATACTCATCTTGATTCAAAAGATGTTGCTAAAATCAATTTCAATGATTTTCATAAGAATATGATTTTAGGCAAGGGAGGAGTACTAGATCCAACTAGTATGGAAACATGTGACAGATTGGAAACCCTTGACTCACCAAAAGATGAATTCTATGAGGATGAATCTGATTCGGATGACACATTGGATGACATTGTTGAAAGTAATGGCCCAAAAAATTCACACCTTCCAAATTATGTTAAACATGAATCATGGGTTACACATGTGGATTATGATAACCTTATCAATTTGAATACAAGCAATAACCCAATTTTGGAAGTAATTGAACCATCTAAGGAAGGAGAAGATAAATTTGATGAGAAACATGTTGATGAATTAAAAGATGATGAAGAAATAGTTGAGCATCACAATTTGATTTTGAAAGATGATCATTATGATTCTTGGGAAGAGTATGCTCACTCCAAACCTTCTGATGAAATTTGTGTGCCTATTGATATGCAGGATAATACAATTGCCCTTTCATATGAGGATATTACAAGTCCTGTACAATCTAAGAATGTTTTGGAAGAAGGGTTGGAATCTCATCAAAGGTTGGAGAAGGATAATGATTCTACTACCATGGATGAAGAAGGAGAATCAATTGTTTTTGTTCCCCTTGAGGGGCAAGAAATCGAAAATCTTGATCCACCTATTGTTTCTACAATGTCTATGCCATCTCAAAATGATGAAATTACAAAACCTAAGTGGTGTGGGTTGGATGCTATTGATGATCCTAATGAAAATATGGATTTTGAGGCAACTCAAGCCATTGATCGTGGAAAGGTGTCACGTGACACATATCTTGAAAAATTAGGCTCTTGTTTTGAAAAAGATGGACGCATGTTTGATTGGGTGCCTAACTTTGGTGTTTTTGAACAGGTGTTGGATAATGAAGAAGACAATGAAGGAAAAGAAAAGGCTACTAACACTCATCAAGTTGTGATAAATTCTAATCATGATGGGTTGAGTATGGATGACAAGGTGAAATCTTTACCTTTGGTAGTAGCTACAAAAATTTCAAGTGATAGGTTACATGATGTCCCTTTGGATGCTAACATCATTAATGAGGAAATGCCAAATTTTGTTGATGCTTGTCAAGTTTTGAATGATTTTGATTGCTTTAAAATCCTGGAAAATGATTTGAATTCAAGACTTTTAGAAATAGGCTCTTGTTTGCAACATCTCACATTTGAAAAGGAAAGCCTACTTCTAAATCATGAATGGAATGATGAAACTTGCACTTTAAAGAATAGACAAGATAAAATTGAATACCAACCATTGTCTAATCAATTTGATTTGAATCTCACCTATGATGTTGGTAATAGAACTAAATCAAATTGGTATGGTGAGCATGGCAAGTTGAAATTTGTTGCATTGCTTGGTTTGATCTTATTATTGTTGGATTCCTACAAAATTTGGCATGTGTATTGTGTCATATGTTTTTTGAATTGTTCTAATCATGTTTGGGATCCAGGAAAGTAATAGTCCAAGCTTGGCATCATCTTGTACAATAGTGTATATAATTTTTGGTTTTTGGTGTGGGCTTTCAAGTTTTCATTTTTGGGATTGTTTTTGGGTTTTGGTTTTGGTTTGTGTTTTTCAAATTTTCATTTTTTGGATTGTTAGTTTAATCATGATTTAAAGTTGTGTGTTTGATTTCATTTGACATGTTTAGTTTGTTTTTATATGTAAAAAAAAAAAAAAAAAAGAGGAAAAATTTGAGATGTCAACTTATGCCTAAGATCAGGAGAGTATGAAACATTGGAATTGTGTTGTAGAAGCTCCACAAGTAGCACAAACATTTTAAGTAATATCGTTTGAATCTTGTGATGCATGAAGTTGTCAGTTTTGCACATTATGGTAAAGTAGATGATTTATTCCATCCACAATTCATAAAGCAATGCATCCATCTCACATTCCACTTTGCATATATATTTCATCTCAGTTGCATCTTCATTTCATGTGCAATCATTGAGAAGGTGTCAAATCCTCTTAGGGTTATTCTATAACATAAAACATAAAAAAAAATCCTAAGGTTGGGAACTGATGCCCGAGCTATCTTGAACCAAGCACATTCCATGCACATTAAAAAGAATCTTGAGCAAAATGGTCAAAACCATACTTGGATGAAAAGGTGAGGTGAAAAGAATATTTCATGTCTGTCCTATCATGCAACATAATCCTTAAAACAAGTGGTTTTTACCACTTCCATCAAGCTTAAAGTCTAAAACCGGAGTAGTAAGGATAGGATTAAATCCTCATCGAACTTAGGTTGAGGATCCAACTCCCCAAAGCTCTGATTTGACCTACATGGAGTAGTAAGGATAGGGCATAATTCTCATCTCGCCTAGGTTGAGAATCCGATTCCCCAAAGCTTCCATTTTTCCCATTTCATCATAAAGCTTGGATTGGAAGGATCGTACTACATGTCCTCTGCAAAGGATGGGTAGTCATCCCAAAGGTCCAAGAAAAAAAAAAATTATCAAATTAATATTTTCATCTTTCATTTATCATCTTGGATTGGAAGGATCGTACTACATGTCCCTAGCAAGGATGGGTAGTCATCCCCAAGGTCCAAGAAGTAAAAAATTAATATTTCCCATTTCACCTCAATATTGGATTGGAAGGATCGTACTACATGTCCCTAGCAAGGATGGGTAGTCATCCCAAAGGTCCAAGAAAAAAAAGAATGAATGAAGCCAAGTCATGGATTATGGGGTTAAGTATGCTCATGCGTGGCAACATGTCTTGTCTAAAAGCAAGACCACTGATTGCTCATATGGATAGACTAGCCTGACCATTTCATCCATAACAAGGTTAAATCATTTTGTTCAAGATGAGGTAATGAACTCCAAATCAGAATAGTAAGGATAGGGTTAAATTCCCATCTCGCTTAGGTTGGGAATCCTATTCCCCAAAGTTCTGATTTCACTCACACTTGCACATGGGTTCAAGATGGTAGTGACACATAACCAACTTTGGGATCTAATAAATTAATTCAGTATACATATATTTGGTCCTAAGAGGGTTTGACAGCTTTAATATGTTTGTTCATGATATTAGAAGGTTTGAGCCTTTGCAATGCAGGTTGTTATATCTTTAGCATCTTCATCATGCATTAAATCCTGCACAAATTATTCATAGCCTTGCATACAAATCATAAGTGAAACTGACAATGGAATGTTGATCAAGTTCAAGTGATAGGGAATGAAAACACATTGCACACACCGAGCTGATACTTAATGATTCTGATGTTTCATGTATTTCTGATCTATCGGTATTAGTTTATCCTTTATGTGCTGACGCTTGTATCTAAGCTTGTATATTTCAGGTTGGGTTCTCACCAAAATGCTCAGGAGCATTTGACAGTAGAGTCGCCATTTGTTGTGGCTGATCCACAACACACCCCAAAATTGGGGACCCACATTTTTTGCATGCTTTCAAAGAAGACCGCAGTGGCCCAGATGCTAAAAAATCAAAGGAAGAGCAAAATATAACAAGAAAAAGAAAGTTGTCGCGATATCGCGACATGTTGCTCCATCGCGACCAAAATGAAAAGTTGTCACGATATCACGACATGTTGCTCCGTCGCGACCAAAAATGAAAAGTTGTCGCGATATCGCGACATGTTGCTCCGTTGCGGTCAAAAATGAAAAGTTGTCACGATATCGCGACATGTTGCTCCGTCGCGACCGAAAATGAAAAGTTGTCGCGATATCGCGACATGTTGCTTTGTCGCGGCCAAAAATGAAAAATTGTCACGATTTCATGACATGTCGCATTTTCATGGCCAAGAGCAACAGAATGCATCATGAAGAGAAAATGTCACGATATCGCGACGTGTTGTGAAATCGCAGGTCATAGAAGAGAGAGAAAGATAGAATGGAAAATTGTCACGATATCATGACATGTCACAAAATCATGGTCAAACCAGTCAAATAGGGAAGGCACTAAATCATTCGATATCACGACATGTCACATTTCGTGACCTAAGCAGCAAGACATGCCAAATATGAAAAGCATCGTGATTTCACGACAGGAAGCAGCAAAGGGGTACGAAGAAAAAAATGTCACGATATCGTGACAGGTCGCTTTCTGCTCAAAAAAGGTATGGAAGGAAAATATGTTGCGATTTCGTGACATGTCGCGTTTTCACGGCCAAATACAGCAAGAGCAGCCCGAAATAGAAAAGCATCACGATTTCACGATGAAAAGCTGGCAAAGTGGTACAAAACAGAGAAGCGTCACGATTTCATGATAGAAAGCCGCAAGACAGCTCCAAATGAAAAGCGTCACGATTTCGCGACAGGAAGCAGCGAGACAGCCCGAAAGAGAAAAGCGTCATGATTTCGTGACAGAAAGCAACCAAGTAGTACGAAACGAAAAATTGTCATGATTTCATGACAGAAAGTAGAGGATGGTGCAAAAGAGAAAAGTGTCACGATTTCGTGACATGTCGCATTTCACATCTAAGTGCAACCAAACCCAGTGAAAGAGAAAAATGTCACGATTTCATGACAAGTTGCATCCACATGGCCCGATAGCATAAAAATGTTGCTATTTCATGACATGTCTCATTTTTGTGGCACATGAAGGCAAACAAGGCTGTTAGCAAGAAAATGTCATGATATCGCGACATGTCTCATTTTCGCGATGAAAGTAGAGGAGCAAAGTTGCATGCATAAAAACGTCGCGATATCGCGACATGCTATTTTTTGTCACGATTTACATGGGGCCATTACAGAACATGCAAAAAAGTGTGGAACACATGGCGTACATGTGTAAGGGCTGCAGAGGCATTACAGTTCATAGAGAAGATCAAGCGTCTCAATGTCGAGCATAAAGTCAAAAGCAATGGAAAGGCGGGGAAGGTGAAACGAAGCAATCTGGAAGATGAAACGAACCATCATGGAAGGAGAAGCAATTTACCAGAACTTTAAAAGTGGAAGCACAGATTGGTACAAGGGTCGGAAACCGCTGTGAGTAGAGTTGTAGTGCCGAAGGCGAGAAGCCATTCTAGGCCTGCTTAGGAGTGTTTTTCTTCCCCTTTTTTTGGTTTTGAGAAAACTAGAGATTTCTGTCATTGTAAATTGATAAATTCTTAATACAGAAAATTCAGAGTGTTTGCATCTCATTGACAAGAAAGGAGTCATTTTTTGCATGCAAGATTTAATGTTTTATTTTCCCCTTTCAGATTTCTAGGCTTATAGGTGAAGTTTAATGCAAGTGCTCTTGGTTGCTTCATGCGAATGTCTAAATCTGAAAATCATAGTGAAAACCCCAAAACCTAGCACCTAGCTTATCTGGATTGTGCATGTTTGCAGGTTCAATAGGTTAGGTTGTATGCAGAAAACCTCATTATCTTCGGTTTTGTCAGATAGGATTGCAGCCCCTGAATGTAGTTTAGTTTCATTTTTTTTTTTGCATTTTATTTATATCTTTTCTGCACTTTTATTTCCAGAAAGTTTAACTGTTTATTTTAATTTACAGTCATTAAAATAAACAACTTGAAAATATACCGAAATTGAAAATAAAATGATTTTCATCGCCAAGATCAAATCACATTTGCTTTATTCGGGTTCAACGAACAATCATTAAAGTTTCACAGTAAAATAAACCAACATTGCCCCTTGTTTTTAGTTACTTGCAACCACTAAGGTGTTCCAAGCACTTTTATTGAATATCTTCATTTGAGATTATTTAAAATGCTAACATAGCGGAACCTTGGAGAAATTATTTATTAAATTTCTTTGCAAGAGAGGATTTAGAACCCAAATCCTATCGGAGAGTGTGTTTTCACAATTGGGTGAAAATACCACTCAACAGAGTGATATTAAGGATTGTGAATATTGTAAGTAGTGGAAGATGTATGACTCCTGGAAAACACCCATATTTGGAGAAAGGAGCTTCTGAAAAAATGGTGAGGATAAGAATTGTGAAGAAAATGAAATATTCATACGATGAAATTAGAGATACTAAGATAACAATTAGGGGTAAGATCAAAATTACTCATGAAGCTGCAACATTTTTGGTGGCAAATATTCTAATAGCAATCCAATGTCTATGTCCTAGAGAATCCACCTAAGCCCATTCATACCATTTTCCATCCACCTTTATCCCGATATGGTACATGCTATTTTAGAATTCTAAGATGCAACCACTAGTGTAGTACGAGATGCAAAAGGTCGAGTGTTATTCAACATAAATGCTAGCACCATTTGGGAAATATTTTTTCCTAAAACCTCCTTTGCATGTGAGCCTTAGGGAAATGTGAAGCCAATAATAATTGATATAAACAAATATGAGCATCAAAAGTAGTTTCTCAAGGATGGTCCTAAGAAATGGGTAATGCAAACCCTCAAAAAGTTTCCAAATGACTATATGGATAATCCCTGGTCAATAAAGGAGTTCAGGGAAGGATTTCAGATCATATTGTATTTGTTGGCCACCCTATTGGATCTTCCATCAGATGAGAAAGTATATACATATCATATGGTGATGGACTATATTATTTCATGGGCCTACAAATCTCAAAGGTTTCACTAGTCAAGGTTTTTATACAATAATATTTGAAAGCAATTGGTCGAGTATCAAAGTGGAGTAAGCAATAAATTTAGATATGTATCACATCTGGCCTAGTTATTATTTTGCAACATACCCTATGATAGGTATACTGTATAATTTTAGGATAAGTATGAGAAGGGACAAATATACTCGATGGTGGAATGGACGCATGTACCAAGAAGGAGCAGATCCTATTTAGATTTCAACAAGCAATTATTGGGGCTCATCCTCGTGTATATTCATCAAGCCTATCTATGTATGTAAAAAAGGGTGAAGAATTTCTTGAGAACCAGTTCACAAGAAATTAGAGACTATTACTTTTTGCAAGAGGGAACATGCATCTAAATGTACGGCTTCTCAGATTTCCCCTATTTGCTCCCCTTCTACATCATAGACTGGATCTTCAATATGGAGGTATGTTGATATATTTGTTTCATTTAAGAAAAATGGGGGCTTAAAAACAAAAAGAGGGTGATTTTCCCATAATCAATATTATTCAAGATCATCCTTTTGCCCAAGAAGGAGGAGGTTTAGTTTAACAACTTGATAAAAAATTGTTTGCCCTTGGTCTTCCTTTGGTGCCATCCAAATGGCATTATGATACTGATAATATTATATAAGCTAAGCTTACAGATAATAATAGGCTATGATAATTTAGGCATCATTATAATAAGGCTAATGCATAGGTGTTGAACTACAAGAACCTTCCAGAGGACCAGGTAATACCCCTGACAAAATTTCAAATGCACAACTAACCATTGTGGAGGTCTTGATATCCATACAAAAAGGTGTTCTACCCAAAAAATGATCCCACTCAACTAATAAAAGGGTCCATGATCCAAGAGATAATTTTCCAGAAGCATTGGAAAAACATAAAATTGGACAATGGCAAATTATACGGTATGAGTGGGATGACGTCAAGAAAGCATTCCCAAGAAAAACATATGGGAAATTATCCACTAAGTACGATGCCAACTTTAGGCTTGCAAATAAGAGGGATGGTGATGACTAAAAAGAAGTATGTAGAAGACCTCACCCCAAAGGTTTTGAATATGGAGGATACCCCTAGCCTCGTGCAAATCCAGAAGTATTCAGAGGATGATGAGGAGTAGGAGATCTAAAGCGACCACCAAGAATTAGTGAGCCCACCCAAGTAAAAATAAAATGAGTAAAACATCCCTTCTATAGAGCCTCCAGTGGAGGTCCAAGTTACCAGGTCATCCAAATCTAGTTGAGTAGAAGTTTATAAACCCTCATGTCCTCCACTTAAAAAGGCCCAATCAAGAAAAAAAGAGGAAGGGTGCTCTGACCCCTGATATATCTTAATCTTAGCCAATGATAGGGTGAAATCCACCTCTTAAGATACTGAATATAGAAGGAATGATGACCTTAGTAAAAATCTAGAAGCAATAGTTGGTAATGAAATAATCCTCGAAGGTGATCGAGGAGCAAATTACGGTGGAAGAGGTGGACTCATGTTCACCATCTCCTCAATGAACCCCATCATTGAAAACAATAGAGGATTCCACTACATTGTCCTAGACATATTTCACTAGGATGATATTGACCATAGCCCATATGATGTCTCCTCCTCATCCCCAACATACATCTCCTAAGAGATCATTAGAGTTTCTACTGCTTCCACCTCCCAATCCTTCCACCATGGTATTTTTCCCTATTGTAGCCTTAATTTATAGAGGATAATTTACCCAAATCACCCCAAAACCATCCTATCTAATCTCAATTGATTAAGCCATCCACCACATTTCCAGACCCAAAATAATTGAATGAAACTATGGATTCACTCTAGACCCATGCCTTATCCTATTGCCCAATAACTCCCCTTCCATCCTTCTTGACTACCCCATTCCTCACATAGGTTATATAATAAGACTTACCAGAGGTCTACGCTATGGTAAAAAGTATTCAAGATAATCAAAGGAAGTGGGAAGATAAATAGTTGGAGGAATCAGCAAAGCAATGTGCATTTATGGTTCCCACAACATGTTTGGAGCTTGTTCTAGTAGAAGGAAAGATATACGAGATAACTATTGTGTCAAATGTTAATAAAGCCCTCATGGAGATGGAATAAAAATACTGGTATTTCCATATAGCTTTCAAAGATATTGCAAAAATATGCAAGGCACAGACCTTATGAAATTTACATGTGTAGGCTAATATGCTATTTTGGAAAAACAGCAAGGAGGAAAAGGAGTTGAAGCTTGCAAAGAAAAATATTAACATTTTGGAAGAGCAGCTCAAAAAAGCAAAGGTGAAGCAAAGAGCCTTGGAACTCTAGGTAAAATAACTTTAATAAGGTTTGAATAAGGCTACCTCCTAGAAGGTGCTACAACAAAAATATAAGGAGATCAGGGTATGGAAAATCAAATTCTAGATTCCCCAAGAATCAGCTGAGAAGTAGGATGTTGATACTCAAGCTAAACTATAGCAATTAGAAAATTCCATGAATGATGCTCTAAGTGAACTCTAGAAAGAAAGAAATATACCTCATGGATCAAAATTTTCAAAGGTTTGGATAAAGGATGTTAAGGAGTTCTATCTAGACAAGATAAGGGAGGCGACGCTGAAGGTGCTCCCTATCTTTACGCATAGGCTAGTGGAAATCCTATCAATTTCCAAGTGAGTAGAGATAGATTTAACCAACAAAGGAAACATATTCCATAGCATGGGACCTCAAGCATTGGAGGTGAAATATCTATTTAGAAGAGTGGATGCTACTCTAATGGCATGCTCAAAATGGGAAAAGGATCAAGCCATGCATCGCATGAACCAGATACTCTTGGTCATGGACCTATACTATGAAAGCAAATAAATTCAAGCAATGTCAAAAAAGGAAATAGAAAAAATGAATATAATAAATGTTGAGCTTATAAATCTTATTTCTTTGATATTATGGGAGAATAACAAGCAATTCCATATGGATTAGGATCTTATCAATTTGAGTTCATGATGTAGGATCATAGTGAGATCACTGCATTTGAATATCCTGTGGTGGTGGATAAAATGATGAATGTTATCTTAATATTCTTAGAGCTCAATGCAAAAATGGAAGAAGTGGTTGAGCATTATTTATATCCCCCCTAAAAATACCTATATCGATTGGAGGATATCAATGAGTAGATCAAGAAAGCTTCCTTACCTACCTTTAAAATTTGGGAGTGCATCTGTTGTGATCTAAAAATTCAAATTTCCTGGAAGAGGAGTGTATCAGGATAAATATTTCAAATGGTACGAACAATAGCAGGCCTAATTGAAAGGGGTGGCATATTTATAAATAAGCAAGAAGACCCCCACATCCATAATATAATTCTTGTGGGAAGTTATTCGATTGAATTTTTGGCCCAATGGATAGTGGCTAAGGTCATTCATTATTCCAATTTTTTTTCAAAGTAAGCTAGGGGATTGCTTTCATATTTGATGGTTTAGGATCCTATTTTTAGAACTAAAAAGCCTTGAAAGTCACCAAGAATGTGGGATAGATAATTTAGCATCCTGGACCTTGGGCAGATCCTCAAAATTCCCACCCGACAATATTTCCATCATGTCCCACGTAGAATTTTTGGTCATAAAAGTATTTTCCACCCACTATGAAGTCCTTCCCAGGCCAAGGTTGCGTAGGCAGATATTTGGGTGGATGAAAACCCAAGATGACTCTCAATGCCCCACCCTAGCATAGGTAGGGAGTTTAGAAGTTTTGGAGGGTAGAGCTATCTAGAAAGACCCCCCTAACCTGGGTAGGTATTTATAATGGTAATGAGGGTGGAAGGACTTTAAAGTGCTACTCGAAGGAATTAGGTAGGACAAAAGATAAGCAATCAACTAGAAACATATTAAATATGAATGAATCATTGCCTGGCCTTCAAACCATTTCATGTATGTATGAATTTCATGATTTTTTATTTCTACTAAAATTGGTGGATGAATTGGTTGTAATTCTGCACTCTATATTTAAACTGTTTATTCATTAATTCTGGAATTTGCAATCATTTATTAGACACTAATAGATATTAAAATGTGTTTTTTGGTCTGTTATATGATTTATTCATGTGTTACTTATTTTTATATTCTAATCTTGCATATATCTTGATGCATCTAACCCGCCCTTTAAATTTTTAATATTTCAGTTTGGATTTCTCTCTATATTATCCCTTTAATCTAGACAAAATAGTTAAGAACCCCATAAGGAACTGGAATCCTTTAGAGATTGGGTACAAGACCTTAGCATCTTGTGGCATTTCAATTTTTTTCAAGTCTATAAGGTGCACAAATATTTCCATTAGGTGTAGATTCCCAACCAACAACACCCTACCTTAAGAGATGAAATAAGAATGATATATGATTTGCAATGTAAAACTACATGTAATGCATGAAGAGAGATTGCTAAAAGAAACACTATGTTGAGCTTAATCCTACAAATGGAATAAGTATTAGATTAAATGAACATGGAAGGAAATGAAAGAGTTAGTATGCTACCAATATAAACAAGATGACTATAAATAAAAGGACAAGTATTAGGATATAAAATATAGCAAGGAAATACAATAAAACCCTATAAAAAAGAGGATTATGATTAAAATATGGATGACAAATGCATGTAAACTAAAATAGACCTAAATTTTTTATTTTAGAATCTAAATGAAGAAGATATGCTTGAAGAAAAGGCTGCAAACACAATTTTAGATGGCTGAAAATAGAGATTAGAACCCTATTTAGCAAAACAAATTAGAAGCATGAAATGTAGAAATGCTAATGGAAAATTCAATTTAGCAAGGCTACAACCTAGAGTCCAAATTTAATGTGAAGAAAATATGAATGGAGATAAGGAATATTATAGGAGAGCTATCTTACTTTCCTCCAAGGTAACCTCCTTGTCCCAAAGTCCTCCTTGCCTTGCTTGGATTACCTCCAAAATTCTTGCAAATGCTTGAAAATGCTTGAATAATGCTTGGAAATGCTTGCCAATGGATAATGCTAAATAAGGATAGCTAGAAGAAGGATTATAGAGAAATCTTGGCAAAGTGTAATTACTCTTCAATATCATGCCAAATTCCTACCCAAGGGGTTGCTTAAATAGGATTTGGAGGAAGGATTGGGGGGAAAATTAGTTAGGAACAAATTGAAATCTGCAAATCTAGTGCATTACTAGAGCATGTGAGGTCAAAGTAGGAGGTGGGGAGAAGAAATCCACATGCCTCTAGCATATTTTTGAGATATTTTTTATTGTTAGTCATGTTTTCCACTGGTTGATGAAATTCACCACTAGCAAATTTGGTAGCTTAGAGTGACTAATTTGGTGAGAAACCAAACTTCTTTCTTTAAATTTTGAAATTTGAATGTTTGCCAAATTTACCATTGGCAAATTTGGTAGTGAGTGGAAAATTTGATAAAGTTTATTTTGACTGTGGGGATTTGATTATGAAATTTTATAAAAATTACCATTGATCTTGCCAAATTTACCACTGGAAAATCTGGTCAGGGTGGTGAATTTGATAAAAGTCAAATTTGATGCCTAAAATATTGGGTTATTTCTAGATTGAAATTTTGTAATGTTTATGATCAGTTTTGGTGTCTTTTGCCTTGCTGGTGTGTCAAAATTGGGTGTCTACATTTTACCCCATTTTTAATGTGACGTTTGTGAGATTGCATCAAAAGTTTAGTGATACTCAATTTTGACCTTGTAATGTATTGATGTTGTATTAATTTATTGATTTGAAGAAATTATTATGATTTCATTTGTTTCGATAATCTTGCATCAATACTATATGCATGCCTCATTTTTTATGATGTATGTCTTGATGTTTGGAGAAGAAATATTTACCCTATGTGAAAATATTTGCTCCATGGTATGGTCCCCTTTTTTGAGAATAATACATCCAGTGGTAGATATGGGGTAAATTTCTTGGAAATAGGATGTTTCGTTGAGTCGATTACAGGTAAGTAGGTGGGTTAAAAGGGAGCAAGGAATGAAAATGCACTCTCATTTGCACTTTACCACTTTTAGAGAGTTGGAGAGAGAAGAACTGTTATTTGAAGGGATGGTGAATAATTAGATATGGATGCATCATGTGGATATCATTAAAGGGATAGTGCATGTGTTAGATCGATATTGACAACTACATTCTTGGTCCCAAGTCAAAATTTTAATTTTGAGTCATTTTTTTAATATTTTCACAATTGTGGTGAAGTTGGCATTAGTGGTAAATTTGGCACTCATTCTAATGGTAAATTTGGTACCATTTGTAAATTTAGCATTAGTTCTAGTGGTAAATTTGGTACCAATGGTAAATTTGGCATTGGAAAATTTGGAACTAACCAACAAATTGATTATGAGGCTTTTTGATTGAGTTTTGGATGTGGTTTGACAGGCAATAAAGGTTTTGGTGAGCTGAGAGTGTTGTACAAAGTGTTTGAAGAGTATATTGGTGAGTGAGTATATGGTGGAGGATGTGGGAGTGTTGACTATGATTGGAATATACTATGTGATGTATATGCCCAAGCTAGAGTTTGATCGCCCCCTATTGACAACCCTTGCAAAGAGGTGGTTCCCATATTCTAATATCTTTAGGTTGTTATTGGGTGAGATGATAGTGACACTACATGATGTACGTCATATCCTTAGGGTACCTATTTAGGGTATTCCTATTCATTTATAGATAGACATAGGCACTGGGATGTTAGCCTTCTTGGAGGATGGTGAATTTATGGGGATGGATTCAGGGTTAAGGATTAATAATACCTACATGGGAGGGCATATTGATCGATTGACCACATTGATATTATTTGTTGTATTAGGATTAATAATGGGTGATACTAGAATATAATTCATACCATGGGGATGAGGAGAGATTATTGTTGGATTAAGGGATTAGAAGACCATTTATTTATAGGCTCCTACCATCCTGGCGAGGTTATACCACACCTTGTACAAAGTGGTATATAGGTAGGGTAAGAGCCTGATATGTTGCACTTTGCTCTAGGTCTAGACATAGGAGCATATAGTGATATATAAACCTATTCCAGTGATGAGGGGTAGTGATACTAAGATACAAATAGTTTATAGATAGGAAAATTGTATCCATCCTTCATTTTGCTCTTTGTATTAGGTACGATGCCTAATAGATGATTTAAGGTCAGTGCATATATTTTTGGTGACCATGGAGGGAGAGGTATGTGTGGTCAGATGACCACAAGAAGCTAGCTAGGGTGAGGCAGATATGATGGTTGTATCATAAAAACTAGTCATATGAGTTATATTTTTATGATCATGTGTTGCATCAACACAAGTAGGTGTAGGGGATACTAGTTGTGGGTGAGGTGTGGATATGAAAAGTACATCATGAGATGTGATAGGATCCTATGGATCCTTATACCTTTATGGAGGCTGATGTATATGATCTTGTGGTTCTAACTCCAACAAGGGATGATATAGGGGTGATGGAAATGTACACTAATTGGTATGGGATATTTAGGCCTCATCAATTGATAGTGGGTCCACCACCAAGAGACCAAATATAGGAATTCCAAGATGTAGCCAATACCCTAAGAGGGGTTATGCATCATTTTAGGAGAGATATGTGGAATATTTTGGTAGCTAGGTTGATGTTTGGGGTATCATTTAGTACTCCCTTGGATGTGCCTCCATTGGTCATTATTACACTCCTAGGTGCTCCATCTAGTGGAGTAATATATGGTGTTGTGGATGAGGTAGGTCCTAGTAGGATTTTGGATGAGGCTATGATGGTATAGATAGGGGCTCTTCATCATACCTTGAAGAATGTGAGGAGGAAATTGGAGGGTTCAAAAGCCTTGCATATGGAGGAGGTGACCAAGGTCAAATATGAGATGGCATAGATGAGGGGTGTGAGTGAGGAGATCATTTCTAGGTTTCAATCAACTCTAGATCAAGTTGGGTATGAGTGAGCTATGGACCGAGTGATAGTTTCTAGTCTAAGATTATATTTGGAGCAAATAATAGGGGAGAGATATGAGGCTTGATTGTAGGTTCAACATGGTGTGGATGCTATAGTAGTGGCTATGATTATAATGTCATTAGAGTAGGAGCTACAAGGTTCCATGGAAAAGCTATATAGTGTCTCAATGAGACTACAATGTGTGAAGGTCCAAGATAAGAGGGAGTAGGGGAGGACCATGTATTATTGGTAGCTATACCATATATAGATTCTTGTAGAGCGGTGATGACCATCACCTTCAAGGTCACAATCGAGGATGCCATCAATGAGTGATGTTTCTTAGAGGTCTATTATTTTATAGCCACCCTATCCTCCACCAAAGAGTGATGGAGATGATATTGGTTCCAACTATTAAGAATATTTAGGCATATTCTAGAGCAAGTGTACCAATTTTTGGGATGTGGTACACCCTTCTTTCATGAGTTGAGTGTATCATTTTTTTCTTTGTGATACACCTTCTCTAGTGATATGTATGATATGCGGTATATATATATGTGGTGATGATATTTGTATTTTGAGTTTGATGTGATGTTTTATCCTTTTATGATTTGATTGCATGATGTGATAATACTTTATATATTGAAAATATGATGTTGTGGTGTATTGATATGTTGAGATTGTATGATGTATTTGGCTTGGTGATGGTAGTCTCAATTGATTGCTTAGCAGTGAAACTATGATGATGATTAAATGCTAAGGGAGGAAATTGCCCTATTGGGAGATATTTTGAGTCTTGAATGATAGAAAATCATTCAAATGTATGCTACAAGTGATGGTATCTAGACTTGATATAGAAAATGCTCGTGTTTTGAGATGTGATATTCCTTGCATGTTTTCGTAAGAGGAAGCATCATCTCATAATGTATAAATAGTGTCCTATGGATACATATGAAGGATAAGAATTAATGACATGATGAGGCACTTGTAATATGTACATGGTGTATGTATATTTTCTTGTCATTAGTTTTTAAGTGATATCCTTGATAGAACTTAATTGTGTAGATGAGGTAACTTGTAATATATACATAATATGTATGTTTTCTTCTCATTAGTGTTTAAGTGGTATCCTTGATAGCACTTAACTGTGTAGATGAGGTACCTATAATATATACATGATATGTATATTCATCAATGTTTAAGTGATATCCTTGATAGCACTTAACTGCGTAGATGAGGTACTTGTAATATGTACATGATATGTATGTTTTCTTCTCATCAATGTTTAAGTGATATCCTTGATAGCACTTAACTACGTAGATGAGGTACCTATAATATGTACATGATATGTATGTTTTATTCTCATTAATTTTTAAGTGATATCCTTGATAGCATTTAATTGTGTAGATGAGGTACCTGTAATATGTACATGATATGTATATTTTCTTCTCATCAGTGTTTAAGTGATATCCTTGATAGCACTTAACTATGTAGATGAGGTACCTGTAATATGTACATGATATGTATATTTTCTTCTCATCAGTTTTTAAGTGGTATCCTTGATAGCACTTAATTGCATAGATGAGGTACCTGTAATATGTACATGATATATATGTTTTATTCTCATCAATGTTTAAGTGATATACTTGATAGCACTTAACTACATAGATGAGGTACATATTATTCATTAGTACTTAAGTGATATTCTTGACTAAGGATTGGGAACTTAATTATGTAGATGAAGTTTTTGTTTCTCATCAATATTTAAGTGATATCCTTGACTAAGAAGTGGGCACTTAACTGTGTAGATGATGTACATTTTTTTCGTTAGTATTTAAGTGATATCCTTGACTAAGGAGTGGGCACTTAACTGTGTAGAATTTTTTTTCTCATCAATGTTTAAGTGATATCCTTGACTAAGGAGTGGTAACTTAACTATGTAGATGAGGTACCTTTTCTTCATCAATTTTTAAGTGATATCCTTGACTAAGGAGTGGGCACTTAACTACGTAGATGAAGTATTTATTTCTCATAAATGTTTAAGTGATATCCTTGACTAAGGAGTGGGCACTTAACTGCATAGATGAGGTACCTTTTCTTCATCAATATTTAAGTGATATTCTTGACTAAGGAGTGGGCACTTAACTATGTAGATGAATTATTTGTTTCTCATTAATGTTTAAGTGATATCCTTTACTAAGGAGTGGGAACTTAACTATGTAGATGAGGTATTTGCTCTTCATCAATGTTTAAGTGATATCCTTGACTAAGGAGTGGACACTTAACTACATAGATGAAGTATTTGTTTCTCATTAATGTTTAAGTGATATCCTTGAATAAGGAGTAGGCACTTAACTGCATAGATGAGGTATTTGCTCTTCATCAATATTTAAGTGATATCCTTGACTAAGGAGTGGGTACTTAAATACATAGATGAAGTTTTTGTTTCTCATCAATTTTTAAGGTGATATCCTTGACAGAGGAGTGGGCACTTAACTGTGTAGATGAGGTATTTACAAATGTGTTTGCAATTTTTTTTTATATTTTCATAGTGCTTTTGATGCTTGCAAAGGCTTTTAAACAGTTTTTGAAATGATATTTGCAATATTTTGCAATGTAATTCATTAATGATTGCAAAATATTTTGCAATGTTTTTAAATGATGATTGTAATATTTTGCAATGTTATGTAATACTTTTGTTAATTATTTTTTGATGATTGCAAATGTTTTGTGATGATGGCAAATGTTTTGCAATATTTTGTAATGATTTTATAATATTTTTTTAATTCTTTAGTAATGCTTTTGTGAAAATTGCAAGTATTTTGCAATGTTTTATGATAATTGAAAATGTCTTGTAATATTTTGTAATGCTTTTGTAATTATTTTGATGCTTGCAAAGTTTTCACAAGGTAATAAGATGTCATGTAATGCTATGATGTGATGTTGATAATATTTTCAAAAGAGATAGGTAATGAAACTTTGTAGTGCTTTTGAAAGCATGATATGATGTTCATAAATGTTCTTGCAATGTATTGATATAATGTTTAAAAAAAACTAGAAGATTTTTTGTAATTCTTTTGCCTTCGTTGTTTGAAAGCAAAAATGATTTTATAAAGATAATTATTTGATATTACTAAATTTCTTAACACATGAGAGAGGGTAACAAGAGTATATAAGTTCATTACCTAATGCACTTGTAAATATTTACATGTACATGAGAAATTGGACTTAATACTCGTTATCACCTCTGATGTGTTGAAAGATTCAATAATTTGTAGGGTAAAAAAAAATATTTCAGACTGAGAGCAACACTCCCATATGGATGATCCAAGAGAAGAAAAAACTCTTATGCCTTGCATGACTTGTCTACAAAGAATTGTATATGCGTATGATATGGGAAAAAGAATCTCCTTTTTCTAGGAGGTCCATGTGATAGCATGGCCCTTAGTATGAAGGATCTTATTGTATTAGAAATAGATAACATCTATGCTAGCTTATAGGTCTTTAGGAAGCACAAGAATTTGATAATCGACTACTTGACATAGTCATAAATTACTATGGATACATAAAGTGCTTATCATCAAATCCCAATGTCTTTAAAGGGTCCATAAGTTAGCTTGGAGGTTTTTCTTTTGTTGGATTTATGAGAAGAAATGATAGTTTGTTGTTGCATATCAATATGGAGGAAGTTCTCTATCTATTAATTGACATTTTATACAAAAAAATGGAGAATATCTAGCCATATTAGTAAGTTATTCTTTTGATATTTAATGTTTGTGTGTATTTGTATAATAAGCTAGTTGGAAACAAAATCTTGTTGACTCAAAGACTTCTTATGTAAATAGTTTATGAAGAGAGTATGATTTGTAGATGTTATATTGTTGTAGAAGACCAGGTGATTATGAATACATTGACCCAATATCTGGTGAAGCATGCAAATAATTGTATACTCACAATGCATTGGATCCATGGAGCCTCATAGTTAGATAGACCTATTTGAAAAATGACTAATGATTCTATTGATCCATTGCCTAATAAGACTTGTAAGTATTTGAAAAAGCTCGTAAGATATCATATCAATGGAATTATATGATTCTCATGATCTATTGTTAGAACAATGCATGAAGATTTTATTTATGTTTGATTGAATACTAAAATGGCATATCGAATGAGAAAGACTATTCTTAAGCATCCATTTCCATATAAATTTAGCAAGTAATTGTAAATCCATAGAGGAATGGATGATTATGGATTTCTTAGCCCATGTGATTTACTAAAAGAGTAATTTTATGGTGATTTTTGTGTTAGGTATGATTTCTTTTGTGAACTTAGATGACAAGCCAATCAGGGAAGAAAACCCCATTCAACTAGTGACTAGTGAAATTCACAAATGATTATAAATTTACAAGATATTGGTTGAATGTAATTTATCATCCCTAGATGGTATTGTAGACACCCAAAAGTTGCACATGATTGCTCGTAGTCACTTGTAGGCTTGCATAGACACTTGTAGGCTTGTAGATAGAATTTTAGGCCATCATAGGTATGGATAGGCCATCGTAGGCCATCATAGTCAATTATAGTATCTAAACCTACAAAACTATACAAAACGTACCCAAAAAACCTCCTAGTCACACAAGGGCTACCTACAAGCCACTTTAGGCCACCTAAGCCCTTTGCTACACCTAATTAGGGTTCCCATAGGATCATTCCCTCCAAAACCCTAATTATGGTAATTACAATGCTATTTTGAAAGTCACTTTTCACTTAAGTTCACTTTATTACTTAAATAGGTTTAATTAGGGTTAAGATCCAAATTAGCCCTAATTCTACCCTCACACATGTGTGCACCCACTTAGTTAGGATATTTTCCAAGATACCTAACCTAACCTTCATCTAACCTAGGGATTAGCTAATCAAGGTTAACCCTAATCCTAGCTCACACATGTGTGCACCTAGGATATTTACTTCAGGGCACATGAGGGAATGACTCAACACTCCACCTCATAACCCTAACTTCACCATGGTATAACTTGACCTTAGAGTTTAGGATACCTAACTACCCCTAGCCTTGACCCACTATATAAATAGATGGCTATTTCCTTCATAATTCTCTCTCTTCCTTTTGGCTAACATGCCAAAACTCTACTAAAATTGTCTTAGAACACCTACTATTTTACCATCTTACAAACATCAACAAAAACCACCTGGAACACATTCAGATAGAAATTTCTCATAAAAAGTCAATAGTAGCATGGTTTGCACCCTGCCATGTGAAGCCAAGCTTAGGTTCACACCCCACCATATATACCAAGTTTACAACAACTTTACAGCTCCAAATCAGGTAGGTATACCTTATAGTTTTTGCATCATTTTATCCATTTTTTATCAAGTTTTATCACATTTTCATGTCATTTTATATGTATAAACATGGGGTTTGATCCATGATAGGTCCCCAAATGCACTAATACAATTTTAAAGGTTTATACAATTTCATACATCACTCTCTAGCATCCAACCGGTGGCACACATACAAAGAAGCCCACCTTCATTGAGGGCACCGGAAAGCATTAGCAAGTTCATCTACATTTACATTAAAAGAGAGAAAAATCTATCTCAAGAGAGACTATGTTGTAACACTCTTTTGAAATCAATAGTAAAGGACACTTTGCATATTTCTATTAGCTTTGTAATTTATGTTCTAATTTTTGTGTGTTACATTTTGCCATACCCGGTGGGACCCCCACAAAGTTATTTTAGACTAGCCTTATTACTATCTAACTCAATATCCAACTTTATTTTTGATGTTACAGGTATTATAAGCATAGGAAAAATCCTATCAGAGCCCTGAAACACACCTTAGGCTTTCATATAAGGATTTTTAGGCTTCTAAACCCAGTTCACACACCATTGTGTGAACCATGAGATAAGTTCGTACCTTTCCATGTGAACCCTGCCAAAAATCCCTAGAATAGCTTAAAATTACAAGGGCCTATAACAGAGTCAGAAGGAAGATCATTTGATACCACAAGAGTCAGGTATTTTTCTCATAACCATAATTTTTTATTACTTTTTTGCAAAGAATGTTCTCTTTCAAAAGCATCAACTCATTTTTCAATTTCCTTTCCAAAGCACATCAGTTAGGGTTTTCATTCCTTTCAAAATCATTTAGGTTAGATATTTTCAAATATCTTTCATGTCTTTAGATTAAAATTTCACTCTCTTTCCAAGTTATTAGAGTACATTTTAATTTCTTTCCAAATTTCAAATCACTTTCAAACTTTCTTTTAAAGTTGTAGATAGGCTTTTTAAATCTCTTTCCAAATTGCATTTAGATCAGATTTTTCAATCTCTTTTCAAAATCATTTAGAATAGGATTTTGTATCTCTTTCAAAAATCACATTTAGATTAGGGTTTTAAATTTTATTTACATCATTTAGATTAGAAATTTTCCATTTATTTCACAAATCCCCTGAGTAACTTGCATTTTTTTGTTTCATGTCATTAGATTAGCGTTTCAAATTTCTTTACATCATTTAGATTAGAAATTTGCCATTTATTTCAAAAATATCCTCGGTAACTTGCATTTTTTTATTTCATGTCATTATATTAGGGTTTCAAATTATTTACATCATCTATATTAGAAATTTCCCATTTCTTTCCCAAATCCCTAAGGTAATTTGATTTTTTTATTTCATGTCATTATATTAGGATTTCAAATTTCTTTACATCATTTAGATTAGAAATTTCCCATTTCTTTCACAAATCCCTTGGGTAACTTGCATTTTTTATTTCATGTCATTATATTAGGGTTTCAAATTCCTTTACATCATTTATATTAGAAATTTCCAATTTCTTTCACAAATCCCTTGGGTAACTTTCATTTTTTATTTTGTCATTAAATTAGGGTTTTGATTTCTTACTGAAACACACAAATAGACTTCAAATTCCTTTTTTCATGTGCCTTCTATTTTATTGCTTTCATGCTTCATAAAGTAGGTTTATTTTTTCCAAAAAAAACATCTAGGTTTAAATTTCATTTCAAAAAGAATACAAATTTAGTTTCATTTCAAAAAGGCATTTAGGGTTAGTTTCCCTTTTGAAAAAACATTTAGCTAGTTTTTTTCGCTTTCACATCATCAGTGGCAAACACACTACCATACACTCACATATCATACAATGGTAATATTGGACTTCATCACCAATATCCACTCGAGACTGGTGATGTTGGAATTCATCTTCTTCCACCAACTCACCCCCTAAACACCATAGTAGCCCTCAGGAGCAGTTTTTTGGACTTCATCATGACAATATCCCCTACTCTTAATACTGGTTTCCTATATTTCATCACTAGAATGGACCTTTGGTGTGGGATAGGATTAGAGACCCTTATTCATAAGGCTCATATAATTCATGAACATGTAACTATCATTCTTGACTAAGCTTAACCAAGAGTGAAGTGACCACTTGGCTAGGCTAGTAGCAGGTTTTAGACAATGCCACCTCTTCTTGTGAGAGTATTTTGGACTCATTAGCACATTTGAGTTCCTCCCTTTTGGATATCATTTTACTGCACCTTTCTATTTAGGTCACCATTCACTTTTTGAGACATTGTTCTATTATGTGCACCCTTGGGTGTTGTAAGAGTTTTCATTCCAACAACACTCCTATTATTTCTAGAGTTTCACCCCACTTCTCTTGGTATTTTCTAGAGCATGTATCATCATCAAAATACACAAAATAGCCAAACATTTAGCACTAGTTCCAGTTGCACCTTGTATTGCATGCTCACAAAACTAGTTTCAACAAATTCACCAATTAGCAGCCCACCTGTTGGCTGTCCATAGCTTGTCACTTTCATTTTTTTATCAAAATTATTATTTAGACCTAGTTTGCATAATACTATGTGAACCATATTTTTGTAGTATAGGTTTGCATAACAACATGCAAACTCTATTCTAGTACACATAAACACACCAATTTGTCTAAAATATTGTGCAGAGCACACTCATAGGTTTGGATTTGAATTTCCAGATACTTTTGAGCACTAAATTGTAGTACACAACACCATACCTATTGTTACTCATAGTGGAGAACACAAGAAAGCACATCTTGAGGAGGAGGCTTCTCGTGCCATATCCAATAAATCTATTCCTCCCCCTCCCTTCATGAGTGAAGCATCCACATTCACACTTGATATCCTACCTAGTTTTGTGCCATCTCGCATACACACCATATCCCATGGTGAGACCTCTATTTCTAGTAATATGCTCACCACATATTTGGGCGAATAGCATCCCCTTCTTCCTAATTTTCCCCCACCTAATCCACCTTCCACCTTTTGTGACCATGTCATCTATACCACTCTAGGAGATCCATCTCCCTTCTTCACAATTTATGAAGAAACTCCACCTACCTCACCTAATTTTTCTCATCCTTTCTTCCAAGATCCAATCTCGTTCCCTTCTCTAATATGACCCTTCTTTGATTAATTGTCCTCACCCCAAGGGTATGTCATCTACCTTGACTATAGGAATGATTTCATATCCCCAGTCCCCCACCCTAATAACTTAGGTTCCTTTATCACAATCACCATAAAAACAATCATTGTTGCAACAACAACATACTCCATCCATGTCGTCACACTCATACACTTCTCAAGTACCACAACAACAACATTTCCAATAGTCATATTTTCCATATTTTAATACCACATAACAACCACCATATCAATTGCAACAATTCATTCCTCACAAAATCAACAAATTCCATATTCATAAATATTTGTGGATACATTCCCCACCCCTCTTCTCAAAATTCTATCTTTGACACCTACACTCCTTCCTCATCACTTCCTCCACCTATGTTCCCCCATTTCAGGATGTATGGTATGTAATATTCTACTCTAATTCCACCCTCATCTGCTTCCACATTTCACCTTCCTCCACCACATCCATTTTAGGATCCCCTTCCACCCCCATTTTTTTCTTACAATCCACTCTACCCATGTTATCTTGCCAGTCCCCCATGCTATTCTACCCAAACTGAGTTCTCCATTCATCACTCATCTGGTTAGACATAGTGACCATCATTTAGCACCTCATCTCACCAACCACCTCCATCATCTATCCAAACACATCTTCCTCCATCGCACTTTGTCATATCTACATTATTTATGACACCTCATTCCTTGTCACCCTCTTCAACCATGTAACCATCATAGTAGATTCCTATACAAAAAATATAGACTCCATAATCATAATATTACCATTCATAATATATGTATTTACCACAGTAGATTCTCCTATCAGTACCAACATCTTATGTTGTTCAACAACCAAATCTATAAGAACAACTTTAGTGCATTCCTATTTCATAATGAGAGGAACAATAGATCTAGTACCCTCCCCATTCTCAGTCTTCTACTACCTCAACCTAGTTCATCCCACCACCATCACTCGAACTCCAACTCTTACGAGAAAAAGTTAAGATGTTAGATCTTTGGACAACTAGTTATAGGCTCTAAAAAGCCACATATAATGAGTTATGCAATGAACCCGTTAATCCATCAGTTTCCAATCCTCCTTACCCATACTATTTTGAGATTATAAAGTTTGAAAAATACAAGGGTAAAGAAGACCCTCATGAGCACATCAATAACTATCACTTTGCATGTTATCATGTTCATAGTAGTGATCCCCTCATGTTGCATACCTTCACTCGCTCACTTGGGGGATAAACCCTCGATTGGTAAAACATGCTCCCACACCATAGCCTATTCACATTCGAATAGTTGGCCAATTAATTTCTAAAATATTTCTCCATTAACATAAAGAATAAAATAAAATTTTTTGATGTCTACACCTTACAAAAAGTTGATGATTAACCCATCATGAACTTCATCTATCACTGGAGATCAGTCATCCATGGCCTAGCTCATAGCATCTCGTCCTCTGAGCTCATCACATTATTTGCAAAAATCTATCACAAAGATATCTCCACACCTTTGCAACTTCACCAAAGACATACATTTGATGAATCCATCACCCAAGAAAAGGTCATTAAGGATATCAAAATCCAATCTAGCAAAATCAATCTTAGGCAGAAGCCATCTTACAATTCAATTTTTTGCTTCAATCAAAATGTGTTGAACCAATCCTTCTCTAAACCACCACAAACCAATCAAGTGGTAATAGCTTCCCAAAATTCTTCATCAATCTTATGACCTCCTCCTATACAATAATAAATATTTCATACCAATGAACCTCATGTATCTAACCCACAACAACCTCATGGTATTTACCCTCAACTTCCTAGGAAAAATTTGACTCCACTCTTTGAGCCACTACCAGCTCTATTCCAAAGGTTATACGATGTTGGTCATATCACCTTACCCGACATTCTACCTATCAACCCAAATCTACCTAAACCTCATGGGTTCAATGAGTAGGCCTTTTATGCATACCATCAACAACATGTCCATGATTTAGGGTCTTGTCACTCTTTTTATTGCCTAGTCTAGGACCTCATCAATCAGGGTGCCATTCAAGTTTCAAATCCCATCATGCCACAAAATCAAAATTTGGGTATTTATCAAAACCCACTACTGAAACATGGGGGGGGTAATCCCCAAGTAACCCAGTATAATTTTCAAGGCCAATCTAGGAAATTTAATAGTGTCCACCATAATTCTCCCTCACGTAGAGCAGTTGGCATGATTAACCTTACCACTTGTACTCAATGCTATCTTCCATGCTAGGATGCACATGTCATTTCACCTCTAGTACCATTCACTTCTTCTCACTCACCTACAACATCCAATGTTTCACCACCCCTACCATGAAACATCATCACTATTTGTGGTAGCCTCACTCATCAGTTGTGCAATGCATCAGCTAGGCTCTCCATTTTTTATATGTAATAGCAATCTCAACCTCATCATGAGGTGGTAAATGACATTCTTTGATCAATTGACCTCAAAAATCATGACACGAATGCATTTATAAATTTTATTAGGAATATTACTTGCTACATGCAACCTTCTATAAGCTTCCACAACCATGAGATTATCAATATTGTAGGTGAAGGGGTTTATCCTCCCCTTCATATTAAAGTAACCATCAATGACATCACCTATAAGCATGTCCTCATTGATACTAGTTCTTCCATTAGCATCATATTTTATGTTAACCTTCATAATTTACACATTTCACCTACTAACTTCACTACGTCATCACTTGTCCTTCATACTTTTGATGGTTCTATGCACCACATAGTAGGTTCCATCATCTTGTCTATCCACTAGGTGTAAGGAACATATCCATATTATTCAATATAATTCAAGGTAAAATGCAATACAATATTTTGTTTGGTCATTCATGGATCCATGACATGCAATGCATTCCATAAACCTTGCATCATTACCTCAAACATATGTATGATGAACTCATCCATTTTATTCCTACCAATGGTGACCCATTCAAATTTTACAACATCACAAACCTTATACCAAGACCTTCGTTGTCCTCTACATAGATCCCCCATATTCCTTCACATTATCATGTAGAGGCTTATGCATCTTCTACCATACTTACCTCATACTTAAACAGTTCACTTGGAACACACACATGTTCCCTTGCATCTATTTCTAACATACTTCCATCGTATTTTTCGTAGCCTCCTCCTCCTTCTTAGGAATATTATTTTATAGATCCTCCTCCTGGATCGGTACCTTTTTTGCCACTATATTTTTGACCTCCTACTTCATCTCACCCATATTTTTATATAGAACCTCCTCTCCTTCCTACTCCTCATACACCCCCACTTCCCTTCCATCCTCAACTTCAATATTTAACTTCTTCTCATAGCCCAACACCTATGCCTTCTCACCCCACCTTGTAGTTTCCACATGTGAGTCATCCCATCCCTTCCACTATAGTTGAATGCCAAAATTAGGAATAATGATACTCTTACCTGGATGCCCAACTATTTCATTCCTCTAATACCATTATCCATAATTCTCAACTTTCATCTTCTTCCTTTGACTCGGATTCACCACTGCGTTCACCACCTCAAAGGTCACCATATGTATCCATTTTTATGACCAACTTTGGCCAGGGTGAATATAATATTCATGACACTCATGTAACTCATTTTATGATCTAGTCTACCCATGACTTTGATCATCCTTCTACTTTAGTGCTCCACCATTGGTAATATCATACCACTTGGTCCACCAAACTATACCCCCACTCCTAGAAGCTATATCCCCACCACTACAATCTAGCTTTTGTGGCAATTTAGACCACATCTCCAACACACACTTCACCTTGAACTACCTTCAACATTTCCATTGGCATGGATTTGGACTAGGACATTATGAACAAGGCTTACAAATTCCTATCAACCCTCATATTCAATTACCCATAGATAAATCCAGGCTAGGCTATCATCCTACAATCATCCATATGCTCAAATATAAGCTTCAATATCTCTCTCTACATCCTCTAGTGATTCCTACACACTTGTTGGAAGAGGAATTTGACACTGACATCCTAGATGAGTGTCCATTCTCCCATTCAACCATTAATATTTTATGCACCTTCTTCCAGGAGACACCACTTTCTAACACTATAGCCACCTACTACATTGATGAGCTAGTTGATAGATTATCTAACCTTTCTCTCAATTATCCTCACTTATAACACACTCCTTGACCTTCCCCTCCATTGCTTATACATTCATTCATACCATTACCTCATCGATGATAGTTCTACCACTCTCTAACTCAGTCCTATTCTCCACCCATGATTCTACATCCTCCATTGAATCTACCATATCGTTCACATACTTTTGAGTCTTCATATTCAGACTCATCCTCCCTCACCAGCTCCACCACATTTGTTAACATGGTCGATGTGGACTTATTCTCCTCACTTCAATATACATCTCCAATCCAAACTTCATTTACTTGACTCACATTTTCCCTACACCTTCGTCATAGGATTTCTTGCTATCACAATCTATCCTTTATACTATAAATACCCCTTCACCATATGCTCCACCTCACATTATATGGGTTAATCATACATATGTATATTTAGATGATGAATTCAATTTACTTGAGGCTATCGATGATCTCCATATCATTCCCATTATTTCTCAACTTCAAAATGGTTCCCACATTGGTGATGACCCCACCAATCCCCACATTGTTAAACTTGTCGACAGGCTTTCCTTAGAAGAATACACTTCATTTACTTCTTTACTCAAAGAGTACATCAACATTTTTTCTTGGTCCTACATGGACATGCCTAGACTCGATCCATCATTAGTCTTCCATAACCTCACACTTGATGGGAACACCAAGCTCATCAAGCAAAAATTATGATGCATGCATCCCATAATCGCTTTTATGGTAAAATATGAGCTCAAAAATCTTCTTGATTTGGGGTTCATACAACCAATTTATTACCTAGAATGGGTACCCAACATGGTTCTGATACCAAAACCCTCTGAAGAAGTTCATGTCTACACTAATTTTAGGGATTTTAACAAAGCGTATTCCAAGGACAACTTCCCCCTCCCCAACATTGATTCATTGGTTTATTCTATCATAGGACATGAAATGATATATCTCATGGATGGCTTTTTTAGTTACAATCACATCAATATAAATCAAATTGATCAATACAATATATCCTTTACAACCCCTTTGGGAAGCTTATGTTACAATGTCATGACCTTTGGCCTTAAGAACATTGGGGCAACTTACTAGCATGCCATGACTTACATATTACATGACTACATGCACAAGATCATGGAAGACTATGTTGATAACCTCATAGCTAAATTGAAAGAACACTCACATCATATTTTAAATATTTATAAGATCTTTGATCACCTTCTCAAACATAACATGCAACTAATCCCAAAGAAGTGTGTCTTTGGTGTCACTTCAGGTAAGATCTTAGGATTCATTATCTCTCAGTGAAGCATCGAATTCTACCCTAATAAAGTCAAAGACATCATCGATATGCCTCCTCCCATGAATCTCAAGCAACTACACAGTCTACAAGGCAAAATCCAAGCCATTCATTGCTTTATTACCTAATTATATGATAAATGTAAATATTTTAATTACTTTTTACAAAAAGGGGTCACATTTAAATGGGATACCAACTAAAATCAAGCCTTTGACTCAATAAAATCTTATCTTATGTTGCCACTAGTTCTATTTCCATCACATCCATAATTATCATTCTTATACATTTCAGATATAGATTTTACAATCGAAACATTATTGGCTCAAAAGAACATGATCAACCATGAGCAAGCCATATATTATATTAGCCAAACTTTGGTCAGCTACAAAACTTGATATACCTACATGAAGAGGCCATGCTTGGTTGTAGTGTTTGCCACACAAAAGCTATGCCACTACATGCTTAAACACACCATATTTTTCATCACTCGTGATAATCCATTATGCTACATGATGAATACGAGTTATCATAACTCTCATACCACTAAATGGATTATGCTTCTTAACAAATTTGACCTTGAATTCATTTCTCAGAAGTCCATCAATGGATAGGTCATCATTGACCAACTCATTGAGACCCCATTGAATCTTTGCATATCTTTATGTTTCTTTCAAGTTTAGCCTTATTTATTTTATTTCTTTTCAATTACCTCATCATGAGAGGCTTCATATGTGCTTAATGTGATTTTTTGTTTCTTGTACATAGGTTACAGGTTCTCTGAAGCTTCAAGGCATTCTCAACATAAAATTCCTCTTGACAAATTGAGAAGGAGGTATCCTTGTAAGCCCTCAAGCAGAGTTAACAGAGATATGAAGACCATTTTGAAGCACATATTTTCTAATTTTGGGGTTATTTGCATATTGTAATATTGTATCAAACTTTGGAATCCCTAAGAGGGATGAATTTGTAATAAGCGCTCGTCTTTGGTTTGGCACCTTTCGATTGCAGGGAGGCGCTTGTTCCCTTGGTGCCTTCCAGTTGCAAGGAGGCACCTATGTTCTCTACATTGACCCCCGATGAAATAAAGTGCTAGGTCCATCAAAAGGACCTCGACCGTTCCAAATCTAACTAAATCGACTGCAATTCCACAAAATATACTAAAAACACAAAAATTAGATAACACGCATAATTATATCAAATATCTATAGAGTCATTCATAAAAGTACGCAATCCTTATTATATAGCCGCATATTGATCAAATAAATATGTACAAAATATGAGCATTTCTGGTGCTCATCATCCCCCCATGCCTAACATATGCCACGCCCTCGTGGCATCCAAGCTACAGGTAGCCCTCTGACTTTTCATCATCGCCATCTCTTGGAGGATTCTGGTGCCCCTGTGGCCCGAGTCTGTCTTTTCATGTCGGCATTTGAAGGTGTGGTTTGCCTTTGCCTATGGGAAACTACGGCTGTCAATTGTCCTCTTCTTGTTCTAGCCGCTACTGGTGGTGGTCTATCCAGCATTGTTCCTGTCGATTGAAATGCATCTTTGGCAGATTTCCAGAGGTCGACGTCTAGAGGTCTGACCACTGCCAGAGGGATATCCGAGTTATCCCCTCTGGAAGGCACTACTTGGGCCTTGTATAATCTAGTTGCTTCAGGGGTAAGCCCTACATTCTCCTTTGCAATCGTAGTGGCCTCCAATTATGGGCCATATACTCCCCACTGTTCCAAGTACCTCCTCATCATGGAAGGCCGCCCTCGAGATGAACCATAGATGTCCCAAAACTAGCTGTCTTCTTTTGGATTGATGCAGATGCCAAAATCTCCTTTTACCCTTGAGGATGCCTTCCTAGCCTCCTTGGCTACTTTCATTTCATTGCGCAGCTGCTGAAAATATTTTTGCCTTTTTGTGAACAGTTGCATGTCCCATTCGTCCTCCTCTGACTTGACGAAGGTCACTTTCACCTTCTGTCGAGCCATCTTGGGCCTCTTTGCCTTGGCCTCTATAGGAAATGTGGTGGCTCAGGTCGAGATCTCTTCTTTCTCCTTTGGGGACTTCTCTTTACTCCGAAGGATTGGCTGTTTTGCTATCTTCGGGGGTGATCCTTCGTTCTCCTGTCTACCTGGTGTCGACCCCTCAGGCTCTTCTCCTTCTTTAGGCTTGGGGAGGTCCTCCTTATCCTCTAGTATTATCTGTTGCTAGAGACCTTTGTCCTTCTCTATGTCACTCCGAACAATGATAGGGGGCATTGTAGGACTTCTTTCCTTTTGACCCCTAAAAACAAAGGAATCCTCCCCTACCTTCGGGCTACTCTGTCGGGTGTCCGATCAGAGCATACTCGTTCAGTGGATGTGGGAGAGTTCATCGGCACTTCTTCTGCCCAATTAGTTTCAGTGGATGCCTCCTGTCTTGTTGTTCCTCTATCCTAAAGTATTTTATTTTCCTCCTACAACTATCGGACCAGCTACTCGAGCTGAGCGATTCGTCTATCCCTTTCCTCCAATTCTCTTTTATGCTGGTTCTGGCAATCTTCTAGAATCTATTGTGCCATCCATCAATCAATTTTCCATTTGAGTGCTTCCTCCAAGGCCGCATCGATCTGGTCATTACTCCTAAAAGTTCTTTCATTCCATGGGCTTCAGTTTGTTAATTCTCGAAGGGTTTGGGTGGCAACGTCTATCTCAGGGTCACTCTGTCCTTCCTCTATCGAGAGGAATCACCATAGAAGTTTCCTCCTGGGGATTGGCTCATCCTTACCACCAGCAATTGGTGCTCCTTCCTCCTCATATTTGGGCACTGGGGAATGCCCTCTGTCCTCTATGTCTTCGGGCACCGATGACTGCTCTGCTCCTCCTAGAAAATAGGGCAACGCCAATTGCCCAATGTTTGTTATCTCCTCTATAGGGGATGCTTCGTCTTGCCCTAATTTGGCAACCACATTGTGTTGCTCTATTTGGCCGCCATCTCCCTCTGCATCACGGTTCTATCCTTGTGCTTCTGCATGGTGAACCAATGCCGATATCAGCCCATGGTGGGCGAAGGTGGAGGATGTCCCTTTCTAGTACCAAGCCGCTTCATATTTTAGAGCATTCACTAGGTAGAAAGGTATATTTAATTTCCTCCCATGCACTAGGTGATTGAGGAATTGCACATGATTAATGTGCAGATGGTTATACTTTCCTGTGCATGTGAAAAATTGAGCAATCTACTCGAACATCTTTCGCATATTCATGGGGAGACTATTTTTGAATAACCCCTCCCTATCTATCTACACATTTCCTCATGGCAGCAGTATTTTGGAGTATAATTTTAACACTTCACCCTTGTATGTACATTCCCCCATGAGAGGCAATCTAGTCGCCTATGAGATGAACTCAAGGGTGACTAGAATTTCCACCCCTCGTACTTGGGCTACATCACCCCTCAAAGAGACAAAAAATTCTCTAGGTACCTCGACATCCTAGCCCTGACTGACCAGGGTTTAGTATTCGAGCCAGCCCTTGGCTTTGAATTGGGTCTTCACTGCCCCTCATATTCGAGCCAGCCCTTGGCTTTGAATTGGGTCTTCACTGCCCCTATGATCCCATCAGTATCACTGGGTTCATTCTTCTTGATCGTGTGGTTCTTGGACCTTTCTCCCATGTCTGCTGCTGTATATTTTTTTCCTGTCCTTCCTTCTTTAGGAAGGTGCCTTCTTATAGAAAATATGCCTAACCCTAGAAGTTATGGAAGGTGCCCTATCATTAGCATGCAATTCCGGCTATGGGGGGATACGATCTCTATGATGGTGGTATATTTTTTGGTACTACATATTTATAAATAATTAAATAAACAATTTGATTTAGTATGCGTGTACCTGATTCGTCATTCTAGTCGTCATGGTAGCCACTGATTTTTTGACTTGTGACATGAGGGAGGGGTATGGTCCTTTGATGTTGCTCATTCGTGATATGCTTTGTTCCGCTCGAGGCATTCGATAGATGCAAATGTTGCACGTGGGAGGTGTTCTTTGGTACTTGTCCCATGTGGATGGTGTTCTTGTAGTGCCTTCCTGACGTTGTCGATGCTCTTCTTTGAACAAATGTGCCTTTCGGTGCTACGAGGTGCCTCTAATTGGTGGGAGGAACTTTTGCCTATATGCGTCTTCCCAATGTGGGAGGCGCCTCCTTCTGTTTCACGCCTTCTCGATGTTGGAAGGTGTTCATCTTGATGAATGTGCCTTCTTGATGTTGGAAGGCATATTCGGCTGGATGAATGCGCCTTCCTGATGTTGGAAGGTGTCTCGATTGGATGAATGTGCCTTCTTGATGTTGGAAGGCATATTTGGCTAGCTTTTTTTTTTTTTTACGTCTTGGTGCCTTCCTGCCACGGAAGGTGCCTACATATGTATTTTTTTCTTTTTGTTTTTTTTTAATGAACATTTTGAATGGATGGAAGGTGCTGTATTCCGATTTGGCGCCTTTCGGATGCAGTAAGGTGCCTTCTTCTGGACTGGGCGCATTTCAGGTGAAGTAAGGCACCTTCTGGATGCAGTAAGGTGCCATCTTCTGGACTTGGTGCCTTTTGGAAGCAGTAAGGCGCCTTCTTCTAGATGGGTGCCTTTTGGGTGTAGTAAGGCACCTTCTTCTGGACTTGGCGCCTTCTTCTAGATGCAATAAAGCGCCTTATTCTGGATGGCAATTTGACTAGAAAAAGGGTGATCAAGCCTCCCTAGTTTTTCATGCTGCCCAGATTCTACCTACGAGTCAGTGTTGGAATGTTGAGTCGAATTAGGACTGGTTTCCCAGATACCTATCCCTCATACTGTTAGGCCCTCCACCTGCAAAAAGTAACCAAAAAAGAAAGGAAAATTAAGGCAGTTAGACGCGTTCCATGCCTGTTAGGCCCTGGATTAGGATGCCTACAGCTTGCATGCGAGCATCGTCCCTACAAAACACACATTACAAAAAAACTATGTTAACTAAAAAAAAATTTGGGTGAGCACTTTCGTGCCCACCATTTCACCTGTGAGAGTTCGGTCCAGAGCTAACAAGATGGGGTCTCCCCCATGCCTACTCTGGATTCCACCTGTAATGTTTTAGACATATTATAGGGGCGTAGTCGGTGGCAATTGACTATGAACATGGTGTTGCTATTGTCAATTGTCTTAACGCGCATCGCCCTGTTCCTAATGAGCTCTGCCACCTCATACGACCCGCATCCACCTCTATATAAGTTTTCCCTTCCTTTCCTAGAACCGAGAATCATACAACAATACCCATTCCCCTACCTGGAACTTCTTTAGCTTGATGTGGTTATCATGCCACTTCTTTCTCTGCTTCTATATAATCTCTATCCTCTGCAAAGCATCCAGTCATATTTCATCCAGCTGATCTAGCTGGCGAATCCTTTATTTTTGAGCTTCGTCCAAGCTCAAATTTAATTCTGAAGCCATCCTTAGAGTTTTGATTTTGAACTCGATGGGCATCATCACATTTTTTCCATAGACCATTTGGAAAGGTGTGCATCCTATGGTGGATTTCCACATGGTGTTGTATGCCCAAACTGCCTTCGACAACCGTGTGGCCCAATATTTCTTGTGTTGCTGCACAATTTTGGTCAGGATGTTTTCTATCTCCCTGTTTGTCACTTCTACTTACACGTTCGCCTGCGGATGGTAGGGCATGGTTTTATTGTGTCAAACTCTATACTGCTCCATCAGCTCCTCAATCAATTTGGAGGTGAATTGGGGCCCTTGGTCTGTTGTTATCTCTCGAGGAACCCCAAATCCTATGAAAATATGGGCAAATAAGAAATCGACAACCGTTCTTTCCTTTGAGTCCCTTAATGCCTGCACTTCCACCCATTTGGTGACGTAATTCGTGCAGACAACAATAAACCTCCTTCCCATCGAAGGTGGATTAAACGGTCCCATGAAGTCCATGCCCTATTTATCGAAAGGTTCCAGGTGTACCTGGGGCTGCAGGGGCATTTCATCTTGGTGGGTTGGTCTCCCCATCCTCTGGCACTCGTCACACTTGCTGGTATATGCTGCCGCGTCCTTGAACAAAGTGGGCCAAAAATACCCAGCTTGCAAGATTTTGTAGGTAGTTCGTTTCCTTGCAAAGTTTCCTCTGCATGGCTCATCATGAAATGCCTTGAGCACTTCTAAAAAATCATGTTCTTCTACGCATCTTCTTATAATTTGGTCCCATCCTATTTTAAATAGGAGACCATCCATCTAAAGGAATGATGCGCTCTTCTCTATGACCGCCTGCTTTTCTCGATAGGAGAGAGCAGGTGAGGTCCTTTCGGTGGCCAAGTAATTGGCTATGTTTGCATACCATGGAGTTTGTTCACTAATAGCGAACAGATGTTCATCCGAAAACTTATCTTCCACTACTTGATGATCTGCTCGTATCAATCTGGATAGAAAATCCACCACGACGTTGTCCTTACCTGGTTTATCGACTATAGTTATGTTGAATTCCTACAATAGCAACAACCATCTGATAATTCTGCCACCAATGGTAGGCTTGCTCATTATATACCTGATAGCCGCATGGTCTGTATGGATGAAGACCTTGTATCCCATTATATAGTGGCAGAATTTGTTTATTGCATGGACAACTACGAGGAATTCTTTTTCTGTCACTGTATAGTTGAGCTCTGCTCTCGCCAAGTTTTTACTGACATAATAGATGGCGTAAAATTCTTCGCCATATTTCTGCCCGAGGACTACTCCGATCGCACCGTTAGATGCATCATAGTAAATATGGAATGGTATGGCCCAATTTGGTCCTCTCAAGACCGGTGCAGATATCAATTTTTCTTTCAGCAATTGGAATGCTTCTTCGCAATCTCCCATCCAATTGAACTCTATGTCCTTAGAAAGTAGGGTGTGTAGTGGTTTGACAATCTTACTAAATTAGATGATAAATTGCCGGTAGTACCTGGCTGATCCAAGGAAACTTCTTACCTCCTTCTGTGTTCTGGGGCTAGGTAGGTCTCTGATGACCTCGATCTTCCTCTTGTCTACCTTTATTCCTTCCGTAGAGAGGTGATGTCCCAACACGATGCCTTCTTGCATCATCATAAAACATTTTTCATTACTTAGGGACAAATGATTTTCCTTGCTCCTGTCGAGCACTCTTTCCAGATTTGTCATTGCCTCCTCGAAGGTTTCTCCATAGGTGGTGAATTCATCCATGTATACTTCCACCCCGTCTCCTATCATATCAGAGAATATGCTAAGCACCACCATTTGAAATATGGCCAGTGCGTTGCATAGTCCAAAAGGCAATACCTTATAGGCAAATGTTCCCCATGGATAGGTGAATGTTGTTTTATCTTGATCTTCTTCCCCTATCTGAATCTGGTTGTAACCATTGAAACCGTCCAGAAAGGAGAAGTATTTTCTTCCTGAGAGTGTTTCCAAGACCTGATCGATGAATGGGAGTATGAAGTGGTCTTTATTAGTCGCCTTGTTCAACTCCTGGTAGTTCACGCAGATCTGCCATTTCCTATTCTTTTTGGGGACCACCACTAATGGTGATACCCATTCACTATTAGAAATCAGATATATAAGTTTGGCAGCCAGAAGTTTGTGCAGTTCTTCTCTGACAATGTCTTTCATTGATAGGTTCATCCTTCTCTGTGGTTGTCGACTAGGAGTTGCCTGGTCATCTAAATAAATCCGATGGATACATATTTCTAGGTTGATGCCATGCATATCTGCATAGTCCCATGCAAATGCTTGCTAGTGTTTTACCAGAAGCTCTTCCAATTTTTCTAGCTGTGTGGGCGTCAACCTGTTGTTGACGTTTAATATCCTCCCTGGCCCAATGTGTATTGGTCAGATGTGCTAATCTTGGGCGCCAGTCAACGACGATCCAGGTGTGGGGGTGGATGATTCTCCATGGAGAAACTCCATGATAGCACCATCCTTGTCCTCTTCTGCCACCTCCTCTAAGGTCATCATCAGTTGGATTATGGACAACTCCGTAGTTCCATGCTCGGTGATCCTGGGTTCTTTTACTGAGTCCATAGACTAAGCTCGGATGAAATGGTCAGCCTTTTGACATTTTGCCCATTGGAGATGGTCATTAGCCCATCCCAAAAGCTGATGTAAGCGTTAGCTGTTGCTAGCCATGGCCTCCCCAAAATGAGCGGGTAACCACCCAGCCCAGTATTGGTTTGTAAAACTAAAAAATCGGTTGGATATTCCCATGCACTGACTGTTACAATCACATCTTCCAGCATCCCTTCTGGTGACACGGTTGATCAATCAGCTAACTACAACACTGTTGTGGTTGGCTTAAGGTTCGTGAGCTGTAGCCTCTGCATGGTCTCTTGAGGCATCATGTTTATGGCTGCCTCGAGGTCAACCAATGTGTTGGACAGGGAATGTCCTCCAATTTTTACGGTCAATACTAGGCTACCTGGATTTGCATACTTCGGATGACGTGTTCTACCCATCATTAGATCTACCAGTTTACCCATGATGTTGATGGTCTGGGTAGCTTTTCATCCTGGTCTCCTTAGAAACATTTCTCTAATTGCCTTGGTGTAAATGGGGACATCTCAAATTGCTTGAAATAATGGGATTGTCACCGTGAGATTCTTCAAGCTCGACAAGATGTCAAATTTTGGCTGTGTTGTTTTTCTTTGTTCCTGCAGCCAACTAGGAAATGGAGCCTCTTCTCTCTCAAGTGCTTTCCCCTCTTCTACCAAAGGTGTCTCCTCTATTTCTTCCTCCTCTACCAGTGGAGGTGTCTCTACTATGTCTTCCTCCTCTACCAGTGGAGGTGTCTCTCCTATCTCTTCCTCCTCCTCTACCAGAGGGGGTGTCTCTACTCCTAGATGCCTACCTGATCTAAGCTGAATATTATACATATGATACATCTCACCTTCTATGTTGTATGTCGACTGATTTACTCTATTGTTTGGGCTTGCTATCAGTTGTGCTGGTAGCTACGCAGGTCTTGCTGCTGGCAATGCTAGTAAGTTCTGTTGGATGTGAGTAGGCGCTACACTCTATGGAGTCTGATTCCATGCATTGTGGCCTCTCCACTACTGCCTAGGATATGGATATGGCATCCATGGCTGTTGACTCGAAAATGCTGCTAGGGGTGCATTAGTCCAGGGTGATGGTCCCCACCACCCCATATTGGGTGGTTGAGGGGGTCCTTGGTGCATGTATGGCCCTCCCCCATATGATGGCATTTTGGTTGGTATATTCCCCATGGGGGGCTATGGCCAACTCTTCCTATTGCCTATGAAGTAGGCCTTTGTGCTCTCAGCAACTTCTTGGTTATTGGGCAGTTGTGGGCACAATCGAGTTTTATGATTCAACCTACAAAATGTGCATACTCTGACATTATTTTTTGGACATGCATTCTTTGCGTGCCTTCCTCTGCATTTTGGATAAAAATAGGCTAATGCTGCATGATTTTCTTGTTTCTTCTTTTCTAACAGTAGCGTATCCATCTACAGTGCTAGAGATGAGAGCATTTCACTCTTCAAATCTTCTAGCATGTTGCCTATTTCTATTTTGGTGACTGAAGCAGTCACCTTCATGGTTCTGGCGATGATTTTGCCTCATTTTCTTGAGTAGTTCCGGCATAATTTCTAGATGTTTTCCATAGCATGTTGATATACATCACCTCCATAGATCATGTTGAGAGCCTCCAGTGACTCATTGGTAAGTCCCCTCAAGAAGATGCTTTTGAGGGACTTATCAGATAGCTTCGAGTGAGGGGACCATTGAAGATTAAAGCTGAATCTCTCCCAATACTCATCAAGAGACTCATATTATCTTTGTGTCATGCTCAGGACCTCCTCCCTGGAGTCTCTTGCTCTCCCAAAATCTTGATATTGCTCTAGAAAGAGCTTCTTCATCTGGTCCTAGGTGGTGATGTGTTTGTCTCCCAAACCGATGAACCATCGCAGAGCTGCATCGTCTAATGTAGAAGGAAATAATTTCAACTTCTGCGTGTTTGATTTGTAATCCATAGACCTGCACAAAACATCAAACTTGAATAAAAACAGGTCAGGGTTCTCAGTCAGGTGTCCTCTGAAGGACGAAAGGTGAGCGAGGGATATATTTTTCATTTTGGTATCTCCTACTCCCTCCTCTATTGGGAAACAAAAGCCAGATGAGACTTCATCATTATATACCATTTTTTTGGTAAATGTGGTTTCTAATGTAGTGTTTATGTCCTTCCGGTCGTTTAAAATTTTCTGATTCAATGCTCTAAGGTTGTCTGGCGAGATCGTATGATCCTCCACAGCCTTCCACAACAGGGCTTCCTCTAGAGGAGTCTTATTAAAGTGGGGATTTATGATGATTTGTTCATCCCATTATTTATGGGATGAGGCGGAACTTTGCACAAAGTGTGGTTCCTCACTCCAATGGACTGCTGGTAGGTCGAGCGAGTCTAACTCAAATCCAAAATGTTCGGTTGACTCAGGTCCTGATGGATTAGGTCTTATAAAGCGACCGTCAAGTCCTCTTCTTTTCGAAGAACTCATATAAGGTCAGATGGAATGTTTCAGGGTATTTTAAGTAATATAATTAAGAATATTCCTTGAAAATGATGCCAAAATGTTGTGGGCCAAACAAGGTGAATGGTTTCCTATTTTTGTCACATGCACGTGCATTTAATTATCAACCCAGGGAGCTTCGTAAACTTGTGAAGAGTCGGAATTAGATTACTACAATACCACTGGAGGTGAATCTGCTAATCCTACATTTTGGGGGTGTTCTTGAAATGGTTGTCAATCATTCCCACACTCCTCAATAAATTACGTAAGAAGAACAGAATTAAATCTACAGAAATAAATCATGTACATATTCCTGAAAATAAATCTACTGCAAATACTGGAACTAGCAAACTAATGAACATTCTTATGAAAGCAATAAACTAATTAAAATAAATAAACAAAAAGGAAATAGGGAAGAAATACTGTCTTGGAGTGGGCCAGGCTCCAGCAGCTTCTTCCCGATCGAACACGCACTTAGAACTTTTGGAACTGTAATATATTTATCAACGTATTACAATCTATCTTCTGTAACTCTAAATGGATATTTATTAATTATTTCTATATATTTCTTAGAATGATTTGCGTGTGTTTATATAACACACCCACAAAACTTCTCTTATAGAAGTGGTTACAATAGTCTATTCTTCCCAGACTAAATTAGAACAGTCTGGTGAATGCAATCGACGTCTGGCATTCTATTTTGATGGCGGCGTGTTCGTTTCGGTTCGTGCTTTGCCTGGCATCAATAAGACATTTTGATACATTGGTGCTATCTCCAATTTAGCTCTACATGATGCAGAGTTGGAACTACACCAGCCACTGCCGTCCATGTCGTTCAAATCTGGTCAATGGGCAAAGAATCAGTGGCGCATTCCTTATGAGGAAGGTACCTTGTTATCGTGGCACCTTCTGGTTGTAGGGATGCGCTTGCCTTCTATTAGCGCCTTCCAGCTATGGGGAGGTGCTTGCCTTCTATTAGCACCTTTCAGCTATGGGGAGGCACTTGTATTTGGTTGGTGCCTTTCGGTTGCAGGGAGGCGCTCGCATTTAGTTGGCACCTTCCGACTGCAGGGAGGCGCTCGCATTCAGTTGGCACCTTTCGACTATAGGCAGGCGCTTGCATTCAGTTGGTGCCTTCCGACTGTAGGGAGGTGCTCGTCTTTGGTTTGGCGCCTTCTGATTGCAGGGAGGTGTCTATGTTCTCTACATTGACCCCCAATGAAATAAGGTGCCAGGTCCATCAAAAGGACCTTGACCATTCCAAATCTAACTAAATCAACTGCAATTCCACAAAACATACTAAAAACACACAAATTAGATAACATGCATAATTATATCAAATATCTATATAATCATTCATAAAAGTACATAATCCTTATTATACAACCGCATATTGATCAAAGAAATATGTACAAAATATGAGCATTTTTTGTGCTCATCATCCTCCCATGCCTAACATATGCCATGCCCTCGTAGCACCGGAAGGCACATTTGTTCGAAGAAGAGCACTGACAACATCGGGAAGGCGCTACAAGAAAACCATCCACATGGGGAAGGTACCAACGAGCACCTCCTGTGTGCAACATTTGCATCTATTGGATGCCTCAAGCAGAATGAAGTATCGCACGAATGAGCAGCATCAAAGGACCATACCCCTCCCTCATGTCACAAGTCAGCAAATCAGCAGCTACCACGATGACTGGAACGACGAACCAGGTATGCACATAGTAAATCAAATCATTTATATAATTATTTATAAAGATGCAGTACTGAAAAATATATCGTCATCATAGAGATTGTATCCCCCATAGCCAAAATCACGTGCCAATGATAGGGCACATTCCATAACTACTAGGGTTAGGCATATTTTTTATAAGGTGCTTTCTTGAAGAAGGAAGGATAGGAAAAAAATATACAGCAGTAGAAGGTGCCATGGGAGGAAGGTCCAAGAACCACATGATCAAGAAGAATGAACCCAGTGATACTGATGGGATCAGAGGGGTAGTGAAGACCCAATTCAAAGCCGAGGGGTGGCTCGAATACTGCACCCTGGTCAGTCAGGGCCAGGGCCAAGGTGAATGGTTTCCTATTTTTGTCACATGCCCATCCATTTAATTATCAACCCAGGGAGCTTCATAAACTTGCGAAGAGTCAAAATTAGGTTACTACAATACCACTGGAGATAAATCTGCTAATCCTACATTTGGGGGGTGTTCTTGAAATGGTTGTCAATCGTTCCCACACTCCTCAATAAATTATGTAAGAAGAACAGAACTAAATCTATAGAAATAAATCATGTACATATTCCTGAAAATAAATCTACTGCAAATACTGGAACTAGTAAACTAATGAACATTCTTATGAAAGCAATAAACTAATTAAAATAAATAAAAAAAAAGGAAATGGGGAAGAAATATTGGCTTGGAGTGGGCCCAGGCTCCAGTAGCTTCTTCCCGATTGAACACGCGCTTAGAACTTTTGGAACTGTAATATATTTATCAACGTATTACAATCTATCTTCTGTAACTCTAAATGGATCTTTATTAATTATTTCTATATATTTCTCAAAACGATCTGCATGTGTTTATATAACACACCCACAGAACTTCTATTACAGAAGTGGTTATAATAGTCGATTCTTCCCAGACTAAATTAGAACAGTCTGGCAAATACAATTGACGTCTGGCATTCTTTTTTGATGGCGGCATGTTCATTTTAGTTCGTGCTTTTCCTAGCATTAGTAAGACGTTTTGATACGTTGGTGCTATCTCCAATTTAGCTCTACATGATGCAAAGCTGGAACTGCACCAGCCGCTACCATCCACATCATTCAAATCTAGTCAACGGGCAAAGAATCAGTGGTGCCTTCCTTATGAGGAAGGTACCTTGTTATCGTGGTGCCTTCTAGTTGTAGGGAGGCACTTGCCTTCTATTAGCGCCTTCCGGCTATGGGGAGGCGCTTGCCTTCTATTAGCACCTTTTGGCTGTGGGGAGGTGCTTGTCTTTGGTTGGCACCTTTTGGTTGGAGGGAGGTGCTCACATTTAGTTGGTGCCTTCCGACTGTAGGGAGGTGCTCGCATTTAGTTGGTGCCTTCTGACTGCAGGGAGGCGCTCGCATTCAGTTGGTGCCTTCTTACTGTAGGGAGGCGCTCGTATTCATTTGGTGCTTTCTGACTATAGGTAGGTTCTCATCTTTGGTTTGGTGCCTTTCGATTGTAGGGAGGCACTTGTTCCATTGGCACCTTTCGATTGCAGGGAGGCGCCTATGTTCTCTACATTGACCCCCAATGAAATAAAGTGCCAGGTCCATCAAAAAAACCTCGATCGTTCTAAATCTAACTAAATCAACTGCAATTCCACAAAACATACTAAAAACACACAAATTAGATAAAACGCATAATTATATCAAATATCTATATAATCATTCATAAAATTATGCAATCCTCATTATACAATCACATATTTATCAAAGAAATATGTACAAAATATGAGCATTTCTAGTGCTCATCATCCCCCCATGCCTATCATATGCCATGCCCTCGTGGCATCCAAGATGTAGGTAGCCCTATGAATTTTCATTGTTGCCATATCTTGGAGGATTCTGCTGCCCCTGTGGCCCAAGTCTGTCTTTTTGTGCCGACATTTGAAGGTGTGGTTCACCTTTGCCTATGTAAAACTGTGGCTGTCAATTGTCCTCTTCTTGTTCTGGCCGCTACTGGTGGTGGTCTAGCCAATGTTGTTCCTGTCGATTGAAATGCAGATTTATTAGCTTACCAGAGGTCGGTTTCTGGAGGTCTGACCATTACCAGAGGGATATTTGAGTTATCCCCTCTAAAATGCACTACTTGGGCCTTGTATAATCCGGTTGCTTCAAGAGTAAGCCTTGCATTCTCCTTTGTAATCGCAGTGGCCTCCAATTGTGGGCCATATACTCCCCACCATTCCAAGTACCTCCTCATCATGGAAGGCTGCCCTCGGGATGAACCATAGATGTCCCAAAACTGGTTGTCTTCTATCGGATTGACACAGATGCCAAAATATCCTTTTACCCTTGAGGATGCCTTCCTGGCCTCCTTGGCTACTTTCATTTCATTGCGCAGCTTCTCAAAATATTTTTGCCTTTCGACGAACAGCTGCATGTCCCATTCATCCTCCTATGACTCGAAGAAGGTCACTTTCACCTTTTTTCAAGTCGTCCTGGGCCTCTTTGCCTTGGACTTTGTAGGAAATATGGTGGCTTGGATTGAGATCTCTTCTTTCTCCTTTGGGGACTTCTCTTTACTTTGAAGGATCGGCTATGCTACTATCTCCGAGGATGATCCTTCGTTCTCCTGTCTACCTGGTGTCGACCCCTCAGGCTCTTCTCCTTCTTTAGGCCTGGGGAGGTCCTCCTTATCCTTTGGTCTTATCTGTTGTTGGAGACCTTCGTCCTGCTCTGTGTCACTCAGGACAATGACAGGGGGCATCGTAGGACTTCTTTCCTTTTCACCCCTAAAAATAGAGGAATCCTCCCCTGCCTCTAGGCTTCTCTGTCGAGCATCCAATCGAATCTCCCCCAAAGATAATACTTATTCGACGGATGTGGGAGAGTTCGTCGACACTTCTTCTGCCCAATCAGTCTAAGTGGATGCCTCCTGTCTTGTTGTTCCTCTATCCTGAAGTTTTTGATTTTCCTCCTGCAACTGTCGGACCAACAACTTGAGCTGAGTGATTCATCTATCCCTTTCCTCCAATTCTCTTTTATGCTAGTTCTGGAAATCTTCCAAAATCTGTTGTGCCATCCAACAATCGGTTTGCCATTCGAGTGCCTCCTCCAAGGCCACATCAATTTGGTCGTTACTCTTGAAAGTTCCTTCATTCTGTGGGCTTCGATTTGTTAATTCTCAGAGGGTTTGGGTGACAACGTCTATCTCTGGGTCACTCTGTCCTTCATCTATCAAGAGGAATCACTACAGACATTTCCTCCTAGGGATTGGATCATCCTTACCACCAGCGAGTGGCACTCCTTCCTCCTCATATTTGGGCACTGGGGAATGCCCTCTGTCCTCTATGTCTTCGGGCATCGATGACTGCTCTGCTCCTCCTGGAAAATAGGCAAACACCAATTGCTCGATGTTTGTTATCTCCTCTGCAGTGGATGCTTCGTCTCGCCCTAATTCGGCAACCGCATTGTGTTGCTCTATTTGGCCGCCATCTCCCTCTGTGTCATGGTTCTATCCTTATGCTTCTGCATCGTGGACCAATGTCGATATCAGCCCATGGTGGGCTAAGGCAGATAGTGTCCCTTTCTAGTACCGAGCTGCTTCATCTTTTAGAACATTCACCAGGTATAAAGGTATATTTAATTTCCTCCCATGCACTAGGTGATTGAGGAAGTTCACATGATTAATGTGCAGATGGGTATACTTTCCTGTGCATGTGAAAAATTGAGCAATCTGCTTGAACATCTTCTGCATATTCATGGGGAGACTATTTTTGAGTAACCCCTCCCTGTCTATCTACACATTTCCTCTTGGCAGCAGTATTTCAGCATATATTTTTAACACTCCACCCTTGTATGTACATTCCCCCATGAGAGGCAATCCAGTCGCCTGTGAGATGAACTCAAGGGTGACTAGAATTTCCACCCCTCGTACTTGGGCCGCATTGCCCCTCAAAGAGGTGATGAATTCTCTAGCTTCCTCCATGTCCTAGCCCTGACTGAAAAGGGTGCAGTATTCAAGCCACCCCTTGGCTTCGAATTGGGTCTTCACTGCCCCTCTGATCCCATCAGTATCACTGGGTTCATTCTTCTTGATCGCGTGGTTCTTGGACCTTCCTCCCATGGCGCCTTCTATTGCTGTATATTTTTTTCCTGGCCTTCATTCTTTAGGAAGGTGCCTTATTATAGAAAATATGCCTAACCCTAGCAGTTATGTAAGGTGCCCTATCGTTGGAACATGATTTTGGCTATGGGGGGATACGATCTCTATGATGGTGGTATCTTTTTTGGTACTGCGTATTTATAAATAATTATATAAATGATTTGATTTAGTATGCGTGTACCTGATTTGTCATTCCAATCGTCGTGGTAGCTACTAATTTGGTGACTTGTGACATGAGGGATGGGTATGGTCCTTTAATGCTACTCATTCGTGCAATGCTTTGTTTCGCTCGAGGCGTCCTGTAGATGCAAATGTTGCATGCGGGAGGCGTTCTTTGGCACCTTTCCCATGTGGATGGTGTTCTTGTAGTGCCTTCCTAATGTTGTCGGTGCTCTTCTTTGAACAAATGCACCTTTCGGTGCTACGAGGTGCCTCTGATTGGTGGGAGGTGCTTTTGCCTATATGCATCTTCCCAATGTGGGAGGCGACTCCTTCTGGTTCGTGCCTTCCTGATGTTGGAAGGTTTTTGTCTTGATGAATGTGCCTTCTTGATGTTGGAAGGTGTATTCGGTTGGATGAACGTGCCTTCCTGATGTTGGAAGGCATCTCGACTAGATGAATGCACCTTCTTGATGTTGGAAGGCATATTCGGCTGGCTTTTTCTATTTTTTTTTTTTTTTTACGTTTTGGTGCCTTCCTGCCACGAAATGCGTCTAAATATGTTTTTTTTTTTTGTTTTTTTTTTTTTAAATGAACATTCTGAATGGATGGAAGGCGCTATCTTTCGATTTGACGCCTTCCAGATGCAGTAAGGTGCCTTCTTCTGGATGGGCGCCTTTCGGGTGTAGTAAGGTGCCTTCTTCTGGACTTGGCACCTTCTTCTGGATGTAGTAAGGTGCCTTCTTCTAGACTTGGCACCTTCTTCTAGATGTAGTAAGGTGCCTTCTTCTGGACTTGGCACCTTTTGGAAGCAGTAAGGCACCTTCTTCTAGATGGGCACCTTTTGGGTGTAGTAATGCACCTTCTTCTCAACTTGGCACCTTCTTCTGGATGTAGTAAGGTGCCTTCTTCTGGATGGTGATTTGACTGGAAAAAGGGTGATCAAGCCTCCCTAGTTTTTCATGCTTCCCAGATTCTACCTACGAGTCGGTGTCAGAATGCTGAGCCGAATCAGGCCTGGTTTCCTAAATACCTATCCCTTGTACTATCAGGTCCTCCACCTACAAAAAGCAACTGAAAAAGAAAGGAAAATAAAGGCAGTTAGATGTGTTCCATGCCTGTTAGGCCATGGATTAGGATTCCTGTAGCTTGCATGCGGGCATCGTCCCTGCAAAACACACATTACAAAAAAACTATGTTAACTAAAAAAAAATTTGGGTGACCACTTTCGTGACCACCATTTCACCTATGAGAGTTCGGTCCAGAGCTAGCAAGATGGGGTCTCCCCCATGCCTACTCTAGATTCCACCTGTAATGTTTCGAACGTATTATAGGGGCATAGTCGGTGGCCATTGACTGTGAACATGGTGTTGCTACCATCAATTGTCTTAACACGCACCACCCTATTCCTAATGAGCTCTGCCACCTCATATGACCCCATCCACCTTTGAATAAGTTTGCCCTTCCTTTCCTAGAATCGAGAATCATACAACAATACCCATTCCCCTACCTGGAACTTCTTCAACTTGATGTGGTTATCATGCCACTTCTTTCTCTGCTTTTGTATAATCTCTGTCCTCTACAAAGCATCCAGTCAGATTTTTTCCAGTTGATCTAGCTGGCGAATCCTCTGTTTTTGAGCTTCGTCCAAGCTCAAATTTAATTCTGAAGTTGTCCTCAAAGTTTTTATTTCGAACTCGATGGGCATCATCGCATTTTTTCCATAGACCAGTTGGAAAGGTGTGCATCCTATGGTGGATTTCCACGTGGTGTTGTATGCCCAAACTGCCTTCGGCAACCATGTGGCCCAATCTTTCTTATGTTGCTGCACAGTTTTGGTTAGGATGTTTTCTATCTCCCTGTTTGTCACTTCTACTTGCCCGTTCGTCTGTGGATGGTAGGGTATGATTTTATTGTGCCAAAATGTATACTGCTCCATCAACTCCTCAATCAATTTGGACAATTGGGGCCCTTGGTATGTTGTTATCTCCTGAGGAACCCCAAATCGTGTGAAAATATGGGCAATAAGAAATTGGTGATCGTTCTTTCCTTTGAGTCCCTTAATGCCTGCACTTCCACCCATTTGGTGACGTAATCCATGCAGACCAAAATAAACCTCCTTCCCATCGAAGGTGGATTAAACGGTCCCTTGAAGTCCATGCCCTATTTATCAAAAGGTTCCAGGTGTACCTGGGGATGTAGGGGCATTTCATCTCAGTGGGTTGGTCTCCCCATCCTCTGGAACTCGTCACACTTGCTGGTATACGCTGCTGCGTCCTTGAACAGAGTGGGCCAAAAATACCTAGCCTACAGGATTTTGTAGACAGTTCGTTTCCTTGCAAAGTGTCCTCTGCATGTCTCATCATGACATGCCTTGAGCACTTTTGAAAACTCCTATTCTGCTATGCATCTTCTTATAATTTGGTCCCATACTATTTTAAATAGGATACCATCCATCCAAAGGAATGATGCGCTCTTCTCTATGACCACCTGCTTTTCTCGTTAGGAGAGAGCAGGTGAGTTCTTTTCAGTGGCCAAGTATTGGCTATGTCTGCATACCACGAAGTTTGTTCACTAATAGCGAACATATGTTCATCCAAAAACTGATCTTCCACTGCTTGATGATCTATTGGTATCAATCTGGACAGAAAATCCACCATGACATTGTCCTTGCCTAGTTTATCAACTATAGTGATGTCGAATTCTTGCAATAGCAACAACCATCTGATAATTCTGCCACCAATGGCCAGCTTGCTCATCAGATACCTAATAGCCATGTGGTCCGTATGGATGAAGACCTTGTATCCCGTTATACAGTGGTGGAAATTGTTTATTGCATGGACAACTACGAGGAATTCTTTTTCTATCACTGTATAGTTGAGCTCTGCTCCCGCCAAGTTTTTACTGACATAATAGATGGCATAAAATTCTTTGCCATATTTCTTCCCGAGGACTGCTTCGATCGCACCGTTAGATGCATCACAATAAATATGGAACGGTATGGCCCAATTCGGTCCTCTCAAGACCGATGCAGATATCAAATTTTCTTTTAGTAATTGGAATGCTTCTTCGCAATCTCCCATCCAATTGAACTCTAAGTCCTTAGAAAGTAGGGTGTGTAGTGGTTTGGCAATCTTACTAAATTCGATAATAAATCGTCGGTAGTACCCGACTGATCCAAGGAAACTTCTTACCTCCTTCTGCGTTCTGGGGCTAGGTAGGTCTCTGATGACCTCGATCTTCCTCTTGTCTACTTTTATTCCTTCCATAGAGAGGTGATGTCCCAACATGATGCCTTCTTGCATCATCATAAAACATTTTTCATTACTTAGGGACAAATGATTTTCCTTGCTCCTATCAAGCACTCTTTCCATATTTGTCATTGCCTCCTCGAAGGTTTCTCCATAGGTGGTGAAGTCATCCATGTATACTTCCACCCCGTATCCTATCATATCAGATAATATGCTAAGCACCGCCCTTTGAAAGGTGGTCGGTGTGTTGCACAGTCCAAAAGGCAATACATTATAAGCAAACGTTCCCCATGGATAGGTGAACGTTATTTTATCTTGATCTTCTTCCCCTATCTGAATCTGGTTGTAACCACTGAAACCATCCTGAAAGGAGAAGTATTTTCTTCCTGAGAGTGTTTCCAAGACCTGATCGATGAATGGAAGCGAGAAGTGGTCTTTCTTAGTCACCTTGTTCAACACCCTGTAGTCCACGTAGATCCACCATTTCCTGTTCTTTTTGGGTACCACCACTAATGGTGATACCCATTCACTATCAAAAATTGGATATATGAGTTCGGCAGCCAGAATTTTGTGCAGTTCTTCTCTGACAATGTATTTCATTACTGGGTTCATCCTTCTTTGTGGCTGCTAACTAGGAGTTGTCTGGTAATCTAAATAAATCTGATGGATACATATTTTTGGGATGATGTTGTGCATATCTGCATAGTCCCATGCAAATGCTTGCTAGTGTTTTACCAGAAGCTCTTCCAATTTTTGTAGCTGTGTGGGCGTCAACCTGGTGTTGACATTTAATATCCTCCCTGGCCCAATGTGTATTTGTCAGATGTGCTGATCTTGGGTGCTATTCAAAGGTGATCCAGGTGTGGGGGTGGATGATTCTCCATGGAGAAACTCCATGATAGCACCATCCTCATCCTCTTCTGCCACATCCTCCAAGGTCATCATTGGTTGGATTATGGACAACTCTGTAGTTCCATGCTCGGTGATCCTAGGTTCTTCTGCCGAGTCCATAGACTAAGCTGGCAATGAAATGGTCAGCCTTTTGACGTTTTGCCCATTGGATATGGTCATTAGCCCATCTCGGTAGTTGATGTAAGCATCAGCTATTTCCAGCCATGGCCTCCCCAAAATGAGCGGGTAACCACCCAGCCTGGTCTTGGTTTGTAAAACTAAAAAATTGGTTGGATATTCCCAAGCACTGACTATTATGATCACATCTTCCAGCATCCCTTCTAGTGACACGGTTGATCGATCGGCTAACTGTAGCACTGTCGTGGTTGGCTTTAGGTTCGTGAGCTGCAGCCTCTGCATGGTCTCTTGAGGCATCATGTTGATGGTTGCCTCGAGGTCAACCAATGTGTTTTACAGGGAATGTCCTCCAATTTTTACAGTCAGTACTAGGCTGCTTGGATATGCATACTTTGGATGATGTGTTCTACCCATCATTAGATCTACCAGTTTACCCACGACATTGATAGTCTGGGTAGCTTTTCATCCCGGTCTCCTTAGACACATTTCTCTAATTGCCTTGGTGTAAATGGGGACATCTCAAATTGCTTGAAATAATGGGATTGTCATCGTGAGATTCTTCAAGCTTGACAAGATGTCGAATTCTAGCTGTGTTGTTTTTCTTTGTTCTTGCAGTCGGCTAGGAAATGGAGCCTCCGCTCTCTCAAGTGCTTTTCCCTCTTCTACCAGAGGTGTCTCCTCTATTTCTTCCTCCTCCTCTACCAGTGGATGTGTCTCTACTATCTCTTCCTCCTCTTCTACCAGAGGGGGTGTCTCTACTCCTAGTTGCCTACCTGATCTAAGCTGAATATTGTACATATGATACATCTCACCTTCTATGTTGTATGTCGACTGATTTACTCTGTTGTTCGGGTTTGCTATCAATTATGCTGGTAGTTGCGTAGGTCTTGCTACTAGTAATGCTAGTAAGTTCTATTGGATGTGAGCAGGTGCTACACTCTGTGGAGTCTGATTCCATGCATTGTGGCCTCTCCACTGTTGCCTAGGATATGGATATGGCATCCATGGATATTGATTCAAAAAAGTTGTTGGGGGTGCGTTAGTCCAGGGTGATGGTCCCCACCACCACATATTAGGTGGTTGAGGGGGTCCTTGGTGCATGTATGGCCCTCCCCCATATGATGGCATTCCAATTGGTATATTCCCCATGGGGGGCTATGGCCAACTCTTCCTATTGCCTATGAAGTAGGCCTCCGTGCTCTCAGTCGCTTCCTAGTTACTGGGCAGTTGTGGGCACAATCAAGTTTTATGATTCAACCTACAAACTATGCATACTCTGACCTTGTTTTCTAGACATGCATTCTTTGCGTGCCTTCCTCTACATTTTGGATAAAAATATGCTAATGTTGCATCATTTTCTTGTTTCTTCTTTTCTAACAGTAGCATATCCATCTGTAGTGCTAGAGATGAGAGCATTTCACTCTTCAAATCCTCTAGCATGTTGCCTATTTCTATTTTGGTGACTGAAGCAGTCACCTTCATGGTTCTGGAGATGATTTTGCTTCGTCTTCTCGAGTAGTTCCAACATAATTGTTGGATTTCATCCATAGCATTTTGATAGACATCACCTCCAGAGATCATGTTGATAGCCTCCAGTGACTCATTTGTAAGTCCCCTTAAGAAGATGCTTTTGAGGGACTTATCAGATAGCTTTGAGTGAGGGGACCATTGAAAATTAAAGTTGAATCTCTCCCAATACTCCTCGAGAGACTCATATTCTCTTTGTGTCATGCTCAAGACCTCCTCCTTGGAGTCTCTTACTCTCTCAAAATCTTGATATTACTCTAGAAAGAGCTTCTTCATCTGGTCCTAGGTGGTGATGTGTTTGTCTCCCAGACCGATGAACCATCGTAGAGCTGCATCGTCTAATGTAGAAGGAAATAATTTCAACTTTTGCGTGTTTGATTTGTAATCCACAGACCTACAAAAAACATCAAACTTGAATAAAAATAGGTCAGGGTCCTCAGTCGGGTGTCTTTTGAAGGACGGAAGGTGAGCGAGGGATATATTTTTCATTTTGGTATCTCCTACTCCCTCATCTATTGGGAAACTAAAGCTAGATGATACTTCATCATTATCTACCATTTTTTTGGGAAATGTGGTTTCTAATGCAGCGTTTATGGCCTTCTGGTCATTTAAAAATTTCTGAGTCAATGCTCTAAGGTTGTCTGGCGAGATCGTTTGATCCTCCATAGCCTTCCACAACAGGGCTTCCTCTAGAGGATTCCTATTAAATAGGGGATTTATGATGATTCGTTCATCCCCTTGTTTATGAGATGAGGTGACACTTTGCACAAAGTGCGGTTCCTCACTCCAATGGACTGTTGGTAGGTCGAGCGAGTCTAACTCAAATCCAAAATGCTCGATTGACTCAGGTCCTGATGGATTAGTTCTTATAAAGTGACCGTCAGGTCCTCTTCTTCTCGAAGAACTCATACAAGGTCAGATGGAAGGTTTCAAGGTATTGTAAGTAATCTAATTAAGATGCTTCCCCGGCAACGGTGCCAAAATGTTGTGGGCCAAACAAGGTGAATGGTTTCCTATTTTTGTCACATGCCTATGCATTTAATTATCAACCCAAGGAGCTTTGTAAACTTGCGAAGAGTCAGAATTAGGTTACTACAATACCACTAGAGGTGAATCTGCTAATCCTAAATTTGGGGGGTGTTCTTGAAATGGTTGTCAATCATTCCCACACTCAATAAATTATGTAAGAAGAATAGAACTAAATCTACAGAAATAAATCATGTACATATTCCTAAAAATAAATCTACTGCAAATACTGGAACTAGCAAACTAATGAACATTCTTATGAAAGCAATAAACTAATTAAAATAAATAAACAAAAAGGAAATGGGGAAGAAATACTGGCTTGGAGTGGGCCCAAGCTCTAGCAGCTTCTTCTCGATCGAACATGTGCTTAGAACTTTTGGAACTATAATATATTTATCAACGTATTACAATATATCTTTTGTAACTCTAAATGTATCTTTATTAATTATTTCTATATATTTCTTAGAACGATTTGTGTGTTTTTATATAACACACCCGTAGAACTTCTATTATAGAATTGGTTACAACAGTCGATTCTTCCCAGACTAAATTAGAATAGTCTGGAGAATGCAATCGACATCTGGCATTCTGTTTTGATGGCGACATGTTCATTTCTGTTCGTGCTTTGCCTAACATCAATAAGATGTTTTGATACATTGGTTCTATCTCTAATTTAGCTTTGCATGACACAGAGCTGGAACTACACCAGTCGCTACCATCCACATCATTCAAATCTGGTCAATGGGCAAAGAATCAGTGGCACCTTCCTTATGAGGAAGGTACCTTGTTATCGTGGCATCTTCTGGTTGTAGGGAGGCGTTTGCCTTCTATTATTGTCTTCTGGCTATGGGGAGGCACTTGCCTTCTATTAGTGTATTTTAGCTATGGGGAGGTGCTTGTCTTTGGTTGGCGCCTTCTGGTTGCAGGGAGGCGCTCGCATTCAATTGATGCCTTCTGATTGTAGGGAGGCGCTCGCATTCAGTTGGTGCCTTTCGACTGTAGGGAGGTGCTCACATTCAATTGGTGCCTTTCGACTACATGGAGGCACTCATATTCAGTTGGTGCCTTTCGACTATAGGGAGGTGCTCGTCTTTGGTTTAGCGCCTTCTGATTGCAGGGAGGCACTTGTTCCCTTGGCGCCTTCCGGTTGCAGGGAGGCACCTATGTTCTCTACATTGACCCCCGATGAAATAAAGTGCCAGGTCCATCAAAATGACCTCGACCATTCCAAATCTAACTAAATCAACTGCAATTCCACAAAACATACTAAAAACACACAAATTAGATAACATGCATAATTATATCAAATATCTATATAATCATTCATAAAAGTACGCAATCCTTATTATACAGCTGCATATTGATCAAAGAAATATGTACAAAATATGAGCATTTCTGGTGCTCATCATCTTCATATGTGTTTAATGTGCTTTGTTGTTTCTTGTACGTAGGTTACAGGTTCTTTGAAGCTTCAAGGCACTCTCAACATCAAGTTCCTCTTGACAAATGGAGAAGGAGGCATCCTTGTAAGCCCTCAAGCAGAGTTGATGGAGATATGAAGACCATTTTGAAACACATCTTCCCCCATTTTGGGGTTATTTGCATATTGTAACAATTGTATCAAACTTTGGTATCCCTAAGAGGGATGAATTTGTAATAAGTGATTCATTTGATTAATAAAAGAGAGCTTCCTTTGTTATTTCCTTTTTTGTCAAATGTTTGCTTAGATTACATGCTTTTCCTTCTTTATGTTGCAATATCAATAGATGTGTGGTCTCCATAGCCTTCTACAGTGGCGATCATGGTGGAAACCCACAAAATTCACTATCATTTACTAATTTTTCTTTTTTTTGTGTTGTAGGTCTTAGCCGTGCTTGAAAGCTATGGTGCATAGTCTCATCCATGTTTAACACCCATGGCTAGCATTTCAGCCATGTTTAACAGCCACAACTAGAAGAGAGTAGAGAAAAATATAGTAGACAACTTGTCTCATCATAGAATGAGGGATTCCAAGTAAATATACTCCTTTGTATATTTTTATTTTTTATTTTTCCTGTCAATATGATTAATTAGCACACATAGACAAAGTTTAAAAGGAAAAATCATGAAAAATTTCTTGTTTATTATCAACCATGACTAAAACTAGCATACAACTCTATTAGCTATTGTTGTCAACAATGACTAATATTTTAGTTGCATTTCTATTCCATAGTTGAGTCTATTACCTATGATACAAAACATCAACTAACATTTAGACTATGTGTTAGGGTTTGCATGCTTGGGGCCTATCTAAAGGTTAATTTTTCATATAATTTTACATTATATTTTTTGGAAATAACATTTAATTTTGCATCCTTTCTAAAATTAAAACATCAATTTCTTAGGCATGTAGGAAGAATCATGGATGCTCTATGATGCATTTTATTTTTATGCAAAATTAAAATAAACCCCCACACACCACATATCACTTAAACATCAATGGCATTGGGCTCTCACATCCAACCCACTAATCGAGACCAATAGTGGATGTCATTACCACTTCATTGGCTCCTTGATATTGTACTATCAAGACCCTGATCATGGCCAAGGCTGATCCAAGAACTATCCTATCCATAGAAAATTAGCATGTACTCCTCTTCAAAGAGGTGTATCACTACACACGATGTGTTGGGTGAGGATCAGTAGTACCTATGCTCCCTGATTAAGTATGGGCTTCATCTCCATACTTTGGTGGGTTTACATGATCAAAATTTCATTTCCAATTGTTGAGTTATGAGTATACAGGTGAAAACCCTTAAACTATACAAGAATATCATCAACAAAAATGCAAACATGATGAGAGATAGTTTATGTATTCAACAAACCAAAACTCACAAAATAGTTTTAGGGCTCACAAAGAATATTTAAAAGAGATAAACACCCTTGTATGCTTTGTATTCCCTAAAATTTACAAAAGAGATAATTCACATTATGGTCAACACATGGAGAGGCTGACCTCGACACACAACCGAGGTGGAGGCCAAAGCTCCAGGACACACACAAGATAACATATTGGAACCTCTACCATAGGATCCTCCCAAATGACGTTCGATGAGTATTAGAGGTGACAATTCGATACATGGGGGTTCTATTCAGAATACCCTAGTTAGAGGATGTAACATACACTCCTCATAGGATAGAACTGAGGGTGGCTCAAGGCCCCCATCATCCCATGGTAGACAAAGAGAAAATCTACCCAATCAGGGGTAGGAAGATAGGGCTACATCAGAGTGTAGACCCCTAAAAACTCCAAACCCTAATGGACCTGGAAGGTTCACGATAGATCTTGCCACAATTGGAGTTAATGGTACACCCCCAAATGAACCATGGAGAACTAGGTAGCTTGATGGACTAGAACAAGTCCTAGGGCAACTAGGGTATAAAGCCTCTTCTACGCATTCTCGCTCTGTGAGTTCATGTAGTGAGAGCACACAGAGGCATACCAATGAGCTAGGAGAGTGCTCAAAGTGCTCCCATAGTGCATGTGCCCCATCCACATAGGTGAGCATAGAGAATAGACTACAACACAACATAAATGTCATCTACATAGACAAGGGCAAGAGTGTGGTAGATAAGTCTATTGGGGCTCACACTAATAAAGCCCCTCGAACAGAGCTGAACAACTAGAGGCCTCACACTACTGATCTTATAGATCGATCTCAGAGGTTGGCTTCAGAGTAGAGGTAATGTATCTTCCAAGACCAATTGGAAGATGTGTGTACAGAGCATGAGCACCTCGAGAATGAGGATTCTCAATATCAAAGGTTGCTTAGGCAATATTTGTACGAGTAGTGCATGAGAGAGCAATGCATCCTTGATCAAAAGGAGCATGAGGAGAGAGAGGATAGGTTAGCTCGAAGCTAACCTACCCCCTCAAAGTGAGTATAGGGAGTGCAACCAAAGATGTGTTGCATCACAATCAAAACTACACCCTAACCAAGTTGAAAATCATACTCATCATATGACCCAGAACATGCAACAATGCCAAGTGCTAGAACAACATGGGCGTACCTAGTACGAAGAGTCAGAAGGAGATGAGCAAGATCAGTAGTATCCCAAGATCTCCTTAGTAGATGTGGATGATGAGCCTAATCCTCCACCTCAACCTAAAAATAATCTACCTCTAATAGCTCCATAGAGACCTCTTAGGGAAGAGGAAATTTTATCCTTGCAAGCATACAAAGCCTTGGCAGAAAAGGTGAGAGCTATTGAGAAACAAGGGATGGCTTATCAAAATCCTACCTTGAATAAAATTCATAATGCACCTCTATGCCCTTCAGTTCCTAGCCCAGCGTATCCCGATCATTTTGAGATGCCCAAGCTGGATAAATTCCAAGGTGATGAAGATGCATAAGAGCATGTGATGAGCTTCATGAACATGTGCTTCCAGATCCAAAGTAATGATGCCTTGTTACTAAGAACCTTCATAATGACCCTTTCAGGCCCCACCTTGGAATGGTTTAATCAATTGAAGAGGCACAACATTACCAGCTTTAAACATTTGGAAAATGCATTTCTTGAACGCTTTTCCTTTGGCATCAAGAAGAAAACCAATTTGACTGACTTGGCAGCTCTAAAGCAATATGATGATGAGCCAATCATGGATTTTGGTAATAGATGGAGAAAGCTAATGGCTAAGCTACCATTTTCCATCCCTACTACCGAATTGACTCGAATGTTTACCAAGAGTTATGCAAAACACATCTCATTGTTATTACAATTGCAGCAATACCAGACATTCGAAGAGGCTTTGGCGCAAGCCAAGGTTATAGAGGATATCAAGTTACAAGAAGGTGACTTGAAACTCTAGATAAAAAAGGAGTGGAATAATAAAAACACAAAGAACCAAAATCAGTAGGCCAAGCCTGCACACGTAAATCAGGTTGTGTTGAATCAACAAAAGGGGAATCAGGGCCAACAACCTCAAAACTATCAAGCTCAACCTCCCCCTATGTAGTACAATCAGTGCAACAATAAGAAGTAGGGTAAGAACAAAGAGCAATACCCTCCTCACCAGTTTATGCCACTATCTAAGACTATGGCATCAATATTCAATCAATTGTGTGAGGCTAAGGCCATAAATTTACCCGAAGTCAAATTAATCGATCCTAATCAACCTAAATCAAAAGGATTTAGGGAAGATCAATATTATTCATACCATAGAAAAAAGGGCATGATATTGAAGCATGCCATAGCTTCAAGCATCTAGTACAGAACATGATTGATAGGAATAAGTTAATCATTGATAATCCTCTAGCTTCGAATAACCAAAATATGGGGATATTCAAAAATCCCCTACCAAATCATGAGCCATCGAGGAATAATATCAGACAAGTAAATCAAGTGTGGATCGAACCACCCACACAAGGCTTTGTTGGCATGGTGAATGTAGTCACCAAAAATAGGAGGTATAATCAGCCAGATCCTCCTCCTACTCTAGTCAGAATTCAAGTTGCGCCCCCTCAAAGGCCAACACAAAATAACTTGCTAGGCCCACCAACTAGACCGGTGGTGACAATAAGAAATAGGCTTATTCAAAGTCTACAGATGGCCTCAACAAAGCTATCAATTTATGAGATAATACAATAGTCTCCTAGGCATAGGGAGATGCTAATGGACATTCTAAGGTCCATAGAAGTACAGTCCCAAGATCCAGAAGCATTCACTAATTTTGTGGGACATGTGCAACAGTGTCAAGAGCCTATCATTCAATTCTATGATCATGAAATCAAGATAGTCTCTACTGCTATAGTGGACCCACCACTTCACATTATTGCATGTGTAAACCACACACCCTTCAAGTGGGTGTTGATCGACACAAGATCTTTGATCAACATTATTACCACAAAGGCCTTGGCACATTTAAAATTGCCTAAATCGCATATTGTGCCTTCGACATTCACACTACGAGCATTCAACGATGCATTATGCTCGATAGTGGGTACTATAATCCTACCTATTTAGGTGGGATTGAAGACCATCCCTATGATGTGTCACATACTTGAAGGTGTGATGCAATACAACATTCTCTTAGGTAGGTCATGGATAAGAGAGATGCAATGTGTACCCTCGATATTACATCAATGTATCAAATATGTACATGAGGGGCAAGTGCATGTGGTTCCTTCAGATGAGGAGCCATTCAAGTATGTTAATCAAGTGGATTTACGAGGATATTTTATCCTCCCATCAATACATCTGGATGTAAGACCTACATCACCTATCAGACATCCAATAGGTAAATCAAAGGAAGTGTGTGTAGATCCTTCAACATCAGCACCATGACCAACTTCACATACAATAACTACTTCTACAAAGCCTATAACATCAAAAATGCTTAGGAATGATCAGAAGCTAAAGGTAGTATTGGGTGAAAAAGAGTCTAAATAAATCCCCAATATAGCAACTATCGAGGTCCCAAATCCCATGGAGGAGGGAAACTCATAAAATGAAGTCAAGGAGGTACCTCAACCTACCTCACCTATGTCTTCAAGCTAGGTCATATACACCATAGGTGATAATTCATTTAGTCAATCCTGGGTTAGTATAATACCTAGTGTAGAATGTGACTTTCACACCAATCATCAAATCTGCATAGGATATGGGTAGGCCTCAAGCCCATCACTTTCCTATAGGGATGGTGGTACCACTAGGGGTGCCACCCAATCAAACTAACTTCATCTATGGAGGCCTAGATCAACTTGTAGATCATACACCTATAGAGGAAGATGATGATGAACCATTCACAGTGAACATTCATTATCTATCTAACCCAGAGTTTACCCTTCGATATTTTGAGCGTTACCATTGGCATGGTTATGGTCTAGGTCTATTTGAACAAGGGCATCGAACTCCATATCAACCATACTATCAGTTACCAACTGATAGGTTCAGATTGGGTTATGACATAAGAGGTCAGGATGAGCTTCTAGCTATATCTCTAGATCACCTGAACCTAAGCATGGGGGTGGATGTTGATTGGAACCCCTACCATCCTAACCCTTCATATTCTTGAAGGGGTGACTGGTCGGTGACTATGGTTGCCATAGAACCACCTTTGATCTATCATAAAGATATTTTGATGGAGGCTAGTCTAGATGATATTCCAAGAATTGATTGGGTGATTGGAAACTATGATATATCAATAACACTAGCATTGAAACCCAGAATCTTGGTACAATAGTAGAGCCTAAATCAGAAGCTACTTCTGAGGAAGGAGATTCAAAATCCATATCTGAAAGAGGTGGACCAAAATGCAATTCTAAAGAAGATGATGATGAGCATTCCTTAGAAGATGAGGAATATGAGGATGAAATAGAGTTGGCCTACCTTGGGCCTCAACATTTACATCATCTTAGGGAACCTATCGATATGGAACCCATTTATCATGAGGTGTTCCCAGGTCCTCTCATTCAAAGAAGAAAGTAATCTAGAATGAGATATACCACATGGTGGTCCCTGGTCCTTCAAATATAATACAATATCTTTCTCTTGAGGATCCAATTGTTATGTCTATGCATAGACTAGACCCGATAATCCCCATTCCACCTAAGCCACATCTAGAGTAGGGAGAGAAATCTAAAGATAGTGATTCCATTCATGTGGTCCTAGAGATTTCATCCATTCCATCAACATGATCTCCATTGATTTGACCACTCCACTCCACAATCCATATGACCCTTCAAAACCTTTGTACCTCAATCCTAAGGCCATTGATTTTGATCATACCAATTCACCTTTAGAGCCTGAATATTTCTTCCCTAACGAAGAAATGTTACAACCATTTCATTTTGTGCTAGGCTGTGCATATGATGTTTATCATGCTGAGGGTAATTCTAATTTAGTGGAACCTTTAAACCCAGTAGATGACATCCATTTGATCCCTACACCTCACCAACTTGAGGAGGGGTCACATATGTCAATAGAGGAAACCTTCAAAGTGGATATCAATGAAGATCCCATGAATCCAAGGAAGGTTAAATTTGGAGAGAGCTTATCTCCTGAGGAGCATGCCAACCTCATTCCTCTATTGAAAGAGAGACTTGATCTCTTTGCTTGGACTTACAAGGATATGTCAGGTCTAGATCCAAAATTGGTTACTCATAACCTTTCATTAGACCCCACCAAGAAGCCAATAAAGCAAAAACTTAGGAAGATGCATCCAACCATCGCTTTGATGGTTAAATATGAATTGCAAAAATTATTGGATGTAGAATTCATCATTTCCATCGACTATCTAGAATGGGTATCAAACATGGTACCTATAGGAAAACCAGATGGAAGAATCTGTATTTGTATGGATTTTAGAGACCTCAATAAGGCAACACCAAAGGATTCATTCTCATTGCCTAACATCGATGCTCTAGTAGATGTGATTGTAGGTCATGAGATGCTTTCCCTCATGGATGGTTTTTTTGGTTACAATAAAATTTAGATTAAACCTGAAGACCAACATAAAACCACTTTCACAATGCCATGGGGAACATTTTGCTACAAAGTTATGCCATTTGGTCTTAAAAATGTTGGTGCTACATATCAATGGGCCATGACATATATCTTTCATGACTACATGCATAAGATCCTAGAGGATTATATCGATGACTTATTGGTGAAGTCATTGCTATATTCAGAGCATGTCGAGGTTCTCAGAAAAGTCTTCGATCACCTGATAGAGCACAATGTCAGGTTGAATCCCAAGAAATGCATCTTTGGCGTAACATCAGGAAAACTCTTGGGATTCATCATTTCTAAATGAGGGATCGAAGTTGACCCAGCGAAGGTCAAGGTCATTTTAGAAATGTGTCCTCCCACTAATATCAAGGAATTGAGAAGCCTACAGGGCAAAGTAGCATCCATAAAGTGATTCATCACATAATTATCGGATAAATATCGACCCATGAATCGATTGCTACACAAGGGAGTCCCATTTAATTGGGATGAGGACTATCAAAAGGCCTTTGCTGAGATCAAGTAATACCTAGAAACATTACTAGTTTTAGCTCCACCTCGACCAGAGGTGCCATTCTTGTTATATATATCTGCCATAAACTTTGCATTGGAAACCATGTTAGCCCAAAAGAATGTGCAAGGCAAAGAACAAGTAATATATTACATCAACTAAACTCTAGTCAACTACGAGCTATGATACATATGTGGAAAAAATATGCTTAGTAGTAGTCTTTGCAATGAAGAAGTTGTACCACTACATGTTGAGCCATATGACATATGTAGTATCAAAACAAAATCCTTTGCAGTACATGATGAGTAAAACATATCATAATACGCGTACTACAAAGTGGATCATGCTATTGATGGAATTTGATCTAGAATTCATAAGTCAAAATTCTATCAAGGGATAAGTCATAGCAGATCAACTGGTAGAGGCTCCTCTTCAGGATCATAGGCCTCTTGTCATAGAGCTTCTCGATGATGTAGTATTTGCATTATCGGAGTCACCAGAACCCGAAGAACCTGATAATCAAGAAGATATGTCTTTGTTCTTCGATGGTTCCAAATGTGAGCAAGGGGGTGGTGCAAGAATTGTGTTCTTCACATGCCACAAGGTGCTCCAATGCCCTTGTCATTTAAGCTCAATTTCCCTTGTACCAACAATAATGTTGAATACGAGGCCCTAATATTGGGTCTCCAAACAATGCTCACCATGAAGATCAAAAAGCTAAATATCTTTGGTGACTCCTTGCTCATTGTTAATCAAGTTAAGGGGATCTACCAGTGTAGATGTCCCATTTTGAAGGTATATAAAGAGCTTGTGGACACATATCTAGCCCAGCTAGAATGGTATGACATCGAGGCAATCCCTCGAACATCCAATAGATTTGTAGACACCATGGCATCTTTGGGATCCTTAATCCCTCAGAATCTATCTGTTGAATTCACTACCATTCAAGTGAAAATGCTATTGCAATCCATGATATAGTATGAGGCACAAAACAATCAAGAATCAGTCCACATGATTCAAATAGAACCAACCCATGAATGGTTCTACAAAGCTAGAGACTTTCTAAAAAAGGTACCTTGGGGATCATTGCTTTCGTAGGGTCCTGCAGAGAATGGTACTACTATTCTCCATAAGGTAGTTTCCCAATCAGACTTTTGTACAAGTCGAACTATAGTGGGAATATGTCATTCAATCAGTTGAAGTTGTTGCCTATCAAGATTGGATGTCGTAAATACGTGATTTCCTTAAGCTTGGTGTAATCCCATAGGGATTATCGCATGCCACAAAATGAGCATTCAAATAGAAAGTGACTAAGTATGTCTTGCTAGGAGACATCTTGTATCATCATAGCTATGATGGAATTCTCCTTCATTGCCTTGAGCCCCAAGAATCAACTTGGGCAATCTCACAAGCTCATGATGGTACATGCGGTGGCCATTTTAGTGGCATGGCCATCATCAAGCGCATCCTTTGAATGGGTTATTATTGGCCCACTATGGAGAAGGATTGCATAATGTATGTCAAGAAATGCATCAAATGTCAGCATCATGCTAATCTTATGCACTTGCCATCATAGGCCTTACAACCCATCCAAGCGGCTTGGCCATTTTCTCAGTGGGGTTTTGATCTGATTGGTAAGATCTCTCCCCCATCATCGGGCTGACATACATTCATTATAATGGCCACTGAGTACTTTAAAAAATGGGTGGAAGCAATCCCTTTAACAATGACAATAGGAGCACGTATTGTAGAGTTCATACTCCACAATATCATATGTCATTTTGGGATACCATCCAAGATCATATCGAATAATGGAACATCATTCAAAAACAAAATTGTAAGGGCTTTAACATCCAAGTATAATATACAACACAATTTTGTGACTCCATACTATCCACAAGAAAATGGGTAAGCTGAAGCTTCTAACAAGATAGTGGTAGCTATCTTGAAAAATATTATTCAAGAGAACCATAAATATTGGCATATCCAGCTACCCCTTGCATTATGGGCTTACAGAACTAGTATACGGATGCCCACTAGGGCAACCCCATTTTCACTAGTATATGGCACTGAGGCCATTATGCCCTTAGAATTGGAAATTCCAACCCTATGCATCGCATTGAAAGAGTTCATCGATGATGACACTACACGACAAGCTCACCTCGACCAATTGATGCTTCTTGATGAACATCATGTGAATGCCCTTGAGCATCTCCAAGTTTATCAAGAATACCTAAAATGAGATTATAATAATAAATTCCATCTAAGAGACTTTAAATTTGGGGATCTTGTGCTGAAAGAAAACCAACAGAACTCAAACCTACCACCACACTTACGAGACAAATTTATGGCCAACTGGTTAGGTCCATATATCATCTCAGAGAAGATAGGACCTAGAACATATCACCTAACATCGCTTGAAGGTGTTGAAGAGCCTGAACCTCTCAACATTCTTCATCTTAAGGCATTCCACACATAAAATTCAAAATTTCAAAAACAATTTAAAAATCAAAATCATCAAAAAGCAATAAAATTCAAAAACATTGCAAAACATCAAAAATACAAAAACATTTACATTATGCATTTTTATTTTGCATATGCATTCATTTAATTGCATTGCATTAGGCATGTTCATCCATTGCACTTGCATTAGGATAGGTTGTGTTTACAATCTTACAAATGACACCATATTTGTATCTTAATCATGCATCTATTCATCATCATCATCATCCATCACCCTTGTGAGTAATTGTGTTTTTCAACACAACCCCTCCTATTGCTATAAGGAATATACTAGGGTTTTTTGGTCATTCAACCATACCTAGTGATCTTCTCAGATTTTGTAGAAAGCTATCTTTGCTTTTGGAGATGAGGTCTAGTTTTGATAGCACCTAGCATATGTCAAAATCCCATCACTAATTAAACACATTAACAATCCTAAGTCTAGGACAAGGAAGTATGAACACTACAAAGTGGTCCTAGTCACCTTAAGCGAAAGGTTTTTACTTGCTCATCTTGTGATGTGCATGGTCTAGAGTGTTGATCATTGAAAAAAGGACAAGCTCCCCCCTACCCAAAGAAATCCCTTGCTTTCATACAAAATAAGAAAAATCCCAAAATCAAAGCAAAATCCCTTGCTCAAAAAAAATGCAAAATAAATAGTGATTTTCATCACTAAGCATGAGCAAGTATCCCAATAAATGTGAAGAAAATAAGGGGGTGAAGAGCTTGAATCCCTGGAATGTTCACTACTCAAAGCCATTGAGTGATCCCCAATACAACAATGGGCTGAATGAATCCTGCCTGGCATTGGGGTAGTTCTAAGAAATTTACAAATGAGCTAGCTTTAGGTGGCATGTATTACCTAGTAGTCTAGTCCAACTGCGTCCAAACTTAGGATCAAGGTGAACATTTGGTGATCCTCATTACAACAATGGGCTGAATGAATCCCGCCTGGCAATGAGGTAGTCTTATGTCTCATCTAATATATTCATTTGCACACATAGGGATAATGAATATCTTGGTCTTCATAACAACAACTTTTATCTTTCAAGAGTCCTGTATAGTCATTATACAACTTTTGATTAATCAACTAGGGTGTTTGAGTCTCATGGAAAACCTCAAAAATCCCTTATAGCAACAAGTCACATCAATCAATCAATCATCAACTTCTTTTTATGAGGTTTTGTTTATTAAAGGGTGTTCATAACATAGGATAGATACCGATGGATATCAACAATGATATTTAGATGACCACTAACTATTTTGTGCATATATTTTAATTTACAAAAGCTTATAAGGAAAACAATACATCTCACATCATCTCATCTCACATATGGATGCTTAAATGATTAATTCTTATGATAAGATTTAACATTTACATTCATGATTTTTATACATTCTGTGGTGTCATCCATTAGTTTGTAAACACATATTACATTCATTCCTTATGTTTTAAGTGATTAAAGCATACAGGTTCATTTGCATTAGATCATCCATCATATAATTAATGCATTCCATTACATCATACATCATATCATATCACATAAATTAAATGCATAAACAATTGAAACAAATTAAACATGCATTTAATCATAAGCAGTGCATCCATATATGTACCCATCATCATAGTGCATCCATACATGTACATCATAGTATCTAAGCATACATATATCATCTAGCTAGTGCATGTCATCAATACATCACATCCATATAGCATCAATCAATATATCATATAAGCATTGCATCCATGTGCATCTCATAAACATAAAAACAATAAAATGATACACATAATGAGGCATAATCAAATGTCATATCATATATATAATGTGTGTCAAAATGTATACATAGAGGTACATCAAAATACCCATAGGCTACAATAGTGTAGGTCATCAAACCTTACACTCAAATAGTCATAAAATCTAGTTATGACTAGATCAGATCTCACTATACAATGATCTTCTCTATCTCTATGGTAGCTAAGTCAATATATGTTTGGAGGGTAGTCCACTCCTCCTCAAATCCCCACCACTGAGTCTATCCTACTATAAGCTATGCCTATAAAGCACCCATCTGAGCCTATAGGGTAGCAATGGAGGTATCCCTCTCCAAAATCTATCTCTAAGCCATATATAGCTATGATTGTAAGCCATATACCTAGGCCCATAGCTATGACACCTCATCATCAGTCTCCTCACCCTCCTCCTCATCTTGGGCCTCCTCCTCTAGAGTAGTGGCCTAGCCCCACTCACCCTCTATCCTCTAGCAAACTCATCACCCATGTGGGTCATCACCCACTACCTCTACAACCTCCCCATATCTAGATCTACCTAGGGGACCACCACCCTACCATAGCCTAGTCATCCACCAAGCATCATAATTAGGAGTAGTGCCAATATCTACCAACCCTGTATCCTAAAATGCATCATCCTCATCTACCAATGGGGTCACCTATAGCCATGCCAACTGAGTCTCCACCTTAAGATGATGGTAGAGGACTAGCTCCTCTAGGATATCCTAGCATATCCTAAACTATCTAGTGACGCAAGAGAAGTGGAAGAACTCCCACACATTGGGCTTGCACTCGATGACCCAATGATCATGCCTGGCCCACCTCAGATAGTGGTCTACCTCCTCCCATGTTGGGTAATCTAGATAAGGATGCCAGATGATCTGGCCTACCTATAGTCCTATAAGTCTATCCATATAGTGCTACAAGTCTCCTGCATGAGACCTGCTCCTATAAGTCTCGACCTCTCAAGGCCAGAAAGCTCCATAGCATTGAGAAGCAGTCACTACTATAGCAATATATCGAGGTAGCCCTCCAGGATGCTCTATCCTGATATGCTCCCATGCCCATATCTAAAGTAGGAGGCTACATCCTACTCCCACTTCCCCACTATGTAATGTGATAAAGCTCATCATAGAGCTGTGCAAGGAGAGCACTCCCCCATGATAAGATCAATGGTTGCATCGTAGTGCTCCTAAGCAGGTCCTACACTATAGCTAGGAGGTTCCAAGGGAACCTCACTCTAGAAGTATTAGGAATAACAACATTACAAATGATGTGCATAAGGATGACCTAGCATCATGAGAATACATTTACCCTATACCAGAGCTCTATGGGCACCCCACCATGCTCAATGTCCACTAGCACCTCATCACTCCTAGCACCAAAAATCCTCTGAAAGATAATATTCTTCACTCTAGTAGGCGAAGAAGTGATGGCCTATCCATCGATAGGAATCCAAAATATACGGTACACATCCTCAAGTGTAACCATCATCTCCCTAGTTAAAATATGGAAGGTATTAGTCCATGCATCCCAATGCTAGGCTAATGTTATCATATAGGCCTAATCTACCCTGATAGTGGGTAATCTCAGGACATAGCCAAGGCCCATGACCCTGAACCAATCTAAGTCTACTTGGCTCAACTGGGGTAGTAGATTGTAAAGAAAATATGGATCCCATACCCCCATAGTCAAGGTCTAAGGGATGATAAAAAAATCCATCATAATTTAAAATAAAACAATAAAAAAACTTCAAAAAAATAAAAAATATCAAGTAAAAGTACAAAAACAATAAAAAATGCATTCAAAATGTTCAAAAAATTCAAATATACACTTGAAAATTTAAAAAATCAATTAAATCAATTAAAATATAAAATAAAAATTAAAAATTTAGCTAAGGTTTCTTAGCCCATGGTTGTCACCCATGGCTAAGCACCAACGATCAATTTTTTGACCATTGGGGTTTGAACCTAGCCGTGGCTGACAACTACGACCCCCAATTGGCAAATTGGGAGCCATGAATGCCACCCATGGCTATGGGAATGACCTCGTTCAAGGTCAATTCCCACCCCAAAAATCCCCAAAAATTAAAATCCCATCCCTCTAAGCTAACCTAGATCTAATCCTAAACTAGGGTGAGGTTAATTACCAACAAGTTTAATGAGGTTCATTTATCCCATTACTTAATGTGGTTCATTTTAAACTAGGAAAATTATATGAGAGAGATGGAGATGCTACCTTCGAAGCATCGACTCTACCACTAGTGGAAGCCTCAAGTTGGTCAACCATGAGGTTTGGTCATGGTTTTAGCAACATTCCATATCAAAAATTTTCTCTCACCTCTCAAAGCTCTCCTATCAATAGTTGCAGCAAGAAATAATGAAAAATAAAAAAACCCTAAAATTATTTTATATTTTTAACTTGGCCCTCAATCATGGCTGTTAAATATAGGTGTAGATTAAGGTTATCAATCATGGTTGTCAGATACGACTAATAAAATTGCTAAAACTAGCTATGATTGACAACCACGGCTAGAAACTAACAATAAATGCTCCCAAATTTCAACCGTGAGGAGCTTCAAAATGTAAAATAAAAAATATTCAATGGTCCAAAAACCTCAAAAATTACAAAAATAACAAAAACATCACATAAATAAAAATTCAAATGTACCTCGTATTCAATTATTTACCCTATACACTTGGTGGTTGCAGCGACTTGTGCTCCATGCAATCCAACAAGATGAGTAAATTACCATAAGGCCATTTGGGGTAAATTAGTCATCATTGAATTGAAATGTCTTCACTTCAATCCCAAAGAAGGCCATGGTGATCAGACTACCCCATGAGAATGAGGTGTTCATTTCATTTCTTCTATGACATTTTTAGCAGATCATCGAACATAGTGATTCAACACAAGCTTAAATGGAATTGCTATCATCTTGATTCCCTAAGAAGGCCATTAGTTATGCTGATAGAGATGTACAATTACTATTAATGGTTGAAATCATGGTTATAATAGGCCTTACCATATAACAAAATGCAAAAGTCTTAAATCATCCAAATTATTCATCTTGGTCAAGTGACTCATCACTTTAATTACTTGTCCTTTCCTCATCGACTCGTCGCTTGAGGGGGTAGTCATAATATCAACAATCATAATCAAAATCAACAAAGGATCACTCGATCATGTAAATTGTATTCATCTTACGAATCATTGCTAACAACTATCATAAGCTTACCCTTCTACTAGGGAAAAAGCAAATATGTCAGTTTAAAGCCTTTCAGTGATCCACCTATCGAAACAAGCATAGTAGCCCTAATGCTACCCGATCATAGTTGGACACATGAAAGCTTTGCAAATTTAAGCCTTCCATCCCATTGGAAGCAATGATTCTAAGATGTGTATCCTTTGCAAGATTGGGCATCTAATGTTGATCAGATCAATGATCATCATTCAACCTACAACATGGCTTTAGGTGGTCTATTTTTTCTCAACATCGTGTTTTCCCATAATGCATCCCAAAAGGGGTATCTGTAGACACCTAAAACATGTCATGTTTAGGAGACTACTCATATGGGCATCTTTGCAGACCATATGAATGATCTTGGACCTTTCCAAGGCAAAGTAGTGGTTCTAACCACTCATTTTAGGCATCCTAGGCCTATTCAACCTTAGCCATGGATGGCATCCATAGCTAAGATCTCAGCCATGGTTGACACCCATGGCTAGGGTCCTAGCCATGTTTAGGAGCCATGGCTAGCTCTATAACTATCTTGGCCTCCTGAGATGAGCCAAAATTAGTTGTAATGACCATGTGCAACTGATCCTAGGTAGTTTTGGGTGAGGAAGCTTCTGGATGTTTCCTCCCAACTACCCCAACCTATCAATTCTTGATCTTGGCTTCTCAAGGAAGCTAGGATGAGGAGTTAGGAAGGCTATAAGACTCCCTTCAAAATTGGAGAGAGGTCTAGATTGATCCTAAATTTGAATGTAGTGAAGCCCTATCGAATTGGAGAGCCACTTGCAACCTCTGAGGAGTGCCTACATGCTATCCATTTGGAGAATCATACCTGCATTTGAAGCAATGGAGATTTCAAGAGCTTGAGGAGCAAGCTTACCAATTGACACACTTCCATTGCAAATTCCAGTGAATTCAACCACCAATCTATTCTAGAACACCGAGGTGACCCTTGATCATCAATTCCTTGGAGGATTTGAGAGTTTTTAGCCCTGGTTTCAAGAGAAAGAGAAGTTTTCCCATAGCCATGGCTATCAACCATGGCTAACAGAGCCAACTATGCTTAACACCCATGGCTAGGGTTTGATGCTCTTTTCCCTCCATTTTAGCAGTAGATTTCCATTTCTAGTTATGCAAGTAGTTTAATCTAGCATAGATTAGCATTGTAGTAGACATTTGCATGGTTAATTTGCAATATTAGAGGTAGCTTTACCTTAATATTTGTCACATTTGCTTATTTCCATAAATCTTCATAGATTAGCTTTATTTCATGCTTTTATTTCAAATTACATGTTAGATTAGCTAGATCTATATGTTTTCAAGCATGCTTTACACTGATTTAGGCATTTTATAAGCATCTTTGCATATCTTTATGCTTCTTTCAAGTTTAGCCTTATTTCTTGCATTTCTTGTCAATAGCCTCATCATGAGAGGCTTCATATGCATTTAATGTGCTTTGTTGTTTCTTGTATGTAGGTTACAGGATCTTTCAAGCTTCAAGGCACTCTCAACATCAAGTTCCTCTTGACAAATGGAGAAGGAGGCATCCTTGTAAGCCCTCAAGCAGAGTTGATGGAGATATGAAGACCATTGTGAAGCACATCTTCCCCCATTTTGGGGTTATTTGCATATTGTAACAATTGTATCAAACTTTGGTATCCCTAAGAGGGATAAATTTGTAATAAGTGATTCATTTGATTAATAAAAGAGAGCTTCCTTTGTTATTTCCTTCTTTTTGTCAAATGTTTGCTTAGATTACATGCTTTTCCTTCTTTATGTTGCAATATCTATAGTTGTGTGGTTTTCATAGCCTTCTACACAATCAACCCCTCCTTATTCAGCTTCTCGATGATTCCATATTCCACATCATAGAAGTGAAATAATATGTGGAACCTGAAGTTCCAACTGATATGACACTATTTTTTTTATGGCTCCCATTGTGCCCACATTGAAGGTGCTAGAATTATGTTTTTCACACTTGATGGAGAACCTCTCCCCTTCTCATTTAAATTACTTTTTACTTGCATGAATCACAAAATTGAATATGAATCTCTCATTATCATATTGAAATAGATGCTCTCTATGCACATTATATACCTTCAAATAATTGGTCATTCTCTTATTGTCATAAATCAAGTCAAGTAAATTTGGCAATGTTGTTGCCTGGTAGTCCAACAATACAAAAAAATTGATCAACAACTCTCACTCAGCTTGAGTGGTATGATATTGAGGCCACTCTCTGCTCGTCAAACCATTTCATAGACACCATGGCTTCCCTGGGCTCTTTAATACCACAAAACCCCCTCTCTAACATGATACATGTGTCCATTCATACTTTAACACAATATGCTATTGCACCTCCATATCCAATTAACAATGATGGCGTCCATGTCATCCACATTGAGCCGAATGATCCTTGGTTTTACCAAATTAAGGATTACATCAAATTAGGTTTTCTTCCTTGCAGCTTACAACATGCTCACCACCGAGCATTCAAACAAAGATAAATTTTCTATACATTACTGGGGGACATCCTCTATCACCGTAGCCATGATGGCATCCTTCTACATTACCTTGAACCACAAGAAGCTCAATGCATGGTTCAATAAACCCACAATGGAACTTGTGGTGGCCACTTCATTGGAATGGACATTACTAATTGTATTCTACACATGGGCTACTATTGGCCCAAAATAAAACTTTATTGTTGTGAGTATGTTAAATGATGCATCAAGTGTCAACAACATGCCAACCTAATGAACATACCTTCGCAAGCACTACAAACAATCTAATCCATGTGGCCCTTCTCACAATGGGATATCGATCTTATTAGAAAAATATCACCTACTTCATACTTTTTTTGTAGATAAGATACTATAGCATTAATACCGAGTTTTACAGGTTGACCCAAAATATTTTACAAAAATCAGCCCAGGGTTGTTGATGAATATATCCTTACTAAGGATCCTATATATGTAAAATATACATGCCGACAAAGCCATTACATTCAGTAAGGCACATAGCTTGTTATCAAAAAGAAACTTACCATACAACATTTTGGGTATACCCCGAGAAAACACACCTGCATCATAATTACAAAAAATAAATAGACACGGATCCCTTCCTTGAAACAGTGGAGAAACAAAAGCTATAGACACACATAGCAGAGTACTAAAAAAATTTCCACAAGCTCTGTATTGATAGTTACTCTTAATAATTATTTTGTAATTGCTTTCTTTCGTATATGACATGCTTTGGGACCACATCCTGTCTTGGCCAATCAGCCTTGGAGAAGTGAACCTGTTGGCTAGATTTATGGCGGTGGTTATCTAGTGGTCCACGTGGCTCTGGTTCGAAGTCTTACATTGTCATTTCTTTCCTGCCCTATGATTATCAACCAACCTTAAATTACTAATATGAATAGGAGCCATGTTATCTGACATGTGACTATCCCCATTAGTCTTTGTGGTATTTCCAAGTAGCATCCACCAAGACTGATAGCTCGGATAATTTTTATTGTGAGTCCATTTCAAAAAAGAGACAGGAATACTCATAGCCTTTGAACTTACAATATCTTCCCTATTGGTAAATTCAATTATCATTCTTGGCATTCTTATTGAATAAGCTCCTCCACTTATCTCGGGACACCATGTTCCAATTTGAAAATTTTTTCCTCATTGACACCCAAATTGGCCAGCTTATCAACAACTTTGTTAGCTTCCCGAAAGACATGTTGGGATTTTCTATCCTGTCTTCCCTAGAAAAGGATCCTAGCCTCTTCAACAATTGTTTTAATCCTCCAAGGAGGTGTTTTCCAATTATTGAGGAGATTTATAACATGCATAGAGTCTCCTTCTACAATAAAATTGCCTTCTAAGTCTTGAGTCATTTGAAGGCCTCTCCACATAGCTCTAGCTTCAACTTTGTTGTTCGTCCTTGTTCCCAAATATTTAGAAAATGCAAGCATCATATTCCCATTATGATCTAGCACAATGCCACCAGTGCATGCTCTTCCAGGATTTTCCTTAGCCACTCCATAAAAATTAAGCTTAAACCAACCTGTAGGAGGTGGGGACCACTTAACATTGGCTCTAGGGTTGACTACCCTAGGCACAGACTCATATAAAAATGTTAAGCTTAAATATTGAGCAATCATGGTCTCCTACAGATGATGTTTATGACTATCAAAAGGGATAAGATTCAAATTCTCATTGGCAAAGGATAGGATCCTGGAAATGATAGTTTTATTATCATGGATAGACTCATTAAAGACTTTATGGTTCCTTTATAACCACACCTACCAAATATAGTGATTGAGACAAATTTTCCACATGTATCTAAGTATTTGGCTTGAAAAGGGGTAAGGCCACTAGAAAAACAAATCAAGTATGATGGCTGGTTTAACCCAGGAAATATTGAAGGTCTTAAAAACCCCACTTAGGACAGTCAAGGAAAAAAGGCACTCAAGGAAAATGTGATAAATGGTATCCCAATTAGCCCTACATAGATAACAACGATTAGTGATACAAATACCTTTACGCATCATATTATCAATGGTTAGAATTTTTCCTTGGATAACCAACCATGAAAATATTACAATTTTTGGAAAAAAAAATTATCCAAACTAGTTCCTTTTGGAGGACAAAATCCTTGTCATCAGGTAGAAGCTTGTAAGTTGATTGAACAGTGAACTTCCCATTTTCTATAGGAGCCCAGGTCAATTGATCTTCCTTGGGTCTCATGGGGATAAAATATTTTCTGAGAATATTAAAAAGATCATTTGATTCCACTTGAAATCCTTGAATCCTTATTTGTTTCTACTTAATTCTGCCTCTGTCCTCAACCATATAATCAGAGACTTTTTTTCCAATGAGTTCTTCTGTGATATCTCTAATTTAGGCTAAGTTAGGATATTGCATTAGTATTTTGTCCTTATCCCACCTATCATTCCAACAATTTATCCTCTCACCATTGCCTAAAACCCATATTAAATCTTTTTTGATGATTTCCTTACAATTGAGAATTGCTTTCCAAAAAGCAAAACCTCTGATTGGAACTGAGTCTCTTAGAAATTCCATATTTTGAAGATACTTTCATTTGATGATAGTTGTCCATTAATTTTCTTCACCAAAAATGAGGTTTCACGCTTGATTAGCTAGTAAAGCTAAATTCATATGAGCAATTCTCCTCATACCTAAGCCCCCATTTTCCCTGGGTCTGCATACTTTGGTCCATCCTATAAGGTGTGTCCTTTTTTTCTCCACTGATCCAGTCCATAAAAATTCTTTTTGGAGTTTCTCATTTTTTTGGAAAAACTTCACAAGGGCTTTAAAAATAGAGAGGAAATATACTGGAATGCTCTAAAGAGAGGCCTTATTGATGGTTAGCTTTCCTTCTTGAGATAGAAGATGACATTTCCATCCAAGAAGTTTTTTTTGAATTCTTTCAATAACCCTATCCCACATTGAATCTCTCGGAGAACCAATGAAAAGAGTGAGACCAAGATACGAAGTGGGGAGGTTTGCTATATCACACCCTAAAAATTTTTCAATCCTTCCTTGCCTATGAATGGGGGTGTTTAAGAAATATAACTTTATTTTACTAAAATTAACTTTCTGACCAACAACCTCCTTATAGAGTTGCAAGATGTATTTAATTCTTTTGGCCTCAACCACCGATGCCTTAGTCAATAGAAGGGTATCATCGATGAATTGTTGGTGAGAAATAGCCCTAGTGAGAAATGTTGCCTTAATTCCAGATATTAGCCTTCTAGCAACAATAAATTCATAATCATTGCTATTGAGTATTTCACAAAGTGGGTCAAAGATATCCCACTAGTCCAAACCATGAGAGCCAAAATCATAGTGTTCATTACTGAACATATCATCCATCGCTTTGGAATTCCCTCACAAATCATCTCTAACAATGGCACACCATTCAAAAAAATTGTTTGTGCCTTGTGTGCCAAGTTTAATATTTACCATAGCTTATCTACCCCATATGACCCATAGGGTAATGGCCAGGTAAAAATTACTGATAAAATCATCTATGCTATCATTCAAAAAACTATCACATAATATCATTATGATTGGCATAATAAATTGTCATTGGCCTTGTGGGCCTACCAAACAAGTATTTGTACTCCAAATAGGGCAACACCCTTTTCTTTGGTCTATGGAACTAAAGCCATTGTGCCCCTAGAACTCGAGATACCCTCTCTACACATCTCCATGCAATAATTCATTGATGATGACACTACTCATCAAGCTATATTAAACCAACTAACTCTCTTATATGAGCATCACATCCATGATATAGACCACACACATGTTTATCAAGACCATCTTCATCATGCCTACAATAGTAAGGTACACCAGTTTGAATTCTAGATTGGTGAATTGGTTCTCAAAGAGAACCAACAAATAACTAGCCAACCCCACCAATAGTGAGATAAATTTGTGCCCAATTGGCTAGGTCCTTATATTTTCATGCATAAATTTGGTTTTGGGGCCTGTCGACTGGCTAACCTTGAAGTAATTACCAAACCTGAACCCATTAACATCATTAATCTATGCACATTAAATTCCTAACTTGCCTAGGCACACATCACTAGTCATTGCACATACTATCATTATCATGATTGTATATATCATCCCACTCATACACGCACATTCCACACTACACAAAACACGCACCTTGTACTTTTTGTTACATAATAAAAACACCTTTTATTTGTGTTATTTTTATGCTATTTGTATCTGTTGTCCTTGTAGGTTTACTATCACTATCTACGCTACCTTCATCAGGATATCTCACACCAGATCTACATCATAGGCCTCCCCTCGATCCATCATGTAGGAATTCCTAGCACTCCTTCTAGAACCAATCATCTTGACCTATCATGTAGAGCCACCTTGTGTTATTCATGTTCATCAATCATCCTACTCATCACATTCAAACCATGATGCTTCACTCTAGTATCATTCACTCAATCATAGATATTCCTCCATCTCTCCTCACTATAATGATAGTTAGATATCTCTATCCTCCTTTGTATATATGGGGGAATGCTCCCACTCCCCATACCCTCATGCTAGGGGGTCATCTCCTCTCACTATAGTTGATGAAAGAGACCTCTACCTCCCGATCATTTTAGCTCCATGTCGTTCATTTGGCTACTTTTCTCCTAATAGGGGGAATTCACCTACTCATCCACACTCCTCAAGGTTACCTCCACCTCTACCTAATGGGTTTTTATCTTATAACCAATCCCTTTGTCAACATATTTTCCATGCCATATCTTCATGTCCCCACCCATATTATCCATATCACTCCCTAAAACCATCCTAAGAACCACCTATCCTATGGATACCTCCAAACCCCTTATGTGGTATCCATATTCAAAATCCACCACCACCACTTCATCAATAGCATTGTCCTCCTCATTCCCATTTTTCATTCCCATATTCATACCCATATCCCAATGCCACCATTCCAGTAAGCTCCCATTATCCTCCTACCTTATGTCCATCTCCCTCTCTCATCAATATCTAGTACATCCTCTCTCACCTCAATATTCTCAAGTTACATTTAAGTCATTTTTGATGGCATTCACCCATACACCATTTTGGTATGACCCATACCCCCTCATTCTCTTCCATGCTCATCCTACATCCTTGCACACAAAATATATAAAAAGCAAGATCCATTGAACAATCACCCTAGCCTATCCTACATCCCTCATGCTCATAATCTCTTATGCCCTACATTTATCCATGCATGTTATCTTAGAGCCTCTCTACCATACTTTCCATCAACTACTTCATGAAGGGATCCTCATGTTACCTAAAATCTATCCTATCAACCCTCTTCATCCCAAGTTGAGGGGCTACAATAAGAACCAATAATGTGTCTACCATCACCAATAGGGAATGACATCAACAAGTGCCACCTCTTTGAGCACCTCATAAATGGCATGGTATATGTAAAAACTCCTCCAAGATCTAAGCATGCCACATCTTCTATTGTAGTTCAGAGCACTTCACCTCATCCCACACCTCACCCCACACCATCACATGCGCCATTCACCTCCACACCCCACTATTTCTAGTAGCTATCTAGCTATACCAACTATTAGAATCCTAGTCAAGTCATCACTCCACCTTGTCATTCATGATCTAAACTTCATTGCTCCCCACATCCTTAGTTTCACACACTATACCCTTTGCTCCCCTCCTCTTCTCTTCCTTTTTTTTCTCATCATTTTGCATTGTTTTATGGTCATGCTTTGAGTGACTAATACCTATCCTATGATTTATCTTTTTCTCCTTCTTCTTGCTATTCTACACTATTCTATGGTCACACTTCAAGTGGCTACATACTTGTGTTAAATCTTCCCTCTCTTATTCTTCTATTCCTCTCTTCATCCATCCATATCCATCTCCTTTCTTCTATTTTACTTTCACCATCATATTTTTCGTTTGCCTATCATTCCTCTTGATATCATCTATAAAAAACCTTCATCTTCTTGTAGTCATCTCTTCTATTTTTTGCACCTCCTCCATAAGCTAGGGCAACCACATCTCATATTCACTCTTCTCATCATATTTTCTTCATCTATACACCTCTTTCTTGACATTTCTTGATCTCATCTCACTGCATTTCACATATTCCTCTTGTACTTATTTTCTTGTCTCTTGCATCCTTTTTTCTGCTTCCATTGCATATACACATCACTCCTATTTTTCATCCATATCCATTCTTGTACATTACTTCTATATAAATGCACTCATGATGGATTAAAACATGCACTTATTAGCATCTCCACTTGGTTTTCAACTCCCTTTTTCAATATACAGATTATATAGTGTGTTGCATGATTTTAGCTACTCAGAAGTTAAGTCAATCAAACACCACCTCTAGTTGACAAGTTCTGGTGCTTCTCACAACTTTCCTTGGCTGGTTTAATTTCTTGTAGGGACCATTCACACATATTACATCTTAAGCAAATTTTGAGTCTAGGGATGACACCACCTTGTATAGACATTACCATCTAGTGAAATGTTTCCCCTACTCATCCTATCATTTGCATGATCAAAATATGACCTGGAGATAAACAAAGGAACAAGCATAAGCAAAATCCAAAAATGAGAAAAAATAAAAGACAATTCCCATATTCAAAAAAAGAGAAAAAAAGAGCACCACAAAAAGTGAATAAAAATAAAGAGGGACAAAAAATAAAAGGAAAAGCCTCCCAGTACACTATCATTATGCTTTATCTCCTTTGGTCCTTTAGTTTAACATAACATCACGGGATGATTTCCATCACCAGCAATAGGCTTCAAGAGCCTACCTACCAGTGGAATAGTCTTAAAAATGGTGACACATCTATCACATTAGCAATCTTCTTTTGTATAGATCAATGTGCACTTATGTATGAGCTAGCTATTTTAGCTAAGTTGCTTGCAACAGGTTAGTCTTACCTCTCTCAAATTGGATAAATGAACATCACTCACGCACACACTAGTCCATGCTAGAATTTGCTCTAGTCAAGTTAGTTATGGGTTGTGGTTTAACCTTGCTTAGTTTCTCATGAGGTTTGATTACTACAACTGTGATAGTCAACTTTATTGCACAATTCATATGCCATCCTACATCCTTGAGATAATGGAACAAATCACATTGCCACTGGTTCTGCTATGATACAAGTGCTTTCTATGTGCATTTCATCCTACACATACATGCATTGCATCTATGCTATATAATATTGCATATTAATCGTATCATTTGATTCCCATGTAGGCTCTACTTTACATTCAATCACATTTATACATCTATAGTAATATAATTTCCAGTAAACATTCAGAGCTACTACTACATTTTTTTTCACATCACATACATTTACATTCATGATATTCTATACATCATGCATACACATCATCCTATGCTATTCATTCATACACACAAATCATAACACATGTCAATAAGATCCACAACCAAAAACACATATGTATATATCACATTATCCATACCCTAAGGCTACAAAATAATGTATACATATCACACATTTGTGCTTGGCTTCCTAGCCACTTCCTCATTATACAACATCAATAATTTATCTCATACCTCATGTGCACTAGGATTCTCTCCACTCTCCTCATATGCCATCATCTCCATTGCTACCCTCTCCTCCTATGTTACCACCTCAACCAAGGCATGTCCTTAGCCACCCCACCCAACTCTAGGGTATTTTCCACCACATGTGATGTTGCTGGTACTACCACCCTTTGCTCTACTAATATACCATAGGAGGAACTCTATTGACTCTACTGATAGTATGTCTAAGACAGTGACCTCAACCTCACCTACACCCTAAATAATTTAGAACCACATGACCATACATATTCAAGGTAATCTCAGACTGTATCCTCATCGATTATTCCCTCAAATATCGGTTTGACAAGTCTGCATGTGCTCATAGCCAGTGATCTACCTCAATTATCAGACCTATTTTGTTAGCCCTCAGACTTGCCATCTCAAAAATAGCTTGCTCACCCACTATCCTAGCTTAATATACCTCCTCCTACACCTACTAGTATCTCTCTATATCCTCATGTAGTCAAGTTACCTCCACCTCATGTACAACTCGCATTGCATCTATATCAATCTATACTTGTTGTACACTCTCCTATAACACTATAATCTTTGACCTCACTCTCTCCTATAAGGCTATGACATGTTTTACCTGGTATTATAGCTCTCTCACATGCTCCATGTGACTCGCCTCCTCTATTGCTAACAAATCCCTCATCCCATATATCTTTACCACCAACCCCTCCTCTACCCTCAGCCTCTCCTCTATCAATATACCCTATCCAATCTCCAATCGGCCTTAGTCTCTGTTAAATTCCCCTCCAAATATTGTACTTTATTCCATAATATTTTCAACTTGTCATGAGCATCCATTACATCCTAATTATCAAAGGGTACATCTGGCATCGATGCTTCACCCTCCTCCTCTATCACTACCACTCCATCCATGGGTTGGCTCTAACCATCCTTCGAATGCCCTAGTGATATAACCTGAGGAGACTCTATTGTATCCTTTGCTACTATGCCACCTCTTGCCTCCTCCATAGGCATGACCTCACCTAATGGTTGACCTCAACTACCACCTTGTCACTATGGCAACCCCACAATAGGATCTCTCACTCCATCATCTTGAATGTACCTCTATAATTGTATAGGCTCCTCTATATTCTCCTTTGATGCTACATTTAGTATATATATAGCCTCTCTAGGTACTTGTACACCCACTATAGGAAAAACTACCACTGAATTCATCCAACCATATATCATCCTAAATATAGGCTACCAAATTTGTGTTGCCCACCATATATCATACTCTGGAGTCATCCTTGCATCATCAACATTTTGGATGACCATTAGTAGATCCCTTGACACATTCAAAGGATGCACTGCAGGTAGTACTTCTGTATCTCTAGTCCTCCTCCATATCATAATCAATGGATCTGGTCACCTCTATCGTAGGCCAAATTACCACATCATCCTACTGAATGGAAAATACTCTACCTATTGTAGATATCACCCCACCACCCATCACCCTTAGTGTATCTTCCCTTAATTCTCATCGTCCTCATCCTATACAACCCCATTCCTCTATGGTCACCATACGATCTGATCAGGTCGTAAATCACTTAATATCCTCCTCTAAAATAGATTATCCCCCTTATACCACCTCTTTATCTTCTTCTCTATATTTATACGCTACCTAAAGGCATAGGGTACAAAGTCTTGTAGTAGCCCATGTGCACCATATAACAATAACAATGGCCACTCCATCATGAAATTCTACCACACCCACACCTACAACAATGGTCAAACACTCAAACCTAATCACCTTGCCCTCACCAGCTTGTGCAACTCTCTATACACCTATTTCAATAGAGTGGGTGCCCATGCATACACCACCTGATGCTCCACCATGTCACACACTATGCCCATCATATTCTAAGGGAATATCACCTCTGAACTATCTAGAAAATCATAAGTAGATATCATGAGCATTACCATACAATGGTGGTTATACAACATATCATTCTCCCAATAGTGCTCATAATATACCCCCTTACCATGATCCAACTCTCCCAACATATCATCAAATATTTGCTATAGTACCTCATCTTGCATCCCATCTAATACCACTATCACTATCACACCATCTATTGGTAGCTTATATATCCTGTATATATCTTCCAACAAGATCATCATCTCCCTTGTTGAGATATGGAAGGTGTTCCTATCTAGGTCCCATATCTCACATAATATTGATATGTAAGCCCTATTTATATGTATACTCCGCAAATTCCACATACCCTTAATCCACATATTGTCCACCCATTCCCCATCTATTGTTGTCCACTTATTTCCTAGAGTATCTCTCAACATTCACACGCGATATTGTGGCTCAATCTTCCTCACCTGCATTCATCCCAACACATGAAATGAATTCCTTATCAATTTTGCATGTAAATAAATTCATCATAATTATTACATTCATAAAATTCATCACATCCACCCATTGTTACTTATACATCACACATCCCAAAAAAAAAAATATTTTGCACCTTTGTATGCAATCTAGGTTTGCACCACACCATGCAAACCATGCTAGGAGGGCACTTTTAGATATCTATTAGGCCTTTCCATGGTGAAATTTCACTAAAAATATAGAAATATTATATTTATAGCATAAAAATCACTCAATCAACCCTCACATAAACAAATTTCAAGGTATACATTCACACTGTTTACCAAACATCACAAAACAAAAAACAAATAACTTTATTGGATATCCATTTTGACCTTTCACAAATGAAATTCATTCATATTCCAAAAATAGTACACCATTCATGCCACATAACACAGTCAATCTCATAAGCACACCCCTCATGGCATACATTCCCAACACTCACTAAAACATCATAAAATAGCAAGCAAACAAAATTTTTGGATACCCATTTTAGCCTTTCATGGTTGAACTTCACTTTGATTCCATAAATAGTACACCATTCATGCAATAAAATTAAGTCAACATAAATTCAATATTAATCAAACATTTTCTAAGTCATGAGAGCCTCATGCAAAAATAGATATGTCTTGATGAAACTCATGATAGTGGCCCTAACCACACTCTGAATACTTCACCTAATATGTCCAGACACATCTTGATTTAATTATGTATATTGGCCCTGACCACATACTAAATGTTACACCTGATATATCCTTACCACTAAACTCAAATTATTTGACAAATGTCATCATGTGCTCATCAATAAATTAGAAGCAAAAATTTAAATAGGCATTTTTTATGTTCGTAATTGGGCCATCTTGCATTGGTCACAAGAACAAAGTAGTCTTATGGTTTCTTCATAAGCAACCAATACAATATTGCAAAATATTGTACTAAATTGGCAAACCACCTATTTCACCATCATGTTTCATTCGTAATCATCCACATTCATTCACACACACATTCTTCATCCTTCTAATCACTTCATCACCTTCTTTTATCATGTTTTTGTACTAAACTATGTCCTACACAATATAGTACAAAAAGAGGCAAATGTAGACACCCAAAAGTTGCACATGATCACCTATAGTCACTCGTAGGATTGCATAGACACTTTTAGGCTTGCATACACCATCATAGACCATCATAAGCATATGTAGGCCATCATAAGCCATCATAGTCAAGTGTAGTCTCTAAACCTACACAACTATACAAAATGCACCCAAAACACCTCCTAGTCACACAAGCACCACATACAATATCCTTTAGGCTATTAATCCCTTTCATACACTTAATTAGGGTCCCCATGGGACCATTCCCTCCAAAAATACTAATTATGCTAATTACAATTCTATTTTGAAAGTCACTTTTCACTAAAGTGCACTTTATTGCTTAAATAGGTTTAATTAGGGTTAAAATCCAAATTAGCCCTAGTTCTACCATCACACATGTGTGCACCCACTTAGTTAGGATATTTCCCAAGATATTTAATATAACCTCCATCTAACCTAGGGATTAGCTAATCAAGGTTAACCCTAATCCTAGCTCACACATGTGTGCACCTAGGATATTTCCTTTAGGGCACATGAGGGAATGACTCAACACTCCACCTCATAACCCTAACTTCACCATGGTAGAACTTGAACCCAGATTCTAGGATACCTAAATCCCCCCTAGCCTTAGCCCACTCTATAAATAGAGGGTCATTTACTTCATAATGCTCTCTCTCTCTCTCCATTTTGGCTAACATACCAAAAATCTACTAAAATTGCCTTAGAACACCTTCTACTATTTCTGCATCCGATAAACATCAAAAAACATTACCTAGAACACATTCAGATAGAAAATTCTTATAAAAAATAAACAACAGTATGGTTCACACCCCATTGTATAAAATCAAGCTCAGTTTCACACCCCACCATGCGAATCAGGTCTACAATAACTATGTAGCTCCAAATCAGGTAGGTATATCTTACTTATGGTTTTTACATTATTTTTTCTAGTTTTTATCAAGTTTTATCACATTTTTATGTCATTTTGTCTATATAAACATGGGGTCTAATCCATGATAGGTCCCCAAATGCACTAACACAATTTTATAGGTTTATATAGGTCCATACAACACTCCCAAGCATCCAACCGGTGGCACACATACAAAGAAGCCCACCTTCATTGAGGGCACCGAAAAGCATCAACAAGTTCATATGCATATACATTGAAAGAGAAAAAAAAATCTTTCTCAAGAGAGACTATGTTGCAAAAATATTTTAAAATCAATAGTAAAGGATATTTTACATGTTTCCATTAGCTTTGGAATTGATGTTCTACTTTTTGTGTGTTACAGGTATGTCAAACGAGTTGCATTTGAAGAATGTGATGAATAGATGTCATGACGTATTTGATAGACTGCTCTTAAAACTCTCTTATATAATATACCATTCTCACAAAAATGTTTGCAAGGTTATGATGTATTATAGGAGAGGAAGGGGTGTCTTAGAGGAGCCTATTAAATAATCATGAATATTGATTGAAAAAAGGCTCTTTTGTTGAAAGATACTATAGATAATATTTATGTATTGTTGATGCTATTGTTGTAAAACAATGTTGATAGCCATGGTGTGAATGTATATTGAAATAGAAGATAGGGATGATGGATCATCAAAGTTGTGGATGATCATGTCATACATTACTTAACCCAAGAAGATAAGTATGATTGATGAATAGTAGGAGGCTTAAAACTAGGTATTTTGGACTAAGAGAGTTTACTCAACATATGGTTAGCCTAGGTGGATGAAATGCATATGTATTTGTAATAAGAATTGGATTTTTCATCATACTAAATGCTTCTAACTCTATGGTATGATCAAGCAAGCTAGAAAAACATGTAAGAGGCAGAGTGTGTATGATGGTATGATGATGATTTTTGTGCAGTCAATCATATGAACAAGTAAATGACTCGATGTTTTATGCATAGTATAATTGAATATGCATGATTTTTATTGTTTTCTTATGTTCTTGGCCATCCAATATGGCTAGGCGATAAGCTCCAAATCCAAATTTGGCTATGATGATGAAAGATCCTAACCAATTAGGTTCAAAATTTCCTTTGAGGTCATTGTCAGTGTTAGTATTTTTTATTTTCTTTGAGGACTCGATACCTAATTTCAAAGTATATTAGATACACTTTCTTATGATAAGCACGTCGAAGATTTTTGTGGTATGTTATGAGATGTTCTAGGTAATTAATGAATTTTTATTCTAATATTTCTAGTTGTTGTAAGTGATTTAGGTGATATTCATCTCCTACCAAAGAATCTTGCAACAAGACTCTTAAAGAAAGTATCTCAAATTCAAAAGGAAAATTACTTCAGTTCCATAAACTAAGGTATATAGCATTACCCCCATGGGACTATGCACACTTGTGTGGTATATCCATAGGGATGGATAGATTTTTAAGTGCCAGTATCAACCATTTTTGTTCACTATCTTCTTGAGTATTTTGATTAACATTTTGTTATAGGATTTATCTTGTCCATTTCCTTGCGGGTAGTATGGTGTAGATAATTTTTGTTGAATTTTTTATTTGATGGATAGTTTGGTAGCTTCCTTATTTTTAAAAGGGGTATCATTATCAGTGATTAAGATATAAGGTATACTATATAGGTTGATGATCTAATTTAGAATAAAGGCATCATCTCAAACCACTTAGTGAAGTATTATGTAGTGATGATAATGAACTTATGTCTATTTGATTATTGAGGGTTGATGAATAACACAAGCTTATATTGAGAGGGGGGGTGAACAGTATAAGAACATTTTTTACTTTTCTTTCCCAATCAATATTATGTAATGTATAGATAGCAATATCAACAACAGTAATCAAATCAATGCATAAATCACCACATACAATAGAGATACCAAATTTATGTGGTTCACCCAATGAGGGCTACTCCATAGAGAATATATTTCACTAAAATTTTCTCAATCAATATCTTAGGAATCCTTTCCATATTACAATGTTTATATACATCTATCCAAAGGAGACACCAATCTCCTAATCAAGTTCGTGGATCTCTATCTATAGGAGACACCAATATCCTAACTCTGCTTTGGCTGGTGATCCTCTAGAAGACCTCTACCTCCACTGCCCTTAGCAAATGGAACTCTATCTATAGAAGACACCTATCCTCCCTGCTCTGGCTAGACACCTCTATCATCAAATATATCACCTCCAAAGATATGTCTCAAATTTACACTAAACACAATCCTTTGGTATAGCACAAATCTATCCTTAAACTTTGTCTCTGGTTTGGCACAAACCTATTCTCAAATCTACACCAAACTCTATCATTTAATTTGTACTAAACACAATCCTTTGATCTAGCACAAATATGTCCTTAATATCTATTCTGAAGCCTTAACTCAAATCATGATTCAATCTCAAATCAACTCTACTAGATCTGCCCCAAATTTTAATTCAAGGTTTGAACAAATCAATCAATCAACTCTGCTCTCAAGTATTCTCAAAGACTTGTCTCAAATATGGCTTGTAAGCTTCCACAAAATCTCACACTAATCTATCCACAAGTCCTCTCTAGAACTTGTCCAAATATACTCAATAATTCCTCACTAGGACTTATCCAAATCTGCTCTCAATCTGTATTGTAAGCTTCCACAAAAGCTCACACAAATTTGTCCACAAGTCTTCTCAAAGACTTACCTCAAATATGCTCAACAATTCCACACTATAACTTGTCCAATATCATAGAAACATAAAGAGAATTTTTATATACTCAATATGCTCTACACTCATCACAATTCTCAATCACTTTCAATCACTCTTTTGAAATATACAGAGAATTGTTAGAGACTCAATATGCTTCACATTGACCTCAATACTCAATTAATTTCAATCACTCTCTTATCATAGAAACATATAGATAATTGTTAGAGACTTAATATGTTTTTGCACTTATCAATACTCAATCACTTTCTCAACTTAATTCAGAATATAGAATAATTTATTTTATGAACTTGAGCTATCACTTCACACATCCACTTGACTAGGCTTAACCAAATCTATTCAATAAATCACTTAATTAAATAATCCTTACTCACAACCCTAGTCCAAGCATATTAACATTCACTCAAAATGTTTCCAACAATTCTTATCAACCAATCTCACATAACAATGATACTCATGTTTTTTGTAAACCCTAGTTCAAGTTCTTCACTCAATCAATGGCTTCAACAACAATGCTTATCAAACAAGGTTTTATCAACAACTCTTTATTCCATAAAACCTTGAAGCATTAATTCAAAATACACTCAACAAGAAAACCTAATTAAGTCCTTTTCACTCCAAAGTTGTTTTTCATAAAACCAACCAATCAACTCAACCAAGGAAGAATATGCCCATACCTTTTTCTTTGATGCAGGATGACCTTAAAAAACCTAGATCAAATATCACAAATTTCTTTGCCAAGTACAAAGGATTAGATGACAAGAATTATCACCCTAACACTTTTCACAAAATACAATGATAACTCAAATCCCAAATACAGCTTATTGCTCCATCTCAATAATAAATTTCAATACCATAATTCTCATCAACAACTCTTTAATAAAATATAACTCAATTTCTACTTATAACTCTTTTCTCAAATTGCACTTGTCAAATAAAATACTTTATAAAATAATGCAATTTATTCTTCTAAGATAATAATTAATTACCTTAGTTTTACTTTATCAAAAACAACCTTTTATCATGCCCAAAAATCACTTTAGATTGTAAGTATCTAATCCACTTTTAATCATCACTTTATCCATCCTAATATTCTCACAAAACCTTAGGTAAACAAAAATTAAACCAAAAAAAGTACCTTTGCCCTTAGTGGGTTTTGAACCCATGACACTGCCTCCCAAGTGCTCTATTCATGGCCTTGGCTATCGCATGAGCTAGATCTCACGTGTGAGCTAGAGTGCCTAAGCCCTCTACTCTCATTTCCACTACCATCGAAAACAAAAACCAAAAAGGGCTTCAACACTTTGCTGCCATCGGGTTTTGAACCCATAACCTTCCTTCCATAAGAGCCAAGCCAAATGCCACTTGAGCTAGCCACCGAATGGTGCTAGAAACAATACACCATATTTTCTTAAACTCCACAAAATCTGAATTTTCACAGTGCACGAATTTCCTTAGCATGTTTTTCAAATTCTGAAAGCATATTTATTTTGCCTTAGCAAAGTCAATACTTATAATGCCTTGTTTTTTATTGCAACACGTTGGTGGAGGTAACTTCAATTTGCACGTCAGTGGAATAACTTTTATTGTTTTGCTATTTTGATTAAATAAATATTTATTTATAAAATTTAAATTCAATTTGAAATTAAATATTTAACCTTCCTTTAGACTTTTTAATGTGGAATAAAAAGTCTCCTTGGGTTTTTATGAAAACCTTTTATTTTGCCAATCCATGGTTTTTAATAAAACCTTTTATTTTTCCAATCCATGGTTTTTAATAAAACCTTTTACTTATGCTTCTTATAATATCAAAAATGAATATTATGAAGCTATTTTGCCATCAACCTTTGCATTGCTCCTTTTGACCTCTTGGCATCAATGGTGGTTCACTTCTTGGTATTAATGACAACCTCATGCCTTGACATCAATGACAACTTTATGGACTCAAAATGTCCAACAATTTCCCCCTTTGTCATTGATGGCAACCCAATAATTTTTTACCATTTCCTTGACCTTTTTATTTTTCTCCCCTTGGTAAATTGCTCTCTCCTTAAGCCAAATCTCTCCCCCTTACTCAAATACCAAATTTATCACCCTTACTCAAATCTCTCCCCCTTTGAAATCAATGGCAAAGGTTCACATTTGGGGCTCAAGGCTAAAAATGAGTCTCTCAGCTTAGCCCCTCCCCCACCTCCTCTTAAGGTGGTTAATTTTGGGGTGGGAGTATTTCTACTCCCAACAAGCACTGGTCTTTACCTTTATCCTCTTTCCTTATCATATGATCCTTCTAATTTCTTTGATTGTTCTTGTTTATGTCCATATTCCTATTCCTATTTTTGTTCCTGTTCCTATTCTCGTCCATGTCCATATTCATGTTCCTATTTATATTCATATTCCTGTTCGTGTTCCTGTCTGTGTTCATGCTTGATTCTGAAATGTCTACTCTACACCACTTTGTTGTGTGTCCATAATTATTGTACTTATAACACTTAATGTTATTATTCCTTGGATATGCAAATGTATTACAATTTATCCTAGTGAATCCATATATTTTTTTTTCATGAACCCTACAATTCATTGCCTTGTGACCAAACTGATTACATGAGTAGCAATACCCATGTAAAAGTTATATGTTCCCATATTCTTGTCTTTCATGTGTCCTGCACTATGAAGCCATGTGCCCAAACTTGTGACATGAAAAACATCTTCCATTGAAGTTTCCTTGTCTTGACCTCATTGGTCTCTTAGTCTCTCTTAACCTATTTTGATTTCTATTCCATCTGTTTCTCCTTTGTGCATTGTTCCTTTCCTTGTTGAACTTTCTATTTTCCAACTCGTCTTCAGATGTCTCACTTTCTCTTACACTATCTTCTTCTAAAGTTTCTTCTTCTGAAGTTTCTTCTCCTTCATAACTTGAGGTTGACTTATCTTCTTATTTCTTTTGAGCCTATTCAAAAACAATACATGTTCTGTTTGTTGACCTTCTTTGTACCTTGATCATTTTATCCATAAGCTTTGAGATCTTTCCAAACTTGTATAGGTCATTCTTGGATTTTTCTAAATATTCCCTTAGTAGAGCCACTTCTCATTCTAACCTTTCACATTCTAATACCTTTAATTCTAATTTATCCTTGAACTTCTTTGTCTTAGCCATTGACTTGTTTAGATCCTCTATAATATTTCTTCTTTCTTCATCACATTCTTAAAATTGAAACTCAAGTTTAGATTTTTGCTTTCTTACCTTCTTTACTGTGTCAAGAGCATAAATAAGTTCTACCTTAATATTGAAGAACACAAGCTGGTACTGAGAGGGAGTGAATAGTATAAGACCAATTTTTACTTTTATTTCCAAACCAATATTATGCAATGTATAGATAGCAATATCAATAGCAGTAATTAAAGCAATGCACAAATCACCACATACAATAGAGACACTGAATTTACATGGTTCACCCAATGTGGGCTACTCCATGGAGAAAATATTTTACTAAAACTTTCTCAATCTCTTGGGAATACTTTCCCTATTACAATGTTTATGGACCTCTGTACAAATGAGATACCAATCCCCTAAATCAAGTTCATGGATCTCTATCCACAAGAGAATCCAATCTCCTAACTCTACTCTAGATGGTGATCCTCTAGAAGACCTCTACCTCCACTACCCTTAGCAAATGGAGATCTATCCACATAAGACACCTATCCTCCCTGCTCTGGCTAGAGATATTTGTCCTCAAATCTATCACCTCCAAAGCTCTGTCTCAAATATGTACTAAAAATAGTAGTTCGATATAGCACAAATCTATCCTTAATCTCTATCTTTGGTCTTGCACAAACCTATCCTCAAATATACACCAAACTCTGTCCTCTAATCTATACTAAACATAGTCCTTCGAACTAGCACAAATCTATCCTCAATATTTATCCTCAAGCCTTAACTCAAAGATTGAATCAATCTTAAATCAACTCTACTAGATCTGCCCCAAACCTTAACTCAAGGTTTGAAAAAATCAATCAATCAACTCTGCTCTCAAGTATTCTCAAATATTTATCTCAAATCTGCCTTGTAATCTTCCACAAAATCTCACAAAAATTTGTCCTTAAGTCCTCTCTAGAACTTATCCAATCTGCTCAATAAGTTCTCACAAGAACTTATCCAAATATACTCTAAATTTGTATTGTAAGCTTCCACAAAATCTTACCCAAGTCTGTCCACAAGTCTTCTCAAAGACTTACCTTAAATCTGCTCAACAAGTCCACACTAGAACTTGTCCAATCTCATAGAAACATAAAGAGAATTGTTAGAGACTCAATATGCTCTGTACTCATCATAATGCTTAATCAATTTCAATCACTATTTCAGAAACATATTGAGAAATGTTAGAGACTTAATATGCTTCACATTCACCTCAATGCTCAATCACTTTCACTCACTCTTTTAAAATATAAGGAGAATTGTTAGAGATTCAATATTCTTTATACTCATCACAATGCTTAATCACTTTCAATCACTCTTTCAGAAACGTACAAAGAATTTTTAGAGACTCAATATGCTTCACATTCACCTCAATTCTCAATCACTTTCACTCATTCTTTTAGAAACATATAGAGAATTGTTAGAGACTCAATATGCTTCAAATTCAACTCAATACTCAATAAATTTCTCAAATCAATTCAAAATATAGAATAGTTTGTTTTATGGAACTTGAACAATTACTTCACACATCCACTTGACTAGGCTCAACCAACTCTACTTAACCAATCACTCAATGAAATAATCCTTTATTACAAACCCTAGTCCAAGCATATAAACCTTCACTAAAAATGTTTCAACAATGCTTATCAACCAATCTCACATAACAATGATACTCATGTTCTTTTCAAACCCTAGTTCAAGTTCTTCACTCAACCAATTGCTTCAACAACAATGCTTATAAAAAAATATCACATAACAATGATACTCATGTTATTTTCAAACCCTAGTTCATATCCTTCACTTAATCAATGGCTTCAAAAACAATGCTTATAAAAAAAGGTTTTAACAACTCTTTATTCTAGAAAACCTTGAAGCATTAACTTAAAACACTCAATAAGGGAAACCCTAATCAAGACCTTTTCACTCCAAAATTATTTTCCAAAAAACCAATCAATCAACTCAACTATGGAAGAATATGCTCATACCTTTTTCTTGATGATGAAGGAACCTCAAACATATACCACAACCACAAACACTTATTTGCCAAGCTCAAAGAAGTTATATAATAATACAAAGCATATAATAATTCACAAATACACCTTATTACTCCATTATTAAAATAATATCCAACACCATAATAGTTTAAATATTCACTTCTCAAAACCCTAACTCATTACAATTTCATCTCAACCATTCAAATTTGACATAAGATACTTCATAAAAATATCCTCAAAAATTAACCCAATTTCTACTTAGAACTCCCTACTTTAATATTGCATTTAAAAATAATTCTTTTGAAAAATATGCAATAAATAATTTTCCTTTCCTCTAAGGTAAAAACATTTTTACCCATAAATTAATCTCAACAAACACCTTTCATAAAACAAATAAAAATTCTCTTTAACTTAGGCTAAACTTCAAAAAAAATATTCCCCTTATTTCTCCTAAGACAAACTTTAGCCTAAGAAAAAATAAAATTTAATAATTAAAAAGATTTACCACTTTGGCGTGCACGTGAGTCAAACTGAGCACATATCTCCCACTAGCACCTTGACCGTGGCTTCCACACCGTGGAGCCACGTGCTCCTCTTGGAGCCTCCAAGCACCTTCAACGCTTTGACCTTCTAAAACACATGAGCCAAAAGATGGCTTATTCACCCATGCTTTGTGAAATGTATTGCATGAAGTTACTGCTATGAGGAATGCACACAAAATAGCATGTAATAGTGTTTAGCGAATCGGGTGGATAATTTTACCCTTGGAAATACTATGGTATATATATGCCATATGCCTTCCAATGTGCTTCCACATCGACGGAGGAAGACGTTGACAATGCACATGATGAAATAGGTGGAGGGAGACATCAAAAATGTATGCAAAAGAACTAGTGCCCAACATTATACTTTGAACATTATTTATTAAATATAATAAATTAAATTATTTTAAGAATTTAATTATTATAATTTAATAATTAAATGGACTTTGGCCTTTTAAACCAAAATTTAGGACCTCCTTGGTTTTTAGAAAAATCTTAGAAACTTGCCCACATGGTTTTAATGAAAAACCTTTTTTTTTTGCCATCATTGGTTTTAAGGAAAACCTTTTATTTTTCCAAAACATCATTTTAATAAAAACCTTTAAAATTATTCTTCCACATAATATTAAAAATATTATGAAGCTATTTTGCCATTGACCTTTTCATTGTTCCTTTTGACCTTTTTATATCAACGGTAGTTTATTCCTTGATATCAATGACAACTTCATATCTTGACATCAATGACAACTTTGACTCAAAATGTCCAAAAAATATTATATCCTTATATATTTGATTCTTCCTCTATTTGTTTACCTTTGTCTACATTTTCATTTTCTTTTGACTTGTCTTCTATAGGATCACTTTCTTCTTCTTCTTCTAGTGCCATTAGAAGATTTTCTTCTGGTCCTTCAAGTGCATCCTCATATTCATCATCATTGAAACTATAACCATTCCTTGTACAACTATCTTCAAGATGTCCAAAGTTACCACATCTAAAACACTTGAGAATTATTGGTGACCTTTTCTTGAATTCTTCCTTTTCTCTAATCATAAATAGGACTTCATATCTATCATTATCTGAAAAAACTAGCATCACTATCACTTGAGTACTTACTTGCCTTATCTGCATAGTAGCTCCTCTTTTGCCTTTGAAAGAATTCCTTCCCTTATCTACTTTGTCCATCCTTACCTTTCTTTTGGTACATGTATCTTTCTGATTCCATGTTCCTGTGATCCTATTTTTCTTCATCATTGTTATTTTTAGCTTCTTAACAGTCAGTTGCATAGTGACCATACTTTCCACAATTGAAATATCTAACAAATTTTGTATCTTTAAATGTTCTTGAATACTTATTCCTTCTACCATAATTAGCTTCTTCATAATTGGATGACTCATTGCTTGATTCTTACTTCTTACACTTTGTCTTCTTGATTTCTTTGAAGGTTGCTTCCTTTTGGGGATTAGGTTCTTTTTTTCTTAACTCAAAAGTTATAAGAATACCAAGAAACATATATCTTGTCAAAGAATCACCATCCTTCGACTCTTAGTAGATATATTTTCACTAAATCTTTTTGGAAGAGATCTTAAGACCTTATCACAAAAATCCAATTCGTCAACCTTAAGTCCAAGTCCTTGCATAGCATTAACAACTTCATCAACTCGAAGTAGATAAGTACTAATATTTTCCTCATTCTTCATTCTTAACTCTTGAAATTATCTTTTGATATTTCATATCTTTGCTTTCTTGACACCTTTATCTCCTTCATATATACTTTGCAACTTACTCCCAAATTCCTTTTGCATATTGACAGTGCATAACTTTTATGGACTCGGTTCTATTCAAACCTCTCAAAATTGCATTCATTGCTTTTGAATTGTAATATTGTAGAAGCTTACCTTCCTTTTTAGTAGGAGGATAAAATGGAAGTATGTATCCATTTTCCACTACTTCCCAAATTTCATTGCCAAGTGCTATCAAGTGAATATTCATTATCATACTCTAATATATATAATCACTTCCATCAAATATTTGTGTAGGATTATCTGAGGAAACATTCTTAGAATACATTGTGTTCTTAAAAGCTTTTCCTTCAAGTTGTTAAACTTTTTCGAAGGAACCTGCTTTGATACCAATTTAAGAACACAATCTTATATTGAGAGGGGGGTGAAGAGTATAAGACCACTTTTTACTTTTATTTCCCAATCAATACTATACAATATATAGATAGCAATATCAACAATAGTAATCAAAGCAATGCACAAATCACCACACACAATAGAGACACCAAATTTACGTGGTTCACCCAATGTAGGCTACTCCATGAAGAAAATATTTCACTAAAATTTTCTCAATCAATCTCTTGGGAATCCTTTCCCTATTACAATGTTTATGGACCTCTATCCAAAGGAGATACCAATCCCCTAATCAAGTTCATGGATATCTATCCATAGGAGACACCAATCTCCTAACTCTACTCTAGTTGGTGATCCTCTAGAAGACTGCCTCCACTACCTTTATAAAATGGAACTCAATCCATAGAAGACACCTATACTCACTACTTTAGCTGGATATATCTATCCTCAACTCTATCACCTCCAAAGCTCTGTATCAAATCTACACTAAACACAGTACTTCGGTCTAGCACAAATCTATCCTTAAAATTTGTATCTGATCTGGCACAAACCTGTTCTCAAATTTGCACCAAAATCTATCCTTGAATATGTACTAATACAATCCTTCAGTCTAGCACAAATATATTCTCAATATCTATTCTCAAGCCTTAACTCAAAGCTTGATTCAATATCAAATCAACTCTTTTGGATCTGCACCAAACCTTAACTCAAGGTTTGAACAAATCAATCAATCAACTCTACTCTCAAGTCTTCTCAAAGACTTATCTCAAATCTGCCTTGTAATATTACACAAAATCTCATACTAATCCATCCATAAGTCCTCACTAGAACTTGTTCAAATCTACTCAATAAGTCCTCACTAGGACTTATCCAAATCCACTCTCAATCTGTATTGTGAGCTTCCACAAAAGCTCACACAAATCTGTCCACAAGTCTTCTTAGAGACTTACCTCAAATCTACTCAACAAGTCCACACTATAACTTTTCCAATCTCATAGAAACATAACTATAATTGTTAGAGACTCAATATGATCTACACTCATCACAATGCTCAATCACTTTCAATCACTCTTTTGAAACATACAGAGAATTATTAGAGACTACATATGCTTCACATTCACCTCAATACTCAATCAATTTTAATCACTCTCTTATCACATAAACATAAAGATATTTTTTAGATACTCAATATGTTTTGGCACTTATCAATACTCAATCACTTTCTCAACTCAATTTAGAATATAGAATATTTTTTTTAATAGAACTTGAGCTATCACTTCACACATCCACTTGACTAGGCTTAACCAACTCTATTCAATCAATCACTCAATGAAATAATACATAATCACAACCCTAGTCCAATCATATGAACACACTCAAAATGTTTCCAACAATTCTTATCATCCAATCTCACATAACAATGATACTCATAATTTTTTCAAACCCTAGTTCAAGTTCTTCACTCAATCAATGGCTTCAACAATAATTCTTATCAAACAAGGTTTTATCAAAAACTCTTTATTCCAAAAAAACCTTGAAGCATTAATTCAAAATGCACTCAACAAGGAAACCTAATTAAGTCCTTTTCACTCCAAATTTATTTCTTATAAAACCAACCAATCAACTCAACCAAGGAAGAATATGCCCATACATTTTTCTTTGATGTAGGATGACCTTCAAAAACCTAGATCAAATATCACAACTTTATTTGCCAAGTACAAAGGATTAGATGAAAAGAATTATCACCCTAGCACTTTTCACAAAACACAATGATAACTCAAATTCCAAATACACCTTATTGCTCCATCTCAATAATAAATTTCAACATAATAACTCTCATCAACAACTCTTTAATAAAATATAACTCAATTTCTACTTATAACTCCTTTCTCAAATTGCACTTGTCAAATAAAATACTTTATAAAATAATGCAATTTATTCTTCTAAGATAACAATTAATTAACATAGTTTTACTTTATCAAAAACAACATTTTATCATGCCCAGAAATCACTTTAGATTATAAGTAACTAATACACTTTTAATCATCACCTTATCCCTCCTAATATTCTCACACAACCTTAGGGTAAACAAAAATTAAACCAAAAATAGTACCTTTGCCCTTAGTGGGTTTTGAACCCATGACACTACCTCCCAAGTGCTCTATTCATGGCCTTGGCTTCCACATGAGTTAGCGCTCATGTGTAAGCTAGAGTGCCCAAGCACTCTACTCTCCTTTCCATTGCCGCCAAAAATGAAAACCAAAAAGGGCTTCAACACTTTGCTGCCACTGGGTTTCAAACCCGTAACCTTCCTTCCACAAGAGCCAAGCCAAATGCCACTCGAGCTAGCCACCGAATGGTGCTAGAAACAATACACCACATTTTATTAAACTCCACAAAATCCGAATTTTCATAGTGCACGAATTTCCTTAGCATGTTTTTCAAATTCTGAAAGCATATTTCTTTTGTCGTAGCAAAGGCAATACTTATATTGCCTTGTTGTTTCTTTCAACATGTTGGTGGAGGTAACTTCAATTTACACGTCAGCGGAATAGCTTTTAGTGTTTTACTATTTTGAATAAATAAATATTTATTTATAAAATTTAAATTCAATTTGAATTTAAATATTTAACCTTCCTTTAGACTTTTTAATGTGGAATAAAAAGCCTCCTTGGGTTTTTATGAAAACCTTTTATTTTGCCAATCCATGGTTTTTAATAAAACCTTTTACTTATGCTTCTTATAATATCAAAAATGAATATTATGAAGCTCTTTTTCCATCAACCTTTGCATTTCTCCTTTTGACCTCTTGGAATCAATGGTGGTTCACTTCTTGGTATTAATGACAACCTCATGCCTTGACATCAATGACAACTTTATGGACTCAAAATGTCCAATAGTTGATCTTACCTATGATATCCAATCCTCAAGAGGAGAAAGGCCAAGGATATGTGATTGGTTGTAATTCTTGAGAAGGGATGTGAACAAGGTTGTCATGTCATTGATACTTGTCATATTTCTTAACATAGTTGTGAGCATCCTTTTCCATAGAAGGCCAATAATATCCCATCCTAAGGAGCTTCTTGGCTATGGCTAGTCCGCTAAAATTTTTTATGCATGATCCATCATGGGATTATTGTATAATAACTTGGGCTTCATTTGTATTCACGTATCTGAGTAGTATGCCTTCACAAAAGTTTTGATATAATATATATCTAATGATGATATATTTGTAAGCTTTCAATATAAATTATCTTTGCTTTTTAGAGTTGGATCCCTCAGGGAAAGTTCCCTCTTTGAGAAATTTAAAGATGTCTTGATACCAAGGTTATGGAGGTATAGACATTTCAATATTGCATATATCAAGAGGTTGTAGACATGATTTGATGGTAGAATATTTGTAAATTTATCTTATGATAATATAAGCCTCTTCATATTCTAAGTCTAAGGGAATGAGAGATGTAGTTGTAGCCATAGTGTCAATGTGATGGTTTCTAGATCACGGTATGGATTCTATGGTGATTTTTTGAATTGTATTTTCAATATGTATACAATGTATTTATATGGTTTTAACTTTTCATCTTTGGTTTGATAAGAATCATTCACTTGGTTGACCACTAATTGTGAATCATCGTACACTGTTATATTTTCAATATTTAGTTCTTTTGTGGTATTAAGACCTAGGATGAGAGGTTCATATTCTAATGTATTGTTAGTACATGATAATAAAAGCTTAAAATATAATAGAATGAGTTGTGAGGTGACTGGGATAATTTCTACCCCTACACCTTTAGCACATCTAGCTCCATCAAAGTACAAGATCCAAGTTTTAGGTTCTTGGGATTCTATTGAGAAGATTATTTTATCTAGGAAAGACATGCTTATGGGATGTTTTGATTCTAAAGGGGATGTAGCAAGTTGATCAACTATAACTTGTCCCTTTAGTGATTTTTTATTTAAAAATTCTACGTTAAATTTACTAAGGGTTATGACCCATTTTGAAATCCTACTATACAGGTAATGTTTTGAAATTAGGTAGCACAATAGATCTACCCTTGCTAAGATGTAGGTCTTTTGACTAAGCATTTAGTATCTTAGTTTGAGATATGAGAAGAAAACTACAAATAAAATCTTCTTTAATGGTCTAGAGTGAGTTTCATAGTCCACCAAAGTTCTATTGATGTAGTAGATTGCTCTTTCTTGGTGTTGTTCATAGTCATGGGCTAATAAAGCTTCGAGGGTATGCTTAGTGGCTACTATGTATAGAAATAGCAGTTGGTTTAGGTTTGGTAATACCAATATGAGTGGTGTTAAGAGGTAAATTTTTAGATATTTGAAGGCTTTTTGACATCCTTAATCTAATTCAATTTTTTTTCCTTCTTTAATTATTTGGAGAAAGGTTGACATTTATCTACAAGTTGTGATATGAACCTACGAATGTCTTATAGTTTGCCTTGCAATATTTTTAATTTAGTTAAGTTTGTAGGTGGTGACATGTTTGTTATGGCTATAATTTTGGAGGGATCAACTTCAATTCCATGATAGGATATGGTGAATCCAAATATTTTTCCTGATATTACCCCAAAGATATAGTTTTGAGGTTTTATCTTGACTTTGTAATCTTGTAATATTTTAAAAATGCATCTAATATCTAGAGCATGGTTTCGTCTTCCTTGAGATTGACCTAGGATGTCATCCATGTAGTCTTCTACTATTTTATGCATAAGGTCATGAAATATGTATTTCATGACCCTTTGATATATTACCCCTATATTTTAAGGCCAAATGGCATGACCTGATAGCCAAAGGTTTCCCAAGGGGTAGTGAAAGCCATTTTAGATTGATCTTCTAGCACAATATTAATTTGATTATAGCCTGAGAATCCATCCATTAAAGATAGCATCTTAGATCTTGCAGTGAAGTCCACTACCATGTCTATGTTTGTCAAAGAGAAATCATCTTTTGGACAAGCATTGTTTATATCTCTAAATTCTATGTAAATTTGAATGGATCCTTCATTCTTGGTGATAGGAACAATGTTGGATATTCAATCCAAATAATCTATGGTCTTTATGAAACCAATATCTAGTAATTTTTATAGTTCATATTTTACCAAAAGAGTGACTCTTGGATGCCTTAATTTTTATTTGATAGGTTTAGCATTAGGGTGCACTACCAAATAGTGGACTACTAGCAAAGGGTCAAGTCTTAGCATGTTGTCATATCCCCAAGTAAAGATGTCAGAGAATTCCTTTAATAGGCTTGTGTATTTTGTCCATTCTTCTTGAGTTAGGACTTTTCTAAGTTTGATAAGGTGAGGATATTGATTTGTTTCAATGTTGATATCTATCATTTCTTCGATTAAGGCTTGTGATTCATCCTTGAAATGAAGAGGGGTATCTATTATCCCTAACTCTTCAAGTTCTTGTGGATCCATAGATGTTTATTCCAACTAGGGAAGCTAGGCCAAGTTTAAGTTGAAGATCTATTTAATAGATTCTTCTATAGGATGATTATCCAAATAATCTTCAAGATTTCCTTTGGTTGCTATTGATTCTGGATGAACCAATTCCAACATGTTAATTATACCAAATTCTATGGTTTTATGGGGTGTTTGGTTAAGGAAAAATCATAGTTCTTCTTCATACTCATCACTCCATTGATAGCCATTTAGTGACTTGGGATAATTATCCTTGTTGTCTTCTTCTAATAGGGGAGAAGGTTCATTTTTTCTAGGGATGAATCTGATCCCATATTGTACTAGCCAAGGTTTGACTTCTAGGGGTTCTTTGATATCCTATTCATAACGACCTAAGCCCTTGCCTTGATAACCCATGTTGGAGAGAATTTTTTTAGCTATAGATAATGAGGATGATATGTAGCATGTAGCATATGTTCATTCACTTGGCATAAAGTTACACCCTTGAATATTTTCATCAATGGTAGTTCCTCCATGAATGAAGGTGTAAGATACTATTTGGATTTTGAGTCATTTTCCATTGGGCATGCCTATATCATGAGGATATAGGAACATGCTTACTAGTTCTATGAAAGGATCTAAATTTTGATAAATTAGAATAACTTGATCATTGGGATAGGATGATGTTGGACATTTTTACTAGATGAGTTGTCATTGTTGTCAAGTTTGAGTCGTCATTGATGTCAAGCTTTCAGTACCAGTGAGTGGCAGTTTTAGTGGGCAACATCAGTTTCAGGTTCTCTAATAAGTGCAAAAGGAGAATCCACCTCCAGTTGATCAAATTCGGTTCCAAGCAGTCAGATGAGGTCCAAAGGGCAAAGAAGAGGCCCAGGAAAATAATATTATAATATTTTATTATAATATTAAAAAGGAAATTTAAATTAATTATAAATTAATTTATTAATTAATTTAATTAACTTTCAAGTTACTTAAGTTAATTATAAGTTAATTTTTATTTAATTATAAATTTAATTTTTATTAATTTAATAAACCCTAAAAAGGGTTATAAAACTAATTTTATAAATCAAATTTAAAATTCGATTTGAGCACCGACATGTTATGGCAATAAGGCATCATGTATAAATAAAGGCAAAAACTTTGCCTTAGAATCATAAAACAATAATTTGAATGCCTAAGTTCTAAATCGTACGCAAAAAGGATGCAGTGTTTTTTGCATTGAAAAGTCTTCGGTGGTAGAAGAACAAAGAAATAGGAGTGAGGCTCCTCTCACCCTGCACAAGTATTGCGTAGTGCAGTTGGCAATGGTAAAAGGTGTTAAAACATGTTGTTGGCATAGAGGATGTGGTTCAAATCCTATGGGGTCACATTTTGCAAGGAAGGAAGGTCTTCATTTTGTTGAACATCACCAACAAGGACATAAAGGTAGGCTAGCGCCTTCCCCTCCCCATGGAAGAACCTAGCCTAAGTGGTGGGCTAGCACGTTGATAGGGCACTCAGCTAGGAGAGGTTTTAAGGTCGAAATCCACCGAGGCATTTTTGGCAATTGAAGAGGTATGTGCTGACATCACATGTTTGGTTGCTTGATTAATTTTGGAGGTGCTAAATTTTGAAAAGTAAAATATTTTTATGCTTTCTAAAGTTCATTTTTCCTAAATTAAAATTGGATATTGAGTATTTGAGGGAGATAAAAGGATAGGCAATAATGTTTTTGAAATGTTGAATTTTGGAGGTTGATTAATTGAGATTGGAGATTATAAGGAACAATTGAATTATTATTTTCATGTGTGATTTGATAAATTGCTAATTTCAAACAAGGAGTAATAAGGTGTAATTAAGTTTTATTATTTTTATAATTGAGAAGTATTTTGTGAAGATGTTAGTGTGATATTTTATCATATAACTATTGAAATTGGCAAGAGAGAAAATTGTGATTGAGAAAGGTTTTCTAAGGTCACTTCCACATCAAATAAAAGGTATGGGCATATTCTTATTTGGTTGAAGTGATTTATTGAGTTTTTCTAAAAATAAGAATTGGAACGAAAAGGACTTTGTTAATTTTTCCTTGTTGAGTGGATGAGTTTTCTAAAATGTAAGTGAATACAATAAATCTTGTTTGATAAGCATTGTTGGAAACATTTGAGTGAATGTTCATATGCTTGGACTAGGGTTTGTGAGAAAGGATTATTTATTTGAGTGATTGGTTGAGTAGAGTTGGATGAGCCTAATAAAGTGGATGTGTTGAAGTGATAGTTCAAGTTCTATGAAACAATTATTCTATATTTTGAATTGATTTGAGAAAGAGGTTGACTATTTGTGAGTGTGAAACAAATTGAGTCTCTAACAATTCTCTATATTTTTTTGTGGTAAAAAGAGTGATTAAAAGTGATTGAGCATTGTGGTGAATGTGAAGCATATTGAATCTCTAACAATTCTCTTTATGTTTCTATGAGATTGGACAAGTTCTAGTGAGGACTTGTTGAGCAGATTTTGGACAAGCTCTAAAGAGAGCTTGGGGATAGATTTTTGTGAGATTTTATGAAAGCTTACAATATAGATTGAGGATAGATATTGAGAGCAGATTTGGACAAGTTCTAGTGAGGACTTGTTGAGAAGATTTGGAAAAGTTATAGAGAGAACTTGTGGATAGATTAGTGTGATATTTTGTGGAATTTTACAATACAAATTTGAGGATATATTTGAGAATAAAGCTTGGTCTATATTTAAGGATAGATTTGTTCCATACAAGAGACAGAGATTGAGTAGATTTGTGCTAAATCGAAGGACTATGTTTAGTGTAGATTTGAGATAGATATTTGGAGGTGACCAAGTATAGAGGATGATAGTCTCCAGTGGATAGAGATCCATTAGCTAGGGCAGTGAGGATAGGTATCTTCAGTGGATAGATATCCATTAGCCAGAGCAGTGGGGACAACAGTTCTTCTAGAAAATCACCAACCAAAGAAGAGGAGAAAGGATTTATCCCATGGATAGATATCAACAAACTTAATTAGGGGATTTTTGTCTCCTTTGGATAGGGATCCATAAACATTGTAATAGGGAAAGGATTCTCAAGAGAATTTATTCAAGAAAATTTTATAAGAAATATTTTCTCCGTGGAGTAGCCCACATTGGGTGAACCAGGTTAAATCATGTCTCTCATGTGTGTGATGCTTTGTGTGATGTTTATTTCTTTAATATTGTTTATGGTATCATATGTATTAAAAAGCAAAAAAATTTATCGTATACTGTTCACCCCCCTTCTCAGTATAACCACATGTTCTTCAATTGGTATCAGAGTGGATCTCTTTGTGAAAAGACTAACAAATTGGAGGAGGAACCATAAGAAAGACACATGAATTCAAAAAATGAAGAAGATACCATGTTTGATATAAAAGAGGAATTCTTTACTGCTCTTGAGAATTTGGAAAGGATTAGAGAAAAGAACTCAAGCCTGAAGGAAAAAATTCAAGAGGATGAAGAAGCAAAGATGGGACTTCTACGAAGTCTCACATAACATAAGTTAAAGGTAGAAGAAGGAAAGAAGATTGAACAAGATATGATGGATCTATTAAGAGCAAGAGAAACAGAATGTGAAATATTGGAAGTAGAAATTTTTTATCTAAGGAATTAAGTTGAAAGGACCAAAGTACTACAAGATATAGAGTATGGAAAATAGAAAGAAGAGTCAAGTCTTCAAAAAGGATAAACTTCAAACAAATATAGGTAAGAATAATTTTGGGCAAAGAATAACCTTGGATGAGATCTAATCACAAAAGGAGAAGCACTCAACCACAATATCAAAGGCATCCAAATAGGTTACATAATTTCTTCCATGGCCATTGTTTTCCTTGTAACAAATATGGTCATAGATATGTACATTGTATTGGTCATGCAAGAAACAATGTCAATAGAAATTTTAATTATTTTGAATCTCTTATGGATAATTATATTATATGTTACAAATGCAATAATTTTGGGCACAATGCTAGATGGTGTAAAATGATACTTCCTGAGTCTAGTAAAGAAAAACCAAGTTCAACAACTAGGAAAGAGGAAAGAGGAAATGTAAAGGCTAGATCAATGTTAGTTCAAACATCCCTTCATGCTCATGATAAAGAAAAATGGTGTCTTGATAGTGGTTGCTCTAGACACATGACATGAGACAAATAAAAATTCATTGTACTAAAAGAAACCAATAGAGGATCAATAAATTTGGTGATAATGGATCAGCAAAGATTGGTGGAAGAGGAACTCTGAGTTTAGATAATGGGAAAACAAGAACAGAAAATGTATTGTATGTCAAAGGGTTAAATCATAATATTCTAAGTTTAATTCAACTTTGTGATCAAGGTCATATGGTTACATTTCACCCAGATAGATGTGAGATCAAAAAAAAAAATTGGAAAAGTCATTGCAAATGCAAGAACTCCAAACAATCTCTACATGCTTAGTGATATCAAAGGGGAGAGGTTCTTTCTATCACAATAAGATGATAGTTGGTTATGGCATAGAATATTGGATCATTTAAATTTTTACAACATAGTCAACATAAGCAATAAGCAGGCTGTCAGAGATTTACCCAAGCTAAAAAGGCCAAAAAACACAATCTATGCACCTTGTCAACATGAAAAGCAAATTAGGATAAGCTTTAAGTCAAAGGGATATATGTCATCTAAGACATTAATTATAATACATACTGATCTATGTGGTCCTACCATAACATAGAGTATTCAGGGTGAGAGTTACTTTTTATTATTTATAGATGATTACTCCAAAATGGTTTGGGTAGCTTTCCTGAAAGAGAAGTCATAGAACTGGTTGAAAATGAAACTAAAAGTAGGATTAAGTGCTTGAGATCTAACAGAGGAGGAGAATTTACCTTAAATAAATTTGTAGATTTTTATGAACAACATGGAATCAAGAGAGAATACTTAGCCGCAAGAAATCCTCAACAAAATGGAGTAGTTGAAATAAAAAATAGAACCATTGAGAATATGGCTAGAGCTATGTTAAATGAATCCAAAATTTCAAATGGATTTTGGAGGGAAGAAATCAACACAATAGTATATAATCCCTAGGGATAAAATGATGGTAAACCATCACAAGACTCCATATGAGCTTTGGAAAGGAAGACCGGCCACTGTAAAACACTTCAAGCTTTTTGGAAGCAAGTGCTACATAAGATGAGAAGATTAAAACTTAGGCAATTTTGATCTAAGATGTTATGAGGGAATTTTTATTGGTTATTCAAATAAGATTAAAGCTTATAGATGATTCAAAAAGAGAACACACACTATTGTGGAAAGTATAAATGTAACAATTGATGAGAAGATAGATTCAAGAGAACCAGTTCAACAAATTATGTATCAGGAAGATGGGAGTTGTCAAGAAGAGTTTCATGAGGAATAAAATGAAGAATAAGATGAAATACAAAGACTTATTCCTAAAAATCCATCTAGATATGTACAAAAACATCATCCAAAATATCTAATCATTGGGAATCCAGATGAAAGACAAACAAGGAGAAGGATAATAACACCATCTCAACAAGTAAATTTTTCTTTGCTATCTAAAATTGAGCCAAAGAATTTCAATCAAGAAAGTGAATATGAGTTATGGATTAAGGTAATGGATGAGTAATTAGATCATATAGATAAAATAAATACTTGGAAACTTGTTCCATGACCAAGGGGTAAAAATATGATCATCACAAAATGGGTATTAAGAAATAAGTTAAATGAAGATGGACAGGTAGTCAGGAATAAAACAAGGTTAGTGTGTAAAGGCTATGCACAGGTAGAGGAAATTAATTTTGATGAGACATTTGCTCTATTTGCATGAATTGAAGCCATAAGAATGTTTTTAGCCTTCTCAATTTTCAAAAACTTTAAGGTATATCATATGGATGTTAAGTCAACATTTCTAAATGGTGTTCTAGAAAAAGTCTACATTGAACAGCTAGAGGGATTCATATTAATAGATAAACCAAATAATGTATGCAAATTGAAAAAGGCACTGTATGGTCTAAAGCAAGCTCCTAGAGCATGGTACACAAGATTGGATAAGTATCTTCAAGAACAAGGATTCAAAAAAGGAATAGCAGACAACAACTTATACATCAAAAATGAAGGGAATGATCTACTAATTGTGATTGTTTATGTTGATGATATAATTTTTGGGGGAAACAATGATAATATGTGTAAAGCATTTGCAAAGAAAATGTAGAATGAATTGTAGCAAGTTTGAACAGGACTTAGCTTGAAACGGCTTAGAAAAATATAGTTTTTCTAAGCCCAGTGTGAACACACTTACCTTTTGTTGGCTAATCTTGTCGGATGGTCGGCATGATATTCTTTCTCCCTTACCTTTATTTTCTCCTTATCCCTCCATTGTTCGTACTCCTTTCTTGCCATCCATTTTCCCTTATCACTCCACTCCCTTCCTCTCCCCACGCTCGCTACCACCTCCCACTCCACTTCCTACTCCTTCGTTCTCTCTAATATCCCCGATATTCCTCCACCTTCCCTTCCCTACTATTGCACATGTTCTAATCCTATATAAAGTTTATTTTATTGTAATATTAAACTGGTTAGTTTAATGAATAATTTTGGCTTTATTGTTATTCATGTCAATTTTTACCTTGGCTAATGTTAATCTAAGCTTACCTTAACCTTAGATTCACACTGGTATTAGAGCACAAGGGGCACGGATCCCAAGGGCCAAGGTAGGGCATGAAAGCTAAAGTGTAGTGGATCCTGAGGTGTGACTAGTGAGAGATTGGCACATGGATCTTGAGGAATGGCTATAACATGAATCTCGAGGAGCACATGGATCTCGAGGAGCGATAAAGAGGCTGTTGCACAGATCTCAAGGAGTGCATGGATCCCAAGGATCTGACTGGATGCTAATAGTAGGCTAACATGGTGACGGAGCTAGGCAACATTTTATGACATGGAACGGAGCTGGCAGCACATGGATCGAGGCTGACCAGGAGCTAACATGGATGATGTGGCAGAGCGTGAGCTAACATGGCAGAGAGGAGCTAACATGGTAGAGAGGAGCTGACATGGCAGAGCACGATCAGACATGGAAAAGTGCTGACATGGATGACGTGGATGCTCTGGGTGTGTGCCACATGGTAGATTTTTTTTGATCGACGGATGGGCAAAATGTTGGTGAGATCGATTGCCCAAAGGCAATCGACCTAAAGAGTGTTCGCAGGCTTTGATAAAGCCTAGACACACTCTCTGCCCACTGAATGTGGGACTAAATTTTTTTTAAAAACTATTTTAAGCCGACCATATCAAGTATAAACTCCTTCCTCTCTTATTCCATCCGGCTAGAATGGTCTAGCGGTCAAGTCCCCCGCCTTGCAGAGAAGAGACCCGGGGTCGAATCCCATCGGGGTAAAAAAAAGGTTTTTTATTTTTTTTGTCTCTTCGCGATTAATGAAGGTTTAAAGTTGTTTTTTGGTTCTGTGCTACCATCAGTAGCCGCATGGTGCAGCGGCTAAGATTGCCGAGTAGACGGCGGAGGTCTTCAGATCGATTCTCGTCGGGGGTTTAAAAAAAAAAGGTTAATTTTTATTGAAATTTTTTATTATTTGTTTTTTTAAAAAAGGTTTAAAAAAATTTAGTAATTGCTATATATTTTTTATTATGTTTTTTTAAATATCCATTTTATTTAAAAATAATAATTAAAAATATATAAAGGAAATTGTTAAATTTTTTTTTAAGGGTCTTTATTAAAACAAATTTTAGAATTTTTTTTTTTTAAAAAAGGGTGCAAAGATATTTTGATATATAAAGTTTTTTTTGGCATCATACTAAGTTGTAACCCAATTCATACGGTGTGATTCTAGGTAGATGATCCAGTCAGCCGGATTCTATAATGCATTACTCTCTCTGTTGAGAAGAGAGACTCCTGATTCCTTTGACGGGAAAGTCCAGTGGTATGGACTTCATATAGTGTTTTACCAATTAGAGAATCAAGTGATTGCTCATATGAGGAAACCAGATTCTGGCTATGAGGTGGATTCTGAAGATAATATCTTTGGGCAAAGGATAGTTGAATCTAAGACGGTTGAAATAGTACCTGAAGGACAATCAAGTGACAGTTATTCACCTATAGTGCCTGAAGTAGAAAAAAGTGAGAGCTATACACCACGCTCTCCTGATTTAGAACCAGAAGAAGAAGAAGAAGAATAAGAAGAATAATAGGAAGAAGAACCAGTGGAGGTGAAACCTGCAACTGAAGAATGAAATGTTCTCAAATGAAGTTTTGAACCAGCAGCAACACAAGAAGTCATTATAATTAGTGACGACGAAGCATACAATTTCACCTTTCCAGTTTTGGGTGATCCTCAAGAAGAAGAACGCCAATTCAGTGAGCATATTAAGAAAGCTATATTTGATTTAAATCAGTAAATCAATGAATTATTTTGTATGTTTTTGTACTACTTGTTTGAAGTTGCAATAAAGTTTGCTTTCTAAAATGGCTTCCAATACTAGTCTACCAATTCTTGAGTTCAATGGTGGTGATTACGAGTATTGGTCAATTAAAATGAAAACTCTTTTGATAGGTAAAGGTCTTTGGGATGTGATTGAAGAGGGATATACTGAACCTACTGCTGCTGATTGGGCAAATTTGAATTTTGCTAATAAAAGGGCTAGAAAGGAAGCATAGAAGAATAATTCTTCTACCCTTTATCATATCCAATCCGCCCTTGACAAAAGTATTTTCCCTAGAATAGCTTCTTTTATAACTGCTAAATCTACTTGGAATGCTTTAAAATAAAGTTATAGGGGTAGTGACCAAGTCAAACAAGTTAAACTACAAACCTTGAAATGAGATTTTGAGACTCTTAAAATGCAAGAGAGTGAAAATGTTGGTTATTACTATGTGCGTGTGAAAGCCGTAGTAGATAAGATGGTAACTTTAGGAGAAGATGTAAATCTTGAAGTTATAATGAAGAAAGTGTTGAGGACACTTCTTCCTAAGTGGAATTCAATTGCCATAATTATAGAAGAATCCAAAGACCTAACTTCTCTATATTTTGAATCCCTAATTGGCTCACTTCTCTCACATGAAGAGAGGTTACAACAAACTCCTTCCATAAGTTACGGAGGAGATGATAAAGCCTTTGCTTCACAAGAAGGCAGAGGTAGAGGCCGTGGTAGAGGACAGTATAGAGGTAGAGGCAAAAATAATCAGAGATGTGGAACTCCTAACAGAGGAGGAAATCAGAACAAAGGAGGATTCTCAAATAGAGGTGAACAATAGAATAGATAAAGACAACAAAATAGAGGAAAACAATCAGGTAGAGGCAAAGGAGGAGATAAGTCAAAACAATCTTGCTACAATTGTGGCAAACTTGGCCATAATGCTCATGACTATTGGACAAAGAATTCACAAGGAACTAGTAGCAGCCAGAGCGATCGGCTTGGAAATTTTGGAGAAGAGGAAGAGGCCACAAATCTCTTTCTCTCTTATGGTCAGGCAGATCAGAACATGAATGATACTTGGGAACACTGGGTGTTCAAACCATATGAGTGGCAAAGAAGAGCTCTTTGCTACTCTAAACTCCTCATACAAATCCATCATCAAATTGGGAGATGATAAATCATTTGCAGTTGAATGCATTGGAGCCATGGAAGTTCCAACTAAAGAAGGCATCAAACATGTAAGTGATATCTATTACACACCCCATATTCAACACAATATTTTAAGTTTTGGTCAAATGTTATAAAAGAACTACAAGTTGCTTTTTGATGAGGGTAAATGCACTATTTTTGATAAAAATAACAATAATAGAATCATTACACAAGTGCCAATGCCAAATAATAGATTGTTTACTTTAAAGTTTGGCCAGCCAGGGGGAGATAAGTTAGCAAATGTTTTTATTTCCAATCCAAGTGTCCTATGGCACTTGAGATATGGTCATTTGAATTCAGCTAGTTTGAAAATGCTAACTTCACAAGCGATGGTAACCGAACTGCCTAAGGTTCAAGATAGTAAGGAAGTCTGTGAAGGGTGTGCTCTTGGGAAGCATGCCAGATCAAAATTTCCCCATGGACAAGCATGGCGGGCCAGCTATCCACTCCAACTAGTGCATACAGACATCTATGGTCCGATGCAAACCAAGAGTCTTGGTAAAAACTCTTACTTCCTACTCTTCATTGATGATTTTACTAGAATGTGCTAGATATATTTTTGAAATATAAGGATGAAGCATTTGAATGCTTTTTCAATTTAAAAACAAGAGTTGAAAGTGAGAGTAGATATTTTGTAAAATGTCTTAGATCAGATAGGGGAGGAGAATACTCCTCTAATGAGTTCTTGAATTTCTGTAAGCAACATGGCATTAAGAGGCGCTTCACGACTGCCTACACTCCACGGCAGAATGGTGTCACAGAGAGGAAGAATCGCACCATTGTGGATATGGCAAGGTCTATGCTTCAGAAAAAGCATTTGACTAATTCATATTGGCTAGATGCAGCCAGGACCAGTGTACATATCTTGAACAAAAGTCCTACTGCAAGTTTGGAAGGATAGACACCTTACCAAGCTTGGTATGGTAAAAAGCAAAATGTTAATTATTTTAGAGTGTTTGGCTCGCTAGCATATTCTCACATTATTGATGAGCTAAGAAAGAAGCTCAATCCCAAGAGTCAGGCATGCATCTTTGTAGGATATTGTGAGAATATAAAAGCTTACAAACTCTACAATCCTAGGACTAGAAAGTTTGTGCTTTCCAAGGATGTGATTTTTGATGAAGGGGGAGAATGGGGTAAGCCCTAGATTTTTAGTGATGATGAATCTAGTGATGTAGGTTCTAAGTAGGTGCAACAACAGACACCACATAAAAGTAACAGTCTCCTCCTAGAGATCCAGGTTCATCTTCTGATTCAACTTCTTCACCAAGTTCTTCTCCATAGAGATCAGTAAGTTCCTCACCAGTGGACATCGATTGTCCATCTAGAGGTAAGATAATTCTACAGAATCATCCATCATATCAGATGTTGGATAATTTTTTTTCAAAAAGATACACTAGGATTCAAGCTAGTGAAATGAATTCTATTCTACAAAGATTAGAAAATATGCACTTGTATGGTGATGATGTTTCCCAGCAGGAACCTAGGGGAGATTTAGTTAACTATGCCTTGTTAACTAATACATAGCTTGAACCTTCTAGTTATGAGAAGGCTTGTACTCAAAATATTTGGCAAGATGCCATGAAAGAGGAGATCACCTCTATAAAAAACAACAACACTTGGGAGCTGGTGAAGCTTCGTAAAGGAAAGAAACGTGTTGGATGTAAGTGGGTCTACAAGACCAAGTTTAATGCAAATGGTAGCATCAAGAGGAACAAGGTGAGATTAGTTGCAAAGGGATTTACTCAAAAATATGGAATTGATAATGAAGAGACTTTTTCTCCTGTAGCCAGACATGAGACTATCAGAACAGTTCTTGCCTTAGCTACACACAAGGGATGGACAGTCCAACACATGGATGTAAAGAGTGCATTTCTAAATGGTTACTTAATAGAAGAAGTTTATATTGAGCAACCACAGGGATTTGAAGAGAAATACAAGGAACGTCTTGTTTACAAACTGAAGAAGGCTCTTTATGGCCTCAATCAGGCACCGAGAGCTTGGTACGCATGCATTGATGGGTACTTTAAATATTATGGGTTCATCATAAGCAAAAATGAACCCACGCTCTACTACTTGAATCAAGGAAATGACATCCTCATAGTTTTTTTGTATGTGGATGATCTCATTTTTATGGGTAGTAATGAAAAAGTTAACATGGAGTTCAAGCACTCCATGATGCAGGAATTTGAGATGAAGGATCTTGGCTTAATGAAATACTTTCTTGGAATGGAAGTACATCATACAGATTCAGGGATATTCATCTCACAACTTAAGTATGCTTGAGATATGATTCGGAAGTTTGCTATGGAGCAATGCAAATCAGTTGCAACTCCAATTGGACATGGGATCCAATTAAGCAAGGATGATGGAGCACCGAAAGTTGATGTGACCACTTTCGAAGAATTGTTGGGAGTTTGATGTTTCTCACCAACACCGGACCGGAAATTCCAGTATGTTGTATCTCTTGTTTCTAGATTTATGTCTAATCCATCTGAGCTGCATTTGTAGGCAGCTAAAAGGATTTTGAGATATGTGAAGGGTACATTGGATTTTGGAATCCAGTACTACAAAAGTGATACTATCAAGCTTGAAGGCTTTAGTGATAGTGATTGGGGCGGCAATATTGATGATAGAAAATACACATCGAGTAAATGTTTTAGTCTTGGTTCAGGCCTAATAACTTTTAGTTCCAAGAAGCAGATAGTAGTAGTGCTATCTTCAATAGAAGCTAAGTATATAGCGGTTACTCATGCTAGTACTCAAGCTCTATGGCTACGAAAGGTATTAGAAGATATTGGCGAGCAGCAAAGTGGTCCAACTAGAATATTTTGTGACAACATCAGTGCCATTCAGTTGGCATAAAATCCTGTCCACCATAGTAGATCAAAGCATTTTGATATGAAGTACCACTTCATCCGAGATATGGTGGAAACTAATATTGTTGATCTTCACTATTGCCACACTTTGGAGAACGTCGCTGACATCTTCACCAAGGCGCTGGATAAAGCTCAATTTGTAAAGCTGAGAGATTGTATAGTCAGTTCTCTCAACTTTAAGGGGGAGAATGTAGCAAGTGTGAACAGTTGTTAGCTTGAAACGACTTAGAAAAATCTATTTTTTCTAAGCCCAGTGTGAACACACTTACCTTTTGTTGGCTAATCTTGTTGGATGGTCGGCATGATATTCTTTCTCCCTTACCTTTATTTTCTCCTTATCTCTCCATTGTCCTTCCTCATTTCCTGCCATCCATTTTCCCTTATCACTCCACTCCCTTCCTCTCCCCACGCTTGCTGCCACCTCCCACTCCACTTCCTACTCCTCTGTTCTCTCTAATCTCCCCGATATTCCTCCACCTTCCCTTCCCTACTATTGTGCATGTTCTAAGCCTATATAAATTTTATTTTATTGTAATATTAAACTGGTTAGTTTAATGAATAATTTTGGCTTTATTGTTATTCGTGTCAATTTTACCTTGGCTAATGTTAATATAAGCTTACCTTAACCTTAGATTCACTTGAATTTGAGATATCTATACTTGGTGAGTTGTCCTTATTTCTTGGAATTCATATTTCACAATCAGAGAAATGAGTATTTCTCTCACAAACCAAGTATATAAAAGATATGCTAAAGAAATTTAGGTTAGAAGATTGCAAACCGGTAAGTACCCCCATGGTCACAGGATGCAAGTTAAGTAAGGATGATGAATCTCAAGAGGCATATCAAAGATTATACAAATCTATGATTGGCAACTTGTTGTATGTTACAGCTCCAATACCAAACATAGTGCAGTCAGAGGGATTAGTGGCAAGGTTTCAGGCAGCACCTAAGGAAACACATGTGGTAGTAGTAAAGAAAATTATCAGGTATCTAAAAGGGACTATGGATTTTGGGCTCTGGTATCCTAAAAGTGATAGTTTCACACTCACAGCATATATAGATTCAGATTGGGCTGGCAACATTGATGACAAAAAAAGTACAAGTGGAGGAGCATTCTTTCTTGAAGACTGTTTAGTCTCTTGGCTAAGTAAGAAGCAGGTTTCAGTATCCTTATCTATAGTAGAAGCAGAATATATTGCAAAAGTATCTAGTTGTACACAGGTATTATGGATGAAGTGAACTCTAGAAGACTTCAAGATAACACATGATCATCCTATTCTCATATTATGTGATAATACAAGTGCTATAAGTATCTCAAAGAATCCAGTGATTAACTCCCAGATAAAACACATTTCGATAAAGTATCATTTTCTAAGAGAACATGTGATAAATAAATAGGTCATGTTGGAATATGTTACTACAAAGGAACATATAGTAGATATTTTCATGAAGCCACTTTCAAAGGAGACTTTTGAGTATCTTTGAGGAAAGCTAGGAGTAATACTCCCATACAAGAATTAACCACCTCAAGAGGAGGTGGGGGAGGGGCTAAGCTAAGAGACTCATTCTTATCCCTGAGCCCCAAAGGTAACCCTTTCCCATTGATGTCAAAGGGGAGAGATTTTAGTAAGAGGGAGATATTTTATTTAAGGAGAGAGCATTGAGTCAGGGGGAGCAATTTTCCAGGGGGAGCAAAATAGAAAGTTCAAGTTTTGGTAAAAATAATTTGGATTGCCATCAATGACAAAGGGGGAGATTGTTAGAAATTTTGAGTAGATGAGTTGTCATTATTGTCAAGTTTGAGTCGTCATTGATTTCAAGCTTTCAACACTGTTGGTTCGTCTTTCATACACACCCCATGAAGGATGAGCATAAAATACCGATAACACTTATACAGGATAAATCCCACTCACTTTAGGATATTGCTCGTTATCCAAGGTGTGAGTTACAGAGTTGGGCCGAATGGTTATTCACTCTTTTTCGCTTCTGGAATAGTTTCAAGTGGACTTTATGTTACCTTACAATGGGTTTGACCTTCGTTCAATAATGTTTAGGGGTTGTTATCTTTGTTGACAATCAAATTTACAATGAGTTCTTTGATATAGCTCTTTATGCTTTAGCAGATTAAATAAAAGACAAATTTAAAAGAAAATAAAAATGGATCATTTAACGGTGGAATAGAGAGAGTAGGGTAGGGCAGAAAGAGAAGCTTATCTAACTTAGCTGCAAAATCAAAACTACCAATTTCAGTTACACTATTTAGCTTCACAATAAAACCAATCAAAGAGGAAGGTGTCCATATTTCTAAGATCACCTTATACTAAGAGCATAAGACGGATATGACAAAGATCTGAAAGAAAATCATAAATAGAAGGGAAGTCGGTGTCAACTAGTATCTCTCACTAGCAGCCTAGCTCACGCAGTGAGGATGGAGCAATTAGAATAGACCTGAACCTTAAATATCTAATTTTCCCTAGCATACAACAAATGGAATGAAGCCTAGTAGCATTCAAACAAGATTTGCAAGAAATTGCTAAAATGTCTTTTATTCCAAGTTTTCACATCTGGACTTTACATTCAAAAGAAGTATATATAGACTCAGGACAGACCCTGATCTTTTTAAAATATCTTCTTCCAAATATCTAAATCTTATCATAAAAATCCCACCACCGAGGCTTTACAATATAAAGTATTTTTATATAGAGTTTCGATAAACCCTAATCACTCTGAAAAATACGTGTGGATCTTGCCATAAATGGAGAATATAAGACTTGGTTTTATCCTCATCAAATGGGCACCGTGTGTAAATGTATACTTATCCTTCGATAAGCTATCAGAGCATCTCATTAACTCCTCTGTAAAATCTAGATGAGTCAATGACTTCTAAAGCCTTCCATCGTCGCACAACTGCCTTTGTTTGGTTTGAATCGAGATTCTCTGCCCACCATTACTTTTGCCATAAATTTTCTCGACAAATGCATCCATCGGAAAATTCCTTAAAGTCTGCATTTGCGGCCAGATCTGCAAAATCTGGATGTCACTGACTTCCCGACATCTCTTATATTTATCTTTCAGCAAGCCGTTAGAGCATCTCATTAATTCCTCGCTTGATTTGTGCTGAAATTTATGTTTATCTATATTTCTCGCCATTACTTCTGCCATGAATGTAACTGTCGAATCACTTTCTGCAAAAGAAAAGCAAAGATTAGAAATTTTTAATTAGTTAATTTTGTCATTTAAATGTTTCTAGGGTTTGGACTATGTTGAAAAGCTTCCACTTCCTTTGGATGGGTGATGAAAATTTTAAAGAATGGCCAAATTTTGCAAAATGAATATAAATCCAAACATGTCGCGATATCACGACATTTTCCTCAAACTTTTCTTCCTTGCTTGTGCCTTCACGAAAATGGAACATGTCACGATATCGCGACATTTCCTTCACTTCATGTCTTCTAAGCTTTTGCTCTCGTGAAAATGGAACATGTCACGAAATCGTAACATTTCCTTCACTTCATGTCTTCTAAGCTTTTGCTCTCACGAAAATGGAACATGTCGTGAAATCGCGACATTTCCTTCACTTCATCCTTCTAAGATTTTGCTCTCACGAAAATGGAACATGTCATGAAATCGTGATATTTCCTTCACTTCGTTTCTTCCAAGATTTCTTCCTCATGAAAATGGAACATGTCGCGATATCACGACATTTCCCTCACTTCATGTCTTTCAAGCTTTCGCCCTCGCGAAAATGGAACATGTTGCAAAATCACAACATTTCCTTCACTTCATGTCTTTCAAGCTTTCGCCCTCGTGAAAATGGAACATGTCACAAAATCATGACATTTCCTTCACTTCATTTTTCTCACGCTTTTGCCCTCGTGAAAATGGAACATGTCGCAAAATCGTGACATTTCCCACTTTGTCTCTTCCAAGCTTTCGCCCTCACGAAAATGGAACATGTCGCGAAATCGCGACATTTCCTTCACTTCATATTTTCCAAGATTTTGCCCTCATGAAAATGGAACATGTCATGAAATCATGAAATTTCCTTCACTTCATCTTTCTCAAGCTTTTGCCCTCGCAAAAATGGAACATGTCGCAAAATCGCGACATTTCCTTCACTTCATCTCTTCCAAGCTTTCGCCCTCGCAAAAATGGAACATGTCGCAAAATTGCGACATTTCCTTCACTTCATCTCTTCCAAGCTTTCGCCCTCGCAAAAATGAGACAAGTCCAAAAATGGAACATGTCGCAATATCGCGACATTGGACTTTAAAAGATTTTAGGGTACCATTAAATTTGAGCAAAATTCCGACAAGTCCGAAAAGGGAACTTGACGTGATATCGCGACATTTACCTCAAGCTTTTCTTCCAAACTTGTGCCATCGTGAAAATGAGACAAGTTCAAAAATGGAACATGTCGTGATATCGCGACATTGGACTTTAAAAGATTTTAGGGTACCATTAAATTTGAGCAAAAGTCCGACAAGTCCGAAAAGGGAACATGTCGCAATATCGTGACATTTCCCTCAAGCTTTTCTTCCAAGCTTGTGCCATCGTGAAAATGAGACAAGTCCAAAAATGGAACATGTCGCGATATCGCAACATTTCCCTCAAGCTTTTCTTCCAAGCTTGTGCCATTGTGAAAATGAGACAAGTCCGAAAATGGAACATGTCGCGATATCGCAACATTTCCCTCAAGCTTTTCCTTCACTTTGCAAATTCTCCAAAAATTGTAGGTTGACTCCAGTGACTTTGTCCATCTGTATTTGGCATTTTTACATATTGGTGAAGGATATTCCTTACTTAGAAATAATTTTAACATTTGAAAAATGAATTTTAAATTGCTCGAGAATGATCAGCTTCACATGGTGTAGAAGAAAATGATGAAAATTCAAAGTGCCCAGAATTTGATGAAACTTTACAAGTATCTAAAAAATCCCAAAGGGTATCCAAATCTGCAAATGGAACTTTAAAATTCATCACGGATTAAGGTAAAATGCATTTAGAATTTTGCTGGCCAAAAATAGAAACTGCTATTTCTAAATTGAAATCAATGCCATATGCAAGTCTACTTGGACACTTTGATGTAGGCGAAGTTTGAAAAAGGATGCAAGCAAAATTTGGAATTAAAACCTGAAAAACATCAAGAGGGTCCTTACGAAAAAATGAAAATTAAATATTTTCAAAGGATGGAATTTCATTTTTTTAGTGGGGGTGTGTTGCTTCTCAACAAGCACCAGTGCGTGGCAGTTTTAGTGGGTAGAATTAGCTTCAAGTTCTCCAATAAGTGCAAAAGGAGAATCCATCTCCAGTTGATCAAATATGGTTTCAAGTAGTCACATGAGGTCCAAAGGGCAAAGAAGAGGCCCAGGATAATAATATTATAATATTTTATTATAATATTAAAAAAGAAATTTAAATTAATTATAAATTAATTAATATAATTTTATTATAAATTAATTTTTATTAATTTAATAATGTTGGACATTTTGAGTCCTCTAAGTCAAAGTTGTCATTGATGTCACCTGATAGAGTTATCACTCTTATCAAAGAATTCGGAAAAAAATAAAGTCATTCAAGGTTTTCACATTCATCCAAGAAAAGCTTCATTAGTGCAAAAGTGAAAGGAAAAAGGCTCCATAATATTTTAATATTAATGGGAGCACAGGTTAAGCGATTGGTCCATAAAAACCCAAGATGGGTTATTGTAAAAGTTAAAAAGGAGGTTTAATAATTATTTATAAATTATTTAAATTCACAAGGAATTTAAATTTTATAAATAATATTTTATTTCGCCAAGGTTGTGCATTAAGACAAGGCTCTAAGGTTTATTTAAACTAAAACCTAAGGTTGGTTTGTTTAAATTTATAATATTTAAATTTAAATATATTATAAATTAAAACCACACCGACGTCAAATTTATTCGAAGCGTCGATGTGATTGCATAAGAAGATAAGGGCATTATATATAATGCCATCAAAGACATTAATCACTCACCCTTGCATTTTCGTTGAACGCATGCAAAAAGGCTTGTGATTCTTAAAGGCTTGACAATTTACGAAAAGTGGAAGTAGAGAACGTGCGGAGTTTTTGAGCACATAGGCCAGTGTGGCTTAGTGGTGTGTTGGCTTGGCAAGAGAGAGGAGGTCCCGCATTCGATTCGCTTGAGGTTTTCTTGCAAGGACAAAGCGCTCAAAGCGCATTTTGATTATTTCGAAAAGCACTGGTTTGTGAGGTATTTGATGATGGTCATGTCTTTTTAGGCATGTGAGGGCGCGTGGCCCAACGATGGCTTGGCTGTGGCTAAGGCATTGGGAAGGAAGATGTCGGGGGATCGAATCCCTTCGAGAGGCAAAGGCAAGTTAATTTTTTATGTTTTATTTTTTTTTAAATAGCCTTAAAGAGAAAAAAGGGTTATGCGATGCCCTAGAAAATTGGGAAATTTTTTATGGTTTTATTTTTGGAAGGGTAGCATATTATATATCGTTGGAAAGTATTTTTCAAGGGCTATTTGATTAACTTGCTTAGAAGGAGAAATAAGGTGTGTGTAAAGAGATATTTTTTTTTTGTAATATAGGTTCAAAAGTGAGTTTGATTTATTCTTTTTCAAAGGAGATTATTTCTTTCATGAGAGGACATGGTGAATTTTATTGAGGAGTAATAAGGTGTTATTGGGATATTATTTTTTATTGTTGTGATATTACTCAAGTCCTCTAACCTCCTTGTGGTTGATAAGGAAATATTTGAAAGTATGTTTAGTTTGATAGATTTTGTGGACAACTACTTGGAATCAAAAAAGGTATGGGCAATCTTCTCCATTGACTTGATTGGGTGATTGATTTATGAAAATATCATTGGAGAGAAAAGGATTAATTGTGGTTTCCTTTTCGAAAGTGGTTGGTTTAATGCTTTAAGGTTTTTTGGATTGAGAGTTGTGATTAAACCTTGTTTTATAAGCATTATTGTTGAAGCCAATTGGTTATGCAAAGAACTTGAACTTGAGTTAGAAAAAAACATGAGTATCATTGTTATGTGAGATTTGTGGTTGAGCATTGTTAGAAACATTTTGATTTGGTTGATACATGCTTGGACTAGGGTTTGTGATAAAGGGTTTTTCCTTGAGGTGATTGGTTGAGTAGAGTTGATTGAGCCTAGTCAAGTGTTTGTGTGAAGTGGTTGTTCAAGTTCCATGAAACAAACTTTTCTATATTTTGATTTGAGTTGAGATTGAGTACAGAACATATTGAGTCTCTAATAATTCTCTCTATGCTTATATGAGATTGATTTGAGTTGAGATTGAGATTGAGTATAGAACATATTGAGTCTCTAACAATTCTCTCTATGCTTCTATGAGATTGATTTGAGTTGAGATTGGGATTTGATTATAGAACATATTGAGTCTCTAAAAATTCTCTTTATGCTTCTATGAGATTGATTTGAGTTGATATTAGGATTTGAGTATAGAACATATTGAGTCTCTAACAATTATCTGTATGCTTCTATGAGATTTATTTGAGTTGAGATTGAGCTTTGAGTATAGAACATATTAAGTCTCTAACAATGATATTTATCATTATATGAGATTGAACAAGTTCTATGTGGACTTGTTAAGCAGATTTGAGGTAAGTCTTTGAGAAGGCTTGTGGACTAATTTTGTGTAAGATTTTATGGAAGCTTGCAATGCAGATTTGAGCAAGTCCTAGATAGGACTTATTGAGAATATTTGGACAAGTTCTGAGTGGGCTTGTTGAGTATATTTGGACAAGTTTTGCGTGGACCTATTGAGCAAATTTGAGCAGGGTCTGAGTGGACCTATTGAGAAAATTTGAGCAGGTTTTGAGTGGACCTGTTGAGCATATTTGAGCAGGTTATGAGTGGACCTATTGAGTATATTTGATCAGGTTATGTATAGACCTATTGAGAAGATTTGAGCAGGTTCTATGTGGACCTGTTGAGCAAATTTGAGCAAGTTTTGTGTGGAACTATTGAGCAGATTTAAGAAGGTTCTACGTGAACCTATTGACAAATATTTGGAGGTGACAAAGTATAAAGGACATAGTCTCAGTGGATAGAGATCTAGTAGCCAAGACAATTGAATACAAATATTCTGAGTGAGGAGTCTTCAAGTGGAGATAGATCCACCAGTTAGTGCAACAGAGAGACAAAATCTTCTAGAAGATCACTAGATAGAGCTGAAGGGGAAAGAGTTCTCCTATGGAAGAGATCCATGAACTTGAGATTTAGGGGATCGGTATCTCCTTTGTACTGAGGTCCATAAACATTGTAATAGGGAAAGGATTCCCATGAAATTATTTAAGAAATATTTAGAAGAAATATTTTCTCTGTGGAGGTAGTCCACATTGGGTGAACCACGTTAAAATTGGTGTCTCTATTGTGTGTGATGATTTGTGCATTGCTTTGGTTATTTTTATTGATATTGCCATTGATTATATTGATTAATACTATTTGGAAAATAAAAGTAAAAAGTGGTCTTATACTGTTCACCCCCCCTCTCAATATAAGCTTGTGTTATTCAAATAAAACCTAAAAAGGGTTATAAATCTAAGCTTATAAATAAAATTTAAAATTTTATTTGAGCACCAACATGTTATGGAAATAAGGCATCATGTATAAATAAGGAAAAACCTTTGCCTTAGAATCACCAAGCAATAATTTGAATGCCTAAGTTCTAAATCGTGCACAGAAAGGATGCAATGTTTTTCACATTGAAAAGTCTCCAACGACAGAAGAATGAAGAAATAGGATAGAGGCTCCTCTCATCCTGCACAAGCACCACGTATCATAGTTGATGATGGTAGAAGGTGTTAAGACATGTTGCAGGAAGGGAGGACATAGTTCGAATCCCATGGGGTTCACGTTTTGCAAGGAAGGATGGTCTTAATTTTTTTTAACAATGCCAACAAGGATATAAAGGGAGGCTAGCACTTTCCCATCCCTGTGGAAGCACCTAGCCCAAGTGGTGGGCTAGGGCCTTGATAGGGAACTCAGCTAGGAGAGGTTTCAAGGTCAAAACCCACTAAGGCCTTTTTGGAAATTGAAGAGGTATGCACTGACGTCACATGCTTGGTTGTTTGATTAATTTTGGAGGTGCTAAAGTTTGAAAAATAAAATATTTTTATGCTTTTTAAATTTTATTTTTCCTAAATTAAAATTGGATATTAAGTATTTGAGAGAGATAAAAGGATAGGGAATAATGTTTTTGAAAGGTTGATTTTTGGAGGCTGATTAATTGATTTTGAAGATTATAAGGAACAATTGAATTATTATTTTTATGTGTGATTTGATAAATTGCTGATTTCAAACAAGGAGTAATAAGGTGTAATTAAGTTTGATTATTTTTGTAATTGAGAAGTATTTTGTGAAGAGGTTAGTGTGATATTTTATCATATAACTATTGAAATTGGCAAGAGAGAAAATTGTGATTAAGACAGGTTTTCTAAGGTCACTTCTACATCAAATAAAAGGCATGGGCATATTCTTATTTGGTTGAAGTGATTGATTGAGTTTTTCTAAAAACAATATTGGAGTGAAAATGACTTTGTTAAGTTTTCCTTGTTGAGTGGATGAGTTTTTTGAAATGGAAGTGAATGCAATAAATCTTGTTTTATAAGCATTCTTGGAAATATTTGAGTGAATGTTCATATGCTTGGACTAGTGTTTGTGAGCAAGGATTATTTATTTGAGTGATTGGTTGAGTAGAGTTGGATGAGCCTAGTCAAGTGGATGTGTTGAAGTGATAGTTCAAGTTCAATGAAACAAATTATTCTATATTCTGAATTGATTTGAGAAATAGGTTGAGTATTTGTGAGTGTGAAACATATTGAGTTTCTAACAATTCTCTATATGTTTCTATGGTAAAAAGAGTGATTTAAAGTGAAGCATATTGAGTCTCTAACTATTCTCTTTATGTTTATATGAGATTGGACAAGTTCTAGTGAGGACTTTTTGAGAATATTTTGGACAATTTCTAGAGAGGGCTTGTGGACAGATTTTTGTGAGCTTTTGTGGAAGCTTACAATACAGTTTTAGGATAAATATTGAGAGCATATTTGGACAAGTTCTAATGAGGAATTGTTGAGTAGATTTGGATAAGTTCTAGAGAGGGATTGTGGATATATTAGTGTGAGCTTTTATGGAAGCTTACAATACATATTTGAAGATAGATTTAAGAACAAATTTTTGTGCAAATTTGAGGAAATATTTGTGTTAGACCAAAGATAGAGATTGAGTAGATTTGTGCTAAATTAAAGGACTGTGTTTAGTGCAGATTTAAGATATAACTTTAGAGGTGACATAGTATAGAGGATGACAGTCTCCAGTGGATAGAGATCCATTATCCAGGGTACTGAGGATAGGTTTCTTCAGTGGATAGAGATCCATTAGCTAGAGTAGTGGGGGAAATAGTTCTTCTAGAAGATCACCAACCAAAGTAGAGGAGAAATGAGTTCTCTTGTGGATATATATCCATGAACTTGATTGGGGTATTGGTGTCTCCTTTGAAAAGGGATACATAAAAATTGTAATAGGGAAAGGATTCCCAAGAGAATTTATTTGAGAAAATTTTATAAGGAATATTTTCTCTGTGGATTAGCCCACATTGGGTCAACCATGTTAAATCATGTCTTTCATGTGTGTGATTCTTTGTGTGATGTTTATTGCTTTAATATTGCTAATTATATCAAATGGATTAAAAACTAAAAAGTTTTATCTTATACTATTCACCCCCCCTCTCGATATAAGCACATGTTCTTCAAATGATTGGGGAGTATCCCCTAAGTTTATAAGGGGTTCCTCTAATATTTCCTTTATTTAATTTTCTTTTGGTTGATCACTTGATATTTCTCATTGTATGGAAGGGAAAATATTAATCTCTTGTAGGTTGATAGAGTTGCATAAGGTAAAATATTTTGGATCTCTGGGAACATGGATAATCCTCCCTTAATACTCGTATTTGAGACATTTATGTAAGTTAAAAGGTACTAACTTCACAACATGTATCCAAGGTCTTCCAAGGAGCATGTTATATGTTATGTCACATGATATGACATAGAAGAGGGTGTTTAGGATATGAGGCCCCACTTTGATAGGTAAAGTAATAGTGCCTATTACCACTTTGATAGGTAAAGTAATAGTGCCTATTACTTCTCATTCTTCATTGTCAAAGGCTCTAATGATGAGGTCAGATTTTTGTAAATCATTTTTTGTTAAGTCAAAATTTTGTAAGAATTTGATGTTGCATACATTCAAGGTTGATTCGTTGTCTACTAGGACTCTCTTGATATATTTATCACCTACTTGAGTTATGATGTAAAGAGGGGAATATCATGATATGGTTTCAAGAGGGGTATCTACCTCATGAAATGCTAAGATAGTGTTTTTTACTCTAGCTAGTCCAACCATGTTGGTGATTTCATTTGGAGACATGTCTTGAGGGACTTAATGCTCGCTTAAAGTTTTTAGCAACATATCCCTATGAGTGGGTGATTTTTTTAGCAATTCTAAAAGATATATCTTTGTGGGAACCTCCTATAATTATTGATAGAGATAGAAGGTATGAACGGTGTTTTGAGAATGTGTGAGCACCAAAGGTGCTTATTAGGTTGATATTTGTTCTTGGGATAACCAATGGAGGTTGATCTGAAGATTGATTCTTTGCTTGTTGTCTAGTCACGGTGTAGGAAGATCTTGATAAACACATAGTGCCTATGAAGTTGGCTGATTTTTTTATCATGTATTGGTAAGTGATCTTGAAATATTCCCATGTCTTTGTAGGTATTTTATAGTTTATTGAATGTTATTTTTCCTTCCTCAATGAGGTCTTGGATAATTTTCTTTAAAGTTCTACATTTTTTGGTGATGTGTCCTTCCATTCGGTGATAATCACAATATTCGTCTTGTCTATACCAAATTGGTTTTTCTTTGGATAAATCCCAAGGCTTGATAGGCAAAATTCCCACCAATTTATATTCAAGGAGAATATTTAGCATAGGTGTTTGAATTTTTTTAGTATTTTTATATTACCTCTGGGTTTTATCTTCTTTTTAAATAACCAATTTTTTAGGAACATTTTGAGTGGTGTTTATGTTGTTATTTTGATGGGAGTCAGTTATGCCATCTTCTACAACATGTTTGTTTTTATATTACCCCTTGATAGGGGGTTTTTCATATTATTTCTTGTTATATTTGAGTTTCCCTCATATTATGAGTATGGCTTCTACTCTTTTAGCCATATTGATGACTTCTTCAAAAGATGTTAGGTTTGTCATTTCCAAGGGATATGATAATTTTTCATGAAGGTTTCATATGAAAATATGTAATAGTTCTTTAGGAGGAGGAATATATTGAATTCTTCCTACTAAGCCTCTCCATTTGACCAAGAAATCCAAGAATTTCTCAATCTTAGATTGTTTAAGTTGATAAAGGTCATCTATGGTGACCTTATCTTCTATGTAGATTGAAAATTATTTAATGAAATTTTCCATAAGTTCCTTGAACTTCTTGATGGAATGATGAGGTATTTGAAAATACCATTCTAAGGCTAAACCGCTAAGAATTTTAGGAAATAACCTAAGGAGAAGTTTTTCATCATGATTGATGTCAATGCAAGCTATTTGAAATAGCTTTAGATAGTTGATGGGGTCTTTTTTTCCATTATACATTTGAAATTTAGGATTTTCAAAGTTCTTTGGAAATGGATGATTAATGATCATTGGATTTAATAGTTCATTGTGGAACTCTTGAAAATATTACTTTAACTTAGATGTTCCTTGAAGAGAGATAATTTGATGCTCAAGTTATTTGAACTTGGAATATCTCTTTTCTAAGTCTAAAATTTTAGTGTTGGTATCCTGAATATCATTTGATGGAGGGTTTGGTGGTGTAGGTAGTGGTATCAAGGGTTGCATAGGTGGTTGAGTGAAATCTTGAGACATGGATGGTAGATTCATAAGAGTTAAAATATTTTGATTATATGTTATGGTGGGAGAGACTTGGCTAAGTTCCATGTTATGAGTGAGAAAATGATTTGTAGTATTGATAGAAATTGCATCATTAGGAGATGTTGAAAATGGGTTACCCGTGGAGGGCATCCCCATGGATATGGTTGGAGGTGTTGTAGAATTAGTAGGTTGAACCATAGCCACATTGAGACTTGCTAAGTTGTTTCATGTTTCATTTATTTGATTAAATGGTTCATTTATCATTAGAATATTTAGGATTATCATGCATTGAAGTTGATTCTCTTTCCAATTTTTATCTAAGTTCATTTTAAGAACATCTAAAATAATATCTTTGTTTCTTCTAATGTATTCTTTAACATGATATATATTTTGAACAAAAAATTATTTGATAACTTATTCTTGTTCCCTAGTCCCTTCTTGTGGCCAAGTATTTTCTTCTTGCTCATGGGTGAAGGCCTCATGATATGAAGAGGGGAAAACCTTACTTTGGGTGTTGTAAGGATGTTGAGACATGGTTTGAAAGTTTAGTTTTGAAGGATATTTATTTATTAAAGTTTTATTTCTAAAGTAATTATAGCAAAGAAGAGAATATGTTTGAAATCCTTATGTGAAAAGAAACTCTACATGTGACTCCTATTAATACACCATGATATACTAGCCAAAGAAGATTTCTCCCCTAAGGTTTATAATTTAGTTTACTCAAGGGATCATTATCATTCCCCTAGTAGGATTAAAAATTGGTTATGTTTTTGTTATCTTGATTTGATGTGATGTAAGTTAAGCAAAGAAATTAGATGATCTTGTTTAAGTTTAACAAACCTTTATATTTGTTAAGGCAAAATGAGTGTTCACATTGGATTCACCAATTTATGTAGATGGGGAAAATACATTCTCTTCCTCTTAAATTCTAATTAATGTCAAGTGTGTGGGGGGGATATTCACTGGAGTATATACTTCCCCACTTGAGGGTATCTTTCTAAAGGAGATACTAGGAATAGAGATATTTTCAACATTATTAAACCCCTACTCAATGATTTTTCTCAATCCTTGTATAATTTGAGATTCTACTTGTTTGATTGGTGTTTTATATGGGTTTATTCAAATAAAATACCTAAGGTTTGGATCACTATCTATCTCGACTAAATTTATGCTAGGCTTATATCATCCAAATGCAAGAATACAAGAGCTATTTTATATGCTTTTAAATTTTTATGAGTTAACTAGGAGGTTTTTTATATTTCAGGGTAAAATAAAAGAGAGTGCAAGAAGACAAGTTAGCTTAAATGCAACTAAATAATTTTTAATTTCTTTGACTACGTACTTGAATATGATCAAGAAACTAATATTTAGTCTAAGGTTCCTTTATTGACTAATTTAGATGTGTTTTTTAAATAAATTAGGGGTTCACTAAGTATTCCTTGATTCCCCAAATGAAATGTGATTTACAGGTGCAAAACAATAGAATACCGAAGCAAAACACAAAGAAATGGAAGTTACAGAGCTTAAGGAATACCTAGTGGTAGAATTACCTCTTTTGGAATCTTTTTACCAAATTTTCCACTGAACTTGCCAAACTCATAACCCCCTATGAATTTGGTTCTTATTGGGGATAATTTTGTATCTACACAAGTTAAACAAAAAAAAATTGATTTAGGAGGTCTGTCTAAGAGCTAGATAGGGTAGAATACTTGTGTAAAAAACTGATCAGACCCCCTTTTGAAAGAAATGTTGAGTTTGCTTACCTCTTGGAGTGGAATTTTGGATTTTTACCAAATTCACCACTAGAAAATTTGACAAGTAGAGAATTTGGTTCTATGTATTCTAGAGAGCCAAATTCTCCAGTGATTGTGTAGGGTGGCAAATTTAGTCTAAACACTGGATTTTAGTGATTTTAAAGGTTGTTTTGGGAAGATTTTGATCAAATTTTGCAATGCAAAGTAGGTATAATATTGATATATGGATTTTATAGGTTTGTAAATTATAAAATTAGGTATCTAAGCTACAAAACCATGCAATTTGATGAATAATTTCAAAATATGTGTGTAGAAAGAGTAAAAATGCCAAAGATAACTAAAATTTTGATTAAATAGGTATGTAAAGGAGTGAAAATTGTATGCAATGATGTTAGGAATGATGCAATATAGCTAATACAACTTATAGTAAAGTACAATTAGAATTAAGTAATAAAAAATCAATAAGAATGCTAAAATATGAGAGTGTTGCCCAAAACTTAGAAATCTACAGTAGTGAGTAAGAAAGGGAAGGAGATTGCAATGGGAAATGCTTGAAGGTTTCCAAGTGATGAGATAAAAAGGCAATAATAGCCTTGTATCTTCAACACCCTACCTTAAGATATGAAAGAAGAATGATATATGATTTGTAATGTAAAACTACATGTAATGCATGAAGAGAGATTGCTAAAAGAAACACTATGTTGAACTTAAGTCTACAAATGGAAGAAGAATTAGATAAATGAACATGGAAGGAAATGAAATATTTATTATGCAACCAATATAAACAATATGATTGTAAATAAAAGGATAAGGATTAGGATATGAAATATAGAAATATATTGCAATAAAACCCTATACAAAAGAGGATAATTATTAAAATATGGATGATAAATGTATGTAAACTAAAATAGATTTGTAAAAGAGATGTTAGAAGATAAATGGAGAATGTATGCTTGAATAAAAGTCTGAAAAAACAATATTATATGGTTGCAAACAAATATTAGAACTGTGCAAAAGAAATTAGAAGCATGAAATGTAGAAATGCCAATGGAAATTTCAAGTTAGCAAGGCTACAACCTAGAGGACCAATGCAATGCAGATCAATGGAGAGAAGGAATATGCTAGAAGGGCTATCTTTCTTATCTCCAAGGTAACATTATTGCCCCAAATTCCTCCTTGCCTTGTTTTGCTTACCTCCAAAATGGTTGCAAATGCTTGAAGAATGCTTGGAATTACTTGGAATTTATTGGCAATAGAAAATGCTAAAGAAGGAGAGCTACAAGAAGAATTCTAGAGAAATCTTGGAAAAGTGTAATTACTCTTTAATATTATGCCAAATGCCTACCCAAGGGGTTTCTTAAATAGGATTTGGGGGAAGGATTAGGGGGGAAATTAGTTAGGACCAAATTGAAATCTTTAAATTTGGTGCATTTCTAGGGCATATGAGGTTAGAGTAGGAGGTGGGGAGAAGGAATCCGCATGCCTCTAGCATTTTTTGAGATATTTTTTATTGTTAGCCAAATTGACCACTGTTCGACCAAATTTGCCACTAGCCAAATTGGTAACTTAAAATGGCAAATTTGGTCAAAAACCAAGCATGTTTCTTCAAATTTTGAAATTTGAATGATTTCCAAATTCATCTCTAGGATTACCAAATTTGACACTCAAAAATTTGGTAGTGAGTGGTGAATTTGGTAAAGTTGATTTTGACTATGGGAATTCAATTTTGAAAGTTTATCAAATTCACCACTTATCTTGCCAAATTTACCACTAGAAAATTTGGTAAAGGTTAAATTTTATGCCCAAAATATTGGGTATTGATAGATTAAAGTTTTGTAATATATGTGATCAGTTTTGGTGTCTTTTCCCTTGTTGATGTGTCAAAATTGAGTGTCTACAATAGGAAGAGTGTAGCTAATTAAATTAGTCATACATGCCATTCAAAATTATTATATATCCTTGTATATTATCCCAAAATAAATAGAAAAAAGTTTAATTTTTATTATGCAATAATTTTTTGTGGTCAATATTACATGATAAAAGCAGATTTTCTTTGGTTAAATGGAGCAAGGTGTGTGATGATAAAACTAGGGGAGGTCTCAGTTTAATAGTTCTTACAGATGTAAAATTACCTCTTAAGGAAAAATTAATTTGGAGATTGTACAAAGAGAGTCAAATACAATGGGCAAATATTTTTCTAATTAAGTATGTTGATCCTAATAACCCAAGTTTAATACTTATTGCATTTTCTCTACCAAATGGTTTTTCACTATGGAAGAACTTAAAAAAATCAATTGATTTAGTGATCAAAGGTTTAATATGGGTTGTGGGAACTAGAGAAAAGTTTTTTATTTGGATGGATACTTGGTGTGATAAAAAACCATTCAACATAGAACTAATTTTGAAACCATGGATGATATTACTTCAAGACAAATATGATGATAGGGTTTCAAATATTTTATACAAGAACTAGGAGGGAAGATACAAATGGAAATAAGACATTTTTACAAGTATACAAGCCATTGATTCTAGGACGTAGTTGAGTAGGAAGATAATAACAAAGATTATTTCAAGAGGACACAAGGATAGGTTGATTTGGGAGTTGAATAGCTCAGGATAATACACAACAAGAAGTGGATATAATATAAAGTACCTTCAAAATAGGAATATAAAAGAATATGGAGATATAGATGGGATAGCTCGAGTATTCCTAAAGTCAAAATGTTTAATTGGCTAGTAGGGAATAGAATAATTCTATATTGGGATAACCTTACGAAAAGGGGTTTTCATGGCCCCTCAAAATATGTTCTTTGTAAAATGAAGGAGACGAGCATAGACCCTCTCTTGGGACACTACTCGATGGTCTAGAAACTATGGTAATGGATTATTAATATATTTGGTAAATGCATGGTGATGAATGGAAGAATTGAAGAATGGTTAGAGGAATGGTAGAGAAATTTTAAAAGTGACACTTTACAAACAATATAGGATATATCAAAATATAGAATACTTTGGATTGTATGGCTAGAAAGGAATATAAGAATATTTAAAGGTAAGGAAAGTATTTTAGAGGTAATGAAAATGAAGATTTGTTTAGGCATAGAGGAGTCTAAACCAACCCTAGAAAATCATTTAATTCCTATTTCGTAAGTAGAGATACTTGATAGATGGATTCAATTCATAAAATGGAATTATGATGTTAGGGATAGGAGAAACAAAAAGAAGGTAAAGAATATAAAGTGGAAACCACCAAATTTAGAGTTGGTCAAACTGAATTTTTATGGAGTATATAAATGAAATCTAGGACCAACAAGAGGATGAGGTATAATTAGAAATAATAAGGGAGATATTTTATCTCATTATGTTTTCAATAGTGGATTTAATACAAATAATGAAGCTAAAGCTTGGGCAACTTTCAAAGGGTTAAAAATATGCAAATAAATTAAATGGAACAAAGCATGGATGGAAGGTGATTCACTCAGTAATAAATACAATTTTATGAAAAGAAAAGGCTTCATGGAACATACAAGAGATAATTATAAAAATTTGAGACCTTGCTATAGAGTTTGAAGAAATTAGGTTTACACATACATTAAGGGAAGGAAACAAATATGAAGATAGGGTAGTGTAGATACCTAAAATGCATCATGTTTAGGATGCTACTCATATGGATATATTTTTAGGATATATGACTGATCTTGGACCTTTCCAACATCCAACAGTGGTTCTAACCACTCAATTAGGGTAGCCTAGTCCTATTTAGCCATAACCACTAACATCATCAGTGGTGGTGACCATCGCCACCGATGATCAAAAAGGCTATGGGCTATATATGCATTTTGATAGTGTCCATGGCAACCATGGCCATAGTCATGCCTATCAATAGCAGCTGAGCCTGTAAAAAACTTGGGCTCCTTGAGTCGAGTAAAATTAGTTGCATCCAAAAAATTTGCAATGGTTTTGGTGAATCAAAGCCTCTAGAAGTTTTTTAATGGTGCAAGCCCAACTGAATTTTGTTCTTGGCTTCATTTGGAAGCTAGAGCAAGGAATTTGGGATTCTACTTAAGGCCCCAAATTTACAAGCAACGATAATTTATGAGCTTTTAGCATAACGAAGTGCTACCACTTTACAATCAAAGAGTAGAATCTCGTACAAGTAATATAGTGCTACCAAAATTTGTCTATGGAGCTATCACCTATGTTCATGAAGTTGTGAAGAGTTTAAAGCTATTCTAAACCACTTTTCTTCATCTATTTTTCCATCAATTTGGAGCTAATTCATGTGAAATCCTTTTTTACTATATAGACAAAACCTTGAATATCAATTCAACAAAATAACTGATCATCAGGCTAGAACACAGAAAGTAGAACCCCCACCCTATGGCTACTATTTTCAACAATGACCCACAGGCATCATTGTTGATGTTGACAACAACTAATAGAGTTGGTTTCTATGAGCATCAATGACTACGGTCTTATGTGTCATTTTATTTATTTTTAGCAATAGATCATATTAGAAGCATTTTCATTTTATTTTTATGCTAGATTAGTAAGATTTACATTCTGTATTTACACATTTCTTTTTGTATTTCAAGCATTCATTTCAGTATTCTTAATGCATTTCCTTCATATTTTACAATAATCATAAAATAGCCTCATCTTGAGAGGCTGCATTCTTTCTATTGATGCTTTGTAGGTTTCATTGTGCATAGGTTCAGGCCTTATTAGGAGCTTATCATATTCAATATCATCCTCAATCACATCCTAAAATGGAGGTCATCAAAGTAATCCCTCCTATAATCAGTTTGTGGATATTCTAAATATCCATTGAAGACACTTACCATATGAATTATGGATTGCAATATATATCAAAATGGTTAATCCTTCAAAGGGATATCTTGTAACCTTAATGTAAATAATATTTTACAATTATGAATAAATATGAGCACCATTTATTGCATTTATTTCTCTTTGCATTTGTTATATTATTTATCTTGTTAATTTGATTACATATTGCCTTATGTGTTAGATTTTTAGCATATTTCAATGGTGATCATATGTGGGACTCTCCCATTTTTAGCTGCTAACTATTTTTTTGTTTATTTTTCTTCATTACAAGCATCATCGCTCTGAGTGATAGTGGCTAATAGTCACTACCACCATCGGTTCCAGTGGCTAGCACCATAGTCATCCTGATCATCAACGACTATGTAAAAAGCATAGAACATTCAATTTACGATATTCTTATTTGGATGGGGACTCACCTATAAGTGGTTATCTCCCTGTATTTTGCTTTCGATTTTTTGTTGTCTCTAGAAAAGGTAGTAGGAATTAAGTATAGAACATAGAGAAATATTAGAAGAAAAATATTTAGTTTCTCATTGTATCCTGCTAGCCGCTGCTAGGAATAATGGCCTCTACTGTCATCCATCACAGAAGCCAACGACTAAGAATTTTATTGCTCCTATGTATAGCAACTATGACTATGACCCACTGTTCATAGAGGTGGCCACTATTTAATCTAATTGTAGGGTTTTTATGATTTGTATCCTGCTAAAAGGCTGATTCATGATTCTTCTACATTAAATTTTTTGAATTTGAAATGTTTCTTACATGCATAATTTCTAAATCTAAAATATAATTTATTTGCATGTAGTGGAAAAATCATGGTGTTCTCTTTGATGCATTTTTGCTTTTTATTTATAAAATTAACTCACACACCATGTTTCAATATTAAACATCAGTTGAGTTGGGCTCTCACATCTAACCAATTGATGAAGACCAACGGTGGGATTCATTACCACCTAGTTGGCTTGTATATTGAGAATTTTCTTTTGACCCATCCGTGGCTAAGGCTGATCCAAGATCCATCAAATCTTGGGAAAATAGCACATAATATTCTTTAAAGGGTATATCACTACCCCCAAAGGATTCGGTGAGGATTGGTAGGACCTTTTTGGTGCAAAAATGGCCTATGGTTATGATTGTGCCCATGACCTTACCAACATTGAGTATACAAACTTGGTATTAAAGGGTTCCACCTAATCTCCAGAGAAGACTGGTTCCTTGGTGGTTTTTTTGAGAAAATGGAGAGAAGGGTTTACTAAAAGAAATGGAAATATAGTTGTATCTAGAGCTTTTATCTCGGTGCAATTTAAACAACAACAAAGATGAAAACATATAACTTCAAAGTCTAAGAATTTGATATATCTTCACATAGAAATCATAGTTCCTTAATGTGATTTAGATATTAATCTGACACATACATATATCAAATATTCAGCTCTAGAAATACTATTTGTATCATGCATGAGTCTAGATAATAGAACAATTACAATGTATAACTTAGTAATGTAAATAGAATCATCTAATGTTCATACATACACCTACACAAAGTGAACAAGAATCCAATAGAAGCCTATCTTATTGCTTGAATCTAGAGTAAATACATCTAGTATTATAAACATCTAAGAGTTGACCCTTATTCAGAGTGCACTCCCTACTATATATACTATATGATAAGTATCTTTTGACAGCTTAACAAATATTATCATAAAATCAATTACTACAAATACGCTACAAAATGCATCAGTATGTTTTTCATGGCTTCACATTGGTTTAATCAGAGAATCAAATCACCATTAACAAGAGTTTAGAATTTGAAGCTTCAATAATTGTATGTTGTTGATTTTTGACACATTCTATTGGTTGCCAACACAATTTTATAAAGGCATATCTTTCTATTTCTATTCATAGCTTAATTTTCCAGAAGTATGACATGTCATGAAATCAAGACATTCTATCTGCCTTCTTCATTTTCTGCCTTTGAGCTCGCAAAAGTTTGACATGTCATGAAATCGTGACATTCTGCCTACCTTCTTCATTTTTTGCCTCTAAGCTCGTGAAAGTATGACATGTCGTGAAATCGTGATATTCTTCTTGTCTTATTTATTTTTTTCCTTTAAGCTCGTGAAAGTATGACATGTTGCAAAATCATGATAGTTTGCCTGCCTTTTTCATTTTATGCCTCTGAGCTTGTGAAAGTTTGACATGTTGTGAAAGCTTGATATTCTACCTACCTTCTTCATTTTTTCTGAGCTCATGAAAGTTTAACATGTTGTGAAATTGTGATATTCTGCCTGCCTTCTTCATTTTCTACCGCTGAGCTCATGAAAGTCTGACATGTTATGAAATCATGACATTCTGCCTAGTTTAGTCTTTTTCACTCTTTATTTCACAAAAATGGAAAACAGGTTCAATTCACAACAAAACCTCTACTATATTTAGGGTAGTTTTTTTAGAATAACATTCTTGGCACCTTTCAGGAAAACTTTCTAGCAAAAATAGTAGAATCTAGGACCTTCATCCATTGGGAAACCGAATAAAAAATAGTGTGGAAGAAGAAATTTTGGAAAATCAAACAAGAGAATTACTTGAATAAGTAAAACATTACCTTTCAAAATACCTCTTATGAACTTATGTATACTCTTACTATTGTTACATTAAAATATTAGTAATTCAATTTTTTTGTAAAATTACTCATGGCTGGTTGTTGGTTCCACCCTCTGTCAGTTGTCTCTGATCAATTTGCTTGGAATTTTTTTGTGTTTCTATCACTTTGATAACTTCATTGTAAGTGAGGTAGACTTGCTTCCAAGCTTCATCATTAGGGTCTGATGATTCCATGAACAACTGATATACATACTGCAATTCTTCCACTTTATCATGAGACACTATCTTGTGCCTCAAAATTAGCTCCTACAAACATGACTTAATTTGTGTGATATTTTGTATCATAGCAAACACTTGTGTCTCTTCTACAGGTTTCTACCATTCCTCTATTTTTGAATCATCATCAATAGAAGATCTTAGGGATAATGTGAGTGCATATTCACTTAGAACATTTGAATGTTCATCCTAAAGATATGGAAGTTCACATTAGTTTTCTAGGTTTAAATGCTTTACGAACCCCTTGGCTTCAAATTCTAACTCCTAGAGGAGTTTACCCCTTGGTTTACAAGTTTAACCTTATAAAAAAACTTTGAGATGCAATCTTAGCCTGAGACCAGGCTTCACTTTGGATCTTAGTAGCTATGTATTCAAGCATATTATCATCCAAGACTTGGATTTTTGTGGCAACATCTAATAGCGCCTGCAAAAATCTTATTGAAGATTTTAAATCATCTCTGACAATCTCAAGCACTTCTTTTAATTTGGACAAATATATGAGCATATATCTTGTTCTCAAACTAAGCAGCAGAATGTATTCAAACATTTCCTTCCTTATTGCTTTGGTATTTTCTTTTGATAGGCCACATACTTCATTCTGCTTTTCCTAGACTTATTTCTGGAGTTCTTATACTTGTAGATTTAGGGATTAAATTTGCACAATTACTTTCTCAAGTTCTTCCTTATATTTGGCTACTTCACTCACAACTTCACTGAATATGTCCTCCCATATTTTAGCCTCCAGTTTTAAGTATTTTTCTACCAATTTTTGTTCCTATAGGGTGGATTCACATTCCTTCCTAGCTTCTTGTTCTTTGATGAATCTTTATTTAAAATACTCTCCATATAAGTAAATAGTTCCCAGATGAGCCTGAGTCATTCCCCATTCATATTGCATATGGAGTTGAGTGATATCTTCAATTATATTCTCTGCTTGATAGTCCTCTATCATCATTCATACTCAGGCTTCTTTACTTTTGGGTTCAACTTCACCTTCTTCCATTGCATAGTGGTGGGGTCAAGTGCTATCATGTCCTATGTATGGGCTAGATGTTTAGAGGCTTCTGTAGAGTAGGATGAGCACCAATCTAATGCATTTTTGTTTGCCTTCCTCAAATCCTTCAATTTTGAAAAAGTTGGATGATTTTTGGGAGTTGTAGTAGAAGTGGACCTCATAGTTGGTATGCATGTGCTAGGAATAAAAGGAGTTGATACCAAAGTTGTACTCCCATCCAACGAGGTAACTAAATGGTGAGAACTTAACTCTAAATATTGACCACATTTATATTGAATCTATGAGGATGATGTTGGCTTTGAAAAAATAAACCATTGTTTCGAAGGAAACATTATATCTTTCTTTGGAATAATAATGGAAGGAGATTTATCCTAGGAATGAGTAGGAAGATAAGGATGAGAGAATAGAGAAGTCATATCTGATCCTATTGAAAGTACACCCAAATTTTTACCTTCTACTATGTGATCTTCATTAATATTATTTGCAACAAAATTTTCAATCTTGTCTTGTTCAAGGGATTTCGTCACTTGTTCCTTTTTACCTTCATTCTCTTTAATATGTGTGTTTTCTTCCAGGTCTATTATTTCAATATTTAGGGTAATTTCCCCACACTGGTGTATGTTGTGTTCAACAATCATTGTGTTTAACAATGATATTCTCAGAAATAACTATGTTTAGTCTTTCTTGAGCAAAGTTGGTATTGTTGTTAACCAATTCATTCAGAGCTTCTTCCTATAAATTTTTATTTCTAGCTATTTCAATATTCTAAGAAATGCCTCTAGTATCTTGAGCAATTTGCTTGCTATCTCTTACATTTTCAGAGTCTTCAACAATTTCTTGTTGTCGATCTTCGCTACTTTGGATGGCTTCTACAACTTTTTGAGTTGTTTCAACTAGTTTGTTTCTTTTTGTTGATCCCCTGCTAGGGATTTTAGTATTCTTTTCATAGTTCCAAGAGGTACTTCATCTAATTTTGTATAAAAGTTAGAAATAGGAACAAATTTTAGAATCCTTGAAGATACGGATCTACTTTTTTATGGGTTTGCATCGAGCACCATATGCTTTCCTCTTTTTTCTATGTGCAAGGGTTCAGTGATTCCTTACCCATATTTTCCTAGTCCCTTACCATCATAACCCATTTTTGCCATTATCTAGGTTGCTTTTTCATAATTTTTTCTTTGTTCCTCTATGAAGATGGTTTTAGTGGACTTCTTTTTAGATGACCTAAGCTTTTTTATGCATGGGATTTTTGTTGCTCAATTGCAAATTCCTTTCCTTTACTCTGGCATACTTTTTATTTTTTAGTAGCTTCGGGGCTTACCTCCTTGCTACCACCAATGCTCGGGGGTACTTTTTTGGGGAAACTACCTGATCAAGTAGCTTTATAATGGTCATAGTGGACCAAAAACTCAAGATAATTGTTGATGGGCCACCTTGAATCATTCATATTAGTTTAAACCCTCATCATCCACCATTCATGAATTTTCCCTACTATCCATTTTTCCCCCTTCTTCTACATCCTATTGATAGTTTTTCATCTAGGACATATTTAAGATTATCCTTGGGGTTATCATCAACCACATTCTCATAGAAATCATACCATGGGAGCAGTGGTTGCATTCTCTCTACATGCCATTCTAATGCCTCATCCTCAACATTGTTTGTACAACTTTCAATATCCTACCTAGGGAACATATGGTAGTTTTTTACAAGGGTTTTATTCATAATAGCTTACCTTTCTATAAATCTATTGATGGGGTCATACCTCCCTCATTGTGGTATTTCTATCAACCCTAATTCCCTTATAACTTGATCAATTTGTTCATGTTGACCTTTCTTTGAAACAACAATACCTTCAAACTGGAATGGCATTGTACAGGTGCCAGTTTTACCCATACCTATACTTTACTTAAAATTTATTTTTTCAGTTTGCCTCACATATTCTAAAGCAAACAATCTATCAATGACATAATATGGAAGCAAAAAAGGTTTTCCAGTATACTCATACAATCTAATAACAACTCCCTGAGTAAGGATAAACCAATCACCCTCCTCTGCATGTTTCTTTTGTAAATTTTTTAAAGCTTTGGGGGTTAACCTACTTATTTATCCATGAATAATATTTAGGACCGGCTCAAAAATTCTTTGTTAAAATCATAATATGATTGTGTCTTATAAAAAATATTAGTCCATTCGTATACGAGAAGGGTTATTCCTTTCTCATAATTATCTTTCATAGAAATGAAAGCTAGCTCCTGAGCCATAAAATAAAAGAAAACCCATACTAAATATGATGAGAACTTGAAAGAAGACTGAGAACATTTTTATTGAAGACAAACCCTCATGAACTTGATGAAAAATGTATCCTGGCCAATCAAAAAATATGGACCCGATGCTTTTATCCATAACTGAAGAATCATAATTTTTAGGTTTGATAGGGAATTGACCACTGCAATTTTCCACCCATAAACCTTTTCATTTGTATTCAGGCCTGCCACCATAGCTAATATAGAAAATAGTTCTAGATTTTTGAAATTCATCATAGGAATAGGGGTTTCGGGCATGGTCCCTCTAGTAGGTGGCTTCTTTAATTGCTTTACTAGGAAAAATTTTAATCTTCTAAAAGGGAATAAAATATTTTTCCTGGTCTGCAAGGTCAAAAGATTTTGGCTCAAGAGCGGGCACATGACCGATGGAAAAAAGCATCAATGAAAGCATTAGAACCCAAGGTGAAAAGTGCTCTGCCCTAGGAGTTTTTTATAGTCTTTTCTTTGGTGTCATAAAACCTAGCAATAGCTTTAATCAATTCAAGATAGGGATGAACGGGAATATACACATACTAGTAGAGTAGAGCATTGAACACAAAAGTAGTAGGAGAAGATGCAGTGATTCCTGTATCCATTATCTCTTCAATATATTTTTGAATTTTCTCTAGAGGTTTCCATGTTACAACGGTATCACCAATTCTGGTATCTTTATCGATAAATTTTTTCCTACTTCATCTTCGCATCTTGCTGTCAGGAAAATAGAAGATGACATTGCCATTGTTGCCTTCTAACTATTTTTATTTGGATCCATAGAAATACACTTACAGAGTTTTTTGTACTGGGTTCGAGCTTAAGAATGAAAATAGCAAGTAAGTTGTAGAGAAACTCATTCGATAATATATAATTAGGGCTTCTTATGTTGATTTGAAATATTATGCATGGATTGTATTAACTATGGTTGGTGAACTTATATTTCCCTAATATTCTTAGATGTTGTTTCTAACACGTTCTCGCATGCTAAATTTTGTGGCCAATCACTCACCTGCTACATTAAATTAGAAATTGTTCTTTTCAAGGTCTCGATCATTTGCAAAATAGGTATCTTCCCGTAAATCATTAGAAAGCTATGTGGCAAAATTTGAACTTGAACTATTACATCTTTGAAAAAATGACGTTTTTATCCCCTTTTCTTTTTTATTTTATCCTTTTGCTGGTTGACCTTGGATAGTCATGAAATTGCGATAAAAACTATTATAAATCGGAAAGCTTTGAAATATTTACAAAATATCATATAATATACACAATGTACATGAAATTCTCTTTGTTTTACTTGAAGTAGAGTTTTAAGTGAAAAACATTCACTGTTATGGGTAGAATTACACCTTGTTGATCTTTTAGTTGAAATGAATTAAATTTCTTCTCAACAATTATCTCAAAGGGACCCTCCCAAAAGGTGTCAAATTTTTGGTGTTGCCCTGGCTTGGCCTTTCTCTCATTCCATTTCAAAATTGAGTCTCCAACCTTAAATTTTTTGAAGGTAGTATTTTTATTAAACCACCTTGTTGTAACCACTTCACAATAACCCCAAGATTGGGGACCCACTAAATTTTTGAAGCTTTTGATGCTTGTTTTTGAAGTGTTGACATCATTCAATTGGTTGTTATTTTGTTTTGTTGATCTTATTTTGAAAATATCAAGATTTGATAATTGTGATTTTAAATGTTTTAATTTAAAAAAAAAAACTTTTAATTTTAATGTTTAAAATAAATCATTTAAAATCATTAAATAAAATACTTTAGAGTATAATTTTAATGTTTTAAATCATTCATTTTAAAATTTTAATTAAAATATTTAAATTTCATTTTGAATATTTTTATTTCAAAGTGTATTGTAAATGTTTTAATTAAAATATTTAAAGTATATAATTTTAATGTTTTAAAACATTCATTTTAAAGTTTAATTAAAATATTTAAAGTTCATTTTGAATGTTTTTATTTCAAAGTGTATTGTAAATATTTTAATTAAAATATTTAAAGTACATAATTTTAATGTTTTAAATCATTCATTTTAAAGTTTAATTAAAATATTTAAAGTTCATTTTGAATATTTTTATTTCAAAGTGTATTGTAAATATTTTAATTAAAATATTTAAAGTACATTATTATAAAAAGTTTTGTGTTGGTTTTGCAGGTTTTCAATATAATGTAGAACAGAATGAACGAACGAAGGAGCGAAATGCAAAGAGAATGATATGGTTATAAAATTTGTTTTGAAATGTACAATGGAATGAACGAAGAAAATGATAAATTATAAATAGGCCATTGAAAACCAAGAAAAATGGGTCAAATAGATTGGAAAGATAAGATCCAGAGAGAAGATATATTGGAGAATTGAGAAATAAATTTGCTGCATGGAATGACGTCATCCATTGTTACAGAATTTTGGTCTTCTGAAGTATATTATTTTAATTGAAATATCAATCACATTTGACCTTATTGTTTTATTTAATAAAAATTGTGCATGTGGATGGTGATTTTATTAAATAATTTAATGTCATTCATTTCATTACCCTAGAAGATTGCATCTATTTTACTATTGATAGTGTGAATGCAAATCATAGTAGAGTAGGTTAAGATTTTCAAGAAATTATTTTCTGTAAATGCAAAGTTGACAAATTTCATTTTAGTAATATGTCTATCTGTTCCGATTTTCTACACATTTTATTTTTATTTTCCTAACCTTAATATTTATTGTTTTATTAATTTCATTTCACATATAAATCAAAACCCTAATTTTTAATATAAAGTTTTCAATTTGATATTAGGGTAAATGTTATTTCATTTATTAAAATCTCGGTATAATTAATTAAATGGAAAATCAAAACCCTAAGTTCATGCAATGTTTTCTTTTTGATATTAGGGTAAATGTTATTTCACTTATTAAACTCTCATAATTTCATATTCTAAAATAAACATTAGAGTTTAATTAATTAAATTTTTCAAATAATTATAAAGTTCCAACATTAATTATTTGAATAAATTTAATTTAAATCATTTTCCTAAGGTTTAATTCAAATATTTGCATTTCATAAAGTTTATTGGCAATATGTGATTTTTAATCTTACATGTGGAGAATTAATTTCATGAATAATCAATAGCATAACATAATAAAATATTACCAAATAGGCCCCTTGTTAACAGTTATTTGTAAATTACTAAGGTATTCTAAGCACTTATTTTGACGTATTTTAATGACATATAAACACATTTAGTGAAAAGAACCTTGGAGAAATTTACATTTCTTTGTAAGAGAGGGTTTTCTAACCAAAATCCTAACTGTGAGTGTGATTTTGCAACTGGGAAAAATTACCCCTCAAAAGAATTGGCGCTAGAAGGAGGGCCTAAAAGGTAATATTTTTAATTTTCAGCATTTGAAATTGTTCAAATTTATTTTGAGATTTAAAAAATAAAAAATAAAAAAAATTGCAAATTGAAGGATGTTATTTAATGCCAAGGCTTAAGTAATTCATATATTTCAATTAATTGTTAGTAATTTTATTCTCATTTGCAAGATATATTTCTTTGAATAATAAGATTAGCATTAAAGTTGTGTTCTTTAAAGTTCACTAATGGCATTGTTTACTTCAATAAAGAAAAGAGTTGCATCTTGGATAGGTGATTATTATAGCAATTTAAACATGCATATTCATCAAATTTTTGAAGGTGTAGAAGTTTGTTTACCCATATTTAGGCATGATGTGGATCAAGCCAGGGAACATATTCAAAGATACAAGAGCATGTTAATTCATTTGCATCTTATGCAAGGAGATGTTCCTTGCAGGTTGTTTTCTTACCCATTGGATGAAGTTTTGTTTGAGTGGTACCTACATTTACCTATAAGTTCTACCACTTCTTGGGCTAAACTAGAAGAAGAATTTCTCAAACATTTTAAAAATTTGGATGATCCAGTTATGATGTTAAATCAATTTATCTCTATCCGCAAAAAAATTAATGAACCCATGAGATCATTTAATGATAAATTCCATAGGTTGTATACTGAGGTGGGGATACATTATATCATTTTAGAAGAAAGAGCTACTCAAATATACATGGGAGCCTTAGATCACATTACTTATATGTTTTTGAGAAAATATATTAAAATTACATCATTGCCTAGAGCTTACAATGAGGTAGTAACATTTGAACAACAGTTGATCTCTCAAGGTGTTAATATGGAATAACTATACAAACTTAGACCTAAAAATCATAATCAAAGATCACAAATGAGTCAGGTTGAGACACAGGATAAAATTGATAGTTTATATGTCACAACTACCTTAGATTTTGAGAATGAGGTGTAGGTTTCAAATTCAATTCTCATAAATGAACATTGTGATGATCAAGTTGATAAAAATGTAGAAATTGTCTTAGATCCATTATTCACAAATGATGATTGGTATAATATTATAAAACAAAATAAAAAAGTTGATCCCACTGAAGAAACCCTTATTTCACCAAAGGATGAATCTGAGGAAGATGAATTCTTTGAAATTGAGGGGGATGAATCTAAGAAAGATGAATTTTTTGAAATTGAGAAAGATGAATTTGAAAATGAATCTAAAGAATACATAGAAGAAATGATAGATTTTCATCATTTGTTTTAGGAGGATAATGAGTGTGATGTTCAAATAGGTAAAGCTATAGAATTGAATGATCCTAGATGTGATTTCATTGAAGACTACAAGAAATTACAAGAAAATAATACCTCAATGATGATAGTTCAAATGACTGATCATAAAAGCTTATTGCTTGAGGAAGATGAATTGTTTGAAATTGAAGATGAATTCTTTATTGAGGAAGATGAATCTGAAAATGAATCCAAAGATGGTATGAAAGGAAATATGGAATTTCACCAAGTGTTTCAGAAAGATAATGAGTTTCTTATTCAAGACAATGAAGAAGAATCATTCACTTCTTTCACAATTTCCAAAGAAGATTCTATTTCAATTGATGTGCAGGAAAATGAAAACCTTATCTCATTTAAGGATTCTACAATACCTATACAACAAGAAATTAGTAGGTTTTCACATCAAGTGATTGATGAAGGGGAATGTGAAAAGGAATCTATAGATATATCTAAAGATTATACAGAATATATGGTTGTAAATTAGGGAAAAATTGTTCACCAAATTATGTGTAACAATAAGTGTATCCACCCCATCTCGCTAATGAGCATCAAAAAGGAAGCATGCATGCAAAAATGAAACAATACCAAACAAAATGAAATGAATTTAAAGCAAGTTTTTTCTCATTAATTTGTTGGATCCAATATAAGGTTACAGTAGTCCCCTTGAGGGCAAAAAATGGTGATACAATTTTTACAATTTTTGGTGCCCAAATACCAAGTCTTTCACGAAATATGGGTGCACATCCAATGTTTCTCTGCATACCCACAATCGAGGTGGACGATCCAATGCAACCACTACTTGTATCTAGGTTATATGATGTCTTATATCACTTCCCAAATCCTTCTAAGGACCTGAAACTGCACACAAGGAAACAAAAGAGGTCAAATAGCAAGGGTGTATGGTGAAAACATGCAATCCCCACAGGGGCAAAATGGCATATGAATTAAAAGTGCATCAAATGATATCCAAATGACTTGAAAATTTTAAGATATGTTAAATAGGATTTTTTGGGAATATATCACCCAAAAAATCTCATAAATTTCACCCATAGACCCCTTGATTTAGCACCACCCGCCTACAACCTATGAAAAGGAAGATAACAAAATATCAAATCTACACTCATCAAAAACTCATGAAATTTGGTCAGTATGCATAAATTGGAATTTCAAGATAACCCATATGTTCACATTTTCTAATTGGATCCCGGATACACCTGCATCATACTGGGGTGCTTGGATGGGCCCTACGAGCCTACGAAAACTTAAAAATAGCATAACTCTTTCATTTTAACTCCAAATGACCTGAAATTTGGAATGTAGCATCATGGAATAATTTATAAAATAAATAATTAAAAATAGTAAAGAAATTTCTTAATAATTTACCCTCATATTGGGGGGCGATGGTGACTGCAACTATTTGGAGGGCACCCTAGGAGGGGATACCCACAAAATCCAATCAATTTTTGTTACCACACCACTGGAAGATGTTCCTAAACAACCTACGGTGTGTTTTAATTGAATTTGGTGAAGAAAATCACCCAGATGGAAAAGTTCTACTTAGATTACCTTCTTGAAGTCACCCGGTAACCTCCTTGGCAAAAGGGAGATTACGACGACAAAAAGGTGCAATAAGGTAAGGTAAAATCTTGGAAGCACTCTGTTGCATATCCTAGAACTCATATTTGTTATTTTGTGTGGATATGGAACCCATTTTATAGCCCAAAGGGGCTCATGTGCAAAAAGGCATGCAAGGGCATGCATGGCAGGAGGTGCCACTTGTCAAATGGGAGGCATGCATAGGGTGTGGAAGAGGATATCCCAATTTGGCCCTTATAAACATGGATTTCATAAGGATTCCTTTTCCTCTACCTTGTATTCTTTGTTTGGGTGGTCAAATGGTAGTTTCATGGTGCCATTTGGCCAAATTTTGACTTTTTCTGGGTTAAACTTCACCACCGTCCCACCTTGGGATGAGGGCTCACCACCATTCCAAGGTGGGATGATGGGAATCTACTATCATCCTAGGGTGGTACGATGGTGAATATTAGGATAAAACCTCCAAAATTAGTCCGATAGCCTCCAAAACCTTTTCCAGAGTGGCTAGAACCACTGTGAACCTCCTGAGGGCTGCCCAAGGGGCCATGTGATGTCAATTTGATCACTACTTGTGGATGCTTAATCGGGTTTACCATATTTTAGTGTCTAAAGATACCCCTTTTTGAGATGCATTGTGTGCATCACAATGCTGAGCAAAAATAGATAACCAAAATGTAGAATGATTAAGGTTACTCGATAACCTAACCAACTTTAGATGCCCCAATCATGAAAAGGGCGTGTGTTCTTGAATCCTTGCTTCTGACTCATTGAATGAGCGTTCCTATGCTTGAAAATTGTATTTCATGAAGGGTCAGGGCCTATGAATTAATGATGCCAGTAATTTCAAGATTTATAATGTGATTTTGTTCATTTTTTTGCTACCCCAAGCAGGAGCATGATTGTCTTTGTCAAAGATTTGTTGAACGAACGCAATTCGCATAATTGAGTGTGTGCTTGCTGATTTGGACTGAGTATGACTACCCCCTCAAGAAACAAGTAGATGAGGGAATGACCAGTGAGAAAATTTATGAGTCACTTGACCCAATTGACTTGTGTTATACTTACCTTCAGCTTTGTCCCTTGAAAAAAATAGGGCAATTTGAAGAGGATTTTGGTGACTTTGTTGAGTTTTCCTGGAGGAAAGGAGCTGAAAACTGCATGTCCGATGGGTGGTCCAGACACAATGGCCTTCTTAGGGCTTTAATTAAAAACTTTTCCATCCCTCCTAGGATCCTTAGGGTTGCATTTTAATCTATGTGAATTTGGGCCCAATTTGAGCTATTTTGGTGTAGTTTTGGACCTGTTTTGGGTCATTTTGGGTTGTTTTGGCCTATTTTTGCTACCACCGTCCTAGGGTGGGATGAGGGCATGTTATACCACCATACTAGGGTGGCACATTTGGCCAAATGTGTGCTCATACCACCCTGGAATGGTGGTGACCCCTGCATATTTATATAAACCCAAAATATGAAGGTTAGACTCATTTTTACATGCTTTCATTGGCATTTTGAGAGGTGAGGAGTAGGAGAGTGATTCTAAGTGGTGGAGAACTGTAAAATTCATCCTAAAGTCACCATGAGTTAGTGGGTAGACTCAACCAATGGAGGAGCCAGTGCGAGACAGGTATGCCAAGTCTCTCTTATTACATTTTCCTAGTGTTCGGAATTGATTTTCTTGCTTTTATGGTGTGTTTTTGACTTGGAAGAATATCACACTAAATTGTAGGTAATTAAACCTAATTTATGATATATGTACCAACTTTTATGTTTTACCCATGTTTTTGTGCAATTAGATTGCATTTCGTAGATAAATTTTACATTGTTTTTGCTATTTTTGATGGCCTGAAAGGCCTTTTTGAGCCCAATTTTTTTGGAGTCATCCCTAGGTGGGATGGCTAGTGTGGGATAATAATAGGCCATCCCTTTATGGGTTGTCCATAGGGTTGGGGGCCATTCCTGGGAGGAATGGCCACAAACCGGCCTCAAAGAGGGTCCATTTTGAGTCTTTTCTTTTGAATGTTTTTGGGGCCATGCGAGGCCATTTTGGTGGTGTATTATTGAGTCGTTTATCCCTGTCAGGTGGTGAGGAGTTGGTATCGAGTACCTAATATCTTTGATTCCATGAGGGATACCTTTACCATAGAGGAATGGGAGTGGCTGGATACCTTCAGCCTTAAGTAAGTGACCTGATTAGAGGTTGTCGTAGGAGACCATGCATATCTGACTGCCTTGATTGATCTGTGGGATCCGCACACCAATACCTTCCACCTACCCACTAGGGAGATGATGGTGATGCTGGAGGACATCTATCATATTCTTTATATTTTGATAGAAGGGTGGCTAATCCGCACGACACAATGAGACCAAATATAGGCAATGCTCGAGAGGTACTTTAGTTATGATCTAGAGATGGCAGAGTTGGACTGCTTGAAGGGTGGTATGCTGGTAGGATTCTAGCATAAGGAGAAGGTATTGGGGATGAGGCATACACTACTCATGATGCTCATATCCAATATGCTACTATCGTATTCTTCTGGAGCGAGTTCCCATGGAACCTAGTGGAGATAGTGTTTGCACTGGTGAGGTCTATTGTGGCAGAGCCACTGGTGATGGCATGGGGTACTACACTATTAGCACAACTCTATGATGGGTTGTACAATATCTGCTATCATCAGTGGAAGGGCATTGCATGTAGCTTTTTGCTGCAATGTTAGGGATGATAGCACATAGTTGTGGGGTGACCGTAGGGCCTACCCTGGATGACTTAGGCACATCTAGAAGATAGGGAGATAGGATACAATATCCTATGGCAAATGGCTTAGGATATGGGACAAAGTTAATGATTTGCAGGTGAGGTGGCCTACTATGCAGATCTATTTGCACAACTCAGGGTAGGTCAGGTATTCTAGAGGCCATACAGAGATTGTCCAGAGTGGACAGATGCTACTGTGCAGCTCCGTAGGGTGCGACGAGGTAGATGGTTGGTTGGAAGACATGGCACAGAGCAAAAGTACTTCTCTTTTTCTCAGGTGATGAGATAGATTGAGCTACACCAGGAGGTGCCTAGTGAGTCAGTACCTTATCAGCATCATGGGGATGATATGACATTGGCATGGCCGATGGTAGATGCAGTGGCATGGGATGCAAATCTTGTAGTCGACATTCCAGATGTGGATGATGTCAGGCCTACAACGGAGTATGATTCTTGGTGGGTGATAGGCCATGGGCATGGAGAGGGGCCACTAAGGAGGGATGCAACTAGGGAGGCATATCAAGATGTTTTTGGTGAAGACCATGGTGATTCAGGTGATTGGTAGGGACACAGGGTAGGGGAGCATGTAGATCTCCTAGACTTAGGAGATCGAGGTGACTTGGTGGATGATGATGTTGGGGATGAGGAGGTGCAGACACCATCGATGGCACTAGGGGATACAAAGGTAGAGCTACAAGAGGAGCTACTCAGGGTGAGGCAAGAGAGAGATCTCCTATGGACACAATTGCATGATGTATAGGTAAAGCTAGTAGATGAGCGAGCTAAGGTATAGGTGGCTTAGGCCAAAATAGCATCTCTTCGAGCACAGCTATGATATCAGAGCCCTACATGAGAGGATTCCAATAGTGGGGAGGTGAATAGGATACTGAAATAGGTGACATGACTCCATTCTATGGTGGAGACTTACCAGGCATGGTGCCAAAGAGGGTAGGCTTATGCAAATGAGTTGGAGACTAAGGTAGTACACCTTGGTGGGCATATACGGGATGATGGAGGTGCCAGTGGGTCATACCAGAGTCACCACATCAGGACAGGGTAGTCCTCCTCTAGGTGGGAGGCACCAAGGTCTAAGCGGAGAGCTAACAGGGTAGGTGGTAGCAGATATGGGAGTTCACAGAGGACTCCTACTATAGGTGGAAGTGTGATTCATAGTATCGATCCTACATGACCATGGTAGTGGCTCGTGTGACTATTTTTGTGTTTTTTGGATGTTTTAGCAGTGTGAATTCTAAGGACTCACTTTATTGTAGCCGATGGGCAACATGATGTATCTTTTTTGTCCCATACATATACACATATATATATATGAGATTTTTATGTGGTTTATCATCATGTGCTTATTGTTTTATGAAATGTATGCAAATGTATGTGATTTGATTTATGTAATGATGATGAATGCCTATGTATGCATATTTTGTGATTGTGATTTGATTTTATTTTGTACGTGCATGGATGTATATTGATATGGATGATTTCTTGATCTAGAGGATGCAATGTGTAGACTACATGTTGTATTATGCTAGCACACTAGATGATGTATTTTGCACCAACTCATATGCAATGTTGTCATGAGACTTTATATAATGGATTTGTGAATAATGAAATTGAAATGAATTTGGTGAAGTGATATGAATGACATGCTATTTAGGAAATGCCCATTAGGTTTTCATGAGACTCAAACACTCTAGTCAACTTATCAAAAGTTGTATACTAATCGTGCAAGACTTTTTGACAAGGTATGAATCTACTAGGACAACCAAGGTACTTCATATCCCTGTGTGTGCAAGTGAGTTCATTCTTGTGAGATGCATAAGGATACCGCCAGTGCCAAGTAGGCTCTCAACCAAACCTGTACTGAGGATCACCAAATGAATGCCACCATCATAGGTTTTGTACTAAGTATGACTAGACCACTAGGCAATCTAGGTTACCAAAGCTAGCTCATCCACATGTAAACATTGGTCTACACATACGCCCGAAAGCTAATATGGCAAACATATCATCATGTAGGAGGCTACCGCTATTGATGGATAGGCTATCCACCAAACCTGTAATGAGGATCACCTATTGGTTTTCCAAATGTTGAGAGTTCCAAGGATTCAAGCTCAGGTGTCTTTTAGTTATTTAATTGATTGGAATTACTTTCTCTTATATATAGTGATGAAAATCACTGTTAATTTTTCTCTTTTTAGTGACTATAATCACTGTTTATTTTGAGTTTTTTCTTTTTCTCTTGAGCAAGGGGTTTGAGTAGTGGTGATAACCACTATTATTTTTTATTTTTTCCTTTTGAGGATTTTTATTTCAAATTTGAACTTGTGGGATTTTTGGCTTGTGGATGGCATTGATCCTTTAGGCCTTGGGTATGACTACCCATCCTTCACAAGGATGTGTAGTATGAATCCTTATGACTTTAGGGATCAAATATGTGTGTAAATGTTAATGGGAAACTTTTGGGATTTTTCTATGGAGTGGTGTTGATCTTTTAGGCCTTGGGGATGACTACCCATCCTTCATGGGGATGTGTAGTACGAATCCTTATGACTTTAGGGATCAAGGGTGTTTGGAAATTTTGATAGTGGTGAAAACCACTATTGATTTTGGGGAATTGGGTGGGGAAGAGCTTGTCCTTTTTCCAACTCTCAGTATTCTTGAACCATTCGCACATGGGGATGAGTAGGATGACATTTTTGCTTAAGGTAACCTAGACCACTTCATGGATTTCATCTGTATTTATGCAAAACTTAGATTTTTAATTATTAATTGTCTTTGGGATATGATGTGTGCAAGGCATAATCAATGCAAGACTCTACATCCTAAAAATCAAGCTAGCCTGCTACAAAATCTGAGTAGATACTAGATATGTTTGAGTGACCAAAAACCCTAATGATTATTTTAAAATAAATGGCTAAGTGAAGGGAATAGACATGATTATGAAAATATGAAAAATGTGGGTGAAAATGCTAATTGCAAACTATGAGTACTTTCATGACATTGATTTTGAGTGGTAAGTAATGTACCATCATAGTGCTAGACATATATGCGCAACTCTAAAATGTAAAGTGCTAACGATGAATATGCCCAGATGCAAGTGATGATAAAATGCAATGTGGTGTGATGCAATATTTTTGATTTTTTGAAACTTTGATGGATTTGTATGTATGAAAATACAATGCAATGCAAATGTTTTTGTATTTTGATGTTTTGATTATTTTTTTGAATTTTTGGTTGGTATGTATACACATGTGACCAATGGGCTTATAGGTTTGACCTAGACGATCGTAGATAGTCCATGAGCATTTTTACTTGACCTAGGCGGTGAGAACCCACTAGGAGCCTTTTGGGGTGACCTAGACATGCATCAGGACTTAAAAAGTGTCTACGACTACCTATGGGTATTTGGTTGTGATAAAAAGTCTTAGGGATGCCTTTGGGGCTTTTAGGGTTGACCTAGATGATTGTAGATAGTCTAGGAGAATTTTTACTTGACCTAGATGATGAAAACCTCTATGAGACTTTGGGGTGACCTAGATGTGCAGTGGCACTTAAAAAGTGTCTACGACTACCTAGTGGCATTTGGCTATGACCAAAGGGGTTATGGATGCCTTTGGGGATTTTAGGGTTGACCTAGATGATCGTAGATAGTCTAGGAGCGTTTTTACTTGACCTAGATGGTGAGAACCCGCTAGGAGCATTTTAGGGTGACCTAGATGTGTAGCGGTACTTAAAAAGTTTCTAGGACTACCTAGGGGTATTTGGTTGTGACCAAAGGACTTAGGGATGCCTTTGAGGCTTTTAAGGTTGACCTAGATGATCGTAGATATTCTAGGAGCATTTTTACTTGACCTAGATGGTGAGAACACGCTAGGAGCCTTTGGGGTGACCTAGATGTGCAATGGCACTTAAAAAGTTTCTATGAATACCTAGGGATATTTGGATATGACCAAAGAGCTTATGGATACCTTTGGGGATTTTAGGGTTGACCTCAATGATCATAGATAGTCTAGGAGTGTTTTTACTTGACCTAGATAGTGAGAACCCGCTAGGATACTTTTGGGGTGATCTAGATGTGCAGCGATACTTAAAAAGTGTCTACGATTGCCTAGGGGTATTTGGTTATGACCAAAGGGCTTATGGATGCCTTTGGGGCTTTTAGGGTTGACCTAGATGATCGTAGATAGTCTAGGAGTGTTTTTACTTGACCTAGATGGTGAGAACCCGCTAGGAGCCTTTTGGGTGCTCTCTAAGCATGAAATGGCCACAAGTGAAGGATGTTCAAAGGTTCAAGATCCTCGACACCTTCAAGTGATGCTAGGTGATAAGTTCCAGGCCTTATTTGACTAGTGATGACAAATGTACCTAACTAGTTTGCCGTAAATTTTTCCTATAGGTGGGGGGGTAAGCTAGAATTATGTTGGTTCTCTTTTAGGACAAGATCACCAACATAAAAGTCTCTGAGATGGAATTTCATATTGTAGGCTCCTTTGAGCCACTCTTGATACACACGTAGATGCTCAAGGGCATTAATGAGATGCTCATCCAACAACATAAGTTGATATAGGCAAGCTTGCCACGTAGTATCATCATCAATAAATTCTTGCATGGATATGCGTAGTGATGGGATTTTTGACTCTAGAGGCATGATCGCCTTAGCATCATACACTAGAGAAAATAGAGTTGCCCTAGTGGGTGTCTTAATGCTAGTGTGGTAAGTCCAAAGGGAAAGTGGCATTTGCGTATGCCAATCAGTATGATTTTCTTTGACTATTTTCTTCAATATGGCAATTAATGTCTTGTTTGATGCTTCTACTTGCCCATTTGCTTGTGGATAATAGGGTGTCAAAAATATATGTTGGATATTATACTTTGCTATCAAAGCATGCACATATTTGTTCTTAAATGATGTCCCATTATCCAAAATGATCTTGGATGGAATACCAAAATGACAAATGATATTATGTAATATGAACTCTGCTATGTGGGGTCCTGTCGTAGTGGTAAGAGGAATTGCTTCCACCCACTTTGTAAAATAATCGGTAGCCATGATGATAAATGTGTGGCAGCCTGAGGATGCAGGGGAGATTTTCCCAATTAAATCCAACCCTCATTGCAAAAATGGCCAAGTCGATTGGATCGGTTGTAAGGTATAGGAAGGTACATGTGTCAAGTTAGCATGGTCTTGACATTTCACACACTTCCTCACATATGCACAACAATATAGCTCTAAATTTGGCCAATAATAGTCCATGCAAATAATATGCTTTGCTATGGCCATGCCACTAAAATGGCCACCACAAGTACCATTGTGCGCTTGGTCCATTGCCCAAGTCGATTCTTGATCCTCTAAGCAATGAAGGAGGATTCCTTCATAGCTTCAACGGTATAGTATGTCTCCTAATAAGACAAAATTTGTTGCCTTTTATTTAAATGTCCTTTTGGTAGCGTACGATAATCTAGGAGGGAGGTTACCAAGATTTAGGTACTCTCTAATTGGTGTGGACCAGTCCTACTGTGTTGAAGCCTCAATTGCATGAATCGCCTGTCCCTCATGAAGTTCATCCAAAGAAAATGTAGATAGGGATAAAACTTGTAAGAATAGCATTATGATGCTATGAAAAGGGGTGTAGGGGAATAGGGTCCCCCAAGTATCATGATTCAAGCGCTCATGAATGTGTGAGAATCTCTCTTGATGAGGTTCTATTTGAATTATGTGAACTTCTAGCATGGCTTGAGTGCTCTCACGCTCAACCACTGATTGTGATAGTGTCTTGACTTCAATGGTTGTCATATCCCCTGTGGGATATTTTGGAATAAAGGATCCTAAAGAGACCATTATATCCACAAAATTATTAGATGATCAAGGGAGTGCCTCGATGTCATACCATTCAAACTTTGCTAGGGATTTGTCCATAAGGGCTTTATAGGCTTGCAAAAATGGGCACTTGCACTAGAAGATTCCCTTGACCTGGTTGAAAATGAGCAAGGAGTCACCAAAAATATTGAGCTTGGTGATTTTCATGGTGTTAGCCATTTTAATCCCTATGAATAAGGCTTCATACTCGACATTATTGTTGGTGCAGGGGAAATCAAGTTTAAATGACAGGGGTATGGGAGCCCCATGTAGTGTGAAAAACATGATTCCCGTGCCACCCCCTTGCTCACATTTGGAGCCATCAAAGAAGAGAGTCATATCCGCCTGACTCAGGATCATCAGAATCAGATGATTCTAATATTTGGAAGACTCCATCATCGAGAAGCTCCATGCTAAGAGGTTGGTCCTCCTAGAGAGGAGCCTCTGCAAGTTGATCAGAAATAACATGTCCTTTGATTAACTTTTGTCCTATGAAATCTAGGTCAAATTATATCAACAACATGATCCATTTTGCCATGTGGCTACTATGATAAGTATGACTCATCATGTATCACAATGAATTCTATTTGGATACAACATACGTAGTGTGATTGAGAATATAGTGTCATAGCTTCTTGGTAGTAAAAACCATCGCTAGACATAAATTTTCTACGTATGTGTACTTAATATCATAGCTCATCAAGGTGAAACTGAGATAATATGTGGCCTGTTCCTTATGAAATTCATTTTTTTGGGCTAACATGGCACCCAATGCGACCTTAGTAGCTGAGATGTATAATCAAAACAACACCCTTGGTTTGGGTGGAGCTAACACTGGAAATGAAGCCAGGTATTGTTTAATTGTGTCAAAGGCATTATGACATTCATTGTCCTATTGGAATGTTACCCCCTTGTGTAAAAGTTTATTCATGGGTCTACACTTGTTTGGTAGTTGTGCTATAAAGCGTTTTATGGATGCAATCCTCTCTTGCAAGCTATGAAGCTACTTGATGGTAGTCTAGGGAGGCATTTCAAGGATTGCCTTGACTTTGTTAGGGTCCACTTCGATGCTTCGTTTGGAAACTATAAATCCCAAGAGCTTTCTAGATGTGATGCCAAAGATGCACTTCTTGGGATTCAGTCTCACATTATGTTCAATTAGGCGATCGAGGACTTTGCACAAGACATCTAGGTGCTCATGACATAATAAATATTTCACCAATAAGTCATCCATGTAATATTCCAAAATTTTATGCATGTAGTCATGGAATATATATGTCATGGCATGTTGGTAGGTGGCACCGACATTCTTAAGGCTAAATGGCATGACTTTGTAACAAAATGTCCCCTAGGGCATTGTGAACACCGTTTTGAGCTGGTATTTAGGGTTGATATGAATTTGATTATACCAAGAGAATCCATCCATAAGGGAGAGCATTTCGTGTCTTGCGGTGGCATCTACCAAGGCATCTATGCTTGGTAAAGAAAAATCATCCTTAGGACTCACTTTGTTTAGGTCTTAAAAGTCGGTGCAAATGTGAATCCTCCCGTCAAGCTTCTTGATGGGAACCATGTTGGACAACCATCATGGATAGTCTAAAGAAATGACAAAATGGGCATCCAAAAGTTTCTATAGCTCATATTTGACAATCAAGGCCACTATTGGGTGCATATTTCTCAACTTTTGCTTGACAAGTCAAGCGTGAGATTATGGGTGACCAGATTTGGATCTAGTCCTGGCATGTATTTGTAAGACCATGCAAAAGCTGCCTTCTTTTCTTTGAGAAGGGCTATATAATCATCTTACTCTTCGAAGGATAGGCTTTCCCCTAGCTTTATATATTGTGGGTTTTTAGGATCTGAGCTAATATCTCTATCAACCATAGGCTAAATTGAAATATGAGACCCCTCCTCCAAATGATGGGGAGTAGGTATCAAATGGATGTCATTAGCTAGATTTAAATCTTCGATGGGAACCTCGGGTTCCTCCTCAGCATGGAAGACATCATGAGTTGGTCCTACGAAGAAGTGAAACAATCCACCATAGGCCCAATACTCAAAGGGTTATGGGGGTGAATCAGCATGATCCCAATCAATCACATCTAGGTCTATATGGAGTGGTTTGGAAGGATCGACTGGGTTGTGGAGTGGTGTGGTCAAATCAATGGAGATCATATTGATGAAATGTGTCTGCTCTCCAGGACCATGTGCATGTGATTGTGTATTGGTGTTATCTCTCACCCCAGATATGGCTCTAGGGGTATCAAGATATTTGGATCCTGTCTAGGAATAGACTGTAGGGTGGGATCATTAGGCTCAAGGAGTTCCATGTGTGTGGGTGGTTCAGGGAAGACCTCATGATGAATCTGGCCTAGATTGATAGGCCTTGCTCTCAAGCATGGGCTAACATGTAACTAACGATAGACTTCATCTATGTCAATATTCTCATGATGATATCACAAATAATGAGGACCTAGGTGATGAGGCCTGGAAATGCCTCAATCATAGCATGTTTTGAACACTGAAACTGCCTAAAAAATATTATGTTTAATCTGATATGCTAATTAAGTTGATTTAATATGTTGTGTATTAACTATTTGCATGATCAATGTATTTGAAATATGCTTAGGTTGATAGTAGCATTTCACTAATTATGTTTTGATATATCTAAATCATTTATTTTACCTAAGTTTAGCAAACAATGCAAGCAAACTATTACTGTGTAGCAAAAACTAGTTTTCCAATGTAAATTCCAGCCAGCTACTAATGAATGGCAAGGCATGGAATTCACATATGGAAAGATATGAAGACCATTGAAATCTGATCCTGAGAGATAACCCACCTGAGAAATGCAGAGGAAATAATTTAAAGAGCACACATTTGTTCATTCTGAAGTCTCTTCGGAATGAATAGACATATTTAGAATGAGAAAACATAGTTTCTTCAAAATGAGCGAATCTTCGGAATGAGAATTGCAGTCTCTTCGAAATGAGCCACTTATCTTTGGAATGAAGACAGAATGTGCTTTTTGACTTGTTGACCAATTTTTGATGTTGGAAAAATGGAAAGAAATATTGAAAAGGGTAAGGTAAAATATCTCCCATCTGACTTTTCTATCCTTGCCGACCAAATCCACCATTTATGGAAAGATCAAAATTTGATCTTCTTCTATGATAAAACCAAGAAAAGTTACAGCATAATAGGATTAGATCTTTAGGATAGAAATGAGATATTATCAGTTTGTAAGTAGATATTAGGACATCTATAAATATGGCTCTCGTCCAGGTTGAGCTAGAGAGATGGAGAGAGAGGAGAATAGGAGAAAATAGGCAAGTAGTGTAATAGTAATAAAAGTGACTATTACAGTTCTGTAACAGGTTTTTAGCAGCAATATTGTAATCATGTTCTAAATCAATAAAAGTGCCCTATTTTTATTCATGTTGTTGTGAATGAGTGTGAGTAAGATCTAGAGAAATAAAGACTCATACCTTCTTCTAGACAAGGAGGTTGGCCACTTCCAGACCTAGGAGGAGGACTAATAGCAATTTTTTATTTTGATTTTGTTGCAGTAGAATGAGTTGTAGAACTTGCCATTACATTTCCTTGTAAACGGCTAATAGTATTTGTAATATTATCTTATTTTATGATTGATATGATCTTGTGATTAATGGTTTGGTTGTAATCTCCACTTTTAGCAAGCTTACAAAATACTACAGATTATCAATTCTAGAATTTACTGTTTTCTGCAATTTGTTGCATTTTATGTTTTTTTGTCAACCCCTACAAAGAAGATTGACAACATCCTATTACAGAGCATTGACAAGTCTTAATTTCCATGCTATAATCAGGTTTCCATTGCTGCAAAAGTAAATAGATTTCCTTTTTGTAATTATAATCAGATTTCTAATTCTATAACTATTATTTCTGCAACATAATTAGGTCTCATTCTGCAATTGTAATTAGGATTTCATTTTTGTAGTTAATTATTATTTTCCATTTATGCAACTAGATTAAGGTTTAATTTATGCAATTTAGAGATAGAAATGTCCTAAATCCCCCACACAATCGGTTTCACCAATAATACTTATTACTCCCAGATGACCTAAGTTATAGCCCTGTTCACTCCTTCCACAAATAGCCTTGTACACTACCCTGGATTGACAAATTCATTAAGAATTAATGATGTGCATAATGACAATGCATCATTTTTGTGCCATTGCTGAGGAATAGTGTTTTTGGAAGGTAACAACAGTCTAATAGTTGTTAATTAGACTAAGCTATAAATTTAGGATAAAATCTGAATATAACAGCTAGTTAAAGTAACAACTATTGACCTATAATTCATGTCATTCAAGAGTAAACATGAATGAGTAAGCCTAGGGATGAAAAAAGTAGAATTACCCAAAATGATACTTGGCTTGTTCCATTAAGAATATATTCACACCTAAGGGGTGAGTCACCTGTATTTGAACTACCAGAAAGATTGAAATAAAAATCACTAGTCTCATCATCATTAGAACATTCTAAGAAAGAAAAATCACCAGATTCATCATCATTAGAACATCCTAAGAAATAAAAATCATCAGACTCATCATCAACAGAGGATCTTGGACCTCTTGAGAGTGAAATTTGGATAGGTTTAACTGTTCCCAAGGAACAGGAAACTATGGCAAAGGGAGGCAATATAGATAGGGATGGCCAACATGGCTATGTCCATAATGAAGGAGATGATTAGGATATGTCCCAAACTTCCAGAACATTTGAATATCCTATCCATTTGAATCCAACACAAAACTCTCCCATGAAAACCATTACACCTTCAGTACTTCCAACCTTCCAAGGTGTTGTATCTAAATATCTTGATCAGTTTTTTTTTGTATTCAAAGTAGTGTGTCAAACCTATGACTATGTAAATTACAATCAGAAACTTAAGGTTTTTCCCTCAACACTCAAGGACTTAGCATTACGCTAGTTCATGAGCTTAGAGCCAAATTCCATCCGAACCTGGGATCAAATGGAAACTATGTTTTTAGACAAATATCAGGAGTATTGTCGTGTACGGAATAGGAAATATGAGTTATTCAGGATTAAATAGGAAGATAATGAAACATTAGAAAACTATCTTGATAGGTTCTCCTTTGATCAAAGGAGATGTGGACTTGTAGAACCAGAGCTATGCAAAACCATATTTTTGAGAGGATTACAAGATGAATCCAAAGAGGTATTGGATTTGATGGGAAAAGGGGATGTAAATACTCTCAGTAATGAGGAAATTGTGGGTCTCTGTAGGAATTACTCTCGCACTAAGCAGGGAAGAAGAAAAAAATTACAAATGGCACTTATGTGAAGGACCTAATAGAGGAACTTGCAAATTTTAAAACTGATATTTTGGTGCAATTGAACACAACTTTAGGATAAATGTCTACAAAAGTAAAAACCATAAAACCTTTGGCAATTTATTGCCCAATATGTAGAAATAAACATGCTTTGCAAAAGTGTCCTTTGAATAAAACATTTATCTCAGCGATTTGTAGTATCTTTTCAAAGAATCATTCAACTGATAAATGCCACCTGCTACCACAACTCAAAACTATGTTAGAGAGTCAGACTAAGGAACTCAACTATGTTGGACCAAAACAAGGGGGAAATTTCTCTCAAAACCAAAATCCCCCTTTTTTTGCTACAAATTGGGGGCATAGTCCTTGGACTATGCCTTGGGGACAATCAGAACCACCCCAACATCCTTGGAATTATTCTCAATGGAAAAATTCCCAAGAATGGCCACAAACAAGTTAGAGTAATCTAGCCTAGAATTAGAATCAAAATAACCCATCATGGAATAAAAACAACCCACCCTGGAATCAAAATTAGACTAATCCACATTGGATGTAAAATCAACCACAATGGAGTTAGCAATACCAGTCCTATCCAAGGTAGCAAAGAAATCAAGGTCAAACTCAACATTTGTTGCCTACACCTAATCAAAATTTTCAAGAAAAACATAACCAACCACAAAAAACACAACAGGTGAAACAACCTCAACTTCTAGCTCAATCAGTCACTAATCCAAATAACATGAGACAGGCATCCCCTGTCTATGTGGCTGAAGCTGAAGAAAATGTTGAAATAAATTTTCTTGATTGTAGTAACATCCAACTTCCTTCAGGAAAAGTTGTACTTGAACCTATTTCAACTAAAATCAAGGAAAATGAAGAGAAAGAATCTTTGGAACCAGTTAGAGTTAAACCAACAATAGATAAAGAAGAAGAAAAAATAGAACCACAAGCAGAACAATTACCTTCATCAAGGATAATTCCATATCCTAAAAGATTCAATACCACAACAAAAAATTTTGAGTCATACCTGGTCAAGGAACTTAGAAAATTAACTATATCATTGTCCTTATTGCAATCCATTAAGGATATACCAATGATTAAAAGTACTATCCGATATTTGTGCATTAGAAGAGCAAGAAGAAAAAAGAAAGCATTTCCTAATACTGTTTAGGTTGAAGGAAAGATAGCTGATCTCTTGTCTATAAAACTAGTACCTCCAAAGTATAGTGACCCAGGGAGTCCAGTTATCATAGTTACCATAGTCTCAGTACCAATATCAAATGTCTTAGTAGATATAGGAGCTGCAATAAATGTCATGACCAAGGATATAATGGAATAATTATAGCTCAAACATCTCAGTCCCACATTTACAGTTTTAGAAATGGTTGATAGGTCAGTTGCAAAACCTAAAGGTATCATTGAAGATGTCCCTATAGAATTCTCTTCTTGGTAATTCTCTACAAATTTTTTGGTTTTACAGCCAAGAAATTCAGCACATGGATATCCCATCATTCTGGGAAGACCTTGGCTTGCAACTGCAGTAGCCTTCATAGACTGTAGATCTGGAAAAATGACTATTTCAAATGGTATTGATCTAAAACAGATCTCTCTATATCCTCCTACAAGACCCTCCAACAATTTTTCAGGTCAATTATGGTTTCCTGATTCATATGAAGAACCATAAGAGGTTATTTCCACACTAGCCACCTTGGTAGTAAGGGAACACACATAATACCTCCATGACATAGAAACTTTAGAAGATGAAACTACCCAAATAAATGTTATGCATGAATAGGGATTAGAAGAGGAAGCAATAAATATTCATCAGTTGTTAGGGAATGAGGAGAACCAAAATTTTGAAGGTGAGCCATCTGCACTACCACAGGAAACATCAATTTCACTACCACATGGGTGGCATCATCACCTTATTTTCCCTTCTCACTGTTCCATATAGGATATGCTTCCATTAGAAATCAATGAAACAAAAACTTCTTATTGCCCTCTTAACTCCCTAATCACCAAGTATGAAGAAGTGAGTTCAGTCCTTCCAAATACAAAACAAATAGAAGTCTAGCCAGGAAAATTACTGAACATTAACAATTGGCTCACTAGGGAAGAGGAAGAAAAGTTGATAATATTTTTGTAGAAGCATGTTCATGCTTTTGCATGGGACTACAAGGATATGTCAGGAATTCACCCTGATATATGCACCCATAGGATTTATACTGAAGAATTCAAGCCAGTAAGACAACCCCAGAGAATACCGAATCCTTCCTTGAGGGATATTATAAAGGAAGAAATTGAAAAAATTCTGGAGGTAGGATTCATTTACCCAATCTTTGATAGCCAGTGGGTATCTCCATTGGTTATAGTTCCTAAGAAAAATGGAAAAATGAAAGTATGTGTAGAATATAGAGAGCTGAACAAATTGACATAAAAAGACCATTTTCCATTACCTTTCATAGATCAGGTGTTAGATGCCCTTGCTGGAAAGAAATACTTTTGTTTTCTTAATGGATTTAGTGGGTATAATCAAATTCAAGTTGCACCTAAAGATCAAGAGAAAACAACCTTTACCTGTCCATGGGGAACATTTGCCTATAAGGTTTTACCTTTTGGTTTGTGTAATGCCCCAACAACATTTCAGCGAGCGATCTTAGCAATTTTTTCTTATTTGACTACCAACAGTGTTGAGATATACATGGATGATTTCACAGTATGTGGACAGAATTTTGACTTTACATTAGAAAACCTTGATAGAGTTTTAACTCACTGTGAAACATACCAATTATCTTTGAATCCAGACAAATGTTTTATGATGATGGAGGAAGGAATAGTTCTTGGTCATCACATCTCTCCTCAATGAATCCAGGTTGATCCAAAGAAGGTGGAAATTATCAAGAATATTCTTCCTCCTAAAACTCAGACTAATGTTAGAAACTTCCTAGGACACATTGGTTTTTATCGCAGATTTATTCCTAGCTTTAGCACAATAGCCAATCCCATGTTTTCCCTATTGACTAAAGATTATAAATTCTCTTGGACTGCAAGGTGTCAGGAATCATTTGAAGCTCTGAAAGAGAAATTAGTAACTCTACCTGTGTTAAGAGGACCTAATTGGACATTACCATTTCACATACAAGTTGATGCTTCCAATACCGCAATTGGAGCAGCATTAGGACAAATTGACAATGGTGAACACTATGCCATCTACTACATTAGCAAGAATTTGATAGGAGCTAAGAAAAATTATACCACAACTGAGAAAGAATTCTTGGCGATAATTTATGCCATCAACAAATTCAGGCATTACATCCCAGGTTATCAAATATTTATTCACACAGATCATACCGCCATTAAGTATTTTATGAATACGCCTATGGTAAGTGCAAGAATTATTCGTTGGTTACTTTTGTTGCAAGAATTTGATATCACAATAATCAACAAACCAAAAAAATCTAATGTTGTAGCAAATTTTTTGTCCAGGTTGCAGAACACAAAGGAAGGGGAATTATTTGAGGACACTTTTCCTGATGAAAAATTATTTGCTATATCTTTTCAATCACCTTGGTTTGTAGATATAGCCAATTATTTGGTCACAGGGAAAGTTCCTCCACATTTCACTTCAAAACAAAAAAAATTATTGATCAAACAGAGTTATTCCTTTGAGTGGATTAAGGGTGTACTTTTTAAGTGCAGTCCTAACCATGTGTTACGCAAATGTATCTGAAAGGATGAGGTATATGATATCCTTAGGGATTATCATGATGAACCCTCAAGTGGACACTATTCTGTAAAAAGCACAATTAGAAAAAATTTAGGGACATGATATTATTGGCCATCCCTTCACAAGGATGTGAAAAAGTACATCAGGCATTGTGATGCATGCCAAAGAATGGGGAAACCCACTCATACAAATGAAATTCCACTATAGCAAAAATTGGTTTTAGAGCCATCTGATAGGTGGGGGCTTGATTTTGTAGGACCTATTGATCCACCTTCTCAAGGAAAGGTGCATATTCTAGTATGCACTTATTACCTGACAAAGTGGGTAGAGGTGCATGCTTTCAAACATGCTCGTGAAGAGAACGTCGCCGATTTCTTGTATACTCAAATTTTTTAGATATTTGGAGCTCCACGGTATATCACCACAGACCAAGGACCCCAATTTGCATCTAAAGTCATTGAGGCTTTTACAGAATTATATGAAATCAAAAATAGGAAATCATCACCTTACCACCCACAAGCAAATGGCCGGGTTGAGGTAACAAACAGAGAACTGGAACGAATCTTGACAAAAATAGTAGCTTTTCATAGGAAAAACTGGCTAGATAAATTACCTGAAGCAGTTTGGGCTTACAATACTACTTGGAAATCCACTACTAGATTCACACCTTATGAACTAGTTTTTGGTAAAAAGCCCCTCCTACCTATTGAATTTGAGCTACTAACATTGCACACAACATTGTAAATTGGAATTGAATTGTCACAGGCATAGATAGATAGGATTCTACAACTAAATGCATTGGATGAACTTAGGTTGGATGCTCTACACCAAACTAAAGTAATTCAGGAGCAGAGGAAGTTGTGGCATGACAATCACATTCAGCAGAGGAAACTTCAACAAGGAGATTGGGCTTTGTTGTTTGATTCTTGCTATGAGGACTTCCATGGAAATTTGAGAACTAGATGGTTTGGGCCTTACCAGATTGAAGAGGTATTTGACAATGGAGCAGCTCGTCTATCTCCTATTAATGGGTCCTAGAGAAAATTGATAGTGAATGGACATCACCTCAGGGTGTACCATACACCTCTAACTAAAGAGGAATTCTTGCAATAGCTTGACAGTTTGGATGCACAACAGGTGGAAGAGATTCTCTCTTCTACTTCAATACAATCAGCATGATCATGGATTTCAAGAAAAGCAAAAAAAAAAATAGAAAAAGTAGAAAACAAAAAGATGAATAAATTCTGATTGTGAATTCCTTCATGGGTATGATTTCAAGGAAATCATGAATTCCTTCACGGGCATAATCAGAATCAAGAAAAAAGAGAGAAAAGGAGAGGTTAAAAAAAAAAAAAAAAAGAGAAACCAAGAAAAAAAAAGAGAGAGAAAAATGAATAGCTCAACAGTGAAAACCTTTCCTAAGGCACTACTGGGTTGGTATGCATGAAAACCAATTTTATGGCATGCATAATCTTGAAAATTTTTGAATCATCATTGTACAAATTCACCAACTGCACTTGTTTTGAAATATTGTAAAAAATCTCAGCAGAACATCAACAGAAGTAGTCATTCTTCAAAACTTGCATTAACTTGTTTTAATAAGGTATATATTTCTTACATTTCTTTATTGTAAATGATTGGTATATAGTATTTAACAATTAACCATTAGCATAAAAGGTATCCATAAGAGTTGGCATACTTAAAACATGTTTTGAGAATGAGAATATTGATTTCTGCCTAATCTTTGGAACAAGAATGTCAAAAACAGTGCCTACTATCTTCTTTAGATTAATTGTTGTATTGTCTTCGGATTGAAATTGTCTTCGGAATGACAATAGAATGAATGTTGCACTTTGTCTTCGGAATGACGATTTGTCTTCAAAATGAAGCTTTGTCTTCAGAATGATGATTTGCCTTCGCAATGAAGCATGATCTTCAGAATGAAGACTTGTCTTCGAAATGAAATCATAATCTTCGAAATGAGGTATTATTTTTGCAATAAATCATAATCTTTGGAATGAGCATTCAATATAATATTTCCACGTGGCATCCAAGGAAGGAAAAATATATGATCAAGTAAAATTCTTTGACTGCATACGATAAATAAACACGTGTCAGTTAGGATGTGGTTTGTTTTATCTTGCACCCATTAAGAAAATACCAGAATCACGGGGACATGACCAACAATATGCCACCATTTTTTGATGCTAATAATCATGCACGTGAAAATCTACGGGTGAAACAAAAGAACTAAAAATGAGTAAGGTGGATCTGATGGCAAGGACATCTATGCAACCATTAATGGACATGTGTTCAGAGAAAAAATAGAAATGTGTGCCACCCTTCCTTCAAAAGACATTTGCTAATGCAAAATGATTATTAGGAACAGTGCAAAGATTACAGTTCATTCTGAAGCAAAAAAATAGGGCAATTGAAAACCTGGAAACAAACCTTGCAAGTCTGCAAACACCAAAAACCAACGATCCAACATAGGAATAGCAGTAGAAGTGAGTGGTTTTTAACGTACCAAAATAGGAAAATGGGACGAAAGATAAAAATGGAAGCAACAGATACCACCCACCTCCGAGAAAATCTAGAAGTGATGCAGATTTTTGAAGATGGAGGACTTATGTCATTCTTGTACAAATTTAATGGGTCCTCTGAAGATTTGATCGGCATGTTTGCCCACACATTCAGAAATAACTGGGCACACATTAACGGCATGACAATTGAGGTAACCCTTGAAGTTTTAAGTCAAATTACTGAGCTTACATTAGAAGTTCTTCCAATTTCTAAATCTGGCAAAAATACATTGGGGAATATAGTTAATCAATTTTTGAAAGAAAACGATAGGGAGCTAGAATATTTAACACATAACAACACATGCAAGTGGGTATAAAGGGCCAGCCTACAGGAACCCTGGGATGAAGTAGCCACATGGGTAGTAAAATTTCTAACCTATGAAGGGCAATATGTACTATTATCAGGGCATCATCTCAAAATTTTAAACCATCTAATACATGGGAGGCAACAACCAGAAGTTAGGGTAAATCTTCCCCTATACCTGCACCAGGAGTTGAAAAACATGGCAAAAATATATCAGGAAGGAAAAGGAAGCCCTCGCCACCATGATCTTATTAAACTAGTCTGCCAGCACCATTTTAGACGAAACCCTAGGAGCTTTTATAAGATTTAATCTACCCTAAATGACGTAATTTTTGGAGATAAGGATGAGGAGGAAGAAGAAACAGATGCTTCAGATGTTGTTACAGAAGAAGAAATAGCTGCTATAGATGTTGTTGCAGAAGAAGAAACAAATACTACCATAGAGGCTATTGCAGAGAAATAAACATGCCCAAAAGAGCACCTTGCTCTAGAACCTTCAACCTCACGAACTAAGAAACAAAAGAAGAGAGGGTCTAGAACTAGCAGTAGAACAAAAAAATAGAAGAAGGTTCATTTTTCTAAAGTTGTTATTGATCTGTCAGAATAGGGGAGTGAAGTCACTAGCCAAAAAGGGGAAGGAACAACAAAGGAAATAGAAGCATCTAAAACTGTCCCCACAACCCCTACTGTCACCAGAAAATAAAGCAAAAAGAAGAAATTTGCATCAGGAACTAGGAGGTCTACAAGACTCCACTTGAGGGAAATGGCAAAATAGGTGATAGAAGAAGAAGGTGGACAAAGCAGTCCAGATGTCATAGAAATACAACCAGCCCTTGAAGACTTTCCAAAATTCCCTGAACAGATAATTAAGGAAGAGACTGGGCATGATATTTTTGAAGTGGCTACAGTTCAACAGGCCATCGAAATTGTAGATGCAATCATAAAAAGTTTCATGGAGCCTCCTGAACAAGAGCTGACAACTGAAGCAGAAGAAGATATAGTTGTTGAGTAGCCAACTGCAGCCGATTTGTCTGCATCAGATTCTGAAATAGAAATAGAGGAGGTAGACATCACAGAATAGCTGAGAGCAGTAAGAAGTGTTGTCAAAACACAAACCAGATGGATTTAAGAGAGAAAGTATCATTGAAATGCAGGAAAGGAGGATTGCAGAACTATAGCAGGAAGTGGCAGAATTGAGAAAAAGGCTGTCATAGTCTAAAAAATAGCCAATTGTATCTATTGATGAGTATTATTTGGCTCAATTACTTGTGAATTTATCTAGGGTAGATGAATCTGTTGAGACAGACATAGGTGCTCAAACTGAAGCAACACCCTTTCATTCTAAAGAAATGCCCTTTCATTCTGAAGAAGTGCCTTATCATTCTGAAGCATTGCCTTCTCATTCTGAAGATGCTCTAGAATTGGTAAAGAACATAGAAAAAGATACTGGAGATGAGTCACAACAAGAAACACCAACACAGGAACAATCCAAGCAGCAGCATGAAATTGTTCAAGTAAGCACTCCTTCAATTGAGGTCTCTGTATTTCAAACTATTGCACCTTCAGTAGAAATAGCAGACAAGGGGGTACAAGTGGAATTACTGTCTGATGACAAACCAGTAGAGATAGCATAAAATGGGGTATAGGTAGAATTGTTGATAGATGATCAACCAATAGAAGTGGCAAAAAAAGGGGTTTAGGTAGATCTACTACCTAGAGTTCCACCTATAGTTAGACCACCTAATACTATATCCCTAGAACAATATAATGCAGACATAGCCAGCTGGGTGATCAGATATGAGAAGCTTGCCACTAATATTGAAAAAATCAAATTAGAAGGAAAATAGTTAGAGGCAAAGGAAATAGAGGTCAAGGCATTGAAAGAAAAAGTGACTGATTTATGTCAGATTGCTGAGTTTTTGGTCTAATTCAGATGACCAACCAGATTTTATAGTCTTATTCTAAAATAGAAATATCTCAGATGGTAGGTCATGAGGATTAGCTCAGGTCTCCCATATAAATTAGACACACCTACAGATTTCCTGAAAGCATATTTTGACAGCCCTGTAGAGAAAAAAAATCTCCTATGTAAACTATTTTTACATAGCTTCTTTATTCTAGAAGAAGTAGAATTTCAACCTCAAATTTACATAGGATATTTTCAATTGAGGGCATTCATGTCCACTTTGCAAAATCACTTTTATTGGGACCAGGAGAAAAAGTAGAATAAATAAATTGAATTAAGAGCTGAATTGTTAGTCAGAGCAGTTCAACCAAATCACCCAATTATCACCAGATAGCACTTCACCATGATGAACAAGGATGATGTAAATAGGATGTACTTGAAAAAATTGAGGGACTGTGTGACCAAATTTTAGAATTTCTGTAATGACAATTTTGTTCCAGCATTATCAATCTGCAGAAACAGATGGGTTGAACTTTCCATGTCTTTACAGAAAAGAGAACCCATCTCTCCCATTAACTTAGAATGGTCCAGAAGAAGGGCAGAAGGAGTGATACAACTGATTGAAATCATGCAACATCATTAGATAGGTCTCATGTTTAGGCCTCCAACCATCATTACTCTAGTTCCCTTCTACTTTGAAGAAGATGCTCAACCTGATGATCAGTTTGAAGAATGGCTCAAAAACCTTCAAGAGAATAGGGGATATTATACAGGCACCAAACTATTCTATAGGTCATGGAATTTGAATATGGACATATGTGATTCCATAGCCCAAAAAAATGCATGAGGACATGCATTTATATAAGTTGGGGGGAAAATGATGAGGCCTAGAAATGCCTCAATCATAGCATGTTTTGAACACTAAAACTACCTAAAAACTCTTATGTTTAATCTGATATGCTAATTAAGTTGATTCAATATGCTGTGTATTAACTATTTGCATGATCAATGTATTTGAAATACTATATTCTAATTTTTATAGCTTTTTTGCATAATTTTATGTTATGACTTGCTAAATGAGAAATATTCTTAGGTTGATAGTAGCATTTCATTAATTATGTTTTGATATGTATCAAGTATTTATTTTACCTAATTTTAGCAAACAGTGCAAGAAAACTATTACTATGTAGCAAAAACTAGTTTTCCAATGTAAATTCTAGCCAGCTGCCAATGAATGGCAAGGCATGGAATTCACACATGGAAAGAGATGAAGACCATTGAAATCTGATCCTGAGAGATAACCCACCTGAGAAATGCATATGAAATCATTTAAAGAGCACACATTTGTTCATTTCGAAGTCTCTTCAGAATGAACATACATCTTCAGAATGAGAAAACACAGTTTCTTCGGAATGAGCGGATCTTCGGAATGAGAATTGCAGTTTCTTCAGAATGAGCCACTTATCTTCGGAATGAAGACATAATGTGATTTTTGACTTGTTGAATGATTTTTGATGCTGGAAAAAGGGAAAGAAATATTGGAAATTGTAAGGGAAAATATCTTCCATCTGACTTTGCCATCCTTGCCAACCAAAGACACCATTTATGGAAAGATCAAAGTTTGATCCTCTTCTAGGATAAAACTAGGAAAAGCTGCAACATAATAGGATTAGATATTTAGGATAGAAATGAGATATTCTTAGTTTGTAAGTAGATATTAGGACATCTATAAATATTTCTCCCATCCAGGTTGAGCTAGAGAGATGGAGAGAGAGGAGAATAGGAGAAAATAGGCAAGTAGTGTAATAGTAAGAAAAGTGACTGTTACAATCCTGTAATAGGTTTTTAGTAGCAATACTGTAATCATGTTATGAATCAATAAAAGTGCACTATTTTTATTCATGTTGTTGTGAATGAGTGTGAGTAAGATCTAGAGAAAGAAAGACTCATACCTTCTTCTAGACAAGGAGGCTGGCCACTTCTAGACCTAGGAAGAGGACTAATAGCAGGTTTTTATTTTGATTTTGCTGCAGCATAATGAGTTGTAGAACTTGCCATTACATTTCCTTGTAAACAACTAAAAATATTTGTAATATTAGCTTATTTTATGATTGGGATGATCTTGTGATTAATGGTTTGGTTGTAATCTCCACTTTCAGCAAGCTTTCAAAATACTGTAGATTATCAATTCCATAATTTATTGTTTTCTACAATTTGTTGCATTTTATGTTTTGTTGTCAACCCCTGCACAGAATATTGACAACCTTCTATTACAGAGCATTGACAGGTCTTAATTTCCATGCTATAATTAGGTTTCCATTGCAACAAAAGTAAATAGATTTCATTTTTGCAATTATTATTAGATTTCTAATTCTGTAACTGTTATCTCTACAACATAATTAGGTCTCATTCTGCAATTGTAATTAAGATTTCATTTTTGCAGTTAATGATTAAATTCCATTTATGCAACTAGATTAAGGTTTAATTTATGCAATTTAGAGATAGAAATGTCCTAAATCCACCACACAATTAGTTTCACCAATAAGACCTGTTGCTCCCAGATGACCTAAGTTATAGCCCTGTTCACTTCTTCCGCAAATAGCCTTGTACACTGCCCTGGATTGACAAATTCATTAAGAATTAATGATGTGCATAACGACAATGCATCACTAGGTATGCCCTCTCTATCTCATCCTCATAGTCACTGTCATATATGGGAACCTCATTATTGCCCCTTGGTATCGAACGATCAGGTAGGTGTGGTCCCATATATGCTAATTCCTCATAATCATTATCATGGATGAGGATTCCTTCATTATCATCTTGTAGTGCCTTAGGCTCTTGAGGGCCCAACTACTCAAGTAGATTAACTTCTCCCTCCCTGGGAGGTCTATCTTCATGCGGACAAACCGGCTCTTCAGGAGGAAGGAGCTACCACCAAATAGGATCAAGAAAAGGGAACAAATGTGTGAGGCTTTCCTGTTGGTCATTAATGGGGACAAATTGTGAATGATCACTATCCGACTCAAAAGGATCACATGGTGCTACCTCATTACCCAAAACATCCTCTGATGTCCACTCATATGAGGTGCCTAGATATGACTCATCACAAACATGGGGACAAATTCGTGACCCTTCCCCTCTCTCAAAGTATGGGGGGATGTCACTAGGTATCACGGGGTTCCCATCTAGCCATGGAAAGTAATATCCCAAGGAGTAGACTGTATTGGGATTGGCATAAGGGTCTTGGACCAACCCGCTCTTGTAGCCTATATTCAAGCGATTTAGGCTATCTAAGAGGACATATAGAGGTAATAGATTGTTGCATCCCACTCCTGACTTGTCATAGGGCATTTGATATTGTGGTTGACAAAGGATTTTGGTACCCTTCTCATACAGGCCTAACCCATAACAGTGCCAGTTGCATAGGTCAAGGTACTTCAAGGTGAAGTTAGGGTTAGACAAGTAGTTGATATCCTCTCCAAAAGGTTCCTCATCTTCCTCCTACTGTTGGTAAGGTTTGATGCCATAGTCAAGGCCCCCATAGATAAATTTTGTTTGATTAGGGGGAATACCAAGAGGCACGATAGTGCCTATGGGAAGATGGGGTCTACCCATGTATTGCATCGACTCTAAAGTAGGAGTACTTGTAACATTTCTAACCATGTACTCTCATAATCTGGTAGAAGCTAGATGTATCATAACCTGGGGCTATAGATAGAAGAGGGATGAGAGTGAGACTTGATCAGGATCATTGTTTACCTCGCGTGGTGTCTCTTCATCATTCGGGCTAAGTATCTCCTCTGTAGATATGGTGGATATGATTGGTTGGTCCTCCTCAATGGGCCACTTCTCTGGGTTCCTAGGCAAAGGATCCACTAGTGTATTAGGCATCTAGTGTAGGGTCGACAATGAGGATGGTATGGTATGTTGTAGCGGTGGGGTCAAACCTCGGCTAGATTTATTTCATTGAAAATATAGATGTATCGATGGCAATGTCGACTCAGGTAATTGCTACACCATGTTACAGTACTTGAAGTGCTCTAGGTCTATGGGGATGACATGAACTTACCCTTTGTGAGTGTACTTAAGGCACTGGTGAGCGATGGAAGGGACGCACTTCATATCCCTGATCCATGGTCTTCCTAACAAAATTTTGTATGCCATCTCACCCTCCAGGATGTGGCACATCATCAAGATGATATTTTCCCCTACTTGAATAGGTAGGATGATTGTACCAACCATTGAGAATATGACATCATTGAATGCTCAAAGGGTGTAGGTAGATGTGATAATATGAGATATTGGAAGCTTTAGGTGCTTCAGAGCTGTTGTAGTTATGATGTTGCTTGAAGACCCAATATCTATCAACACTATTTTGTATGGTGTTTCATTCACATGTGCGATAATGTGTAAAGGGGGATCCACCATATCATGTAGAACCTGTTTAAGTTCATCTTCTCAAAAAGTAATTATCGGTTCCATGCATTGTTGCACATGTCCCACAAAGTTGTTGAAGGAGTTAGACTCCTAGGGCTGAAGCTCAATTGCCTTAAGGATCTCCATAAAGGCTTCTCTATGAGGTTGTGATTCTTGTATGAGCTCATAGATGGAGATTCGGACAGATGTTGTTCTTAAGCTCTAAGCAATCTTGCTCTTAATGGTGACTATAGGCCAAGCTAGGAGGCTCATTCCATGAGGTGGTATAGGCTATGATGTCGAAGGGACATCACTCTGAGCCATAGGTGGTGTGGCTAGAATTGGATACTGCCTATTTCTTGTCACAATACTAACCATGTCAACATATCCTTGCTTAGGATGGGCATGGTGAACCTCATTCACTTGGGGCACTGGTTTGGCCTGCTCTATGTGGATAGGAAAGGGGTCTTTAGAGACACCCATTTGTTGGTTGTTCAGTGTGATAGGGTTATCTACCTGGAGTGCATTCCTATCAATCAGGTCTTGCACCAGATGTTTGAATTTATATCACATTTGCACATCATGCCCATTTTTCCTATGAAATTTGCAATATAGGTCTTCTTTGTATCCTTTGGACTTAGGTTCATTAGGGTTGATAGGTCGACTGTTAGGTAGATGGATCACATTAGCCACCAAGAGGTGATCAAAAATTGAATCCATAGACTTTGCAATGGGCATAAATTGTCACTTGGGGAAATACTGTTGATTTTGCCCTTGATCATTCTGGTTATCCTTGGCATAGTTCCTGGGGTGGTCTAATAATTAGGCTTCTAAGGTGGCATGGTAGGCATTGGCCCCGGGATACTAATGGCAACCTAATTTACTATTGCTGACTTAGATTACACTGGGGTGTTATTAGTGTTCCTGCTTCACTCCTTACGAGGCTTCATAATATCACCCTCTTGAATATTGATTTCTTCGATGATCCTAACCTGTGCTAAGGCATCTTCAAGAGTGGGGTATTGTTGCAACTATAGCAACAACGAGATTGGATTTAAGTAAATTTTGGAGAAAATCTGAGTCAACTTCAACATGGGGAGAAGATAAGGCAGCTTAGCGAGCAAGGTTCACCATCTATTGCCATAATTTTTTATTGACTCATCATCATATTATTTTAACCTAGCTACATCGACCAGCGTTGCCTTCCTCTTGGTATTGAAGGCAAAGCACTCCAGGAATGCATCCACAAGTTGGTCCAAATTATGGATGCTATGCTTAGGAAGTTGGTAAAACCACTCGAAGGTAGGGCCGACGAGGGTAGTCACAAATTTCCTCAAAAACAAAGCATCGTTATCATGGATGTTAAAGCATTGGCCTAAGAACCTAGTGACATGTTCTTGTGCATCCTCTTCTCCCTTAAAGGTAGCCAACTAGGGAAAATTAAATTGTTTTGTATAGGGAGGCACAGGTACTGATGGATGAATAGGTTGACTATGCAATTGACGCATAGTGGGCTTTTGAGATCCCAACCCAGAGGTCTTGTTCTCTACTGAATCAAAGCATTCTAACAATGCTTTGTAAGGACCTAAGGACTTGATATCCTCATCGTTTTTTACATATTATGGTGGAGGTCTAGGCTCCTCCAACCTATGATGAGGTGGTAGTAAGTCACCCCTACCTTGACAAGGCATCTCAACATATTCTATTTATGGCTTGTGCTCAGTATAAGCCCCGTAAGGCATCTCTCGAGTTGGCCTATGAATGGTGGTATCTACTCATAGTGGGCACCCTATGTTTTTCCTGGAAGGGATCTCTCGATCTGGCCTAGGAGGTCATGGAAGCAACATTTGATAAGTTCTCAGGGATCTCTCTTGAACAAGCATGGGTTGCCTTGGATGGACTTCCTACCTATGTGTCTTAGGGGTAGGGACCCTCTCTCTCAAAGTTTTTTGGAATAGCTCATTGGTTTGTTGTTCGATTATTTCTTTCTCAAGCTGGTGCAAGTGATCTAGTTGCTCTTTATCCCATTGAAGTTGCTTGAACTGAGCTTGGTATTCTATGTATCTCACAACCACTTGCCTAATTTTATCTGTAGTGCGAGGCCTAGGAGGCCTAGGAGTCTCACCCTGGGGTCGACCTTGTCCAAGGTACTTTGTGTTCTCTAAGGCACTTGCCTCTCTCAAGGTTCACTACATTGACTTGAGGCTCAGGCTGGAACATGTGTTCATTACATTTAGCTGGTGCAGATGCACATTAGGCATGCATGGTATATTGTTCTTGAGGAAAATCTAGGATCTTCTCATGTCTTCCCTCTTGGATGAGGAAAGGTAGGGCTGAATTGGCTTGCCCAGAATGACGGGTGTCATTCCCATCGAGCTGCAAGAGCTGTTGTATCCTATCAAGATGACGTGGAGGTAGAGTCATGTCAACTTGCTCTAGCCAGTGTGTGAAGTCATAATCCTACTTCTACTTAGGCATGTCAGCCCTAGTAGGTATGTGGATGCATGGCACCACTCTATCTATTAACGCCTCAATGCATAGTTTTCTTTCACCAAGGAAGTCCTATGAGATATCTACATACTGGGAACACTCTCCCAAGTAATGCTCATCATCCCTCGGGATGTCCTAGAGAGGATCCCTTCGGATATGAGGCTCATGCCCTGTTGTCTTGGGGCTAGGTGGAGTGGAATATCACCAAGGAGGTATAACCAAGTCCCTAAGGCTATATCGGACATGAATTTTGTCTCCTAATCCACTCTCCACAACTTTCACCCATGATTGGGCTTGACTGTGGGTGCGCACCATTGCGCTCCTCTATTAGTACCCCAAAGTGATTATATTATTTATAAATTCTTAATAAAATGGTATACAACAAAGAAATACTCAATAATACAGATGATTATCTCTTTTAAGTTTTAAGTGTGAATCCCTAAACAATGTCGTGTGTTTCATATGTGTTGTTTATAAAGAATGACCTTGTGTCATGTGTTTGAAATATTGTTGGATTATAATCTCATGTTCAATTGGATTTCACCGGTATACTCGTAGCTCGACAACACGAATATGAACTCCAAGTTGTGTTATCCTACCTATAATGTGTGGTGATGAGGTCACACATGGCCAGGGAGCACAGGTCCTACCAGTTCCTCACCCAGTTCACCCATAGTTTGCGATACACCTCCCCGAAAGGTGATGCATGCTATAACCCATGGGCTATGATGGATATTGGAACCGGTATTGGAAATATGGATAGGGTTCATGGGTTTTGATCCAAGTGGATGGTAATGAAGTCCACCTCACTAGCATTTACATGAATCTTGGTGTGTGTGGTTCATTATTATCCAAGAAAGTAAGCAAAGAAGTAATCAATGACTATTAACTAAATGCATGAAATAGGTGCATTTTAATTTCAAAATAATAAGATAAGGAACCTACAAATTTATTTTATGAATGCAAATCCTACATGCTAACCTACCCAATGGGCAGGCCACAAGCAATCAAGCCAAACAGATGCATCGTTAACACAAGTTATTTTTTATTTTTCTTCTACCTTTTGCTATGTGATGTTATAAGAAAATAAAAAACATAAATTTTAACCTTTCTATGCAAGCAAGTGAAGAAAGAAAACTGATTTTTGATAGTCTCTAAAAATATAGCAGAAAATCAGAGGGTTTAGGCACTTACCTTGTCCATTTTGAAGCCTCCAAATTCTGAAATTTTGGGCAAAAATCTCTTTGTTTCACCATCGCTCCAGGGTGGGGTTATTAGCAGCCTCACAACCATCCCATGGTGGGATGGTGAAGCTGCCATCCTAGGGTGTTCTAGATAAAGCCTCTGCCACCATTCCAGGGTGGGGAGGGGAGCACCTGCAACACAAAATAGGCAAAAGTGCAAGAAAGAAGTTAAATTTTCACCCAAATAAAAAGGGACAAGGGTCCCACCATGATAGCAACTGAACTAGGGAAAAACGATGCACCAAATTATTTGGAACAATAAGCGTATCTACCCCATATAACGAATGAGCATAAAAAAGGAAGCATGCATGCAAAAAGGAAACAATACCAAACAAAAGGAAATGAATTTAAAGCAAGTATTTTCTCATTAATTTGTTGGATCCAATCCAAGGTTATAGAAGTCCCCTTGAGGGTTCAAAATGGTGATATAATTTTTACAATATTGGGTTCCCAAAGACCAATTCTTTCACATAATTCAGGTGCACATCCAACGTTTCTCTACGTACCCATAATCAAAGTGAGTGATACAATGCCACCGCTGCTTGTATATAGGTTCTATTGTGTATTATATCACTTACCAAAGCATTATGAGGACCTGCACCTTCACACAATGAAACAAAATAGGTCAAATAGCAAGGGTGTATGGTGAAAACATGCAATCCCCATAGGGGCAAAATGGCATATGAATTAAAAGTGCATAAAATGATATCAAAATGACTTGAAAATTTTCATATATGTTAAATAGGATGTTTTGGGAAGATATCACCCAAAAAATATTGGAAATTGCACCCGTAGACCCCTCGATTTAGTGTCACCCGCCTACAACTTGTGAAAAGTAAGATAACAAAATATCAAGCCTTAACTCATCCAAAACTCATTAAATTTTGTCATTATGGATAAATTTGCATTTCAAAAAACCCCATATGATCATATTTTCCAATTGGGTCCTGGATCCACCTGCATCATACTGGGATGCCCGGATGGGCCCTACGAGCCTTTGAAAACTTAAAAATAGCATAACTCTTTCATTTTAACTCCAAATGACCTTAAATTTGGATTGTAGCATCATGGAATAATGTAGAAAATTAAAAATTAAAAATAGTAAAGAAATTTTTTAATAATTTACCCTCATCCCGGGGGGCGATGGTGACTACAACTATTTGGAGGGCATCCTAGGAGGGGATACCCACCAAATCTGGTCACTTTTTGTTACCAAACCACTATAAGATGTTCCTAAAAAACCTAAGGTGTGTTTTCATCAAATTTTGTGAAGAAATTCACCCATATGGAAAAGTTACACTTAGATTACCTTCTTGAAGTCACCCGGTAACCTCCTTGGCAAAAGGGAGATTACAAGGGCAAAAAGGTGCAATAAGGTGAGGGGAAATATCGAAAGCACTCCATTGCATATCCTATAACTCCTCTCTATTATTTTTTGTGGATATGGAACCCATTTTATAGCCCAAAGGGGCTCATATGCAAAAAGGCATGCAAGGGCATGCATGGCAGGAGGTGCCACTTGTCAAATGGGAGGCATGCAGAGGGTGTGGAAGAGGATATCCCAATTTGGCCCTCATAAATATGGATCTCATAAGGATTCCTTGTCCTCTACATCACATGCTCTGTTTGGGTGGTCAAATGGCAGTTTTTGGGTGCCATTTGGCTGAATTTTGATTTTTTTGGGTCAAACTTCATCATCGTCGCACCCTGGGACGAGGGCTCACCACCATCGCAGGGTGGGATTATGGGAATATACCATCATCCTAGGGTGATACGGTGTTGAATTTTGGTCCAAAACCTCCCAAAATTTTGTCGGTAGCCTCCAAAACCCTTTCCAGAGTGGCTAGTACCACTATGAGCCTCTTGAGGGCTGCCCAAGGGGCCATGTGATGTCAATTTGATACTACTTGTGGATGCTTAATCGGGTTTACCACATTTTAGTATATACAAGTTGAATATCACCATTTATTTGTAGAATATAATTATTATAATGGTTGGGGAAGATATGAGAAATGTGTTTCTTTTATGCCTTATGATAAAAAAATTCTTCATCTTATATGCAGGACACTAAAGTTGATATCTTACATGAAGAACTTAGAATTCTTGTACAACCAAGAGATCATATGTTGTTTGATGACATGATAGGATATCAACCTTTGATTTTAGAAGAGAATTATTATAATGTTTTGGGTTTGTATGGTAAATCATTGTTTTCTCATACTTCTACTGATGAAATTTCTATTTTATTTGATATGCAGGATGCTGAAATTTCTACTTCATATGAAGATCTTACAATTTCAATTCAATTAAGAAATGTCAAGCCATTTGCAGACATAGAAAATGTTCCAAAATTTGATCATTTTGAACATGAGTTTGTGGAACATCTTGTTGAAATAGAAAAATAAGAAATGGTAAATTTTTCTTATGATTCATCTATTTTAGATGAAGAAGAGGTAAAATATTTTCTTTCATTCTTGAATACTAAATATTTGAGTGAAAATTTTCATGATTGTATTGAATATTCAAATGAAGAAACTTCATGTATGGTTAATAAAGAATTAGAATTTTCTATTCAATCTAAAGAAACTATGGCTTTTTTTGATCAAAAATATTGTTGTTTTGAAAATGATGAACATATTCTTGATTGGATGCCTAATTTTGATGTTGTTGAAAAATAGGTCATTGATGAAGATAAAGGGATACAAAATGATGATGATGATGATAATTACTATGAAGAGAAATAAAAGACTACAATGGCTCATCAATTAGTGGTAAATGAAAGTGTACAAAAGGTAGAATCTTATCCTTTATGTCTAAACATCCAAAATTTGGGTAAAATTTTGCATAATTATTTTTTGGATTCTATTATTATTTATGATGAAATTCCATTGTGACGGGGCACCGGGAACCCACACTTCAACAAACTTGTCTTTTCATTAAAATTAAAAAAAAAAAAAAAGATTACAAGCTTGAATGGAACAGCCCGCAGGCTTACAATGGCCGAGTTCGGCTCTGGTACTACCTCGGTACCACTCCTCTGTTCTCCGGTCCACCGTCCCCCACTGAAAACAAAAATTTTGTCTCTTTAACGAGGTCCCTCGGTCCTCCCAGCAATCAATGCCCCACCAAACAAGATTTTCCCAATTCAAATTTTCCCTCCTTCCTGGTTTTCAAAATTCTGTCATAAATGCCATCTGCCCGATCTCCTACAGAGCTTGCATTGATGGCCTCCCTGCATCAACCGCTTCGTTCTCCCTGTCCTCTGTACTTCTATCCCCCTTCATAAATCCAACACCTGTAAATTTTATTAAACTCGAATAATAACAAACAAGAATTCACGACCGACACCTCCCTTCACAATTTATGTGACCTTCCACTTGATTTGCATACACGTAACTGTCCGCGTGCACGTCTCTGCAAGCCTCTCCCCTTGTTGCCATAAATTTGACCCACATGCCCTTCACGACCACCATGTGTCCCCTTCATGACCGCCACATGTCGCCCCTTTACTGGCCGCGATATCGCGACAAACTGCGTCTTCAACGTAACAAAGTCCCTTGGGGTCGCGAAATCGTGACATGTCACGATTTCGTGACCCCCTTCCCCTTTAACTACGCATCCTCTTATCGAAGTATTTGCTACGCCTTCTATTTTGTGTTTGCTTTTGGGCCACCTTAAGACTCTGCCATGTGGCGGCTTCACACTGGCCGTGATATCGCGACAGGTCGCGATATCGCGACCTGTCGCGATATCACGACAGGACTCCTTCCTCCGCTTTGCCTTTGAAGATCTTCGTGATATCGCGACGTCACGATATCACGATGTCTAAGGTTCCCCCTTCAATGCCAAATGATAACATCGTGATATCGTGACGTCGTGATATCACGACGCCTGAAGCTCTCCTCCTCTGCTTTGGACTACGGTCGCGATATCGCGACAAAACTGGCTCAAGCCCCGCCAAGCCTTTTGAGGTCACGATTTCATGACATGTCATGATTTCGTGACCCCAACTCAATTTACGCACAAAATTTACAAACTTCCCCTCCCGGGAATGAATTAATGTAATTCAAAATACAAGTACTTGAAGAAAATTTTGAAGGATGCGAGATTGCCCACACTGTCACCGGATGCTCCTGCATCAGATTCTCGGGGTAACAAGAGAAGTGACCTTCACTTCTAAGCCGTTCGGTCTGCATCCCTTGTAATATCTCCAAACACTCAACAACCTTTACAATTCACTCAAATCCCGCTTCTGGGCAAGATTTTCTGCCCTCTACCAGAAAATTTTTGGCATTGCTACACACCTTTTCATCTTCGGTCTGCAATGGCTTCAACTTGTGCCGCATTCCATATTTCACCAAGGAATAAATGTTTGCATGACCATCATGCACTGCACTCCAATCAAACTGTCATGGCCTTCCCAATAGCAAATGGCATGCATCCATGGGGAATACATCACATAGGACTTCATCCCGGTATCTCCCGATCTGGAACGTGACTAAACACTATTCCCGGACCCAAGCTCGGTGGTCCTTCCGCAACCACGCAATCCGATACGGGTGTGGGTGCCTCCTTCTCTCCAACTGCAACTTAGTAACCATCTCCTCGAAAACTAAGTTGTATGTACTTCCATTGTCGATGATCACATTGCAAACTTTGCCTGCACTCTTGCACCGGGTACGGAACAGGCTTCTCCTCTGTTCAGATTTGTCTTCTTCCACTAGCATGGTCCTCCTCACAATCATGGCTTCCCCTTTTTTAGCTTCTTCAGAATGTTCTGAGTCAGCATCCTCAACTGCCACAACTGTTCTGGCAGGACCCACTGGCCTCTTGTTTGTCCTTTCTCGGTGTTGTGGGCACTCAAATGCACGATGCCCTTCTTCACCACAGTGGAAACATGTTCCACGGAATACTCCCCTTTCATTCCCACGTCCAGATCTACCCCTTCCTCTTGGGTAGTTATCATTCTGAACTTGCGGTTTTGGGTCTTCATCTTCTTCTTTCTGACCTCGGCTGTTGCTCTCCTCTTCCTTTCCTTCTTTCTTTCCACCGTTCTTTCCTCCCGGTCCTTTTACTTTTTGCTTGCTGTCAAACCTTCGGTTCAGCTTTTCTTCCACTTTCAAAGCAAATTGGTAAGCATCTTCGATGGTGCTTACCCGAACCAAGCTCAACTCCTCCTGCACACTCGGTCTCAACCCATTGATGTAACGAGCCACTTTTTCCTTGCTAGCTTCCAAATGCCCAGTTCTGATGGAGATTTTATAGAATTCCTCCGTGTATTCTTGAACTGTCCTGTTCATATGCCTCAAGCTTTGCATTTTTTGTAGTAGATCCAGTTCATAGTCAATGGGGATAAACTGTCTTTTTAACTTCTCCACCATTCTGTCCCACCTCGTTATTCTCTCCTTTCCTCTTCGATTTCTCTCCAGCTGCACCCCCTTCCACCAGATGCTAGCGTGACCCTTTAGTCGGGTCTTAGCAAATATGACCCGGTTAGGGTCTTCAAATTCTTCGTATTCAAAATATTCTTCTAATTCATTCACCCAGTCTATCAATTCCTCTGGTTTCAAGTTCTCGGAATACATGGGAACCTCTAACTTTGGCCTCTTCCCGATCTGGGATATGGCCTTGTATAGCCGGGCCTGTGCCGGGTCTACATCTTCCTCCTCTTCCACTTCATCCTCACTGTCTGCATCCCTTCTCGGCTCACGTCCTCTGCGTAGCTCTTCTTGCAGGGCCTGGACTTGCCGCTGCAATGCCCGGAAATCTTCCGTTGCCATGCCTCTACCACCCACCGGGTTTCTTCTCGGAGGCATCTTCTCTGAACTCAAGCCCTCCCACACGTCCTGGTACAACTGCCTCTCTCTTTTGGTGGTCTGTTGTATGCTCAGGAGCTACGGGCTCTGATACCACTGACGGGGCACCGGGAACCCACACTTCAACAAACTTGCCTTTTCATTAAAATTAAAAAAAAAAAAAGATTACAAGCTTGAATGGAACAGCCCGCAGGCTTACAATGGCCGAGTTCGGCTCTGGTACTACCTCGGTACCACTCCTCTGTTCTTCGGTCCACCGTCCCACACTGAAAAAAAAAATTATGTCTCTTTAACGAGGTCCCTTGGTCCTCCCAGCAATCAATGCCCCACCAAACAAGATTTTCCCAGTTCAAATTTTCCCTCCTTCCCGGTTTTCAAAATTCTGTCATAAATGCCATCTGCCCGATCTCCTACAGAGCTTGCATTGATGGCCTCCCTGCATCGGCCACTTTGTTCTCCCTGTCCTCTGTACTGATATCCCTCTTCATAAAGCCAACACCTGTAAATGTTATTAAACTCGAATAATAACAAACAAGAATTCACGACCGACACCTCCCTTCACAATTTACGTGACCTTCCACTTGATTTGCATACATGTAACCGTCCGTGTGCACATCTCTCCAAGCCTCTCCCCCTGTTGCCATAAATTTGACCCACGTGCCCTTCACGACCGCCACGTGTCCCCTTCATGACCGCCACGTGTCACCCCTTTACTGGCCGCGATATCACGACAAACTACGTCTTCAACATGCCAAAGTCCCTTGGGGTCGCGAAATCGTGACATGTCGCGATTTCATGACCCCCTTCCCCTTTAACTGTGCCTCCTCTTATTGAAGTCTTCACTACGCCTTCTATTTTGTGTTTGCTTTTGGGCCACCTTAAGACTCTGCCACGTGGCGGCTTCACACTGGCCGCGATATCTCGACAGGTCACGATATCGCGACCTGTCGCAATATCGCGACAGGACTCCTTCCTCCGCTTTGCCTTCGAAGACTATCACGATATCACAATGTCGTGATATCGTGACGTCTAAGGTTCCCCCCTTCAATGCCAAATGATAACGTCGTGATATCGCGACGCCTGAAGCTCTCCTCCTCTGCTTTGGACTACGGTCGCGATATCGCAACGTCGCGATATCGCGACGTCGCGATATCGCGACAAAACTGGCTCAAGCCCCGCCAAGCCTTTTGAGGTCACGATTTCGTGACCCCAACTCAATTTACGCACAAACTTTACAAACTTCCCCCTTCTGCTTCGCACAACTTCCCCTCCCGGGAATGAATTAATGTAATTCAAAATACAAGTACTTGAAGAAAATTTTGAAGGATGCGAGATTGCCCACACTGTCACCGGATGCTCCTGCATCACATTGGAGGTTGATGAAGAACTAGAGTGGATTCCTATTCCCACCATAAATAATATTGCTTTTTTAAATGAAACAGAAGTATATATTCTTGAGTTTTTGAACCATGTTCATCAACAACTAATAATTCCATCTAGGTTACAAGCTTATAATGACTCCCATTTTGTAGATATCCTAGATTATTGCAAATGGTTGCATGAGTATGATTGTATTAAAAACATAAATGATGAATTTGCTTTAAAATTTTTATAAATAGCATCCTATTTGAAGGAAACCTTATATTCTTGTGAAATTAAAAACATAAGCCAAAGTGAGAAATCAGATTTTGAAAGTTACATCTCTTTGAATAAACAAAGGATAGTCAAAAATTATGTATTCACTTGTAAGTTTAATGAATCAAATCCTAAACATGGAATTGCTTATCAACTTGAATCAAATCAGTGGGATGAGAAAGGCAAAATAAAATTTGTTATATTGTTTGGCTTAATTTTCTTTTGGTTAGAGTTATGTAAAACTTGGCATGCATATAATCATATATGTCTTTTACAGTGTGCCAATTGTATTTGGGATCTAAGGAAGTGATATCATAAATCTGGTATCATTTTCTACATAGCGTATATTTTTGTATATAGCATTTTGGTTTTTTGTGTTTTTTTTGTTTTTTTTTGTACATAATTTGTTGTTTCGTGAAATTTTGTTATTTTATTGTTTTGTTGATGTTTATGATTTTTGGTGAAATTTTTGTGTGTTTCCATTTTTGGTTTGCAATAAAATTGGCTTATGCTAAATTTTGGATTTCAGTTCAGGTTATCATTTTGTTTTTTAAAGTTTTGTAGTATTTTGTGTTGTTTTTTTATTGACGTAGTTGTTATATGGACACTAAACATTTTATGATTTCATTTGGTATTTGTTCCTAGGTCATTCAAGAAAAAATTGCTTATTTTGAAAGCATGCAAATCTTGAAGAAAAAGAAAGTGAGATGTTTAATGTATATTTTTATGAATTTGGACTAAGTAAAATTTGAACCACTAAAATCATTTTGCAAAAGCTCCACAAATACTACAACACATTAAAATAACATTCCTTGAAATATTAAAGGATGAAGTTATTAGTTTTGTAGGTGAAGGTGAAAATCCAATGAACTCAATTTTTAGCCTTACTTGATCTCTAACCCAAGTGGCAGGTGAATTTTGCAAAAGCAATATAAAGCTTGAATAAAACACAAGCAAAGCAAATATAATGGATAATAAAGTCAAATCAATCAATACAGTATATATAACCTTCACTAGGGCTATAGATGCCTAACTGGCAGTGGAGCTAGGTCTAGATTGAAATAAAGAAAAATACAAAATGTAAAATTCACCTAATATTTGGGAGATTCAGATAATCTCTACTGGGGCTATAAATGCCTAGTCGGTAGTAGAGCAATGTCTTGAAGAGAGCAATGTAGAAGTGCACTTAAAAGAGCAAATTTTTATAGCCTAATTGCAAAAATGATAATAGAAATCTAGATAGTATCAGGAAAATAAATGAATCACAGAGCACACACCGAGTAGAGGCAAATGTTTTAGTTGTTTTAGATTGATGTTGTCTATTCACATTCTTTGGATATTATTGATACTCATTTTTCTAATATTTAGGTTTTGTTGATTTCAACATTGGGTTATTAAGTCTAAAATGTTAAAGAACACACCCTTCTATATCGGTCACATGTTTTTGGTGGTGATTATAGGTATGCTCCCTTTGTTCTTCTAGTTATAAGAGTTGCATTAACCTGGAATCCATTGGTTGACTTCCTTCAACATCCATTTGATTGAGTAACTTTAAAGCTAGTATCTCCATGTGTATAGGCAGAATAGCCTCTTTGTCATAGACCAAGGAATAGGGTGATGTATCAATGAATTTCTTAATTGAAATCCTATCCGTCCATAGTGCTTGGTTTATCAAAGAATGCCAAATCCTCTTGTTATATTTTAAATTTCTTTTCAGGATTTTGAGAAGGTTTTTATTTGTAGACTTAGCTAGGCCATTCCCCTATGGATAGTATTTGGAGGAAGTATTCAAATATATATCGTATCTACTAGAAAATTCAATCATTTTAGTACCAATTAAAGTTGATCCATTATCTATAACCAATGAATCTGGTATACCAAACCTTGTAATCAAGCTTTCCACAAACTCAATCATGACTTCTTGATCAACCTTATTAGTGGAAATTGCTTCAACCCACTTAGTAAAATAGTTTGTGGCAGTAAGTATATACTTGTGGCTAGCTGATAAATTAGGCTCTATTATCCCAATAAAATATTGCCCCCACTATTGGAAAGGTTCTTCGACTTGGATAGATTTTAGAGGTATATGGGTAATTTTGTTCCTCCCTACATATCTCTGGCATTTCTCACAACTCTTGGTTATTTTGAAAGTATCATAGAAAATAGAAGGCTAATAGCAACCAACTCTTAGTATCTTCAAAGCAGTAGTTTTCTTGAATAGTGCCCTCTAGAGAGACCTCCATGAAACTCTTTCAATACCTTTTGTTTCTAATCCTCTCATATATATTTTAGCAATATGCCATCTATGTTTTTTTTGTATAACCCTTCTGATAAAATGTTTTATCTCAATGCTTGGGTCCTATACCTTCTACTCTGTGAAGCATTCAAATTATCAGGACATCTTCTAGTTTGCAAATATTCCATGAGAGCATCAATCTAGTCAAAATTTTCTATATTTTGATCTAATTATACATTCAAAATTATGCTTTGGTAAGCCACATGATCATTTGAAACCTGTTTAGCCAACTCTTGGCATAGGGCTCTGCCTCTTACTATTTTGGTTGGGTGTATCTCTACATAATATTCTTGTATTATTTTCACCCAACTAGCTCTCTTCTCACCAAGTTCTTCTTGTATTACAAAATTCCTTTCTTCATGATCATGCATGGTAGCACTTAGGAAATCTATAGATCGTTCTTCATTGTTAGCTCCCTTCTGGGTGAGAACCGCTACATAGCTTTCTTGCTCCCCAACACCATATAAGATAAAATCTTGGAAATAGTCAGGGTTCACAAGCATTGGTGCTTGAGTTATTTCCTCTAAAAAAAATTTGAAAGCATATTTCCTTCGATCTATCAATTTGAATGGTGCATCCTTATTTATCATTTCTATCATTTATTTAACAATCTATGCAAAATATGCAATAAAATTACGCACAAAATATATTTATCCAAAGAAATATTGCATGCCTCTCTTGTTTACAGGTAAGGGTAATTCTAAGAGTGCTTTCACTCTATCAGGATAGATGGCCAATCGAAATTTTGAGATGACATGACCAAGTAGAATACCTTCTTCTACAATGAATATGGATTTCTTTGGGTTCAAAGATATCCCGAATTCCTTGAACTTTTCAAATACCTTTTTGATGTGTTTTATATGATGCTCTTTTTGGTGAGAAAAAATATCATATCATATAAATAGATGACTATGATCTTGTTAGCAAGTTTCATGAAGGCTACATCCATTACCCTTTGAAATTTTACTCCTGCATTAGACAACCTAAAAGGCATCCTTTGATAGGTGAATGTTCCTCGCTAGGTGTTAAAGACAGTTTTATATTGATCTTCATCCCTAACCCATACCTGATTATACCCAAAGAAACCATATAGCAAGGAAAATCTCTCTTCTCCTACAACTATGTGTAAAATATTGTCTATCTACGAAAGTGGGTAATGATCCTTGAGTGAAGCCTTGTTCAAGTTCCTAAAATCTACACACATCCTAATATCCCCATTTTTCTTCCTAACTGGGACTAGATTAGCTACCCAGGTAGAATTTTTAATAGGGTACACTATCTTAGCTTGAAGGAGTTTTAAAAAAATTTGCTTCATCAATGCCTCTATCTGTAGCGACCTCGGGGAAGTGGGGTGCCATCCACCAACTACTCTACTTGCGATTCGATTGAATCCTTTAATGTTAAACATGCAATAAATGAAAGGCACAAAGCAGATATAACCAGAATGCGAAGAAATAAATGAATGAATGCTTTTTGTATTGATATTCCCAAGATCCGGTTACATATGAATCCCTCTAAGGGATACCCTTCATTTGATACATGATTTTACACACAAAGAGGGCAGTAGGTGTATAAAATATCCCCTCGCATAGGGGGTGCACTTTATCAGGCTTCTCGATGATGCACATAGAAATGTATGAGGGCTTACAGATGCCTCCTTCTCTAGGTCTGATTGCTAGAGGGATCCTCTTGCTTTCGTATGTTGTGGATTTTCTCGATGAACCTGTAGCCCTGAAATCAATGAAACAACAACACACGCTTAGATGTCCGAGATTGCCTCCCCGGATGAGGTTGTTAGCAATGAATAAGCTCAATGGAAACAAATGCAATGAACTATGAATGTGAATAACTAAAATAAACCTATGCTAGAAAAATGAAAAAAAAAAAAATCAACACCTAAAACCCTAGACGAGGTTGTGGGCCACTATCCAGGACAACGCCCTAATAAGGTGAAATCTCCTCTCTATTGATCCAATGGCTATGGGCTCAAGTATGCTACTAATGTTAAAATGATTACCTTATGTGTTCATATTTGCCCTCCAATCCGATAGGGCTCCGCTACAAGAATCGATCTCCAAGGGAAGCTCTCCAAGTCTCTAGAAGCTCTCCTCAATGATCCAACCTGTTCAAAGTTCTGATGTATGATGTTCTCTCTCTCTGATTGATAAAAGGAGGTCTAAGAAGGTCCCCTAATTGATCAAAGAAGGTCACAGAAGGTCCCCTAGTGCTTTTAGGTTTGCTCCTTATAAAGTGTTTGAAGCCCTAGGTCAATGTTCCAAACCCTAGGACTGAATCCCTCATGCGTACTAGGTGTTAGCATGAGAAGCTCTTTGTTTTTCTATGTTTAACTGAAGTCTAAATCAAGACTGGAGTCTTCCATGTAGACTGGCTATGAGGAGGAATGCAAAGTTGTCCCCGCTCATCCTTATTGCATGCAGACTACCACTTCTACCCAATATTAGGCTGGATGGGTGGCAAAATGCATTTAAAGCTTAGCCACTGTCATCTATAGTGGCTAAGGTTTGGCCGCTCTGAGCTACAATGGCTGGATTCTGGCTGCTCTGGTCTACAGTGGCTAGGCTTGGATGGGCTGAAAATGCCCCATATGAGTGGCCAGAACCACTTTTGACACTTGGAAGATCCCAAGGTTTAGTCACATGACCTATGAGTGTGCCTATGTGAGTAGTCTCCCTGAACATGACATGTTTTAGGTGTCTACAGATGCCCCTTTTTGCGATGCGCTGAGTGAAAGACACAGGGCAGAGCAAAAACGTAGACTGCTATGTTCGTAGGGTGTATGATGATCATTGATCTGATCAACGTTGGATGGCCCAATCATGCAAGATGGCACTCATCCTTGAATCATTGCTTCAACATTTGGAAGGCTTTACTTAGCACAGGGCTTGCACATATTCAATCACACTCATTCCTCAGACTCAATCGGGTAGCTTCTGTTGCTACAATCATATCCGATCGGTAGGAGAGCTACAAATTGAAGATGCCATGTTTGCTTATGTTCCCAAAAAATGGGGAAGTTATGTAATTTTTTGGATGCAATGATTCATAGGACGAATGCAATTTTGACATGATCGAGTGATCTTTTGTTGATTTTGATTATGATTATTTTGAAGACTTGAACTACCCCCTCACACAAATAAATTGGTGAGGGAAAGATGATGAATGAAGTGACAAGTCGCTTGACCATTTTGACTAAGTTTGGTTCCTTTCTAGTGTTTGTTCTTTAATGGGTGACCCCCATCCAAGTGTGATTTCACTTGTTTATGATGATCACTCATCCTTATCCTGGGGAGCGGTCCAGCCACAAATAGCCTTCTTAGGGAGTTAGGGTGAGTGATCCTATTTATGCTTGTATTGAATCACTTGGCTTAGTGTTTTTGGTGTCATAGGAGAATTAGGATGATTCCATCATACCCATGGAGCAGTCCGACCATCTTGGTCTTCTTCGGGGTCGAGGTGATGCATCGTAATTCCAAAATGAAGATTTTGCCCCGAGTAGCTCTATGGTGACTTACTCATCTCACCAAGTTGCATGGAGTGCAAATCGCTGCAACCGTCGAGTTGATAGAGTAAATAACTGAATACGAAGCTTACTCGAGATTTGTTTTTATGTAATTTTTTTGTTATTTTGAACATTATGATAACCATGAGTCATCAAAATGTGTTTATTTAATGTTTTTGTTGCTTCCCATGGAGAGAATTCCTACTATTTTTGTCTAGGTTGTTGGCCGTTGTCAGGTCCAGTGACCCCCAAATGCCTGCTCATGGCCGCTCTCATCCTGAGCGGCCAAGAAATATGGGCCACTGATGATAGCAATGACCAAGGCATAATTCAAGAATATAAAAAGTAACCCTAGGGTTTTGAATTTTCACTTTCACCAGCTATTAGTTTATATTTTAGAGCTCTATAGTGAAAGTGACTTTTTGTGAGGCCATGGTTGCGTAGGGAGAGACATCTGCAAGTGGAGGAGCCAGAGCTTCTTGGGTATTCTCTCAAACCTTGACCCTATCTATTTCATTTTTGGGTAAAATGAACCGCATTAAGTAATCGGTACAAGAACCTCATTAAATTTGTTGGTAATGAACCAAACCCGTAGTTAGGTCTAGTTTAGGATTTGTTGAGATGGGTTGGTCCCCATTTTTCATTTTTCAAATTTTTTTGGTATTTTTGGCCTAGGGCTCATGGGTTTGCCATGTCACCCATCAGCTGCTACTACTCAGAGTGGCCAGCTCGACCTGTGGTTTGGTCACTATCACTCAGAGTGGCTAGATTTGAAATCCAATGATCAAAAATTTGACCATTGGGGTTTGGCCATTGCTATCCACAATGGCTAATTTTTGGCCATTGTAGGTGATAACGACCGAATGCCTTAGTTTGTATTTTTGTAAGATTTTGAATTCTTGCAAGGTGATTATACTGATTTTTCTAAAATTTTGAGTTGCTTCCTTGCATTGTGTTGCCTGATTAGTTGCATTATTTCTCTTTGCTCAGGCTTAGGATAGTTTTATCATTATGTGCACCATTTTCCATGTTTTATAGTGATTTATGCCTCATATGCATTGTAGTTATGCTTTGTTTTCTCTTTTGCTCTTAGATTCTCACTACTCGAGCTCATGACCCGAAGCTCATGAATGACCTTCTCCCACTCCTGGATGATACGGACTGGGATTGGCTCAAGGCCCATGGGCTACAGTTTGTCACTAGGCTGCCCTATATTATGTCAGATCAGGCTTACCTCATGGCCTTGGTGCACCGATGGGATTCTCGGACTAATACCTTCCACCTTCCTACTAGCGAGATGACTATCATGCCAGAGGATGTGTATAGGATATTTTGGATCCCCTTTGATGGAGTGGCCATTGTCTCTTCGACCACTAATGATCATGATGTTGTCTTTCTTTGGGTGTTCGGAAGGCATGCTATAGATGCCTTCAAGGACACCAAATATGGTGGTGTATCTATCATACGTTGGTACAGGGAGAATGTCTTCACAGGGGAGGCATGCAGTATTGTTGATGGTCATCAACAACATTCTTATTCTAGATTGCTCAGGGCTGAGGTTCTCATGGAACCTCCTTGCGATGGTCCAGGATCTGATGGACAGTGAGGAGCCCATCATCTATGCATGGGGTAGGTCTCTATTGGCCTAGTGTTATGATGAGTTGTATCATATCCATTAATGGGGTCACATCAACATCGCTTGTAGTTTGCTTCTACAGGTTTGGGGATGGGAGCACATCAAGGTAGATCATCCCAAGGGGCTTCCTACCAAGATTATAGTTATTGAGGAGCGGATGTAGTGCTATGCTACTAGATGGGCTCGAGGGCATGAGGAGCGCAAGAGCCATCCTCATGCGGGGAGCTCTCCCACTACACTACTACTTTTATTAGGCTGAAGGCTGAGGATATCATGTGGCATCCATATCATGAGTGCCCAAATTGGGATGACCCAGCTAGTTTCATAGCTAGGATGTGGCATGAGTGGTGGCTCATCGACCACAAGGTTGGCATCAGGGAGTATTTCTTCTACTCTCAAGTTCTCCATCAGTACATGTTATAGCAAGATGTGCCACTAGTTCCATTTTTGTATAGGCGTCTCACAGCAGAGGGAGACCTTCCTCCTCCATGGATCATAGAGCTTTTGATGAGGAGGATGCCCCAGTAGTTGACCCAGGAGTCATTAGGGGAGTCACAGATGCATTTGTGCAGTGGTGGGGGGATCTGATGTGGCATGGTGATGGTAGTTTGGGCCATGAGGATGATGGTAGAGATGATGGTGTAGATCCAGTAGGATGTAGAGTCTGAGCTAGGACCGAGGTATGGGGCCAGCCAGTAGAGCAGGTGGTAGTAGAGGAGTAGGAGGCTCCTGAGGAGGATGAGGAGGAGCTGGATCCCAAGGAGAGGGATTCTCCTCTGAGAGCATAGTTGCATGAGGTCGAGGTTGAGCTCCAGTCGACCAAGATCTAGGTACAATAGTGAGATGCCACCATAGCCCAGTGAGATGCTACTATAGAGTAGCTCACACTATAGATCTAGGCTTTGTAGGCTACTATCAAGGGTGGTGCTACTAGGATGTAATTTGTTGTTCCTCCTTCTACACCATAGAGTGATACCGGGGTAGATCCTAGGGCAGACACAGGGGCAGAGGTTCTATGCCTATAGTCATTGCTAGATGAGTACGAGGGGAAGATCCAGGGGTGTGTCTCCCATATAGCCTCTCTCCAGATGTAGCTTAGGAGGCATGGAGTTGTCCCTAGGGAGGCACCAGGTGCAGGTGGCTCACAGGTCAGTAGGCGCTCCACCTCTAGGTAGTCTTCCATCCATCCTAGCTAGAGGACTCGAACTCACATAGAGAGACCAGTAGGGTCACATCACTCTACGCATGACACAACCATAGGGGAGGTGATGTCGGGGGCACAGGCCCTATGTTTGATTGATGATGCACTTGGATTTCATTTTTGAGGTCTGCTTGACCTATATGACTATAGCCTATGGGCAATTTTGTATATTCATGCACTTTGAGATACATGTTCTGAGACATCTTTTGAGACACACATATTTATATGAGACTTTACATTTATGCTTCATTATGTGTATCATTTATTGCTTATGTTTTTGTTTTATTTATGTGATGTTATGATGGCATTATGATGAGTTGATATATATGTGTTAGATGATAGATGATATTTATGATGATATGGATTTGAGATGGATGCTTATGTATGTGTTTATGTAGATGCTTATATGATTTGATTATTGTGACATGATGTGATGTATCATGAGTTGATTTAATGATGGACTTATGATTTTATGTATGGATGAATGCAATGATGTGATCTTAATAGATGGATGATTTATGACATTGTGTATTTATGGATACAATGTTTTTGTTAGATACATGTTTAATTTTGATTTAATTGTATGCATCTAACTCATGCTATGATATGGTGAATGCAGTATGTAATCTAATGTGAATGAACTTGTATGTTTTAATCGCTTTAAAACATAATGGATGCATATGCTATGATTTTGACAATTTAATGGGTGATACCACAGAAAGTATAACAACCATGAATGTTAAATAATCATTCTAATAATAAGAATTAATTATTTTAAACCATCCATATGTGCGATGTAATGATGTGGAATGTATGTATTTTTTGGATAAGCTTATGTAATTTAAGAAGATATAAAATAATCAGTGGTCATCTAAATATCATTTTTGACATATATCCGGTATCTAATTTATTTTATTAATACCCCCTAATTTATAGAAGTTTATAAAGAAAGTTGATGATGTGATTGATGATATGATTTGTTGCTATGTAAGATTTAATTTTGAGGTTTTTCCTGAAACTCAAACACTCTAGTCATCCTATCAATAGTTGTGTACTGACCATACTAGACTTTTGGAGAAGCAAGGCTTTCATCATGGACCTATGGATTCATTATCCCTGTGTGTGCAAATGAATATATTTAGATAGAACTCAATCATTTCCTCCAATGTCAGGCGGGATTCTTTCAGCCCATTGCTAAGATCGAGGATCCTCAATTGTTCATCTTATCCTATGTTGGACTTAGTTGGATTATACCACTAGGTGACCTTGGGTTACCTAAAGCTAGCTCATCCACATTCAAACATTGGTCTACACAAATTCAAAAAGCTTATGTAATAGACATATCATCATGCGTAAGGATTTCTCCTTCCGTTTGGGCATGTTGAGAATTCCAAGGATTCAAGTTCCATTCCCTTCTTTTCTTCATTTCATTTGGGATACTTGCTCATACTTTAGTGATGAAAATCACTATTTATTTTAATTGATTTTTTCTTTGAGCAAGGGATCTATGTAGTGATGATAATCACTATTTGTTTGTGAACTATGACTTTGAAAACTGGGATTTTGAATTTGTGCTTTGTTTCGAGATTTTTGCTTTTTTTGATGAAAGCAAGGGATTTATGTAGTGATGATAATCACTCATTTTTGGGTAGGGCAGAACTTGTCCTTTTGCCAATTCTCAACACCTTTGAACCGGTTGCATAGGGGGATAAGCAAGGAAGATCCTTTTCGCTTAAGGTAACCTAGAACACTATATGCAGCTTTCATCTTCCCTTGTACCAGCTAGGATTTTAGTGTTTTTAATTAGTGATAGGATTCTGAATATCTGAGGTATTCATGACTAGTCCTTACTCTCTACTAATCAATATGGCTTCCCACAAAAATTGATAAGACCACTAGATATGGTTGAAAGACTAGAAAATCTTAGCCTATTTCTTATAGCAACATGATGTGGTTGTGTTGAAAAACACAATTACACACATGAATGAATGGATGAGGATGGACTTGAATATTGTGTGGTTGTGATACAAACTGTGGCATCATTTGCAAGAATGTGATCATAACATATGCAAATGCAATGAATGTAATGCAACTATGTGGATTTAGATAGAAGATGCAAATGTTTTTGGATTTTTTATTTTTGCATTGTTTTTGTACTTTTGATTATTTGCATTGTTTTTGTATTTTTGATTTTATGTTGACCAAAGGGCTTATTGTGCCTTTGGAGCTTTTTAGGATTGACCAAGCAACATGAACATACCCTTGGAGCATTTTGATTGAATTTGACCAAGTGGCTTGGATACCCTTGGTGCATTTTGATGAGATTTGACCAAGCGGCTTAGAGATTCCCTTGGAGCCTTTTGTGATTGTTTTTTTTGATTTGGATTTTTGGTTTTTTTATTTCTTAGAGATACCTTTAGAATTCATTTTATTTTTAAATTTTTATATTTTTTGATATTTGTTTGCATTTTTTATGCTTTATATTTGAATGTTTTTTATTTTTATGACATATTTGAATGTTTTTTGTTTTTATGTGTAAAATGTCCTCAAGTGGATGATATTGAGAGGCTCAGGCTCTTCAACACCATCCAATGATGTAAGGTGATATGCTCCAGGCCCAACCTTCTCTAAAATCATGTAGGGGCCTATCCAATTTACCACAAATTTGTCTCGCAAATGCGATGGTAGATTTGAGTTCTATTGGTTTTCTTTGAGCACAAGATCTCCAAATTTGAATTCCCTCAAATGGACTTTACTATTGTATGCTCATGCAAGGTGATTCTGATAAATGCGAAGATGCTCCAAGGCATTTACTCATCATTCATCAAGAAGCATTAACTGATCAAGGTGGCATTGTCATGCGGTGTCATCATCTATGAAGTCCTTCAATGCTACATGCAAGGTTGGAATCTCCAATTCTAGGGGCATGATGGCCTCAGTGCCATATACAAGTGAAAATGGTGTTGCCCTAGTGGGCATCCACACACTAGTCCTATATGCCCATAATGCTAGAGGTAACTACAAATGCCAGTCCCTATGATTATCTCTCACTATTTTCCTCAAAATGGAGATGATTGTTTTGTTTGAGGCTTCTACTTGCCCATTTTCTTGTGGATAATAGGGTGTTGAAAAACTATGTTGGATGTGGTATTTTTCCATTAAAGCATGCACATTTTTGTTCTTGAAATATGGCCCATTATCCGATATTATCTTCGAAGGGACCCCAAAATGACTTATGATATTGTGGAGTATAAACTCCACAATCCTTGGTCCAGTTATCGATGTCAAGGGGATCGCTTCAACCCATTTGGTGAAATACTCAGTGGCTATTATGATGAATGTATGTCAGCCTAAGGATGGGGGTGAAATCTTCCCCACTAAGTCTAATCCCCACTATGAGAAGGGCCATGCTACCTGGATGGGTTGCAAGGCTTGTGATGGCAAGTGGGTGAGGTTTGCATGATGCTGACACTTGACGCATTTCCTGACATACTCACAATAGTATTTTTCCATAGTGGGCCAATAGTAACCCATCCTCAAAATGCATTTAATGATGGCCATGCCACTGAAGTGACCACCACACATACCATCATGAGCTTGCGATATTGCCCAAGATGCTTCCTAGGGCTCAAGACAATGAAGGAGCATTCCATCATAACCTCGTCTATAAAGGACCTCTCCTAGAAAAATGTATCTTGTCACCTTCTATTTAAATGTTCATATTTCAGCATGTGATAGGCCTTGTGGTACTATTCCAAGCTTCAAGAAATCTTGCAATTGGGATAGCCAATCCTGATAAGCCACAACTTCTATGGATAAAATGACATGTTCTTCTTGTGATCCAGCATTTGTGAACATAGATTGGGAAACAATCCTATGATGAATGGTTGTTCCACACTCCGTAGGACCTTGAGAGATCAAATATTCCCAAGGGGCCATTTGCAAGAAAGCTCTAACTTTGAAGGACCAATCCTGATTTGGTTCATTCTGGATCATGTTGATCGACTCTAGGTTGTCAATAACCTCACATTGTATTGCTGAAAATGTGAGCACTTTCACATGAACGGTTGTGAAGTCAGCAGATGGATTCTGAGGGATTAAGGATCCCAAATATGCCATGGTGTCTACAAATCTATTTGATGTATGAGGGATTGCCTCGATGTCATACCATTCTAGTCGGGCTAGGTAAGTGTCAACAAGCTCCTTGTAAGATTTCAGGAGTGGGCACCTGCATTGGAACAATCCTTTGACTTGATTTACTATGAGCAAGGAGTCACCAAAGATATTCAATATTTTAATGCCCATTGCAATGGCTGTTTGGAGTCCCAAGATCAAGGCCTCATACTCTATGTTATTGTTCATGCAAGGGAAGTCTAGCTTGAATGATAAGGGCAATGGAGCACCCTACGGTGTGATAAAGACTATCCCTGCTCCACCCCCTTGCTCGCACTTTGAACCATCGAAGAACAATGCCATGTCTCTTTGTTTCTCAGGTTCTTCGAGTTTCGAGTGGATCTGATAATGCGAAGACTGCATCATCAAGCAATTCTATAGTGAGAGGTTTGCTATCCTGAAGAGGTGCCTCTGCTAATTGATCCGCTATGACTTGTCCCTTGATGGAATTTTGGCTTATGAATTCTAGATCAAATTCTATCAATAGCATGATCCACTTTGCAGTACATGTATTATGATATGTCTTGTTCATCATATACTACAAAGGATTCTATTTTGATATAACGTAAGTCGTATGGCTCAACATGTAGTGTCACAATTTTTTGGTTGCAAAGACCACTGCTAAGCACAACTTTTCTACATACGCATATCCTAGCTCATAACTCACCAAGGTGCGACTAATGTAATATACGGCTTGCTCTTTGTCTTGCACATTCTTTTGGGCCAACATGGTGCCCAAAGAAAAATTAGTAGCCGATATGTATAGTAAAAATGGTATGTCTAGCCTTGGTGGAGCCAACACTGGCGGTGTTGCCAAGTATATTTTGATCTCTATAAAGGCTTGTTGGCACTCTTCATCCCAATGAAATGGGACATCCTTGCATAGCAACCGGTTCATGGGTCGACACTTGTCTGATAATTGAGCAATGAACCATTTGATGGATGCTACCTTGCCTTGTAGGCTTCTTAACTCCCTAATGTTGGTAGGGGCAGCCATTTCCATTATAGCTTCTACTTTTGTAGGATCGACTTCAATGCCTCTCTTAGAAATGATGAAACCTAAGAGCTTACCAGAAGTCATGCCAAACATGCACTTCTTAGGATTCAATCTGATGTTGTGCTCTATGAGGCGATCGAAGACTTTCGTAAGGATCTCAGCGTGCTCTTGTCATACTAAATATTTGGCTAGCAAGTCATCCATGTAGTCTTCCAATATTGTGTGCATGTAGTCATGGAATATGTATGTCATGGCCCATTGGTATGTGGCACCAACATTCTTTAGGCCAAATGGCATCACTTTGTAATAGAAAGTTCCCCATGGAGTAATGAAAGTAGTCTTATGTTGGTCTTCGAGTTTGATTCGGATTTGATTGTATCCAGAAAACCCATCCATTAGGGAAAGCATCTCATGACCTACAGTGGCATCAACAAGAGCATCTATGTTTGGCAATGAGAATGAATCCTTTGGAGTTGCCCTATTCAAGTCCCTAAAATCTATGCAAATATGGACTCTTCCATCTGGTTTTCCCATGGGCACCATGTTCGAGACCCATTCAGGATAGTCGATGGGAACTATGAAAATCACCTCCAATAGTTTTTGTAACTCGTTCTTTACCATCAAAGCGATGGTTGGATGCATTTTCCTCAATTTTTTCTTGATTGGCTTCTTTAGGGGATCCAATGAAAGGTTGTGAACAACTAACTTTGGATCAATACCTGGCATGTCTTTATAAGTCCAAGCAAAAATATTTGGCCTCTCTTTGAGGAGAGGGATAATGATGGCTTGTTCCTCTGGAGACAGACTTTCTCCAAACTTGAATTTCTTTGGTTGAGTAGGATCATCACTGATGTCCATCTCGAAAGTTACTTCTATAGCCATATGTGACCCATCCTCCAATTGGTGAGGCATGGGTATCAAGTGAATGTCATCGGCCAGATTTATAGGTCCTACTAACTCAGGATCTAGACCATCATGGAACACATCATATGCACATCTTGATGCAAAATGGAATGGTTGTAATATCTCTTCATTAGAGAAAATATCCTCAAGCTCTATGGGTGAATCAATATGATCCCAATCAATAGCCTTCATATCAAGACACAAAGGTTTAGTGGGATATACTAGGTTATGAAGTGGAGTGGTCAAATCAATGGAGATTATGTTGATGGATGGAATGAAATCTCTAGAACCACATGGGTGAAATCTTGTCTCAGATGTTTCCCTTCTATACTCATGATGAGGCTCTGGAGGAAAAGGAATCTCTAGATCTAGCCCATGAGCTGGTCAGATAATAGGATCATTGGGCTCTAAGAGTTCCTTAAATGTCGGTGGAGGGGGATTGACCATGTGATGAATGACATTCAAGTCAATAGGTCTCCCCAAAAACTACAAGCTAGGGTCTATGGCATGAAGTACTACTTCTCTCTCTACCAATATATTGACTTATCGCAAATGGTGAGGCCCAAGATAAGCCATCTCAATATCATCTTCAAAGTCATCATCACTTATCCAAAAATCATTAGCATTGGTATGTGGCCCCAAGGTAAGGGGCACATGTCTTGGCCCCAAGTAGGCCATATCTATTTCATCCTCATATTCTTCATCACTTATGAAGATGCCATTTGCATTAGTATGTTGCCCCAAGTCATGGGGCCATTATCTTGTTCCTAGATAGGCTCTCTCTATTGAGTCCTCTGACTCATAGCCACTTTCATCTGATATGAATCCACTCTCATTGTGGATGGACCAGGTAAATCTATGTAAATAGTGAGGCCCATGATATGCCAAGCCTACTCGTGCTTCATCATCACTTGCTACATATCCATTTTCTTCTTGCTCATCATCCCATGAGTTGTAACCTATTGGGGTGGCATCAATTATGGAGCTTGGATGATAAGTCTCAGGTGGTGGTATGTTTACCACAACCACTTGTCTGTTGCTCGGATATCTTGCACTTGGTGGGTGATAGGGAATAAAATCGATGTCTTCTCCTAACCCCAAGCTTAATCTATCTAAGGCTACTGCTAGAGAGTCATCTCGACCTCTGATGTGATAGCCTAACCCAAACCTATCAGATGAAAGCTGGTATTGTGGCTCGAATGGCCGTCTATGCCCCTGCTCATATATACCAAGACCGTAACCATGCCAATGGTAACGTTCAAAGTAGCTTAGAGAAAACTCAGGATTAGAGAGGTAATGAACATTTACGATGAATAATTCATCATTGTCCTCTTCTTCATCGATAGACTTATGGGCGTAGTCTAGTCCAGCATAGACAAAGTTTATCTGATTGGGAGGGATCCCAAGTGGGACCACTATTCCCACTGGTGGTCTTAAGTCTTTTGGTCATCCCATGTCTTGTGCAGACTCTATGATTGGCATAAATGTTATGTTCTACACAAGATACTCTCCTATCCCCATACTTGCCAAGTGTATAGTCGCATGTGATGTGGATGATCCTATAGATGACACTGGCGAAGTGGGCTCTAGTATCTCCTCAGCTTGATCTTGGAGATCTTCCTCCTCCATGGGAGTTGGACTCTTCTTAACATCTATGATTAGCACTTCCTTAGGCTTTCTTTCCTCAACCATGGGTGCCTTTAGCTTCTGATTATCTTTTGGTTTAGACGTTGATGGTCTATTAGAAGCATTAGTCATTTTGTGTGCAAGATGAGGTGTTGATGTAGATGGGTCCTTTTGTACCCCTTTGTCTTTATCATTCAGTTGCATAGTAGGAGATGAAGGTCCTACATACAAGTGGGTAGAAGGAATCACAAATTCTCCTAGAAAATCCACCTGATGAACATACTTGAATGGCTCTTCATCAGCCAACACCATGTAGACTTTGTTATCATGCACATACTTGACACATTGGTGTAAGATTGAAGGAACACACTTCATGTCCCTTATCCAAGGTCTTCCTAGGAGGATGTTGTATTGCATGGCCCCTTCCAAGACATGACACATCATGGGGATGGTCTTATGCCCCACCTTGATAGGTAGGACTATCATTCCCATAGTATTGCATAAAGCATCATTGAAAGCCCTTAATGTATAGGCTCCTAGAATGATATTGGACTTGGGGATCTTAAGGTGTTCTATTGTTGTTGTTGTGATGATGTTGATTGATGAACCTGTATCGATCAAGACCCACTTGAAAGGTAAATCATTGACTGATGCCACAATGTGCAATGGAGGGTCTGGTAAGGCAGTAGGTACTATCTTAATCTCATAATCATAGAATCGGATTACAGGTTCCTAGCATTCTTGTACTTGTCCCACAAAATGGGTGAATGCATTTGGATCTTGTGGTTGGAGCTCAATCGACCTTAAAATCTCCATCAAGGTCTCCCTATGCTTTGGGGACTATTGTATGAGCTCATAGATGGATAGCTTAGTCGGAGTCATTTGTAAGTTTTGCTCAAGTCTACTCCGAATAGTTACCATAGGTCGGGTTGGTGGACCTGGAAGGTTGTTTTACCCCTACCTCTACCTAGGTGTAGTGGGGATATTAATGGGAGTTGTAGGAGGTTGCGGTTGACCATACCATCTACTCCTAGTTGCTATATTGACAATTTCAACCATCCCAATGCACCCATGGGTAGGCGTATCAATTCAGACCTGATTGAATTGTGCACCTTGCCCTCTAGGGACCTCATGGTTTGGCAGTAGGTTTTTGTAGATGCCCATATCTCTGTTGTTAGGAGCCAATGGGTTGTCAACTTTAAGTTCTCCCACCTCAATCATGTTTTGCACCTGGTGCTTGAAACCAATGCAAACCTCAATATTATGCCCTGGTATCCTATGGTAAGGGTAAAATTGATCTTCCCTATATCCTTTTGGCTTAGGATGGTTGGGATCTATAAGAGGTATATCAGGGAACCTGATCTTTCCTGCCTCGCTCAATTGGTTGAAGATTGATTGCATTGATTCTATTAATGGTGTGAAATAGTGAGGGGGTTTGCATTCTTTGTTTCACCCTTGATTATTCTTTTGATCATAATTGGCTGGTGGGGGTTGTGCTTGATAATTTTGGGGTTGGTGCATAGCCCCATCCTTAGGCACAACCAATACCACTTGATTAACTGGAGTAGGGTTTGCCTGCTTCTGCTTGTGTTTGCCATTTTTGTCATTTTTGTTCCACTCCTTCTTGGTTCAGAGTTTGATGGTTCCCTCATCTACTTTTATGTCCTCGATGAGTTTGGCCTATGCCAAGGCTTCCTCAAATGAGGGGTATTTTTGAAGTTGTAGCAAGAGGGAAATGTGTTTGGAACAACTCTTGGTGAACATCCGGACGATCTCTTCTATGGGGACGGAGAATGATAATTTTGCCATGACTCTTCTCCATCTATTCCCATAATCCATTACTGGCTCATCATCATAATGTCTCAAATTGGCCAGGTCTGAAAGGTTCACTTTCCTCTTAGCACCAAAAGAGAAATGTTTCAGGAAAGCGTTCACTAGTTGTTCAAAATTGGATATGCTATGCTTGGGCAGCTGGTTGAACCATTGGGTGGCGGTGCCCAAAAATGTCATTATGAATGTCCTTAGCATGAGAGCATCATTGTCTTCAAGATGAAAATATGCATTGATGAAATTGGTAACATGCTCTTGTGCATCCTCTTCACCCTTAAACTTTTCCAACCTAGGCATCTCAAAATGCTTAGGGTATGCGGGGCTAGGGACAGATGGACATAATGGTTGATTGTGTATTTTGCTCAATGTTGGTTGGCTACCAGTCATCTCTTGTTTTTCAAAGGACTTCATATTTTTAGCAAGTGCTTGGAATACCTTTGAGGTGAGGAGTTCCTCCTCTTGTAGACCCCCCATGGTGGTGGTGGAGGTAACCCTCTATCCATTTGATTTGCTCTATTTTCTTCCCTCCTATGAGGGGATTCAAGAGGTGCCTGATCCTGTTCTATTAGGTTTACCCTTTCCCCACCAGTTGGATTTTGCTCATGATTTGGAGGGTGATTCTATTGTGGGTTTCCTTCTTGTCTAGTGCGCTCCTCTCTTGGTGAGTCAGTGTGTTGATCTCTTTGATGATCATTTCTATTTTCTTGTTGGTTGATACGAGCTAGTTGCTCAGCTTGCTCTCTTAAATATTGCTCATGTTGGTGCAACAACCATTCTCTTTGTTTATCATGTTTGAGAGCTTCTACAAGCTCTCACTCTTTGCACAAGGCATTTTCTAACCATCGCATGTGGTTAACTTGCGCAGTCATAGAAGACTCATGCTTATCTGATCCTGTTCTAGTGGTTTTGATTCATAGATTTCTCGAAGAGGTTTCTATTATTTCTTTGCTCTTGCTAGCTAATGTGACTTGTTCAATGTATTTTTGAGTGTCTCTATGATCAGACTCTGTATGTTTACTATGGGGTCACCCTGAGGCACCCCCAGTTTGAGAAGTGGGCTTAGAAGTCATGGTTCATGAACTTCCAGATGCAGAATTCTCTATGGCTATGGTTTTGGGAGGTGGTCTCAAATAAATCCGATCCACCTCATCTAACTATCTTGTTTTCCATGGCTGATCCCATGGGGTGCCATTTACTCCAATGAGGTCATAGTCTAATGGAATCCTTCCTCTTGTTTGAAGGATATCTTCTGTTTGATGTCTATGATTGGATGTATCTCTAGTTTCCTGCCCCTTAGTGGGCTGATCTATTCTAAGTGTCCCATGTGAATGTTGGGATGTTGCGACTCTTGTGTGTCTTTTTGGTGATGAGGGTTTTGTGGCCCTCTCTACCCTCCATGAGGATGGATATGGGGAAACCTCATCATCCCTATGTGAAGAACGGGGTCTAGAACCCTCCTTATGTCCATGTGAGGAGGAAGCTCTTGAAGCTTCCTCATGTCTCTGAGAAGTTTTTGTGTGTTTAGAGGAAGGTCTTGAGTCTTCCTCATGTCTCCTTGATGATGATGGTCATGAGGCCTCTTTGTGTTTATGTGATGTAGTTTCATGTTGTGGTTCCCTATTTGGGGTTTCTCGAGGAGATCCCCCAAGGGTTGAGTTATCACCCCTTAGACTCGTAGAACTACATCTCATGATCTTACGAGTAGGTCTTTCAATGTTACTATGACTTCGCCTAAGGGTATGTGTTGCTTTAGATTCTCCCTCGATATCAGATCGAGGATGTTTACTTCTTGTTTTGACCATTGTTTTTGGGAATTTAGCTTTTGTGTTGCACTTAAATATGACCAAACAATATCAAGCAAATGTTTATCTTGATTACCAATTTAAGTGTGCCCTAAACTGTTTGTTGTATTTTGATGTTTTGTTGTTTCTTGTTTCTTGTTCTTGCTTTGGATTTAGAATGAGGAGACTCATCCATAGTGATAATCAAGAACACTCATGCCAAACATGATTTCTCAAAAGAGACTAGGGTACACCGCTTAAATCCCAATGGGGGGTTCGCCTAGCTCTTCCACTCTGAACCAATGATTGTTCCAATAGTGGGAGACAGTTTGAACACAAGTAACTTAGTGTCACTATAAGTAAGTTCCTCAATCCATTTCTAGGAAGCTCTAGGGGGTAAAACCGGTGGAAGGAGATGAATGCCAACGTCACCGGACTGAATTGAGGGTTGGTGATGAAATCCAACTCCCCAATGTTTAAAATATGTGTGTGTGTGTGGGGTTCATTTTAAGTTTGCATGAATAAGAATGCATCATACAACAACAATGACTCTTTCCTATATGCCTAATGCAAAATACATTTCAATTTTTAGAAAGATGCATAGCTACTATGAGATTAATGAATGCACTCTATTAGGTGCAAGTATGGCCTTTAGAAAGGCCTCAAAGCAAGCAAAACAACACACAGTTTCTAGCACATTGGATTCTAGGGTGAACTTTACAAATAGAAGTCATTGTTCCTAGCAATGCCTAGTGGAAAATCTAAAAGGAAACCTAAGATGTGCAAGATGCAAGTTCCTTTTCTTTCATTCTTTTAGTTTTCCAAATTGAAATATGTCTTAATTATCACTATTTTTAAGAAAACAAAAATAGAAAACCATAAAGTGTCAGAAAAGTTGTACCAACCTTTAATCCAGCTCAGAGAATCAATGTTTTGACCTCTATTGCACTCCAGTTCTAGTTGTTGTCGACCAGAGCGACTGATTTTTGGCCATTGTAGAATAGAGTGGCTGACTCCTGGCCATTGTAGACCAGAGTGGCTGATTTATAGCCATTGTAGATTAGAGTGGCTAAACCTGCACACAAAACTCGAGTCAGTAAAGTGCCAAAAAATGAAAATAAACTAAAGAACTAGGTAGGAGTCCCACCGTGATCACCATCTGTAGTGACCCTGAGGAAGCGGTGCGCCATCCACCAACTACTCTACTTGTGATTCGATTGAATCCTTTAATGTTAAACATGCAATAAATGAAAGGCACAAAGAAGATATAACCAGAATGCGAAGAAATAAATGAATGAATGCTTTTTGTATTGATATTCCCAAGATCCGGTTACATATGAATCCCTCTAAGGGATACCCTTCATTTGATACATGATTTTACACACAAAGAGGGCAACAAGTGTATAAAATATCCCCTTGCATAGGGGGTGCACTTCTATCAGGCTTCTCGATGATGCACACGAAAATGTATGAGGGCTTACAGATGCCTCCTTCTCTAGGTCTGATTGCTAGAGGGATCCTCTTGCTTTCGTATGTTGTGGATTTTCCCGATGAACCTGTAGCCCTGAAATCAATGAAACAACAACACACGCTTAGATGTCCGAGATTGCCTCCCCGGATGAGGTTGTTAGCAATGAATAAGCTCAATGGAAACAAATGCAATGAAACTAGTACTATGAATGCGAATAACTAAAATAAAGCCTATGCTAATGAAATGAAAGAGAAAGTAGAATAAAAGAAAATAACACCTAAAACCCTAGACTAGGTTGTGGGCCACTATCTAGGACAACGGCCGCTAAGGTGAAATCTCCCTCTATTGATCCAATGGCTATGGGCTCAAGTATGCTACTAATGTTAAAATGATTACCTTATATGTTCAGATTTTCCCTCCAATCCGATAGGGCTCCGCTACAAGAATCGATCTCCAAGGGAAGCTCTCCAAGTCTCTAGAAGCTCTCCTCAATGATCCAACCTATTCAAAGTTCTGATGTATGATGTTCTCTCTCTCTGATTGATAAAAGGAGGTCTAATAAGGTCCCCTAATTGATCAAAGAAGGTCCCCTAGTGCTTTTAGGTTTGCTCCTTATAAAGTGTTTGAAGCCCTAGGTCAATGTTCAAACCCTAGGATTGAATCCCTCATGCGTACTAGGTGTTAGCATGAGAAGCTCTTTGTTTTTCTATGTTTAACTGAAGTCTAAATCAATACTGGAGTCTTCCATGTAGACTGGCTGTGAGGAGGAATGCAAAGTTATCCCCGCTCATCCTTATTGCATGCAGACTGCCACTTCCACCCAATATTAGGCTGGATGGGTGACAAAATGCATTTAAAGCTTAGTCATTGTCATCTACAGTGGCTAAGGTTTGGCCGCTCTGAGCTACAATGGCTGGATTCTGGCCACTCTGGTCTACAGTGGCCAGGCTTGGATGGGCTGAAAATGCCCCATATGAGTGGCCAGAACCACTTTTGACACTTGGAAGGTCCCAAGGTTTAGTCACATGACCTATGAGTGTGCCTATGTGAGTAGTCTCCCTGAACATGACATGTTTTAGGTGTCTACACTATCTTTGGATTCAAGGGCCTTTGATTTTACCTAAAATGTTTAACACCTTCATCTAACTCAATGGTATATTGTATAACCTCTTTTTTGTACACTTTAAGATCACTGTACACCCAAGCAATAATATCTAGAAATTTCTTGCATAATTCCCTGATTTGGTTTAACTCTTCTATTGTATAATTAACTCCTACCTTAATTATTTTTCCCAATTCTAGATGGACTTCTTTATACCAACATTTACCAACTTTTATTTTATGGCCTACTGCCCTATCATTATTATAAAAAATAATCACAAGGGTGATCAATCCCTTGGGAATATTATTATTATTCAATTGAATCAATCCTTCTTCTTTATCTTGCAATGTTCTGCTACTCGAGAAATTCATTTCATAGATTAAAAAATCTAATATTTTCTCATCATTTTCAAAAACTTACCAGAATATATTTTTATCTGACATAGAGGGTCTATATATGAGTCTATCCATCTTAGATTTTTGAATGACATTGTTGGTGGGGCAGAAGTTTGCTCCTATAGATGGTAACAAATTAGCGTGAGTGTTTTGTTCTCTAGGAATAAACTTGATATTTTGAGCCTCGAAGACTTCTAAAATATCCCACACATTATTTTTGTATGCCTTTAAGTAATGTTTTTTACTTGTATATTTTTTCATGATTTGATTCACGATGAGTTCTGAATCTCCATAAATTTATAATTGCTTAACTCCCAATTTTTTAGCCTTTCTCAAGCCTAGACAAAGCGCTTCATACTCTAGTGCATTATTAGTGCAACTCCACGTCATTATATAAGAGAAAATCCTTTCTTTTCCTATGGGAGAGATTAATAATATTCTAGCACCAGCTCTGTTCTTCCATCTAGCTTCATCGAAGAAAATATTCCAAAGCTGACTGGTAGACTCATCTTCTTTGAGAGAATATGTCAATTATTTTTTCTTTACAATGGAATAACTTCCCATATCAATTTCTATCATGGTCTTGAAATCCTTCAGAGAGATTTGGTCTTCTTTTTGTAGTTCTTCTAAGGTCTCTTCCATTAGATCTAGATCCTCCATTTCTTTGGTCATCATACTTATAGTGCCGACCTCCTCTATATTTTCTATGTGAAAAGTAGATGGTTTTTCATTAAATATTTTGATCCTCCTACCCTTAAAAGGTATTTCCAAATGTGAGTAGTCCAGATATAGATATCCTCATATATTGGCTCTAAACTCTCTCGATAAACACATGCCAAAATATGGTGCTAAATCCACAACTACCACTTCTTGTGTGACCACCATTTGAGGCATCCTATGAAGCTTTATAGAGATGTCTTTAATTACTCCTATATTATTGACCAGAGTGCCATCCAACTATAGAACTCATGGGTTGCTTCTAGTGTACTCCATTCCCATAATATCACACATTGCTTTTGGTATAACTGTAGTAGCAGCACCTGAGTCTATAATGTAGTTGTGTACGACCCACCCTTCCATTTGAAGATATAAGTAAAAGGGAGGTGGTCTATTTTTTCTAGTGGTAGATATTAGGTTTTCCTAAACTTTATTTGAGTAGGTTGGTTTCCTACATTTATTTTTCATTGACCTTAAATATTCTTGCAAAAGATAAAATTTATCAGGAAACTACAAGGCATCAAACATGTTTGCTTTCGAGGGGGTCTTCTTCATTTCTTCTACTATGTTAAAAGAATATGGCTTGGCATTCCTCTATATTTCCTTAGAAAAGGTTTCATATCTAATTTTGTATCCTTAATATAATTATATTCTCTATCTTTTCATCAGATAAGGAAATATTAACCTCTCCTTAGCCTGATCTTGAGTCTAGACTTCCTTTTGTGGGATAAATTCTTTATGTACTACTCTAGAGCTTTGGGCAGGAACCTGAGACTTCTTTTCATAGGAGGTTTCTATTTTAGGTAATGCTTTAGGGGCTGGGGGAAAAATTAGAGGCTAGAGCTCCTGAGGATCTACTTGTAGAGGTTTTTTACCTAATATGGTTAGGACTACAACTTGTTCAACCGAAGGTATCATGAAATTGTGGTTCGTTTCTCTATTCATGCTTACTTGTTTTTTCATATTTTTCTTCATATTTTCAATAGCTACATTTTTTACATAGTTCTAATGAATCATACATGAACTTTCCCCATGTGGTTCGTTACATGTAGTGCACCAGTAATCAAAATTTGTGGGAGGAGCTACGGATTCTTCATCTTCATTCACATAAATGACGTTATACCTTTCCTAGCCTCTATTGCTTGATGAATTTGTGTTCCTTATTACCTGGGGAAACCTTATCAGTTGAAAAATTCTTTCAACATCCCTTATTTTCATTGACATCATCTTATTTGCCAATTTTTTTTATTGTTAATTGCATGTCTAGCCAGATGGAAAGCTAATTTTCTTGGGTTGACTAAACCGGTGGTGTGGGTAATATGGGAATGGTAGAATAAGAGGTAATTCTAGGAAATTATGAGGTATTTCTATTGTAGGAATAAATTATTGCTCATTCCATTTTGGAAGGTATATGCTTAGAATTTGAGAAAAACTTGAAGAACTAGCACTGAGAGCTTGGGAAATATCTAGAAAAATCAACATTATTGCTTTTGGTGGATACCTTCCAGTGGCAATGAGATATTTTTCTAATTTAGATTCTTCTTAAAAAATAGTAGGGAATGTGAATACTCAATATTTTTGTATAAACATATTGATATTAGAATTGAAAGCTTTCAAATAATAACACACAACTTATTCATTGGTTGGTTTCAATCCATTGGGTACCCTTTCCCAAGTGTGACTGAATCGAATGTTAAAATCAATAATTTGCTCTTGGGGATGTTTCTAGATGATGTTGAACTAGCTGAGTAGGGAGAAGGAATCTGCATGTTGATTAAATTCATCTACCAAATTGCTAGCAAGTTCAGTCCAAATTGTGATGGACTGAACATGAAGTACTTTGTACCAATAGAGCATTTTTCCTTTCAAGGAAATGACCAGCAATCTGATCATTACATCTTCTTGAGTAATTTTGTATATAGTTTCAAAAGATGCAACATCCAAGCAATTCTCATAAGTCATTTTTCCTATTTCTTCATATGAATACAATGTTTATAAAGTTGTAGCATGAATTGGATTCTGAGCCACCATGTTCAACGAACTAGTGTGGTTCCATGTAAGATAAGTTGGTTGAGAAGTGGACATTGTAGCTACTATGCTTGCATATACTATATAACTATTAACAATTATACTTGAAGATATATTAATAATGGGGTTGGGTAAAATAATAGGTACAAGTATTGTGATACTTGTAGCAGGTGGGTTTGATCTAGTAGATAAAAATTGATGAACCTAAGGCTACCAAGGTGTAACTCAAAGAACTCAATGGGCTCTTTGGAGTTTCTTACTTTAGATCTGGTTATCATATATGTAAATGATTGTAAATTTTAACCAGACAAATAGATAAAGTCTCTTGGATCTATACCTTCAGATGGATTTGCTAGGTGATTGATTTAGATCTTGAACAAAACAAATACAAACACCAAACCTTATAAAATATTGTGGGATTTAGCATCCCACTGGGCATGCCAAAAATTGTTGATGAAAAATTAGCCTATGGTTATGATTACACCCATGACCTTGCCAACATTGAGTAGATGGACTTGATATTGAAGGGTTCCATCTAATCTCCATAGAAGGCTAGTTCCTTGGTGGTATTTATTAGAAAAGGGAGAGAAGGATTTACTAAAATAAATGGAAATATAGTCGTAGCTAGAGATTTTCTCTTGGTGTAGTTTAAACAACAACAAATATGAATACGTATAACTTCAAATTCTAAGCATTTGATATATCTTCACATAGAAATTATAGTTCCTTAATGTTATTTAGATATTAATATAACACATACATATATCAAATTTTCAGCTCCAATAATACTTGTTGAGTGGTATTTTCACCCAGTTGTGAAAGTACACTCTCCTTTAGGATTTGGGTTCCAAATCCCCTCTTGCAAAGAAGTTAAACAAACAACTTCTCCAAGGTCTCCGTTGTATTAGCATTTGCATATGTGTATTAGTAATCTCAAATAAAGATATTCAATTTAAATGCTTGGAACACCTTAGTGATTGCAAGTAACTGTAAACAAGGGGCAATGTTGATTTATTTCATCATGAAACTTTAGTGATTGTTCATTGTTTTTTTGGATTTTGATATTTTTTAGATGTTTATTTTAATGCCTTGAAAAGTTAAAACTTTTGGAAAAATATAAAATGCAGAAAATGAAAATGAAATGCAGAAACTGAAAATAAAATGCATTCAGTATGATGCTATCCTATTTCGACAAAACCGAAGATGTGAGGTCTCCGTGCATGCAACCTAACCTATTGGACCTGCAAACAAGCACAATCCGGATAAGCTAAGTGTTGGTTCCTAGGGTACGAAATAAAATTCAGATTTCAAATATTCGCCTAATGTAACCCAAAGAAATGGCATCAACATTATCTATAAATTTGAAATCTGAAAAGATGAAAGAATAAACATTAAATCCATAGCATGCAAAGAAAATCTCCTTCTTTCTTGCCCACAAGATGCAAATTTTTGAACACTTCTGCATTAAAAATGTGTCATTTTACAATAGCAAAATTTTTGGTTTTCCCGAACCAGTCCATGGAAGAAAAACGACTCAAACAGGCCCAGAATAGCCTTATCGCCTTCAAGTCTGCAACTCTGCTCGCCGCAATTTCCAACCCATGTCCATGAAGAAGAAAAACCAGTCTACGAAAGAAAAATAGCCCAACTAGGTCCAGAATGGCCTTATCGCCTTCAAACCTGCAACGCTACTTGCAGCAGTTTTCCACCCCTTTCTGGCCTCTTTGAATGGCGTATTTAAACTCGTGAAAACCTTGTTTCCTTCCCTGATGGTTCATTTCATTTGCCGATGGCTGTTCGTTTCACCTTCCCTGACTGTTCATTTCACCTTCCCTGTATGCGTGTGCTTTGCTTTCCATTTTGTGGCCCTTCGCTACGATTTCTCCACATGGGTTTGCGTCCGTTTCCCTCCGTGTGTAACGACCATCTTAAATGATTTCAAATCATTAAAGATTCCTTATGTAACGCTTTGTCTTCTTCACTGGATTTTGTCCTTATATCCACGTCACTATGCAGGTCCGTTACCTTGGCAAAAATGGAACATGTCGCGATATCGCGACACTTTTGCCTCCTTGCTCTCCTTTGTTGCTTTGAATCGTGAAAATGGAACATGTCGCGATATCGCGACACTTTTGCCCCTTCCATATTTTGTTGCTTTTAGCCACGAAAATGTAACATGTCGCGATATCGCGACACTTTTTCTTTCTATTTTGTTGCTTTTATCGCGAAAATGCAACATGTCGCGATATCGCGACACTTTTTCTTTCTTTTTTTTGCCTTTATCTGAAAATGCAACATGTCACGATATCGCGACACTTTTTTTCTCTCTTGTTTTTGGTCGCAAAATGCAACATGTCGCGATATCGCGACACTTTTTCATTCTTTCTGGCCACGAAAATGCAACATGTCGCGATATCGCGACACTTTTTTCTTTGCCGTGAAACTGCAACATGTCACGATATCGCGACACTTTTCTTTTGCCGCAAAATGCAACATGTCGCGATATCGCGACACTTTTTCTCTTTGGCACGATTGTGCAACATGTCGCGATATCGCGACACTTTTTTTTGAGAGCAACATGTCGCGATATCGCGACACTTTTTGGCCGATGATGCAACATGTCGCGATATCGCGACACTTTTTTCTTTGGCCGCGATGGTGCAACATGTCGCGATATCGCGACACTTTTTTTTTTTGGCCGCGATGGTGCAACATGTCGCGATATCGCGACACTTTTTCTTTTTGGGCCGCGATGGTGCAACATGTCGTGATATCGTGACACTTTTTCTTTTTGGGCCGTGATGGTGCAACATGTCGCGATATCGTGACACTTTTTCTCCTTGTGGTGTTTTGCTTTTTTTCTTTGAACTTTAGCCTATGGGCCACTTCGGTCTTCTTGGAACACATGCAAAAAAGGTGGGTCCCCAATTTTGGGGTACGTTGTGGATCAGCCACAACAAATGGTGACTTCATTGGGAAATGCTCCTGAGCATTTCGATGAGAACTCAACCTCGAAAACACATAGACTCAAATACAAGCGTTAGAAAATATCCCAAGAATGAAACTAGACGAGAAATACATGAAACATTAGAATTATTAAGCATCAGCTCGGTGTGTGCAATGTGCTTCATTCCCTATCGTTTGAAATTCATTCAACTTTCCATTGTCAACTTCACTTATGATTCGTATGCAAGGCTATGAATGATTTGTGCAGGATTTGATGTATGACAACTATGTTAGAGATATAACAACCTGCTTTGCAAAGGCTCAGACCTTCTAGCATCATGAACAAACATATTAAAACTGTCAAACCCTCTTAGGACCAAATATATGTATACTGAATTAATTTACTAGATCCCAAAGTTGGTTATGTGTCACTACCATCTTGAACCCATGTGCGAGTGTAAGTGAAATCAGAGCTTTGGGGAATAGGATTCCCAACCTAAGCGAGATGGGAATTTAACCCTATCCTTACTACTCTGATCTGGAATTCATTACCTCATCTTGAACAAAATGATTTAACTTGTTATGGATGAAACTGTCAGGCTAGCCTGTCCGTTTGAGCAGTCAGTGGTCTTGCTTTTAGACAAGACATGTTGCCACGCATGAGCATACTCCACTGCCAACCAGGCGTCTATAGCCCCGATGGAGATTAACCCCATAATCCATGATTTGGCTTTACTTTGATTTCTTGGACCTTGGGGATGACTACCCATCCTTGCAAGGGACATGTAGTACGATCCTTCCAATCCAATATTAATAAAGAAATGAAAAATATTTTCTTTTGAATTTCAAGTTCTTGAGTGGGCAAAATAGAAGCTTTGGGGAATCGGATTCTCAACCTAAGCGAGATGAGAATTAGACCCTATCCTTACTACTCCATGAAGGTCAAATCAGAGCTTTGGGGAGTTGGATCCTCAACCTAAGTTCGATGAGGATTTAACCCTATCCTTACTACTCTGATTTTAGGCTTTAAGCACTTATGGGAGTGGTAAAAACCATTGTTTTAAGGATTATGTTGCATGATAGGACAGACACGAAATACTCCTTTCGCCTCACCTTTTCTTCCAAGTACGGTTTTGACCATTTTACTCAAGATCCTCTTTAATATGTGTAGAACGTGCTTGGTTCAAGATAGTTCGGGCATCAGTTCCCAACCTTAGGATCCTTTTAATATATGTTATGTAATAACCCTAAGAGGATTCGACACCTTTTCAATGATTGCACATGAAATGAAGATGCAACTGAGATGGAATGTATATGCAATGCGGAATGTACATGAGATATGAATGCATTGCTCCTTTTGAAATGCGGATGAAGTATACCACCTACTTTGCCATAATTTATAAAACTGACAACTTCCTGCATCATAAGTTCCAAACGATATTCTTTAATGTGTTTGCGAAATTCGTGGAGCTTTCTGCAATACAATTCCGATGTTTCATATTCTCCTAGTCTTAGTCAACATTCATAAGGACCTAAATTAACAAACCAAAAATGTCCAAAGGACCAACACACAAAACTTAAAACCAAAATGAGATCTAATCCAAAACCAAAACACGAAAACCAAAAGTATATACAATATAATACAAGATGATGCAAAAATTTGGATTATCATTTTCCCGGATCCCAAACCTGATTAGAGCATTCCAAAAGACATATAATATGATACACATGCCGAATGTGGAAGGAATCAAATGAAAACAAGATTAGACCAAACAATGCAACCAACTTCAACTTTCCTCTCTCACCCCACCAATTAGATTTAGTTCCATTAGTATTCTCATAGGTGAGATTCAAATTACCAGATTGATTAGACAATGGTTGATTTTCAATTCTTTCTTGTCTATTCTTTAAGGTGCAAATTTCATAATCCCATTCATGATTTAGAACTAGGCTTTCTTTATTCAAAATGAAATTTTGTAAGCAAGAGCCTATTTCTAAAAATTTCAAAGCTAATTCATTTTCCATGTTCTTAGGCCAATCAAAATTGTGCAACAATTTACAAGCATCTAGGATATTTACTAAATGGGGATCATTAAGAATTTTTATCCTAGATTCAAGAATTAATTGTTGATGAATTTGATTTAGCAATTTAAGTGCATCAAGCTCCTTTTCATTCATTAAAGTAATGTTATCAAAGGTGTGGTTAGAAATTAATCCTTGTTCTTCATTCACCTTCAATGGCATTTCATCATAAATATCATTTGAATTATACAAATCTTCACCTAAATCTTGGATGTTTGGACACAAAGGTTTAGATTTTACCTTTTTCACATTTTCATTTACCAAAACTTGGTGAGGATTTGCAATTTCCTCTTTTACCTCATGGTCTTCATATTCTTCATTGATTACTTGTTCATCAAACATACCAAAATTGGGCACCCAATTAAAAACATGCCCATCCTTTTCAACCCTCAAATATTCTTGGTCGAAGTGTATGTCAAGTAACTCATCTTCATGATCAATCACTTTCGTTGCTTCCAATAGATCAACCACTTTGTCATTTAATTCCAATTCTTTGTTCACTATCCCTGGTATCTCTTCCAAAACATCCTCAAATTGCACAGGAGTTGTAATATCTTCCTTTGAGTAGGCGATTATGTTGTCCTGTATATCAATTGGCACACAAGTTTCATTAGCAGTTTTGGAGTGAGTGTAGTCTTCCCACTTCTTCCATGAATCATAGTAGTCATCCTCCAAGTTCAAATTGTGACGTTCAACTACTTCTTCTTCATCTTCTGATTCATCAACATGTTTCTCATCCAATTCATCTTCACCTTCCATAGATGGTCCAATTATTTCCAAAAGTGGGTTATTTCTTGAATTCAAATTGGTAAAGCTATCATAATCCAAATTTGTAACCCATGATTCAATTTTATCACAATTTGGAAGGTGTGGATCCTCTTGGTCATCACTCTCTTGATGATATAGAGTTTCCACCACCAAAATGTTGTCCTCTCCTTGTTGATGTTGGGATGGACCCTTATTTGGCACAAGTTCCAAATCATCCACTTGAGCTTGGAGACAATGGGTATACATAGCAATTTTGGGACAATTCCTTTCATTATGCTCCTTTGTATTATGCAATCTACACCCCTTTTCCCATGCAAAATCAGAAATATTAAGAATGGAACTAGAGTGACTTGGTCCTGCAGAAGTATCTATCTGATTAGCAATAGGGGAAGGCACACCCCCATTGTTTGGCTTCGTATTCCACTGTCTCCCTCCATTGTTGAAATTTTGATTTGGGTGAGGGGCATGGGATTCATACTTCTATTTTTGAACCAAATCATTACTCAATTTGTGAACCATATTTTTGAGCTCTTCAACCTCTGAATAAATCTCTTTTGGTTGAGCTATGTTATTGCTAGTTCCAATAGGATTTGCGTAATTGGTGAGATCTTGACTTAACATTTGAGTTGGATTTTGAACCACTTGATTTGCGTAGGGATTCACACTTTGAATCGGGATTGGATTGGGAAAAGGAACTATAGCCTGAGAATTAACCGGACTAGCTCCTTGCATAGTCTATTGACTATTTTGCAAAAATGAAGGAATGGGGGGAATGGATGTGATTGGTTGAATTGGAATGGGTGCGTAAGCGGGTGTTGATGAATATGGTTGTTGATAAGGCAAAGCATTTATGCCTGATATTTGTGGTGCCATGATCTGATTCATCATAGGAGCTTGACCATATGGACCATATTGTCCTACCATAGGCATCCGGGAAAACCCATAACTCTGTGGTGTCATTTGTTGTTCAATGGTCATAGCTTCATTGTAGGCTAGAGCAAGAGTGGTAACTTGAGGATTTCGCCTTGCAAACATTGTCGTCATAGGATCCAATGCCCCAAAATATATTTGCAAAGCTACTACGGGATCAATGGCAAAATGTCGAATTGCTCTATTATAGCACTTCTGAAATCTCTCGATTAAAAGTTTGGATTGGCTCACCCTGGCCTCTTTTGCATGTAATGAACTGATTATAGATGATTGTGGGATCTAATGGTGACCTGAATTGGTTGACAAAAGCATTCTCCATTTGCGTCCATGACGTAATGGAACCGGTAGGTAAGCAAATGTACCATTCGTAGGCCACTGGGTCTAGGCTCATGGGGAAGAGTCTACAAGCCACATCTTCATGTTGAACATGCAATCTTATCAAAACATCCCTATAGGCCTGAATATGTTCTTCTGCGGTCCTTGGGCCATCCGGTTTGTATTTGGGAAAAAATCTCTCTATATTCCTAGGGATCTCGTGAATATCCCCTGCAATATTCAAAGGAATGTTATGGGCTCCGTACCAAGGAGGTGGTGGAGGTTGGGCCATTTGATTCAAAATCAATGATGATAACCCTACAAGAGCCATGGAAAATACCTCGAAGAAGACCTGCGACACACAGAAAATTCTGCAATTAATGGAATTCAAAGAATAACTTCAAAACCAATTTGTTAGTCATGAAAAGAAGGAACCTTGACAAAGCAAGTATTCTAAAAATGTAAATTAGTTTCGATTCACCAGATCGCATATGCGCAAGTGAAGAGCATACTCCTAGTGTTGTAGGCTTTCTGATTCACAAGATCGCATTACGTGCAGGTGAAGAGCATAATACCGACAACAAATACATTTTAGACAAAATAATTCCTTACAAATAAGCATGAAATGACTAGCAAATATCAAACATGTAACGTATGAATAATCATGTTAGCATCAACCAAGAGGTGTATCCATTAAAATCGAATGAAAGTAATTGCATGGAGACAACCTCGTTAGTCAAATTTTTTTTTTTTAAATCAAATCAAGACACATTATTCCTGTATGAACAATCAAAAGCGTTAGAACAATGCATAGCAATTCATGTCCTCCTTTTAACACTACAAGGTTGTATTGTTAAAAGAGGGCTAAAGATAATAATCAATAGGGCATGAAATATTCAAAATTTAAATCCCTATAGCATTTAAATCACTCTGAAATAAACCAATTCAGGCCCTCCTTCTAGCGCCAATCTGTTGAGTGGTATTTTCACCCAGTTGTGAAAGTACACTCTCCTTTAGGATTTGGGTTCCAAATCCCCTCTTGCAAAGAAGTTAAACAAACAACTTCTCCAAGGTCTCCGTTGTATTAGCATTTGCATATATGTATTAGTAATCTCAAATAAAGATATTCAATTTAAATGCTTGGAACACCTTAGTGATTGCAAGTAACTGTAAACAAGGGGCAATGTTGATTTATTTCATCATGAAACTTTAGTGATTGTTCATTGTTTTTTTGGATTTTGATATTTTTTAGATGTTTATTTTAATGCCTTGAAAAGTTAAAACTTCTGGAAAAATATAAAATGCAGAAAATGAAAATGAAATGCAGAAACTGAAAATAAAATGCATTCAATATGATGCTATCCTATTTCGACAAAACCGAAGATGTGAGGTCTCCGTGCATGCAACCTAACCTATTGGACCTGCAAACAAGCACAATCCGGATAAGCTAAGTGTTGGTTCCTAGGGTACGAAATAAAATTCAGATTTCAAATATTCGCCTAATGTAACCCAAAGAAATGGCATCAACATTATCTATAAATTCGAAATCTGAAAAGATGAAAGAATAAACATTAAATCCATAGCATGCAAAGAAAATCTCCTTCTTTCTTGCCCACAAGATGCAAATTTTTGAACACTTATGCATTAAAAATGTGTCATTTTACAATAGCAAAATTTTTGGTTTTCCCAAACCAGTCCATGGAAGAAAAACGACTCAAACAGGCCCAGAATAGCATTATCGCCTTCAAGTCTGCAACTCTGCTCGCCGCAATTTCCAACCCATGTCCATGAAGAAGAAAAACCAGTCTACGAAAGAAAAACAGCCCAACTAGGTCCAGAATGGCCTTATCGCCTTCAAACCTGCAACGCTACTTGCAGCAGTTTTCCACCCCTTTTTGGCCTCTTTGAATGGCGTATTTAAACTCGTGAAAACCTTGTTTCCTTCCCTGACGGTTCGTTTCATTTGCCGATGGCTGTTCGTTTCACCTTCCCTGACTGTTCATTTCACCTTCCCTGTATGCGTGTGCTTTGCTTTCCATTTTGTGGCCCTTCGCTGCGATTTCTCCACATGGTTTTGCATCTGTTTCCCTCCGTGTGTAACGACCATCTTAAATGATTTCAAATCATTAAATATTCCTTATGTAACGCTTTGTCTTCTTCACTGGATTTTGTCCTTATGTCCACGTCACTATGCAGGTCCGTTACCTTGGCGAAAATGGAACATGTCGCGATATCGCGACACTTTTGCCTCCTTGCTCTCCTTTGTTGCTTTGAATCGCGAAAATGGAACATGTCGCGATATCGTGACACTTTTGGCCCCTTCCGTATTTTGTTGCTTTTAGCCGCGAAAATGTAACATGTCGCGATATCGCGACACTTTTGGCCCCTTCCGTCTTTTGTTGCTTTTAGCCGCGAAAATGCAACATGTCGCGATATCGTGACACTTTTTCTTTCTCTTTTCTTTAATCGTGAAAATGCAACATGTCGCGATATCGCGACACTTTTTTTCTCCTTTTTTGATCGAAAATGCAACATGTCGTGATATCGCGACACTTTTTCTCCTTTCTTTTTGTGCAAAAAATGCAACATGTCGCGATATCGCGACACTTTTCTCTCTCTTTGCCGCGATGATGCAACATGTCGCGATATCGCGACACTTTTTCTCTTTTGGCGCGAAAATGCAACATGTCGCGATATCGTGACACTTTTTCTCTTTGGCCGCGATGATGCAACATGTCGCGATATCACGACACTTTTTTTTTGGATAAATGCAACATGTCGCGATATCGCGACACTTTCTTTTTTTTGGGCAGCGATAAATGCAACATGTCGCGATATCGCGACACTTTTTCTTTTTGGCCGCGATGGTGCAACATGTCGCGATATCGTGACACTTTTTTTTTTTGGGCCGCGATGGTGCAACATGTCGCGATATCGTGACACTTTTTCTTTTTGGGCCGCGATGGTGCAACATGTCGCGATATCGTGACACTTTTTCTTTTTGGGCCGCGATGGTGCAACATGTCGCGATATCGCGACACTTTTTCTCCTTGTGGTGTTTTGCTTTTTTTCTTTGAACTTTAGCCTATGGGCCACTTCGGTCTTCTTGGAACACATGCAAAAAAGGTGGGTCCCCAATTTTGGGGTACGTTGTGGATCAGCCACAACAATACTATTTATATCATGCATGAGTCTAAATAATAGAATAAATACAATGTATAACTTATTAATGTAAATAGAAGCATTAAATGTTAATACATACACTTGCACATAGTGAACCAGAAGCCAATAGAAGCCTATCTTATTGCTTGAATCTAGAGTACATACATCCAGTATTGTAAATGTCTAATATTTGACCATTATTCATAGTGTGCTCCCTACTATATATACTATATGATAAGTATCTTTTGATAGCTTACCAAATATTGTCACAAAATCAATTACTATAAATGCACTACAAAATGCACCAGTATATTTTGCATGGCTTCTTATTGGTTCAATCAGAGAATCAAATCACCAATGGTAGGAGTTTAGGATTTGATGCTTCAATCATTGTCTATTTTTTATTTCTGACATGTTCTGTTGGTTTTCAACATAATTTCATAAAGGTATATCTTTCTTTTTCTATTTACAACTTTTTTTCATGAAAGTATGACATGTCATGAAATTGTGACATTCTGCCTACCTCCTTCATTTTTTTTCCTCTGAGCTCATGAAAGTTTGACATGTAAACTTGCAACATTCTTCCTACCTTATTCATTTTGAAGAACATGTGCTTATACTGAGAGGGGGGTGAACAATATAAGATAAAATTTTTTCTTTTTAATCCAAATAATAGCATCAACAATATTAAAGCAGTAAACATCACACAAAGCATCACACACATGAGAGACATGATTTTACGTGGTTCACCCAATGTGGGCTACTCCACGGAGAAAATATTTCTTATAAATTTTTCTCAAATAAATTCTCTTGGGAATCCTTTCCCTACAATGTTTATGGACCTCTGTCCAAAGGAGATACCAATCCCCTAAATCAAGTTCGTGGATCTCTATCCATAGGAGACACCAATCTCCTAATCTCTGCTCTGGTTGGTGATCCTCTAGAAGACCTCTACCTCCACTACCCTTAGCAAATGGAACTCTATCCATAGAAGACACCTGTCTTCCCTGCTCTAGCTGGAGATCTCTGTCCTCAACTCTATCACCTCCAAAGCTCTATCTCAAATCTGCACTAAACATAGTCCTTCGGTCTAGCACAAATCTATCCTCAATCTCTGTCTCTGGTCTGGCACAAACCTATCCTCAAATCTGCACCAAACTCTATCCTCTGATCTATCCTTAATCTATTCTCAATATCTGTTCTCAAATCTGTCCTCAATATGTATTGTAAGCTTCCACAAAAGCTTACACAAATCTGTCCACAAGTCTTCTCAAAGACTTACCTCAAATCTGCTCAACAAGTCCACACTAGAACTTGTCCAATCTCATAGAAACATAAAGAGAATTGTTAGAGACTCAATATATTTCACACTCATCAATACTCAATATTTTTATCAAATCAATTTAGAATATAGAATAGTTTATTTTATAGAACTTGAACAATCACTTCACACATCCACTTGACTAGGCTCAACCAACTCTACTTCAACCAATCACTCAATGAAACAATCCTTCCTTACAAACCCTAGTCCAAGTATATAAACACTCACTCAAAATATTTCCAACAATGCTCATCAACCAATCTCACATAACAATGATACTCATGTTCTTTTCAAACCCTAGTTCAAGTTCTTCACTCAACCAATAGCTTCAACAACAATGCTTATAAAACAAGGTTTTAACAACAACTCTTTATTCCAGAAAACCTTGAAGCATTAACTCAACACACTCAATAAGGAAACCCTAATCAAGTCCTTTTCACTCCAAACTTATTTTCTAGAAAACCAACCAATCAACTCAACTATGGAAGAATGTGCTCATACCTTTTTCTTGATGATGAAGGAACCTCTAAAATCTGCCACAACCACAAATACTTCTTTGCCAAGCTCAAAGGAGTTAGAAGATGATAAGCTATATCAAAGATACAATGCAAATATCAAAGCACACATACACCTTATCACTCCATCTTGAAGAAAGCATCCATCAACATATACAAAAATAATTGACCAAATACACCTTATAATCTCCCAATTAAAATAATATTCAATACCAAGAATAATGTCAATACAATCTCCTTTTCAAAATAACTCAATGGCAAGAAGTCCTCTCAACACTTTAAATCTTCAATAAACCAATATGACACAAATACTTTATTCAAAAATAAAGCTAACTCCTTATTCCTCCAATTAACCAAAAATAATGATTAATTAAAAACCTTTTTAACTAACCCTTTTAACTCCCTAAGACCTCATGTCAAAACCTTAGGCATCACAAAATATATTCAAAATTTTATTACCTTTGCCTTGGTGGGACTCGAACTCATGACGCAGCCTCAACCAGCACCCTAGCCATGGCTCCAACCATCGCACGAGCTAGGCGCTCATTTGGAGATCAAGAGCCCAACGTGCTCTATATTCCTCTCCGCATGTGCCAAAACAAAAACTCACATGCCGCTTCCTCGATGTTTCAAAACACATAAACAAAATGTTACCATCGTGAATCGAACGTGGATCACTCTACCCACAAATGCCTTAGCACTTCATCCACTTGCCACTAGGCCACGCTACCTAGATGGCTCTTAAATTTTAGCGCACGACAAACTTAACCCTTTCGTTGGCGCTTAAGACAAGGTTCTTGTCTTCTTCCTCGCACGAATTCTCACAACACATATTGCACGTTTTATTATTTCGAACAAAGGATATTTAAATTCCTCTAAGGCATATTGTTTATATATATTTTTCCACCTTTAAACTTGAACATCGACACTTTCAAAATTTAAATAATTAATTTATAAATTATTTAAATTCTTTAGAATTTAAATTTTATAAATTAACTTTTAAATCCCTTTGGCTTTATTAAAGCCCTTTTTGATTTTACCACTTTGTATAAATAATATTTATTTATAAAATTTAAATTCAATTTGAATTTAAATATTTTATAAAATAAATATTAAAACCTCCTTGGGCTTCCTTGGGTTTTTATGAAAAACCTTTTATTTTTGCTCACCCATGGTTTTAATAAAAACCCTCTTAACATATGCTTCCACATAATATTAAAAATATTATGAAGCTCTTTTGCCTTTAACCTTTGCATTGTTCCTCTTGACCTTTTGACATCAATGGTAGCTTATTCCTTGACATCAATGACAACTTCGTTCCTTGACATCAATGACAAATTTGACTCAAAATGTCCAACAATCTCCCCCTTTGTCATTGATGGCAACCCAAATTATTTTTACCAGAAACTTAACCTTTTATTTGTTCTGCTCCCCCTAGGACATTGCTCCCCCTGGCTCAATGCTCTTTTCAAATCTCTCCTCTTTACTCAAATACCAAATCTCTCCCCCTTACTCAAATCTCTCCCCCTTTGACATCAATGGCAAAGGGTCACCTTTGGGGCTCGGGGCTAAGAATGAGTCTCTTAGCTTAGCCCCTCCCCCACCTCCTCTTGAGGTGGTTAGTTTTGGGGTGGGAGTCTTACTCCCAGTTTTCCTCGAAGATACTCAAAGGTTTCCTTTGAAAGTGGCTTAGTGAAAATATCTGCTATCTGTTCCTTTGTAGTAACATATTCCAACCTGACCTGTTTATCTATCACCTGTTCTCTCAGAAAATGATACTTAATCGGAATGTGCTTTGTCCTGGAGTGCATCACTAGATTTTTTGAGATACTTATAGCACTTGTATTATCACATAGTATGGGAATAGGATGATCATGTTTTATCTTGAAGTCTTCTAGAGTTCGCTTCATCCATAACACCTGTGTACAACTGGCTACTATTGCAATATATTCTGCTTTTGTTGTAGATAAGGATATTGAAACCTGCTTCTTACTTAGCCAAGAGACTAAACAGTCTCCAAGAAAGAATGCTCCTCCACTTGTGCTTTTTCTGTCATCAATGCTGCCAGCCCAATCTGCATCTGTATATGTTGTTAGTGTGAAATTGTCACTCTTGGGATACCAAAGCCCAAAATCCATAGTCCCTTTTAGATACCTAAAAATTATTTTTACCACTACCACATGTGTTTCCTTAGGTGCTGCCTGAAACCTTGCCACTAATCCCATTGATTGTACTATGTCTGGTCTTGTAGTTGTAACATACAATAAGTTGCCAATCATAGATCTGTATAATCTCTGATCTACCTCTGGAGATTCATCATCCTTACTCAACTTGCATCCTATGACCATGGGGGTACTTACCGGTTTACAATCTTCTAACCTGAATTTCTTTAACATTTCTTTTATATACTTGGCTTGTGAGAGAAATACCCCTTTCTCTATGATTGTGAAATCTGAAGTCCAAGAAAGAAGGACAATTCACCAAGCATAGACATCTCAAATTCATTTTGCATGTTCTTAGAAAATTCTTTACACATCTTATCATTGTTTCCCCCAAAAATGATGTCATCAACATAAACAACCACAATTAGTAGATCATTCCCTTCATTTTTGATATATAAATTATTGTCTGCTATTCCTTTTCTGAATCCCTGTTCCTGAAGATACTTATCCAATCTTGAGTACCATGCTCTCGGAGCTTGCTTTAGACCATACAATGCCTTTTTCAATCTGCATACATGATCTAGTTTATCTGCTAATATGAATCCCTCTAGCTATTCAATATAAACTTCTTCTTCTAGAACACCATTTAGAAATGTTGACTTGACATCCATCTGATATACCTTGAAGTTTTTGAAACTTGAGAAGGCTAAAAATATTCTTATGGCTTCAAGTCATGCAACTGGAGCAAATGTCTCATCAAAGTCAATTCCCTCTACCTGTGCATAACCTTTGCATACTAACCTTGCTTTATTCCTGACCACCTGTCCATATTCATTTAACTTGTTTCTGAATACCCATTTTGTGTCGATCACATTTTTGTCCTTTGGTCATGGAACAAGTTCCCAAGTTTTGCTTTTCTCTATCTGATCTAATTCCTCATCCATTGCCTTAATCCAAAATTTATCCTCACTTGCCTGAGTGAAGTCTTTTGGCTCAATCTTAGATAGCAAAGAAAAATTTGCTTGTTGAGATGGTGTTATTATTCTTCTCCTTGTCTGTCTTTCATCTGGATTCCCAATGATTTGCTCTTTTGGATGATGCTTCTGTACATACCTGGATGGAGTTTTGGGAAGAAGTCTTTGTGTTTCTTCTTCTTCTTTATCTGATTCCTCACAAAACTCTTCTTGACAACATCCATCTTCTTGATACACAATTTGTTGAACTGGTTCTCTTGAATCTATCTTCTCATCAATTGTTACATTTATACTTTCCACCATAGTACGTGTTCTCTTGTTGAAGCATCTATAGGCTTTACTCCTTGAGGAATAACCAAGAAATATTCCCTCATCACATCTTGGATCAAACTTGCCTAAGTTTTGATCTTCTCATCTTATGTAACACTTGCTTCCAAAAATCTTGAAGTGTTTTATAGTGGCCAGTCTTCCTTTCCAAAGCTCATATGGAGTCTTGTGATGGTTTACCCTCATTTGAGCCCTAGTGATTATGTATACTACTATGTTGACTACTTCTCTCCAAAATCCATCTGAGAGCTTAGACTCATTTAGCATAGCTCTAGCCATATTCTCAACAGTCCTATTTTTCCTTTCAACTACTCCATTTTGTTGAGGAGTTCTTGTTGCTGAATATTCTCTTTTGATTCCATGTTGTTCACAAAACTCTACAAATTCATTTGAAGTAAATTCTCCTCCTCTATCAAATCTCAGACACTTAATCCTTTTGCTAGTTTCATTTTCAACCAATTCCTTAAATGCTTTGAATTTTTCAAAGGCCTCTGACTTCTCTTTCAGGAAAGCTACCCAAACCATTCTGGAATAATCATCTATAAATAGTATAAAGTAGCTCTCACCCTGAATACTTTGTGTTCTGGTAGGACCACACAGATCAGTATGTATTAGACTCAATGGCTCAGATGACATATATCCTTTTGATTTAAATGTTGTCCTAGTTTGCTTTCCATGTTGACAAGGTGCACAGATTGTGCTTTGAGGTCTTCTTATTTTGGGTAAATCTCTGACTACATGTTTATTGCTTATGTTGACTATGTTATCAAAATTCAAGTGACCCAATATTCTATGCCACAACCAACTCTCATCTTCTTGTGATAGAAAGCACTTTTCCCCTTTGATCTCATTGAGCATGTATAAATTGTTTGGGGTTCTTCTTGCATTGGCAATGACTTTTCTAGTTTTTGATTTTCTTATCTCACATCTATCTGGATGGAAAGTAACCATATACCCTTGATCACAAAGTTGAATTATACTTAGAAGATTATGTTTTAACCCTTTAACATATAACACATTTTCTATTTTTGTTTTCCCATTATCTAAACTTAGAGTTCCTCTTCCACCAATCCTTGTTGATCCATTATCACCAAAACTTACTGATCCTCTATTGGTTTCTTTTAGTACAATGAATTTGTCTTTGTCTCCTGTCATGTGACTAGAGCAACCACTATCAAGATACCATTGTTCTTCTTTATCCTGAGCATGAAGGGTTGTTTGAACTAACATTGATCTAGCCTTAACATTTTCCCTTTCATCTTTCCTAGTTGTTGAAATTGTTTTTCTAGACTCAGGAAATATCATTTTACACCATCTAGCCTTGTGCCCAAAATTATTGCATTTGTAACATATAATATCATCTTCCATAAGAGGTGCAAAAGAATTGAAATTTCTATTGACATTGTTTCTTGCATGATTAATACAATGTACAACTCTATGACCATATTTATTACAAGAAAAGCAATGACCATGGAAGAAATTATGTAACCTGTTTGGATGCCTTGGAGTTTGTGGTGGAGTATTCTTTCTCTTGTGATTAACTCTTATCCAAGGTTCTTCTTTGCTTTCTTCCTTTCTGATATCCTTTGCTTGCTTATCCTTGTTTGAAGTTTCTACTTTTTGAAGACTTGATTCCTCTTTCTGTTTCTCATATTCTACATCTTGTAGTGCCTTGGTCCTTTCAACTTCATTCCTTAGGTAGACAATTTTTGCTTCCAATATTTCACATTCTGTTTCTCTGGCTCTTAACAGATCTATCATATCCTGCTCAATTTTCTTTCCTTCTTCCACCCTTATCTTGAGTTCTATGAGATTTTGTAGAAGTTCCATCCTTGCTTCTTCATCCTCTTGAATTTGTTCCTTCAAGCTTGAATTCTTCTCTCTAATTCTTTCCAAATTTCTGAGAGCAGCAAATAATTCCTCTTTTATGTCAAACATAGTCTCCTCTTCATTTTTTGAAGTCATGTGTGTTACTGATGGATCCTCCTCCAAGTTGTTAGTCTTTTCATGGAGAGACCCGCTCTGATACCAATTGAAGAACATGTGCTTATACTGAGAGGGGGGTGAACAATATAAGATAAAACTTTTTGCTTTTTAATCCAAATAATAGCATCAATAATATTAAAGTAGTAAACATCACACAAAGCATCACACACATGAGAGACATGATTTTACGTGGTTCACCCAATGTGGGCTACTCCATGGAGAAAATATTTCTTATAAATTTTTCTCAAATAAATTCTCTTGGGAATCCTTTCCCTACAATGTTTATGGACCTCTATCCAAAGGAGATACCAATCCCCTAAATCAAGTTCATGGATCTCTATCCACAGGAGACACCAATCTCCTAATCTTTGCTCTGGCTGGTGATCCTCTAGAAGACCTCTACCTCCACTACCCTTAGCAAATGGAACTCTATCCATAGAAGACACCTATCTTCCTTGCTCTGGTTGGAGATCTCTATCCTCAACTCTATCACCTCCAAAGATCTATCTCAAATCTATACTAAACATAGTCCTTCGGTCTAGCACAAATATATCCTCAATATCTATCTCTGGTCTAGCACAAACCTATCCTCAAATCTGCACCAAAATCTATCCTATGATCTATCCTTAATCGGTTCTCAATATCTATTCTCAAATCTATCCTCAATCTGTATTGTAAGCTTCCACAAAAGCTTACACAAATCTATCCACAAGTCTTCTCAAAGACTTGCCTCAAATATGCTCAACAAGTCCACACTAAAACTTGTCCAATCTCATAGAAACATAAAGAGAATTGTTAGAGACTCAATATATTTCACACTCATCAATACTCAATATTTTTATCAAATCAATTTAGAATATAGAATAGTTTATTTTATAGAACTTGAACAATCACTTCACACATCCACTTGACTAGGCTCAACCAACTCTACTCAACCAATCACTCAATGAAACAATCCTTGCTTACAAACCCTAGTCCAAGCATATAAACACTCACTCAAAATATTTCCAACAATGCTTCATCAACCAATCTCACATAACAATGATACTCATGTTATTTTCAAACCCTAGTTCAAGTTCTTCACTCAACCAATGGCTTCAACAACAATGCTTATAAAACAAGGTTTTAACAACAACTCTTTATTCCAGAAAACCTTGAAGCATTAACTCAACACACTCAATAAGGAAACCCTAATCAAGTCCTTTTCACTCCAAACTTATTTTCTAGAAAACCAACCAATCAACTCAACTATGGAAGAATGTGCTCATACCTTTTTCTTGATGATGAAGGAACCTCTAAATATCTGCCACAACCACAAACACTTCTTTGCCAAGCTCAAAGGAGTTAGAAGATGATAAACTCTCTCAAAGATACAATGCAAATATCAAACCACACATACACCTTATCACTCCATCTTGAAGAAAGCATCCATCAACATATACAAAAATAATTGACCAAATACACCTTATAATCTCCCAATTAAAATAATATTCAATACCAAGAATAATATCAATACAATCTCCTTTTCAAAATAACTCAATGGCAAGAAGTCCTCTCAACACTTTAAATCTTCAATAAACCAATATGTCACAAATACTTTATTCAAAAATAAAGCTAACTCCTTATTCCTCCAATTTACCAAAAATAATGATTAATTAAAAACCTTTTTAACTAACCCTTTTAACTCCCTAGGACCTCATGTCAAAACCTTAGGCATCAAAAAATATATTCAAAATTTTATTACCTTTGCCTTGGTGGGACTCGAACTCACGACGCTGCCTCTACCAATGCCCTAGCCATGGCTCCAACCACTGCACGAGCTAGGCGCTCGTTTGGAGAGCAAGAGCCCAACGTGCTCTATATTCCTCTTCGTATGCACCAAAACAAAAACTCATGCACCACTTCCTCGATGCTTCAAAACACAAACAAAATGCTGCCACCATGAATCGAACATGGATCACTCCACCCACAAATGGCTTAGCACTTCATCCACTTGCCACTAGGCCATGCTACCTAGATGGCTCTTGAATTTTTGCGCTCGTTAACTTTATCCCTTTCACTGGCGCTTAAGACAAGGTATTTTGTCTTCTTCTTCGCACGAGTTCTCACAACACACAATTGCACACTTTATTATTTTGAACGAAGGATATTTAAATGCCACTAAGGCATATAGTTTATATACCAATTTCCACCTTCAAATTTGAACGTCGATGCTTTGATATTTAACTCATTAATTTATAAATTATTTAAATTCTTTAGAATTTAAATTTTATAAATTAACTTTTAAATCCCTTTGGCTTTATTAAAGCCTTTTTTGATTTTACCACTTTGTATAAATAATATTTATTTATAAAATTTAAATTCAATTTGAATTTAAATATTTTATAAAATAAATATTAAAACCTCCCTGGGTTTTTATGAAAAACCTTTTATTTTTGCTCACCCATGGTTTTAATAAAAACCCTCTTAACTTATGCTTCCACATAATATTAAAAATATTATGAAGCTCTTTTGCCTTTAACCTTTGCATTGTTCCTCTTGACCTTTTGACATCAACGGTAGCTTATTCCTTGACATCAATGACAACTTTGACTCAAAATGTCCAACACATTTCCACCTCTGAGCTCATGAAATTATGACATGTCATGAAATCATGACATTCTACCTGCCTTCTTCATTTTTTGTCTTTGAGCTCATGAAAGTATGACATGTCATGAAATCACGACATTCTACCTACCTTCATTTTTTGCGTCTGAGCTCGTGAAAGTTTGACATGTCGCGAAAGTGTGAAATTATTAATTTTCCACTTCTAAGCTCACAAAAGCCTGACATGACGTGAAATCATTACATTCTACCTATCTTCTTCATTTTCCTTCTTTGAGCTTGTGAAAGTCTGACATGTCGTGAAATAATGACATTCTGCCTGTCTTAGTCTTTTTCTCTCTTTATTTCACAAAAATGGAAAATAGGTTCAATTCCCAACAAAACCTCTACTATATTTAGGGTAGTATTTTTAGACTAACAAATCTATGTCCCCCTATCGATTATGAGATTCATATCCATAATCTAATTGGGATATGATCCGGATGTCAAAACCGGATATGTATATGTGGACATATAGGTGAAATCCTTAAACAAACAAAGTGTTACATCAACATAGTCAAAATACATATGAGAAAGTGGAACTATTTACAAAACATCCAAAACACACCATTTAGTTCATAGGAAACATGAAGAAAATTTAAAAGAGATAATAATTTTGTCTACTTTGTGTGTTTTTTTATTGTTTGTGTAATTAACATAAGATCATACCATCCAATCTAGGATCAAAACCTTAAAAAATAAGTAAATTTATACTTTTTGATTTTGCATCCAGTGAATCAAAAATCATGCAAATTGGATCTATAACAAAAAAAGTTATTTTTGTTTTATTATTACTCTATTTTTGAGTAATATTTAAGCCAAAAATAGAGAAACAATGTACTGAAATAGTCATAACAAGCCCTAGATAACCCCAAAAATCACCAAATTTAAATTGTTATCCTAATTAGCCCCTTGTGTACCTCTCACTACATTTTTGAGGTCTAGCTCCACATTTTCCCAAAATTCCTCAAATTGGTCATTTTCCACGAGCCCTAATTGGCCAAATATTCCCAAAATATAAATTTTGACTCAAAAATCACTTTTTGGAATCCTAGCCCATTGTGATTAGTTTGTCGCACTGATCATTTTGATATATAGCACCTACAACATTTTTGGAAGATAAAATTCTCTTTAGTATGGGTTTTCTTCAAGGTCTGCTTAGTCAACACATCATGACAACTACGCATAGCCAAGATCAGCGACGAGTCAGTGAAGTGGAAAACTTAAGAGGCCATGAACGCATCCACTATAGGCTTGAGAATATCACCATTCCTACATAAAACCCTGATAGTTGTCACATCCACTATTGTCTTGAGGATTTCCTCATTCTTGCATGATTCCCTATAAGTTGTTGCACCCACTATTCTCTTAAATATCTCATAATTCATACATGATGCCTTGATAGTAATCACATCCATTATATTATTGATAATCTTATCATTCCTACATAATGCCTTGATAGTTATCACAAAGCCACTTCCTCACGTAGGGGATCTACTCACCAAGGTGATAGGGTTGCCACATACATGGCAGGAACTAACATAGCTAAAACCCCCCGTAGCAATATGGAAAGCCATCGACCTTACACAGTGGATCACACAGATCGAATATCTAGGCCTACTACCAGTAAAAAAGAGCAACTACTCCAAGGTTAATTGTAGGATTTGCATCGTGAATGAGAATGCTTAAACCTTGAGTATGTTGAAGAATAGAGATTGCACCGCCATAAATTATACAAGCACAAAAAACATGAATAAAGGATTTTCCAATAGAATTTATGCGAAGAAAAACCATGTAGGGTAACTCTTGAAGAGGCACCCATGCCTATTACACATAGGAAACAACTCAACATGATGCACATTGCACATCATCAAGAGTTATCCCCTAGGCAGTCAGACAACCATTCTCTTAGATAGATAGACAAATCCCTTATTGTTAATAATCAACAAATAGACATATTCAAAGATCTCATCATCACTTTTTAGGACCACGAGATCAAACTTGTGTCACCAAATGTACTAGATCCTCCTTTGCACATCATCACATGCATCAACAATATTACTTATAAATGGGTTTTGATCATTGCATCTGAAGAACACAAGCTTATACTGAGAGGGGGGTGAACAGTATAAGACCACTTTTTACTTTTCTTTCCCAATCAATATTATGCAATGTATAGATAGCAATATCAATAGTAGTAATCAAAGCAATGCACAAATCACCACACACAATAGAGACACCAATTTAACGTGGTTCACCCAATGTGGGCTACTCCATGGAGAAAATATTTCACTAAAATTTTCTCAATCAATCTCTTGGGAATCCTTTCCCTATTACAATGTTTATGGACCTCTATCCAAAGGAGACACCAATCCCCTAATCAAGTTCATGGATCTCTATCCATAGGAGAACTCCTTTCTCCTTAGCTCTAGCTGGTGATCTTCTAGAAGAACTGTTGCCCCCACTGCTCTAGCTAATGGATCTCTATCCACTGAAGACACATATCCTCACTACCCTAGCTAATGGATCTCTATCCACTAGAGACTGTCATCCTCTATACTCTATCACCTCCAAATCTCTATCTCAAATTTACACTAAACACAGTCCTTCGATCTAGCACAAATCTTCTCAATCTCTATCTCTGGTCTGGCACAAACCTATCCTCAAATCTGCACCAAAATCTGTCCTCAAATCTATACTAAACATAGTCCTTCGATCTAGCACAAATCTATCCTCAATATCTATCCTCTGATCTACACTAAACATAGTCCTTAGGTCTAGCACAAATCTATCCTCAATATCTATCCTCAAGCCTTAACACAAAGCTTGACTTAATCTCAAATCAACTCTGCTAGATCTACCCCAAACCTTAACCCAAGGTTTGAACAAATCAATCAATCAACTCTGCTCTCAAGTCTTCTCAAAGACTTATCTCAAATCTACCTTGTAAGCTTCCACAAAAGCTCACACTAATCTATCCACAAGTCCTCTCTAGAACTTGTCCAAATATGCTCAACAAGTCCTCACTAGAACTTGTCCAAATCTGCTCAACAATATCTATCCTCAAACTGTATTATAAGCTTCCACAAAATCTCACACAAATCTATCCACAAGTCTTCTCTAAGACTTGTCTCAAATCTTCTCAACAAGTCCTCACTAGAACTTGTCCAATCTCATAGAAACATAAAGAGAATTGTTAGAGACTCAATATGCTTCACATTCACCACAATGCTCAATCACTTTCAATCACTCTTTTTATCACAGAAACATATAGAGAATTGTTAGAGACTCAATATGTTTCACATTCATCAACACTCAACCTCTTTCTCAAATCAATTCAGAATATAGAACAATTTGTTTCATAGAACTTGAACTATCACTTTAACACATCCACTTGACTAGGCTCAACCAACTCTACTCAACCAATCAATCAATGAATTAATCCTTGCTCACAAACCCTAGTCCAAGCATATGAACACTCACTCAACTGTTTCCAACAATGCTTATCAACCAATCTCACATAACAATGATACTCATGATCTTTGCAAATCCTAGCTCAAGTTCTTCACTCAATCAATCACTTCAACAACAATGCTTATCAAACAATCTCACATTACAATGATACTCATGATCTTTCAAACCCTAGTTCAAGTTCTTTACTCACTTCAACAACAATGCTTATCAACCAATCATAACAATGATCTTGCAAACCCTAGTTCAAGATATTTCACCACTTCTCATAACAATGATACTCATGATCTTGCAAACCCTAATCCAATATTCAAACTCAACAACAAGGGTTCTCAATCATACAACAATGAAGCATGCATTCACTCACTCAAAATATCCAACAATGCTTATCAAACAAGATTTATTGCATTCACTTCCATTTCAGAAAACTCATCCACTCAACAAGGAAAACTTAACAAAGTCCTTTTCACTCCAATCTTGTTTTCAGAAAACCTCAATCAATCACTTCAACCAAAGAAGAATATGCCCATACCTTTTATTTGATGTAGAAGTGACCTTAGAAAACCTGTCTCAATCACAATTTTCTCTTTTGCCAATTTCAATAGTTAGATGATAAAATATCACACTAACCTCTTCACAAAATAATTCTCAATTACAAAAATAATCAAACTTAATTACACCTTATTACTCCTTGTTTGAAATTAGCAATTTATCAAATCACACATGAAAATAATAATTCAATTGTTCCTTATAATCTCCAATCTCAATTAATCAACCTCCAAAAATCAACCTTTCAAAAACATTATTGCCTATCCTTTTATCTCCCTCAAATACTCAATATCCAATTTTAATTTAGGCAAAATAAACTTTAGAAAGCATAAAAATATTTTATTTTTCAAACTTTAGCACCTCCAAAATTAATCAAGCAACCAAGCATGTGACGTCAGCGCATACCTCTTCAATTGCCAAAAAGGCCTCGATGGGTTTCGACCTCGAAACCTCTCCTAGCCGAGCGCCCTATCAAGGCGCTAGCCCACCACGTGGGCTAGGCACTTCCATGGGGAGGGGAAGGCGCTAGCCTCCCTTTATGTCCTCGTTGGCATTGTTCAACAAAATGAAGACCTTCCTTCCTTGCAAAACGTGAACCCCGCAGGATTCGAACCGCGTCCTCCCTACCAACAACACGTCTTAACACCTTTCGCCATCACCAACTGCGCTACGCGATGCTTGTGTAGGGTGAGAGGAGCCTCGCTCCTATTTCTTCATTCTTCTACCGTCGGAGACTTTTCAACACAAAAAACATTGCATCCTTTCTACACACGATTTAGAACTTAGGCATTCGAATAATTGCTTGGGGATTCTAAGGTAAAGGTTTTACCTTTATTTATACATGATGCCTTATTGCCATAACACGTCGATGCTCAAATAAAATTTTAAATTTGATTTATAAACTTAGCTTTATAACCCTTTTTAGGGTTTATTAAATTAATAAAAATTAATTTATAATTAAATTAAAATTAACTTATAATTAACTTAAGTAACTTGAAAGTTAATTAAATTAATTTATAATAAAATTATATTAATTAATTTATAATTAATTTAAATTTCCTTTTTAATATTATAATAAAATATTATAATATTATTTTCTTGGGCCTCTTCTTTGCCCTTTGGACCTCATATGACTGCCTGGAACCGGATTTGATCAACTGGAGGTGGATTCTCCTTTTGCACTTATTGGAGAACCTGAAACTGATGTTGCCCACTAAAACTGCCACTCACTGGTGTTGAAAGCTTGACATCAATGATGACTCAAACTTGACATCAATGACAACTCATCTACTCAAAATGTCCAACAATCTCCCCCTTTGTCATTGATGGCAACCCAAATTATTTTTACCAAAACTTGACCTTTTTCCTGTTCTGCTCCCCAGGAAATTGCTCCCCCGACTCAATGCTCTCTCCTTAAACCAATATCTCCCCCTTACTCAAATCTCTCCCCCTTTGACATCAATGGCAAAGGGTCACCTTTGGGGCTCGGGGCTAAGAATGAGTCTCTTAGCTTAGCCCCTCCCCCACCTCCTCTTGAGGTGGTTAATTTTGGGGTGGGAGTATTTCTACTCCCAACAAGCACTAGTCTTTACCTTTGTCCTCTTTCCTTCTCATATGATCCTTCTGATTCCTTTGACTATTCCTGTTCATATCCATGCCCCCTTCATGCTTGATTCTGGAATGTCTTTCTACACCACTTTGTTGTATGTCCATCATTATTGCACTTATAACACTTAATGTTATTATTCCTTGGAGGTGTAAATATCTTGGGATTTCTTCTGGTGAAGCCATATCTATTCCTATCATGAACCCTGCAATTCATTGCCTTGTGACCAAACTGATTACATGAGTAGCAATACCCATGAAATAACTGCCTGTTCCTAAAGTTCCCATATTCCTGTCTTTCATGTGTCCTACACTGTGAAGCCTTGTGCCCAAATCTATGACATGAGAAACATCATCCATTGAAATTTCCTTGCCTTGACCTCATTGGTCTCTTAGTCTCTTTTACCCTGTGTTGGTTCCTGTTCCATCTATTTCTTCTTTGTGCATTGTTCCTTTCCTTGTTGAAATTTCTATTATCCAACTCTTCCTCTTAGAAGTCTCACTTTCTCTCACATTATCTTCTTCTGAAGTTTCTTCTTCTTCAGAACTTGAGGTTGACTCTTCTTCTTGTTTCTTTTGAGCCTGTTCAAAACCAAGACCTATTTTGCTTGATGTAGGCTTTTGTGACTTGATAATCTTATCCAAATTCTTTGAACTTCTTCCAAACTTGTGTAGCTTGTCCTTAGACTTCTCTACTTCTTCCCTTAGTAGGGCTACTTCTTGTTCTAACTTTTCACATTCTAAGACCTTTGCTTCTAACTTATCCTTGAACTTCTTTGTCTTAGCTATTGACTTATTTAGATCCTCTATAAGCTTTCCTCTCTCTTCATCACATTCTTGAAACTGAAACTCAAGTTGGGAGTTTTGCTTTCTTACCTTCTTTAAAGTTTTAAGAGCATAAATAAGCTCTCCCTCAAGATCAACTTCTCCTTTTTTTATTCTTCCTCTATTTGTTTGCCTTTGAAAACATCTTCATTCTTTTCTGACTTGTCTTCTATAGGATCACCTCCTTCTTCTTCTAGTGCCATTAGAATATTCTCTTATGGTCCTTCAAGTGTATCCTCATATTCATCATCACTGAAACTGAAACCATTCCTTGTACAACTATCTTCAAGATGTCCAAAATTACCACATCTAAAACACTTGAGAATTATTGGTGACCTTTTCTTAACTTCTTCTTTTTCTTCTATCAGAAATAGAACTTCATCTTTATCATTATCTGAGAAACTATTATCACTATCACTTGAGTACTTACTTGCCTTGTATGCATAGTAGCTCCTCTTTTATCTTTGAAAGAACTTCTTTCCTTGTCTGCCTTGTCCATCCTTACCTTTCTTTTGGTACCTATATTTTTTTGATTCCTTGTTCTTATGATCCTGTTTTTCTTCATCATTGCTATTTTTGGCTTCTTGACAATCAGTTGCATAGTGACCATACTTTCCACAATTGAAACATCTAACAGATTTTGCATCTTTAAATCTTCTTGAATCCTTATTCCTTCTGCCATAATTCGCTTCTTCATCACTGGATGACTCATTGCTTGAATCTGACTTCTTGCCCTTTGTCTTCTTAGTAGCTTTGAAGGTTGCTTCCTTTTGGATATTAGGTTCCTCTTTTGTTCTTAACTCAAAAGATGTAAGAATACCAAGTAACATATCTCTTGTCAAAATATCACCATATTTTGATTCCTTTTAATAGGAGAGATCTTTTCACTAAATTTTTTTGGAGGGTGATCTTGATATTATCACAAACATCATATATTTAATCTCAATCTAATCAATTCCCATTTTTGTATAGTATTTAAAACAACCTCATCCATGAAGTAGAGAACCACTAATGTTTTCTTCATCCTTCATTCTTAATTCTTCAAATTGTCCTTTGAGATTTTGTATCTTTGCCTTTTTGACACTTTTATCTCCTTCATATATGCTTTGCAACTTATCCCAAATTCCTTTTGCATCTTTACAATGCATAACCTTTATGAATTATGTTCTTTGCAAACCTCTCAAGATTGCATTCATTGCTTTTGAATTGTAATGATGTAGAAGCTTACCTTATTTATCTGTAGGTGGATCAACTGGTGGTATGTATCCATTTTCAATTGCTTCCCAAATTTCATTGCCAAGTGCCATCAGGTGAATCTTCATTCTCATACTCCAAAATATATAATCACTTCCATCAAATACTGGTGTTGAATTATCTGAGGACCCATTCTTAGAATCCATTGTGTTCTTGTAAGCTTTTCCTTCAAGTTGTTAAACTCTTTCGAAGGAACCCGCTCCGATACCAATTGAAGAACACAAGCTTATATTGAGAGGGGGGTGAACAATATAAGACCACTTTTTACTTTTCTTTCCCAATCAATATTATGCAATGTATAGATAGCAATATCAACAGCAGTAATCAAAGCAATGCACAAATCACCACACACAATAGAGACACCAATTTAACGTGGTTCACCCAATGTGGGCTACTCCACGGAGAAAATATTTCACTAAAATTTTCTCAATCAATCTCTTGGGAATCCTTTCCCTATTACAATGTTTATGGACCTCTATCCAAAGGAGACACCAATCCCCTAATCAAGTTCGTGGATCTCTATCCATAGGAGAACTCCTTTCTCCTTAGCTCTGGCTAGTGATCTTCTAGAAGAACTATTACCCCCACTACTCTAGCTAATGGATCTCTATCCACTGAAGACACTATCCTCACTACCCTAGCTAATGGATCTCTATCCACTAGAATATCATCCTCTATACTCTATCACCTCCAAAGCTCTATCTCAAATCTACACTAAACATAGTCCTTCGGTCTAGCACAAATCTACTCAATCTTATCTCTAGTCTAGCACAAACCTGTCCTCAAATCTACACCAAACTCTATCCTCAAATCTATACTAAACACAGTCCTTCGGTCTAGCACAAATCTATCCTCAATATCTATCCTATGATCTGCACTAAACATAATCCTTCGGTCTAGCACAAATCTATCCTCAATATCTATCCTCAAGCCTTAACACAAAGCTTGACTTAATCTCAAATCAACTCTGCTAGATCTACCCCAAACCTTAACCCAAGGTTTGAACAAATCAATCAATCAACTCTGCTCTCAAGTCTTCTCAAAGACTTATCTCAAATCTGCCTTGTAAGCTTCCACAAAATCTCACACTAATCTATCCACAAGTCCTCTCTAGAACTTGTCCAAATCTGCTCAACAAGTCCTCACTAGAACTTGTCCAAATCTGCTCAACAATATCTATCCTCAAACTGTATTGTAAGCTTCCACAAAAGCTCACACAAATATGTCCACAAGTCTTCTCTAAGACTTGTCTCAAATCTACTCAACAAGTCCTCACTAGAACTTGTCCAATCTCATAGAAACATAAAGATAATTGTTAGAGACTCAATATGCTTCACATTCACCACAATGCTCAATCACTTTCAATCACTCTTTTTATCACAAAAACATATAGAGAATTGTTAGAGACTCAATATGTTTCACATTCATCAACACTCAACCTCTTTCTCAAATCAATTCAGAATATAGAACAATTTGTTTCACAGAACTTGAACTATCACTTTAACACATCCACTTGACTAGGCTCAACCAACTCTACTCAACCAATCAATCAATGAATTAATCCTTGCTCACAAACCCTAGTCCAAGCATATGAACACTCACTCAACTATTTCCAACAATGCTTATCAACCAATCTCACATAACAATGATACTCATGATCTTTGCAAATCCTAGCTCAAGTTCTTCACTCAATCAATCACTTCAACAACAATGCTTATCAAACAATCATAACAATGATCTTGCAAACCCTAGTTCAAGATATTTCACCACTTCTCATAACAATGATACTCATGATCTTGCAAACCCTAATCCAATATTCAAACTCAACAACAAGGGTTCTCAATCATACAACAATGAAGCATGCATTCACTCACTCAAAATCTCCAACAATGCTTATCAAACAAGATTTATTGCATTCACTTCCATTTTAGAAAACTCATCCACTCAACAAGGAAAACTTAACAAAGTCCTTTTCACTCCAATCTTGTTTTCAGAAAACCTCAATCAATCACTTCAACCAAAGAAGAATATGCCCATACCTTTTATTTGATGTAGAAGTGACCTTAGAAAACCTGTCTCAATCACAATTTTCTCTTTTGCCAATTTCAATAGTTAGATGATAAAATATCACACTAACCTCTTCACAAAATAATTCTCAATTACAAAAATAATCAAACTTAATTACACCTTATTACTCCTTGTTTGAAATTAGCAATTTATCAAATCACACATGAAAATAATAATTCAATTGTTCCTTATAATCTCCAATCTCAATTAATCAACCTCCAAAAATCAACCTTTCAAAACATTATTGCCTATCCTTTTATCTCCCTCAAATACTCAATATCCAATTTTAATTTAGGCAAAATAAACTTTAGAAAGCATAAAAATATTTTATTTTTCAAACTTTAGCACCTCCGAAATTAATCAAGCAACCAAGCATGTGACGTCAGCGCATACCTCTTCAATTTCCAAAAAGGCCTCGATGGGTTTCGACCTCGAAACCTCTCCTAGCCGAGCGCCCTATCAAGGTGCTAGCCCACCACGTGGGCTAGGTGCTTCCATGGGGAGGGGAAGGCGCTAGCCTCCCTTTATGTCCTCATTGGCACTGTTCAACAAAACGAAGACCTTCCTTCCTTGCAAAACGTGAACCCCATGGGATTCGAACCGCGTCCTCCCTACCAGCAACACGTCTTAACACCTTCTACCATCACCAACTATGCTATGCGGTGCTTGTGTAGGGTGAGAGGAGCCTCGCTCCTATTTCTTCGTTCTTCTACCGTCGGAGACTTTTCAATGCGAAAAACACTGCGTCCTTTCTGTGCACGATTTAGAACTTAGGCATTCGAATTATTGCTTGGGGATTCTAAGGCAAAGGTTTTGCCTTTATTTATACATGATGCCTTATTGCCATAACACGTCGGTGCTCAAATCGAATTTTAAATTTGATTTATAAACTTAGCTTTATAACCCTTTTTAGGGTTTATTAAATTAATAAAAATTAATTTATAATTAAATTAAAATTAACTTATAATTAACTTAAGTAACTTGAAAGTTAATTAAATTAATTAATAAATTAATTTATAATAAAATTATATTAATTAATTTAAATTTCCTTTTTAATATTATAATAAAATATTATAATATTATTTGCCTGGGCCTCTTCTTTGCCCTTTGGACCTCATCTGACTGCCTGGAACCGGATTTGATCAACTGGAGGTGGATTCTCCTTTTGCACTTATTGGAGAACCTGAAACTGATGTTGCCCACTAAAACTGCCACTCACTGGTGTTGAAAGCTTGACATCAATGATGACTCAAACTTGACATCAATGACAACTCATCTACTCAAAATGTCCAACATACACAGGCTCCATGATAAACATAATCACCACAACCATATTGAAGCATCTCAATATTTCACCTTCCCACATTAGAGCATCTACTTTCACTCTACAAGCCTTTAACGACATTGTATCTCTCATAGTTGGTACAATAGTCCTCCCCATTTAGGTTAGATAAAATACTGTACCTACATTATGCTACATCTTAGAAGGTTCAATATAATACAATATATTGCTTGGAAGGCCATGGATGAGAAACATGGAGTGTGTACCATCTATTGTGCATCAGTGTATTAAGTACATTGATGAAGATAAGGTCCATGTAGTCCAAGCTGACCCAAACCATTTTATGTATTACAAACATATGGATCATCTGCAAGAGCCTATTGTTTCACCCATGTATCTGAAAACTAAACCTAATGATGTTATCCAAATTCCAGTTGCAACCCCACAGTTCATCGTGAAGTTACCTTCACCACCTCCATCACCTTTGATTTTTCCCATTATGCCTCCATCTTCAGCTTCTCTAAGCAAGGATAAATTGACTAAGACAACCAAAAAATGCTCACAACTATCTCAAAAATGTCATTAGAAGACTTTCTTACTCATATCAAAGGGGAAGAACCTTCATCCACCACATTGCAGGTCATAGTTCACTCGAATATTTAGAGAGCATATAGAGGCAAATGTTATGTTTATGCCTATCATTGATTCCATTGAGGATTTAGGTCAACCTCTTGTCAAGTCACTACCCATTGATCCCATACTCGATTCTTCACCTAAAAATGAGGAAATATTAGTTGTTTCAATTGAAATAGAACAATGTCAGAAAATTGAGAAGCCACCCACAACATACCCTAATGAAAAAGTGTCTTCTCATGAGTTCATGGGAATGATTAATATCAATATAGAGAACCAAGTGGCTCCAAATCAATCAAAATAATGGGTAGCACCGCCAGAACCTATTGCCACATCAGAAGCACCAAAATAATTGCAATTAGTCACACCTAATTCATTCCTCATAGTGCCTTCTCAAGAAAAATGAAAGGTATCTCCTACATGTCAAACTGGGGGAGGTAAAGCTAGAACAATTAAACACTATAGAGTGGAATAGAAGTATGAATTCAGTCACAAACATGCACATGTGGGTGCAACTATTAAAATGAATCATCAGGAGACATCCAAATATGCTCAAGAAAAGGATTCCTATGATTTGCATTTAGCTAAGGGTTCATTGTCACCCACACTTTCCCCTTTTTTAGATCATAGTGGTCATCCAAATCCTTCAATGACAATACACATAAAATCCTTATTAGTCTTATAGAACATTATGAATCATCTATATCAGATAGAGATCCAAATGGGTGAGAAAAATGATGTGTTACAATTTATCATGTATAAACTTATGAGTTTGGAACTACAAAAGCAACTCATATCTAAATTTGAACTACCCCCTATGTAGCCATAGGAAAACCTCAGTAAGATCAAGCATCAAGTTGGCCACATGAGCAACCTTGCATATATACACTATTACCCAAACCTATGATATCAATTTCCAATCAATTATGCACCATAAACATCATCACTTTGCCTAAGGTTTCTTCTTTAGAAACAAACCATGAAAAACCTATAGGATATAAGGATGAGCTACACTATTTATATCATAGATGAAATGGTCATGACATTCAGTCATGTTGCAGTTTCAAGAACATGATACAAAACATGCTTGAAAGGGATCAACTTCAGATTGATAACCAATAAATAAGCATATTCAATGATCCACAATTTGTGCCAAAAAATAAATAAGTGCCACCTAAGCAAACAATCAAGATATTTATAGCTCAACCCCTTCACCAAAATCATCCACTGCATCAAGTGCGGTCGTAGCGTCCTCTTCCTCACCAAGAGCATAACCAATGTGTTTGGACTCCTTTAACTAAATCCATATCACCATCATCCATAAATTGCAATAAAAAAGACAATCATTTTTCCATATGTACCCCAATACAACCCATATAGGCCCAGGTCTAAAACCTACAATAAGGAACATGCTTACCTTTATCACCAAATGAGAGGTCATGATATTAGCGATTGTCATGTCTTTAGACATATAGTCCAGGATCTTATCGATAGGAAGACCATATCTGCAGATGGGTCATTGATATTACCCCATTGAGACACTGAAAGTACACAAAGTTAACAGGGAGAGTTGATTTCCATCACTCTTCCTAAGCAGGCCAATTACATTGTAGTGGTCGACATACATAATGGGGGTCCTCAAGATAGCACACCTTCCCCACCATCCACGTTGTAATCAATGAAACATAGTGAGAACTCTGAAGGTATCACACCTTCCTCATTTTCATTGAGCAGCACACACACTGGGGGTACCTAAGGTATCATACCTTCCCTCTAAAAACATCAAAAATCCAAAAAAAAAAATAATAAAATAAAAAAAATCATTAAATCATTAAAATCTAAAAACAATGAAAATCATTAAAATTGAAAATATTCAAAAAATAATAAAATTAAAAAACAATTCAAAAAACATCAAGAATACAAAAACATTTACATTGTGCATTTCAGTACATGCATTCCATTTATTACATTGCATTAGGAATCTTCATCCATTGTGTTTGCATTAGGATAGGTTGTGTTTACAATTTTACAAATGACACCACATTTGTATGCCAATCATGCATCTTTTCATCATCACCATTCATAGTCCTTGTGAGTAATTGTGTTTTTCAACACAACCCCATGAGTTGCTATCAGGTAAATACTAGGGTTTTTCGATAATTCAATCATACTTAGTTATCTTTTCAGATTTTTAGAAAGCTATCTTGGATTTCGAAGATGAGGTCTAGTTTTGATAGTACCTTGCATATCTCAAAATCCCATCACAACTTTAAACATTAAATAATCATATTTTGAACAAGGAGGTATGAACACTACAAAGTGATCCTAGTCAACTTAAGTAAAAGGTTTCCTTGTTCATCCTATCATGCGCATGGTTTAGAATGTTGATTATTGGCAAAAGGACATGCTCCCTCCTACCCAAGAAATCCCTTGCTTTATAGAAAATAAGAAAATTCCCAAAGAAAAACAAAGCAAAATAAATAGTTATTTTCCTCCCTAAGCAAATCCCTTACTCAAAAATAAAACAAAATGTAAAATAAACAGTGATTTTCATCACTAAGCATGAGCAAGTATCCCAAGCAATGAAAATAAAATAAGGGGATGAAGAGCTTGAATCCTTGGAATATTCAGTATTTGACAACCATGGGGTGATCCTCATTACAACAATGGATTGAATGAAACCCACCTAGCAATGGGGTATCCTTATGCGTGGTGATATTTTTGTCACATTAGCGACCTTCTTTTGTACATACCAATGTTAGCTTATGGATGAGCTAGCTTTAGGTGGCTTGTATTACCTAGTAGTCTAGTCCAACTGCATTCAAATTTAGGGTCATGATGTACATATGGTGATCCTTATTACAGTAATGGGTTGAATGAAACCTACCTAGCAATGAGGTAGTCTTATGCCTCATCTAATATATTCATTTGCACACATAGGGATAATGAATATTTTGGTCTTCTTAACAAGTTTTTATCTTTCAAGAGCATCGTATAATAATTATACAACTTTTGATTAATCAACTAGGGTGTTTGAGTATCATGGAAAACCTCAAAAATCCCCTAATAGAAACAAATCATATCATAAATCATACACAATTTTCCTTACGAACTTTTGTTTATTAAGGGGTGTTCATAAAATAGGATAGATATCGGATGGATATCAACAATGATATTTAGATGGCCACTGACTATTTTGCGCATATATTTTTATTTTCATAAGCTTATAGGTAAATCCTATACATCTCACATATCTCATATCACATATGGATGCTTAAATGATTAATTCTTATGATAAGAGTTACCATTTTCATTCATGATTTTCATACATTTTGTGGTGTCATCTAGTAGTTTGTTAAACACATATTAGATTCATTCCTTATGTTTTAAGTGACTAAATCATACAGGTTCATTTTCATTAGACCATCCTCATGAAATTAATGCATTACAGACACTACATCCACCATATCATATAACAACACTTAAATGCATAATAAATTCAACAAATCTAAACATATGCATTTAACAGTTACTATTGCATCCATATAATCATACATAGCAGAGCATATACACATCTAGATCACAACATCTAATCATACATTTATCATATAACTATTACATGTCATTAGTACATTGCATACATATAGCATAATCACATAATCATATAGGCATTACATCTATTAATGCATCCATAAATCATAACACATAATACACCTAATGGTCTACAACCTCCAAATTGAAAATCAAACAAACATGTTTTCATACATCAACTAGGGCATTATCAGTATCGTACTTCCCCCAAATCAGTAATTTAACAATCAAGCAACATGGGGTAAATCAAGATAGCACACCTTCCTAATAAACAACCTAATTCAATCCCATCATCAATCAATTTCTAGGTTTCCAAAAGGTTGAGCCCTTTGCCTTGCATAATCATAATCAATTACTATATTTCCAAAAGGTTGATCCCTTTGCCTTGCATAAGCATAATCAATTGCTATATTTTCAAAAGGTTGAGCCCTTTGCTTTGCATAATCATAATCAATTGCCTAGTTCAAAAGGTTACATTATTTTATCAAAGGTTGAGCCCTTTTCCTTGCATAAGCATAATTAATTTCTAGGTTTCCAAAATTTTGTTCCCTTTTCCTCGCTATTTCAAACCCAAAAGGATCCAAATATGTTTAGTTTCCTTTGGTCAAATCCCAAAAGGCTCCAAATATGCCCTAGTTCTTTGGTCAATCCAAAAGACTCCAAAGATGTCCTAGTTCTTTGGTCAATTCCAAAAGGCTCCAAAGACACCCTAGTTCTTTTTTCAACCCCATAAATGCACATATTTTCTCACCATAAAGAGTTTCATAATGGATATTAAAGCATATCTACCGGTCCATAATCATCAAAAATCACAAAATTAACAAAAAAATCAAATAAACCAAAATTTCAAATGCATATCATATTCATTTATTTACTCTATACACTTGGTGGTTGCAGTAACTTGCACTCCATGCAATCTAGTAAGATGAGTAAATTACCATAAGGCCATTCATTGTCGACTTGAAATATCTTCACTTCAATTCCCAAGAAGGCCATTATAGCCCAAATGCTCCACGAGAACGAGGTATTCATTTCATTTCCTCTATGAAAATTTTATTTAATCATCATAAATCACAAAATTCACAAAAAAATTAAATAACAAAAAATTTCAAGTGTGCTTCGTACATAGTTATTTACCCTATACACTTGATGGTTGCAGTGACTTGCACTCCATGCAATCCGACAAGATGAGTAAATTACCATAAGACCATTTGAATCAAATTATTCATTGATGAATTGAAATGTCTTCACTTCAATCCCCAATAAGGCCATTATTGTTGTATTGCTCCATGAGAATGAGGTATTCATTTCCTTTCTTCTATGAAATCTCATCATAAATAAAAATTAACAAAAAAATCAAATAAAAAAAAATCTCAAGTGTTCCTCGTACGTAGTTATTTACCTTATACACTTGGTGGTTGTAGCGACTTGCACTCCATGTAATCCAGTAATATGAGTAAATTACCATAATGCCATTTGAACCAAATTATTAGTTTATGAATTAAAATGTCTTCACTTCAATCCCAAGAAGGCCATTATATCTGGACTACTCCACAGGAATGAGGTATTCATTTCCTTTCTTTTATAAAATTTTAGATAATCATCAAACATAGTGATTCATCATATACTTAAATTGAATTGATACCATATTCATTCCCTAAGAATACCATTTAGGTCAGACTGCTCCATGGGATAGATATGTACAATTAATCTTAACGGTTGAAATCACAACTATAATAGGACCTACCCTACAACAAAATTAATTATCTTACACTATCCAAATCAGTCATCTTGGTCAAGCGACTCATCACTTTCATCACTTGTCATTTTTCTCATTGACTCATCACTTGATGGGTAGTCATAATCAAAGGATTCATAATCAAGATTAATAATTAAATACTTAATCATGTATATTACGTTCATATTACAAATAATTACCAATGACAATCATGCCTCTGCTCGGGGTAGAAAATAAGTAAATTAATTAAACAAATGCTTGGCATTCTTGAAGTGTGAAGGTAGGTCCTTGCCTCTTCATGACTAAATAATGTCCAAGATCAAGTAAGCCTAAAGAAAAATGTTGTACTTGAATCAAGTTCCTTAACTTTTTGGAGGCAATGATTCTGATATGTGCACCCTTTCCATGATTAGGGCATCCAAAGTTGACCAAATCAATGAATATAAATTAACCTACAATATGGTATTAGGTTATTTGTTTTTTCTCAATGTTATGTTTTCCCATAACACATATCAAAAAGGGGCATCTGTAAACACCTAAAATGTGTCATGTTTAGGAGGCTACTCATATGGACATCTTTTTAGGCCATATGACTGATCTTGGACCTTTTCAAGATCCAACAGTGGTTCTAACCACTCAATTAGGGCAGCCTAGTCCTATTCAGCCATAGTTGCTGATGTCATCAATGGCAATGACTATCACCACTGATGATCAGAGTGGCTACAGGCTAGCCACACCTATTGATAGCAACCATGATAGCCATAGCCATAGCTATACCTATCAATAGTGGCTGAGCCTGTAATAAACTTGGGCTTCCAAATCCAAGTAAAATTAGTTGCATCCAATAAATTTGTAATGGTTTTGGTGAATTGAAGCCTCCATAAGCTTCGTCTCAATAGCCCAATCCCAACTGTATATTGTTCTTGTCTTCTTGGGGAAGCTAGAAAAAGGAATTTGGGAGTCTATTTAAAGCCCCAAATTTACAATAAAAGTGAGGACCAATTGATGAGATTTTAGCATAACGAAGTGCTACCGCTTTACAATTAGAGAGTACAATCTCTCACAAGTAAGACAATGCTACCAAAATTGTGCTATGGAGCTATCACCTACATTCATGGAGCTATGGAGATTTTGAAGCTATTCTACACCACTTTTCTTCATCAAATTCACCATCAATTTGGAGCTAATTCATGTGAAATCCCTATTTACCAGATAGGCAAACCCTTAAACATCAATTTAGCAGAAGAATTGATCATCATCGGGCCAAAACACAAATACCAAAATCCCCACCCCATAGCTACTATTTTTAATAGCGGCCCGTAGGCATCATTGCCAACATCGAAAATGGCTAACAGAGCTTGCTTCTCTGAGCATCAATGACTATGGTTCGATGTATCATCATATTATAAGCATTTTAATTTGATTTCAAACCTATATTAGTCAGCTTTAAATTCTGTATTTATGCATTTATTTATATCATTCAAGCATTCTTTTCAGTATTCTTAATGTATTTCATCATTTCTTTATGCATTTCCTTCATATTTTGTAATAAAAATGAAATGGCCTCATCTTGAGAGGTTGCACTCTTACTATTGATGCTTTGTAGGTTTTATTGTGCATAGGTTTAGGCCTAATTAGGAGCTTATAATATTCAATATCATCCTCAATAGCATCCTAAATCAGAGGTCATCAAAGTAATCCCTTATATAATCATTTTGTGGGGATTCTAAATATCTATCGAAGACACCTACCATATGAATTATGGATTGTAATATGTATAAAAATGGTTAATCCCCCAGAGGGATATCTTGTAACCTTGATGTAAAGAATATTTTACAAATATGAATAAATATGGGCACCATTTCTTGCATTTCTTTCTCTTTGCATTGGTTATATGATGTATCTTGTTAATTTGATTACATATTTCCTTAGGTGTTAGATTTTTAGCATATTTCAGGTAGACAATAGAGCAGTTTTAATTAAGGATCATGAAGTTAAATTTTATTTTCCTTGGTTAGAGAAAGTAGTAAGTTTAGCTAAAGATGAAAAGAAAATTTTTACTACCTAAATCAAATAATAATTAAAATTTATTTTAATATTTTCCACTAGTATTAGCTACTTTATTTTATAACATTAATATGCTTTCAAATAAACTATGTATTGCAATTTTTGTGGTTGAACTTGTGCTTCAGGAAGAAAACTAACAATCTAGATCTAGTAAAGCGGGTTATGATAGTGTGATGTTTTGGAAATATTTCTCTACTAAATAGTAGAGGTGAATTTTTGGTATTGTGAAGGCTACTATAGGAAAATATCAAGAAGGATGCTGAATTCTAGAATATTTGTATTCACATAGAAAATTAATAAAGTTCTAGAAAATGAAAATCAAGAATTCAAAAATTTTATGTAAAATGATGTAGGTTTCTAGTTATAGCAACTCAATTGAGATAAAAATTAAATATATTTGTAAAATCTCATGCTCTAAAGAAGAGAGTTGTGATTTATCAAGGGTGGGGGACCCGAGTACAACCCCTTGTTCTCCAAAAAAAATATAATCCCTATAAGAAGTGTGCTAGCCTTTGCACAGTTGTTAGTTGAATTTCCCTATGATTCTAAATAAGTGAGGAGAATTTTACCTTCACTATTTCTAAAAACACCACCTCCACCAGCTTTTCTTGGATCCCTATTAGGACCATCAAAAATAATTTTGAAAAACCTAATTTTAGGTTGTTTCTATTTTACGATAGATGGAAGTAGATCCTTTTTTTTAATTCCTTTTTTGCATATGACTCTTCCATGTATGTTGAAATCCTATAGCTAAATTATTAGCACCTATTTTTCTATGATTCAGGTTTTTTAATGATGAGAACCATATTTGTAGACATTCTATAAGAGAGGAAATAATACGGTTCCAAACTTGGGCATGATTTTGAGATTTATTTTTTTAATTTTGTTATTCATTTTAAACCATAAATTCTAGCAAATAATGATAGGGCTAATCCTCCAAATAATACATAATACTTTAGCTTTACATTAATTAATCCAACATTTCATCAAATCTTTCAATGTTGATGGAGCTACCCAATATAATTTTATATTTTTTAAAAAATAACCCCAAATGGTGTGAGAAAATAAGCAATGAAGAAGTAAATGGTTTGATATTTCTAAATCCTTCTCACACAAGCCACATATAAAGGGTCCATAATATCCTCTTTTTTGTAGACTCTCTTGTGTAAGAATCTTACAATGAATAACTAACCAAGGAAAATATTTGGGAGAAGGAAATTTTAATTGTTCTAAATCCTCATATCCCAACTTGATTGAGTATCCACTGCCCTCGAATAAATTATAAATAAAATCATCCTTTTGTGTAAAAAATGATAAATAAAACTCTTGAAGGATCTTTTGAAGTTCATCTACAATCTATTTGAGTTTCTCTCCTTCAACCGGGTTACTAAGAGAAATCCATGATTTGGAGTTGTTGCTCATAATAATATAGTATTTGGCCTTTCAACCTTTACATGCTAGGCATGAGCAAAATGTTTCCATTTTGAGCCAAATATAAGAGGATAAGGCTTCAACCAAGCATAAAATCAAAAATTTGCATAACTCCTCTCGTTTATTGAATATCTAATATATGTGTTTATCAATTGTAGACTCTTTAATATGAAGTTCCATGTTGATTATCCTTTGGGTAGAGTTATTTTTATAAATATATCTTTTAATTGGGGTAAAATTAGGGTTTTTTAAAGGGAACGAACCCTATTAAAAATATTTATATGCCTTCTTACAATAACATTCCACATCTATTATTCCTTTTTTACTACTACATCAAAACTCCAAAAAATTTAGTACATTCATTGCATTAGATCTCCATTTTATTCTTGCCATATAAACATACATCATACACCAATCTCATTACATCCATAAGATCTATAATATGGAACCCTCGATAGAAAAATCCATAGATCTTTAAAATGAATCCCTCCACATTGATTCATAAATCCTTACAAAATGAAGCCCTTATCTCTCAAGGCCTCATTATACATTCAAAAATTCACAAGTCCACTAGAATATGGATCCCAAAAAAAAGTCCCGAGCTCTTTATAAAATAATCCCTCAAGAAATAAATCTATAGAACTCTAGAAAATGGATCCATATGCATACGCAAGTCTTCTAAAATGTAACATTCATAAAATCCATTAGAAATATTATAGCTATAAGTTTCCAAATCCCAATGCTCTCCAAATAAAATGGTCTCGTTGCATACACTTCCACAAATATCCAAGTTTACTATGGATATTCTTAGGAACTTTCACCCCTTGGATTTAATTTCAAAATGTCCTCCCTCCTTTGACATGATATGGAGGACATTTGTATGTATACTATTTGGTGGTATCCATATTTTATCTTCCTCTTTGAGAACTCTCTAGTTGGCTAGCCAATGGATCATCACATTTCCTTCTCTATAGACATGTATCACTTGAAATTAATCCAATGCATTTAGGTATATTAGTGTGTATGTTACTATGTTTGCTTCTCTCCAACTCTCTACTAACCTTTTATTGAGGCAATTAATAATGTTCAATGTGTATTTCAATTACTAATCTCTTAACCCCCAATTGAACAACCATTTTTATTGTTTCCAACACTACTCTAGCGTCATCCTAATGACTAGTCATTATGCCCAAGTATTCACTCACAACTCCAATCACCATTCCTTGGCTATCCCTTAGCATCAAGAGAACCTATATATTTTTGAAGTAATATTTTTCCCAATTCTTTCCTTGATCTCTAAAAATATTCTCCACCCAAGCTCTACTCCTAATGCCAAATTCATAAGTCTACAATTCCACAAGCTTGCTCCTCCAATATTCTTTTCTTTACAAACCCTATCCCACTTACAAAGAGGAAACCTATATTTTTTCTCACATGATTTCCATAAAACTCTTTGAAATTTATCAATTTCTAATGCTATACTTATTGGTAATATTGAAAGTGACATCATATAAATAGGGATGGATTGTAATGTAGTTTTTATGAGTTGTAGCCTTCCTAACATGGTTAAGAACTTACCTTTTCAATCTGCCAAGCAAACTTTCATCCTATCCAAAAATGATATCCAAAGCTCCTTTTTATTTCCTTTATCAGAAGGAATACCCAAGTATGTTGATGGAGAATTTCAATTTTAAACCCTAATACGTTTTTAGTAGATCGAAGGAAGGGGTTTTGAAAGGATCCCCTAACATTTTACAAGAAAAATATTACATACAAAGAGGACCACCAATAGGGGTCATTAGAGATAGTCTCCCTAAGATAGTTGAGAGATAGAACAAAAACTTACAAAAAGGGAAAGCCAAAAGAGAGGGCCTCTAGAGGAGGTCATAAGAGATTATCTCCCCAAGACTAAGGGGGAGCAAATAAAATCCACACATAAAAATGAAAGAGACTGTAGATACCAAGGGGATGTCAGATATTAAGAACAACACCAAAAATATACTGAGGAGGGAGTACAAATGGCTACATTACTCAGTATTACTAGGAACATGGGAGCCATCTAGATTCCCACCTTCACAAAATTCAAAATTCTAGTTCTCCTCTAGCTTCACTTCCAAGACCATCTTGAATAGTTCCCTGTGTATTTTGGAAAGGTAAGGGTTGACAGTCCAATAAATTCTTGATGATGTATTCAAGAAGAAGATGCAGATTAAAAAATCCTTAGACTAGAAAACCACATATAGTGGGAAGATGCAGGAAGGGGAGACACTTGAGGCAAGGCATGTGCTTTTGGGAGGGGATAATGACCAATGGTTTGGGATTCTTACTTTTGGAAAAAGGCTAATCCACATGGTAATGAAGGTGGAGCATACAAAAAGTGATGGATCACATGGAAAAAATTCCATTAGTAGGACATGAATCCATGAGATTTTGATGAGGGTCATGAGACCAGAGGAAGGGAGCTTCTTGAGAAAGACCCAAAAAAGCCAAAGAATCCACAACTTGATCATATTTATGATAAACATAAGGAAAACCAAGGAGTCATGTGGCCTAGAAGCCATCATTTGAACAAAAAAACATAATAGTTTGGGGGAATTTGATGTTCCAAATTGAGATATCTTCTTGAGAAAGTGTTGGATTAGCCATAGTATCCACAACTTGATTGCCTTCATGGTAAAAATGTTGGATGACATAGTTGTCAAGCTTTTGAAGGGCTCTTTTAGATTCCTCAATGAGGTTATTTATATTCTAGGATAGGGATTGGGATCCCTTTAGGTTGTTAATTATAATCATTAAATCTTCTTCTATTATAAGCTTACTAGAAGAGAGGTTATCAATGAGAGCTAGGACTTGGAAGAGGGAGTTGGCCTTGACAAAATGGGTTGTTTGAATTCCAATTTTATTAGCATAGGTAAATAAGAGTTGGTATTTATCATTTCTAAAAACTCTTCCAACATGAAAATGACTGGGATTTCCATTGGTCTAGCCTAGAGGAGGAGAATTCCATTTGAATTTAGACCTATAGACTTTGAGAGGATTGGGGGGATAGGTGGGAAAAAGGAGAGGCTAAGAGAATTTACCAACTTGGTCTTCATGGGAGTTTCCTTGACATCAGTAGGAGGGATTAGATGAGAGTTATCTTTAGTAGCAGCAAGAATTTTTATTCCCATGGATAGGGGATCTTTGGCCACATCATGGAAAGCTCTATTATTTCTCTCAATCTAGACTCCTCAAAGATAGTAAGGAAGGCTAAATATCCATAGGGATTTTAATCTATGGACATAGAAGGGAGAGGACCATTGAAGGAAAAGGTATTTGATATAATTGGGGTGGGCTCAGGCATACCCAAAGGTATTGAGGATGAAATGAAGGACATCCTAGGAGAAGGGGCATTCAAGGAATAAATGATGAGTGGATTCAACACTTGCTTTGCAAAGATAACATCGATTATAAATTTTCATTCCTCTTGAATGTAAGTTGTCAATGATGAGAATTTTATTTTTTATAACTAACTAATAGAAAAATTTTACCTTGGGGATGAGGTGTTTGAGACAAACATGCTTGACCAAGAACCAATTGTTGCCTCCTTCTTAAAATAGATAATAGGTAAATTTAACTAAAAATTGTGTTAGCTTTTGATAGTGAATACCAAGGGAGAATACAATCACAGGATATGAAATATGCAAAAATGTAAGATGCTGAAAATATGTTTTTATTAGAAAGTGATGAAAATGATACAATGCAATATGAAGGAAGTGAACACTCTAGAATAGATACTAAATAACTACAATGTATCCCATCACCAATCTATATGGTGATCCACATAGTAAACGTACTACTACCTACAGTGATATATAATCACTCACTATGAGGCCCTTTATATAGAAAGATGGATTGTTTGGCCAACACTCTACCTAGTTGTACAAGGGGACATCTTGCACATAGACACTTGTGCATTTATTATATTAATTGAAGCAACTAACTATCCTCTAAAGTAATCCACTACTATAGTTATGTACCAAGTGCAGTACATTTACATGAACCAAATAATTTAATATACTTTAACACCCTGATGTATTACGTTATTTGGGTATTGAAGACTTTAGTCTTCAATATGGATCTTATTCTCTTGAATAGTCTTTGGCTTGCATTGTATGCCTCCTTGGTCTGATTCTTCCTCTTCTTCTTTAGCCTTTTCTTTAGATCTTGTTTTTGTACTTTCATAAGTGGTTGTACTGCCATCTGATTCCTATAAAGATAATTTTTCTTCTTTGTCCTTTATGTGTATAGAAGCTTCTAAACAAACACTCAAAGTATCATGATAAGAAGTAGAACTTGTAGTACCAATATTGCATGAGGATTGAAATATATTTTCTAAGTATGATTCACTCAATTCAGTTTTCTTTTTAAGATCTTATATAATTTTTTTTGTTCTACATTCTCATTCTTGTAATGTTTATGTGTAAGGAATGCCATATACATTATGCTTACAAAATATAAAGAGAGTAGAATGTCATACTTTCCATTTCCAATTGCTTCATTGAGTTGAGCTTGTAGATAATATTCCATGGTATCAAAGTCATTGTCTAAAGCTTCACTATGAATTATTTTTGAAGTAAGATCTAAATATGCTTCACCCTTTATGAGTAGATTCATGATTCCAATTTTTATTGCACTTGCTTTTTCCTTCCTAAAGGAGTTATTCATGTTATTGTTTGTTGTATAATTGGAGGTAGACATCCTTATAGCTCCCTATATTAGATTATGAAGTGTTTTTATAGTGCCTATATTTTTTATTTCTATTATAAGATAGGATATTTTGAGTAGTCTTCCTTATGACTCCATATGATTTGGTTTGAAAGAACTATTCAAGTCTTAGCTTTATATATAATTTCTTATATCTCCCTAGTTAAAATATGTGAACTAATTTTGATAGAACCTTTTTAGAATTAGGTTTTGCAGGCTTCCTTATATCTTTCTAATATTTATTTCACCTTCTAAGTTGATTTTGTAATATTTTGAGAATAATCAACTTTTAATTTTACCTAATCTTTCTCAATGGACTATGCTTTGATAGTTGGATTTCTTCTTGTCTCCTTATAATGAGTAAGAGATTATTTTTACCAATTAATTCCAACTCTAAGTGTAGGCAATTAATTTGCTACTCTTTTCAATAGTTTCTAAATTCCAATTATATGGTATGCATTATATTTCCCTACTTTTTGGAATATTAGAAAAAAATACTATTTGCAAATAAAGTTTTAATTTTCCAAGTGGAAATCCTTATATCTCCTACGTTATAAATTGCAAATATTTATCTATTTATATGTATAGATAATTCTTTCAAACATGGTTTATTTTGCTAAGGTTTCAACCTTATAATATACCCCTTATAACTCCTTAATGAAATCCAATTTAATAAAGGTAAATCCCTACCTTTATAATGTTGCAAATGGGTGTTGTAGTCTTCGATGTATGAGCACTATGATCTCCAATGTATGGATGTTGTGTTCTCCAATCATATGAGCATTGTGTTCTTCACTTGTATGATGTTGTATTCTTCAATGTATGAATACTATGAGCATTGTATTCTCCAATCGTATGGGCACTATGTTCTTCACTGTATGGTGTTGTATTATTCAATGTATGGATGTAGGTGATGAAAATAGATTTTAATGCTTCTTTTAAACTATTCGGTGCTATCACTATTGTATATAATGATGGTAATATTTGACTACAATTCTAGATATTGGATGCCTTAATATATGCTGCTTTGAATCTCCTTGACCACAAGCTTTTAATGCTCTTATCTCCTCTTATACGTTGTCCTCTATTGATTGCTATGAATGGGTTATTCTCCTTGAGCTTTGATGCCTTAAATAGAATAGATATCACTTGATGTTCGACAAGTGTAATGGGAGTTACAATGAAGATAGGCATTGAGATTCCTTCAATATTCATTTCTTTGTGTGACACTGTGATGAGAACTTAGATAAGTAACCTTCCTAATTATTTTGTAACTCCACAAAGAAGGCACTAGATTATTCCTTGAGTGTTGAGGAATGGGATGATGTTTAGAATTTGTATGCCAAGTGGAACTCACGGTATTTGTATGTAGACCTTTTATTTAATGGTCCAAGGATGAATGTTATAACCTTTGAGTTATTTTTTGACTTGCTTTACTTCTTGGATAACAAGCAATGTCTCTTTTGTACATTTTTTTGATGAATATGATGTATCTTTGAATGGCAATTTGAGTGCTTCTCCTAGGTGGACATTCTCTTCAAGCTATAGCTTTGGGTATAACACCTTTTCCCTTGTTCTCTTATGCTTCCAATGTGTTGGTTGAGCACTGCTTATTTTATGTAGATAATACCTTTGTGATGGCTCATTGGCATCTTGCTCTTAGCTTAATAATATTGTCCTATCCATGTAGATAGATGTATATCTTGACACTGGTTTATGTAGATGAGTACCTTCAAATGTAGACCTTAATGTTGTACTTTATCCACGTAGATATTCTTAGATGATAGCCTTCTTGTATTGGTTGTACTATTATAGGTGGACATTTACTTCTAGGTGCTTGATTTGATATGGAGCAATGATGTCTTTAGGCACCTAGAATCTTGAGCAATATGAGCTCTTCAACGGATATATTATCTTGCTTTAATACTACCCTTATACCTATTAGGATGATGATGGAGCTTTTCCTCTAATATGATATCTTTTGTTCTTCTTGAAGGAACAAAATTGGTTCTTGTAATGGTTAAATTTACACCAATATGATGGACCAAATGTCTTCATTTTATGAAATGCCTTTTTATTTTGATGAGGCTGCTTCTTGCCTTCACTAATCCTTTTTTATTGGATAGTTTAGTAAGAATAGATCCAATCTAATAATATGCACATAATATGATCCTTTTGAATTAAGGATTTATACACTTACTTTTAAATAAAACTCGTATATATTCCTTGAATCTAAGACTCACCAAGTCTTTATTTTTAAGATTCCTTCCAATATTTTAATGGTGGATTCCATCTCCACTCTTTAATGGATTCTCTTGGCCATGAACTGTTGTAGGTTTTGTGCACCAAATAGTGTCTCTAGAAACTTGATAATATGTTGGTTTTGTGCCCTTGATATTAACAATAAATAACATAAAATAACCCTCTAAGAGTAACTAGTTAATGAAAAACTAGTATAGTGAAATGAATCAATAATACTTTTAAATTAATTTTTTTTTTTTGGTAATTAAGGTACATAAACATTACAACCGAGTTTTACAGGTTGACCCAAAACCTATTACAAAATCAGCACAATGCTAAAACGGAACAAGACCTCAATAGGGACAGTCTATTCTTAGCCCCCTACTAGGGCCACACAGCCAACAAAGAGCAACACCCTTACAAAATATGACACACACCTTAGAACACAGGCAGTCGACACTTTCACCTCCTAACACTTTCTCATCTCTTTTGGTCGCAAAACTGTGACATGTCGCGATATCGTGACACTTTTCCTCCCTCCTCTTTCTTTTCTCTTTTGGTCGTGAAAAAGTGACATGTCACGAAATCGTGACACTTTTCCTTCCCGCTCTTTCTCTTCTCTTTTGGTCATGAAACTACGACATGTCACAATATCGTGACACTTTTTCCTCTTTCTTATTCTCTTCACTTTTGGTCGTGAAAAAGTGACATGTCGCGATATCGCTACACCCTTTCTTTCATTCTGAACATGTCGTGAAATCGTGACACTTTTTCTTTCCTCCTCTTTCTCTTCTCTTTTGGTCGCGAGAATGCGACATGTAGCGATATTGCAGCACTTTTCCTTCTCCCTCTTTCTCTTCTCTTTTGGTCATGAAAGGATGACATGTCACAAAATCGTGACACTTTTTTCATATTGCTCTTTCTCTTCTCTTTTGGTCGTGATAAACCGACATGTCACGATATCGTGACACTTTTTCCTTCTTGCTCTTTCTCTTCTCTTTTGGACGCAAAAATCTGACATGTCGTGAAATCGTGACACTTTTTCATTCATGCTCAACACATCGCCAAAAAGTGACACTAATTCCTTCTTGCTCACCATGTCGCGATATCGCGACACTCTTTCTTTCTTGCTTAACATGTCGCGATATTGCGACACTTTTTCTTTCTTGCTCTTTCTCTTTTCTTTTGGTCACAAAAATGTGACATGTCACGATATCGCGACACTTTTTCCATGTTGCAATATCGCGACACTTTTTCCATGTCACGATATCGTGACACTCTTTCTTTCATGCTCAACATGTCGCGATATCACGACACATTTTCCTTCCTCCTCTTTCACTTATTTTTTGGTCACGATAGTGCGACGTGTCGCGATATCGTGCCACTTTTTCTTCTTGCTCTTAGTCTTCTCTTTTGGTCGTGAAAATATGACATGTCGCTAAATTGTGACACTTTTTCTTTCTTGCTCTTTCTCTTCTCTTTTAGTCGTGAAAAAATGACATGTTGCGAAATCGTGACACTTTTTCCCACTTGCTCTTTCTCTTCTTTTTTGGTCGCAAAAATGTGACATGTCGCGATATCGTGACACTTCTTCCTTCATGCTCAACATATCACCAAAAAGCGACACATTTTCCTTCTTGCTCAACATGTCGCGATATCGCGACACTCTTTCATTCTTGCTCATCATGTCGCGATATTGCGACACTTTTTCCCTCTTGCTTTTTCTCTTCTCTTTTGATTGTGACAACACGACATGTCGCGATATCGTGACACTTTTTCCTTCTTGCTCTTTCTCTTCTCTTTTAGTCATGAAAAAATGACATGTCGTGATATCGCGACACTTTTTCCCACTTGCTCTTTCTCTTCTTTTTTGGTCATGAAAATGCGACATGTCGCGATATCGCGACACTCTTTCATTCTTGCTCATCATGTCGCGATATCGCGACACTTTTTCCCTCTTGCTTTTTCTCTTCTCTTTTGATCGTGACAACGCAGCATGTCGCTATATCGTGACACTTTTTCCTTCTTGCTCAACATGTCGTGATATCGCGACACTCTTTCTAGCATGTCGCAACATCGTGACACTTTTCCTTTCTTGCTTTACATGTCGCGAAATCGTGACACTCTTCCTTTCTTGCTCAACATGTCGCGATATCGTGACCCTTTTTCCTTCTTGCCCCTTTTTCCTTTTTCCTTCTTTTTCAACTTAATGCACTTTAAAGATAACAATAATCTCATATTATTGCTCCTGTAAATAACCTCTCAAAGTAGTTTCAAATGCACTTAATGATCATTGCTAATTTCTTAATGTAGTCATTTTCTCAATAATTAGATAATAGGAAAAATATATCTAACTCCTATTAATGTGTAGGTAATGAATCTTAACATAAACTATATTCTATACTTTTGAGGACTTAAAATGCAACCTTCTAATTTGTAACTTTTTGAATTCTAATAAGGTGCTTAATGAAGTTAAGTAGTAGTATGAACTAAGTGTTCAAGTAATGAATATTTTGCACCTAATTTGCTTACCTTTGATGATTAGTATCTTGATGAATCGATTCACCAAATATCTTCTCTAGAATGGTGGTTTCGTACAATTGTGAATGCTTCTAGTCTGCTACTCTAAAATTGCAATAGATTATTTTAACTTCTCCTTCAGTATTTGGACTAGAACTTCAAAGTCTTATAGCTAGTAATGCTATCTTTATTGTTGTTCTCTAGCAGTCAATATATTCACTAAAATATTATTCATATAGAACCTTTTCAATATTTTTCTATGAATCCAACAAATATCTTTATTTGAAATGTGCCTTCTTTAGCTATGAAGGACAATATCCAAATATTCTTGGATTTGGTAGGTTTCTTCTATCTGAGATATTCTTAAAATAGAGCTTCTTTCTCAAGAATATAAATATCTTGAGGTCTTCAATATTCTTCTTTAGGATTTGGAACTCCTTGCCAAATTCTTCTTTTGGGCTTGTTGTCAGATGGCAAAAATTTTTCCAAATCTTTCACTATATTTTTAGTGAATCTATCCAATGAGTTATTCTAGGAACTTATTTGCTAGCTTCAACAAATTATACAAGAAGTCTCTCCAAGACTTTTCCTTGTTTCTCCTTGAGTCCTCTTCAAGGTCTTCAATCTTGCAATTTCTTTGGTCTTCTCAATGAGACATTTCCTTCAACATTTTGCTTGTGGAAGTGTTGGCAATGAGATATTCTTCTTGGATCTCTAAAGTTTACTACTTATAAAATAGGACCTTGATAGTCCTTCTTCCATTTTCCAATATTGGAATTTTTTCAATGATACCTTCTATGGGTCTTCTTCAACTTCTTATGGAATAAATATTTAGCCTTTTTTTCCAATGGGGTATTTTCTCATGCCTTTTAAAATTAAATAGTTATTCTTGAAACTAGTAATATGAGTTTTGTTTTGAGTCCTGGTCTTCACAGTCTTAGGGAAATACTCTAGCTAATCTGCAATTCATAGTCTTCAATGGATATCAACAATCTCCTTTCTTCTATTTCTCATGGAATATTCTCTAGAGTATTCTTTAGGTTCAAGTCTTCTATGGTCTTTTCTTAAATAGGGTTGTTGTGGCCTTTTATTATTCAATAAGGTTTTTTTAGCCTTTTCTTCATCAATAAGGCTATTGTGGCATTTTCTTATTCAATGAGACTATTGTGGTTTTTTTTCTTCAGTATGGTTGTTGTGTCCTTTTCTTCTACAATAAGGCTTATGTGGTCTTCTCTTCTGCAATGATGCTTATATGGCATTATCTTCTGCAATGAGTCTTCTATGGCCTTCTCTTCTACAATGTGCATGTCTACAACAAGGCTTCCTTTAGTTTCCTTTTTCTACAACAAGATATTAGTAAGATGATTATAAATCTTGTCAATGACGAATCTTCACTAGTTTATTTGTAAATATAGTGGAACAAATGTTGAGTCCTAGTCTTCATGATTTTTTTTGCAACTTTGTGGAAAGACTCTAGCCAAATGCAATCTCAAAAATTTTGGAATTGAGATTTGCTTCTCCTCTCAATATCTCTTGTGACTTTCCTATTCAACAATTTCTTGTAGTGGCATTTGCATGCAACGGTGCACAATGGCAAATCTAGTTGGCAAAGACACAATAGAGTTTAGACCTATATTGATAATGGTGGTCTCTAGTGTCTCTTCCTATTCCTATATTGATATACCATAGCTTTGATACCATTGTTAGCTTTTGACAGTGTATTCCAAGGGATAATACAATCACAGGATATGAAATATGTAGAAATATAAGATGTTGAAAATATGTTATTTAATAAAAATGATGAAAGTGATACAATGCAATATGGAGGAAGTGAAAACTCAAGAACAAATACTAAATAACTGCAATATATCCTATCATCAATATATATGGTGATCCACACAGTAAACCTAATACTCCCTACAATGATATATAATCACTCACTATGAGACCATTTATATAGAAATATGAATTGCTTGGCCAACACTCTAGCTAGTTGTACAAGGGGATACCTTGCACATTTACAACTTGCACATAGACACTTGTGTATTTATTATTTTACTTGAAGCAACTAACTAACTATCCTCTAAAGTAATCTACTACTATAATTATGTACCAAGTGTGGTACATTTACATGACCCTAATGATGTAATATACTCTAACAAATTGACTATCTTCACTAGCATTCCACATAGGAGAGTCTTCAGTATCTATACTAGGAATGAAGCAAGTTCTTAGTAAATTGGAAATGTCTTTTCCTACTTTGATTTCCCTTTCACAAATGTTGTCCCTTGGTAGAGCTTTCCAAACTTTCCTTTCATGGTTTGAGTCTATGAATTCATAGACCCTACTTCCAAAGAGGTAATCTATTAAGGGTTTTAAAATAGCCATGTTGGGGTGCTCCATAAAAGTTTCAAAAATTCAAGGATCCTTCCAAAAGTTGATGATATTTCTTGTGCCCAGTTTCCATTTGATCCCTTTCTGGATAAGTTGTATATTTTTAAGGAGTTCTAGAAAGCAAAGCCTTTGGGGGGTATAGTTCTTCCAAAAACTTCTTACCCTACCATAGGTATTTAGCATTGATATGTCAACCCAATTTACTTTGTCCTTGTTGATTAGCCTCCAACCTTGTTTAGCTAGGAGGTCCACATTCATCTACTTTACTTTCATGAACCCTAATCCTCCCTAATATTTCTTGGAGTAGATTCCGTCCCAAGCAATCAATAAAATTGTTTTGCAAGTTTTAGAGCTGGACCAAAGAAAATATTTTTGAATTTTCTCAATTTTGTGACAAATGGAATTAGGGGATTTGAAGAGGGAAATAAATAATATGGGAATGCTTTTTGATAAGGTTTTAACTAGAAGGAATTTCCCAGTTTGGTTGATGAGGGATCCTTTCCAACCTCAAGTTTTTTTGCATTATTTCAATAACAATGGTCCATAAAACTTCTTGGGCTTTTTCAAAGAATAGTGATAAACCAAGGTAGGTGGATGGAATATTTGAAATGGTGCAACCAAGGATTTTGGCTATTTTTAACTACCTTTTAGGAGGGGTATTTATGAAGAAGAATTTACTCTTGAGGTAATTAAATTTTTGTCCTGTAGCTTCCTCATAAATATTGAGGATAGTTTTAATGGCCTTGGCTTGGGGAATAGAGGATAAGGTGGTGATAATAATGTCATCAATGAATTTTTGGTGGGTGATGGGGTTTAAAGAGGAGGTTGGTTTAATTCTAAAAATGGTTCCTTGGACACAAATAACTTTTAAGGATATCCCAAGAGCCTCTACAATGATGATGAAGAGGAAAGGTGAGAGGGGGTCTCCTTGTCTTAATCCTTTAAAAAAATTGAAGTATTCAATAGTTGAACCATTGACAATAATCGATAAGCTAGCTAAGGTAATACATTCCTTAATTAGTTCTATCTAGTCTTATTGAAAATCAAACTTGGACAAACTAGAGATGAGAAAATCCCAAGAAACACTATTGAAATATTTATTTGTATCAAGTTTTAGAAACAAACTTGCTTTCCCACTTTTATCAATAGAGTGAATGACCTCATGAATGGATATGATTTAATCAGTGATAAGTCTTCCCTGAATTGAGCTTCCTTAGTAGGGATCAATAATAAGGGGGATAATTTATTTCATTCTATTGGCCATGACCTTGGTAGGGATTTTGTAAATCACATTGCATAGTCTTATGGGTCTAAAATTGGAAAGATACTTTGCCTATGTTGATTTGGGAATAAGGTCAAGAAAGGTTGAATTAACATATTTGGGAATGTGCTCAGTTATTTGGATCTCTTGAATGGTAGTAGTGATCTCAAAAACAATGTTCTAGAACCTATGGAATAAAATGATTGAGAAGCCATCTGCTATAGGAGCCTTATCCTTTGTCATAGAGAAAATAATTTTGATTGCATTAATGGATACGGGGCTTGAAATATGGGAGTTTAATTTCTAAGGAATCAAGTGAGGGATGTTGGTGAGGAGACTATTAAAAGTGAGAGGAACACAAGGGAGACTTGGATCGGGTAAATTTCAAAGTAATCAATTGCTTCAGTTCAAATATCCAGTAAGTCATTAGTTGAGGATCCATCTTCCTTGGTTACCTCCTTGGTCCTATTAAAATTTCTATGTATGAGAGTAGTTGCATGAAAAACATGGTGTTGGAGTCTCCTTCCTTAAGCCAAATTGCTCTAGATTTTTATCTTCAAAATATTTCTTTGTAGGCCTAGATATTGTGAAATTCTAAAAAGATATCTTTCTCATTGTGCCTTAGGTTCACCAACGAATATCCAACTTGAATGGTATAATCAATGTTTCTTAATTGACATTGTATGTTTTTATTTTGAGTAAAGAGGTAGTTGAAGAGTTCTTTGTTCCAAAGCTTTAGATTAATTTTTATGAACCAAATATTTTTATAAATTTTAGAAATGAGTGGCCCTAAGAACTCTTTATCTCACCACTCAAACACCAGTATACAAAGACTTTTATGTTGGAGCCACATGGATTCAAACCTGAAGGTGGTTGTTAAATAAGAGGTAGGCTAGAGGGCTTGTAGAAAGAGGGGGTTATGGTTAGATCCTATTTTGGGAAGGGAATGGAGAGTGGCATCCCTAAAGGGAGAGATACCTTCCTTAAAGAGAAAGATTTTGTCAAATCTAAGAAAAATGAGTTGGTTTTCAAACCTCCAGTTGGTCCATGTGAAATTTGTACCTCTTAATTAAGTTTCCACAAACTCATTGCTATTCACAAAACTAGAAAACTCTTCATAGCATTTTGAGGTGACCAAGGAGCTACCAATTTTATTGAATGATAATAGTAGAGAGTTGAAATATCTATCTAGCATCTAGGCTTCATTGTTGAAAATATTTCTCATCTAGGTTAGAGTGTTCCATAGGGAGACATGACTTGAAGAGGTGTTTGAAGCATAAATGTTTGACATAACCCACCTGACATTCATGGTTTTGCAGAAGAAAAATATGGTAATTATTTCTAATGCCAAGATGAGAACTCATTCAATTTTAGATGGGTCCCATAGACATAAAATAACTCTAGAAGCTTATTGGGTTGGGCTAGCAAGAAATTCACTAGTTCTCTAGATTATTTTGGAAACTTTTTCAATATTGCAAGTTTCAATTTTGGTTTCTTGGAGGATGATTATGTCAAGATTCAATTTTTTCCTCATGGATGCCAATAACCTTTGCTTGGCATGACCATTGAGACCTCTCACATTCTAGGAGAGGATATTCATTTAGAATATTTTTGAGGGTGTTCTTTTCCTCTATCATGGCTAGAGGAATAATTTTTTTGGATCCCACTTCAAGCCTAGTTTATGTTATAGGGTTATCCTTTTCAAGGATACATAATTTTTGAAATCTAGGTCAATATAATCACAATATTTTTTGTAAATCTAGGGCAATATTAATGAAAAAATCCTATATTTTGTAGTATTTACCAAATGTCCAGTAGCCTTGTCATAGCATGAAAATATTGATTTAAACTCCATGGCCTCATTGACTAAGGGATGGCCCAGAATAAAAATATCATCAACAAATTGGAGATGAGATTTACAGAGAACATTTTTGTAACTTGAATATCCTTGATTTTTCCTTCCAATTTTACCTTTGAAAAGGCTCTCCCTAATGCTTTCACAAAAATAATGAATAGATAATGAGAAAGTGGATCACCTTTAATCAACAAGAGAACCATTTATAGTGTTATAAAAACATTTAATCCACTCACACCAACTATAATCAAAGCCAATTTTTTTGAGAATAACATGTACAAATTCCAAGAAACCCTATCATATGCTTTGTTCATATCTAATTTCAAAAGTATACATGGTTTTTTCATTGGAATGAAGAGAATGTATGGCCTCTTATACAATAATTATACAATCTAGAGTTTGTTTACTATGAACAAAACCACCTTGTTCCTTTGAGATAAGACACCCTAGAATGCCCTTTAACCTATTTTCCATAATTTTTTAAATGATATTATAAATCATATTACGAAGGTTTATTGGAAATTTTTTATCAAAATACTTTATTGCATTTATTGGGAACCAAGGTAAAAAATTAGCATTCATATCACTTATTATAGTTTTCCTTTTTTGGCCTCTGTAACCATTACTAACATATCACTCTTCAATAAATCCCTATTTTTTGAAATAAAATTGCAAGAAATTCCATCGGGGTAAAGTGCCTTGTTAGGATGTAAAGAGAAAACTACTTCATGGATCTCCTCCATAGATATCTTCTTCATCAAGATTTTATTTTGTCCCTGAGAGATAATTGATGGAATATTTTATAGAAGTTTTTCTTATGCCTCCTTATTGTTGTGATGTCCTTCACAACGACCCCAAAATTTGGGGACCCACTTGAAATTTGAAAGTTGATGCTAAAATATTACCTGCAATTGAAATTTGGAAGTTGATGTCAATGCATTGTCTGCGTTTATAGTTCATATTGTCACCATTGGAATGTCAAGAATATTCATCTTTGTGTTTTGTCTTATAGCAAGTTCATTGTCAAATTTCACCTTGAGATCTAAAATATTTTGAGTTATATTTGCAGGGTCGTGTTGTAATTTAGTGATTAAAGCCTTAGTTTATCATTGTTACCATTTGAAATATCACAAAATTGGTGTTCCTTAGGAAGGTCGTATATAATGGTTTAATTCACCAAAAGGTGTGAGAGTTTGGATCTATGCTTTAATTCTAGCACATTGTGGTTCCATCAATTTGGCATGAAGTTAATGTGTTTTGTAGATTTAATTATTTTTAGATTATTTTTTTAGTGTGTGGTGTTATGTATATGTTTGTTCGTATGTTATGTTTAGTTATGTTATATTTTAAATTACAAAGTTTTATAACTTTATAATTTAATTATATTTAATAAGGTTATTTTATAAATATTTTATATTCTAATTAATATTTGTCTTGTTGGCAGGATTATTAAAGTATGTTGAAAAGGCGTTGGTGACATTAGGGTTTCATGGACATATCTTAATTTTAATTTTTGAATGCCAATGAGGAGAAATAATAAGTCCTTTGAAAAAGCTTTATTGATTTTAGGGTTTCAAGAATTCATTTAAAAAAAAACTGATGGAATAGAGTAAACTAATCAAGAGGAATGAATTTTTCAAGTTATAAATGGAGAATTAGAAACCAAAGAGAGGGTCGGACATTTTGTGCAGAGAAGGAGAGGAAAGGAATTGGAAGGAGCCAAAGCCATCTTTTGAAGAAGATACAGAGAAGTCCATATTGCAGAGAAGTCAAGCTTATTGTAAGATCAATATTTTATATTAAATATTTTGGATTCAAATATGTGCACAGTCTGTATTTGAAATTGAAAAAAATATTTAATATAATTTTTAAATAATTAATATTCCCCTGAATATTGTATCACGTCATTGTTCTAATGTGTGAATACTGGTAAACAGTGATTTGGTTTAAGTTTCTGTGATTGGTTTTGTTTGTGTCATTTGTCCGAGACAGAGGATTATTTTCTTATCATAAAACTTTTGATTATTTATTTTATACTAAATCATTTTTACATAGCCTAGTTCAATTTCATAAGAATTAAACCTTACACTAGGTTATCAATAATTTATTTAAATATTAAATTATTTTAATATTTAAATAAATAAATATATAAAATATAAATGAGTACTCTGGTTTCAACTTTGATTTAATAAAGTTGAGAATAAGAGTTGATATCTTTTATTGAAATTTGTTTGGATTTCATGCTTCAAATACCGTTTTATTTATTTACCAATCCAAACATTATATTGGAATATTATGTTGGTTATTAAATATTTGATTTCATAAATATTTAATAAACAAATATAATAAGGAAGTACATTTATGAACTTGATTTTAAATCATAGAACTCAGAGTTCATAAATAATATTTATAGCAAACCCTGTGAATTTATGATTAATAAGATTTTTAAAACCTTATGATTTTGGGGAAACATTTTTATTTTTTATTCATTATCTCAAATAGTTCAATGTTAATTTTATATTGGATATGAATAAAATATTTTCATTGATTAAATTGTAGGTTTTAAAGGTGAATATTTATAATCATGGTCTATATCATCATTTTGAAATTTCACATACTTTAATTTTTATTAAGGTAATTGAAATTTCACATTAATTAAAATGCTAAGGCAAATTGTTATTTCAAATTAGTTTTGAAAGCATTTTAATCAATGGTATTTTTAAGTTTGCATCAATAGATCTTAATCATAAGGCATATTTACTTTATCATTTGGATGATAGAATTTGATGAAAAGCATGTTTTACATGATGAACTTGAAATCATTTACATAATTTCCTAGGCCCCTTGTTAACAGAAAATTGCAAACCCAAGAGTTTATTCAAGCACTTATAAACAACTATGCATGACACATAAATATTAAAGTAAGAACCTTGGAGAAAAGAATTTCTTTGCAAGAGAGAATTTAAAATTCTGAATTGTCGAGTGGTTTTGTAAACTGACAAAATCACACCTCAACAAATTGGTGCTAGAAGGAGGGCCTGAAAGGTAAATATTTTGATTTTCAGCATGTGCAATTTGTTATAAAAATTTGTTTGAAATTTTCAATTTATGTTGCATTAATGTTAATCTATCATAAATTCAAAAATTAGGTTATGATGCAATTTTTGTGAATTTTCATACATAGCCTTGCATATTAAAATTGGTTCAATGGCAGAAAATGATTTACCATTTTATAAGCATGATGGAACGATTACGCCAGAAGAACATATTCAGGCATATAAAAATATTATGCTTCATTTTCAAATTATGCAGGAAGATGTTTTCTGTAGAATGTTTCCATACACATTGGATGAAGTTGCTAAAGATTGGTTTATCAATTTACCTGCAGGTTCTACCGCTTCTTGGAATCAACTTGAAACAATATTTCTTGAACATTTTGGAACATCGGTTGATATAGATTTGTTATCAAATCAATTTGCCTCTATTTGTAAAAAGCCTAATGAATCCATGAGTCAGTTTAACGATAGGTTTCATAAGTTATATGCTGAAATAGAGACACATTTTATTATTTCAGAAGAAGAAGTTGTTCAAATATATTTGGAAGCTTTAGATCCTTTTACGGTTAAGTGTTTAGAAACGTTTCCTAAGGATTTATCCTTATCTAGCATGTATGGTGGTGCAGTAGTTGTAGAGCAATGGTTGATTTCAAGAGGAATTGATGTGGGTAGATTATCATTACATCACCCTAAGGTTTCAAATCAATTACCACCTATGAGTCATGATACGTATTTTTTGACACCATCGAATGAAATTGAATGTCCTAGTTTTTCAACCACTTTTGATATTATCCAAGAGGAAGTGCAAGTTTCAAAGCCAATATCCATTAATGAGGATTGTAGTAATCAAGTTTATCAAAATGTAGAAATGCATGAGTCTTCAGATATTGGAGGAGTTTTAGATTTAACTAGCTTTGAAACATATGATAGAATAGAATCTTCCATAGAGTTGAATGAAACAACTGAAGCTCCAGAATTGAAATATTCTAGAGGTAGTTTCATTATGACTGATCATAAAATTTTATTACTTGAGGAAGATGAATTTCTTATTGAGGATAGATTTTTTGAAAGTGAAGAAAGTGAATTTGAAAAGCATTCAATTGTCGAATTTACAAAATGTGAAGATATGGTTGAATCTCACCCTTTAGCTTTAGAAGATAATTATTATAATGGATGGGGTATGTATGGTGAATCATTGTTTTCTCACACTCCTACTAATAAAAATTTTGTTTCACTTGCTATGCAGGATGTTGAAACTTCTATTTCAAAAGAAGATTTCACAATTCCTATGCAATCAAAAAATGATATGCCAATTTCAGAAATAGAACAGATTCCAAGATTTGATCATTTTGAACATGAGTTTGTAGAACATTTTTTCTGCAATAGAAAGAGAAGAAATGGTCATTGATGAAGGACTACGAAATGATGATGATGATGATAGAGATCATGAAGAAAAAGAAAAGACTATAATGGCTTATCAAGTAGTGGTAAATGAAAGCACACAAAAGGTAGAATCTTATCCTTTGTATTCAAACATTCAAGAATCAGGTAAATTTTTGCATAATCATTTATTGGTTTCCACTGTTATTTATGATGAGATGCCATTAGAGGTCGATGAAGCAATAAAAGGGATTCTTATTCCCACCACCAATAGGACTGTATTGCTAAATGAAAAAGAAGATATGCTTGAGTTATTGAACCAAATTCATCAACAACTAACAATTCAACCTAGGATACAAAACTATAATGATCCTTATTTTGTAAATATCCTAGATTCTTGCAAATTGTTGCATGAATATGTTTGGCCTATAAACATAGATGATGATTCTGCTTTAAAATTTTTAGAAGTTGCTTCTTATTTGAAAGAAATCATATATACTTGTGAAAATGAGAATTTAAGCCAAAGTGATGAATCAACGTTTGGAGTTCCCATCTTGTTGAATAAACATAAGATCATGGAAGATCATGTATTTGCTTATAAGTTTGAATCAAATCAGTGGGATGTGAAAGGTAAAATGAGGGTTGCATGGTTTGACTTAATCTTGTTTTGGTTGGATCTATGTAAATCTTGGAATGCAAATCATGAGATATGTCTTTTAAGATGTGCCTGTCATGTTTGGGATCCAGGGAAATGATGGTAGAAATTTTTGTTGTGTCTTGTACATAATGTATATCTTTTGTAAATAGTTTTTTTTTTTGGATTGTGTGTTGATGTTATGTGTTGATGTTGTGTTATTGATGTTGTTTTTGTTGTTGTGTTTCGTATGTTCTATTACTTTTCGGTTGTGTCTTGTTGAGTATAATGACAAATTGACTTTGCCAGATTTTGTTGGAGTTTCATGACTTTGATGTGATTCAAATTGACACAATTTTTAGGTGGGTGTTTCAAAAGTAAGTATTGTTGTGATTGAGACACTGGTCATTTGTTGGTTGTGTTTGGTTTTTGATCCTAGACCTATAGGATGAGGTTACCTGTTTTGAAAACCTGTGAAACCTAGAGAAAAAGGAAAATGAGATGTTGGTTTATGTCCTCATGAATGTGAACTAAGATAAGGAAAATATGAAAAATTGGAATTGTATTGCAAAAGCTCCACGAGTATCACAAAACACATTAAAGAATATTGTTTGAAATTTGGATGCGTGAAGTTGTTGGTTTTGCAAATTAGGGCGAAATATCTTATATACTCTTTTCAAACTTACCTCATCTCTAACCCAGGTGGCAGGTGGATTTGTTGCAAAGTACCATTCTACCGGATGTAAAAAGAAGAGAGATATAAAAAGTGAGAATGATAAAAAAAAAAAAAGAGTTGGAAATAGAGTCAAATCTATTACTAAAAAAAAAATATAATCTTCACCGGAGCTATAGACGCTTGGCTGGCAGTGAAGCAAGGTCTAGAGAAAAGTCATGAAAGAGCGATAATGATAAATCTATCATCCAGAACTAAATAACCTTCACCAGAGCTATAGACACTCGGTTGACATTGAAGCAATGTTTAGAGTAAAGGAAACGCAACATCCATCTAATATCTGGGAGTTTTAGATAATCTCTACAGAGCTATAGATGCTCGACTGGCAGTAGAGCAAGATCTGAAGAGAATCGGGTGTAGGTTTTATCTTCAAAGAGGAATTATTCATAGCCTAAAATGTGGAACTGACGATGGAATGTTGAATGGTTTCAGGTGATAAGGAATGAATCACTTTGCACACACTGAGCTGATGCTGAATGATTCTGGTGGTTCATGTCAAATTGGTCTATTCTCATTCTCTAGATACTTACTGATGCTTGTAATTCTAATATTTGGGTTTTGTGTATTTTTAGAGTTTGGTTTTTGAGTCCAAAATGTCCAGGGACATTTACCAATAGAGTCGCCATTGTTGTGATGTCCTTCACAACGACCCAAAAATTTGGGGACCCACTTGAAATTTGAAAGTTGATGCCAAAATATTACCTGAAATTGAAATTTGGAAGTTGATGTCAATGCATTGCCTGCGTTTATAGTTCATATTATCACCATTGGAATGTCAAGAATATTCATCTTTATGTGTTCTGTCTTATAGCAAGTGCATTGTCAAATTTCACCTTGAGATCTAAAATATTTTGAGTTATATTTGCAGGGTCGTGTCATAATTTAGTGATTAAAGCCTTAGTTTATCATTGTTACCATTTAAAATATCATAAAATTGGTGTTCCTTAGGAAGGTCGTATAGCATGGTTTAATTCACCAAAAGGTATGAGAATTTGGATCTATGATTTAATTCTAGCACATTGTGGTTCCATCAATTTGGCATGAAGTTAATGTGTTATGTAGATTTAATTATTTTTTTAGTGTGTGGTGTTATATATATGTTTGTTCGTATGTTATGTTTAGTTATGTTATGTTTTAAATTAATTAAATTATAAAGTTTTATAACTTTATAATTTAATATATTTAAAATTGTTTATTGTTTTAAATTAATTAAATTATAAAGTTTTATAACTTTATAATTTAATTATATTTAATAAGGTTATTTTATAAATGTTTTATATTCTAATTAATATTTGTCTTGTTGGTAGGATTATTAAAGTATGTTGAAAATGCATTGGTGACATTAGGGTTTTATGGACATATCTTAATTTTAATTTTTGAATGTCAGATGAGGAGAAATAATAAATACTTTGAAAAGGCTTTATTGATATTAGGGTTTCAAGAATTCTTTTTTTTTTTTTAAATTTACGGAACGAAGTAAACTAATCAAGAGGAACAAATTTCTCAAGTTATAAATGGAGAATTAGAAACCAAAGAGAGGGTCAAACATTTTGTGCAGAGAAGGAGAGGAAAGGAATTGGAAGGAGCCAAAGCCATATTTTGAAGAAGATACAGAGAAGTCCATATTGCAGAGGAGTCAAGCTTATTGTAAGATCAATATTTTATATTAAATATTTTGGATTCAAATATGTGCACAGTCTGTATTTGAAATTGAAAAAAATGTTTAATATAATTTTTCAATAATTAATATTCCCCTGAAGATTGCATCATGTCATTGTTTTGTTGTGTGAATACTGGTAAACAATGATTTGGTTTAAGTTTCTGTGATTGGTTTTGTCTGTGTCATTTGTCCGAGACAGAGGATTATTTTCTTATCATAAAACTTTTGATTATTTATTTTATACTAAATTATTTTTACATAGCCTAGTTCAATTTCATAAGAATTAAACCTTACACTAGGTTATCAATAATTTATTTAAATATTAAATTATTTTAATATTTAAATAAATAAATATATAAAAGATGAATGAGTACTCTGGTTTCAACTTTGATTTAATAAAGTTGAGAATAAGAGTTGATATCTTTTATTGAAATTTGTTTGGATTTCATACTTCAAATACCATTTTATTTATTTACCAATCCAAACATTACATTGGAATATTATGTTGGTTATTAAATATTTGATTTCATAAATATTTAATAAAAAAATATAATAAGGAAGTACATTTATGAACTTGATTTTAAATCATAGAACTCACGGTTCATAAATAATATTTATAGCAAAACCTATGAATTTATGATTAATAAGGTTTTTAAAACCTTATGATTTTCGGGTTAAACATTTTTATTTTTTATTCGTTATCTCAAATAGTTCAATGTTAATTTTATATTGGATATGAATAAAAAAAATTCATTGATTAAACCATAGGTTTTAAAGGTGAATATTTATAATCATGGTTTATATCATCATTTTGAAATTTCACATACTTTAATTTTTATTAAGGTAATTGAAATTTCACATTAATTAAAATGCTAAGGCAAATTGTTATTTCAAATTAGTTTTGAAAGCATTTTAATCAATGGTATTGTTAAGTTTACATCAATAGATCTTAATCATAAGGCAGATTTACTTTATCATTTGGATGATAGAATTTGATGAAAAGCATGTTTTACATGATGAACTTGAAATCATTTACATAATTTCCCAGGCCCCTTGTTAACAGAAACTTGCAAACCCAAGAGTTTATTCAGGCACTTATAAACAACTATGCATGACACATAAATATTAAAGTAAGAACCTTGGAGAAAAGAATTTCTTTGCAAGAGAGAATTTAAAATTCTGAATTGTTGAGTGGTTTTGTAAACTGATAAAATCACACCTCAACACTTATCTTGCCTAGAATTTAACAAAATATTTTTGAAATAATTAATTGCTTCCTTCCTTATATCTTCTTCATCCTCAATATTTCTTCCATATGGAGTTAAAATATTTTTGATATGATGAACAAAAAAATTTATTTTTGTTGTAACATGATTTTTTTGTATTTCTATTTCCTTTCTTGAGCTATTTCTCTCTAGATTTTTGGAACCAATATGACTCTTTTTTCAATGCATTATGATAGTAATAATGTAATTGTTTTTATTTCACATAAGAATATTGATCCATCCTATTAATTCCTACTATCTCTTGTAAATTTTTGAGCTTGTATTCAATTTCTTTCTTTTCTTTAAAAATGTTACCAAAATATTTGGCATTCCAAATCTTAATTTGCTCCTTTAAATATTTCAACTTTTGAATAAACTTGTATATACATGATCCTTTAAATTTTGATTCATCCCACCATAACATAACCATATGAATAAAATTAGGATCTTAGAGCCACATTGACTAGAAGTAAAATGGCTTTGGATGACCATTATTAGGTAACTTACAAGTCAAAATAATGGGTTTGTGATTTTTTCCTGCTCACAATAAAATATTTGAAGAGATTGTATAGTTTTTTTAAACCATTTATTGGATAACAAGAATCTATCTAGTCTTTCTGCTATATGATTTTTTCCAATGCATCTATTATCCCATGTGTATTGAAATCTTGAGGGACCAACATCCCAAAGTTCATTTGAATTTATAAATGACACAAAATATTGCATTTATTTTGACCATCCTAGAATACCACCCCTTTTTTCCAAAGGAGATAGAAGAATATTAAAATCACCCCCAAGAATCCATAGATCACAATGAATCATCATTGTATTTGATAAAAATATGCTAATATCCTTCCAACATATTTCACAAGGAGTAACTATAGTTGTATAATATACCTTTATAACCCCTACTTTGATGTTTTCATCTTTCCTAGAAATCCAACAACCCAATTATTTTTTGCTTCTGATAATTTCCATCCCATTTGCATTTGTCCTATATTATTGCAATACTGTCTGAAGCTCCTATAGAAGAAAATGCTAAATAATCACCCATATTTCAAATCTTCTTAAAAGCATGATTATAGTCCACACTGCTTAATTTTATTTCTTATATTAAAATAAACTTAGGACTATATTACCTATTAATTCCTTAATAACTATTTTTTTAGGGTTTGTATGCATACCCTTAATATTCCATGATATCATTTTCATCATCAAAAATGTTTACTTTTATTAGTGGGCTTAGATCCACTTATTGTTAACACTTGTGATATTTTTATTTGGCTTGCTAGATCAGTATCCTTTTGAATTTATTTTTCTCTTTGGTCCTACTTTTATGACCTTCCTCTCCTTCTTACATTTCTACCAACACTCTCACTTCATCAATATTTTCTATTTTTTTCATGTTCATAATGAGACTTATATTCTAAAGATTTATGTTATCCTAAAGAGTCAAAAGTGCAAGAAATAGACTCATTATAATTTTATTCTTTAAGTTTCCCTATGAAATCTAAACCATATAGATAATCCTCCATAGTCATTACTTTCTTATGTTGTCTTGGAAACCCTAAATTTCCTTGGATATCCTCCATAATATTTTCTTTACTATACTACTCTTAAAACCCTAAAGTGTAAGGAATACACTCCATACTACTTTCATTTTTATTGTAAGGAGAAGATTTTATGCTACTTGAGGAGAATAAAGGTGATTTACCTAGATTAAGCTTGACCTCCTTCACCTCATTTGCTCTAAAATTTTCTGCCCTATCTTCCTTTGTTTTAATTTTTTTCTTCCTCTCTTCCTTCGCACCTTTAGCTCCTATATTTGAACTCATGCATTGTAATTACCCATCCCTCATAATTTTTATTGTAATGGTTGATTTGAGTGAACTGTAATGGTATTTTCCATTGGATGATGTCGAGGGGTTTTTCTAGACACTTTCTTAGGAGGGGAATTTTTTTTATTTGACCTAGCTTATCCTATGCTATGATATCCTTGTCTCAAATTGAAAGTAACATCATGCACAAAAATTCCCATCTCTTTCTCCATAATATTCACTTTGAAGTCTCTTGCCATGTCCCCAATTTGATAATATTTATGACATTGAAATGCAATATTTTCATAATACACTTGTTGATCTCATTCTCGTGATTCAAATATAATCCTAATTGAATGTGGTAAAGGTTTTGATATATCCATGGCAACACATATTCGAGTGTATACAACATGCCTTCTCTCTTTAGTAGTTTTTCACTACTAGATGAGTTCACATAGAGTATTACCAATATTCTTCATAACCTTATTATTAATGAGTTGATAAGGAAGTCCAAAAAACCTAATCCATATTGAAAGTCTTTTAATAGTTTTTGTGCCCACAAAAAAATCTCACTCCAAGGTCTTAAATATAATGCATATTTACCTCTAAACCATGGAGCTCCATCCATTTTTTAATCCCTTATTTTTGAACTAGAGAAAATAATGAGGAAAAATCCTTTTAAAAGAAAAATCATGGAGTAATTTGAATTCAATCCCTACTTTTACTTGATCCAATTTTGAATCTTAGAAAAACTTGGCTAGGTGCCATGAAATCTACATATTAACCATTTAGTTTTAAGAACCATTATATCATGCTTAATCATCTCATTCTTGATAATCACTTCTAGTATGGAATTTGCTACCATGATAGGCTTTTCCATAGATTCGCTCTTCCTCTTATTACTAGCTAGAGCATCCATACATCCAAATTGGCCATTCATACGTTCGGTAAGGACTTTAAAAAATGAATTTATTTCCATGTTACCTATATTTTCTTCAAATAAATCCTTTAAATTATCCTCAAATTTAGACCAAGAAGTGGTATTTATTCCTTGATCATAGTTTGCATTCTACTTCTTTCTTCCCTGCTCACACTTCCTCCTTACTCCCAAATTCCACTTGCTCCTAGCTTACACACTACAATTATAATTTATTAATATGAATATATGAAGGAATTTTATAAGTAGTAGTAATTATAAAAGAAGAATTTATCGAGTGATTTATTAAGTATTTTAACTACAACTTCATTAGTTATCACAAATATTTTCCAAACTAAAAACTATTGTTTGAAAAATCATTGCCATTGAATGTTGTGAAGAGAAATAATACCCCGATAAACAAAATCTATGAAAGTAGTAAGTGCAAAATCAAAAAGAAAAAATAGAGAAGAAGAACACATTACACAAGAATTTATCCTAGGCAATCCTTTCAGGAAAAAATACAGCAAGAATATCTCCTTATTGTATAAACTTGACCATCTTCAATACAATAATATTATTTTTCTCACTTTTTTCTTGCGATTACATTTCTTGCAAATTCATTACCAAACCCTCATGCAAGTTTTGCTTTATATACCAACAACACAAGAAGGGGTTTTACAATACCATGGGTGCAAAACCATGGGATGACATTACATTAACCCAAAAATACCCATATGGGTCTAAAAATAGCTTAAATCCCCCAAAAACATTCCCCAAGGGCTAACGACCCTAGAACCCCAAATAGGAGTTGCCACCTCCATACCCCTTCTCAAGATCCATCCTGACCTTAAACCCCAATGAAAATTATTTACCGAGTATAAAGTCCTTTCAAAGCTAACCCCTCTTGAATAACATGGAAAATTTTCAACATAATTACAACATTATCCCACTTGTTGAATACTTTCCATAGGGTATAATAATTGCCATTGTTAACTATCAAGGGCAACCATACCCATAGATCTTCTACACTAAGAAATTTTTGAGCAGGTACAACCTTTGTTAATGAATCAATAGTATTCTTCTTTGTATCAACTTTCTCAAATATCACCTAGTTCTCTTCAACCATATCTATCACAAAATGGTATTTGATATTAATATGTTTGATCGATCATGTGCCAAAAATATTGCACTTTGACTGTTACTATCAATTATCATAGCCTTATACTTAATGCTAACTATTAAACATAGTCTTTGTAGCCACACTGCTTCTTTACAAGTATGAGTTGCTACAATGTATTTTGCTTCTATAGTGGATAAAAAAACAACTAATTACTTTTTACTCATACAAATTACTACCCCTCCAGATAGATTGAACACATAAGCACTCATGGATCTTCTCTTTTCAAGATCTCCAACCCATTCAACATCCACAAACCCTTGTAGATTTACAATATTATTGTCTCCAAATTTTTCTTCATAATAGATAGCATAATATTTAGTTCCACATAAGTATTTGAAGATCCTCTTCATAATAGTCCAATGTTCCTTTCGTATATTAGACATATATCTACTAACTAATCCCACTACATGTGCAATATTAAGTCTAGTATAGACCATTGCATACATCAGACTACCCACAACACTAGCATAAATAACATGATACATTTCTTCAATTTCCTCATCAGTTTTAAGACACTATTTAGAATATAACTTTTGACCAATTGGATATGGAGTAAATACTAGTTTACAATCATGCATCATAAACCTTTGTAGTATCAAATAAAAATATTTCCTTTGATTTAAGCACAACTTTTTATTTGTATGATCCCTTATTATTTCCATACCCAAAATAAATTTTGCAACACCCAAATCCTTCATGTCAAATATTGAAGATAACTGAGACTTTAGTAACTTTATCATCTCCTTATTATTACCAATTAACAACATGTCATCCACATACAATACAATGATAACAAAATTTTCACCTTCCTTTTTGAAATATACACATGGATATGCTTTGCTTTTTATTAGCCCAAGTGTCAAAACAAACCTATCAAATTTTTGGTTCCACATCCTTGGTGACTGCTTCAACCCATAAAGAGACTTCTTTAACTTGCATACCAAGTCCTCCTTACCTTTTACCTTGAAGCATTCTGGTTGTGATATATATATATATATATATATATATATATCTTCATCAAGTTCACCATGCAAAAAAATTGTTTTTACATCCATATATTCTATTAAAAAATATAAAGTAGTAGAAATAACCAACATAACTCTAATTGATGTTAGTTTAGCCATAGGAGAAAAAATATCACCAAAGTTAGTTCCCTCAACTTAAGAAATTTCTTTTACTACCAGGAAAGCTTTGTATTTTTGCAAATTTCCTTCTACATTTTACTTTTTCTTGAATAACCACTTACAACCAACAAATTTTCTACCAAGGGAAAATTTCACTAAGTCCCATATCTTATTTTTATCCAAGGACTCCATTTCTTCTTCCATAACCCTTTTCCAAGACTTATTATCACTTGACTAAAGTGCCTCCTTTACAGTCTTGGGTTCTTCATTAGTAATTGATAAATTAAATGCAGAACAAAAATTTGAAGGGCTATACCTTTCTGGGAGTCTTCTTGTAACAACCCAAAATCTAACCAAGGGATTGTCAATTTTTTTAACAAGCACAAATAACAATAAACACTAACACAAGCAATGCTAAACACGAACACAAATGACTACAAATATATGTAAGTTAACCTCAAGTTCAGTTATTTATCATTTCCTCTATACCAACCCTATGTCTAGCATCTAGTTTAGGATACACCCATCTCCATATACATCAATATGTGTAGGTATACTACACATATTATGACAACTATTAACCACATTGATGAGCCCTGAAAATGCTCATTTTTTGTACCACTTTCCTTATAAAAAACAACACTCATTTTTTGTAGAGATATATGTTTATGAGAATTTTATACGTGTTTAACAGTTTATTTTACATGTTATTTAATATTTTGTTTCTAAGTGCGTTTTGTGTAGATTTCATAGAATTGCTATGTTTTAGCATATTTTCATCAATGTCCTATTGAAACCGGCACCTTCGATTTCATGAAGGCAAAATATTTGCAATACACCAGTGTGAAGTGCTAAGTTAGGTGCCTGATTCCCTTTGAAGTGCTCAACTTTCATTCGGTGCTTAACTTATGGACACCTACTTCTCGTTAGGTGTCTGCTTCCCATTAGGTACATGAATCCCATGTTGGTGCTTGCGTCCTGACTTCTATAGATAAGGTGCCTGCTTCCTAACTTCTATAGACAAGGCACCTGATTTCCATTGAAACCATATTCCAACATGGATTTGTAGTTAGAAAATAAACATGATTTTAGCAAGGAGCGCAGATGGAATTTCAATGTTGAAACTGAATCAGGGATAATGTAAAATATGACTAACCATATTTTTTCATCTACTATATAAATATCTATGTAAATCGAGCAAAACCAATATCAAATGTATTCTGATAAAAAAATACATCAAATTAGTCCACACAGTTTGATATTTTTCTCGATTCCCTATATTCATGCATGCAGTTGTAAAGTAAAATAAAGACTTTGATTTGTTTCTATTTTGTAATAGTTTGTGGGTGCATATCTTATAAATATGTAGGCCACCCTTGAAAACGTGATCTCGGATTTTCCCTATATATTTTTTGCTGCAAGTTTTAATAAATATTTTCTTAGTCATTTCTGGTTAAATTGACGAAGTGTTTGGTGAATGATTTAACATAGGAAGAACCTATTGGAAGTGTGATACCACTCTCTATAGTGTTCTTCCCTTTCATTTCTCCTAGTTTTTGTTTTCTTTAATTTTATTTTATTTTTGTAGATTAATTTAAATTCCTATATTTTCCTTTTTTTCTATAATTTCCAGCAATGTGCAATTTTAATTTTTGAATGTAATTTAGACATATTTTCATAAGCATAGGATAGATTAGTGGTTTGGAAATCAAAATAAAAACTTCAACGAATACCAACACCCCTTAAACCATAAATCTGAGGGACTCATCTGTGTGGAGGAAATTATAAGCATATATTGTGCAAGGCTACTCACAAGTCTACGAACTACCCCAGGTTGAAAAATTAAATGAGGCAGTGAACTTAAACATAGAAAACTAACCAATATTTTTGCCCAAAATTTTGGCACCATTGTTAGGGAGTAGTCTATTGTAATTTCTTGTTCTGAAGGAATCATATTAGTAGTAGTTTAGGTTGTGACCTACAAATCCTCTATTTTCAATCCTTGTATGAGTTCGCCTAAGAATAGAGGATCACACAGTCATTTTTTAAAACAAGGACATTTATCAAAAGTATTTTGCTTTAGCTATACCTAATACTGAAATTAAACCTTCTTCTCCATAATATCCACCTGTGCATTGGAGATAACACCCACTATTTACACAAGATCCTTTTGAAACAAATCAACAACATCATAGATAAGGATTATATATAAGTATAGTTCAGTCTAAGGAAGACTTATTAAAATTTTAATGCTAGCAAGCGGTTAGATAAGGAACTATATCAAACACAGATTTAGTAATCCTTATGTAGGATAAGAGAAATGAACTAGAGGTCGTGAAAGCTACATTAAACTTAGCTAGTGTAAATACCTTTTTTATAGACAATATAGCTGGTGTATAGGACGCATCCACTAGTATTAATTTTCCCATAGGAGAGGCAGGGGGAGATCACAAGATGAAGCATATCTCCCCTGCCCATACTCCAACCTTTAGAGGACTACCAAAAGAAGATCCATATTTGTTTCTATAATGTTTTATGCAGATTTGTGGATTATGCCATAGATGGTCAAAAACTAAAATTATTCCCTTTCACCCTTGATGATTCAGCTTTGCATTGGTTCATCAGCTTGGGGGATAAACAGATAACTGCCTGGGAATAATTGAAGAGACTTTTACTAGAACAGTACCAATATTTTTGCAGAGCAAGTGAGGCAAGGTAAGAAGTCTTAAATATGTCACAAAAGGAAGGAGAATCTATGGAAGAGTATTGGGACAGGTTCAATTTTAATTTGCAAAGATCACCCCACTTGAAACTAGGAGACAAGTCCTTAAGAAGCATCTTCTTGAAAGGACTCACAAATGAATCTTTGGAAGCCTTAAATATGATTTTTTGAGGATATATTTATAAACATCATATGGATGATATTCAATATTTGTGTCAAAATTATTCAATAAGAAAAGGTAAGTTGGTCCCTAGAAATGTCAAACAGTTAGCTACTATCACTAAAACATAAATAGGCAACATGATTGAAGACCTTAAAAGTGATATGTTATCATCTTTGGCTCTTCAAATGGACACCCTTATACTTCATAAAAATAAGCAGGATAATGAGGTAGCATTGGCCTACTTTTATCCCAAATGTAGGGGAAAACACCCTAGAAATGAATATCTAGAAAACAAAGTTCGAGTGTGTGTTGTATGTTCAAAGGATCACAAAATAAAGTTGTTTCCATATTTATCAAAACCTAGAGAGGAACCTCATGTAGTAGAAGTACACTTTGTGGGTAATAGGATAAACTGGCAGTAATATTCTATGGGAAACAATATGCCAGCAGGAATGCCATCTTATGGGGGCAATAATTTTTAGAATCAAGGTCAAGCTCAGCCACCCAACATGGGTTGGTGGGGGCAAAAACATTGGAATTAGTATCCCAAGGAGCAAATCCTTACAATCCCTATTCATGGATGCAATACCAGTAGCCTGGGTAGCAACGGAGGAACCATAATACTTGGAATCAAAACCCATAGTAGACTGCTCCAATTCCAATACAACCAACCATGTTTGCTCCTCCTGCTTTTAGTCCTTCTCAACTACCAACACAACCTATAGCCAATCCAAATAAAAAATAGTAGCTGACTTATCAAGTAGAGAATGAGATGTACCCCATGTATAATTAAAGTAGACTATAGTACCATAGAATTAAGGTCAAGAAAACAAGTAGGTATAGAAGTCACTCCTCTGGTAGAAGAGGAGAAACACATAGAATTAGAAAAATAGGAATCACCTCTTATAGTAGAAGTAGAAGAGGAATCAACACCTATAAATAACAGAGAAGAGGCTCCACCTTTTCCACAAAGATTGCAAGAACCTAAAAATATAGTACAATAATAATATGATATTCTCTCTAGTCTAAAGAAAGTGATATTCAAAATCCCTCTCTTTCAAACCATCAGAGATATTCCTATCTATGGTAAGGCCATAAGAGAATTGTGCCTAAAGAAACTAGGAAGAAAACATACAAAGTCAATAAATTTGGTGGGTAAGTTAGTTTATCTTATGTCACCTACAGTCAAAAATACTCAGATCTAGGAAGCCTTGTCTTGATTTTACAAATAGAGGGCTGAGTTTTATCCAATACACTAGTAGATTTGGGGGCTACCATTAATATCATGCCCAAATAAACCATGTAAAAGCTTAAACTATTTAACCTGAAGCCAACCAAGACTATTTTACAGTTGGCAGATAGGTCTTGTTGTGGCTGATCCACAACACACCCCAAAATTGGGGACCCACCTTTTCGTTTTGATATCCGGGTGTTGGCATTTCATTTTTAGTGTCTAATCCTTCGTTTTGTCGTAGGTTTTGCAATTGTTGTCGGTTCTTGTTGGCAGTATTTTCTTGTCGATGATATTTTATTGTCGACAACTTTTTCTTGTCGACAATTTTATTGTCAAATTGTGGTTGGCGTTTTTTGTTATCGTCAATGTTGTGTTAGCAATGTTATTGCTAACATTGTGTTGTTGTTTTATCAGGTATGTGTATAAGAATTACTTACTCAATAAAAGTAATATAAAAGATATATTATCATTAATATATATATATATATATATAATAATGATAATATATATATATAAAAAAGCAATAAAATATAAATAAAAAACAACGTGGTGAATGGGCTTCATTCACCACGTTTAGTTATGTTTTAAAATAATTTAAATTTAAAGTTTTTTTTTAACTTTATATTTTTTAATTTATTTTGTTAATCCCCTGTGTTTTATGTACAGGTGAAGTGGTGATGCCATGGACGAATATGGAGCGCGGGCTTGGCGATAGGCCGACAGTCGGTGGAGCTTGAATTTGAACGAACAGATCAGGGTGAATCACGGTAAACCCTCGCAGTGGATGTCACGTCATGGCAGAAGCATTCGGGGTCTGGCATTTCGTCAGTCAATAGCAGCGTACAACAAGACGAGCTGGCCAAGGCACGGTAAATACTATGAGGGGATGGATGGAGAATGGGTGGACTGTATTGAGGTCTACGCGGCTGCGCTGGCCATCCACACCAATATTTGCATTTATAGACTGCATACACGGCGACAGCGAGGACGTGTCAGAGAAATCAAACCCCATTCACCGATACAGATGGATTTCGGGCCGCAGCTTCGTGGATGTGGACCCCTTGGCAATCTGGGCAATTCACCAACCGCAAGAGTAACGTCCGTCGAATAGAGGGAATGCGTCAGGTGCAACAGTGAAGGCAGCGTCGCTTGCCATGGTAGATGATGTCGTTTCTATGGCAGAACTGACACGACTCAATTTTGAAAATTTTAATAATGACCAGGCGTTTCAACAGTGGTGATATGGGCTCACTAGGGCGACGCGACGCTGCCCACTTGACAGAGAAAGAACAACGCTGACGAAGATACTGGCATCAACAGGGACGACCGAAGTGGAAATGGATGCGAGACGACGTCGAAATTGATGGTCCGGGTAACGGGGATAACAGTGCTACGGGGTGGCTGTGACTGCGCAGACGGCAACGTAGCATTGGCAGCGTTTGGCCAGGGTTGCGGCAATGGAAGTGGTAAAGCGCAGACCATGAGATCAATAAAATAAAAGATTTTTGTGCATTTCTTCGACTATAATACAAGGTCTCTGTGTTTCATCTTGTCTCAGAACGGATATGTGATCAATGGCTTATGGTAAGCATATGGCCATTGTAATAAATGACAGAGAGGTATGGTGCATCGAAGCAAAGGACAAGCCCGAGACAGTGACGAAAATTCGAAAGATAAGGAAGTTAAGGTAGAATGCAAATTATTATCTCATCAGGGCACGCATAGTGAAGGTTACACAAAGTATAATTTTTTAAATTGAGAGTCCATTGTGAAGGGGATTTTAATAATATTATAAAAATATTTTAACTTGGATGGACGTGGGTCTATTAGAAGGAAAGTGGGGCGTTATAGAAACACGAAACAAAAAGGCGAAGAGTCTCCCATTGAAGCCGAAACGAAGAGACGTGGGGAAATGAAAGAGTTTTCAAAATTTTCAAATACCCCAGTGAAAGATGAAGAAAGGGGGAACGGAAATGGTGGCGTGGCCAAATGGGAACTTTGGGCATGGCCACATTTGTAAAACAGGGATTTTAATTTGAATGTGAAAACTTTTCTTCAGAAATTTCAGGCCTTGTTAGCAAGAAAGAATGAGAAATTTTCTGCATGCTTCATTTTAATTGTTCTATTTTTCTCTTTTCAGATTTCAGACTTGTATGTGAAATTGATGCCATTATTTTGGGTTATTTCATGTGAATGTTTGCAATCTGGAAATTATTTAAAACCCTAGGAACCAGCACCTAGTTTACTTTGATTGTGTTTATTTTGCAGGTCAAATAAGCTAGGTTGCATGTACGAAACTCTCACGTATTCGGTTTTGCAGGACGGGGTGCTATCAAACTGAAGGAGCTTTTGCATTGTTGTGTTTTCAGCAATTATTTTGATGCAAACTTTAATTTTCTGTTTCCAAAAATTTTAATTTCAGAATTTTTTTTCCTATTTTCAGACATTAAAATAAACATTAAAAAAATTTCAAAATCTAAAAATGATTTCACCATTGCGGAGATTATAATTCAGACTTCAAATACGCACTTTGAAATTTCATTTTCGGACTTGTTTAGTATTTTTAAAAATTCATCGAAGTTGCTGTTTTGCTCATAGATTTTAAAAATCCGAAAATAGAAATTTTCCATTTTAAAGTCAAATTTCATTTTTCCAGTTTTTGTTTGCATTCATGAGCCTATGATGACATTCCCTTCATGGAAATTCCAATTTCATTGAAGGGGTTATGTTTTATGGCATTTTCACAAATTTCCATTTTGGGCCTAAAATTACCCTTTCTTCATAAAAATTCCAATTTTACGAAAGAGGGGTAGTTTGAGTACTACATTGAAGGTCTTTTCCTTAAAGCACTTAAATGTTCATCTTGATGAAAATTTGATTTCATTTAAGAGGGATAAGTTAAAGTGACATTTTGAAGTTACATTTGGAGACCCTATTCATCATTGAGGATTTAATGCAAGATAAAATCTATCTTAAAACCATCAAGATAAAAGGAATTAAAGCATTACATCGTGGTCATATGAGGGCCAACTCACATTTACTTTATCAGGGTTCAATGAACAATCATTAAATTTTCATAGTAAAAATAAACCAACAGTGCCCCTTGTTTTCAGTTACTTGCAATCACTAAGGTGTTCCAAGCATTTTAATTGAATATCTTTATTTGATGCACATAGGCAAATGCTAATATAACAAGAACCTTGGAGAAGTTGTTTGTTTAACTTCTTTGCAAGCAGAGGATTTAGAACCCAAATCCTATCGGAGAGTGTGTTTTCACAATCGGGTGAAAACACCACTCAACAGATTGGCGCTAGAAGGAGGGCATGAAACGGTTTATTTCATCATGATTTTAAATGCTTAAAATTGCTTAAGAGCTTTACAACACATTTGGATTGTTCATACAGAAATAAAGTGATTTGATTTAATTTTTCAGAATTTTGGTCTCATGCAATTACTTTTCATTTGATTTTAATGAATACATCTCTTAGTTGATGCTAACTTGATTTCTGTTTTATATTGCAGGTTGAATATTCAACGGATTTGGTTCTAAAATTACATTTTAAGTTCACTAATGGCAACACTTGAGGAGCAAAGGGTATCCCTGAGAGCTGAAATAACATCTCTAAGAGAGAGAATGGTATTAATAATAGAGGATCATTATAAGGGTTTGTCTATACCTGTGGTACCATATCATGTTCCTAAAATGTTATTGGATTTTTTACGGTGTTTTAATCAAGAGGTACCACTAGGATACTTGCAAAAGCTGCATGTCTACAAGAATGCATTATGTCAATTCCATATTTTCTATGAGGAGGTGGCTTGTAAGTTATTTGCATACATTTTGGATGATAGACCATTCTTTTGGTATAGCCAACTACCCATGGAGGTTAGGACTTCTTGGATACAACTAGAAGCAGCCTATCTTAATCATTTTGGTAATCAGGTTGACTTAGAAATATTGAAAAATCAGTTTACCTCCATATGTAAAGAGTCTAATGAATCCTTGAGTCAATTCAATGGAAGATTTCGTGAGTTGCACTCCCAAATGTGGGAAAATTTTAACACATCAGAAGAAGAAGCCATGGAAGTATACCTAGGAGCCATACACCCCACACTTGCTTCACTCATTGAGGAAAAACCGAGTGGTTTGTCCCTAGAGAGAATCCATGAGATCTTAGAAGAGATAGAACGACAAGGTCTTGAAGAAGAAAAGGCACAACATATTCACATGAGAGATTGTTCTTTTGATGCCAACCTACACCAACCATCAAACATAGCACCCTCCACTCCAATGATATCTAAGGTAAATGATCAAGGGGATGAATTTGAATACCCAAATTTTATGACCACCTTAGATGTAGTCCAAGAGGAGGTGCAAATTGCTAAGACAACATCCACTAGTGAGGATCATGTAGAGATACATGATTATCTAGATGAAGGGGTTCTAAATTCAACAATGTTTGATATATGTGAATGGATGGAACCCACCATAGAATTGAATGAAGTGGTTGAAAGAGAAATGGAAAGAAAATCAATAAATAAATTTGAAGATATGATAGAATTTCACCACTTGTTCTTGGAAGATACTATTGATGAAATGTGTAAAATTAAAGATCAAGAAATTCTTCACCCTCCAAATTATGATAATGAATCATGGGTTACTAATTTGGACAATGATAGCCTTATAAATTTGAATTCAAGAAATAACCCACTTTTGGAAATAATTGAACCATCTAAGGAAGGTGAAGACGAATTTGATGAGAAACACATTGATGAATTGGAAGATGTTGAAGAAATAGTTGAACGTCACCACTTGATTTTGAAAGATGATTATTATGATGCTTGGAAGAAGTGGGAAGACTTCACTCTTTCCAAAGCTACTAATGAAACTTTTGTGCCAATTGATATACAGGACAACATAATTGCCTACTCAAAGGAAGATATTACAACTCCTGTACAATTTGAGGATGTTTTGGAAGAGGGTTTCAAATCTCATCAAATTTTGGAAGATTATAATGATCCTATTGCCAAGAACAAAGAAAGAAGAGAATCTATGAATGAATCAAAAGATCATGTCACAAATATCATGGAGTTTCATCTCACAGATTTGGATGACGATTTTTACAATGGTTGGGGAAGGTATGGTAATGCATTCTTTTCTCACATCCCTATAGATGAAACTCATATTTCACTTGACATGCAGGATGGTGAGCCTTCTACATCATACGAAGATCTCATATTCGCAAGATTTGAAAAGGGGACAAAATATAAATTCATTGAAAGTGTGGATGCAAGTTTGCATGATGATTTGGGGGATTCAAATGAAGAGATGCCATGGATAGTGAACAAAGAATTAGAACCAAATGATAAAGAGATGGATCAATTGGAAGCAACTCAAATAAAGGATCATCAAGATGAATCATGGGACATACACTTTGACCAAGAGTGTTTGAGGATTGAAAAGGATGACCATATTTTGAATTTAAATAATTTGAATGATGAAATGTCACTAAAGGTAAATGAAAAACAAGGTATAATTTTTAATCACACCTTTAATAGCATGGTTTTAATGAATGGAAAAGAAGTTGATGCACTTGAATTGTTAAATCAAATTCATCAACAATTACTAATTGAATCTAGGATAAAAACTTTTAATGATCCTAATTTAGTAAATATCCTAGATGCTTGTAAATTGTTACACAAATTTGATTGGCCTACAAATTTGGAAAATGATTTGGCTTTGAAATTTGTAGAAATAGGCTACTACTTACAAAATTGCATATTTGAAAAGGATAGCCTAATTCTAAATCAAGGAGGGAATTATGAAGGTTATATTTTAAAGAATAGACATGATAAAATTGAAAATCATTTATTGTCTAATCATTCTAGTAATTTGATGCTCACCTATGGGAGTATTATTGGAACTAAATCAAATTGGTATGGTGAGCATGGCAAGTGGAAATTTGTTGCATTGTTTGGTCTAGTCTTGTTTGTGTTGGATTCCCACAACATTTGGCATGCATATTATGTCATATTTTTGTTGAAATGTTCTAATCATGTGTGGGATCCAGGAAAGTGATAAGCTAAGCTTTGCATCATCTTGTATTATAGTGTACATTTGTATATAAATTTTGGTTTTTGGTTTTTGGTTTGTGTTTTCAAATTTTCATTTTTGGGATTGCAGTTTGGTTTTGGATTGAACAAGTTTTAATTTAAAGTTGTGTGTTTATTTGACATGTTTTGTTTGTCTATATAAAAAAAAAAAAAATGATGATGAAAAAGTTGCCTTGAGATGCTAACTTATGTTCTAGATCGGGAGAATATGAAACATTGGAATTGTCTTGTAAAAGCTCCACAAGTAACACAAACAGTTTAATAATATTGTTTGATTTTGTGATGCATGAAAGAGTCAGTTTTGCATGACAAATCATTTTCATTTGCAATTCAAGAGATAATGCATTCATGTTCCATCTCACTTTGCAATACATGCCATCTTAGTTGCAAATGCATTTCAAATACAAATCATTAAAGTGTGTCAAATCCTCTTAAGGTTATGCTATCACATAAATAGAAGAGAATCCTAAGGTTGGGAACCGAGTCTTGAGATATCTAGAACCAAGCACGTCTCATACATTAAAAAGGATCTTGAGCAAAATGATCAAAACCTAACTTGGAAGGAAAGGTTGGGCGAAAGAAGTATTTCATGTCTATCCTATTTATGCAGCATGATCCTTAAAACAGTGGTTTTGACCACTTCCATAGAGCTTAAAAGCCTAAAATTAGAGTAGTAAGGATAGGGTTAAATCCTCATCGAACTTAGGTTGAGGATCCAATTCCCCAAAGCTTTGATTTGACCTACATGGAGTAGTAAGGATAGGGCATAAATTCTCATCTCGCTTAGGTTGAGAATCTGATTCCCCAAAGCTCCTATGTCTCATTTCATAATAAATCTTGGATTGTAAGGATCGTACTACTTGTCCTCTGCAAAGGATGGGTAGTCATCCCCAAGGTCTAAGCAACAAAATTAATATTTTCCATTTACATCTAAATTTTGGATTGGAAGGATCGTACTACATGTCCCTAGCAAGGATGGGTAGTCATCCCTAAGGTCCAAGAAGTAAAAATAAATAAATAAATAAATTTTTCCCATCTCATCTTTATATTGGATTGTAAGGATCGTACTACTTGTCCTCTGCAAAGGATGGGTAGTCATCCCCAAGGTCCAAAGAAATGAAGATAAGTTTTGGATTGTGGGGTTAAGTATGCCCATGCATGGCAACATGTCTTGTCTAAAAAACAAGACCACTGATTGTCCAAAGGGTTAGACTAGCATGACCATTTCTTTCATAATTGGTTAAATTATTTTGCTCAAAGTGAGGTAATGAATTCTAAATCAGAATAGTAAGGATAGGGTTAAACTCTCATCTCGGTTGGTTGGGAGTCTGATTCCCCAAAGTTCTGATTTCACTTTCACTTGCACATGGGTTCAAGATAGTAGGGACTCATAACCAACTTTGGGATATATAATAAAGCAATTCATATAGTTGATCCTAAGAGGGTTTGGCAATCTTGAATGTTTGTGTATGATAATAGAAGAATGACTATGCCTTTTACGAAAGCAAAATCTCTTAGCATATTCATTAGGGTACACAAATCATTCACCATCTCACATATGCATTCATGCAAAACTGATAATGGAGTGTGGATCAATTTCAAACGATAGGAAAAGAAATCCATTGCACACACTGAGCTAATACTTGATGATTCTAATGATTCATGTACTTCTGATCTTTGGGCATTTGTTATATTGCTTATGTGCTAATGCATGTTTTTGAGTTTATATAAGCTTGTATATTTTAGGTTGGGTTCTCACCAAAATGCTCAGGAGCATTTGACAACAGAGTCGCCATTTGTTGTGGGTGATCCACAACACACCCCAAAATTGGGGACCCACCTTTTCGTTTTGATATCCGGGTGTTGGCATTTCATTTTTAGTGTCTAATCCTTCGTTTTGTCGTAGGTTTTGCAATTGTTGTCGGTTCTTGTTGGCAGTATTTTCTTGTCGATGATATTTTATTGTCGACAACTTTTTCTTGTCGACGATTTTATTGTCAAATTGTGGTTGACGTTTTTGTTATCGTCAATGTTGTGTTAGCAATGTTATTGCTAACATTGTGTTGTTGTTTTCTATCAGGTATGTGTATAAGAATTATTTACTCAATAAAAATAAAATAAAAGATATATTATCATTAATATATATATATATATATATAATAATGATAATGTATATATAATAAAAAAAGCAATAAAATATAAATAAAAAAAAAAAACGTGGTGAATGGGCTTCATTCACCACGTTTAGTTATGTTTTAAAATAGTTTAAATTTAAAGTTTTTTTAACTTTATATTTTTAATTTATTTTGCTTTTTGCTAATCCCCCTGTGTTTTATGTACAGGTGAAGTGGTGATGCCATGGACGAATATGGAGCGCGGGCTTGGCGATAGGCCGACAGTCGGTGGAGCTTGAATTTGAACGAACAGATCAGGGTGAATCACGGTAAACCCTCGCAGTGGATGTCACGTCATGGCAGAAGCATTCGGGGTCAGTCAACAGCAGCGTACAGCAAGACGAGCTGGCCAAGGCATGGTAAATACTATGAGGGGATGGATGGAGAATGGGTGGACTGTATTGAGGTCTACGCGGCTGCGCTGGCCATCCACACCAATATTTGCATTTATAGACTGCATACACGGCGATAGCGAGGACGTGTCAGAGAAATCAAACCCCATTCACCGGTACAGATGGATTTCGGGCCGCAGCTTCGTGGATGTGGACCCCTTGGCAATCTGGGCAATTCACCAACCGCAAGAGTAACGTCCCCCGAATAGAGGGAATGCGTCAGGTGCAACAGTGAAGGCAGCGTCGCTTGCCATGGTAGATGATGTCGTTTCTATGGCAGAACTGACACGACTCAATTTTGAAAATTTTAATAATGACCAGGCGTTTCAACAGTGGTGATATGGGCTCACTAGGGCGACGCGACGCTGCCCACTTGACAGAGAAAGAACAACGCTGACGAAGATACTGGCATCAACAGGGACGGCCAAAGTAGAAATGGATGCGAGACGACGTCGAAATTGATGGTCCGGGTAACGGGGATAACAGTGCTACGGGGTGGCTGTGACTGCGCAGACGACAACGTAGCATTGGCAGCGTTTGGCCAGGGTTGCGGCAATGGAAGTGGTAAAGCGCAGACCATGAGATCAATAAAATAAAAGATTTTTGTGCATTTCTTCGACTATAATACAAGGTCTCTGTGTTTCATCTTGTCTCAGAACGGATATGTGATCAATGGCTTATGGTAAGCATATGGCCATTGTAATAAATGACAGAGAGGTATGGTGCATCGAAGCAAAGGACAAGCCCGAGACAGTGACGAAAATTTGAAAGATAAGGAAGTTAAGGTAGAATGCAAATTATTATCTCATCAGGGCACGCATAGTGAAGGTTACACAAAGTATAATTTTTTAAATTGAGAGTCCATTGTGAAGGGGATTTTAATAATATTATAAAAATATTTTAACTTGGATGGACGTGGGTCTATTAGAAGGAAAGTGGGGCGTTATAGAAACACGAAACAAAAAGGCGAAGAGTCTCCCATTGAAGCCGAAACGAAGAGACGTGGGGAAATGAAAGAGTTTTCAAAATTTTCAAATACCCCAATGAAAGATGAAGAAAGGGGGAACGGAAATGGTGGCGTGGCCAAATGGGAACTTTGGGCATGGCCACATTTGTAAAACAGGGATTTTAATTTGAATGTGAAAACTTTTCTTCAGAAATTTCAGGCCTTGTTAGCAAGAAAGAATGAGAAATTTTCTGCATGCTTAATTTTAATTGTTTTATTTTTCTCCTTTCAGATTTCAGACTTGTATGTGAAATTGATGCCATTATTTTGGGTTGTTTCATGTGAATGTCTGCAATCTGGAAATTATTTAAAACCCTAGGAACCAAGCACCTAGTTTACTTTGATTGTGTTTATTTTGCGAGGTCAAATAGGCTAGGTTGCATGTATGAAACTCTCACGTATTCGGTTTTGCAGGACGGGGTGCTATCAAACTGAAGGAGCTTTTGCATTGCTTGTGTTTTCAGCAATTATTTTGATGCAAACTTTAATTTTCTGTTTCCAAAAATTTTAATTTCAGAATTTTTTTCCTATTTTCAGACATTAAAATAAACATTAAAAAAATTTCAAAATCTAAAAATGATTTCACCATTGCGGAGATTATAATTCAGACTTCAAATACGCACTTTGAAATTTCATTTTTGGACTTGTTTAGTATTTTTAAAAATTCATCGAAGTTGTTGTTTTGCTACAGATTTTAAAAATCCGAAAATAGAAATTTTCCATTTTAAAGTCAAATTTCATTTTTCCAGTTTTGTTTTGCATTCATGAGCCTATGATGACATTCCCTTCATGGAAATTCCAATTTCATTGAAGGGGTTATGTTTTATGGCATTTTCACAAATTTCATTTTGGGCCTAAAATTACCCTTTCTTCATAAAAATTCCAATTTTACGAAAGAGGGGTAGTTTGAGTACTACATTGAAAGTCTTTTCCTTAAAGCACTTAATTGTTCATCTTGATGAAAATTTGATTTCATTTAAGAGGGATAAGTTAAAGTGACATTTTGAAGTTACATTTGAAGACCCTATTCATCATTGAGGATTTAATGCAAGATAAAATCTATCTTAAAACCATCAAGATAAAAGGAATTAAAGCATTACATCGTGGTCATATGAGGGCCAACTCACATTTACTTTATCAGGGTTCAATGAACAATCATTAAATTTTCATAGTAAAAATAAACCAACAGTGCCCCTTGTTTTCAGTTACTTGCAATCACTAAGGTGTTCCAAGCATTTTAATTTAATATCTTTCTTTCATACACAGATGCAAAATGCTAACATAACAAGAACCTTGGAGAAGTTACTTGTTTAACTTCTTTGCAAGCAGGGGATTTAGAACCCAAATCCTATCGGAGAGTGTGCTTTCACAATTGGGTGAAAACACCACTCAACGGGTCTATAGTGCTTCTAGAAGGAATAATGGAGGATATCATATTTATAGTGGATGCATGGAAGTATCCAACAGACTTCTTAGTGTTACAATCCAAATCTAGGTTGGGTGGATATCCATTAATCTTAGGTAGACCTTGTAAGGCAACAAATGATGCTTACATAACTTGTAGAGGTGGCAATATGACCATTTTTTATGGATAAAACATTAGAAATTTGATCACACATCCACCTACACAATCTATAGAAGTATTGGAAGAACCTAAAAATGAAAATCATAACATTGGTGGTCTATCAATAATCCAATATATCATGACACTTTATGAATTGGAATATGAGAGTGATGAGGATAGGGTAATATTAAAAATTTTCCAAGGGAAACCCTCCTATCCTCCTGTTGAGTTGCCATTAGTGGAAGAAAAAGACCATCATATTTATCAAATAGATGTTACACCTGGTAGAGTGTTGAACATAGATAACAACTTGATAGCTGAACAAAAAATCAAATTGAAAGAAACATTGGTAAAACATCAAGATACCTTTACTTGGGACTATTTGTACATGAGAGGAATAGCTCTTGAAACCTATACTCATAGGATATATCTGTAATATGATGTTAAACCAGTAAGACAACCACAAAGAAGAATGAATCTAACAATGAAGGAAATTGTCCAGACTAAATTACAAAAACTCCTCATAGTTGGGTTTATTTACCCCATTTCAGATAGTGAATGGGTATCACCTTTGGTGGTGGTGCCCAAGAAAATGGCAAGTGGTGAATTTGTATGGATTATAGGTTGATGAATAAAGCAACTAAGAAAGACCACTTTCCCTTACCCTTCATAGATTAGGTCCTTGACACCTTATTAGGTAAGAAGTATTTTTCTTTCCTGGATGGGTTCAATGGATACAATCAGATCCAAATAGGGGAAGAATATCAAGACAAAACCATATTTACCTACCCTTGGGGGAATTTTTCTTACAAATTTTTACCTTTTAGTCTGTGCAATGCACCTACCATATTTCAGAGGGTAGTTTTGAGCATGTTCTCTGACATGATTGGAGAAATTTTGGAGATATACATGGATGATTTCACTGTATATGGTGAAAATTTTAAAATAACCACATAAAATTTGGAGAAAACACTTGAAAGGTGTGAGGAAACTAACTTGTCCCTTAGAAATGAGAAATGTTACATGCTAATGCAGGAAGGGATAGTTTTAGGAAATCACATTTCTACAGATGGGATCAAAGTGGATAGGAAGAAGATAGAAGTTATCCAAAACCTGCCTACTCCCAAAATATAGAAGGATATTTGTAGTTTATTGGGATCAGTTGGTTACTATAGGAGGTTTATAGTAGACTTTAGCAAAACTGCTAAACCCCTGAGCACATTGTTATCAAAGGACATAGAGTTTATCTGAACAAAGGAACACGAATAAGCATTTAACACCTTAAAGGAAAAATTTATTACTGCCCTAGTATTGAGAGGTACAAATTGGACCATCCCTTTTCACATATATGTTGATGCATCTAATAATCCAATAGAATCAGTGCTAGAATAGAAGAATGGTGATGATTTTTATGCCATCTATTATGTCAGTAAACACCTCACAGGTGTTGAATTCAATTATACTTTCATAGAAAAATAATTTCTTTTAGTTATACATACTCTTAACAAATTTCATCATTATATCATAGGATATTATGTCTTTGTACATACTGATCACTTAACCATCAGATATCTGAAAAATAAACCTAGGATTAGTAGTAAATTTATTATATGGTTTTTGCTACTATAGGAATTTTATGTGACAATAGTAGACAAGCCAGGAAAATATAATGTGGTGGTTGATTTCTTATTAAGGTTGATACCTCCAGATGATGCGGCTACATATGGAAAATTTCCATATGAGCATTTGTTTTCTCTAAATGAACAGATACCATGGTATGCAGATATGGCTAATTATTTAGCCATCGGTAAAGTATCCCCTACACTTTTAACTCATGAAAAATAAACTTTAATTGAGAAATATGTAGAATTATCATGGATTTATGGGTGATTATTTAAAACAGGGCCTCATAAGATCATGAGAAGGTGTGTTGCTGAGAATGAGATAATAAAAATATTGAAGGCTTACCATGATGAACCTTGTGGTGGCTATTTTGTAGGAAAAAGGACTGCATATAAAGTGTTGTAGGATGGTTATTACTGGCCTACACTATTCAAATATACAACCAAGCATGTGAGCCAGTGTGATCAATGTCAGAGGATGGATAGACCTACTCTTAGAGATGAAATGCAACTCCAACCATATGTTCACATTGATCCATTTGATAAATGGGGGATGGACTTCGTAGAACCCATTAATCCATAGTCAATAGGTAAGAGGTTTATCGTAGTTTGTACTGACTATGTGACCAAGTGGGTAGAATTGTAGGCTTTACATGATTCAAAAGAGAAAAATGTAGCAAAATTCTTGTATTCATTTATTTTTACAAAGTTTGGGGTTCCAAGAGAGATCAAAACTAATCAAGGATCCCAATTCACTTCAAATATTATTTAGGAACTCATGCAACAGTATAAAATTAGGTATAAAAAATCACTCCCTACCATCCACAAGCGAATGGAAAAGTTGAGGTAACCAACCGAGATTTGGAAAATATCCTAACAAAGACAGTGCAACAACATAAGAAGGACTGGACCACTAGATTACTAGAAGCAATGTGAGTCTACAAGACCACCTGGAAGACTACTATTGGATTTACACCATTCTAGCTAGTCTATGGAAAGAGTTCTATGATACCTAGAGAGTTTGAAGTCAAAATACTTAGGACCATAGTAGAGTTGAATATAAACCTGGGTTATACACAAAAATAATGAATTCAATATCTTAATCAGCTGGATGAATATCGCCTTGATGCTTTGCAAAACATAAATATCATTCAAAAACAAAGGGCCAAGTGGCATGACCACCACACTAGGCCAAAGTAGCTCAAAGTGGAAGAATGGAAATTATTATATGACTCCCGATTCTTGGAAAGGAAAGATAATCTCATGCAAAATTGGATGGGGCCATATGAAGTTATTGAAGTCATAAATAATGGAGCTGTGAGGATCAAAACAATTGACAATAGCAAAATTATATTAACAGTCAATGGTCACCACCTGCATCCATACCATGTGTCTAAAGCATGCATATTAGAGTCCAAATTAGGCATGGGGGAGACTCCAATTTATTTTAATTTTAAATTGAGTTAGTAATATGTGGACCTAATCCACATAGTCCCAAAAACAATTCTTCTTTCAAAGTTTTTCTTTTTTAGTTTTTTATTTTGCAAGAACGATGCCTTGAGTGCAGCTGTTAGGAAGCCTAGAAAACCTAGGCCTAACAAGCACATATCCATGAAACTACTCCTTCCTCTATTTCTAGAAGAATTGTTTGCATTAGGAGTATCTTGTCCCCATTTAAAAATGGGAATACTATACCTGAATCTACACAAGAGTGTCTGGATTGGTCTTTATGGCCAATAAAACACTCAACTACCGGTGCAGGGATGAATGCTAATCTTGTCCTTGTTCTTCAACCAGAGCGCTGAAGGCCTAATCAACCTTAAGCATATATAAGTGGGCATGTCAAGCGGACATTGCAATAAAGGAGAAGAATCTATTTTATGTTAACTAATGGGAAAGATGCATGATTCCCATTTTATGGGATAAGGCACCTGATTCTTTTTTATACGGTAGAAAGCACCTGATTCCTGTTTTATGATAGAAGGTACCTAACTCCTAGTATGTTAAGGATATGGAACCTGCATTCCATCTTCTAGTAGACCGACACCTAATTCTTGGGTTTTCCAATAAAAGGACGTATGACTTCCATTTTTCAGGAAAGCAATATCGAATCTTTTGAACATAAAATAAAAGTTTGAGTTTGTATAAATATTACTTTAAAAGTATGGTACCCAACAGTTATAAAAAAGCATCTATTTCCAATGTTAAGCATAGTGCCCGATTGCTAAGGTGCCTACTTCCCATGTTAAGCATAGCGCCTAATTTCTAAGGTGCCTGCTTCCCATGCTAAGCATAACGCCTAATTGCTAAGGCACCTTATTTCTATTTTTGAGGCACCTTATTTCTATTTTTGAGGCACCTGCATGCCATAATTTTAAAATAAGATGCCTAATTTCCACATAGAAAATACACCTTATTTCCATTGTCACAACCATTTTTGCCTTTTAAAAATAAAACTTTAGCATTGGGAAAGTGGCACGAGCCACATCAGCACCCCACACACATGCAAAGTCAAATATATCACGGATAAAATTAAAATTTGATATCAACCAACTTTTGAGGAGGGGATGTTTGTCATCCCATGAAGATATATTTTTCTAACCTTTGCTTTGAAATCTTGCAGGATGTCTTGAATGAATCATGTTGCAGCTATCAAGAACCAATCACATGGAGAGAAATTTGTCATATGGAAAATATGGCCATCATTGTCCATTGAGGTTTGCCTAGTCATCATACACCATCTAATAACAATGCACCATAGATATCTACACATGATCAACATCTACCTTGGCTCACCATGCACCATAGATATCTACACATGATGCACCCATGGAATTAATTTAGGTACATGATTAAATTTTCTATTTTATGTCTATATTATTTTCATACGCATGTGTGTCTATGGAAAAGTACCGACACAACCCCCATCATAGTCTTAGCCACCCAAATAATTCCACTTGGAACTTTGCTATGTGTCATGGCTTTGATTGGTAAAATGTTTATGGTTATCACCTTTGCACAATCTAGCACATGCTCTAAGGAAATTTTACATGGATAACCATAATCACTTCTAATTATAGTAGTTAACCGCCTACATCCAAGAAAGCAACTGGTTTTAAAAACTACTTACTAAATAACTACTATGTAAAGAGGGAAACTACAGAGTGTGGCAATTCATAAAAAAATAGTGTGAATAAGTTGCTGAGTGAATTGTAAAATGAGATAATTTGTACTCTAAGCATGGGGGTGAAATATAAGAACCATGACTTGAAGAAGAGCAAACCTATCAACTACTCAGATATTTATATGGATGTCCAAGCCTAATTTGATGTTGTAGGATGGATGGAGTATTTTCAAATGGTCAACCAAGGCTAGGATGCAATGGTAGCCAGCAAGTTTGTAGCATCCATGAGGGATGGGATTTTGCATATGCAGGGACTAGATATTCCAGTCATTGAAGAGTATATCTCCATGGTGATGGGCCTTCCTCTGATAGGGGAGCACACATACAATGAGGACAACCTAGATCTCCATGCATAGATATTCTTTGGAAAACCATAGAGAATTTGACACACATGAGTTTGCCCAAGCATCACATCCTCGAGCTCTAGAGGATATTTTTTGAATAGATCACACGATTTTTCACCTGTTCTAGTAGGTACTCTAAGCTGAAATTAAATCACTTTCAATTTATAAACCATATACTACATGGGGATAAGATCGATGTCCTACATTATCTTGCATGCACCCTTAAATATGAGGCTAAATGATACCAGGTAGGTACAACATCTACCTTGGCTCACCATGGCCTGATTTTAGCCTTGGTACGATATGCAAAGTCACATAAAAATATGATGGTTGAGGATACCAAGGGCACTAATGCAGTTCTAGTATCACAAGAAGGAATAGACATGCCATTACAGAATGAACAGTCATATAAGAAGGTGACAATGAAAAAATATGATGCCTACATCCCAGCTTGATTAAAATACACAGGAAGCAGGACAAGCCTTGTCCCTTATTTTTCCCCAATTTAATAAAGCAGCAATATAGGCTTTGTCCCCCACTAGCCCTCAATTCAATTATGAGGTAAGTTAGGATCTGCCAAGCCCAACGTTCATACTAATTTCCACCAGAACCATAAGTAGAAGGACGATGGCGTATATGGTGGTTTCAAGCTCATCATATGATGAAGAAGTAATCGATGAGCTAAAAAGGAAAGAATACCTAGACCAAATTTTACAAAATAATTCCAGGGGGAAAACTCCTCAACAAGAGGTGTCAACAAAAAAATTATCACAGGAAGGTTAGGCAGAGGATTTGCAGTAATAGTTGTAGTTATTGAGAGATCAGGTTTCCACTTGGGAAGCCAAATATAAATAAGAACAAAATCTATTTCAAGAGTCTAATAAATAAGTTGCATTGAATATGCATGAATTGTATCAGACAATTCAACAATTATATGGGCAAATAAGAATATTGCAACTACAGTGCAGAGCAGTAGATACCGAGCAGCTGACCAAAGTAGATGCAATAGTGTAGACTGATTGGGCAATAGAGGTACCCATTACTAACACAAAATTGAGTAATGAGTGGATGTTGCAATGGAAGTAGAGCAGCCCTATTCTACATCTCATTCTACAAAATAGAAAATTCAAGAAGATGACGTTGAGGTTGAGGAACCTCAAAATTCAAAATAATCTGTAGAAAAAGGATATGAAGAGGAGAATGAAGTGGAGGTTGAAGAGCCTCAACTTTTATATAAGGAGGAAGAGCTAGAAAATTCTCTAGCTAATGCAGGTATCGAGCAACCTTTGGAGGAAAATATAGTTCCAACAGAGTAGTAATTTGTTGCACAGGTAGAAGAGGCTCAACAACTTGCATCTGCTAAAAACCAGGAAATAGTAGCAACACCAACATACTCTGAGATATAGTCCAAAAAGTTGAGATCAAAGCAAATGGCTATAAGGTCATCTCAACGAAGACCCAGAACCAGAGCAAGAGTTGTAGAATTGAAGGAATTTGACATAAATTCTAAGGAGGAATCAGAAATGGATTTTGATGAGGAATGGAGGCAACAAAGAAATTGTTTGCTTTGCGAAAATAAAAAATTGAGAAGCTTAAGGAGGAGATAAAAGTAGACAAAAATAACTATAAGAAGGCCTCTAATAAAGCACTCAAGGAAGCTAAAAAATATGCCAAAAATTAAGCCAAGAGGCCTCCCAAGAAAATTCTAGTTGCCCAACCTAATCAGTTATAGGGCTTGTTGTTAGCATATATTTGTTAGCATATATTTGTTATTACATTTTATTTGTTAATTAGGCTAAACCTGTTATTTGTTATAACAGGTTCTATTTCATCCTCGGATGGTTTCGTAACCTCCGGGCTATTATAGTCCTAAACTGTATTATTTCAACCATCTCCATTATGAATCAAATTGATGTTCATTCTGACATGGTATCCGAGCTTGTGCTGGAATTATTTTTTGCAGACGCTTGTTGGGACGTGCGACTGAAAATTGTAGACAATTGATGTGCAGACGAATTTTTCTTTGTGCTAGGAGGATGCATTTTTTTTCTTCTGTGCTGGGAGGCAATTTTTTTTTTTTAAATCACGCCGCGCGCAATCGCGCGACGTTCCGTGCAGTTGTTTTTATTAAAAAAAAAATGCTGCGCGATTTGTATTTGCAGCAAAATTTAAAAAAAAAAAAAAAAAAATTGTCGCGCGCAGACGCGCGACAGTCATCGCGCATCCACGCGCGACTGAGGGAGGGGAGGCCCCCCGCTACAAACGTGGCCATGCGTGCAGACAGCGGACGTCCGTCCGCTTCCCCTGGGAAGTGCGTCCAGCCCCCCCCCACCCTGTTGGAACTGCTGCGGGCGCAGCCGCGCGCAGGCAGCGGAGCTGCGCCGCGCTCGCCCCCCGCTGGAACTGCTGCGGGCGCAACCGCACACATGAAGCAGACCTGCGCCATGATGCGGACGTCCGTCCCCCCCCCCACAGCGGATTTATAAAAAAAAAAAAGAAAAGTTTTTTTTTAATCTAAAAAAAAAATTGCGGACGTGGCCGCCTTCCCCCACGTTGTGTCGTGCTGCGCACGCAGCAAGCTGCAGCCAGTGACCAAGGAGCAGAGGATAGCAAGCTGCAGCCGCTGTCGCGACCAGCAGGAGGGCAGCGGACTGGGGACCAGCAGCAGAGGCCGCGCTCGGGCAGCAGACTGGGGACCCTCCTCAAATACGAGGGGGCCCCTGATCCTTTCGGATCAGCCCGCTGGCTCACGTGGTTGTGAGCCGTGCGGTAAGGCTCGGGAGCCCCGCAGTCGCGGGTTCCAATCCCGCCGACTCCCCCTTCCTCAAAGGTAAAAAATTTTCTTCTCAATTTTTTTTTTTATTATTATTTTTTAAAGTTAAACTTTAATTTTTTAATTTTAATTTATTTTCAATAGTTTAACCTTTCTAAATTAAAATTAAATTTTTTAATTTGATTTTAATTTTTTCTTTAAAGGTTTTTTATAACTATATAAATTAAAATTAATTTTTTTTTAACTTTAAGGTTATAAAATAATTTTCAAAATCATTTGTGGGAGAATTTTTTTTTTAAAAAGAAGGGGTATTTTTTTCAAAAAAATCAAAGGGGGAAAGAGAGTAATTTTCTGAAAAAGCAATTTTGGCATTATTGTAAAGGTGCATTTTCGGCCGCGCCCGACACCTAGTGGGTTAATTCTTGTGGGCATTTTTTTTGTTGTATGTTGCATATTTCTTTTTTGCACTATAACATTAAAAATTAAAATCAAATTCACTCCCTAAGTCCCCGGAATAATTAAAACCCATCCGTGCAATTTATTGCACTGCAACGTTCGGTATTTGTGATACCTCTGGCCAGCACTTACAGGTAAAGCCGTCGTGATTGCGCTACTGTATCCGCTGCCTAATATAGCCGCTACAACGACGTCTGAGCTTGTTCTCTATAAATCGTCTGGGAGAGATAAGTTTGCCATTTTTGCATTTTTTTACTCCTTCCACTACCCTTAATCGCTCTTGTGTTTAGGCGTAAATCCTGACGAAGTATTCTTCATAGTGTTTAGGGGAAGTTACGCCCCACGCATGAGAAGAATCTTCTATGGTAGGTGCCATCAACAAGGCGATTCCCTTTCAGTATCGCTTATGTTCCACGTATCGTATGATCTCTAAAACTCACCTATAGTTTCCCTCACGTAAGGGCGGGTGATTTTTGTTGATCTTTCTAAATACCTATAGTTTCCCTCACGTAAGGGCGGGTATTTTGTACGGTATAACGGCCTAGCAAAAGGTATATCGAAAGGGGGACCAATTGGTGTTATAAGGAACCTTCATCATGTCTCGCAAAACTAATGACCGATTCTCATCGCTTGTTGAAAGGTCCTAATTACACACCATGGAAAAATAAGATGAAGGCCATCCTAGCAATGGATGATTTATGGGATGTTGTATCCGGAGCAACAACCTGCACCTTCACCTCGTTGTCGGTGCTACAGCTCCATCTAATGCTCAAAGAGACTTTGATAAGCTAGACAAGAAAGCAAAAGTGCTCATCTTGCTTGTCGTGTCTCGATGAAGTCCAACCCCATATTGCCGACTCGTGCAACTAGTAAAGCGGCATGGGATGCCCTTAATACTATATATGAGGGAAAGAATGATTCCACCATTCTATTTCTTCAATCTCAATTACACAGTCCGAGCATGAAGCGAGGTGAGACAGCTTGAATTCTTTCTTTGCAGAGTTTCTGAATTGAAAGCAAAGTTGAATTCTTTGGGAGAACCAGTTGAAGACAAGCTCCTTACTTCAGTTGTATTGAGAGCTTTACCTGATTCTTATCGGGTGTTGATTACTTCCCTTCATGTATCACAACGGAAAGTTACTTTTGTAGAATTGGTTAATATGCTTCAAGAGGAGGAAGCACGCCAACTACAGAGAGATGATTCTTCTAACACTGCTCTCTACATCAACAGGAAAGGGCAGAACCATAAGAAGGGTAATTTTTAGAAGGGAGGGAATTCACAAAAGGATTCAAAAGGGAAACAAACTCAACAACCTCAACAGAAAAAGAGATATTGCAAGATCTGTGACAAAGAAGGTCATGATACAAACAGATGTTGGCATAAGAATAAGCAATCAAAACAGAAAGGCCGAAACAAACCACAAAAGAACAAACAACAAGTGAATGTTGCTGTTGAAGAATCTGACACGGATTCTGAGAGAGCTCACAAAGTTCTCATGACTACCACAATGTCCAAGCAGTACGGATCCTATTTGGTATGTTGATTCTGGAGCCAGTAAGCACATGACTCGGTGACAAATCGTGGTTTGAGTCTTTTGAGGCCAAAGAGGGCAAACCCGTCACTATTGCTCGATGATAAAACCTACAAGGTTCAGTGGAGAAGGCACTGCTTCAGCCACTCTTCCTGATGGCAAGTGTCAGATTGATAAAGTCCTCTATGTTCCAGGATTGGCAAACAATTTGTTGTCAATCACACAAATTCTGGACAAAGATATGGTTGTGAACTTTAGTGTTGAGGGAGGCAAGAAGTGTTGTTCTATTACCAGGAGGGGTAAGAACATTGCAACCGCTTCATATAAGCATGGCTTATTTGCCTTAGATACTATCTCTACTCCACATGTTGCCATGACAATCCTCTACAAAGGAGGCAACTTCCCTATGGCACAAGAGATATGGACATTTGAGTTCTGGTTACTTACTTGAGCTAAGTAAGTATGAGATGGTTAAGGGTCTTCCTTCCCTTTCTACCACTTTACCAGCTTTGCTCGACCGCTTGGCAGAAAGCAAAGATAGAGTGCCTTTTGAAAAGAGCTCTACTAGAGCAAAGAAACCTCTCGGAGTTGGTTCATACCGATCCGTGCGGTCCCTTCACTCCCAACAGCTGTGGGGGTAAGAGGTATTTTCAGTTATTTGTGGATGATTACTCACGAAAGATGTGGGTATTCTTTCTTCAACCGAAATTGAAGCATTTGGCTTCTTTCAAGCAATTCAAGAAATCTGTTGAGAAGGAGTCAGGGACTTCTATAAAGACCCTCCGCTCAGATCGAGGGGGGGAGTTCACCTCTAAAGAATTTTTTGCATTCTTGAAAGAAAATGGGATCACAAGACAGTTAACTATTGCTTATACTCCTCAACAAAATGGAGTTGCTGAAAGGAGGAATCGTTCCATCATGGAAATGGTTCGTTGCATGCTCACAGGAGCTAGACTTGAGCAACTATATTGGGCAGAAGCCGTCACCACAAGCAAGATATCTGTTGAATAGGGCACCCACAAAGGCCCTACAAGGAATGACTCCACAAGAAGCATGGAGTGGTAGGAAACCCTCCATTTCTCATCTACGCATTTTTGGGTGTAAAGCTTTCATGCACATACCAAAAGAGAAAAGGAAGAAGCTAGATGAGAAGTCATTGAAGTGTATTCTTCTTGGGTATGATGAGCACTCTAAGGGTTATCGTTTGATTGATCCCTTAACCAAGAAGATTCACATAAGTAGAGATGTTGTTTTTGATGAGGCTTTCACATCAAGAAACACGTCAGATGTATACCTAGACCTTGTGGAAACTCAAAGTTGTTAAATCTCCTTCATCAAAGGTTGGAGGTTCTTCCGCATCTTCTTCAACACCTAAGAAGAAGAATCCAAAGTGGTATACAAATACAATCAAAGACTCTAAGCTATCTACTCCACCAGATTTGACTTTGGATAGGCCTCGTACTCGCAAGATGGCTCGACAGGAGAAAGCCGCAACAGAGAATACCGGGGTTGATGATCCGTGTCGATCTTTTGAAGAACTTTCTCGTAGATCCAAAGAAGAGATACATAAGATATGGATATTGATAGTGATAAGGTGTTTATGTCTTCCATAGACGATCTTGAACCCGCATCAGGACAAGTTGCTCTCGGTGAGCCTCAGTGGAAGGTCGCTATGGATGCAGAGTATAAGTCTTTGATGAAAAACAAAACTTGGAAGCTTGTCGATCTGCCGCATGGAAAGAAACCCATTGGCTGCAAATGGGTGTATAAAGTCAAGTACAAAGCAGATGGGACAATTGATAAGCATAAGGCCCGTCTTGTTGCAAAGGGCTATGCTCAAAAGGAAGGCATTGACTACGAGGAAACTTTTGCACCTACCGCTCGGATGACAACAATTCGAGTTATTTGTGCTATGGCAGACACAGCTTTGGGTGGAAAGTTCATCAGATGGATGTCAAAAGTGCCTTTCTGAATGGTGATCTCCAAGAAGAAGTCTATATGACTCAGCCATAAGGATTTGCAGTGGAAGGCCAACAGCAGAAAGTTTGCAAATTGGTCAAATCCTTATATGGCCCGAAACAAGCTCCTCGAGCTTGGTATATAAAAATGGACAATCACCTCCTGCAAGCATGGTTTTAAGAGATGTCCGTCGGATGCAAACCTCTATTTCAAGAAACAGGGTTCCGAGATAGTGTTGCTTGTACTCTATGTTGATGATCTCGCTCATTACAGGGAGTTCAAAAACTATGATCTCTACCGTCAAAAGAGACTTGTGTCAATATTTTGAGATGTCGATCTCGGACTTCTCCATTACCGTCTTGGTCCGGAATTCAGCCGTAAGGAGCACTCCATCAAAGTGTCTCGTAAAAAATATGCCAAGACATTGCTAGAAAAATATCGCATGACCGATTGCAAGCCAATGGCAACTCCGATGGAGACCGGACTTCGCTTATCGCGATATGATGATTCACCTCGGTAGATGGTACTCTCTATCGACAGCTGATTGGGAGTCTCATATATCTGACCAATACTAGGCCAGATCTCGTATTTGCTGTCAACTATCTTTCGAGGTTCATGCAGGAGCCTAAGACCACTCATTGGAAAGCAGCAAAACGTGTTCTTCACTATGTCCGTGGCACAATAGAATATGGCCTAGAATACAAGAGGAACAACAAATTCTTCTTGCAAGGATACACGGACTCCGACTATGCCGGATCATTTGATGATCGCAAGTCAACTTCAGGATATATTTTTCATCTTGGATCCGGTCCTGTCTCTTGGCACAACAAGAAGCAACAGGTGGTTGCTATTTCATCAACAGAGGCAGAGTATCGCGCCGCACGTGAAGCTGTGTGCGAAGTGATATGGTTGCGTCGCATTCTGACAAGTATGGGCCATCCATCCAAATCTCCAATACACTTGTTTTGCGACAATCAGGGTGTTCTGAACCTAGTCAAGAATCCACCCATCATGAAAGAACAAAACACATTGATACACAATGTCATTTCATTTGAGATGAAGTTTCGAGGCACCGAATTCAGCTTCAAAGACATTCCCACCGATGCTCAAGTTGCAGACATTTTCACTAAGGCACTTGCACGTGTCAAATTTGAATTGTTTCGCAGCTCTCTTTGTATTGCAAAATGATGTAATCAGTGGGGATGTTAGTATAGCTAGTAGTTATATTATTACCCAAATAATGTAATAAGGGGGGATGTTAGCGTATATTTGTTATTACATTATTTTATTAATTAGGTTGAACTTGTTATTTGTTATAACAGGTTCTATTTCAGCCTCGGATGGTTTCGTAACCTCCGGGCTATTATAGTCCTGAACTGTATTATTTAAACCATCTCCATTATGAATCAAATTGTTGTTCATTTTGACACTTGTATGGATTGATAGGTGATCAACCTTCAAGAATGAAGGCATATTTCATGAAGATGGGATTTTTAGGTCCTGTGCCACCAACAGATCAGGCATCAAGCAATAGAACCCCTACAATGGTAGAAATAGATTTTAAGGCTAAAGCTTAACTTAACCCAATAGGGACCGATTTTCCCACAACCAAGGTTTCTAAAAAACCAGCATCCCATTCGAAGATGAATTTATAGTAGATGTGGGTGAAGAGTTACCCCTTCACCATGAATACTGGAAAATTATTGAGCCTACATTCTAGAAGGATACCACCAGTTTCACTGGATACTATTTAAATGTTGAGAAAGGCAAGGTGGTTTGGAAAAGGGAAAAACCAAGAAAAAAATAGGTCTAAGTCATCCATTTTGGTGCAACAAGAGCAAAAAATAGCAAAAACAAGAGGCAGCCACTCCCAAAGCACCAAAGGGTGAAAGCCCTGATACAAGGAAAAAACAAAGGCTACTACAAAAAAAGGAAAGATTTAGGCATGGCCTACTGGAAAGTTGTAAACGAAAATGGTAATTACCAGTATAAAGTGGCACAAGGATGTGCCACCCCTTAAGCATGGGGGGATGATGAGCCCTAAAAATGCTCATTTTTTGTACCACTTTCCTTATAAACAACAAAACTTATTTTTGTAGATATATATTTTTATGAAAATTTTATACATGTTTAACAATTTATTTTACATAAAATTTAATATTTTATTTCTAAGTGCATTTTGTGTATATTTCATAGAAATTGTTGTGTTTTAGCATATTTTTGTCAAGGTCCCACTCGGACCTAGCACCTTTGATTTCATGAAGATAAAACATCCGTAATACACTAGTGTGAAGTGCTAAGTTAGGCACCTAATTCCCTTTGAAGCGCCTAACTTCCATTCGATGCTTAACTGATGGGCACTTGCTTCCTGTTATGCACATGCTTCCTGTTAGTTTCTTAAATCCCGTGTTGGCACCTGCATCCCGACTTCTACAAACAAGGCGTCTTCTTCTTGACTCATACAGACAAGGTGCCTAATTCCCATTGAATCCAAATTCTAGCATGGCTCTATGGTCGGAAAAATAGAACGCAATTTCATCAAGGAGCGTAGATAGAATTTCAACATTGAAACTGGATTAAGGACAATGTAATATATGACTAACAATCTATTTTTTAGTTGCTACGTAAATATCTATGTAAATTGAGCAAAACCAATATCAGACGTATTTTGATAAACCATAATGCATCGAATTAGTCCACACAGTTTGATATTTTTCTTGATTTCCTATATTCATGCATGTGGTTGTAAAGTAAAATTAAGACTTTGATTTGTTTCTATTTTTTAACAGGTTATGGGCGCATATCTTCTAAATATGCAGGCCACCCCTGAAAACGTGATCCCATATTTCTCCTGTATATTTTTTGCTACAAGTTTTAATAAATATTTTACTGAGTCATTTTTGGTTAAGTCAACTAAGCATCCGATGAATTATGTTATGCGGGGAGAACCTGCTGGAAGCATGGGCCCACTCTCAACAACATTCTTCCCTTTCCTTTCCCCTATTTTCTATTTTCTTTAATTTTATTTTATTTCTGTAGATTAATTTAAATTCCTATATTTCCCCCATTTATGTAATTTCTAGCAATATGTAGTTTTAATTTTTGAATGTAATTTAGGCGTGTTTTCATAAGCATACGATATATTAGTGGTTTGTAAATCAAAATTAGAACTTCAACAAACACCAACATCCCCCAAACCATAAATATGAGGGACTCATATATATGGAGTAAATTATAAGCATATAATGTGCAAGGCTGCTCACAAGTATACGAGCTACCCTGAGTTGATAAATTAAACGTGGTAGTGAACTTAAACGTAGAAAACTAACCAATGTTTTTTCCAACACACATCCTAGTTAGGGTTAGCTTATCTCCTTCGACAAATTAATGGGTACTTCATCTCTATATGCCATATAAATATATCCATGTGAATATATGATGTGTACAACAATTTAGGTCATTTATCTTATCCTTCTGATGGGGTAGCCCAATCCTTTCATAGATATTTTACCTCATTTGAAACTGCTAGGTTGTATAATCAGGCTACTTTAGTCACTTAAACTAGTTTACCTATTTGGCCCTAAAGGATCCCATAATCCCTTAGGTTCTCCTACACTATCTATCACAAAAACATTCTATTTGAACCAAAAATATTACCTAATAACTCTAAACAATTTTAAGAAAATACATATTTTTGAACATACAAACACTAAATCTAACAATTTAATCAAGCCTGGAACATAATTAGACCAAGAATATAAAAGAGAAGATTGAGAAGAAAATAGAAATACTTAACTTAATCATGCAAAGAAAAAGTCTAACATAATTAATTTACAATAAACAATATAGATTACAATTAGGGATCACCTATCCATCTACCATTAAATCATTACATAACTTGAGTATGGTAAAATAATCCATACTTTGAAAGAATAAAATATTACATAACTAGCTTTAAAAATGGTTCCTCCAATATTATCTCATTCATAACATAAGTATCTATCTTGGATCCTGATGTCCTCCTAGTCCTTTAGCTTGCTCATAGTTCATTGTTGGTAGTAAGGCACCAGGACAACTCATGGAACAATGAATCATGCATCTACTAGATTATCATTTAATCTAGTGCATCTAAGTTACCAAATTGCAAGCACACAATCACCAATTACAACATCATAAATCATTCATTCAATGTCTAAGAGTGTCATATTTTATTTTAACATAATGCCCTTAATTAGTCATGGTTCATGTTGACACACAAAGAGTCCTCCCTTATATTTAATTAAACTCACATATTTCTTTAATTAGTCAAGGCCCCATAAACATTAACTAATTATGTACTTATCCTACCCATTTCTCCACCATAACCTTAATCGATTAGATACTTATTCAATCATCCGCAAATAGTTTACCATTTAAAATATTATAAAACTTCTTCCATTATAAAACCTATTAGAATTATTTAAATCATTCATAAAAGGTAAACCCTTATTGAAATCATATTTTATTTATCTATAAACCCAAATAATAAACTTGCTTCGAATAAGTTTTACTCCAAAAACATAGACTTCCTCTAATTATAAGTTTTATTCAATTATACTTCCAACTCAAGATTATTCCAATTAAAAAAATAACTATAATAAGTCCAATAATCTTTCACTATCTCTAAACAATACTTTATAATAAATTCTATAATTTTCACTAATCATAAAAAATACCTCATAGTAAAGTCTATAATTTTTCACTAATCATAAACAATACTTCATAATAAAGTCTATAATTTTTTATTAATTATAAACAATACTTCATAATAAAGTCTATAATTTCTCATTAATTATAAATAATACTTCATCATAAAGTTTATAATTTCTCATTAATTATAAATAGTACTTCATAATAAAGTCTATAATTTTTCATTAACTATAAACAATACTTCAATAAATTTCTAAACATAAAACAATACGTTTGCAAAGGAGAAGGGGACGATTGGAGAAAAATGTTCATAGCATTGGATTACTCACAACAAATCCTCAAAAAAATTGTTTGGATAGGCCTAACAAAATGGCAACGAATCAAGTAGACGATTGGTAAACTCATGCCACGCGATACATAAATAAACATCAACAGTCAACCAATGGTAAACAAACCACACACGACAATCATAGACACACCTCCAAATGGGAGAGTGTCATCCATAGGGCTCTCGTACATCCACCAAAGTGTGGACAAGGAGATATGGGAGTCAACTACCTTAAAAACCCACCCCACCATCCCACATATCCCATGTGGGATATTAGGTGCAAGGTTTTAGATATTCCACCACCCACCTATGCCATCAAGCATGAATGTATTGTTCAGAGTGGCAATGGAGCGGTAACTCATAGAACAATATACAGAAACCATAGGTAACTAAAAACTAGGTTGAGCGAGCGAATGAACCCCTAGGAAGTAATGAAATAATCATAAGGTCATAACAAAGGATCAAGTAAAGAAAAGAATTCTCCAAAGCCATCAATCCAGATAAGGTTCTCCTAAAACACACATTGCTAAACCTAGTGAGAGGTTTTTAAGAGAGGATTTGCTCAACAAATTTGGTCTTTAGCTCTCCTAATTACAATGACCTCCAAAATGTTGGGCACATGGAGAAAGAGACTAGATGTGCATCTGAGTGGGCATAAGCTAAAGAATGTTACAACAAGTCAATAACACACATAGAGTGACTAGGCCAAAGCTCCAGATGTCAAGCCCACTAGCTAATGAAGAGATAATATATATAATTTGGGTTCAACGAGACTAGGGTAGAGGCGGCTTATAAATAAAATTATTTCCTCAAAAACTAAGGATATGGGAAGAGTTTCAACAACATCGCCATCATTAAAATGCTACGATTAACAATAGGCTAACTATATAAATAAAAATATTCAACGATGAAAGATAATCTGAAATCCAACCTAAGTATTGAATCTGAACTAGAACACCTATTCCAGTGTGAATCCAAACTTATCTTCTTATCTTCTTTGTACAATTTTTTCTTCTTGATTCTTTTTAAATAAGTCCCCCTGCCATGGTATTCTTGGTCTTCTTATTGTATGTATTTCTTCATAATTCACCCATCGCATAGGGTCTTTTCCCATTTATTGTCATCTAATAAAATTGAAGGTATCCTCATCCACCCATGACAGTCAATGACAAAAGGATTTTTTTAATTTTCTCTCAAATATCAAGCTTCAAGTTATCTTATTTTATTATCTTTGTAAGGAGAAGTAAGGGACGAATGCCCCCTCCTTCATTTAAATTTCATAAAGCTTAAATATCCTTATTTTTAAAAGATAGGTCAAAGAACCTTCTTTTAATAGATTAATGAGATAATAAATCATTTAATATTTTAGATATAGATATCCCTTTTTAAAATAATTATTTTCTCTATTGAATAAAATATTTCTTTAAATGAAAACCTTTTATCATTTAAGCAAAAACATCTCTCTTAGAAAAAATAAAACCTTTTTAATTTAATTTTTAAACAAACATATTTAAATAAAAACCTTTTATTATTTAAATAAACATATTTAAATAAAAACCTTTTATTATTTAAATCAACATATTTAAATAAAATATATTATTATTATATAAATCAAATGTCTATGCTAATATTAAATATTAACACGATAACTTGAACGGACTTCGGATAATGGATCATCTATATCCATTTAATCCCCCTTTTTTCGAGTTTCTTAGCCAAACATTTTTGCATACAACAAACAGTTAAGACAAGACAAACAAAAAGTACATGAAACAAGGTGGGAGTTATTTCCATCAACCCAGTCACCCATATCAACTAGAGAATTTACGATAGCTTCTAGGCCACCAACTTTAGGTCTAGGTGGTTGGCTAGCTAATGATTATCCCTAAAGTGATAATGCATGCCTATATAAGGATAGTCATCCATGTTACTGTAATCCATATAAATTGTCACTTCCCTTTTTAAGTACCCTATCCTTGGTGGTTGACTTTATCTCTACCATCCATAAATGCTCCTGGTACTGCACATTGACAACACATTAGCAGTACCATATTCTTCAAGATAAATCATTATAGTTAATGCAACAATCATTTAAGAATTTAAACGAAGCATCAATTAGTCATTCATAAATAAATAGACGATCAGCAAAAAAGTATCCTTACAGGGTGGGGTATGACATACTACCCCTCTTGGATTAAACCTAATCCCATGGGTTTTCTGGTCATAAAAATTTATCATAATATCTAAACAAAAGTTATTACAAATTTTCACATAACAAGGTATTATAAATTCTCAAACAAAAAATTATTACAAATTTTCAAACTGAAAAGGAAAATGTCTCTTCATTTCATCCACTTTCTCCCAAGTGGCACTTCTTTCTAAATAACAATCCCATTGGACCTTACATTACTCTATAATATGTTTCCTCATGGACTTGGAATAAAATTCTAGAATCTTCATCGGTATTACTTCAATAGCCTTTGGGTTTGCCATATGTAGTTTAGAAAAATTCCATACATGGTCAAAATTAGCAACATATTTCCTAAGTAGGGATATGTGGAAGGTGTTATAGATATCTGATAGGTTAGGTGGTAAGGCAATTCAATAAGCAACAAAACTGATCTTATCAGTGATATGAAAGGGTTCCACAAATCGAGGATCTAGCTTTGTGGGATTAATTACAATATTTGTTGGTTTAACCCTAAATAACACCCTTTCCCCCATAGATTATTCCCTTGAAGTCCTCTTTAGATCAACATAATTTTTTTGATGGTCAAAAACTTCTTGAAGCCTTTGTTCGATTTTTTTAAGTTGATTCTCTATTTCTTTAACCATATCTGGTTCGATCACCACTCGATCCTCTAATTATCCCATGACAATGGTGTTCTACACCACTTTGATGGTTAGTTCTCAACTCAAAATATTTCTCTACTAGATAATGATGCCAACTCTTTAGAGCATGGACAACTGTTGTCAGCTCTAAATCATGTGTGGCATAGTTGACTTCATGCTTCTTAAATTTACTTGAGGTATATGCTATGACAAAATCATCCTATGATAACACTCCTAGCCCTTCTAGAAATGCATCAATACATACCATAAAATTTTCCTATAGATTTGGAATCTTGAGTATTGGTATTATGGTGAGATTTTGCATGAGAATTACAAAAGCAGTCTTACTTCTCAGTCCATTTGAACTAATTTTCCTTCTTTTGAAGGTTATTTATTGCTATGGTTATCTTGAAATATTTTTTTATGTACCATTTATAGTAGTATGTCATACCCATGAAGCTTATTAATTCAGTCACATTGGTAGGTGCTGGCCAATCAAAAATAACCTTTATCTTTCTTGGATCCACTATTATTCCCTCTATAGATATGATATGTCCTAGATATTTTACTTCTAGAACATAGAAATCACTCTTTGCAATGTTTCCATAGAGTTGATTCTCTTTTAGCAATTCTAGAACAATTATGAGGTGTTTGTCATGTTCTTCTTTATTCTTGGAGTAGATTAATATGTCATCCAAGAATACGAGGATAAACTAGTCTAGATGCCTCTTGAACATGTCGTTCATTAGATTCATGAATACAACTAGGGCATTAGTTAGTTTGAAGGGCAATACTATAAAATCATAGTATCTGTACATGGTTTTAAATGCAGTTTTATGAGTGTCCTTCTCACGTATTCTTAGTTTATGGTACCCTAACTTTATTGATTTTTACTACATAATCTATCCCTCCTTTTCTAAGGTCCTTTTTTAATTGCTATGGATTCTTATTCTATATTTACCTTCATCTGAAAACTCTATCCACCTATATTGAAATTTGATTAAGGCTTTATGAGCCTGTAACCAATCCATCCCTAAGATGACATCAAAGGCATGCAATGAGACTACGTACAAATATCCTTCAATTGAATTATCTTCTAAATTGATCTCTACCATAAGGATACATTATTCTACTAAGTAGGTCTACCCAGAACCATACTCAACCTTCCACCCATGTACCAAATTCCTTGGCATTTCTAGCGTATCCTTGGCTAGTCTAGAAGAAATAAAACTAAAAAAAAGATAAATCTAATCTAACTAAAGTTAATGTGACTTTTATTATAGAGGGAATAAATAAAATTTATATTCCTAAATCAATGGCATAGGTGTTCTACTCCAATCCTGACTTCTTACTATCACTAGAACCCCAAGGTTTATCGCCCTTGCCTAAATACCCAATTTTACTTTACTTAAGTAGTCAACCACATAATGTAGTCCTCCACACCAGTAACAACCTCCATTGGGATGTATTTCCTTATCCCCAATATCCTTCACCAGTTTTCCTATTTGTGGTAATTTTAATTGCCCTTCATTTCTTGAAGTTGAATGAGTTTTGGGGGTCATCCCTTCTATCCACTTACTCAATTTTGTCTTACTTGGGTATTTGATCGCATAATTGAAGAACACAAGTTTATACTAATATGGGGTGAACAGTATAAGATCACTTTTTACTTTTCTTTTCCAAATAGTATTATTCAATATAATCAATGGCAATATCAATAGCAATAACCAAAGCAATGCATAAATCATCACACACAATAGAGACACCAATTTTACGTGGTTCACCCAATGTGGGCTACTCCATGAAGAAAATATTTCACTAAAATTTTCTCAATAAATATCTTGGGAATCCTTTCCCTATTACAATGTTTATGGACCTTTGTCCAAAGGAGACACCAATCCCCTAATCAATTTCATGGATCTCTATCCATAGGATACACCAATATCTTAACTCTGCTCTGGCTAGTGATCCTCTAGAAGGCCTCTACCTCCACTACCCTTAGCAAATGGAACTCTATCCATAGAAGACACATGTCCTCCTTGCTCTGGCTGGAGACATCTATTCTCAACTTTGTCACCTCCAAATATCTATCTCAAATATACACTAAACACAGTCCTTAAGTCTAGCATAAATCTATCCTCAATATATGTCTCTGGTCTGGCACAAACCTATCCTCAAATTTGCACCAAAATCTATCCTCAAATTTGTACTAAACATAGTCCTTCGATCTAGCACAAATTTATCCTCAATCTCTATCCTCAAGCCTTAACTCAAATCTTGACTCAATCTCAAATCAACTCTATTAGATCTGCCCCAAATATTAACTCAAGTTTTGAACAAATCAATCAATCAACTCTACTCATAAGTCTTCTCAAAGACTTGTCTCAAATCTGCCTTGTAAGCTTCCACAAAAGCTCACACCAATCTGTCCTCAAGTCCTCCCTATAACGTGTCCAATATGCTCAATAAGTCCTCACAAGAACTTATCCAAATCTGTTCTCAATATGTATTGTAAGCTTCCACAAAACATTACCCAAATATGTCCACAAGTCTTCTTAAAGACTTATGTCAAATTTGCTCAACAATTCCACATTAGAACTTGTCCAATCTCATAGAAATATAAAGAGAATTGTTAGACTCAATATGTTCTACACTGATCACAATGCTCAATCACTTTCAATCACTCTCCTATAACCATATAGAGAATTGTTAGAGACTCAATATGCTTCACATTCACCTCAATACTCAATCACTTTCAATCACTCTTTTATCACAAAAACATATAGAGAATTGTTAGAGACTCAATATGTTTCACACTCATCAACTCTCAATCTCTTTCTCAAATCAATTCAAAATATAGAATAATTTGTTTCATAGAACTTGAACAATAATTTCACACATTCACTTGACTAGGCTTAACCAACTCTACTCAACCAATCACTCAATGAAATAATACTTTCTCACAAACCCTAGTCCAAACATATGACAACTCACTCAAATATTTCCAACAATGTTTTATCAACAAATCTCACATAACAATGATACTCATGTTCTTTCCAAACCCTAGTTCAAGTTCTTCACTCAACAATTCACTTCAACAACAATGCTTATAATACAATCTTCACATAACAATGATACTCATGTTCTTTGCAAACTCTAGTTCAAGTTCTTCACTCAATAACTCACTTCAACAACAATACTTATAAACAAGGTTTTATCAACAACTCTTGATTCCAGAAAAAACTGAAGCATTAATTCAAAAACACTCTCAACAATGCAACCAAACAATCCTTTTCACTCCAACTTTTTATACACAACTTTCAAAAATCACTCACTAAAAAGAATATGCCTATACCTTTTGTTGAATGTAGAACCACCTTTACAAAAACTTGTCTTAATCATAATTTTCCTCTTTTCAATTTCAATGATTAGACACAACAATAAATTTTAATCATCAACATAAAGTATTTTTAATTTTACTTTACCTTATAACTCCTTATAACTCCCTCTTATACTCATAGCATCCTTAAAATACCCCTTTTCACTTAACAATAATTTCAAACTTTTATTACAAATAATAGCCACACTCTATAGCGATTTTATCTTATGGCTCCCTCTACTAGCATATCCCACCAGTCAAAAAGAAAACATCTAAATTTTGAAACCGCCTTATGACTCCCTCAAAATATTCACTCCTAACCTTATAAAATTCCATCAAAAAAAAATATTTCTTTCACTAACGCGGTAGTGGATCCCTTCACTAGTTGTGTCCGAGATTTTATACTTCAACCAACTACGCTGCAACTGGACATGGAATACGTTGGGCATAAAATAATTTTTCTACCTTTCAAAGTTTACCTTCAACCATTGATAAAATATTTTACCGGCATCAAGTAGCTTTGAACCGTGCACCTCCTCCAACACAAGCTTACTTAACTGAAACTACCGCTTCGACTATTCACATGCTTGAAGTAAAACACACCACATATTTTATTTAAAGCTTAGACACTGTCATTTTTCATCAAAATGCACAACTCCTCTTATCTTGTCTCTTCTACTGTTTAAACCCGAGGCGTATGTTGTATTGCACGTTTTGGTTTTTTCTTTCACGAGATTTTACCGCTGCCGTGTGATATGTTCTCTACTTTTCAAATTGAAGAATATACATTTATCATTTTCAAATCGAAGCATTCACCTTTGTCGCGTAAATTTTTTTTTTTCGTTCTTTTAAGTGCCTCAAAATCATACACCACTATTTTTTAACACCTTTATAGCCTTTAATATATAAGGTTGCTTCTATATTCAGAAGCGTCGGCGCTCCAACTCATTTTAATTCGTTGGGGTTAATCCTTGTAAATGGGCATCGACAGGAGTTTTTCAAAACATTGGATAGACCTATAGACCTTAATTTAAAATATTAAACATTTAAATATTAAATTATTTACATCTTAAATTTAAATAATTTAAACTTTTAAATTAAATAACTCTAATTTTTGATCACGGTCTTAGATTTAGGCATCTATTTTTTTTAACCTTAAATATTTTAACGTTTATTTTTATTGGGCCTTTATTTTGTACTTTGGACCACATCTGACTACCTGGAACCAAATCTGACTAACTGGAAGTTGACTATCTGTTGCACTGATTGGAGAACCTAAAACTACTATTGACCATTGAAACTGCCATTGACTGGTGCTGAAGGTTTGACATCAATGACCACTCACTCTTGACATCAATGACAACTTATCACTCAAAATATCCAATAATATCCCCCTTTCTCATTGATGGCAACCCAAATTCTTTTTACCAAATCTTGACCTTTTTCTTGTTTTGCTCCCCCTGGGAAAATGCTCCCCCTAACTCAATGCTTTCTCCTTAAACCAGATCTCTCCCCCTTACTCAAATCTCTCCCCGTTTGACATCAATGGCAAAGGGTCACCTTTGGAACATAGGGCTAAGAATGAGTCTCTTAGCTTAGCCCCTCCCCCACCTCCTCTTGAGGTGGTTAATCTTGGGGTGGGAGTATTTATACTCCTAGTAAGCACTAGTATTTACCTTTATCCTCTTTCCTTAATATCTGATCCTTTTGATTGTTCCTTTTCATTTCCATGTTCTTATTTCTATCCATGTCCATATTCATATCCATATCCTTGTTCCTGTTCCTATTCCTGCTTGGTTCTAGAATGTCTGATCTACACCACTTTGTTGTATGTCCATCATTATTGCACTTATAATACTTAATGTTATTATTCCTTAGAGATGTAAATGTCTTAGGATTTCTCCTAGTGAAGCCATATCCTTTTCATTCATGAACCTTGCAATTCATTGCCTTGTGACCAAACTGATTACAAGAGTAGCAATACCCTTGAAAGAGATCCATTTCTGAAATTCCCATATTCCTATCTTTCATGTGTCTTGCACTGTGAAGCCTTGTACCCAAACTTGTGACATGAGAAGCATTGTCCATTGAAGAAATATTGCCTTGACTCCGTTGGTCTCTTAGTCTCTTCTTCCCTATGTTGTTTCCTATTCCATATGTTTCTCATTTGTGCATTGTTCCTTTCCTTGTTGATATTTCTATTTTCCAACTTATCCTTAGAAGTCTCACTTTCTCTTTCATTCTTATTTTTTGAAACTTCTTCCTTTTTTATGCTTGAGCTTGACTCTCCTTTTTTTGCTTCTTTTTTCCCTTGTTTTTCTTCAGAACTAAGTCCTATTTTGGTGACTGATGATCTTTGTGCATTCATAATCCTGTCCAAAGTCTTTGAATTTTCCTCAAACTTGTGTAGCTTGTCCTTAGAACCTTTTACTTCCATCCTTAGTGAAACTATCTCAGGCTCTAATCTTTCACACTCTAGATATTTTGTATTTAATCTTTTGGCCATACCTTCTTCAAATTTTCTTGCCTCTTCAACCTTGATTTTGAAGTTGGTGAGTTCCTGTAAAAACTTTGTTTTTAATTTCTCATCTTCTTCAGCCTAAACCCTTCATCCTGAGTTCTCACTTTTTAATTTTTTGAGATCAACATTAAGCCTTTTACACTCTTGCTATTTTACCTTTGACTATTCAACCATATCCTTTTCAGCTCTCCTTGCCTTTTCAAACTTATCTCTCAAGTCAAAGAGATCTTGTAGAAGCTTTATCTTACATTTTTCATCTTCTTGTATTTGAGCCTTTAATTCTAAATTCTCTCTTTTCAATTCAACAAGTTCCTTAAGAGTGGCTTCCTCTTTTTATTTTTATGAATCTTTTATAGGAGCATTTCCTTTTTATTTTATTATTGAAAGTAGAGTTTCTTCTTCATACCTGTTTTGACTATCCTTGTAATCATTTAGATCCATTTCATCTTCACTACTATTGAATGCATGACAATATCTTACATCATGACCCAGTTGACCACAAACAAAGCACTCTTCACCTTCTTTTGGACAATAAGTTGCATGGTGACCTGTATTCCTACATTTGGTACAAAACTTTATGAATCTGATCTTTTCTCCACTACTTGATTCATATTTTGAATCTATTTCCATTTTTCCTCCCAACACAACAATATCAAACTCATCTTACTTTTATTTCATGGCCATGTGTGTTATTTTATTTTGGTGTCTCATGATTCTGCCTTTGTATTTCTTTATCATTTGTGTTCTTGTAAGATCTTCCTTCAAGCTGTTAAACCATTTTCAAAGGAACCAACTCTGATACCAATTGAAGAACATAAGCTTATACTAAGAGGGGGGTGAATAGTATAAGAGCACTTTTTAATTTTCTTTACCAAACAATATTATTCAATATAATCAATGGCAATATCAATAGAAATAACCAAATAAATGAACAAATCATCACACACAATAGAGACACCAATTTTACGTGGTTCACCCAATGTGGGCTACTCCACGGAGAAAATATTTCACTAAAATTTTCTCAATCAATCTCTTGGGAATCTTTTTCCTATTACAATTTTTATGGACCTCTATCTAAAGGAGATATCAATATCCTAATAAATTTTGTTGATATCTATCCACAAGAGACACCAATACCCTAACTCTACTCTGGCTAGTGATCCTCTAGAAGACCTCTACCTCCACTACCCTTAGCAAATGAAACTCTTGTTGAGCAAGGTGCAGCGACAGTATTGTCATTGTTGTCAACACAATCAGATAGATCGGTTGATGCAGTGGATAGGAGTTCAGAGGTTATTTAGAGTATGTACAGTGATGTTAAATGCTTATGAGGATGTTTTTGATGTTTGGGTGAAGACCGAAGTGGCCCATATGCTAAAGATCAAAGAAAAAGCAAAACACCGCAAAGAGAAAAAAGTGTCGCGATATCGTGACATGTTGCACTTTTGCGGCCAAAAGAGAAGCGAAAAAGCAAGGAGGAAAAAGTGTCGCGATATCGCGACATGTTGCATTTTCGCGGCCAAAAGAGAAGCGAAAAAGCAAAGAGAAAAAAGTGTCGCGATATCGCGACATGTTGCATTTTCGCGGCCAAAAGAGAAGAGAAAAGGCAAGGAGAAAAAAGTGTCACGATATCGCGACATGTTGCATTTTCATGGCCAAAAGAAAAGCAAAAGAGAAAGGAGAAAAAAGTGTCGCGATATCGTGACATGTTGCATTTTTGCGGCCAAAGAGAAGAGAAAGAGCAAGGAGAAAAAAGTGTCACGATATCGCGACATGTTGTATTTTCGTGGGCCAAAGCAAAGAGAAAGAGCAAGGAGAAAAAGTGTCGTGATATCGCGACATGTTGTATTTTCGCGGGCCAAAGCAAAGAGAAAGAGCAAGGAGAAAAAGTGTCGCGATATCGTGACATGTATTTTCGTGGGCCAAAGCAAGGAGAAAGAGCAAGAAGGAAAAAGTGTCGCGATATCGTGACATGTCGCATTTTCGCGACTCAAAAAGGGCAAGCAGGAAGAGAAAGAAAAAGTGTCACGATATCGTGACATGTCGCATTTTCGTGACTCAAAAAGGGCAGGCAGGCAGAGAAAGAAAAAGTGTCACGATATCGCGACATGTCGCATTTTTGCGACTCGAAAAGGGCAAGCAGGCAGAGAAACAAAAGTGTCGCGATATCGTGACATGTCGCATTTTCGTGACTCAAAAAGGGCAGGCAAGCAGAGAAACAAAAGTGTCACGATATCGCGACATGTCGCATTTTCATGACTCAAAAAGGGCAGGCAGGCAGAGAAACAAAAGTGTCACGATATCGCGACATGTCGCATTTTTGCGACTCAAGAAGGGCCTCAAAATAGAAACGAAAAGCCTTTTTTGGAAACCAAAACACATGCATGCATAAGGGAAAGAGAAAATGAATAGACATGCAAAGAGAAAATGAACAGTCATGCAAAGAGAAAACAAAAGTCATGCAAGAAGAAAATGAACAGTCATGCAAGGAGAAAACGAACAGTCATGAAGGAGAAAACGAACAGTCATCGAAGGAGAAAACGAACAATCATGACCGAGAAAATGAATAGTCATGGTAGGAGAATATGGTGTCAATTATTTGCATGTGACGTGTTTGATGAAATGCCTTCTCAAAATAAACAAAAGGAGTTACATAAAGAAGTAGTTACAATTGACAAGTGGCGTATGAGAATATGAAAGGAGTTACAACTGGAGTTACAAAGAGAAAGGATTGTTATAAAAGGAGTGTTGCTTGGAGAATTTTAAGTGTGGATTTTATCTTGCGAAGAGAGCGAGAGGAGAGCGAGAGGCGAGCGAGAAGGGTGTGTGTTTTGTGAATTGTGGGCGATGTTGGGTAAGCAATAGACCAGTCAGGGTCTTGTAAAAGTGAAGGTATTTTTATGTCAATCTTCTAGTTTCAAAATTGAAGTCCAAGTTGGTGCTTGGCATCAGGGGTTGGTGCTCCTTCCAGTTGGTGTTGGTAAATCAGGGGTTGGTGCTCCTTCCAGTGGGTGCTGGTAAATTGATTGTAAAGTTGGTGCTTTGCAAAGGCTGGATTTGGATGGGAGTCCAAACAATCATTTTTGAGGAGTAGCCAAATCGATGAACCTCGGTACATCTTGTGTTGTGTGATGCTCTCTTGTTATACTTGCTTTATTTGGTTTTAAGTTTTCATTGTTTTGGCTTTAAGAGTTGAAGATTTAAGTTATAAAGAGCTACACTGATTCACCCCCCCTCTCAGTGTCATTGTGAGACTAACAATTGGTATCAGAGCGAGGTTCCTGAACAAGCTTAACCGGCTAGGGTGATCTTGGAAGTGACACAATGGCAGGTGGTGAAGGCTTCTCATCAAACAAAGCACCATTGTTGGATGAAACTAATTACACATTTTGGAGACTCAGGATGCAGACATATCTTTGTGCTTTGGGATACGACATTTGGGATTCAGTAGATAGTGGATACACAATACCCACCACTTCTCCAACCGATGTTGCCGATAAGAAATTGTTTGAGAATAACTCAAAAGCAAAGAATGCTATCATGTGCGGATTAGTGGACAGTGAACTAGTAAAAATTATGAGTTGTAAAACGGCAAAAGAAATATGGGACAAACTGAGGAGCATTCATGAAGGAGACGATAAGATCAAGGAGGCCAAGTTACAAACACATCGAGCTCAGTTCAAAGTATTAAATATGAATGACGATGAGAACATAGAGGCATATATGCTGAGAGTTAATGAAGTCATTAATGCGATTAGAGGACTCGACGAGGAAATCGAAGATTCTATCATCGTGAAAAAGGTATTAAGATCTCTTCCCCAAAGATTTGATTCTAAAGTTTCAGCTATAGAAGAAGCTAAAGATCTAAATTCTTTTAGTATGGATGAGATGCATGGTTCTTTGAACTGCATATGAGATGAGAATAGGAAAATCTAAACCCACAGACAGAGAATCTGCTTTTAAAGCCCATAAAAATATGAAAGCAAAACAAGAATCCGAGGAAGAAGAGACATCAGATGAAATGGAAGCAAACTTTGTTCGAAAACTAAAAAGGGGAAAAGGAAAATACAGAGGAAAGTTACCGTTTAAATGTTTCAATTGTGGAGGCATTGGGCATTTTGCAGTTAAATGTCCACTTAATGAGAAGAACAAAATTGATGAAGGATCGCACCAAGAAAGAAGTGACTGGAAGAACAAAACAAATTTTAGAAAAGACAACTTCAAGAAGAAAAGTTTCATCTCCAAGAATGTCAGTTCATCAGAAGACAGCTGCGGTGAGGATTCTGAAAAGGAAACAGGTGAAGCTCTTTTCATGGCACTCAAAGAAGAAAAAACAGAAAAAGAATAGGAATGTGATGAAGAAGAAATTGATGCAGAAGTAAATTTGAAAGAGGAACTAATTGCAGCTACGGATGAATTGAAGATAGAAAGAAAAAAGAATAAGAAAATTTCAAGAAAGCTTGAGGATGCAAATGAAATCATAACCAGTTTGAAAGTACAGATAGAAGAATCCAAGAAAATATCTGAAGATCTCGAAGTGCAAATAACCATAAAAATAGATTATTGCAGCAAGCTAGAAGAAGAGACTGTTGGTTTAAGGATGCAGATAGAAGAGATGAATCGTAAAATTAGTTGTTATCACAAACGTGAAGAAAGTTCTATGAAGCTGGATAAGATCATAAATAACCAAAGGACTATAGGCATCAAATTTGGTTTGGGCTTTGACGAAGGAGAATCATCAAATGGATCAAAGAATGAAGATAAGAAACAGATTGATCAAGAAAAATTGACTCATGCAAAAGAAAGCAATAATGCAAGGCACGAAAGGAGAATTGACAATGATGGATTCACCAATGTCACACATCAAGGAAGAAGAAGATTTATGACTCCTACGACAACATGGCAAAGACCATCACCCAGGTTCAATCATCTCTTTTCTGGTTACTATTTTAAATGCAATGGTTATGGACATAAGATTTCAGATTGCAAGTATAATGTAGGACCAAGGAATTTTACCAGTAGAAATGTTTTTTCACCTTTGATGGATTATGCAATAGAATGTTATAACTGTCATAATTTTGGGCACATTGCAAGAAATTGTCGAAGTACATTTGCATCAAATCAATTTCAGGGAAGAAAATTTCAACCAAATGGAATGAGACAAAATAGAAAATTTCCCAAAAAACATGCACAAGCTACTAAAAAAGAAAATTCAAAACAAGAGCCCAAAACTATAATCAAACCAGAGTGGAGAAAGAAAGAAGAAAGGAAATCGTGTCTCCTTGGACTGAAGGAGACTACTCCTCTATTGCACTAAGCAACTCCAGGTAGCACATCCTCAGGGGGAGCAATCTTAAAGTTTTATTTTAATGCTCCTATGTATTTTTTTGGTTATCTGAGGATGAAAGGCAAGTAGTCAGGGGGAGTTGTCGTATAGTTGTCAAAGTGTGTTTCAGTTCATGTAGTTGTTTGTGGAGGTACCGTGAAGGGTGGTGATTAAATTGAGAGTTGTCACCATTTGTAGTATTGCTATATGTCAGTGTTGTACTTTTGATGGTTCTTACTACCATTGTTCAAAGTTATGGTATCCGAAAGGTAAGGACTTCACCCTTATTGCATATTCAGATGCAGATTGGGCAGGATGTGTAGGTGACAGAAAGAGTACCAGTGGAGGTGCATTCTATCTTGGAGACAGGTTGGTCACGTGGCACAGTAAGAAACAAGAGTCAGTCTCCTTATCCATAGTAGAGGCAGAATATATTGCAGCGATAACGTGTTGTACGTAGAATCCGGTTATGCATTCTCGCACAAAACATATTGCTATCCGATATCACTTTTTGAAGGAGAAAGTTGCGAAAGGTGAGGTTAAGTTGGATTTTGTTCCAACAACAGAGCAAGTAGCGGATATCTTCACAAAACTGTTGCCCAAGGAAGTCTTTGAGTACCTTCGCAATAAATTGGGAGTGGTCACGCTTCCCAAGAATTGACTAGCTATCGGGACCACATTCTTAGGGGGAGCATTTGTGTATTTGTTTATCTTTTTGCTCATGTTTGTGATTTTTGCTAAGTGTAATAATTTTTGCCTGAGAATGTTGTGCATGGACTCGGGGGAGTTTGCAGATAGCCCTTTGATATTGTTGTCAAAGGGGGAGAAGAGTTACAGGAAATTGCACGTGTGTTGCCAACAATTCCAAAGGGGGAGATTGTTGAGCAAGGTGCAACGACAATATTGTCATTGTTGTCAACATAGTCAGATAGATCGGTTGATGCAGTGGACAGGAGTTCAGAGGTTACTCAGAGTATGTACAATGATGTTAAATGCTTATGAGGATGTTTACCCACCTTATTGCATATTTTCCAAGAAGACCGAAGTGGCCCATATGCTAAAGATCAAAGAAAAAGCAAAACACCGCAAAGAGAAAAAAGTGTCGCGATATCGCGACATGTTGCATTTTCATGGCCAAAAGAGAAGAGAAAAAGCAAGGAGGAAAAAGTGTCGCGATATCGTGACATGTTGCATTTTCATGGCCAAAAGAGAAGGAAAAAGCAAGGAGAAAAAGTGTCGCGATATCGCGACATGTTGCATTTTCACGGCCAAAAGAGAAGAGAAAAAGCAAGGAGGAAAAAGTGTCGCGATATCGTGACATGTTGCATTTTCAGGGCCAAAGAAAAGAGAAAGAGCAAGGAGAAAAAGTGTCGCGATATCGCGACATGTTGTATTTTCGCGGGCCAAAGCAAAGAGAAAGAGCAAGGAGAAAAAGTGTCACGATATCGCGACATGTATTTTTGCGGGCCAAAGCAAAGAGAAAGAGCAAGGAGAAAAAGTGTCACGATATCGTGACATGTTGTATTTTCACGGGCCAAAGCAAAGAGAAAGAGCAAGGAGAAAAAGTGTCGCGATATCGTGACATGTTGTATTTTCATGGGCCAAAGCAAAGAGAAAGAGCAAGAAGGAAAAAGTGTCGTGATATCGCGACATGTCGCATTTTCGTGACTCAAAAAGGAAGAGCAAGAGAAACAAAAGTGTCACGATATCGTGACATGTCGCATTTTTGTGACTCAAAAGGGGGAAGGCAGAGAAACAAAAGTGTCACGATATCACGACATGTCGCATTTTTGTGACTCAAAAAGGGCAGGCAGGCAGAGAAACAAAAGTGTCACGATATCGCGACATGTCGCATTTTCGTGACTCAAAAAGGGCAGGCAGGCAGAGAAACAAAAGTGTCACGATATCGTGACATGTCGCATTTTCGTGACTCAAAAAGGGCAAGCAAGCAGAGAAACAAAAGTGTCGCGATATCGCGACATGTCGCATTTTTGTGACTCAAGAAGGGCCTCAAAATAGAAATGAAAAGCCTTTTTGGAAACCAAAACACATGCATGCATAAGGGAAAGAGAAAACGAACAGTCATGAAGGAGAAAACGAATAGTCATGCAAAGAGAAAATGAACAGTCATGCAAAGAGAAAATGAACAGACATGCAAAGAGAAAATGAACAGTCATGCAAGGAGAAAATGAACAGTCATGAAGGAGAAAATGAACAGTCATCGAAGGAGAAAACGAATAGTCATGACCGAGAAAACGAACAGTCATGGTAGGAGAATATGGTGTCAATTATTTGCATGTGACGTGTTTGACGAAATGCCTTCTCAAAATAAACAAAAGGAGTTACATAAAGAAGTAGTTACAATTGACAAGTGGCGTATGAGAATATGAAAGAAGGAGTTACAACTGGAGTTACAAAGAGAAAGGATTGTTATAAAAGGAGTGTTGCTTGGAGAATTTGATGAGTGGATTTTATCTTGCGAAGAGAGCGAGAGGCGAGCGAGAAGGGTGTGTGTTTTGTGAATTGTGGGCGATGTTGGGTAAGCAATAGACCAGTCAGGGTCTTGTAAAAGTGAAGGCATTTTTATGTCAATCTTCTAGTTTCAAAATTGAAGTCCAAGTTGGTGCTTGGCATCAGGGGTTGGTGCTCCTTCCAGTTGGTGCTGGTAAATCAGGGGTTGGTGCTCCTTCCAGTGGGTGTTGGTAAATTGATTGTAAAGTTGGTGCTTTGCAAAGGCTGGATTTGGATGGGAGTCCAAATAGTCATTTTTGAGGAGTAGCCAAATCGGTGAACCTCGGTACATCTTGTGTTGTGTGATGCTCTCTTGTTATACTTGCTTTATTTGGTTTTAAGTTTTCATTGTTTTGGCTTTAAGAGTTGAAGATTTAAGTTATAAAGAGCTACACTGATTCACCCCCCCTCTCGGTGTCATTGTGAGACTAACAATTGGTATCAGAGCGAGGTTCCTGAACAAGCTTAACCGGCTAGGGTGATCTTGGAAGTGACACAATGGCAGGTGGTGAAGGCTTCTCATCAAACAAAGCACCATTGTTGGATGAAACTAATTACACATTTTGGAGACTCAGGATGCAGACATATCTTTGTGCTTTGGGATACGACATTTGGGATTCAGTAGATAGTGGATACACAATACCCACCACTTCTCCAACCGATGTTGTCGATAAGAAACTATTTGAGAATAACTCAAAAGCAAAGAATGCTATCATGTGCGGATTAGTGGACAGTGAACTAGTAAAAATTATGAGTTGTAAAATGGCAAAAGAAATATGGGACAAACTGAGGAGCATTCATGAAGGAGACGATAAGATCAAGGAGGCCAAGTTACAAACACATCGAGCTCGGTTCGAAGTATTAAAGATGAATGACGATGAGAACATAGAGGCATATATGCTGAGAGTTAATGAAGTCATTAATGCGATTAGAGGACTCGACGAGGAAATCAAAGATTCTGTCATCGTGAAAAAGGTATTAAGATCTCTTCCCCAAAGATTTGATTCTAAAGTTTCAGCTATAGAAGAAGCTAAAGATCTAAATTCTTTTAGTATGGATGAGATGCATGGTTCTTTGACTGCATATGAGATGAGAATAGGAAAATCTAAACCCACAGACAGAGAAGCTACTTTTAAAGCCCATAAAAATATGAAAGCAAAACAAGAATCCGAGGAAGAAGAGACATCGGATGAAATGGAAGCAAACTTTGTTCGAAAACTAAAAAGGGGAAAAGGAAAATACAGAGGAAAGTTACCGTTTAAATGTTTCAATTGTGGAGGCGTTGGGCATTTTGCAGCTAAATGTCCACTTAATGAGAAGAACAAAAGTGATGAAGGATCGCACCAAGAAAGAAGTGACTGGAAGAAAAAAACAAATTTCAGAAAAGACAACTTCAAGAAGAAAAGTTTCATCTCCAAGAATGTCAGTTCATCAGAAGACAGCTGCGGTGAGGATTCTGAAAAGGAAATAGGTGAAGCTCTTTTCATGGCACTCAAAGAAGAAAAAATAGAAAAAGAACAGGAATGTGATGAAGAAGAAATTGATGCAGAAGTAAATTTGAAAGAGGAACTAATTGCAGCTCTGGATGAATTGAAGATAGAAAGAAAAAAGAATAAGAAAATTTCAAGAAAGCTTGAGGATGCAAATGAAATCATAACCAGTTTGAAAGTACAGATAGAAGAATCCAAGAAAATATCTGAAGATCTCGAAGTGCAAATAACCATGAAAATAGATTATTGCGGCAAGCTAGAAGAAGAGACTGTTGGTTTAAGGATGCAGATAGAAGAGATGAATCGTAAAATTAGTTGTTATCACAAACGTGAAGAAAGTTCTATGAAGCTGGATAAGATCATAAATAACCAAAGGACTACAGGCGTCAAATTTGGTTTGGGCTTTGACGAAGGAGAATCATCAAATGGATCAAAGAATGAAGATAAGAAATAGATTGATCAAGAAAAATTGACTCATGCAAAAGAAAGCAATAATGCAAGGCACGAAAGGAGAATTGACAATGATGGATTCACCAATGTCACACATCAAGGAAGAAGAAGATTTATGACTCCTACGACAACATGGCAAAGACCATCACCCAGGTTCAATCATCTCTTTTCTGGTTACTATTTTAAATGCAATGGTTATGGACATAAGATTTCAGATTGCAAGTATAATGTAGGACCAAGGAATTTTACCAATAGAAATGTTTTTTCACCTTTGATGGATTATGCAGTAGAATGTTATAAGCTGTCATAATTTTGGGCACATTGCAAGAAATTGTCGAAGTACATTTGCATCAAATCAATTTCAGGGAAGAAAATTTCAACCAAATGGAATGAGACAAAATAGAAAAGTTCCCAAAAAACATGCACAAGCTACTAAAAAAGAAAAGTCAAAACAAGAGCCCAAAACTGTAATCAAACTAGAGTGGAGAAAGAAAGAAGAAAGGAAATCGTGTCTCCTTGGATTGAAGGAGACTACTCCTCTATTGCACTAAGCAACTCCAGGTAGCACATCCTCAGGGGGAGCAATCTTAAAGTTTTATTTTAATGCTCCTATGTATTTGTTTGGTTATCTGAGGATGAAAGGCAAGTAGTCGGGGAGTTGTCGTATAGTTGTCAAAGTGTGTTTCAGTTCATGTAGTTGTTTGTGGAGGTACCATGAAGGGTGGTGATTAAATTGAGAGTTGTCACCATTTGTAGTATTGCTATATGTCAGTGTTGTACTTTTGATGGTTCTTACTGCCATTGTTCAAAGTTATGGTATCCGAAAGGTAAGGACTTCACCCTTATTGCATATTCAGATGTAGATTGGGCAGGATGTGTAGGTGACAGAAAGAGTACCAGTGGAGGTGCATTCTATCTTGGAGACAGGTTGGTCACATGGCATAGTAAGAAACAAGAGTTAGTCTCCTTATCCACAGTAGAGGCAGAATATATTACAGCGACAACGTGTTGTACGTAGAATCCAGTTATGCATTCTCGCACAAAACATATTGCTATCCGATATCACTTTTTGAAGGAGAAAGTTGCGAAAGGTGAGGTTAAGTTGGATTTTGTTCCAACAATAGAGCAAGTAGTGGATATCTTCACAAAACCGTTGCCCAAGGAAGTCTTTGAGTACCTTCATAATAAATTGGGAGTGGTCACGCTTCCCAAGAATTGACTAGCTATCGGGACCACATTCTTAGGGGGAGCATTTGTGTATTTGTTTATCTTTTTGCTCATGTTTGTGATTTTTGCTAAGTGTAATAATTTTTGCCTGAGAATGTTGTGCATGGACTCAGGGGGAGTTTGCAGTAGCCCTTTGATATTGTTGTCAAAGGGGGAGAAGAGTTACAGGAAATTGCACGTGTGTTGCCAACAATTCCAAAGGGGGAGATTGTTGAGCAAGGTGCAGTGACAATATTGTCATTGTTGTCAACACAGTCAGATAGATCGGTTGATGCAGTGGATAGGAGTTCAGAGGTTACTCAGAGTATGTACAGTGATGTTAAATGCTTATGAGGATGCTTTTTGCATGTTTGGGTCAGGTAAGAAGACCGAAGTGGCCCATATGCTAAAGATCAAAGAAAAAGCAAAACACCGCAAAGAGAAAAAAGTGTCGCGATATCGCGACATGTTGCATTTTCATGGCCAAAAGAGAAGAGAAAAAGCAAGGAGGAAAAAGTGTCGCGATATCGCGACATGTTGCATTTTCGGCCAAAAGAGAAGAGAAAAGCAAGGAGAAAAAGTGTCCGATATCGCGACATGTTGCATTTCGCACCAAAGAGAAGAGAAAAGAAGGAGAAAAAGTGTCGCGATATCGCGACATGTTGCATTTTCGTGGCCAAAAGAGAAGGAAAAAGCAAGGAGAAAAAGTGTCGCGATATCGTGACATGTTGCATTTTCGTGGCCAAAGCAAAGAGAAAGAGCAAGGAGAAAAAGTGTCGCGATATCGCGACATGTTGTATTTTCACGGGCCAAAGCAAAGAGAAAGAGCAAGGAGAAAAAGTGTCGCGATATCGCGACATGTTGTATTTTCGCGGGCCAAAGCAAAGAGAAAGAGCAAGGAGAAAAAGTGTCGCGATATCGTGACATGTTGTATTTTCACGGGCCAAAGCAAGGAGAAAGAGCAAGAAGGAAAAAGTGTCACGATATCGTGACATGTCGCATTTTCATGACTCAAAAAGGGAGAAGAGCAAGAAAGAAAAAGTGTCGCGATATCGTGACATGTCGCATTTTTGCGACTCAAAAAGGGAGGAAGGCAGAGAAACAAAAGTGTCGCGATATCATGACATGTCGCATTTTTATGACTCAAAAAGGGAAGCGAAGAGAAACAAAAGTGTCACGATATCGCGACATGTCGCATTTTCGTGACTCAAAAAGGAAGGCAGGCAGAGAAACAAAAGTGTCACGATATCGTGACATGTCGCATTTTCACGACTCAAAAAGGGCAGGCAGGCAGAGAAACAAAAGTGTCGCGATATCGTGACATGTCGCATTTTTGCGACTCAAGAAGGGCCTCAAAATAGAAACGAAAAGCCTTTTTTGGAAACCAAAACACATGCATGCATAAGGGAAAGAGAAAATGAATAGACATGCAAAGAGAAAACGAATAGTCATGCAAGGAGAAAATGAATAGTCATGCAAAGAGAAAATGAATAGTCATGCAAAGAGAAAATGAATAGACATGCAAAGAGAAAACGAACAGTCATGCAAGGAGAAAATGAACAGTCATCGAAGGAGAAAACGAATAGTCATGACCGAGAAAATGAACAGTCATGGTAGGAGAATATGGTGTCAATTATTTGCATGTGACGTGTTTGACGAAATGCCTTCTCAAAATAAACAAAAGGAGTTACATAAAGAAGTAGTTACAATTGACAAGTGGCGTATGAGAATATGAAAGGAGTTACAACTGGAGTTACAAAGAGAAAGGATTGTTATAAAAGGAGTGTTGCTTGGAGAATTTTATAGTGGATTTTATCTTGCGAAGAGAGCGAGAGGAGAGCGAGAGGCGAGCGAGAAGGGTGTGTGTTTTGTGAATTGTGGGCGATGTTGGGTAAGCAATAGACCAGTCAGGGTCTTGTAAAAGTGAAGGCATTTTTATGTCAATCTTCTAGTTTCAAAATTGAAGTCCAAGTTGGTGCTTGGCATCAGGGGTTGGTGCTCCTTCCAGTTGGTGTTGGTAAATCAGGGGTTGGTGCTCCTTCCAGTGGGTGCTGGTAAATTGATTGTAAAGTTGGTGCTTTGCAAAGGCTGGATTTGGATGGGAGTCCAAACAGTCATTTTTGAGGAGTAGCCAAATCGGTGAACCTCGATACATCTTGTGTTGTGTGATGCTCTCTTGTTATACTTGCTTTATTTGGTTTTAAGTTTTCATTGTTTTGGCTTTAAGAGTTGAAGATTTAAGTTATAAAGAGCTACACTGATTCACCCCCCTCTCAGTGTCATTGTGAGACTAACAATTGGTATCAGAGCGAGGTTCTTGAACAAGCTTAACCGGCTAGGGTGATCTTGGAAGTGACACAATGGCAGGTGGTGAAGGCTTCTCATCAAACAAAGCACCATTGTTGGACGAAACTAATTACACATTTTGGAGACTCAGGATGCAGACATATCTTTGTGCTTTGGGATACGACATTTGGGATTCAGTAGATAGTGGATACACAATACCCACCACTTCTCCAACCGATGTTGTCGGTAAGAAATTGTTTGAGAATAACTCAAAAGCAAAGAATGCTATCATGTGCGGATTAGTGGACAGTGAACTAGTAAAAATTATGAGTTGTAAAATGGCAAAAGAAATATGGGACAAACTGAGGAGCATTCATGAAGGAGACGATAAGATCAAGGAGGCCAAGTTACAAACACATCGAGCTCAGTTCAAAGTATTAAAGATGAATGACGATGAGAACATAGAGGCATATATGCTGAGAGTTAATGAAGTCATTAATGCGATTAGAGGACTCGACGAGGAAATCGAAGATTCTATCATCGTGAAAAAGGTATTAAGATCTCTTCCCCAAAGATTTGATTCTAAAGTTTCAGCTATAGAAGAAGCTAAAGATCTAAATTCTTTTAGTATGGATGAGATGCATGGTTCTTTGATTGCATATGAGATGAGAATAGGAAAATCTAAACCCACAAATAGAGAAGCTACTTTTAAAGCCCATAAAAATATGAAAGCAAAACAAGAATCCGAGGAAGAAGAGACATCAGATGAAATGGAAGCAAACTTTGTTCGAAAACTAAAAAGGGGAAAAGGAAAATACGAGAGGAAAGTTACCGTTTAAATGTTTCAATTGTGGAGGCATTGGGCATTTTGTAGTTAAATGTCCACTTAATGAGAAGAACAAAATTGATGAAGGATCGCACCAAGAAAGAAGTGACTGGAAGAACAAAACAAATTTCAAAAAAGACAACTTCAAGAAGAAAAGTTTCATCTCCAAGAATGTCAGTTCATCAGAAGACAGTTGTGGTGAGGATTCTGAAAAGGAAACAGGTGAAGCTCTTTTCATGGCACTCAAAGAAGAAAAAACAGAAAAAGAACAAGAATGTGATGAAGAAGAAATTGATGCAGAAGTAAATTTGAAAGAGGAACTAATTGCAGCTCTGGATGAATTGAAGATAGAAAGAAAAAAGAATAAGAAAATTTCAAGAAAGCTTGAGGATGCAAATGAAATCATAACCAGTTTGAAAGTACAGATAGAAGAATCCAAGAAAATATCTGAAGATCTCGAAGTGCAAATAACCATGAAAATAGATTATTGCAGCAAGCTAGAAGAAGAGACTATTGGTTTAAGGATGTAGATAGAAGAGATGAATCGTAAAATTAGTTGTTATCACAAACGTGAAGAAAGTTCTATGAAGCTGGATAAGATCATAAATAACCAAAGGACTACAGGCATCAAATTTGGTTTGGGCTTTGATGAAGGAGAATCATCAAATGGATCAAAGAATGAAGATAAGAAACAGATTGATCAAGAAAAATTGACTCATGCAAAAGAAAGCAATAATGCAAGGCACGAAAGGAGAATTGACAATGATGGATTCACCAATGTCACACATCAAGGAAGAAGAAGATTTATGACTCCTACGACAACATGGCAAAGACCATCACCCAGGTTCAATCATCTCTTTTCTGGTTACTATTTTAAATGCAATGGTTATGGACATAAGATTTCAGATTGCAAGTATAATGTAGGACCAAGGAATTTTACCAATAGAAATGTTTTTTCACCTTTGATGGATTATGCAGTAGAATGTTATAACTATCATAATTTTGGGCACATTGCAAGAAATTGTCGAAGTACATTTGCATCAAATCAATTTTAGGGAAGAAAATTTCAACCAAATGGAATGAGACAAAATAGAAAAGTTCTCGAAAAACATGCACAAGCTACTGAAAAAGAAAAGTCAAAACAAGAGCCCAAAACTGTAATCAAACCAGAGTGGAGAAAGAAAGAAGAAAGGAAATCGTGTCTCCTTGGACTGAAGGAGACTACTCCTCTATTGCACTAAGCAACTCCAGGTAGCACATCCTCAGGGGGAGCAATCTTAAAGTTTTATTTTAATGCTCCTATGTATTTGTTTGGTTATCTGAGGATGAAAGGCAAGTAGTCAGGGGGAGTTGTCGTATAGTTGTCAAAGTGTGTTTCAGTTCATGTAGTTGTTTGTGGAGGTACCATGAAGGGTGGTGATTAAATTGAGAGTTGTCACCATTTGTAGTATTGCTATATGTCAGTGTTGTACTTTTGATGGTTCTTACTGCCATTGTTCAAAGTTATGGTATCCGAAAGGTAAGGACTTCACCCTTATTGCGTATTCAGATGCAGATTGGGCAGGATGTGTAGGTGATAGAAAGAGTACCAGTGGAGGTGCATTCTATCTTGGAGACAGGTTGGTCACGTGGCACAGTAAGAAACAAGAGTCAGTCTCCTTATCCACAATAGAGGCAGAATATATTGCAGCGACAGCGTGTTGTATGCAGAATCCGGTTATGCATTCTCGCACAAAACATATTGCTATCCGGTATCACTTTTTGAAGGAGAAAGTTGCGAAAGGTGAGGTTAAGTTGGATTTTGTTCCAACAACAGAGCAAGTAGCGGATATCTTCACAAAACCATTGCCCAAGGAAGTCTTTGAGTACCTTCGTAATAAATTGGGAGTGGTCACGCTTCCCAAGAATTGACTAGCTATCGGGACCACATTCTCGGGGGGAGCATTTGTGTATTTGTTTATCTTTTTGCTCATGTTTGTGATTTTTGCTAAGTGTAATAATTTTTGCCTGAGAATGTTGTGCATGGACTCGGGGGAGTTTGCAACAACCCTTTGATATTGTTGTCAAAGGGGGAGAAGAGTTACAGGAAATTGCACGTGTGTTGCCAACAATTCCAAAGGGGGAGATTGTTGAGCAAGGTGCAACGACAATATTGTCATTGTTGTCAACACAATTAGATAGATCGGTTGATGCAGTGGACAGGAGTTCAGAGGTTACTCAGAGTATGTACAGTGATGTTAAATGCTTATGAGGATGTTTTTGATGTTTGGGTGAAGACCGAAGTGGCCCATATGCTAAAGATCAAAGAAAAAGCAAAACACCGCAAAGAGAAAAAAGTGTCGCGATATCGCGACATGTTGCATTTTCGCGGCCAAAAGAGAAGAGAAAAAGCAAGGAGGAAAAAGTGTCGCGATATCGCGACATGTTGCATTTTCGCGGCCAAAAGAGAAGCGAAAAAGCAAGGAGGAAAAAGTGTCGCGATATCGCGACATGTTGCATTTTCGCAGCCAAAAGAGAAGAGAAAAAGCAAGGAGGAAAAAGTGTCGCGATATCGCGACATGTTGCATTTTCACGGCCAAAAGAGAAGAAAAAGCAAGGAGAAAAAAGTGTCACGATATCGTGACATGTTGCATTTTCGTGGCCAAAGCAAAGAGAAAGAGCAAGGAGAAAAAGTGTCGCGATATCGCGACATGTTGTATTTTCACGGGCCAAAGCAAAGAGAAAGAGCAAGGAGAAAAAGTGTCGCGATATCGCGACATGTTGTATTTTCGCGGGCCAAAGCAAAGAGAAAGAGCAAGGAGAAAAAGTGTCGCGATATCGTGACATGTTGTATTTTCACGGGCCAAAGCAAGGAGAAAGAGCAAGAAGGAAAAAGTGTCACGATATCGCGACATGTCGCATTTTTGCGACTCAAAAAGGGCAGGCAGGCAGAGAAAGAAAAAGTGTCACGATATCGCGACATGTCGCATTTTTGTGACTCAAAAAGGGCAAGAAGGCAGAGAAAGAAAAAGTGTCGCGATATCGCGACATGTCGCATTTTTGCGACTCAAAAAGGGCAGGCAGGCAGAGAAAAAAAAGTGTCACGATATCGCGACATGTCGCATTTTCATGACTCAAAAAGGGCAGGCAGGCAGAGAAACAAAAGTGTCACGATATCGCGACATGTCACATTTTCATGACTCAAAAAGGGCAGGCAGGCAGAGAAACAAAAGTGTCGTGATATCACGACATGTCACATTTTTGTGACTCAAGAAGGGCCTCAAAATAGAAATGAAAAGCCTTTTTTGGAAACCAAAACACATGCATGCATAAGGGAAAGAGAAAACGAACAGACATGCAAAGAGAAAATGAATAGTCATGCAAAGAGAAAACGAACAGTCATGCAAAGAGAAAATGAACAGACATGCAAAGAGAAAATGAACAGTCATGAAAGGAGAAAACGAACAGTCATCGAAGGAGAAAACAAACAGTCATGACCGAGAAAACGAATAGTCATGGTAGGAGAATATGGTGTCAATTATTTGCATGTGACGTGTTTGACGAAATGCCTTCTCAAAATAAACAAAAGGAGTTACATAAAGAAGTAGTTACAATTGACAAGTGGCGTATGAGAATATGAAAGGAGTTACAACTGGAGTTACAAAGAGAAAGGATTGTTATAAAAGGAGTGTTGCTTGGAGAATTTTGATCGGTGGATTCTATCTTGCGAAGAGAGCGAGAGGAGAGCGAGAGGCGAGCGAGAAGGGTGTGTGTTTTGTGAATTGTGGGCGATGTTGGGTAAGCAATAGACCAGTCAGGGTCTTGTAAAAGTGAAGGCATTTTTATGTCAATATTCTAGTTTCAAAATTGAAGTCCAAGTTGGTGCTTGGCATCAGGGGTTGGTGCTCCTTCCAGTTGGTGCTGGTAAATCAAGGGTTGGTGCTCCTTCCAGTGGGTGCTGGTAAATTGATTGTAAAGTTGGTGCTTTGCAAAGGCTGGATTTGGATGGGAGTCCAAACAATCATTTTTGAGGAGTAGCCAAATCGGTGAACCTCGATACATCTTGTGTTGTGTGATGCTCTCTTGTTATACTTGCTTTATTTGGTTTTAAGTTTTCATTGTTTTGGCTTTAAGAGTTGAAGATTTAAGTTATAAAGAGCTACACTGATTCACCCCCCCTCTCAGTGTCATTGTGAGACTAACAATTGGCATCAGAGCGAGGTTTCTGAACAAGCTTAACCGGCTAGGGTGATCTTGGAAGTGACACAATGGCAGGTGGTGAAGGCTTCTCATCAAACAAAGCACCATTATTGGATGGAACTAATTACATATTTTGAAGACTCAGGATGCAGACATATCTTTGTGCTTTGGGATACGACATTTGGGATTTAGTAGATAGTGGATACACAATACCCACTACTTCTCCAACCGATGTTGTCGATAAGAAATTATTTGAGAATAACTCAAAAGCAAAGAATGCTATCATGTGCGGATTAGTGGACAGTGAACTAGTAAAAATTATGAGTTGTAAAATGGCAAAAGAAATATGGGACAAACTGAGGATAATTCATGAAGGAGACGATAAGATCAAGGAGGCCAAGTTACAAACACATCGAGCTCAGTTCGAAGTATTAAAGATGAATGACGATGAGAACATAGAGGCATATATGCTAAGAGTTAATGAATTCAATGCGATTAGAGGACTCAACGAGGAAATCGAAGATTCTGCCATTGTGAAAAAGGTATTAATCTCTTCCCCAAATATTTGATTCTAAAGTTTCAGCTATAGAAGGAGCTAAAGATCTAAATTCTTTTAGTATTGATGAGATGCATGGTTCTTTGAATGCATATGATATGAGAATAAAAAAATCTAAACCCATAGACAGAGAAGCTACTTTTAAAAACCATAAAAACATGAAAGCAAAACAAGAATCCGAGGAAGAAGAGACATCAGATGAAATGGAAGAAAACTTTGTTCGAAAACTAAAAAGGGGAAAAGGAAAATACAGAGGAAAGTTATCTTTTAAATGTTTCATTTATGGAGGCATTGGGCATTTTGCTGTTAAATGTCCACTTAATGAGAAGAACAAAATTGATGAAGGATCACACCAAGAAAGAAGTGACTAGAAGAACAAAACAAATTTCAAAAAAGACAACTTCAAGAAGAAAAGTTTCATCTCCAAGAATGTCAGTTCATCAGAAGACAGCTGCGGTGAGGATTCTGACAATGAAACAGGTGAAGCTCTTTTCATGGCACTCAAAGAAGAAAAAACAAAAAAATAATAGAAATGTGATGAAGAAGAAATTAATGTAGAAGTAAATTTGAAAGAGGAACTAATTGTAGCTCTGGATGAATTGAAGATAGAAAGAAAAAAGAATAAGAAAATTTCAAGAAATCTTGAGGATGCAAAAGAAATCATAACCAGTTTGAAAGTACAGATAGAAGAATCCAAGAAAATATCTGAAGATCTCGAAGTGCAAATAACCATAAAAATAGATTATTGCAGCAAGCTAGAATAAGAGACTATTGGTTGAAGGATGCAGATACAAGAGATGAATCGTAAAATTAGTTGTTATCACAAACATGAAGAAAGTTCTATGAAGCTGGATAAGATCATAAATAACCAAAGGACTACAAGCGTCAAATTTGGTTTGGGCTTTGACGAAGGAGAATCATCAAATGGATCAAAGAATGAAGATAAGAAATAGGTTGATCAAGAAAAATTGACTCATGCAAAATAAAGCAATAATGCAAGGCATGAAATGAGAATTGACAATGATGGATTCACCAATGTCACACATCAAGGAAGAAGAAGATTTATGACTCCTACGACAACATGGCAAAGACCATCACTCAGGTTCAATCATCTCTTTTCTGGTTACTATTTTAAATGCAATGGTTATGGACATAAGATTTCATATTGCAAGTATAATGTAGGACCAAGGAATTTTACCAGTAGAAATTTTTTTTCACCTTTGATGGATTATGCGATAGAATGTTATAACTGTCATAATTTTGGGCACATTGCAAGAAATTGTCGAAGTACATTTGCATCAAATCAATTTTAGGGAAGAAATTTTCAACAAAATGGAATGAGACAAAATAGAAAAGTTCCCGAAAAACATGCACAAGCTACTGAAAAAGAAAAATCAAAACAAGAGCCCAAAACTGTAATCAAACCAGAGTGGAGAAAGAAAGAAGAAAGGAAATCGTGTCTCCTTGGACTGAAGGAGACTACTCCTCTATTGCACTAAGCAACTCCGGGTAGCACATCCTCAGGGGGAGCAATATTAAAGTTTTATTTTAATGCTCCTATGTATTTTTTTGGTTATCTAAGGATGAAAGGCAAGTAGTCAGGGGGAGTTGTATAGTTGTCAAAGTGTGTTTCAGTTCATGTAGTTGTTTGTGGAGGTACCATGAAGGGTGGTGATTAAATTGAGAGTTGTCACCATTTGTAGTATTGCTATATGTTAGTTTTGTGCTTTTGATGGTTCTTACTGCCATTGTTAAAAGTTATGGTATCCGAAAGGTAAGGACTTCACCTTTATTGCATTTTCAGATGTAGATTGGGCAGGATGTGTAGGTGACAAAAAGAGTACCAGTGGAGGTGCATTCTATCTTGAAGACAGGTTGGTCACGTGGCATAGTAAGAAACAAGAGCCAGTCTCCTTATCCATAATAGAGGCAGAATATATTGCAGTGACAACGTGTTGTATGTAGAATCCGATTATGCATTCTCGCACAAAACATATTGCTATCCGGTATCACTTTTTGAAGGGGAAAGTTGTGAAAGGTGAGGTTAATTTGGATTTTGTTCCAACAATAGAGCAAGTAGCGGATATCTTTACAAAACCATTGCCAAAGGAAGTCTTTGAGTACCTTCGTAATAAATTGGGAGAGGTCACGCTTCCCAAGAATTAACTAGCTATCGGGACCACATTATTAGGGAGAGCATTTGTGTATTTGTTTATGTTTTTGCTCATGTTTGTGATTTTTGCTAAGTGTAATAATTTTTGCCTGAGAATGTTGTGCATGGACTCAGGGGGATTTTGTAGCAGCCCTTTGATATTGTTGTCAAAGGGGGAGAAGAGTTATAGGAAATTGCACGTGTGTTGCCAACAATTCCAAAGGGGGAGATTGTTGAGCAAGGTGCAATGACAATATTGTCATTGTTGTCAACACAGTCAGATAGATCGATTGATGCAGTGGACAAGAGTTCAGAGGTTATTCAGAGTATGTATAGTGATGTTAAAATCTTATGAGGATGTTTTTGATGTTTGGGTGAAGACCGAAGTGGCCCATATGCTAAAGATAAAAAAAAAGCAAAACACTGCAAAGAGAAAAATGTGTTGCGATATCGCGATATGTTGCACTTTCGCGGCCAAAAGAGAAGCGAAAAAACAAGGAGGAAAAAGTGTCACGATATCGTGACATGTGGCATTTTCGTGGCCAAAAGAGAAGCGAAAAAGCAAGGAGAAAAAAGTGTCGTGATATCGCGACATGTTGCACTTTCGCATCCAAAAGAGAAGAGAAAAGGCAAGGAGGAAAAAGTGTCGCGATATCGCGACATGTTGCATTTTCATGGCCAAAAGAGAAGAGAAAAAGCAAGGAGAAAAAAGTGTCACGATATCATGACATGTTGCATTTTTGCGGCCAAAAGAGAAGCGAAAAAGCAAGGAGAAAAAAATGTCGCGATATCGCAACATGTTGTATTTTCACGGGCCAAAGTAAAGAGAAAGAGCAAGGAGAAAAAGTGTCTCGATATCGCGATATGTTGTATTTTCGCGGGCTAAAGCAAAGAGAAAGAGCAAGGAGAAAAAGTGTCGCAATATCATGACATGTATTTTCGTCGGCCAAAGAAAGGAGAAAGAGCAAGAAGGAAAAAGTGTCGTGATATCGCGACATGTCACATTTTCGTGACTCAAAAAGGGTAGGTATGCAGAGAAAGAAAAAGTGTCACGATATCGTGACATGTCACATTTTTGTGACTCAAAAAGGGCAGGTAGGCAGAGAAATAAAAAGTGTCGTGATATCGCGACATGTCGCAATTTCGTAACTCAAAAAGTGCAGGCAAGCAGAGAAACAAAAAGTGTCGCTATATCGCGACATGTCGCATTTTTGTGACTCAAAAAGGGTAGGCAGACAGAGAAACAAAAGTGTCACGATATCACGACATGTCGCATTTTTGCGACTCAAAAAGTGTAGGCAGGCAAAGAAACAAAAGTGTCGAGATATCGCGACACGTCGCATTTTCACGACTCAATAAGGGCCTCAAAATAGAAACGAAAAGCCTTTTTTGGAAACCAAAACACATGAATGCATAAGGGAAATAGAAAACGAACAGACATACAAAGAGAAAACGAACAGTCATGCAAAGAGAAAATGAACAGTCATGCAAGGAGAAATGAACAGTCATGAAGGAGAAAACGAACAGTCATGACCAAGAAAACGAATAGTCATGGTAGGAGAATATGGTGTCAATTATTTGCATGTGACGTGTTTGACGAAATGCCTTCTCAAAATAAACAAAAGGAGTTACATAAAAAAAAGTTACAATTGACAAGTGGCGCATGAGAATATGAAAGGAGTTACAAGTGGAGTTACAAAGAGAAAGGATTGTTATAAAAGGAGTGTTGCTTATAGAATTTGATCAGTGGATTCTATCTTGCGAAGAGAACGAGAGGAGAGAGAGAAGGATGTGTGTTTTATGAACTGTGGGCGATGTTGGGTAAGCAATAGACCAGTTAGGGTCTTGTAAAAGTGAAGGCATTTTTATGTCAATCTTCTAGTTTCAAATTAAAGTCCAAGTTGGTTCTTGGCATCAGGGGTTGGTGCTCCTTTCAGTTGGTCTTTGGTAAATCAGGGGTTGGTGCTCCTTCTAGTGGGTGTTGGTAAATTGATTGTAAAATTGATGCTTTGCAAAGGCTAGATTTGGATGGGAGTCCAAACAATCATTTTTGAGGAGTAGCCAAATCGATGAACCTCGGTACATCTTGTGTTGTGTGATGCTCTCTTGTTATACTTACTTTATTTGGTTTTAAGTTTTCATTGTTTTGGCTTTAAGAGTTGAAGATTTAAGTTATAAAGAGCTATACTGATTCACCCCCCTCTTAGTGTCATTGTGAGACTAACAAATCTATCCACATAAGATAACTATCCTTCCTACTTTGGCTAGAGATATGTGTCCTCAACTCTATCATCTCCAAAGCTCTATCTCAAATATGCACTAAATACGATCCTTCGATCTAGCACAAATCTATCCTCAATATCTGTCTGTAGTCTAGCACAAACCTGTCCTCAAATCTGCATCAAAATATGTCCTCAGATCTGTACTAAATATAGTCCTTCGATCTAGCACAAATATATCCTCAATCTCTGTCCTCAAGCCTTAACTCAAAGCTTGACTCAATCTCAAATCAACTTTGTTGTATCTGCCCAAAACCTTAACTCAATGTTTGAACAAATCAATTAATCAACTCTACTCACAATTCTTCTCAAAGGTTTATCTCAAATCTACCTTGTAAGCTTCCACAAAAGCTCACACCAATATTTCCTCAAGTCCTCTCTAGAACTTTTTCAATATACTCAATAAGTCCTCACAAGAAATTATCCAAATCTGTTCTCAATCTGTATTGTAAGCTTCCACAAAAGCTTACCCAAATGTGTCCACATGCCTTTTCAAAAACTTATCTCAAATTTACTCAATAAGTCCACACTAAAACTTGTCCAATATAATAGAAACATAAAGATAATTGTTAGAGACTCAATATGCTCTACACTCATCACAATGCTCAATCACTTTCAATCCCTCTCTTAGAACCATATAGAGAATTTTTAGAGAATCAATATGTTTCACATTCACCTCAATACTCAATCACTTTCAATTACTCTTTTATCACAGAAACATATAGATAATTGTTAGAGACTTAATATATTTCATACTCATCAACTCCTATTCTCTTTCTCAAATAAATTTAGAATATAGAATAATTTGTTTCACATAACTTAAACAATCATTTCACACATTCACTTGACTAGGCTTAACGAACTCTACTCAACCAATCACTTAATGAAATAATCCTTTCTCACAAACCCTAGTCCAAGCATATGATAACTCACTCAAATATTTCCAGCAATGCTTTATCAACCAATCTCACATAACAGTGATACTCATGTTCTTTCCAAACTCTAGTTCAAGTTTCACTCAACAACAATGCTTATAAGATAATCTTCACATAACAATAATACTCATGTTCTTTGCAAACCCTAGTTCAAGTTCTTCACTCAATAACTCACTTCAACAACAATTCTTATAAACAAGATTTTATCAACAACTCTTAATTCCAAAAAACCTTGAAGCATTAATTCAAATTCACTCTCAACAATGCAAACCAAACAATCTTTTTCATTCCAAATTTTCATACACAACTTTCAACAATCACTCACGAGGAAGAATATGCTTATACCTTTTGTTGGATGTAGAAGTACCTTTAGAAAAACCTGTCTTAATAACAATTTTCCTCTTTTCAATTCCAATAGTTAGACACAACAATATTACTTCATCACTTTCCAAAATAAATCTTAGTATTTTTAATTTTACTTTACCTTGTAAGTCCCTCTTATACTCATAACATCCTTAAAATACCCTTTTCACTCAACAATAATTTCAAACTTTTATTACAAATAATAACGACCCTCTATGTCGATTTTATCTTATGGCTCCCTCTACTAGCATATTCCATAAGTAAAAAAGAAAACATCTACATTTTGAAACCACCTTATGACTCCCTGAAAACATTCACTCCTAACCTTATAAAATTTCATCAAAAAAAAAATATACATTTCACCACCGTGGGAGTCGATTCGTTGCCTAGTTGTGCTCGACCTTATGACTCCCTGAAAACATTCACTCCTAACCTTATAAAATTTCATCAAAAAAAAAATATACATTTCACCACCGTGGGAGTCGATTCGTTGCCTAGTTGTGCTCGACCTTTTATACTTCAACCGACTGCCCTACAAAAGCGAATGAAATAATTTGGGAATAAAAATATATTGTAGCTTTCAAAGTTTACCTTCAACCATTGATAGAACATTTTACCGGCAACGAGTAGCTTTGAACCGTGCACCTCCTCCAACACGACCTTGCTTAACTGAAACTGCCACTTCGGCTATTCACAGGCTTGACACAAAACATGCCACATATTTTATTTAAAGCTTAGACACTTTCATTTTTCATAAAAATGCATGACTCCTCTTCTCTTGTCTCTTCTACTGTTTAAACCCGATGCGTATGATGTATTGCATGTTATGGTTTTTTCTTTCTTGAGATTTCGTCGATGTTAGAAGCATATACCTTTGTCGTTTTCAAATCGAAGCATGCACCTTTGTTGTGTTATTATTTTTTTTGTTCATTCTTTTTTCAAGCTCCTCAAAATCATACACCACTATTTTTTAATACCCTTGTAGCCTTTAATATATAAGGTTGCTTCTATATTCAAAAGTGTCAACGCTCCAGCTTATTTTAATTCTTCGGGGTTAATCCTTGTAAATGGGCATCGACAGGTCCCCATAGACCTATAGACCTTAATTTAAAATATTAAATGTTTAAATGTTTAAATTATTTAAATCTTAAATTTAAATAATTTAAATATTAAATAATTTAAACTTTTAAATTAAATAACTCTAAGTTTTTGATCACTGTCTTAGACTTAGGCATCCTCTTTTTTTTAACCTTAAATATTATAACATTATTTTGCTTGGGACTTTATTTTGTACTTTGGACCACATTTGACTGCCTGGAACCGAATCTAATTAAATAGAAGCTGACTATCTGTTGCACTGATTGGAGAACCTAAAACTACTGCTGCCCACTGAAACTACCACTGACTAGTGTTGAAGGCTTGACATAAATGACAACTTATCACTCAAAATGTCCAACAATAATGTGGTCCTCCATATATGTGATAACCTTCTTTGGGGTCTTCATGCATTTTTTGAATCTGTTTTACCATTTTATCTACTTAAGATGCCTATAGTTATCGTAAACTTCCTCCATAACCTAGTCTAGCTACGCATTTCTTTTGTTGAGTTGGTTTCCATTTTTCTTATTCATCCCCCTTCCTTTTATTTAAGTAGGTATTATTAGTTGGCTCAGGTTGGGTTACCCATTCTTGTTGTTGATCGTTCTCCCTTAGATAACCAACACTTTTTCTTCCATTTTGGGATTATCAAATTTTCTTTGTTAAATCTGTGAAATAGAAATCATTCAACTACTTATGTTATTTTATTTCTTCTCTTTGTTGGTCTATTAGCTCCCCTTGTTGTTCTATCTATTCTTACAACACTATGGCAATGATGATGAGATTTTTTACTTCTTTGATTAAGTTCCTTGAACCCTTAACTTGGGTCCTCTCAATAGCATTATCCTCATGGTGCTATCTTTCAGAGGGAGCAAATATTCCTCCTCTTGTCTTGGGTGCCATTTATCCTGATATTATATAAAATAGAATATTAGGTTACTACTTCACCATACTGCACTACTACAAGTAAAGTTTTATTACTAAAATAATTTTATTCTACAAAAGGTAGCACTCTAAGCCTATTGATAATCTCTATGCCAAATCCATACTTACTAATTGTAAGGTGGTTTTAGCTTAACAACTACTTTTGGGGATTAATTCCCCTCTCTTCTTTATCTTTTAGCACAAAAAGAAGCTCTAGTCCCTTGTGCCTAAAGCTCTGATACCAAATGTAACAACCTAAGATTTAACTAAGGGGTTGCCACTTTTTTTAATAAGCACAAATAACACTAGACACTAACACAAGAAACACTAAACATAAACACAAATAACTACAAAGATATATAAGTTAACCTTGAGTTCAGTTATCTATCATTTCCTCTATATCAAACCTTTGTCTAGCATCTAGTTTAGGATATACCCATCTCCACACCATGCGCTATTAACCACATCTCAATTAGGGTTAGCTTATCTCCTTCAACTAGTTAAAGGGTACTTCATATTTATATACCACACAAATCTATTTGTGCAGCTATATAATGTGTACAATAATTTAGGTCACTCATATTATTATTATGATGGGATAGCTCAATCCTTTCATAGATATTTTACCTCATTTGAAATTGCTAGGTTATATAATCAAACCAGTTTAGTCACTTGAACTAGTTTACCTAATTGGACCTAAAGGATACCATAATCCCTTAGATTCTCATACATTATCTATCACAAAAGCATTCTATTTGAACAAATAATTTTACCTAATCACTTTAAACAATTTTAAGAAAATACATCATTTTAAACAAACAAATTCCAAATCTAACAATTCAATCAAGCATGGAACATGTTAAGAATGAAAGAGATGAGATAATATTGATACAAGAATGATTACAATATATAGGCATGAGGCCTATATGAGAACATGACAAGTGTCAAGGACACATGTCATAACATGCACAGACAAAGTACACCATGGAAATCCCCCCTCAAACTAACAAAGCAAAGAAAGCCTACTCTGATACCAAATGTTAAGAAAAAAATAAATGAGATAATATTGATACAAAAATGATTACAATATATAGGCATGAGGCCTATATGAGAACATAACAAGTGTCAAGGACACATGTCATAATATGCATAGACAAAGTACACATTAATATTCTAACAATCATTACTTAAGGATAGGTTAGTTTCTTAGCAACATTGGAGTACTCTTTCCATACTTGTTGTAACTTCCTCAAAACTTTTATTGTAAATAGTGAAGTCATCCATGTAAACCTCGATAGTTTCTCCTACCATATCCAAAAAAATACTAAGAAGTACCTGCTGAAAAGTTATAGGTGTATTACACAATCCAAAAGGTAAAATATAGTAGGTAAAGGTACCCTAAGGATAGGTAAATGTGGTATTTTATTAGTCCTCTTCCCCTATTTGGATATGATTATATCCATTGTATCCATCGAGGAACAAAAAGTACTTTCATCATACTAGGGTATCTAAGACTTGGTCTATGAAAGGTAGGGAAAATGTTCTTTTTTGGTGGTCTTGTTCAACATCCTATAGTCCACACAGACCCTCCATTTACCATTTTTCTTGGGTACCACCACAAAAGGTGACACCCATTAACTATTTGAAATGGTAGATGAATCCATAAAATAAAAGTTTTTGCAATTCAGCCTTTACTATCTCTTTCATGGCTGGATTCATCCACCTCTAGGGTTTCCTTACTGGTCTCACATTATCTTCTAGATAAATTCTGAGTGCATACTTTAGGTGCAATACCCCTCATGTATCTATCGTCCCAGAAAAAATTAATTTTATGGATTTTTAATGTCTTTTAAACTTCCTTCTTGAATAGTTTTTAATGCATTATCAATATTTAATACTCTTCCAGATTCATTCTCAATTTGTTTCATATGATGTTCCTTGTTACCAACAAGTGGGGAATCCATGGGAGGATGTGAATATTCTCCTTATAGAAATTTTTTTATGATTAAATCATCATCTATTTCATCTCCACTTCATCTAGAGCCATCACTTATTGTAACATAGGTAAGACATCATCATTTATGACTTCCAAATTGGGATCTCGTAATTCATTAGTGGATTGTGTAGGAGGATAAATGACTATATTTTTAACATTTTGTCCTTCTAATATAGTCATTTGTCTAGTCTTGCAACTAATATAGGCATCGGTTTTTTCCAATCAAGGACATCCTATTATGAGTGGATAATCACCTAATCCTAATTTTGACTTTAGGACTACAAAGTCTTCTAGGTATTCCCATGCATCTACAGTTACGATTATATCTTCTAGCATTCCATATGGAAGTACTCAAGACCTATCTACCAGTTGTAACATTGTTTTTGTTTACATCATGTCTATTAGCTATAGTTTATGCACGGTTTACTTAGGTATTATGTTTATGGCTGCACCTATATCTACTATAGTATTGGATATCATTAAGCCTAATATTCTAACTGTTAATATTAGGCTTCCTAGATTAGAATATTTTTGATGGTAGGTGTTTCCCAACATCAAGTCAGCTAATTGTCCTACCATATGTACTGCTTTTGGTTGTTGTCTTCAACCTAGTTTTTGATAAATAGTTCTCTAATGGTTTTCATATAAATAGACACATCTCTTATATCCTGATAGAGGGGAATCATGATAGTAATTTTTTTCAAACCCTCCATTATGTCAAATTCTAATTGCAATTTTTTCCTAATTTCCTATAGTCTTTTAGGGAAATGTGGAATCCCTTTAGTGTTTAACTATTCAAAAATTGGATTTTCTTCTACCTCCTCTTCTGAAGGTGTGTGCTATTCTTCTTCTTCTATTTCCTCCTCCACTACTAGAGGTGTTGGATCTACTCCTACTTCTCTACCTGATCTAAGTTATATTGGACTACAATATACATGCTATACTCTAATATGATACATAGGATACATCCTCGTGTCTAGCTAATAAGTTGGTTGATTTGTCTTGTTATTGTTTGGATTCAAGGTTGGTTGTGTTGGTAGCTATTATAGCCTAGAAGTAGGTGGTGCTAGAAAACTAGTCTACAATGGATATTGTGTTGTTTTCAGTAGAGGTGAATTCCATGTATTAAATTTCTCCACTATGTTCCATATTGCTAGTATGGCATCCATGGGTATCATGTATAAGGAGTAGGACCTTGGGTGGTGTTCATCCAAGGTGGTTGACCCCACCATCCCATATTGGGTACTTGGGTTTACCATTGGTTCATAAAATTAGACCCACCATATGGTGGTGCTACTCCTAGCATTCCACCTCCCATAGGAGACTGTTGCTAATTCCTCCTATTACCCATGAAATATATTTTGGCTACTTCTGGTTCCTCTTTTATTTTTTATAATTTTGGGCACAACTTTATTTTATGGTCTATTTGACAAATTGCATAAATTCAAACCTTGTATTTCAGACATTTGTTTCTTGGGTGCTTCTTCCTACATCTTGGGAAAAAAAGTCTAATGCTATTTTGATTTCTTGCTTCTTTTTTTGAAGATGGAATGTATCTAATTAGATTGCAAGAGATGATAAAATATAACTCTTTATGTCTTCCAGAAATGTGTCTATTTTTGCTTTTGTTATTGAGGTTGTTATTTTAGTCCCTCGGGTGATGGGTTTACCTTTTCTCCTAGAGTAATTCTGACATAACTATCAAATATCTAACATTTGGGATTGGTACATGTCACCTTCCACTAATAATTTTAAGTCTTCTAATGATTCATTTGTGAGACCCCTTAAAAGAATACTTCTTAAGGATTTTTCTCCTAGTTTTACATGGGATGAGTGTTGGAGATTAAAATTGAATCTACCCTAGTAATCCTCTAATGAATCTTCCTCCTTTTGTGACATATCTAGGACTTCCTCTCAAACATCCCTTGCCATTCCAAAATCCTGTATTGCTCTAAAAACATTTTCTTCATGTCTTTCGAGGTGGTTATTTATTTATTCCCTAAATTGATAAACCAACGTAATATTGAGTCATCTAATGTGGAGGTAAAATGATTTAGTTTTTGAAAATCTATTTTGTAATCAATTTATCTAAAAAACATTAAACTTAAAGAGAAACATATCAGGATCTTTTACTGGTAGTCCTCTAAATATAGGAAGGTGTGCACGAGAAATAAATTTTGTTTTAGTGTCTCCTCTAAATTCTTTAGTAAAAAATTTAAAATTGGTGGAAGCCTTATTGTTTCTAGACATGGTTATAGGTGATGAAGGTTCTATGTTGTCCACTTTTAAGGTAGATAACAAAGTGCACACTCTTTTTTCTTGTCTTCCAATAATATTCCTAAGTCAAAACCTAAGATAGCCCCTTCTTCCATTGCTTTCCACCATTAGGCATTCAATAAATCTTCAAGATGGTTATGATTTTGGTGTGATCTACAAGTTGTTCCATAAATTGATTTAACATATAAGGGTGAATTAGGTGGAATGGATTTTTCTTCTTCAGGAAGTGTTTTAAATTCTTCTAAAGGTATTTATGGAGTAGATTGTGCTGGTAATTACAAGGTGACTTATACTCTCTTAATAAAATATCCATCAAGTCCTCTTGGCTTTGATGTACTCATTAATTCTTAGGTAAGGGATATATAATTAGATAGTCTAAAAATACACTTTTAGGCTAACTAACTTACAAATCCTACACACTATAGTTAGCACTCCATGACAACAGTACCAAAATGGTGAGAAAATATGTTGTTCTATAAAAGAGGCTAAATTTTTCCACCTATGTCAATCCAAGAGTCCATAAACTTTTGATTACCTATGCATAGTATATGCATATAATGTGGGATATGAGATCCTATAGGTTGGATGGTTTTGTGAGGAAATGGATTTGTTTGTGTAGTTTTAGTTTTAACTAAACCTATTAAAAACTAAGAATTTAAATAAAGTAAGTACCAAAAAATAAATGCATATGAAAATAAATAAACACACTACAAAATTAAAATTTCTAGAATTAAAGTTGAATCAAAATTGTAGGACAATATAGGAAATAAAATAACTAAAATGAAATACAGGAAATAAAAACACAATTGGAAATAAATTGCACACAACTAAAAAATAAAAAGAACTAGAAATAATGAAAAAACACAAGTGAATATTACTGCTTAAAGTGGGCCCAAGCTCCCATAGATAGTCCACCTAGTTTTTTACTTTGAAATTAATCCTTTAGTGCAGATGAAATAAAGAACACTTGAGAAATAAATTAATTAAAAATATAGTACAAAGTATTAAAAATTCATGGATCGTTATTTTCAAAAATGGTTTGCATTCTTATACAAAACATGGCTAATTTCTATTACAATAATAACTTATTAAGAATTCCTAATTAATCACAAATTATGATTCACTACAATGGTTGTGTGCACATCTAATTTTTATATCTATTAAATGAGCAATTGTTTCAAAATTTTATAGTTGATAGATGAGAATGACACTCCCCTATTTTTCATTATAGCGTCTTTCTAAAACTTGCATAGTATTTCATTCAATCAGTCAACATGCAAAATATAAGAACTATATACTCATTGAACATAGGCAAATACTTGCACCTAGGATGTAAGCACCTAATTCTACACTGGACGTAGGTACCTACTTATGTTTGGGATGTAGTCAGTTACCTAAGTTCATGATATAGGCATATTCCTACATCTGAGATGTAGGCACCTTCTTCCTTATGGGAAGTAGTCACCCTACCCTTAGTAGGATGTAGATGCCTCCTTCATTCACCATGGTCTTCTTTAAGACATATTTGTACATTGAAAATATTATATTCTTTGCACACTACCAAGTCCATGTGGGACCTCAACTAAAAAATGTGAAAGAAATAACAAAAACCTGTGTCTACATCTATTCAACTAAAAACACCAATCAAATATAAATACATCATTTTATATTAAAAATAAAATAATCATACAAAAATACATTTCTAGTGTTAAATATGTCCATGCAATACCCTCATAAATGTAATAAAAATGAGCATTTTTGGTGCTCATAAGTGAGCACTATATTTTTGGAAAGCAAACCAAAGTTAAGTTTTTCAATAGTGCTACAAGATTTGAAGGAATTTTACATCTAGTTCATAGTGATGTGTTTGGACCTAGAAAAGTACCATCATTAGGTAAATCCATCTATTTTATTACATTTATAGATGATTTCTCAAGAAAGAACTAGGTATACTTTTTTATGGTACAAATATGATGATTTCAATAAATTTAAAGAGTTCAAGTCTCTTGTAGAAATTTAGATAAAGAATAAGATAAAGGTTTTGAGAAGTAATAATGGTGGTGAGTATTGATCTAATATATTTGAGTAATTTTACAAGGACTGTGGAATAGAAAGGTATAGAACAACTTTGTATACTCCACAATAGAATGGATTTGCAGAATGGATGAACAAAACATTGATGGATAAGTCTATAAGCATGCTAAGCGGTGCAGGGTTAGAAAAGACATTTTAGATAGAAGTTGTGTTAATTGCTTGCTACCTCATCAATAGATCTCCTACCTCAATTTTGGTGGACAAAACTCCACAAGAGGAGTGGACTGGTAAAAAAACTTCTCTCAGTCATATAAGGGTTTTTGGTTGCAAAGCTTATATGTATGTCCCAAAAGAGAAAAGAACTAAGCTAGACTATAAATCGAAGAAAAAACATAAATTTGGGTTATAGTACTGGTGTGAAAGGATATAAGTTGTGGAATCCAGAAACACAGAAGATTACTTACAGTTGTAATGTGATATTTAGAGAAACAAAAGGGGTTATAAAAAATAAAATGCAACTAAGCAAAGAACTAGAAATAGTTTAGGTAAAATTTGAATAGGATGAAGAACATGTGGTAGAACCTAATGCTACATAATAATATGAATTATAGAGAAATTTTGAAGAGAAATATTGAGAGGAAGAATATGAGGAGGAATTTGAAGATGTAGAACCTAAGAACTCCAATTTGAGGATATCATATCAAGTGAGAAGACCCCCAAAAATGTATAACCCTTCAAAATTTTGTTCTGCATTTAATTTATTAGTTATTGATGAATAAACCAAGAATATAAAGGAGACACTTCAATCGAGTGATAATAAGTCTTGGAAAAGGGCTATGGAAGAATAAATGGAGTCCTTGGATAAAAATAAGACATGGGACTTGGTGAAATTACCCCTTGGAAAAAAACCTGTTGGTTGTAAGTGGTTATTCAAGAAAAAGTACAATTTAGAAAGAAAGTTGGATAAGTACAAAGCTTGCCTGGTAGAAAAAGGTTTTTCTCAAGTTGAGGGAATTGAATTTGGTGAGATTTTTTCTCCTATGGCTAAAATAACATCAATTAGAGTTCTCTTGGCTATTTTTGCTAATTTTAATTTTGAAATAGAACAAATGGATGTAAAGATAACTTTTATACATGGTTAACTTGATGAAGACATATAAATGTAACAACCAGAATACTTCAAGGTAAAAGGTAAGGATGACTTGGTATGCAAGATGAATAAGTCTCTATATGGGTTGAAGCAATCTCCAAGGATGTGGAACCAAAAAATTTATAGATTTATTTTGACACTTGGGCTTGGAAAAAGCAAAGAAAATCCATGTGTATATTTCAAAAAGAAAGGTGAAAATTTTATTATTGTTGTATTTTATGTGGATGATATGTTAATTGGTAATAATAAGGATATGATAAGGCTACTAAAATATCAGTTATCTTCTGAATTTGACATGAAGGATTTGGGTGCTACAAAATTTATTTTGGGTATGAAAATAATAAGGGATCATGCAAATAGAAAGTTGTGGTTAAATCAAAGAAAATATGTTGATTTGATACTACAAATGCTTAGGATGCATGATTGTAAATCAATATGTACTCCATATCTGGTTGGTCAAAAGTTATTTGTTGAACATTATCCTAAAATAAATGAGAAAATTGAATAAATGCATCATGTTACTTATGCTAGTGTTATGGGAAATCCAATGTATGTAATGGTCTATACTAGACCTAATATTGCACATGGAGTGGGAGTAGTTAGCAGATATATGTCCAAACTAGGAAAGGAACATTGGATTGCTATGAAGAGGATCTTTAGATACTTGCATGGAACTACAAATTATGCTATCTATTATGAAGGAAAATATGGAGATATTGATATTGTAAATCTACAAGAGTTTGTGGATGATGACTGTGCTAAAGTTCTTGACAAGAGAAGATCCACAAGTGCTTAAGGATGTTTGGAGGGATAGTAAGTTGGATGAGTAAAAAATAATTAGTTTTTTTTTCTTTTTTTACTATAAAAGTAGAGTACATTGCAACAACTCATACCTATAAAGAAGTAGTGTGGCTACAAAGTCAATGCTCAATAGTTGGCATTAAATAATAGACTATGAGAATTAATAGTGACAGTCAAATTGTAATATTTTTGGCAAACAATCTTGGTTTTCATGACCGATAAAAACATATTGATATCAAGTAATATTTTGTGGGAGAGATGGTTAAAGAGAATTGGGTGATGTTGAAGAAATTTGATATAGAGAATAATACTATTGATTCATTAACAAAGGCTATTCCTGCTCAAAAAAATTTCTTGGTGTAGAATATCTATGGGTATGGTTGCCCTTGATAGTTGACAATGGCAATTTTTAGCCCCTATGGAAATTATTTAACAAGTGGGACAAAATTTTCCTTGTCAATCATGTGGGGCTAACTTTGAAAGGAATTTATACTCTACTCCTATCCTCATCAAGGTTTAGGGTCAAGTCGAGCTTCAAGTGAGGGTATGGGTGTGGAATCCCTTGTTTGGGAGTTCAGTGCATTAGCCCCTATGGGTTTTTTTGGGGGTTTTAAGCTATTTTTAGACCCATATGGGAATTTTTGGGTTAATGTAATGTCAACCCATGGTTTTGTACCCATGGTATTGTAAAACCCCTTCTTGTGTTGTTGGTATATAAAAAAATATTTGCATGAGGGTTTGGGAATGAATTTGTAAGAAATGTAATCACAAATGAAAAGCTAGTGAAAAGATATTATTATGTTGGAGACGATCAATTTTATACAATAAGGAGATATTATTGTTGTGTTTTTCTCGAAAGGGTTTCCCAGGATAAATTCTTATGTAATGTGTTCTTCTTCTCTATTTTTCCTTTTTGATTCTACACTTACTACTTATCTAGATTCTATTTATCGGGGTGTTATTTCTCTTCATTAACACCCAATAAACTAAGCACATACTAAACTATTACATGAACAAATAATTTAATACTACCAACACACGCCCACCCCCTGTATTCCATTATTTTGTATGAAGGTATTTTACCTTCATAGAAATTTTAAATTTTCAAATGATCTTCATAGAAACAAATAATTTTTGGTATTATTTTTTCTCCACTTGTAGCAATGTGGTTTCCATACAAACTTAGATAAAATAATTTGTGGTATATTATTACATGTATTGTTGTCAAATATCACCATTCAATTAACCATTGTAGTTGTTTGATATCATAGTCCCACCAAGATGCAACCTTCTGAAGCAGCTCAGTAGCTAAAAGAAATGAAACTTTTTCTCTATAGTGAACTCTTATTTTTATTCCAAGATTATCAAATCCAATAAAAAATGCTTCCTAAACATCGATATTAGTGTTGAAATAACCTATATTCATTAAATAAGAATTTACATGAATATCCAGTTCAACCTAAGTTTATACTCTATTACACCTAATATGCTATGACTAATCATTGTTTGTGTTCTATTTTTAAAACTTCAATGTATTATATATCATATTGATGTTTATTACCTCTAAAATACTAAATTATGGATCATAAATAGTTTTTGTATAAAACACTTCTTTTACTTTTTAAAAAGACAAAGTGAAATATGTTGATTTGACCTGTGTCTTTTCAATGTTTTTGACCTTTGTAAAGTCACTTTTGTACATCTTCATTTCCAAACTTAAATTCATCCTCAATTATGCTCACATAACATATAAATACTTTTAAGTAATATTGTTTTTAAAATTTGTAAGCCTTCTTAGGATCTATGTTTTTGACCATATAAAGTCTATATACATGTTTTCCACCTCTCACAAAGTAGAATGCATTGATGTTTTCAAGGAACAACTCCAAAAATCACTTGATATCTATTAAATCCAATAAGGATGATTTAAGGTCCATGCATCATTAATTTTCTTACAAGTAACATCTCCAAAAATAAAATAATTAGCTCTTCTATTTTGTCCTGGTAGCCTCCACTATTTTTGAAATAGTTTCCTCCATGGATGCCTCTATTTTACCCTTCCATTTGAGTAATCCATAGAACTTAATCTTCTAGTTATTGTTGAACTTCTTTCCAAGTCATATTTTTTGTAGAATATTTTAACTCTTCATCAAATTGTTTACATACGACTTCGGCATTCTTGATCCACTCTACCAAGGATTTTTTTTCTTTTACTACTTTTTTTAGCTCATTCCATTTATAGGATTTTAGTTGGGCAAGTTTTTTTTATACATCATAAAGATGATTTTGAAGAACTATTTTTTTAGAAACAAGTTTAGAAATTTCTTTATCATGTTTAGAACAGACCCATTCAAGTTGTTTTTTTACTTCCTAATTTGTTTAGAATTTTTTTTTTCTCACATGAGAAATGATTCAATTCAGCCTTCAATTCAGACTTTAGCCATAATGTTATTTCAAATTCACTTAATATTTGCAATAACAATACATTTTATCTAGTAAGAATCAATATTTCATTTTTCTTAGTTTCACAAACTCAAATTATTTCAGCTTCATTTACACACAATTATTGCCACAAGATAATATAAACAACATTAGCAATTTTATCCTAGATATTAATACAATATTTAATACAATTTAGCATTTTCTTGGTTTTATCTAATGCATCCATTATATATTCCTTCAATATTTTTTCCTCAACTTCAACTTGTTTTTTCTCAATATCTTTCAAATATCTTCTTTTCAATATTTTCTCCTTTTAAATTTAATTTTTTTCAAAAATTTCCAATTCTTTTTATTACTCCTATAATTTTATTTAATTTATATTTTTCTCTCCTTTTATATTTATTCAAAGTAATTCTTCGAATCAATTAAATAAATATTCTCTTCTTATTTCTCTAGCAACTAAAAAATACTTAAAATAACTTTATCAAGTGTATTTAAAGCTTACCTTGATAATTTTTCTCCAATATTCTACAATTTAAATGATCTCAACCCTTAAATATTTGTTTGTCTTTGCATTTTCTTCTTCTTTAATATTTACTTCTCTCCAATCATATTCATGTCCAATATTCAATATTCAATTTTATAACTGCATCTTTGAATTTATCATAAATAATTTACCTTCCTTCTATGAGTAATTTGTCATAAAACACAATATTCTTAATATTATTTATCTCAAATTTTGTAATCTCTCTTATCATAGCTTCTCCAATCTTGCAATCAATAATCACTCTCACAATTAGTATTCTCTCAACCATAGCTATGAACCAAGATGTCTCTGATACCACTATTGGAAATTATTCCATATTATATCATAGGTAAATTTTCCTATGATCATACAATACTACTCACAATAATAATACATACAAAATATTCAAAATATTATTAATCAAATATATAATAGCATACATGAAGCTATGCTAGTTTGGTGGACTTTATCATCAATTTATAATTACATGTGACTATCCACATGCATATCTCTTGACCTTACTTCTTCTCTCATAATAATATAACTTCTACATAACTCTTCACTTACCTATACCTTGCACTCTCACAACCCACTCTTAAACTCTTGACATCTTGCATACTTTATTACATAATGCATAAACACTCTACACTCCTAAATATTAATCACACTTTAACACTCTCTAAACTAAGAACACCCTAAACTATTACATGATAAAATAATGTAATACTACCAATAAATCAATATTTTTATATAAATTTTCACAACACACAAACTTAGATACCATCACAGAATCAAACATCAATATATATATCAAAATAATCATCATTGGTGTAGTGCATCATAATAATTCAAAATAGTACACTCAAACTAAACCATCTGGTAGAGACACATTATATAGAAAATTTATGCTCTCATGCCACTCATAAAAAACCCCAACCAATGAGCTCATAGGCTGAAGTCTTTGGTATTCCCTCTATAGGTTGAGGTGTACAATATATCGATTATTGTGAAGCCTTGGTCACCAATATTACCTAAGAATAGGACTGATATCATGTCATGGTGGGTTAAGACTACGTATAATCTAGAGGGACCATCCCATAGCATAGGGTCTTGTAATGGATACTCCTCTTTATTTGGCTAAAAACTCAGTATAAATATTATCTACCTATCCCTCCACATTGGCCAACCAACCAACTATAATTATGGTAGCTAGAATGTTGCAATCAACATATACTATTGCTACTCCAACCGTGACATCATCTTGTTTCTATCTCAAATGAGTAATCTTGTAGTCCTAGAAGTTTCTCTTGACTTTGATATGATCCCTCTTAGATCTATCTTCATATTGCTTTGATAAAGCCTAATATTTCTCAAAATTAGCTTGGTCTCTCTCTAATAGATCTTGGACCCTATCATCCATGACCCAATCCCTCTCAAAATTGAAAGAATCTTGTGTTTCCATTACCTAATATAACTATACCTAGAGGACCTCAATATTCCTCCTCATAACATCCCTCTTCTACTAGGATGCCTCCTCTATCGTCCTACTGGTGCTTGCCTAAATATCATGAGCTACAACAATAGGTAAAAAACTAGTACCTAATATGGTATGGACCAATTCCTTTACCTCTACATAAAACTCTCTCTAGCTACACTAAAATTCCACCAAGCCATTAGGTTAGGCCTCACCTGAGGCCACCACATCATAGGTGTCACCCTCTTTATTTATATGTATCTATAATAGATCTAGTAGCCTAGTAGTGTATCAAAGTTATTCCCTACTAAAGTTGGTATAAGTAGATCATTGTCATCCTCCTAAAATTTATTGGTATTTATAAAAACCTCAAAGCCTTAACCCCTATATTTAGTCACCCTTTGATACCAAACCTCCTATAGCATCAAAAATTCCTTAGTAAGGTTGAATTAACACAAGATGTAATCAATATGGTATAGCTTAAAATCTCCTCGAGAGCCCCTTAGCCACCTAACTCTCCTAATGTGATCTAGTTGGAAGGCATAATCTACCCACCTTAGATGTGTTCTCCAAGGATGCTATATGATATCCTCTACCTTGAGGTCATCAATAGCTCTTAGTGTTTCCATCATAACTTCCCTAAAATATTTCTACCCTATCTCATGAGTGATGTCCCGTCTAAATCCCATAGATACCTCTACATAATTTGGATCCATTAGGATTCTAGCTAGCCACATGATAGCTAGGCTCTCCCATAACCCACACCTATAAAAGGATGTTGTAGACTAGTTTTTTTCCTTCATTATAAGATACCTAATGTAGGGTTTGATATCGTCTAAATAGTATAAATAGACATCAGACAAATTGTGTCTACTAATCTTGTAGTTGGGTGATGATATCATTCCATATCCGATGTAAATACATCTTATTGGTATCCTTAATAAAAAAACTAGAGGTAATAGCACAAAGTAAACCAATCAACCTATCTAGCCTTCTTTCTTAGAAGATGACATTAATGTCAATGTCATATCTTTGTAGTTTAAACTATGGATCTTTCAAAAAATCCTATAGTGAGTTATCCCTATGACGATTCCTCAAATTTGGTACCCATTAAATTGGAACCTTAAGGATCCTCCACATGCCCTCTAATGTAATGGACATCTCTCCCATTAATAAAAAAATATGGCATACTCTGAATGTTACCTCTCTACTAATGTTATCAATAGAGCATGATCTAGCTCTATGTAAGGTATGATCACTAGATATCCAATGTCTACTCCATCCAATGCAATCATCTCTATAAGAGTAATGGCACTGAGGATATATTTAAAGTTCCAAGACCAATGTTCTTGAATAGAAAGCACATCCAAGACCTACATGCATAGAAAGACAAAGTTAGCATAAAAAATACAATCAAAATACATTTTTAAGTCTTCTTAACCTCTATTTACATTTTCCATCCTATCAAAGTTTCCACCACAAATGGTAATTTCATAATCCCTTAGGCCCATGCAAATTTTATACTATTAATTGTGAATTCACAATGAATTTGTAAACCGTATGTGAATTTATCATATGCATAAAGGGTGACATAGAAGACAAAAAAATAGAAAAAAAATTCAATGAAAGTTACCCATAACTAAAATTGAGCCCTAGTTAGCTCATACACACCCCACACTACTTCCAATATATGCATCGATCATCTTAGTTGTGCCATTTATTTTATCACCACATTTTATCTAGAGCCCTAGGTTTCCTTGCATGGTGAAAATAAATTATTTTTACACTCCTCTCACCTATTTTACCCCTCATATTTGTTTACCCATTTTTGAACTAGCCTATTTGAGTTCCCTCAAGACCATATTAGATCCCTTAAAAATTGAGGGGGCATCTAGGCTAGGGAAAAAATAGCAAAAATCCACTTTTTTACATACCATAAGAATTACCCAATGAAAACCCTGGGTAATATTTTGCACCCATAATCCATGTTTCACTACATTTTGCCTCACATTGATCAATCAAAACTTAGTGCCTCTATTTTTGAAAACTAGGTGTATCTACAAATTTTTTTATGTATTTATTATCTTTAAAATCTTTAAAAAGGGGTAAATATGGATACCTAAAATTGGATCATCTAACTAAGCTAATTCATAATAAATCCATAGAGAAACTAAGTTAATAATATCCCACACCTTCAAAACCAAACGAATGAATTTTCCACCTTAGAGGTAAATTCACTAGTAAAAAATTCATCATCTTACATGGAAAATTATGTAATTGTATTTTCCCCCTCAAATTTTATTTCTCCCTCAAATTTGACCTGTAATGGTCAAATTTGTGAATTCACCAACTATATTAGTTTAAGGTGGTGAATTTTCATTAGACACATAGTCGACATGTCAATTCACTTATAACTTCCTGTCATGAGGAGTCAACCCACTATCTCATTGGAAATCATCCCTAGTTTTTATCCACATAAGCATTTGACTCATCATTTAACTCCCAATCAACATCCCCTAACAAGCAATCAAATCCACTTAACAACCAATCAATCCTCAATCAACATTTAACTTCCAATTAAGGTAATTAACTAGCCATCAACACTATCTAAATCACCACAATTTGACACTTCATAACTCCCTAGGTGGATACTTTTTCTATACAAGGACCCCTTGGGAAAGCTTTTGAGCATGAATTTTAGAAGTAATAAATTATTGCTCGAGTTTCATTTGAAGATTCTTTTAAGATATTGGGATTATATCACATTTTGAGTGCACATATAGGAAGATTTAATAATCTAGTGTGATTATATTTGCAATATTATCTTCACTTATTTTTCTTATTTATATATTTTCATTTCCCCATTTCATTTAGGGGTGCATGTATCTTGTCTTAGGCTATCTTTATGTTACTAATAAGTTTGCTTATGTAAGTTATTTTGTACATGTAATATTATCTTACAGGTGATTCTAGATACTTGTGTACTAGGTGGTAGATATTAGGGTCTTAGTAACATCTCAATAGCCTCTTTAATCTATTTTCACTTAGTCCCTATGAGCTTTTCATCTACATAAGTCATTTTTACCACCCACATACCCTATTGGCAACATATGCATTTTAAGTGCCTTATAGGTTGGATTTCTAGTCAAGAATCATTCCTCTACCCATCATGTAGTATCTATAATTTTATTAGTTATGTCCCTAAGCTATTTATATCCTCTTAGATTCTTTTCATTGTTGTTTTTATAAGATAATGAATCTACCACCCATATTCAATCCAAAGAACAAATATGTTGGTTGAGCTTGTGTATCTAGAATTTTGACCCATCCTACAAACTAATTCCTAGTCAACTCAATTTATGGTCTAAAATCCTCTTAAAATAGCCCATATCATCATTGATTTTCTTTTATATTTCATTCCACACCTTTTTTTATCATGAAAACTAGTCATTGTGTCTTCAAGCGGAAAATTCTCTTCAGGTAAGCCCAACATTCATTTCTAGGTTTGATTTTAAATTTGTTTATATATTCAAGGCCCTGATTGTGTCTTCTAGATAGATGAATTCCTATGGCAAATTTGTAGACCCACAAAAGCTAATACTCCTTAGTTTCCCCTAATTCAAGTGTGAAATGAATTTGTCATCTAGAAGAGGTATAGGTTGCAGTTTCATGTAGGAGGTAGATTCTACTATAGGTGGTGGTTTCATCTTAGCCATTGGGCTAGGTAGGTTCTCTTCTACTTTTTGGTTATCTATTATTTATTATCTATTTAGTTTTTTCTATCATTATTAGGCATTAAAAATATTTCAATTATAAAATTTAGGATCTTTGTTAAATATTTTACATATTAATAGGCATAATATCAAAACTACATACAATATTCTACATGTAGATTGTTCTTATTTGTCTACATTATTATTCTACCTTTGCTCAAAATAAAATAAAGGTTTCATTTTCTTGATTCCTTTAGGATAGAATCCATCAAAGTGAAAAACATATTTACAGTATCTCCTATATTATCACATTTTTGGTCTATTACATTTTACCTTGTAATAATTACAAAAATATTTTAAGAACATCTATTTCTAAAAGGGATATCAAAGAATATTCTTTAGCTTAGCATTAAACTTATTTTTTTTACTTTGTAAGCATTTAAAATAAAATCATATAGAAGTGCATCAGGTTAGCTTTGTCTTCTTGCAAATTTGTTTGTAATAGAGAAAAAAAACAAAAGATGTTAGAATTAGTGTTAAAATTACATATAGGAATTTTTTTGTTGCATCATTATCTTGATTTTGTATTTATACTATCATTCTTACATATAGATATCATATTAGCACAAAACCTTAGGTGTTTGCCAAATTAACTCATAAAACTAGATTTAGAGAAATCGATAAACTACCCTTGGTGAACTTGTAATTCCTCTCTCACCAAATATAAGATCTAAAAAATGCACAAATAGTGAGGCAAGAACAACAAACTCCCATATAAGTGTGGGATATTAAAGGGAAAATTATCCATCAATTCTAGCACCTCCTTGGGATCCCCTTTTGGTACCCATACCATACATTATGGCATTTCTTCCATGCTTGTTGGGTCCCTTCTAATAAATTTGCATGTCATTATATCTACAACTAAAAAAACACCTTTTCTCCTCAATTATAAATTACAAATAAAATTTAGTTATTTTGTACCACTTATCCCTAACTGTGTATCTATAGCTAGTATAACTATGATCTTAGTGACTCCTGAGGTTCTATCATTTCCCATGCATTGATGATGTGTGCCTTGGATTCTCATACATGTGGCACAACTCATTACTTTCCTTCATACATGATGTTATATGCAATATTTATCCTCCCTTATATCATGTTCCCATCATTGTATTGATATCTATAATTCCTTATAGTGAGTAGCTATCATTTTTTAGGCATTAATTTATTTCAAATTACACAAGTATTTGTACCCATGTGTCCTAAAAAATGACCACTCTCAATATATATATTTTTCCTTTTGTCTATGCCATCATGTGTGCTTTTTCAATTTTCTTTGATAATTTTTGCATTACCCTTGAAAACTTAAGGGGGCACACCTAGACCAAGTTATATTTGAAAAATATAATGCTTTCACCATAAAATTGAGGCACCATATATTAAGTTTTAGATGTGATCATTTTGTAATATGTACATAAAAAAGAGACAAAATGTAGACATATAATTTTGTGCATCGTAGTTTCCTATTTTTTTTTCCCATGCTTGGGGCAAGAATATTTCTTACAAATTTCTCAAACATCTATTCCTTACTAAATACAACTCAAAAAATCTATTTGATAAGCATGACTACTTCTAATGACCTTTTAGAAACCATCAATAGTGGTTTCTCCAATTCATGTTATGGATCTCTATGTATGCCATGGATACTTATCCTCACTATAGACCTTCATCCATGACTATAGATCCTTATCAATGACTATGGATATCCATACATGTTGTAAGCCTTCATGACGTTGTATCTTCATCTATGTCATGGATCCTTATTTGCGCTATGGATCTCCACCTACATTATGGATCCGTTATCAGTCCATCTAGACCATCTAATTGGAAATCAGAAACCCTCCATATGGTAGTTGTCTTTTCATGGATATGTCTCAATAGACATATACCATATGCTCAATAAAAATTATCTTAATGGGCATGATCGTATTAGTTATTTTTGTAAGATATGGTAGTAATCACATGTTCATCTTCTTTCCCATCATTAAATTCTAGAATTCCTCCTAAATTATAACTTGGAAACTATCTAGTTATAACCATGGTAATTTATAAATATTTAAAATCTTGAATGACATTTATGTAAGACCATGTATGTTAGTAAATGCTTTAAATATTTTTCTCCTCAATGTTGAATCACACTTTCCTATTCATTTCTCAAATAGGATAATGGTTATCTTACCACCAATTTTCAAAGCTAGGCCCAAGTCTGCCTTTGAAATAGACCATGAATTGACTCAATATTTTATAATTAGTTTCCTACACCAAGCCATGACTAACATGGAACCCAATGATTTTCCATCATGGTATTCCATCAATCCATGATTTCCTACTTGATATGGAAAAGTGTAACTTAGATTTCTTTTTTATAACAATCAATGTCCCTCTAAACTCATTTATAAAAGCATAGTTATCATAGTAGCTCAACAAGAACAACAAGGCTAAAAAAACACACACATTTGCACACAATAGATGGTATTTACAATGTCACTACTTAGATATAGATCAATAAAAAACCATGCATGATAGCATTACTCTTTATTTTCTCAAGAATTCCTCTTTGAGGCATGCACTTATGACTAGTATAATTTACAAATATCTGTGTATGCTCGTCAACTTGGTTGAATCATCAACACGACTACTTGAGGAATGTCCTCTGAATGATGTTTTCTTAATAGGATAAGGACTTTAGCTCCCTCAGTCTTAGCCCATATTATGTCTCTCTAATATTTTTATTCTCTACTATATATATAATAGCTTTTGCATATCTTTACATTTATTATTATCTTATTTTCAAACATAAAATAAATGGAATAGGGGTCTGACTGCATGACCAAGGAGATATCACTACTTCCACTAATATTAATAGACCCCTAAATATGATAATAAGTTGATATTTTTCTTGAAACTTTCTTTAATCTCTTTATTTGTGGGTAGTCATTGCATCTCTAGGTCAAATAAGGAAGTTGTCTCCTCATCTATATACATTCTAAAGTGGATTATTATATCCTTGAGATTTGGTATTATAAACACCAAAATCTATCCACTTATCATCCATTCGTGGTCTCCAATCATAGATGTCCATTATTTATATACATATATATGTGTTTATTTAATAGATACATATATATTAATATTTCATATTTATATTTATGTATATTTAATAAATATATATGTATTTATGTACATAAATCCTAGTCATACACCACATTTTAATCTTAGCCATTCATCCATCACAATCCATGTCACTTGACCATGCTTAATCTCCACCCTTCCTCATGTTTTAATATTGAACGCCCATTTTGTGTCATCGACCAAAATGGTGATAGTACCACCAGTTACAAAAGAAAAGGTCATGCTGGAGGTATCATTGGAAGCACCTAAGGAGATAAAGAAAATAAAAATTGTGATGAGAGGTAGTCACAGCTAGCGAGAGTAGACAAATGTATAGGTACCACAAGAAGAGCCTGGTTCTAACTATATGGTTGCAACTCAAAGGGAAGTGCACTCAAACCCACAAGATGAACGATTGGTAGCCCAACAACAAGAGGACTTGCGTAAGTCACAAGAGGAAGTCCAAATACTGGTGGAAGAGCAATAGTCTCAAAAAGAAGTCATTAATGTTGAGGAGATGCAATCACTGACAAAAGAAGAGACAAGTAAGGTGGTAGCACACAGTCTACCACCAGAGGGAACAATAACCAACATGATGAAAGAAGTTAAAGGAAGTTCTCATCCACAAGGAGAAGAAGAAGGATATACCCCACCATAGGATAACATTGAGGAGCTTTGTACAAGCTTCCTAGTGGAAGTACCTCATTTTGATCAAGTGGAGGATGTGGATGAAAATATCGATAAGTAGGTGAAACACTTATTTTGATAGGTTAGTGAGATATTTTCTAGCACTAGATTATTTTTTTGTATTTGTAGCATTGGGCAATTGAAATAGTGGAGGGAGAAAACCTTCATTGAATTAGAAAATATTGTGGAATGGGTGTGCGATGAGGATAGTACAAGGCAGATAACACACATCCATTCACAACATCCATATTTATTACTGGGAGGAGATGTAACCATGATTCTTGGTAGAAAAGATTTACTAGAAGGAGTGAAGATCAATTATCGTACAAATCCATGAGTGTATTTGGATAGGACAACCTGTCATACCTATCCATTGAATATAGTGGATACAAAATTTTGAAGATTACCTTGGGAGTTGGCTTTCACCATGAGGAAATTAAATTTCCTAACATAATAGATTGAGTGAATTAGCTTGGGTCTTGAGCATGTTTATCAAGCTAAAGAAACACAGTGAGAGGAGGTAGAAGCTACTCAAAAAGAGATGGTTGTGATGGAGGAAGAATTAATATGCAACAAAAACATGGTTGAGGAAATAATAAATAAAGTGGAAACAAATTTAGCAAGCATGAAGTAGAATCATGAAGATCATCTCCATTCACAGGAAGCAGAGAAACAACTTGTGATCCAATAGGTATAAGAGCATATGAAGTAGTTGGAATCTCAAAAAGCAGCATATAATGAATAGTTGGCCAACCATGCTAATCAATTGAAGATGGTAGAGGAACAACTACAGGAAAATAATCACAAAATTGAAGATATGGGAAATGATACCACGTGCTATAATAAAATTATTTGGGATCATAAGACTATGCTAAAAGCTAAGGATGAGAATATGGCAACAATGAAAGCCGACCTTCATCAAAATATGAAAGTTATTACTAAAAAGAATGAGAATTTAGACATAGTAGCCTGAAAGAAAGCTATGTTAATAGAAAATCTATTCAAGGGAGTATCCGAGTGTGAGAAGGAGTTGGGATCACCATTGAATATTATAGAAGAGAAGACTAATGAGTACAAGTTGAAAGCCTTGGAAGTTAATAAGTACACAACTCACTTGAAGGATGAGCATATTGCCTTGCAAAATTTGCTTACTAATTACCACAAATAGGCTTCAGAAAAGACAAAGCAAACTAATATGATGAGGACACCACCTAATTTAAAGGGGAGGGCAAATGTAGGCAGCAAATCCACCTCCTAGAAGAAGAAAAAGTAATCCATGGATTTGCATAGTTTTGTTGAATTTTGCTCAGTTTTGATTAAAGTGTATGAGTGTCAAATTGTACAAGAAAAGAGTAAAACATACAAGGTTGCACATGTACAATGTGAAATGAAATGAAATGAAGTTGGAATATGCATTTGGGGTTAATTTGATAAAAATTGAATTAGACCTTAATAAACCTTGTAAAAGAATTATTTTAGAAATCTATTGGGAATGGCAATTGTAAATGATGTGATGCTTTAGAAACCACTTTGGAATAGTTTGGGCATGCATTATATAGCCCCCTTATTCATTTTTTTAGTTGTTCATTATTTTTCATACATGTTCATTAATTGTTACTATTGCAATATCAATATATAATTCATGGAGTATGGATTGTGGAGTAGAATTGTTGTTCAATGAGTGATGGGTTTTTGAATGATGAAATATTAATGATAATCTAAATATGAAATCTATTTTTCTTAGTTACTTTTCCTTGTGAATTCTCCCATACATTCTGGTTGTTGTAGGTTGTGTAGTTAATGCTTAGAACGTAACTTGACATGTATATGGATGGAATTGCATTGTAAATAATCCTGGTTAACCTACATACTTGGTGTGAAGCATGGAGTGGATTATAATATGAGTTACAATCATATTTTGATGTTTTAAAATAGTTGTATGATTTTTGGAATCATCCATGGTAACTATAATTCATTGCTAGTGAATTAGGATTTGCATGTTATGGAGAATTGGAGCAATTGATGCTTGGAACCTTTCCAAAAATTTTGTTGGATGAATTGGTTGTATCAAGTGATATATCTGGAGGATAGTTGTAGCAAGAATTTATACAATCCATACAAGGGTTTCTACCAAATCGTACAAACTATTATTTTACTCGATTTGGTAATTAAGGTCACAACCCAATTCTATCAATTAAGGAAATAATGCTAGTTTGAGGAAATCGATTACAAAACTGATCAATTTGAATTACAAAACTTGTTCCAGTTAGTTGGTTATGTACCAAATTTTTCCAAGTTGTACCAAATTATGTGATTCTTTAGAAACCACTTTGGAATGGTCTGGGTATGCATTATATAGCCCCCCTTATTCATTTTTTGGTTTTTCATTATTGTTCATACATGTTCATTAATTGTTACTATTGCAATATCAATATATAATTCATGGAGTATGGATTGTGGAGTAGAATTGTTGTTCAATGAGTGATAGGTTAATGAATGATGAAATATTATTGATAATATGAATATGACAGCCATTTTCCTTAGTTCCTTGTCCTTGTGAATTCTCCCATACATTCTAGTTGTTGCAGGTTGTGTAGTTAATGCTTAGCACATAAATTGACATGTATATGGATGGAATTGCATTGTGAATAATCCTAGTTAAACTACAAAATTGGTGTGAAGCATGGAGTGGATTATAAGATGAGTTACATCTATATTTTTATGTTTTCCAATAGTTGTACATTTTTTCGAATCATCCATGGTAACTATAATTTATTGCTAGTGAATTAGGGTTTGCATGTTATGGAGAATTGGAGCAATTGATGCTTAGAACCTTTCCAAAATATATCTTGGAATAATTGGTTGTATCAAGTGATATATCTAGAGGATATTTGCAGAAAGATTTTGTACAAACCATACAAGGGTTTCTACCAAATCGTACAAACTATCATTTTACCTGATTTGGTAATTAAGGTTGCAACCCAATTCTGCCAAATAAGGAAATAATGCTAGTTTGAGGAAATTGATTACAAAAATAATCGATTTGACTTACAAAACTTGTTCCAGTTACTTTTTTGTGTACCAATCATACCAGATATAGGTTTATATGGTTGAATTGTACAACTGTATGATTTGATGATCACACAAGTTGTTTTAGCAAGTTGAACTAGTGTTCGATGGAGATCATACAGGCTGTACAATTTGTACAAGTTGGGGTTTGAGATCTTGGGAATAATTTCCATAGCTTCTAAAATACCTCCCCATAAGGAATACTACAATGATATCATCTACACTCTTTATTTTCCTCATCATGTTGTATGAGCATTGCCTCCAATGCAAGATCTAAAGTAGAGATGTATGAGATAAAGGGTTGATTAGGTTTAGGAGGGACAAGCATAGGTGGTGTCAGTAAATAATTTTTAAGGTCTTCAAAATCTTCTTGAAATTCAACATCCCAATTGAATGGGGTATATTTATTAATAAGCTTAAGGAAAAATTGGCATTTATCCGCTAACTTGTCAATGAAATGACATATAGATTGAAGTTTGCCTTGCAAAATACAAAGCTTAGTAAAATTCTTAGGTGGTGGTATATTTATAATGGTATTGATTTTAACTAGGTCTATCTCTATTCCTCACATGAAAATGATGAACCCTAATAACTTTCTATATTTAATTGCAAAAATACACTTGTCCATATTTAAATGGACTTTGTATTCGCGAAGCTTATCAAATACTCATCGAAGATCGGGAATATAATATTCCTCATTAATAGAATGTGTGATAATATCATTGACATAATTATGTAATATTTCATACATCACATCATGAAACACATAGGTCATTGCTCTTTGATAAGTTGCACTTATGTTCTTTAGACCAAAGGGTTTTACTTTCCAATAGAAAGTTCCCCATGGTGTGATAAAAGTAGTTAGGTTCATATTATGGTGTTATACGGATTTGGATATATCTAGAAAAACCATACATAAGGTATAACATCCCACTTCCTACTATAAAATCAAAAATTTAATCCATATTTGGGAGGGGAAAATCATTGGGACATGCAATACTGATGTCTCTAAAATCAGTACATACCCTAATTTTCTTAGTCTATTTTTTAGTTACTAGAACAACGTTGGATATCCAGTCAGAATAATCAATGGCCTCGATGAAACCAACATATAAGAGCTTTTGTAGCTCTTCTTTGACTAATAAGGCTATTTTAGGATATATTTTTCTAAGCTTTTGTTTTACAGGCTTAGCATCAGGATAGACCACTAAATGATGCATGGCTATATATGGGTCTAGGCTAGACATATCTGCATACATCCATGCGAAGATATCAGGATATTTCGTAAGGAATTTTATATATTGGCCTTGTTACTCTACTCAAAGTAGATCCTATTTTGACTATATGGGGATTATCTTCAGTGCCAATATTGATTTTCAAAATATCATCTATTACAATGTTTAAATCTCTTTCAAAATTAGGGGGGCAGGTGAAACACCCATTTCTTGAAGTTCTTCTAAGTTACTAATTTATCCTGCATAGTTGACGTTTGAATGTGTGCTATGCACGAGATGGACCCATAAAAAAAGAAACCATTTCACATGATTTCATCGGGTGCGATGTCATAAAATACATATCCTTCCACACATTCATCTGGAGTAGCAATTATTTCAGGATGAACTATCAAAAGCATATTGTAGTAAAAATGGGAGGGAAAAGAAGGTTCCTTATACCTCTTGATCCCTTTTAGACATTGCTGATTTTCTAAATATTCACCATACGTGATTAGATGTTCATTATCATTGAAGGGAAAAGGTTGGCATTTTGTGGGAATGTAACCAATACCGGATCACGTAGGTCACTCTTTAGCATAAAGAGGTTTGCATATGCCATTTTCTAGGGGTCCTAGACCTTTTCCCCTATAACCCATATCACACATGCTTTTATTGGAAATTGTATATCCATTTAAAAAATAGCAATGGACAAAACTATTTTCATCAAAAAATTAACTTGTTCTATTAATGATAATATCATATGTGGAATATCCTACAAAAATGAAGGCGCAATTACCAACATGGTATATATTTTCATTTTTATGAGGTAGCTCCGTTGTACATGGAGAGGGTGGTAGTTTAGACAAGAGGATAGAATCTTGTATAGTGAAATTAGCATGTTCATCTGAGGCTAGTATGGTGAGAACATTAGTTAGCACCTCATATGTGAGAGGGTATAATGTAGAAGGATCATTGGGATGAGTAGGTGTGTTGGATGAACATGGCTGATAAAATGTGGTTGGTGATGAATTAGAAGAAGTAGGTGTTAATGAAGATAAGCTAGGGCAAAAGGGCACATCAATAGGTTCAACCATAGCACACATATCAAAAGGCATGGGATATCCATGAATGGTAACTAATTTATTTTTGAATTTAAATTTCACACACTGATGTAAGGTAGAAGGGACTGCCCTCATTGCATCAATCCAAGGGTATCCTAGAAGAATATTGTACAATGTTGGGCATGGTATGACATAAATAGATGCATTTAAATTTTAGGACCACTCTGTAGTGGGATGGACATCACACCACATGCATCATGAGTTTCATCATTAAAGGATTTAATGATCATATCAATTGTTCTTAAGTCTTCATTTTTAAATTCAAATATTTTAAAAAAAATTTAGGTGCAAATATTCAAGGACAATCCATTATCTATCAATACTCTCTTAACACAAACATCTCCAACTAAGGCTATTATGTAAAGAGGATTATCTCTATGTAGACTTTGAGGAGGAATGTGCTTATCATGGAAATCAATGTAATTAACTTTTTGAGAGGTTACAAAATTAACTATAGAAGTTGGTTCTATGTCTTGAGGTACCATAATTTGACTCAAGGTATTCATCAACTCTTCCCTATACATGGGGGAAGATCGAAGGATTTCCAAAAGTGATAGTCTAGTTTTTGTACTAGCCATTTGTTCATTAATATCAAAAGGTGTTATTTGTTGAGGTTTAACTAGGTTATTAGTTTTATAAGGTGCCTTCAATATTAAAGGTGGTTGAATGGATTCATTTAATTGAGATGAGGATATTTATGGTTGAGATGTTTGGGCTTGAGCTTGTTGTCTAGTTATGGCCCCAATTTTACCCACTTTATTGTTTGATTGAGGAGGAGGTAATATGGAAATGAGAAAAGAGCTTGGAATAGCTCGAATGGGATGAGGTCTATGATTTTTTACTTGCTCTAGAGGGAGTAATTGATGCAAATAAGGGCGATTCATCAATACTCTAGAAAAGGGCTCCTTAGGAACAAGCAAATACATGATGGGTATCACAGGTCCTGATTCATCCATTGAACTATTACATTGATGGGAACTAATGTCAAGTTTAGATTATGATTCAATTTTTGAATAATTGAAAGACCAAGTTTGAGGTTCTCAACATCTCTTGATTATAATAATATATTGCGTAGACTATGTGAAGGTTTTTATAGTAAAATGTTACCAATCATACCTACGTACCATGTTGGATGGGGCACGCTTTTATAATCTACTTGGTTTACTACTTCTTTACCATGTTTGGGTAATGGGTTTTGAAAATGTCCAAATTTTCATTTGCATTTTGTGCTTGTTGCATAGGAGCTTGCGTATTTGTAGGAGGATTGGGGTTTTGAGAAGAACTTTCCACCTTTAATTTTTTTATTGTTGAATAGATCTTACACTAAATGTTTTAATATCCTACAAGTATTTATTGGATGACCATAAACTTGATGGAAATCACAATGTTGATCTAGTCTATACCAAAGCTAGGAGGTGTCTGGTTGTCGTATTTCTAGAAATTCTATCAAGTCTCTTTCCAATAATTATGGCAAGACCATTGTTAAGGGTTGATTCAACTTTGTGAAATTATGTGGTGGGGTTTTGTGGTGCTTTTAATACATTTTTTTTTGCAACATTGGCCATATTAACATTTGTAGAAGGCCTATTATCTATGATCCCATATCCCACCACATGTTTAATTTTGTATTGGTTTTTGAATGATTTATCTTCATATTTTATTTTAAGTTATCCTCTTATGATAAGAGCTTTTTCTAATTTTATTGCCAAATCAATGGCTTGATTGAAAGAGGTTAAAAATAGCAGTTGCCAATTCATAGGGTAATTTCTCTTATATGTTTCCAATAAATATTTCTAACATCTCTTTCGAAGGTAAAGTAAAGTGTAATTTACCCAAAATATTCCTCCATCGATCTAGAAATTTGGCAAAAATTTCCTCTTTTCCTTGTTTCAATTTATACAAGTTTTTGATCATTACATGTCTCTCTATGTAGCCATAAAATTGATGCACAAATAGTTCTACAATTTCTTCAAAATTTCTTAAGGAGTGCATTGGTAATTGATAATACCATTCTAGAGTCATATCCCCTGGAATTTTGGGAAACATCTTTAGAAGTAGCATATCATCATAAGAGATATCATGACATGTCATTCTAAACATACGAATATGTTCAATGGGATATTCAATACCCTTATATTGGAAGGACTGGCATGGAAAAATATTTGGGATACGATCTTGCTGCAGTAACGGGATCTAATGGTTGATTTCACATCTCCTTATAACTGTATATGGGATGATAATGATCTATGTGATATAATAATGAAGCTAATTATTTCACTATAGTTTCAAGATGACACAGTTGCTTGTTCTGCATATTTGATGTCACTATGTTTGCATAAGGAGTGTAATAGTTAGCTTGAGTGGCCTACTATGGAATCAGACCTGAAGTTGTAACATTATTGTGCATAGGATTAACAAAGGAAGATTTGGCTTGATGTTGATTCATATATGTGATAGATATGCTATTGTGAAGAGGATTCAAAATGGGCATGGTAACGTGTTGAGAGAAAATTGTTGCATTATGAGAAGGGTGTGGGATACATGAAGAATAAGGATTAGGAATTTATGGAGGAATAAAATGGGGTGGTTGTGAATGAATCGGTTGTGATGAAGGATTATTGTATGATGTAGAATCTTTCACGTATGGATTATAAAATTTATGGGGAGGTATGTTTTTATAGATATGGGTAAATAATATTTTATTAGCCAAGGAAACTTGTGGGTTTTGCCCTTTGCTAATAGTTGTAGTAGTGACATAAACAACTTTTTGTTGTGATACTTTGTGGGTGTTATCTTATGAGTGATAATTTTGAGGTTGGATAGATTGAGTGGTATCAAGAGTAGGATTACCAAAGGGGATATGATGGAACAAGGTAAGGTTAGTTGAAGTCATTCCTATGTGGCTCTCAGGTTGAAGTCCGAAAGCTTGTTCTAAGGAGGCTTGAACTGAAATTTGACCCCTAAGATAGTTTTCTGCCTCAAAGGCTCTAAGAATAGTAGGATAATTATAGCTTAAAAAACCCCAAAATTGATCTATATTTTTAAAATAAATGTCCCCTTGAGGTCCTACCTTTGGTTTGAGGCGAGGTTTTGGATTGGTTACAACTTGTTCTATTTGTTCATCTTGTTCTTCTTTATTTTCTTTTTTTTGGCTTCTATTTCATTGCTCTCATCATTAGGGTTTTCAATATCTAGTTGTTCCTTCAAATTATTTGCTTCTTTATAATTTATTAAATGCATTATTCCTTTTTTTTCTTGATGATCACTTTTTTTATTTTAAGGTTATTAAGACTTGATAAAATCCATTTTAAGGATTTTGTTTTGTTATATATATATATATATATATTAATGACTTCTCACTATTGTTGATTACAAATATTTTTTCTTCACTAATATTAATCACCACACTCAATATTTTTTAAAGAGCTTATAAATATCATTGATTGGTTCTAATTATTTAGGGTTCATATAACTCTCTTCTTCAAATGTAAAATATTTTCTCAAGAGATGAATTAAATGAACAATAAACAATTTTCCTTGAATAGTTGTGGGATTTTCAAATTGTAGATCGTGGTAAAATTATTTGAAGAGTACAACTTTTGGTGCTCGGTTGTATCTTCTATTATTTCTAAGATCACCTCTTTATTTTCTAGATCTGTTAAGAACTTATTGATGGTTAGAGAATCCTCAAAATATATTTCCCAAGGGTATATTGTGGAATGGAAACTATCTCTTTTGTTTGCTAACCAACGTTGAAAACCCCTCTTAATTTCAAAGTAATGTGAGTAGTAGTCTACATATAGATATGTTGCTATATTGATTCTCATGATTTTACTTAACTCTTCAGACCTTCTCCTAACAAGATCGAGGTTATGCCAAAAAAATGTCAGTGTTCTGTATCATTTCTAAAAATAAGATCAACTTATTGTTCTATGAACACTTTACTAAGGTCTATGAGCATGGATTCCCTAACATTATTATCCACCATTTAATTATCTCTTTTTTATTTTTATTTTTATTTTTAAACAATGAAATAAAAATAAAATATCCTTAAAAAAATTGTATTCTAACTGTAATCCTTTCTTCAATATGTGTGAAATGTTGGAGGTCTAGTTGTCTTATTTCAAATTAGGCTTTCACCATGATGCCCACATGCAAATGCTTGGTGATGAAGTCCAAGTCATGATGAAGCCTAGGTCCTACCAATCCTCACCCAGTTTGCCTTGATCAATGATACACTCTCCGAAGAGAAGTGCACGCTCTATCCCATGGTTATGATGGTTATTGGATCAGTCAAATTTTAATCTTGATTAAGTTTTTTAGTTATCCAAACATAGGCAAAAGGATAATTCCTTTTTGAAGGTTTGTGAGTGTGGCTAACCCCCTTCATTGTGTATTCCCATTGTGTCCACAACAGTTGAAGCTATAGAATAATACACCGAATGTGATTCTTTTTAAGGAATTATGTATAAATATGAAAAGTGTGAATCAATTCAATTTAAAAATTATATTTTTATATTCTTTAATCTAAGACATAAATATTAATGGTATTTTTTTTAGTTTTTTTTAAACAAAAGAAAAACAAAAAATAAAAATGGTGGTGTTTTCACGTCGGTTTCACCAAAGAATACAGACTTGAAATTTTTGCACCCCTTTCCTTTAGGCTGATGGATTTGTGCCTAAAAGGGGGATGGAAAGTAGGGGTATACACGTTAGACAAGAAGTACTCGTGTCGTACTCTCTTTGGTGATTATAGATGAATTGCAATGGGGCTCAGTAGGAAACACTTGTTGGTGGTTTCCATGCCTATGCAATATGAAAGTTTGATGTGTTCTTTAATTGGGCATACACCTAGAGTTTGGGTAAAGTGCAACTATACTTAAGCTACATGCATTTCAGTTTTCATGAAAGCAACATGCAATTAGCTAAAAACCTTTTAGAATTAACTATAATGCAACAAACCTTATGAATGCAAGAAGGTAATTCTATGCTATCATATACCATATATATATATATATATATATTTTTTTTTCTTTTCATTTCTTTTTTAATTTTTATTATGTTATGAAGATAATCTACGAATAAAATGTATAAAATTAATAGAGAGTTGAAAATTTAAATCAAAACTAAAGAAACCAAATGCTTATCTGATTTGGATGGTTGGTGCAGGCGAATACTAGGACTGCTAACAAATTCATGCCCTGTCAGCTAGCCCAAAAAATTACGTCTTCAAAAGATCTACAAAGAGCTTCTACACAAGACCCTTAAATATGGTGATTAGAGATTAGGGATCTACTTAAGCCACTGTAGATACAATTCTTGATGGCGCAACAGTCAAATCCCCTAGGTATTTTAAACAACCTTGCACAAGAAAATTGAATAACAAAAGCATGCATAGATATAAATCTAGATTGAATATGCGAATGGAATCTAAGGATGATTAAGTATTATTGAATGCAAATCAATCTAAAGTGATATGTATATGAAATTATAAATTTGAAAGCATGATTTTACCCCCAAGTCTACACTTTTATGAATTCACATCCTATCTACAAATACACAAACCATGAATTTGATGACTATCAGGACGTGAATTTTCTATATTAGTAGAAAATAACATACTTTCATCATGAAGTGTAATTAAACGATAATTTAAGGATTATGGAGTGAACTTATAGTGGATTACGTAGCAAATCAGATCATTGGATACTTGAATAGTGATGGTAAAATGGTGGATATAAGCAACAATAAGTCTTTCTCTACAACTAATCTCCATGGTAGCAAAGAGACCCTATTCCAGCTTATCAAACCTACAAGAAAAATGTTAGATCTCTGCTTTCTAAGTCATAAAATAAGATTACAATGATTTTTATTCATAAGATATTCAACCTATTAACTCACTATTCAACTATCCAACTATCCAACTGATTATTGAGGCTAAACCCTGGTTTTAATGGCTTCATTCAATATAGAATAGTTTAACTGTTACGAGATCTATGGTGCCAAATCAAGTCAACTTGGGCCAATTTGGAGTTTTTCCAAATTAAAAAAATTAATGTTCTAGCTTCTAGGATGCAAAACCATTAGGATCAGACCATTGGCTAGTTTAGGATGAAATCCAAATGGTCAGCTTGGTGGGAAGCGAATTCTAGATTTTGGGAATACACGTTCTAGCTGCTAGGTCACAAAATCATAGAAGAAGGGGAAAACGTGCCAAATTAATTGGCATGTGTAGGGAGAGGGATAAAATTTGAATGAGGGGTAAATTTACGTATGTTAATAAAGATAGAGAATTTAACATGGGTCAAATTTTCCTGTCTATACTAATACAACATGTCCCAAGAGTTTCCCTTCTTGTACAACAAAGATGATTTTTTTTTGTTTAGAGAAACTTCGAATTCCTTGCATCCTTTAAAAACCAACCTAAGATGTTCTACACGGTCCTCCATTTTGTAAAATAAAATGGTCATATCATCCAAATATATGGAAATTAACTTATTTACAAGCTCCCCAAAATCCAAATCCATTGCTCTTTAGAATATGGCCCCATGATTAGATAGCCCAAATAGCATTCGTTGGTAAGATAAGGTACCCCATTTGATAGTGAATGTTGTTTTATGTTGATATTCATCTTGGATCCATATTTGATTGAACCCAAAAAATCCATCTAGTAATTAGAATCTCCTTGCTCCAACCACTGTGTTTAATATCTGATCAATCTGGGGAAGAGGATAGTGATATTTTAACAAGGCCTTGTTCAAATTTCAAAAATCAACACAAAGTCAAATATCTCCATTCTTCTTTCTTACTAGAACCACATTGGCCACCCAAGTAGAGTGTTTGATAGGATAGATTATCTTAGCATTCAATAAATTCAAAATCTCTTGTTCCATTAAGGCTTCTATTTTTAGATTTATAGGCCTCTATTTTTATCAAAAAATTTTTACATCTAGCTCCAGGTCGATGGTATGTTGTATTGTATCCTTTCTATACACTTTGATATCATCATAGGTTTTGGCTATTATGTTGTTGAACTCTCTACACAATTCCTAGATCTGACTAATTTATCCTTCTAAATACTACACCCCACCTTGAGATTTTTTTTTGGGTGCTATTTGAATCTCCATATAGCTCTTTGTATCAATTTTCATCGAATGGCTAGCTGCCCGATCACTATTATCAAACAAAATTTCAAGGGTTATCATCCATTTTGGTATGTGATTGTTTTTTAGCTAAATATAATCTCCTTATTATTCATCCTCCAGTGATCTATTGGTTGAGCAATTCATTTTATGGATCAATAAATCCACTACTTGTTCATCATTTTCAAATACTTTTTAGAAAACATCTATGTCCAAGATAGAGGGTCTATACACCAACCTTACTATCTTTACTTTATGTATAACGTTTGATATCAAACAATAATTAGCCCCAATTGATGCTAACATATTAACATGGGTATTCTATTCCCTTGGGATTGCCTTGATGTTTAAGGCTTAAAATATTTCCAATAGGTCCCAAAATCTATTCCAGTAAGCCTTGAGATAATGTTGTTTATTGATGCATTTCTCAGTGACCTGATTTACCACCAATTATGAATCTTCAAATATCTACAACTTCTTGATTCCTAATTTTCTAGCGTTTTACAAGCCCAAGCATAGTGCTTCATATTCTACTACATTATTTGTGCAGCTCCATGTTAATATATATAAGAACATATTTTAAGCTCTTGTGGGTGATATTAGGACTATACCAAATTTGGTTCCATTTTTGCATCTTGCTCCATCAAAATAGAGCTTCCAAATCTGATTTATCATGGGGACTTGTTCACCCTACAGTATTGACTTCTTCACCTCTAGCTTCACAATGGTGTATGTGCCAATTCAAGTTTCAATCATAGCATTAAAATATCTTAATGAGAATTGATATTCTATTTGAAGTTCCTCCAACACTTCTTCTATCAAGTTTGCTTCATAAATTGTTAAGCTAACTGTATTAGCCTATTAGATCCCTTATTTTAGTTTTTCTACATGAAACAATGAAATATTCTCTGAGTATATATTGACTCTTCCACGCTTGTGCAGAATTTCCATGTGGAAATAGTCAAGGGAGAGGTAGCCATCCAACTTGGTAATAAACTCTCTTGATAGGCACATCCCAAAATAGGGCTTCAAGTCTACTACCATAATCTCTTGGATGATAGTTACCTGAGGTAACCTATGTAACACCATAGGGACATATTTGATTACTCCAACTATTTTTATTGGTGTACCATCTAACTGTAAAATGCTTGGGAAAATTCTTGTATATTCCATACCCATAATATCACATACAAATTTGCACATAACTATAGTGGCTATCCCTGAACCGATCATGCAGTTGTGGATCATTCATCCTTCCATTTGTAAGGATAAGTAGAACAAATATGGTATGTTATTGCCTACCCCAAGTGCAAGTATTTATTGAGCCATATTTATCTCAAGATACATTTTTTCTTAATTCTTGATTAAATCGAGGGAAGCTTGGAATAGCTAAATATATCCAAGGATAAGCAATGCATCATACGTACTAGTCATTGAAGGTATTTTATTTAACTCCTCAACAATATTGAAGATGGGCATATTAGACTATCTTTTCCTCTTCCTTGGAAGTTCAAAATTACTTCTATATTTATGATTGGTTACTATTATCTGATGTTTTGTCAGTGAGGGATATCTTAGTCTATCTCTAAATTCTTCCTACATCTCAACTCCCTTTGATTGAGATTTAGATGGTTTGCCTTCATTCTTTTGATGATGGACTAGATTTTTGATAGGATATATTTGATGATTTTACTTTTTAATCTCACCCTTATCTTGATCTTCAATGGGTACTTTCAAAGGGTTTAGCTCCTTAGGGTTCATTTGTAGGGTTTTATTTCTTGATATCATCAAGACTACGACCTATTTGATATATGGCATCATGAAGTTATAACCCACTTCTCTAATCATATTGATATGTCCCTTATGGGTTCTTTTAGCTTTCTCAATTTCTATATATAATGTTGGTGCATCATACAAGAACTCTCTCCATGAGGAGCACTGCATGTAAAACACTAGTAATATGATTCAAATGTGGATGTTGAAGGCTCTATTTGGGTTACAAAAATTGTATTGGAATTATAAAGATATTTTCTAGTGGAGGTAGATTGATCCTTTGTAATATATGGGAATATTTTAGATGAAAGTTTCTTTTGGCTTCCCTCCTCTTCATTGAAGTGATTTCATTGGTTAAATTTTTTATGGTTGTTTGCATGTCTTGAAGGATTGCAAGTTATGGATTAGGAGCTAGTAAGTTAGGTATTATAGAGGGTAGGTAATGTTAGAATTACCGACATAGCTAGCAGGGTTGGTATTGTAGGATGACTAGGCTATGTACGAAAATTTATAGGAGGTGTGATAGTAAGATAAGTGGTACCTGTAGCATATGATTATGGTTAATTCTAAGGGAACTCAAGAAAAGTAGGTATTATAGGTTTGGAAGGCAGCATCCCTATAGAAATAAGAACCATATCTACCTTTATGGCCTCATAGAATATCTATGGGAAGGTCAAGACATTTGACTATCTTATCATTAGACCCAAATTTGAGCTAAAAGCTCTTAGGTAATAGTATAGTGCTTGCTCATTAGTTGGCTGAAGATCATTAGGTACTCTCTTCCAAGTGTGGTTGAATCTTATGTTGAAATACACCACTTCCTCTTGTGGATGTCTCTATATTACCATGAACTGAGTGAGCAAGGAGAATGGATATGCTTACTCATTGAAATCTTCTATCATCTTGTCGACTAGATCAACCCAAGTGGTTATAGTCCCATTTGGCAAAGTTCTATATGAATACAATATTTTTCCCTTTAGGGGTATGATCAACAATCTTATCATTATGTCCTCCTAGATGTTATGGATGGCTACCAAATAGACAAAATCTTGAAAATGCTCATGTACCATTTTTATAGTACCATCATAGGTTGGTAGGGCTTTTAGAGCAACATGAGAGATGGGGATTTGATTTGCGAGGTCGAGAGGACATGTATTGTTCTAGTTAGAGAAATTTTAGTTTTGATTTTAAGCCATCGATAATTGAGGAATAATAGGCACTAGAAGTGTAATATTGATATCACTCTAATTTTTTATGAGAGATGATGATGGATTTGACTCAAAGGATAGAAAAGGCTACCTTCTATTAAAGGATAATTTTAAAAACTCAACTAGCTATTTAGAATGGCAAGCATTTTTCCTTGTAATCATGAAAAATAAAATAAATCAGGGTTAATATGGCTTTCTAGGTTTTTTCTTTAACATAGCTGCCAAGTGATTAGAAAGGATATTGATAAAAAAAGTATCACGAAAAACTGTATCCCATCGGGCATGCCAAAAACTGTTAGTCAAAAATCTAAGGAAAGGTTTGTGTGCCGATGGAACTTGACCAAAATATTTATGATGCTAAGGTTTTTTGGTCAACCTCTAGAGGAGGTTGGTTCCTTAAGCGTCCTAGCTAATTGCTAAAAATTTAATGGGGGTGAAAAGTATTCTAAAAGAAGGAAATATAGCTGAAGCTAGAACTTATGAGGGTAAAAATTTAGCTGCATCAAAACACATGCATTGTTAAACTAAAAATATCACAAGAATCTAGAAATAATACCTACCAGACCAACCAATTTATTCTCAGTCAATATTAGTTGCATATATTTGAAAGCAAATTCTAGAAACAAATAATGAAATGCATAGAATCCATATTGTAGAATTAAAGTTGAATCATTCACCAATTTTAACAAAAATAAGGAAACAAATATTCACACATACATACATGAGATAAAATAAAGGCCAAAGTAATCAAATTACATTTCTTGAACAACAGAAGCTTTACATTTAAGTTGTAAAAGCTAAAGAGCTAACCCTCTTGAATGCTCAACATTCTACTATATATAGATTTTACAAAGATTTTTGTTACAAATAATCATGATTTTTTATTATGGAATGTTATTGTGTCAAGGGAGTGGCTAGGCTATCAACCTATATTTGTAATTGAATAGTCGTACAACATGAGAGTGGGTATCATTAGCTACATCTGGTCCTATCCATTTGACGCACCTGATAATCCTATTATACCATGATGTATATTTGCATGCACCTGGAGGTAGTGGGTCATATCTTGTGCATCCTGCATTATGTTACTAACTACTCTTGGAATGCTAGATAACTACCTATTTCTTTTTAGATTCATTTTCTAGCCAGCTACTGTATTCCAAAACTAACTCCAAACTTAGACTTTGTTCCTCTTTTGTTGGTGAACTCTACATGTCTTGGTGGGGAAGAAAAATATTGGTAGTGGTAAAATTTTGGGAATGCTTCAAAACTTGAGAGCTGCTTGATTTTCTACCAATATCTATGGTAGGTTTTTGGGATCCATCCAAATCCCGATAGCCTCCCACTTTTCTGCCATGTGCCTCTTTTATTTCTCTCTGTGGTAGATTTTTGGGACCCATGTAGAGTCTGGTAGTCACTCGTTCTTTCACCAAACATGATACTTTATATCTCTACGATGGATTTTTGGGACCCATATAGAGTATTATGGTTTCATGTCTCTTCACCAAGCTTTGCATATTTTCATGATGGGATTTTGGGACTTGTTCAGAGTTCAACGATCCCTCAATTTTTTATCAGGCTCAATACTTAGCTAAATTTGCATGTCCTTTCATGGTAGGTTTTTGGGATCCATTCAGAGTTAGATGGTTACATATTTTTCTACCAAGAACTATTTTCTTCGTGATGTTTTTTTTGGAACTCATCCAAAGTCCAACATTATCCTGTTTTTTTGCCAAGCTCAACACTTAGCCAATTTTTTAGAATTTGGATTTTCTTCATTATTTGGATGTGTGAATTGGTGGGTGTGAGAAAAGATACCCATAGTTATCCAAAGAAGAGGATTCCAAAAGGTCACATCTCCCCATGAATCCCCTTAGGATTCAACCACCATGTACTTAGCCTATCTCCAAATTTTCTTAACAATGTTATCAATCCTCTGGATGGAAGCTTTAGTCTCTTGAAGGAGAATAAAGTTAGAATGATGAATTTTAATTAAACTCTAAAAAATAATTTGATGAGGTCTATTTTTTAGACCTCTTATATTCCAATATTGGACAATCATTGGAAACCAAGATTCCAATAAGTTTCAATCTGCTTGACCTTTCTTTGGTTCATTAGTTGGTCTCCCCCATTAGCTAGCTTCTCCTAGTTTAATTTTCTTCCTATAGTCTTGGCTTGAGATTTTTTTAACCTTTTATTTTCTTTCTAGATCCCAAGGTTAGGTTTCCATCTATCCTTATCTCTATATTTCATTGAAACATCACTATCCACCACAATAATTTCAAGGGTTTGGTTCTCTAGATCTATCATTGCTAAGTGATCAACCCATAAATCTAAATACAAAGAAACATGATGGAAAATTTCCTCAACTCTTATAGGGGAAAGCTTATCCTTCTGAGGTTCACCATTATGGTGGTCTCCTCCTCCATATCCAATAGAGAGTTAAGAATTTCATACTTATTGAGATTTATCTCTGTTGATTGGTTGGAGTGTGTTGTATTACTCTTTCTCTTCTTATTTCTCTTTGTATCTTCAAAACCCTCCTCAAGGGATTAACACTTGAGGTTGTGGGTTGATCCTTTGATTTATTATTAGAAAAATTTCTATTGGCGATAATTTATTTTGGAGGGATAAGGCTCTTCATGATGCCCTTTGGGAAGAAATGGGCCATATGATCATGTTTATGATAAATCCTACACTAAAATGGGATTGCCCCATAGTCCACCTATAGGATTCATGATAAGTCCCCCATGTTGATTTCTATTTCAGGTAGGAGAGGATGGTTGAGATCCACACAGATATAGGTATAAACAACAAAGTATCTCATCATTGTGTCTTTGGCAACTCCTAAATAGATACCCAAGAAGTTTCCCAATTTTTTTAAAATTGATTTACACGAGTATTCCATGGATAGGGCATAAAGATGAACCCAAACAACCACCATAAAGGGATCCATATAAGGGTCAAATCCTAGCTTCTAGGGCTAAATAAAAATGCTTAAAACACCATATGTTCTCCTACCTAACTCAAAGGCTTTGTATTTATCTACTTGAGAAGAAAAACTTACTATATAATAGTATTGCTAATGATAGAGATTGAGGTATACCTAAGGGACCCAATTTTTTGGATCCAAGAGGACATAAATCCTAAAGATGATCTTATGTTGATGAACTTACAAATTAGGTCATGAGTACTTTTGAAGAGAAGGCTTTATCCACTTTAGGATGGAGGGTCAACTAAGAGTGGTAAATTTTAACCCTTGCTTGGAAATATTATTGTTTTAGCTTCTTGATTGTTGTAGAGAAGATAGAATAAATGGATGAGTCTCCAAACAAGACATCTTCCATGTCTTGTTTCCCTTTAATTGTATTTGCAAATGATATATTGGGGGATGGGGGCCAAATAATGAGCCTATAAATTCCCTCATCGATATCCATAGGTTACTTAGTCTACACACAACACTTCACTCAAAGTGGATACCTGTAAAACTAAAAAACCCTAAGCACTAGGCAAAACTAGCTCCGACCCAATAGATTTATTAATACTAGATGTCTTAGCTATTCCCCTCTCTTTTTTAAGGATTGGAGTTAATTTATTCCATTTTTGGAAGGAATGATGAGGAATAACATGTAGTTATACCTATTTGTTTTCTTGCTTGTTTCTTCAAGTTGTTTATAACTTCTTATTGTGTTTGTTTTTGGTTTATATGGTTTATTGTAATTTTTAAACGATGGGCTTGTTCTGTATTATTTACACTAAATAATATTTTTATTTACATATAAACCTTTGAATACCATTTTTACTTACTTTTGGACTATTTTCCCTATACAATGGAAGCTAATTTTTTTATACGTGTTTAGTGATACTATTTGCATATTGCTCTATTTAATACCATACTAATAATTGTTACCTGATTGTGAGATTTTTCTAATTATATATAGCTGAAATTATATCAAATCAAACTAGGATCAATATTTTCCTTATTCAATCTCTTGATGGTTATATATATATATATATATAGCTGAAATTATGCCAAATCAAACTAGGATATATTTTCCTTGTTCAATCTCTTAATGGTATTACCGGAAGCTATGACTAACTTGATAAGCAATGCAAGGCTTTATTCATAACTTGATCCCAATCTTCTAGAAAGAGTAACATTCAAAAACTGAGGACCTGATGCTCTTAAATCCCTTGTGACTTTTTAGATCCTCATTATGACTATGAAGCTTTAACAAAATATATTCAAAGTCTTAATATAGATTGTTCTTCTCTGTTTTAGTGGAATTTTTTAATATTAACCATAATAGAAGATGTTAAAGGATATTATATCTAATCAAAAGCTTCAATAATAGTACAGACAATTTATTGGATAAAAAAAAATAGTTTGAATTTGTAATTATAATTGAACTGCATCCTAGCTAGCAACCAAAAGACTAAAGTTTATTAGATTTGTAATATATTCTTGAAAAAAACAAGAAAAACAAATTTGCACAGGATATTTTTATTTTTTCTTAATGTGACGATAATGTCGGACACTATATAGTACTAGAACTACATGTCAAATAAGGATACCATTTGTATAAGAGCAGTGTATGGGACAATTAGAATCTAAACATAATCCATCCAATTTTGAACGTGAGAGTTTAGAGCCATTGACTAAATTTATGCTATGCCAAATTATTTCGATCAAGTTAAACATGGACACAGTGCTTCAGTGACACCACTGCCTATATTTGACAACTTTGAAAAAAAGTCCTTTTGATTGGTTTGACCAACTTTATGCTATGCCAAATTATTTGAAGAGTACAACTCTTGGTGCTCGGTTGTATCTCCTATTATGTTCTAAGGTCACCTCTTTGTTTCCTAGATCTGTTAAGAACTTATGGATGGTTATAGAATCCTCAAAATATATTTCCCAAGGGTATATTGTGGAATGGAAACTAGCTCTTTTGTTTGCTAACCAATGTTCACAACCCCTCTTAATTTTAAAGTAAGGTGAGTAGTAGTCTGCATCTAGAGCTTTGCTATATCGATTCTCTTGATTTTGCTTAACTCTTCAGACCTTCTCCTAACAATATCGAGGTTATGCCACAAATAATGCCAGTGTTATTTATCGTTTTTAAAAATAAGACCAACTTCTTGTTCTATGAACACTTTTATAAGGTCTATGAGCATGGATTCCCTAACGTTATTATCCACCATTTAGTTATATCTTTTGTGTTTTTGTTTTGTTTTTTATTTTATATTTTTTAAACAATGAAATGAAAATAAAATATCCTAGAAAAAAATTGTCTTGTAACTGTAATCATTTCTTCAATATGTGTGAAAAGTTGGAGATCGAGTTGTCTTGTTTCAAATTAGGCTTTCACCAGATTCCCACGTGCAAACACTTGGTGATGAAGTCCAAGTCGTGATGAATTCTAGGTCCTACCAATCCTCACCCAGTTCACCGTGATCATCAATACACTCTCCAAAGATAAGTGTGTGCTCTATCCCACGGTTATGATGGTTATTGGATCAATCAAATTTTATTATTGATTAAGGTTTTTAGTTATCCTAACACAGGCAAAAGGATAATCCTTTTTTGAAGGTTTGCGGGTGTGGCTAACCCCCTTCACTTTGTATTTCTGTTGTGTCCGCAACAGTCGAAGCTACAGAATAATACATCAAATGTGATTATTTTTAAGGAATGATATATAAATATCAAAAGTGTGAATCAATTAAATTTAAAAATTATATTTTTATCTTTTTATATGCTTTAATCTAAGAAAAACATATATTAATGGTATTTTTATAGTTTGTTTTGAAAAACAAAAGGAAAACAAAAAATAAAAATGGTGGTGTTTTCGCGTCGGTTTCACCAAAGAATGCAAACTTGAAATTTGTGCACTCCTTACTTCAGGCTGATGGATTTGTGCCTAAAAGGGGGATGGAAAATAGGGATTTACACCTCAAAAAATAAGTACTTGTGTCATACTATCTTTGGTGATTATCAATAAATTATGGTGGGGTTCACTAGGAAACACTTGCTGGCAGTTTCTATGCCTATGCAATATGAAAGTTTGATGTGTTCTTTAATTGGTAATTCACCTAGATTTTGGGTAAAGTGCAACTATAATTAAGCTACATGCATTTCATTTTTCATGAAAGCAACATGAAATTAGCTAAATTTTTTTAGAATTAACTATAATGCAATGAACCTAATGAATGCAAGAAGGTAATTCTATGCTATCATATGCCATATATATATTTATTTTCTTTTATTTTTGAATTTTTCTTATGATATCAAGATGATCTACGAATACAATGCATACAATTAACAGAGAGTTGAAAAATTAAATCAAAACTAAAGAAACAAAATGCTTATCTGATTCATATGGTTACTACAGGTGAATATGAGGACTATCAACAAATTCACGCTCTGTCAGCTAGCCTGCAAAATTGTGTCTTCAAAATATCTACAAAGAGCTTCTATACAAGACCCTTAAATATGGTGATTAAATATTGGGGATCTACTCAAGCCACTGTAGATATGATTCTTGATGGTGCAACAATCAGATCCCCTAGGTATTTTAAACAACCTTGCACAAGAAAATTGAATAACAAAAGCATGCATAGATCTGAATCTAGATTGAATATGTGAATGGAATCTAAGGATGATTAAGTATTATTGAATGTAAATAAATCTAAAGTGATATGTATATGAAATTATAAATATAAAAGCCTGAATTTACTCCCAAGTCTACACTTTTGTGAATTCACAACCTATCTATGAATACGCAAACCATGAATTTGATGACTATATGGATGTGAATTCACTAGATTAGCAAAAAATAACATATTTATCATGAAATGCAATTAAATGATAATCTAAGGATTATGGAGGGAACTTACAATGGATTGTGTAGCAAATCAGATCATTGGATACTTGAATAGTGATGGTGAAATGGTGGATCTAAGCAATAACAAGCCTTTACCTACAACTAATATCCATGGTAGCAAAGAGACCCTATTCCAGCTTATCAAACCTACAAGAAAAATGTCAGATCTCTACTTTCTAAGTCAAAAAATAAGATTACCATAATTTTTATTCATAATATATTCAGTCTATTAACTCACTATTCAACTATCCAATGGATTATGGAGGATGAAACCTAGTTTTAATGGCTTAGTTCAATGTAGAATAGTTTAACCATTACGAGATATGTGGTGCCAAATTAGGTCAGCTTGGGCCAATTTGGAATTTTTCCAAATTAAGAAAATTTACATTCTAGCTGCTAGGATGCAAAATCGTAAGGATCGAACCATTGGCCAATTTGGAATGAAATCCAAATGGTTAGCTTGGTGGGAAGCAGATTATAGATTTTGGGAATACGCATTCTAGCTGCTAGGTCAAAAAATCATAGAAGGGAAAATGTGCCAAATCAATTGGTATGTGCAAGGAGAGGAATAAAATTTGAAAGAGGGGTGAATTTACGTATGTTAAGAGAGATAGGGAATTTGACATGGGTCAAATTGTTAGAGTTATTACCTTATTTGGTAATTCCCCTAGGTAGTTAGTTAGTTTACTTATTCCATTTGCCGACATATATTTTTGGTATCTTTATATTATTAGCATATTGTTAGGATATTTTATTTTCCATTATTCCTCTAATGGTTAGTTTACCGTCATTTCAGTGTATATAATCTATTCTACTATCAATGGTAAACTTAATGATTATCAACTCACATTATATGGTATCAGAGCCATTTCTCTCGGCTCATCTAGTGTAGCTTGAGAGGTTGACCTAGGCATGATTTCAGAGGTCAACTAGTGTGAGCACCTTGGCACATTTCTTGAGGTGACTCTTGACTGGTCTAGATTCTAATGGATTGACAAAAATAGTGGGTTTATTCTAACAAGGCTAACCTTACAGATATGTAGGTTGTGAACCAGAATCAAGGTTGACGAGTTAGATATGACACATTGTCAGTCTAACACAGGGGACACCTAAGCTCAAATATGAGTGAACAACGTGGCAGGATAGGAATCGACTGGATGGGATCTGATTGTGACTTCTCAAATGGACATGGGGTGTGATATCAATCGGGGATACCTAAGCTCAAACAACAAACTAGGTTGATTGACCTAAGCTAAGATAGTGGGTGACAAAAATAGGCAGATTGTGATGTGTTCAACCTACACAAACTAGGCGGACTGATATGTTCAACTTGAGTGAGGAGGTTTAAAACTTTGCATGTGGTACTAAGATTTCATATCAAGGATGCTGAAGGTCAAATGTTGGATCGGGTAGCATAGTCTACCCATAGGTAGACATTGCTTTTAGTGGTGTTTTTTTCTTATATATCATTTTATGCTTAGTTTACTCATGAATGTGGGATAAACGCTCAAAATTCACATCCCATCGTTGGCAATATTCTGCATGAAAATTCGCTATGGTCACATATGTTTAACTTCATGAAGAACACGTGCTATAGGTGAAGATTTTTTTTGGCGATGCATGGCATCGTTTTAGTGCAATATATCTATTGTTGTTGCTATGCACGATTGGAGTAAGCTCACGCAACATAGCCAAACCAGACGATCGATGAAATATTCTACAAATCATCGATGCTCGATCACTTCCTACCAGCATACGAGAGTATTTTCACATAGGAGAATATGACGGTAGAAAAATACCATGTTGCAACGCTTGATTTGCATCACCAAACTCTGGAGGAGACTTTGGCAGACCTGCAGCTGATTCACATGCGATCATTGTTCTTTAATAGAGTAGTAATATTTTTAATTCATTAATGGCACATGAAAACATGAATGTGTACACCTCAGTGAATTGTTGATGTATTAATTTATGCCTCTATCAATCGAATCTAGCTTTTCTGCACCAATCCTCTGCTCGGGCTATGATTGTGGAAGGCATTAGTGTCTTAGCACCTCAAAACTCATTTGGCAACCTGATTTGCCATCATTGCAACAATATGATTTACAGGTAAAGAACCTACCCAACAAGAGGATGGGGGTTCAAATCCTTCCACCTCTCGAAGCAAAGGAGGGATATTTGTTGTAGATCATGCAACTAGCCTGTAACCGACGTAGTGCCTGGAGAAAACTTTTTCAATCGTAGGTAGCAGACACTATCCACAAATTCATTGGCTCCTAAAATTTGTAGAGTGTCGATATCACTGCACTAAGATGAAAATTTACAGCCACACAAAGATAATGCCTAGAAAAGAGCATTTGCAGGTAGAGCGATAGATTGGAGTGAGATTTTCAATCAACGTCATATTTCGGTGAAGTTTGCAAGAGTGCCACTCGATAAATTACAGATCGTTGTTTGTCACAAGTGAAGACTATTGATACGATGATTCATAGGTGATCTCCACTAATATGCCTTCATATCATAGCAAATTTTTCAATTGCAGGGTTCCTTATGAACGCGATTTGCAAGGAATTACCAATATTTTTAACCTTTTGTACCTAGCAAAGAAGCTGACTATTTTTAGGAAACGAAGTAGAGCTACTATGGAGTAGTAACCTGAAGTGAGGAAGAGTGCACCACCCAACTGGAGGCACCACCACCCACTCACGGTAAGCTACCGTCACCACTCGTAGGAGAGATGCATGCGTAGCCAGCTTGGAAAGTCGTGCACGCCATAAAGGAGAGGCCTTCTCCTTTATAACCCACCGGTGTGCTTAGCATGACCAATTGGAGGCTGAGAGCTAAGGTGCATGACACTAGGAGGTCAAGGGATCCAATCCCACTAACAACAACAGAAGGCAATTTTTTTTATTTTGCACCTGTTATTAAAATTTTATCATTTTTTTTTAATAATTTAATATCAATTTAATTAAAAAATCATTTTTTTTTAATTTAATGATTTTTTAGTTAAATAAATTTTATTATTAATTAAAATTTTGATAAGAATTTTATTTTTGCAATTTAAAATAAAAGAAAATGTCGCCATTCATCAAATTGGAAGACAAACACTTTGCAATCCAAATTTGTTTAAATTGCAAAACAAAGGGTATCAGACTTGAATTATTTTTGTAAAACAAGGGGCACAATAACTCTTTTTAAGGCTTCATAAATAGCAGATTCTTTTGTTTGAAGACCTTATCATTAAAGGGGAGGATTGTTTTGGTGAAATTCCATCTTTTTAAAAGCCTAAGAGGCTTAATAGTTGCATTGTTTTGCACTAAGGGGGGATAACACTTTTCTCCATCTAGGAATTTTCTACATTAAGGGGGATATAATTTTACAATAAGGGGGGATACTCATTTTTTCCCTCAAAGCTCATTTTGCAAAAAGGGGGAATCATTTGTAAAGGTGCATTTTCAGTAGCGATCGACACCTTAGTCAATATTTTTCAAAATTCCCTTATAAAAGGTGCATTTTTGGCAACGACCGACACCTCAGTCAATATTTTGCAAAATTCCCTTGTAAAAGGTGCATTTTTGGCAGAGACCAACACCTTTAAAAATGGGTAGATCAAAGAAAAAGCAAGCCCCAAAACAAACTGATGTTGCTAAATCAGTTAAAGACCCATACTTTCCACTAGAGATGGATGGAATAGATTTTTATGATAAGGACACATTTCTCACACTAAAAAATGGCTTAGTAGCCCTACTCGAAGATTCTGAGTCTTTTATAGACCTTCAAACAAATTGTGTTCAATTTCCTATTGGCATTATAAGGGGTATATACATGTCATTGGTTGTAATTGAACTTGCCCAACGTAAAGTAAAATTGGACATAAGTGAGGAAAAATAGGTCCTAATGGTCGATGCTTCTTGTGACACAAGTGATATTCAACCCATTGTGGTAAATGCTTGTTGTGACATGAGCGACCTTCAGCCCATTATGGTAAATGCTTGTTGTGATACAAGTGACATCATACCTTCAATGGTAACTATCAGTTATAGCACAAGTGATATCATCACAATAGCAGATTTTTCTTGTGACACTAGTGACTTAAAAACTAAAACTCCTTCAAAAGAGCTCCATAATCTCATCAAGAATGACAAATGCCATATTTTTAAAAGTATTGATGAAGATGATGAAATTGGGTGTTTTGAAAAACACACCAAAGGATTTGGATCCAAAATGATGAAGAAAATGGGATTCAATGGTGAGAGATTAGGTAAACAGGAACAAGGCATTAAAAATCCAATAATGCTAAATGTCAAGGCAAAGAATGAAGGCCTTGGCTATAATGGACAAGCAAGTACCAATAAAACCATGTTTGTAAACCCTAAATCTCCTATAACTCCTAAAAAACATTGTTGCAGTCATTCTGGTAGAATATGACATGTAGCAACTAAATGTTGGAAATTACATCCTTGTGATTCATGTGGATGTATGAATCACTCTTCTTCAAGATGTTGGTACAAAGTGAAAATGGCCAACAAGGTTCATATAGATTGTGGATGGACAAATCTCGCACAATGGACCAAAATGAAATAAATATTGTATGGCTTCTACCAAAAAGGTAAAACATATGGTAGATCCCGAGTCAAATCTAGAGACAGATCGAGTGGCAGTCCCAGAGACAATGACCCAAAGATAGACCTAAAGATAGACCCAGAGATAAAGTTCCAGAGGCAGATCTACAGGTAGATAAAGAGACAATTATCTAGAGGTATATTCATAGGAAGATCCTAAAATATACCCAAAGGTACAAATATAAAGGTATGCTTAGATCCAAAGCTAGAGCCATGAGCTAGAGCTAGAGCCAAAGATAAAGTAAGAGCCAACATTCTTTCATTTCTCTTCTTCTTCTTCACTGTATTGGGACAATTATATTATTACCCAAATAATGTAATAAGGGGGGATGTTAGAGTTATTACCTTATTTGGTAATTCCCCTAGGTATTTAGTTAGTTTTCTTATTCCATCTATCGACATATATTTTCAGTATCTTTATATTGTTAGCATATTGTTAGGATATTTTCTTTTCCATAATTTCCTCTGATGGTTAGTTTATCGTCATTTCATTGTATATAATATATTCTACTATCAATGGCAACCTTAATTATTATTGGCTCGCATTATAAAATTTCCCTGTCTACACTGATACAACATGTCCCAAGAGTTTTCCTTCTTGTATGATAAATATGGATATTTATTTTTTGTTTAGATAAACTCCCAATTCCCTATATCCTTCAAAAACCAACCAAAGATGTTCTACATGGTCTTCCTTTTTGTGAGATAAAATGGTCATATCATCCAAATAGATGACAATTACCTTATTTACAAGTTCCCCAAAAGCCAAATCCATTGCTCTTTGGAAGGTGACCCCAACATTAGATAGCCCAAATAGCATTTGTTGGTAAGAAAAGGTGCCCCATTTGGTAGTGAATTTTGTTTTATATTGATATTCATCTTGGATCCATATTTTATTGAACCCGAAGAATCCATATAGTAATGAGAATCTCCTTGATCCAACCACTGTGTGTAATATCTAATCAATTTGGGGAAGAGGATAGTGATATTTTAACAAGACCTTATTCAAATTTCAAAAATCAACACAAAGTTGAATATTCCCATTCTTCTTTCCTACTAGAACCATGTTGGCCATCCAAGTAGAATGTTTGAGAGGATAGATTATCTTAGCATTCAAAAAATTTAAAATATCCTGTTCCATTAAGGCTTCTATTTTTAGGTTGATAGGTCTCTATTTTTTTTGAAAAGGTTTTACATCTAGCTCCAAGTCGATGGTATGTTGTATAGTATCCTTGCTATAAACTTTGAGATCATCATAGGTCTAGTATATTATGTCATTGGAATCTCTACACAATTACTAGATCTGACTAATTTCTCCTTATAAATACTACACCCCACCTTGAGACTTTTATCGGGTCCTATTTGAACCTCCCTATAGCTCTTTGTGTCAATTTTCATCAAATGGCCAGCTGGCCGATCACTATTATCAAAAAAAAATTCAAGGGTTATCATCCCTTTTGGTATGTGATTGTTTTTTAGCTAAATATACTCTCCTTATTATTCATATTCCAATGATCTGTTGGTTGAGCAATTCATTTTGTGGATCAAGAAATCCACTACTTGTTCATCACTTTCAAATACTTGTTAGAAACCATCCCTATCCAAGATAGAGGGTTTATACACTAACCCTACTATCTTTGCTTTATGTATAACACTTGATATTGAATAATAATTAAACACAATTTATGCTAACATATTAGCATGGGTATTTCATTCCCTCGAGATTACCTTGATGTTTAAGGCTTCAAATGTTTCGAATAGGTACCAAACTCTATTCCAGTAAGCCTTGAGATAATGTTGTTTATTAATGCATTACTTGGTGACCTGATTTACAACCAATTTTTAATCTTCAAATATATACAACTTCTTGATTCCCAAATTTTATAGCCTTTCCCAAGCCCAAGCATAGTGCTTCATATTCTACTACATTATTTGTGCAACTCCATGTTAATCTATATAAGAACATATTTTTAGCTCTTGTGGTTGATATTAGGACTATACCAAATTTGGCTCCATTTTTGCATCTTGCTCCATCAAAATAGAGCTTCCAAATATGATTTATCATGGGTACTTGTTCACCCTACAATACTGACTTCTTCACCTCTAGATTCACAATGGTGTATATGCCAATTCCAGTTTCAATCATAGCATTAAAATATCTTAATGAGAATTGATCTTCTATTTGAAGTTCCTCCAAAACTTCTTCTATCAAGTTTTCTTCCTCAGTTATTAAGCTAACTGTATTAGCCTATTAGATCCCTTCTTTTAGTTTTTCTACATGAAACATTGAAAGGTTCTCTAAGTATATATTGACTCTTCCACGCTTGTGTAGAATCTCCATGTGGAAATAGTCAAGGGAGAGGTAGCCACATAACTTGGTAATAAACTCTCTTCATAAGAACATCCCAAAATAGGGCTCCAAGTCTGCTACCATAATATCTTAGATGGTATTTACCTGAGGTAACCTATGTAACACTATAGGGACATCTTTGATTACCCCAACCATTTTTATTGGTGTACCATATAACTTTAAAATTCCTGGGTAACTTCTTGTATATTCCATACCCATAGTATCACACACAACTTTAGGCATAACTATAGTGGCTACCCTTAAATTTATCATGCAGTTGTGGATCATCCATCCTTCCATTTGTAAGGATAACTAGAACAAAGATGTCATGTTCTTGCCTACCCCAAGTGCAAGGATTTCTTGAGCCATAGTTAGCTCAAGATAGATTTTTTCTTAATATTTGATTGACATGAGGGAATATTGAAATAGGTAAATCTATCCAAGAATAAGCAATGCATCATACATACTAGTCTTTGAAGGTTTTTTATTTAACTCCTCAACAATATTGAAGATGGGCATATCAGACTATCTTTTCCTCTTCCTTGGAAGTTCAAAATTACTCCTATATTCATGAGTGGTTTCAATTATTTGATGTTTGGTCAGTGAGGGATAACTTAGTTTATATCTAGATTCTTCCTACATCTCAAATCCATTTGATTGAGTTTTAGATGGTTTGCATTCCTTATTTTGTTGATGGACTAGATTTTTTATAGGATATTTTTGATGATTTTACTTTTCAATTTTGCCCTTATATTGATCTTCAATGGCTACTTTCAAAGGGTTTAGTTCCTTAGGGTTCACTTGTAGGGGTTTATTTATTGATATCATCAAGACTAAGACCTATTCAATAGATGGCATCATGAAGTTATGACCCACTTCTCTAATCATATTGATATGTCCCTTCTGGGTTCTTTCAACTTTCTCAATTGCTATTTTCTATATATAATGTTGGTGCATCATACAAGAACTCTCCCCATGAGGATCATTGCATGTAGAACACTAGTAATATGATTCAGATGTGGATGTTGAAGGCTTTCCTTGAGTTACAAAAATTGTATTATAATTATCAAGATATTTGCTAGTGGAGGTAGCTTGATTATTTGTAACATATGGGAATATTCTTAGCTAAATGTTTCTTTTGGATTTCCTCCTCTTCATTAAAGTGATTTCATTGGTTAAATTTTTTATGGTTGTTTGCATGTCTTGAAGGATTGCAAATTAGGGATAAGGATCTAGTAAGGTAGGTATTGTAGAGGGTAGGTAATTTTAGAATCACCGACACAACTAGCAGGGTTGGTATTGTAGGATGACTAGGCCATGTAGGGAAATTTATAGGAGGTGTGATAGTAGGATAATTGGTACCTGTAGCAGATGATTATGGTTGATTCTAAGGGAACTCAAGAAAAATGGATATTATAGGTTTGGTAGGCAGCCTCCCTATAGCAATAAGAACCATCTTTGCCTTTATGGCCTCCTAGAATATCTATGTGAAGGTCAAGACATTTGATTGTCTTATCATTAGACCCAAATTTGAGCTAAAAGCTCTTAGGTAATAGTATATGGCTTTCTCATTAGTTGACTGAAGGTCATTAGGTACTCTCTTCCAAGTGTGGTTGAATATGATGTTGAAATACAACACTTCATCTTGTGGATGTCTCTGTATTGCCATGAATCAAGTGAGCAAGGAGAATGGATTTGTCTGCTCATTGAAATATTCTATTAGGTTGCCATATAGATCAACCCAAGTGGTTATAGTTTCATTTGGTAAAATTTTATATGAATACAATATTTCCCTCTTTAGGGGTATGATAAAAAATATTATCATTACATCCTCCTCCTGGATGTTATGGATGACTACCAAATAGAAAACATCTTGACAATGCTCATTTACCATTTTATTGGTACCATCATAGGTTTGTAGGGATTTCAGAGCAACATGAGAGATGAGATATCGATTTGTGAGGTTGAGGGGACCTGTATTGTTCTAGTTAGAGAAATTTTGGTTTTGAATTTAAGCCATCCAAAATTGAGGAATAATAGGCACTACAAGTGTAATATTGATATCACTCTATTCATCTATGAGATATGATGATGGATTTGACTCAAAGGAAAGAAAAGGGTACCTTCTATTAAAATATTATTCTAAAAACTCAACTAGCTCTTTAGACTGGCTAGCCTTTTACCTTGTAATCATGAAAAATAAAATAAAGCAGGGTTAATATGGTCTTCTAGGTTTTTGCTTTAACAGAGATGCCAAGTGATTATAAAGGATATTGATAAACAAAGTATCACCAAACACTAAGTTTTTAGAAAATGATGACTATGCCCCATCAAGCATGCCAAAAAATGCTGGTCAAAAATCTAAGGAAAGGTTTGTGTGCCCATAGAATTTGACCAGCCTTGAATGACCCTAGAGTGCTAAGGTTTTTTGGTCAACCTCTAGAGGAGGTTGGTTTCTTAATATTCCTAGCTAACTACTAAAAAATTAACGGGGGTGAAAAGGATTCTAAAAGAAGGAAATATAGCTTAAGCTAGAACTTATGAGGGTACAAATTTAGTTGCATCAAAACACATGCATTGTTAAACTAAAACTATCACAAGAAGCTAGAAATATTACCTAACAGACCAACCAATTTATTCTCAATCAACATTAATCACATATATTTGAAAGCGAATTCTAGAACCAAATAATAAAATGCATAGAATCCCGATTGTAGAATTAAAGTTGAATCATTCACCCAATTTTAACAAAAATAAGGAAACAAATATTCATACATACATACATGAGACAACATGGAGGTCAAAGTAATCAACTTGTATATCTTTAACAATAGAAGCTTTACATTTAAGTTGTAAAAGCTAAAGAGCTAACCCTATTTAATGCTCAACATTCTACTATATATAGATTTTACAATGAATTTTGTTACAAATAATCATGATGTTTGATCATGGAATGTTCTTGTGTCAAAGGAGTGGCTAGGATGCCAACCTACATTTACAATCAAATAATCATACAACATGGGAGTGGGTATCATTAGCTACATCTAGTCCTTCTATCCATTTGATACACCTGATAGTTCTATTATTCCATGATGTCTATTTGCATGCGCCTGGAGGTAGTGGGTCATATCTTGTGCATCCTAAATTATGTTACTAACCACTCTTGGAATGCTAGATAACTACCTATTGGTTGTTAGATCCATTTTTTGTCCAGCTATTGCATTCCAAAACTAACTCCAAACTTAGACTTTGTTCCTCTTCTGTTGGTGAAATCTATATGTCTTGGTGGGAAAAAAATTCCTGGTAGTGTCAAACTTTTGGGAATGCTTCAAAAATTGAGAGCTGTCTGATTTTCCACCAATATTTATGGTAGGTTTTTGGGACCCATCCAAATCTCGATAGCCTCCCACTTTTTTTCCATGTGCCTCTTTCCTTTCTCTCCGTGGTAGGTTTTTGGGACCCATGTAGAATCTGGAAGTCACTTGTTCTTTCACCAAACATGATACTTTATATCTCTACGATGGATTTTTGAGACCCATCTAGAGTCCGATGGCTTCCTGTTTCTTCACCAAGCTTTGCATATTTTCATGATGAGCTTTTGGGACTTGTTCAAAGTTCAACGATCCCTCAATTTTTTTCCAGGCTCAATACTTAGCTAAATTTGTATGTCCTTTCATGGCAGATTTTTGGGATCCATTCAAATTCATATGGTTGCCTATTTTTCTACCAAGCACTATTCTCTTCATGATGGTTTTTTGGAACTCATCCAAAGTCCAACATTAGCACGTTTTTTTCAGGCTCAACACTTAGCCAATTTTTTAGAATTTAGATTTTATTCATTATTTGGATGTGTGAATAGGTGGGTGTGAGAAAATATATCCATAGTCATCCAAAGAAGAGGATTCCATAAATTCATCTCTCCCCTTGAAGCCCCTTGGGATTCAACCACTATGTGCTTAGCCTATCTCCAAATTTTCTTAACAATGTTATCAATCCTCTAGATGGAAGCTTTAGTCTCTTGAAGGAGAATAAAGTTAGAATGATGAATTTTAATCAAAAATCTCATGAGGTCTATTTTTAGACCTCTTATATTCCAATATTGGACAATCATTGGGAACCAAGATTCCAATAAGTGTCAATCTACTTGACCTTTCTTTGGTTCACTAGCTGGTCTCCCTCATTAGCTAGCTTCTCCTAGTTTAATTTTCTTCCTACACTATTGGCTTGAGAGTTTTTTGACCTTTTATTTTCTTTCTAGATCCCAAGGTTAGGTTTCCATCTATCCTTATCTCTATCTTTCATTAAAACATCACTATCCACCAGAACCATTGCAAGGGTTTGGTTCTCTAGATCTATCATTGCTAAGTGATCAGACCACAAATCTAAATGCAAAGAAACATGATGGACAATTTCCTCAACTCTTATAAGGTGAAGGTTATCCTTCTGAGGTTCACCATTATGGTGGTATCCTCCTTCATATCCAATAGAGATTTAAGAATTTCATACTTGTTGAGATTTCTCTCTGTTGATTGGTTGGAATGTGTTGTCTTACTATTTCTCTTATTATTTCTCTTTGTATATTCAAAAACCTCCTCAAGGGATTAACACTTGAGGTTGTGGGTTGATCCTTTAATTTATTCTTAGCAAAATTGTTATTGGTGACAACTTACTTTGGAGGGATACAACTCTTCATGATGCCCTTTGGGCAGAAATGGGCCATATGATCATGTTTATGATAGATCCTACACTAAAATGGGATTACTTTATAGTCCACCTATTGGATTCATGATAAGTCCCCCATGTTGATTTCTATTTCAGCTAGGAGAGGATGGTTGAGATCCATCACCACACAGATATATGTATAAACAACAAAGTCTCTCCTCATTGTGTATTTGGTAACTCCTAAATAGATCCCCAAGAAGTTTTCCAATTTTTTAAAATTTGATTTACACCAGTATTCTATGGGTAGGGCATAAAGATGAACCCAAAAAACCACCATAAAGGGCTCTATCTAAGGGTCAAATCCTAGCTTCCTAGGCTAAATAAAAAGGCTTACAACACCATATGTTATCCTCCCTAACTCAAAGGCTTTGTATTTATCTTCTTGAGAAGAAAAACTTACTATATAATAGTCATTGCTAATGATAGAGATTGAGGTGTCCCTAAGGGACTCAATTTTTTGGATCCAAGAGGACATAAATCCTAAATATGATCTTTTGTTGATGAACTTACAAATTAGGTCATGATTGCTTCTGAAGAGAGGGCTTGATCCACTTTAGGATGGAAGGTCGCCTAAGAGGTAAATTTTAACCCTTGCCTAGAAAGATTATTGTTTTAGCTTCTTGATTGTTGTAGAGAAGATAGAATAAAGGGATGAGTCTCTAAACAAGACATCCTCCATGTCTTGTTTCCATTTAATCGTATCTGAAAATGATATCTTGGGGTATGGAGGCCAAAGAATGAGCCTAAAAAGGCCCTCATCGATAGCCATAGGTTACTTAGTCTACACACAACACTTCACTCAAAGTGGATACCTGTAAAACTAAAAAATCCTAGGCACTAGGCAAAACTAGCTCCGACCCAATGGATTTCTTAATACTAGATGTCTTAGCTATTCCCCTCTCTTTTGTAAGCATTGGAGTTCAATGATTCCATTTTTGGAAGAAATTATGAGGAATAACATGTAGTTATGCCTATTTGTTTTCTTGCTTGTTGCTTCAAGTTGTTTATAACTTCTTCTTGTGTTTGTTTTTGGTTTATATGGTTTATTGTAATTTTTAAACCATGGGCTTGTTTTGTATTATTTATACTAAATACTCTTTTTCTTTACATATAAACCTTTGAATACCATTTTTACTTACTTTTGGACTATTTGCCCTATACAATGGAAGCTAATTTTTTATACGTTTTTAGCGATACTATTTGCATATTGCTCTATCCAATACCGTACTAATAATTATTACTCGATTGTGAGATTTTTCTAAGCATATATAGCTGAAATTATACCAAATCAAACTAGGATCGATCTATTCCTTGTTCAATCTCTTGATGGTTATATATATATATATATATATATATATATATATATATATATATATATATGAAATTATGCCAAATCAAGCTAGGATATCTTTTGCTTGTTCAATCTTTTAATGGTAATACCGGAAGCTATGACTAACTTGATAAGCAATGCAAGGCTTTATTCATGACTTGATCCCAATCTTCTAGAAAGAGTAACATTAAATAACTGAAGACCTGATGCTCCTAAATCCCTTGTGACTTTTTAGATCCTCACTATGGCTGTGAAGTTTTATCAAATTCTATTGAAAATCTTAGTGTAAATTGATCTTATTTAATATTAATCATAATATAAAATGTTAGAAGACCTTATCTCTAGTCAAAAGCTTCAATGATAGGACAGACAATTTACTGAGTAAACAAAATAGTTTAAATTTGTAATTATAATTGAACTGCATCCTAGCTAGCAGCCAAAAGACTAAAGTTTATTAGATTTGTAATATATTCTTGAAACAAACAAGAAAAACAAATTTGCACCGGATATTTTTATTTTTTCCTGATGTGACGATAATGTCGGACACTATACAGTACCAGTACTACGTGTCAAATAAGGATACCATTTGTATGAGAGTAACTTATGGGGTGGCAAGTGGAATCCAGACATAATCCGTCCAATTTTGAACGTGAGAATTTAGAGCCATTGACCAACTTTATGCTATGCCAAATTATTCCGATCAAGTTAAACGTGGACACGGCGCTTCAGTGACACCACCGCCCACATCTGACAGCTTCGACAAAAAAGTCCCTGTGATGAATGTGATGACACAAAAAATTATCAGATCAGTTGAAAATGGTTCGAAGACGCATTATTAGCGCAGGAGGTTATATGGATATGCTCTTCAGCCGTTACTACTCCCCCATTTCTTCCCCTGTAAGAGATTATAATTGGTAACTATGAAAATGGTGTTACCTCCGCCTTATTTCGGAAAAATCTCCATTATCTCTGAAGTTCATTTCTATTTCTTTTTCTTTCACTTTGTCTGTGCAGCATTTTGGGTTGTCTTCTTATTAGAGATAAATTGCGGCTGTATCATATGCGGCGCCTATGTTAACTACATAACTTAGTTTCTCCGAAGGAAAGCAAGATATGTAGTTGGAATGGAATTCTCTTCTTTCTTTCACGAGCACAGATTTTTATTAACACCCAGATTGATCTTTTTTTAATATCATGTGGTTTAATTTAGGCCACATCTCTTTTATATTTTATATATTTCAAGTGCTTCAATTTAGGCAAGATGTTTAATTAATTTTAGTTTAGAAATTTAATGAAATAAGTTATTTATATTTAATTATATTGTGTTAAAATATGGTTGAATAGATAAATAAATATTTTATTATAAATATAATAAATAAATAATATTTATTATGAAGATGGTCTATAAAAAGTATTTTGTTTAAGAATAATTTACAACAAAACAATTAGTCTTTTTATAAGTAAAAAACGAAATAAAATAAGAGTCTTTTTTGAATTACAACAAAATAATTATTTTTGTTAAGTAAGAAATGAAAGTGTATATTTTAAAATAATTATATATTTTTATAATATGTTTAATAAATATTTTTGTAAAATTATTTATTTAAAAAGATTTAGATGTAAAAGTTTTGAAAAAATATGTCTTCTTTAAAATAAAATAAAAGCGAATATTTTTTTGGATGAAAAAGTCATTATATTAATAAAATAATGTCAAATCATACAAAAAAAAAGCAGGTGAGATTAACACACCCCGTAAACCAACACATTAACCACCGTGGTTAGGAGTACACAAGAGTGTCAGTCCACAAAAAGTCAGATAACAACTGCCAAAACAATATCAAATATGTCGACTCATAGCACATGGTGCATTCTCCCAATGCTCCATGAGAGTACGTAAGTACTGCAACTCCACATGTACTTTTTCAACCTGTACTTGAATCTGTAACCAACAATCAAATAATATAGCATATTTATCAGCAACAAAGAAGACACACCTGACCTCTTGCTGAGAAAAAACAACTCTATTTCGGGACTTCCAAAAATAAAACAGGGTACTAATTCTAAAAATATTTCAAACACCCAAGTTGAAGGAAAAAGTAATAGGGTCACCCATGACCCAGATAAAATCCTCTTGCATAAAAGGTCTAAAAAAATCAAGAAGCCACTCCCAAGCCGACTGAGCTCGATCACAAAACTAAAAAACATGTAGTAAATCTTCTGCATATCCGCAAATCGGGCAAATGTGATTATGAACTGTTACGGTAAAATAGGTAGTATATTGCATTATACTACATAGGTTATTACATTTACTTTTTTTACTGCATTACCAATTGGATATTTACTGTTCCATAATATCTACTGGTTAACCTAGGTTAGATACCTACAATATCCTAGGTTAGATATTTTAGGTTAGTGATTAATTCATGATTCGCTATCCTAGGTTAGTTGTTAACATCACGCATCTTCAACTATTGTTAGCATGATTTGTAAGCATCATTAGCATAGGTTGTTTAATATCCTATTTTGTAATCTATTTAAGACCTACCTATCCTAAGGTAAGACAAATGCTTGATTGGAAATTATTGGCTAATCATTTGCTCTCTATTTTCTTGCATCATTGGTTTCCAAGCCATACTTTTTTACCACCATACTCGGCATATGGCTGTAGGAGATTCTTGCTTCACCCTGGCTAGGTCAATCTGACCTTCCAGGGCCTAGGAGGCAAGTCAACTGGCCAGGCCAGATCGACATCGGCCTATGTGGATAGGCAGATCGCTTTTACGTAATCATCGTCCTGGCCTTCGCTGTGGGAGCCCACTACGACAATGCGATGGTAGCTAGAGGCTTCTCGCCTCGGATCTCGCAGGCCCATATGACTCGCAAACCCACATGGGCCCAGGATCCATGTGGTGGCTGATCGAGAAAGCTACGAGGGTAGGCGTGCCCTCTCTTTCCTAGCACGCCATGTGGGTTAATCCCCATCAGGATTCATGAGGGCAAGAGGCTCTTTGATTCTTGACCTCTGCATGAATTTTGAGGTGAACCCTGACTTGACACGTGGACCGAGTGATAGGCAGCCCTCTTGAGCATGCATCCTGAGGCATACATTCTATCCCTCATGAGGTGACACATGGCACTCTAGGCCACCTGCCACTCGAACTCCATCTTGACATGTGGTAGACTGCCACTAGACAGACACGACGACTGGAAAAACCCTTTGGTGCCACGTGGTGATGACCAAAAAGGGTGGACGCTCTAACGTGGATTACCCGCAGGCAATCGACCAATTAAGGGAGGGTTCAGGCTTATAAAGCCTTTGCATCCCGTAACGAGCTACATGTGGGATTAATCTCACAAACCTTCCATTGCAGCGAGCGGCTTTGATAACACAAAGCATCGTGGCTTAGCTTCCAAGCCAAGCGACAACTTGGTTGGCCAAGGCGGTCGCATTGCACCCACCAGGTCACGATATCGACCCCGAGCGCGTCCCATAAGCAAGGTTTTGCTTATTTTTCAAGATTTTATTTTATTTTTTTAATTTTTCATGTTTTCTAAAGTTTTTATGGTTAAAATTATATGTTTTTTAGTATTTTTTTATAATTAAGATTTTTTTTTGGATTTGAAAGTCAATCTATTTTTTTTCCAAAAATTGCTTTATTATAGAATTAATTTAACTATTAAATATATTTTTTAGCATTTTAAACTAGGAAATTTGAGAAATAAGAAAAATCAAAACCTTCCTTTTTTTTTTGCAACTATAGCCCAAATTTTCATTTGTTTTCTTCACACATGGAGATAAAGAGACAAAGAAACAATTTTTAGGTTGCAAAACAAAAGGATTTCTTCAACACATTTTTTTTGCAATATTATCCTCAAAAATTTCTATAGTTTTCTTCACCCATTTTGGAGATAAATAGACATAGAAACTCACAAATTCTATTGCAAAACAAAGAGCATGTCATCATTGAGGGATCTTAAAAGGAAGTCTCATTTTTCCCAAAACAACAAATTTTGCTTTTTGTTCTCTCCTTCCCGAAAGGAGACATAAAAACATTAAATAGCACATTTTTTTGTTGTAAAATTTGATCTCCATCAAACCAATTTTTGCTCCTCATGCTAACCTGTTGAAGACAAAACCAAAGTCATGTGTCAACTGGTCTGGAAGCCTTTCAAACGTGGGTCATGTGTCGACTTGTCTTGAAAGGAGTGCTCTAATTTTTCAATCTTGTAAAAATTAAAGGGGGCATAGAAATCATATCTTGTGATTCTATTTTTTTTGTAAAATTGTAAAGAGAAAGGGGGGATATTTCAAATCAAGAAATGTGCATTCTCGATTGTACTTGACACCTTTCAAAAAAAAAAATTGACTATTCTAGGTGCATTTTCGGTTGCATCCGACACCTAGAGTGATAAAAATTTGGGTTGCTCTCTTGTTTTTTTATTATTGCACTAACAAATCATGTTTTTCATGTTCAATTAAATAATCAGATAAAACATTGAAGAAGCATTTCATAAAACCCAAACTTCACTCCAAATCGTGCTACACCTTGCACAAGTTAAAAACAAGTCAATTTTATTCCCCATAAAAAGGTCAAAATTCAAAACACCTTGATTAACTCTCTTTGTTTGGCTTAATTTCCTCAAAATTTCCATCCTTCTTGAAGTGTGTTAAGGCAGGTGCCATTAAATATCCTAGAAAGCATAATCAGAAGTCTTTCAAAATCTACCCCTTTAATTTTCTCTATTTTTTTGGCTTAAAAACATCAAAATTTTCATCCCTTGTTAAGGGTGTTAAGGCAGGTGCCATTGAATATCTTCTAGAAGCAAATTAAAATATATTCCATATACTCTTTTGAGGGTATAGTGCAAGATACAACCATCTTAGTCCTATCAAATGTGAAACCTTCACCATGGCCATGATGCACAAGTATCTCACTGAGAGCCAACTGCTCAAAGGTTAAAATTATTCTGCATGGAAGACTAAGATGAAAACTATCTTAACTATAGAGGATATTTGGTCTATAGTGGATGGAAGTGAAACTAGACCTCAATCAGCAAGATTAGATCAAACAACATTTGATAAAAAGGATAGAAAACTATCCTTAATTATCTTGCTAGCTATTACTGATGATATCCAACCTCATATCAATGAATCTAAGAATGGTAAGGAGGCATGGGATGCCTTAACCACCATATTTATGGGAAATAATCAATCAACCATTCTTCACCTCCAAACACAGCTTCATACTCTTCATATGAAATCCAAGAGAAACAATAGAGCTATTCCTCCATAGAGTGGCATAATTGAAAACAAAACTACAATTCTTAGGAGAAAAAGTGGAAGACCAAGTCTTGAACTCTATAATTTTGAGGGATCTTCCCAACTCCTACAGAATTTTTATAACTTCATTACAAGTCTCTGGAAGGACAGTGAATTTTGTCGAGTTGGTAAATATGCTTCAAACAAAAGAAGCTAATCAACTCCAAAGAGATGAGGCATCCAAAAATGCTCTTTTCTCAAACATAAAAGGTGGTAAGAAAAAGTGGAATCAACAGAATGGTTCTTCTTCTAATAAAGACAAGGGTAAAGGCAAAGAGACTCAGAAGAAGAAGCAGTATTGTAATATTTGTGACAAGGACACTCATGAAACCAAAAGATGTTGGTTTAAGAATAAACCACCCAATGAAAAATGAAACAAAAAGGGCAAAGGTAAACCAAAGAACAAGAATAAACATCAACAGGGACACATTGTAGCTGAAGATTCTAGTTTAGACTCTGAACAAGCACACAAAGTTCTCATGACACATACATATTCCCCTCACAAGGACACTGTGTGGTACATAGATTTAGGTGCTAGTAAGCATATGACTGGCGATAAGTCCTGGTTTGAGATATTTGAGGCTCGAGAAGGTAGACCGATCACCATTGTTGATGATCAAACCTATCGAGTTCAGGGAGAAGGAAGTGTTTTTGTCTCCCTTCCAGATGGTGAATGTAAATTTCAAAAAATTCTTTATGTACCAAGATTGAAAAATAATCTCTTGTCAGTTCCACAAATCCTAGACAATCACATGAATGTTAATTTTAAGGTGGACAAGAAAAGAAACATTTCTTTATCACCAAGAAAGGAAAATAGATAAAAACAGGTTCATACAAATATGGCTTGTTTGTCTTAGATGCAATTACCTCAACCCATACTTCAATGGTAGTAACCACAAAAGAGGCCACATCTCTATGGAATAAGATATTTGGGCATTTAAGTTCAGGATATTTACTTGAGCTCAGTAAATATTAAATGGTGAAAGGACTGCCTACTCTTTCATCTACTTTTCAAGTGTGCTCAGCTTGCTTGTTAGGAAAGCAACACAGAGTGTCCTTTGAACCTAGCACATTTCAAGCTAAGTGACCTTTGGAGTCGTTTCACACATATTTGTGTGGTCCCATGTCTACTAGTTGTGGAGGAAAAAAGTATTTTCAATTATTTGTCGACGATCACTCACGCAAGATGTGGGTCTTCTTCGTACAGTTGAAGTTTGAAGCATTTACCTATTTTCAACAATTCAAAACGCTTGTTGAGAAAGAATCTAGATGCTTCATCAAGACCCTCCGTTCAGATCGAGGGGGGGAATACACATCAAAGGAATTTTCCTCATTTTTATAGACTCATGGATAAAAATACAATTAACCATAGCCTATTATCCTTAGTCAAATGGAGTTGCTGAGAGAAGAAATTGGTCCATTATGGAAATGGTTCGATGTATGCTTAAGGGAGCAAATCTTGAGCAAATTTACTGGGCTGAAGCTATTCAAACTACAGTATATCTTCTAAATAGAGCACCCACAAGGACTCTTGAAGGTATGACTCCTCAAGAAGCATGGAGTGGAAGGAAACCCTCCATATCTCATCTACGAGTATTTGGGTGTAAGGATTTTATGCATATACCTAAGGAGAAAAGAAAGAAATTATATGAGAAGTCCCTACCATGTGTTTTTCTTAGATATGATGAATTCTCAAAAGGCTATCGATTGATAGACCCATTTACCAAGAAAACACATATCAGTAGAGATTTAGTGTTTGATGAAGCTTTCACACCCAACACTACATCAGTATACCTAGATGATGAGGAGCAACAACCACTTCCTTCTCCACAACAGAAAAATCCTCCCAAATGGTATACAAGCACAATGAATGATTCCAAACTCACTTCCCCACCTGATATTACTCTTAATCGTCCAAATACATGAAGCATGACTCAATAAGAAAAGACTGAAGCATCCACTTCAGTTGATGATCTTTGTGAAAATTTTCAAGACCTTTCTATTGATAGAGAGCTAGCAAGGGAAGATGATATGGAAATAGATGAGGAGAGGGTTTACTTGTCATCCTTTGATGAAAATGAACCTTCTACAGTTGATGAAGCACTTAGACTGCCTCCGTGGAAGGTAGCTATGGATGCAGAACATAACTCCCTCATAAAGAATAAAACATAGAAGCTGGTAGATTTGCCTAAAGGAAAGAAACCCATAGGCTGCAAATGGGTTTACAAAATCAAATATAAGGTAGATGGTACCATAGAAAAGCATAAATCCCATCTTGTGGCAAAGGGCTATGCTTAAAAGGAAGGCCTTGATTATGAGTAAACCTTTGCACCCACTGCAAGGATGACCACCATTCGAGTTATTTGTGCTATGGCAGCACAATTCGGATGGAAATTACATCAAATAGATGTAAAAAATGCCTTTCTAAATTGTGACTTAACAGAAGATGTATACATGACTCAACCTCCAAGATTTGCTGAGGAAGACCATGAGCAACATGTTTGCAAATTGGTCAAATCATTATATGGGCTTAAAAAAGCCCCAAGAGCATGGCACATTAAAATGGATAGTCACCTATTACAACACAGATTCAAGAGAAGTCCATATAATGCAAATATCTATATCAAGAACACAGGTTCTGAAATAGTGATTCTTGTATTATATGTAGATGATATTATCATCACTGGCAATTCAGAGAAATTGATTAAAGTCATGAAAGATGACTTGAAAGAGTCATTTGATATGACAGATCTAGGACTTCTCCACTACTGTCTTGGTATTGAGATAGAACAAAAAAAGAATCATCTTAGGGTGACTCAGAAAAAAATATGCCAAGACTTTAGTAGAAAAATATCGTATGACTGAATGCAAGCCCAAGGCAACATCGATGGAATTAGGGCTTTAGTTATCATGGTATGATGACTCACCATAGGTAGATGGCATGCTATATAGATAGATGATTGGAAGCCTTATCTATCTGACCAATACTAGACCAAAAATTACTTATGTTGTAAACTATCTTTCTCGGTTCATGCAGGAACCAAAAGTTTCTCATTGGAAAGCAGCTAAGAGGGTTCTTCACTACATTCAGGGTAGTGTAGATTATGGTCTAGAGTATAAGAAGAATAACTTATTCTTCTTATAGAGTTATATTGACTCTGACTATCTTTGGATCCCTAGATGATAGAAAATCAACATCAGGATATGTATTTCATCTTGGATCTGGTCATGTCTCATGGCATAGTAAAAAATATGTGGTTGCTTTATCTTCAACAGAGGTAGAGTATCGCGCTTCACGTGGAGTTGTGTGTGAAGCGATATGGTTAAGTCGTATCTTGGCTACAATGGGCCTACCAAAGAAACTTCCTATTCACATGTTTTGTGACAACTCGAGTGTTTTGAACTTGGTCAAAAATTCAGTCCATCATGAACGCATAAAGCATATTGACACAGATTGTCATTTCATTCGTGATGAGGTTCCTAAACACAACATCAAGCTCCAATACATTCCCACCGATGAATAGGTTGCTGACATCTTCACAAAGGTACTTGGACGTGTCAAATTTGAGCTATTTCGAAATAAAATTTGTATATCAAAGTAATGTAATAAAGGGGGGATGTTAGGGTAAAATAGGTAGTATATTGCATTATACTACATAGGTTATTACATTTACTTTTTTTTACTGCATTACCATTTAGATATTTACTATTCCATAATATCTATTGGTTAACCTAGGTTAGATACCTACAATATCCTAGGTTAGATATTTTAGGTTAGTGATTAATTCATGATTCGCTATCCTAGGTTAGTTGTTAGCATCACACATCTTCAACTATTGTTAGCATGATTTGTTAGCATCATTAGCGTAGATTGTTTAATATCCTATTTTGTAATCTATTTAAGACCTACCTATCCTAAGGTAAGGCTAATGCTTGATTGAAAATTATTGGCTAATCATTTGCTCTCCATTTTCTTGCATCATGAACACCTAGATGCTTGAGCCTATTGCCAACAGACAAACCTTGGTGCAAGAGGCTCTAAGCAAAAAAACTCTATTTAGGTTCAATGTAAGTAGCCTAAGCAATCTGAAACCTCTTATTCCATTGAGAGGGAAGAGAGACTAAGTCCCATCTCATAGTGAGCTTATCAACCATTGGAACTTATAGGGTGAACCATTTGTAACCTAGATGAGCTTTATATTGTAAAACAAGAAACTCCCCAAGCCAACACCAATATGACCACCAGGGTTTTTGAAAATGCTTATGTAGTTTGCACCAAATAGAAAATAGAATACTATCACTAATCACCTCATAATTATCTCTATCACCAGGATTTAAATTGTGAATTTAACAAAAAAATTCCTAGGGTATCCAACTCTTAGTATGCCAGGAGAAGAAATAAAAAATAGAAGAAATACCATGCTTATAGAACCTTTGCGCTCTGACCCACTACACCAGAGCTAGGGGAGAGCCTTGCCAAGTGATAATAGGAGATCACCAAATATTCATGGAAGGAAAATAGGTACTTTCTTTGTAGAAAATACCTTTCCAACTGAGTCGGGGTTTGAAGGCCTCTTAGGCTTTCCAAATACTCTTAATGACAAAATAACCTTTAACTTTAACAGGGATAGGGGCAGTAAGAATGGATTGCAATCCCACCCCTTTCCAAATTTTTTCCTTGAAGCAAACTAGAATAAATGCAATTCCTGACCAAAAATTTCCAAGATTCATCCCCAATTAAAGATCGGGTGATCCATTTAGCACAAAGGGCAAAACCTTGTCGATGAAAATAAAAAAAACTCATGCCTCCATAGTCTTTGGGCAAACAATAAATTTTCCAGGCTACCCAATTAAAACCTTGTTTGATAGATTCTTTGGCCCACAAGAAATCTCTGAGAAGCTTATCTAGTATTTTATAACAAGATTTGGATGGAACCCAATAAGATGAATAATAGAAATGGGTAGTGGCTAAAACCTTACAACAAATATGAAATTTTCTTACTAGAGAAAGTTTCTTACTAGTCCAATAAGAAAGCTTCTTATCCACTTTCTCAATAACATACTGCCATAATTGAGCATAGGAACCATGAAACGTAAAAGGAATTCCAAGAAATTTAAACACCTCACCTAGCTGAATACAAGTCCATTGGAAATGACATAGTCAACACGACAGCTAGGATTGAGATTGCTAGAACGGTGCTCAAAAACACTGGTCTAAAGCCAAAATCCTGAAGCATGGAAGTGATGAAGTACCATTCCATCTTACCATAGGCTTTCTCAAAGTCAATCTTAATGAATAAAGTATCTTGTTTAGAATTTCTTGCCCACTCCATACCTTCCCAAACAACTAGAACATTATCAAGAATGTATCTTTCCTGAACAAAGCCATTTTGTTCAGGTCTAACAATCAAAGGCAAGAGATATTTAAGCTTATATGCAAGGGATTTGGAAATAATCTTATAGCTCACATTAAGCAGGGTGATCGACCTCAAATTAGTGATGAGCTCAGGGTCTCTAAGACTTAGGAATAAATTTAAGATTACCTTTGTTAATAATGGAACCCAGTGAACCACATTGCAGGGCTTCAAGATACACTTTGTGGAGATCAAAACCAAGCATATCCCAGAATTATTTGTAGAATTCACATGAGAAGCCATCAAGACCAAATGCCTTATCATTGGCCATGAGTGACAAGGCATTTTTCAGATCTTCCAGAGAAAGAGGAGCATCATAGAATACTTTTTTTTGTAACATACATATGTTATTATTTGAATTTTGGACCTCTTAAAGAGAAGCCAAAATATTAATAACTAAAAGTGAATATTTTTATTTTAGATTATATGAAACATATGTTATAATTTAAGAAAAAGTATATATTTTACTAGTATTATACACAAATATTAGCCAATTTATTATTTTTCATCTATATTTATGTAAAATTTTGATGACTCTATTTTGATATTTTAATTATTAGTGTATATAAATATTATTATTTTTTTATAAAAAATTAATAAATAAATAAAAGAAAAATAACCTATAACACTTTATATATAAATATTAGCTAAATTATTGTTTTTTGTCTATATTTATGTAAATTTTTAATAACTCAGTTTTGACCATTTAATTATTAGTGTTTATAAATGCTTTTTTATTATAAAGAATTAATAAATTAATGAAAAATAGCCTATAACACTTCCCATGGAAGATGTTAAATTATGGAAAACTTCGAAAATATTTAAATTTGAAAAGTGAGTTTTTTTGGTAAGAAGTTTTCAAAGGAAGATATATTATGTTCTATTATAAGTAAAAATAAATAGCCTTATAATTTTTAAAATAATATACAATAAAGGGTTTGAGGACTTGGTTCAATGATCAAAATACGTTTTTAGCAGCGCAGAGACTAGGATTCCAATCCCTCAGGCCCCATAACACCGATAGATATGTCGCATCAGCATAACCAACTACGTAAAAGGTTTACCCGATGGAAATAGAGGTTATAATGGTGATAAGGAGCGAGATTCAAACCCATGAAGAGGCATAGAAAATTATAACAAATTACCGATTCCTCTAGTAATATATATATATATATATATATATTCTTAAGGAATTATCGAATACCATGATCCATGATCTCAACTAGTTAAGATGCATGGTTACATGATCTATGATCTATGATCTATGATTGCAATAGAGAATAAAATATCCAAAATAACGATGACACAGGCTATGATACCTACTAGATACAATTACAATTGATGACAAAAGCTCTAGAAATATAGTGGTAAGGGTTAAGACATCTACAAGGTAGGATTGTAATAGAGAACAAAAGCTCTAGAATCACAGTGATATGGGCTACGACATCCACTAGATATTTTTGTAGTGGATGAAAAAAGCTCTAGAAACATAGTGGCAAGGGTTAGGGCATTTATGAACTAAGGTTATCATGGAGAACAAAAATTTTAAAAATAAGGATGCATGAGCTATGACTCATCTATGTGTTATATCATAAAACATGCATGGGTTACGACATCTATAATCTAGAGTTAGAATGGAGAATAGAAACCCCAGAATCACAGTAGCATAAATTATGGTATCTAAAATATTGGGTTCTAGTGGAGAACAAAATATCTAAAAATATGGTTGCACGAGATGTAATATTTGCAAGCTAGGATTATAGTGGAGTGTAGAAGCTTTGAAAACATATTGGTATGGGTCGTGGCTCATCTATGTGCTATATCATAGAACACATATAATTAGTGGTATTTACAATCTAAGATTGCAATGGAGAATAGAAGCTTTAGAAACATACTGGTATGATATTGTTAGAGAGTAGAGCTTATGACAATATTGTTGTAGAGTAGATTTGGTGATAATATTACTATGGAGTATATTTGATGATAGTATTATTGTAGAGTAAAGCTAGTAAGAGTATCATTAAATAGTAGATCTAGTGATAGTACCATTATGGATTAGATCTAGTGATAATATTATTATGGAGTAGATCTAGTGATAGTATTGCTATGGAGTAGATGTGGTGATAGTTTATCTAAACACAAGCTCTAAGGAACTGATTGGTAAATTTTAATGGTTAAATATTGAAATGGAGTTTTCAATGATGAAGAGGAAGTGGGGGAGGCCAAGGAAAGACATGTCAAATTATGGCATGGTATTGGCATACCCATTGAGAGTGTCGAGGATGGGACCATCATCATTGTAGAAGCATGGAAAAAGGTGATCATCGATATTTGGTAAAAAGTAGCAATTTCTTGCACTAGAGAAAATGAGGTTCTCATCATTATATTTTGGTCAGTAGGGCCAATAAGGAGAAGGAAAAATGAGCATTTTAAGAAATAGGTTGGTAGGAACTCTCAACAAGTGTAGACTTGGCCCATTGATCACTAACAATGGTAGAACATATGAGTTTATGATGTATGAACATGTAGTGGACTACAATGAAGAGTCTAAGGAATATATGAAGGCCTCAATTTTTTTCTTTAAGGAAGAAATTTTTGACTTGTGGTATAAAGGAGATAAGGTACGTGGATAACTCAACTCATAATCATGCCTGAAATCTAAATTAACTTTAAAATCTAACCTTAGGGTATGCAAGGGATGTAATGGACAAATGGAAGTTCCACCAAATAAACCATAAGAAACACTAAAGGGTAGTTTTACCAAATTGGAAGATAGACAACCTTAGCAAAAAAATGAGGAAAAGAAAGCAAAAATATTGTATGAAGTTGTAAAATAAACTAGTCAGAATGGTTTTAGGTGAGGATATAACATTAGGGTAAGTTTTATCACTAAAGAAAAAGACTTTGGTAGGAATATTATAGGATTCTCCATGAAATCGATAAATCTACAAGAATGGATCAAGGTTACCTAATTGAAGGTTATGGGCTATAATACTTTAGTTTATGTGATCACAAAGGGTTGGGTGATTTTTATCTTCTAAAAAATTGAATATGCTATAATCATAAATTTGGAAGTTGGAGTTGGAGCTCAATATTTTAAATCTAAAATTAGGAGCTATTACGTTTGATTTTCTCTCTAAGAAAACTAATATCTAGCCTATTTGGATCAAGTTACCCTCTTTACCCCTTGAATTCTAGGTTGAAATAATGTTACATGAGATTCATAACTCCCTTAGATTTTTCCTTGGAATAGACATGGAAAACTTAAATGGTATCCATATAACACTAGCTCATATCTTAGTGGAGCTTGATATTAGTTTGAGGTTGTCAAAGAACATAGATTTCATGCTAATATATTGGACATACAAAAGCTCAAATACATCGAGGTGCCTTCTTGGTGGTCATTTTCATGATTATAGTCATCTCAAGGTGGATTACAAAAAGGAAGAGAAAACAGGGGAAGATACTATATAAAAGGAATTTGAAGGTTCTTTTGGTCTAAAAAAATTAGAGGAGGTGGTGATGGTCAAAGCACAATTAAAGGAGGACCCAATTAAAACTATTAAATCAATTAAAGAAAAAATTATTATCATTAATGAATAGAAAAAGGAGAAAGAGTTGGTTTCCAACAATTAGGGAAGCTTTAAATAATAGAAGAGAGACACACCTACAACTAAAGAAGTATATAGAGGTATTTTATTAGGTAACCATAAAAGCCTAAACCTATTAACCTTTTTTGAATATAAGAGATTTAATTCTAATAATTATAAACTTGATATATCATCTTCCCCTTGATAGAGATCCTATATGGAGGTTTTGCAAGGCCATGATTCAGATAGGACATTACAAGAGGGTGGTGTTATCAAGGACTTAGAAAAAGTAGAGGAGAAAGGTATAAAATTTACTTGTTCTTACCCTCTTTAGCTAGATATATTTCAAGCCAAGGAAGAAATTAGGGATTAAAAAACCCTGGTAGGATCTTTTTCCCACCAAGTCCTCCAAATCACCATAATATAAGAACATATTCTAGAATATTTACATAAATGTCCCTGAAAAATATCAAGGATATACTAGATATTGTTAGGTAATAGGGGTATTGGGTCTTGAGACAAGTCAATCTCAAGATTTTACAATAGGAAGGAAATCCTACTTAAAAATTGCATAAGAAAAAGCTAAGAAGAAAATTTTATCTCGTGAAAAAAATCTATATTTGGGGTTCTTAGAGAAAGACAACCCTAGGGGAATGGGTATCAATGATCATCCTAAATTTTAGAGGGCATAGGGTCCCTCATAAAAAATAGCCCTAAAGTGATTATTTAAAATTCACAAGCTAAATATAATTTTAATCTAGGAGACTATGCTAGATGAAAAAAAGACAATAGCCATACTTACATCTCTTTTATAAAATTAGAACTTTGTAGGGTTAGACTCAAAAGGAATATCAAGGGGGAATATAATGGGATGGAATTTTTTCTTATAGCCAATTCACAAGGTATATATTGAGGTAGATGTGGTTACAAAATCACATTATATGGATCTAGATGAGCTAATTTCTATAGTCAATTTGTAAAATCCTTATGGTGGTAGAAGGTAATTTTGGGAAGAATTATTTATATAGGGATTTAAAAAAAAAAAATGTAGTGGTGAGAGGGGACTTAATTTTTGTAGCTAAAAGAAAAAAACTATGGGGAGAAAAGGCCATAATGGAACCCCTTGCTAATTTTTTTCTACATAAAAGTGAAAATTAAGGTTGTGTGATGTATTAATTCCCACATGGGCCAAAGGTAAATATTTATAAATAGAGGCAAAAATAGTGGATATAGAATCTAAATTAAATCAATCATATAGTCATAAAATTAGTTCCCACTTGGAAGAATCAAATAACTAGAAGATAGGGTATTTCTAAAAGGTTGGATATATTTTTAGTGTTTGAAAACCTCATTGCTAAAGAAAATAGATAGGTCTTGGATAGATCAAGGTGGGGTATTTTATCATTCACCAATTTTCTTATAGTTTGATAAAAATCAAGAGAAAATAGCAAAATATTTCAAGTTCAATGCTATTTGGTTGGAAGATAAGGAATTATAAATTTAGTAAAATATGAGTGGAGATATATTGACCCAACAATAGAAGAGACAACTATATTTTAGTTTTCTCAAAATTTGAGGAGAATCAAATCTACTGCAATCACATGGGTCAAAGGTAAATATTGGGAAGCAAAGGAAAAGATAGTGGACATAGAATCTAAATTAAATTATTATATAGTCATAAATATAATGAGGTATTTTAGACAAGGAGAATTTACATGGTAAGGAGTTGGAAAAAATAAAAAATAATTATTAGAATTGGAATATGTATAGGGTAAAAAATATAGCACTTTGTTTGGAACAAGAAGATGGGAATACAAAATTCTTTCAAAAGCATGCAAAACAAAGAAAGATGATAAATACCATATAGGAGATAGAGGTAAGGATGGAAGAAATAAGAGAAGGTTTCACGAAATATCTATATTAGGAGTATCCTACTTTAAGAAAATTTATCAAGAATACAACAGAGAAAATATAGAAGAAATCATTAAGCTAGAATTTTATCTACCTAAGATGGTTAATGATGAAGTTAAAGAGATTTTGCTAATAGAAGTCACTAAGGAGGAGCTACAAACAATAGTTAAATATTTTAGAAATGGGTGTGTATGGAAGCATATGGTTGGTATATTGACTTTTATGTGGATTTTTATGAGTTGTTGGAAGAAATTTTAAATGTGGTTGAAGAATTAAGGACTTTTGTGTATGTGCTTGGGTATATCAATAGAACTTTCTTGGCCTTGATTACTAAGAATGATAACCCATAATACTTTGTGAATTAAAGGACTATATATTTGTGTAATACTCTACAAAATAATCTCCAAAATTATTAGGAGGTTAAAAAGGGTTTTATAAACACCTTAGAAGAACAACTTGGTTTTTAGAGTAGAAATTAAATCCATGAAGCTATAGGTGATGCCCAGGAAGAAATTAATTTAGTCAAATCAAGGAAGAGATAAACAATGATAATTAAGCTTGATTTCTCAAAAGCTTTTGATAGTGTAAGTTTTTTTTATAGATAAGGGGGGTTTGAAAGGGTCCCTAAACCTTTTACAAAGAGGAAAAAATAAGAAATACAACCTCCCAAATATTATCCAGGAAGAAGCAAGAGCAGGGAGATGATGTCTGAACAACAGGATACGATCTCCCTAAGATCGTCTCTAGAAAAGCATAAAGATAAAATATGGTTTCCCCGAAATCATCATTGGGCATGCAAAAAATCATGAGATGGTTTTCCTAAAACCATCTCTAGACTAGCACAATAAAAATATGGGTTTCCCAAGGACTGAAGAAATGATCGTGTAAACCTTAAAATTTGAAAGACTAAAATTTTGAATGAAAACAATTGCCAACCTGACCTTAGATTCAAACAAATTTGAATCTAAAAATCAAAATTGAGTTCTAGCATGAGGGAACTTCTAGGAATCATAAACAAGCTTCCCGCTCAAAATGAAATACCACAAATTTTTTAAAAATATTTCTCACACAGGGAAATTAGCTCTTGCAATGCAACCCATGGAGATAAGTTCCACACCAAGGGAACCCTTAAACAACTAGCTAGACTAGAGAAATTGATCCAAAAAAAGGAAAAAGTTGGTAACAGAGCTAAAAGAAGAGATAATCTTGAGAAAATGCATTTCACCAACACCACCACCCAAAGGGCCTCTCCAACCAACTAAAAAAAGAAATTGATCCAAAAACCCATGTCAACGGCCAATGTGAAAGCACCAGGTCCTTCTCCAAGACCTCAAATAGTTGTAAGGAAAGGAGTTTAGTGAAACAAGCTCCTCTTCAAAAGATGAAAGAACCCCAACTGACTAATAGCCAGTTCGAACAACCTCACACATCTAGAAAGAAACAGATCACATCACAGGTAATCCAATTTTTTTGAAGAAAGAATAGGTAATAATCCAAGAGAGCCCACTTCCATGATATGAAACATATGGTCTCCCACCCAAAGACCACCTAAAAATGTGGAAATTAACTAACTAGACCATCTCACACATCAAGCAAACAATGGATGACCCAACCAATAAGGAAGCACTGATGATCTGTAACAAATATAACCTCACCCACAAGCACAACCCAACAAAAGCAAAAAAAAAAGTATAAGGAGATAACCCACGAGAAGGCACCTCCAAGGAAGCCAGTATTAATCCAAGATCCATATAGGATCATCACTGGAGGAGCAAGGAAGGGAGCAGGAAGAATGGAGAGGTAGTATCCCACCCATAATGGGAGACTTCCTACCTCCCTCCCCTCCTAAGAGATGCTTTGTAAATTAGGTAAGTTGATTGTACATCAAGCTTATATTAATTCATGTAAGTTGTAGTGTTCCCTTTGTAAATTGGGTAATGGGATGTATTAATTCTACTTCATTTGTTGTCGTAATTAATGGTTTCACTTCTAGTTTCTTCAAGCCTTCTAGAGGTATGAGCTAGGTATGCTCTCTCTCATATTTATTATTCTTACTTGTGGGTAAAAGGTTGAGTAGAATGACTAAGGAACAAAAAATACTTGGCATGACCAAATAAATTAAATTGAAAAACTATCTGGTTCAGACTCGCTCACTATTTACAAATGATATACTCCTATTTTTAAATGGAAACTTAAAAGAAGCATTGAAATATAAATATTTATTAGATCTATATTGTGTTGCTACATGAATAAAATTAAACCTCCATAAGACAAATATAGCTATTAGCTAATGAAATCCAAGACAAGAAGTAGTGGTAAGGATTTTTGGCTTCAATCTAATTCCATTTTATAAAGGTTTAATATATTTGGAGTTTATACTGAAGCCAAATAATCATAGATACCAAGATTGGATTTGGTTATACAATAAAGTATAAAAATGGTAACTTTATGGTGCAATAGATGGTTATCATTATAAGGCCATTTAACATTGGTGGAATTAGTGTTGGCAGTCATTCCAATATATTGACAATCCATGGATTTTTTTCTAATAAAATAGTGGGTAAAATAAGCAAGAAATGCATCCACTTACTTTAGATAGGAATAATGGAGAAGTATACATTATCTTTTGTTAAATTGAGTAAGATAGCTAAACCGAATCAACAAGAGGATGAGGGCTTAAGAATATACACAACTTCAAGAAAGCACTATCTACTAAGAGTATTTAAAGATTGATAACTGGTAAAGGATTATGGAATGAGGTTATCAAGGAGAAATATTTGGGTTCCATGTACTTTGAAGAGTGGATTATACTTCCTATCAATTCAGTGACCAATGCAACTATCATTTGGAAAGCAATAGTCAAGGATTTTCTATTAGTGAACAATTTTTTATTTGGAAAATAGGAAATGAGAAGAAAGTAAGGTTGGGAAAAGACCCCTGACTAGGGTATGGAGGATATTACTAGCTATATCAAAATTTAATATAACATCTAAATAGGTATGGATTTAGGGTATTGGAAGATGCAACCTCTATGGATAGAACCAATTTATGGAATTAGGGGTAGCTTTCTATAAAATAATTACTTTTAGAAGGAAATGAAGCTGAGTAATAGAGAAATTGTACAAGGGGTTTTACAAGGGATTTTATAAGACTAAGACAAAAATAAGAATATTTACTATGGTCAAAGAACCCAACTATTGCACAATTTATAGCTAAGGAAGGATACGAGGTAATATTTGAAGATAATAATGAGGAGGTCCTTTGATGGTGGAGCAAGATGTAGAATGTGAAAGTGCCCTTGAAAATCAATTTTTTTCTTGGTTAACTTCAGATAAGAAGGAATTAGATAGGATGTTCTACAAAAGAGGTCATAACAAGGTCCAAGTCAATCCAACCTATGTAAAATGGAATAAGAATCAATTAAGCACCTACTAGTTCATTGTGATTTCTCAAGATAAGTGTGGAAGTCTATTCTACCCATGAATAAGGGAAAGGTACAATGACTAGCAAGCAATATATTGGATGATATGGAACAATGGATAAAACACAAAAGCTTATAGGAATACATGTGCATTCCATTAATAATGGTATGGGATCTATGGTTGGAAAGAAATTTTATATTGTTTGAGAGCATGGAAATTCTACCTATACAAGTACACCCTTAGATAAAGTATACTTATGAATGCATAAACAAATCACCAAAGTTAAATATAGTTTAACAATGGATATTATGAAGTCATGTACTTTTCTCAATGAAGCTTGTCAAGACAATCTAAATAGATGTGGGGTAGGAAAAGTATTATATTAGGATAAAAATCACAAATTCACTTTCAAAATGGGTCTTGGTGAAGACACCAATAATGTGGTGGAGTGGAAGTATTTGATATTTTTGTTAAGAATGGTAGTGGAACAAGGAATAACAAAACTTCAAGTTTTTTATTGACTCAAAATCAGTGGTGGATTGGGCTTCAGGTTTAGTATACTTAGGATTTATTATGAGCAAGTGAAATTCCCATAAGAAAAATTTGTAGAAATATCATACAAACATATCTGTATAGAAATAAATTAGAAATCAAATGGTCTATAGAAATCTACTTTAGATCTTCTAGTCAATACTTAGTTAAAGGAAGGAGTAGTGTGTGGGATTGTGATTCCACCACAATATGTACCCTTTCAATAATTTTTTTCTTTTTGATAAAATTCATGGTTTAGGATATATTTTGAGTTATTTTTTATGTATTTAAATAATTAAGGTCATATTTATAGTCTAGTTGATGGCTACATAGATGAAGTACCAAAATTACACTCTATACGATGACTAAAGACTTGCAATAGGTTGTTTTCATTGTATAGGCTTGATAAGATTTTCATAGAAATTTGAGTCATTATTGGGAGATTCTAGAATATATCTAAATGGAGCTATTTAGTAAGGCCTATATGAGGGTATAAAATTTCAACCTCATTGTATTTTTTTTAACTCTAAAATGAAGGCTATTGAATTTTTCTAGGAAAAAAAACTAAAAAACAATAAATAGCTATATGAGATTCAAAAGTACATGTTCTATATTAAACTCTGAGTTTTTTTATTTACTAATTTATTTGTATTATTAACTAATTATGATATATCACTTAACACCATGTTAGTTAGAATAATTGGTTCCTTAGTCAAGGTGTAATTTGCTAGCAAGGGTTACACCTTTCAAATGAATCAAGATGAACACATGTATTTCACTTTTGTGGTAAATAAAAATGGAAAACCTTACCATAATAAGGAGAGGAGTGGATTTAATATTTTGAAAATAAGTTAATGATCTCAAATATTTGAATTTAATGTTGAAATAGACTATCTAAAATTAAAAGCAACACTAAAAAAATATTAAGGAAAGAGAGGTGAAGGGGCAATTTAGACACTTGATGCCTTTATATTTTAAGACTCATCAAGTAATTTTATTTACTTATTAAAAAATTATCCAAATTTTGATAAATTTAGGTGATTCTAGTTTATTACCAATTCAAAGAAAAATTATTTCTTATTAAGATTAGATCCATCTATGGATTTTTATTTATGTATCAACCAAGAAGAAATGATTAGGAATTATTCATTTGAGCAACCCCTATATAAAAACAATGTGGAAATTTTTGCATTGGTTGAGCCTCCTCTTTTTGATCCCATAAGTTTTGAATTCCTCAATGAGTATGCTATGAATGAGATCCATTGATTCATTCTAAGTTCAATTGCTACAATTCTTACTTTTTTTTTGGATTCATCAATTTGATTTGCTCTAGCTAGTTACCCAACTATGTATGGAAGTGTAATACCATCATTATGCTCATGTTATAATTGTGTCTTCTATTAACGGTGGGATAATTAAATGACTATATTGAATAAGCAATTATTCTATGAGTTCATGCTAATTAATATAGAGAAAATAGATGAGATTAATTTATTATCATCATAAATATTTTTATATTTTCAAATATTTCATATCATTCTATCTAATAATTAAAATTTTAATATAAATATTATATATGTTGCAAATATTTCATGCACCTCATATTCTATATTAATGAGTGTAACTAATATAATAATTTTTTTATAGATATATTAATAGTAATTTTTATTTAAAAATAAACCTTAATATAAATTACAAGATTTACAAATATTTAGGGTATTTAATCAAACGAAATTAAGTAAATATTGTTAGAGTATATTACATTATTTGGTACATGCTAATGTACGCCCATGGTACTTTCTTGGTACAATTATAAATATTAAATTAGTGTTGAGTCATAATTTAGAGTGTGAGTAATACTTCCATTTTATGTGTGTATGTGCAAGAAATGGACAAGCATCATGTGAGTTAGTGTGCAAGTGTAAGTTGAGTCTATGTGCACAAGTGTCTTATATGTAAGAGATAAAATATGTAATGTAAATATGTGCACAAGTGTCTTAGGTTAGAGTGTGCAAGTTATGGAAGTGTAAGAGTTATGTATAGGTGTGCATACAATATAGAGTCAAGTGTTCATCAAGTATGCAAGTATCAAGTAGAGAAGCCAAGAGTCATGAGACTTGGCATATGGAAAGTAATAGTCAAGTATCCAAAGAGTCATATTACTATGGTTATATTATGAAGACAATACTCCATAAGCAAGCAATAAAAAAAATATCACAAATAATCATGATCATGACTATCATATTTGTAAGAGAAAGAGGAGAAATAAAGATTGCATACATTTTGAGCAATTAATATTATAAGTTGTTCTTCATGCATAGTACATGAATGATTTAGGCTATTTACATTCATATTGCTACTTATTATTGAATGTTATTTGATTTATTATAAGCCTTGATATACATATTAATTTACTCATATTATTCTACTCATATAATTATTGTGACCTTATTATATCGTGGCTACATTATATTATATCCTATGATATTTATGGTAGTATTAAGGCTTAAAAATCCTTCAATGGTATAAGAGATACCACTAGACTCTATCCAAATTGATAGGAGCTATTTAGCCACTATTAGAAATTGATTTTATCTAGTTTGATAAAGTTGATTAAGAGTCTATCCACTTTGAAGGTAGTGCGACTCAGACTCTATTATAAGGTCATATTGAGTAGATAGACTAGAGTCTTTCCATATTTGAAGAATAACCAATGAAGTCTAGGAATTAGCTATATTGATAGGCAAAACCGATCTAGAAGGAATTTGGTCATTCAGGTCTAAAGCCTTCCTAACATTAAATTTGAATAATTTGAAGATTGATTTGTTTTGGTGGATTTATAGATAAGTAGAATGAGGCAAAATCAACTTTAGAGATAATTGGTCATTTAGGGTCATTGTCAATCGTTGACATTCATAAAGGATTTAGGGACATGGATATCCCTTGAAATTAATTATTGCCAACTCAAAAAAAAGTTGAAGATACAGGTATGTTGAAGTCACCTTGATAGTATAGAGGAAACATTACAGTAGATAGTAAGTAGTAGAAGTGTGAGAAGTTTCCTACAAAATATAGAGAAGAATTTCAACTTCTATGTGTAAAAGGAAAATAGATGGTTGTAGTGGATTGAGAAGCATTCAAAGCTTTCTAAGAGAATATAGAAAGAAAGAGAGCAAAACATAAAATATTATAAAGTTGATATAAATATTAGAATCTATATTTGTTGAAGAGCTGTAAGATATCAAGATTCAGGTCATAAAGATATTGATCTTGACATAAGTTCAAATAATCCATTATATAAAGGAGTTATAATATAAGAAATATATTAAGGTCATTCAAATATTAACATTGATTCAATAGGATATTATAATAATGAAAGTGATATTCAAGTCACATAGACCTTGACATTGATTCAAGAGAAGATTTAGGTCATAGAGACCTTAACATTAGCTAAAGAAGTAACAGAGTGAGCAACAATAACAAATGGTACATGATAAAATAATTTAGTCTATCATAAGAAGTAAGTAAATAGAATATTTAAAAAATCAGTGATATAAGATTGAGGTTACCTGTTTTGAAGAAGGAAGAGACATTCAAAATAGAAGCAATATATATTAAAGAAATAGACTATTGAATAAAAGAAGAGAAGACTCAAGTTTTAATATTGCAAAAAGAGAAAGGTTTATTATGAATAGAAAAAGGCCTAAGTTATAATAGAAAGAGTTATATATAGAGGAAATAAAGTAGTCATTAAGAGGAAACAAAGTATTAACGAAAGGTCCAAGATACATCTAGAGGTTTGAGATCTAGAAGAAAGGCTTGAGATATATTCAAACACTAATATATGAGAACAATTAAGTCATAAGTAGAGAAAGTAGACAACATATATGAAGATAATCCTAATTAGGTAAGGAGGTTTTAAAAAGATAAAGGAAACTATGGTTTAAAAGAGACAACAATTCATAATAGGTAGGTGGCTCATACAATAGCTAGACATCTCAGGAATCAAGCAGCCATGCATATAAATAAAGTGTTATTGTTAAGTTTGGATCTTCACTAAAGAGTCATCACACCTACAACATAATAGAAGCAATTGAGGTTAGAATCAACAAAGGAAAAATAACAAAAGATAATAGAGCATAAATTATTACCTTAGTGCAATCCATACCAAGTAGCGAGTGTTACGCTAGCGAGCAATGTTAGAAACAGAATAGTCAATTGTCAAAGTGCAACACAACATCAAAATGTAGAATCAAAAGTCTAATAGTAAAGAGCAAATCAAAAGCAAAATCAGACAATATTCCAAGTAAGTCAAAAGACAAACATTGTTGGAAGTAAGAAAGAGTATATCAATGTTGGAAGTTAGACAACATTGGAAAGCCAAGCAAAACCTGAGCAAAGTTTGAAATTAAGACAAGTGTCAAGCAATGAATCATTAGATAGTGTTGAATGAAATTTAACACCTAAGAATTACACCAGAAGCCATCGAGGAGCAACGAGATATTTTTTCATATCCAATACCAATGAGATTTGTGCCTAAGAAAGGAATGTTACATGACATGCATGATTACATGTGTAAGACTTCAAATAAACTCGAGCAACAAGTAAAGAGAGGTGAAGGTCATTCATAGCAGTACAATCAAGTCAATGATGTGCATATAATAATATTTGAGGTTCATAGTATTTTTAGGATTTTTAATTTAATTTGGAGTTATTTAAAGTTTATGGGAGTAATAAGGTTTATTATTAGGTCTATTTAAAGCATTGGAGTGATAAGGATAGTAAAGTTGATGAAGTGAGATTTAATAATTTATTTATTTCATAAGGGAGTAATATGGCATTTAGAATGTTTTGAAAGAATTTTGTTTAATGAGTTTGGAGTAATAAGGTTTGCGACTAGGTTAGTTAATTTAAAAAAAAAATCAAAGTTTTTAAGTTTAAAAGTTTTTTGAAAACTTAATTTGATTTTATTTTTTGAAAATTGTAAAACTAAAAGAATAAAAAGGTTATTGAGTTTTGTTCAAATTTATCTATTTGGGAGATGAAAGGATTTCAACACCAAAACTTAGGAAAACATTATTTGGAAAATTTATTTTTAGTTTTTTGAACATGGGAGTCATAAGGTGTTCTATAAAAAAATTTAATTATTGTAACAAGGCAATAAAAGAAAAAAACAAAGAAAGATAATAAAAAATCTTTTACATGTTTTCTCTCAAGAAGCTTCTGAATATGAAAAATATGTGTAGTGAAGTGACGAAATATTTATAATCTATTACTTGAACAAGGCATGCAAAGTATTGTGAAATTTTTCTATGTTTATATATATATATATAGAGAGAGAGAGATAGTTTCTAGTTGGAATTATGCCAAATCAAACTAAGATCGATCTTCTCCTTGTTGAGTCTCTTAATAGTAATGTCAAAAGCTATGGCTAACTTGATAAGCAATGTAAGACTTTATTCATGACTTGACCCCATTCTTCTAGAAAGAACAGCATTTGATAACTGAAGATCTAATGCTCCTAAATCCCCTGTAACTTTTTAAATCTTCACTATGGTTGTGAAGTTTTAACAAAATTTATTGAAAAGCATTTGAAACCTGAAGATCTAATGCTCCTAAATCCCCTATGACTTTTTAAATCCCCACTATGATTGTAAAGTTTTAACAAAATTTATTGAAAATCTTAATGTACATTAATTCTTTGTTTTACTACAATTCTTTAATATTAATCATAATAAAAGATGTTAAAGGGTCTTGTCTCAATAATCAAAAGCTCTAATAATATGATAGATAGTTTACTGAGTAGATAAAATAATTTGAACTTGTAGTTATAATTAAACTACATCCCAAAATTATTAGATTCGTAATATATTCTTGAATCTCTTTATATATATTAAAATATAAAAAAAAAAACAATACAAACAAATTTTACAAAGGATATTAGGATAGTGTCACACACTACACTATACAGTACGAGTAGTACGTGTCAAATAAGGATACCATTTGTATGAGAGTAACTTATGGGATGGCAAGTGGAATCCGAGACAATGGGCGAGGGGCCAGACATAATCCGTCCAATTTTGAACGTGAGAATTTACAGCCATTGACCATCTTTTTGCTAGCCAGATTATTCCGATCAACTTTAACGTGGCAACTGGGCTTCAATAATTGCCAGTTAATTTTCCAATAATTTTCCAGAGATTTCTGATTTTGTTCCCTGCAATTTGGAGAGAGTCGATGAAAGCGCTGCCTATAAAGCATTGGGGATAGATAAAATTGTTGAAGATGAGAATGCGGCTTTTCCTCAGCAGAAAGAGCAGTTCTGCTCTCAGTTAAATGGCTCCATAGACTATGATTCACTCTGCTCTCAGTTCATTCAATTAGAATCAACTGAGAAGTCCGCGCAGTCATGTTCCGGTGTTCGTGACAACGAAATGATGCAGAAAGGGACGGAATACTGCTATAACGAAGAATTGTTCGCTGCGTTATTCAGTTTTGGAGATGAATGGGATGACACCGAAAATTATCAGATCAGTTGAAAATGGTTCGAATTTCTCGGACGCATCATTGGCGCAGGTTATATGGATATGTTCTTCAGCCGTTACTACTCCCCATTTCTTCCCCTGTAAGAGATTATAATTTTTAACTATGAAAAAGGAGTTACCTCCGCCTTATTTCGGAAAAATCTCCATTACTACCTCTGTAGTTTATTTCTATTTCTTTTTCTTTCACTTTGTTTCTGCAGCAATTTGGGTTGTCTCCGGTTGTAGGGGTGGACAGTTGGCAATGGTTTGATAGCCTTATCAGAGATAAATTGCGGCTGTATCATATGCGGAGCCTATGTTAACTAAATAACTTAGTTTCTTAAAAATAGCCCTAAGGGTTTGGTTTAAAATTCATAAGCCAAATATAATTTTAACATAGGAGATTATGCTAGATGCACAAAAATACAATAGTCATACTTGCCTCTCTCTTATGTGATCACAAAGGACTGAATGATTTTTATCTTATAAAAGGTAGAAGATGCTATAATCATAAAAGAGAAAGTTGGAGTTGGAGCTCAATATTTTAAATTTAAAATTATGAGCTATTGTGTTTGATCTGATATCTAAGAAAACTAATACCTAGCATATTTGGATCAAGTTACTCTCTTTTCCTATTGAATTCTAGGTTGAAATAATGTTACATGAGATTTAGAACTCCTTTAGATTTTTCCTTGGAATAGACATGGAATACTTAAATGGTATCCACAAAGCAATGGTTCGTATCTTAGTGGAGCTTGATCTTAGTTTGAGGTTGTTGAAGAACATAGATTTCATGCTAAGAAATTGGACATACTTACAGAATCTCAACTACATCGAGGTGCCTTTTTGGTGTATTCATTGTCATGATTATAGTTATCTCAAGGCGGATTACAAAAAGGAAGAGAGAGTAGAGGAAGATATTATATAAAAGGAATTTTAAGGTTCTTTTGGTCTAAAAAATTAGAGGAGGTGGCGATGGTCAAAGCACAATTAAAGGAGGACCCAATTAAGACTCCTAAAGCACTTAAAGAAAAATTTATTATCATCAATGACTAGACAAAGGAGAAAGAGTTGGCTCCCAATAATTAGGGAAGCTATAAATAATAGAAGGGAGACACACCTGCAACTGAAAAAGTATATATAGGTATTTTATTAGGTAACCATCAAAGCCTAAACCTAATTTTACCCTTTTTTAAAGACAGGGGATTGAATTCTAATAACTATAAACTTGATATATCATCTTCTCCTTGAAAGAGATCCTATATGGAGGTTTTTTGAGGCCATAATGTAGATAGGACATTACAAGAGGGTGGTGTTATCAAGTACCTAGAACAAGTAGAGGAGAAAGGTATAAAATTTACTATGTTATTACCCTCTTTAGCTAGAGATATTTCAAGCCAAGGAAGTAAGTAGGGATTAAACAACCCCGGTAGGATCTCTTTCCCACCAAGTCCTCCAAATCACCATAATACAAGAACATATTCTAGAAGATTTACATAAAGAGCCCTGAAAAAATATAAAATAGATACTAAATATTGTCAAGAAGTAGGGGGATTGGGTCTTGAGACAAGTCAATCTCAACATTTTGTAGTAGGAGGTAAATCCTACTTAAAAATTGCATAAGAAAAATCTAAGAAGGAAATTTTATCTAGTGAACAAAAATCTATATTTGGGGTTCTTAGAGAAAGACAACCCTAGGAGAAAGTGTATCAATTATCATCCTAAATGTTAGAGGGCATAGGGTCCCTCATAAAAAATAGCCCTAAAGTGATTGTTTAAAATTAATAAGACAAATATAATTATAGTCTAGGAGACAATGCTAGATGAAAAAAAAACAATAGCCACACTTGCCTCTCTCTTATAAAATTAGAACTTTGTAGGGTTAAACTCAAAATTAATATCAAGGGGGAATGTAATGGGATGAAATTCCTCCTTCTAGCCTGTTACAAGGTATATATTAAGGTAGATGTGGTTACAAACTTACATTCTATGGATCTAGGTGAGATGATTTCTATAGTCAATTTGAACAGTCCTTATGGTGGTAGAAGGTAATTTTAAAAAGAATTATTTATATAGGAATTTTTTAAAAAGAAAATGTAATTGTGTGAGGGGACTTAAATTTTGTAGATAAAAGAGCAAAACTATGGGGAGAGAAGGCCATAACGAAATCCCTTGCTAAATTTTTCCTACATAAAATTGAAAAAGTAAGGTTGTGTGATGTATTAATTCCCACATGGGACAAAGGTGATAAATAGAGGCAAAGATAGTGGACATAGAATCTAAATAAAATCAATTATATAGTCATAAAATTAGTTCCCACTTGGAAGAATCAAAGAACTAGAATATAGGGTATTTCTAAAAGGTTGGATATATTTTTAGTGTTTGAAAAACTCATTGCTAAAATAAGAAGATAGGTCTTGGATATATCAAGGTAGTGGATTTGATCATTAACCAATTTTCTTATAGTTATATATAATTCAAGAGAAATCAGCAGAACATTTCAAGTTCAATGCTTTTTGGTTGGAAGATGAGGAATTTATAAATATAGTAAAATATGAGTGGAGACATATTGATCCAACAATAGAAGAGACAACTATATTTTAGTTTTTTCAAAATTTGAGGAGAATCAAGTCTACTACAAACACATGGGTCAAAGGTAAATATTGGGAAGCAAAGAAAAAGATAGTGGATATAGAATATAAATTAAATTAGTTATATAGTCATAAAGGCAATGAAGTCTTTTAGACAAGGAGAATTTGCATGTTAAGGAGTTGGAAAAAATAAGAAGTAATTGTTAGAATGGGAAGATATATAGGGTAAAAAATAGAGAACTTTGGTTGGAACAAGAAGATAAGAATATAATTTTTTTTCAAAAGCGTGGAAAACAAAGAAAGGTGATAAATATCATCTAGGATATAAAGGCAAGGATGGAAGAATATGATAAGGTTTCATGAAATAGATATATTAGGAGTATCCTACTCTAAGAAAATTCTTCATGAACCCAACAGAGAAAATATCGAAGAAATTGTTAAGCTAGCACTTTATCTACCTAAGATGGTCAGTGATGAAGTTAAAGAGATTTTGATGATAGAAGTCACTAAGGAGGAGCTAAAAACAATAGTTAAATATTTTTAGAAAAGGGTGAGTATGGAAGCATATGGTTGGTCCATTGACTTTTATGTGGGTTTTTATGAGTTGTTGGAAGAAATTTTAAATATGGTTGAAGAATTAAAGACTTATGGGTATGTGCTTGGGTATATCAATAGAACTTTCTTGGACTTGATTCCTAAGAAGGATAACCCATAATACTTTGGTAAGTAAAGGCCTATATATTTGTCTAATACTCTTTACAAAATAATCTCCAAAATTATTAGGAGATTAAAAAGGGTTTTTTAAACACCTTAGAAGAAAAACTTGTTTGTCCATGAAGCTATAGGTGTTGCCCAAAAAGCTCTTAATTTAGTCAAATCAAGAAAGAGATAAGTAATGATAATTAAGCTTGATTTGGTAAAATCTTTTGATAGTGTAAGTTGATTGTACATCAGGGTTATATTAATTCATATCAGTTGTAGTGTCCGCTTTGTAAATTCAGTAATGGGATGCATTAATTCTACTTCCATTATTGTCGTAATTAATGGTTTCACTTCTAGTTTCTTGAGCCATTTTAGAGAGATGATATAGGGATGTTCTCTCTCACATTTATTATTCTTACTTGTGGCTAAAGGTTTAAGTAAAATGATTAAGGAACAAAAAATACTTGGCATGATCAAAGGAATTAAATTGAAAAACTATTTGGTTGGGACTCGCTTACTATTTATAGATGATATACTCCTATTTGTAAATGGTAACTTAAGAGAAGCACTGAAATATAAAGATTTATTATATCTATATTATGTTGCTACATGAATAAAATTAAACCTCCAGAAGACAAATATAAGTTTTAGCAAATGACATCAAAGACAAGAAGTAGTGGTAAGGATTTTTGGCTTCAATCTAATTTCATTTGGCAAAGGTCTAAAATATTTGGGGTTTATACTAAAGCCAAATAATCATAGATACCAAGATTGGATTCTATTATACAATAAATTAGAAAAATGATAACTTTATGGTGCAATAGATGGTTATCATTATAAGGCCATTTAACATTGGTGGAATTTTTTTTTGAGAAAAAGGTAAAAAATTTATTGAAAAAAACTCAAATTATACATTTACTATTGATAACCTGCCTGTCTTAGCAAGGCTCAAAAGGTGGCACAACTCTATTCCTTTGACTGCCCAACTTTTATAAGTTTTAGTCCCTGTTGGATGACCCCTAAAGGTGTTCCATTTACCCGTTCCTTTTGAATCCATAGACTTCATCCTGAGTCTATAAATCCCTCTTCTATTCTTATCCTTCCTTTATTAGTTTCCATATTATAGTTTTTTTTGGAGTTGTGTCCATATATCTGCTTCATCCTCTGCCATCTGAGAGTCTTCTTGGATTTTATCCTGCACTATCTCTAAAATTTTCCTAATTAGAGTGTCCCAGATTCTTTCCTTTGGTCAAAATTCCTCGTTGAAAATCCTGTTATTACATTCCAACCAAAGTTACCAGCATATGAAACCCAAATCCAAATCCCAAGCTATATTCAAGGTCTTAGATTTGAATCTATTGGTCTAAAAATATTCCCAAAATTTGTTCTTAGTATGAATGGATCTTTCTGATTGACAAAAAATAGTGTACCACAAACTGTAGATAGTCTAGGCATAGGGACACAAAAAGGAGATGGCCCATTGTTTCCTCCTATTGGTGACACATTACACACAAGTTGGATCTAATAAATCCATGTCTCCCCATGTTATCTTGAGTTATAATATTATTATGTGCAACCAACCACATAAAACAATTTATCTTTGGCTATCCTTTGGGTTGCCATATTTGCAACCAAGGGGGTTTGGACCAATTTGAATTCTTTGGATAATATTTCTATAGCCTTCTTTGATAGTATAAATTCTTAATTGGGTATGTTCCCAACCAAGTTGATCAGGTCCATTACTCCTTGGCCACTTTTGTCTATCGAATATTTCTTTCAGTTCTCTTTTCTACTCAGTACATTCTTCCCTCAACTCCTCTAGGACTTGCCACTGACTAAGATTATCCTGTAGTTGATCTGGATTTATAAAATAGTAGCTTATGAGATTCCACCCTTTTATCTGAAATTTTTCCTTGAATTCTATTAAGTGGGAGTACTAATCAGTCATGGGAGGAAATTTTCCCAAGAATCTTTTCATAGTCTAGCAGTTTTTCCACCTCCCACTTTCTAGTATAACCCTTTTTTGATAAGTGATGCTCATTTCTTTAGAGCTTTATAGGTATCTGATCCCTCTCCTAAAATTGGAAGACGAGGAAGATCTTTTGTATTTTTGTGTGGGATAGTATTTAACTTTCAATACTTTGCTCCAGAGTTGGTCAAGATAAGCTAGCCATCTCCAATACAACTTGGTTGTTAGATATTGGTTGTTTGTCATTGTTGTTCTAATTTCCAAACCTCCAACTTCCTTAGGTTTGCAAACCTTGTCCCAACAAACTAGTGGTCTTGTGTGGTTATCCTGCACTCCAAACCAAAGAAAGTGTCTCATCATCTTGTCCAAATATTTTAGGATGCTCTTTGGATCAGCCAAAATGGAGAATTTATACATTGGAATTGCTTGTAAAATTTATGTAGGCAATGTTACTCTTCCTCCAAAACTTAACCACCTATAGGTCCAATGCAAAAATTTCAAGTGGATTTTGTCTCTTATTGGTTTTCAATATTTATTTTTAAGGCATTTCTCTATTAAGGGGATTCCCAAATATTCTAAGGTCAATGATGCCTCTGACAATATGAAGATGTGGGTTATCCATTTTATTTATTTTTTTATCACATTAAAAAAACACTATCAATTTTTCTTCATTTAGTAGTTGTCTAGTAGCTACTATGTAGCAGTCCAACATTTTTCTGATATTGGTTGCTTCTCTTATTTTTTCTTCCCCCCACATTCCTATGATACCCACAAATTGAAGGTGAGTAATCTTTATGTTCCTACTTATCCTTACCCATGAAATGGTATTCTCTACTTTCCTCTTCAGTATGAGTCTTCCCAAGTCCTTTGCAAAAATTATGAACAAAAATGGTGAAAGTGGATCCCCTTGCTGGATTCCTATGGAAGCTTTGATAGTTGGGATATATTACCATTGATGAGCATTCAAAAATAAACTATAGTGATGCATTCCATAATCCATTTTATCCATTCTTCACTAAAACCAAATTTCTATAGTATTTGGGTTAAAAATTCCCAACATACTCTGTCATATGCCTTGGATAAATCTAGCTTAAGGAACATACCTTTGTTTCCATTTTGGAAAAGCTCATAAATATTGTCTTGTTCTATCACAACTCCATCCAAAATTTGTCTACCCTGCATAAATCCTCGTTCTGGAGAGATCAACCCTGGTAATATTTGTTTCAACCTATTTACCATCAATTTTCTTATGATCTTATAAACCACATTTCATAGAGCAATTGGTCTATAATTAGTGAGATTTTCCATATCTCCACCTTTCGGGATGATATCCAAAAATGTGTGATCCAAGGCTTTAAGGATTCTTCCACTAGTCCTGACTTCTTCTACTGTTTGGGTTACATCCTTTGCAATTATATCCCAATAGGCTCTATAGAACTCTACTGGAAATCCATCTAGAACTAGGGCCTTCTTTTTTTGCATATCAAAAACTATTTCTATAAATTCTTCCTCTCTAATATCTCTTAAGAGCTCCTCATTTTATTTCTATGAAATTAACATTGGTATGCTTTCTAAAATTTCCTCTTTGTGCTGAGTGGAAAGGTGTGGATTTGTTGTAAATAAAGTTGAAAAGTATGTATTTACAATTTATTGCATACCTAGGGTAGTATTTTTCCTATTTCCATCCCCTATGAATAAGGAATAAATCCAATTATAGTAATTACGTGTTGTGGCTGAGTGATGGAAAAGCTTTGTATTCTCGTATCCCTCTTGCAACCAGATTATTATTGCTCATTGTCTCCAGTAGGCTTCCTATTTCTTGTCTAACTCTTCTTCCTATTGCATAAAAATAATTTATTTGTGGAGAAGCTCTTCAGATATAGGTTCTGAGTGGATCCTTTTTGCTATTGCTTGCACTCGAGATGAAATATTTGCTCTCTATTTTTGGAAATCTGTTCGATGAGATTTAATCCATTTTTTAATTTATCCTTTGATAAACTTTAATCTGGAGTGAAGCTAAAATTGTGATGTCCCATGTTTTGGTTTTCATTGTTCCCACCACTATTTTTTTAGCTCTAGCAAGTCATTATTTTGGAGCCAAAAATTCTCAAATCTAAAAGGGTGATTCTTGACTTGAGGACTTTTCCTATGTAGATAGATACTGGAAAATGGTCAGATGCTAACCAGTTCAAAATTTGTGATTTATAGTGCCAAAGGATGGAGAATTTCTCCCCCACAAGAAATATATCTAATATAGTTTTGATTGTGAATGCTCATTTTCTCTTATTAGTCCATGTGTTGTTGCATCCTAGTGGGGGTATGTCAATCAAATCTAGGTACTCTGATTAAGCCAGCAATAGCCCATACTTCTCATTTAGCATGATCAAACTTCCATATTGATCTTGCACTAAAATATTAGCATTGATATTCCCTCCCACTATCCAAATATCTTTTGTATGGGTTTTCCTCAATTGTTGTAATACATTTCATTGGATTTTTTGAGCTCGTACCTCTCTATCATACCATAAAATTAATTATCATCCAGACTAGCCCAAAGTCCCTCTCCCTAAGTCTCATAATGAGGATTCCTTTGGCTGAAATTATGAGTCCATCAATTGGAAGTAGTTTTTATTCCATAAAGTGGTAATTCCTCCTTAAAATCCTTAAGAGGCTTGGGCCATAAAATATGCCTACCCCAAGATTTCTTGGCAATATTTTCTATAGCTTCTAAGGAATTTCTAGTTTCCTGTAGCAAAACCACATATGGGTTGTTTTATAAAATCATTTTCTTTACAACCAATTGTCTAGGGTAGTTGTTTAAATCCCTTACATTCCATGTGTTTATAGTCATTGAGGGTTTGTATTGTAGAAGTTGGGAATGGACTTCACTAGTACAAATTCTCTCATTTTTTCTCCTTGTATTTTTTCCTTATTTGTTTTTCTTCCCACCCTTTGTGAATTTACATTCTTTTGTTGATTCTCTATCTGGCGGATTCCTAGCAATGGATTCTCTCTTTTTTTCTCTACCATTCCCATAATTATGTCTTTTGATGGATTTTTATCTTGTACATGCACTATCATTACCCCTACCATATCATTTTGTTAAAACATATATATCTCTGGTGTTTTTTGTTGCTCCTCCCAAGTCCCTAACAAGTTAATTTGTTGGGGCCTAGATGTCTTTGTTTCTTGTTGTTGTGTCATAATATTTCTAATTTTCTTAACTCTCCCCAGTTTTAAAATTTTGAGTAATTATAATCTAGGAGGGTTTTGTCTCCTATGGGATAGGGTTATACTCTTTATGGATATGTTGTTCTCCTTCTTGGTTTTGGGCCTTGTCATTGATTGGTTACACCTCTGAATCCTCTTGCCCTTCCATTGGATCATCTAGTTTAAGGATTTCATATTAATTACAAGATGTCCTCCAATCTGGGTATTGGTTCATTTTCTTGCTTTAGTTGGATTTCATCCTCTTGCTTGATAATTATTTCTTTGAACTCTCCTTGTTACTATTTGAAACCCTTCATCATTTTATTTCTATGGGGGAAGGTTTTAAGTATTAGTTTTAGGTTGATGCATCTCCTCTCTCCCTATTTTAGGGTAGTTTCTTACTATATACCCATACTTATGATACAATCTGTACCTAAAAGGAATCAATTCATAATTCACTTGTTGTCTCCATGTATTTCTTTCCACTCACAATTCAATTTCTACCAAGAGTGGATTTTCTAGGTCTATATCCACATATATCCTTGCATATACTGCTAATACCCCCTCTACTAATTATCATTATCTTCCTATATATGTGCTTAGGAGGTTACCAATCATCCGTAGGATATTCTCTTTACAAAATTCAACCAGGAGATAAAAGAGCTTTAACTATATTGGGATGGTTGATGGTTCCATAGGAGGATCGAATGCAGGTTTCCAGGGTTGCATGAATAAACCTATTGGTCCAATTTTGTATGCATTCCCTTCAAAATACTTATTTCTATCTTAAACCAATATAAAATATGCTACAAATTACCCATGTAAAAGAAGAAAAATATCAACTTCTCCTTGGGGATCCCAATTTTTCCTTGCCTAGTTGTATAAGAAATAATGGGATGGCCTCAACCCCAAAAATTTACAAATCAAAGCATGGGTGTATTTTTACATGATGTCTTCTACAATTAATTCTTCTACAATCTCAAGGACAATAACTGAGTCTGCTTGAGGAAAACACCATTTTGGCACATCATTTGACACTTTTTAACAAGTTCTATTTTGGCACATCATTTGAAACAATTAATTCTTCTATTTTGGCACATCATTTGAAACTTTTTAACAAGTTCTAGATCATATTTCCATTTAACATTGGTGGAATTAGTTTTAGAAGCCATTCCAATATATTGGCAATCCATAGATTATATTCCTATTAAAATAGTGGGAAAAATAAGCAAGAAATGCTTTCACTTTCTTTATATAGGAAGAATGGAGAAGTATGCAATACCTTTTGTTAAATTGAGTAAGATAGCTAAACCTAAATCATAAAGAGGATGAGGGTTTAAGAATGTACACAACTTCAGGAAAGCACTAGCTACCAAGAGTATTTCAAGATTGATAACTATTAAAGAATTATGGTATGAGGTTATCAAGGAGAAATATTTGGGCTCCATGTACTTTAAACAGTGTATTAGACTTCCTTTCAAGCAAGTGACCAATGAAACTATCATTTGGAAAGCAATAGTGAAGGCTTTTTATTAGTGGATAATTTTTTGATTTGGAAAATAGGAAATGGGAAGAAAGTAAGGTTGGAAAAATACCCCTAGCTAGGTAATGGAGGAGATTACTAGCTATATCAAAATTTAATATAGCATATAAATAGGTAGGGGCTTAGGGTATTGGCAGATGCAACCTTTATGGATAGAACCAATTTATGAAATTAGGGGTGGCTTTCTATAGAATAATTACTTTTGGAAGGAAATGAAGCTGAGTAATTGACAATTATACAAGGGTTTTTACAAGGGATTTTATAATACTAAGACAAGAATAAGAATATTTACTATGGTCAAAGAACCCAACTATTGCACAATCTATAGCTAAGGAAGAATACAAGATAATATTTGAAAATAATAATGAGGAGGTCCTTTGATGGTGGAGCAGGATGTAGAAGGTGAAAGTTCCCTTGAAAATCAATTTTTTTTCTTGGTTAGCTTCAGCTAAGAAGGAATTAACATAGGATGTTCTACAAAATAGGTCCTAACAAGGTCCAAGTCAATGCAACCTATGTAAAATGGAAGAAGAAACAATGAATCACCTACTAGTTCATTGAGATTTCTCAAGAGAAGTGTGGAAGTCTATTCTACCCATGAATAGGGGAAAGGTGCAATGGATAGCAAGAAATATATTGGATGATATGCAACAATGGATAAAATACAAATGCTTATATGAATACATGTGCATTCCATTAATAATGGTATGGGATCTATGGTTGGAAAGAAATTTTATATTGTTTGAGAGTAAGTTAATTATACCTATACAAGTCAACGCTTAGATAAAATAAATGTATGAATGCATAAAAAATTTACTAAATTTAAAGATAGTTTAACAATGGATATTATGAAGTCCTGTACTTTTCTCAATGGAGATTGTCAAGAAAATATAGATATATGCGGGGTAGGAGAAGTATTATTTTAGGATAAAAATCACAAATTCACTTTCAAAGTGGGTCTTGGTGAAGGCACCAATGATGTGGTGGAGTGGAAGTCTTTGATATTTTTGTTAAGAATGGTAGTGGAACAAGGAATAACAAAACTTCAATTTTTTGGTGACTTAAAATTAGTGGTGGACTGGGCTTCAGGTTTAGTGGGGATGTAAAATTTGATACTTAGGGCTTATTTTGAGCAAGTGAAATTACCATAAGCATAATTTGTAGAAATATCTTACAAACATATCTATAGAGAAATAAATGAGAAAGCAAAGGGTCTATAGAAATATACCTTAGATATTCTAGTCAATACTTAGTTAAAGGAAGGAGTAGTGTGTGGCATTGTGAGTCCACCACAATATGCACCCTTTTGATATTTTTTTCCTTTTGATAAGAGTAATGGTTTAGGATATCTTTTGTGTTCTTTTTTATGTATTTTGATAATTAAGGTCATATTTATAGTATGGTTTATGGCTACATATATGAAGTACCTAAATTACACTCTACATGATGACTAAAGTCTTGAAATAGGTTGTTTTCATTGTATAGGCTTCATAATATTTTCATATAAATTTGAGTCATTATTGGGAGATTCTAGAATATCTCTAAATGGATCTATTTAGTAAGGCCTATATGAGGGTATAAAATGCCAATCTCATTGTATTTTTTTAACTCTAAAATGAAAGCTATTGTTTTTTTCTAGGGAAAAAAAGTTAAAAAACAATAAATAGCTACATGAGATTCAAAAGCAAATTATCTATATTAAACTCTGAGTTTTTTTTATTTACTAATTTATTTGTATTATTAACTAATTATGATATATCACTTAACACCATAGTAATTAGGATAATTGGTTCCTTAATCAAGGTGCAAGTCACTAGCTAGGGTTACACCTTTTAAATGAATCAAAATGAAGAAATTTATTTCACTTTTGTGGTAAATAAAAATGGAAAACCTTACCATAATAAGGAGAGGAGTGGATTTATTATTTTGAAAATAAGTTAATAATCCCAAATATTTGAATCTAATGATGAAATATACTATCTAAAATTTAAAGCAACACTTAAGCAATCTTAAGGAAAGAGAGGTGAAGGGGCAACTTTATTTACTTATTAATAATTTAACAAAATATTGATAAATTTAGGTGAGTCTAGTTTATTACCAATTCAAAGAAAATTTTCTTATTAAGATTAGATCCATCTAGAGATTTTTCATTTATGCATCAACCAAGAAAAAATGACTAGGAATTATTCATTTGAGAATCCCCTATATAAAAATAATGTGGAAATTTCTACATTGGTTGAGCCTACTCTTTTCCATCCCATAAGTATTGGAATCCTCAATGAGTATGCTATGAGTGAGATACATTGATTCATTCTAAGTTCAATTGTTACAATTCTTATTATTTTTATAGATTCATCAATTTGATTTTCTCTAGCTAATTACCAACCTATGTATGGAAGTCTAACACCTTCATTATGCTCATACTATAATTGTGTCTTCTCTTAATGGTGGGATAATTAAATGAATACATTGAATAAACAATTATTCTATAAGTTCATGCTAATTAATATAGAGAAAATAGATGAGATTAATTTATTATCATCACAACTTTTTTTATATTTTCGAATATTTCATTTCATTCTATCTAATAATTAAAATTTTAATATAAATATTATAGATGTTGAAAATATTTCATGCACCTCATATTCTATATTCATGAGTGTAACTAATATAATAAACTTTTTATAGATATATTAATAGTAAATTTAATTAAAAAATAAACCTTAATATAAATTACAAGACTTACAAATATATAGGGTATTTAACAAAATTAAGTAACTATTGTTAGAGTATATTACATTATTTGGTACATGCTAATGTACGCCCATGGTACTTCCTTGGTACAATTGTAAATATTAAATTAGTGTTGAGTCATAATTTAGAGTGTGAGTAATACTTCCCTTTTATGTGTGTATGTCCAAGAAATGCACAAGTGTCATGTGAGTTAGTGAGAAAGTATAATTTGAGTCTATGTGCACAAGTGTATTATATGTAAGAGATCAAATATGTAATATAAATATGTGCACAAGTGTCTTAGGTTAGGTTGTACACACTATGGAAGTGTAAGAGTTATGTATAGGTGTGCATACAATATAGATTCAGGTGTTCATCAAGTATGCAAGTATAAAGTGGAGAAGCCAAGAGTCATGAGACCTGGCATATGGAAAGGAATGGTCAACTATCCAAACAATCATATTTTTTTGGGGCGGGAGGAAATTGTTTTTTTATTTAGAATCTAAAACAATACATTCCACAAGGATTTCCAAGTGATCCAAGACAACACATCATATGAAATACAATAAATCCACCAGGAAAATCCATGGATCATTCTGACAACAACTTCAATATGACACAAAAAACCCATGACAATTGGGTTCCTCCACCTTGAAATTATCTTTCCTGGTCCTCATGAATTAACTAATTAAGGAGTCTAGATTTCTCCTGATCAAGATCATTCTAGCTATTAGCTTTCTAGTAATGGAATCATTTAGAAGTCCACTTCACCAAAAAAGTAGCCACTCTATTACATTTTCTTAGGATATGAAAAAAAAAATTCAACAAAATTCTCAACCAAGCTCAAAATTTGTTTCACTATTCTAGCCATAAACTATGAAGCATCCAGAAAATGCTTGTTGTTCAGAAGAGACACCACTATCATGGAATCAGATTCAGAAATAACCCTTCTCCATCCCAAAGAAAAAGTTATTTCCAATGCATGGAGAATTACCAATGCTTCCATATGATTATTCAAATGAAATCCTTTGTACACAGAGAAAAAGAGGTGGACCACATCCTCACTATCATGACCAATTTATCCTATACTAGCATTACTTGGGTTACCCCTAGAAGAACCATCTATGTTTATTTTGATAAAGCCCCTAGGGGGGAATCCACTTCCCATATCTATTGACCTTCAATGAACCAATCCCTCTAAAAGGGCCTCTGTTTTTAGCCAGTGATGATAAAGAAATCTCTAATCTATTTATAATATTCCAGTTAGAGGAAGTAAGAGGAGACCTTAGAATGCACTTAGCCTCAATAGTCTCCTTAACCATCCTTTTGACTTTGAGCCATACCTATAAGGCTCCAAGTTGACATCCCTAAAAAATTCTTCGGTTGCATTCCAACCAAATCTACCAAAATATGAAGAAAGGACCAATATCCCATGCAGTTTGAAGACATGAAGCAAAGGTAGAGGATCTACCCAAGCTTTCCCAAAACTCAAAAATAGAAGTAGCATGGATAATGGGCCTTTTCTAGATCTGCAACCACAAGTTCCAAATCTCCAGGGAATATGAGCATTGGAAGAAAATATGGGGAATGGTTTCCTCATTCTTTCCACAAATAAAACATAGTGAAGGACCCTAAAAACCTGTTTTCTAAATATTATCCCAAGTTGAACATTTCTTATGACACAGAAGCCAAAGAAAAAAATTACATTTGGGCCAACCAAACTTATTCTAAATCTTCTTCCACCAAGGGGACACAATATCCTCTCTTCTCTGCATAATAAGGGTTTGACAACAATGTATTTTTCTTTTGAATTATGGACCCAAGCAAGAATATCAGAGTCTTCAATAGAACAACATGGTTTCTCAACCAAAATAGAAGCCAAAGTGTCACGATCCTCAGGACAGCCACCCTCTGTCCTGCCCTGTGAATCCCACCAGTAGTAAGTAAAAGAACTGCCAAGAGCTTTGTTTCTTGAAGTCAACAACCTTAGACCAGCCCGCATCATAAAAATATCCCAAATAAGACAAAGGTGGGGGAAAGAAAAAAGGATAGGAGGATGATTATCTCAAGAATATTCCCAAAACAAGGCATTGTTTCCCTTATTAACAATCCAAAATAGACCCTGATTAATAAGTATGGCATATTTTTTTATAGTGTCCCAAACAATGGAACCTTTCCCCCTCAGCTCCAATCTCAGAATCTCACCAGTTGGAGCACCACAAAAATATTCGAGGCTACAAATTTTAGCCCAAAGCTGATCAGGATTACTGCACCACCTCCAATAAAGTTTAGCAGCCAAAGTGTGACTATTCAAATTGTAGTACAGTCCAAGTTTCTTGCCCATAAAATTTTTCTAGAAAGAGAATCAAATTATTTAAGAAAGCACTTAGGAGTAGCCAAGATATAAAACTTGTAAATAGGCAAAGAATGAAGGACAAACTTCAAAATCATTAATCTACTAATAAAGGATAGCCACCAAAAAGTCCAATTATTAACCCTTGATCAAAATCTATCCAAAATACTTTTCCAGTAAGCCCTTCCAAGATTTTTAGAAGAAATAGGAATCCCAGATACTCCACTAGCAAACAACCCACCTGAAAATGTAGAATATTAGCAATTCTATGTTGAATATAACCATCCATATTGAAGAAGAAGATATTTGATTTCTCTGCATTAATCATTTGACTAGAGGCAGATAAGTAAATATCTAAAGCCTTCCTAAAATTCATTGCTTCCTCAATTTTTGCCCTCCCCATCAGAGAAATATCATCAAAAAACTGAATATGAGACTGGGATAAATAATTCTCTGCCCAAGACCATCCCTAGATAGCACCACAATTCTAAAAACTCTTGAGAAGTCTGCCCAAACCTTCAACCATAAGGATGAAAAGATATTGGGACAAGGAATCTCCTTGATGAATCCCCCTAGAGGTCAAGAAGAAAGCGGACGGTAAACCATTTATTAAAACTACAAAGGAGGTCTAAGTCACATAACTCATGACCCATTCAATCCAATTATACGAGAACCCAAAAGCTTGAAGGATATTCTGCAAAAAAGGCCAGTTAACCCTGTCATAAGACTTGGACATATCAAGCTTAATGAATATAGTATTTTCCTTAGAGATATCCATAGAGTTAATAGATTCATCCACAACCACCACACCATATAAAATATGATGACCCTTAACAAACCCACCTTGCTTAGGAGAAATAAGAAAACCAAGAACTTTCTTCAGCCGATCCGCAATAATCTTGGTAATAATTTTGTAAGTAACATTGCATAGGAAAATAGGATGGAAAGACCCCAATGAGCTAGCATTTTCATATTTGGTAATAAGAGCAAGGAAGGTTGAATTAATATCTTTAGGCATTGTCTTATCAACTTGGGATTACTGAACAACTTTTAGCAAATCAAAAGATAACACTTCCCAAAATTCTTGGAAAAATTCTATAGGGAAACCATCAGGTCCAGGTATTTTATCTTTTTTCATTTGAAAAACCATTACTTTAAGTTCCTCCATAAATATGGGGTCCATTAGCATATTATTAATATCATTAAAAACCAGCCTAGGAATACAATCTAAAATAAGCCTCATATTAACAACATCATGAGGACCCTACTCGGAGAAAAGAGAGGAGAAGAACCTGACTGCTTCATTAGAGATATCCTGAAAGTATGAGAGTGTTTCCCCATGATCATATGTAAGTGAGACTATAGCATTACCATTCCTACGGTATTTAATCGAATTGTGAAAAAAGAGGTGTTTCCATCCCCTTCCACCAACCAGTCAATCCGAGATTTTTGCTTCCAAAAAATATCCTCAAGAAGCTCCTATTCAGCAATCTGACTAGAAAGAGAAGCTTCCATTTCCAACATATCCTTTTTCAATCCTTCATCTTTAATTTTAAAAGTGATCTCCTCTAGGATATCCTATAGTTTCTTTTTCTTCTAAAAAAATATTTCCAAAAGAAGATATGTTCCATTGCCTGATTTTGAATTTGACAAACTGGAGGCTTTTGAAAAAATTAAAAATAGCAGTACCAAATTTGGGTTTCCCTTTGAACCACCATATCTCCACACATTCATACAAATCCTTATCCCTGAGCCATATAAGTTGAAATTTGAAAGGTGGATTTCTTGGCAATGAGAATCTCGAGCACTAAAATAGAATGGGCCAGTGATCAAAACCCCTTTAGCCTAGAATATTTGAGAAGGAAGTCCAACTATCATCAAACCAACTATATGAAGTAAGGAAGTGATCCAATATTTCAAAAATAAAATCCGTTCCACATATTCTATTAGTCCAAGTAAAGAGCCCATTTCGAGGCTTCACATCAACAAGATTAAGAAAATAAATATTATCTTGCATCAAAGTAGAAGAAGGGCCCAAACACTCCAAACCACCATTCTTCTCCTCCAAGAACATGATAGAATTAAAATCCCCAACCACAATCCAAGGATAATTGGGAGCAAGAGATCGAATGAATATAATATGATTCCATAAGATAATTTTACCTAATAAATCACTAGGGGTATACACATTAGATAGAAGAATAAAAGATCCAGATGAAAAGTAGGTAGTAACCATAGAGAGACAATTCCTGCTACCCACCCACTATGATGGAGTTAAGCTTCGTGGATCCCACAAACACGCAACACCACCCACCAAACCCTGGGCTCCAATAGCAAGACAATGACCACATTTCCATATCTTAGAAACAATTCTAACCATATCTTCACAAGATAATTTTATTTCTTGGATGAAAATAATATCAAGTCTATGATCTTTGATCAAATTCTAAGTAGCTTTTTGTCTAGGGCTGCTACCCAAACCCCTAACATTCCAAGATATCACTTTCATTTTGGGGGAATAGAGAAGTGAGAATCTAATATCTTAACAACACCAGACTCAACTATGGATTCCCCAATCAATTTCACATTTTCTTGATCCTTCTTTCTTCCTTCTTTTACCACCTTCTCCACCCCAACTTTTATAGTTTTTGGGTGAATACCTAACATAGAAGAAACTTTATTTTTCCTTCCTCTCTGACAATCCTATCCCAGGATGGTTCAATCCTAGTCTCATCCTCATTTCCCTCAATCAAGTTTTCATCCAAAGGGGAATTATCAAGAAATTTATTAAGATAATCTGACACCTCTTTGGAATTATCTTCATTTCCTACAAGAGGGTTATTAGGAACCACCCATTGCTTATCAAAAGTTTGCATTTCAAAATAATGATTTAGGAAAGAACAAGTACCTAGATCTTGAATACAAGCATCCATATCAACTCCGTTCTAGACTTCCTCCTCAACATGTAGCTCCTCAAAAGTCTCAAGCACATCAAATCTGTTAAAAAAACCTCCCTTTCCAACACCTTTATTCTGACGAACAAAAGACCTAGATCTTGAACGAGACTTAACAGGAATAAATCCATCAGAATAGAGCATCTCATTAACCATATGAGCTTTTCCTTTTACCTTTGTAGATGCATCTTGAAAGTCAAATGAAGAGGATGAAGGTTGAGAATTCATTTTCTTACAGTTTATCTGAAGATGCCCATATTCATGGTATATGCAACATCAAAATGAGAGAGCTTAATAATCTAACTACTAGACCCAATATGTGTTTCCCAGTTTAATCTCCAATGATTCAGGCAATGTATTATTCAGATCTACTTCAACATAGAGTCGATCAAAAAAAGCAAATTTCCTATCCAAAGTTTGGCAAGACGGACCAACCAGTTTTCCAATAATCTCTACAATAGAATGAATAATATTAGGCCTCCAATATTTCATAGGGATTTTTGGCAAACGGACCCACACAAGAATCCTAGAAGACCTCTCCTCCACTGGATCAAATCTTAAATGCCAAGGTTTGATAAATAATCCATACTGACTATGAAAATAAGGACCCCCTCGAACACTTTATTAAGATTTTCCATATGGGATAACACCATAATAAAATACCCATTAGCTACAAGAATAATCTTGAGATCACCTTCAGGGCTCTAATTTCTCCTAACCCAATTTTCTAAAAAATTCATAGAAATTCTGAGACCCATGAATTTGCAGATGAGTGCATGCTCAGACAAATATAAAACATCATCCGCAACAGAATCAGGACTAATAACCAAGACAGAACAATCTTTGCTTTTCTCCAAACATCCATTATTCTTTGGCTTCGAATTCGAAGAGGAATTAGAAACAGGATTAAGGGTTGCATGCAATAAAAAATTCATGGCATTTCCATGATCAGAAGAAGAGGTATACTTATTCAAAACAACATCCTTAAAAGATAAAGATCGAGGGTCACTAGGACCTCCTGAAACTGCAATATCTAAAACCAAACTACAACACACCTTTCACTAGCCAACACGTTGGTTTTCACATAATTTTTTAGCATCAACCTGAAACCCTAGATGTTGCTCCTCCCATACATTCTTTTTTTTTTGTTTTTAAAAATTATTAATATCATCCAAAGATTCATATTACTATGGCTATATTATGAAGATAATACTCCGTAAGTAAGCAATAAAAAAAGAATATCACAAATAATCACAATCATTACTATCATATTTGAAAGATAAAGAAGAGAAATATATATTGCATGCATTTTGATCAGTTAATTTTTGAGCAATTAATATTGTATGTTGTTCTTCATGCATAGTATATGAATGATTTAGGCTATTTACATTCATATTTCTATTTATTATTGAATGCTACTTGATTTACTATAAGCCTTGATATTACATATTAATTTGCTCATATTATTCTACTCATATAATTATTGTGACCTTATTATATTGTGGCTACATTATATTGTATCCTATGATATGTAACCTGTGATATTTATGGTAGTATTAAGGCTTAAAAAGCCTTCAGTGGTATAAGAGCTACCACTACACTCTATCCAAATTGACAAGAGCTATTTAGCCACTATTAGAAATTGATTTTATCTAGTTTTATTAAGTCGATTAGGAGTCTGTCCACTTTGAAAGTAGTGAGACTTTGACTCTATTATAAGGTCATATTGAGTAGGTAGACTAGAGTCTTTCTATAGTTGAAGAATAACCAATGAAGACTAGGAATAAACTGTATTGATAGGCAAACCCAATCTAGAAGAAAGTTGCTCATTCAAGACTAAAGCCTTCCTAACATTAAATTTGAAGAATTTGAATATTGATTTGTTTTGGAGGATTTATAGATAAGAATATTGAGGTAAAATCAACTTTGGAGATAATTGATCATTTAGGGTCATTTACAATCATTGATATTCATAGAGGATTTAGGGACATAGATATACCTTGACATTAATTATTGCCAACTCAGAATAACGTTGAAGATATAGGGATGTTCAAGTCACCTTGATAATATAGAGGAAAATTTGTAGCAGAGTAAGTAGTAGAAGTGTGAGAAGTTTCCTACAAAACATAGAGAAGAGTTTCAAATTCTAAGTGTAGAAGAAAATATATAATTGTATTGGATTGAGAAGCATTCAAAGCTTCCTAAGAGAATATAGAAATAAAGAGAGCAGAACATAAAATATTAGAAAGTTGATATAAATATTAGAAGCTACATTTGTTGAAGAGTTGTAACATATCAAGATTTAGGTCATAAAGATATTGATCTTGACATAGGTTCAAAGAAGCCATTATATAAAGTAGTTATAATATAAGAAATATATTAAGGTCATTCCAATCTTAACATTGATTCAATAGGATACTGGAATAAGAAACAAGATATTCAAGTCATACAGACCTTGATATTGATTCAAGAGAAGATTTAGGTCATAGAGACCTTAACATTAGCTAAATAAGTAATAGAGTGAGCAACAATAGCAAATGGTACATGATAAAAGAATTTAGTTTATCATAAGAAGTAAGTAAATAAAATATTTGAGAAATCAGTGATAGAATATTGAGGTTACCTATTTTGAAGAAGGAAGAGACATTCAAAATAGAAGCAATATATATTAAAGAAAGAGACTATTGAATAAAATAAGAGAAGACTCGAGTTTTGATATTGTAGAAGGAGAAAGGTTTATTATGAATAGAAAAAGCCTAATTTCTAATAGAAAGAGTTCTAGATAGAGGAAATAAGGTAGTCATTAAGAGGAAACAAAGCATTAAGGAAAGGTTCACGATACATCTAGAGGTTTGAGATCTAGAAGAAAGTCCTAAGATATATTCAAACGCTAAGATATCAAGAAAAACTAAGGCATAAGCAAAGAAGGCAACTAACATATATGAAGATACGCCTAATGAGGTAAGGAGGTTTTAAAAATATAAATGAGCCTATGCTTTAAAAGAGAATTAAATTCATTATAGGTAGGTGGCCCATACAATAGCTAGACATCTTAAGAATCAAGCGACCATGCATATAAATATAGTGTTATTGTTATGTGTTAATCTTCACTAAAGAGTCATCAAACCTACAACATAATAGAAGTAATTGAGGTTAGAATCACCAAAGAAAAAATAACAAAAGATAATAGAGCATAAGCTATTACTGTAGTGCAATCTATACCAAGTAGTGAGTGTTACGCTAGCGAGCGATGTTAGAAGCAGAATAATCAATTGTCAAAGTGTAACACATCGTCAAAATGCAACACAACATCGAAATGTAGAATCAAAAGTCTTACAATCAAGAGCCACGCAAAAGCAAAAGTAGACAAGATCCCAAGTAAGTCAAAAGACAAGCATTTTTGGAAGTAAGAAAGAGTCTAGCAATGTTGGAAGTTAGACAACATTGGAAAGTCAAGCAAAATCTGAGCAACATTTGAAAGTAAGACAAGTGTCAAGCAATGAATCATTAGAGAGTGTTGAAGTAAAGGTAACACCTAAGCATTACACCAGAATCCATCGAGGAACAATGAGATATTTTTTCATATCTAACACAAATGAGAGTTGTGCCTAAGAAAGGAATGTTACATGACATGCATGATTATATGTGTAAGACTTTAAATAAACCTGAGCAGCTAGTAAAGAGAGAGTTTTGAGTTTAGAGTAGAGGTTCATTCATTCGTAGCAGTATAGTCAAGTTAAAGATGTGCATACAATGAGATTTGAAGTTGATAGTATTTTTAGGGTTTTTTAATTTAATTTGTAGTTATTTAAAGTTTATGGTAGTAATAACGTTTATTATTAGGTCTATTTAAAGCATTGGAGTGATAAGAATAGTAAAGTTGATAAAGTTAGATTTAATAATTCATTTATTTCATAAAGGAGTAATATGGTATTTAGAATATTTTGAAAGAATTTTGTTTAATGAGTTTGGAGTAATAAGGTTCGCAACTAGGTTAGTTAATTTTCAAAAAAAAAATCAAAGCTTTTAAGTTTAAAAGTTTTTTGAAAACTTAATTTGGATTTATTTTCTGAAAATTGGAAAACTAACAAAATAAAAAAGGGTTGAGTTTTTTTCGAATTTATATATTTGGGAGATGAAAGGATTTCAACACTAAAACTTAGGAAAACATAAATTTAGAAAAATTATTATTGGTTTTTTAAACATAGGAGTCATAAGGTGTTCTATAATAAAATTTAATTATTGCAACATGGCAATAAAAGAAAAAAACAAAGAAATATAATAAAAAATATTTTACAAGTTTTCTCTCAAGAAGCTACTGAAGATGAAAAATATGTGTCAAGTGAAGTGATGGAATATTTACAATCTATTCTTGAAGAAGCAATAAAGGGAGAATATTTAATACTTGAACAATGCATGCAAATTTTTCTTAATTATGCTAACGATTTCTATGAAAAATTGTTATTATACCTATTAGTCTATTGAAAACAATATACAAGGGAATAATCACTCCAAATATTACCAAGATAAGAAAACAAGGAAAGGTTGAAGAATTTGAAAAAAAAACCAATGATGATAGATGTTTGCTATGATAAAAATAATTTAAGGCCTATGATAGGAAATTAATGTTGTACCATAGAATAAAAATAAATGACAATTGATGCAATGTTGAATGTTGTGATACTAGTGGTCTTCAACAAAATATAAAAGAAAATCGTGATGCAAGCTATTATACTTATGACTTGAAATTTATAACAAAGACAAAAAGAACTTGGTCCAAGAATAGGTGTTGTATGTGACTTAAAGAATTTGAAGATTGTTCATGAAGATAAAAAGTGTGTAAATAGTGTATAAGCAAATGTGAACATTATCACGAGCATGGACACAAGATAGAAAGATGTTGGAATATTCATTGTTGCAAAATTTATGAAGGTACCAATCATTCTCAAAGACATTATTGGTACAAAGAAAATCATTTTTTAGAATGGATATACACAATGACAAGAAAAAATCCTAATGGATCCTCATAAATATTTCTTAAAATTTAGATATGGGCACAAGAAAGGTATAAACTTCTTCAAAAACATATTTAGATGGAAAATAGTAGCAATGCCAAAGTTAGAATTCCAAATCAAAAAAGAAGATCAATACGAAGACCATGATTGAAGACTAAAGTCTCCAATAACCAAATAATGTGATATAGGGGGTGTTGGAGCACATTACATTAATTGGTATATGCTAATGTACCCCATGGTACCTCCTTGGTACAATTGTAAATATTAGATTAGGGTTGAATCATAGTTTAGAGTGTGAGTAATATTTCTCTTTTATGTAAGTGTGTATGTGCAAGAAATGCACAAGTGTCATGTGAGTTAGTGTGCAAGTATAAGTTGAGTCTATGTGCACAAGTGTCTTATATGTAAGATATCAAATATATAATATAAATATGTGCACAAGTATCTTATGTGTAGGATATCAAATATATAATATAAATATGTGCACAAGTGTCTTTATCTGCTTGAGAAGAAAAGCTTACTATACAATAGCCATTGCTAATGATAGAGATTGAGGTGTCCCAAAATTAAAAGTATATAAATATTACTATATATTTATCTTAGTAAATTGGATAAAATAACAATAATATATTGATCTATACTAAACTTATCTCATTGAATATTGCTTTTAATGTTCTTTAAAAAATTAAAATTTTAAAAAAATTACAACCTTTTCTATGAAAGAACCTTTAGGATAACTTTATTATATTACTAAATACTCTTTTTCTTTAGATATAAACCTTTGAATATCATTTTTACTTACTTTTGGACTATTTGCCCTATATAGTGGAAGCTATTTTTTCTGTAAGTTTTTAACGATACTATTTGCATATTGCTATATCCAATACCATACTAAAAATTGCTACTCGATTGCAAGATTTTTCTAAGTTTATATATATTGAGTTTTTAGCTAGAATTATGCCAAATCAAACTAGGATCGATCTATTCCTTGTTCAATCTCTTGATAGTAATACTGAAAGCTATGGCTAATGCAAGATTTTATTCATGGCTTGACCCAAATATTCTAGAAAGAGCATCATTTAATAATTGAAGATCTGATGCTCCTAAATCTCCTGAGACTTTTTAAATCCTCGCTATGGTTATGAAGTTTTAACAAAATTTATTGAAAGTCTTAGTGTAGATTGATTCTCTCTTTTAGTGTAGTTCTTTAATATTAACCATAATAGAAGATGTTAGAGGATCTTGTCTCAATAGTCAAAAGCTCTAATGATAGGATAGATGGTTTGTTGCGTAGACAAAATAGTTTGAATTTGTAGTTATAATTGAATTGTATCCTAGCTAGCAACCAAAAGACTAGTTATAATTGAACTAATTTTTTTGTGAGTTTTTAACGATACTATTTGCATATTGCTCTATCGAATACCATACTAATAATTGCTACTTGATTGTGAAATTTTTTAAAGTTTATATATATATCAAAGCAGGATTGATCTTCTCCTTGTTCAGTCTCTTGATAGTAATGTCAGAAGCTATGACTAACTTGATAAGCAATGTAAGACTTTATTCATGACTTGATCCCAATCTTCTAAAAAAAGCAGCATTCGATAACCGAAGATCGGATGCTCCTAAATCCCCTATGAGTTTTTAAGAGTTTTTAAATCCTCGCTATGGTTGTGAAGTTTTAATAAAATGTATTGAAAGTAGTAATAGCTAACTTGATAAGCAATGTAAGACTTTATTCATGACTTGATCCCAATCTTCTAAAAAGAACAGCATTTGATAATAAAGATGGGATACTCCTAAATCCCCTATGACTTTTTAAATCCACGTTATGGTTGTGAAGTTTTAATAAAATTTATTGAAAGTCGTAATATAGACTGATTCTTTGTTTACTGTAATACTTTAATATTAACCATAATAGAAGATGTTAAAGGGTCTTGTCTCAATAATCAATAGCTCCAATAACAGAATAGATGGTTTGCCGGGTAGATAAAATAGTTTAAATTTGTAATTATAATTGAACTACATCTTAACTAGCAAACAAAAGACTATTTGTAAAATATTGTTGAATCTCTTACTATATATTTAAATAATTAAAAAAAAAAACAAGACAAACAAATTTACAAAGGATATTTTTATTTTTTTCCTGATGTGACGATAATGTCCGACACTATACAGTACCAGTACTACGTGTCAAATAAGTATACCATTTGTATGAGAGTAACTTACGGGGTGGCAAGTGGAATCCAAGACAAAGGGCGAGGGGCCAGACATAATCCGTCCAATTTTGAACGTGAGAATTTACAGCCATTGACCAACTTTTTGCTATGCCAAATTATTCCGATCAAATTAAACGTGGCAACTAGGCTTCAATGACGCCACCGCCCATATCTGACAGCTTCGACAAAAAGTCCCTTTGATCGGTTTGTACATACTCTGACTCTTTGGCTATATGACGACGAACCTCACAATCTTCTTATTTACAGCAGAGCTCTCTTCTCTGGAGAAGTTGAACTATAGCGCTTCAGCTTCAACATACCTGTTTTTGCTGCATTAGTTAATTTTTCAACATGGGGCGAGCTCCGTGCTGTGATAAAATGGGGCTTAAGAAAGGTCCTTGGAGTGCTGAAGAGGATCGGAAGCTCATTGCCTACATTCGCCAACATGGCCATGGAAACTGGCGCGCTCTTCCTAAGCAAGCCGGTCAGAGGAACTCCTCTCCAACTTCCTAAGCATAATATTTGTGTGTGCTTTCATATACAATCCTGTTCTTTGGTATATATTATAGTTGCAACTTCTTCTTTTTTAACTGTGTTTAATCGCTATGTTCAGGACTTGTGCGCTGTGGGAAGAGTTGTAGATTGAGGTGGACGAATTACTTGCGACCTGACGTGAAACGGGGAAATTTTACTCCCAAGGAAGAGCAGAATATCATTTAACTTCATCATATTGTAGGCAACAGGTGAAGCAATTTGCTGTTAAAGAGCCAAGAATCTACCGATGAGCTTAATCTTAAATGAGACTTATGTCAAATATGAAATCTAGAAATGATTATTACGTTTGTGTATGATCTATTACTTATTTGGGTTTTCAATGTCAAAGTTTATCTTTTATTTTTGTTTGGGAAATAACTTATTACGCTGCATAATTATTCTCTGTTCCCTTGCCGTTTCTCTGTAGCCAAAGTGTGTGTTTTGTATGTATATGTATGCGGCAATGTCAATGTCGTTCTTATTGTGTTTATGTATCTATGTCTGTAAGGTAGGGTCGTTAGAAACACCCGGTTATTCTGCTAATTTTTAGTTTTGCAATGGTAGTTTTCCTTTAGAGTCGCCGCGAGGTAGTGTTTCGTTTATATTAACACCTAGGATAGTTAATCTTCTTATTTTTTAATTTGTTTTTATATAAATTATTTATTTCGAATGATATATTCCTATATTAAAATTTTCTTCTACTTTGATATTATTTTAAAAAAAAATAAAAAATAGTTTTGTAATGGTAGTTTTCCTTTACAGTCCCTGCATGTGGGGTAGTTTTTCATTTATGTGGGATTCCATATAAGAACCTGTTTATGTGATGTTTCTATACAAATTATTTATTTCCAATGGCATATTCCTATTTGCAATGGCAGTTTTCCTTTAGAGTCATCGCATGTTGGGGTAGTTTCTCGTTTATGTGGGATTTCGTATAAGGATAGTTGGTCCTCTTATTTTCTAACTGGTTTATGTAATGTTCTTATACAAATTGTTTATTTTGAATGGCATATTCATACTTCTTATACACATCCACCATGAGGATTGAACCCGGGTCACATCATCAATAATGCAAGTGGCATCCTTATCCGTAGACCACATTCTCGTAGACCACACTCACGAATCCCTCGTAAAAACCTGTATAAATTATTATAATGGATTGAACCCGGGTCACATCACCAATAATGCAAGTGGCATCCTTATCCATAAACCACACTCCCGAGAATCCCTCATTAAAAACCTGTATAAATTATTATAATGGATTGAACCCAGGCCACATCACCAATAATGCAAGTGGCATCCTTATCCATAAACCACACTCTCGAGAATCCCTCGAATCCCTCGTAAAAACCTGTATAAATTATTATAATATTTTTAGAGTGCAAGATAGATTGTGTGGTAGATATAATACATTATAGTGTCAACCTATATCATTATGTCACTATTCCTATATTTTTTTAAACTCATATTTTTTTATATATTGAACATCGTTTACAAATATTTACAAATATCAGCGCTCGTTCGAACAAACACAAAAGGAATCGACCTCACAACCACATAGATGATAATAACTAGGCAACTGCCATTACACCAAATACCATTCAGCTAGACATATATTTTGAAGACATGCTTGCTGTTAGTCAGTCTCAATGTACTATGCAGCCGTAGCCTCTTTTGTTATTACAAGAAGAAGATGGCTGCTTGTAGATCATAAATCTTACAACGGTAGTTTTCCTTTAGGGGGCAAGATAGATTGTGTCGTGAATATAATACATTTTAGTGTTAACCTATATCATCATGTCACTATTCCTATATCTTTCTAGACTAATATTTTGAAGACATGCTTACTGCTAGTTAAATTTTGTAGATCATCAATCTTCTAGTTGTTTGAATAAATCCAGGTGGTCGACTATCGCCTCATTTCTACCCGGAAGAACAGATAACGAGATAAAAAACGTATGGAACACTCGTTTGAAGAAACTTCTAACTGAAGAAGGGACAGCCAAATATTCTTCTTCTGCGGATTACCAGAACGTCTTATCTATTCAGAATTGGAGTTCCAATAATTTTCCAGAGATTTCTGATTTTGTTCCCAGCAATTCGGAGAGAGTCGATGGAAGCGCTTTCTATAAAGAATTGGGGAAAGGCAACATTGTTGAAGATGAGATTGTGCCTTTTCCTCAGCAGATAGAGCAGGTGGTACCCTATGCTCTTGCCTCTCCTGGCTCAGTTTGCAATTCCTCCAACCCCAGCGTTTCAGTACCCGGACTTTCAGTGGACATGGAGATCTCGGCCTGCAACACCAGCACTATTTCATTTGAGACCGGCTATAACAGATCACTTGCTGATTACATCAATTCTGTAAAACTCTTACTTGACGTTGATGAAGAACAAACTTCTATGTGCCAGCCTTCAGAACCAAGTTACTGTCAAAATTTAATGTACGAGAACAACCACGATGGAGAAGAGGGAAGTTCGTTTCAGCTGCAGCAGCAGCAGTTAAATGACTGCATAGGCTATGATTCAATATTAACGTTGGATGATTTACTCTGCTCTCAGTCCATTCAATTAGAATCAACAGAGAAGTCCGCACAGTCATGTTCCGGTGTTTGTGACAAGGAAATGATGCAGAAAGGGACGGAATACTGCTATAACGAAGAATTTTTCACTGCCTTATTCAGTTCTGCGAATGAATGTGATGACACCAAAAATTATCAGATCAGTTGAAAATGGTTCGAAGACGCATTATTAGCGCAGGAGGTTATATGGATATGCTCTTCAGCCGTTACTTCTCCCCATTTCTTCCCCTGTAAGAGATTATATGAAAATGATGTTACCTCTGCCTTATTCCGGAAAAATCTCCATTACCTCTAAAGGTCATTTCTATTTCTATTTCTTTTTCTTCCACTTTGTCTGTGCAGCATTTTGGGTTGTCTCCGGTTGTAGAGGTGCATAGTTGGCAGTGGTTTGATAGCCTTATTAGAGATAAATTGCGGCTGGATCATATGCGGCGCCTATGTTAACTAAATAACTTAGTTTCTCCAATGGCTGGAATGAGCACAGATTTTTATTCTCCAATAGCTCGGAAGGAAAGCAAGATATGTAGTTGGAATTCTCTCCTTTCATGAGCACAGATTTTTATTAACACCCAGATTGAGCTTTTTTTTAATATATATTATGTGGTTTAATTTAGGCCACATCTCTTTTATATATTTCAACTGGTTCAATTTAGGCGAGAAATTGAGTGCGTTTAATAAATTTTAGGTTAGAAATTATATTCGGTTAAAATATGCCTATGGCTCAATAAATAAATAAAACTTTTATTAATAAATAAATAATATTTATTATAAAGATTGTTTAAAAAATTTATTAATATATAATAAATTATTTTAAAAATTAAAAGATCAATTTACAACAAAACAATTATTTTTTTCATAAGTAAGAAACGAAATAAAATAAGATTTTTTTTTAATGATACGAGCTACAACATCTATTAGATATGGTTACATTACAGCGAATGATAAAAGCTCTAGAAACATAGTGGCAAGGGTTAAGGCATCTACGAGCTAGGGTTGCAATAGAGAATAAAATCTTGCAGTGAATGATAAAAGCTCTAGAAACATAGTGGCAAGGGTTAAAGCATCTACGAGCTAGGGTTGCAATAGAGAATAAAAGCTCCAGAGTCACGATGACATGGGCTATGACATCTACTAGATATTGTTGCAATGGATGACAAAAGCTCTAAAAACATAGTGGCAAGGGTTAAGGCATCTATGAACTAAGGTTGTCTTGGAGAATAGAAGTTTTAAAAACAAGGATGCACGAGCTACAACTCATCTATGTGTTATATCATAGAATATGCATGGTCTATGGCATCTACGATCTAGGGTTAGAGTGGAGAATAGAAACTCCATAATCATAATGGCACAAATTGTGGCATCTGAGAGATAAGGTTGTAGTGGAGAACAAAATATCTAAAAATATGGTGGCATGAGATGTAACATTTGCAAGCTAGGGTTGCAGTGGAGTATAGAATATTTGAAAACATGGTGGCATGGATCGTGGCTCATCTCTGTGCTATATCATTGAACACATATAATTAGTGGTATTTACGAGCTAGGATTGCAATGGAGAATAGAAGCTCCAAAAATATAGTGGTATGGTATTGTTAGAGAGTAGAGCTTATGACAATATTGTTGTAGAGTATATCTGGTGATAATAATGTTATGATGTACATTTGATGATGGTATTATTGTAGAGTAAAGCTAGTAAGAGTATCGCTATAGAGTAGATCTAATGATAGTATCATTATAGATTAGATCTAGTGACAATATTATTGTGGAGTAGATCTAGTGATAGTATTGCTATGGAGTAGATGTGGTGATATTTTATCTGAACACAAGCTCTAAGGAACTAACTGATAAATTTTAATGGTTATAGATTGGAATGGATTTTTCCATGATGAAGAGGAAGTAGGGGAAACCAAGGAAAGACATGCTTGATGATGGTATGGTATTGACATGCCCATTGAGAGTGTCGAGGATGAGACCATCATCATTGTAGAAGCATGGAAAAATGTGATCATCGAGATTTGGTAAAAAGTAGAAATTGCTTGCACTAGAGCAAATGAGGTTCTCATCATTAGATTTTGGTCAGTAGGGCCAAGAAGGAGAAGGAAAATGAGCATTTTAAGAAACAGGTTGGTAGGAACTCTCAACAAGTGTAGACTTGGCTCATTGATCACTAACAATGGTAGAACATATGCGTTTATGATGTATGAACATGTAGTGGACTACAATGAAGAGTCTAAGGAATATATGAAGGCCTCAATTTTTTTCTTTAAGGAAGAAATTTTTGACTTGTGGTATAAAGGAGATAAGGTACATGGAGAACTCAACTCATAATCATGCCTGAAACCTAAATTAACTTTAAACTCTAACCCTAGGGTATGCAAGGGATGCAATGGATAAATGGAAGTTCCACCAAATAAACCATAAGAAACACTAAAGGGTAGTTTGACCAAATTGGAAGATAGACAACCTTAGCAAAAAAAGGAGGAAAGAAGGCAAAAATATTGAATGAAGTTGTAAAAGAAACTAGTCAGAATGGTTGTAGGTGAGGATATAACATTAGGGTAAGTTTTATCACTAAAGAAAAAGACTTTGGTAGGAATATTATAGGATTCTCCATGAAACCGATAACTCTACAAGAATGGATCAAGGTTACCTGATTGAAGGTTATGGGCTATAATCCTTTAGTTTATGTGATCACAAAGGGTTGGGTGATTTTTATCTTCTAAAAAATTGAATATGCTATAATCATAAATTTGGAAGTTGGATTTGGAGCTCAATATTTTAAATCTAGAATTAGGAGCTATTACGTTTGATCTGCTCTCTAAGAAAACTAATATCTAGCCTATTTGGATCAAGTTACCCTCTTTACCCCTTGAATTCTAGGTTGAAATAATGTTACATGAGATTCAGAACTCCCTTAGATTTTTCCTTGGAATAGACATGGAAAACTTAAATGGTATCCATAAAACACTAGCTCATATCTTAGTGGAGCTTGATATTAGTTTGAGGTTGTCGAAGAACATATATTTAATGATAAGATATTGGACATACAAAAGCTCAACTACATCGAGGTGCCTTCTTGGTGGTCATTTTCATGATTATAGTCATCTGAAGGTGGATTACAAAAAGGAAGAGAAAACAGGGGAAGACACTATATAAAAGGAATTTGAAGGTTCTTTTGGTATAAAAAAATTAGAGGAGGTGGTGACGGTCAAAGTACAATTAAAGGAGGACCCAATTAAAAATATTAAATCAATTAAAGAAAATTTTATTATCATTAATGAATACAAAAAGGAGAAAGAGTTGGTTTCCAACAATTAGGGAAGCTTTAAATAACATAAGAGAGACACATCCGCAACTAAAAAAGTATATAGAGGTATTTTATTAGGTAACCATCAAAGCCTAAACCTATTAACATTTTTTAAATATAAGAGACTTAATTCTAATAATTATAAACTTGATATATCATCTTATCCTTGATAGAGATCCTATATGGAGGTTTTGCAAGGCCATGATTCAGATAGGACATTACAAGAGGGTGGTGTTATCAAGGACTTGGAAAAAGTAGAGGAGAAAGGTATAAAATTTACTTGTTCTTACCCTCTTTAGCTAGATATATTTCAAGCCAAGGAAGAAAGTAGGGATTAAAAAACCTGGTAGGATCTCTTTCCCACCAAGTCCTCCAAATCACCATAATATAAGAACATATTCTAGAATATTTACATAAATATCCCTGAAATATATCAAGGATATACTAGATATTGTTAGGTAATAGGGGGATTGGGTCTTGAGACAAGTCAATCTCAATATTTTACAGTAGGAAGAAAATCCTACTTAAAAATTGCATAAGAAAAAGCTAAGAAGAAAATTTTATCTCGTGAAAAAAATCTATATTTGGGGTTCTTAGAGAAAGAAAAACCTAGGGGAAAGGGTCAATTATCATCCTAAATTTTAGAGGGCATAGGGTCCCTCATAAAAAATAGCCCTAAAGTGATTGTTTAAAATTCATAAGATAAATATAATTTTAATCTAGGAGACTATGCTAGATGAAAAAAAAAAACAATATCCATACTTACATCTCTTTTATAAAATTAGAACTTTGTAGGGTTAGAATCAAAAGGAATATCAAGGGGGAATATAATGGGATGAAATTTTTTCTTATAGCCAATTTACAAGGTATATATTGAGGTAGATGTGGTTACAAAATTACATTCTATGGATCTAGATGAGCTAATTTCTATAGTCAATTTGTACAATCCTTATGGTGGTAGAAGGTAATTTTGGGAAGAATTATTTATATAGGGATTTAAAAAAAAAAAATGTAGTGGTGAGAGGGGACTTAATTTTTGTAGCTAAAGGAGAAAAACTATGGGGAGAAAAGGCCATAATGGAACCCCTTGCTATTTTTTTCTACATAAAAGTGAAAATTAAGGTTGTGTGATGTATTAATTCCCACATGGGCCAAAGGTAAATATTTATAAATAGAGGCAAAAATAGTGGATATAGAATCTAAATTAAATCAATTATATAGTCATAAAATTAGTTCCCACTTGGAAGAATCAAATAACTAGAAGATAGGGTATTTCTAAAAGGTTGGATATATTTTTAGTGTTTGAAAACCTCATTGCTAAAGCAAATAGATAGGTCTTGGATAGATCAAGGTGGGGTATTTTATCATTCACCAATTTTCTTATAGTTTGATAAAAATCAAGAGAAAATAGCAAAATATTTCAAGTTCAATGCTATTTGGTTGGAAGATAAGGAATTTATAAATATAGTAAAATATGAGTGGAGATATATTGACCCAAAAATAGAAGACACAACTATATTTTAGTTTTCTCAAAATTTGGGGAGAATCAAATCTACTGCAATCACATGGGTCAAAGGTAAATATTGGGAAGCAAAGGAAAACATAGTGGACATAGAATCTAAACTAAATTAGTTATATAGTCATAAAGATAATGAGGACTTTTAGAAAAGGAGAATTTACATGGTAAGGATTTGGACAAAATAAAAAATAATTATTAGAATTGGAACTTGTATTGGGTAAAAAATATAGCACTTTGGTTGGAACAAGAAGATGGGAATACAAAATTCTTTCAAAAACATGTAAAACAAAGAAAGATGATAAATAACATATAGGAGATAGAGGCAAGCATGGAAGAAATATGAGAAGGTTTCACGAAATAGCTATATTAGGAGTACCCTACTTTAAGAAAATTTATCAAGAATACAACAGAAAAAATATAGAAGAAATCATTAAGCTAGCACTTTATCTATCTAAGATGGTTAATGATGAAGTTAAAGATATTTTGCTAATAGAAGTCACTAAGGAGGATCTACAAACAATAGTTAAATATTTTTAGAAAGGGGTGTGTATGGAAGCAGATGGTTGGTCTATTGACTTTTATGTGGGTTTTTATGAGTTGGAAGAAATTTTAAGTGTGGTTGAAGAATTAAGGACTTTTGGGTATGTTCTTGGGTATATCAATAGAAATTTCTTGGCCTTGATTACTAATAATGATAACCCATAATACTTTGTGAATTAAAGGACTATATCTTTGTGTAATACTCTCTACAAAATAATATCCAAAATTATTAGGAGGTTAAAAAGGGTTTTATAAACACCTTATAAGAACAACTTGGTTTTTAGAGTAGAAATTAAATCCATGAAGCTATAGGTGATGCCCAAGAAGAAATTAATTTAGTCAAATCAAGGAAGAGATAAGCAATGATAATTAAGCTTGATTTCACAAAATATTTTGGTAGCGTAAGTTTTTTTTATATAGATAAGGGGGGTTTTAAAGGGTCCTAAACATTTTACAAAGAGGAAAAAAAAAGATATACAACCTCCCAAATAATATCCAGGATGAAGCAAGAGCAGGGAGATGATCTCTGAACAACAGGATACGATCTCCCTAAGATCGTCTCTAGAAAAGCACAAAGATAAAATATGGTTTCCCCGAAACCATCATTGGGCATGGAAAAAATCATGAGATGGTTTTCCTAAAACCATCTATAGACTAGCTCAATAAAAAAAGGTGGGTTTCCCAAGGATTGAAGAAATAATCGTGTAAACCTTAAAATTTGAAATAAGGCTAAAAGTTTGAATGAAAAAAATTGCCAACCTGACCTTAGATTCAAACAAATTTGAATCTAAAAATCAAAATTGAGTTCTAGCACGAGGGAACTTCTAGGAATCATAAATTTTAAAAAACAAGCTTCCTACTCAAAATGAAACACCACAAAATTTTTAAAAATATTTCTCACATAGGGAAATTAACTCTTGCAATGCAACCCATGGAGAGAATTTCCACACCAAGGGAACCCTTAAACAACTAGCTAGACCAGATAAATTGATCCAGAAAAAGGAAAAAGTTGGTAACAGAGCTGAAAGAAGAGATAATCTTAAAAAAATGCATTTCACCAACACCACCAATCAAAGGGCCTCTCCAACCAACTAAAAAAAGAAACTAATACAAAAACCCACGTCAACGGCCAATGTGAAAGCACCAGGTCCTTCCCCAAGATCTCAAATAGTTGTAAGGAAAGGAGTTTAGTGAAACAGGCTCCTCTTCAAAAGATAAAATAACCCCAAATGACTAATAGCTAGTCCGAACAACCTCGCACATCTAGAAAGAAACATATCACATCACAGGTAACCCAATTTTTTTGAAGCAAGAATAGGTAATAATACAAGAGATCCCACTTCCATGATATGAAACACATGGTCTGACACCCAAAGATCACCTAAAAATGTGTAAATTAACTAACTAGACCATCTCACACATCGAGCAAATAGTGGATGACCCAACCAATAAGGAAGCACTGATGATCTGTAACAAAGATAACCTCACCCACAAGCACAACCCAACAAAAGACAAAAAAAGGATAAGGAGGTAACCCACAAGAAGGCACCTCCAAGGAAGCAGTATCAATCCAAGATCCATATAGGATCATCATTGGAGGAGCAAGTAAGGGACCAGGGAGAATGGAGAGGTAGTCTCCCACCCAGAATGGGAGACCTCCTACCTCCCTCCCCTCCTAAGAGATGCCTTGTAAATTGGGTAAGTTGATTGTAATCAAGCTTATATTAATTCATGTAAGTTGTAGTGTTCATTTTGTAAATTGGGTAATGGGATGTATTAATTCTACTTCCTTTGTGGTCGTAATTAATGGTTTCACTTATAGTTTCTTCAAGCCTTATAGAGGTATGAGATAGGTATGCTCTCTCTCATATTTATTATTCTTACTTGTGGCTAAAAGGTTGAGTAGAATGACTAAGGAATAAAAAATACATGGCATGATCAAATAAATTAAATTGAAAAACTATCTGGTTCAGACTCGCTCACTATTTACAAATGATATACTCCTATTTGTAAATGGCAACTTAAAAGAAGCATTGAAATATAAATATTTATTATATCTATATTGTATTGCTACATGAATAAAATTAAACCTCCATAAGACAAATATAGCTATTAGCAAATGAAATCCAAGACAAGAAGTAGTGGTAAGGATTTTTGGCTTCAATATAATTCCATTTGATAAAGGTTTAATATATTTGGGGTTTATACTGAAGCCAAATAATCATAGATACCAATATTGGATTTGGTTATACAATAAAGTATAAAAATGGTAACTTTATGGTGCAATAGATGGTTTTCATTATAAGGTCATTTAACATTGGTGGAATTAGTGTTGGAAGTCATTCCAATATATTGACAATCCATGGATTTATTTCTAATAAAATAGTGGGCAAAATAACCAATAAATGCATCCACTTACTTTAGATAGGAAGAATGGATAAGTATACATTGTCCTTTTTTAAATTGAGTAAGATAGCTAAACCTAAATCAACAAGAGGATGAGGGCTTAAGAATATACACAACTTCAAGAAAGCACTAGCTACTAAGAGTATTTAAATATTGATAACTGGTAAAGTATTATGGCATGAGGCTATCAAGGAGAAATATTTGGGTTCCATGTACTTTGAAGAGTGGATTATACTTCCTATCAATTCAGTGACCAATGAAACTATCATTTGGAAAGCAATAGTCAAGGCTTTTCCATGAGTGAACAGTTTTTTATTTGGAAAATAGGAAATGAGAAGAAAGTAAGGTTGGGAAAAGACCCCTAGCTAGGAAATGGAGGATATTACTAGCTATATAAAAATTTAATATAACATATAAATAGGTAGGGACTTAAGGTATTGGAAGATGCAACCTCTATGGATAGAACCAATTTATGGAATTAGGGGTAGCTTTATATAAAATAATTACTTTTGGAAGGAAATGAAGCCGAGTAATAGAGCAATTATACAAGGGGTTTTACAATGGCTTTAATAATACTAAGACAAGAATAAGAATATTTACTATGGTCAAAGAACCCAACTATTGCACAATTTATAGCTAAGGGAGGATATGAGGTAATATTTGAAGATAATAATGAGGAGGTCCTTTGATGGTGGAGCAAGATGTAGAATGTGAAAGTGCCCTTGAAAATCATTTTTTTTCTTGGTTAGCTTCAGATAAGAAGGAATTAGATAGGATGTTCTACAAAAGATGTCATAACAAGGCCCAAGTCAATCCAACCTATGTAAAATGGAAGAAGAATCATTGAATCACCTACTTGTTCATTGTGATTTCTCAAGATAAGTGTGGAAGTCTATTCTACCCATGAATAAGGGAAAGGTACAATGGCTAGCAAGCAATATATTGGATGATATGGAATAATGGATAAAATACAAAATCTTATAGGAATACATGTGCATTCCATTAATAATGGTATGGGATCTATGGTTGGAAATAAATTTTATATTGTTTGAGAGCAAGGAAATTCTACCTATACAAGTACACCCTTAGATCAAATATACTTATGAATGCATAAACAAATCACCAAAGTTAAATATAGTTTAACAATGGATATTATGAAGTCATGTGCTTTTCTCAATGAAGCTTGTCAAGACAATCTAAATAGATGTGGGGTAGGAAAAGTATTATATTAGGATAAAAATCACAAATTCACTTTCAAAGTGGGTCTTGGTGAAGGCACCAATAATGTGGTAGAGTGGAAGTATTTGATATTTTTGTTAGTAATGGTAGTGGAACAAGGAATAACAAAACTTCAAAAATTTTATTGACTCCAAATTAGTGGTGGATTGGGCTTCAAGTTTAGTAGGGATGCAAAATTTGATACTTAGGATTTATTATGAGAAAGTGAAATTTACATAAGCATAATTTGTAGAAATATCATACAAACATATCTGTAGAGAAATAAATTAGAAATCAAATGGTCTATAGAAATCTACTTTAGATCTTCTAGTCAATACTTAGTTAAAGGAAGGAGTAGTGTGTGGGATTGTGATTCCACCACAATATGTACCCTTTCAATAATTTTTTTATTTTTGATAAAATTCATGGTTTAGGATATCTTTTGAGTTATTTTTTATGTATTTAAATAATTAAGGTCATATATATAGTATGGTTGATGGCTACATAGATGAAGTACCAAAATTACACTCTATACGATGACTAAAGACTTGCAATAGGTTGTTTTCATTGTATAGGCTTGATAATATTTTCATAGAAATTTGAATCATTATTGGGAGATTCTAGAATATATCTAAATGGAGCTATTTATTAAGGCCTATATGAGGGTATAAAATTTCAACCTCATTGTATTTTTTTTAACTCTAAAATGAAGGCTATTGAATTTTTCTAGGAAAAAAAAACTAAAAAACAATAAATAGTTATATGAGATTCAAAAGTATGTTCTATATTAAACTCTGAGTTTTTTTATTTACTAATTTATTTGTATTATTAACAAATTATGATATATCACTTAACACCATGTTAATTAGGATAATTGGTTCCTTAGTCAAGGTGCAATTTGCTAGCTAGGGTTACACCTTTTAAATGAATCAAGATGAACACATGTATTTCACTTTTGTGGTAAATAAAAATGTAAAGCCTTACCATAATAAGGAGAGGAGTGGATTTATTATGTTGAAAATAAGTTGATGATCTCAAATATTCAAATTTAATGTTGAAATAGACTATCTAAAATTAAAAGCAACACTAAAAAAATATTAAGGAAATAGAGGTGAAGGGGCAATTTAGACACTTGATGCATTTATATTTTAAGACTCATCAAGTAATTTTATTTACTTATTAACAAATTATCCAAATTTTGATAAATTTAGGTGATTCTAGTTTATTACCAATTCAAAAAAAAATTATTTCTTATTAAGATTAGATCCATCTATGGATTTTTATTTATGTATCAACCAAGAAGAAATGATTAGAAATTATTCATTTGAGCAAACCCTATATAAAAACAATGTGGAAATTTTTGCATTGGTTGAGCCTACTCTTTTTGATCCCATAAGTTTTGAATTCCTCAATGAGTATGCTATGAGTGAGATCCGTTGATTCATTCTAAGTTCAATTGTTACAATTCTTACTTTTTTTTGGATTCATCAATTTGATTTGCTCTAGCTAGTTACCCAACTATGTATGGAAGTGTAACACCATTATTATGCTCATGTTATAATTGTGTCTTCTCTTAACGGTGGGATAATTAAATGAATAGATTGAATAAGCAATTATTCTATGAGTTCATGATAATTAATATAGAGAAAATAGATGATATTAAGACAATATATTTAACATATTGGGACGACTGATGGTTCCATAGGAGGATCGAATGTAGGTTTCCAGGTTTGCTTGAATAAACCTATTGGTCCAATTTTGTATGGCCCCTCTTCAAAAGCCTTATTTCTATCTTAAACCAATATAAAATCTGCTACAAATTACCCATTTAAAAGAAGCAAAATATTAACTTCTCCTTGGGGATCCCAATGTTTCCTTGCCTAGTTGTATAAGAAATATTGGTATGGCCTCAACCCTAAAAATTTACAAATCAAAGCATGGGTGGATTTGTACATGATGTCTTCTACAATTAATTCTTCTACAATATCAAGGATGGGAACTGAGTCTGCTTGAGGAAAACACCCATTTCTCTATGTTTTCTCTGGTTATGTATCTTTTTGTTTGTTAGATTCTTGTATTTATTTTCCACATTGTGCCTCTATGTGGACCTCTCTCCTATTGTTACCGTTAATTGTTTCTACAAAAGATCATTGGTTGAAGGACACATCTCCTTGATTGACTTGTGAATCATCAGTAATAAAACTTTTTGGGGATGCTATGCGGGTTCCATTTTTTCTTATCTTCTCCTAAAACTTTCCAACACTATTTTATGGCCCACTAGGGTTGGGGGCCATTATAAACCTTAGAACTTTGAAAAAAACCTAACAATTCACACAAAGAGAAAAATGGACAACTAAAAAATACCTGCAATTGTTATGAACGTAGTTTAATGCAAAGAAGTCCCAACCTCAGCCTTGCATTCTTCCATCACTTTGTCTCAAATACTTGTTCTCCTCCTACATTTTTCCCCCTTCAATTAGCATTTTGGAACATCGTTTGAAAATTTTTAACAAGTTCTAGAACATATTTTAATTTAACATTGGTGGAACTAGTTTTAGAATCCATTTCAATATATTGGCAATCCATGGATTATATTCCTATTAAAATAGGGAAAAATAAGCAAGAAGTGCTTTCACTTCCTTTATATAGGAATAATGGAGAAGAATGCAATACCTTTTGTTAAATTGAGTAAGATAGCTAAACCTAAATCATCAAGAGGATGAGGGTTTAATAATGTACACAACTTTAGGAAAGCACTAGCTACCAAGAGTATTTCAAGATTGATAACTATTAAAGGATTATTGCATGAGGTTATCAAGGAGAAATATTTGGGTTCCATGTACTTTAAAGAGTGGATTAGACTTCCTTTCAAGCCAGTGACCAATGCAACTATCATTTGGAAAGCAATAGTGAAAGTTTTTTATTAGTGGATAATTTTTTGATTTGGAAAATAGGAAATGGGAAGAAAGTAAGGTTGGAAAAATACCTCTAGCTAGGGAATGGAGGAGATTACTAGCTATATCAAAATCTAATATAACATATAAATAGGTAGAGGCTTAGGGTATTGGAAGATGCAACCTCTATGGATAGAACTAATTTATGAAATTAGGGGTGGCTTTCTATAGAATAATTGCTTTTGGAAGGAAATGAAGCTGAGTAATGGAACAATTATACAAGGGGCTTTACAAGGGATTTTATAATACTAAGACAAGAATAAGAATATTTACTATGGTCAAAGAACCCAACTATTGCACAATCTATAGCTAAGGAAGGATACAAGATAATGTTTGAAAATAATAATGAGGCGATGCTTTGATGGTGGAGCAGGATGTAGAAGGTGAAAGTGCCCTTGAAAATCAATTTTTTTTCTTGGTTAGCTTCATCTAAGAAGGTATTAAGATAGGATGTTCTACAAAATATGTCCTAATAAGGTCCAAGTCAATGCAACCTATGTAAAACAGAAGAAGAAACAATTAATCACCTACTAGTTCATTGAGATTTCTCAAGAGAAGTGTGAAAGTCTATTCTACCCAGGAATAAGGGAAAGGTACAATGGATAGCAAGCAATATATTGGAAGACATGCAACAATGGATAAAAGACAAATGCTTATATGAATACATGTGAATTCCATTAATAATGGTATGGGATATATGGTTGGAAAGAAATTTTATATTGTTTGAGAGTAAGTTAATTATACTTATACAAGTACACGCTTAGATAAAATAAACGTATGAATGCATTAAAAAATTACTAAATTTAAATATAGTTTAACAATGGATATCATGAAGTCCTCTACTTTTCTCAATGGAGATTGTCAAGAAAATCTAGATATATGTCGGGTAGGAGAAGTATTATTTTAGGATAAAAAACACAAATTCACTTTCAATGTGGGTCTTGGTGAAGGCACCAATGGTGTGGTGGAGTGGAAGTATTTGATATTATTGTTAATAATGGTAGTGGAACAAGGAATAACATAACTTCAAGTTTTTGGTGACTCAAAATTAGTGGTGGATTGGGCTTTAGGTTTAGTGGGGATGTAAAATTTGATACTTAGGGCTTATTATGAACAAGTGAAATTTCCATAAGTATAATTTGTAGAAATATCTTACAAACATATCTATAGAGAAATAAATGAGAAAACAAAGGGTCTATATAAATATACCTTAGATATTCTAGTCAATACTTAGTTAAAGGAAGGAGTAGTGTGTGGGATTGTGATTCCACCACAATATGCACCCTTTTGATATTTTTTTCCTTTTGATAAGAGTCATGGTTTAGGATATATTTTTTTTTTTTTTTTTATGTCTTTTGATAATTAAGGTCATATTTATAGTATGGTTTATGGCTACATAGATAAAGTACCTAAATTACACTCTACATGATGACTAAAGGCTTGAAATAGGTTGTTTTCATTGTATAGGCTTGATAATATTTTCATAGAAATTTGAGTCATTATTGGGAGATTCTAGAATATCTCTAAATGAAGCCATTTAGTAAGGCCTATATGAGGGTATAAAATGCCAATCTCATTGTATTTTTTTTAACTCTAAAATGAAAGCTATTGTTTTTTTCTAGGGAAAAAAGTTAAAAAACAATAAATAGCCATATGAGATTCAAAAGTAAATGATCTATATTAAACTCTGAGTTTTTTTATTTACTAATTTATTTGTATTATTAAATAATTATGATATATCACTTAACACCATCTTAATTAGGATAATTGGTTCCTTAATCAAGGTGCAAGTCACTAGCTAGGGTTACACCTTTTAAATGAATCAAAATGAAGAAATTTATTTCACTTTTGTGGTAAATAAAAATGGAAAACCTTACCATAAGAAGGAGAGGAGTGGATTTATTATTTTGAAAATAAGTTAATGATCTCAAATATTTGAATCTAATGATGAAATATACTATCTAAAATTTAAAGCAACACTCAAGCAATCTTAAGGAAAGAGAGGTGAAGGGGAAAATTTATTTACTTATTAATAATTTAACAAAATCTTGATAAATTTAGCTGAGTCTAGTTTATTACCAATTCAAAGAAAAATTTCTTAGTAAGATTAGATCCATCTAGGGATTTTTCATTTATGCATCAACCAAGAACAAATTACTAGGAATTATTCATTTGAGAATCCCCTATATAAAAATAATGTGGAAATTTCTACATTGGTTGAGCCTACTCTTTTCCATCCCATAATTATTGGAATCCTCAACGAGTATGCTATGAGTGAGATACATTGATTCATTCTAAGTTCAATTGTTACAATTCTTATTATTTTTTTGGATTCATCAATTTGATTTTCTCTAGCTAATTACCCACATATGTATGGAAGTGTAACACTTTCATTATGCTCATACTATAATTGTGTCTTCTCTTAATGGTGGGATAGTTAAATGAATACATTGAATAAACAATTACTCTATGAGATCATGCTAATTAATATAGAGAAAATAGATGAGATTAATTGATTATCATCACAACTTTTTTTATATTTTCAAATATTTCATTTCATTCTATCTAATAATTAAAATTTTAATATAAATATTATAGATGTTGAAATATTTCATGCACCTCATATTCTATATTCATGAGTGTAACTAATATAATAAACTTTTTATAGATATATTAATAGTAAATTTAATTAAAAAATAAACTTTAATATAAATCACAAGACTTACAAATATATAGGGTATTTAACAAAATTAAGTAACTATTGTTAGATTATATTACATTATTTGGTACATACTAATGTACGCCCATGGTATTTCCTTGGTACAATTGTCAATATTAAATTAGTGATGAGTCATAATTTAGAGTGTGAGTAATACTTCTCTTTTATGTGTGTATGTGCAAGAAATGCACAAGTGTCATGTGAGTTAGTGTGCAAGTATAATTTGAGTCTATGTGCACAAGTGTATTATATGTAAGAGATCAAATATGTAATGTAAAGATGTGCACAAGTGTCTTAGGTTAGAGTGTACAAGTTATGGAAGTGTAAGAGTTATGTATAGGTGTGCATACAATATAGATTCAAGTGCTCATCAAGTATGCAAGTATCAAGTAGAGAAGCCAAGAGTCATGAGACCTAGCATATGGAAAGGAATAGTCGAGTATCCAAAGAGTCATATTTTTTTTTTGGGGGGGGGGGAATTATTTTTTTATTTAGAATCTAAAACAATACATTCCACAAGGATTTCCAAGTGATCCAAGCCAACACATCATATGAAATACAATAAATCCACCAAGAAAATCCATGGATCATTTTGACAACTTCAACAGGACACAATAACCCATGACAATCGGGTTCCTCCACCTTGAAATTATCTTTCCTTGTCCTCATGAATTAACTAATTAAGGAGTCTAGATTTCTCGTGATCAAGATCATTCTAGCTATTAGCTTTCTCGTAAGGGAATCCTTTAGAAGTCCACTTCACCAAAAAATAAACCACTCTATTACATTCTCTTAGGATATGAACAAAATAAATTTCAACAAAATTCTTAGCCAAGCTCAAAATTTGTTTCACTATTCTAGCCATAAACAATGAAGCATTCTGAAAATGCTTGTTGTTCAAAAGAGACATCACTATCATGGAATTAGATTCACAAATAACCCTTCTCCATCCCAAAGAAAAATTTATTTCAAATGCATGGATAATTACCAATGCTTCCATATGATTATTCAAATGAAATCCCTTGTACACAAAGAAAAATAGGTGGACCACACCCTCACTATCACGACCAATTTATCCTATACCAGCATTACTTGGGTTATCCCTAGAAGAACCATATGTGTTTATTTTGATAAAGCCCCTAGGGGGGAATCCACTTCCCATATCTATTGACCTTCAATGAACCAATCCCTCTAAAAGGGCCTCTGTTTTCAACTAGTGATGATAAAAAAATCTCCAATATTTTTATAATATTCCAGTCAAAGGAAGTAAGAGGAGAACTTAGAACACACTTGGCCTCAATAGTCTCCTTAACCATCCTTTTCACTCTGATCCATTACCTGTAAGGCTCCAAGTTGGCATCCCTAAAAAATTCTTTAGTTGCGTTCCAACCAAATCTACCAAAATATGAAGGAAAGACCAATATCCCAGGAATTTTGAAGATATGAAGCAGAGGTAGGGGGTCTACACAAGATTTCCCAAAAATCAAAAATAGAAGTAACATGGATGATGGGCTTTTTCTAGATCTACTACCACAAGTTCCAGATCTCCAAGGAATATGAGCATTGGCAAAAATATGTGGAATGGTTTCCTCATTCTTTCCACAAAGAAAACATAGTGAAGGACCCTGAAAACCTCTTTTCTGAATATTATCCCAAGTTGAAAATTTATTCTGACATAGAAGCCAAAGAAAAAATTACATTTGGGCCAACCAAACTTATTCTTATTCTTCTTCCACCAAAGGGACACACTCTCCTCTTTTCTCTGCATAATAAGGGTTTGAAAATAGTGTATTTTTCTTTTGAATTATGGCCCCAAGCAAGAATATCAAATTCTTCAATAGAATAACATGATCTCTCAACAAAAATAGAATCCAAAGTGTCACGATCCTTAGGACAACCACCCTCTAGCCTGCCCTATGAATCCCACCAATAGTGAGTAAAAGAACTGCCAAGAGGACTTTATTTTTGAAGTCAACCACCTTAGACCATCCCACATCAGAAAAAATATCCCAAAGAAGACGAAGGTGGGGGAAATAAAAAATAATAGGAGGATGATTATCTCAAGAATATTTCCAAAACAAGGCATTGTTTCCCTTATTAACAATCCAAAATAGACCATGCTTAATAAGTATGGCATATTTTTTTAGAGTGTCCCAAACAATGGAACCTTTCCCCCTTAGATCCAATCTCAGAATCTCATCAGCTGGAGCACCACAAAAATATTTGAGGGTACAAATTTTAGCCCAAAGCTGATCAGGATTACTGCACCACCTCCAATAAAGTTTAGTAACCAAAGTGTGACTATTCAAATTGTATTACAGTCCAAGTTTCCTACCCATAAATTTTTTCTAGAAAGAGAATCAAATTATTTGAGAAAGCACTTAGGAGTAGCCAAGATAGAAAACTTGTAAATAGGTAAAGCATGAAGGATAAAATTCAAAATCGTTAATCTACCAGTAAAGGATAGCCACCAAAAAGTCCAATGATTAACCCTTCATCGAAATCTATCCAAAATACTTTTCCAATAAGCCCTTCCACAATTTTTAGAAGAAATAGGAATCCCCAGATACTCCACTGGAAAAAAACCCACCTGAAAACGTAGAATATTAGCAATCCTACGTTGAATATGACCATCCATATTGAAGAAGAAAATCCTTGATTTCTCTTCATTAATCATTTGACTAGAGGCAGATAAGTAAATATCTAAATCCTTCCTAAAATTCATTGCTTCCTTAATTTTTGCCCTCCCCATGAGAGCAGTATCATCAAAAAACTGAATATGATACTGCGATAAATAATTCTCCGCCCAAGACCATCCCTGGATAGCACCACGATTCTAAAAAATCTTGAGAAGTTTACCCAAATCTTCAGCCATAAGGATGAAAAGATAGGGGGACAAGGAATATCCTTGATGAATCCCCCTAAAGGCCAAGAAGAAAGTGGATGGTAAACCATTTACTAAAACTTCAAAGGAGGTCAAAGTCACACAACTCATGACCCATTCAATCCAATTATATGAGAACCCAAAAGCTTGAAGGATATTCTGCAAAAAGGCCACCTAACCCTGTCATAAGACTTGGACATATCAAGCTTAATGAATATAGATTTTTCCTTAGATATATCCATAGATTGAATAGCTTCGTCTACAACTACAACACCATCTAAAATATGATGACCCTTAAAAAACCCACCTTGCTCAGGAGAAATAAGAAAACCAAGAATTTTCTTTAACCGATCCACAATAATCTTGGTAATAATTTTGTAAGTAACATTGCATAGGGAAATAGGATGGAAATACCCCAACGAGCTAGAATTTTTAGATTTGGGAATAAGAGCAAGGAAGATTTAATTAATAGCTTTAAGAATTTGCTTATTAACTTGGTATTCCTGAACAAATTTTAGCAGATCAAAAGATTACACGTCCCAAAATTCTTGGAAAATTTCTATAGGGAAACCATCAGGTCCAGGTGTTTTACCTTTTTTCATTTGAAAAACCATCTCTTTAAGTTCCTCCATCGATATGGGGTCCATTAGCATCTTATTCATATCATTAAAAACCAGCCTAGGAATACAATATAAAATAAGCCTCATATTAACAACCTCATGAGGACCCTGCTCAGAGAAAAGAGAGGAGAAGAACCTGACTTCTTCATTAGAGATATCCTCAAAGGATGAGAGTGTTTCCCCATTATCATAAGTAAGTGATACTATAGCATTACCATTCCTACGGTCTTTAACCGAATTGTGAAAAAAGAGGTGTTTCCATCCCCTTCCACCAACTAGTCAATCCGAGATTTTTGCTTCCAAAAAATGTCGTCACAAAGCTCCCATTCAGCAAGCTGAATAGAAAGGGAAGCTTCCATTTCCAACATATCCTTTGTTAATCCTTCATATTTAATTTTAAAAGTGATCTCCTCTAGGATATCCTATAGTTGCTTTTTCATCTAAAAAAATATTTCCAAAAGAAAATATGTTCCATTGCCTGATTTTAAATTTGACAAACTGGAGGCTTTTAAAAAAAGTAAATAAATTGCGGCTGTATCAAATGTGGTGCCTATGTTAACTAAATAACTTAGTTTCTCCAATAGTTAGAATGAGCATAGATTTTTATTCTCCAATAGCTCGGAAGGAAAGCAAGATATGTAGTTGGAATTCTCTCCTTTCATGAGCACAGATTTTTATTAACACCCAGAGATTTTTTTTAATATATATTGTGGTTTAATTTAGGCCACATCTCTTTTATATATTTCAACTGGTTCAATTTAGGCGAGAAATTGAGTGCGTTTAATAAATATTAGGTTAGAAATTATATTCGGTTAAAATATGGCTATGGCTCAATAAATAAATAAAACTTTTATTAATAAATATAATAAATAAATAATATTTATTATAAATATTGTTTAAAAAAAATATTAATATATAATAAATTATTTTAAAAATTAAAAGATCAATTTACAACAAACAATTATTTTTTTCATAAGTAAGAAACGAAATAAAATAAGATTTTTTTTTAATGATACGAGCTACAACTATTAGATATGGTTACAATTGTTGAGCAAGGTGCAGCAAAAGTATTGTCATTGTTGTCAACACGGACAAATAGATCAGTTGATGTAGTTGATGCAGTGGACAGGAGTTCAGAGGTCAATTAGAACATGTACAGTGAATTTCCAAGAAGACAGAAGTGGCCCAGATTCAAAAAATCAAAGAAAAAGACAAGTAAGAAAACTGTCGCGATATCGCGACATGTTTTCTATCGCGATATCGCGACAAGTTGAGAAGAAAGAAGGCAGAAAGAAAAATGTCATGATTTCATGACATATCGAAGGAGAGAGAAAATGCAAGCAAAATTGTCATGATTTCATGACATGGACGAGGAGAGAGAAGGCGCAAGCAAAATTGTCATGATTTCGTGACATGGATGAGGAGAGAGAAGGCGCAAGCAAAATTGTCATGATTTCATGACATGGACGAGGAGAGAGAAGGCACAAGCAAAATTGTCATGATTTCATGACATGGACGAGGAGAGAGAAGGCGCAAGCAAAATTGTCATGATTTCATGACATGGACGAGGAGAGAGAAGGCACAAGCAAAATTGTCATGATTTCATGACATGGACGAGGAGAGAGAAGGCGCAAGCAAAATTGTCATGATTTCGCGACATGGACGAGGAGAGAGAAGGCACAAGGAAAACTGTCATGATTTCATGACATGTTGGAGGAAAGAAGCAAGTAGAAAAACTGTCACGATTTCATGACATGTTTGAAGAAAAAGGCAGAGAAACGTCATTTCGACATGTTTGGAAAGAAGGCAAGAAAGAAAACTGTCATGATTTCATGACATGTTTGAGAGAAGAGGCGCAGAAAGAAAAGTGTCATGATTTCGTGACATGATCGAGAGAAGAGCCAAGGAGAGAAAGTGTCACGATTTCATGACAAGATCGAAGAGAAAGTGCCAAGGAGAGAAAGTGTCACGATTTCATGACAGGATCGAAGAGAAAGTGCCAAGGAGAGAAAGTGTCACGATTTCATGACAGGATCGAAGAGAAAGTGCCAAGGAGAGAAAGTGTCACGATTTCACAACAGGGTCGAAGAGAAGTGCAAGGAAGAGAAAAGTGTCATGATTTCATGACATGTTCTTTTGCTGGCCAAAGATAGAAAAGGCACAAGGCAGAGAAAGATGTCATGATTTCGTGACATGTTCCATTTTCACGGGAAAAGGAGAAAAGGCACAAGGCAGAGAAAGATGTCATGATTTCATGACATGTTTCATTTTCATGGGCGAAAGGAAGAAAAGGCACAAGGCAGAGAAAGATGTCTGATTTCTGACATGTTTCATTTTTGCGGGCGAAAGGCAGAGAAAGATGTCACGATTTCGTGACATGTTTCATTTTCACTGGTTGAAGCCAAGAAGAGTAGCGAGAAGGCAAAAGTGTCACGATTTCGTGACATGTCTGGTTTTCGCTAGAGCAAGCCAAGAAGAGTAGCGAGAAGGTGAAAGTGTCACGATTTCGTGACATGTCTAGTTTTCATGGGTACAAGCGAAGAAGTGGACAAGGAGGCAGAAACTGTCATGATTTTGTGACATGTTGTATTTTTATGGGTAAAAGGTGAGAAGGGCAGAAAGATACAGAAATGTCATGATTTCATGATAGGTCGCAACAGCACAATAACAGACAGTTAACTGGAACAGAACAACAGTTAAAGGGGCAGTTGTAGAAGAAAAGCATGCAGCCAAAATAACAAGAGTTAACTAGAGTAAATGCGGCAGTTACAGATAGAAATCATGCAACTTTTTAAGAACTGGAGTTAACTGGAGTAAATCGAATAGTCGCATTAATAGAATCGTAAAATGCATGCATGCACAGAAATGAATACGAATAGTCTTGTTCAAGAAGACGTATAGTCATGGTAGAGATATACGTTGCATGTAACGTAATGCACACTCTATAAATACAAAAGGAGTTACACAAAGAAGGAGTTACAATTGACAAGTGGCAGAAGAGAATATTAATAAAATAGTTACGGGTTGCATGCATAAATATGGAAGCTAAAAATAGAGACTTATATGTTATAAAAGCAGGTCTGCATGAAGAATAAAGTTGTTGCTATAAGTGAGAATTTGCTACGTAAAGAGGGTTAGAAGAGGGCCGAGAGAGAGATAAGCAGAGCCGTGAGAGCGTGCAGAGTTTAATCAAGTTTAATTAATTGCAGACTAGTCAGGGTCGTGTAAACAATGAAGGCATTTTTATGTCACTGAATTAAATCAGAATTGCAGTCCAAGTTGGTGCTTGGCATTAGGGGTTGGTGCTCCTATCTGTTGCAGCAGAAAAACAAGGGGTTGGTGCTCCTTCCAGTGGGTGCTGGTAAAGTGTTTGTAAAATTGGTGTTTTGCAAAGGCTGGATTTGGATTGAAGTCCAAGCAATCATTTTTGAGGAGTAGCCAAATTGGTGAACCTCGTTACATTGTGTGTTGTGGTGTGCTCTCTTGTGATTATTGCTTTATCTATTTTCTAGTTCTCTTTGCTTCAGTTTTAAGAATTGCAGATCAGATTTTTAGCTACACTGATTCACCCCCCCTCTCAAGGTGTCATTGTGAGAATATCAATTGGTATCAGAGCAAGGTTCCTGAACAAGCTTAATCAGCTAAGGTGATCTTGGAAGGAACACAATGGCAGGTAGTGAAGGATTCTCATCAAACAAAGCTCCTTTGTTCAATGGAACTAATTACTCATTCTCGAGACTCAAGATGCAGACATATCTGAGTGCGTTAGGATACGACATTTGGGAGTCAGTAGAAAGTGGATACACAGCACCCGCTACTCCTCCAACAGATACTACTGAGAAGAAAAAGGCTGAGAATAACTCCAAAGCAAAGAATGCCATAATGTGTGGGCTAGTAGACAGTGAACTGATAAGGGTCATGAGCTGTAAATCGACAAAAGACATGTGGGACAAATTGAAGAGCATCCATGAAGGAGACAACAAGATCAAGGAAGCCAAGCTGCAAATGCATCGAGCTCAGTTCGAGGCATTACAAATGAATGACGATGAGAACATAGAGGCCTATATGCTGAGAGTCAATGGAGTCATTAATGCAATCAGAGGACTCGACGAAGAGATCGAAGATGCGGTTGTCATGAAAAAGGTACTTAGAACTCTTCACAAAAGATTTAATTCTAAAGTTTCTGCAATAGAAGAGGCTAAAGATCTAAACAATTTTAGCATGGACGAGATGCATGGTTCCTTACGAAATGAGAATAGGACAAACTAAGCCCATAGACAGAGAAGTTGCTTTTAAAGCACACAAGAATACAAAAGCTGAACAAGAATCTGAGGATGAAGAGACATCGGATGAAACGGAAGCCAACTTTGTTCGGAAACTTACAAAGGGAAAAGGAAAATATAGAGGAAAGTTGTCGTTTAAGTGTTTCAATTATGGAGGGGTCGGTCACTTTGCAGCTAAGTGTCCAATGAATGAGAAAACCAAAAGTGATGAAGGGTCACACCAAGAAAGAAGTGACTGGAAGAAGAAACCAAATTTTAGGAAAAGCAATTTCAAAAAGAAAAGTTTCATATCCAAGAATGTCAGCTCTTCTGAAGATAGCTCAGGTGAAGATTCTGAAGAAGAAACAGGTGAAGCTCTGTTCATGGCATTTGAAGAAGCAAAAATAGAAGAAAAATAGGAAGGTGATACAAAAAGTAAGGATGAGGTTGAAGTTTATCTGGAAGGAGAGTTGGTTGCTGCACTTAAAGAGTTGAAGACAGAAAGGAAAAAGAATAATAAGGTCTCAAGAAAGCTTGAGGATGCGAATGACATAATAAACAGTTTGAAAGTACAGACAGAAGAATTTAAGAAAATGTCTGAAGAACTTGAAGTACAATTAACCATGAGAATAGATGAGTGCAGAAAACTAGAAGAAGAGATTGTTGTTTTAAGAATGCGGCTAGAAGAAAAGAATCAAAAATTGAGTTGCTATCACAAACTTGAAGGAAGTTCTCCAAAGCTTGAAAAGATTATAAATAGTCGAGAGGACTGCAAGCATCAAGTTTGTATTGGGGTTTGTCGAAGGAGAATCATCAAGTGGATCAAAGGCCATAACTGTAGAACCAGTAAAGAAAGAGGATAAGATCAAGGTTGACCAAAGAAAAATGAATCTTGCAAAAGAAAGCAACAATGCCAGGCACGAGAAGACTGTTGACAATGAGGGATTCACAAAAGTCACACATCAAAGGAGAAGAAAATTTGTGACTCCTACTACAAATTGGCAAAGACCAACTCCCAGGTTCAATCATTCCTTTTCTGGTTATTGTTTTAAATGCAATACTTACGGTCATAAGATTTCAGACTGCATTTATAATATAGGACAAAGAAATTTTTCTAGTAGAAATGTATTTTCACCCTTGATGGATTATGCAGTAGAATGCTATAACTGTCATAACTTTGGACACATTGCAAGAAACTGTAGAAGCACATATGCAGCAAATAAATATCAGGGAAGAAGAACTCAACCAAACAGTTTAAGGCAAAACAGAAAATTCCTAGATAAACATGCACAGGCCACTGACAAAGAAAAGTCTAAACAAGTGACCAAAACTACAGTCAAATCAGAATGGAAAGAAAAAGAGCAACTCAAGGAAGAAAAGGAATCCTTGATTGTACAGACAACATTCAAAGCATAGAACAAATCTGCACCATGGATATTGGATAGTGGATGCTCCAAGTCACATGACAGGAGATAAACAAAAATTTGAAAAATTACAGAAATATGAAGGGGGCTCTGTAAAGTTTGGAAATAATGATGGAGCCAAAATAGTTGGCAAAGGATCAGTCAAGATAAGTGATGGAAAGATCAATTCCAAAGAAGTTCTGTTTGTAGTTGGTTTGAAGCACAACTTACTGAGCGTAAGTCAAATCTGTGACAGAGGTCATGAAGTCATCTTTAAAAAGCAGGGTTGTGAAGTCAGAAAAGCACACAGTGGGAAGCCGATAGCTACTGGATCGAGGACTTCTAGAAATCTATATACTCTCTCAGAAACTTCAGAAGGATCATGCTTGATTGGATAGGAAGATGAAAATTGGTTGTGGCACAAGAGGCTCGGTCATATTAGCTTTGACAATCTGGTAAAAATAAGTTCAAAAAGAGCAGTAAGAGATATACCTACCATTGGCAAACCAGTAAATAGCATCTGTGCTTCATGCCAAAAAGGGAAGCAAACCAGATCCACATTTAAAGCAAAGGAATACTTCACCAGCAAACCGTTAGAGCCGATACATACTGATTTATGTGGACCCATGAGAACACAAAGCATAAATGGTGACAAATACTTTATGTTGTTCATAGATGACTACTCCATAATGACATGGGTACTATTTTTAAAGCTTAAATCAGATGCCTTTGAGATGTTCAAGATTTTTAAAAAATAGGTTGAGAATCAAATTGGAAAAAGAATTAAATGCCTAAGATCAGACAGAGGAGGAGAGTTTATCTCAGAGGAGTTTGCAGAATACTATCCAAAAATATGGGATCAGAAGACAGTTTTCAGCAGCAAGGACACCTCAACAGAATGGTGTTGTTGAAAGGAAGAACAGGATCATGCAATAAATGGCACGGACAATGTTGGCTGAGAACAAAATAGTCGATGATTTTGGAAAGAGGCGATACATACTATAGTTTACATTCAAAATAGGTGCATGTTAAGGACGCATGAAAGCAAAACACCTTATGAGCTATGGTTCGGCAGGAAAGCAACAACAAGATACTTCAAAGTGTTCGGCAACAAGTGTTATATCAAACGAACTGAAGATAATCTTGGTAAGTTCGAAGATAGAGCTGACGAAGGTATTTTTCTTGGTTACTCGACAAAAAGCAAAGCCTACACATGTTACAACAAGAGGCTAAAGAAAATTGTGGAGAGTGCAGATGTTAAAGTTGATGAAGGTAGAGATCGAGAAATTACTCATCAAGAAAACTACCCTATTTATGAAGAAGTCATTGAAGGAGATGAAGAAATGGAAACAGAAGAAAATCAAAAAATTGACCCAGCTGATTTAAGAATTGACTCAGAAGAAGAGAACAAGAAATTCAAAATAGGCAGCTAGCAGAAAAATCATCCCAGAGAACAGATTATTGGGGACCCAACTAGTTGGTATTCAGACAAGAAGAGCCGTAGTACGGAACTACTCTCTTTTATCCAACATTGAACCCAAAAATATTGCTGAAGCAAGCACAGATGAAAGTTGGATGAAGGCAATTAATGAAGAACTAGATCAGATTGAGAAAAACAAAACCTGGGAATTAGTACCATGGCCAGCAAATAAAAACATAATCGGTACTAAATGGATTTTTTGAAATAAATTAAATGAAGACGGACAGGTTGTCAGAAATAAGGCAAGATTGGTCCGTAAAGGCTATGCTCAGGTTGAAGGCATTGATTTTGAGGAAACCTTTGCACCAATAGCCAGACTAGAGGCAATCAGAATGTTTCTAGCTTTAGCAGTCCATAAAAACTTCAAAGTATATCAAATGGACGTAAAATCAGCATTTTTGAATGGAAAACTGGAAGAAGAGGTTTACATTGAACAACCAGATGGCTTCCAACTCGGTGACAATCCCGATTTTGTTTGCAGGTTAAAGAAAGCGTTGTATGGTCTGAAACAGGCACCCAGAGCATGGTATGCAAGGCTGGATAACTATCTTATTAAACAAGGGTTCAAGAAAGGTATGGTGGACAACAATTTATATATCAAAATAGAGAATGGCCATCTTATTGTACTTGTTGTTTATGTAGATGATATAATATTTGGCAGCAGCATGGATGAATATTGTAGAGACATAGCAAATAAAATGAAGACAGAATTTGAGATGTCAATGATTGGTGAACTTTCTTATTTCCTCGGACTGCAAGTCAATCAAAGTGAAAAGGGCATTTTTATCTCTCAAGTAAAATATGTGAAAGAAATGCTGAAAAAGTTCACAATGGAGGATAGTAAACCTGTCAGCACTCCCATGACAACAGGTTGCAAGTTGAGCAAGGATGACAAATCTCCAGATGTAGATCAAACCATGTACAGGTCTATGATTGGAAGCCTGCTGTATTTGACAACCACTAGACCAGATATATTACAGGCAGTATGCATGGTAGCAAGATTTCAGGCTAGTCCCAAAGAGACTCATGTGATAGTTGTAAAGAGGATTTTTAGGTACCTCAAGGGTACTATGGAGTATGGGTTGTGGTACCCAAAAGGTAAGGACTTCACTCTTATTGCATATTCTGATGCAGATTGGGCGGGATGTATTGATGACAGAAAGAGTACCAGTGGAGGAGCATTTTATCTTGGAGACAAGTCGGTAGCATGGCACAGCAAGAAACAAGAATCAGTCTCTTTATCCACAGCAGAGGCAGAATACATTGCAGCAACAACATGCTGTACATAGATATTATGGATGAGACAAACACTGAAAGATCTTGGTATTCACTTCAAAGAGCCAATTTTAGTTAAATGTGATAACACCAATGCTATAAACATATCAAAGAATCCGGTTATGCATTCTCGAACCAAACATATTGCAATCCGGTATCACTTCTTGAAGGATAAAGTTGCAGAAGGTGAGGTCAAATTGGATTTTGTTTCGACTACAGAGCAAGTAGCAGATATATTCACAAAACCATTGCCAAAGGAAGTTTTTGAGTACCTTCGGAGTAAGTTGGGAGTAGTCACATTTCCCAAGAACTGACTATCAATTGGGATCACATTCTCAGGGGGAGTATTTATGCCTATGTTTATAGTTTTGCTCATATTCATGATTTTTGCTAACTATAACAATGTGTATCTGAGAATGTTGTGCATAGACTCAGGGGGAGTCTGCAGCAGCCCTTTGGTATTATTGTCAAAGGGGGAGAAGAATTACAAGAGAGTGCATGAGTGTTGCCAACAATTCCAAAGGGGGAGATTGTTGAGCAAGGTGCAGCAAAAGTATTGTCATTGTTGTCAACACAGACAGATAGATCAATTGATGCAGGTGGACAGGAGTTCAGAGGTCGAGTCGAACATGTACAGTGAATTTCCAAGAAGACAGAAGTGGCCCAGATTCAAAAAATCAAAGAAAAAGACAAGTAAGAAAACTGTCGCGATATCGCGACATGTTTTCCGTTCGGACAGTTGAGAAGAAAGAAGGAAAAAAAAAAAAAAAAGAAAAAAAAAATATCATGATTTCATGACATGGACGAGGAGAGAGAAGGCACAAGAAAATTGTCATGATTTCACGACATGGACGAGGAGAGAGAAGGCACAAGCAAAATTGTCATGATTTCACGACATGGACGAGGAGAGAGAAGGCGCAAGCAAAATTGTCATGATTTCATGACATGGACGAGGAGAGAGAAGGCGCAAGCAAAATTGTCATGATTTCATGACATGGACGAGGAGAGAGAAGGCGCAAGCAAAATTGTCATGATTTCATGACATGGTCGAGGAGAGAGAAGGCGCAAGGAAAACTATCACGATTTCATGACATGTTGGAGAAAGAAGCAAGTAGAAAAATTGTCATGATTTCATGACATGTTTGAAGAAGAAGGAAGAAAATCAGATTTGCAAAGACAGAAAATATCACGATTTCATGACATGTTCGAAGAAGAGGCAAGAAAGAAAACTGTCACGATTTCATGACATGATCAAGGAGAAGGAGCTCGCAGAGAGAAAGTGTCACGATTTCACGACAGGTTCCAAGAGAAAGTGCCAAGGAGAGAAAGTGTCACGATTTCATGACAGGATCGAAGAGAAAGTGCCAAGGAGAGAAAGTGTCACGATTTCATGACAGGATCGAAGAGAAAGTGCCAAGGAGAGAAAGTGTCACGATTTCATGACAGGATCGAAGAGAAAGTGCCAAGGAGAGAAAGTGTCACGATTTCATGACAAGGTCGAAGAGAAGTGCAAGGAAGAGAAAAGTGTCATGATTTCGCGACATGTTCGTTTTCGCTAGCCAAAGACAGAAAAGGCACAAGGCAGAGAAAGATGTCACGATTTCGTGACATGTTCCATTTTCGGGGCGAAAGGAAGAAAAGGCACAAGGCAGAGAAAGATGTCACGATTTCGTGACATGTTCCATTTTCACGGGCGGAAGGAAGAAAAGGCACAAGGCAGAGAAAGATGTCACGATTTCGTGACATGTTCCATTTTCATGGGCGGAAGGCAGAAAAGGCACAAGGCAGAGAAAGATGTCACGATTTCGTGACATGTTTGGTTTTCGCTAGAGCAAGCCAAGAAGAGTAGCGAGAAGGTGAAAGTGTCACGATTTCGTGACATGTCTAGTTTTCGCGGGTGCAAGCGAAGAAGTGGACAAGGAGGCAAAAACTGTCATGATTTCGTGACATGTATTTTCGTGGGTAAAAGGCGAGAAGGGCAGAAAGATACAGAAATGTCACGATTTCGCGACAAGTCGCAACAACACAATAACAGACAGTTAACTGGAACAGAACAACAGTTAAAGGGGCAGTTGTAGAAGAAAAGCATGCAGCCAAAATAACAAGAGTTAACTGGAGTAAATGCGATAGTTACAGATAGAAATCATGCAGCTTTTTAAGAACTGGAGTTAACTGGAGTAAATCGAACAGTCGCATTAATAGAATCGTAAAATGCATGCATGCACAGAAATGAATACGAACAGTCTTGTTCAAGAAGACGTATAGTCATGGTAGAGATATACGTTGCATGTAACGTAATGCACACTCTATAAATACAAAAGGAGTTACACAAAGAAGGAGTTACAGTTGACAAGTGGCAGAAGAGAATATTAATAAAACAGATTACGGGTTGCATGCGTAAATATGGAAGCTAAAAATAGAGACTTATATGTTATAAAAGCAGGTTTGCATGAAGAATAAAGTTGCTGCTGTAAGTGAGAATTTGCTACGTAAAGAGGGTTAGAAGAGGGCCGAGAGAGAGATAAGCAGAGCCGTGAGAGCGTGCAGAGTTTAATCAAGTTTAATTAATTGCAGACCAATCAGGGTCGTGTAAACAACGAAGGCATTTTTATGTCACTGAATTAAATCAGAATTGCAGTCCAAGTTGGTGCTTGGCATTAGGGGTTGGTGCTCCTATCTGTTGCAGCAAAAAAACAAGGGGTTGGTGCTCCTTCCAGTGGGTGCTGGTAAAGTGTTTGTAAAATTGGTGTTTTGCAAAGGCTGGATTTGGATTGAAGTCCAAGCGGTCATTTTTGAGGAGTAGCCAAATTGGTGAACCTCGTTACATTGTGTGTTGTGGTGTGCTCTCTTGTGATTATTGCTTTATCTGTTTTCTAGTTCTCTTTGCTTCAGTTTTAAGAATTGCAGATCAGATTTTTAGCTACACTGATTCACCCCCCCCTCTCAGTGTCATTGTGAGAATATCAACAATGAATTATAAAAGCTCTAGAAACATAGTGGCAAGGGTTAAGGCATCTACGAGCTAGGGTTGCAATAGAGAATAAAAGCTTACAGTGAATGATAAAAGCTCTAGAAACATAGTGGCAAGGGTTAAGGCATCTACGAGCTAGGGTTGAAATAGAGAATAAAAGCTCCAGAGTCACGATGACATGGGCTCTGACATCTACTAGATATTGTTGCAATGGATTACAAAATCTCTAAAAACATAGTGGCAAGGGTTAAGGCATCTATGAACTAAGGTTGCCTTGGAGAATAGAAGTTTTAAAAACAAGGATGCATGAGCTACAACTCATCTATGTGTTATATCATAGAATATGCATGGGCTATGGCATCTACGATCTAGGGTTGCAGTGGAGAATAGAAACTCCATAATCATAATGGCACAAATTGTGGCATCTGAGAGATAAGGTTGTAGTGGAGAACAAAATATCTAAAAATATGGTGGCATGAGATGTAACATTTGCAAGCTAGGGTTGTAGTGGAGTATAGAATGTTTGAAAACATGGTGGCATAGATCGTGGCTCATCTTTGTGCTATATCATTGAACACATATAATTAATGGTATTTACGAGCTATGATTGCAATTGAGAATAGAAGCTCATGAAATATAGTCGTATGGTATTGTTAGAGAGTAGATCTTATGACAATATTGTTGTAGAGTAGATCTGGTGATAATAATGTTATGGAGTAGATTTGATGATGGTATTATTGTAGAGTAAAGCTAGTAAGAGTATCGCTATAGAGTAGATCTAATGATAGTATCATTATAGATTAGATCTAGTGACAATATTATTGTGGAGTAGATCTAGTGATAGTATTGCTATGGAGTAGATGTGGTGATATTTTATTTGAACACAAGCTCTAAGGAACTAACTGGTAAATTTTAATGGTTATAGATTGGAATGGATTTTTCCATGATGAAGAGGAAGTAGGGGAAACCAAGGAAATACATGCTAGATGATGGTATGGTATTGGCATGGCAATTGAGAATGTTGGGTATGGGACCATCATCATTGTAGAAGCATGGCAAAAGGTTATCATCGAGATTTGGTAAAAAAAAAGCAATTGCTTGAACTAGAGCAAATGAGGCTCTCATCATTGGGTTTTGGTCAATAGGGCCAAGAAGGAGAGGGAAAAATGAGCATTTAGAAATAGGTTGGTAGGAAATCTCAACAAGTGTAGACTTGGCCCACTAATCACTAACAATGGTAGGACATTTAAGTCAATGATGTCTAAATATGTAGTGGACTACAGTGAAGAGTCTAAGGAATACATGAAGGCATCATTTTTTTCTCTAAGGAAGAAATTTTTGACTTGTGGCATAAAGGGGACAAGGTACATGGAGAACTCAACTCAAAATCATGCATGAAGCCCAAATAAATTTTAAACTCTAACCCTAGGGCATACAAGGGAAGCAATGGAGAAATGGAAGTTCCACCAAATAAACCATAAGAAACACTAAAGGGTAGCTTGACCAAATTGAGAGATTGGCAACCTTAGCAAAAAAATGAGGAAAAGAAAGCAAACATGTATGAATTTGTAGAAGGAGCTAGTTGGAATGGTTGTAGGTGAGGATGTAATGTTAGAGCAAGTTTTATCCCTAAATAAAAAGACTTTGGTAGAAAGATTATAGGATTCTCCATGAAACCAAAAACTCTACAAGAATGAATCAAGGTTACCTAATTGGAGGTTATGGGCTATACTCCTATATTTTATGTTATGACAAAGGGTTAGATTTTTTTTATATTCCAAAAGGTAGAAGATGCTATAATCATAAAAAGTGGAATTTGGAGTTGGGGCTCAACATTTTAAATCTAAAACTATGAACTATTTTGTTTGATCTACTCTTTAAGAAAAATAATACCTACCCTATTTGGATCAAGCTACCCTCTTTGCTGCTTGAATTCTAGATTGAAAAAATGTTACATGAGATTGACAACTCCCTTAGATTTTTTCTTGGAATAGACATGGAAAAATTAAATGGTATCTATAAAATAATAGCCTGTATCTTAGTGGAGCTTGATCTTAGTTTGAAGTTGTCAAAGAACATAGATTTCATGCTAAGAAATTGGACATACTTACAGAATATTGACTATATCGAGGTACCTTTTTGGTATATTTATTGTCATCATTATAGTCATCTCAAGGTAGATTACAAAAAGGAAGAGAGAACAAGGGAAGATACTATACAAAATTAATTTGAAGGTTCTTTTGGTCTAAGAATTAAAGGAAGTGGCAATAGTTGAAGCACAGTTAAAGGAGGACCTAGTTAAGACTCCTAAATAACTTAAATAAAATTTTAATGTCATCAATGACTAGACAAATGAGAAAGAGTTGGTTCCAAACAATTAGGGAAGCTTCAAATGAGGGAAGGGAGACCACACCTGCAACTAACAAAGTATATAAAGGTATTTTATTAGGTAACCATCAAAGTCTAAACCTAATTTTACCATTTTTTTAATATGGAGGATTCAATTCTAATAATGATAAACTTGATATATCATCTTGTCCTTGATAGAGATCCTATATTGAGGTTTTGCTAGACCATAATTTAGATAGGACATTACAAGAGGGTGGTGCTATCAAGTACTTAGAACAAATAGAGAAGAAAGGTATAAAATTTAATAAGCTCTTACCCTCTTTAGCCAAAGGTATTTTAGGCCAAGGAAGCAAGTAGGGCTTAAACAACCCTAGTAGGATCTCTTTCCCACTAAGTCCTCCAAATCACCATAATACAAGCACATATTCTAGAATATTTACATAAATAACCCTAGAAAAAGATAAAGGAGATACAAAATATTGGTATGTAATAGGGGGATTGGTTCTTGAGACAAGTCAATATCAAGATTTTACAATAGGAAGGAAATCCTACTTAAAAATTGCATAAGAAAAAGCTAAGAAGGAAATTTTATCCAGTGAAAAAATCTATATTTGGGGTTCTTAGAGAAATACAACCCTAGATGAAAGGGTATCAATGGTCATCCTAAATGTTAGAGGGAATAGAGTCCCTCATAAAAATATCCCTAAAGGGATTGTTTAAAATTCATAAGCCAAATATAATTTTAATCTAGGAGACTATACTAGATGAAAAAACAACAATAACCATACTTACCTCTCTCTTATCAAATTAGAAAGTTGTAGGTTTAGACTCAAAATAAATATCAAGAGGGAATGTAATGGGATGAAATTCTTCCTTCTAGCTAGTTTACAAGGTATATATTGAGGTAGATGTGGTTACAAACTTACATTCTATGGATCTAGGTGAGCTAATTTCTATAGTCAATTTGTAAAGTCCTTATGGTGGTAGAAGGTAATTTTGGGAATAATTATTTATATAGGGATTTTTTAAAAAAGGAAATGTAGTGGTGATAGGGGACTTAAATTTTGTAGCTAAAAGAGCAAAACTATGAGAAGAGAAGGCCATAATGGAACCCCTTGATAAATTTTCATAAAATTGAAAAAGTAAGGTTGTGTGATGTATTAATTCCCACATGGGCAAAATGTAAATATTGATAAATAGAGACAAAGAAAGTGGACATAGAATCTAAATTAAATCAATTATATAGTCATAAAATTAATTCCCGCTTGGAAGAATCAAAGAACTAGAAGATAGGGCATTTCTAAAAGGTTGAATAGATTTTTAGTGTTTGAAAACCTCATTGCTAAAGCAAAAAGATAGGTCTTGGATAGATCAAGGTGGAGGATTTGATCATTCACCAATTTTCTTATAGTTAGATAAAAATCAAGAGAAACCAGCAAAACATTTCAAGTTCAATGCTATTTGGTTGGAAGATAAGGAAGAACTATATTTTAGTTTTCTCAAAATTTGAGGAGAATCAAATCTACTCCAATCACATGGATCAAAGGTACATACTGGAAAGCAATGGAAACGATAGTGGACATGAAATCTAAATTAAATTAGTTATATAGTCATAAAGGCAATGAGGGCTTTTAGACAAGGAGAATTAGCATGTTAAGGAGTTGTAAAAAATAAGAAGTTTTTTAAATGGGAAGATAAATAGGGTAAAAAATAGAGCACTTTGGTTGGAACAAGAAGATGAGAATATACAATTCTTTCAAAATTATGGAAAACAAAGAAAGATCATAAATATAATCTAGGAGATAAATGCAAGGATGTAAGAAATATGAGAAAGGTTCATGAAATATCTAGATTAGGAGTATCCTACTTTAAGAAAATTTATCAAGAACCTAAGAGAGAAAATATAGAAGAAATTATTAAGCTAGCACTTTATCTACCTAATATGGTCAATGATGAAGTTAAAGAGATTTTGATGATAGAATTCACTAAGGAGGAGCTACAAACAATAGTTAAATATTTTTAGAAAGGGGTGAGTATGGAAGCAGATGGTTGGTCCATTGAATTTTATGTGGGTTTTTATAAGTTGTTGGAATAATTTTTAAATGTGGTCGAAGAATTAAGGAATTCTGGGTATGTGCTTGGGTATATCAATAGAACTTTCTTGGCCTAGATTTCTAAGAAGGATAACCCATAATAATTTGGGAAGTAAAGGCTTATATATTTGTGTAATACTCTCTATAGAATAATATCCAAAATTATTAGGAGGTTAAAGTGGTTTTTTAAACACCTTAGAAGAACAACTTGGTTTCTAGGGTAGAAATAAGATCCATGAAGCTATAGTTGTTGAGAATACACTTAATTTATTCAAATCAAGGAAGAGATAAGCAATGATAATTAAGCTTGATTTGGAAAAATCTTTTGATAGTTTAATTTGATTGTGCATCAGGATTATATTAATTCATATTAGTTGTAGTGTTCGCTTTGTAAATTGAGTAATGGGATGTATTAATTCTACTTACTTTGTTTTCTTAATTAATGGTTTCACTTCTATTTTATTCAATCCTTCTAGAGGTATGATATGGGGATTCTCTCTCTCACCTTTATTATTCTTACTTGTGGCTAAAGGGTTAAGTATAATGACTAAGGAACAAAAAATACTTGTCATGATCAAAGGAATTAAATTGAAAAACTATCTAGTTGGGATTCACTTAATATTTACGGATGTTATACTCCTATTTGTAAATGGCAACTTAAGAGAAGAACTGAAATATAAATATTTATTAGATCTATATTTTGTTAAACCTCCAAAAGATAAATATAGCTTTTAACAAATGACATCCAAGACAAGAAGTAGTGGTAAGGATTTTTGGCTTCAATCTATCTCCATTTGGCAAAGGTCTAAAATATTTGGGGTTTATACTAAAGCCAAATAATCATAGATACCAATATTAGATTTGGTTATACAATAAAGTATAAAAATGATAACTTTATGGTGAAATAGATGGTTATCATTATAAGGACATTTAACATTTGTGGAATTTTTTTTTAAAAAAGGTAAAAAATTTATTGAAAAAAACTCAAATTATACATTTACTATTGATAACCTACCTTTCTTGGCAAGGCTCAAAATGCGGTACAACTCTGTTCCTTTGATTTTCCAACTTTTAGAAGTTTTAGTCCCTGATGGATGACCCCTAAAGGTGTTCCATTCACCCATTCCTTTTGAATCCATAGACTTAATCCTGAGTCTACAAAGTCCTCTTTCTATTCTTATCCTTCCTTTCTTAGTTCCCATATTGCCATTATTTTTGGAGTTGTATCCATATATCTACTTCATCCTCTACCATTTGAGAGTCCTCTTGGATTTTAGCTTGCACTGTCTCTAAAATTTTCCTAATTAGAGTACCCCAGATTCTTTCCTCTGGTCTAAATTCCTCATTGAAAATATTGTTATTACATTCCAACCAAAGTTTCCAGTAGATGAAACCCAAACCCAAATCCCAAGCTATCTTAAAGGTATTTGATGTGAATATGTTGGTCTTCCAATAGTCCCAAAATTTTCTTTCAGTGAGAATGAATATTTCTAATTTACAAAAAATAATTTACCAAACTCTATAAAGTTTGGGTATAGGGACACAAAAAATGGCGTGGCCCATTGTTTCCTCCTCTTGGTGACACATTACACACCAGTTGGGTCCAATAAATCCATGTCTCCTCATGTTATCTTAAGTCATAATGTTGTTATGTGCAACCAACCACATAAAACAATTTATCTTTGGTCATCCTTTGGGTTGCCATAATTGCAACCAAGGGGGCTTTGTACCAATTTGAGTACTTTGGATAATATTTCTATAAGCTTATTTGATAATATAAGTTCCTAATTGGGTATGTCCCCAACCAAGTTGATTAGGTCCATTACTCGACCACTTTCATCTATCTAAGATTTATTTCAGTTCTCTTTTCTTCTCAGCCCATTCTTTTCTCAAGTCCTCTAGGACTTGCCACTAACTAAGGTTATCCTACAGTTGATATAGCATTTTAAAATAGTGGATTATGAGATTTCACCCTTTCCTATGAAATTTTTCCTTGAGTCCTATTAATTGGGGGTACTTATCAATTATGGGGGAAAGTGTTCCCAAGAATCTTCTCATAGTTTAGCAGTTTTACCATCTCTCACTTTACAGTATAACCCTTCTTTGATAAGTGATGCTCCTTTCTTTAGAGATTTCCAAGTCTCTGATCCCTCTCTTGAAACTGGAATACGAGAAAGATATTTTGTATTTTGTGAGGGATAGTGTTTAACTTTCAATACTTTACTCCAAAGTTATTCAGGATGAGTTAGCCATCTTCAATACAACTTGGTTGTTAGAGCTTGGTTGTTTGTCATTGCTATTCTAATTCCTAAACCTCCAACTTCCTTAGGCTTGCAAACCTTGTACCAACTAACTAGTACCCTTGTGTGGTTATCTTGCACTCAAGACCAAAGAAACTATCTCATAATCTTGTCCAAACATTTTAGGATGCTCTTTGGAGTAGCCAAAATGGAGAATTTATACACTGTAATTGCTTCTAAATTTGATTTAACCAATGTAAATCTTACTCCAAAACTTAACCACCTATAGGTCCAATTGAAAAGGTTCGAGTGGATTATGTCTCTTATTGATTTCCAATATTTATTTTTGAGGCTCTTATCTGTTAAGGGGATATCCAAATATTCTAAGGACAATGATGCCTCTGAGAATCTAAGGATGTGAATTATCCATTCTCTTCATTTTTTTATCACAGTAAAAAAAACCACTATTAATTTTTCTTCATTTAGTAGTTATCTAGTAGTCGCTACATAGCAGTCCAACATTTTTCTAATATTGGTTGTTTCTCTTATTGTTCCTTCCCCTGACATTCCTATGTCATCCATAAATTGGAGGTAAGTAATATTTATGTTCATGTTTATCCTTACCCCTAAAATGGTATTCTTTGCTTTCCTCTTATGTATGAGTCTTCCAAAACCCTCCGTAAAAATGGTGAAAGTGGATCCCCTTGATAGATTCCTTTAGAAGTTTTGAATAGTTGGGATGGATTACCATTGATGAGCAATGAGAAAGAAACTATAGAGATGCATTCCATAATCCATTTTATCCATTCTTCACTAAAACCAAATTTTTGTAGTATTTGGACTAAACATTTCCAACTTACTCTATCATATGCCTTGGATAAATCTAGATTAAGGAACATACCTTTGTTTCCCTTTTGACAAAGCTCATAAATAGTTTCTTGTGCTATCACAACTCCATCCAAATTTTTTCTACCCTACAAAATCCTCTTTTTTATGGAGAGATTAACCCTGGTAAGATTTGTTTCAACCTATTTTCCATCAATTTCCTTATGATCTTATAAACCACATTGCATAGAGAAATTGATATATAGTTAGTGAAATTTTCCATATCTCCACCTTTTAGGATGAGAGCCAAAAATGTGTGATTCAAGGCTTTAAGGATTCTTCCACTAGTCTTGACTTCTTCTACTACTTGGGTTACATCCTTTGTAATTATATCCCAATAGGATCTATAGAACTCTACTGGAAATCCATCTGGACCTAGGGCCTTCCATGTCTACATATCAAAAACTATTTCTTTAACTTCTTCCCCTCTAATCTCTCTTAAGAGCTCCTCATTTTGTTTATGTGAAATTAACATTGGCATTCTTTCTAAAATTTCCTCTTGGTGTTGAGTGGAAAGGTGTGGATTTGCAGTAAATAAAGTTGAAAATTTTTATTTGTAGTTTCTTGCATACCTAGGATAGTAGTTTCCCTATTTCCATCCCTTGTGGATAAGGCATCAATCTGATTATAGTGATTATGTGTTGTGGGTAAGTGATGTAAAAACTTTGTATTTTTTTCTCCCTCTTACAGCCAGATTATTCTAGCTTGTTGTCTCTAGTAGGCTTCCTCTTTATTGTCTATCTCTTCTTCCTCTTGCATCAAAAAAATTTCTTTGTGGAGAAGCTCTTCAAAGATAGGTTCTGAGCGGATCCTTTTTGCTATTGCTTGCACTCAAACTAAAATATTTTCTCTTTGTTGTTGTAAATATATATGATGATATTTACTCCATTTTTTTAATTTTCCTTTGATAAAATTTAATCTGGAGTGAAGATGAAATTGTGATGCCCCACGTTCTAGTTTTATTTGTTCCTACCACTTTTTCATTAGCTCTAGCAAGTCATTATTTTGGAGCCAAAAAGTCAAATCTAAAAGAATGATTCTTGACCTGAGGCCTTTTTCTTATGTAGATAGATACTAGAAAATGGTCAAATTCTAACTAATTCAAAATTTGTGATTTGTAGTGCTCCCCCACAATAAACCTATATAATCTATATTTGATTGTGAATGCTCTTTTTCTCTTATTAGTCCATGTGTTGTTGCATCCTGGTGGGGGTATGTCAATCAAATCTAGGTACTCTGATTGAGCTAGCAATAACCTATCCTATCATAATTAGAAGTCACAACCTAAGCCTTACATTCTACCATCACTTTGTCTCACACCCTAGTTCTTCTCCTGCATTTTTCCTCCTTCAACTGGCATTTTGGCACATCATTTGAAACTTTTTAACAAGTTCTAGATCATATTTCCATTTAACATTGGTGGAATTAGTTTTAGAATCCATTCCAATATATTGGCAATCCATGGATTATATTCCTATTAAAATAGTGGGGAAAATAAGCAATAAATGCTTCCACTTCCTTTATATATGAAGAATGGAGAAGTATGCAATACCTTTTTTAAAATTGAGTAAGATAGCTAAACCTAAATCAAGAAGAGGATGAGGGCTTAATAATATACACAAATTCAAGAAAGCACTAGCTACCAAGAGTATTTGAAGATTGATAACTGGTAAAGGATTATGGCATAAGGTTATCAAGGAGAAATATTTGGATTCCATGTCCTTTGAAGAGTGGATTAGACTTCCTATAAAGCCAATGACCAATGCAACTATCATTTGGAAAGCATTGGTGAAGGCTTTTCCATTAGTGGATAATTTTTTTATTTGGAAAATAGGAAATTGGAAGAAAGTAAGGTTGGGAAAAGACCCCTAGCTATGGAATGGAGGAGATTAATAGCTATATCAAAATTTAATATAACATCTAAATAGGTAGGGGCTTAAGTTTTTGTCATATGCAACCTTTATGGATTGAACCAATTTATGGAATTAGGGGTGGCTTTCTATAGAATAATTACTTTTGAAAGGAAATGAAGCTGACTAATGGAACAATTATACAATGGCTTTTATAATACTGAGATAAGAATAATAATATTTACTATGGTCAAAGAACCCAACTATTGTACAATTTATAACTAAGGATACAAGGTAATATTTAAAGATAATAATGAGGAGGTCCTTTGATGGTGGAGAAGGATGTCGAAGGTAAAAGTGCCCTTGAAAATCAATTTTTTTTCTTGGTTAGATTCAGCTAAGAATGAATTAACATAGGATGTTCTACAAAATAGTTCCTAACAAGGTCCAAGTAAATGCAACCTATGTAAAATGGAAGAAGAAACAATGAATCACCTACTAGTTCATTGCGATTTCTCAAGAGAAGTGTGGAAGTCCATTCTACCCATGAATAAGGGAAAGGTACAATGGCTAGCAAGCAATATATTGAATAATATGCAACAATGGATCAAATACAAATTCTTATAGGAATACATGTGCATTACATTAATAATGGTATGGGATCTATGGCTAGCAAAAAAATTTATACTGTTTGATAACAAGGAAATTCTACCTATACAAGTACAAGCTTAGATCAAATATACTTATGAATACATAAAAATTTCACCAAAGTTAGAGATAGTTTAACAATGGATATTATGAAGTCTTGTGTTTTTCTCAATGGAGGTTGTTAAGAAAATCTAGATAGATGTGGGGTAGGAGAAGTGTTATATTAGGATAAAAATCACAAATTCACTTTCAAAGTGGGTCTTGGTGAAGGCACCAATAATGTGGTAGAGTGGAAGGCTTTGATCTTTTTGTTAATAATGGTAGTGGAACAAGGAATAACAAAATTTTATGTTTTTGGTGACTCAAAATTGGTGGTGGATTGGTTCAAGATTAGTGGGGATGCAAAATTTGATACTTAGGACTTATTATGAGCAAGTGAAATTTCTAGAAGCATAACTTGTAGAAATATCTTACAAACATATATATATATATATATATATATATATATATATATATATATATATATATATATATATATATAAAGTAGCTTAGATATAAAGGATATATATCTAAAAACATCGAGAGTTATCAATCCCGAGGTGCAATGGATGTTCATGTATTTATACAATATTTTATTAAACAGTTGCAACGGTTGGTTAGTCAACTGTTTTAGTTTAAATATTTTAAATGTTTGCAACAGTTGGTTAGTCGGTCATTTTAGTTTAAATATTTTAAATGTATTTGTTAATATCAGTTTTTTTAAGAAAATAAAAATTGTTTACGGCATAAAATGTATGACCTCTTTGCCTCCCACACCCTGTCTGCCATTATAGGAATGCCTCTTGACATAATAAATGAGAAAGCAAATGGTCTATAGAAATATACCTTAGATATTCTAGTCAATACTTAGTTAAAGGAAGGAGTAGTGTGTGGGATTGTGATTCCACCACAATATGCACCCTTTTGATATTTTTTTCCTTTTGATAAACATCATGGTTTAGGATATATATTTTTTTCTTTTTTGTCTTTTGATAATTGAGGTCATATTTATAGTATGGTTGATGTCTACATAGATGAAGTACCTAAATTACACTCTATAAGATGACTAAAGGCTTTCAATAGGTTGTTTTCATTGTATATTCTTGATAAGATTTTCATAGAAATTTGAGTCATTATTGGGAGATTCTAGAATATCTCTAAATGGATCATGCCTATATGAGGGTATAAAATGCCAATCTCATTTTTTTAACTCTAAAATGAAAGCTATTGATTTTTTTCTAGGGAAAAAGATAAAAAACAATAAATAACTATATGATATTAAAAAGTACATGATCTATATTAAAATTTGAGTTTTTTTATTTAATAATTTATTTGTATTATTAACTAATTATGATATATCACTTAACACCATATTAATTAGGATAATTGGTTGCTCAATCAAGGTGCAAGCCGCTAGCTAGGGTTACACCTTTTAAATGAATCAAGATGAATATATGTATTTCACTTTTGTGGTAAATAAAAATGGAAAAACTTACTATAAGAAGGAGAGGAGTGGATTTATTATTTTGAAAATAAGTTAATGCTCTCAAATATTTGAATCTAATGATGAAATATATTATCTAAAATTTAAAACAACACTCAAACAATCTTAAGGAAAGAGAGGTGAAGGGGTAATTTGAACCCTTGATGCCTTTATATTTTAAGGCTCATCAAGTAATTTTATTTACTTATTAAACATTTTATCCAAATATTGATAAATTTACATGAGTCTAGTTTATTATTAATTCAAATAAAATTTATTTCTTATTAAGATAAGATCCATATAGGGATTTTTTATTTATGCATCAACCAAGAAAAAATGACTAGAAATTATTTATTTGAGCATCCCCTATATAAAAATAATGTGGAAACTTCTACATTGGTTGAGCCTACTCTTTTCCATCCTATAATTCTTGGATTCCTCAATGAGTATGCTATGAGTGAGATCCTATGATTCATTCTAAGTTCAATTGTTACAATTTTTACTATTTTTTTGGATTCATCAATTTGATTTGCTCTAGCTAATTACCCACCTATATATGTAAGTGTAACACCTTCATTATGCTCATACTATAATTGTGTCTTCTCTTAATGGTGGGATAATTAAATCAATAGATTGAATAAAAAACTATTCTACGAGTTCATGCTACTTAATATAGAGAAAATAGATGAGATTAATTTATTATCATCACAACTATTTTTATATTTTCAAAATTTCCATTTCATTCTATCTAATAATTAAAATTTTAATATAAATATTATAGACGTTGCAAATATTTCATGCACCTCATATTCTATATTCATGAGTGTAACTAATATAAAAAAACTTTTATAGATATATTAATAGTAATTTTTATTTAAAATTAAACCTTAATATAAATTACAATATTTACAAATATATAGGGTATTTAATCAAACAAATTTAAGTAAATATTATTAGAGTATATTAAATTATTTGGTACATGCTAATGTATGCCCATGGTACTTCCTTGGTACAATTGTAAAAATTAAATTAGTGTTGAGTTATAATTTAGAGTGTGAGTAATACTTTCCTTTTATGTGTGTATGTGTAGAAAATGCACAAGTGTCATGTGAGTTAGTGTGCAAGTATAAGTTGATTCTATGTGCACAAGTTTCTTATATGTAAGAGATCAAATATGTAATGTAAATATGTGCACAAGTGTCTTAGGTTAGAGTGTGCAAGTTATGTAAGTGTAAGAGTCATGTATAGGTGTGCATACAATATAGAGTCAAGTGTTCATCAAGTATGCAAGTATCAAGTAGATAATCCAAGAGTCATGAGACTTGGCATATGGAAAGTAATATTCAAGTATCCAAAGAGTCATATTACTATGACTATATTATGAATACAAAACTCCATAAGCAAGCAATAAAAAAAGATCACAAAAAATAACAATTATTACTATCATATTTGAAAGAGAAATAGGAGAAATATAGATTGCATGTATATTGAGCAATTAATATTGTAATTTGTTATTCATTCATAGTACATGAATCATTTAGGTCATTTACATTCATATTGCTACTTATTATTGAATGTTAATTTGATTTACTATAAGCCTTGATATTACATATTAATTTGCTCATATTAGTCTACTCATATAATTATTCCGACCTTATTATATTGTCGCTACATTATATTCTATCCTATGATATTTATGGTAGTATTAAGGCTTAAAAATCCTTCAAGGGTATAAGAGCTACCACTAGACTCTACCCAATTTGACAAGAGTTATTTAGCCACTATTAGAAATTTATTTTATCTAGTTTGATAAATTCAATTAGGAGTCTGTCCACTTTGAAAGTAGTGAGACTCTAACTCTATTATAAAGTCATATTGAGTAGATAGACTAGATTCTTTCCATAGTTGAATAATAACCAATGAAGACTAGGAATCAATTGTAGTGATAGGCAAAACCAATCTATAAGGAAGTTGGTCATTCAATACTAAAGCCTTCCTAATATTAAATTTGAAGAATTTGAAGATTGATTTATTTTGGACGATTTATAGATAAGAATATTGAGAAAAATCAACTTTGGAGAAATTGATCATTTAGGGTCATTGCCAATCATTGACATGCATAGAGTATTTAGGGACATAGATATCCCTTAAGATTAATTATTGCCAACTCAGAAGAAAGTTGAATATACAAGGATGTTCAAGTCACCTTGATAATATATAGGAAAGTTGTAGTAGAGAGTAAGTAGTAGAAGTGTGAGAAGTTTCCTGTAAAAGATAGATAAGACTTTCAACTTCTAAGTGTAGAAATAAAATAGATAATTGTAGTTGATTGAGAAGCATCCAAAGCTTCCTAAGAGAATATAGAAAGAAAGAGAGCTGAACATAAAATACTAGAAAGTTGATATAAGTATTAGAATCTACATTTGTTGAAGAGCTACAAGATATCAAGATTCGGGTCATAAAGATATTGATCTTGACATAGGTTCAAAGAATCAATTATAGAAAGGAGTTAGAATATAAGAAATATATTAAGGTAATTCAAACCTTAACATTGGTTCAATAGGATATTGTAATAAGGAAAGAGATATTCAAGTCACATAGACCTTGACATTGATTCAGGAGAAGATTTAGGTCATAGATACCTTAGCATTAGCTAAAGAAGTAATCGAGTGAGCAACAATAGCAAATGGTACATGATAAAAGAATGTATTCTATCATAAGAAGTAAGTAAATAGAATATTTGAGAAATCAGTGATAGAATATTGAAGTTACCTATTTTGAAGAAGGAATAGACATTCAAAATAGAAGTGATATATATTAAAGAAATAGACTTTTGAATAAAAGAAGAGATGACTCAAGTTTTAATATTACAGAAAGAGAAATTTTTATTATGAATAGAAAATGCTTAAGTTCTAATATAAAGAGTTATAGATAGAAGAAATAAAGTAGTCATTAAGAGGAAACAAAGCATTAAGGAAAGGTCCAAGATACATCTAGAGGTTTGAGATCTAGAAGAAAATCCTGAGATATATTCAAACGCTAAGATATCAAGAACAATTGAGGCATAAGTAGAGAAGGCATCCAACATATGTGAAGATAAGCCTAATGAGGTAAGGAGGCTTTAAAAATATAAAGGAGCCTATGGTTTAAAATATAAAGCAATTCATAATAGGTAGGTGGCCCATACAATAGCTAGGCATCTTAAGAATAAAGTAGCCATGCATATAAATAAAGTGTTATTATTAAGTGTTGATCTTCACTAAAGAGTCATCAAACCTACAACATAATAGAAGAAATTGAGGTTAGAATCAACAAAAATAAATAAATAAAAAGAGAATAGAGCATAAGCTATTACCGTAGTGCAATCCATACCAAGTAGAGAGTGTTATGCTAGTGAGTGATGTTAGAAGCATAATAGTCAATTGTCAAAGTGCAACACAACATCGAAATGTAAAATCAAAAGTATAACAATTTAGAGCCAAGAAAAAGCAAAATCAGACAATATCCCAAGTAAGTCAAAATACAAGCATTGTTGGAATTAAGAAAGAGTCTAGCAATGTTGGAAGTTAGACAGCATTGGAAAGGTAAGGAAAACATGAGAAACGTTTGAAAGTAAGACAAGTTGCAAGCAATGAATCATTAGGGAGTGTTGAAGGAAAGGTAACACCTAAGCATTACACTAGAAGCCATAGAGGAGCAATGAGATATTTTTCATATCCAACACCAATGAGAGCTATGCCTAAGAAAGGAATGTTACATGACATGCATGATTACATGTGTAAGACTTCAAACAAACCTGAATACCTAGTAAAGAGAGTGTATTGAGTTTAGAGTAGAGGTGAAGGTCATTCGTAGCAATTTAGTCAAGTCAAATATGTGCATACAATGATATTTGAGGTTCGTAGTATCTTTATGATTTTTAATTTAATTTGAAGTTATTTAAAGTTTACGGGAGTAATAAGGTTTATTATTAGGTCTATTTAAAGCATTGGAGTGATAAGGATAGTAAGGTTGATAAAGTAAGATTTAATAATTCATTTATTTCATAAAGGAGTAATATGGTATTTAGAAAGAATTTTGTTTAATGAGTTTGGAGTAATAAGGTTTGCGACTAGGTTAGTTAATTTTCAAAAAAAAATTCAAAGCCTTTAAGTTTAAAAGTTTTTTGAAAACTTAATTTGGCTTTATTTTTTTAGAGAAGGAAAAATAAAAGAATATAAATGTTATTGAGTTTTTTTCAAATTTATCTATCTGGGAGATGAAAGGATTTCAACACCAAAACTTAGGAAACCATAAATTTGCAAAAATTATTATTACTTTTTTGAATATGGGAGTCATAAGGTGTTCTATAATAAAATTTGATTATTGCAACATAGCAATAAAACAAATAAAAAATAAAGAAATATAATCAAAAATATTTTACAAGTTTTCTCTCAAGAAGCTACAGAATATAAAAAATGTGTCAAGTGAAGTGATGGAATATTTATAATTTATTCTTGAAGAAGCAAAAATGGGAGAATTTTTAATACTTGAAAAATGCATGCAAATTATTCTTAATTATGCTAATGATTGCTATGAATTTTTTTTTAATATACCTATTAGTCTATGGAAAACAATATACAAGGGAATAATCACTCTAAATGTTTCCAAGATAATAAAACAAGGAAAGGTTGAAGAATTTGGAAAAAAAACAATGATGAAAGATGTTTTCTATGATACAAATGATTTAAGGCCTATGATAGCAAATGAATGTTGTACCATAGAATTAAAATAAATGATTATTGATGCATGTTGTGATACTAGTGATCTTCAACAAAATATAAAAGAAAATTGTGATGCAAGCTATTATAATTCTAACTTGGAATTTATAACAAAGACAAAAATAACTTGGCCTAAGAATAGATGTTGTATGTGACTTAAAGAATTTTAAGATAGTTTATGAAGACAAAAGTGTGCAAACAGTGTATGTGACAAAGAACATTGCAATTAAGACTTCAAACATTCAAAAAAAAAATGTGAACATTGTCGCTGGAATGGACACAAGATAGAAAGATGTTGGAATCTTCATTGTTGCAACATTTATGGAGGTACCAATCATTCTCAGAGAAATTATTGGTACAAAGAAAATAATTTTTTAGAATGGATATACATAATGATAAGAAAATATCCTAATGGATCCCCATAAATATTTCTTAAAATTTAGAGATGGGAACAATAAAGGTATAAACTTCTTCAAAAACAGATATAGATGGAAAATAGTAGCAATGCCAAAGTTAGAATTCAAAGTCAAAAAAGAATATCAAGACGAAGACCATGATTGAAGATTAAAGTCTTCAATAACCAAATAATGTAATATAGGGGGTGTTGGAGCATATTACATTATTTGGTACATGCTAATGTACCCCCATGGTACTTCCTTGGTACATTTGTAAATATTATATTAGGTTTGAGTCATAGTTTAGAGTGTGAGTAATATTTCCCTTTTATGTAAGTGTGTATGTGCAAGAAATGCACAAGTGTCATGTAAGTTAGTGTGCAAGTATATGTTGATTCTATGTGCACAAGTGTCTTATATGTAAGAAATCAAATATATAATATAAAAATGTTCACAAGTGTCTTAGGTTAGAGTATGCACATGTGTCTTTATCTTCTTGAGAAGAAAAACTTACTATATAATAGCCATTGCTAATTATAGAGATTGAGGTGTCCCTAAGGGGCTCTCACTTATTTGTATCCAAGAAGATATAAAGCCTAAATATGATCTTATGTTGATTAACTTACAAATTAGGTCATGATTACTTCTGAAAAGAGGGCTTGATCTATCACTACTTTAGGATTGAGGGCTGCCTAAGAGAGGCAACTATTAACCTTACCTGGAAAGATTATTGTTTTGGCTTCTTGATTGCTATATATAAGATAGAATGAAGGGATGAGTCTCTAAACAAGATGTCCTCCATGTCCAATTTACCTTTAACCGTATCTACAAACAATATCTTCGGAGATGAGGGCCAAAGAGGGGGTCTATAAGGGCCCTCATTGATAGCCATAGGTTACTTAATCTACACACAACACTTTTCTCAAAGTGGATACCTATAGAACTAAAAAATCCTAGGCACCAGGTAAAACTAGCTTCGCCCCAATGGATTTCTTAATACTAGATGTCTCAGCTATTCCCTTCTCTTTTGTAAGCATTGGATTTCGATTCTATTTTTAGAAGGAATGATGAGGATAACATGTAGTTATGCCTGTGTGTTTTCCTGCTTGTTGCTTCAAGTTGTTTATAACTTCTTGTTATGTTTGTTATTGTTTTATATGGTTTGTTGTAATTTTTAAAGCATGGGCTTGTTCTGTAAGTAACTTGTGATTATTTAAATTGATACATGTGAGTTTTTTAAACACCCTTTTAATCAATGAAAACTCAACCAAAATTAAAAGTAGATAAATATTACTACATATTTATCTTAGTAAATTGGATAAAATAACAATAATATATTGAACTATACTAAACTTATCTCATTAAATATTGTTTTTAATGTTCTTTAAAAAATTAAAATTTAAAAAGAATTACAACTTTTCTATGAAAGAACCTTTAGGATAACTTTATTATATTACTAAATACTCTTTTTCTTTACATACAAACATTTGAATACCATTTTTACTTACTTGTGGACTATTTTCCCCATATAGTGGAAGCTAATTTTTTGTAAGTTTTTAACAATACTGTTTGCATATTGCTCTATCCAATAGCATACTAATAATTGCTACTGGATTGCAAGATTTTTTTAAGTTTATATAAGTTTATATATATAGAGTTTTTAGCTGGAATTATGCCAAATCAAACTAGGATAAATCTTTTCCTTGTTTAGTCTCTTGATAGTAATGTTGGAAGCTATGGTTAATTCAAGAATTTATTCATGACTTGACCCCAATATTCTAGAAAGAGCAACATTTGATAATTGAAGATATAATGCTCCTAAATCCCCTGACTTTTTAAATCCTCGCTATGGTTGTGAAGTTTTAGCAAAATCTATTGAAATTCTTAGTGTAGACTGATTATCCGTTTTAGTGCAGTTCTTTAATATTAACCATAATAGAAGATGCTAGAGGGTCTTGTCTCAATAGGCAAAAGCTCTAATGATAGGATAGATGGTTTGTTGGGTAGACAAAATAGTTTGAATTTGTAGTTATAATTGAACTGCATCTTGGCTAGCAACCAAAAGACTAGTTATAATTGAACTAATTTTTTTGTAAAATTTTAACGATACTATTTGCATATTGCTCTATCCAATACCATACTAATAATTGCTACTAGATTGTGAGATTTTTCTAAGTTTATCTATCTATCTATCTATATATATTGAGTTTCTAGCTGGAAATTATGCCAAATCAAACTAGATCAATCTTTTCCTTGTTCAGTCTCTTGATAGTAATGTCAAAAGCTATGGCTAACTTGATAAGCAATGTAAGACTTTATTCATGACTTGACCCCAATATTCTAGAAAGAGCAGATAACTAAAGATTTGATGCTCTAAATCCACTATGAATTTTTAGATCTTCACTATGACTGTGCAATTTTAACCAAAAAAAAAAATTAAAAATCTTAATGTAAACTGATCTTCTTTGTTTTAGTGCAGTTATTTAATATTAACCATAATAGAAAATATTAGAAGGTCTTGTCTCTAGTCAAAAGCTTCAATAACAAAACAGATAATTTGCTGGGTAAACAGAACAGTTTGAATTTGTAATTATAAGTGAACTGCGTCCTAGCTAGCAACCAAAAGACTAAAGTTTATTAGATTTGTAATACATTATTGGCTCTCTTAATATATATTTAAAAAGAAAAAAACAAACAAGAAAAACAGATTTGCAGGATATTTTTATTTTCTCCTGATGCGACGATATTGTCGGACACTATACAGTACAAGTACTATGTGTCAAATAAGGATACCATTTGTATGAGAGTAGTGTATGGGACGGCAAGTGGAATCCAGACATAATCCGTCCAATTTTGAACGTGAGAATTTAGAGCCATTGCCCAACTTTTTGCTAGCCAAATTATTTAAACGTGGCAACTGGGCTTCAATGACGTCACCGCCCATATCTGACAGCTTCGACAAAAAGTCCCTTTGTACGTACTCTAACCTCACAATCTTCTCATTTATTGCAAAGCACTCTTCTCTGCAGAAGTTGAACTGTAGCGCTTCAGCTTCAACATACCTGTTTTTGCAGCATTTGTGAATTTTTCTACCTGAAGGAACAGATAACGAGATAAAAACCGTATGGTTATATGGATATGCTCTTCAGCCGTTACTACTCCCCATTTCTTCCCCTGAAAGAGATTATAATTTGTAACTATGACAATGGTGTTAACTCCGACTTTTTCCGGAAAAATCTCCATTACCTCTGAAGTTCATTTCTATTTCTTTTTCTTTCACTTTGTCTGTGCAGCATTTGGGGTTGTCTCCGGTTGTAGAGGTGCATAGTTGGCAATGGTTTGACAGCCTTATTAGAGATAAATTGCGGCTGTATCATATGCGGCAATAACTTAGTTTCTCCGAAGGAAAGCAAGATATTTAGTTGGAATGGAATTTTCTTCTTTCATAAGCACAGATTTTTATTAACATCCAGATTGAGTTTTTTTTTTTTTTAATATATATCTTGTGTAATTTAGGCCACATCACTTTTATATATTTCAAGTGGTTGAATTTAGGCGAGAGTTTAATTAATTTTAGGTTAAAATTTTGATGACATAGAGTTATATATTTTTTTTATTTTTATTTTTTATTTTTTAAATTTTTGATGATCCATGTAGAAGATTGTGCAGTCTCCTCCCAACCATGATGCTTTTTCAAGTCAGGTTATTTTTAAAACGTTTTGAAAAAATATGTTTTCATTAATATAAAATAAAAGTGAATATTTTTTTTTAACACATACCTTATAGTATGAGTCTTAGACCTTTTAAAAAGAAGCCAAAACCTTAACCATTAAAAGTGAATATTTTTATTTCATATAATACTAAACATATGTTATAAGTTAATATGTTATATATATATATATATATATATATATATATATATATATATATATATATATATATATATATATATATATTACGAGTGTTATACACAAATATTAGCCAATTTATTATTTTTTCATCTATATTTATGTAAAATTTTGATAACTCTATTTGACATTTTAATTATTAGTGTATATAAAAATTATTTTTTTTTTATAAAGAATTAATAAATTAATGAAAAATAGCCTATAATACTTTAGTTTTATACATAAATATTAGCTAATTTAATGTTTTTTATCTATATTTACGTAAATTTTTATTAACTCTATTTTGACATTTTAATTATTAGTGTATATAAAAATTATTTTTATTATAAATAATTAATAAATTAATGAAAAATAGCCTATAACACTTACCAAGAAAGATGTTAAACTATAGAAAACTTTTAAAATATTTAAATTTGAAAAGTGATTTTTTTGTAGTAAGAAGTTTTCGAAGGAAGTCATATTATGTTCTCTTATAAGTTAAAATAAATAAATGAAGGATATAATTGAGGAGTCTTACAATTTCTAAAATAAAATCAAATAATATTCTTAAGGAACTATCAAATACCATGATCTCAACTAGTTAAGATGCATGGGTTGCATCATCTATGAGTTAGGGTTGCAATAGAGAACAAAATATCCAGAATCACGATGACAGGGGATACGACATCCACTATATACAGTTACTGTGGATGACAAAATCTCTAGAAACATAGTGGCAAGGGTTAAGGCATCTACGAGCTAGGGTTGCAATAGAGAACAAAATCTCTAGAATCACGATGACATGGGCTACGACATTTGCTAGATATTGTTGTAGAAGATGGCAAAAGCTCTAGAAACATAGTGGAAAGGGTTAAAGCATATACGAACTAAGGTTGTCATGGAGAATAGAAGTTTTAAAAATAAGAATGCATAAGCTACGATTCATCTATGTGTTATATCATAGAACATGCATGGGCTACGACATCTATGATCTAGGGTTGCAGTGGAGAATAGAAACTCTAGAATCATAGGGGCACGGACTGTGGCATCTGAGAGATTGGATTGTAGTGGAGAAAAAAATATCTAAAAATATAGTGGCATGAGATGTAGCATTTGCAAGCTAGGGTTGTAGTGGAGTATAGAAGCTTTGAAAACATGGTGGCATGGGTAGTGGCTCATCTTTGTGCTATATCATAGAACACATATAATTAGTGGTATTTATGAGTTAGGATTGTAATGGAGAATAGAAGCTCGAGAAACATAGTGGTATGGTATTGTTAGAGAGTAGAGTTTATGACAATATTGTTGTAGAGTAGATTTGATGACAATATTGCTATAAAGTAGATTTGGTGATAGTATTATTGTAGAGTAAACCTAGTAAAAGTATCATTATAGAGTAGATCTAGTGATAGTATCATTATGGATTAGGTCTAGTGACAATATTATTGTGGAGTAGATCTAGTGATAGTATTGCTATGGAGTAGATGTGGTGATAGTTTATCTGAACACAAGCCCTAAAAAACTGATTGGTAGATTTTAATTGTTATAGATTGGAATGGAGTTTTCAATGATGAAGAGGAAGCGAGGGAGGCCAAGGAAAGATATGTCATATGATGGAATGTTATTGGTATGGCCATTGAGAGTGTTGGGTATGAGACCATCATCATTGTAGAAGCATGGCAAAATGTGATCATCAAGATTTGGTAAAAAATAGCAATTGCTTGCACTAGAGCAAATGAGACTCTTATTATTGGATTTTGGTCAATAGGACCAAGAAGCAGAGGGGGAAATGAGAATTTTAAGAAACAAGTTGGTAGGAACTCTCAACAAATGTAGACTTGGACAACTGATCACTAACAATGATAGGACATCTGATTCGATGATATATGAAGATGTAGTGGACTATAGTGAAGAGTCTAAGGAACATATGAAGACCTCAATTTTTTTATTTAAGGAAGAACGTTTTGAATTATGATATAAAGGAGACAAGGTACATTGAGAACTCAACTCATAATCATACCTGAAGCCTAAATCAACTTTAAACTCTAACCCTAGGGTATGCAAGGGAGGTAATGGGGAAATGAAAGTTCCACCAAATAAACCATAAGAAACACTAAAGGGTAGTCTGACCAAATTAGGATATAGACAACCTTAGCAAAAAAAAGAGGAAAAAAAAGCAAAAATATTGTATAAAGTTGTAGAAGGAACTAGTCAAAATGGTTGTAGGTGAGGATCTAACATTAGGGCAAGTTTTATCACTAAAGAAAAAGGCTTTGGTAGAAATATTATAATATTCTCCATGAAACAAAAAACTCTACAAAAATGGATCAAGGTTACCTAATTGGAGGTTATGGGCTATACTCCTTTAGTTTATGTGATCACAAAGGGTTAGATGATTTCTATCTTCTAAAAGGTAGAAGATGCTATAATCATAAAAAGTGGAAGTTGGATATGGGGCTCAACATTTTAAATCTAAAATTATAGATTGTTGTATTTGATATGATCTCTATGAAAACTAATACCTATCCTATTTGGATCAAGCTACCCTCTTTACCCCTTGAATTCTATATTGAAATATTGTTACATGAGATTGACAACTCCCTTATATTTTTCCTTGGAATAGACATGGAAAACGTAAATGGTATCCATAAAAAAATAGCCCATATCTTAGTGGAGCTTGATATTAGTTTGAGGTTATCGAAGAACATAGATTTCATGCTAAGAAATTAGACATAGTTATAGAAGCTTGACTACATTGAGGTACCTTTTTGGTGTAGCCATTGTTATCATTATAGTCATATCAAGGTGGATTACAAAAATGAAGAGAGAGCAGGGGAAGATATTATACGAATAGAATTTGAAGATTCCTTTAGTCTAAAAAATTAAAGGAAGTGGCGACGATTGAAGCATAGTTAAAGGAGGGCCCAGTTAAGACTCCTAAATAACTTAAATAAAAGTTTATTATCATAAATTATTAGACAAAGGAGAAAGAGTTGGTTTCCAACAATTAGGGAATCTTTAAATGAGGGAAGGGAGACCACACTTGCAATTGATAAAGTATATAAATACATTTTATTAAGTAACCATCAAAGCCTAAACCTAATGTTACCCTTTTTTGAATATGGGAGATTGAATTCTAATAATGATAAACTTGATATATCCTCTTGTCCTTGATAGAGATCCTATATGGAGGTTTTGCTAGGCCATAATTCAGATAGAATATTACAATAGGGTGGTACTATTAAGGACTCAGAACAAGTAGAGGAGAAAGGTATAATATTTACCAAGTTCTTACTCTCTTTAGCCAAAAATATTTCTCGCCAAGAAAAAAAGTAGGGCTTAAATAACCATAGTAGGATCTCTTTCCCACCAAGTCCTCCAAATCACCATAATACAAGCACATCTTCTAGAAAATTTCCATAAAGAGCCCCAAAAAAATATAAAGGATATACTAAATAGTGTTACATAATAGGGGGATTGGGTTTTGAGACAAGTCAATCTCAATATTTTATAGTAGGAAGGAAATCCTACTTGAAAATTGCATAAGAAAAAGCTAGGAAGGAAATTTTATCTAGTAAACAAAAATCTATATTTGAGTTTCTTATAGAAAGACAACCCTAGGGGAAAGGGTATCAATGATTATCCTCTTTAAATGTTAGAGGGTATAGGGAGCCTCATAAAAAAATTCCTAAAGTGTTTTTTTTAATTCATAAGAAAAATATAATTTTAATCTAGGAGACTATGTTAGAGGGTATAGCTTCCATTGATGTTTGTCAACAGTACTCTAGATCCTACTCCTGCTCAATATTTTGCCCCATCAAAGTTCATAGTCCATAACTCTAAAGTTAGAATTCTATCAGTTTCTATATCCACTTCAGCCTTTAGTTTAGGATCCATATTCTCAACATCAAGTACTTCTAATAAAAAGGAGAGTGCCAAATAGTATAAACCCCCATGTCTTTTTCCTCAACAAAATTCATGATATTAACCATATTATCATTAGGATCATTCCTATTGGATGGTTCTCTTTTCAAGATGACTTTTTCCTTAATCTATATTGGTATAGTGGCATATGACCAATCCAACTAAATAGTACCACCTAGCTGCTTTGCCTAATGCCTAGAGAGTAATATGGAAAATAAAGGGTCTACATCTACAACTACAACATTCATCACCACACTTTCTTAAGATATTATTCAATATGGAAAAGAAAAATCGTGATAATACCTACAAAAGGTACTCTTCTGTTATCCATAAAAAAATAGGGAGGTGCTCTTTCTGATAAATCAAGCCTAACTGATTAGCTACCTATTTTGACATTACATTCATGGAAGCACCACTATCAAACATGCAATTATGAATAACATATTGGTCTCCATAGCTTGATGTATACCTTAGTGAGATGTAAAATGGATTAACTAAATATGGGGCTCTAATTGCATTATTTTCAAGGTCTATAGGGATTTTAGGTTGTTCTCCTAACTAATCAATAAGTTTGAAGGCTCTACATATTTGATATCGGTACTTTGGAATAGTCATTAATTTTTCAAAAGTGATGTTGACCTTCTGCTTGGAAAACTCTACAACTAGATCAAATAATATTTCCTATCATCAATTTCTTTTCTAGTTCTCTAATTAGCCAAGTCATTTTGTTGCTTTTGGATAATTTTATCTACATCAGGATCTTCATAAATCATTTGCAACTTCATTTGATTTACCTTTTTTGTGAAATCACTCCTGTGGTTTTCTCCTTTTATGTAGGCCCTTCATCAATTTTTTCCTCCACTGTTCTATTCCTAAGATTGATAGCATTTATTATATTTAAATACTCAACCTCTTCTACTATAGGTATAAGCTTTTCTTGCTTCATTCTATCAAATTTGGTATTATGAGGCTCACTTGAGGTTGATGCCTCTATGAAGACTAAGGATATTTGTTCAATATTATTGGCACATATGTCCATATCACTTTAAAATTATTTGTCTCTAACCTCATCCTCTTGAGTCTAGCATACATTAATTATAATATCTTCATCTTAAGATTTAGCATTTAAATCAAATATTAGAATGTAAACCTAGATAAATACCATAATAAACAAGGTTATGTGGTGCATCATAGGTAGAGCAATAAAAAGGATAATCTGATGCTATATTGTTAGATGGTATTGGGTTTGGAATAGAATCTATATCTTTGTTTACTTTTTTTTTTTTTCAATTTCCATTTTGATTCCTATTTCCTTCTTCATTTCTATTGTTATTCCAGTTTCTACTGAAAATCCTTCTGAAAGGAGGCATGTTGTCTACATGTTGTCTATTATCACCCTATGAATTTTATGCAATGTTTTCATTGCCCTTTTTTATTATAGCCAACCTATTATTCAAAGTAGTAAACATTTCACTCAATTGATTAGCTATTTTGCTCATAGGATTCAGATCTATTTTATTAGAGATAGAGAACTCAACCTTCTTGGTATTTCTTTTAGGTTGATGTGCTCTAAAGAGTATGCTTTCATCTTGCCACTAGAAATCATATTTATGTCTATATCAATAGCTCTTTTCATATATATATCAATGGTGGTTGTTACTTGTTGCCTTATCTCATAACTAATATCTCTAAGGAAAGCATTTTTGTAGAAACCAATGGACTGCTCATTATTTGACCTTAATGATACTGGAATCTTATTTTTGGCCTTAAATAATATTCTATTGAATTCTTCCATTGATTCATTTTCTTTATTTTCATGGTAGCCAACTCTGTCAGCAAGGATTTTTCATTATTTCTCTCTTCATATTTTCTAATGAAATTTTGCTCTAGCTCTTGAAAATTATATATAGTACCAGCTCTAAGGTTGTTAAACCATTCTTGAGCATATTTCTCTAAAGTTTGAAAAAACAATCTAAGGACAACATCTTCATCATCTACCTAAAGACTATCCATGGCATACTGAAAATCTCTAATATGATATTCACTAGTAACAACATTGTTTCCTTAGAATTTAGGCAAGTACTTGTGAGCTTTACCATGGAGAGGATTCATATTTGGAGGTAAAATAAAATCTCTATATCTATTGGTTCTCCACTAATTGAAATTTTTATTAACATTTACATTTTGATTAACATTGATATTTTAATTTACATTAGGAGCTACCATACTTTACTACAGGTTGATTCATTATAGGTACTTGGTTTACAATACGAGAGGATTTATTTAAACTAGGATTTGAACTAGAAATATAAATAACAAAAATTTAAATTGAATTTTTCCCATGATATTTGAAGAATACATCAAGATTTGGCACTCCACCAAGCACTTCTTTTCCACTTATTCTTGTAGACACTAGATCCATATCCTCCTTCTTTCTTGATTTTTTAAATTCTGAGTTCATATAGAGTCATTAGCATAGATGTGCAAAGAAATAGCAATATCTTCAAGAATACTTGGGCCAAAATTACTCAGTCTAATATTCACTCAACTCTCACAAATTTCACTCTAGGAAATACTATGAGAAATACAAACACAAAATAGTACTGAGTCCTTCCTGAAAATGATGCCAAAAACTTTTGAGGTAAATTCTTGCACCCTTAAGATATTTGTCATGTGGCAAGACTTCCCTGATTTAATCACCACTATGGACTTTGGTGGATCCACATATTTGACTCAAGAAAATATTATCACAAGACTCTAGATATACTGAATAGGGTGAGAAAATTTTGAAGGTAATCCTATAATATTTTTCATATGCTCATGCTCATATAGATTTAAAAAAATAAAATAATATTGCAACATAAAATTTGACCAAGCTTCGAAGTAATTCCCATCTAATGCTTCAAGTAGCAAATCGGTGCCTTATCCATTAGGTAACTATAGCCATACTTAAAATATGATGAAGAAAGAAGAGGGAGAAGATAAAACTGAACCAATCACATCCATTCAAATAATGTAACAAAAATGATTAAGCATGCTAGCAAAATAAAATGTCCTTTACACATTCAAATGATGTAACATATAAATAAGATAATACATAAAACTACACATAGAACTGTTGAAAGGAGGATGCAGAATTGTATTAATTAATAAATAATTATAATGGGAGTTTGATCAAGATAACCAAATATCACTAAGCAAATACAAATGATTTCTCCATTCAAATTATGTAATAGATAACTACAACTCTTCATTCAAATGATGTAACAAAGAGCCTCCTAGATTCCAATCTCAACCACTAGAAATGATCTCAATAAATTGGGCACCTCCCCAGTAAATACCTACACAGTAATGGGAAGAAAAATGGGTGACTAGACAAGACATAAAAAAGAAAATACAACTAACAAAGTAAGGGCACTCTGGTATACCTCTTGTAGAATTTTACTATGCAAAAACTTGAACATTTTTTTGTTGCAGCAATTCTTTTATTTAGCTTGATCATTTGGTCCATAATTGCAAAAGTTGTAACTACATCGATGATGACTCATAACTGCAACTATCATTTATTAAAATTGGGTGATGACCCATAAAACTGTAACTACCTCCATATTGGATCCACAATATTGATTACATTTGTAGTGGCTCTCGTTCGTGGTAATGGTCTCAAAAAATACCTCCATATTTACCTATTACAATTTCTCTTGAAGATGGCCAAAAATGACTTCAAACAATTAATTAATTTTTAGTCCCTTTATATTTCTTCTTTTATATGGTTAACCTTAGCCAATATAAGAAAAATTACAACTTTTATTTCAAAACCTTTAATAATAATAATAAAACTATTAATAATAATAATAATAATATTAATATTAATATTAATATTAATATTAATAATAATATTTTTATTAATATATTTATTTATTTATTATTTATATATATATATATAATATTCTCCATTATTTTTAATAACCCCCCACATCTACGTGGAGGGGCCACCATACACATGATGCCACATGGGGGCCGATCAATCCCCCCATGTGGAATAAATACTAAAAACAAAAACAAAAACTTCCCTTGATGCCTGCCTTCAACCTGTCGCCACTTGAGTTGATTATTTTTCTTACCTTGGCTTTTATGCATGTAGGCCCTTGAATTTCACACGCCCCAACACGGTTTGTTAGATCTTCATGCCTCAATGTGAGCCCTTAGATTTTCTCCCCTATTTGTGCATGTCTTTAGATCTTTCAATTGGACTTTGACCACCTTAGTTTTCATGCATATCTCATGCAAACCCTCAAATATTCTCCCATCAATGTGTTTCGTTGGATTCTCTACTTTGTTTTGCATGCATGCTTCTCCATGCATTAATGCATACCCTTGGATCTGCCAGACTCCATGCATGCCATTGATCTGCATTTTTTTTTATTTATTGAATTTTGTTTTTTTGTAAAAGACTTTGAAAGTGAGGAATTGGTTTAAATAAAGGGGGAGGAAATAAAAAGGGGGGGAGTGACATGAGGGGAATGGGATAAGGGGGGTTAGGTGGTACCCCCTTATCCCATTCAATTTTTTTTATTAAGTGTTTTTTTTTAGATGTGGGAAAAGGGGTGGGGGGTTTAGGAGAAGGGGAATGGGACATGAGGGTAGGCTAAGAAGGGGAAAAAGGGGAGGATGGGGATTCCCAAATTTTTAATATATATTATTATTATTTTTTATAAAAATAAAATTTAATAAAATTTTATGATCCATGGAGGTCAAAAATAATTAGTTAACCCTTATTTAGGTCCAAAAAAATTTGCAGAGGACCAAAAAAAAGACCTAACCTTGATGACATAAAGCTTTTTCATTACTCTTGGAGGGTGGGATGGGACTCAAAAAACAAAAAAAATTGTATTAACTTAAAAGGACTAGGGGGTTATTGCAAATATGAAAAGACCTAAGACAGACTCATAGGACACAAAAAATTCAAAATTTGGGGGTAAAGTCAAGTTGGATTTTGAGGATATAACAAAAACCTTCTCTACCTTTATGGCCTCCTAGAATATCTACGGGAAGGTTAGGATATTTGACTATCTTATCATTAGACCCAAATCTGAGTTGAAAGCTCTCTAATAATAGTATAGGGCTTGCTCATTAGTTGGCCAAATACCATCAGGAACTCTTTTTCAAGTGTGCCTAAATATGATGTTAAAATCCACCACTTCCTATTGTGAATATCTTTGTATTACCATGAACTGGGTGAGAAAGGAGAATGGATCTATCTACTCATTTAATTCTTCTATCATCTTGTTAGCTAGATCAGTCCAAGTGGTTATAGTTTCATTTAGAAAAGTTCTATACCAATACAAAATTTTCCCCTTCAAGGATATGACCAAAAATCTTATCATTACATCCTCCTCCTAGATGTTATGGATGGCTATCCAATAGGCAACATCTTGAAAATGATCATATATTATTTTTCTAGTACCATGATAGGTTGGTAGGCTTTCAAAGTAGCCTAAGGGATGGAAATTTTATTTGTGAGGTTGAGGGGACCTGTATTGTTCCAATCAAAGAAATTTTGGTTCTAATTTGGATCCATTTGGAACTGAGGAATAATAGGCACTATAGGTGTAATTTTTTATATCATTTTGATCTTTTGTGAGAGATGACAATGGAGTTGACTCAAAGGATATAAAAGGCTACCTTTTATTAAAGGATAATTCTAAAAACTCAACTAACTCTTCAAACTAGCAAGCCTTTTGCCTTGTAATCATGAAAAATAAAATAAAGTGAGGTTAATATGGCTTTCTAGGTTTTTGGTTTAGCAAAGTTACCAAGTTATTAGAAAGGATATTGATAAATAAAGTATCACCAAACCCTGAGTTATTAGAACATTGTGACAGTGTCCCATTAAGTGTACCAAAAATTGTTAGTCAAAAATCTATCTAAGGAAATTTTTGAGCACCCACAAACCTTAACCAACATAGAATGACCCTAGAGTGCTAAGGCTTCTTGGTCAATCTCTAGAGGAGGTCATTTCCTTGGGAGTCCTAGCTAACTGCTAAAAATTAATGAGGGGTGAAAAGGGTGTTGAAAGAAGGAAATATAGTTGAAGCTAGAACTTATGAGGGTAAAAATTTAGCCACATCAAAATACATGCATTGTTAAACTAAAACTATCACAAGAATCTAGAAATATTACCTAACATACCAACCAATTTATTCTCAATCAAAATTAATCACGTATATTCGAAAACAAATTCCAAAACCTAAGAATGAAATGCATAGAATCTAGATTGTAGAATTAAAGCTAAATCATTCAACTAGTTTTAATAGAAATAAGCAAACAAATATTCATACATACATGAGACAACATGGAGGTCAAACAATAATCCACTTGTATTTCTTGAACAACAAAAGCTTTACATGTAAGTTGTAAAAGCTAAAGAGCCGACCCTCTTGAATGCTCAACATTCTACTATATATAGATTTTACAATGAATTTTATTACAAATAATCATGATGTTTGATCATGGAATTTTCTTGTGTTAAGGGAGTGGTCAGGCTATCAACCTATATTTGCAATCCAATATTCATTCAACATGGGAGTGGTATTTAGCTATATCTAGATCTTATATCCATCTAACACACCTGATAGTTATGTTATTCTATGATGTCTATTTGCATGCGCCTGGAGGTAGTGGGTTGTCTCTCATGCATCCTACATTCTATTACTAACCACTCTTGGGATGCTAGATAACTACCTACTACTTATAAAATTTCATTTTTTGGATAGCTACTACATTCCCAAACTAACTCCAAACTTAGGCTTTGTTCCTCTTTTGTTAATAAACTTTGCATGTCTTGGTGGAGAAGAAAATTCTTTATAGTGGAAGACTTTTGGGAATGATTTGAAACTCGATAGTTGTTTGATTTTCCATAAATCTTCGTGGTAGATTTTTGGGACCCATTCAGAGATTGATAACCTCCTACTTTTTTTCCAAGAACCTCTTTTATCTCTCTGTGGTAGGTTTTTGGGACCCGTGCAACATCTAGCAGTTTCCCATTCTTCTACCAAACATTATATCTCCATGATGGGTTTTGGAGACCCATTTAGAGTCTGATGTCTTACTATTTCTTCGCTAAACTTTGCATCTTTTCATGAAGAGCTTTTAGGACCTATTTGAAGTTTGATGATCCCTCTATTTTTTTTCAGGCTCAATAGTTATCTAAATTGTTGTGTCCTTTCATGGCAGATTTTTAGGATTTATTCAGAGTTTTATGGCTACCTATTTTTATTCCAAATTCTATTTCACTTTACGATGGGTTTTTGGGACTCATCCAAAGTCCAACATTAGCTCATTTTTCCACCAATCTCAACACTTAGTCATTTTTTTGGAATTTTGATTTTCTTCATTGCTTGGATGTGTAAATAGGTGGGTGTGAGAAAAATTATCCAAAGAAGAGAATTCCATAAAGTCACCTCTCCTCCTGAATCCCCTTAGGATCCAACTGCCATCTGCTTAGCCTATCTCCAAATTTTCTTAAAAATATTATCAATCCTCTAGATGGAAGATTTAGTCTCTTGAAGGAGAATAAAGTTAGAATGATGATTTTTAATTAAAATCTAAACAACAATTTTATGAGGTATGTTGTTTAGACCTCTAATATTCCAATATTGGACAATCATTGGGAACCAAGATTCTAGTAAGTGTTAATCTTCTTGACCTTTCTCTGGTTTACTAGTTGGTCTCCCTCATTAGCTAACTTCTCTTGGTTTAATTTTCTTCCTACACTCTTGTCTTGACGGTTTTTTAATATTTTCTTTGCTTTATAGATCCTAAGGTTAGGTTTCCCTCTATCCTTATCTTTATATTTCATTGAAATATCACTATCCACCACAACCATTGCAAGGTTTTAATTCTCTAGATCTATCATTGCTAAGTGATCACCCCTAAATCTAAATGCAAAGAAACATGATGGATAATTTCCTCAACCCTTATGAGGGGAAGGTTATCCTTCTGAGGTTCATATATTATGGTGGTCTCCTCCTCCATATCTAATAGAGAGTTGATAATTTTATACTTGTTGAGATTTCTCTCTATCAACTAGTTGGAGTGTGTTGTCTTTCTCTTTTTCTTCTTCTTTCTCTTTGGATCTTCAAAACCCTCCTCAAAGGATTAACATTTGAGGTTATGGGTTGATCCTATGCTTTCTTCTTATCAAAATTTCTATTGGTGATATTTTCCTTTGGAGGTATGGCGTTGAGGATAACTTAGGCTTATCCACTTAAGCCTAAGTTAATTATTATTATTATTTATTATTCCTATTTCTTGCACTTTGTAATCACGTCAGGCATAGTATGCCCATGTTAGAAATAGGTTGTTAGCATGTTGTTAGCATGTTGTTAGATGTTAGTTAACTGTTAGAGATCTTGTTTGTCTTCTAGCGGTTAGTGGACATCCATAGTTAGCATTTGGTTAACTAGTAGTTAAGTGGTTGGCCATGTTTGGCAGATTGTTGCAACCACTTAACCTACGTGAGATTCCTATGTAATTCTATATATACTTGCATTATGATGAATAATATAGCTTCATACTATTGTTACTACATCATTGGTATCAGTTAGCTTCAAGAAAAGTTGCAAAAAGGAGGGCAAGTTTGATCCACTTTTTGCTAGGTGTTTAGTTGGAGTTTTCAACTAGTCATCAAGATCCTAGGAAGGTGTTAAGTGGAGCTTGAAGCAATCCACAACACAAGTGAAGCTGAGGGTAGAGGGAAGAAATTACCCCTGCACCATTTCTTTGTCAAGGAGCACTAGATCTGCCTTGAAAAGTAGAAGTTGAGTTTACCTCATTAGTTTAAGTTGAGTTCCAATTGGAGTTTCAAATTTGCAGAAAGAGGAGTGGAGTTGGACAAAGAGTCCCTTATCTTGCATGCAATATCTTTTCTTTTTCTCCATGAAAAGATATTATATTAATATTAATATTTTTTATTAATATTAAAAAAAAAAACTCGCTGCGAGTTAGCTTGTGGCGGCGAATTTTTTTAGGGCTAGTTCTATTTTGAAAAAAAAAAAAAATTGCAGTGGCAGACTGCAGTGACTGCAGCAGCCAAGTTTGGGGCCACCGGGCACCCATTGGCGGCCACCAGCCTTGTCGATGCTAGCCAACGGTAGCCACCAGTATCGGCAACCATTAGCACTGGCAGCCACCAACGACTGCCACCGCACGGGCAGCCATTAGCACTGACAGCCACCAGTACCTTACCGACAAGCCCAACACCAACCATTCCATTTTTGGTGTCGATCGACAGGAGCATGATCAACCACCGGTTAGCACATTGGAATCCAACCTAACACGTCCATCCAATCGCCAGCACACGTCAGCCAACCGATGGCCGACCACCAGCCGGCCAGCCAGTACTCGACAACCCCCCGATCGATTGGTACTAGCTGATGAGCCAGCTGACCGACAGGCCAATCAACCATTGGCTATGCCAACACTGAGAGGCCGAACATCGACATCTGATGTCGTTGGTCGACTGTCGGTGATCGCAGAGTGGGACGCATCAAACATTTGGGTGCTATTATCCCACATTGGTCCCGCGACGGACCAAGTGGGCTTTATTAGCCCAAGAGCACGTAAGGAGAGTGTCTGGCTTTTGCTAGACATTCTGCCCCACGTGGAGGTGCCAGTTGGAGGCACCAGCTGGACACTTGTTCAGCATTTTTGGCCTTCAGACGTGCTACGTGGCAGTGTTCTCAGAGTTTACCGTTGACCTACCCAGTTGAACAGGGCAGAAAGAAGAAAAAAAAAAGTTTCAAACAAATTTTTGGCGGAAAAGAATTTTGGAGAAAATCCAAATTTTTGCAGGAAATTCGATCATTGGCAGAATTTAAAAATTTGAATTCAAATTTTTTGGCACCAAAAACCAGCAAAAAGGAGAGCAACTTCAAGAGGTGATATCTTCCTCGTTATTGGTCCGTTTTTGACCAAATTTTTTGCCTTTTTTTCCAAATTTTCTAAAGATTGCTAATTTTGCCTCCTAATCCAATTTTTAGCATTGTAAAAGGGCTAAATTTCAGCATTTTCTTAGTGCACTTTGTAATTGCAAAATTGAAATCCATTTTGTAAAAGCACTAAAATAGCCCTAATTTTGAGAGCAAAACTTGTAAAATCTAGGCAATTTGGCTGCATAGGAAACTGAAATTGTTCCTAAGCCTAGATTAGTTCTTGCATCCATTTTGTAATCCTCCTAGTCTGGCATATACTAGGCAAAATATGGCTCATGATATCGGAACAAACATGGAAAACCTCACTGAAGCAGTAGATATTTTGGCAGAAAAAAGTGAGAGACATTGTTGTGCGGTTTAATCTTGGTGAAATCAAAATCCACCATAATCATGCAAACAAAGCCAAATGTGAGGTTAAAATGTATGATGGATCTAGGGATCCCGATGTCTTATCTGCATGGATTTTGGATATGCAAACTTGGTTTGCTTATGCTGAAATTCTGGAGGATGAAAAAGCCACATTTGCTACACTAAAACTCACAAGTTTAGCAAAATTTCTCATTGTAGAAATACAGAGTCATAATGCCACCACGACTTGGAAAGAATTAACCCAAATTCTGAAAAACACCTTCTTTCCACCAAACTACCAATGTGGCCTCACTACAAAGTGGTATAGATTGAGGAAAACCTATGGAATGTCAGTTTCTGATTTCATATTCCAATTTAATAGGTTGAGGGTATTGCTTGGTCTGAAAGATTCAGAATATGATTTGATTAATAAATTCACTCATGGCTTGTAAGATCATATTTTTAGGGAGATAAAATTCAATGTCTTCCTCACCTTAGATGTGGCATTCAATCATGCCATTCTTGCAGAGGAGAAAGTTGGTGCATATCAAAAGTCTCGTTCATCACAGGAGGGCTCTTCCAAAGGCGGGAATCAGCATCAACAGGAAGGTGAAGAACAATTCTCAATCTTCCCCTCATTCTTCTTCTCCTCCCACTTCTCCTAAAGCACATTCTTCTTCCTTTCATGCTAAAGATTCTTCTTCTTCATTGTATTGTGACTTTTGTAAAAAGCATGGACATGTAAAATCCAAATGCTATACTTTTGAGAAGTATAAGAAGAAGAAATCCCTAATTGTATAGCCTACACATGAGGAACCACAAGATGGTCCCATTTTGGCTACAAGGACAGAAGAAGAATATCCTGCTTTAAAGGGTAAACTGAACAACATTACCCTAATTTCCAATGTATTTTCTCAAGGGGGGTGTGATCATTTGTTTGTCACTAGAGCCCACTTGACGCATGATTTCTATGTTGATTGTATCATTGATAACGGATCGCAAAAGAACCTCATTGCGAAGTCCATTTTGGAGAAGTTAAAACTTCCCATCAAACCACATCACCAACCTTATGCACTTGGGTGGAAAGATGTAGACTCCACATCCAACATCACCCATACTTGCACCTTGAATTTTGCTTTTTGTGACAATTTTGTGGACAAAGTTAGGTGTGATGTCACAGATATGGATTGTTGTGGACTCTTGCTAGGTAAACCATATCAATTTGATAGGAATGCTATTTATCATGCTAAAAAGAACACCTAAACATTGGAGTTGCATGGTAAAAACTACTTGATACAAAGCACTACACCTACTTCCAATTTGATATTAAGTTGTAGGCAAGTAAGGAAGCCATTAAGTCAAGCACTTATTTTAGCTCCTACTAGCATTTTTCCCACACAAAATGAAAAAAAAGCACCACCTAAGGAACATGCAAAGGAAGAAGTTTCAATCCCACATGATGAACAGTCACAAGAGCAAGTGGTTAAGGAACCCACCATTCTCACTCATGAGAAAGATACCATTGATTCCATTGGTATAATTTTGGGTACACCTACAACTATTGAACCACTTGTTCCACGAGAGTTACCTTTGGCTTAGCCCACTCCCACCATTGCACACATGGAGGAGCAAGCTAAGGTTACTTCCCTTAATGAGCATCGGTAGAGCCTTCTAGGCAAGATACCACAGGACTTGCAGGAGACTCCACGAGCGAGTGGTGCGAAAGCATCACAATCCTCACTCACCACAGGTTGGAGGCAGAGTTTGGGTTCCTTTGGATGAGCGCCGCTTTCTAGAGACACCATTTCAGGACCCTCTTTTGGTACCTGATCCTGTTTTCAGTCCTACAACAGTAGTGGCACCTGATTGTCAGCTTCTGCTCATTTTAGATAGAGTTTTCAAGATGAAGACTCATCACACGAGACAAGGTTCTTCCACTACTTACCTTGTCGCTCGTCGCGGTCACTTTCCACACATGGCTCGCTGGATTCCTCACCATGAGATGGCCCATGACTTTCCACATTTGTTGATAGCATTGGGGTCCAATGCTTATATGGTTGGGAGGAGTGTTGAGGATAACTTAGGCTTATCCACTTAAGCCTAAGTTAATTATTATTATTATTTATTATTCCTATTTCTTGCACTTTGTATTCACGTGAGGCATAGTATGCCCATGTTAGAAATAGGTTGTTAGCATGTTGTTAGCATGTTGTTAGATGTTAGTTAACTGTTAGAGATCTTGTTTGTCTTCTAGCAGTTAGTGGACATCCATAGTTAGCATTTGGTTAACTAGTAGTTAAGTGGTTGGCCATGTTTGGCGATTGTTGCAACCACTTAACCTACGTGAGATTCCTATGTAATTCTATATATACTTGCTTTATGATGAATAATATAGCTTCATACTATTGTTACTACATCATATGGGGCTCTTCGTGGTGCCTTCTAGGAAAAAATGGGTCATATGATGAGGTTTGTGGTAGATCCTACACTAAAATGGGATTGACTCATAGTATACCTATTGGATCGATGATAAGTCCCCCATGTTGATTTCTATTTCAACTAGGATAGGTTGGTTGAGATCCATCTCCACACATATCTAGGAATAAAAAATAGAGTCTCTCATCATTGTGTCCTTGGCAACTCCTAAATAGAACCCCAACAAGTTTCCCAATTTTTTAAAAATCAATTCACACCAGTATTCCATGGGTAGGGCATAAAGACAAACCCAAAAAACCACCATAAAGGGCTCCATCATAGGGTCAAATCCCAACTTCCATGGTTGAATAAAAAGTCTTGTAACACCATATGTTTTCCTTCCTAACTCAAAGGCTTTGTATTTATCTACTTGAGAAGAAAAACTTACTATATAATAGCCATTTCTAATGATAGAGATTGAGGTGTTCCTAAGGGGCTCTCAATTTTTTTGTATCTAAGAGGACATAAATCCTAAAGATGATCTTATATTGATGAACTTATAAATTAGGTCATAATTGCTTTTGAAGAGAGGGCTTGATCTATCACCACTTTATGGTGAAGGGCCACCTAAGAGAGGTAAGTATTAACCCTTGCTTGGAAAGATTGTTGTTTTGGCTTCTTGACTGTTGTAGAGAAGATAGAATGAAGGGATGAGTCTCTAAACAAGATGTCCTCCATGTCATGTTTCTCTTTAACCATATCTACAAACGATATCTTGGGATATGGGGGCCAAATATGGGGCCTAGAAGGTCCCTCATCGATAGCCATAGGTTACTTGGTCTACGCACAACACTTCGCCCAAAGTGGATACCTATAAAACTAAATAATCCTAGGCGCTAGGCAAAACTAGCTCCAGCTCAATGAATTTCTTATTACTAGATGTCTCAACTATTTCCCTCTCTTTTGTAAGCACTAGAGTCTAATGATTCTATTTTTGGGAGGAATGATGAGGAATAACATGTAGTTATACCTATTTGTTTTCTTGCTTTTTGCTTCAAGTTGTTTATAATTTCTTGTTTGTTTGTTTTTGTTTTATATGGTTTATTGTAATTTTTAAACCATTGGGCTTGTTCTGTAAATAAATTGTGAATATTTAGATTAATACATGTGAGTTGTTTTTTAAATACACGCTTAATAAATGAAAACTCAACCAAAATTAAAAGTATATAAATATTACTATAAATTTATCTTAGTAAATTGGATAAAATAATAATAATATATTAACCTATACTAAACTTATCTCATTAAATATTTCTTTTAACATTCTTTAAAAAATTAAAATTTAAAAAAGTTACAACCTAAGAACCTTTAGGCTAACTTTATTATTTATACTAAATACTCTCTTTCTTTACATATAAACCTTTGGACTATTTGCCCTATATAGTGGAAGCTAATTTTTTTATAAGTTTTTAAGGATACTATTTGCATATTGCTCTATCCAATACCATATACTAATAATTGATACTCAATTGTGAGGTTTCTATATATATATATATATATATAGAGAGAGAGAGAGAGAGAGAAACAAAGAGAGAGTTCCTAGCTAGAATTATGCCAAATCAAACTAGGATCAATCTTCTTCTTGTTTAGTCTCTTGATGGTAATGCCCGAAGCTATGACTAACTTGATAAGCAATGCAAGGCTTTATTCATGACTTAACCCCAATCTTCTAGAAAGAGCATCATTCGATAACTGAAGACCTGATGCTCCTAAATCTCCTGTGACTTTTTACATCCTCGTTGTGGCTATAAAATTTTAACAAAATCTATTAAAAGTCTTAGTGTAGACCGGTCTTATTTTTTGGTAAGTTAAGTTGAATTAAAAGTGGGTTTTTATCAAGGATCCCAAAACCTGATTACATCAAACTTCAAGAGGAACAGTACAAGGATGGACTTCAGGAAAGGCTTGAGGAAAGCCTTGAGAACACCCTCAAGAAAGGAATTAGGAAAATCGTGAGGAAAAAATGCAGTACAAAAATTGAAAAGCCTGCTAGGCAGGAAAGGAGAAGGTGGTAGGAGAAACGAAAAGCTTGTATGAAATCAAAATTTTGAAACTTCCCAAAAGTGGGAAAAGAAACCAGGCACCTAAATTTTAATTTGAACCATCCCAAGGGTGGGAAAGGAAACTAGGTGCCAAACCACCCATGGGAAACCAGAAACCATGAGAGAAACAACTTTCCCACGCAAGGGAAAACTAGCTGAGAGTAGAAAAACCACCCTGCACCAAAGGGTGGAGCAAAGAAACTAAATTTATAGAAAATACTGCCTGAACAAGGATGGGAAGCAACCAGGGATGCCGAAGGATCACTCAGACTGAGAAAAAATTAATCCCTTGCAAGCCTGAAACGTGGAATAGCCAACTAAGGATTTCCTTAGGCCAAGAAATCCTCAAGCATTGGATCACAACCTGAAAAGTGGGTCAACAGACAGAGGAACTCCATAGGCCACAAAGTCCTCATGCAAAGAATAATTAAGCCTTCAAGGACGCCAACCTAACAAAGGAAGCAGCAGAAGCAGAACAACACTCCATAGGAAAAAGGTGATAAAATTCCAAAGGAACCCAAAAGGAAGGAGTCACAAGGAAGCCGAGATGCAGATGATGAAGCCCAGACAGAAAGGATGCATCCAAAAATCCTAGACAGCCTTCAGCACCACCACCAAACAGCTTCAGGGAAACAATTGAGAAAAATTGACAAGGAAATAGCAGCAAGGAAAACAGAGGCCCCTCCAAGCAGGCCACGATAGAAACTAAAATCTTGTTGGACTCACGACATCGATCCCGAAGATTAGAGTCACAGAAGAAAGCACATGGTCCTCTCTAAGACCAAAAGGATGATGTGTAAAACTGCTCATGAAGCCACATTCCTACGGCCCAAGCATTTCGCAACTAAAGATCCTCCAAGGGCAAACATCAAGAAGACACCAAAAAAACCTAGGAAAAACTAGGAAATCCAAGGAAAAAATCCTTGAACAACCCAAAAAACCCAGGGAAAGTCCTAGGGAAGAACCCAAAACCATCCCAGGACCCAAGCACCAAAGGAAAACCCCACCATAGGGCAAGGAAAGAGGCAGAACATTGGATCAGTGATCTCCCACCCCAAAGAGATCGTCTGCAACACCATCCTACCAAGAAGGAAGGGTTAAGGAAGTGTCAGGAAAGTTGGAACAGAATCAGGGATCTGAGACAAGACTAGGGAAAGGATGCAGGAAAGTGGAACAAGACTTCTATAGGAAGTCACCTGCAAAGCCCCCCTGAAAAGGCAAAAGAAATGGCTCTCTATAGACTGATCTTATTTATTTTAGTGCAATCTTTTAATATAAACCATAATAAAAAATATTAGAAAGTCTTGTTAGGTAGGCAAAATAGTTTGAATTTATAGTTATAATTACTAGCAGCCAAAAAACTAAAATTTATTAGATTTGTAATATATTCTTTGACTCTCTTAATATATATTTAAAATAAAACAAGACAAACAAATTCACACAGTATTAGATTTGTAATATATTCTTTGACTCTCTTAATATATTTTTTAAATAAAACAAGACAAACAAATTCAGAGTATATTTTTATTTTTTTTCCTGATGTGACGATAATGTCGGGCACTAGACAGGATACCAGTACTACGTGTCAAATAAGGATACCATCTGTATGAGAGTAGTGTATGCGATGGCAAGTGGAATCCCAGACAAAGGGCGAGGGGCCAGACATAATCCGTCCAATTTTGAACGTGGGAATTTAGAGCCATTGACCAACTTTATGCTATGCTTCAATGACACCACCGCCCACATCTGACAGCTTCGACAAAAAGTCCATTTGATCGGTTTGTACATACTCTGACTCTTTGGCTATAATACGACGAACCTCACAATCTTCTTATTTACTGCAGAGCTCTCTTCTCTGGAGAAGTTGAACTATAGCGCTTCAGCTTCAACATACCTATTTTTGCTGCATTTGTGAACTTATCAACATGGTGCGAGCTCACAATCAACAGAGAAGTCCGTAGAAAAGAACCGAATACTGCTATAACGAAGATTTTTTCACTGCGTTATTCCGGAAAAATCTCCATTACCTCTGAAGTTCATTTCTATTTCTTTTTCTTTCACTTTGTCTGTGCAGCATTTTGGGTTGTCTTCTTATTAGAGATAAATTGCGGCTGTATCATATGCAGCGCCTATGTTAACTAAATAACTTAGTTTCTCCGAAGGAAAGCAAGATATGTAGTTGGAATGGAATTCTCTCCTTTCATGTTTTTAGTAATATATATTATGTGGTTTAATTTAGGCCACATCTCTTTTATATATTTCAAGTGGTACAATGTAGGCAAGAACTTGAGTTTAATTAATTTAATTAATTTTAGGTTAGAAATCTAATGGGTTAGAGTTATATATTTTATTTTATTTTTTTAAATATAGTTAGTGAATAAATCTTTTATTAATAAATATAATAAATAGATAATATTTATTATAAAAATTATTTTAAATATAATAAATTCAACAATTTACAACGAACAGAAACGAAATAAAACAGATATGATATTTTTTTCATAAGAAAGAAACGAAATAAAATAAAAGAGCCTTCTTTGAATTACAACAAAATAATTATTTTTTCGTAAGTAAGAAACGAAAGTGTATATTTTAAAATAATTATATATTCTTATAATATTTTTTATAAATGTTTTTTTAAATTATTTATTTACAAATATTTAGATATAAAATGTTTTGAATTTTTTTTTTTTTTTTTTTGGAGGTTCAAGGTTTAAACCACGGTCTAGGTAAATGTGTGAGGGGTGGGTATGTCATAACAAACAAACAAATAAATAAATAAATATAAAAAATATATATATAAAATAAAAGTGAATATATATATATATATATATATATATATATATATATATATATATATTTTTTAAATACATACGTTATGGTTTGAACTTTGGATCTTGTAAAAAGAAGCCAAGAGCTTAACCACTAAAAGTGAATATTTTTATTTGAGATAATACGAAACATATCTTATAAGTTAAGAAAAAGTGTATATATATATTTTGGTTAGTGTGAGAAACCCCTACGACCAACACACAGGGCTGGGCAAACTCCCCCCAACTATGACCCCTCCTAAAGCCAAGAGCTATGCTTATCAATAGGGAATTTAACACACAACCATCACACACCCACCCCCTCACACACTTGCCCATGTCACGGTTTGAATCTTGGACCTTCCGAAGAAGATCCAAAGCCCAAATCGTTGCGCTATCCCGTTCAGATTGAAAATGTATATATTTTGCTAGTGTTATACACAAATATTAACCAGTTTATTGTTTTTGATCTATATTTATATAAAAAAAATTTGAATGTAAATGCCTAACTTTTAATTAATTTAAAAATGTAGGTCTTTACAACAACAAAAAATGGGTGGATAGGTACACCCCAATAGATAGTCACACTAACTCAGGTTGAGTTAGGAAGCGGTTACTCAAAAAAAACAAAAATAGGGTTAAACCCATCACCAACCACATCACCAAAAAGCATGCATTAAATCATATCAATCATGGGGGTATGCTCACGAGGTGAATGTCCCTCACCCTCTGTAGCACCCTAAAATTGGTGCAGTTAAACCATTAGTAAAAAGATAAAAATTTGAATTTTAACCCCGAAACCGCCCGTTAACCGCTCACCTCATTTTTTGTGCCATTTTTAGAATTTGTTTTAACCATTGGACGATATTGTCGTCAATCTAACGATATTGTACCAAATCGGACGAATTCGTCTGGAACAGAATGTCCAGACGATTTCGTCCCAAAACCAAATTTTCATAATTAGCCTTTGTTTCAACAACCTCTCCAACTCGGGCAGAAGCATGTCTGCACGGTTGGAGATTCCTACGTTGGAGATCTCCCAGATTGGGATGATCCCCAACCTCCTAACCTCCCCCTAATCCTATATAAAATTGGGATTTTCCCAGTTTATCCCCCTGGCTGATCATTTCCCTGCAACTCTAGTTTTTTGTTGTATTAGAACATCCTCGCCCCCATCATTTGCATTTGTATTTTCAAATTTTATTGCAAGTTTTTACTGTGTTTTAGCCGGAGAAAGCTCGGATCGTCACAGGCGATCCAACACGATTTCGGATGATCCTGTCGAGATCGACGATGATCTCGTACGATCGTAGATGATTTTGACTGTAGTTCAGATTGGGGGCAACCAGAGCTCTGAGTTTGCATTTTCTACCTTTCCTTCTTATTTAATTGTGCATTAAATTGATTTATTTCGGTTCTACATCTTGGAGTTCACCTCATTTAGCATATTTGCATGATAAAATTTAAAATAAGTTATTAAAATAGTGCTTCCCATTTTATTTGCTATCTGGATTTATTATTTAAGCATCTATACTGTTATTTCTATCATTTTGCATCATTCTTGCAATTGCATTTTTGGTTTTTGATGTCTGTTCTATGATTACAAGTTTCTGACGAATTCGTCAGGTCACCGACGAGCTTGTCTGATCTCAGATGATCGCTTGTGATTTGGGATGATTCTGTACAATTACAGATGATCCTATCATATTCAAGACGATTTGGACTCCTAAAAGCTTTAGAATCTTCATCAGACATTAGGAATCAGGTGTAATCCTCTCCATTTCACATAGTCTCTGTATTTAAGATTCATTCATGTTTTCTGTCATCATATAAACTCAAAATTTCATATAGAGTAGCTTAGATTCATTTTGGCCAACCTAGGAATATGAATGATTGAATATAAAATGAACACATCAAACCCATTCTCAAACTAGGCATGAAAACTGCCACTCAAAGTTTCCTGGTGAACCCCACCATCCATCAAAAATTCACCCTTATACCCCACCCCCGAGAGGCATGACCTTCAAAGGGCCTCTCCGTATGAGGTATTGTCCCATCCTTATTGAATCCCCCTTCCAGGGCACGGATCCTTTAGCCCGAAGGTAAGGGTGCAAAAAAATTGGGTGATATATTTTTTATGAACCCGACGTGAAACTAAAACACCTTTTGAAAACAATCCAAAAAAGAAAAAACACATTATTAAGAACATCTAAAATCATTAGAAAACTGTTAAATTTATATATCATATTTAGATGGTAGATTATAATAGAAGACGAGTTGTCACCATAAATATTGAAAATCAATTAACGACCATAGAGATTACTTTCGTGCTTAGAGTACCTCAAACAAATAGAGTCCAACCTTTGTGGGATGAACTTGATAGGATATTGGGTATTATTGAATCTAGATCTGTAGAACTTGAGCAAATTAAGAGGTTTGTCCTAGATAGAATCCTGGATCCCGATCAGGTGACTTTGTACCATGAACTTCAGAGAGCTTGCCATAGGTGGTTAGAAGATAAAAGAGCACTTGTGTCTTCAAAATTGTACACCTTTGAGGAATACCTTGAGAACGCAGTTGTAGTACATAAGTTTCTATCTCGTATAGAGGATCAAGAAGTCGTTCTTACAGATAGAAAAAGATGGAATAGATTTCCTAGAGCTGTGTTGTATTGAGAATATTTCCATGAACTTTATTTTTACAAGTCAGAGTCTAAAGTAGATCATATTACCATAGCACACTTTGTCATGTTCTTGAAAAACCACTTCCAATTCGAAGAGGAGCATTTCATGACTCCTGATGAACTTGATCCTATCAACGATATGCATAAACTATTTATAGAAAACTAACGATATGCATAAACTATTTATAGAAAACTAAGTTATTCTTTTTACTATTGTTATTTCTTGCAACTAGCATGTTGTTTGTTATTTTTATACTTGTGAAATAATAATACAAAGAAAAAATATAAAAATAAATAAAAACGAAAAAAAAAAACAAAACATTTCCTTTTTAAGTATTATAGTAGTTATATAGTTAAAATATATACCTCTCAACCCTATCGCATATATATATATATATATATATATATATATATATATATATATATATATATATATATATATATATATATATATATATATTTGTTAAAACCTAAGTTTAGCACAATGCCTAGACTTAGGAATGGAAAACAAACCGAAGAAGAAGAAGATTGGTTAGGAAGACCATTAATTGACCAAACTGTCCCTCCTATGGACCAAGTTCAGGAAGAAGAAATCCTAGACCAGCAAGAAGAAGAGCTTGTTGTAGCAAATGAACAAGAAGAAATTAATAGAGAGGAAGGATCCTCATCCCCTAAAATGTCTTCGGGAGGAGCTATCACTTTTGAAAACATTGAACAATTTTGGAAGATCATTAACACAAATATTGGTATTTTTAATAGAGCAGTTCATATGGACAAGGATCAAATTAGTGACACTCAAGCAACTCTAGAAGACGTATTTCACACATGCACTAATCCCTTGTCCTTTATTGAACAAGAGAGTGATCAAGCTAGACCATCCAATTTGGATATAGTAGCTGCGATCCAAAACATGCAACAACAACAGGTTACCCAACCACCTAAAGTGTATGTTAACAAGCCTAGGGTCATTCCCGCACAAAAGAAACCATCATTTACTGCTCTATTTCGCCAAGCTATTGAGCAACATACCTCAAATCAACAAAAACCTAAAACAAAACCAAACATCAATTACCAACAATCTGGGATACAACATAATACTATTACAAATCCCCTTCATAATACTCTTCCTACCAACACTTTACATAATAACAATATAGCATCTAATCCTTATGCCACACCATCATACACTCATAAATCTCATACCTATGTCCCACCGAACCAATATGGTGCACAAACTAGTAATCTTGAAACCATGGTGAAATAGTTAGTTTCCCACATGGACCAGATAGATCCCTATCGACCCTCGTACAATTATCGAGATATGTGTAGTCAGCCTTTAGATCCTATAGTTGTAGCACAACCGTATCATAAACATTTTCTTATGTTTGTCCTGTCCATATATAAAGGAACGGAAGATCCCATAGAGCATCTTCGTATGTTTAGGATAGCATGTCATGATATATCACATGATGACTTGTTATCACTAAAAATGTTCTCGAAAATCTTGGGAGGAATGGCATTAGAGTGGTATTATCAAACCCACTAATTCTTTGAGGAATTTTGAAGAAACTGCCGAGTCTTTTGTTCATCAATTTAGTGCCTATATCGAAATACATGTGACCATTAAAGATTTGTATAACTTAAAACAAGACAAATATGAATGCTTTGCTAATTTCCTAGCTAGGTGGAGACAATTGATAGGAAAATTGCACTTTGTGTTACCTTATAGGGAGATGTTGGACATCTTTATTAATAATTTGCAAGAGCAACTATCTTACGAATTATCAACTGCTACCTTGACCACCTTCGATCAGGCTATAGACTTAGCTCGAAGAGTGGAAGATGCTCTCATTAGGAGATCTCAGCTTAAAAATAAATACGATGAGAAAACATCCAAAAATCAATATAAGAATAAACAAGTTCTGGGTGATGGAGTCACTGATAGCATAAATATTGCTAATGTTAATGCTGCAAAGACAACGGAGAAGTTTGTACTGAAACCTCCTGATAGACCTCCTCGAGAATTTACTAGGTTAAATCAACCTTTATCAACTATTCTACCGCAATTATTAGAATGAGGCTTAATTCAATTACCAAATATCCGGGAACTTGATCCAACTATACCCGGATACAGAGCAGATTTACATTGTGACTTCCATAGAGGACCTGGACACACTACCAACTCTTGTAAAAGATTAAAACATAAAATACAAGACTTGATTGATAACAATGATATGGAGGTACAAGCCTTTCAACCTAAGCAAAATCCTCCTAATAACACTCAACAGAACATCACACAAAACTAGAATCATAACGTCAATCAGTCATTGGACATATTTCAACATCCTTTATCAAAACATGGTAAGGAAGTGGCTAATCAAATTGAACATCATAATGTTCCTCCTCTTGCCCGATATGTAGGAACTATTAGTGGGCATTTACCTATTCATGATCTGGAAATATTTGAAACAACTTTATCTGTGGTTACAACCAGGCCTCTATATAATATGCAGATATCTGATCTTAGTGATACAGAATATGAGACTGAGAGTGATATGGAAATCACATCAAATCAATTGAATAGCTCTAAAGATGAATCGGATACTATTCACCCTATCACAAGTCATATGGTTCCAAAAGAACCATTTACAAGAAGAGTCACTACTAGACCATCGTCCCACCAATTACTTTCTAATGAGTTAGCTATAAACGCTAGACCAAGACCCATTCATCATTCGTAGAATAATATTGTGGGTACCATCAAAGTTGTTACTAGACAATAGGCTCAAAATTCTCAACAAGATCAAATTCAGAATGGTGGATCAACTCCATTTGTTTTGAAGGTTCCTAATAAAGGGAATCATGCACCTAATGTTCAACCTAAACCTCCTTATAATATTAATGAACAATTATCAAATATTACAGCTAGAATTTCCCTTTTGGACCTCTTAAGATCTCCCACACATAGAGATGAATTAATGCTCACATTAAGCTAGATGATGGTACCATAATACATTCACCCTCAAGACATAGCCAATACTATAATAACTCATGAATTTTATTGTATTGACTTTAGGGATAGAGACATACCGCAACATAGTTTACATAAAGATAACCCCTTATATATTATCGCCTTAATTGGAGATGTAGTAGTCAAACGAGTTTTGATTGATAATGGTTCATCTTTAAATATTTGCACTTTTGACTTCTACCAAATATTTGGGTTTAGAAGTGATGAAATGAAAAGAACTAATATGATTATAAAAGCTTTCAATGACAAAACACAAGAAACATGTGGAGTTATTACCATTCCATTACAGGTTGGTCCAAGAACCTTGGATATGACTGTGTTTATTGTACGTTGCCCTGCATCGTACATTATACTCTTGGGTCACCCTTGGATCAACGCAATGTGAGTTGTTCCCTCAACTTTATATCAATGTGTTAAATTCGAATTTAAGAATTAGTTGGTTACCATTCATGGTGATCCAAGACCGTTTGATATGTGTGCTTTGGCAAAACCTATTGGAGTTCAATTTTTCCCCACTCTGTCATCCACACATCCTAATTCTCATTATCCATTTAAACGTGTGAAAATCACACCCACAATGTCATCTACTTCTTCTCCATCAGATGCACCCTCACATATAGCCCAACCATATTCTGAACAAACCGCATTAGGACTTAAGAAAGATCCTAATCCCACAACCAATGTCTCTTGTTCTACTCCTATAACTTCTATACCTATAGTAGACCCATCTATTGACACCTCTACATCGTCTATATCCACCAAATGCATATTCTCCACATCAGAAGACATAGGAAATATTCCTTCTACCTCTTATGCTCTTACTGACGAGCTCTTACCCGATCTATCTAAAATTCTTATATCAGAAGAAACGAATGTTTCTATGCAAGATTCCCTTGTTTTAAATAAATTGCCACCATATCCTCGTACCTTGGGCGGCCCACAGCCTATGGGAAGTATTTACCAAGTCAAGAGATATGCCTTTATTTATAAGGGGTATGACTGGGGTAGAATACCCAAAAACATCAAAACTCATTGTGATGGATATGCTCGATGTTATTTTACTAATGAGTATACTAAATCCAAACCTATAATGCTTAAATTGGGATATAAAGGGAAAGGTTTGGGACCTTTCCAGAATGGTATGAAAGAACCTTTTGAGGTAGATTCATGGCCCGCCCGATGTGGTGTGGGCCTATTTTCTAGTAAGGGTCAGACATTCGAATATGATGACCATCTTATATGTTACCAAGATTATTTATACGAACACGATGTTTTGCATTTAACGAATAAGCCATTCACATGTAATATGCTATCTATAGTTTATCCTGAGATGATCGTTGAATCTAACGATGAGTTGGAGGGAGATATCTTCCATGATGTCTCCGTTGAGGAATTATTACATAACGAATTTTATTTTGATGGCTCTATACCTAGTATAGCCCAACTTGAGGCCACGACTCCTCAAGACGAATTATCCAAGTTAACCTTGGAAGAATTACAAGAATTGGGCGTTTCACCCGCCTCACCTAATTTTGAGAGAGATCTACACATGGAAGTAGAAAATGTCATAAAAATTAACATTGAAACCGAGGATAACCCTCACATAATCAACATCGAATCAGAATTGAGTCAAGAAAAATAGAATAAATACATTGCATTTCTTAAAGAATATGAAGATGTCTTTGCTTGGACGTATGAAGATATGCTAGGTTTAGACCCTTTTGTAGTTATGCATCACCTAGTAGTCCATCCGGATGCTAAACCTGTTAAACATAAACTTAGAAAAATGCATCCTAAAGTGGCCTTACTAGTCAAAGGAGAGTTAGAAAAACTCCTGAATGTTATTTTTATACAAACCATTGATTATGTTGAATGGATCTCGAATGTCATTCCAATAAGTAAGAAATAAACTACTAAAGTTAGGATTTGTATAGAATTTAGAGATATTAATGCTGCATGCCCTAAAGACGATTTTCCCCTTCCCAAATGGATTAGATCATTGATTTTACTATTAGGAGTGGAATGATATCCTTAATGGATGGATTTTTTGGTTATAATCAGATCATGATAGCTCCTGAAGATCAAGCTAAAACAACCTTTATTACCCCTTGGGGGACCTTTTGTTGTAAAGTGATGTCATTCAGTTTAAAGAATGCAAGTGCAACCTATCAATGAGCCATGACTTATATCTTTCATGATATGATGTATGATATACTACATGATTATGTAGACGACATTATCGCTCGTTCTACCAAAGAATATGACCATTTAGATGATTTGAGAAAAGTATTTTATCGGTTAAGGGAATATCTTATCCGATTGAATCCAGCCAAATGTATATTCGGAGTTAAGTTCGATAAATTTTTGGGGGTTATAGTTTCTTTATGTAGCATCAAAATTGACCCTCTCAAGATTGTGGCTATCACTGATATGCCCGCACCCATAAATATATCTGAATTACGGAGTCTACAAGGTAAGTTTCAAGCCATCTGTCACTTCATCGATAAGCTAGAGGATAAAACTGGACCCTTTCTTCAGCTTCTTAAGAAGGATGTCTCTTTCCTTTGGGACAACGAATGTCAGGAAGCATTTGAACTCCTCAAACAATATCTTCTTAACCCACCTATACTTTCGCCACCTAGACCTGATCGCCCATTTATCTTGTATATTTTTGCTTCTAATTTTGTTTTAGGAACTATGTTAGCTCAACTTGATGATGAGAAAAGAGAGCGTGCTAATTATTACATTAGCAGAACATTAATTAGTTATGAAACCCGCTACACAGCATTAGAGAAGTTATGTCTAGCAGTCATATTTTCTACACATAAACTACGCCATTATATGCTCAGTCATAAAACATACGTTATTGCTAAATTCGATCCCTTGTGATATCTCATGAGTCGACCTTATTTATCTGGTCGCACAGCAAAGTGGGTTCTTGCGCTAAGCAAGTTTGAACTCATGTTTATAGGACAAAAGTCTGTTAAGGGTCAAATCATAGCATATCAATTAGTTGTTGCACCCTTAGTAGCCACCCATCCCCTCATCATTGAGTTTCTTGACGAATGCCTTAAATTAGAGGTAGATCATTCAGAACAATGGTCCTTATACTTTGACGGAGCCTGATGCATGAGTGGGGCTAGTGTAGGTATTATTTTGATATCTCCACAGAAACACCTCACACCTCTATCCTTTAAATTAATGTTTGCATGTACTAATAACACTACTGAATATGAGGCTCTAATCCTTGGATTACGAGCTGCCCTAGCACTGAAAATTAAAAATTTATTAGTTTTCGATGATTCTCAACTTGTTATAAATCAAATTAATGATGTTTATCAGACCATAGATGATAAATTATGCCCATATAAAGCATATGTGTTGCAATTAATATCTTTATTTGATCAAGTTACCTTGGAAGCTATTCCTCGAACTAGCAATCGTGTGGCTAATGCTATGGCTATAGCTACATCTCTTTTACCCTTGGAGTTAGATGACGAATATGCTACCATCATTATTCATCAACTCTAGGAACCCACTTCAATTAAATCATGCTTGGAACCTTTGGACGTGTTTCTAATCAACGAAACCACTCCTGAACTTTGGTACACTGACATCCTCAATTTTCTTCACAATGGAACCTTCCCTGAAGGTTTTAATAGAAACCAACGTCGGTTATTGCGTAGATGAGCAAGTCGCTTCATCATAATTGACAATACCTTATATAGGATATCTTTTGAAGGTATCCTGCTGAGATGTTTGAATCTAGAAGAGTCTACATCAGCTTTGATTGAAGCCCACGATGGATCTTGTGGGGGACACTTTAGTGGTAGCGCCATTGCTAAGAAGCTCCTTAGGATAGGATATTTTTGGCCTACCATGGAGAATGATGCACATGATTACGTGCACCATTGCAACAAGTGCCAGAAACATGTTCACCTTGTCCATGTGCCTACACAAGAACTGTAGGTTATTTCATCTCCTTAGCCCTTTTCAAAATGGGGCTTAGACATTATTGGAAAAATCAATCCTATGTCATCTGATGGACACAAATTCATCATAACCGCCACCAAGTATTTTACGTAGTGGGTTGAAGCTATACCCTTAGCTTCTTGCACTAGAACTCAAGTTTCCAAATTTATTTTTAATCAAATTATTTGTAGGTTCGAAATTCCTACAAATCTCATCTCGGATAATGGAACTTGTTTCAAAAATAAATATGTAAAGAAACTATGTCAAAAATATAAAATTCAACATCATTGGTCCACTCCCTATTATCCTCAAGGTAATGGCCAAGCAGAAGCATCTAATAAAACATTAATTAAAATCCTCAAAAGACTGGTTAATAAATCTGGCCAAGATTGGCACATTCAATTATATCCTGCTTTGTGGGCCTATCGAACTAGCGTTTGTATGCCCACAAGCACTTCACCTTTTGTTTTGGTTTATGGCGCTGAAGCTATTTTTCCCTTTGAATTAGAAGTTCCTTCTTTGGCTCTGCTACTTCAAGATACTAAAGTAGGAGATGAATATCGTGCTGGAAGATTTAGTCAACTGGAACTCCTAGATGAGAAGTGCATCAATGCTTTGGAGCATCTTCAAGCCTACCAGAACAAGCTCAAACAAGCATATCTTAAGAAAGTTCATCATCGATCCTTTGAGATCGGTGACCTCGTCTTAAAAGAAAATCAAAAAAATACTAATGCAACTAAAGACCTTAAAGGTAAATTTGAACCTAACTAGCTTGGGCCATATATCATCACTACTAAATTTGGATCGGGAGCATACAGATTAGCTACCTTAGATGGTAAATATCTTAAATAACCTATGAACATTATGCATCTTAAGCGCTATTACGCATAATTATGGTAATTTCATCACTGTATATATTGTACATCTTGTCTCATTCCTAGTAAATTCATATAAAAATTTCAAAAATAGTCATATTATGTATTCTCTCAATTCATAAATCAAAATCAAAATCTAAAAAATCAAAATCATCAAAATCTTCAAAAAACATCTTTTATTTTTGCACCTATCAATTCTTGAAGTATTGCAGTTATATTTTCAGTTGTTTTGGATAAATTAGCATTTATTTGGAAACCCTCACTTTCACACTCACATGAATAAATATCTTGATCTTATTTGGTATGATTATTAATCTCTCTTATATCAAATTCCATAGTTAAATTAAATAAAATTTTGAGCATAGAGAACTGATCTTGTTATTTACTTGAACCAAGTATACCTTTTCACATTAAAATGATTTCATTGCAAATTCAAAACGATGCTACATAGTAGAAGTGGTCTCTTGAGCGAAAAGTTTCCCTTGCTATCCTATCATGCACATGGTCTAGAATATTTGAGAATTGACAAAATGACAAGCTCACCCCTGCCCAGAATAAAAATCCCTTGCTCTACAGCCAATCCAAGCAAGTATCCCTAGTATAGCAAGAAAAAGAAAAATAAAAACAAGAAAAATCATGAGAAAAAGAAGCATTATTTCAGTAGCATTTTGTACCATCTCAGCAATATTTCAGCATTATCTCAGTATCAAGCAAAAATACAAAAAAAAATGATAGAGAAAAAAAAAGAAAAAGAAAAAAGCAATAAAATCCCTTCCCCTACCCTTTGAAAAGAAAAGAAGGGTGAATGAGCTTGAATCCCCGGAATTCTCAATTATTCAAAAACTGTGAGGTAAACCCCATAACAGGTGGTTTGTGCCCAACTCGCTTGGCCTTGGATAACTCCTAGCGTGATGATATGTCTATTACATTAGCGACCTTCTTTTGTATAGACCTATGTCTGCTTATGGATTAGCTAGCTCTTGATGACCTGACTTACATAGTAGTTTGGTATGGTTATATGCATATAAATCATGGTTAACGAACACTCATTTGGTTAATTCAAATTACTTGTATCAAATTATCTTGCTCAAAATTGGTAAATGAACAATACAATTGCACACACATTTGTGTTTGAGAGATTTTGTATCATTATGATAGATTGAGATCGGCAATGAACTCACATATGCACACGGGGTTCCTTATAAATATAAATTTTGTCTTTGAGATAATTTAAAATATTTATGCAAATCTTCTGGAATAATTTGATTTTATTACTTGAGAATATTGGCTTAGCATAAAAACAATTACATACATTTTTTTCAAAATCCAAAATTTCTTTCAAAACATGTTCGAAAATCTAGCAATGAAGTCACATCTATATATTTTCAACTTTCGCAATGATGGTCTAGTTCCTAAACCTAAATTGGAATTTTACGCCTAGTGCAAGTCTTCATTTACTTTCTGTTTATCTCAAAATCAAAAATCAACTATGCAATAAAACTATTACATCAATTTCTTCTTTGGATTTCGTGATGATGGTATAAGTCTATACCTAAAATTCTATGCCTAGCACAAGCCATCGTTATAATTTTATTTCCCATTTATTTAATCCATAAAAGGATATGGCTTAAATCATCACGTTACACAATTGTGCTTTAAAAAGAACGAAAACTTTTCTATTTCATTTCATTATGTCAACATTCAGTTTTTTGCGATGATGGTATAATTCCTAGGCAATTGTTCAAATTTCTATCATACTTAGGAATTTTATGCCTAGCAAAAATCATATTTTTCATATTTCATGCATGATATTTTCATGGAAATTTGAAAACAACTCATCACCATCATCAATTTTCATCATCACATCACAAAAGTCTTAAGAAAGTCTCTTAAGCACCCTTTTACTTTTAGCAATATTTCTCTACTGGGATTAGCTTAATGACCTAGCGAGTGGCGACTCCATGAAATGGTCATGTAACAGCGACAATGTCCTTTGAAATTATTGTTAGAAGTCACTTTATTTTTTCATCAAATCACACCACAACAACCAATTTGTTTACATCATATTATTTCATTTAAATTTTATGGCACGACATAAAATTATAATATTTTCAACGACATAATGACATGAATAATCAATCAACAATTAAAATATTAAAACATCATAAAACATATGCACAAGTCATATCACAAAGAGAATATCTATATATATCAAGAAATATATGTACATCATATCAAAGCGGATTGGTATGCCACAATCTATACCCTGGCATACTCAATCCTCTCAAAAAAATATACAGTCTATAGTCAATGTGTAGCTAGTCTCGAGAAGCCCTCGAGCTCTCAACCTCATCTCCTCTCCCGCCCTGAGGTGGAGGAGGTGGTCCCATCATAGTTCGTCCTGTGTCGTAGGTCCTTGATGTCGATCGTGAGGATGTCCTCGATGACCCCATCTTGATTGACTCTGTAATGTCGATTGGCAACTGTATCCTTTGGCCCTCCAAAACTAGCTAGAAGTATACTCCCTGATAGAATACGATCTAAGTAATAGCCCGTGCCAGCTCCTGCATGCTCACCCCTCCGCTTTGAGCCTTGAGTCATGTAGCCTCATCCTGTAGTGTCTGCACCTGAGCTCGTAGGCGGGCATTCTCCACTCGGAGAGCTACCATCTTATTGCTCTCCCCCACCTCGACACCCTTGCCCTTATTGGGCGATGGTGGCCTCTCCCTCTACTGAGAAGGAAGTCCCTCCTCCCTTCTCTCTGGCTGTTGTGGTCTCTCTGAAGCCTATGGCACTCTCCAACGTCTCTCCTGAGGAGGCCGTCATTGATCCCTCCCTTTGTGACTCCTCGCTGCATTGATGGCAGCCTGGCATAGCCTCCCCATCTGTTGAACAATAGCATGCATCAGACCCTATGCCCTCATCATCCAATGAGGGCGGATGCCTGTATACCAGGCATCATATCTGTCTACTTCTATAGCGTCGTCCCCATCCACTGGCTAAATGGGGGCATCGTCAGTGTGCCAACTCTAGAACCACTGCATGTTTAGAGCTCTGCTCAGTATGGTATTATCCTAGATAGTCTGGGAGTACTCGTAATCCTTGAGAGAAGGGATCCCTTGCTGTAGACTAAATTGCCTCAAAACTCGGTCAAAGCAGTGGAGCTCTACCTCTCCCCACTCCATCCTCAACTAGAAGACTTGCCTGATGTGAGCCAACTCCTGTCCATCCTCTCCCCACCCTGGATGCTCTCTCCATGGCCTCTAGGTGATCTGATCTGGGATGAGGTCGTCTAGCAACCTTTGAGACATTGGTAGATCTATCCGTCGTTGTGACCCTCTCTGGAGCCACCAATAGAAAACCTAGGGTCTCTCCCGGTCAACTCCTGTTAGTGGAAGCCCTACCGGCCTCCATACCACAATGTGCTCCCAGCACCAAACCTGTAGTAGCGATGTCAGTACCATATATCGACCTCCCTTGTATACGACCCCATAGAGGATCCTATACAAGTGACATAGTACAAAATTGCCCCAAGAAAACCTATAACCATGGTCTCTCATGTCACAGACTACATCTGAGAGAAGCCATAGTAACCTGCATCTACTCTGGTGGCATAGAAGTAGGCCACCCACCACCCCTACCAAAACTTGGTTCAATCGAGATGCCCCAGGCATTTACCTTAATGCCTCGATGTTCACTCAACCCTTCTCCAGGGTGAAGCTCGAGTTCGCGCATAGTCTCATCATAGAATGGCCCTGATTGGTCGAAGGATTCATGAATCGCCCATGTATGGGGATCCTCAAGATCCTCCATACATCCTATAGAGTGGGAGCCATCTCCCCTGTCGATAGCCGAAAGCAGGATGATCCTGGATACCATCTCTCTATTAGGGCTGTCAATAGCCCCATGTCTGTAGGAATTTGTGGCATCTCTGCCACATGCTATAGTCCAACCTTCGCTAGCCTATCTTGCTCAACCTAATCAAGCATGGCTACATCCTCTCTGAGCCCCCCATATTTCCATTCCTAACTCTTTAGTAATCCCCTCTGCAAAATAAACAATAAAACAACAAAAATCATTAGTACATAATCATTAAAATCGATTAAAATCAATTTTATCTCATAAAAATATGATATCGCCCATTATTGGACGATATCGTACCAAATTTAGCAAAATCGTCCTTAATAGGATGAAATAGTCTCTGATTCGTCAATTTGAGAATCGTCCCTTATTAGACGGGATCACCCCTATTTCTCTGATTTCGTCCTCAAACGAAATCGGCGATCTAGGGACGATTTTGGCAGAATTGGGACGATTTAGTCTCGATGTCGTCGACGGCCTAAAAACGGCCGCAACGCCCCAAAAAAATTAAAATTCAACTAAAAAATTAAACAAATCAAGCTAAAAACATAATACAATAGGTTTAGATCCTTACCCGCAACCCGCATCGGACCTCTGTCGATCTGTGTGTTGTTTCCACCATTTCACCTGCAGAGCTCTGAAACAGTGAAAGTGAACAGTAAAAATGAATTAGGGTTTTACCCTATTTTTCCTATTTTTATTTAAAAACAACACTTTTTAATTTTGCTTTTTCGTGCTTTTACCTCAAACGTTCGATTTGGATAAAAACTTGGAGTGGGCACCATAGCAAGCAGTTGTATGATTCGATCTAGAATCATCGTCTAAAAAAATGAAATAAATTTTGCTTTCTCGTAAAGCGTGAATAACTCGTCTTTAACGCATTTTCTTCAGAAAATTCACTAAAGAGGGGGTAAAATGTAGCACCCTAAAATTGGCGCAGTTAAACCGTCAATAAAAAGATAAAAAATTGAATTTTAACCCCGAAATCGCTCGTTAACCGCTCACCTCATTTTTCATGCCATTTTTAGAATTTGTTTTGACCGTTGGATGATATCATCGTCGATTTGATGATATCGTCCCAAATCGGACAAATTCGTCTGGAACAGAATGTCCAGACAATTTCATCCCAAAACCAAATTTTCATAATTAGCCTCTATTTCAACAACCTCTCCAACTTGGGCAGAAGTGTGTCTACGCGGTTGGAGATTCCTACATTGGAGATCTCCCAAATTGGGATGATCCCCAACCTCCTAACCTCCCCCTAATCCTATATAAACTTGGGATTTTCCCATTTTATCCCCCTGGCTGATCATTTCCCTGAAACTCTAGTTTTTTTTTGTATTAGAACATCCTCGCCCCCATCATTTGCATTTGTATTTTTAGATTTTATTGCAGGTTTTTATTGTGTTTCAGTCAGAGAAATCTCGGATCGTCGCAAGCGATCTAACACGATTTCGGACGATCTTGTCGAGATCGGCGACGATCTCGTACGATCGTAGATGATTTTGACTGCAGTTCAGATTGGGAGAAACTAGAGCCATGAGTTTGCATTTTCTACCTTTCCTTCTTATTTAATTATGCATTAGATTGATTTATTTTTGTTTTGCATCCTGGAGTTCACCTCATTTAGCATATTTGCATGATAAAATTTAAAATAAGTTATTAAAATAGTGCTTCCCATTTGATTTGCTATCTGGATTTATTATTTAAGCATCTATACTATTATTTCTATCATTTTGCATCATTCTTGCAATTGCATTTTCGATTTTTGGTGTATGTTCCATGATTGTAGGTTTCTGACGAATTCGTCTGGTTGTCGATGATCTTGTCTGATCTCAGACGATCGCCTATGATTTGGGACAATTATGTACAATTACAGACGATCCTGTCATATTCGGGATGATCTAGACTCCTACAAGCTTTAGAATCTTCATCAGACATCAAGAATTAGGTGTAATCCTCTCCATTTCACATAGTCTCTGTATTTAGGATTCATTCATGTTTTCTATCGTCATATATACCCAAAATTTCATATAGAGTAGCTTAGATTCATTTTGGCCAACCTAGGAATATGAATGATTGAATATAAAATGAACACATCAAACCCATTCTCAAACTAGGCGCAAAAACTACCACTCAAAGTTTCCTGGTGAACCCCACCATCCGTCAAAAATTCACCCTTATACCCCACCCCCGAGAGGCATGACCTTCAAAGGGCCTCTCCATCCGATGTATTGTCCCATCCTTCTCACATACCCCTTCTAGGGCACGGATCCTTTAGCCCGAAGGTAAGGGTGCAAAAAATTTGGGCGATACACCCTCCATATGCTGCAAACTGGTATTAGAAGGAATGGAAATGAGCCACCCATCCTCCCCATGCATGTAAACATTATCACCTATATAAGATCCATAAATGCCATCAGATACACCCCAACCCACCACATTAGTTGGAGCGACTAGGTACATGGGAATGGGATTTTCCCAACCAACAATTGGATCTAGCTCCACCTGGAAAACCTCCCAGCCACTGCCATGATGAAATTATTATTGCCAATGTTGCCTTGGGGTTGGTGAATAGGAGACGATTGAAACCAATGTCTTTCTATAGATCGGGAGGTAAGTCATCGATGAGAGTATGATAGAGAAACTTTGTGAGATAGAGAAGGCTCTATAGAAGGTATTTAGTTGACCGTACATGGGGAATTACCCCAGTGCTGCATAAGACCACGAAGATGCTCCACCTCCATATGAACTTTCTCCACTCGAACTGAAATATAGAGCCAAAAATCAGAATAAATTGTGCACTTATTAGCAATTGAAAATTCATCTGAACTATGGTGCTAAGAAAAGGGAACTCTATTCTAAGTTTTCCAAATATGAAAGAGCACACTAATGTGAAGAATGTTCCACACTTCCAACAAGGGTAAGGAAAAATCTGGTGGGTTGCCAAGCACAGCATAATGCCAGGTGAACGAACTAGCCATATGAGGTCGAAAGCAAGACTCAAGCCAATCCCAGGCCATTCGAGATTTCCTGTACTACCAAAAAAGATGAAGGGGATCCTCTAGAGCATCATAAAAATGGCAGAAAGGATTCTCTATTCCAAGATATTTTAATATTTGTCCAATAGGAAGACCATAGGATAATAAGCTCTGAGCAAAGAAAGCCTATTTGGGTTCAATATATCCTATCCAAGCCATTTTAAATCTTAGACTCCAACAAATCTGAGTAGAAATAAAATTCCACCACTCATTGAGTCTTTGAGCTATATGAAAATTAGGAGTAAGTCAAGCATACCCTAACTTGGATTTATAAGTAAGAAGAAGAGTTTTCTTAAACCATACCCAATTAGACCACGAAGGATTTTGAGAATATCTACAGATCATGGGCCAAAGAGAAAAAGGAATACAATCCAAAATAGTGTTATAAGTATTCTTATCATCTGGCCACAGACCAAACAATCTCCTGAAATCATCCCATAGGATCCAATCCCTAGAATATCTCGAAAAAAATCTGCCACTATTGAAATCCCTTTCCCGAAGAACCGTTGAGCATGAATCCATTGCACGAAAGCAAGAGAACCTTGAAAAGTAATAAAAGGTGACCACCAAACATTATAAGAGGAAATAGAAGCATCTTTCCGATGCCCATCCCCTTGTCAACACAACCAAGGCTTAATTTTCTCCCAAGCCCTCCATATGCTCTGAATGACTAAAGAGCCTTGAATTTTAACTATGATAGGAGCAACCGAGACAGATTGAAAATTCATGCCTTTCCAAGCCTTCCTTCCAAGAGATAAACCAGTGGAAATGCAGTGTCGAATTAGAACTTTTCAAGCTTCAAAACCACTTAAGGCTCGAAGAATCCATTTAGCAGACAAAGCAAAACCTTGTCTTTGACAATCATGTAGTCCCATACCTCCTAATTTTTTGGGAAGACAACAAATCTCCCAGGCAACTCGATGAAACCCTTGTTTATGTGATGAGTTAGCCCAAATAAAATCCCTTAAAATCTTTTCCAATTTTTATAGCAAGCTTGAGAAGGGACCCAACATGATGAATAATACACACGAGTAGTAGCAATAATTTTGGAACACACCTAAAACTTACCAGCTAGAGTAAGTTTTTTGGTGATCAAAAAGAAAAAAAATTTCTCTACTTTTTGTAAAAATAATTCCACAAGACAGCAAGGGAACTCTGGAATGCAAATGGGATGCCAAAGAAATTAAACATCTCCCCTGGTTGGATCCAATGCCACTAAAAGCTTTCAAGCCAACTTGGAAGGTCCAAAGAGGATTACCTATAGCATGAGGTCTTCCTCCATTGAATGCTAGATCTTGATGCTTTGCAAAAAATATCTAGGCAATCTAGTGTTTGTTTGACAGAGCATTCATCCTCATGAAGTGTCAAAAAAGAATCATTTGTAAAATGTCCATTTATGAGTTGAGAATATTCTCCAGGTAAAGAAATACCCTTAATATTACCTTGACTCACTTAGTTAGCAAGAAGGTATCCAAAAGCATCTTGGACCTTCTGAAGAAGAGCCAAAGGCCCCCTAAGAGGGTGAAAGAAATGGCTCTCTATAAACTAATCTTATTTATTTTAATGCAATCCTTTAATATAAAGGATAATAGAAGATGTTAGAGAGTCTTGTTAGGTAGGAAAAATAGTTTGAATTTGTAGTTATAATTACTAGCAGCCAAAAGACTAAAATTTATTAGATTTGTAATATATCCTTTGACTCTCTAGACAAACAAATTTACACAGTATTAGATAGATTTGCAATATATTCTTTGACTCTCTTAATATATATTTAAAATATTACAAGACAAACAAATTCAGAGTATATTTTTATTTTTTCCCTGATGTGACGATAATGTCGGACACTAGACAAGATACCAGTACTACGTGTCAAATAAGGATACCATCTGTATGAAAGTAGTGTATGGGACGGCAAGTGGAATCCAAGACAAAGGGCGAGGGGCCAGACATAATCCGTCCAATTTTGAACGTGGGAATTTAGAGCCATTGACCAACTTTATGCTATGCTTCAATGACACCACCGCCCACATCTGACAGCTTCGACAAAAAGTCCATTTGATCGGTTTGTACATACTCTGACTCTTTGGCTATATGACGACGAACCTCACAATCTTCTTATTTACTGCAGAGCTCTCTTCTCATAGCGCTTCAGCTTCAACATACCTGTTTTTGCTGCATTTGTGAACTTATCAACATGGTGCCAGCTCACAATCAACAGAGAAGTCCGCACAGTCATGTTCCGGTGTTTGTGACAACGAAATGATGCAGAAAAGAACCGAATACTGCTATAACGAATATTTTTTCACTGCGTTATTCCGGAAAAATCTCCATTACCTCTGTAGTTCATTTCTATTTCTTTTTCTTTCACTTTGTCTGTGCAGCATTTTGGGTTGTCTCCGGTTGTAGAGGTGCATAGTTGGCAATGGTTTGATAGCCTTATTAGAGATAAATTGCGATTGTATCATATGCGGCGCCTATGTTAACTACATAACTTAGTTTCTCCGAAGGAAAACAAGATATGTAGTTGGAATGGAATTCTCTCCTTTCATGAGCACAGATTTTTATTAATATCCAGATTGAGCTTTTTTTTTAGTAATATATATTATGTGGTTTAATTTAGGCCACATCTCTTTTATATATTTCAAGTGGTACAATTTAGGCAAGAACTTGAGTTTAATTAATTTTAGGTTAGAAATTTAATGGATAGAGTTATATATTTAATTATTTTTGTTTGTTAAAATATGGTTAGTGAATAAATATTTTATTAATAAATATAATAAATAAATAATATTTATTATAAAAATTATTTTAAATATAATAAATTCAACAATTTACAACAAAACAATTATTTTTTTTTAATGAACAGAAACGAAATAAAACAGATTTTTTTCATTAGAAAGAAACCAAATAAAATAAAAGAGCCTTCTCTGAATTACAACAAAATAATTATTTTTCGTAAGTAAGAAATGAAAGTGTATATTTTAAAATAATTATATATTTTTATAATATTTTTTATAAATGTTTTTTTTAATTATTTATTTACAAAGATTTAGATATAAAATGTTTTGAAAAAATATATTTTATTTTATTTTTTTTTTTTGTAAGGTTCAAGGTTTAAACCACATTCTAGGTAAATGTGTGAGGGGGTGGGTATGTCATAACAAATAAACAAATATATATATATATATATATATATATATATATATATATATATATATATATATATATATATATATATATATATATATATAAAGTGAATATATATTTTTTTAAAATACATACGTTATGGTTTGAACTTTGGATCTCGCAAAAAAAAGCCAACAGCTTAACCACTAAAAGTGAATATTTTTATTTGAGATAATACGAAACATATCTTATAAGTTAAGAAAAAGTGTATATATATATTTTTTATTTGGTTAGTGTGAGAAACCCCTACGACCAACGCACAGGGTTGGGCAAGCTCCCCCCAACCATGACCCCTCCTAAAGCCGAGAGCTATGCTTATCAATAGGAAATTTAACACACAACCATCACACACCTACCCTCTCACACACTTGCCCATGCCACGATTTGAATCTTGGATCTTCCGAAGAAGAGCCAAAGCCCAAATCGTTGTGTTGTCCCCTTGGGATTGAAAACGTATATATTTTGCTAGTGTTATACACAAATATTAACCAATTTATTGTTTTCGATCTATATTTATATAAAAAATTATTGAATGTAAAGGCCTAAGTTTTAATTAATTTAAAAATGCAAGTCTTTACAACAAAAAAAAATGTGTGGATAGGTACACCCCAATAGATAGTCACACTAACTCAGGTTGAGTTAGGAAGCGGTTACTCAAAACAACAAAAACAGGGTTAAACCCATCACCAACCACATCACCAAAAAGCATGCATTAAATCATGTCAATCATGGGGGTATGCTCACGAGGTGAATGTCCCTCACCCTCCATATGCTGCCAACCGATATTAGAAGGAATGGAAATGAGCCACCCATCCTCCCCATGTGTGCAAACATTATCACCTGTATAAGAGCCATAAATGCCATCAGATACACCCTAACCCACCACATTAGTTGGAGCGACTGGGTACATGGGAATGGGATTTTCCCAACCAACAACTGGGTCTAGCTCCACATGGAAAACCTCCCAGCCATTGTCATGATGAGATTATTATTGCCAATGTCACCTTGGGTTGGTGAATAGGAGACGATTGAAACCAATGTCTTTCTATAGATCGGGAGGTAAGTCATCGATGAGAGTATGATAGAGAAACTTTGTGAGACCGAGAAGGCTCTATAGAAGATATTCGGTTGACCGTACATGGGGAATTACCTCAGTGTTGCATAAGACCACGAATATGCTCCACATCCATATGAACTTTCTCCACTTGAACTGAAATATGGAGCCAAAAATTAGAATAAATTGTGCACTTATCAACAATTGAAAATTCATCTAAACTATGTTGTTGAGAAAAGAGAACTCTATTATGAGTTTTCCAAATATGAAAGAGCACACTAATGCGAAGAATGTTCCACACTTCCAACAAGGGTAAGGAAAAATCTGGTGGGTTGCCAAGCAAAGCATGATGCCAGGTGAACGAACTAGCCATATGAGGTCGAAAGCAAGACTCAAGCCAATCCCAGGCCATTCGAGCTTTCCTGTACTACCAAAAAAGATGAAGGGGATCCTCTGGAGAATCATAAAAATGGCAGAAAGGATTCTCTATTCCAAGATATTTTAATATTTGTCCAATAGGAAGACCATAGGATAATAAGCTCTGAGCAAAGAAAGTCTATTTGGGTTCAATATATCCTTCCCAAGCCATTTTAAATCTTAGACCCCAAAAAATCTGAGTGGAAATAAAATCCCACCACTCATTGAGTCTTTGAACTATATTGATATTTGGAGTAAGTCAAGCATACCCTAACTTGGATTTGTAAGTAAGAAGCAGAGTTTTATTAAACCATACCCAGTTAGACCACCAACGCTTTTGAGAATGTCTACAGATCATGGGCCAAAGATAAAAATGAATACAATCCAAAATAGTGTTATAAGTATTCTTATCATCTGGCCACAGACCAAACAATATCTTGAAATCATCCCATGGGATCCAATTCCTCGAATATCTCAAACAAAAATTTGCCACTATTGAAATCCCTTTCCTAAAGAACCGTTGAGCATGAATCCATTGCACGAAAGCAAGAGAACCTTGAAAAGTAATAAAAGGTGACCACCAAACATTATAAGAGGAAATAGAAGCACCTTTTCGATGCCTATCCCCTTGCCAACACAACCAAGGCTTAATTTTCTCCCAAGCCCTCCATATGCTCTGAATGACTAAAGAGCCTTCAATTTTAATTATGATAGGAGGAACCGAGACAGATTGAAAATTCATGCCTTTCCAAGCCTTCCTTCCAAGAGGTAAACCAGTGGAAATGCAGTGTCGAATTAGAACTTTTCAAGCTTCAAACCCACTTAAGGCTCGAAGAATCCATTTAGCAGACAAAGTAAAACCTTTTCTTTGACAATCATGTAGTCCCATACCTCCTAATTTTTTGGGAAGACAACAAATCTCCCAGGAAACTCGATGAAACCCTTGTTTATGTGATGAGTTAGCCCAAATAAAATCCCTTAAAAGCTTTTCCAATTTTTATACCAGGCTTGAGAAGGGACCCAACATGATGAATAATACACACGAGTAGTAGCAATAATTTTGGAACACACCTAAAACTTACCAGCTAGAGTAAGTTTTTTGGTGATCAAAAAGAAAAAGAAAAATCTCTACTTTTTGTAAAAATAATTCCACAAGACAGCAAGGGAACTCTGGAATGCAAATGGGATGCCAAAGAAATTAAACATCTCCCCTGGTTGGATCCAATGCCACTGAAAGCTTTCAAGCCAGCTTGGAAGGTCCAAAGAGGATTACCTATAACATAAGGTCTTCCTCCATTGAATGCTAGATCTAGATGCTTTTTAAAAAATATCCAGGCAATCTAGTGTCTGTTTGACAGAGTGTTCATCCTCATGAAGTGTCAAAAAATAATCATTTGTAAAATGTCCATTTATGAGTTGAGAATATTCTTTAGGTAAATAAATACCCTTAATATTGCCTTGACTCACTTGGTTAGCAAGAATGTATCCAAAAGCTTCAGCTGCCAATATGAAAAGAGAAGGAATTAAAGGACAACCCTATCTGATAGATCTGAATAATTCAATTGATTCAGACTAAAAATTATTCAAAGTAAGAATAGCTGAAGCATCCACAAAAAGCATACTAACCGAGCTCAAAAAATGTGGCCCAAAACCAAGAGCTCGAAGTATGGTAAGGATGAAATTCCATTCAATCCTATCATAGGCTTTCTCAAAATCAATCTTGATGAAAAGAGTATTTTTTTGAGTGGTTCTAGCCCATTCCATGCCCTCCCAAATAGAAATTACATTATCCATAATGTATCTACTCTGCACAAACCCAATCTAATCAGGGTGGATAATAAGTGGTAATAGAGGTCTAAGGCGTAAGGCCAAAGCCTTAGAAATAATTTTGTAACTCACATTGAGTAAAGTAATAGGCCTCCAATTGGTGAGCACTTCTAGATCCCCCTACTTAGGAATGAATTTAATATTTTCCTTATTAATTATAGAACCTAAAGAGACAGAATCCACTGCTTCTTGGTAAACATACAATAAATATGGACCAACCATATCCCAGTACTCCTTATAATATTCATAAGGAAATCCATATAATCTTGGAGCTTTATCATTATCCATCATGGACAGGGCTTCAGCAAGATCATTCAATGACAAAGGGCTTTAGGAGTTCAAGTTGCCAAGCGGAGACGAATCTCTAATGCAACCCTTAAAGCTAAAATGGCTTAAGCTTCTATCGGACTAGAAGCGAGCCCTATAAGCTCTATTCTAATCCCAAGTTGTAATTAGTAGGCATGAGCTTAAAAAATTTGATATTTATGAAGCAAGGGGAGCTCAGCTTCGTGCTCGGCTTCACTAGCTAAAAACTGGCGATAGGGTTTCAAAAGAATTTTTTCAAAAAATAAAGCCCTTGAGACAAGTTGTTCAGTTCAATGCTATTCAGGATGCAGGGGTTCATTGGACATCACTTCCTGATATTATTAAAGTTTTTGTCAAGCATTATTAGAAAGTTTTACTTCTCAAGAGTTAACTCCTGAATGACAAGCTACAATTTAGGCTTGATGTATAGTTGTTTCTGAGAAGCTTTCAGCTCTGCAAAAGGAAGTTTATATAAAATTTTGATAACTCTATTTTGATAATTTAATTATTAGTGTATATAAATATATCATTTTTATAAAGAATTAATAAATTAATGAAAAATAGCCTATAACACTTTAGTGTTATACATAAATATTAGCTAATTTATTGTTTTTTATCTATATTTATGTAATTTTTTAATAACTTTGTTTTGACATTTTAAATATTAGTGCATATAAAAATTATTTTAATTATAAAGAATTAATAAATTAATGAAAAATAGTCTATAACACTTCCCACTAAAGATGTTAAACTATGGAAAACTTTAAAAATATTTAAATTTGAAAAGTGAGTTTGTTTGTAGTAAGAAGTTTTTGAAGGAAGTCATATTATGTTCTCTTATAAGTAAAAAAATAAATGAAGGATGTAATTGAGAAGTCTTACAATTTTTAAAATAATAGACAATAATATTCTTAAGGAATTGTCAAATGCCATGATCTCAACCAGTTAAGATGCATGGGTTGCATCATCTATGAGCTAGGGTTGCAATAGAGAACAAAAGCTCCATAATAACGATGACACGGGCTACGACATCTGCTAGATATAGTTACAGTGGATGACAAAATCTCTAGAAACATAGTGGCAAGGGTTAAAACATCTACGAGCTAGGGTTGCAATAGAGAACAAAATCTCTAGAATCACGATGACATGGGCTACAACATCTGTGAGATATTGTTGTAGTCGATGACAAAAACTCTAGAAACATAGTGGCAAGGATTAAGGCATCTACGAACTAAGGTTGTCATAATTCATGCATGAGCATCATAGAAGTTTTAAAAACAATGATGCATGAGCTACGACTCATCTATGTGTTATATCATAAAACATTCATAGGCTATGACATCTATGATCTAGGGTTGCAGTGGAGAATAGAAACTCTAGAATCATAGTGGCACGGATTGTGGCATCTGAGAGATAGGGTTGTAGTGGAGAACAAAATATCTAAAAATATGGTGGCATGAGATGTAACATCTGCAAGCTAGGGTTGTAGTGGAGTATAGAAGCTTTGAAAACATGGTGTCATGGATCATGGCTTATCTTTGTGCTATATCGTAGAACACATATAATTAGTGGTATTTACTATCTAGGGTTGCAATGGAGAATATAAGCTCTAGAAACATAGTGATATGGTATTGTTAGAGAGTATATCTTATGAAAATATTATTGTAGAGTAGATCTAGTGGTAATATTACTATGGAGTAGATTTGGTGATAGTATTATTGTAGAGTAAATCTAGTAAGAGTATCGCTATACAGTAGATCTAGTTATAGTATCATTATGGATTATATCTAGTGACAATATTATTATGGAGTATATTTAGTGATTGTATTGCTATAGAGAATATGTGGTGATAGTTTATCTGAACATAAGCTCTAAGGAACTGATTGGTAAATTCTAATGGTTATAGATTGGAATGGAGTTTTTGATGATGAAGAGGAAGTAGGCGAGATCAAGGAAAGACATTCCAGATGATGACATGGTATTAGCATGGCCATTGAGAGTATTTGGTATGGTACCATCATCATTGTAGAATCATGGAAAAAAGTGATCATCAAGATTTGGTAAAAAATAACAATTGCTTGTAGTAGAGCAAATGAGGCTCTCATCATTTGGTTTTGGTCAATAGGGCCAAGAAGGAGAGGGGAAAATGAGTATTTTAAGAAATAGGTTGGTAGGAACTCTCAAAAAGTGTAGACTTGGTCCACTTATCACTAACAATGGTAGGACATCTTAGTCGATTATGTATGAAGATGTAGTGGACTATAGTGAAGAGTCTAAGGAATATATGAAGGCCCCAATTTTTTTTCTCTAAGGAAGAACTTTTTGACTTGTGGCATAAAGGTAATAAGCTACGTGGAGAACTCAACTCAGAATCATGCCTGAAGCCCAAATCAACTTTAAACTCTAACCCTATGGCATGCAAGGGAGTTCATGGAGAAATAGAAGTTCCACCAAATAAACCATAAGAAACACTAAAGGGTAGTCTGATCAAATTGGGAGATAGAGAACCTTAGCAAAAAAAGGATAAAAAGAAAGCAAAAATATTGTATGAAGTTGCAGAAGGAGTTAGTCAGAATGGTTGTATGTGAGGATCTAATGTTAGGATAAGTTTTAGCATCAAATAAAAAGGTATTGGTAGGAATATTATAGGATGCTCCATGAAACAAAAAACTCTATAATAATAGATCAAGATTACCTGATTGGAGGGTATGGGCTATACTCCTAAATTTTATGTGATGACAAATGGTTGGATGATTTTTATCTTCCAAAATGCAGAAGATATTATAATCATAAAAGTGGAATTTGGAGTTGGGACTCAACGTTTTCAAATCTAAAATTATGGACTGGTGCATTTGATTTGCTCTCTAAGAAAACTAATACCTAGCCTATTTATATCAAGCTACCCTCTTTGCCCCTTGGATTCTAGATTGAAAGAATATTATATGAGAATGAGAACACCCTTAGATTTTTTCTTGGAATAGACATGTAAAAATTAAATGGTATCTATAAAATAATAGCCCGTATCTTAATGGATCTTGATCTTAGTTTGAGGTTTTTGAAGAACATAGATTTCATGCTAAGAAATTGGGCATACTTATAGAATCTCGACTACATTTAGGTACCTTTTTTGTGTATTCATTGTCATTATTATAGTCATCTCAAGGAATATTACAAAAAGGAAGAGAGAAAATGGGAATATAATATACAAAAGGAATTTTAAAGTTATTTTGGTCTATCAAATCATAGCAGGTGGCGATGACTGAAGCATAATTAAAGGAGGATCCATTTAAGACTCCTAAATAACTTAAAGAAAAGTTTATTATCATCAATGACTAGATAAAGGAGAAAGAGTTGGTTCCCAACAATTAGGGAAGCTTTAAATGAGGGAAGGTAGACCACACCTACAACTAACAAAGTATATAGAGTCATTTTATTAGGTAACCATCAAAGCCTAAACCTAATTTTACCCTTTTTTGAATATGGAGGATTGAATTCTAATAATAATAACTTGATATATCATCTTGTCCTTGATAGATATCCTATATAGAGGTTTTGATAGGCCATAATTCATATAGGACATTATAAGAGGGTGGTGCTATCAAGGACTTGGAAAAAGTAGAGGAGAAAGGTATAAAATTTACTAAGTTCTTACCATCTTTAGCCAAGATATTTCAGGCCAAGGAAGCAAGTAGGGCTTAAAAAACCCTAGTAGGATGTCTTTCCCACCAAGTCCTCCAAATCACCATAATACAAGCACATATTCTAGAAGATTTGCATAAATAGCCCTGAAAAAATATAAAGGAGATACTAGATATTGTTAGGTAATATGGGTATTGGGTCTTAATATAATTCAATCTCAAGGTTGTTTAGTAGGAAGTAAATCCTACTTAAAAATTGCATAAGAAAAAGCTGAGAAGGAAATTTTATCTAGTAAACAAAAATATATATTTGGGATTCTTAGAGAAAGACAACCCTAGGGGAAAGGGTATTAATGATAATCCTCTTTAATTGTTAAAGGGCATAGGCCCCTCATAAAAAATATTCCTAAAGTGTTTGTTTAAAATTCATAAGCCAAATATAATTTTAATCTAGGAGACTATGTTATATGCAAAAAAAAACAATAGCCATACTTGTCTCTCTCTTATCAAATTGGAACTTTGTAGGGTTAGAATCAAAAGGAATATCAAGGAGGAATGTAATGGGATGGAATTCCTCTTTCTAGATAGTTTACAAGGTATATATTGAGGTAGATGTGGTTACAAACTTACATTCTATGGATCTAGGTGAGTTGATTTCTATAGTCAATTTGTACGGTACTTATGGTGGTAGAAGGTATTTTTGGGAAGATTTTTTTATATAGGGATTTAAAGAAATAAAAGAAATGTAGTGGTGGGAGGGGACTTAAATTTTGTAGATAAGAGAGCAAAACTATGGGGAGATAAGTCCATAATGGAATCTCTTGCTAATTTTTTTCTACATAAAATTGAAAAAGCAAGGTTGTGTGATGTATTACTTCCCACATGGGCCAAAGGTAAATATTGATAAATAAAGGTAAATATAGTGGACATAGAATCTAAATTAAATCAATTATATAGTCATAAAATTAGTTCCCACTTGGAGGAATCAAAGAACTAGAATATGGGGTATTTCTAAAATGTTGGACAGATTTTTAGTGTTTGAAAACCTCATTGCTAAAGCAAAAAGACAAGTCTTGGATAGATCAAGGTGGGGGATTTGATCACACACCAATTTTATTATAGTTAGATAAAATCAAGAGAAACCAGCATAACAATTCAAATTCAATGCTATTTGGTTGGAATATGAGGAATTTATAAATATAGTAAAATATGAGTGGAGACATATTGACCCAACAATAGAAGAGACAACTATATTTTAGTTTTATCAAAATTTTAGGAGAATAAAATCTACTACAATCACATGAACCAAAGGTAAATATTGGGAAGAAAAGGAAAAGATAGTGGATATAGAATCTAAATTAAATTAGTTATATATTCATAAAGGCAATGAGGTCTTTTATACAAGGAGAATTTGCATTTTAAGGAGTTAGAAAAAATAAGAAGTAATTTTTATTATAGTAATATGTATAGGGTAAAAAATAGAGCACTTTGGTTGGAACAAGAGGATGAGAATACAAAATTCTTTCAAAAGTATGCAAAAAAAAGAAATATGATAAATACTATCTAGGAGATAAATGAAAGGATGTATGAAATATTAGAAGGTTTCATGAAATAGCTAGATTAGGAGTATCCTACTTTAAGAAAAGTTATCAAGAACTTAACAAAGAATATATAGAATAAATTATTAAGCTAGCACATTTTCTACCTAAGATGGTCAATGATGAAGTTAAAGATATTTTGATGGTAGAAGTCCCTAAGGAGGAGCTACAAATAATAGTTAAATATTTTTAGAAAGGTATGAGTATGGGAGCAGATGGTTGGTCCATTGACTTTTATGTGGGATTTTATGAGTTTTTGGAAGAACTTTTAAATGTGGTTGAAAAATTAAGGACTTTTGGGTATGTTCTTGGCTCTATCAATATAACTTTATTGGCTTGATTCCTAAGAAAGATAACCCATAATACTTTGGGGAGTAAAGGCCTATATCTTTGTGTAATACTCTCTAAAAAATCATCTCCAATATTATTAGGAGGTTAAAAAAGGTTTTCTAAACACCTTCTTAGAAGAACAACTTGGTTTCTAGAGTAGAAATCAAATCCATGAAGCTATAGGTGTTTCTCAGGAAGCACTTCATTTAGTAAAATCAAGGAAGAGACAAGCAATGATAATTAATCTTGATTTACAAAATATTTTGATAGGTTAAGTTGTTTGTACATCAAGATTATATTAATTCATATCAGTTGTAGTGTTATCTTTGTAAAGTGGGTAATGGAATGTATTAATTCTACTTCCTTTGTTGTATAAATTAATGATTTCACTTCTAGTTTATTCAAGCCTTCTAGAGGTATGATACAAGGATGCTCCCTCTCACCTTTATTATTCTTACTTTTGGCTAAAAGGTTGAGTAGAATGACTAAGGAACAAAAAATACTTGGCATGATCAAAGGAATTAAATTGAAAAACTATTTGTTTGGGACTCGCTTACTATTTACGGATGATATACTCCTATTTATAAATGGCACCTTAAGAGAAGCACTGAAATATAAAAATTTATTAGATCTATATTATGTTGCTATATGAATGGAATTAAACCTCCAAAAGATAAATATAGCTTTTAACAAACGATATCCAAGACAAGTAGTGGTAAGGATTTTTGGCTTCAATATAATTCAATTTGGAAAAGGTCTAAAATATTTGGGGTTTATACTAAAGCCAAATAATCATAGATACCAAGATTGTATTTGGTTATACAATAAATTAGAAAAACTGTAACTTCATGGTGCAATATACGGTTATCATTATAATACTATTTAACATTGGTGGAATTAGTTTAGGAAGCCATTCCAATATATTGACAATCCATGGCTTATATTCCTATTATAATAGTTGGAAAATAAGCAAGAAATGCTTCCACTTCCTTTAGATATGAATAATGAAGAAGTATGCAATACCTTTTGTTAATTTTTAGTAAGCTAGATAAACCTAATTCAACAAGAGGATGAGGGATTAAGAATATACACAACTTCGAGAAAGCACTAGCTACCAATATTATTTGAAGATTGATATTTGGTAAAGGATTATGGCATGAGGTTATCAAGGAGAAATATTTGGGTTCCATGTACTTTGAAGAGTGGATTAGACTTCCTATCAAGCCAGTGACCAATGCAACTATCATTTGGAAAGCATTAGTGAAGGATTTTCCATTAGTGGATAATTTTTTGGTTTGGAAAATAGGAAATGAGAAGAAAATAAGGCTAGAAAAATACCCCTAGCTAGGGAAAGGAAGAAATTACTAGCTATATCAAAATTTAATATAACATCTAAATAGGTAGGGGCTAAGGGTATTGTTTGATGCAACCTTTATTGATAGAACCAATTTATGGAATTAGGGATGGCTTTCTATAGAATAATTACTTTTAGAAGGAAATGAAATTGAGTAATGGAACAATTATACAAGGGATTTTACAAGGAATTTTATAAGACTAAGACAAGAAGAAGGCTTTTTACTATGGTCAAAGAACCCAACTAGTGCATATTTTATAGCTAAGGAAGGATACAAGGCAATGTTTGAATATAATAATGAGGAGGTCCTTTGATGGTGGAGTAGGATGTAGAAGATGAAAGTGCTCTTGAAAATCAAATTATTTTCTTGATTAGATTTAGCTAAGAAGGAATTATTATGGGATTTTCTACAAAATAGGTCTTAACAAGATCCAATTTAATGCAACCTATGTAAAAGGGAAGAAAAAACAATGGATCACCTACTAGTTCATTGTGATTTCTCGAGAGAAGTGTGGAGGTTTATTCTACCCATGAATAAGGGGAAGGAACAATGGCTAGAAAGCAATATATTGGATGATATGCAATGATGGATCAAAGACAAATGCTTATAGGAATGCATGTTCATTCCATTAATAATGGTATGGGATCTATGGTTGGCAATAAAATCTTATATTGTTTGAGAGCAAGGAAATTCTACCTATACAAGTACAAGCTTAGATCAAATATACTTATGAATGCATAAAAAATTCTAAAGTTAAAGATAGTTTAAAAATGGATATTATGAAGTCTTGGGATTTTCTCAATGGATTTTGTTAAGATAATCTAGATAGATATGAGGTAGGAGAAGTATTATATTAAGATGAAAATAAAAAATTCACGTTCAAAGTGGGTCATGGTGAAGGCACCAATAATGTGGTGGAGTGCAAGTCTTTGATCCTTCACGCTCAAAATACTAAGCAGATAAAAGGACATATGATTCGATGATGTATGAAGATGTAGTGGACTACAATGAATATTCTAATGAATATATGAAGGCCTCATTTTTTTTCTCTAAGGAATAATGTTTTGACTTATGGCATAAAGGGGACAAGGTATGTGGAGAACTCAACTCAGAATCATGCCTAAAGCCTAAATCAAATTTAAAATCTAACCCTAGGGTATGCAAGGGATGCAATGGAGAAATGAAAGTTCCACAAAATAAACCATAAGAAACACTAAAGGGTAGTCTGAAAAAATCGGGAGATAGACAACCTTAGAAAAAAAAAGGAGGAAAATAAAGCAAAAATGTTGTATGAAGTTGCATAAGAAACTAATCTGAATGGTTGAATGTGACGATCTAACATTAGGGGAAGTTTTATCACTAAATAAAAAGGCTTTGGTAGAAAGATTATAGTATTCTCCATGAAAACAAAAACTCTACAAGAATGGATCAAGGTTACCTGATTAGAGGTTATGGGCTATACTCCTTTAGTTTATGTGATCACAAAGGACTGAATTATTTTTATCTTATAAAAGGTAGAAGATGTTATAATCATAAAAGAAAAAGTTGGAGTTGGAGCTCAATATTTTAAATCTAAAATTATGAGCTATTGTGTTTGATCTGATCTCTAAGAAAACTAATACCTAGCCTATTTGGATCAAGTTACTCTCTTTTCCCCTTGAATTCTAGGTTGAAAGAATGTTACATGAGATTTAGAACTCCCTTAGATTTTTCCTTGGAATAGACATGGAAAACTTAAATGGTATCCACAAAGCAATGGTTTGTATCTTAGTGGAGCTTGATCTTATTTTGAGGTTGTTGAAGAACATAGATTTCATGCTAAGAAATTGGACATACTTACAGAATCTCAACTACATCGAGGTACCTTTTTGGTGTAGTCATTGTCATGATTATAGTCATCTCAAGGCGGATTACAAAAAGGAAGAAGAAGAGTAGAGGAAGATACTATATAAAAGGAATTTTAAGGTTCTTTTGGTCTAAAAAATTAGAGGAGGTGGTGACGGTCAAAGCACAATTAAAGGAGGACCCAATTAAGACTCCTAAATCACTTTAAGAAAAATTCATTATCATCAATGACTAGACAAAGGAGAAAGAGTTGGTTCCCAATAATTAGGTAAGCTTTAAATAATATAAGGGAGACACACCTGCAACTGACAAAGTATATATAGGTATTTTATTAGGTAACCATCAAAGCCTAAACCTAATTTTACCCTTTTTTAAATATAGGGGATTGAATTCTAATAATTATAAACTTGATATATCATCTTCTCCTTGAAAGAGATCCTATATGGAGGTTTTTCGAGGCAATAATTCAGATAGGACATTACAAGATGGTGGTGTTATGAAGTACCTATAACAAGTAGAGGAGAAAGGTATAAAATTTACTATGTTCTTACCCTCTTTAGATAGATATATTTCAAGCCAAGGAAGTAATTAGGGATTAAACAACCTTTGTAGGATCTCTTTCGCACCAAGTCCTTCAAATCACCATAATACAAGAACATATTTTAGAATATTTACATAAAGAGCCCAGAAAAAAGATAAAATAGATACTAAATATTGTCAGGTAGTAGGGGTATTGGGTCTTGAGACAATTCAATCTCAACATTTTGTAGTAGGAGGGAAATCCTACTTAAAAATTGCATAAGAAAAAACTAAGGAAATTTTATCTAGTGAACAAAAATCTATATTTGGGGTTCTTAGAGAAAGAAAACCCTAGGAGAAAGGGTATCAATTATTATCCTAAATGTTAGAAGGCATAGGGTCCCTCATAAAAAATAGCCCTAAAGTGATTATTTAAAATTAATAAGCCAAGTATAATTATAGTCTAGGAGACAATGCTAGGTGAAAAAAAACAATAGCCATACTTGCCTCTCTCTTATCAAATTAGAACTTTGTAGGGTTAAACTCAAAAGTAATATCATGAGGTAGATACAACGTATATATTGCGGTAGATGTGGTTACAAACTCATATTCTATGGATCTAGGTGAGCTGATTTCTATAGTCAATTTGTATAGTCCTTATGGTGGTAGAAGGTAATTTTGGAAAGAATTATTTATATAGGGATTTTAAAAAAAAGTAAATGTAATGGTGAGAGGGGACTTAAATTTTTTAGCTAAAAGAGCAAAAATATGGGGAGAGAAGGCCATAACGGAACCCCTTGCTAAATTTTTCCTACATAAAATTGAAAAAGTAAGGTTGTGTGATGTATTAATTCCCACATGGGCCAAAGGTAAATATTAATAAAGAGAGGCAAATATAGTGGACATAGAATCCAAATAAAATCAATTATATACTCATAAAATTAGTTCCCACTTGGAAGAATCAAAGAACTAGAAGATAGGGCATTTCTAAAAGGTTGGATATATTTTTAGTGTTTGAAAAACGCATTGCTAAAAAAAAAATATAGGTCTTGGATAGATCAAGGTGGAGGATTTGATCATTCACTAATTTTCTTATAGTTATATAAAAATCAAGAGAAATCATCAGAACATTTCAAGTTCAATGCTATTTGGTTGGAAGATGAGGAATTTATAAATATAGTAAAATATGAGTGGAGACATATTTACCCAACAATAGAAGAGACAACTATAATTTAGTTTTTTCAAAATTTGAGGAGAATCAAGTCTACTACAAACACATGGGTTAAAGGTAAATATTAGGAAGCAAAGGAAAATATAGTGGATATAGAATCTAAATTAAATTAGTTATATAGTCATAAAGGCAATGAGGTCTTTTAGACAAGGAGAATTTGCATGTTAAGGAGTTGGAAAAAATAAGAAGTAATTGTTAGAATGGGAAGATGTATAGGGTAAAAATAGAGCACTTTGGTTGGAACAAGAAGATGAGAATACAAAATTCTTTCAAAAGCATGCAAAACAAAGAAAGGTGATAAATATCATCTAGAAGATAAGGCAAGGATGGAAGAATATGATAAGGTTTCATGAAATAGCTATATTAGGAGTATCCTACTCTAAGAAAATTTATTATGAACCCAACAGAGAAAATATAGAAGAAATCATTAAGCTAGCACTTTATCTACCTAAGATGGTCAGTGATGAAGTTAAAGAGATTTTGATGATAGAAGTCACTAAGGAGGAGCTACAAACAATAGTTAAATATTTTTATAAAAGGGTGAGTATGGAAGCATATGGTTGGTCCATTGACTTTTATGTGGGTTTTTATGAGTTGTTGGAAGAAATTTTAAATGTGGTTGAAGAATTAAAGACTTCTAGGTATGTGCTTGGGTATATCAATAGAACTATGTTGGACTTGATTCCTAAGAAGGATAAGCCATAATACTTTGGGAAGTAAAGGCCTATATCTTTGTGTAATAATATTTATAAAATAATATCCAAAATTATTAGGAGGTTAAAAAGGGTTTTTTTAACACCTTAGAAGAACAACTTAGTTGCTAGAGTAGAAACCAAATCCATGAAGCTATAGGTGTTGCCCAAAAAGCACTTAATTTAGTCAAATCAAGGAAGAGATAAAAAATGATAATTAATCTTGATTTGGCAAAATATTTTGATAGTGTAAGTCGATTGTACATCAGGCTTATATCAATTCATATCAGTTGTAGTGTTCACTATGTAAATTGGGTAATGGGATATATTAATTCTACTTCCTTTGTTGTCTTAATTAATGGTTTCACTTCTAGTTTCTTCAAGCCTTCTAGAGGTATGATATAGGGATGCTCTCTCTCACCTTTATTATTCTTACTTGTGGCTAAAGGGTTAAGTAGAATGACTAAGGAATAAAAAATACTTGGCATGATCAAAGGAATTAAATTGAAAAACTATCTGGTTGGGACTTGCTTACTATTTAAGGATGATATACTCCTATTTGTAAATGGCAACATAAGATAAGAACTAAAATATAAATATCTATTAGATATATATTGTTTTGCTACATGAATAAAATTAAACCTCTAGAATCTAAATATAGATTTTAACAAATGACATCCAAGACAAAAGTAGTGGTAAGGAATTTTGGCTTCAATCTAATTCCATTTGAAAAAGGTCTAAAATATTTGGGGTTTATACTAAAACAAAATAATCATAGATACCAAGATTGAATTTGGTTATACAATAAAGTAGAAAAAATATAACTTTATGGTGCAATAGATAGTTATCATTATAAGTCCATTTAACATTGGTGGAATTATTTTTTGAGAAAAAGGTAAAAATTTTATTAAAAAAACTCAAATTATACATTTACTATTGATAACCTGCATTTCTTGGCAAGGCTTAAAATGTGGTACAACTCTATTCCTTCAACTATCTAGCTTTTAGAAGTTTTAGTCCCTGTCGAATGAGCTCTAAAGGTGTTCCATTTACCCTTTACTTTTGAATCCATAGACTTCATCCTGAGTCTATAAAGTCCTCTTTCTATTCTTATCCTTCCTTTCTTAGTTCCCATATTGTAGTTATTTTTGGAGTTGTGTCCATATATCTACTTCATCCTCTACCATTTGAGAGTCCTCTTGGGTTTTAGCCTGCACTATCTCTAAAAGTTTCCTAATTAGAGTGCCCCATATTCTTTCCTCTGGTCTAAATTCCTCATTGAAAATCCTATTATTATGTTCCAACCAAAGTTACCAGTAGATGAAACCCAAACCCAAATCCCAAGCTATCTTCAAGGTCTTTGATTTGAATCTATTGGTCTTTGAATAGTCCCAAAAGTTATTCTGAGTAAGAATGGATCTTTCTGATTGACAAAAAATATTGTACCACAAACTCTATATTGTTTGGGCATAGGGACACAAAAAGGAGGCGGCCTATTGTTTCCTCTTCTTGATGACACATTACACACCAGTTGGGTACAATAAATCCACATCCCTTCATGTTATCTAGAATCATAATATTGTTATGTGCAAGCAACCATATAAAATAATTTATCTTTGGTCATCCTTTGGGTTGCCATAATTGCAACCAAGATGGATTTGGACCAATTTGAGTGCTTTGGATAATCTTTCAATAACCTTCTTTGACAATATAAATTCCTAATTAGGTATGACCCCAACCAAGTTGATCAGGTCCATTACTCCTTGGCCACTTTCATCTATCCAAGATTTATTTCAGTTATTTTTTCTCCTCAACCCATTCTTCCCTCAACTCCTCTAGGACTTGTCATTGACTAAGATTATCTTGCAGTTGATCTGGAATTTTAAAATAGTGGCTTATGAGATTCCACCATTTACTTTTAAATTTTTCCTTGAGTCCTATTAAGTGGGGGTACTGATCAATTATGGGAGGAAATATTCCCAAGAATCTTCCCACAGTCTAGCAGTTTTTCCATCTCCCACTTTCTAGTATAACCCTTCTTTGATAAGTGATGCTCCTTTATTTAGAGCTTTCTAGGTCTCTGATCCCTCTCCTAAAACTAGAATACGAGGAAGATCTTTTGTATTTTGTGAGGGATAGTATTTAAATTTCAATACTTTGCTCCAAAGTTGGTCAAAATGAGTTAGCCATCTCCAATACAACTTGGTTGTTAGAGCTTGATTTTTTGGCATTACTGTTCTAATTCTTAAACCTCCAACTTCCTTAGACTTGCAAACCTTGTCCTAACTGACTAGTGCCCTTGTGTGGTTACCTTACACTCCAAACCAAATAAAGTGTCTCATCATCTTGTCCAAATATTTTAGGATGCTCTTTGGAGCAGCCAAAATGGAGAATTTATACATTGGAATTGCTTATAAAACTGATTTAAAGAATGTCACTCTTCCTCAAAAAATTAACCACCTATAGGTCCAATGCAAAATTTTTGATTGGATTTTATCTCTTATTTATCTCCAATCCTTAATTTTGATACATTTATCTGTTAAGGGGATACCTAAATATTCTAACTGTATTGATGCCTCTAAGAATCTTAGGATGTGGGTTATCCATTCTCTTAATTTTTTTATCACATTAAAAAAAAACTATTGATTTTTCTTCATTTATTAGTTGTCCAGTAGTCGCTATGTATCAGTCCAATATTTTTCTGATATTGGTTGCTTCTCTTATTGTTGTTTCCCCCCACATTCATGTGTCATCCACAAATTGGAGGTTAGTAATATTTATGTTCCTACTTATCCTTACCCTTGAAATTGTATTTTATGCTTTCCTCTTATGTATGAGTCTTCCCAGGCCCTCCACAAAAATGATGAAAAAAAATGGTGAAAGTGGATCCCCTTGCAGGATTTCTCTGGAAGCTTTGAATAGTTGGGATGGATTACCATTGATGAGCACTAAGAAAGAAACTCTAGAGATGCATTCCATAATATATTTTATCAATTCTTTACTAAAAATAATTTTTTGTTGTATTTGGGCTAAAATTTCCCAACATACTCTATCATATGCCTTGGATAAATCTAGCTTAAGGAACATACCTTTGTTTCCCTTTTGGCAAATCTCATAAATAGTTTCTTGTGCTATCACAACTCCATCCATAATTTTTCTACCCTACACAAATCTTCCTTGTTCTGGAGAGATTAACCCTAGTAAGATTTGTTTCAACCTATTTGCCATCAATTTGATTATGATCTTATAAACCACATTGCATAGAGCAATTGATCTATAGTTAGCGAGATTTTCCATATCTCCACATTTTGGGATGAGAGCCAAAAAGGTGTGATTCAAGGCTTTAAGGACACTTCCAATAGTCCTGACTTCTTCTACTTCTTGGGTTACATCCTTTGCAATTATATCCCAATAGGCTCTATTGAACTCTACTGGAAATCCATCTGGACCTAATCTCTCTGGCCTTCCCTGTCTGCATATCAAAAACTATTTCTTTAACTTATTTATCTCTAATCTCTCTTAAGAGTTCCTCATTTTGTTTTTGTAAAATTAACATTGGAATGATTTCTAAAATTTCCTCTTGGTGTTGAGTGGAAAGGTGTGGATTTATAGTAAAAAAAGTTGAAAAGTATTTATTTGTAGTTTCTTGCATACCTAGGGTAGTTTTTTCCCTATTTCCATCCCCTGTGGATAAGGCATCAATCCGATTATAGTGATTACGTGTTGTGGTTGAGTGATGGAAAAACTTTGTATTCTTATCTCCCTCTTGCAGCTAGATTATTCTTGCTCATTGTCTCCAATAGGCTTCCTCTTTATTGTCTAACTCTTCTTCCTCTTGCATCAAAATAATTTCTTTGTGGAGAAGCTCTTCAAATATAGGTTCTCAGCAGATCCTTTTTGCTATTGTTTGCACTCGAACTAAATATTTTCTCTCCGATGAGATTTACTCCATTTGTTAATTTTTATTTGATAAACTTTAATCTAGAGTGAAGTTGAAAGTGTGATGTACCATGTTCTAGTTTTCCTTGTTCCCACCACTATTTTATTAGCTCTAGCAAGTCATTATTTTGGAGCGAAAAAGTCTCAAATCTAAGATAATCATGATTCTTGACCTGAGACCTTTTTCCTATGTAGATAGATACTGGAAAATGGTTAGATGCTAATCGGTTCAAAATTTGTGATTTACAGTTCCAAAGGGTGGAGACTTTCTCCCCCACAAGAAACCTATCTAACCTATATTTCATTGTGAATACTTCTTTTTTGTTATTAGTCCATATGTTGTTGCATCCTGGTGGGAGTATGTCAATCCAATCTAGGTACTCTGATTAAACAAGCAATAACCTATCCTTCTCATTGATATGGGTCAAACCTCCTTCTTGATCCTTCACTAAAATTTTAGCATTGAGATACCCTACCACTATCCAAAATTCTTATGTATGGGTTTCCCTCAACTATTGTACTACCTTCCATTGGATTTTTTGAGGTCGTACCTCTATCATGCCATAAAAATTAATTATCATCCAAACCAGCCCAGAGTCCCTCTCCCTAAGTCTGGTCATGAGGATTCCTTTGGCTGAAGCCGAGTCCATCAATTGGAAGTAGTTTTTATTCTATAAAGTGGTTATTCCTCCTAAAAATCCTTGAGAGAATTGGGCCATAAAATATGTCTACCCCCAACATTTCTTGGTAATATTTTCCATAGCTTCTAAGGAAGTTTTAGTTTCCTATAGCAAAACCACATTTGGGTTTTTTTCTAAAATCATTTTCTTAACATCCAATTGTCTAGGGTGGTTGTTTAAACCCCTTACATTCCATATGTTTATAATCATTGAGGGTCTGTATTGTATAAGTTGGCAATGGAATTCACCAATCCAAATTCTCTCATTTGTTCTCCTTGTTGCTATATTTTTTCTTTATTTGTTTTTCTTTCCATCCTTTCTAAACTTGCATTCTTTGGTCGCTTCTCTATCTGGTTGATTCCTGTTAGCCCTAAAAAGTCATCCCCTTTTTGTGTCTTTTTGTTTTGTTTCCTCCTTTCCTTAAGGGCACACAATATGGTGCACCCAAGCCTAGCCCCGTGCGCTCAACTGGAAAGTGAAGTGCACAAAGATCCCAAGGGTGCACAAACTTGTGTGCCCCAATATAAGCTTGTGTGATCCACAAGTGAATCGCGTGAAGTCCCTTTGGGTGCATGAAGTCATGTAGCCAACTTTGGCCTATGCACTCCATTGGGGAATGGAGCGCATGAAGTTGTCTAAGGGGTGCATGACTCATGCACCTAGCTTTAAGTCTACACGCTCCACGAGATCATGGAGCACACAAATTTTTTGAAAGGCGCATGGCTCGTGTGCCCCAAATGAGTTTGCATGCTCCACTTTATTGGAGTGCACAAAGTTCCCTAAGGGTGTGCATATTCATGCACCAGCCTAGAGTTCATGTGCTCCACTATAGAGTGGATCCCACGAAGTGCCTTAAGGGCACACACCTTCACATATCCCAATTTTGCCTGCATGCTCCATTCCAATAGAGCACATAAAAGCCTTTAGGGTGCACAAAGTTGTACGCCCAACCCCCAGCCCATGCGCTCTGCTCCCTAGTGGAGTGCATGAAGTCCTAAGGGATGCACAAGCCTGTGTGCCCCACATAATTTCCATACGCTCCATTCCAATAGGATGCATGAGGGTCTAGCCAGGTGCATAAAGTCATGCGCTCACCTTCGGGTTCGTTCGCTCCACTATGGAGTGCACAAAGGTCTTAAGGGTGCATGGTCTCATGCACACCACTATGGTCCACATGCTCCACTTTCTTGGAGCATGTGAGGTTTTTGCAGGAACATAATTTCATTCACCCACTTCGAGGTCCGTGTGCTCCACTCCCCCAATGGAGCACACAAAATTTTCTTGGGCATGCGAATTCGTGCACCTAGTCCTGCGTGAGGTGTGAGAAGGTTTAATGTGGCATAGTTTTTGTATTCTCCTAAAATTCGCATGCCTCGTGCGAGTGAGCCTACTTGGGCTAATCAAAAGCCACCACGTGTTCCAAGTTATAATTCAATCAATTGGGCATAAAAGTATAGGATGACATGGTGCGCCCAGCTTTGTGGCATAGCCAGTCATTAGGCATAGGTGAATGAAAAAGTGCATGCTCCACTACACGAATTAATTACATGCCCTTTAATAGAAGGTAGCAGACCTCCCCCATGACATTAACACGTGTAGAGTTTTTTCTCGATGAGGTCAAGCGTAGTAATTTGAATGCCCTTTCCTGTTTGCAAAAGCTTGCTCTCATGGGGTGCTTGATGTCAAGGCCCGCATCGATAGAATTACTAGGGCATGGCCTATTATAAGAAGGACAGGGAGAGCCTAGGATCCAAAGGCACTAACAAACCCACAATATTCAAGTAGGTATATAATAGCAGACCAAAAATAGGAGGTTTAAGGCATCACCATCTATAGCTTCGACCCGATTAAAGAGGATAATCAGTGCCATCCCACATTATTGAGAAGTTTGTTCATGTGGGCACAATGAGATAGTTCTGAGCTAGCCTTAGTCTACAACAAATGGAATACCAACCTAGACCAGTTAACCTACCCAAAGTTCTATCATTCCCCAGACCTCCTGGCATGGCTAGCATTGGCCTATGACTCCTAAAGCAGGACCATCTGTGACCACAAGAACTAGGTTGTGGCTCGATTTACAACAGATAGAATTAGGAGGGTATTCAGGCTTGACACAACTTCATGGATCCTAGACTTTAAAACGCTCACTCTACAGTACAACTTCATGCTCAACACCACATTTCCATAAATAATATTGAAGAGAGGAAGGAAGAGTCCCTTAGGTTTTCCTATTAGGAAATTCTTACTTTGGACCTAGGCGCAGGATTACACAAATATGATTAACCTAATGTTGGATTTCAAGGACCTGGATCTCATCATGAAGGAGGTGATGTTTCTCATCATCTAGTGCAACAAGAAAGATAAGACACCCCTCTACCGATGGGAGGACATGATTAGCGATAACATGAACGAGGAATTAATAAAATTGTAGGAGGTAATATTGGTCGATAAAGAAGAGCTTACCCCATTCTCATATTATTCATTTTTGATTCATTTGTTTATAGCACAATTGGATAAATCCTCTATGTCTTAGTTGGTAGGAGTGACTACCACCACAATCCAATATTCATTATTGTGTATATAGGAGGGGTGTTCAAGTTACAAAGTCTTCTTTGAAAATGTCCTCTCGGTAGTACACACCCAGCTTTGTGGTGAAGAACCTCAGAGATTCGGATTTGGGGTAAGAAACTTTTGCACAAGGCTAAGGCTAAAGATTTCTTCTACGTAGAAGAATTATCCTACATCAGGGTATGTGGTTCCAAATTTCCCCCAAAGGCATTGCCAAGACACTGCCCGACTTCAATTGCTATCCTAGAGATAACCAGGTAGATTACTGAGCAAGTGAAAATCAGACACCTAAGAAAAAATGGGAGTGTGCCATGGTTACCCATTCCTTTCTCGATGGAGGGTTACACATATTTAGGCCATTTTGCAATGTTGTGGGCCATATGGAATATGGATATGTACTACTTTACTGAGGTCACATGGAGACCCTACGATCCTAATGGCCACCACAAAACTGTTTTTGCTGGAAAGCTTACTATCCTGCAAGTTAATCATAGGAAGGACAACTTTGAATATGAAATGCAGAAAGACATCAGGGAAAATTTATCATTAGATTTGGTATGGAGGATGGAGAATAGGCCCTATAGAAAGCTATAGGCATTTGGATACTATGGATCTGAATTGAGATTACACAGATAATTGTTAGTAGACAATGTGGTGCCACTGGTCCCAGTTGTTCCCCTAGAAGAATTCAAGGACATCACTTTCTAGATTGTGCACCAGGATACGGACCTATTTGAGGTCATGATGAAAATAGTGGGTGAAGCATAGAAAGAGTAGGTAAATCTGCTCTCTTCTTCTATTTATCCCATTGCCACCTAAAAAAGGAAAGAGTTGGTCACGTACTCCTCACAAAAATCACAAGGCCCCACTTCATCAACTCTAACATTGAGGTCTCCATCAGAGCAAACTGACATCGCAGTGGGTCAACTCTCTTTGTTCTTTGCCACCTTGGTAGTCAACCAAGAGGAGCATCCCATTCCTCCCAAGTATTTAAATAAAATAACTAAATTTGGGGGATTGTATAATATATTAAGAGAGTACAAGGTGCAAGAAAGAAGCCCCACATAGTCTCCCACCAAAAATAAATCCAGAATTAGATCTTATGCTAAAGACACTAAAATCCTTATGTTTGTGAGAGTGAGGGACACACTCTATTTTACTACAGATGAGGAGGATCAGATATATGATATAAAGGAGTAGATATCTCCTAGCAAAGGAGTAAGCAGGCCTTAAAGGACAACTATGCAGGAGACAGGTGATGTATCCATAGCCACATTTGATATCCCTTTGCCATAAATTTAAAAGGAATCCACCATAGATGTCAGCAAAGGTGTCATACAGGAAGAAGATTCCCCAGTGTAAATGATGAAGTCCCACATAGCCATCCAAGTGTAGGTGGTAGAATCAGTAGAGAAAGAGATGGAAAGTTTAAATACGAAGGCTATGGAAGCAGGACAACTACAGCTCAAAGTGTAGAAGCTTCAATCCGAGGTTGATCGATTAAAGATACCAGCTCCTTCTCAATCCATTTTTGCACAGGCCAATGATCATTTTGAGTCTATGGAAGAATTTAAACAAGAAATAAAGGAAACAATAATGGATAAAATGGAGGACCTTGAGTCCATATTTTATGACATCTATGCCACTAGGTACGTTGTCGGCCTCTTGCGAGATCAACTGTAGTAAGCATATTAGAGGGTGAACATCATATTTCCCATATACAAGAGATTTAGGGATAACTACATAGCAATTATCGAGATGACAATTGCATTGGAAAATGGTTCCATCTACTTCTTTGCCAAAGAATATGCCAAATTTGTTGTCTTCCTATAAAAATAGATAAAATTGGCTCATGTGGAACCAAGAGGTGGTCAAAACTAAACAAGATATTGAAGATGAGCTAGAAGATTGTGGTTTCAAACTCAATGATTTTATTCAGGCTCCTGACATCAAAGAGTTCATGCTCCACAAAAAAGAAAATTTTGACTTTGGTCCTAATAAAAAATTAACCAAGCAATTTATAGCTCTAGTATAAATGGTGGATCTCCTATGTGTCTTCACTGAAAACACAGTGGAATGGACAAGATAAAGGGTGAAAAAATCCATGCAGGATCTGAACTTATTATTATTTACCCTAACATTCCATGATGAGGCATGGAACTAAATTGACCAAAGTATATGAGACCTCGAAAGAGGAGGGGTGGGGCCCAGTTCACCAGGAGCACACGAGCCTAGTGCAACTCAGCCACCAGACTAGGGCAGTGGGGAAGATAATGTATAGCCACAACCACCACCTGAATGGACAGAGAGGCATGGGCTACATGCCCATTTTTTATTACATCTAGTTTTTGGAGGGAGCAAGGTCGATCCAGCTGAAGGAAATGGTTATAGCCCTACTTGACCAACCGATGCTATATAAGGGAGACCACTATAGTAGCAAAGTTTTAAATCAAACCTCTGAGAGATAAAACCTAAGTCTAGGTATATATTTGTCTAAGAGTTAGTCGTATTTTCTTATGTGTCTTTTTGTCTTTCTTATTTTACCCTTCCTTCTGCCATTTTCTAGGGACTTCTAGGAAGCACTGATCGCTGAGATAATTTCCTATGGAATGCACTAGATTTGGAGACTCTTACATCACTAAAATCAGGATGGAGAGGAATAACCCCATGTTATGATATTCAAACTGGGATCTATTGTAATAATTTTCATATAGGACCCGAGCACTCTGTTGGGCCTGTTATATGTAAAAAAATTCATACAAATATAAATACCATGTTGTCTTACTCCCCTTGACATATTCCTGTTGTGAGATTTAAAATTTTGAGTTGAGAAAACTTAGCCAGAGAGCACCCCTCACTTTTTTCACACCGTGTTGGCGACTCTGAAGAACTTGAATACAATATCAATGGGAGTTGATCTAGTGGCCATAAGAAGCAGTGATAAGGAGCTCTAACCCAAACTACCATATCCATAGGTACTTTTTAGAGCACATAAAAGTAAATAGAAAATTTTAGTTTATGTTCCTTCTAGTAATCAAGGTAGCAATAGGACTGTTTTTATTCTTCAAAGTTCTCAAAAACCAAGTACTATCCCACCCACTATCTCGAGGGACCCGGTCATGCCAATGGCCAATCCACATTTGAATAACTGGTGGCTTAATAGGTATAGGTCTTTTGTATTACCATCTATCTTGAATCCCTTACCCCCAAAAGCCTACAAGTACCTACCTAAGTTCTTAGGGGACAACCACTGTGACCGATGAAGAACATGTTAAATACTTCTTGTATACTATGGATAACCTAGAGGTGGAACATGAGGATGTTGTCCCTATTATTCCTTAAAACCCTAGATAAGGATACCTTAGAGTGGTTTAATGGTTTGGCAGCTGACACTATTGGCACTTTCCATAATTTGAAAACTACATTTCTCAAAAAGTATGGGGAGAAAAAGAATGAACAGTCCATGTTGACCAAGTTGGCAACAATGAAAAATAAGGATAATAAAACTATAGATGATTTTAATAGGCGGTTCACCAAGCTGAGAAATTGGATCCCTATGGCTTTAAGGCCTAATGATCACCAGTTCATATGCTTTTACAAAAATGCCTTCCCTGGTGACTTCAACTATGAACTCAGGCAGCAACCCACACTGACTATTGATGCTTGCATGGAAAGAGCAATAGTAATAGAGAGAGATATGATATATAGTGGGAATATGAAGCCAACCTCAAAGGACCCCAATCCAAGATAGCTTGAAAGGAATACTAAGAAAGTAGGCTTTGGCATTTTAAAAAAATTAGAACCTGATCCTATTGACAAACTGTCCTCAAAGTTAACAAAAATGTTCTAGTCTATGAACAATCGACTTTCTAAAATTGAAAGGGACAAAGCTAATAATGGGGAACACTCACAGCACTAGAATTAAGGTAGACCCCCTTTTAGAATTAACTTTAATAGGAACTAGAACAATGAGGAGGGCAAAAATTCAAACAATAACTGAAAGAGGAAGGAAGTCCAGAAAGACCAGGATGTTGTCCCAAACCCATATCATATATCAATGTAGCTTCTAATTTCTCCTTTTTTTGTCCCACATGTGATGCTCCCCATAATCTAGCCGACTATGGTGTATACCTTAGTCTCCATTTAGGTGTTGACCTTGAGGAAGAATCAAAAGATGAAATTAGGATCAATGCTTGTTGGACTTGGGAAGAAACCACCAACATCCCACCAATCCAAGAGGAGTTCACCCAATATTCCAGTCCTAATAACATGTCTATAGCATTTTTCATTGATGATATGAATATCTTAAAAAGGCCCCCAAATAGTCACTTTGAGCAAATAAAGCAAGGTAAACTAATCCCCATAGCTAAAGAGGTTGAAACTCTGGAAAGATTCCATTCTACCAGGCTATGTAACAGGACCATACCTGATAGGACTAATAATAAAATATAGTTGAGTATAAATAGAAGGCCAATGTTAAGAAGTCAAATAACAGCCATCAACAACTCCCACCCGAGAGCATTGAACCAGTCAACTATGGGTCGAAGAATAAAAAATTAGAATTTGACATAGTACTGGAACTGGCTAAGCAGAAGATAAATATAACTTTTGGGGAATTAATAATAGTACCTAAATATAGGTATCATATTTGTAGAGCCTTTGGGCTAACTAAATAAGGAAGGATTCATGTCCTCATGATTTCAACCCCTAATTCATCTGGCAGGAGCCCTGCCTTAGTCAAAAAAAATTATATATCCCTTCTCTATACATTTGGGTATGGTGACCGCTATGTGATACACAAATTCATGCTTAATAGTGGGGTGTCTCACAATATTATGCTGAAATAGGTGGTTGATCAATTGATATTGATATGTACAAAGGATTCCCCCTCTATTTCTATCATGGATAACAGGCAAGTGCCTTGTGTAGGGATAATTATATGTCTCTTGGTCTTTTTAGATCAATATCCGAAGAAGGGGATTGTAATGGATGTGGTTGTAGTAGATGCAGACCCATTATTTTACTTGCTACTCTCCAAACACTGGGTAGAGCAATTGGGTGTATCAATCCAGTTGGACTGGTCATATGCCGCCATCCCCCTTTCATCTAAAGAATAGGCCACCCTGAGGAGAGAACCATTCAAAAAATGTTCAGTCGAGCTAATGAGACCTGATAATACCACTTTCAATTTGGTCAACTCTATTGAGGAAAAATAATTGGGTGTTTACTCTATTTTGCATACACCTTTCCTCAAGGAAGTGCCTAACGCAGAAGGGATGGACCCCAAGATAAAAGTAGTTATGGACATTGAGTCAAATAGGGTCCTCACCACTGAAATGTGGACAATGAATTTTGATGGGGCAAAATCACAAACAGGGGCTAGAGCTGGAATTAACTTGACAAACATAAAAGGAAATTACCTGGGTGTGCCTTACCGATTATAATTCCCCTACAAAAATAATGTGGTAGAATATGAGGTCCTACTACTGAGGCTCATAAAATCCAAGGAACTAGTTATAAACTACTTAACTGTTTATAGAGATGATGAACTGATCATCCAATAGATCAAAGAAAAATACCAAACTAAGCACCCCATAAAATACAAGCAAGTAGTATTAGATGAGATCAGTAGGTTCTTAGCCTTCAATATATCCCATATACCCTATGATAAAAACCATGTTTCCAATCTGATGGCTATAAATGCTTCAAGGGCATATAGTCTTGAAATAGATACATAATACATGGATAGATTCCCCACCATATCTGTGTATCATCCTTCTGTTCCTAATAATGTGGTTTACTTACAATTTTTTCAATATGATGTCAACATCAAGGACATTATGACTGTACAAAATCAATTTTCTAGGATGATTTGTGATTAAGAAGATGAGTAAAAATTGTAGCAGGTTATAGGGATACCAACAGAAGTAATACAACTCAAAACCAATAATATTCCTAGGGGGTTGGTAGCTTTAGAGTCCCTTTTTGATGATTTTGATAAAGCACATAAAACTTCACCTCCTGAATTGGAGGGTGAAGAAGTTAATGTTGGGACAGTCAAGGAACCCAAAATAGTTAGGATAGACAAGTCATTACCAACAAAATAAAATAAATGGTACATTCAGTACTTGTCAAAAAATATGGATAGTTTTGTTTGGAGCTATGATGATTTAAGAAAATTTAATACTAAGGTCATGACCCATATTATTCTTTTGAAGGAGGTTGCCAAATATTTTAGGAAGAAATAGAGAAAATTTAATCCCACTCTACACCCTATCATGCAAAAATAAGTGCAAAAGTTGTTGAATGCAAAAATAATTAAGAAAGTGAGGTTCTCTTCCTAGATAGCAAAAATAATGGACTAATAAGGTTGTGTGTGGACTTTAGAATGTAAAGTTCCTATAAGGAAAATAAATGGAGAAATAAGGTTGTGTGTGGACTTTAGAAACTTGAATAAGAGCTCCCTCAAAGATAATTACCCCCTCCCCAATATGGAATAGTTGTTGCAGGCAGTGGTAGGGTCCTCCAGGATTTCCCTGTTAGATGGCTTCTCAAGATATAATCAGATTTTAGTCAATCCAGAAGATCGATTTAACACTGCATTTACCACACCATGGGGGACCTTTGAATACCAACGGATGCAATTCGGTTTAATGAATTTTGGAGCCACTTTTCAAAGGGCTATGGACTTTACCTTCAAAGGGCTGATGTTTAAAATTGTGGTGGTATATTTGGATGATATCATAGTATTTTCCAAGAACCCTGCAAATCACTTCTCCCACTTATCTCAAGTTTTTGAAATATGCAAGGAGTATGGGATTTCATTAAACCCAAAGAAATATTTGTTTGGAGCCACCCATGGTAATTTGTTAGAGCATGTGGTCTCCAATAAGGGATAAGCATTGATCCAAAGAGAACAAAGGCTATTGCACAAATACCACCCCCCAAGAGCCTCAAAGGAGTCGGGTCCTTCTTCAGCAAAATAAATTTTTTCTAGAGATTTGTTCCAAAAAATTTTGAAATTACTAAACAAATGAATGACATGATCAAAAAGGATGCAAAGATCAAATGGGATGAAGATAATATGAAAGCCTTCCAGCAAATTAAATAATCCATTACTACTGCGCCTGTGTTGACCTGCCCAAACCATTCAAAGAATTTCAACCTGTATTCCTTTGCTTCAGAGAATACTATGGTTGTTGTACTATCCTATAAATATGAAGAAGAAAATGAAAATCCTATAGCATTCATGATTTCAGGAATGAAGGGGGCCCAACTAAAGTATAATCCAATAGAGAAGTAGGCTTTTGCTCTTATTCAAGCCTTAGGATATTTCAAAAGCATCTTTGGATCTAGTAAAGTGATTGCCTGCATTCCTTACATAGCCATAAAAGATGTCCTCACCCATTCTGAGCCCACTGGAAATTCAGCAAGATGGATGGTGAAGATGCTACAGTATGATGTTGAGTTTAAGGCCATCAAAATTATTAAACTTCAAGGGTTGGCAAAAAATATAGCTTGTGGAGAAGAAGAAGACATGAATAATTTAATTCTAGTGCAAGGGACACAGTAGGCTCAACAACCTGAGCATGAAGAGTCTTACTGGTATAGATATATCTTGTTTTAATTGAAGAACCTATCCTTTTTACCTAACAAATCTGCCAGCAAGATGAGGAGTATTAAACAACAAGCCCAAAAATATCACCTCCAAGGAGAGCGGCTTTATTGGAGACACCCAAGTGGAGTGCTACTTTTGTGTGTAACAGATAAGGAAGTCCCCAAGATCATTGAAGAATTTCACATGGGATTTTGTGGTGGTCATTTTGCTCCAAAGGAAATAGCCAACCATTTTATGAGGGCAGGATATTATTGGTCATCCATGTTTAAGTATGTGTATCAGTTTATCATAAAATGCTACAACTGTCAAGGTTTTACTGGTAAAAAGAGCCTGCCTGCAATGCCACTAAAGCCTGTAATCATTGAAACTTCATTCTCTCAATGGGGGATAGATATGATAGGAGAAATAAACCCGAACTCTTCTGGGGTCACAAATGGATAATCACTACCATGGATTACCTTACTAAATGGGTTGAAGAAGCTCCCCTCAGAAGGTCAACAACATCAGTTGTCATTAATTTTTTGGAAGAGAGCATACTAACCATATTTGGGGTGCCCAGGAAGCTTGTGATAGATAATGCTAAATATTTTACCTCTTATGATATGGTTGACTTCTGTGCACAATACAATATAGAGCTGGCTCACTCAAAAAATTATTATCCTAAGGGAAATGGGTTGGTCGAGTCTTCAAACAAGAATATAATCACCTGAATCAAGAGATCATTGGCGAAGAAAAAAGTAGGTTGGGATAGTGAACTGAAATATGCCTTGTGGGTAGACATGTTATCAATAAAAAGGGCCACTAGAAAATCACCCTATGAGTTGGTTTAAGTAGAAAAGGTACTTCTACCACCTTAGCTAGAAAAAGTAGCCCTCTCATTATTACTCCAAGATCATGAAAAGCCATATGGGTTACAAAGGAGAATGGACTAGCTTGTGCAATTGGAAGAGGATAGGAGGGGATCAGTTGCCAGGATGATCACTCAATCCAACATGACCATACAGTTATTCAACAAAATGGCTAGGGGACAAAATATTTCTATGGGAGAAGTAGTACTTTACTAGGATCCAAAGAATGACAAACCCAATGACAAGGATAAGTTTGAACCCAAGTGGTTAGGGACCTATCAGGTCACTAGGGTAATTGGCCAACACACCTACAGGCTCAAGGATATGGAAGGAGAAAAGATACCCATACCAGTAAATGGTCAACACCTAAAATCTTTCAACCCCCTTCATGGAGGTCATGAGGAATGATGTACAAAAAAAAATGTAAGGGTGTGTGTGGAAGTTATTATCGTCAATCAACCCGAAGAGTTTGGAGTTCTCAGGTCAAGGTTATCAACCATCCCCCTATCCTAGTCAATCGATGTTAGCCCCAAAAATTTAGCCCCCTTTTTGTGTCTTTTAGTTTTTTTTCCCCCTTTCCTTAAGGGTGCACAAGATGGTGCACCCAAGCCTAGCCCTGTGCACTCCACTAGAAAGTGGAGCGCACGAAGATCCTAAGGGTGCACAAACATATGCACCCTAATCCAAGACCGTGCACTCCAAAAGTGGAGTGCGTGAAGTTCCTTCGAGTGCATGAAGTCATGTACCTAACTTTGGACCATGCGCTCCATTGGGGGAATGGATCACATGAATTTATCTAAGGTTTTGCATCCCACTTTGGGTCTACGTGCTCCATGGGAGAGTAGAGCGCACAAAGTTTTTGAAATGTGAACGGCTCGTGCATCTCAAATGAGTTCACACGCTCCACTCCATTGGAGTGTGTGAAGTTCCCTAAGGACGTGCACCTTTGTGCACCCACCTAGAGTTCATGTGCTCCACTATAAATTGGAGCGCACAAAGTCCCTTAAGGGCACATGCCTTTGCATACCTCAATTTTTCCCATGCACTCCATTCTAATGGAATGTGCAAAATCCTTTAGGGAACATGAAGCTGTGCACCCAACCCCCAACCCACGTGCTCTGCTCTCTAGTGGAGCTCACAAAGTCCTAAGGGGTGCATGAGCCCATGCACCCCATGTAATATCCATGCACTCCATTCTAATGGGGTGTGCAAGGGTCTAACCGGATGCACGAATTCATGTGCCCGCCTCTGGGTTCATGCACTCCACTGTGGAGCACATGAAGGTCTTAAGGGTGCATGGTCTTGTGCACCCTACTATGGTCCGTGTGCTCCATTCCCTTGGATAGAATGAGTTTTTTGTGGGCACACAAGTTTATGTGCCCGTTTTAAGGTTATGCGCTCCACTTTATCAATGGAGTGCACAAAATTTTCTTGGGTGCACGAATTTGTGCGCCCAATCATACCTAAGGCGTGTGAAGGTTTAATGTGGCATAGTTTTTGTACGCTTCCCCTAAAAGTCGTTCACCTTGCTCGAGTGAGCCTCACCTGGGCTAATCAAAAGATGCCATTTGTTCCAAGCCGTAATTCAATCAAGTTGCTGTAAAAGTGTAGGATGACATGGTGTGCCCAGCTTCATGGCATGGCTAGTCATCAGGCATCAATAAATGAAAAAGTGCATGCTCCACCTACATGAATTAATTGCATGCTCGTTAATATAATGTGGAAGACCTCCCCCGTGCCATTAATGCATGTAGAGTGTTTTATTAATGAGGTTGAGCATAGTAATTCGAAGGCACTTTCCTGTTTGCAAAATCTTGCTCTCATGGCTTCTACCAGTGCAGCTGCAATAGGGGTGTATGATGTCAAGGCTCACATCAGTATAATTACCAAGGCATGGCCTATTATAAGAAGGGTGGGGAGAGCCCAAGATCCAAAGGTGCTAAAAAAGCCACCATATTCAATTAGGGATAGAACATTAGATTAGCAGCGGGAGGTGGAAGGCATCACCATCTATAGCTTTGAACCGATTGAAGATGATAATCAGCACCATCCCACATTATTGAGAAGTATGTTCATGCAAGTACAATGAGAGAGTATTGATCCAACCCTGGTCTATAATAAGTGGAACACCAACTTGGGCCGATTAACCTTCCCAAAGTTCTATCATTCCTCAGACCTCTTATCATGGCTAGCATTGGCCTATGACTTCTGAAGTAGGACCATCCGTGACCATAAAAACTAGGTCATGGATCAATTGACAGCATACATAATCAGGTGGGTATTCAGGCTCGACATAGCTTCGTGGGTCCTGTACTTCAAGATGCTCACTCTATAGGCCAACTTCATGCTCAACACCATATTTCCACAAATATTGTTGAAGAGAGGAAGGAATAGGCCCTTAGGTTTTCCTATTAGAAAATTCTTAATTTGGTCTTGGGCGCAGGATTACATAGATATGATTAACCTAGTATTATGTGTCAAGGACCTAGAGCTCATCATGAACGATGTGATGTTTCTCATCATCCAGTGCAACATGATAGATAAGACACCCCTCTACTGATGGGAGGACATGATTAGCGATAACATGAATGAGGAATTAATAAAATTGCAAGCAATACTAGTCGATAAAGAAGAGATCCCCCCATTCTCATATTATTCCTTTTTTATTCATTTGTTTGTAGCACAATTGGATAAATCCTTGGTGTCTCGGTTGGGAGGAGTGACTACCACCACAATCCAAGATTTATTGTTGTGTATACAGGACGGGTGTTCAAGTTACAAAGTCTTATTTGATAATGTCCTCCCGATAGTACACACCCGACTTTGCAGTGAAGAACCCAATAGATTTGGAGTTGGGGTAAGAAAAAAATTGTACAAGGCTAAGGTCAGAGATTTCTTCTACGTAGAATAATTCTTCTACATTAGGATATGTCATTCCAAATTTCTCCCAAAGGCATTTCCAAGACACTGCCTGACTTCAATTGCTATCCTAGACATAACCAGGTAGATTGTTGAGGAAGTAAAAATTAGACACCTCAGGAAGAAGGGGAGCATGCCATGGTTTGCCATTCCTTGCTCGATGGGGGCTTACACATATTTATGTCATTTTGCAATGTTGTGGGCCATATGGAATATGGATATGTACTACTTTCCCGAGATCACATGGAGACCCTAAGATCCTGATGGCCACCATAGAACTGTTGTTGTTGGTAAGCTTGCTCTCTTGCAAGTTAATCATAGGAAGGATGAATTTGAAGATGAAATGCAGAAATCCATTAGGGGAAATCGATCATTATATTTGATATGGAGGATAGAGAATAGGCCTTACAACAAGCTAGAGATAGTTGGAGACTATGGCTTCAAATTGATATTACACAGAGAATTTTTAGTAGACAAGGTGGTTCCACTAGTCCCAAATGCTCCATAAAAAGAATTCGAGGACCCCACTTTCTAGATTGTGCACCAGGATACGAACCTATTTGAGGTCATTATGAAAATAGTGGGTGAAGCACAGCAAGAGTAGGTAAATCTCCCCTCTTCTTCTAGTTCTCCTATTTCCACCTCAAAATGGAAGGAGTTGGTCACTTACTGCTCACAAAAATCATAAGGCTCCACTTCATTAGCTCTAACATTGATGTTTCCATTAGAGCAAACTAACATGGTAGTGGGCCAGCCCTCTTTGTTCTCTGCCACCTTGGTAGTCAACAAATAGGAGCATCCCATTCCCCAAAGGCTTTAAATAAAATAATGAAAGTTGGGGGATTGTCTAATATACTAAGAGAGTATGAGGTGCAAGAAAGAAGCCCCAAACAGTCCCCCACCAAAAAGAAATCTAGAATTGGGTCTTCTACTAAATATACTGAAAACCTTATGCTAGTGAGAGTGAGGGACACACTCCAATTTACTGCAGATGAGGAGGATCAGATATAGGATATAGAGGAGCATAAATATCCTAGCAAAGGAGTAAGCAAGCCCTGAAGGACAGCTGTGCAGGAGACATGTGACATATCCACTACCACATTCAACATCCCTTTGCCATAGAGTTTAAAGGAAGCCACCATATATGTCAGCAAAGGTGTCATATGGGTAGAAGCTGCTCCAGTAGAAATGATGAAGTCCCACGTAGCCACCCAAGTGTAGGTGGAAAAAGCAATAGAGAAAGAGATGGAAAGTTTAAAGACCATGTTTTCGAAAGTAGGACAACTATAGCACAAAGTATAGTAGCTTCAATTTGAGGTCGATTGATTAAATATGCCAACTCATTCCCAAGCCATTGCTACATGAGCCAATGATCAGTTTGGATCTGTGGAAGAATTTAAATAGGAAATGAAGGAAAATATTATGGAGAAAATGGAGGACCTTGAGTCCATCTTTTATGAAATCTATGCCACCAGACATGCTATCAGACTCTTGTGGGATCAACTGCAGCAAGAAGATCAGAGGGTGACCACCATATTTCCCATATACAAGAGATTAAGGGATAACTACGTAGTAATTGCTGGGATGACAGCTACATTGGAAAATGGTTCCATCTACTTCTTTTCTGAAGAATATGCCAAAGTTTTTGTCTTCCTGTAGAACAAATAAAATTGGCTCTTGTGGAACCAAGAGGTGGTCAATTTCAAAGAAGAGGTCAAATATGAGCTGGAATACTATGGTTTCAAACTCAATGATTTTATTTAGGCTCCTGACATAAAAGAGTTTGTGCTCCACAAAATACAAAATTTTGAATTTGGTCCTAATGAAAAATTATCCAAGAAATTTACAACTCTGGTACAAATGGTGGATCGCCTATGTGTCTTCACTGAGAACATAGTGGAATGAGCTAGAGAATGGGTGAACAAAGCCACACAAGATCTGAACTTGTTATTATTTACCTTAACATTCCATTATGAGGTGTGGAACTACATTGAACAAAGTATACGAGACCTCGAAAGAGGAGGGGTGGGGCCCAGTTCACAAGGAGCACACGAGCCTAGTGCAGCTCAACCACCAGCCCAGGGTAGTGGGGAATATAATGTACAGCCATAGCCACCACCTATGTAGATAGAGAGGTGTGGGCTATGTGCCCATTTTTTATTGCATCTAGTTTTTGGAGGGAGCAAGGTTGATCCAGCTGAAGGAAACGGTTATAGCCCCGCTTGACCAGTCGACTCTATATAAGGGATACCACTATAGCAGCAAAGTTTTTTATCAAACCTCTAAGAGAGGAAACCCAAGTCCAGGTATAGCTTTATCTAAGAGTTAGTCGTATTTTCATGTGTGTATTTCTATATTTCTTATTTTGCTCTTCTTTTTGCCATTTTCTAGGGACTTCCAGGAAGCGTTGTTCGCTAAGATCATTTCCTATGGAATGCGCCAGAGTTTGAGACTCTTACATCACTAAAATTAGGATGGAGAGGAACAACCCCATGTTATGATATTCGAACTGGTGTCTATTATAATCATTGTCATATAGGACCCGAGCACTCTGTTGGGCCTGTTATATGTAAATATTTTTCATATAAATATAAATCCAACTCTATTTTTGGAAAATATTTTGTGTTCATGGTCTATGTTTGCTCTTTTATGTATTACAACAATATGAATATATGAAAGACGTTTTTTTTCGCTAGTTTAATCTTTTTCATGCATTACATTATTTGAATGAATAAAAATGAACTAGTTCTCTCTTTCTTTTCTAAGTCATTTAATACAAATCTGCTATGACTAACCAATAGACATGGCATCGGTATGGTCTTGATATGCTCTATTAACATTAGGTTTGGTCACAAATAATTAAAATAACATAATATCATTCTATTTGGTAATGTATGGGTGATTGCATCATAATGAATGATATATGAACCCATTGTATGGGGTTTCCTTACCCAACCCGGTTTGTTTAGAGTCAACCTGATAATCTATTCCTTGGTCAAAGAGGTAGATCCACCAGAGTCTACAATACTCATTGTGAGCTTCGAGATTCCTGTGACATGACAAAGCTTAAGAAGGTAAGCAAGAAATCCCCACAACAATTCCTAGTGTTTGCGTCTCTCTATTTTTCTCTACCACTCCCATAATGATATCTTTTGATGCATTTCGATCTTGTACATGCACAATCATTACCCCTACCATATTATTTTGTTGAAACATATATATATCTGGTGTTTTTTGTTGCTCCTCCCAAGCCCCTAATAATTTAATTTGTTGGGGCCTAGATGTCTTTGGTTCTTGTTATTGTTTCATAATCTTCTAATTTTCTTGACTCTCCCAATTTTTAAAATTTTGAGCAATTATAATTTGGGAGGGGTTTGTCTCTTGTGGTATGGAGGTGTACTCTTGATGGATTTTTTGTTATCCTTCTTGGTGTTGGCCCTTGTCATTGACCAGTTCCACCTCTGAATCCTCTTGCCCTTCTATTGGATCATATACTTTAACGATTTCATATTTATTAGAAGATGTCCTCCAATATAGGTGTTGGTTCATTTTTCCTACTTTAGTTGGATTTCATTCTCTTGCTTGATAATTATTTCTTTGGAATATCCTTGTTACTATTTGAAACCCTTCATCATTTTATTTCTATGGGGGAGGATTTTTCAGGATTAGTTTTAGGTTGATGCATCTCCTCTCTCCATATTTTACGATATTTTCTTACCATATTCCCATACTCATGATAATCTCTACACTTAAAAGGAATTTATTCATAGTCCACTTGTTGTCTCCATGTATTTCTTCCCACTCACAATTCAATTTCTATTGAGAGTGACTTTTCTAGGTCCATATCAACACATATCCTTGCATATGTTATTGATCTCCCCTCTACTGATTCTAATGATCTTCCTATATATGTGCCCAAAATATTACCAATCATCCCAAGGATATCCTCTCTCCAAAATTCAAGCGAGAGAGAAAATATCTTTAGCCATATTGGGGCGATCTATGGCTCCACAAGAGGATTGAATGAAGGTAACTAGGGTTGCATGAATAAACTTACCAGTCCAATGTTGTATGGTCCCCCTTCAAAAGCCTTGTTCCTATCTAAAACCAATATAAAATTTGCTACAAAATTCCCATTTGAAAGAAGCAAAATATCAACTTCTCCTTGGAAATACCAATGTTTTCTTTCCTAGTTGTATAAGAAACAATGGAATGCCCTCAACCTCACAAATTTACAAATCAAAGCATGGGTGGATATGTAAATGATGTATTCTACAATATCAAGGATAGGAACTGAGTCTACTTGAGGAAAACACCCATTTCTCCATGTTTGCTCTGGTTTTGTGTATTTTTGTTTGTTAGATTCTTGCATTTGTTTTCTAGCTTGTGCCTCTATGTGGACCTCTCTCCTACTATTACCCTTAATTATTTTTGCAAAATATCATTGGTTGAAGGACACATCTCCCTAATTGACTTGTGAATCATAAGTAGTAATAAACTTTGGGAATGCTATGTGGGTTCCATTTTTTCTTATCTTCTCCTCAATATTTCCATACCTATTTGATGGCCCACTAGGGTTGGGGGCCATTGAAAACCACAAAAATTTGAAAAAATTCTAACAATTCACACCAAGAGAAAATTAAACAACTAAAAAGTATCCACAATTATTCTGAACACAGTTTGATGCAAAGAATTCCCAACCTAATTCTTGCATTCTACCATCACTTTGTCTCAAACCCTAGTTCTCCTCTTGTATTTTTCCCCCTTTCAGATAGCATTTTAGCACATAATTTGAAACTTTTTGTTAGCGTACTTTGTCTGTAGTTCATTATTTAGGCATATTGTTGTGCATTTGTTATTACGTTATAACAAATTGCTTTTGTTTGCTGGATTGGTTTGGCAACCTCCGACAATCCGTTGTTGCTGTATTATTTAACACCTTGCTGTGAATAATGAAAACTAGTTCGCACATTTACATGGCATCAGAGCCAGCGATGTGCAGGGAGGCGTGACGAGAAGCCGAGGCTGGAGAATCTGGGCGGGTGTGCAGTTAATTTAAATTTTTTTTTTTTTTTTTTTGTCGCGATAGAAAGAGACAGACCACTCCCCACCGGTCGTCGAAGCAGACGCAGCCGGCGCGCTGCGTCGCAGGAGGGCCCGGACCCCGTTGCGCGCGGTTGACGGGAAAGAAAGACCACTCCCCGCGTGTGCGCGTGACCAGGAGGGGCCCGCTCCCCCGCGCGACAGAGGAGCTGTCGCAGCAGGCCCGTGCGCTCCGGAGCTGCCGCAGCCCCGGGCCTGCGTGAAGGAGACGCAGCCCACGCTCCGCGACGCGCTGGAGGGGGACCACCCTCCGGGCAGGGATTTTTTAAATTTTTTTCCCGCCCGCCGTTATACCCCCCCCCCCCCCCTCTTAAATCGAAGAAGACGCGTGTTGCGGATCGCGACGAGGAAGAGGCCGTAGAACGCGGGACGGACCGCGACTAGCAGAGGAGGTGGCAGAGGGCTTGGGCAGACCGAGAAGGGACAAAGGAGAGGTGCTCCATTGTTTCCTCCGGATCAGCCCGCTGGCTCACGTGGTCGTGAGCCGTGCGGTAAGGCTCAGGGAGCCTACAGGTCGGGGGTTCGAATCCCGCCGACTCCCCCAAGGTATATTTTTTTTAAAGTTATTTTTTTATTATTATTATTTTTAATTAAAATTTTTAATTTTAATTTTTTTTTAATATAGTTTATAAACTTTAATAAATTAAATTTAATTTTAATTTATTTTTTCTAAAGTTTAAAACTATAGAAATTAAAATTATTTATTTTAATTTTAAAATTGATAATAATTATCAAAATGCTTTGTTAAAGAAAGCCTTTTAAGGGGGGATTTTTTTTTCAAAAAAAATCAAAGGGGGATTGAGAGTAATTTTTTATGAAAAATAGCAATTTGGCATTGTAAAAGGTGCATTTTCGGTCGTGACCGACACCTTGTGGGTTATTCTAGTGGGCATTTTTTTTGTTGTATGTTGCATATTTCATTTTTGCACTATAACATTAAAAATTAAAATCAAACACTCCCTAAAGTCCCCGGAATATAAAACCCATCTGTGCAATTTATTTGCACTGCAGCGTTCGGTATTTGCGATACCTCTGGCCAGCACTTACAGGTAAAGTTGTCGTGATTTGGCTACTGTATCCGCCGCCTAATATAGCTGCTATAACGACGTCTGAGCTTGTTCTCTATAAATCGTCGGGGAGGAATAAGTACGCCATTTTTGCATTTTTTACTCCATCCACTACCCTTTATCGCACTTGTGTTTAGGCGTAAATCTTGACGAAGTATTCTTCATAGTGTTTAGGGGGAAGTTACGCCCCACACATGAGAAGAATCTTCTATGGTAGGTGCCATCAACAAGGCGATTCCCTTTCAGTACCGCTTATGTTCCACGTATCGTATGATCTCTAAATTTCACCTATAGTCTCCCTCACGTAAGGGCGGGTGATTTTTTGTTGATCTTTCTAAATACCTATAGTTTCCCTCACGTAAGGGCGGGTATTTTGTACGGTATATTGGCCTAGAAAAAGGTATATCGAAAGGGGGACCAATTTGGTGATATAAGGAACCTTCACTATGGCCGCTGTTGCAAAATTGATGACTGATCCGCATCAGTTATTGAAAGGTCCAAATTATACACCATGGAAACATAAGATGAAGGCTATTCTCCAAATGGAATATTTGTGGGATATTGTTACTGGAGTAGCAACAAGGCCTTCACCAACAGCAGGATCCACAGGTCCTTCAGCAGATCGGATTGCTTTTGACAAGAAAGACAGTAGAGCAAAGGTGCTCATTTTGTTTTCTGTTTCCGATGAAGTGCAACCTCATATAGCTGATAAAGCAAGTGGTAAAGAGGCATGGGATGCCCTTAGAACCATCTATGAGGGGAAGAATGAATCCACCATTCTTCATCTTCAACAACAACTTCATAACCTGAGTTTGAGACAGGGTGAAACAGTTGAACTCTTTCTGTGCAGAGTGTCTGAGTTGAAAGAGAAATTGAGTTCTCTAGGAGATACTGTGGATGAAAAGCTTCTCATTTCACTTGTGATGAGAGCTTTACCTTCTTCATTTGACATGTTGATAACCTCCATCCAGGTGTCCCAACGACAAATTACCTACATCGAGTTGGTCAATCTGCTTCAACAACAGGAGGCACGCCAACTTCACAAGGATGATTCTTCCAATACAGCCCTATACACCAACAGGCAGGGTTCTAGGAAGAAAGGTAATGGGCAAAAAGGAGGCAACTTTCAGAAAGGAGGAAATTCTCAACAGGATACGAAAGGAAAAGGCAAGCAACCTCAACAGAAGAAGAGGTGGTGCAAGATCTGTGAGAAAGACAACCATGACACCAACAGGTGTTGGCATAAGAACAAGCAAAAATGCCAAAACAAACCACAAAATAAAAACAAGCAACCCCAGGCAAATGTTGTTGTTGAAGAATCTGACTCAGATTCTGAATGGGCACACAAGGTGCTCATGACTACCACAGATTCCACTCGGAGGGATCCTATTTGGTATGTCGATTCCGGAGCTAGTAAACATATGATCGGCGACAGATCGTGGTTTGAATCATTTGTGGCCAAGGAGGGCAAACCTGTCACCATTGCTGATGATAAAACCTACAGGGTTTAGGGAGAGGGTACAGTTTCAGTCACTCTTCCTCATGGCAAGTGTCAGATTGACAAGGTCCTCTATGTTCCGGGATTGGCCAACAATTTGTTGTCAGTGACACAAATCCTGGACAGAAATATGGTTGTCAACTTTCGTGTTGAGAATGGAAAGAAGTGTTGTACAATTACCAGGAAGGGTAAGCAGATTGCAATGGCTTCATATAAGCATGGCTTATTTGCACTAGATGCTATCTCTATTCCACATGTTGCCATGACTGTCTCTACCAAGGAGGCAACTTCCCTATGGCACAAGAGATATGGGCATCTTAGTTCTGGCTACTTACTTGAGCTCAAGCAAGTATGAGATGGTAAAGGGTCTTCCTTCCCTTTCGCCACATTGCCGGTGTGCTCCGATCGCTAGCAGGAAAGCAGCATAGAGTACCATTTGAGAAGAGCTCTACAAGAGCACGAAAACCTCTGGAGCTAATTCACACCGATCTATGTGGTCCTTTCACACCCAACAGTGTTGGAGGGAAGAGGTACTTTCAGTTATTCGTAGATGACTACTCACGAAAGATGTGGGTTTTCTTTCTCAAACTGAAATCGAAGCTTTCGCATTCTTCCAACAGTTCAAGAAATCCGTTGAGAAGGAGTCAGGGGCTTCTATTAAAACCCTCCGCTCAGATCGAGGGGGAGAGTTTACCTCTAATGAATTTTCTGCATTCCTAGATAAACATGGGATCAAGAGACAGTTAACAACTGCCTATACTCCTCAGCAGAATGGAGTTGCTGAGAGAAGGAATCGTTCTATCATGGAAATGGTTCGTTGTATGCTCACAAGTGCAACTCTTGGGCAACAATATTGGGCAGAAGCTGTCACCACTGCAGTGTATATTTTGAATAGGTCACCCACAAAGGCCCTAAAAGGAATGACTCCACAGGAAGCATGGAGTGGTCGAAAACCCTCCATATCTCATCTACGTATTTTCGGGTGTCAAGCTTTCATGCACATACCGAAAGAAAAAAGGAAGAAGCTAGATGAGAAAACACTGAGATGTATTTTTCTTGGATATTCTGAGCACTCTAAAGGATATCGGTTGATAGATCCTTTGACCAAGAAAATTCATATCAGCAGAGATGTTGTCTTTGATGAAGCTTTCACATCACAGAGCACATCTACAGTACACCAGGATATTGTGGAACCAAAGGAAGAGGAGATTCCTTCGTCAACACAGACAGGAGGTCCTTCTACATCTTCTTCACCACCACCGAAGCAGAATCCTAAATGGTGTACAAATACAATCAGAGATGCAAATTTATCCACTCCTCCCAATTTGAATTTGGATAGACCTCGTACACGCAGTATGGCTCAACAGGAAGAGAAGCCAAAGAAACTGGTGAGGTTGATGATCTTTGTCAATCTTTTGAGGAACTTTCTGTGACTCCAAGTAGAGAAGTTGAGGATATGGATATTGATGATGACAGGGCATTCATGTCTACCATAGATAGTCTTGGACCTGCATCAGTGCAAGATGCTCTTAGTGAGCCTCAGTGGAAGGCCGCTATGGATACAGAGTATGAGTCTCTGATGAAGAATAAAACTTGGAAGCTTGTTGATCTGCCTCATGGAAAGAAACCTATTGGCTGCAAATGGGTATACAAAGTCAAGTACAAGGCAGATGGAACAATTGATAAGCATAAAGCCCGTCTTGTTGCAAAGGGCTATGCTCAAAAGGAAGGCATCGACTATGAAGAAACTTTTGCACCTACTGCTCGGATGACCACAATTCGGGTTATGTGTGCTATGGCAGCACAATATGGGTGGAAAGTTCACCAAATGGATGTCAAAAGTGCCTTTCTTAATGGTGATCTCCAAGAAGAAGTCTATATGACTCAGCCTGAAGGATTTGAAGTGGAAGGCCAACAGCAGAAAGTTTGCAAATTGGTTAAATCCTTGTATGGTCTGAAACAAGCTCCTCGAGCTTGGTATATAAAAATGGACAATCACCTAATGCAGCATGGATTTAAGAGATGTCCGTCAGATGCAAACCTCTATTTCAAGAAACAGGGTTCTGAGATAGTGTTGCTTGTACTCTATGTGGATGATCTGCTCATTACAGGGAGTTCAGAAGATTTGATCTCTATTGTCAAAAGAAACTTGTGCAAATCTTTTGAGATGACAGATCTTGGACTTCTCCATTACTGTCTTGGTCTGGAATTCAGCCAGAAGGAGCACACCATCAAAGTGTCTCAGAAAAAGTATGCCAAGACATTGCTCGATAAATATCGCATGACTGACTGCAAGCCAATGGCAACTCCTATGGAGAATGGACTTCAGTTATCGCGACATGATGACTCACCCCAGGTAGATGGCACTCTCTATCGACAGTTGATTGGGAGTCTCATATATCTGACCAATACTAGGCCAGATCTCGTATTTGCTGTAAACTATCTTTCGAGGTTCATGCAGGAGCCTAAGATTACTCATTGGAAAGCAGACAAAACGTGTTCTTCACTATGTCCGTGGTACTATAGAATATGGCCTAGAATACAAGAGGAACAACAAATTCTTCTTGCAAGGATACACGGACTCCGACTATGCCGGATCATTTGATGATCGCAAGTCAACTTCGGATACATTTTTCATCCGGGATCCGGTCCTGTCTCTTGGCACGACAAGAAGCAACAGTGGTTGCTATTTCTTCAACGAGAGGCAGAATATCGCGCCGCACGTGAAGTTGTGTGCGAAGTGATATGGTTACGTCGCATTCTAACAAGTATGGGCCATCCATCAAAATCTCCAATACACTTGTTTTACGACAATCAAGGTGTTCTGAACCTCGTCAAGAATCTAGTCCATCATGAAAAAACAAAGCACATTGACACACAATGTCATTTCATTCGAGAGGAAGTTCCAAAACACCGAAATCAGCTTCGACACATTCCCACCGATGCTCAAGTTGCCAGACATTTTCACTAAGGCACTTGGACGTGTCAAATTTGAATTGTTTCGCAGCTCACTTTGTATTGCAAAATAATGTAAGGGGATGTTAGTATAGCTATTAGTTATTACATTACCCAAATAATGTAATAAAGGGGGATGTTAGCGTACTTTGTCTGTAGTTCATTATTTAGGCATATTGTTGTGCATTTGTTATTACGTTATAACAAATTGCTTTTGTTTGCTGGATTGGTTTGGCAACCTCCGACAATCCGTTGTTGCTGTATTATTTAACACCTTGCTGTGAATAATGAAAACTAGTTCGCACATTTACACTTTTTAACAAGTTCTAGAACATATTTCTATTTAAAATTTGTGGAATTAGTTTTGGAAGCCATTCCAATATGTGGTAATCCATGGCTTATATTCCTATTAAAATAGTGGGAAAAATAAGCAATAAATGATTCCACTTCCTTTAGATAGGAAGAATGGATAAGTATGCAATCCCTTTTATTAAATTGAGTAAGATAGCTAAACCTAAACTAACAAGAGGATGAGGGCTTAAGAATATACACAACTTTGTAAAAGCACTAGTTACCAAGAGTCTTTGAAAATTGATAATTGGTAAAGGATTATGGCATGAGGTTATCGAGGAGAAATATTTTAGTTCCATGTACTTTGAAGAGTGGATTATACTTCCTATCAAGCCAGTGACCAATGCAACTATCATTTGGAAAGCATTAGTGAAGGCTTTTCCATTAGTGGACAATTTTTTTGTTTGGAAAATAGGAAATGGGAAGAAAGTAAGGCTAGGAAAATACCCCTAGCTAGGGAATGGAAGAGATTACTAGCTATATAAAAATTTAATATAACATCTAAATAGGTAGGAGTTTATGGTATTAGTAGATGCAACCTCTATGGATAAAACCAATTTATGGAATTAGGGGTGGCTTTATGTAGAATAATTACTTTTGGAAGGAAATGAATCTGATTAATGGAACAATTATACAAGGGGTTTTACAAGGGCTTTTAGAATACTAATACAAGAATAAGACTCTTTATTAAGGTCAAAGAACCCAACTAGTGCACAATTTATAGCTAAGGATGGATATAAGACAATGTTTGATAATAATGAGGTCCTTTGATGGTGGAGTAGGATGTAGAATATGAAAGTGCCCTTGAAAATCAATTTTTTTCTTGGTTAGATTTAGCTAAGAAGGAATTAACATGGGATGTTCTATAAAATAGGTCCTAACAAGGTCCAAGCCCAATGAAACCTATGTAAAAGGAAATAAAAAACAATGGATCACCTACAATTTCATTGTGATTTCTTGAGAGAAGTGTGGAGGTCTATTCTACCCATGAATAAGAGGAAGGGACAATGGCTAGCAAGAAATATGTTGGATGATATGCAACAATGGATCAAAGACAAATGCTTATAGGAATACATGTGCATTCCATTAATAATGGTATGGGATTTAAGGTTGGCAAGAAAATTTATATTATTTGAGAGCAAGGAAATTCTACCTATACAAGTACAAGCTTAGATCAAATATACTTATGAATGCATAAAAAAATCTCCAAAGTTAAAGATAGTTTAAAAATGGATATTATAAAGTCCTAGGATTTTCTTAATGGATCTTGTCAAGATAATCTAGATAGATGTGGGGTAGGAGAAGTGTTATATTAGGATGAAAATCATAAATTCACTTTCAAAGTGGATCTTGGTGAAGGAACCAATAATGTGGTAGAGTGGAAGGCTTTGATATTTTTTATAAGAATGGTAGTGGAACAAGGAATAACAAAAATTCAAGTTTTTGGTGACTCAAAATTAGTGGTGGATTGGACTTCAAGTTTAGTGAGGATGCAAAATTTGATACTTAGGACTTATTATGAGAAAGTGGAATTACCATAAGCATAATTTGTAGAAATATATTACAAATATATCTATAGAGAAATAAATAAGAAAGCAAATGGTATATCAAAATCTACCTTAGATATTCTAGTCAATACTTAGTTAAAGGAAGGAGTAGTGTGTGGTATTGCCATTCCACGATAATATGCACCCTTTTGATAATTTTTTCCTTTTGATAAAATTTATGGTTTAGGATATATTTTGTGTTCTTTTTTATTTCTTTTTATAATTAAGGTCATATTTATAGTATGGTTGATGGTTACATGGATGACGTACCAAAATGACACTCTATAATATGAGTAAAGGCTTGCAATAGGTTGTTTTTATTGTATAAGCTTGATAATATTTTCATAGAAATTTGAGTCATTATTGGGAGATTCTAGAAGATCTCTAAATGGAGCTATTTAGTAAGGCCTATATGAGGGTATAAAATGTCAATCTCATTGTTATTTTTTTAACTCTAAAATGAAAGTTATTGATTTTTTCTAGGGAAAAAAGTTAATAAATAGATATTTGTGATTCAAAAGTACACGATCTATATTAAATTATGAGTTTTTTATTTACTAATTTATTTTTATTATTAACTAATTATGATATATCACTTAACACCATCTTAATTAGGATAATTGATTCCTTAGTCAAGGTGCAATACGCTAGCTACGATTACATATTTTAAATGAATCGAGATGAATGTATGTATTCACTTTTGTGGTAAAAATGGAAAACCTTACCCTAAGAAGGAGAGAAGTGGATTTATTATTTTAAAAATAAGTTAATGCTCTCAAATATTTGAATCTAAATATGAAATAGATTATCTAAAATTCAAAGAAACACAAGCAATATTAAGGAAATAGAGGTGAAGGGACACTTTAGACCCTTGATGCCTTTATATTTTAAGGTTCATCAAGTAATTTTATATACTTATTAACAATTTATCCAAATTTTGATAAATTTAGGTGAGTCCAATTTATTACCAATTCAAATAAAATTTATTTCTTATTAAAATTAGATCCATCTAGGGGATTTTCATTTATGTATCGACCAAAAAGAAATGACTAGGAGTTATTCATTTGAGCACCCCATATATAAAAATAATGTGGAAACTTATCCATTTGTTGAGCCTACTCTTTTCTATCCCATAATTCTTGGATTCCTCAATGAGCATGGTATGAGTGATATCCATTGATTCATTCTAAGTTCAATTGTTACAATTTTTACTATTTTTTTCGATTCATAAATTTTATTTGCTCTAGCTAATTACCCACCTATGTATGAAAGTGTAACACCTTCATTATGCTCATGCTATTATTGTGCCTTCTCTTAATGGTGGGATAATTAAATGAATAGAGTTAATAAACAATTATTTTATGAGTTTATGCTAATTAATATAGAGAAAATACATGATATTGCTTAGGTGAGATTAATTTATTATCATCACAAATATTTTTATATTTTTAAATATTTGATATCATTCTATCTAATAATTAAAAATTTAATATAAATATTATAGATGTTGCAAATATTTCATGCACCTCATATTCTATATTCATGAGTGTAACTAATATAATAAACTTTTTAAAGATATATTAATAGTAAGTTTTATTTAAAAATAAAATTTAATATAAATTACAAGATTTACAAATATATAGTGTATTTAAACAAAGAAAATTAAGTAAATATTGTTAGAGTATATTACATTATTTGGTACATGCTAATGTACCCCCATGGTACTTCCTTGGTACAATTATAAATATTAGATTAGGGTTGAGTCATAATTTAGAGTGTGAGTAATATTTCACTTTTATGTGTGTATGTGCAAGAAATGCACAAGTGTTGTGTAAGTGTGCAAGTATAAGTTGAGTCTATGTGCACAAGTGTATTATATGTAAGAGATCAAATATGTAATGCAAAGATATGCACAAGTGTCTTAGGTTAGGGTGTGCAAGTTATGAAAGTGTAACAGTCATGTATAGATGTGCATACAATATAGAGTCAAGTGTTCATCAAGTATGCAAGTGTTAATTAGAGAATCCAAGAGTCATGAGACTTGGCATATGGAAAGGAATAGTCAAGTATCCAAAGAGTCATATTACTATGGCTATATTATGAAGACAAAACTCCATAAGCAAGCAATAATAAAAAGTATCACAAATAATCATGATCATTACTATCATATTTGAAAGAGAAAGAGGAGTAATAAAGAGTGCATTGCATTTTGAGAAATTAATATTGTAATTTTTTCTTCATGCATAGTACATGAATTATTAAGACTATTTACATTCATATTGCCACTTATTATTGAATGTTATTTGATTTACTATAAGCCTTGATATTTTTCTTTGCTGGATAAAAAGGGGTTGTACTTCGGTCCCCCACCCTTAAAAAATTACATCTCTCTTATTTAAATCTTGAGAGTTTATAAATAGATACACTTCTCATCTCAATTCATATGATATAGTTAGAAACCTACATCATTTTACATAAAATGTTTGAATTCTTGATATTCATTTTATGGATCTTTTCAAATCTCTATATGAATACAATTACTCCAAAATTTAGCATTTTTCTTTATATTTTCCTATAGCATCCTTCACAATGCCAAAAATTCACCTCTACTATCTATGCCTTGCATCTTAGTAGAGTAATATTTCCAAAACATCGCACTAACATAGTCCACTTTACCAAATCTGGATTGCTAGTTTCCTTCCTGAAACACAAGTGCAACCACAAAAATTATAATAAATAGTCTAAATGAACACACATTATTGTTACAAAATAAAATAGATATTACCAATAGAAAACATTAAAGTAAATCTTAATCATTAATTTATTTAGGCAATCAACAATTTTTGTCAGCTTCAACTAAACTTTCTACTTCCTCTAACCATGGAAAGGAGATGTTAATTTCACGATTCTCAAACAAAACCCCTCTATTGGCTAGCTTATATGCACATTTGTTTACTTCCCTTAATATATGTGTAAACCTAATTTCTTCAAAGTCTTTAGCAAGATCTTGAATTTCCACACCCATGGAGCCTTTTCTTTACTCAAAATTGTATTTATTACTATTAGAGAATCACCTCCCATACAAACTCTATTCAATTTCAATTTTTTACATATTGTTAACCCTTCTAAAGCTACCCAAGATTCAATTTCACTATTTGTCTTAAATCCATAATTGAAAGCATAATGAGACAAAATATCTCCTCTATTATTTCTAATTATTCCTCCTCCTCTTGCTGGTCCTGGGTTTCCTTTAGATGCTTCATCAAAATTCAACTTAACCCACTCCACATCTAGTGGTTTCTACTTTATATTCTTTACCTTATTTTTATTTCTCTTGTACCCAACATCATAATTCCATTTAATGACTTGACTCCATCTATCATGACTCTCTGCTTCCAAATTAGGGATTGGGTGAGTTGATAGGGTTGGTTTAGACTCCTCTATGGCTAAACATATCTTCTTTTTCATTACCTCTAAAATACTTTCCTTTCCTTTAAATATTATTCTATTCCTTTCTAGCTATATAGTCCAAAGTATTGTATCTTTTGATGTATACCATATTGTCTATAAAACCTCACTTTTAAAAGTGCTCTACCATTGCTTTAACCAATATTCAATTTTACTATTCATCATTGTGCATTTACCAAACATATTAAGAATCCATTGCCATAGATTCCATACAATTGAGCAATGTTCCAATATATGAGCAATACTCTCCTCCTCCTTATTATAGAAAACATATTTAGAGGGGCCATGAAAACCCCTTTTCATAAGGTTATCCCAGGATAAAATTCTTCTATGACCTACTAGCCAAACAAATATTTTGACTTTAGGAATGCTTGGGCTATCCCAAATATCTCTCCAAATTCTAGTGATATTATTATTATGTTGGTGTTGAACATTATATCCACTTCTTGTTGTGTATTCTCTTGAGCTATTTAACTTCCAAATCAATTTATCCTTGGCACCCATCAGAATAATTACAGTTGTTATATTTCTACTCAATTGCCTCCTAGCATCAATATCTTGTATACTTGTAAAAAAATCTTCTTTCCATTTGTATCTTCCTTCTTGATCCTTGTACAAAATATTTGAAACCTTATCATTGTATTTATCTTGAAGTAATCTCATCCAAGGTTTCAAAACTGGATCTAAATTGAGTGGTTTATCACATCAAGTATCCATCCAAATAGAAATTTTTTCTCTAGTTCCCACCACCCATATTAAACCTTTAATCATAAGATCAATAGATTTTTTTAAACCATTCCAAAGAGCAAAACCATTTGGAAGAGAGAATGCAATAAATATTAAACTTGGGTCATTGGGATCAACATACTTAGAAGAATTCTTGCCCATTGTATTTGACTCTCTTTGTACAATCTCCAAATAACTTTTCCCCAAGAGCTAGGTTTGCATCTGTAAGAGATATTAAACCAATACCTCCCCTAGTTTTGTCATCACACAACTTGCTCTATTTCACCAAAGAAAATTTTCTTTTATCATGTAAACCTAGCCATAAAAAGGTTCGCATAATAAAGATTAAACTTTTTCCAACTGATTTTGGCATAGAATACATAGACATATAATATGTTGGAATGGCTTGTAAGACTGAATTAATTAACTGCACTCTTCCTACTAATGACAACCATCTACCTTTCCAAGTTGGAAGTTTATTTTGAACTTCACTAATAACTGGATTCCATAAATCTATCCTCATTCTCCCCTCAAATAAAGGCATCCCTAGATAAGTGTTAGCAAATTTACCTCCTACATTTGAAGCAACCTACAAACTCTTGCTTTGATATTAGTAGGAGTGTTAAGAAAGTAAATTTTGGATTTAGTCCTATAATTGTTTTGCCCTGAAGCTCTTTCATACTCTTTTAAAAATTTATTCAAAGCTCTGGCCTCATTTATCCTTGCCCTTCCAAAAATGGTTGTATCATCTACAAACTGTTGATGGGTGATGTTATTGATGTTATTACTAACCTTAAGTCCACTTATAAACCCATATTTGTAAGACTTATTTAATTTCCTACTCAAAACTTCTACCATAATAATGAACAAATAAGGAGATAGAGGATCTCCTTGTCTAAGGCCTCTCTTAGCTTTAAAATATTTTGTCACTAACCCATTGACCAACATTGAATAATAAACTGTAGAGACACAAAATTTAATCCATATAACCCATTTCTTCCCAAAAATAAACTTATCTAAAACTACAAAAATAAAATTCCATTTAACCCTCTCATAGGCTTTACTCATATCAAGTTTTAAGATCATATATTTCTCTTTTCTTGAAGCTTTTGAATATATAACTTCATGAGCTACTATGATCCCATCCAAAATCCCTTTCACAAAACCTCCTTGCTCTTCTAAAATATTTTTTTCTAGAAATGGCCTTAATCTATTCGTCATCACTTTGGAAATAATTGTATAATCCATATTACATGGGATTATGGGTCTAAAAGAATCAAACAATTCAGCATCCTGCTTTTTAGAAATTAGAGTAAGATAAGTTGCATTTATTTTATAAGGAATGTATTGTTTTACCCTAGACTGTTCCACTGCCACCAATAAATAATCCTTCACTATATTCCTATTATGTTGTTAAAAAATTTTATAGAGCCCATTTGGACTAGGGGGTTTATCCTTATTAAAAGAGAAAAGAGCTAAATGAACTTCTTCTAGAGTAATAGGCTCCATTAGTTTCCTATTGTCTTCATTTGTTATAACTTAAGGAACATCTTGAAGAAGTTTATCATTAATAACTTTGGTCTCCTCTAAACCTATAATATTATGATAAAATAACTTAGCCTCTTTTGTAATTTCACTTTGATCTTCAATCCAAACCTCTTATATTGATTTAATTCTACCAATTCTAGAAGAAGATCGTTGTACTATAGTCATCCTATGAAAAACTTTGTATTTTTATTTCCTTCTTTTAACCAAGTTTGTCTTGATTTTAATCTCCAAAATTTCTCTTCCTTGCTCAAAATATTATGATATTCACTAAGCAACTCCCTTTCCTTTGAGCTTGTATTATTTTCATCACCTTTTTGGAATTTTGAAAGCTTATCTTTTAGTTCTTCTTTCTTCTAAAAAATGTTTCCAAAGGTGTTCTTATTCCATTCTTTTAATCTAGATGTCATAGCTTTAATTTGGTTTGGAAGATCATACAACCCACCATTACCTAAATAATTCCATGTTTGAGCTATCATATCAACAAATTGAGCATGGTCTTTCCACATCTAATCATATTTAAAATATGATCTTTTTTTGAATTCACTAACCATCATTTTAAGTCTTATTGGCCAGTGATCTGAACCAATACTTGTTAAGGTATTAATTTTAGCACATGTTCCTTCATCTAACCAATTATCTGAGAGAATGCATCTATCTAATGTTTTTGCTATTAGGTTTTGGTCTCTCCTATTTTTGGTCCAAGTATAGTTGTCTTCTTCAAACTCAACTTCCCATATATTGTTGTTTTGAATAAAAGCTAAGAAATATTTCATACTTTGGGTCAATTTCCTAATTCCCCAAAAAATTTCATTCAGCTTGGTAATGGCATTAAAATCTCCAATGATCATGAAATGGGTTTCTTGGTCTTTACTTCTCATAAAGACCTCAATCCCACTCCAAACTTATAATCTACTTGACTGATTTGTAGGACCATACACATTGATAAGGATGAAGTGAATATCAGTAAAGTAGCAAGTGACTAAAGAGGCTATCCAATGCCTAGTTTTATGAATGGTTACACAAGAGGTTCTAGTATTCCAACAAGTTAGAATTCCCCTTGCTACTCCTTCAGAATCCATAGCATCCCATTCACAGCTTGCTCAAAATTTCTTTCATATTTTTTGAAACTTCTTTTGTCATTTTAGTTTCTTGGATATAGATAATATCAGGTTTATTACTTAAATATAGGTCCCTAATACACCTATGCTTTGAGGAGGCATTAGCATATTTATCCTCTCCTTGCTCTATTATAGAAGCTTTTGGCTTATCCTGCTCATTTTCTGGTATTTCCTTATTAATGGCAGAGGTATTACCTTCTAGAACTGCATTTTATTTACCAATTATTTCCTCCTAGATGGTGCATGGTACTTCAAGAGAGTCTTCAAAATCTGATGAAATGCATTCCTTGGGTTCATCTAGAATATTCTTCCTTAAATTAGGATCATATTGAATAGATGGTTCCTTGCTAATATGCTGAAATTGTTGTCCTGTGTCCTCTAAGTTTTGATCTACTATTTCTTCATAGGCTAAAGCCTCAAAAGAATTGGAATGTCTTCTAGTATCCTTTTTTATTGGTCTCCATTGTTCATTTTCTTTTTATTTTACTAGATCTATTTTTTGGAAGTTAAAAACCATCTTTATCCATAACCAATTGTAAATTTCTCTTACAATTTTCTACAAATGATTTTGTTGGGATCTTCCTAGGGCGTGATATCTCAATATGCCCCACATCATGACATCTTCACATCTAAAATATATGTTTTCATAATATATAGTTTGGGTCCACATCTTATCCCCATACTTAAGAATGATTAATTTTGGTAAAGTTTTACTTATATCAATCATGACCAATATTCGAGCATAAATAGCCAAAAATCCATATTTTGTTGTATCTGAAATCTCAAGAAATTCTCCTAGAGTGTTTCCTATTGCCTTGAAGGTATCTATTTCCTAAAATTCAATGGGTAATCCAAATGTCCTAACCCATACTGGTACTAGGGATAGATTTACATTTTTAGGTGAAAAGCCTTCATACCAATGGGTAATGAAGAGCCCTGCTCTTCCCATAAACCAAGGACCTCCTTTTATGATTCTTTCTCTTTCTTCCCTAGAACAAAAATGGCTAGGAAGAAAATTTTGGGAAGAAATGATAGAATCACTCTTGGAGACTTCCAACTCCTATCAATCCATTTTCTCAAGGCTGAAGCCCCTTGCCAATACCCATTAAATTTACCAAAAAATACCCTATCTTTGAGAAATAAGGATCTCTATGAGGTGCGCTCACTAACCTCTACCACTAGGGGTGATTATAAGGATTTAACTATAAATCGATCCATGGAAAGGAAATTAAAACTCAAAATCTAATGAAATTTATTTGAAATTTCTATAACAAATATAATATTTGATAAAAACTTTATAAAATTTTCATGCACAATTTCTAAGATAAAGAAAGGGGAAAAATAACTTCACTAAAAAAATTTATCTAGATAGAATGTCTTGCCTTGCTGAAGCCCTAGCCCTTCATTGCTCTTCTCATCATTCGAACCCTAGTTGGAAAATAATAACAATTTCATTTTTTGAAACTTGAAAAATTTGCATTGCCCTTATTCCAAATGGTTGACTTCATAGGGTTGTATCTCCCTCAATATTGCTTGAATTTTTGCATATGACCACTCATTTTTTAAGCTATTCAAATTCTGCACAATTTGGTCCAATAATCAACTGAATCAGATAACTCTTCACGAAGATATGGATCCTAAAAGATGAGATACTTTTATTAAAAAACCCTAATCCTTCACACTTTGCAATTTTATTTTTCATGATTTGAAAAATTGTCATTGCCCTTATTTCGAATGGTTGACTTCACCTATAAGCCTTGATATTACATATTAATTTGCTCATATTATTCTAATCATATAATTATTGTGACCTTATTATATTGTGGCTATATTATATTCTATCCTATGATATTTAACTTGTGATATTTATGGTAGTATTAAGACTTAAAAATCCTTTAGTGGTATCAAAAATACCACTAGACTCTATCTAGATTGACAAGAGTTATTTAGCCACTATTAGAAATTGATTTTATCTAGTTTGATAAATTCAATTAGGAGTCTATCCACTTTGAGAGTAGTGAGACTTTGACTCTATTATAAGGTCATATCGAGTAGATAGGCTAAAGTCTTTCCATAGTTAAAGAATAACCAATGAAGACTAGGAATCGGCTGTATTGATAGGTAAAACCAATATAGAAGGAAGTTGGTCATTTAGGACTAAATCCATCCTGACATTAAATTTGAATAATTTGAAGATTGATTTGTTTTGAAGGATTTACAGACAAGAAGATTGAGGCAAAATCAACTTTGGAGATAGTTTATCATTTAGGGTCAGTGCCAACCATTGAAATTAATAGAGGATTTAGGGACATAGATATCCCTTGACATTAAGTATTACCAAATTAGAAGAAATTTGAAGATATAGGGACATTCAAGTCACCTTGACAGTATAGAAAAAAGTTGCAATAGAGAGTAAGTAGAAAAAGTGTGAGAAGTTTCCAACAAAAGATAGAGAAGAGTTTCAACTTCTAAGTGTAGAAGGAAAATAGATAGTTGTAGTGGATTGAGAAGCATTCAAAGCTTACTAAAAGAATGTAGAAAGAAAGAGAGCAGAACATAAAATATTAGAAAGTTGATATAAAGACTAGAATCTACATTTGTTGAAGAGCTGCAAGATATCAAGATTTAGGTCATAAATATATTAATCTTGACATAGGTTCAAATAAGCCATTATAGAAAGGAGTTAGAAGATAAGAAATATATTCAGGTCATTCAAACCTTAACATTGATTCAATACGGAAAAAAAAGCTTGACCAGGTGAACAGTTTTCGAGCTCTGGTGATTTGGCGGGAAAACTTCTGAACCGGCGTTGGGCACTGCTCGAGGGCCTCTGGCCCGACAGATCTTCCCAGAGCCTTTGTTTGATTGTTTCTGCACTACTCTGAAGACTTGTAAGCTATTTTGGGAGGGCCCGATGGGGTCTCCTCCAGTCTCTTCTGCTGGAAAAAAGAGTTCATACGCTGAGATGCTGAAAGAAAACCCCTCGCCCTCCACTGGTGAAGCGCAGAGGACTGCTTTTCAGACGTTACTCAAGAACGCTGGCAAGGGTGCTTCCACACACCGAGTTAACGGTTGCCTTCCGCAATCAACTTCCAGACCAAAGATTATTATAGAACCAAAACTGGTCGAAGACACAATCTCCTATCGTGCTCATCACGACCTGATTTGCAAATTCATGGGTATCCGTCCCACTCTAAACTTTCTGCACACCTGGGTTAGACAAAATTGGGAGCCACTAGGTGAGTACTCCTTATGGCCTATTAGTAATGGATATTTCATTATTAGTTTCTCTTCTTTAGCAGATAGAAACAGAGCTTTTGAATCTGAGAAAAGGAACCATGGCCCAGCTGGGTTATTTGTCCAACCTTGGAGAGTGGGTTTTGACCCTCGTATTGAACCTACGGTAGTCCCGGTCTGGATCCGACTGTATGCTCTTCCTATGGAGTTCTGGGGGGAACAGGTTCTAGAAATGATTGGTAATTCATTAGGTAGGTTTATAGGAGTCTCCAGAGATACTATAGAGGGAAACACAGCTGTCTTCGCTAGGATCTGTGTTGAAATGGATATTAGCCAGCCTTTACCAGTCGAGGTGGAACTCGAGTTGACAGGGCTTACCTAGATACAACAGTTAGATTATGAGGCCCTTCCTTTTAGATGTAGAGCCTACCATCAGCACGGCCATCTGGCGAGGTTCTGTCCAAATACCCTGAACACAAAAGTGGAGGCTCCGCTTGGAAATCCAAACCGCTCCAGAGTGGGTAAGTTTACCCCTGTCCAAGAACCATCTAGTATTCCTCAGGATTCTGGTCTCCAGAAAGATGGTTTTGAACTTCCGAAGCGAAGGAAAAATAAGAAGAAAAATTCTAAGGAGCATGCACAACTTAAGTCAACCAATCGGTATGAAATCTTTAAATCCCTAGTGGATCAAGAGGACCAAGTTATGGAGGGAGTGGATGGGAATGTTGAGGATACTAACATTCACTCCCCGGCTTCTCCATCATTTACCCCTGTCTTAGAACAGGTAATGGAATCCCCTGGGACTTTGCTGCCAGAGAATTCAGGGGCACTGGTCATCCACTCCCCAGCACAGCCGGTTATCAAGGATGTTACTATGGGAAGCTCTGAAAAGAATAGGGAAAGGCCGGTTCTTGGGATTACCCAGGTGGAGAAGAGGTCTAAAAATAGTACTTCCCAAGGAGCAGGCAGAAAATCCAATAAGGATCTACTGGCAGTGCAAGGAGATAAGCTGATCAATGGAGGATTGGTGAGGTCCATTGAGTCCTACTGCTCTCAAGGTTCTCAATGATTATTCAATCCTGGAATGTTAGGGGTTTAAACAGTAGAACCCATCAATCTGTTGTTCAAAGACTTTTAGGAAAATGTAAAACAGACTTTTTGCTCCTCCAGGAGACCAAAATGTCAGTAGATCTTATGTGCAAGACTGCCAACAGAATATGGCGGGGTGCTGGTTATATGGATGTGGCTGCTCAGGGTGCCTCGGGGGGGATTGTCACTTTCTGGAACTCTCAGGTTTGGACAGCTTTAGAACACATAGCTTGGAGGGGTGTTCTAACTTCTCTATTTAGAAATAATGTCACAGCTGATCATGTTCTCATTACAAACTTCTATGGGGCTCAATGCTTTGATGGCCAGCGGCTCCAATGGAATGTTGTACACAATATGAGATCCTCCTAGGAAGTGTTTGACTGGATCTTAGCTAGGGATTTTAATGCCAAATTGTCTATTCGGGATCAGGAAGGTGGGGCCCCAGTTTTGGATCCAGGGGACCGGTTCTTGATTACCCAAATCCAGACCCTTAACCTGGTTGATATCAAAGGCCCTGGAACCTACTTTACTTGGACAAATAAGAGGAGCGAGCCACACAGTCGGAAGGTAAAATTAGACCGGTTTTTGGTCTCTGAAGAGGCATTTATTAAATGGAATCTGAAGCTCCAGATTTTGGAAGGCCCTGTCTCAGATCACTTTCCCATTTTGCTTGAAGGAGGGATGATGATAGGTCAACACCACAAGCCATTTAAATTTGAAAACTTCTGGTTGCAAAAGGAGGATCTCCGTAGGAAAATCCCCCAGTGGTGGGAGGAAGGCCGCCTACCCTATGGGACAGCTATGTTCAAATTCCATAAACAGCTTCATTTCGTCAAGTGTAAACTGAAACAGTGGAGACAAACCAATAAGTCGGACTTCCAGCTCCAGAGGGCTCCCCTGATGGCAAGATGGGAGGAGGTGCAAAAACACTTCAGGGATGGCTCCATTTCTGAGCACCTTAAGGCGGAGGATGATGCTCTACGCAAAGCGGTTGAAGACATTGATAACCAAGAGGAAATTTACTGGAAACAGAGAGCTAGAACCTCCTGGTTATTAGAAGGTGATAGAAATACAAAATTTTTCCACCGCTCAGCTTGTGCTAGGAGACAAATGCATAACATGGAAGTCCTTCAAGATGAGAATGGCCACTCTTTTGATACTCTCCCTGGAATGCATTCCCACTCAATGGATTATTTCTCAAACCTTTTTAAGAATAGTATGGACCAAGATGTGGTTGCTCAGAATGCAGTTATCAATGTCATCCCTTCTCTCATCTCTCAAGAAGAGAATCAGATCCTCCTTAGACCCATTGACAGTGATGAACTAAAGAAAGTGGTATTTGGGATGAGCACTGGAAAATCGCCAGGTCCAGATGGCTTTCCTATTGAATTTTTCTAGGCCTTCTGGGATACTCTGGAGAAGGATGTTTTGGCTGTTGCTGAGGAGTCCAGAACTAACAAAAGAATGCTTAAAGCTCTCAACCATACCTTCATCACTTTAATTCCTAAAGGGGAGGGGGGGTTCATATCTCTGATTTCAGACCGATTGCCTTATGTAATGTTATTTATAAAATAATCATGAAGATTATGGCTGAGCGGCTAAAACCTCTTTTACAAAAAATAATTTCCTCGGAGCAAGGGGGTTTTGTGGAAGGTCGACAGATCCTGGATGAAGTGGTCCTTGCTCAGGAGGCAATCCACACAATGCAAACTTCAGGTAACAAAGGAATGTTTATAAAGCTGGATATGTCTAAGGCTTATGACCGGGTGGAGTGGGGCTTCCTGGCTAAGATGTTGGCTGCCTTTGGCTTTTCTCAGGATTGGATTGACTGGGTCTTGAGTTGCATCTCCACTCCCTCTTTCTCTGTTCTAATCAAAGGGCTCCCCTCGACTCCTTTTGGCGCCTCTCGGGGTCTTCGTCAAGGAGACCCTTGCTCCCCTTACCTCTTCCTCATTTTAGCTGAAGGATTAGGCAGACTCTTCCTGAGAAGACGTCATCTCGGTTTGATAACAGGTATCAAAGTGGGGACAGAAGTCTTGACCCACTTACAGTTTGTGGATGACACAGGATTGGTGGGAGTGGCCAGCTTCAGGGAAGCCAGAGGAATCAGAGATACTCTTAACATCTACCTTCGGGCATCAAATCAAGTCATTAATGATAAAAAGTCCAAGGTGGTCTTCTTCAACCTCGATCGAAGGTTACAGGACAGAATCACTGAGGTTCTGGGATTTACTAGGACCTCTCTACCTGTTACTTACCTGGGGGTTCCTCTGCACTTCAAAAAACTAAAAATTAATTTCTGGAAGGATCTTTTGGATGGCATCAAAGAGAAAGTGAATCATTGGGCTCTTAAATGGTTAAGCTATGGAGGTCGATTAACGTTCTTACAATCTATTATTCAAGCTTTGCCAATTTATAAATTCTCCATCCTGGCTGCCCCACATTCTATCTGGAAAGAGCTTGACAAAATGGCCCGAAGATTCTTATGGGAGGGTGCTAAAGGGAAGAAGAAATGGGCCTTGGTCGGTTGGGATAAGGTCACCCAGCCCAAGGATAAAGGCGAGGTCGGGACCGAGAAGCTCCAAGCTTAATAATCAAGCTTTGGCTGGAAAATTATCTTGGAGGTGGATTTCACAACCAACTTCCCTATTTAGCAGAATTCTATCTAGTAAATACCTGGACCATGCTCACCCCAATGATTTGGGACGTTTCCCTTTGGAAGGTAACGGATCCTTAGTGTGGCAGACTCTCAAGCTTGGAGCTCAAGTCATCAAAGATCAATTGTTTTGGAAAGTGGGGAGAGGGGAGAAGGCCCGCTTCTGGACTGATTCCTGGGATCAGCACCCTCCTATTATTACTGTGTTTCCTGAACTGCAACCCATTAAATCAGCCATAGAAGACAAGGGCTGGATTCTTATTGAGAGTTATTTCAATACCAGTCAAATTGGGGAATACAAGTTCAAAAAGTTCAAGAGGCTGGAAGAATGGCCAATTCCAATTCCCCCGGAGCTGGCACCCATCTTGGAAAAAATTTTGACAGCTAGGTTTCTTACTGGACGAGATGAGGAGGATGAACTTGCCTGGGGCTTTGGGAACCTTGGGGTTTATACTGTGAAAGCGGGATTCAATCAGATTCTTCCAGAGCCTCCACCTCACTCTTTTTCGGTCCATGTCTGGAAGAAGATTTGGCACCCCAAAGGCTGGCCAAAGGTGAACTTCTTTGCATGGCAATTTATGCATAATGGAATCCTCACCTTTGACAATCTCAGACATAGAGGTATCATCGGTCCTTCTCAGTGTGTGTTATGTCGCAAGCAAGAGGAAACTGCTGATCATTTGTTGTTTGAATGCACTTTCACTCGGCAGATTTGGATGCGCTGGTTCTCCACCTTTAAAATCCAAGCCAACAGTGATGTGACTCGGACCAATATTTGGAACAGATGGAAGAGAGGCAGATTTAAATCCAAGGCTCTTTGCATTGGCTGGGAGCTCGGCTTTCTTTTTATTTGGTGGCAGGTGTGGTTGGAGAGAAATTCCCGCATCTTTCGTGAAACTTTTTCTTCTCTTGAAGGAATCTGGCAGGTCATCTGGAGCAAAGTAGCGGAAACGGTTGCTATCTACGTGGAGGAGGAAAAATAGTTTGTCTCTGCGCCATCGGCTGAGGGAGCTGTTGATCTTGAAAGACAGGCTTTTGATAGATGGCACCCTCCCCCTACAGGCTGGATCAAAATTAACACTGATGGTGCTGCTAAGGGAAACCCGGGTAGTGCGGGAACTGGTGTTGTTTGTCGCGATCATCTTGGGTCTGTGCTCTATTGGGAGCTGCAAGGTCTGGGTCATGCCACAAACAATGAAGCGGAGGCCTTGGCCGTTAAATTTGCCTCTATCTGGGCTGTAAAGCAGGGCCATAGAAAGATAATTCTTGAGTCCGACTCTCAAATTCTGGTGGGTGCTCTTGATAGCATGAGGAACTTCAATTTGCAGGCCTGGAGGCTGCGGTCCCTTGTCTCCCAAATAAAGGATCTCTGGAAAGAATTGGATGATGTGGTTCCCATCTATGTGCGTAGAGACTTCAACAAGGCGGCTGATTTTCTTGCTAAGCTGGGTGCCGAGAAGGAAGTTGGAGTGCAGATGCATAGTGATATGCCTGTCGAGGACGTTGTGATTAGACAAGGCCTTGAATGCCATTTATGATCATGTGTAAAGATTTTTCTGCTAAGGATGGTTTTCGTAGCGATTTCACGACTTGTAACGACGCCGTGGCCTCTGGCGGGAAGTTGTCGCGATATCGCGACAGGTTTTGCCTTCCCAGCCTCCACAGAAAATAGGTCACGAAATCGTGACATGTCGCAAATTCGCGACATGTCACGATATCGTGACCTAGCGCGCTGTCGTTGTCTTTGATGCAAAGTTGTAGCGATTTCGCTACCTTTTTGGCTGATGAGGTCTTCTTTGAGAAATTGTCACGATTTCGTGACCTGCTGAGCTTTCGCGGTCTGGGGATGGAAGTCGTCGTGATTTCGCGATGTTTTTGGCGCAGGGGAGTCAAGGTTGAAAATTGTCGCGATATCGCGACCTGTTTTGCTGCCGCTGCCTTCACTTGGAAATGGTCGCGATATCGCGACACTTTTGCTGGCTGGGAGCTTCGGAGGAATTTCATCACGATTTCTCGACGTGCCACGATTTCGTGACATGTCGCGAAATCGCGACGCTTTTGGCGCAGGGGAGTCGAGGTTGAGAACTGTCGCGATATCGCGACCGGTTTTGCTGCTGCTGCCCTCACTCGAAACTGGTCACGATTTCACGACATTTTAGCAGGTTGGGAGCTTTGGAGGAATCTCGTCGCGATGTCGCGACCTTTTCGAAGACTTGATGCTTCTTGGAGTTTTGGTCACGATTTCACGACTTTCTTGCCGACCGGGCGTGGAGGCCTTGGTTTGTCACGATATCGTGACATGTCATGATTTCGTGACATGTCATGATTTCGCAACATGTCGCGCTATCGCGGCTGAGGGCGCTGCTGCGGCCGCGACTGGGTTGTTGCCCGTGATTCCGCGACATGTCGCGATTTTGTGACATGTCGCGGTTTCGCTCCTTGCTGCCTTCTTTGCTTTGTGGGAGTTTCCTTTGTGCTCCTTGCTTGCTGTTCAGTTCTCTGCTATTTTTTTGGGATGAGTTATCTCCCTGTTGTATTTGCCCCTTGTTTTAATACAAGCTTTTCAATTTTTTTCAAAAAAAACATTGATTCAATAGGATATTGTAATAAGGAAAGATAGATTAAAGTCACACAAACCTTGACATTGATTCAAGAGAAAATTTAAATCATAGAGACCTTAACATTGGCTAAAGAAGTAATAGAGTGAGAAAAAATAGCCAGTGGTACATGATAAAAGAATTTAATCTATCGTAAGAAGCACGTAAATAGAATATTTAAGAAATTAGTGATAGAATATTGAGGTTACCTATTTTTAATAAGGAAGATACATTCAAAATAGAGGCGATCTATATTAAATAGACTATTGAATAAAATAAGAGAAGGCTTGAGTTCTAATATTATAGAAAGAGAAAGGTTTATTATGAATAAAAGAGGCCTAATTTCTAATAGAAATAGTTCTAGATAGAGGAAATAAAGTAGTCAATAGGAGGAAACAAAGCATTAAGAAAAGATCCAAGATACATCCAAAGGTTCAAGATCTAGAAGAAAGGCCTAAGATATATTCAAACACCAAGATACCGAGAACAATTGAGGCATAAGTAGAGAAGGCAACCAACATATGTGAATATAAGCCTAATTAGGTGAGGAGGTTTTAAAAATATAAATGAGCCTATGGTTTAAAATAGAAAGCAATTCATAATAAGTAGGTGGCCCATACAATAGCTAGGTGACTCAAGAATCAAGCGGCCTTAATTATAAATAAAGTGTTATTGTTAAGAGTTGATCTTCACTAAAGAGTCGTCAAACCTACAATATAATAGAAGCAATTGAGGTTAGAATCAACAAAGGAGAACTAACTAAAGAGAATATAGCATAATCTATTACAATAGTGCAATCCATGCCAAGTAGTGAGCACTATGCTAGCGAGTGATGTTAGAAGTAGAATAGTCAATTGTCAAAGTGCAATGCATCATCGAAGTGCAACACAAGATCGAAATGAAGAATCAAAAGTCTAACAACAAAGATCCAAGAAAAAGCAAAAGTATACAAGATTCTAACTAAGTCAAGGGACAAACATTGTTGGAAGTAAGACAAGAGTCTAGCAGCGCCAGAAGTTAGACAACATTGGAAAGCCAAGAAAAAACTGAGCAATGTTTGAGAGTGAGACAAGTGTCAAGCAATGAATCATTGGAGAGTGTTGAAGGAAAGGTAACACTTGAGCATTACACGAGAAGCAACCAAGGAGTAGTGAGATATTTTTTTCATATCCAACACCAGCGAGAGTTATGCCTAAGAAAGGAATGTTACATAACATGCATGATTACATGTGTAAGACTTCAACAAACCTGAGCAACTAGTAAAGAGAGTGTGTTGAGTTCAAAGTAGAGGTGAAGGTCATTCATAGCAGTATAATCGATTCAAAGATGTGGACATAATGATATTTGAGGTTCATAGTATTTTTAGGGTTTTTTAATTTAATTTGGAGTTATTTAAAGTTTATCTGAGTAATAAGGTTTATTCTTAGGTCTATCTAAAGCATTAGAGTGATAAGGATAGTAAAGTTGATAAAGTAAGATTTAATAATTCATTTATTTCATAAATAAGTAATACGGTGTTTTGAATTTTTTGAAAGCATTTTGTTTAATAAGTTTGGAGTAATGATATTTGTGACTAGATTATTTAATTTTCAAAAAAAAAATTCAAAGCTTTTATGTTTAAAATTTTTTTGAAAACTTAATTTGGCTTTATTTTTTTAAATTTGGAAAATAAAACGAATAAAATGGTTGTTGAGTTTTTTTTTAATTTATCTATTTGGGAGATAAAAGGATTTCAACACCAAAACTTAGGAAAACATAAATTTACAAAATTTATTATTAGGATTTCAACCCCTAGATCCTATTGTTGCTACTATACCTTATCCTAAGCATTTTTCCATACCTATTTTTCCTACATACAAGGGAACAAAAGATTCAATTGAGCATCTAAGGAGGTTTAGAACAGCTTACCACAATATCATATATGATGATATGTTGCTACTAAAGATGTTTCCTAAGGTTCTTTTTGGTATGGCATTACAATGGTATTATCAGTTACCTAGCCATTCTTTGATAATTTTTGAAGAGATAGCTGAGTCATTTATTCAATAGTTTGGTGCTTATGTTGCAAAGAATGTATCCATGAAAGATATTTACAACCTGAAGCAAGAAAAAGAGGAAATTTTCTCAGAATTCTTGGCTCTTTGGAGAAGTTTATCTGGTCACTTGGGATACACCTTACCTCCTTGAGATATGCTTGATATATTTATTAGAAATCTACAAGCACAATTATCTTATGCATTAGAAACTACAAACATCACATATTTTGATCAAGCAATTGAGTTAGCAAGGAAAGTGGAACAAGCTCTTATCAGAAGAGGACAACATAAAGTGAAAGAAGAGAAAGTCTCTAATAATTAGTATAAGAATAAGCATGTGGTAGGAGATGGTGTAACAGATAGTAGGTATGTTAATAGTATTGTTAACAACCTACAAAAGATGATACTTCAAAAATATCTACAAAGGAATTTTACAAGACTTAACATGCCTATGGAAGTGGTTTTAAAGTAGCTTTTGGAAGCTAATATGATTGATTTACCTCCCATAAGCCAGCCTAATACTATATTAAACTAGTATAATGTTGGTCAACATTGTGCATATCACAGGATAGAAGGATCTTGGACAAATTCTTGTAATAAGTTAAAATATGTGGTGTAGGACCTGATTTATGTAGAACACCTAGTTATAGAAGATCCTTGCCTGAATAATCAACCTTCTACTTAGAAAGGAAATACGACTAATAAATACAATGGACAAAAGGTAGCTAATAAAGTATCTTATAATAATGTACAACCCCCCTATGGTAACATAGTTGGTATGATAGCAACAGGTGCAAAATTGACAGCTCCAACAATCTCAACAAGAAATGAGTTCTTCAGCAAAAATATATATTTTAGAACTCTTACAAACTTCTCCTACTCATGAGGAAGCCTTGTTGAATTTTCTAAGACAACAATCTATCCCTATAGACATTTACCCTAGTGATATAAGTTCTCTTCGGATACATCATATCACATTCTCGGATGACGATATTTCTTTCTTAGACCCACATAGAGATTCTTCTCTCTACATTACTGTATTTATTAGGGAATGAAGAACACAATCTTATACTAAGAGGGGGGTGAACAGTATAAGACCAAATTTCACTTTTCTTTCCCAAAAAATATTATCCAATATTATCAAGGGCATAATCAATAGCAGTAATCAAAAAAATGCACAAATCATCACACACAATAGAGACACCAATTTAATGCGGTTCACCCAATGTGGGCTACTCCACGGAGAAAATTTTTCTCCTAAATTTTCTCAACAAATATCTTGGAAAACACTTCCCTATTACAATGTTTATGGACCTCTGTCCAAAGGAGACATCAATCCCCTAATGCTCTGATTTGTGGATCTATATCCACAAGAGAACTCTTTCCCCTCTTCTCTGGTTTGTGGAACTTGACCCAGGAGAACTCTTTCTCATCAAATGGTTTGTGGATATCTCTCTATAGAAGAACTCTATCTTCCCATCTACTTCATAGATCACACTACATAGGATAACTCTTTCCCCTTTTCTTTGGTTCATGGATCTATATCCACAGGAGAACTCTTTCTCCTATGCTCTGGCTGGTGATATTCTAGAATACTACTACCCCCACTGCACTGGCTTGTGGATATATCTCCACAGAAGACCCATGTCCTCACTCAAAATACCTTTGTCCTCACTACCCTGGCTAATAGATATCTATCCACTAGAGACTACTTTCCTTTGCTCTATCACCTCCAAAGCTTACTCTCAAATTTATCTCAAACTCTATCTCAAATCTACACTAAACATTGTCCTCGATCTAGCATAAATCTGCTCCAACTTTGTCTTAGGTCTAGCACAAATCTGATCATAAATATGCACCAAACTCTATCCTCAAATCTATCCTCAAGCCTTAACACAAATCTTGATCCAATCATAAATCAACTCTGCTCAGATCTGCCCCAAGCCTTAACACAAAGCTTGAACAAATCACTCAATAAACTCTGCTCTCAATGTTGTCTTAAGTATTCACCAAGAATTACCTCAAATATACCTACAAGTCTTCTCAAGAACTTTCTCAGTATGCTCTCAAGTCTTCACAAAGACTTGTCTCAAATCTACCTACAAGCTTTCACAAAATCTTGCTCAACTCTGCTCTCAAGTCTTCACCAAGACTTATCTCAAATCTGCCTACAAGATTTCACAAAAGCTTGCTCAAACCTGTCCTTAATATTTCACAAAAGCTTACTCAAATCTATCCTTAAGCTTTAAAAAAATCTTACTCAAATCTGCTCAAACACATGCTCAATATAGCTCACAAGATATGCTCAATCAATCTCAAATCTTGCACACAATGCTATCAATTGTTTTGTCTAATCTTCAAAGTAATTCCTTTAACTTGAAGTAGTCTAGATATATTCTATTCAGAATTCATTTAACCTCTGGAACATATAGAGAATTATGTATTCTATCAAATTTCTACTCAATCATTAAGTTTGTCAATTTCACAAATCTGATTTCTAAATGTTTGCACATTCACTTTCAATATCACTCAAAAGCAATGCTCAAGAATTTCACTTAAATTGTTCAACCAATGAAACACAACTTGCTCACAAACCCTAGCCATGTGTTTCACACTACTTCCAACAACACATAATATGGGTCTCAAACCCTAACTCCAATAATCTTCAATCTCTATCTCAATTTTTCTCTAAAAATTCATCAATCATGCATATAAAAACTCAAACATTTCCAACAATGCTTATAAAACAACCCTTTTCACTCCACCTTTGCATTTCACAACATTCAATTCAACAACACTCTAATCAAAGGATGATGTGCCCATACCTTTTGTTTTGATGGAGATATGTCTTCAAAACCTGTTTCACTCACAATGACTTTTTCTACTATAAATATTAGCATAACACTTCTTTATGAGTTAGCAAACATTCAATATGTGTGCCCAAATAAATTCCAAACCACTTTCTTGGTTTCTCAAAATATTGCATCAATTCCAATAATCAAACCCTTCAAAATATTTTAGTAAAACATACACACATTCACAAAATTCCTCATACACCTTTTAACTCCCTCTTAGCACACTCAAAACATAATCAACAAAGACTTCCAATAGTTCACTTTCTCAATAATTCACTCTAACTTCCTTCAAAAAATTAATGCATAGAATAATCAAAATTACTTTCTTATGTCTTCCTACTTATCAAAAATGCATTTTCAAAATAATTATAACCACAATTTAGAAATATTCTAATGCACTTATCAAATCTCAATTTAAATCATTCAACACCCTCAAATATGGCAAAAATAAAATTTATTTTAACCACCTTATATCTCCACAAAGCGCATACCATACGACTTAGACAAAGGCACAATTTATTAAATAAAAAATTAAATACCTTTTGTGTGTGTTGCCTTGGTGGAATTTGATCCCCTGTCGCACTACCGTCAGTGCCCTAGCTGCGGCCTAACCACCGCATGATCTAGGTGCTCACTTGAGACGCTAAAGCACCTCATGCGCTTTGTTCCTCCTACTTGGCGCCTAAAAAAAAATCAAAAATCTTTGTCTTATGCTTCTGTCGATGCTTGAACGCAAGACCTATGTTTGCCTAATGACTTATGATGCCAATGCCTTCCCACTAGCCCAACCACGTGGTTGGTGATAAGACCTTGAGTCTTTGTAGCTTTAACATTCCATGATTTTTGCTGCCTTTTAAAAATAAAAATTTGATGTCCTCTTGTGCTCACGAATTCGCTTCAACCATGCATATACTATTAATTCGAAAACTTTCCATAATTTCACAAACCTTATGGTATAAATACCATACACCTTTTTGCTTGAACGTTGGCGGGGGGGAAATAACTTTAATGTTTTTGCACCCAACCCTAACTTAGGGTTTTAATTAATTTATTTTATATATTTATAAGTAACCTTAGGCATTATTTTAACACTTAATATTATAATTATAAATATTATAATATTGTTTCCTTTGGGCCTAGGTATTTTCCTTTTTCAACCTTAGGCCTTAACTAAACACCTTTAATATTATAATAATAAATATTATAATATTATTTCCTTTGGATCTAGGTATCTCCTTCCTTCAGGGTATTTTGCCAACCTTTTGACCAATCATGTGAAGATTTAAACCAAATCTCTTGGGCTTAAAATATAAATATTTTAACCCTCCTTTTGTCAAATCCTTGCACTGAATTTTGACATCACTGATACTGACTCTTGACATCAATGACAACACAACTACTCAAAATTTCCAACAGGGAAACCTTTATCAAGAGAGTCTTTATTGTTAATGGTTCTTCCCTTAATTTATGCACATATCAAATTTTCTAAAAGTTTGGATTAATAGAGGAAGATCTAACTAAATTCGATGACATCATTAAACTTTCAACGACGAGTCTCATGAAGCTTGTGGCATTATTTCTCTTCCCCTTAAGGTTGGACCTAAGATCTTATATAAATTGTTATATGTGGTGTCTTGCCTTGCATCTTTTAATCTTCTTCTCGAATATCCTTGGATCCATGCAATGAATATTGTCCCTTCTATATTTCACCAATGTTTGAAATTTGAATTTAAAAATCAATATATAACCATTTTGGATAATCCTCACCCATTTGAATATTGCTAACCAGAAGAACAAGTTCAATTTAATCTATCAGATTCCTTGTCTCATATAATTGAGCAATCCAAAAATTTAAACATGAGAGAGGAACCATTAATCAAAGTCTCATCACAGGATCAAGATAATTCTTCTCATTTGGAGCCTCTTCCAAATGAATTTCATGAAGGTCTACAATGGATTTTTGATGATGAGGGGTCACCCTCTTCCTCCTTGTTGGTCACAACCCCAAAGTAGTATGTCAAAGATGAGGATGTTACTCAGAATGGCATCTACTTTGATGGGTCTTTCCCTTGTGCAACGCAGGTCGATTCTTCTAGTTCTCAAGAGGACTTTGGTTCTATGTCTCTTGAGGAGCTTGAGCAACTTGGAGTGAAACCTGCCCCACCTCATATTGAGGATGAGTCATCCATTATCATTGAGGAGACCATAGATGTGAACATAGGTTCTAAGGAAACCCCTAGGATCCTTAGGCTAGGAAAATTCTTGTCCATGGATGAGCAGGAGCAATTGACCAATTTGTTAAAAGAATTTCAAGATATTTTGTCTGGTCATATGCTAACATGTCAAGTCTTGATCCCTCCCTTGTTATGCATAATTTGGTAGTGCACCCTAATGCCAATTATATTAAGAAAAAACTTAGGAAGATGCATCCTAAGGTCACTCTTTTAGTCAAGGAGGAGCTCCAAAAACTCCTTGACATCGGTTTCATAAAATCTATTGACTATTTTGATTGGATCTCCAACATCGTTCCTATGGCTAAGAAGGAAGGAATAATCAGAATATGTATCGAATTTAGGGACATTAACTTAGCATGTCCTAAGGATAATTTTCCCTTACCCAACATAGATCAAATTGTAGATTTCACCACCAAATGTGGAATTCTTTCACTCATGGATGGTTTATCAGGTTACAATCATATTATGATTGCTCTTAAATATTAGGCCAATATGGCATTCATCACTCCATGGGGTAGCTTCTATTGGAAAGTCATGTCTTTTGACTTGAAAAATGTAGGTGAAACTTATAAGCGGGCCATGACTTATATTTTCCATGACATGATGCATGATATTCTCCAGGATTATGTGGATAATATTTTAGGTCGCCCCATAAAATGAAAGGATCATGTCAATGATTTAAGATGGATTTTTTAAAGGCTTCAACATTTCAAAGTTCATCTTAAACCCACTAAATGTGTGTTTGGAGACACATCTAGCAATTTGTTAGGTTTTGTTGTGTCTAGGTAAGATATTGAAGTGGACCCCGCTAAGTTAGCAGATATCACTGACATGCCTCTTCCTCACACCTTGATTTAGCTACGTAGCCTATAAGGTAAACTTTGGGCTATTCGTCGATTCATTTTGTTAGTGTATAGTTTCTACTATGCTATTATTATTACATTAGTTAGTATTATTGTTAGTTGTTAGTCTATTTTATTATATTTTTAGCGCCATACTCGCTACACACGTAAGGCTATCTTTAGCCTTCGTTATGTATTTATATGGCTACTCTATCAATACATTATATTGCTCCTAATCCAATATGGTATCAGAGCTCATTTTGTAGAGCTCATTTTTGTAGCTCGATAGGTTGACCCAGGTAAGCTTCTCGAGGCAATCGAACTGTGCAGACTGGTGTGACTAGAAGCACATAGAAGATCAACAGATCTGCTGACCTGATAGAGGAAACCCCTTACTATATTAGATCTCACCTATAATGGTTCCCTATATGGACCCATGGTTGGACACATTGTTATCGATACACGAGGGATCTCAGATCAAGTAGCATACCTCTATTGGACCCCACAAGAGCTATGACCTGGGCTAACAAGTGCCCACGTTGACATCTGACTGAATGGGTACATATATCTAACACATTTTCTATGAACCCTAAGATAAGACATGGTGGATCGGGTGACTTGAATGATGTGGATAGGCTAAACTATCGAACATAGGACCCGTCACTACAAACAACCAACAACAGGCTGACGAGGATGTGGACTGACCCCTAGGCAAACAAATCTGATGCAAAGGATAACTTTAATAGCCAATGGTTGTCTAGACAACTGATATTGGACATGGATGGTGGGAACCATTATGGATCACCCTAATGGAGCTGATATGGGAGACAAGATGGCCTAGGACGGTGGGCTAACGAACCTATATGATTGGACCTCGGAGGAGCATGGCAAAATGTTTTGCAAGCGAGAGATTACTCGAAGGCAATTAGAAGGTTATGTGCGCATATTTGTTTTTAAAGTGCCATATTGCTTTACTATTCATCCATGTAGGATAATTGATGTAGAAGTCATCCTAAAGGAGATTCGAAATTGTTTACTTGTTTGATCGCACTGCAACATCATTTATATGTTGTTGAAGATTTCTCGCTTTGTGAAAATCTGCTCACCCCTGGATGATTCCTTACATGTTAACGATGAGAGCCATAGTAGTGCAATGCCACTACCATACCACTGTAGCATACCCACAAGCGACATGTTCTAAACTTGAGCAAATCAAGCAGATGTAGCCAAATTTTCTAACATTGTTTAGACGATTTCCATACCAAGAATCCCTATAATAATGATATTGAGTGGATTTTCCCACCATCTACAAAACAATCGACCAAGAGATGATTAATCTCCAAAATTTGCACTGCCCCAGACTAAAGGATAGTAGTGTGAGGGATTTTTTTTTACTTCTACTCAAAACTATATAGTCCTTGTGTTTTTTTGCTACCAACGTAGATCAATTCTCGTGTCTGTTACGACGTTTAACATTTTTTTTCCTGTTAAGACCCCCCCCCCCCGATATAGTACTATGGTGTATGTCATGCTGAGTTGATATTATGGACAATAGATTTGTCCACCCCATTGATCGAAATTATGGATGACAGATCGTAGGAACTGCATTACACAGTGAATGGGTTTTTGACCTACATAATTTGGTGGAGCCATTTCTTAGTGTAGCATAACATCATCGACGTGATGATGCGTAGATTCATGGTGCATGCCAAACCAGATTCCAACCGCTAAGCCACCGTGAGCCAGCTCGCGATGAGAAAAAATCCTTCATGATTTGTAGATAGTGTTTTGACAAGGCACTTTGGTCCTATTCAGAGGAGTCTGAAGCATTGGTAGAGTCTAAAGGGAGATCCGTCGTGGTAGACGAGTTTCTTAGAGGAGAGCCACCATGGTGGATGAGCCACTCTGCAAAAGTTCCATCGATGGAGAATAGAAGAGGTTGGCCAGCGTGCCACCCACTACCGTCGGTTGAGAGATTAGCTAACTAGGGGATCTTCTCTAGGATTACCATCAGCAATGGTAGCCGATGTGGTCAGCCTCTAGGAGGTAAGATGTCGACTCGATAGAGGGTAGATCAAGCCGATACAGAGATAACTTTGTGGTCCACAACTGCGGTGATGGGCTACACATTTTTCTTGATGGTACAGACGTGATATCCTCAGTGGTATCTTTCATTTTTTTCTTGCCATGAATCAGATCGTGTAGATCTGGAACAGACTATTTATTGAGCATTCTCGGAGAAGATAGCAGACGATACATAAAAAAAAAGATTCACCCAGATTTTTGTTGATTAGGGGAATAGTCACGCCGCCCAGGTGCAAGTGTGTGCAACCAGCAGAGCAGCCATGGTGGACGAGCCGCTCAGAGGGCATGTAGGAGAAGCACCACTTGAAGGCAACGACACCCTTTGAAGGTTGTTAGCGCGCAATCTCTTCTAATAGAAGACATTTCTATTATATCACCACCAGTAGTGGTAGCCGAGGTGGTTGGGAGACGACAAATAAGACTCTGTCAATCGGCAGGTCTGGGGTTCAAACCCCGCTCCACACAAAAAGAAAATGTAAAAATTTATTTTGCAAATATTATTTTTTAATTTTTCAATTTTTTTAATAATTTAATATTATTTTGTTTTTTAAATCAATTTAATTGATTTTTCAAATAAAATATATTTTATTATTAATTAAATACATTGATTAATTTAAAAAATTTGCAATTTTTACCTAAGAGGCATTTTTTCCAAATTGACTAAGCGACGAGATTTATCAAACAAAAGCCCGAGAGGCTTTATTGTTGGGAATTTTTTGCATTCAGGGGGATATTTATTATTTTTCTCCAATACAATATAATTTTGCAACAGCAAGGGGGGAAATCCTTGTAAAGGTGCATTTTTGGTAGGGACCGACACCTTAGTCAAATTATTTTTGTAAACTTCATTGTAAAAAGGTGCATTTTCAGAAAAGACTGATACCTTAAAAATGGGCAGATCAAAGAAAAAGCAAACCCATAAACAAACTGATGTTGTTGAGAAATCAATTATAGGTCCTTACTTTCCACCAGAGATGGAAGGAATGGATTTTTGTGAGGATGAAAAATATTCTACACTACGTAGTGGTGTAAAATCCATTCTCAAATATTCTAGAGATTCTGAAGATCTTCAAATCCCTATAGGCATCATAAGGGTAGTCTACATATCATTGATTTCTCTTGATATTGCCCAACATAAAGTGTACAGGGACTTTAGTGAGGAAACAGAGGTCAAACCCCTAATGGTCGATGCTTGTAGTGACACAAGTGACCTTCAGCCCATAGTGATGAATGCTTGTTGTGACACATGTGACCTTGAGCCCATGATGGCCAATGCCTATTGTGATACAGGCAACCTCATGCCTATGATGGCAGATATCAGTTGTAGCACAGGTGATCTCATCACAGTAGCATATTTTGCTTGTGACACTAGTGACTTAAAAACTAAACCTCCTAAAAATGAACTCCATAATCTCATCAATAGCGACAAATGCAATATTGTTAAAATCATTGATGAAGATGATGAAATTGGGTGTTTTGAAAAACACACCAAAGGATTTGGTTTCAAACTGATGAAGAAAATGGGATTCAATGGTGAGAGATTAGGTAAACAGGAACAAGGCATTAAAATTTCAATAATGTTAAATGTCAGGGCAAAGAATGAAAGCCTTGGCTATTATGGACAAGCAAGTACTAGTAATTCCATGTTTGCAAAACCTAAATCTCCTCCATCTCCTAAAATCCATTGTTGCAGTCACTGTGTAAAGGTAGGACATGTTGCAGCTAAGTGTTGGAGTTTACATTCTTATGATTCTTATGGATGTACGAATCACTCTTCTTCCAGTTGTTGGTACAAAGTGAAAATGGCCAACAAGGTTCATATAGATTGTGGATGGATAGATCTCACACAATGGACCATGATGAAAGAAATGTTGTATGACTTCTACCAAAAAGGTAAAACCTATGGTAGACCCTAAGGCAAATCCAGTGATAGACCGAGTGGTAGTCCCAGAGATAATGACCCAGAGGTAGACCTAAAGACAAACCCAGTGATAAAGTTCTAGAGGTAAAACTATAGGCAAATCTAGAGGCAATGATCCAAAGGCATATTCATAGGCATATCCAAATATAGACCTAGTGGTACAAATCTAGAGGTATGCTTAGAGCCAGAGCCAAAGCCATGAGCCAGAGCCAGAGCCGAAGACAAAGCACGAGCCACCATTATTTCATTTCTCTTCTTCTTCTTCTTCATTGTATTGGGGCAGTTATATACTTTACCCAAATATTGTTGTATGGGGGGATGTTAGCATAGCTAGTAGTTATTACCTTACCTAAATAATGTAATAAGGGGGGATGTTAGCGTATAGTTTCTACTATGCTATTATTATTACATTAGTTAGTATTATTGTTAGTTGTTAGTCTATTTTATTATATTGTTAGCACCATACTCGCTACACACATAAGGCTATATTTAGCCTTCATTATGTATTTATATGGCTACTCTATCAATACATTATATTGCTCCTAATATTTTTTCATCATAATCTGCTTTTGGAGCTTGAACGGAATGAGTGAGCTGATGTTTAGCGGGTGCGACGAGAGTGAGGGTTTGAATTTTCTAGGCAGGAATCTTAGCCAAGGCGGCAGAGGTAGAGCAGGTATGAAAGGGACGGGTGGGTACCTCGAGCATGGATCAAACAAGGATCTAGAGGACGATGGTCAGGCTGCGATAGATTTGGAGGCAGGCATCATGCGAGGGCCTGACCCTCCTCAAAAAGAGCCTGATAAAAAATATACGAAGGACAATACGGGGCCCAAGAAGTGGTTGTCTTTTGCTAAGACTCTTAGAGGAAAAATAAAGGAGGTTATCTCTCTTCTACCCCTAGTTCTAGTAAATAATAAAATTTTGGCCCCGACAAGTTCCATGAGCCATTTTCTTTCAATGGAAGAATTCTCCCTAGTAGGCAAGATTTTGGGAGGTAGGTCGGACATGGAGACTATCAGGGCTTGGGTGACGAGTAAATGGAAACTGGTAGGAATCTTGGAGTTGGTAGCTCTAACTCGAGGGTTATTCATTAACCGTTTTAATAATATGGAGGATGCTAACCACATTTTAACAGGAGGTCCTTGGTTTTTGGGCAAAAGGAGCCTTTTTCTCAGATGATGGGGTGAAGATTTTGACCCTAAAAAGAAAAATATTAACATTACCCCTATTTGGGTTCATCTCTCGAGTCTACCTACCCAGTTCTTCAATGAATATTGGCTACAAGGCATAGCCAGAACTATAGGGGACCTGATCTCCATTGACCATGCGATATTTTCTAGGAAAAGGATGACTCATGTACAAATCTACATAAATCCTAATTTGGATAATGAATTGCCAAGGTTTATGGAGCTAGAGTATGGAGAATACTATCGAAAACAATTGGTAGAATACGAGAACAAACCGACATTTTATGTAGAATGCAAAAATCAAGGACATCTATGCAATCAGTGCCCTAACCTGGTAATGAATAGAGAAAAGCAGAAGAAGGGAATGCTAGACAGAGGAAATTTGAGGAGTTTCCCTGGTAGAGGTGATTTCAATCAGGAAAAATATGTCTACCAAAAAAATAAAAGAGAGGGTGCAGGGTCCCAACAAGACAAAGGAAAACAAGTTGTTGGCAACCAAAATACTCAGGTAAGTTCCAATCCTCTAGTTTCAAATAAATTTTCAATTCTATCCAATATGGGAGTAGGAGGATTCAAAATACATGGAAGCCCAGAACCTTCAGGATAACCTTTCTGACTCTCTAGAATCCCTATCCAAGTAAGGATCCTCAAACCCTAATGATGAAATTATTGTAAGCCCCGTGGGCATCACAAAGCCAAACACTAATTCTCGATCTCTAGAATCCCCATCCAAGTCAGGATCATTAAACCCCAATACTGAAAATACTTCAAGCCCAGTGGGCATCCCAAAGCCAAACCCTAATGTTGAATAAATTAGGAAGAAAGTTGAGGTATTAGAAAATAAAAAATCTCATCTCCCTAACATCATCACTAGGATCCAGGTGAATCCTACTGAGGGGTTGTCCCACAGACCAAGGGAATACATGAAAAAAGGAGAAGATTTGGATGTAGGGGTGGAGATATGTGAAACTCTTCAGACTAAGGAATATGGCAGTCCAGTTCTACAACAAATTGCCTCCCCCCAGTTTAGTCCTAAACAAACCAGGAGCACTGTGAAGTCTCCTATAGATTTTGGTAGTGAAAAAAGAATAGGGAGAATATAAAATGTTGAGTATCAAAAAATTAAAACTGATAATTACATTGCCAATAGAAAACAGAGAACCTTGTTTCAACAGGTTATTCTGGGTTCTGAAGATAACAAATTAGGAAAACCCCCTCAAGGGAGGGGGAGAGGAATAAATCCTAAACAATATAAATGAAGTTCCTCTCATGGAATGTGATAGGTTTCAATGGTCTGACCAAACACAAGGAAGTCAGTACAATAAGAAATCAAGTGAATCCAACTATTATCATGTTGCAAGAAACAAAAACTAATGATATCCAATCACAAAAAGGAGCAAAAAAATTTTGGAATCAAGGGGATATGGTTTGCAAATCAGCCAGAGGATCTTCTAGAGGCCTTATGACTTTGTGGGATCCCTGGATAGTAGAAGGCACCATTATTCAGAAAGATGACAGGGTTCTTAGTTTTTTATTTAAGGAAATAAGCAACAATAGTTTGTGGATCCTTTCAAATATTTATGCCCCGACTTCAATTCAAGGGAGAGCTCTACTATGGGAGTACTTAGGCAATCTGAGTGAAATCTTCCATAATGTCCCCTAGATTCTGGCTGGGGATTTTAACACTCCTATTTACCCTTCAGACAAAATGGGTGGAAATGGACCACCTATCAAGAGCATGGATGAGTTCAATGAATTCGTGAACTCCAACATGTTGATGTATGTAAAACTTAGAGGAGTGAATTATACTTGGAGCAATCAACGGATAGGGTGTCATCTCATTCAAGAAAGGCTTGACAGGTTTTTTCTATCAAAGTAGGCTACAACTCTGTTTGGTGATTCTACCCTGCAAGCCCTTCCTAAAATTGCCTCTGATCATAATCCCATTTTTTTGGATATCCCTAACTCTCTGTCCTTCAAGAAACCTTTTATATTTCAATCTATGTGGATTAAACATTCCAGTTTCAGAGATAACTTAATTCAGTGGTGGCAACAGCTTGTCAGGGTAGTGCAACTTTTAAATTTGCTGGCAAATTAAATTTTGTTAAGGAAAATCTTCAAAATTGGAACAAAGAGGTCTTTGGGAACCTCCTTGAAAATAAAAAATAGGTTGTTGAAAGTTTGAAAATAATTGATCAGAGGATTCAACATGGTGATGCTGATGAAACTACTAGGCAGGAGGAACGGACAAAACTAGCAGAGTTTCATAATATTTTGGCCTATGAGGAAATATATTGGAGGCAAAAATCAGGGGCTCTTTGGTTGAAATATGGAGATTCAAATGCCAAGTTTTTTCATGTCACCATGCTTAGAAATAGAATCAATAACAAGATAAAATTTTTAACTTAACAAAAATCAGAAAGGAGGCAGTAACTTGTTTCAATTCTATCCTTGGTCAAGAATCGCAGTGCAATGATGAGGCCAAAGATATTCTCTTACAATCCATTCCTAGCATAATAAATGAGGATATAAACCTTAAGCTTCTAGCTCTCTTTTCTAATGATGAAATTAAGGAAGCCTTGTTTAGCATGGAGGCAGACAAAGCCCCGGGACCCAATGGCTTTCCCCCTTGTTTCTATCAAGCTTTTTGGAACATCATAAGTGACGATGTAATTTTTGTTGTTGGAGAATTCCAAGTAAGAAATCATATCCCAAAAGTTCTCAACTCTAATTTTATTTCTCTAATTCCTAATAAGCAAACCCCTGAATCTATGGTTGACTTCAGGCCAATCAGTCTGTGCAATGTTTCTTACAAGATCCGAACTAAATCCATTGCAAATATAATGATAGATGTTCTACCCCGCATCATAGATCCATGATAGGAAAGCTCTATCTAGGGTAGGTCAATCTTGGATGGAGTTATCACAGTTCATGAAGCTATGCACTCTGCTCATAAGACTAACAAGTCTGTTTTTGCCCTCAAGCTTGATATGAACAAAGCATTTGACAGGCTAAATTGGGACTTTTTGATTGTTGTCCTCCTTAAGTTTGTTTTTCACCACCAATGGGTTAATTTGATCAAATAATGCATTTCTAAAGCATGGTTCTCGATTCTGGTTAATGGAACAATTATTGGTTACTTTCAAAGTCGTAGAGGAATTCGGCAGGGGGACCCTATCAGCCCCATGTTATTCATCATTATGGCAGAAGCTTTAGGCAGAAGCTTTAGGCAGAACCATCAAAAATTCTTGCAATTCAAGTCTAATATTAGGAATCAAGGCAACATCTCTCACTAGGGTTGTTTCTCACCAAAAATTCATCGATGATACCCTTCTATTGACTAAGGCATCGGTGGTTGAGGCCAAAAGAATTAAATACATCCTGCAACTCTACGAGGACGTTGCTGGTCAGAAATTTAATTTTAGTAAAAGCAAGTTATATTTCTTGAACACCCCCATTCAGAGGCAAGTAAGGATTGCAAAAATTTTAGGGTGTGATATAGCAAACCTACCCACTTCGTATCTTGGTCTCCCTCTTTTCATTGGTTCTCTAAGAGAGTCAATGTGGGACAGGGTTATTGAAAGAATTCAAAAAAAACTTGTTGGATGGAAAGGTCATCTTCTATATCAAGCAGGAAAGTTGACCCTCACTAAGGCCTCTCTTTAGAGCATTCTAGTCTATTTCCTCTCCGTTTTCAAAGCCCTTGTGAAGGTTTTCCAGAAAATTGAGAAACTCTAAGAAAAATTTTTATGGACTAGATCAGAGGAGAAAAAAAGGATACACCTTGTAGGATGGACCAAAGTGTGCAGACCCAGGGAAAATAGGGGCTTAGGTCTGAGGAGAATTTCTCATATGAATTTAGCTTTACTAGCTAAGCAGGTGTGGCACCTCATTTCTAGTGAAGAAAATGAATGGACAGCTATCATCAAATGAAAGTATATTCAAAATATGGAATTTCTAAGTGACTCAGTTCCAATCAGAGGTTTTGCTTTTTGGAAAGCAATTCTCAATTGTAAGGAAATCATCAAAAAAAGTTTAAGATGGGTTTTAGGTGATGGTGAGAGGATAAATTTCTAGAATGATAGGTGGGCTAAAGATGAACCACTGATGCAATATCCTAACTTAGCATGAATCAGAGATATCATGGAAGAACTCATTGGAAGAAAAGTATCCGATTATATGGTTGAGGACAGAGGTAGAATGAAGTGGAAACAAATAAGGATTCAGGGATTTCAAGCGGAATCAAATGATCTTTATAACATTCTCGGGAAACAATTTATCCCCATGAGACCCAAGGAAGATCAAGTGACCTGGGCTCCTACGGAAAACATGCAATTCATGTTAAATCAACTTACAAGCTTCTGCTTGATGACGAGGATTTTGTCCTCCAAAAGGACTTAGTTTGGATAAAAAATTTAATTCTAAAAATTGCAGTCTTTTCATGGCTGGTTATCCAAGGAAGAATTCTAACCATTGATAATATGATGCGTAAAGTTATTTGTATCACTAATAAATTTTATCTGTGCAGGGCTAATTGGGAGACCATTTATCACATTTTCCATGAGTGCCATTTTTCCTTGACTATCCTAAGTGGGGTTTTTTAGGCCTTCAATATCTCCTAGGTTAAACCAGCCACCGTACTTGATTTGTTCATCCAGTGGCCTTACCCCTTTCAATCCAAAGACTTAGATACATGTGGAAAATTTGTCTCAATCACTATATTTTGCAGGTGTGATTAGAAAGGAACCATAGAGTCTTTAATGAGTCTATCCATGATTATCAAACTATCATTGCTAGGATCTTATCCTTTGCCAACGAGAATGTGAACCTTATCCCTTTTGATAGTTGTAAACCTCATCTACAGAAGACCATGATTGCTCAATCTTTAAGCTTAACCTTGTTAGATGAGTCTGTGCCTAGGGTAGTCAACCCCAGAGCCAATGTTAAGTGGTCCCCACCTCCTACGGGTTGGTTTAATCTTAATTTTAATGGAGTGGCTAAGGAAAATTCTGGCAGAGCAAGCATTAGCGGCATTGTGCGATATCATAATGGGAATATGATGCTTGAATTTTTTGAATATTTGGGAGCAAGGACAAACAACGAAGCTAAAGCTAGAGCTATGTGGAGAGGCCTTCAAATTACTCAAGACTTCGAAGGCAATTTTATCGTGGAAGGAGACTCTATGCATGTTATAAATCTCCTCAATAATTGGAAAACACCTCCTTGGAGGATTAAAACAATTTTTGAAGAGGCTAGGATCCTTTTCCAGGGAATACAGGATAGAAAATCCCAACATGTCTTTTGGGAAGCTAACAAAGTTGTTGATAAGCTGGCCAATTTGGGTGTCGATGGTGATGAACTTTTCAAATGGGAACATGATGTCCCGAGCAAAGTAGAGGATCTTATTCAACAAGAATGCCAAGAATGATAGTTGAATTTACCAACAGGGAAGGCACTGTAAGTTTGAAGGCTATGAGTATTCTCGTATCTTTTTTGAAATGGACTCACAATAAAAATTATTCGAGTTGTCAGTCTTGGTGGATGCTGCTTGGAAATACCACAAAAACTAATGGGGATAGTCACATGTCAGATAACATGGCTCCTAGTCATCTTAGTAATTTGAGGTTGGTTGATAATCACAGGGTAGGAAAGAAACAACAATATAATACTTCGAACCAGAGCCACATGGACCACCAAATAGCCATCGCCATAAATCTAGCCAACAGGTTCACTTCTCCAAGGTTGATTGGCCAAGACGGGATGTGGTCCCAAAGCATGTCATATATGGAAGAAAGCAATTACCAAAGAATTATTAAGAGTAACTGTCAATACATAGCTTGTGGGATTTTTTTTAGTACTCTGCTATGTGTGTCTGTAGATTTTTGTTTCTCCACTATTTCAAGGAAGGGATTTGTGTCTGTTTATTTTTTTATAAGTATGATGCAGGTGTGTTTTCTCGGGGTATACCCAAAATGTTGCATGGGAAGTTTCTTTTTTATAACAGGCTATGTGCCTTACCGGATGTAATGGCTTTGGTGGTATGTAGATTTTACATATATAGGATCCTTAGTAAGGACATGTTTATCAACAACCCTGGGCTGATTTTTGTAAAATGTTTTGGGTCAACCTGTAAAACCCGGTATTAATGTTATAGTATCTTATCTACAAAAAAAAATATTGCTCCTAATCCAATACATTTCCCAACTAGCCCATAAGTGTCAACCCTTTGTTAAGCTTCTTAAGAAAGAGGTGGTCTTCCAATGGGATTTTGAGTGTCAAAATTCTTTTGGTGATCTCAAACAGTATCTCACTTCCCTACCTATTTTAGTTCCTCCTATGCGTGGTAAGCATTTTATGCTTTACATAGCAGCTACAACTCACACTTTGGGAGCCATGTTGGCCCAACACAATGATCAAAATAAAGAGCAATATATCTACTATATTAGTAGAAATTTGGTTAGCTATGAAACTAGGTACACTCCCTTAGAGAAGCTTTACCTTGTCATAGTATTTGCTTCCTGAAAACTAAGACACTACATGCTTAGCCATAAGATATTGGTGGTCATAAATTTTAACCCTTTGTACTATTTAATGTCTAAAACCCACCTTTTAGATTGAGCTACTAAGTAGGTGTTGGCCCTTAGTGAATTTGACCTGACCTTCATAGGTTAGAATGCTATCAAGGATCAGGTAACCCCTAATCAACTAGCCTCTACTCCCCTAGAAGCTACCCATCCTTTGGTTGTTGATTTTCCTAATGAGTGCTTCAATTTTGAAGTTGAAGAGCCAAAGTCTTGGACTTTGTTTTTTGATGGAAACCGTTGCATGAAGGGCACTAGTGGAGTCATTCTAGTTACCCCACAAAAATAACTCATCCCTTTGTCTTTCTAGCTTCATTTCTTTTGCATGAACAATACTACAAAGTATGAAGCTTTGATCCTTGGCCTTAGAGCAGCCTTAACTTTACAGGTTAGAGTTCTTTCAGTATTTGTTGATTCTCAACTTGTGGTCAATCATATTAACGATGTTTATCAGACTTAGGATGATAAACTAAAATCTTATAAGGATATTATCACAAATTTGTTGTATTTGTTCAATCAAGTAACCATAGAGTTTATCCCTAGATCCTCAAACTACCATGTGGATGCCATGGATTCTACTTCATCCTTGTTTCCTTTGGATTTGGAATATGATCAAGCATCGATTATCATTAGACAATTCCAGGAGCCTACATCACTTGGTTCTTGTCTTATCTCATTAGATATTTTGAACATTAGAGATGCCCCATATGAGCTATGGTATATTGACATCTTTAAATTCCTTGAAGATCGATCAATTCTTGATTTAGATCATAATCAACGTAAGATTTTGTGTAAAAGAGCATGTTGATTTGTTATAATTGGCAGTACTTTGTATCAACATTCTTTTGAAGGTATACTCTTGTGATGCCTTAACTTTGATGAAGCTCAGCTTGCTCTTAGTGAGGCTCATGAAGGTTTCACGTGGAGGCCATTTTAGTGACAATGGTTTTTCTAAGAAGCTCCTATGGATGGGGTACTATTGGCCTTCATGTGATCATGTTTGATGTTGTAACAAGTTAGTGCCACGACAACCTGGTCCATGCTCCTTCTCAGCACCTTCAGGTTATTTCTTTTCCTTGGTCATTCTCCATGTGGGGATTGGATATTATAGAGAAGATTAATCCCATGTCATTTTATGGTCACAAATTTATCATGACAGCAACTGAATACTTCACTAAATGTGTCGAATCCATACGTCTGGTCACGATGACTAGAACTCAGGTTTCCAATTTCATCTTCAATCAGATCCTTTGTAGGTTTGGGATTACTTTGGTGATTATTTCTAACAATGAAACTCCTTTCAAGAACAAGGATGTTCATAAAATTTATTCTAAGTACAAGATTCAACATAGGTGGTCAACTTCATATTACCCTCAAGGTAATGGATAAGCTTAAGCATCCAACAAGTCTTTGATCAAGATCTTGAAGTTGATTTATAAGACAGGTTGTGACTGGCATACCTAGCTTTATCTTTCTTTGTGGGCCTTTGTACTAGTGTGCGTACTCCCATAAGTGCCTCACCATATTTCTTGGTGTATGGGTCTAATGTAATGTTTCATTGTGAGCTCAAGGTTCTCTCATTGTGCATCTTGTTGCAAGATGCCTCAGTTGGTGATGAGTATCACTCTGACCATTTGCACCAATTAGAGCTACTATATGGGAAGTGCATTCATGCCTTGGAGAATTTATGAGCATATTAGGATAGGCTCAAGTGATCTTACTCTAAGAAATTTTACAATCATTCTTTTGAGGTTGGGGACCTTGTCCTCAAGGAGAACCAAAAGAACACTAATGCTCATTATAATATTTGAGGTAAGTTTCAGCCCAATTGGTTAAGGTTGTTTGTCATAACAACCAAGCTTGGCACAGGTGCTTATTGTTTGGATTATTTAAATGATGAAGATATTAAAAGAACCTATTAATATAATGCATCTTAAAATATATTATGCATGATCCATCATCTGCATTGCATTCTAAATTTAGCTTAGATCATACTACATTTGGTTTACCTGCTCATACTGCATGGTTGCTTGTCATATCTTGTATGGTTGCTAGATTTTTTTTTTTCTTGCATTTTTGCTTGTCATAATTGTACAGTTACTTGTTTATGAATGCTTGATCATATAGCTTTTTTAGGAATTTTGTGACAATGACAAGTGATGACACCTAGTTAGGTTGTATCTCATATGCATTGTACTCTCACTAGGGATTTTATGCCTAGCAAAGCCCCCACTTGGGGCCCTACATTTTCATCCCTTCTTCTCTCTTTTTTCTTCCTTTGCTCCTTCTTATTTTATCTTTTCTTCTTGTATTCCTTGAATTTGAAAGGTTTTTCAATGACCATCTTTTTCTCTCCAAATTCAAGGAATACAATCGTCTTTTGGTATATCCTTGTACTTTACTTGTTTTTCTTTCTTTTTTTCCTTCGTCAATATAGGGATATATGTTCTCCTCTCTTATTTGATTTTGCACTTATTCCTTCTTAAATTCTTCAATAGTTAAGCAGTTCGCTTTCTAACTATTGAAGATTCAAGATAGGGGTACACACACACACAATTTTCTTTGCTCCTCATTTTCTTCCTCTCTTTTCTTTTGGTACATGCACACACTCATATGGTGTTATGATCAGATCATTTGGTTCATTCACATTTTGCACACATCACACCCCTATTGGGTAGTACTTGCTAATATATCACCTTCATACACAACACACCCCACATGGGATAGCTTCATGGCCACATGCGAGGGGTAGCCTCCATCTCGGCCATTTACAAGCATACATCCTAGCAGGTATATTTTGTCCATATGTCCATCTTAGTGAGCATTGCACCCATAGTGGGTCACACTCCAAAATTTGTCCATATATCCATATTATTTTGTACTACATCCATAGCAGGTTTTCACTCCATCTTGACCATCTTTTTTAGCATAAAACCCTTCATCCAGGGTTTTGATTATTTTATCTTGTTGTTTGTTTCTTTGAAATCTTTAGAGTCTTGATTCTTATTCTTATTCTTCTTCTTCTTCTTCTTCTTCTTCTTCTCTTATTTTACCCTCTTATTTATTTTCCTTTCTTCCATGCATTTCATCTTAGGTAATTTACATTTTCCTGCATTGGTTCATTGCAATAGTTAGAATACTTTTGTCTCTGGTTTTCTTTGTTGTGCTTATTTGTCTTCTTACTCTATTTTCTTTTGTTTATGTGTTTTATTTTTTCTTCTTTACCTCTTTCAAGTTTCTTAAGGAATTATTCATTATTTCTGAAACTCGAGGGGAATCCTAGCCTTAGAGTTATTAAAGGAAATAATACCTTGTTTTGTGTATAAGATTGTAATGTTTTAAATAACATCCCCTTTTGCATAACCCCTTTGTCCAACCCTAGCCACCCCTTTTCTGTATTTGTTGCCCTTTTCCATAGGAGTCTACATATTTTTTATGTATTTACTTGGCCATAAATGCATAAAATAGGGGGGAAATATAGACATAGAAATTTGACCTACTAAAATGGTTCAAATCTTCTTTAGATCCCTAGCTAGCCATCCAAACTTGCTAAGTGCAAATTTTGGGTCTTTTTGCCTTCTCCCTTTGCCTTTTTTACCTAGCTTTACCAAATTCATGCCCGATCCATACTGGGTGTGAATTTGGCTTTCCATATTCACACCCTGTATGAAGAGTGTGCGAATTTAGCTTTATAGGGGTTTTTCTCACTTAAACTCCTCTCCCAATCGACCCGTTTTGAGGTTGTCTTTGCCCAAAGTGAAATTTCACTTTCCTGCCCATTTTACCCTCAAAACCTATTATAAATAAGTTTTTGGATCCCCTTAGTTCCTCCAAGGATTTTTGTGGTGATTCTAATTCTTGACTTGCTCACATGCTCATGCTTTTAAGTCGATTTCTACAAGTTATTGGTTTGGTTGTTTGGTGCTTATTGCTACCCTTGGGGATTGAGTGAAGAAGTCTTGATGATTGGATAGATAAACCATTTTGGAGTGATTATTCCACATCTTCATTGCTTCTTTCTTGCTCCATCAACTCATTACATTTTGCATTTATTTTGTTAGCATTTAGAACTTTATTTTCTATATTTTGTACCTTATTTTTCATTATTTCAGGCACCGAAAAGGGCATCTGATCTAGATTCATACCTCTCCCATATAGGTGTTGAGCAAGGTGCAGCGACAGTATTGTCATTGTTGTCAACACAGTCAGATAGATCGGTTGATGCAGTGGACAGGAGTTCAGAGGTTAATCAGAGTATGTACAGTGATGTTAAAAGCTCATGAGGATGTTTTTGATGTTTGGGTGAAGTTGTTACAAGTTGTCCAAGAAGACCGAAGTGGCCCATATGCAAAAGAGAAGCGAAAAAGCAAAGAGGAAAAAGTGTCGCGATATCGTGACATGTTGCATTTTTGCGGCCAGAAGAGAAGAGAAAATGCAAGGAGAAAAAGTGTCGCGATATCGCGACATGTTGCATTTTCGCGGCCAGAAGAGAAGAGAAAATGCAAGGAGAAAAAGTGTCACGATATCGCGACATGTTGCATTTTCATGGGCCAAAGAGAAGAGAAAATGCAAGGAGAAAAAGTGTCGCGATATCGCGACATGTTGTATTTTCACGAGCCAAAGCTAAGAGAAAGAGCAAGGAGAAAAAGTGTCGCGATATCGTGACATGTTGTATTTTCATGGGCCAAAGCAAAGAGAAAGAGCAAGGAGAAAAAGTGTCGCGATATCGTGACATGTATTTTTGCGGGCCAAAGCAAAGAGAAAGAGAGAGAAAGAAAAAGTGTCGCGATATCGCGACATGTCGCATTTTCGCGACTCAAAAAGGGCAAAGAGAGAAAGAAAAGTGTGTCACGATATCGCGACATGTCACATTTTCATGACTCAAAAGCTAGGAGAGAAGAGAAAAAAAGTGTCACGATATCCTGACATGTCGCATTTTCATGACTCAAAAAGGCCAGGCAAGAAGAGAAACAAAAGTGTCGCGATATCGCGACATGTCGCATTTTTGTGACTCAAAAAGGCCAGGCAGGAAGAGAAACAAAAGTGTCATGATATCGTGACATGTCGCATTTTCACGACTCAAAAAGGGCAGGCAGGCAGAGTAACAAAAGTGTCGTGATATCGCGACATGTCGCATTTTCGTGACTCAAGAAGGGCAGGCAGGCAGAGTAACAAAAGTGTCGCGATATCGTGACATGTCGCATTTTCATGACTCAAGAAGGGCAGGCAGGCAGAGTAACAAAAGTGTCACGATATCGCGACATGTCGCATTTTCATGACTCGAAAAGGCTAGGCAGGCAGAGAAACAAAAGTGTCGCGATATCGCGACATGAATACCAGGATGGTGAAACTGAAGACTGCATAGTGACGTGGACCCATAAGGAATATTTAATGATTTGAAATCATTTAAGATGGTCGTTACACGTGGAAAGAAATGGATGCATGCCCATGTGGAGAAAATGAACAATCATGGAAGAGAAGAACGATCCCATGTATAGAAAACGAACAATCAAAGAAGGAGAAAATGAACAGTCATTAAAATAGAAAAGAAAAGCTTATGGAAAGAAAAAACATGCATGCACAAAGGAGAAAACGAACAGTCATGACCGAGAAGACGAACAGTCATGGTAGGAGAATATGGTGTCAATTCTTTGCATGTAACGTGTTTGATGAAATGCCTACTCTATATATACAAAAGGAGTTACATAAAGAAGGCGTTACAATTGACAAGTGGCGTATGAGAATATGAAAAGGAGTTACAACTGGAGTTACAAAGAGAAAGGATGGTTATAAAAGGAGTGTTGCTTGGAGAATTTTAATTGTTGATTTTATCTTGTGAAGTGCGTGAGAGGAGCGCGAGAGGCGAGCGAGAAGGGTGTGTGTTGTGTGAGAGATGTTGAGTAAGCAATAGACCAGTCAAGGTCTTGTAAAAGTGAAGGTATTTTTATGTCAATCTTCTAGTTTCAAAATTGAAGTCCAAGTTGGTGCTTGGCATCAGGGGTTGGTGCTCCTTCCAGTTGGTGCTAGTAAATTAGGGGTTGGTGCTCCTTTCCAGTGGTGCTGATAAATCAGGGGTTGGTGCTCCTTCCAATTGGTGCTAGTAAATCAGGGGTTGGTGCTCCTTTCTGTTGGTGCAAATAAATTAGGGGTTGGTGCTCCTTCCAGTTGGTGTTGATAAATCAGGGGTTGGTGCTCCTTTATGTTGGTGCAGATAAATCAGGGGTTGGTGCTCCTTCCAGTGGGTGCTGGTAAATTGATTGTAAAGTTGTTGCTTTGCAAAGGCTGGATTTGGATGGGAGTCCAAACAGTCAATTTTTGAGGAGTAGCCAAATCGGTGAACCTCGGTACATCTTGTGTTGTGTGATGCTCTCTTGTTATACTTGCTTTATTTGGTTTTAAGTTTTCATTGTTTTGGCTTTAAGAGTTGAAGATTTAAGTTTTAAAGAGCTACACTGATTCACCCCCCTCTCAGTGTCATTGTGAGACTAACAATTGGTATCAGAGCCAGTTTCCCTTGTTAGGCTAAATCAGCTAGGGTTGATCTTGGATTAGTATGCAATGGGTAAGAAGAATAGATCCTCCTCCAATAAGGCATCTCAATTAGTTTCAGTTCCTGTGGAAGAGAAAATTGAACTAGAAAAGATAGGAGTGAATTCTGAAGTATGTGATGAAAACCTTGAGCTTGAAGTAGATCTAGAAGGTGAGTTGATCGCTGCACTTGAAGAGTTGAATAAAGAAAGGAAAAAGAACAGAAGACTGTCCAAGAAGTTGGAAGAATATGGGGATAAGATTGAAGATCTCTTCTTACAAATTCATAAAGCCAAGAAAATAGAAGAAGCCTTGAAGTCACACCTGGATGATAAAGTCGATGTATGTAGCAAACGTGAAGAGGAATCTAACAAAGTTTTTAGTGATCTAAAGTTGCAAGTAGAAGAGTCCAAAAGGATTGAAGAAACTCTCAGGTCACAGATCAATGAGAAAGAGATTGTTTGTTGCAAACAAGAAGAGGAGATTATTTTATTGAGGAAACAACTAGAAGAGGCCAATACAAATCTCAAATTTGAGAAGAGCACAGAGTTGCTAGATAAAATGATAAGGCAACAAAGAAGCCCCATGTGTAAGCTTGGTCTTGGATGTGAAGCTGAACAACCTTCATCTTCTAAATCTGCAGAGAAGAAGAAGTCCACTCATTGAAGGATCAAAGCAAGAAAAGCTTGAAGCTGAATCTTCAAAAGGAAGAAAATCTCAAAGGAGATCTACAACAAAGCAACCACAACAAAAGAGGTTCTATCACTCTCACTTTATTCATAATAATGCTTTTAATGGCTATTGTTTTAGATGCAACCATTATGGTCACAAGGCAATTTATTGTGGATTGAATAATAGATCAAAGAGTTATGCTGGTAGAAATACATCTATTATTCCGGTTGAACACCATGTGCAATGTTTTAAATGTAATGGTCATGGGCACATAGCAAGGTTTTGTCCAAGAACTTTTGTATCTAATCTAAGGCAAGACAGTAGATTTCATCAGACACAAAGAATGCAACACAGACAGGGAAGAAATCATGTGCATCAAAGAAAGGAAAATAATCATCCATCAAGGATGCACAAGAGACAACCACCCAAGAGAAATGTTCAAGTTCACGAAAAGGTTCAAAATAGGGATGCAGTTGAAAAACTCAAGCCCAAGTTCAAGAAAGGTTGGAGAAAGAAAGAAGAGAGGAAATCGTGTCTCCTTGGATCGAAGGAGACTACTCCTCTATTGCACTAAGCGGCTCCAGGTAGCACATCCTCAGGGGGAGCAATCTTAAAGTTTTATTTTAATGCTCCTATGTTGTTTGGTTATCTGAGGATGAAAGGCAAGTAGTCAGGGGGAGTTGTCGTATAGTTGTCAAAATGTGTTTCAGTTCATGTAGATGTTTGTGGAGATAGTGTCAAACTGATGTGCTTCAGTAGAACAACATGGTGAACAACTAGGTTTTCGATGCAGCAGCTGATAGGCGTTATCTGAGATAGAACATGCAGCACAGGTCGACGTGTCATGGAAGCATAAGCTGGTAGGTGCTGGTTTTGAAGCCTGTAACATTCCCAATCTGCAGATAAAATAGAATCCATGTTGTGAGTATGTCTCAATTCATCTACCAATATCGAGGGAGGACTATGGTAAAGCTCTTCATGATCATTATGAAAATTACTGCCAACGTGTAGGTGGAAGGCGTGAGGTTCTTAACCAAAAATACAACACATCGTTTGGTATAAGAGAGCATCAATTTTCTCTAAAGAAGTAGTCGTTATCAAAGAGATGCCAAAGTCAAAGCAAACAGTGGCACTAGCACCCAGTTGGTCAAGAGTGCCAAGTGGCACATGCAAGGCAGAGACGTTGAGAGAATAGCACCCAGGTGGTGAAGCGCCAAGGAGGACAAGATGCCTATGCACCTAAGAAAGTCTTGCATTATTTGAGAAATGCGAGATATTGCCCGAGGAATCCCTTGATCACAACGAGGAGAAATGCTCCCTGGAATCACGTGAAGAACGTTCACCTAAGACATTGAGTAGCCCTGACATATGCCCTAGCAAGAAGCAGAATACCGAGTGTTGATGATTGCGCATAGATTGAGGCTCCAACGCTAGATGTAACGGTCCACTGTCAATACCTACGCAGGCGATGAAAACATTCATGGCAGCCGTTAGAAACCAGAGACATTGAGCTGCACAACGGATGCGAGGCAAAGTCGTCAGTCACGGAGGAGGTGGCAGTCAAAAGGCTGAAGAAATTACGTGCAGGCTGCCTGGAGAGTCGATCACTTTTGATTTGGGAGTAACTTTTGCGCAGCTGAGAGTTGAGTGTTGATCATACTATACTAAATAAGTAAAAGCAAGGTACAACAAGAATTATAATATGATGAGCAGAGATTAGAGTTCTTATCCAAGAAGACTTTATGACAGAAAGAGTACCAGTGGAGGTGCATTCTATCTTGGAGACAGGTTGGTCACGTGGAACAGTAAGAAACAAGAGTCAGTCTCCTTATCCACAGTAGAGGCAGAATATATTGCAGCGACAGCGTGTTGTATGTAGGAGAAAGTTGCGGAAGGTGAGGTTAAGTTGGATTTTGTTCCAACAACAGAGCAAGTAGTAGATATCTTCACAAAATCGTTGCCCAAGGAAGTCTTTGAGTACCTTCACAATAAATTGGGAGTGGTCACGCTTCCCAAGAATTGACTAGCTATCGGGACCACATTCTTAGGGGGAGCATTTATGTCTTTGTTTATCTTTTTGCTCATGTTTGTGATTTTTGCTAAGTGTAATAATTTTTGTCTGAGAATGTTGTGCATGGACTCAGGGGGAGTTTACAGCAGCCCTTTTGGTATTGTTGTCAAAGGGGGAGAAGAGTTACAAGAAATTGCTCAAGAGTTACAGGTAATTGCACGTGTGTTGCCAACAATTCCAAAGGGGGAGATTGTTGAGCAAGGTGCAGCGACAGTATTGTCATTGTTGTCAACACAGTCAGAAAGATCGGTTGATGCAGTGGACAAGAGTTCAGAGGTTATTCAGAGTATGTACAGTGAAGTTAAAAGCTCATGAGGATGTTTTTGATGTTTGGGTGAAGTTGTTACAGGTTGTCCAAGAAGACCGAAGTGGCCCATATGCAAAAGAGAAGCGAAAAAGCAAAGAGGAAAAAGTGTCGCGATATCGCGACATGTTGCATTTTCACGGCCAGAAGAGAAGAGAAAATGCAAGGAGAAAAAGTGTCGCGATATCGCGACATGTTGCATTTTCGCGGCCAAAAGAGAAGAGAAAATGCAAGGAGAAAAAGTGTCGCGATATCGCGACATGTTGCATTTTCACGAGCAGAAGAGAAGAGAAAATGCAAGGAGAAAAAGTGTCGCGATATCGCGACATGTTGTATTTTCGTGGGCCAAAGCTAAGAGAAAGAGCAAGGAGAAAAAGTGTCGCGATATCGTGACATGTTGTATTTTCGGGGCCAAAGCAAAGAGAAAGAGCAAGGAGAAAAAGTGTCGCGATATCGCGACATGTATTTTTGGGGCCAAAGCAAAGAGAAAGAGAGAAAGAAAAAGTGTCGTGATATCGCGACATGTTGTATTTTCATGACTCAAAAGGAAGGAGAGAGAAAGAAAAGTGTCACGATATCGCGACATTTGTCGCATTTTCGTGACTCAAAAAAAGCAGCAAGAGAAAAAAAGTGTCACGATATCGCGACATGTCGCATTTTCGCGACTCAAAAGGGCAAGAGGAAAGAAAAAAAGTGTCGCGATATCGCGACATGTCGCATTTTCGTGACTCAAAAAGGCCAGGCAGGAAGAGAAACAAAAGTGTCGCGATATCGCGACATGTCGCATTTTTGTGACTCAAAAGGCAGGTAGGCAAAGTAACAAAAGTGTCGCGATATCGCGACATGTCGCATTTTCGTGACTCAAGAAGGGCAGGTAGGCAGAGTAACAAAAGTGTCACGATATCGCGACATGTCGCATTTTCGTGACTCAAGAAGGGCAGGTAGGCAGAGTAACAAAAGTGTCATGATATCGCGACATGTCGCATTTTTATGACTCAAAAAGGCTAGGCAGGCAGAGAAACAAAAGTGTCGTGATATCGCGACATGAATACCAAGATGGTGAAACTAAAGACTGCATAGTGACGTGGACCCATAAGGAATCTTTAATGATTTGAAATCATTTAAGATGGTCGTTACACGTGGAAAGAAATGGATGCATGCCCATGTGGAGAAAATGAACAGTCATGGAAAGAAACAGACGCATGCCCATGTGGAGAAAATGAACAGTCGAAGAAGGAGAAAATGAACAGTCATTAAAATAGAAAAGAAAAGCTATTCAAAACAAAATGCATGCATGCACAAAGGAGAAGATGAACAATCATGACCGAGAAGACGAATAGTCATGGTAGGAGAATATGGTGTCAATTCTTTGCATGTAACGTGTTTGATGAAATGCCTACTCTATATATACAAAAGGAGTTACATAAAGAAGGCGTTACAATTGACAAGTGGCGTATGAGAATATGAAAGGAGTTACAACTGGAGTTACAAAGAGAAAGGATGGTTATAAAAGGAGTGTTGCTTGGAGAATTTTAATTGGTGATTTTATCTTGTGAAGTGCGCGAGAGGAGCGCGAGAGGCGAGCGAGAAGGGTGTGTGTTGTGTGAGCGATGTTGAGTAAGCAATAGACCAATCAGGGTCTTGTAAAAGTGAAGGCATTTTTATGTCAATCTTCTAGTTTCAGAATTGAAGTCCAAGTTGGTGCTTGGCATTAGGGGTTGGTGCTCCTTCCAGTTGGTGCTGGTAAATCAGGGGTTGGTGCTCCTTCCAGTTGGTGCTGGTAAATCAGGGGTTGGTGCTCCTTCCAGTTGGTGCTGGTAAATCAGGGGTTGGTGCTCCTTTCTATTGGTGCAGATAAATCAGGGGTTGGTGCTCCTTCCAGTTGGTGCTGGTAAATCAGGGGTTGGTGCTCCTTTCTATTGGTGCAGATAAATCGGGGGTTGGTGCTCCTTCCAGTGGGTGCTTGGTAAATTGATTGTAAAGTTGTTGCTTTGCAAAGGCTGGATTTGGATGGGAGTCCAAACAGTCAATTTTTGAGGAGTAGCCAAATCGGTGAACCTCGGTACATCTTGTGTTGTGTGATGCTCTCTTGTTATACTTGCTTTATTTGGTTTTAAGTTTTCATTGTTTTGGCTTTAAGAGTTGAAGATTTAAGTTTTAAAGAGCCACACTGATTCACCCCCCCTCTCAGTGTCATTGTGAGACTAATCTGGATTTATTTTGCTAGCATTTAGAACTTTATTTTCTATATTTTTTACCTTATTTTTCATTGTTTCAGGCCCCGAAAAGGGCATCTAAACTAGATTCATACCTCTCCCATATAGGGCACAAAAATTTTCAACTATATTTATGCCTCCTAGTTATAGGGTATGAATTTGGTAAATTTAGGGTTTTAGGAGCAAGATTTGCACTTTAAAACCCTAATTTGCACCCCATTTTGAAGCTTTTTGTTGTGTCTATCTTAGCTACATTTCACATTACTATTGTATATATATTTTACTATATTTTTATATTTTCTAAAGATAAAATATTATTTTACTTTCAAATAGGTCATTTAAAAGGACTAAGGGGGCTTAACTATTATGCCTCCAAGCTTAGATATATAGCGGCCTAAGCAGACCCCCAAACACTGATCAAATTTTCTAGGGTTTGGTGAAGCTATTTTGTAGGTTCAAAGCTATTAGATATTCTTGATGAAATATAAAGCTTGGATCAACCACTGGATAAGATAAGTGTTCTAAAAAATCTTTATGTTTATTATTGTTTGCTTTCTACCCACTTTTGTGAAAAACCTAGATGATAAACAAAGGTAAATATATATTTGAAATTCTAGGTATTTGGAAGAGCAAAAGCATATAGTGTGCATCTAGGGTTTTAATATTGTTTGTGCATTCTCTTGGACCCTTGTTCAAAAGCCTCATTTTTGCAACCTAGGATTAGATATCATTAAATCAAATAATCATACTAGGCTTAGCTCTTGTATTCTTGCATCTTGTATCTTGCATTGTTCTTTCATTTCCATAGCTTAGTTTAGAAAGGCTAAACATAGGTGTATGCTTAATTGAACACATCCAAACACATTCCACATCGGACTTGGAGCGAGTCCTTAAACCATTCCTGGTGAATCCATTCCTCTCCGACACCGAGTGTAGAGTTATAACGACCACCGTGATCACCTCAAGGATTTCTTGCAGATCCAATCTTGAGAATCATATATCGGTACACGGTTTTTCCCCTCTACAATATGGAGTACTCTTGGCCTTCACTCTTCTTTGATACTCTTCACTTTCCTATTCTAAGTACACATGTGCACTCTTACATAATGGACACTTGTGCATATTTACACTCACCACACTTGCACACTCAATTACATGACACTTGTGCATTTCTTGCACATTATTATATTACATTAAATATTTACTCACGCTCTAATCTAGAACACACTCCTAATATAATGATGTACCCAAGTTTGTACATTAGCATGTACCAAATAATATAATATACTTTAACAAGGCCATAGTAAGGTAGGGGTAACAAAAGGAGGTGTAGGAAGGAGGGGAAGGGGTTTCATATGCCTCCGTTAGCTAGACATGAAGGTTGGTTAGACATGGTGTCGATCGAAAATATGCCCATTTGTTCAAGGAAGGGGGGGTGGGAAGGGGAAAAAAGGGTAGGGGAAAGAGGGTTCTCAGGCCAAAATCCTCCAAACCCTCAAAATTAATAGACTAATTGTCCATCCTTTTTCCACCATCAAGACCTTATGCACTCTTCGGTTGGTCAGTTCCTCTCTCGACAAGAAGTGTTGAAGCCCTTATTACAACCTCAAATTATCCAGTATTTTTTGCAATTGAGTCCTCCTATCAACTACAATCTGCTATGAGATCCTCTCAACTAGGGGATCTTTTCTTGAATAACAAAGTCTATTCTTCAAAATTTTCTTGCCTTCCTCAGGGTATGTTTATTTCTCTATAATGTTATAAAACCTAGGCTACCCTCTAATGATACTTTCAGGGGTACCTAATATAGGGGTAATTGATAACCCTCTAGCACCTTTTGAGCTTCATAAAATATTGCTACAATTTTGCCCAAATCAATCCAACATAGCACCTAGCCATGAAATGTGTGCTCTAGTTGGCAATGATCCAAACTAAGCACCTAAGATGCAAATGAAGTTGACAACCTTGCCACCCTTCTTGCTAACTCTATTGTAGCTCTGATACCAGTGACATGGAAATCAAAGTGAAGCTAGATTATCCATTATATTGAAAATGTATATAGTACAAGATAAGGAATCAAATAAGTTATAAATGTTACAACCAACTACAAAAACATGCTATGTAGGGACAACCATCTTGTAACAACATGAATGCAAACAAAATATTTTTATGCTAGAGACAAGAAAAACCTTAACATAACCAATGCATCCTGACTACTAATAAGACAAAATATAACATGGGCATACTATGCCTCACATGAATACAAGGCAAGAAATATCTTAGGCTTAAGGATAAGCCTAAGGTACAATGATATATCTTAGGCTTAAGGATAATCCTAAGGTACAATGATATCCTCATCACTTATCTATCTATACAATCCAATCAACGAGTTCTTTGGGATTTAAAATTCCATCATATGATGGGGTTTCTAACTTTAACTTCTTTCCCATGTTAGAAATTCACCCAAAGTAATATTTCTTCTAGGTCTCCTTCTTGTTCTTCATTGCAAACTGTTAGTTATTACACTCCCTCCTCTTCACTATCACTTATATCTTCGATTTGAACACCCCTCATTTGGGAAATTTCAAGTGCATATAATCGAGCACTGATTTATTTTATTATCTTAGCTATATCCACACTCGAGGACCTCACAATATTCCTCTTTTCCATTGCATCATCTCTTCTTAGGAAAAAATCAATCCTCAAAGATATTTTGGCTTTGATACAAAATGATGTAGTAACAACACACACTTGAAATTCCTCTAATCTATGATGTTAGCTTTCTTGATCTACGATGCAACTCTTCTCTTCTAAACAATGTTGGCTCCTTTTGTATTATTGTATGATCACTCTCCAACAAAAAACTATGTCTTCCCATCATACACTTGTATGATGATTCCTCATTGTATGATGAATCTCATCATATGATTGTACTATCATTCTTTTTTTTTGCTAAGCAACGATATATTTACAGCGAGTTTTTTGTAAAAGGATCCCAAAACCTTAGTTACATAGATAGCCGAGGCTGCAGTTGTTATTACAAACCAGGGTTGCACCCTTGGGCAACAAACCAGGGCCCAGGGCCCTATTGCCTACAAAAAGACAAACCAATTTTGAAACCAGTACAAAAAAAATTTGGCCTGAGGCCACCAAAATATGACAAAACCGCAAAATGGCACACACCAAAACCGCAAAAAACCGCTTGTCGTTGCTTCGGGAAGCCTGGAAGCCTGGCTTGATCTGGGTGGGCCCAACCTGATAGATCAAATCTTCTCCCTATCAGGGACATCGCCCAGCCTGCATCGGATCTCGGCCAGGGCACTGGCCATTGAGGAAGCCACTTTGGCAGAAGCGGTTAGGGAGCCAATAGTAATGTCAAGGAGAGCTCTGGTCGCTAGATTCTGCATCTTGCTGTCAGAGTTAGAGCTAACTTTGGTTGCCTTCGGGACCTGCACCTTGGCCTTCTTGGAGCTTCTTGTAGTCCTACTACTACCTGGGGCCGGGCCACTATGAATTAAGCTGGTGCCAGGAGTCGAGGCCCTGCCTGGGCCCTGGACTGAAGTTCTACATTTTTGGGTGGGCCTGCACCGTTTCGAGGAAGGGGAGGCTTCAGGGGAGGGGGTCTCCTTGGATTTGGAAGCTACAGGGGAAGCCCTAGGGGAGTTAGTCATTTCAGGAGGGGACAGAGGTCAGGGGAGGAATGCAGTGAAGATGTGGCTAGTTGGCTAGGGCATGCCTATACAAGACAACCATGAGCCCTTAGTGGGAGGGCCTAGAATGGTTCCTATGAGCTTGGTCGATGGTGAGGCCCCAAGAGTAAAGGAGAAATTGGGGGGTGCTTACCAGCATGGCTCCGTAGAGGTGGTTGTAGAAGCTGAGATGGAAACTGTAAAGTTGTTTGTCCGGATCGTCGTAGGTGATGTATTGCATCATCGGGATGATGGCTTCATCGAAGGGGTTCAGGAGGTCAGTGTGGAAGAGATTAGCTTTGTCCCACTGCTACTTCAAGAATCAGGATAGCTCTTCCTCCCAATTTTGTTTATCCCGCTATATGAATCTGCCTTTCTCCTCATGATGCAGACCTGTCACCTCTGTCAAAAATTCTTTGGTCACTTTGAAGTGGAGCCCCTTAACTTTAACTTCTCCATCATTCCAAGTGTCCAAAAAACCTTGAGTAATATCTTCGTTGGCCCCTGCAAATTTGTTGAAGAAAGGGGTGAATTTCTTGGCATTGTAGAAAATCCTGGATGACTCGCTCAGGTTAAGAGTAGAGGGCTCGAGGAAGAAGGTCTTGGTAGCCATGAGGATCGACCTAACAACCCAAGGACGGGGAAAATAGGGGTGGCCTGATCAAAGACATAGGGACAGGTGGAAGGTGAAGTAGACAAGAATGTAGGATATCTCTGCATGCGATAGGTTTAAAAACTTGCAGGGGGACACAGAGGAGGAGAAGGGTCGTCGACTTCAGGAAGGAGCGCTTGGGGTGGGGAGAGACACGAGTCAGGAGGAGCTGAGGGGGAGTGGCTACCGGCTGCCATGTGGGGCAGGGAAGGGGGTCCAATGCCTATGCTCAATATGGCATAATATGAGCAGGGGGCTAGCTTGGGGAAACCTCATGGGATAGATCCATGGATGAACTGACTCAGCATGGGAATCTGATGGTGCGACGTCCAAGGTGGGAATTTAAGAATGGGACATCGTGCACTTTGATTTGGACTTTCCAAAAATGCTAGCTGGACTTCGTGAAAGTCTAACATGGTCGCTAACACTTGGCACCATGAGGGTGAGCTTGAATGGAATGGCCAGCACACTAGCAAGGGTGGCATCAGGGCTAGTCATCATGGCAAAGCAAGAAGGAGAGTCCACTGACCACTGGGGTGTGTGACAGCACAACTTCGAGGCCCCGTCTCAGGGTGGGCTAAGCGTCTAGGCCCTCATCGGAGCTAGGATTGTCTTGTAAAACTATTTGGACCAGAGCTTTAGGAAATTTCATGGTCCAGGTGGTGAAGTCTACTACTGAGGTGGCCTGGTTTGCCATGAATTCGGCTACCCTGTTGCCTTCCCTATACACATGCCAAAAGGTGTGGTCAGGGAGTCCTTGGAGGATGGTGAGAGCTTCCCTAATGGAGTTGTGAATGTGCCAAGAGTTATTTCTTGAGCTACGGGCGGCTTTGATAATGACTTGGGAATCATCCTCGATGATGACTTTAGAGGAGGACTCATTGAGGGTGGTCAGCCTACTAAGGAGAGTTGCTGCTTCAGTGAAGTTATTGGTCTGAATGTCGAGCGGTGCAGCATATGCCAAGATCAGGGCCCCGTTATTGTCTCTGATGACCCCGCTCGCTCCAGAGGGCTCGGGATTACCTTTAGAGGCTCTTTCAAAGTTAAGTTTGCCCCATTCGGGAGGGGGGGTAGTCTACCTTATCTTAGAACGATGAGAGGGGGTGGGGGGGACTATGAGGGGAAGATGAACTTCAAGGTATGATAGGAGGGTGGCCTCGCCTAGTCACTAGGGTGCCTCGATCAAAGGGGTGGAGCAAGAATTCTCAAGGGCAAAGGAAACTGCCTTGGTTGCTATCCATTGGGGGAATGGACCAGGGAGGAGAAGGCTCTGCTATTGCACTCAAGCCAAAGCTGCCAAAGTAGGTGAGGAAGGCAAGAGCCCTAGAGGAAGTGGATGAAGGGGTGGGCGAAGGGGTTGGGCCACTGAGACAGGAGGTCAGAGATGGAATTGGAGGCCACCCATTGAATAGAGAATTGGGAAAGGATGAGGCCCAAGGCTTCAGAAGAGAAGGGACATCTGAGGAAGCATCTATTCAGGATCTAAAATCCCCTCCTGATCAGGTTCTCGATGGTCAAGATCATGTTTTGGATGGTCACCCAAACAAAGTGGCTAATTTTGGGGATCAGTGTCTTGGCCCACACCTGTTGGGCTGGAAATGGGGCCTCGTCAGGGACTCTTTGAAGGTTGTAGTCAGATTTGACAAAGAAGATGCCACTAGGGGTGCCATGCCAAATGCATCTATCATTCCCTCTAGAAGATGGGATAATTGTCACCTTGAGGAGGTGCTAGAGCCTAGAAGCTTGGAGTGGGTGCCTGGGATTTAGGATGGATTTCCAAGTAACCCCTCCCTAGTTTTGGGAGAGATAGGCTGACACTCTAGGCCCTCTGTTTGCCAGCCTTGTTTTGAGGATGAGGAGATCGCTGTCAGCATTCAGGGTCTCATCTTGGATCCACCTGTCATCCCAAAATTTAATTTGGGTTTCGTCCCCGAGGATCCATCTGGTGCCTTTTCGAATGATGTCTTTAGTGGAAATCAGGGATTTCCAGAAGGCTGATCCATCTCTATGCTGGGATTCACTGAGGAATGGGTGGTGGTGGCAGTATTTCCTGAGCACGATACTGACCCACTCATCAGGGGCGTTGGTGAACACCTTCCAGGCATGCTTGGACAAGAGGGCCTTATTCATGAGGGTCACCCGCCTGAGTCTGATTCCTCCCTCACCTTTGGGGTGGCAGACCAGAGGCCAAGAAACTAGGGGAATCCTCTTCTTATATTTTCTACCCGACCAAAGAAATCATTTTTGTATTTGTTCAATGTGGGCTACAACGGAGGCCGAGATTCTGAAGATCGACATGAAATAAACCAGAATGCTTTGGAGGACCACTGATAGGAGGGTGGCTCTTCCAGCCTGAGAGAGGAGGTGGCCTTTCTAGGGGGCCAACTTTCTTTGAATCCGATCCATCATCCCGCTCCACAGGCCCTTGGAGGACGCACCTATAAATAGGGGAAGCCCGAGGTAAGAGGAGGGAAGGGAATCAGGGGTACAACCCAAAATCCACCAAATTTTGATTTACCTAGCCATGGGGGTGTGGATGAAGAAGATTTTACCTTTTTGAAGGTTAATTTTCTGACCGGCTGCCTCCTCGTACAGGGTCAAGATGTGCTTGAGGGACTTGTCTTGAGGGATCGACATTGAAGTGGCGAGGATGGTGTCATCCACAAATTGTTTATGAGACACAGGGGGTAGGCCCGACATAGGCCTGATGCCTAAAATGAGTCTGTGGGAAATAGCACTCGAGATGGTACATCCCAGGGCCTCATCCAGGATGATGAAGAGGATCAGGGACAAGGGGTCACCTTGATAAAGGCCTCTCGAGTTGGGGAATAATTCGACAGGGGATCCGTTGATGAGGATCGAGAACCAGGGGGAGGACACACAGTTGCTGATGAGCCTAACCCAGGAGGGATGGAACCCAAACTTGAGGAGGACCTTGGAAAGGAAGCCCCTGTCAACTCTATCAAAGGGCTTGTTCATATCCAGCTTGAGCAGGAAGGAGGCCTTCTTGGAAATTAAGGCCGAGTGGATGGCCTCGTGCATGATGATAACTTCATCTGTGATCAATCTGCCTTTGACCGAGCTCCCCTGGTAGGGGGCAATGATCAGGGGAAGGATATCCTTGAGGTAGGAGGCCACAGATTTGTTCAATATTTTGTATAAAACATTGCACAGACTAATGGGGCAAAAATTCGAGAGGGATCTGGCAGCCTGGTACTTGGGGATCAGGGCAATGAAGGTGGAGTTAATACCTCTGGGGATGGAGCTAGCAGCGTGGAGGTCCCGGATGGCTACACACACTTTATGCCCAATGATGTCCCAAAAGGATTGGAAGAAATAGGGGGGAAACCCGTCTGGGCCCAAGGCCACCTCATCCTTCATGGAAAATGTGGCAGTATGTATTTTAGAGTCAGACAAGGGCTACACGAGCATCTCATTTGCCATGGCCGAGATTGAAGTAGGAATATGTTCCAGCAGGGAGTCTACCGCATCTACAGACATGGGAGGGCTGTCGCCAAGGAGCTTCTGGAAGAAGTTGGTGGCTTTAGTCTAAATGTCCTCTTCGTCCTTGATAGTTCTACCATCACTGCTCACCAACTCAGCAATCTTGTTAGAGCCCCTATTTTTGAGGGTTGATGTGTGGAAGAACTTTGTATTAGCATCGCCATCTTGGAGCCAAAGGGCTCTTGACTTCTATCTCCAAAAGTTTTCTTCCTTGGCCAGGATGTTGTGATACTCACTGAGGGCCAGGTGTTCCTCTTCCATGATCCCCGGGTCGTGGGAGCCCACCTGGAATCTGAGCTCAAGGTCTAAGAGTTTTTTCTTAACTGTCACTTTATTTTCAAAGATGTTACCAAACACCTCTTTGTTCCATACCTTGAGTTGCTTTTTGAGGCATCTCAGCTTGTGGTAGACTTGTTCAACGGGGAACCCAAGGACTGGGGAAGCCCACCAATAGCCAACTTGGGCCTTGAAGTTGGGATGATGCAGCCACATGGACTCAAACCGGAAGGGTCACTTGGGGGAGGAGTGATGATCAGTTTTGAGGAGGAGGGGGCTATGGTCAGACCCAATTTTAGGGAGGGCCAGCAAGGTTACATCTACAAATAGGGGAATGGCTTCCTTGGACAGGAACACTCTGTCCAACCTGACCTAGATATGGTTTTCTCCCACTCTTTTGTTTGACCAGGTGAACCTGGATCCTTTTAGCCTGACGTCCATGAGCTCATTGAGATCGATGAAGGCTCCAAAGTCCTCCATGCTCTTGCCCGGAGCCGCTGAGACCCCACTTTTGTTAGAAAGGAATAGGGGACTATTGAAGTCCCCTGCTAGGATCCAAGGGAGGGGGGCAAAGGCTTCTCTCATTGAGCTGATTTCCTTCCATAAGCCAACTTTCTCAATCGGGTTGTTAGGAGCGTAGACATTAGACAAGATCCACAGTGCCTTGACTTCACGCAATGGACTAGAATGTTGATTATTCTAGGAGAAGATGATATGAGCCTCCCCTTGAAAGACTAGGGATCCCACATGCACAGTAATCCCTCAGTTGTGCTAGCCATAAGGGTAGATAGGGACTCGTAGTTGCACCAGGTAGCTTGGGTGACTCTTTAGGTAGCTGCATCATCTATTTTGGTCTCCTGGAGGAGGAGGAAGGACGGGCGGTGATCCTTGTGGAGTTAGCAGAGGATCCTTTTCTTGGGGGAACCATTGAGCCCCATGACATTCCAGGTGATGAGCTTCATTTGACACCCTTGTGGGGTCACTTGCCCCCCTTCTCGACCAGAGCGGGGGGTTTGGGTCGAAGAGCGTCCATTTTTGAGAAGCTCACGACAATGTCAGAGAGGGTTGCCTGGGAGCCATTGGCTATATCATCTTCAGTGATCCTTGCTCGCTAGTCGCCCAAGGTGGGCCGGCCTCTCTTGATTTTGCTTCCAAAGTCTATGGCAAAAGTCCTACTTTAGGTCATCTTGGGGCTGATCTCATTGGGCCCAGACAGATAACTACCTTAAACCTCTTCATCATACCTCTCGGAGCTGCACTCTGAAGGGGGAAGGCCAAAAGGGACCATCGGGAGGGGCTGGTGGGGGTCGAGGGGGGGATAGCGAGGGTGGGGGGAGGAGGAAACCGAAAAGAGGAAGATGGGAAGGTGGGAGCCAATGGGGAAGAGGGCCCGGGTGGCTCACAGACCTTGGGGGGCACAAGTAGGGGCCTACAAGGAGGGATTCACATCGGGTGGGGGGGAAAACCTAGAGTCGGGGACCTAGAAGACAACTCAGGGAGGGGAGCAGGGGAAGGGGAAGCCTAGGGAAGACCATCCTCCAGGCTAGGGCCCACTTGGGATTCCTTTGGGACAGAAGGGGGAGCCTCCATGGTGGTCCAGGCTTGAGATCTATGGCCATCACGAGGGGGCCCTCGGGATGGGACCCGACCTAGTTGGGAAAGGAGTTTGGGGATAGGTCCATCAGCCTTCTTGGATACAAGGCATTGATGGGGGAGATGGCCCTGAGTGCAACAGAGAGGGTAGAAAGCAAGTTTATTTTTGTAGATTAGAGATTGGCACCAAAAGAAGGACCCAGAGGAGATGGTCACCGAAGAGGGAAGTTCGGATTCTAGATTTGCATTGACACAAAATCTGGCATGAACCATCCGAGAGCCTACCTTGGTAGCGGGGTCGAATGCCACCAGTTCCCCGACCAATTGGGCAATAAGTCTTAGGACGTCTTCATGCCACAAGTGAAAGGGAAGCTCAGGGATCTAGACCTAGACCAAGGTAAAGTTGATGCTTTGGGTGCTGGGGTGGAAGTCAGCTCCATATCGCCTGAGGAAGAGGCTTTTGCATCCCAGACACTAGGGCTCGCTCGACAAGATCTTTTTAGCATCATCATTGTTATTTAATTTGATGATGAAGAATCCATTGGTGAGGGCCACCAGCTAAATATGTCCATAAACTTTCCATTTGGAAGTCGCCCATCTACTGATGGTTTCCATGTTCGGGTGCCCTCCCAGGAACTTCCCAACCAAGGAGGTAGAGGATCCACTGACAAGGGAGGAGTAGACCTCCTCTTGAATATAAATATGGGTGCCCTAGATGGAAATCCCTAAACCCAAGGCCCGAGACAGGGCCCTGGTGCTAGCTAGGATCTGTTGATAGAAGGGTTTGGGCCCACCCGGGGTAGAACCCTACCTAGGATCTGGAGGCTTTTTCCCTATTCCTACACTTGCATCGAGCCAAGGAGGAGGTCCTGGGCCCAAGATGTCATCCCCACCATGACCACCATTCTTCTCAGCATCTGAGCCCTCCTCTGGGTCTATCGGGGGGCTTGCAGGCCTGGGTCTAGGCCCCGATGTGCCTGACCTCGATCCTGATCCAGCTCCCACCCTGGAATTTGCACCAACTTCTGAACCTGTGCCCAGTCTCACTCCCACTCCCGCTCTCGTTCCTTCTCCCGCTCCCACCATCGATCTAAGACTAGAGGTATTTTTTTCTAAAAATTGGGTAGTTTATAAGCCCCAAGAACCTAGCTCTATGGCCAATCGTAGTTGTCCCATTCGGGTATACCACATGGTATCAGTCACAAGGGGGTTGAATTATTAATACATCCAGAGGTTGGGCATAGTGAAAATGGAGTCTTGTCGGCCTCTACCAGCACATAGGACATTTACCAGCTATGCCTACATATCCAATAGGGTGGAGGCAGTGGAAATGGAACCTGGGTCGGCCACAACCAACACCCAGGGCATTTACCAACTACTCTATGCATGCGGATATTGTACTATCATTCTTGACTACAGTCCTATCGTACGATTTTATAATCGTTCCACTTGCTATTGTATGACTATGTTTTATTTTCTTTTAATGGTATGAAGGTTTACTCTATATGACAATTCAATGCACCAACCAAATATATTTCTTTTGCATATTTTTTTAGAAACCATCAAATAGGTCTTCTTCCACCCAAAGAGATATTAAATCCTTCCTTCTGAGAATAGTTATGAACTAGGATGACTATTATTCCAAACTCATATAACTCCTTGTTTTTTAAATAGCAACATTCAAATGGCACACCTCTATAACTTCAACTTCCATAAGACTCATTTGCTCAACAGTATTTCTAAGGAACTCCATTGTACCCGTAATGTTCATAATTATTTAGTCTAACTATGACTTTCCTTTCACTTGCATGTCCTTCCTTGTGCCTTGATGTTCCTCTGTCCATCCCCCCAATTCTTTGTTGTGCTTCCCCACAACTTGAATATGTTAAACAACAATACAAATGGATTGCAAAAATGAACATGAAATATCCAACAATGGAGACTCAAATTAATTGAAAAAAAAATTATGCATTGTTTATTTATCAAGGATACAAGGCATAATGTGTTGAAAACTTGTTCTCTCTCTTCTTCCTTCCTAGAGACAAACTTTGTAGTTTTAAAGTTTTTGAAATTAAGTTACATAATGGTCGAGTGGTTGGCCTTCTCGCTTCTCAATTGAGCAGTTGGACTTCCATATGCTCTCATTCTAGATAAAATTCCAAATGAAGCAAGGAGATCATACCATAGTAGAATATAGAGTAGATAAAGGATATTTCACTCCCAAAAAAAGGTAAAGAAAGCCTATCTACAACATCAGATGATGAAGGCCATCATAGTTCATATAAATCATTAATTGTTAGAAGAAACAAAGAAGGATACAAGGGATGAGAAAGTACAATATGCAAGTTAAATTCAAAAGGAATTAAAGGTGCAAAGTAAAATGTGAAGGATAATTTTAGAACAAAGGAGGTAGAAGAGGTCAAGTTTATTTCAAGTAAATTGCCTACATTTTTCTCAAGTAGTATAAAATCCTCTTCGTAGAATAGAAATGAAAGTAGTGTAGAGGTTATCCCTTGTACTTTATGTTGGAAATTTGAGTTAATTTGAGGCATTTTATGTTGTCATTGATGTCACATGGATCATTGATGTCACATGGATCATACTTGGTTTTGGCGGCAAAAGCACTTCATAGATAATCATCTATGATATTTTGGAGAGCATGGATATATACAAGGTTTTTATTAAAACCAAGGTAGAAAAAATAAAAGGTTTTATTTAAAATCATGGTGTGCTTATGTCGAAAGGGCTTTTCTTAAAATCCAAGGTGGAATTTTGTTTCATCGAAAAATGACCTCCAATGATGAAGATATTAAATTTTAAAGTTTAATTTTAAATTAATGGAGGGTCGACCTATGTGCAATTAATGGAGGTTGGCATCTATATATGTAAAGGTTTCAATTTATTTTGGAAGGTGGGCATATTATATATCATTAGAAATCTTATTTCGAGGGCTATTTGACTAACTTATTTAGAAGGAGAAATAAGGTGTGTAAAGAGATATTTTTGATTTTGCAAAGGGGTTCCAAAAGTGAAGTTTGCCTTGTTCTTTTTCAAGAGGATTAATTATTTCATGAGGTGACAAGGTATGCAATATTGTGATTTATTTTATTTTAACGTATAAGTGGTTTTGGGGGTGAAAAGGTTATGCAATGTTTTGATTTATTTTATTTTATGGTACAAGTGGTTTTATGAGAGATAAGGAAGTTGTGCAACTAAAGGCCTTGGTGATGATTATTGAAAAGTGGAGTAATGTTGATTATTTTGTGATCTACTAACCCTTGAGAAGATTGGCAAAATAATTTTGTGGTTTTGGAAGATTTACAAAGAGGTTTTTTCGTATTCATAAAAGGTATGGGCACATTCTCCTATTGATTGTTTATGGTGGTTGATTTCTGAAATATCATTGGAGGGAAAAGGATTGTTTGTGGTTTCCTTTTAGAAAGTGGTTGGTTGAATGCTTCAAGGTTTTCTGAATTGAGAGTTGTGTCTAAACCTTGTTTTATAAGCATAGTTGTTGAATCCCATTGGTTGTAAAATAACTTGAGTTAGAAAAGAACATGATTATCATTGTTATGTGAGATTTGTGGTTGAGCATTGTTGGAAACATTTGAGTTGGTTGATACATACTTGGACTAGGGTTGTGTGAGAGAGAGTTGTCCCTTGTGGTGATTGGTTGAGTTGAGTTGATTGAGCCTAGTCAAGTGATGTGCAAAGTGATTTTTCAAGTCCTATGAAAAAAACTATTCCATTATTCTGATTTGGATTGAGAGTAAGATTAGAACATATTGAGTCTCTAACAATTCTCTTTATGCTTCTGTGATATTTACTTGAGTTGAGTTGAGATTAATTTGAGTTGAGTTGAGTTGAGATTGATATTAGAACATATTAAGTCTCTAACAATTCTCTTTATGCTTCTATGAGTTGATTTGAGTTGAGATTGAGATTAGAACATATTGAATCTCTAACAATTCTCTTTATGCTTCTATGAGTTGAGTTCAGTTGAGATCATTGTGGATCATTATTGTCATCCATTGAAGAGTACATTGCCATTCATTATTGAGTTCATCTTTGAGCTTTGCCTTGATAAATTTGTGGATGATATTTGAGTGCTACTTTTGATTGAGCCTGTGATAAGGCATTTGTGGACAGTTTTGAGAAAGCTTTGTGGATAGTTTTGGATAGTTTTGGGACAGATTTGAGGACAGTGTTTGGACAAGTTCTTAGTGAGCTTGTTAGAACATATTTGGGTAAGTTCTTGGTGAGCTTGCTAGAGCATATTTGGGTAAGTTCTTGGTGAGCTTTCTAGAGTAGATTTGGGCAAGTTCTTGGTGAGCTTGCTAGAGTAGATATGGGTAAGTTCTTAGTGAGCTTGCTAGAGCAGATTTGGGTAAGTTCTTGGTGAGCTTGCTAGAACAGATTTGACAAGTTCTGTGTGACCTTGTTAAGCAGTTTTTGTGTGAGCCTATTGAGTAGGTTCTTAGTGAGCCTATTGATAGGGCTTTGGAGGTGATAGAGTACAGAGGACAGAGTCTCAGTGGATAGAGATCCAGCAGCCAGCATAGATGAAGATAGATCGGAGTGAGGAGTCTTCAAGTGGAGAGAGGTCCACCAATTAGTGCAGTAGAGAGAGAGAGAGTATTCTAGAAGATCACATAGCTAGATCAAAAGGAGAAAGAGTTCTCCTATGGAAGATATCCATGAACTTGATATTAGGGGATTAGAATCTCCTTTGGACAGAGATCCATAAACATTGTAATTGTGAGTGATTCCCAATGATATTGATTGAGAAATTTTCAGTAAAATATTTTCTTCGTGGAGTAGCCCACATTGGGTGAACCATGTAAATTATGGTGTCTCTATTGTGTATGGTTTCTATGCATTGCTTTGATTACTGCTATTGATACTACTATCTTTACACAACATAATATTGAATTGGAAGAAAAAGTAAAAAGTGGTCTTATATTGTTCACCCCCCCTCTCAGTATAAGCTTGTGTTCTTAAATTTGTATCATATCAGGTTCCTTTGGAAAGGCTAACATCTTGAGGATAGATTCTACAAGAACATATGACTTCATAGAAAGGATTATCTTCAAATAAGGTTCCAGTGTTTTATGGTAACAATTATGCTTTCTGGAGCATGAGGATGAAGAACTACTTGATATCATAAGGATATGAGGTATGGCAGATGGTTGAAAAAGAGTATAAGATTTAAGGTGATCCCGAGGAAGATAAGACTACCAGGAAATTGGTTGAGATCAATGCAAGAGTAATGAATTGTATTTTGAGTGGGCTACATGAGATAGATTTTGCAAAGGTCATGGTATGTACTTTAGCTAATGAGATGTGGACCAAGTTGAGGAATACTTATGAAGGATATTCCAAGGTAAAGTTGGCAAAACTACAAACTCATAGAAAAATATTTGAGGAATTGAAAATGGAAGATTTTGAATATATTGCAAAGTTCTTACTTCGATTTGATGAAATTACTAACACTATGAGAGGACTAGGTTTTGATATGAAAGAATCATAAGTTACTCAAAAGGTTTTGAGATCACTTCCCATGAAATATGATGCAAAGGTTTCAGCAATAGAAGAAATAATGAATATAAAAAAGTTAACAATGGAAGAATTGCAAGGTACTCTCATAGCTTATGAGATGAGGGTAAGTAAGCATAAAGCTCCAATAAAATATATTGCATTCAAGGCTTCAAAAAAAGAGAAATGGAAAATTTCAAAAATAGATAGAGTTTTAGAAAATGATGAGGAAGCTAACTTCATCAAAAGGAATAAGGACTCAAGGAATTTCAAAAATATAAGGAAAGTTAGGTGCTACAAGTGTGGTGATCTTGGTCACTATGCATACAAGTGTCCACATGAAGAAATCAGTGATGATGAAAAATAGGGTCACATAAGAAAAGAATATGGAAAGCATAAGCATGAAAAAGATGACAAATTCAAGCAAAATAGGTATGAGAAGAAGAAAAATTTTCATAAGGCAAAGAAATATTACTACATTGTAGAAGCAAGTGATATCTCAGATCATAATGATAGAGACAATTCAGATAATTAAAAGGAAGAGCATTTATTCCTAATAATAGAAGGTGAAAGAGAACAATGTTTTGTGTGTGGTCAAAGAGATCACAGATCAAGGTATTGCAATGGTTTCAGTGATAGTGAAGATGAGATAACACAACAAGGAAACAGGTATGGTCAAATAAATCTTGAGAGCTTGTTTGCTATAGAAGATTATAATGGTCTCAATGAAAGTGAAAACAAAGATAATAGAAAAGGAAGAGGATGAGCCAAGTAAACAAAAATCAGAAATAAAAAGGCTAAAAGAAGAATACAGGAATCTTGAAAACAAGATTTGAACAGATGTCAAAATCAGAGAACTACTTCAAACAATCAATGATCTCAGAGAAGAGCTTCAAAATACAAAAAGGTTAGAAGAAATGATGAATGAATAACTAAGGGTAACCACAAAAATACATGATACATTACATGAAAATGTTCAAAAAGGAGTGGAAACTTATTTTAAGGTTGTATCCTACTTCCAAGAAAAGTCACACTCAAAGGGAAAAGAAATTCTTGAAGAGAAAGGCAAGGAAGAAGTTTTAGATACTACAAAGAAGGTTCAAGGATGCAATGCACAAATTGAAGATGATCATAAGGATAATGGTCAAGAAAGGTATGAGGAACCAAGGCATGAACAAAGGGCTTTTCAAGGATATTGTTTTTCTTGTAATGTACTTGGACACAAGGCTATACATTGCAGGATCCATGGATCAAATAAGTTTGATTTTGCTAGAAGAAAATTCAAGGGAATAAGGTATGGTTTTCAGGGACATTGCTTCTCATGCAATAGGATTGGTCATAGAGCTTTTCAATGCAAATGAAATGAGCAACATGGTTTTGGTTTTAGAGCTACACAATTCAGAAGTTATGGTTATAATGGTCATGAAAATAGAGCTACACAATACAGGGTTCAGGAAAGGAATGGATATGGAAATTATTTCAAGAATAATTTTAGGACATGAGCACAAACCAAAGGCTAAAATATCAAGTGTTTTAATTGCAATAACTTTTGTCATATTGCAATATGGTGTAGGACTCAATTCCAAACAGGTTCAAGGCAAGAAAGTCAAACAGGTTCAAGATAAGAAGATCAAGTAATTCATCAAGAGAATGATATTAGAAAAACATGGAAGGAAGTTGATAGAGGAAAGAATCAATGTAATATGGGAGTAAAGGTACTCCCACCCCAAAATTAATCACCTAAATAGAGAAGGTGGTGAGGGGGCTATGCTTAAGAGTCATATCTTTTAGCCCCATAGATTTCCCTTTTGCCATTGATGTCAAAGGGGGAGAGATTCAAAGACCACCTTAACTTTATTCATTCCATTTATGGAATGGAATAAGATAATATATATCAATGTCAATTACACTTTGATCTTACTTCTAGTCGGAGAGGGGAGTAGCAGTCTCCCATCAAATTCGCCACTGTAGCAGCCGACACTGTAGAAGCCTGCATACTGTAGCAGCCGCCACTTTAGCAGTTCGTGCACGGTAGCGGTCACAAAAATTTTGGCCCTAAAAAAAAAAAAAAAAAAAAAAAATGGCAGATTTTGGAGGCAACAAGTTGTGACGGATGGAGCAGTAAGGAGGAGGAGCGAGAGGTCTAGGGGCATCAAACCCTAGGTGTGGGACTTCAGAGGGCAGATCAGCAGACGCGACAGGTGGGGGCTCTGGCGAGATAGCAGGCCCCCAGGCGGAGGATGTGGACAAGGAAGTTCTATTGGAACCGGTCCAAGGGCGTTGGGTGGATGCGGTTGAATATTTCTCTGAGGGGGACCAGGACTCTATGCGTCAGGATCAAAGGAAGACCCAAGAAGGAGACAAAGAGAAACTTGGCAACTGGAGACCTTCATATCTTAATGCTCTTCGCGGTAAGCAAAAATTATCCGACTCTTGTTTTAATCTAAAATCTGTCAATGGTAGGTTGCACGTCCCAGATTCCTTAGCTCAGCATGTGGCTATGGAGGGCAGAACATCTTTGGTGGCTAAATTTATGGGGGTGAGGCCAGACATGGAAGTCATAAGGAGATGGGCCATCCAAAAATGGCATCCAAGGGCCGGTATGATGATTAAGGCTTTACCCAAGAGTTTTCTTTTGGTGACATTTCAATGTGAACAGGACATGGAAAGGACTCTCCAAGGAGGTCCTTGGTTTTTTGGGAAAAGGGGCTTGTATCTGAAGCATTGGTCCCCCGATTTCAACCCCCAGACTCAGGTGTTGGATTTGGCTCCTATTTGGGTTAAGATGCCAGGATTACCTCGCTTTCTGGAACGAACAAATATTGGCCGGGATAGCTACGGAGATTGGAGAACTAATAGCTATTGATCCCGCAACCTTGAGCAAAACAAGACTCCTGTCTCGCTCGCATGTGTGTGTTGGCGGACTTGAGTAAAGAGCTCCCTAAATCCATTATTTTGTCGTCTATGTTTGGCCTTCATACTCAGGTATTTGAATATGAAAATATGTCTTTTAAGTGTAGTGTTTGTGGGAAGGTAGGGCACCAGGGTATCCATCGCATTTCCAAGAACCAGCCCCCACTCCAAAATACTGATCCTCAAACCCAGAATAATATCCCTCCCCCGCAGATCTCCATTCCTACCCAACCTGGGCCTCAAGGACGTGGAGCTCGAAATCCGAATATCAGAGACCCTGTTCGCCCTATTGTAAGCAAGAGGCAACATTTTAACCCTCCTCCCAAAAATTCCTATGCCCCAAAACCCTCTCACAGGGGAGCTGGTCCCTTTGATGGGAACCCTCAAGCTCAACCTGCTCCTAAGATGATACAGCAAGCCTCAGAGCCAAATCACAAAGGAAAGAACCCCATAGATCAACGCCCTGGGGCAAGTAAGTTTGATTGGGTGATACGGGATGCCTATGGAGGCTCGGTGGAAGTGGTCCCATGTACTGCAGAGGAATTTATGGGAAGAAATTCCAAGGAGATCAACATCCCAGTGGAGAACAGTTTTGATGCATTAAATCATTTGAAGGGAGATCAGATGGACAGCCAAGAAGTGGAATCTGAGGTAGATGAGACTCAAGAGAAGGATTTAGAGGAGAAAAATCAGAGGAAGGAGCAAGAAACTAATAATACAGGCAAGGATACTCAGGAGGAAGATGTGAACCACCAAGATCGGTGTAACCCCAAAGCGGGGAAAAAAGAATCTACTAATCAAGAAGCTAAGAGCACGGAATCATCTCCACTGTCAAAAAGACCAGTTAACCTGGAAAGCCAGATTGTTACCCCAAATACCAAGACTGACCTACCCAAGATGGTTACTAGAAGCCAAGTGAATCCCAAGGAACTTCAACCTAGAGCGGATGTATGGGGATATGGTTCGGTAGGAAGAGGGAAACCTAGCAATGCTGCCTTAAGGCAGAAAGAAGCAGAGCGAGGAGTGGCTGATGGCACTCAAGAAGTATTGCTCTTTGGGGCGAAGGCTCGAGGATCCAAAGCCCATAAATGAAGATTATTTCATGGAATATTCGTGGGAGTAATCCTGCAAAAATAAGAGCTTTGTATGCTCTTAGACAAGAACACAAACCGGATATGATTTTACTGCAAGAAACTAAAATGGAGGAGAGTAGAGTTATTCCTTTTAAGAATAGGACTTGGCGAGAAGTTGAAGTAGTAGGCCAAGAGGCCACTGGAACAGCAAGAGGGTTACTGGTTATGTGGAACAAAAATGTGATTGATAGTAGAGTGATTCTGATGTCTAGTTGGTTTATTTGTCTCTTATGTGTGGATAAAACCATGCAGGAAGAGTGGATCTTAACGAATGTATATGCTCCAGTTAGACGAGGACTGAGAAGGGTTCTTTGGAGTCGCCTAGCTGAATTGAGGGAGACGGTCCCCAACTACCCTTGGATTGTGGCGGGGGATTTCAATTGCTATATTAATCCTCGTAGATAAATTGGGGGGCTCTCAAAGAATAACTCCTGATATCTATGAGTTTAGAGCTTTTGTTGAGCAACATGAGCTGATGGATGTGGACCTGCGTAGATTCTCCTATACATGGTCTAACAAAAGATTGAAGGAAAACCAAATTCAGATAATATTAGATAGGTTTCTTCTTTCTCAAGAATGCCTGGAGAGGTTTGGGGACTCTTCATTAACGGCACTCCCAAGAATCGGGTCTGATCACAACCCAATTCTATGGGAAACAGGGGAGGACTCTAAGAAAAGATACATCAGACCCTTTCGATTCAAACTTATGTGGTTCCAACATCAGGATCTCAAGGATCTGGTTGCCCAATGGTGGGACAAAAAGTATAATGGTTCGAAACTGGCCCAAGTGGCATGTAAACTAAGGAATGTGAAGGCTAACATTAGAGAGTGGAACAAAACTTCCTTTGGCAATATTTTTGTTAAAAAGGCAGAACTAAAAGACAAGATCAATGAACTACAGGAGAAGTTGAAGTCAGAGCAGCTTACAGAGGATCTGAGAAACCAGGAGAGGGAGCTGTTAGCCGAATACCACATGATGCTAGGATTTGAAGAAACCTTTTGGAGGCAGAAATCCAGACTGCGTTGGTTAAAGGAGGGTGATAGAAATACAAAGTTCTTCCATGTCTCTACTCTTCGCCACAGGAGTACTAACAAAATTAAGGAGATCAAGATGGCCGATGGGTCTAACACCAAAGATATGGAAGACATAAGGAGGGAAGCGGTTGAGTACTTTAAATCATTGCTAGAAGATGTAAATCCGACTATTGAAGAAGAGGACTCTCTGTTGGCAGCCATTCCACCCCTCATAACTGATAATCTTAATGGATTCTTACTTAGTCCTTTCACAAAGGAGGAAATCAAGAAGGTCATTTTTGACATGGATGGTAACAGCTCCCCAGGACCGGATGGCTTCCCTGCAGCTTTCTTCCAGAAGTTTTGGGATATCCTAGGCAATGATGTAGTGGAAGCTATAATTGAGGCTCAAAAGGACATGGAAATCCCAGAAGGAGTTAATGCTACTTTTTTAGTCCTCATCCCTAAACTAGTGGGAGCAATGGAATTTTCCAGTTTTCGCCCTATCGTTTTATGTAACACTCTGATGAAGATTCTCACAAAAACAATCGCCAATAGGTCTGAAGGTTATCCTTCCTTTCATCATTGATATGAACCAAGGTGGCTTTGTGAAAGGGCGACAAATATTGGATGGTATCATCACAATTCATGAGGTTATTCATTCAATGGTGACTAGTAAGGAAGCAGGTATGTTACTAAAGCTTGATATGAATAAAGCCTACGACCGGGTCTCATGGCGGTTCCTCACCAAGATTTTGGGTAAGTTTGGTTTCTGTCCCAAATGGATTAAGTTGATTTTTAGTTGTATCTCTACTACAAGATTTTCTGTCATGGTGAATGGGTCACCCTCCGGTTACTTTAAGAGTGAAAGGGGGTTGCGACAAGGAGATCCTTTGTCTCCATACTTGTTTATTATTTTAGCGGAAGCATTGGGTAGGAACATTTCAGCAACGGTGGCAGATGGTCAATTGGAAGGTTTTAAACCAGCCTCAACAGTAGGGCCAGTGTCTCACCAACAATTTGTGGATGATACAACCATTGTGTCCAAAGCCTCGGTGCCTCAAGCTAGGAAGTTGAAGAGAATTCTAACCAAGTATGAGACAGAGCGAGACGAGTACATAAACTATAAGAAGAGTAGCATCTATTTCTTTAACACGCCCGGTGGGAGGGAGGAAAGAATAGCTAACCTCTTCGGTTGTGGAAAGGAGCTTCTACCAAGCAACTTATCTAGGCATGCCTATGTTCGAAGGAAGAATGAAGGCTACTTTGTGGAACTCGATCATTGACAGGATCTCCAAAAAGTTAGCAGGGGTGGAAGGGCAGCCTTCTCGACTCACGCAGAAAAGCCTTATTAGTTCAAACTACTTTACGGAGCATTCCAATTTACTGCATGTCTCTATTTAGAATGCCTGCAAAGGTCCGAGCTACATTGGAGCTAATTCAACGCAACTTCTTGTGGTCAGGTTCAGAGGAGAGAAAGAGAATTTCGTTGGTAGCATGGAATCAGGTGTGTGCAAGCAAGGATCAGGGGGGCCTGGGGTTAAAGAGAATGAAAGAATTGAATCAAGCTCTGATTGGCAAATAGGTATGGAGATTTATCAATAATTATCAATTGGGATGGGTAAAACTTCTTAAGGCAAAATATATCAGAAATAATCAGGACTTCCTGAAAGCTGATAATCTTCCTAGAGGATCCTATTTTTGGAATTGTTTGCTCGAATGTCGGGAGGTAGTCGGAAAGGCATCGGATGGAGAATTGGTAATGGAAGACAAGTGGACTTTTGGAAAGACCCGTGGTTGGAAGAGGCCCCTCTGAAAGATAACTTAGACCTTCAGGTCCTCCAACATAAACTTTCGAAGGAAATGGGAGGAAAAGTAGGGGATTTTATTGCCGTAGCACAGGAAACTTCTTCTTGGAAGAAAATCACAGTTCATAATCTGTCAGAGCAAGAGAAGGTGGCCCTAACCAAACTCAATGATGCTTTAAGGGTGTTCCCGATCATTCCTGGGGGAGGAAGAGACAAGGCGATTTGGGGCAAAACTACAAGTGGGATCTATTCAGTAAAAATTGCCTATAAGTTAATCCACTCAGGATTCAATGGCTGGACTCCGACTTCTGTTATTTGGTTAAATAATTTAACCCCAAAAATAGCTTTCTTCTTTTGGTTGGCAGTTCAAAATAAGATCCTGACAACAGATAATCTGCAAAGGAGAGGTTTCCAATTCATCAATCGATGTATCTTGTGTGAGAAAGCAATAGAATCTGTAAGTCATATATTTCTAACTTGTGATTTTTCTTGTACAGTCTTCCAAATGATCCTGTCCAAATTTCATATAGATTGGGTCTGTCCAAATAGCATGTCTGACTTCTGCATATAGTGGGCTTCCCCCTTCCGGGCAAAGCTTTTGACTTGGCTCTGGAAGCTCAGCTTACCCCATTTTTTATGGGGGATATGGAATGAGAGAAATAAGAGAGTATTTAAAGGACGTAAGAAAGATCCCGGGTTATGTGGTAATAAAATAATCAGAGCTTTGAAAGAAAACTGGAAAAATTTCTTCTTCAAAAATGAGACCATGTCTCTAAGGGAAAGGAGGATTTTGCGGAACTGGGGAGAGGAACTTCCAGACCTAGACATTACAACCAACCCACGGGATGGTGTCAAGTGGATACCCCCACACAAAAGTGGGTTAAGTTTAATTTTGACGGGGCAAGCTAAAGGAAATCGGGGGCTGCAGGAGCGAGGAGGAGTTTTGAGAAATGAGGAAGGAAAAGTGGTCCTTGCCTTTGCAGAGCCTTTGGGAACTCAAACAAATCATTTTGCGAAGCCCGAGCTCGCATGCGAGCAATGAGAATTGCCGGACTTGAGGGTTATAAGGAAGTTATCTTTGAAGGGGATTCGCTTAATATAATCAAGGCAATTAAGGAGGATAAAGACCCCAGCTGGACCATATTGGAGCTTATCCTAGAAGCAAAGATTCATAAATCTCATTTGGTTAATGCCCGAATCCAACACACCTTCAGAGAAGGGAACCAGGCAATGGATCTAATGGCAAATATTGCAGTTTATGTTGGGGAGATGCAAATTTGGAAGGATAACTTCCCTCAAGAACTATTGGTGTTGGCTGCTAGAGAAGAGCTAAGATCAAACCTGTTAGAGCATCAGGAGATCAGAGGGGCTGATGATGAGTAATCCGACAGATGGAATTAGGCAGAAAAGGCATCCCATTTGCTGGGGCCTGGGAGGTGACAAGTGTACAGTACAGCAACCTAGTTTTAGTAAGTGCTAGGTGTTGTTTGGTTTTTGTTTTATCCTGAATAGTCAAGCGACAAGTATAGGACTGTGGACTCTAAGTATGGCTTAATGTGAGTCTTAGAAAGATCCATTTTGTATTTTGATTATACGGGCTTGATGCTAGAACCAGCCCATTTTGACTTTGTAAAAGGTTTGTGGACCTTATAACCACCTCTACCTTATACCCAAAAAAAAGGGGGAGAGATTTGAGTAATGGGAAGAGTATTGAGTTAGGGGGAGCAGCCTCCAAAGAGAGTATTGAGTTAGGGGGATCAGCCTCCATAGGGAGTATTGAATCAGGGGAAGCAGCTTAGATTCTCAAAGATGGTTTTTGTAGTGATTGTGGTGTTTGCATTAGAGGTGTTTCCATCAATGACAAAGGGGGATATTGTTGGAAATTTGAGTTAATTTGAAGTATTTTATGTTGTCATTGATTTCACATGGATCATTGATGTCACATGGATCATATTTGGTTTTTGTGGCAAAAGCACTTCATAGATAATCATCTATGATATTTTGGAGAGCATGGATATATATAGGGTTTTTATGAAAACCAAGGTAGGCAAAATAAATTTTTTTATTTAAAACCATGGTGGGCTTATGTGGAAAGGGATTTTCTTAAAAGCCAAGGTGGAATTTTGTTTCATCGAAAAAGGACCTCCGGTTATGAAGATATTAAAGTTTAAAGTTTAAATTTAAATTAATGGAGGGCCGACCTATGTGCAATTAATGGAGGTTGGCATATATATATGTAAAGGTTTCAATTTATTTTGGAATGTGGGCATATTATATATCATCAAAAATATTATTTCGAGGGCTATTTGACTAACTTATTTAAAAGAAGAAATAATGTGTGTGTAAAGAGATATCTCTGATTTTACAAAGGGGTTCCAAAAGTGAAGTTTGCCTTGTTCTTTTTCAAGAGGATTAATTCTTTCATGAAGTGACAAGGTATGCAATATTGTGAGTTATTTTATTTTAAGGTATAAGTGGTTTTGGGAGTGAAAAGGTTATGCAATGTTTTGATTTATTTTATTTTATGGTACAAGTGGTTTTAGGAGAGATAAGGAAGTTGTGCAATTAAAAGCCTTGGTGATGATTATTGAAAAGTGGAGTAATGTTGATTATTTTGTGATCTACTAACCCTTGTGAATATTGGCAAAATAATTTTGTGATTGTGGCAGATTTACAAAGAGGTTTTTTCATCTTCATAAAAGGTATGGGCACATTCTCCTATTGATTTTTTATGGTGGTTGATTTATGAAATATCATTGGAGGGAAAAGGATTGTTTGTGGTTTCCTTTTCGAAAGTGGTTGGTTGAATGCTTCAAGGTTTTCTGAATTGAGAGTTGTGTCTAAACCTTGTTTGATAAGCATAGTTTTTGAAGCCCATTGGTTGTGAAAGAACTTGAGTTATAAAAGAACATGAGTATCATTGTTATGTGATATTTGTGGTTGAGCATTGTTGGAAACATTTGAGTTGGTTGATACATACTTAGACTAGGGTTGTGTGAGAGAGAGTTGTCCCTTGTGGTGATTGGTTGAGTTGCGTTGATTGAGCCTAGTAAAGTGATGTGTGAAGTGACTGTTCAAGTCCTATGAAATAAACTATTCCATTATTCTAATTTGAGTTGAGAATAAGATTAGAACATATTGAGTCTCTAACAATTCTCTTTATGCTTCTATGAGATTGACTTGAGTTGAGTTGAGATTGATTTGAGTTGAGTTGAGTTGAGATTGATATTAGAACATATTGAGTCTCTAACAATTCTCTTTATGATTCTATGAGTTGATTTGATTTGAGTTGAGATTGATATTAGAACATATTGAGTCTCTAACAATTCTCTTTATGCTTTTATGAGTTGAGTTGAGTTGAGATCATTGTGGATCATTGTTGTCATCCATTGAAGGGTACATTGTCATTCATTTTTGAGTTCATCTTTGAGCTTTGCCTTGATATATTTGTGGATGAGATTTGAGTGCTACTTTTGATTGAGCCTGTGAGAAGGTATTTGTGGACAGTTTTAAGAAAGCTTTGTGGACAATTTTGGGACAATTTTGGGATAGATTTTAGGACAATGTTTGGACAAGTTCTTAGTGAGCTTGTTAGAGCATATTTGGGCAAGTTCTTGGTGAGCTTGCTAGAGCAGATTTGGGCAAGTTCTTGGTGAGATTTCTAGAGAAAATTTGGGCAAGTTCTTGGTGAGCTTGCTATAGTAGATTTGGGAAATTTTTTGGTGAGCTTGCTAGCACAGATTTGATAAGTTCTATGTGAGCTTGTTAAGAAGGTTCTATGTGATCCTATTGAGCAGGTTCTTAGTGATCCTATTGATAGAGATTTGGAGGTGATAGAGTACATAGGATAGAGTCTTAGTGGATAGAGATCTAGTAGCCAGCATAGTTGAAGATAGATCTGAGTGAGGAGTCTTCAAGTGGAGATAGGTCCACCAGTTAGTGCAGCAGAGAGACAAAGTCTTCTAAAATATCACATAGCCAGAGCAGAAGGGGAAAGAGTTCTCCTATGGAAGAGATCCACAAACTTGAGATTAGGGGATTATCATCTCCTTTGGACAGAGATCCATAAACATTGTAATTGGGAGTGATTCCCAAATATATTGATTGAGAAATTTCTAGTAAAATATTTTCTCCATGGAGTAGCCTACATTGGGTGAACCACATAAATTGTGGTGTCTCTATTGTGTATGGTTTTTGTGCATTGCTTTGATTACTGCTATTGATACTACTATATTTACACAACATAATATTGAATTGGAAGAAAAAGTAAAAAGTGGTCTTATATTGTTCACCCCCTCCTCTCAGTATAAGTTTGTGTTCTTCACTTTAGGGTTTCAAGGGTAGCATAATAAAGAAATGTTCATGGAGGATATCCATAGTTATTTAGTATTTTCTAGGCAACATAATAATGTAATTACCATAGAGAAATGACCATGCACTATAGGGTTTCCATCGAAACATAAAGAAGAAAGTATTTTTGAGGTTATTCATTGCACTTCAAACCCTTTAGAGCATAATAAACCTATAGATAATAAGTTTCACAATGAAAAATATGAATAAAAAAATGAAGAGATTGATGAAGATGAAAATGTTAGTGAGAATGAAAGATGAAGGGAAAAACCCAAGAAGCATAAGCAAAGAGAAAAATAAACTCAAAGGGATATTGAGATAGGAAAACAAAAACAAATATCATAAGCGTTAACAAGAAGTGAGGTTAAGCCCACAAATAAAAACAATAAGTGATGATGAAAATGATATCTTATAAGATTATGGGCATGAATAAGACCCCTAAAAAAAGGTATTAGAGAAAAGACATGTTATAGGAAACATATTTATAGAAATGGAAACCAGGTAGCAAATATTGTTTTGGCAAAATTCAAAATAAAATAAAATAAAATAAAATATGGAGTGAGAATTTATTTCTTAATACAAATGGTACCAAGAAGTTGATTACAAAAACTTATAAAAAATATCTTTGGTAGAAAGGAAAATGAAAAATATCCTTTATAAATGAAAATTTGAATATAGTTTAATTAACTTGATAGGAATATTATGAGAACAATATAATATTTGTTATTTGAATGGAAGTGGCCCCAATAAAAACCACACATAACTTATTAAAAATGATTCTTAATTATTTTTTTATGGCCCTCATCAAAGTGACATCATCTTTAGGTCAAAATTACTTGATCCTGAAAAAATTCTTCAACTAATTTTAGGTGAATGACAAGACCTTTATAATAAATTCAAGGAATAAACTCAATTTCACATCTTATGAAATTAAATGTACTAGAATAACTTTAACATGAAAATTATGAAGGTCATATAATACACAAAATAATTTCCATTTTGTATGTTACTAATGCTAGGAGGAGACATTTCAAAATTGTAGCACCATTGGAAAAGATAAATAGTTGTGGGTTTTGAGGTATGGACTTTGAAATGATCTAGGATTTTTTTTGTTCTGGGAATGGGTATAATTGCATATCTATTCAAATCTAGGAATGGAGCCTTTTCTCTTTTTTCCCACAATATACACTTTGAGTAGAGTAAGATGAAAAATATAGCCAAGGTTCGAAATGCCCATCCACACAAAGCATTTAAATTACGAAACTCTAGCTCCAAAAATCCCTTTGTGGTGAAGTTGCATGAGGTTTTGATTCCAAAGGTTCCTTCAAACTTCATTCAGCATCTAGTCTTGTCTCTTTCAAACAAGGTATCATTTCGTAAATTTATAGGTATGTGGCCCAACATGAATACAATAGAGAAGTGGATAAATAATTCTTGGGATTCAAAAAATTCTAGTTTTGAGTTTATGATGATTGGAAGAGGCTATTTTGTTGTTACCTTTCCATAATATAAATAAAGAGACTATTTTTTATGGTCCATGGTTTTTAAGAACAAGCCCTTTGGTGTTTGACTCCTTGGACTTTTGTATTTGATCATCAAGAACAAAAAACTAAAGAATTTTTAATCTAGGTTCATCTCCCTTTCTTGCCCCTGCATTTGTGGAATAAACCCACTCTAGAGGTTATAGGAAACACAATAGGGAAATATGTAGATTGGGCCCCTCCCAAGGCAAACAATACCTCTTGTGCCCATATTTGTGTTAGAGTAAACTTGAAAAGTGACTTCTAAAAAATATAGAAATCAAGGTCCTTGATTGGGTTTATACATAGTCATTGGATTATGAACATATCCCCTTCAAATGCATTACCTGTCACCAATATGGATATTTCTCTAGAAATTTCCCTTCTAAGGAAGAACAAGTTGAGAAAGAAAAATAAATTGATTTTCATACTATTTAAAAATAGAATGCCTTGTAGATCAAGAAGCCATAAAAGGGCTATGTAGATAAAACAATATCCCCAAATATCTAATAGATTTGTTATCCTAAAAACTAAGGAAATAGAACCATAGCTTAATAATGCAAATCAAGACATAGGCATAGAAGAAGAAAATTGGAAAGTGGACCAACAAGTGGCTTTCTTCTAGGGGTAGAATCACCTTGGTAAAATTAGTCCTTCAAGCTATTCCTATTTATGTTTCTTCCGTTTTGAATATCCCAAAGGTTGTTCTTCAAGAATTGGATCAAATCAGTCATTGTTTCCTTTGGAGTGGTACTAAGGGCCTTGGTGAAATAGGATACTTTATGTCTTCCTAAGAGTGGAGGGGGGTTAGGATTTCGGTCTTCAATTAATAAGAACAAAGCTTTAGCTGCTAAATTATATTGGAGGATGTTGCATAACCCCAATGCTCTTTGGACCAATAATCTTTGTGCTAAATATGCTGAGAACAAAAGTCCTGAAGACCTTGTTCACTATCAACTTCCTACCAAAGGTTCTCCAATTTTAGCAGTTCTTAAGGTCGGTGAGGATTTGATAAAGAAAAAATTATTTTGGATCATTCATAATGGTCAACATGCAAATTTTTGGACAGATTATTGGGATGGTCACAAGCCTTTGATAACTCATTTTCCCGATTGGAGGCCTTGGATGGAGGAGCTTCACCAATCTAATTGAATAAAGGTCGCTAATTACTATTGGTACCATACTGGTAATTCAAAGGTTTGTAGATATTGGATCCCTATTGAGGACTGGCCTATTCAAATCCCAGAAAGGCAAAGACAAGATATCCAAGGCATCCTTCATATGAGATCCCTCTCTTGGTCCCATGAAAAAGATTGTTTTGGATGGAACAACACTACTAAGGGTGAGTATTCAGTTGCTCAAGGTTATTTGACCTTATGCCATAATAATCCCAACCATTCTTTTGATATTTTTTCTCAATTGTGGACTCAAAAGCTCTGGCCTAAGGTGAGGTTCTTTAATTGGCTTTTATTGCATCGTAGGGTGCTTACTGGTGAGCAACTTATGAAGCGTGGTTTTCATGGCCCTTTTAGATGTGAAATGTGTGAAGAGAATGTAGAAAATATCAACCATATTTTTATTGAGTGTACTTTAGCCTCTGAGCTATGGAGGAGAATGGCCACTTTACTTGGCTTACAAGTGGTCCAATTTTTTTACTTTTGAACAACTTTGGAGGGATTGGCCTAATCAAGAGGGTGTTGATAATTTTATTAGGCAGTTAGTTTGGATGGGTTCTACCATTCTTCTTTGGAATATTTGGAATGAAAGGAACAACCGAATTTTTAATCAAGATAGGAAGGATATTCACTATATTTGGCAAAAGACCTTAGCCAACTTAGTTGAATCAGTCCATCAACTCCTTAATCACCCCCAAAACTCCCACCAAATATGGGATCAAGTGATGCAAAGATTGAAGATTAAACCTTCTAATGGTAACCATCTTAAAGGGAACTTGAGTATTAGTAAGATGGATAGGACTAGAAATTGGCAACCTCCTCCTAAGGATTTTGGAAAAGTCAATACTGATGGAGCCTCTAGAGGGAACCCTGGAAAAGCTAGTGTGGGAGGACTTGGTAGGCTTTTAGATGGCTCTCTGGTTTTTACTTTTGCTAAGAATTTGGGTATTCTTTCCAATAACCTTGCTGAGGGGTATGGTATCCTCAGAGGCCTTCAGGAGGCTACTAAGTTTGTATGGGAAAAGGTGTTAGTTGAGTCTGACTCTCAACTTATGATTAATATCTTGAAGACTCCTTCTAAGAATCATAAGGTGGATTGGAGAATAAAAAGAATTATTGAGAAGATTCAGTTAATCCAAATGGGATTTTTGAATTTTATTACAATCATGTGGTCAGAGATCAAAACAAGAGTGTTGATACTTTAGCTAATTGGGCTTTGGACAAAGGTGATCTTACTTGATATGGTCACCCCCCTATTTGGTGGGCTTCTCAAATTAGGGAAGCTCTTCTTTCTATCATTTCTTTGGATGGCTCTAGTTCTGAAGGTACCTAGTTTCTTCTTGTTTTTTTTTTTTTTGCTTCTCTTTGGTTCATTCAGTTTTTTTTAGTTCCCTAGCTCATTCTATTCTTTAATTTGTTTCCTTTGTTGATTCTTGTCTTAATAGTCTTATGGTCTAGATAGGTCATTGTTTTGTTCATTTTTTTTCTTTTTTCTTCTTTGTTTTTTTTTTTTTGTTTAGTTTTTAAAGGTGGGTGGGTTCTTTTGTTTTGTTTTGTTTTTTTGTTCTTTGTGTTTTTTTTTGTTGTTCTCGTGTTTTTGTTGTTTTGTTTTTTTTATGTTTTTTGTTATTGTTCTTTTTTTTTTTTTCATTCTTGTTCTTGGGTTTCTCTTTGTTTGTGTTATTTCGTGTTTTTATGTGTGAGTGTTTTCTATGTTTTTTTATTTTTGTTTATTGTCTGTTGTTGGTTGTTTTTTATTTTTATTTTATTTATTTTATTTTTTAGGTTTTGGTTGTGTTTATTTTTCATGTTTTTTTTGGGTTATGTCTTTGTAGTGTTCTATTTTTTTTGTCTTGTTTGTGTTTTGTTATGTGGTTCTTGTGTTTTTCTATGTGGTTTGTGTTGTGGTTTCTTTTATCTTATTTTGCGTGTTTGGTTGTGCTTTTGTTTTTGACACACTGAAGGAGCATGTTTTTTATTTTATTTTATTATTTTTGTTGTTATTTACTTATTTTTAAATTGGTTTTGTGTGTTTGTTTGCTCCTTGAGTATGTCAAAGGTGGTAGGCCAGGTCCGAGTCTTGGGCATTTTTGGCGGAATGGATACCCCTGCCTCCTTGGGTCTTCCCCGAAAGTGGCATCCCTTTTGGGATGTTTTCCACAAATAAAAAATAAAATAAAATAAAAAAGATATAGGCATAGAAACAATGGGTGAACCTATTAATGAACAAATAGCCCCTTGGGATACCTAACAAGAGAATCTAAAAAAATTACCAGAGTCCTCTAATGGATTACTATAGATGAATCTCACTAAATAATCAAATTAATCTAGTGAAAAACTAAAGAGGATGTTGAAGAAATTCAGCATGTGGAAAGTCATTCTAGGAGGTATTATGGCAACCCATTGAATAGCAAGGGATATAAAGTATAATAAAGTGTTAAGGGAAGAGAAAAAATAGAAGGATATTCAAAATAAATCTCATACCACTTTGGAAATTTATCCACAGAAGTCCTCTAAAAAATAGCTCTTTCTAGAATTAAAAAGGGATTGGTTAATTTCTTGAAGAAAAACGACCTATCTGAACTTGTTAAAAACTATAAACCTCTTGTGATTTTATTGCAAGAAACCAAATTAATGAACAATGGTATGGTTTTAGATTGGAATAAAATCCGAAGACTCTTTGAATATGAGGTTATAAGTTCATCAAGCACTTTAGGTGGGCTCATAACTGCTTAGGACCAATAAAAGTTAACATGTATAGGGGGATATAAACAAATAAAATGGTTGGTCTTATATTTTAATTTATCTAATAGCACACACATAACCTTTGTTAACTTTATGGTTCGAACAGTCTATATCTAAAAAGAGAAGATTAGAATCAACTACATCACTAGATCAAGCAAGAACAACTAGAAAATATAATAATAGGAGGGAACTTAAATGTCACTCTATCACACTGGGAAAAGATAAGGGGGAAACAAGACTCTTGGTGTTATAAAATACATAGCAACTCAAATAATATTTCAAGAAAACTTGCAAGACATTATTTACCAAAAAGAAAAATTTACTTGGATAAATAGAAGATCTGGAATTTATTATATTACAGAAAGATTGGACAATTTTTAGTGAGTGAAAACCTTCTCACTATTTTCCATCTACTTTCTAGCCATATAATTCAAAGTGCAATTTATCATCACAAACCAATTCTTCTTGAATAGGGTTAGAATAGCCAATAAGCTAAAAAGACTCTGTTCAAATACAATCCAAGATGGGCAAAGTAGGAAGATTTTTGTAAACTGGTTGAAAATTGCTAGAAACCAAAAACCTCCTAAATAAATAAATAAATAACTTGTCTCAAGTTAGAAATAATAAAATGGTTATCCAAAAAACCATCCCAAAGAAAAGAAATATTATTGCATTAGCTTGAGAAATTGGAGACAGATACACAAGATTCTACTCCTCTAACTCAGCATAATGATCAACAAAAAGAGTTGTTGGATTATTTGTATAAACTTAACTCTAAAAGGAGGCACATTGGAGACTAAAATCAAGAATATTTTGGTTGCAAAAAGAGGATAAAAACACCAATTATTTTCATCTTAAGACTTTGTGAAATTATCACAACACTATTAAAGCTATAGAGAAGGATGGCATCACATACTATGAGAAATATAAGATAAAAAAATTATACTAAGAGCATTTTTTTAGGTTGCTCACTAATGAACTAGGTGACCCTCAAGCTTAAGACCTTATACCCCAAAATATTCCTTCCATCCTTAATTAAGAGGACAAAGTTGCTTTGTGTGCTCCAGAAACTAAAGAAGAACTAGAATCGACGATAAGCTCTCTTCCAAAAGATAAATCTCCTGGTCTAGATGGATTCACAAATAATTTCTATCAAAAAAAATTACCTAGTTGAATATGACTTGTTGAGTATGCTAGAAGATGTTAGAAAAAAAGGTATGCTTTCTAGAGCTATTAATTCAACCTTTCTTGCTTTAATTCCAAAATAAAAACTCCACTTCCTTTGATAGAATTAGACCAATATATCTTTGTAATTCATCATCAACCTCTTAAATGCTCTACATTGATCTTGGATATCAATAACAGCCCTAGAAGCAATCCTCGAAGCACTGAGTGCTTCATCCTTGAACTACACCTGGTCCTCCATATAACATACATAGTTTCTAGTCTAATGGTAGTCCACACACAAAAAAAAACCATTTTCCAGCTAAACCGATCCTCGATAATAGGGAAATATGTCCACTCCAAACTTCCTTCCTTCCGTAGCTATTGCATTTGTATCTGTGATGTATTATGAATTCTTTTTAGTAATATAAGTAGTATTTATTCAAAATATATATATATATATATATATATATATATATATTGCAATTGTTCTTACAAAATTATGATAAAAATTATTGCTAATTGAATTAAAAATTTGCTTGATAAGCTAATTTTAGAAGAACAAGGAGGTTTTATTTCAAGGAAGCAAATATATGATAATATTATCATGGTGCATGAGACTCTTCACTCCTTCTCCCACTCCAAATCAAAAAATATAATTATCAAACTAGACATGACCAACACCTTTGATAGGGTCAATCTTCATTTTTTAGAAAAAGTTCTCATAAATTTTGGTTTTCCAATTCATCTAGTAAGATGGATATGAGAATGCATCAAAGCTCCTTGGGTCTCCACATTAATAAATGGATATCCTTCTTCCTTATTCAAAGCTTCTAGATAAATCTTACAAGGTTATCCCCTTTCACCATACCTTTATAATTTGCTAGCAAAATCTTTATGAAGAGCCATGAGCAGCATGGGACCAAAGATATTCAAGGAATCAGAACTGGTAGAGTTATTAGACCTTTCACGCATGCCCAATTTGTTGATGACACTATCTTATTGGGATAAGCAACTAAAAACAATATTAGAGAGTTCAAGAGTTATCTCTTTTGCTTTAAAGTAGCTTTGGAAGCTTTAATCAACTGCAAAAAAAGTTAATTTTACATAATCAATACATCTCTTGATGCAAATAGAGGTTTTGCTAAAATACTTGGATCTAGGAAAGGAGTTGATCAACACTTTAGATATCTAGGAGTCCTAATAGGTTTTCATATCAAATCAAAAAGATGTTTGGAACCAACCATTGAAAAATTGCAAAAGCGAGTGTAAACTTACAATAATAGATGGTCAAGTCTTGTAGGAAGAGGAGTGTTAATCAGGTCATTCCTATCAACACTCCATATATACCAACTCTTAGTTTACCATGCTCTTCAAAGTATCTTGTACGATTTTTATGGAATAATTAGAAGTTTCCTTTGGCAAGGAGGTAAACAAAATGAAAAAAGAAAGCTTCATTTCATCAACTAGGACTCAGTTACTACAAGGACAAATAAAGGTGGTCTTGGAATAATGAGAACTAAAATTATCAAAAAATCTCTAGGAGCTAAACTATTGTGGCATTTATATTAGCGTACAGACTCCCCTTGGAAAAGGATTTTGAAAGCTAAATATACAGACTCCACATCAATATTACATCTTTTAACAAATGTAACCATAAAACCTAGAGCATCCCTAATTTGCAAGCATATAATAGAAGCCAAAAATTTGATCCTCAATAGGGTCTCCTAGCTCCTAGGAAATGGTTCACAAATCAATCCCTAGTTTGACCCTATTCTTGGTAAGACTCCCTTACTTAGCAGTTATAGTCCAACTCTTAAAGCAAAGCTTCAACTTTCAAAAATATCCAAGCTTAACGATCTCTTGCATTGGAGCAACAACATAGTAGAATGGTTGAATCCTATATTGCCCCCATTACTAGCAGTAGAATGAGACCATTTCAAGAAAAAAATAGTAACACGAAATTATTAAGACAACATTGTCCAGATCAACTTATTTTGGAAGATATTAACAAATTAGGAGATTATATTTTTTAGAGAGGTACTCAATTGCAACTAGATGGAGCTCCCAATAAAAGATTGGCCTCTATTTGGAAAATAAATTTACCTCCAAGGATTCAAATATTTTTATAGTTGGTCTTACAAAACAAGATTCTAACAGGTGACAATCTTGAAAAGAGAAATATAGTGGGTCCCCATGTGTTCCAGATGCATGAAGAACAGTGACACCATATCCCACTTGTTCTTTGAGTGCAAATTAGCTTTTCCAATATGGATTCAAGTAGACAATCAATTGGGTTTTCCCATATCAGGTTCCTTGAATATGAAAGAGTGCCTAATTAATTGGCAATCTAAATACAAATGGGGCCTCAAAGGGAAGCCACTAATTAAATCTCTTTGGACAACCATACCTTTCTTTTTTATTTGGAACATTTGGAAAGATAGAAATAGATTGATTTTTGAAGGAAAAGGGAAAAAATAGTGTTCTTTCTAAACGAATAATCAGAGGAATAGTTACTAATTTGAAATTAGTCTTTAAACATAAGCAAAATAAACAAATATTTAATGCTCAAGAATCAATCCTCCTTTTACTTCAAGCCTTTTTTTTAGCGTCCTCAAGAATCTAATCAATCAACATGATCTTCAAGCCTTTGTTTTAGCCAACACAAATATTCCTACTTTAATTCCTCTAAATATTCTTCTTCCTTCTTTGTCCTTTGATGGGGCATCCAAGGCAAATCCAGGCATAGCAATAGCAAGGGGTGTGATCATGGTAGAAGGAAAATCACCTGCTATCAATTTGCATCAATTTAGATGCCACTTTTAACAATGTTGTGGATGTGTTGGCTTGTGAAATGAGAGTTTCTTATGGATGTGTTGGCTTGTGAAATGAGAGTTTCTTGTGGATGTGTTGGCTTGTGAAATGGGAGTGAAACTGACAATAAATCAACAAATTAAAAAAAATCCATATCTATAGAGACTTCGTCCTCATTATAGAAAGCTCTCACCAATTGCAAAAAAGTCAACTCTCTTCAGCTTCACATCATCTTGAATAGAATAAAGATGCTCATTCAACAATTTACTCATGTCCAATTTTTCCACATTCAAAGGGAATTTAATAAAAAAGCAAATGCACTTGCCAACAATGCTATAAGGTGAGAGTGTTTCATTCTTAGAATCATAAGGGAAAGAGCTTAGCAATAGAGAAATGGAGCACAAGAACATGAAATCAATATAACATATACAGATTCTAGAAATACTTAAGACTCTAACTCTTTTATTTTTTTACGCTTTGAAAAAATATTGCACTCCTATGTCTAACTCATAGTATAAGTTTTAGAATTTTGTGTGAGCTCTAGAGTCCCTAGCACCAAAATTTTCAGAGTTGTTCAAATGTTATAAGTGTTGGAGTTTTTGATAAGACTCCAGCACCAAAGTTTTCATAGACTCGTGTGCCAAACTTCTGATTCTTCTAATGCCATTTATTTTGATGTCATTTACATGAGTGATGTCTTCTTACATTTTGAATTATGGTATATTTCAACAAAAAAAAAAAAAAAACTCTAGCTTCTTCGTTTTTCTAATACCTTTTATGTTTTTGGTGCCTCTAATTTTTTTAGTGCTTATAGATTTTTTTTGGCGTCTCCAATCTTTTTTATGTTTATAAAAATTCTTTATGTTTAGGCGTCTCCAATATTTTTATGTTTATAAAAATTCTGGAACTCCTGCAAATTTTGGTACCCTTGTCAATCATATAGTTTTTTTTTTTTTTTTTACAATCAAAAAGTTTTTAACTACGCTCTTATTAAAACTTTATAATTTATTCTTGATTGTTCTTTAGTTGGACAATTTCTCAAAACTATATATTAAATAAACTTGTTTTGCTATCTCGGTAATATAATTATTCTTTTTTAAAAAATAAAAATAAAAAGCATAACCCATTATCATACAATATAAAAAAATGATTTCAATTCTATATAACCAAATTAAAAAAAACAGTATTTAGATAAATATTTTTTAAATTTAGATAGTTGTCAACATTAGATTTATCCATATCCTTACTTGGCTACCCAGTTTGTGTTATTTTTTTTAAATGGCAGTTAAATTGAACCAATAAGTGGGCACTCCAAATTAACAGAAATGACACGTTAAAAATGGAATTTGCATGTTTGGTTTTATCAACAATAAAATTTTAACTCCCGAATCAGGCTTTGTAATTTTGAGTTCATCGTGATATACGAGACATGATCGCACCAGATATGCAGTATTGGAGTTTCTTTTGGGCTTATAAATACTGATTCGCAAAACTGTTGGCTGTAGGAAGCTTAAATTTGACACCTCCTCCTTTTAGGAAGTAAATCAGGTACCATTAAAATGATAAGCAGTTTTTTTACGAAACAGGATAGGGTTTTGGATTTCTGAAAGGTTTAGTATGTACATTTATTATAGCAATAATCTTTGGTTCTCGTAATAATAAATCTACTATAACTAAATGTGTGTTTATAAATCTTCAGTTCTCATAATGATAAATCTACTATAACTAGATATGATAAATCTACTATAACTAGATATGTGTGTGTTTATGTATATATAAGCAACTGTGAGTCAAAGTTAGAAGGACATGTCGATTTCTCTTTTGGAAGTCGTCAGGTATGGAAGCCACTGCAAATGAAAAGCTATAGCAGGCATAGAAATAGAAAATGTGGCCGTTGTGGAATGTATGGGGATTGTAAGGCAAATTTGAGGTATTTTTTACTTATTTTAGATCTCTCTTTTCGTTTTGCTTAGAATTATAAGAGAAGATGAGAATTTTTTATTTTTTTTTAGAGAATAATGGATTTATGTTCCTAGTCAGATATGTGAAATTGGAACCTTATTAAACAAAATGCATATGCACAAAACTCCTTCTATTGGGCAAGAGAGACAAGTGGAGATAAAAAAGACCTCTAGTCAAGTTTACAGGAAAAAGAATTGTAAGTTCATCTGCTCTTGAATTTGATTTTTATAAATTTTGAACCACTCAGAGGAGATCGAGAGGAATACATAAATAAACAAATCAAATCCTTTAGGGCCTATGGTGAAATAGCAGTTGGCCCTGTTATCTTTAGGCATTATCTTCTGTTCTTTAACTTTTTATAAGTTAGATATTAGACCCTATTGTATTCAAAATTTCTAAGCCTCCTCTCTTCTGGTGTCAATTTTTTTTTTTTTCTCTCTCTTTTTGAAGTTGTATATTCTTAAAAAGCCAGTTTAGATTCTCACCTCTACCAAAATAAATACACCTACTTATAACTATACTTATAACTATTGGCCATTGCCTGTTCTTCCTCTCTGCCATTTTCGTAATGACCATTGTATATAAATGCTGATTTCATATTCATAACGGGACAGAAAACAGATTTTATAACTTTCGAAGTTTAAGTTTAAAATTGAATCTATTATCATTTTTATTCATAGGTCCAACAAAGAACCGATGCATCAACTCAAAACACATACCCTGCGTAGGTAGCCCAAACTGCAAGGTAACATTACATAAAAAATGACAGAATTACAATACAGTTTAGAGCATTTCTACCACAAGAAACCCAATTTGACCTGTGCTCTTCAGGAAGGAAGACATATTTTAACAGTAATACTATCTGGGTAATATCTATAAAATAAATAGCAATCAAGCCCTTTCCTAGTCATAACTCAGAAGCCATACAATGAAAACCTTTACAAGTCTCATATTGAGATACTTGTACTGCTACTACTAAGAGTGATCCTCCTCACCTTCATTTTCATAGTTCTCCTCGTATTCTTCAGCAGTTGCATCCTGGTACTGCTGATATTCAGATACCAAATCGTTCATATTACTTTCTGCTTCAGTGAATTCCATTTCATCCATACCTTCCCCTGTATACCAGTGCAAAAAGGCCTTTCTTCTAAACATGACAGTGAATTGCTCGCTAACTCTCCTAAACATCTCCTGAATTGATGTGGAATTCCCTATGAATGTAGATGCCATCTTCAATCCCGTAGGAGGGATGTCACAAACACTAGACTTCACATTGTTGGGGATCCATTCCACAAAGTATGATGAATTTTTGTTTTGAACATTGATCATTTGCTCATCTACCTCCTTCGTACTCATCCGTCCACGGAACATTGCTGATGCTGTTAAGTATCGCCCATGGCGAGGGTCAGCTGCACACATCATATTCTTGGAATCCCACATCTGCTGTGTCAGCTCTGGCACAGAGAGAGCGCGGTACTGTTGCGAACCTCTGGATGTCAAAGGAGCAAAGCCCACCATGAAGAAATGGAGACGAGGAAATGGAATTAAATTAACTGCTAGCTTACGAAGATCTGAATTGAGCTGTCCAGGGAATCTAAGGCAGCATGTCACACCACTCATTGTGACTGAAATCAGATGATTAAGATCTCCGACTATAGGCAAACAACAATAACACAAATCATAGTAGGTCAGTTGAGCAACATCCAGGCATGTCAAGAGAGACAAGTATTGTGTCATAAGTTGGGATAAGCAATAAGGAACAAACATTAAGCACTTACAAGTTGGGGTAGTGAGCTTCAATGTGCGAAAGCATATGTCATAGAGAGCCTCGTTATCAAGAACCATGCACTCATCTGCATTTTCCACAAGCTGATGTACAGAGAGAGTTGCATTGTATGGCTCAACTACTGTGTCTGAAACTTTAGGAGATGGGAAAACTGAGAAAGCGAGCATCATTCTGTCAGGGTACTCTTCACGGATTTTTGAGACAAGAAGAGTTCCCATTCCAGATCCAGTTCCGCCTCCAAGTGAATGACATATCTGGAATCCTGCAACATGGCAAAAGTGCTAACCTATTACCAACACCCAGGTTTCCAGAGTAAAACAACACAGTATTCACTCTTCAAAACAAGACATGCTTCCTAAATTCTAGGTGACTAAAATGAGAGAAAGCCCTGTTATAATGTTTTAAAAAACTGCAACCAAAAAATCGAAGTCTTAGAAATGTATGTAGGGATTAAGGAGAAAGCTAGAACTCTTAACCCAAAGACAATTTTGATTGTGAGGATTTCAGTCATTAGAATACAGCACACAGTATAGCTACTAGATGCAGTAGATGCGTCATGGATATATCGATTGGTTGTTGGTTAACATATAATTCTATTATAGTCTTTGAAAGGCACCGGGAGCTTTTACTTAAGGGCGGGAAGTTAAACTCGATCAAAAGTAGATTACAGAAAGTTAAATATCCTCCTATGTAACTTGAAAAGAAAACAAACACAACTAGTAGAAGCTTGTTGAAACTATTTGGAAGTTTAATATATATTCTAAAATTTAGGTTAATAATAATTTTTTTATATGAGGAATCGGTTATATTTATATAAGTTTAAATTTTTAGTTGAACTGGCACTCACTCAACGAATTTAGATCAAACTACTACCTTTATAAACAAGTGTGTTCAAACCTAAATCTTTTCTTGATAAACATCAAAACTTACAATCCATTTAACCCTTAAGAACATGTTAATAATTCTAACCACAAACAAAGTTTAACTACATTCTAGCAACTACAGTACAAGGCTTATGCCTCGATGTCACTTAAAAATGCAGAGCCACATTCTTTACGTGGCCATACGGCTAAACACAGCTGCACCACTATTATAGCTGAACAAACAATTGAAGACACACCAAAAGAGAGAAATTTTGGTAGCGTATGACTAAAACAAAGTCCAACTAAATATCAATATCCGCCCAAGGAACATTTGGACATACACAAAGAGAACGATGTATGCTTTTATAACCGTTATGCTGGGAATACAACTTAGTCATAACATAACAGGGCGTTGGTATTTTTCCTTGAACTATCTATAACGATTTAAGACTTAATACAAATTTTTAAAAGTTAATAAGTCTCATAATCTTTTATTCTAATATAAAATATATATTTAAAATATATTAATAAAATATTAGATTTTAAGTTAAAAAAACTCAACTTGCCCAATAAAGGTGATTTTCACAAGAGTACTTTGCTACTAAAACTTGGTATCAGTTTCAAAACATCTAAGAATCCAAAAATTGTTCCAAATTAGGTATTTTCTGCACTTTTTCTTTGTAATTACTATGTTTTTTCCAACAGCTATATTTCCTAGCATTATTTGTTTTTTCCTTTCCCTCCCTTCGGTGACACAATTGGTCATACTCTTAGGGCATAGTATCAGGGTCTTCTCTGAAGCAACAAGAGACCATTAAAATTATCGTCAATCAATTCTAGTATCAGCTGCAGCAAAAGAGCATCCATAAACTGGATGATAAAACTCTTCAACCCCTACACGGGAATAATTGCATAGAGACAAGTTGGAAGGATGTACTCAGCCTGACAGCTGTAATGGCCTGTAATTTCAGGCGGACCTGTGCCGTCAACTCAACATTTGATGCCTGTCAAATATTCTGAATGCCCGTCAAATTTAGGAATGCCTGCTGTCACTATCACTCACACTACATTGGACAGTTACAAGGTATTAAATGTAAATGAATTCATTATTTGTTACATAACTGTCATGATTTACAGTAAATGAAAATAAATTTTTGTTCTTCAAATGATTTACAGTAAATGAAAAAAAAAAAATTTCTTCAAATGATTTACAGTAAAGAAAAATGAATTTTTGTTTAGGACACAGATAATGGTTATCCAACAGAACTAATGTCAATATTGACGGGTTTGAGCATTTTTATTTGTGTGACTGTTGACAAATCTCCGATTGTACAAGACCTGAACGTCTGCAGACACCGTGGAAAACCAAAACAATATAAACGTCAAATTTCAGGACTATCCGAAGAAGCTACCGACACATTAATTTCGTGTTTGCTTTTTAAAAATAGTGTATCCACGAGAGAACAACAAACAGGGACATATTCAATTAATGCACTTCACGTGCAATTATCCAGTTAGAAAAAACAAACAGAGACATATTCAACTAATGCACTTCACGTGCGATTAATTAGCCAGTTAAAAACCTGGTTTCAAATTTTGGGTTACACTCTTAGAACACATATATTGTTGGTTCCGGTCAGATGGAGGTTACAGGTTGTTTTAGAAGATTCAAATCGGATTACTTCCTTTACTAAATGACACTTTAAGGTTTGAACCTAACTCTTGATAAATACTTAACCACACTAACACTTACCAATCAACCTAACCAGTCTGCTCATTGTATCTCTTAGCCTGCTCAGTAGTCGGAAAGATTACCCAAAAAGGAAAGGAGCTGTGGTTCTCGCCCCACTCCTCATATATCCATGGTCATTCTCTTAGCTTTTCGAGGGGAGAGCATGTCAGTTTACATTTTTCCCTTTTAGAAACTTTTTGCACACAAATATCTCAAGAGAACGTTATGAACAGTCATTGTTGCAGCTGCAGAGTGGGCAAAACCAGAGTAGAAAATATTCCGCAACAGCTGGTTCAATATATACAAGCCCTTAAAAGAATAGTAGCGAACTATATTAGGCAGATTATCAAATACATCGTATTGCAAGCAGCCCAACGCTGCAACAAGGCATAAAAAAAATTCAGCAAACGTTTTGAACTCTGCATCTGATGTGCACGAGGCCTATTTTTTGTCATTGTGAAAACCTATTAACAATGTGATCATTTTGTCAGGCTGGGGATACATGGATTTGGGCAGCAATATAAAAAAAAAAAAAACAGAGTTTCACCAAAGAAACGCTCACTCTCACGCACATACCCTCTTCCACGATGTTAACTCAGCCCTGCATTCATCACAGAAATCACCCTAAAACAAGCTCGGAAATTCTAAATTAATGGGGCAAAACTACTAAACGTTATGAGGGACTTCACCAATACCACTAAACTATCTAAGCCCCAAATTCTGAGTAGCAGAGGGTAACCGAACCCGAACCCAGAGTCTAACCCCCATCGATAAATAGTTAAAGAAAGAAACAAAAATACCTTGCAAGCAATCGCAGTTCTCGGCCTCCTTCCTGACAACATCAAGGATGGGATCGATAAGTTCGGCCCCATCGGTGTAGTGTCCCTTGGCCCAATTGTTACCGGCACCCGTCTGCCCAAAAACGTAGTTATCCGGCCTAAAAATCTGCCCAAAGGGACCCGACCTAACGCTATCCATGGTCCCAGGCTCAAGATCCATGAGCACCGCTCGTGGCACGTAACGGCCCCCGCTCGCCTCATTGTAGTACACATTAATCCTCTCCAGCTGAAGATCGGAGTCTCCCACATACTTGCCCGTTTGATCGATGCCATGCTCATCACATATCACCTCCCAGAACTTGGCTCCAATCTGGTTCCCACACTGCCCCGCCTGTATATGCAATATCTCACGCATTTTTGCTGAACAAAACTGCCCGAATTCTCAACAAGTATATACTAACTGACCTCAAACTAACAGTAGTATTACTTTCTCTTGCTTATTGTTAGCAGGGGTGAGCTGAATGTCTGCCAATTAATACAGAAGTGGAAGTAGTAAACTAATGTCAAAGAAGGGGAACCACCACTACCGCCGGTTTTGCAATGATCTGAATTCTGAACCGCCTTGATTTAGTAAAGTCACGATCAGACGATTACAAAATTCAAACAACCTTTTTCTTCAGAATTAAAAAAATGTGAATGGATCGCAGTCTAATCAAACGTAAAGGGATATGTTTTTGTTTAGTTGATTTTTTTTTAGTTAAATTAGATATTCCATCTGCGTCATCTCTTGTTTTTATTGATAAAGCAGACAGCTATATTATGTGAGCCACCAACGTGCCAACAAATTGGGTCCCTAATTTTGTTATTTCTTGTCCAAAATCAAAATACAGGGCAGTAGAGAAGAGAAGGGCTGATACCTAATTTGGGAGAGGAACTGTGAATATGATGGATTTATTGATCATGTGTAAGGAGAGAGAATTGAAAAGCATCTTATCGTCGAGCAAAAGTGGTTTTTGTTGATTAGAGAAACAGTAAGAAAGAATGGCACGTTATGTTCACCTAATTGCATTAGTTTTGATGTTAGGATCCATGTGCCAAGCACGTCTGTCATTGCTTAGTGATGAAATGATGAACGCTGTTTAAATTAGTTGCAATCGTAATGGTTTGGAAGGAGGCTGGCTGGTCGCTATCGTCGCCTTGGGCAACTGATACCATAAACATACGAAATTAGATCAGATTTGGATGTTATGCAAACATACATACAGAGACTAAGAAGGAGCACTGCCTAATACCGGCGAAATTATCGAAGGATGTGGTATGTCTATATAATTCTAAAATGCATCTAAAATTAAAAGTACATAACGAACTTAGAGTGACATGCTATTTTGTCGTCCATCTAAGATTGCCTATTATTGTTTGCTTTTGATTTTTTACAATGGGTATCGATTTTCTTTTAGGGAATTGAAACGGGGTGGTTAATTAGAAAACATTTAGTACTTATTATTGGGTCCATCTTTCATCTGGTTTTGAACAGTCAATTGCAAACACTCAGCCCTAATCTTTCATCTTTTTTTGAACAGTTAATTGGCAAACACAGCCTATTAAACCTATCTCCCATTTTTTTAAGAGTCAATTGACAAACACTTAGCCGCAATTATTGGATCCATCTTCCATCTTTTTTTGAACAATCTTTCATCTTTTTTTGAACAGTCAATTAGCAAACACTTAACAGCTACTATTAAACTCATCTCCATCTCTTTTTAAATATACCATAATTGAAAAGAAAAAACTAAAACCTTAACCATCTGTATTAAACAAATATTATTTATTTTTATTCCTTAAAATAAAATATGTGGAAACGCATGATATAATGGCGAGCATGTCCAAGGTTGACTAAATACAACATAAACCTTTGACGTTACATCCAACGTATTTTTTTCCTCACCATGTATTATTGTTGACGACTTGAAGGTTGACTAAATACAACATAAACCTTTGACGTTACATCCAACTTATTTTTTTCCTCACCATGTATTATTGTTGACGACTCGGGGATAAGTTTTGAATTCATTCCAGGACTGACCGTTAAATAAAATAATTTTAAAGTAATTAAATTTTTGCAAGTAATTTATTTAAATTTTTAATAATTTTTATTAACAAATTTTAGAATAAATAGAAGGCTAATCATGTAATGGAATTAAAGATGTTTAGAAAAACAAAAAGGTTAAACTTAAGAATAATGTATAAAATTTGTTAGTCCGTATTAATTATGTTGTTTTTGTTTTTAATTTTTTTTTATTAATATTTGTATTATGATTAATAGTATCTTTTAAATATTTTTTGGAGACTTATTTACGTAAGCATCATAGTTATATAAGTTACGAGAGTATTGCTTCAATGTGTATATTAAAGCTTTATAGGTTAAGGGTTGTTTTATAAGTTACATTGAAAATGACTAAGGGATAGATGGAAAATATTAAAGGGCTTTTTAAGAGAGGATTTTGAAAGTTAATATAACTGATGAGGATATCTAAAGCATTATGTTTATTATTTTTATTGTTGTAATTACATGAAATTTCACGTTGAATTATGTGTAGGCTAAGTTGGCTTTGTTGCAGTCTGTTAGTCACCTATGCCTACATCAGTTTGGTTGTTATCAACCAAACTTGGCTTTTGTTGCATATTCTATTTGTAATATGTTTTGCTACTTATTTAAAGCACTCTAATAAAAATTTGATCAAGATTTTTTGATTCATAATATTGGTATTAGAGGAGTAGATTTTGCTCATGTCTAGGTAGGGCACCATGCTACCTGCCCAGGATAACTTTTTCAAAAATATGTCTCAACGACTCAAAACGATCATTGATAAACTCTAGCAAATCCAAGATACCATGTTGGTAGAAGAAATGGTAACAAAAGAACAAACATTTGTTGGAGAAGAAATTCTTCCTATCGAATAAATTACTGAAGAAATTCCTGAAGCAGTATCTAGAATCAAACCAAGATCTATGGGCATGGAGCCCATCGTCCTTCCTTTGGACTATACTGCTATTAATATAAAATTTGAATGTCTCTCTAAAGAAGACCCTTTTGTTGCTATTGAAGAAATTGACAGAGTTAAAAATGTCCTGATTATTTAGGATGAAGAAATTGAAGGTCTCTCTAAAGAAGACACCTTTGTTGCTATTGAAGGAAAAGAAATTTAAAAAAATTCTGATAAATAAAAAGAAAAAGAAGAGGAGGATTTGATACCTCTTGAGGTTGTTGATGTTGTTTCTATTGATGTTGTTCTATCTGACCAAGATTTTGGTCCGATCGATGTTGTTGAAGTTTTTTGACCATTTCCATGGTAACCACCATAGTTGGGGATAATGTGTTATGTAAAACTGATTTTTGTGACTCCAAAAACTTTGCACATCTCTCTATTCATTAATGTGTTGTTCACTAGCAACTTCCATAGCCCCCTTTTATCGTGGCCACTAGACGTGTTCGTGGGTTTTTTTTTTGCAACAAATCCCTTGCGCCTCACCCTTGAGGAAACCAGTAGCAAGCCTACAATTATGAAACATCAATTTCTCTGACAAGGTATAACTAGAATCTAATAATGGTTGTGCATTCTAATAAATAACAATAATAGTTAGCAACATATTGATATGAACAACTTGGAGTATATGTCTTAGAATAGCATTCCTTGATTATAATATTCAAAAATAATTAAGTCTAGTATCCCTTAAGATATACTCATTGGCTATTATGATGAAGTGATTGTTGACTCATTAAATAAGGATAATACCATTAATTTGGGTATCCTCTCAATAAGCTTTATGTTTAATCATTGTAATGGAAAAGGAAAATCCTAAGCTATCACCCCTACTTTCCCTTTACAAAAGGATTATGTTTATCACATGATTCAAGGAGAAGTACAAGAGTCTATAATCAAATAATGACATTGAAAACGAAGTATCAATGATTTGAAATTATTCTATAAGAATCCCCCTTAATGGTAATTTTCTTTATTCATAGTTTCCTTATTATGGATGGATGGAAAAAAACTCATGGATTTTAAATGTTTTTTATTAATGATTTGCTTGAGGTGGCCTCAGTTTGGCAGGAGGATGTTGATAATTGCAAAGTAGTGGAAAATTTTTAACTATAGTAGTTGGTATACTTCCTTTCTACAATTATGGAACATGGAGTATTTGAATTATTAATTTAAGGATTATATATGTTAGATGGAAAGATGTTATTTCTAAGTCTAGCATAATACCTCTAAAGAAATGGTGCTCTATCATTGAGTAGATTTATCATCACCATGTCTAGAAAGTTGAATTAACCTCTCTAAAAGGTAGGAAAAATAAAATATATATATAAAAAGATTATTATGATGGGTGCAAGTTCTTCAAGATCAATGGTGGATGCTCCTATAGAGATATCAATGAAGTACTCAATGTTTACTTGGTATTTGATATTTGATTGAAAATAACCAAATATACTTTCAATGGTTGTAAGATTGTATGGAGGAGAAGATCTTGGAAAATAGAAGACTTGTCTAGTATTTTATATCTAATGCATAGATAGTGTTGAATTTCAAAAAGGTTTCTCTTCAATTGTATATGTAATTTTATCTCAACAATGTCTCAACAACTAGAAGGGAAGAAATTGTGTCCTCCCAAACCTACAAAGTTAGGCAAACTCCCCACTAATCATGTTAATAAAATCTATTCTAAATGCAAGAAAGTATGTTTTTAGAGTATGAGAGTTTAAAATAAAACACAAGAAAATAAAATATGAGTGTAATTGTAGTAGGATTAGTATATGATCATTGACTACATATGAATAAAATTGAATAACATAAATGTGCTCTAGTCTACATAAAATTTGAAATAATAAGAGGAAGGACCAACCAAAAGCAAAAGGGGAATACCACAGTTAATATGCATTCGATATATTAAAAGGGTAATACCAAATTTTATAAGCAAATGTGATGCACAAACTTTCTATTATTCCAAAATGAGTTCAATAGTATATTTTGGAATCCACAAAGTGTAGCTTTAATTTCTTCAAATGATCAAAAGGTATATAAAATAAAGCCTTTAGCTCCTATTTATAGGAAATTATTAACTAGAGGATTTATTGAAGGTAACAACTTTCTACTCTTAGTAAAATCACTAATTTAAGGGCATTTTAAGCAAAACAATACTCCAGTAAATATAATATTCCTCTAAAATACCTCTAAAACCACTTAGTAGACTCCTAACTCTTATTATATTTCATATAGTGATATAATATTGATTTCTTAGAAATTTTCTCAAATTTTGTGTTGCATTTATTTTGCTTGACCTAGAAAGTGACAATTCAATAATCTCAAAAGGAATGATTTGCTAATTTACAAAATAGTGAGTCACTACTATGGAACAAATAACCTCTCATCAAATCACATCTTCTTGATCAATTACTTCCATTAAATGGATCATTCTTCCCATACCTTTTTTTTTTTTCATACTTCAATATTTAGGGGCCAACGATGATTTTTCTAGGAATATGACAATTTGGCTCATTGTCCTTCATGGCTCCAAATTGATGAGAATATGAAGATACTAGACATGCTACTATAGTTATGGTGACTTGTTAGAGCACCAAACTTGGTTGACAAGTGCATTTGTGAAAAGAGCACAAATAACTAACTTTGCAACTGGTGGAGAATCTTGTCCTTCTATTTAGAGGACAAAGATGGGTTACCTTTGTTAATCCTTGGGTAGGATGACAACAAGTCATGTTGGTTGATGATTTGGTTCCCTTTATTCACTCTTTTATCACTTTTTTCATTGTTCTTGATGTTTGTGCCTCCTAAATTTTTAAAAACTTAAAAATAAGGATAGAGTTATGATTAAGAGATGTTTTGACATGCATCCCCTAAAGCATGAATCTTAAAATTAATGGTTCCAAGGCTACCACTTTAAGTGAAGAGCTTGGTCAACTAATTATTTTTAGTTTTTTAATGAATAGTCATGATTATAGCATGTTTTTACACCTACAGCTCGAAAGATGCATTGTTTGGACCTATGCTTATGATTTTATGACCCCAAAAAGAGAAAAAATCATTTGTCAACTCCAAAGGAAAAGTTATTTCAATTCATTTGTTATAAATATCAAATTCACATTCTAATTATCTCACCATTCATTTAGCTATCAAAAACCATTGACTCAAGTATCAAAGACCATTCATTCAGTTATCACTTGTTAATAATTATTACTGCTAACACGACTTCCAAATATTTTGTCTTTATTGGTACCACATCACCCACCTTTTTATTTTTTTTATTTGTATCTTGTCCTTGAAGTTACAACCAAAGCCTTCAATCACTATTTCACTACCTTCTATGGAGGAGGACAAGATGCTTTACTAGTATTTGTAGCGAAAGGTCACTAATTGTCATTTAAGAACTGATTTCCAAGGTAGGTCAAACCCACTATAAACATCCTAGGTGTAATCTCTTATTATTTTTTATGGTGATGTTACAAGGAAGATAGGGTAGAAATATTTTTTTATCATGTTTATATTTTGAATGATATGGTCCTTTATTCCTTAGTTATCAAATTATTATTTTACTACAATAGGATTAGTCGTAGTATCTATATTTTGTGGATAATCTTAGTGTAGTTTTGTCTTGAATGCTCTATTTTAATTATGCTTATATTGAGATAGTTTTTAGCTATAAGCATATTGGTTTATCTTGTATTAATTTTAAAATTATATGATATATCCCCTTTTTCCCACAAATATTTTGGTGAATCCAATATAAATTCACCTTTTGAGGTTTTTATTTCCATTTTTAGCCCCTATGATTTAGTAGGTTTTGTGTTAGTTATCATTTTTTTCTATGTTGAATAAAACTACTTTAGTTTTCCTCTTTATCTTTGATCTTTCCAAAATATCTAATTTTTTTGTTGTGAGGGTTTTTGATAGTTTGCTTGCTTAAAGATAGAAATTTTTGTAAAACCCTAATTGCTCTTGAGAATATCTTTGGCTTACCCTCATGGCCCCTCTAGCTTATTCTAAGAACATTAGAGTGACTACTAGGTCTAAGAAGAAGTATATTCTAGAATCTATATAAATAGAAGAGTACCTTCTTATATTACCCTTGAAAATTATACCTATCATACTTTTATGCTTAATCCTGATAGTGAACTTTAGATTAAGGATTAGACTAATAGAGATTTAGATTTAGAAGATGAAAAAACCCGAATATCAACTTTGATGAACCTTAAAAATCTATTGTAGGGTCCCAAAAGTGTTAGTAGCCTTAGTGTTATGCAACAATGATGAGTGCCATGATGAACTATAATTGTTCCTAAATGAGGTAGTCATGGGTAAATCATGATCATCCTAGAATATAACAATCATAGCAATATAGATGTATACATGAATGATGCATGCAAAATGACAATCTCCAAAGTCTAACACATTCTAAATCTCACGATGAATAATTAGCTACATACATGATAACCCTTAAGGAATCTATGGCTTACCATCTAGTCAGTCATAGCCATAGTACTAAAAAGCAAATGGAAACTTCTAGGAGAGATGAAGGATTTTAGAAGGGAAATAACCCAAAAAACATAGGATTTGATAACCAATATGACTTAACTCTGAAGTGCTAATAGAGACCCTATAGTGGAATTTTTTTGGATTTTAAGCCTTACTACCATAAAATATCACAGATCCCAATATAAATAAGACAATATTAAAAGGTCAAAATATCAATAATGAAGATTAGAATTATATATGAGCAATCTAATATGTATATCAAGGCCAATATAATACTAAAAATAGCATTCACTTATAATATCAAATATGAATGTAAATGACCTAAATCATTCATGAACTATGCATGAATAAAACTTACAATATTAATTGCTCAAAATTTATATACAAGCTTTATTCACTTTTTTGTATCTTCCTCTTTACAATCAGATTATTATTGGATTGTGTTCTTATGGATCATTTTCGGTATAATATAGCTATAGTAATATGACTCTTCAAGTACTTGACTATTGCTTTCCATATGACAAGTCCCATGACCTTTGGCTTATCATATTGCCACTTGCATACTAGACTATTTAATTTCTTCTTGCATGCACACTTGACTCTATGACACTTGCTTCTACATGAATCTTACATATCTACATGCACTCCTAATATAAGACACTTGTGCACATCCTCACATTACATATTTACACACTTACATACAAGACACTTGTGCACATTCTCTCAATACACTCTTGCACTCTAACTTACATGACACTTGTGCATTTCTTGCACATTGCACTCTTACATGACACTTGTGCATTTCTTGCACATTGACACTTACATGAAAGGGAAAATATAAATCACATACCTAAACTATAGACTCAATATATTACATATTTATAATTGTATCATGAAGGTACCATGGGGGTACATTAGCATGTACCAAATAATGTAATATTTCCCAAAACCCCCCTAAATTACATTATTTTTTTATTAAAGACTTTAGTTTTCAATATTGGTCATTGCTTTCAATCTTCATGTGACCTTGCATTGTGATTAAATATTTGCATGAAATTCATCTTCAACTTCATCTACCCTGAGTTCTCCTTCATCTTCATTCTTCGTATCTTTAGTCTCTTCATTATTTGGTTCATAAACTATTTGAGATTCTTCTTTTTCCTCGATCTTGTGTTCATCTAAATTTTATTCTTTTTTATGTACCTTTGATAGATGAATATCTTTACCCTTTGATTCATGTGCTTTATTTGATCTAGTTTTCTTACAATCTTGATATTGTCCTATATCTTTTGAACATTCACTTAGAGCATCATAATAATTTTTTGAATTGGATGAACTTGGAATGTCAATATTGCATGTAGAATGAAACATTATTTTTAGAGATGATTCAATTGATTCACTTGTATCAATATCTACTTTTCTTTTTAGAGTTTCAATCAACTATTTTTCGCTTACAATTTTCATATTTATGAAGATCAAGCGAAAGCAATACCATGGAAATTATACTACCTATATCAATAGGTATTATAATATTATCCTTTGAATTTTCAATTGCTTCAATAAGTTTTAAATGTAAATAGTGTAAGCAAAAGAAATAACACCAAATAATGTGAATAAAGAGACAAGCAATGTAAAGTAAAACAAATGATTTCGTATTGATATTTTGGAGCCTTGATATCCTTTTATTTTACACAATGATTTACCCCAAAATGGTGGGGGCTTGATTACAATAAATGATTGCTTGTTCTTAGATTTACAAGTAGACACAAAGGGGGCAAATTCCCTTTGGTCAAGATAATTTAAATAGGTATATTCAATCTCCTTTTGCTCCAATCAATTTCATGGATAGGATTTAGTTATCCTTACGGACCGTCCATTTCAATGACCTATAATCTGCACACATGAATTTGAAAACATACAAGGTTAGTAGAACCTGTTGATATGAATTAATTAAATCTACAAAAACTGAAACCCTCATGTTTGTGAGCTCTAAAATAAAATGCAGGAAACATAAACAATAAAATCAAAACTACCTTTCTATAACTTGACTCAATCTATGTCTTTCAGGTCTAAAAACTATCGTTGGGTAGACGTGCGCAAGGCCACATCTAGGAAATGGCTAGATGCAGTGCTGCATCTATGTAGAAGCAGAGCTGCATCTAGGAGATGGCTAGATGTAGTGCTATGTCTATGTAGATGCAAAGCCATATTTGTGACTATGTAGATGCATTCCTGAATCTATGTAGACATAGATCCATCTTTGGATTTGTGTAAATACCCTACCACATCTGGATTTGAGTTGTAACTAATTTGAGTTTTATAATTACTGAGATCAATTCAAGACTTCCATGGTTCAACCTACAAGCTTAGATTAGGGTTTCCTCTCTTTAATTTAGTAGAGTTTTGTTACAAATTTTTGTCTCTCTTCCTTCTTGAGCTCATTTGCAAAAGTGAATATGGTTTTATAACCTTTTATAAGGTTAGTGTTAGGGTTTTGAAGTGGTGAGCTAGCATTACCAAATAGCAAGCTAGGGTTAGGGTTTGACTAGCAGATAGGAAATATATATATATATATAGAGAGAGAGAGAGAGAGAGCAAATGGTTAGGATTTGGTGTCTACAAATACCCCTTCTTGTATCACATTATGTAGAACACAATGCAGTGCAAAACAAGAGACGCCTAGTTTTATTAGATGGAGAAATGGACTCTTTCCTTAATGCATAAGAAGAATTAGAAATTTTAATTTTAGCTTACCCCCTCAATTGGTGAATGGGTGAATAATGAAACCCATGAGTCAATTGATCGAATATGGATGATGAAAAGGGGTGGATGTGATGGATGCAAATGTTGAAAATCAAGATCAAGTTGGTTGCCCCAAGTTTGGGGTAGATCTATGTTGTCAAAATTTTACCTTTGGTAGCATGAGGTGCAATTTGATGTGATAGATGGACCAGCCATTGATGTGATCACTCCGAGTTATCCTCAAGAGTGACCATTCCCTTGGTTATGAAGTCCAAGTGACTATAGAACTAATTATGGTTGAACTAAGGCTCTACTAATGGTTGGTGATAAAATCCAATACGTTTAGGAGGTTTTCCTTGCACTTATCATGCGATGATGCGGAATGATGATTTGTGCAAGTGTGTGATGTTTTGATTTCATTTTCTAGGGTTTTGTAAAAACAAAGTATAAAATTACCCTAAGATGTAAATCTACCATGCAATTCAAATTTATTGCCTAAAAATGCAATCAGGAAACACACAAAAGTAGATAGAAAGGTAAAATAGAGGAAAACCCTAACTTAAATGTAATAAAAAACCCCCAAATATAGCCTAGGATTCTTCAAAAACACAAATCCAAATGTAGAGGTGCATCTGGAATTGAGCAGATGCAAAGTTGTGTCTATGTAGATGCAGGGCCACGTTCGAAGTCAACCAAACACAGATTTGTATCTCTAACTATGTGTTAGAAATAAAATAGGGTAGATTTGAAACCCTAATGTGACCTAAGATGCTCTCTAGAATGCAAATTTACCCCTAGATGCAACTAGTATGATTTTTGCAACCTAAAAAGATAAAGAAATGCCCTAAAACACCATCTTATTTTGGATTTTTGCAAAAACACTTAAAATACCTACAAAAAATCCTAAAATACTTACAAAATGCTTGATCTACTACCTACACTAAAAATAGAGATGGAAAAGCAAATATTTCTTTTTATTTTTCTTTCAAAAGTAAAAAAAATAGAGCTAGGGTTTCAGAAATGGCTTACTTGGAAGCCTTTCACTTTTTCCTTCTAGCTCTTTAAATGTGGTGCCACATCTACTCGGCATCCCAGATGTAGATAGGTGTCTTCTCATGACCCCAGATGTAGAGGAGTATTTACCCAAATATCCCAGATGTATTTCTATATCTTCTCAAGTTCATAATAGACCCAAACAAGCTCCAAAACTTCCAAATAAAATTTTGGACTTTTCGTATAATAGGGCTCCAAAACCTACAACAAAATAAACATAAATCATTAAATCAAAGATAGCAAAGTAGATCCAAAAATAGAATCCTTTGGGATCCCACCATGATTACCATTTTATAAGTACAAGAAATAATACCAAATAATGTGAATAAAGATACAAGCAATATAAAGTAAAAAAAATGAATTTATATTGATCTTTTGAAGCTTTGATCTCCTTTTATTTTACACAATGATTTGCCCTAAAATGGTGGAGGCTTGATTATAATAAATAATTTCTTATTCTCATATTTACAAGTAGACACAAAGGGGGGAAAGCCCCTTTGGTCAAGATAATGGAAATAGGTGTCTTTGATCTCCTTTTGCTCCAATCAATTTATGGATGGGCTTCAACTATCCTTGTGGACCATCCATTGCTCCAATAGCATCCAATGACCTATAACCTACACACATGAGTTTGCAAACACACGAGGTTAGTAGCACCTATTGATATGAATGAAAGAAAGCTACCAAAATTGAAACCCTAATATTTGTGAACTGTAAAATGAAATGTAAGAAACATAAACAATAAAATCAAAACTACCTTGCTATCACCTAACTTGATTTGTGTCTTTCAATTTTAAAAATATCACTAGGTAGATGTGGGACCACATCTGGAAGATGTTTTAGATGTAGTGTTGCATCTATGTAGATGCAGAGTCACATCTGGGATATTACTAGATGCAATGTTGCATCTGTGCATATGCGAAGCCACATTTGTGACTATGTAGATGCAGTTTTACATTTGTGTAGACACAGCTATGTGTCTAGATTTGTGTAAACATCCTATCGCATCTGGATTTGATCTGTAGAACTATCGAGATCAATTTGGGACTTTGGTGGTTCGACCTCCAAGATTTGATAAGGGTTTCCTCTCATGACTTTAGAAGAGTGTTGTTACGGATTTTTGGCTCTCTTCCTTCCTGGGCTCATTCACAAAAGTGAATTAGATTTTATAACCTTTTGGAAGGTTAGGGTTAGGGTTTGGAAGTGGTGAGCTAGCATTTCCAAATGGTAAGCTAGGGTTAGGGTTTGGCTAGAAGTTAGGAAATAATATATATAGCAAATGACTAGGATTTGGTGTCTATAAATAGTATTCAAATATCTCAAAACTCTCATTCATAGCTTCTCTGTAGATGAATTGTATTATCATATCTAGCTTACCCTTAGATTTTTCAATCAATTTTCCAATGCCAAATTTGATAACTCCTAATATTTATTTTCTTATTATGGACTCCATATTTCCTTCTATAATGATCAGAATTTTGTAATTCAATCTTGTTGAAGTTGAAATCCTTATATATCCTAGATTAAAAAATACTCAAATATGAAATTTGTAAATTTTAAAATTTCTAAATCTTTGATGTAGAAATTCTTTTAACTCCCTAATATATTAAATTTGCAAAATTTAAAATTTCCAAAATCTTCAAAAACTTCAAAAACTTTTAAAAACTTAAATAACTCCAAACTAAAAATTCACTCTTTAAAAATCTTCAAAAACTTTAGAATCACTACAAATCCTAAACCCTTTTAACTCCAATAAACTTTAATTCATCAAGATTTTAATTTTCAACCCTTGAAAAATATAAAACCTTCAAATATTAAAAATATTAAATTTAAGTTGCAAACCTTATTACTCCATATCTAAAAACATAAATTCAATTAAAGTTGGTTTTTGAAAGAATCTTAATTAAGGGTATCTAAACCTTATTACTCCACCTATCTTTTCAAAAAAACAAATTGAATTTATTTCCCTCTAAAATTTTATGATATGATAAAAATATAATGTAATGCTTGATAATATTACCTAGGCTAATTAACATGAATTCCATTTCGAGTATAAGAAACATTTGTTAGCATCCATTGAACGAGAGGAAGTGATTGGAATTTCCAATCCTTTTGCTCCATTGTTGGCTTTCACCTTCTACACGATTCTTCATCTTTCTTCTTGATAATATTTGTTGAATTTATTCTACTTTGATGGTGATCAATATTTTCTTCTCTAAAGGTGGTCAAACTTCTTTTGTTGGTGGAAAAATACATTTCACTGATGGCTAAGTGATTCTTCTCTAAACATCTTCCACTAGTGGTCGAGTGAATCTTCTCCAAACGTCTTTTGATGGTGGTTGAACTACCCTCATCTAATGGCCAAATGTTGCTCTTCTTCTTTGGTTGTTGTTGCTCCTTCTATGAGTGAGCATTGCTTATTTTGTAACTACAAGTTGCTCCTTTCCTCTAGTGACTTGATCGTTGCTCAAATATTTTTCCTTAGCACTTACTAACTTATTTCCAGGTATTTTGTTAGCACTCCTTCTTAGCATGTGATTTTGGTATCCCACTTCTTCATCCTTGAAGAAAACATTCTTATATCCTCTATCCTACCTTATATTATGCTTGTATATCTTCTTATTTTCCTCTGAAGACTAGCACCTAACTTGCACTTGACTTGTGACAATGATTTGCTATATTATAGCACTTAAATCTTTGAAGACTAGAATTTGCCTTCAAAATAGTGCTATGCTCTTAGATAACCTATATATTGGCCTTTATATTATGGCCTTTTTTCTTCACTATTGCAATGAATGTCTTATTTCTTGAAGAACCTTAGAAATCTTACAATGCTTTATTCTCCTCTGTGCTTTGCTTATCCTCTATTATAGAAGCTTTGTATTGCTTCTTTTCTCATAACTTTGTTGTTCTATGGAAATTTAGATGCTCCTTTGATTCTCTATACTCTCTAGTACTATCCTTATTTGTACTTCTACTTCTCAAATTCTATACTCAAGAAGCTATAATGCTTCTTTATCTCTATAGGAAGCTTTGATTCTTCTTAATATTTGGTAGCAATAACGCTCCTTTATCTATCAAAAAACTTTCTACGATGTCGTAGGTCACACCTAAGTATCAAATATGATTATAATCCTTTCTAGAAAACCTAATATCAATATCATGGTGACTATAAATGTCCCCAATGACCAAATTTCTCCTATTTTGGTTCTTTTCCAATATTTAATAGTGATTCTTCTCTTTCTCTAAAGAATCTAGAATATTATCAGGGTAACTTTGAATATTCCCAACTTTTAAACTTTCTTTTGAGTTGGTTATCAATATATCAATGTCCAACTATCTCCTGAGTTGGATCTCAATAAAATTAGCTAAGTCCTAGTCTTCATTGGTTTTCCTTCAACAAAGTGGAAATACCCTAGCATCCAAATCAAGGTGACTAAATCCTTGTCCCCTCAATCTCTACTCAATCAGACCTTTTAAAAATAGATTCTAAGTCTTCACTACTATCAAAGTGGATAGACTCCAATATCAATGTGGTTAATGTAACTCTATAAAAAATGGATAGAGTTAGGCGGTAGCTCTTATACCACTATCGATTTTTAAGCCTTACTACCACAACATATTACAAATCCTAATATAAATAAGCCATAATATTAAAGGTCAAAATATCAATAATGAAGAGTAGAATTATATATGAATAATATAATATGTATATCAAGGCCAATATAATACTAAAAATAGCATTCACTTATAATATCAAATATGAATGTAAATGGCCTAAATCATTCATGAACTATGCATGAAGAAAAATTACAATATTAATTGCTCAAAATACGTATACAAGCTTTATTCACTTTTCTGTATTTTCCTCTTTACAATAAGATTGTTATTGGATTGTGTTCCTATGGAGCATTATCATCATAATATAGCTATAGTAATGTGACTCTTCAAGTACTTGACTATTTCTTTCCATATGACAAGTCTCATTACCTTTGGCTTATCATCTTGCCACTTGCATACTAGACTTTTCACTTTCTTCTTGCATGCACACTTGACTCTATGACACTTGCACACTTTTGTATGATTCTTACACTTCTGCATGCACTCCTAATCTAAGATACTTGCACACATTTTTATAGTACATATTTTCACACTTACATACAAGACACTTGTGCACATTCTCTCAATACGCTCTTGCACTCTAACTTACATGACAATTGTGCATTTCTTGCACATTGTACTCTTACACAACTATTATGCATTTCCTACACATTGAAACTTACATGAAAGGAAAAATATAAATCACATATCTAAAATATAGACTCAACCCTAATATTACATATTTACAATTATACCATGAAGGTACCATGGGGGTACATTAGCATGTACCAAATAATGTAATATTCCTCAACAAAGTTGTCATTCTGCCTTCCATTCTAAATCCTAATGCACCACTCCCAGCAAACCCTAGGGATTCTTTTCCTACATAAACTAATCCAACCTTGATAAGTTATAATAATTAATCTCTAACCCCTAATATGAAATTTATGGACCTATCTAGACATGTACCTAAGTTTTTTTATGTTGTGACTAATAAAGCCCAAACATTTATTGAGAATTTTATGACATATTATAGGGATTGGCTACACAATTATATAGCTTTGCAAAATTTAATGACCAGGAATTTGGTAGGAAATGCTCTTGATTAATCTGCATCCTTACCTAAACATTCTATTGACTCCCTATATAATTTTTTCAAAAAGATAAAACAATAATCTAATAATGATATGATTGTAATGGAAGCAATGGATATTTTTATAAATACAAAACAAGGTCCTAATGAATCTGTTATTGATTTCCATAAAAGGTGGGAAAGACTTAAATATCATTTGAATATCAATATAATTGAAGAGGCTACAATGTGATGTTTGTAAATGATTTTAAAGCCTCTTTTAGGCTAATATCAAGGAACATAACCCTTTTGGTTTACCTTCTCTTGATAAAGTTATACATTTTGTTAAAATCCTTGAACACTGGGAAAAGAATGGAGGTCAAAATACCTTGAAAACTAAAAATCCTAAAAAAAATGCTATAGAAAATGGGGTTTGCAATATAGTTATTCAAGATACCTCTCATGAGTTAGATATAGTTGGATATCCTATCCATATGTTAACTAAATATGGGGGTGGTTCTAAACCTAAGAATATGATACATTAATGGACACATAAAGTTATTCTTAAAAAATGATCACAACATAAGCTTAAGAGCTATCACATCAATGATAGGTTTGAAGCACATGTATGGAATAATCCTAACAAGTTTTGGTTTTATATTGGAACATATGGTCATGATAATTCCACTTGCATAGATTTGTGACAATTTATCTTAATCGAGACTTTGGTCCTAACTTTAATATTGATTAAGTCAATCATGATAGGATTAATACATTTCATGAAAGGAAAAAGAGTCTCCAAAAGAAGATTAATCACCCTCACCATAAAATATTAGATTTTTACAACATCCCATTTCCCAACTATGAGAAACTATCTCACAATCAATAGCAAGGAGTGAATAAAAATTAAGGTCAAGGGTTTAATCATGTTGGCCATAAAAACTATCAAAATCAAGGATATAATTATAAATAATTCAACCAAGATGGGGATCAAAATAATAAAAATCAAAATAGTTATTACTCCCAAAATTAAAACTCTCAACCTGGTACTTCTCAAAATGCCTCTCAAGTTAACTAAGTCATTATCCAACCTAGAAAAAATGGAGAATACATCTATAGTCAACCAAATGTGCCTCATTATATCAATATTCAAAATGTGTAAAGAGAAACAATGGTATCCTTAGAATATCAAATTTTTGCTATTACTAGGAGTGCATCTCAATATAAAAGAAGCAAGCTTTCAAGGAAGATAAATTAAATAAATATAAATAAAAGGAACCTATCTAAGAAAAAATTAATCTTACCATCATTGATAATATTCTAAACCTTCCTTTACATTCAAAAACTTTCTACAAACATAAAAACATTAAAAAAATATAGAAAACATTCTTGAGAAAGCCTCAACCTAATTTACAAAACTTATTTCTAAAAATACCAAAATATTGAGATTGCCACTTAAAGTGATGGTCTTGACATTTATAAAAAAACAACAATAGGTTGTCCCTAAGCCCAAGTAATATTTATTAAATAAGTTGTGAGCAAAACAAAAGCATATGATATTGTTAAAGAGTTGCATACAACCCCTTGCAAGGTCCCCTACTTTGAATTACTTAGGACATCTTCCTATCAAAGTAAAAGGTTAAGAGACTTATTGGATGAGATGGAGATGTACAAAACAATTATTTCTAACATTATGCCCATAATATCAGGGTCTTATGAAGTGCAATATATTCAATCACATGGAGAAAGTCCTTTTATTGATGCACATACTAGCCCTGATTTGCTCATAAATCTTCCTTTGAAAAACATGATTGTTATTGATTATTTAGCAAGGGTTGATGACCCACCATTGATGATAACTATTGTTTATAACAATATGGAAGTTATTAGGTCTTTATTTGATGAAGGAAGTGGTACATGTGTTATGTCATTGTCCTTGATAGATAAACTAAATATCCCTAGAGAAAATATCCTTTCTACTAGAAGTCATTGCTATGCTTATAATAGTAAACCTCAAGATCCTATGGGTTGCATTTGGTTTCTAATTTTAGCTAGGCCTAAAGAAGTAAGAGTGAATTTTATGGTGTTTTATTTTTAGACCAACTATAACATGATATTAGGTAGATCTTGGACTAGTAAGATGAGAGCCATAGCTTCCTCTACTTGTCAAGTGGTTAAGTATGCCTATGATGATAAATTTTTCACCATATAAGGAGACTTAGATCCTTGGAGCCATGTCCTCCAAGCCATGATAGTTGTTTTATTCCTTGTATGGATGAAATACAAAAATTTCCAATCTATGAGCATGAGCCTCTTTGTAATTCCATAAGGAAGTTATACAAAGGGCATCTTGAATTTTGTTTAAAATACCCTCAATATAGGCATGAATATGAAGATGATAAACCTGATATGGGCATTTTGAGTAGTTGGTATGGGCCACACATAACCTAAGGTTTATTATATTGTGATATTATATTATAATAACGATTTGATTAAGGGTTTAAGAATAGGCTAGGGTATACCCTCCCTAAAGTAACACTGGATGATACTTATATAAAAAGGGATCTTATCATTGTAATAAATCATTGATCATATCAAATATTCTTTATAGTCTTCGTTTTTCTATAAAGTGACTTATAAAATTGTGCCCTCTTTAAGTGGGGCTCTCATCTTAAAATATTTTGTGGAGTTATTCCTTCCTTAAGGAGTATTATCATTGTTTTCCTATATTGGGAGTATTATCTATATTTGTCTCACTGTGTAGAATATTACATGGTGGATTGTTATTTGTGGATGAATTATTTAATATTTTGGTATATTTACAAAATAATTATGTTTATGATAATAAATTTATGTAATATTTTTTCATATCATGCATATATTTTGAAGGGATTCCAAAAATTAATTCTGATATGGTTATATTGCACTCAACCTACAAATGAAGTTCATATTGTCAAAAGTGTAAAATAGAAAAATATGAAAGATGTACTTTTCAAGAAAGAGTTTCACAATTATTTTCATATTTAAGTAAAATCAATATAAAATTTGAACATCTAAAACAATTCAATAAAAAATATGAAATATATAACATTATAATATAACATAAATACTTTCTATAAATTTCAAATACAAAATTTCCTCTAGATAATAGAATGTTTGTTCTTTTATTATTTATCAATTTCTTTCACCCATTTTAATAAAATTTTAAAATTAAATATGCTTACATATTTCAAAAGTTATTTATTTTTTGGTCATCAATATTTCATGTTCAAACATCATTTTGATGGTATTATACTCTCAATATCATCCATAAAATTAGTTTCACAATCTTTATAAGTAGTATTTTGTATTTAAGGATATAAGTATTACTATAACAAATATAATGAAAATTATGTAAAATGTTTCTCGAAGGAGGACAATACATAGAGTGCCTATGAATTAAAAATAAATTATGTTAGATTTGAAAACCAATTAAATAATAATATTTATATCCTTAAGAATTGAGATTGAAGAATAAATTTATTTTAAACTTTTCATAAGTTAATTACTCTTGGTGTTCTTTTCCTTTATTTTTACAAAGGTGTTACAATTTATAAAATTATAGATTATAGCAAGGTTATGCATAAGGGGTCAAACCCAAAATTTATTTATAAAAATAAGGCAAATTAGTTTTGAAATCAAGGTGAATCATGTCCAAAATCATGTAGGAGACATGGTGAATTACCTTTATTTTTCACCAAAAATTATAAAAATATGGTGAATTTTACTATTTTGATGATCGATGTCATACAATATTTGATATACACCATACAAACTATAACACATTGTAGGGACATCATCTTAACGATTTGTTCAAAATAAGGATTTGACTATCTATCAATTGAATTTGAGGATTTGACTAATGATAGGTTGCATCATAGGAGTTGACTATCGGTAGGTTGTAACAAGAGATTCGATAGTCGATAGGTTGCATATGAAGACTCGGTTGTTAGTAGGTTGCATAAGAGGATTCGACTATTAGTAGGATGTAGCAGAGAATATAAAAATTGATTAGTTGCATAGGGAGACTCGACTATTGGTAGGTTGCATGAAAGGATTCGACTATTTGTAGGTTGCAACAAGGGATACAACAATCGATCAATTGCATAAGAAGATCTAGTTATTGATAGGTTTTATAAGAGGATTCAACTATCGGTAGGTTGCAATAGGGGCTATGATAGTAGATTGATTACATAACAAGACCTAGTTGTCGATAGGTTGTAGTACGGGTTATGATAATCAATGAGTTTCATAGGAATACCTAGTTGTTGATAGGTTTCATAAGAGGATTTGACTATCAGTAGGTTGCATGAGAGGATTCAATTATCAATAGGTTGCAATAGGGGATGCAAGAGTTGATCGATTGCATAGGAAGACCTAGATATCGGTAGGTTGTATACAAGGATTTGACTAGTGGTAGGTTGCAATAGGGGCTATGATAATAGATCAATTGCATAAGAGGACCTAGCTATTCATAGGTTGCAGTAGGGGCTACAAAAATTTATTGGTTGCATAGGAAGACATGGCTATCAATAGGTTTCATAAGATGATTCAACTATCGATAAGTTGCATTAGGGGCTATGACATTAAATTGATTGCATAAGAAGATCCAACTATCGATAGGTTGCATAAGAAAACCTAATTGTCAATAGGTTACAATAGGGGCTACGATAGTCAATCGGTTGCATAAAAGGCATTGAATATCGATAGATTGCAAAAGGGGCTATGATAGTCGATCAGTTGCAAGGGAGGCATTGACTGTCAATAGGTTACAAAAAATGTTTTTATCATTAATCAATTACATTATAGACCTCGATTTTTGATAGGAAGCAATAGATGCTTTAATAGTCGATTAGTTGCATAAGAGGCATCAATTATCAATAGGTTACAGTGGAGGAATCGACTGATGATAGGTTGCAATGAAGGAAACGACTGATGATATGTTGTAGCCTACTTACATCCAATGAAATTCTACCATGTGTCAATCCCACATTAAATTTTGGCATGCAGATGCCTATAAAAGGACATCAACAATTATTTTTTCACCTTTTCTCATTCGAAGCACATTAGAGCTAACCCTAGTTGCACCATACCTTGCACCCTACACGTTCAAAATTTTACCTTGCATAGTATACCCTAATCCCTCCAACCTTACCTATTTTTTATAAAATACAACAATGGCAACCTCTTCCACCCTTGCTCCTTCCAAAATTTCTTTCAAAAACCTTGTGTGCCCCCTCATTTCTAAAATCTTAACCACATCAAGATACGACTTATCATGGGTCAATGATGATAGTTTTCATGGTTTAGTTTCAATGTTGCACTATAAAAATAGATAGCTATTTATTGCAAAATATTATCAATGTGTACGATAATGATACAACCATGAATCTGACAATGCATAACAAGAATGTCTCATTTACTATCAAACCCTCAAATGTGGAGAGATTGATAGGTTTGCCTCACAAGGATGTTGAGGCCATCACTCCAAAGTTCATGTTAACTAACGATGACAAAGCATACCTGGAGTCCCACTACAACCTCTCTTCAAACAATTTTTTAGGTATAACTCTCGATATTTCTAGTGTTGTTTAAAGTTCAATTTTTTTCCAGTTTCTCAACTAATATTTTGTTTCTAGTTTCTACATCTAAGTCCCGAAGGGGCTTGAATATTGCATCTATTGAACACAAGTTTCTAAGAGCATGTATAGAATTCTTCCAAGCAAGACTTGTTTTGCAAGGAATACCAACAAACATTCCATTCTGGGCATTGGCCTATCTTGTTCAGTGTCTTGGCCACCAAAAATTTGACTAGTGTACCTATATTGCACAATGCATCAGAGCATATCTCTACAACGTCCAAACGAACACTTCTACAACTATGTCAACATGCAATTACATTCTTGCTTTTTATTATGAATCTTTTCATAATCTCCAAAATACTGAAGTACCGACCACGCTGCACCCAACCCTAGTAAATATTGGCATGACAATTGAAGAGGTGCAGGTAAAATTGTATCTTTGATCAAAGTAATTAATTTTTATATTACAATGCTTTTTCCTTTTTTATTTTTTAATTTGTACCTAAATGTAGAGAAGGGCATCCACATCCTCTACAAAATGGGATGCTGTAGTAAGGGGCCATATGCTAGAAGTCATTAGTGATTCTGACACACCATCAAAATCAACACCATTGCAAAAAAGAGCTACAAAATGTTTGAGGGCTTCTTCTTCTCTTGTTTCTCGTCCACCTCTACCTAGACGTCATGTGGAATGTGATGTTCAATCTAGTGAGGCAATGCCTATGACATGTAAGCTTACTATTTTGAGCTTCTGTTCATGTATTCATTTAGTTCAAATTATAATCATTTTTATTGATTTTTTTAATATGTTTTTAGATGTACACCTCACCAACATGCCTTTATAGGTTGTAGCTATGCAACATATATCATATTTGTTAGGTAATTGTATTTCATTTAAATTAATATATATTTACTTTATTCAATTTTATTCTCTCACTAATTTTAACAAAATATTATTGTAATATTTTTAGGTGCCTCCCCACAATTTTTAGTAAGAAGATAACAAATGATGTTACCACTACCTCCACCATGAAAACCATTAATGAGAGGTCAACACAGGGTTGGAAAATAATTTTTTCTAGTCATTTCTTGGGGAGCACCAACCCAAAATCTCTCAGATTTTTCAACTTTTTCTTTTGAAAATATTTCAAGCATGTAGGGAATTTCAGGCTCAGGGTTAGATAATCCTCCACTTGATGAGGATTATCTTTTATAGGGCAACATTTCAGGTGCCTTTAGAGTGATATATGTGCTTCAAGATCCTCATAAATAAGCACAACAAATAGAAGTACCTGCATCTCCCTAGACCTCATCATTGCCTCCTCAAACCAACAACCCTCGTCTTGTAATCGAGGATGAGAAAGTTAATTTTTTTGAAGATATTTTGATGGTAGATAATATTGAAGCAACGATCAAAGATTCATTGCTTCCATATTTAGAATAATTTCATGATTGGGAGTATCGGGTGAAAGTGCTTATCAAGCATTTAAATGCCCAATATAAAAAAATTTCTAAAAGAGAAGATATTTTTTCTTTGGTTGAAAACAAACCAGAAAAGCTTGATGGTCTACTACATCAAGCTCAATCCAACACAGTGAAGGCCACCGATGTATATAATGATGAAATTTTAGATATTATGTTGAATAGGTTGGAGAACATTAATGTTGAAGCCCAAGCATATTTTAATCGATGGGATTTTGATAAGAAAAAAATTGTAGTTGTTGAGGCTGCAAAGGATGTGGTTGAGGTGAGTCATCCTAATTTTATTTGTTTTCCATATAAAGTATAAAATTTTATAATATATAAATATTAAAAAAAAAAAAAAAAAAAAAAATGAAAAAAAATAAAAAAGTAAAAATTAAATGTTTTTCTTTCTTTATAATTTTTCTAGCTTTTTAGTTTAAACTCTTTATTTTAGAATCTTTATATCTTGTAAAAGTGTCTTTTTAAAGTTAGATCTAAAACATTTTCAATCTATCAAAAAAAATTGTTTGTTTTTTTTTCATATAACTATCAACTAACTTATTTTTTCTTTTCTCTTTTGCAGTCAAATTTTGATAACTTACGAAAACAAGTAAAAATACTGCATGTTCATCTAAAAATGGCAAAGGAATACATTCAAGGTGCAATAAAAATGAAAACATGACTACAAGCCACAATTAGAGAGAACAATACTTTTAGAAAAATCATAAAGTTACACAACTTAGATCCTGATATTTTGCTTAAGGAAAAGGGTAATTTAAAATGCTTTCTATAATACTAGAAGATCCAACAAAAGAAGAAAGAGCATTGTTGGGGAGCTTAGAGACAATAGAGGAAGGCCTCATCAGAACTGGAGCACTACCAGTGGAGACTGTTGAACAAGGAGATAAGGGAAAAGAACTTGTAACTAAAGGAGAGCCCGAAACTGCCTCAAGCCCCCAATCTCAAGATTAAAAAAGTGAACACAATTCACTAGTTGACTGCAAATTTTGTTGTATTGCAGTCAACAATTTTGTACAATGTAATATATTTACTTTCGTATAATGAAAAAGATATTTCCAAAATTTGTGTCTTCTATTATTTAATTATTGTTTCCATGTATATTCTTGTGTTGCTTTGAAATTTATGATGATTCAATTATATTTACTATTGTACTTTCAATTTACAAAAGAGATATTTACTATTGGTTTAAAATTGACTACCTTATATAGTATAGTTATTTGCATAATAGATTTGTAGTGGGACATTAAATATTTATTAGACAAAAAATAGGAGCTCAGTTGTGTTAATACAATAATATTAATACAATAACAATACTATGATATAAAACATAAAATTTTATCAATGGACATAGTTAATACAATAAGAAGGCTATGATATAAAACATAAAATTTTATTAACAACGTTATTATTTAAAACATAAAATTTTATGAACAAAATATTTTCTTCAACTTTTAGTAAACCTGAAATCCAATTTTAATATCCTAGTAGAAAACAAATGATAACAAATACTATCAAATATATCAATTTTGTTAAATCTTGGAAATATTACAATGGAGGAAGTTAAAACAAACACTTCTCAACTTGTCCAAAATCACTTGTAAGCATAGCATATATCTATGTCTCCACAATCTGATCATTACAAGTATCATTATCCTCATTATCATGAGTATTAGTGATACCTCTTCTATCCAGGATTTCAATGAAAAGGAACTCATATGATGACACATATATTCTCAAACAATTTTTCAAAAATTTGTCCAACCTATTACGAACTTTAGATTTCACAAAAGATAGTGCACTAAAAACCCTTTCATCTTCAATAGATCCCAAAATCATTGTTTGACATAATTCATATAAACAAAAATATTCACTGATCGTATCTTGTAAGACACTACTTGGATACAATTTTTTCCACAAACGTGTAATGGAACCAAGCTCATGAGGGTTACTCAAACGTGACATTTGACCAACCATTATCAATCCAAAATGGGTTGATTATTGTGTCAAAAGTTCTTTGTTGAGAATACCATTGATTTCCACACTTTTAGTGAAATGTTTAACAAGAGTGCCCATATATTTTATAAACAACTCACTTGTAGTATTGTAGTCAGTACAAGGATCCCAAAACATGGGGTTAACCACACCCATCACCTCAAGCAACTCATCTCTTTGAAAATGATCTCTTATTTCTCTTGTCAATGATTTTGCTATTTTTATCAATTTAATCTTAGTATTGTGTAAAACTACATCAAATCTATTGTGTGTTATGGGCATTTGTTCAACATCCTCTGTAACTATATGTGATCACTTTTCAAAACAATATAAAGGTATCATCTTTCCATGAACATTAATACAAATATGATCATTGATGTTGAACTTCAAAAAGATTTTTGGATCATTGACATTAGTTAAAGTTTTCCAACTATCAAACAAAGGATCTATAAAATTTTCTCTAGACAAGTATATCCTATCAATATGCATACATATTTGTTTTCTCATCCTGATGAAATCAATAATATAAATGGATCTTTCTTGTGCAAGTTTAATCAAAGTATTCATTTCTTGCAACAATGGAAGAATACCACATAATGTGAGAAGTGTTTCCAAGTCAGTCATACGGTATAGCAAATATTTTTCCTTATCAACTGCCCTACGATTTGCATACATAAACCCTGCTAAGGATTGATATTTTGTAAAAACTTTATATGCAGGATGAAACAATGAAATCCACCTAGTATCTACATATTTTAACAATTTTCTACCTTCAGTAACTCCTAGTGAAAATTGTTGAAACTCTACAAACCTTTTTGGACTGCATGAAAAATAAGCATGTATTTCATGTACAAGTTCTTCCACTCTCACAACATTTTCAAATGTGCTCACAATTTTGTATGCAAGATTCATTCTATGAGCCATGCAATGAATGGGTATCAAATATGGGGTAATTGATGTCTAAAGTCAAACACAAAGACCATTCATGTGTCCTTGCATTGTAGCAACACCATCAGCTCCAACACATATTAACTTTGTGGCTATTTTTATATCATCCATTCCAACAATATCCTTTAAACTGGTTACAACAACATTGTAAAGATTTTTCGCATTACAATTTTCCACCATCTTATGTAGTGCTAATAAATGAGGTTGCCTTAAATGATTTTGCAATGTGTACACATGCATGCAAATCCAAGATGTGTTGTCAATAATCATCACCTCATCAATTGAAAGTGAAATGAATTTGGCATGTTTTACTTTCTCTCTTAGGTCCTTCTCAACCAATGATAGACATTTTACCATTTCCCAACCACTTCGATCTGACCAATGGGAACTGGGAAGGTTCTGCACATCAACTAGTTGAAATAGGTGCTTATAATCAATAAAATCAGACATGGGTCTACCCTTTTTAAGAATACTATATACCACAACAAACTACAAACTTTTTGAAGCTAAAGTGGTCTTATGAATTTTTTGAAATTGGGCTTGAATCATTCCACCTTTCTCAACAAGAGTTTGTTGTAGTTTCATTTCTTTTTCATATTCTTATGCATATCTGACATGCACGCATTCTATTGCATCCTTCCACCTAATTATTTTCTTAGTTGTTCCATCACTTTCTTTTACTATTGAATAAACTTTCCCACAATGTTTTTCTATTGTATCTAACTTAAGTTGCATCTTATGATCCTTTCCTAGTTTCCAACTACAAATTATGCATCTACATTTTGTTGGTATGTCATTGTTGTTCTCTGGCTAGACTGGCTCAATAAAGAGATATGTTGATGATCATTCAAGCTGAAATATCCTTCCAATAGTCCACCTAGTTAACTTTCTACATTTAGGTTTCTGACTAGAAGATTCCCTAAAAGTCTACATTTTATTTGAATGATCATTTTCTTTTTTGATTGGTGTGTCAGTATGAGGAATCTCTTCAAGTGGTTGTTGCATGTCATTGTTAAGAAAATTTTCATGTGGAGGCATCTCATCCTCGAGAATATCTTCAAGTGGAGGCATATCAGGGTCAACAATGTTTTTTGCATACAATGGTGTTCTATATCATTTTTTGATGTAAAAAGGTATTATATTAAAGAATTAATAGAATACATTTTTACAAGAAAAAAAAGAGGTAGATAAACATGCCACTTGGCCAAATCCATAAACCAAAAAACACCATTTTTTTATGAAGAAAGGCATTATGTAAAAGAATTAACAAAATACAAAAATTAATTGTTTAGTAGGTAAAATGTGTTTGTACCTTGAATTTGTGCAGATGTTGATGGCTCACTAGATTTTGATATATGGCTAAAATATTTGAGGATACTCTTGTTAACAGAATATTGGCCTCCCTTCTTTCCATCACCAGTAGGTGCCATTGTAACTGTAAAGAAAGTATAGAATCAAAAGATGAACAGAATGAAAGTACAAAAACTTCTACAATTTTAAAAAAAAAGAACCTTGAGCAAATGCTAGATCTTACTACTACAAATCTTGAGCAAATGCCAGAATAAATAGAGGATTGATAAGCACCATGGCAAAACCTACAACATACCAATTTCCACTTAATCATTATCATGATTTTTGTAGATCGAATCTCTTTGTCTCTGCTCACTTCCCTCTTTTCTAGCGATAGATAATTTTTTGCATTTGTATTTATTCAGCCAAGATACAAAATGAAGATATAGAATCAGAAGATGAATAGAATGAAAGTATAAAAACTTCTACAATTAAAAAATAACCTATATGGCTTAGAAATACACTTAGAGATTCAAATTTGTTCAACCTATCAGCTACAAAACCTACAACATACCAATTTCCAACTTATTGGCTATTGACAAGTCTCTACAACTTATCAACTAGTGACACTCTTTGCAACCTATCAATTAGTGACACTCTTCTGTAACCTATCGACTAGAGACAATTTTCTACAACCTATTGGCTAGCAATAGGTCTCTACAACCTATTGGATATTTCTATGCAAACTATCGGCTATAGATAGGTCTTCGTAACCTATTTGCTATTCCTCTGCAACCTATCAATTATCAATTATTCTATGTAGCTTGTTGGCTATCGCTTTGCAACCTAATAGCTATAGACTATTTTTTGCAACCTTTCGACTTTCAATAGATCTCTACAACCTATAGACTTTCTATAGGTCTCTATAGCCTATCTATTATCATCCTGAAACCTATTGTATTTTAACAAGTCTTTACCACCTATCGACTATTGCTTTGTAACCTATTAGCTATTGACGGTTATCTACAACCTATCAACTATTTCTCTTGAACCTATCAAATATTGATTGTTCTTTGCAACATATCGATAATCGCTTTGTAATCTATCAGCTATCACATATTCTCTACAACCTATCAGCTATTGCTCTATAACCTATTAGGTGTCGATTGTTCTTTGCAACCTATAAACTTTTGATAGATATTTACAACCTATCAGTTATTGTTTTACAACCTATCAACTACTTGCAATTCTCTGCAACCTATGGACTCTCACTTTACAACCTATTGACTATCTCTCTATAATTTTTCTCCTCTCGCTCTCCAACCTATCAACTATCTCTCTGCAATATATTGGCTCTTGCTCTGCAACCTATCAGCTATCAATAATTCTCTTCATTCTATCAACAATTAGGTTATCGTGCATGTCATTTTTGGTTGCTTTAGGTCTTGTCTATCTATTGTAGGGTTTTCACTGCTACAGGTCATTTTTTGAGGAGTTTGAATGTTTTACATGAATGAGTATCGTTGTCACGTTAAGTATATATATTGGTGGTATAAGAGGTAAATTTGGTGGGATAAATAAAAAAATTATAATTTGAAGGTGAAAAAGGTCCATGATTTAGGCAAGAGTGTTGGAGATTTAAAATAAAAATGATGAAATTATTATCAAAGCGGGGTAAACCAACCCAAAAAAAAATTTGTTCCCAAAAATTTTAGGTGAATGGGTCGACGTCTAGGGTCCCCATATTCACCAATTTAAAATTTTGGAAATCCTAATATTCGTGAATTAACGATGATTCATCACTATGCATAACCTTGGATTGCAGAGGATGGTATTGTTTGTTACAATAATAAATTGTTTTCATATTTTATTGAAAATCTTATAAGTAGTCATTTCCTTTAATTGATAGAATGTTCATGCTTTTAGTGATTTATCCATTTTAATTATATTTTAAATTTAAATGTATGCATATCTTCAAAATTTATTTAGTTGATGAACATCAAAATCATATGTTTGTTTAAATGTCATTTTATACTCTTACACTTTCATTGTGATCCTTCCAACTAGTTCATTGACTTGTATAATCATAAAATTTTATTCTTGCTTATAAATGGAGACAGTGATATAATGTTATGTATCTCTATTAAAATATTTTTGTGAAAGATGATATTACAAAGGGTTTCTTTGAATTAAAAAAAAGATGTGCTGAATAATTGAAAAACAAGATAAAATATTTATATCATAAAACTTCTAGAATTAATTATTGATTATATTGTCTAACATAATTTTCTTTTTCTTTGGAAAAAATCCTATTAAAAGGTATTAATATTTTAAATTCTAGACGTCAAGAATTTTTTTGTTTATTATTATTGAGTAAAAGTACTTTTATGTATATTTTAAATTTTAATTAATTATATGGAATTGAAATAGGTTCATATGTATTATATGGTGTTTATATAATGGTATTATAATAGCTTAATAAATATGCATGTGATATTTGATAAAATTCAAACCTAAGTATCCTCCTTAAAATTTGAGGAATTTAACTGAGGTAAAGTTTCTTCTTAAAAAATCTAAAAATTTAACCAGTGGAATTGATGTCACTATAAGTATCTTTCCTTCACATAAAAAATAAAATTTGAACGTTGATATAATTAAAAAAAATATACCTCCAAAAGTTTATGAACCTATGATAAATAATTTTTTTTAATTTTAATATTAGTAAAACAACAATAATACCCTGAACCATGATCAGAACATAACCCCCTTCTTTTATGGTGCAACCTAGAAATTAATAGAATTCAAATCCCATTTAAATTTGAATATATGTGGCTACACCATCCAAATATATTTAAGGATATGGAAAAGTGGTGGGATATACCAGTATAGGGGTCTAAAATGCACATTATGGTAAGTAAACTGAATATTGTGAAGGAGGTAAGGAGGTGGAACAAAGAGGTATTTGGAAATATATTTTAAAAAAGGGAACTTATTAGAAGATAAATGATTAAGTTAGAAGAATAGATCAAGAAAAGTGAAATGAATCAAGCTCAATTCTTAAAGGAAAAAGAACTAAATTGAAATCTACACACCATTTTGGTAAGAGAGGAGGCCTATTGGTGATCAAAATTAAGAAACCAATGGATGGATGAAGGTGATCGAAACACAAAGTTCTACCATGTCTCAACTTTAAAGCATAAGAGCTTAACTAGAATAATGAATACACAAAAATAATATGGCCAAACCATGAGGGAAGAAATAGAAATTAGACAAGAGGCAGTAGAGTTTTTCCAAACACTGTTGAGATATGGCAAAATATCAATCTACAGTTGATATGATAATCTATAATATATCAATATTGATCACAATGGAAATAAATAAACTAATTAAGGATATTAGTGAGGAATAAGTTTGAGAAATAGTTTTCTCCCTCAATAAGGACAAAGCACTAGGTCTTGATGGTTTTCAAGCAAGTTTCTTCTAAATATTTTGGGACATTATTAAGAAGGATGTTATTAAGGTAGTTAGGGAATCACATTATACAAGGCAAGTATTGAAGGAGTGTAATAATACATTCTTATCCTTAATCTCGAATAAGCCAAGGCCAAAAGGTTTTAAGGATTATAGGCATTTAATCCTTTATAATGCAATCTATAAAATAATATCAAAAATTTTAGCCTTAAGTCTTAAGTTTATACTCCCAACTATTATATTGAAACAACAAGGGGGTTTTGTGAAAGGGAGGCATATTTTTGATGGAATAATAACTCTCCATGAAACTTTGCATTTTATAAATGCTAGTAATAGGAAAGGAATGATAGTTAAACTTGATATGAATAAGGCCTCTGATAGAGTGTTCTAGATTTTCCTAGATAGGGTCTTATTCAATTTTGGGTTTAGTAGGCAATGGAGAAGATGGGTAGGTAGTTGTTACAAAGGATCTAAATTCTTAGTACTTATAAATAATTCTCTAGTTGGCTTTTTTGGGGATAGTAGGGGCTTAAGGCAAGGGGATCCCTTATCATTGTATTTATTCATAGTAATGGATGAGGCTTTGGGGAGATGTATAGGAGTAGTGAAGGCTTCAAGAACACTTTATGAATTGAATCCAACTTAGAATGTAGAAGGTTTAACTCATAAAAAATTATGTATGACATAATATTCCTAGGGAAATCAATAGTGGTAGAAGCTAGAGAGTTTAGAAGGATACTAGATATGTATGAACAAACATCTCATCAAAAAAAATAACATGAAAAAGAGTAAGGTTTTCTTCATAAACAATAAAATAGAGAAACAAAGAAGAGTAACTAGAAAAATTGGTTGCTTAATTTCAACCCTTTCCTCTACATATTTGGGGATGCCAATGTTTACAAGATACTGTAAATAGCTATTATGGAATGGATTAATACATAAATTTTATAATAAGATGGTAGGTTAGAAAGGTATTTTACTTAGCCAAGCTATAAAAATACAATTAATGAAGAGTACATTGCAAGCCATCCCAATATATTAGTTGTCAATTTTTAAAATACCTTTCAAAGTGGTTAATATTGTGGAAGGAATCCAAAAATGATTTCTATGGATTGGTTTAGAAGAAAGGAGTAGAATACCTCTAATATCATGGGAGAAGGTATGTTATCCCAAGAAACAAGGAGGATTGGGCCTTTGAAGAGTAAGAAACATCAACCTAGCATTGGCTACAAAGGTAAGGTGGAGAGTTATGAAGGAGGGACAGTCAATATGGGCTTAAATATTGAAGAAAAAAAAAATGAATAGTATGGAAGATATTAGACTGCTTACTATACAAGATCTATGTTGAGGAACTTCATTATGGAATCACATTGTAAAGGCAAGGGAGTTATTATAGAAGAGAGTACAATCAAAATTAGGGGATAGTAGATCCATTAGCTTCTGGGAGGATGCATGGTTGGATAGTATATCTCTAACCATGGATGAGGAGATGCATAGACTATGAGAGGATCTAGAAGTGATATATGGTAGGTTAGTAAATGACTAAACAGTGACATTATAAGGACAGGTAAGACTGGAAGAGCTAAATATGAACCAATAGAATAGTGAAGCATTGAGTAAGTTGAAGATAAAACTTAGATCATATTATATAAGTTCAAATAAGGAACAAGATTCATTGATGTGGAGAGTCATCCAAGATGATGAATTTAATTTCAAATTAGCTCATGACTTGATTGACCCAACAACAGAATATGGTTTTCCATGGAATATAATATGGGAAAAGAAAGCAATTCCCAAATAAGAGGTCTTATTATGGTTGGATGCATAGAATAAGATATTGACTATAGATAATTTGCAAAAGAGAGAAATTCACTACCCAAATAAATGCTTCCTCTATGAGCAGAGAGGATTTGGTTCAATATATCTTCCTAGAATGTGACTGCTCAATAAGATACTTCATGAACTAATAATAAGGTGGGAATAGTGTGGGATCTATTGAATACCATGTTATATTGGTTAAAGCAATGGCCAGTCCTAGGCTCAATGGAATTTGGAAACTAATTTCTTTCCACTATGCTTGGGGAATATGGATGGAAAGGGACGGGAGAATCTTTGAGGAGAATTGAACAATGGGGATAAACATACAAATTATTGTATGAGCAATTAAGGAAAATATGAAGATAATAAAGTTTCTAACCAAACCTAAAATAATAGATGAGACTATATTGAGCAAAACTTGGAACATAGATCCAGTTGGCAGCTTGGATGGTACTCAAAATAAATTAAGGTGAAGATTAAATGGCTAGCACCTCAAGAAGGATGTATGAAGATGAAATTTTATGGGGCATCAAATGGGAACCCAGGGAATGTAGGGGTAGGTATTATTTTTCAAGATGAAAAAGGAAGGATAATGGGTGTAGTTTGTGAATATTTAAGAATAACTACAAGCCACCAATTAGAAGCTCGAGCTCTATTGATGGGGATAGAACTAGCAAGAGACTTGGGAGTTAGAAAGTTAGTAGTGGAAGGAGATTCTTTAAATATCATTAACTATCTTAAGCAAGAAACAAAGACAAATTAGCAAGTAAGTAACATTTTTTAAGATATTAAGAATGCTATCCAAGCCTTTGTTGAGGTGGAAGTAGTTCATATATATAGGGAAGGTAATATGGTAGCAGACATTATTGGATTTTGAAATCTTAATACTACCACAAAATATCACAAGTTACCTCACAATATCATAGGATCAATAAAATATGGCCACAGTAATAAAGGTCAATGTAAAGATAATAAGAGTAGAGTAATATGAGAAAATTAATATGTATATCAAGGCTTATAACATAAAAAAATAGCATTCATTTATATACTAAAATATGAATGTAAATAGCTTGAATCATTCATGTACTATGCATGAAGAACAACTTACAATATTTTTGGACATTTTGAGTCCCTAAGTCAAAGTTGTCATTGATGTCACCAGATGAGGTCATCAGTAATTTCAGTAGGAAATAAAGGTGACAAAGATGGTTATTTGATATCCAACAAGAAGGCAAAAGATCGAGGGAAACAGTGCAAAAGACAGAAGTTAAAAAGGAGTTATAATATTTATTTTATAAATTATTTAAATTCAGCATGAATTTAAATTTTATAAATAAATATTAAAGGTACTTTATCGAAGGATTAATATTATAATGGTGGTTATTATAATATTAAAATTGCCATGGTGAAAACCCAAATAAAATAATTATAATCCTTATTATAATATTTTATAAGGCAAGGGGTTTTATAAAGTCCAAAAGTAATTTTTATTAAAACCCAAGGTTGGGTTTACTAAGGCTTTCGAAGCCTTAAAGCGTCAACGTAATGCATTTCAATAAAAGCACCGACATCTAGACAAAGGAGGAAGGGCAATATAAATACATGCCCAAAGTTGTTTATTATCTATCCTTGCTCGATTGATTATTGAGTGGCACATGCGAAAAATGAGCTCGTGGTTAAAACGTTTGGAAAGGAGAGTACAGGATAACATGGAGAGAGACCACCCCCAATTCGCATTGGGCAGTGTGGCCTAGTGGCAGCTTGGAAAGTGTGAAGGCATTGGTAGCACGGAGGTCGTGCGTTCGATTCTTGCGAAGAAGTTTTTGGTGGAGTTTTTGTGGAAGCGCCAAGGCACACATTTTTAAACGTGGGCAAGGAAAGCGCAAAGAGGAAGCACGTGGTGCTTCCCCCTTTGTGAACGAGCATGTAGCTCATGTGGCAACCTTAGCCATGGCTAAGGCACTCATGGTGAGGGCAAGACGTGGGGTCAAATCCCCTTGAGGCAAGTACGTTTTTTGTGTTAATTAATTTTATGGTTATGCCCTAAGGTTGGAGTGATAAGGATGTTATAAGGTTTATTAATGTTTTAATAAACTTTGTTAATTAGAGGTTGTTGTGATTATTTTTGAAGGTGAAGTGTTGATAATTATTTGAGCTTTATTATTTGGAAAGTATTATTTTGAGAGTTATATTTTAGGAGGTATAAGGAGTTATGGTAAAGTGTTAATTGAGATTTATTTTGAGACTTGTTGATTATTATTTTTGATAAGGGTTTTCTTCTAAAAGGACTTTGGTGGATGTGAAAATTAAGTTGGAGTAAAAAGGTGTATTTAAAGTTATATTTTGCATTGTGATTTTAATTGAAGTCCTCTAACCCTTATGTGAGTTTGGAAAAGAGTTTTTGTGAAGTGTGGCAGATTTTGTGGACAACTCCTTGGCAACAAAAAGGTATGGGCAAAATTCTTCTCTATTGAGTTGGTTGATTGGCTTGATTGAAAATTAAGTTTGGAGTGAAAAGGAATTGATTAGGGTTTCCTTTTCGAAAGTGGTTGAGTTAGTGCTTCAAGGTTTTTTGGATTGAGATTTGTGATTAAACCTTGTTTGATAAGCATTGTTGGTTAGACCATTGGTTGAGTTAAGTGTTTGAGTTAATGCTTCAAGGTTTTCTAGATTAAGAGTTGTGATTAAAACCTTGTTTTATAAGCATTGTTGTTGAAGCCATTGGTTGTGTGAAGAATGTTTTATAAGCATGGTTGTTGAAGTGAGTTGTTATGCAAAGAACTTGAACTTGAGTTAGAAAAGAACATGAGTATCATTGTTATGTGAGATTTGTTGTTGAGCATTGTTGGAAATATTTTGAGTTGGTTGATATATGCTTGGACTAGGGTTTGTGAGAAAGGGTTGTTCCTTGAGGTGATTGGTTGAGTAGAGTTGATTGAGCCTAGTCAAGTGGATGTGAAGTGGTTGTTCAAGTTCCATGAAACAAACTATTCTATATTCTGATTTGAGTTGAGGATTGAGCATTGAGTATAGAACATATTGAGTCTCTAACAATTCTCTTTATGCTTCTATGAGATTGAGTTGAGAAAGTGATTGAGCATTGAGTATAGAACATATTGAGTCTCTAAAAATTCTCTTTATGCTTCTATGAGATTGAGTTGAGAAAGTGATTGAGCATTGAGTATAGAACATATTGAGTCTCTAACAATTCTCTTTATGCTTCTATGAGATTGAGTTGAGAAAGTGATTGAGCATTGAGTATAGAACATATTGAGTCTCTAACAATTCTCTTTATGATTCTATGAGATTGGACAAGTTCTATGTGGACTTGTTAAGATGATTTGAGGTAAGTCTTTGAGAAGGCTTGTGGACTGATTTTGTGTGAGATTTTGTGGAAGCTTACAATATAGATTTGAGAAAGTCCTAGAGAGGACTTATTGAGCAGATTTGAGAAGTCCTAGTGAGTTATTGAGAATTTGAAAAGTCCTAGAGAGCTTATTGAGCATATTTGGACAAGTTCTGTGTGAGCTTGTTGAGCAGATTTGGACAAGTTCTATGTGGACCTGTTGAGCAGATTTGGACAAGTTCTATGTGAGCTTGTTGAGCAGATTTGGACAAGTTCTATGTGAGCTTGTTGAGAAGATTTGGATAGGTTTTGTGTGGACCTATTGAGTAGATTTGGACAAGTTCTATGTGGACCTGTTGAGCAGATTTGAGCAGGTTATGAGTGGACCTATTGAGTAGATTTGAGCAGGTTCTGAGTGGACCTATTGAGAAGATTTGAGCAGGTTTTGAGTGGACCTATTGAGCAGATTTGAGCAGGTTCTGAGTGGACCTATTGAGAAATTTGAGCAAGTTCTAAGTGAACCTATTGAGCAGATTTGAGCAGGTTCTGAGTGGACCTATTGAGCATATTTGATAAGGTTCTGAGTGAACCTATTGAGAAAATTTGTGCTAGATCGAATGTACTATGTTTAGTGCAAGATATTGAGCAGAGTTGTGCTAGACCGACTAGATTATGTTTAGTATAGTATTGAGATAGAGCTTTGGAGGTGATAGAGTAGAGAGGATAGAGTCTCTAGTGGATAGAGATCCATCAGCTAGGACATTGAGGATAGGTCTTCTGAGTGAGGACAAGAGTCTTCAAGTGGAGAGAGATCCATAGTCAATGCAGTGGAGGTAGTGTCTTCTAGAGGATCACCAACCAAAGTAGAGGAGAAGGAGTTCTCCTATGGATAGAGATCCACAAACTAGATTTAGGGGATCAACATCTCCTTTGGATAGAGGTCCATAAACATTGTAATAGGGAAAGGATTCCCAAGAGATTATTTGAGAAATATTTAGAAGAAATATTTTCTCTATGGAGGTAGCCATATTTGGGTGAACCATGTTAAATTTGTGTCTCTATTGTGTGTGATGATTTGTGCATTGCTTTGGTTATTGCTATTGATATTACCATTGATTATATTGATTAATACTATTTGGGAAAGAAAAGTAAAAAGTGGTCTTATACTATTCACCCCCTCTCAGTATAAGCTTGTGTTCTTCAATTGGTATCAGAGTCAGTTCCTTGAAAGAAGTTTAACAACTTGAAGGAAGATCTTACAAGAACACAAATGGCAAAGAAAGGCAAGAGTAGAACCATGAGACACAAGAAGAAAAGAACACATATGGTCATGAAAGAAAAGGAATATGAGTTTAATATTGTTGTGTTGGGAGGAAAAATGGAAATAGATTCAAGAGATGAATCAAGTAATGGAGAAATATCTAGACTGATAAAGTTTTGTACCAGATGTGGGAACACAGGTCACCATGCAGCTTATTATCCACAAGAATGTTTTGTTTGTGGTCAACTTGGCCATGATGCAAGATATTGTAATGGGTTTAGTAGCAGTGAAGATGAAGATGATATTCTCAAAAATGAAATTCTAGAGATTGGTTCAAGAAAGGATAATAGGGACAATCAAAATAGGTATGAAGAAGAAACTCTACTTTCAGTAATAGAAGAAAAAGAAGATGCTTCAAAAAAGAAAAAGGGAAATCCACTCTTAAGGAGCTTATTGAATTGAAAAGAGAGAATTTAGAATTGAAGGCTCAAATACAAGAAGATGAGAAATGTAAGACAAAGCTTCTACAAGATATCTCTGACTTGAGAGATAAGGTTGAAAAAGCAAGAAGAGTTGAAGAAGGTATGATTAAACAGTCAAAGGTAAAAGAGATAGAATGTGAAAGGCTTATGATTACTCTTGGAGAATTAAAAAGGGAGAACTCAGGATTAAGGGTTCAAGCTCAAGAAGATGAGAAAGAAAAAGCAAGGTTTCTACAAGAACTCACTAACTTCAAAATCAAAGTTGAAGAGACAAGAAAAATTGAAGAAGGTATGGCCAAAAAATTAAAAACAAAAGATCTAGAGTGTGAAATATTAGAGCATGAGATAGTTTCACTAAGGATGGAAGTAAAAGGTTCTAAGGACAAGCTACACAAGTTTGAGGAAAATTCAAAGACCTTGGAAAGGACTATCAATGCACAAAGGTCATCAGTCACCATAACAGGACTTAGTTCTAAAGAAGAACAAGGGAAACAGGAAGCAAAAAAGGAGAGTCAAGCTCAAACACCAGAAAATAAGAAGAGTCAAAAGAAGTAAGTAAAAGAGAGAGTGAGACTTCTAAGGATAAGTTGGACAATAGAAAGTTCAACAAGGAAAGGAACAATGCACAAGTAAGGAACATATGGAACAGGAAACAGGTAGAAGAGACTAAGAGACCAATGGGGTCTAGGCAAGGTTTCTTCAATGGAAGATGTTTTTCATGTCACAGGTTTGGGCACATGGCTTCACAGTGTAGGACACATGAAAGACAAGAATATGGGAAAGGACAACTTTTCCATGGGTATTGCTACTCATGTAATGAGTTTGGTCACAAGGCAATGAATTGCAAGGTTCATGATAGAAGAGGATATGGCTTCACTAGGAGAAATCCTAAGATATTTGCACCTCCAAGGAATAATAACATTAAGTGTTATAAGTGCAATAATGATGGTCACACAACAAGATGGTGTAGAGCAAATATTCCAGAAATAGGTATGAACAGAAATAGGAACATGAACAGGAACAAGAATATGAACAGGAACAAGAACATGAATAGGAACATGGATAAGAACATGAACAGAATAGGAACATGGATAAGAATAGGAACATGGATGAGAACAAGAACAGGAATGATGACAGGAACAAGGATGATCACTTGGAAAGAAATAGTCAAAGGATTCAGAAAACTCAGAAAAGAAGAGAAAAAGATAAAGGTAAAGAACAGTGCTTTCGAGGAGTAGAAATACTCCCACCCCAGAATTAACCACCTCATATGGAGGTGGGGGAGGGGCTAAGCTAAGAGGCTCATTCTTAGCCCCGAGCCCCAAAGGTGACCCTTTGCCATTGATGTCAAAGGGGGAGAGATTTGTGTGATTTGTGTATTGGGGAGAGATTGGATATGGGGAGAGATTTGATATTTGAGAGAGCATTGAGCCAGGGGAGCAATGTCCCAGGGAGTAGAAGAAAAAGAAAGATCAGGTTTCAATAAAAAGGATATGGGTTGCCATCAATGACAAAGGGGGAGATTGTTGGACATTTTGAGTCCCTAAGTCAAAGTTGTCATTGATGTCACCAGATGAGGTCATCAGTAATTTTAGCAGGAAATAAAGGTGACAAAGATGGTTATTTGATATCCAACAAGAAGGCAAAATATCGAGGGAAATAGTGCAAAAGATAGAAGTTAAAAAGGAGTTATAATATTTATTTTATAAATTATTTAAATTCAGCATGAATTTAAATTTTATAAATAAATATTAAAGGTACTTTATCGAAGGATTAATATTATAATGGTGGTTATTATAATATTAAAATTGCCATGGTGAAAACCCAAATAAAATAATTATAATCCTTATTATAATATTTTATAAGGCAAGGGGTTTTATAAAGTCCAAAAGTAATTTTTATTAAAACCCAAGGTTGGGTTTACTAAGGCTTTCGAAGCCTTAAAGCGTCGACGTAATGCATTTCAATAAAAGTGTCGACGTCTAGACAAAGGAGGAAGGGCAATATAAATACATGCCCAAAGTTGTTTATTATCTATCCTTGCTCGATTGATTATTGAGTGGCACATGCAAAAAATGAGCTCGTGGTTAAAACGTTTGGAAAGGAGAGTACAGGATAACGTGGAGAGAGACCACCCCCAATTCACATTGGGTAGTGTGGCCTAGTGGTAGCTTGGAAAGCGTGAAGGCATTGGTAGCATGGAGGTCGTGCGTTCGATTCTTGCGAAGAAGTTTTTGGTGGAGTTTTTGTGGAAGTGCCAAGGCACACATTTTTAAACGTGGGCAAGGAAAGCGCAAAGAGGAAGCACATGGTGCTTCCCCTTTGTGAACGAGTGTGTAGCTCATGTGGCAACCTTAGCCATGGCTAAGGTGCTCACGATGAGGGCAAGACGTGGGGTCAAATCCCCTTGAGGCAAGTATAATTTTTGTGTTAATTAATTTTATGGTTATGCCCTAAGGTTGGAGTGATAAGGATGTTATAAGGTTTATTAATGTTTTAATAAACTTTGTTAATTAGAGGTTGTTGTGATTATTTTTGAAGGTGAAGTGTTGATAATTATTTGAGCTTTATTATTTGGAAAGTATTATTTTGAGAGTTATATTTTAGGAGGTATAAGGAGTTATGGTAAAGTGTTAATTGAGATTTATTTTGAGACTTGTTGATTATTATTTTTGATAAGGGTTTTCTTCTAAAAGGACTTTGGTGGATGTGAAAATTAAGTTGGAGTAAAAAGGTGTATTTAAAGTTATATTTTGCATTGTGATTTTAATTGAAGTCCTCTAACCCTTATGTGAGTTTGGAAAAGAGTTTTTGTGAAGTGTGGCAGATTTTGTGGACAACTCCTTGGCAACAAAAAGGTATGGGTAAAATTCTTCTCTATTGAGTTGGTTGATTGGCTTTATTGAAAATTAAGTTTGGAGTGAAAAGGAATTGATTAGGGTTTCCTTTTCAAAAGTGGTTGAGTTAATGCTTCAAGGTTTTCTGGATTGAGAGTTGTGATTAAACCTTGTTTGATAAGCATTTAGACCATTGATTGAGTTAATGCTTCAAGGTTTTTGAATTAAGAGTTGTGATTAAAACCTTGTTTTATTAGCATTGTTGTTGAAGCCATTGTATTGGTTATGCAAAGAACTTGAACTTGAGTTAGAAAAGAACATGAGTATCATTGTTATGTGAGATTTGTTGTTGAGCATTGTTGGAAATATTTTGAGTTGGTTGATATATGCTTGGACTAGGGTTTGTGAGAAAGGGTTGTTCCTTGAGGTGATTGGTTGAGTAGAGTTGATTGAGCCTAGTCAAGTGGATGTGAAGTGGTTGTTCAAGTTCCATGAAACAAACTATTCTATATTCTGATTTGAGTTGAGATTGAGCATTGAGTATAGAACATATTGAGTCTCTAAAAATTCTCTTTATGCTTCTATGATATTGAGTTGAGAAAGTGATTGAGCATTGAGTATAGAACATATTGAGTCTCTAACAATTCTCTTTATGCTTCTATGAGATTGAGTTGAGAAAGTGATTGAGCATTGAGTATAGAACATATTGAGTCTCTAACAATTCTCTTTATGCTTCTATGAGATTGAGTTGAGAAAGTGATTGAGCATTGATGATCCAGGAGCATCCGGCGACAATAAAGGAATCTTGCATCTTCCAAAATTTTCCAGATTTTTCTAAGTATTTTACTTTCTGATTTGTTTCGGTTTGTTTTAAGGGGGGAAGTTTTCTTGTAAAAGCAAGGGGGAGGGAGGTCGCGAAATCGTGACATGTCACGATTTCGTGACATGTCACAAAATCGTGACCTCAATGGCTTCGACTTGGCTTCGACGAGTTTCATTGCGATATCGCGACGTCGCGATATCGCAATGATATTTCTAACAAAGGCGTAGGGGGAAGTCCCATCGCAATATCACAACCAGTAAAAATTTGCCACGTGGTAGTATTTCCAAAGCAAGGCGGAAGACAAATCTAAAGGCTTCAGCAAGGCGCAGGCAAGGGTGGGGGGTCACGAAATCACGACCCCAAGTGGCTCGGCATGACGAAGGCGAAAGGGGGTCGCGAAATCGTGACATGTCACGATTTCGTGACATGTCGCGAAATCGCGACCCCAATGGGCTCAGCAGGGTGAAGGCACTTTTGGTCACGATATTGCGACATGTCACGATTTCGTGACCTATCACGATATCGCGGCCAATAAGAAGGCAGACCGAAGTTTGCATGCGGACGGCCAGGCAAGGCTGAATTTGGCACGTGGCTGCCACGTGTGTTAAAAGTAGCGCAACCAGTTGGGGGTAAGGTTGAAATTGACATGCGAAAGCATACATGTATTAAGTCAAAAGTGAGGGCCACGTAATCTGAAAAGAAAGATGTCGACCATGCATATGTTTCTTTTTATTATTATTTTTGGAAGAACCGTAATTACAGGCGATGGACTTTATGGTTGAGATAGCGGTACAAAAGAACAGTCAGAACAAAATGGCGGGCGCAGGCAGGTTAAGGGAGGCCATTAATGCAAGCTTCATGGCGGATCGGGCAGTTGCCCATTTATGGCAAAAAATTTTGAAAATTTGACCAGGGAGAAAATTGAATTTGAATTTTTGTTAGGCGGGGGCATTAATTGCCTAGAGGATCGAGGCCTCGATAAAAACTCAAAATTTGTAAGGGCAGGGGATGGTGAGTTCGGGATGGAGAGGGAAAGTTCTATGCCTGGAAATGGTGTTGTAAAACCGTATTAAACAATTTACCAGAAAATTGTTGTGAAGTGTTGTTGTGTGAATCTCGGCTTGCCATCAAGTGGTATCAGAGCGGGAGCTCCTGAGTGTGTAACAGATCATCGAAAGAGAGGCAGTTACACCAGGATCTGTGGAAGGATTTGTAAGGGAAGAAAGAAAAATGCCTCCACAAAGAAACCATGGTGGAGTAGGAAATGTGGTGTCGGCTAAAGACTTTCGAGCCTTGCAGAGACAAGTTCAAGCCCTACAAGAAGTTCTGAAGAAGACTGGTGAAGCCAGAAGCAACCAGGATCAAAGGGAAGAGGATTTTTATCAGCCCCATGATCAGAACAGCTACCCAAGAGGACGGGGTGGATCTGGATGAGGGTTTGGAAGAGGAGTATTTCATGGGACATGTTTCCACTGTGGTGAAGAAGGACATCGGGCATTTGAGTGTCCACAACACCGAGAAAGGACGAACAAGAGGCCTAAGGGCCCAGCCAGGGCTGCTGTGGCAGAGGAAGATGTCGAGTCTAAACATTTGGAAGAAGCAAAGAGAGGGGAAGAAATGATCATAAGAAGAGTCCTATTGAATGAGGAGAAGGACACAGATCAGAGAAGAAGTTTATTTCGCACAAGGTGTAAATGCGTGGGCAAGGTTTGCAATATTATTATTGAAAATGGTAGCACGGATAACCTAGTTTCAAAAGATATGGTTACCAAGTTACAATTAGAGAGGAAGAAGCACCCGCATCCATATCGGGTCGCATGGTTACAGAAGGACCATAGGGCTTTGGTCAATGAGTAGTGCTCCGTTAAATTTAATATTGGAAATTATTGTGATGAGGTCTTGTGCGACATCCTACCTATGGATGCTTGCCATATGTTGTTGGGGAGGCCTTGGCAGTTTGATCGAAGTGCAGTGCATGACGGTCGTGCCAACACCTACTCATTAACAAAGAATGGTGTACGCCATAAGCTGAAACCCGTGAAGGAGGCGGATGAGAAGGTGTGTAATAGCTCCAAAATCTATTTAGTCGAAGGGAGAAAATTTATGGACGGTTTGAAGCATGAACATGTGTGTTATGCAATAATTCCTAGAGTTAGGGAGGAGGAATGCAAAGATACCCCGACAGAAGTCCTAGATCTATTGGAGGAATTTCTAGATGTTGTATCAGATAATGTGCTTGAGGGTTTACCCCCAGTAAGGAAGATCAGCCACCATATAGATTTGGTGCCAGGATCAAGCTTGCCAAATAAAGTTGCACACATAATGACACCTATAGAAACTGAGTTAAATAGACAGGTCCAGGAGTTGCTGGAGAAAGGATTGATTAGAGAGAGTCTTAGCTTGTGTGCAGTGCCTACAGTACTAGCACCCAAGAAGGATGGAGAGTGGAGAATTTGCACAGACTCTCGGGAAATCAACAAAATCACTATCAAATATAGATTCCCATTGCCAAGGATGGATGATATCATGGACTGTTTAAGTGGAGCTGAGTACTTCACGAAGATTGACCTAAAAAGTGGTTATCATCAGATCCATATCCGAGAAGGAGATGAGTGGAAGACAGCCTTCAAGACAAGAGAGGGCTTGTATGAGTGGTTGGTCATGCCATTTGGGCTGTCCAATGCACCAAGTACCTTCATGCGGCCGATGAATGAAGTACTGAAAGAGTTTCTGGGAAAGTTTGTCATTGTTTATTTAGATGATATATTAATTTTTAGCAGAACCCTAGAGGAACACCTGATGCATATCAGGAGGGTTTTTGAAAAGCTGCGGGAGGAGCAGTTATTAATAAATCTAAAAAAGTGTAATTTTGTCAAGAAAGAGTTAGTATACCTGGGGTTTGTAATCTCAGCAAAAGGTCTGAAAATGGACCCAGAGAAGGTGAGAGCCATCATCGAATGGCCTACCCCAAGAAGCACAATAGAAGTAAGATCATTTCATGGTCTAGCCAGCTTTTATAGGAAGTTCATAAAGAACTTCAGTAGCATTTGTGCACCTCTCACGAAAATAATGAGAGGGGATAAAAAAGAGTTCAAGTGGACATTAGGGGCTGAGAGGAGCTTTGATGCATTAAAGAAAAAGGTCACAGAACAGCCTATTTTGACACTCTCAGACTTTAACAAGGTATTTCAGGTGGACTATGATGCCAGTGGCAGTGCAATAGGGGCTGTACTGAGTCAGGAAGGCAGACCTGTTGCTTATTTCAGTGAGAAGTTAAATGATGCTCGAAAAAAGTATTCAGTTTATGACCAAGAATTTTATGCTATTGTTCAGGCTCTGAAGAAGTGGAGACATTATTTATTGCCAAAGGAGTTTGTTCTATTTACTGATCATCAGGATTTACAATACATTAACAGTCAAACAAAATTGAACCAAAGGCACATGAAGTGGGTGGAGTTCCTTCAAAGCTATACCTTTGTGCTGAAGCACAGAAGCAAGAAATAAAATAGAGCTGTATATGCCTTGAGTAGAAGGTAGAATTTACTGATTGAAATGACAATGGAAGTAGTGGGATTTGAAGAACTGAAGGGTTTGTACCCTAAAGATCCGGATTTTGCAGAAGCCTGCGCGGCTTGATTGACACCTGTTACTGTGGACAGGACAAGATGGTTGGATTTTCTAATCCAAGATGAAATGTTGTTCAGGAGGAAGTAAATTATGCATTCCAAGGAGTTCCATGCGGGAAAACTTAGTCAAGGAGAAACACAGCGGAGGACTGGCCGAACATTTTGGCCGGGACAAGACAATTGCCCTGGTGAGTGAAAATTACTATTGGCCACAACTACAACAGGATGTGAAAAAGTTTGTACAAAGTTGTAGAGTATGCCAGATGGCAAAGGGCAGAAGACAGAACATGGGATTGTATCAGTTGTTACTAGTACCTGAGCGACCATGGGAGGATGTCAGCATGGACTTCGTCCTCAGATTGCCAAGAACACAGAGGAGAAATGACTCTGTATTTGTAGTAGTTGACAAATTTTCCAAGATGGCACACTTTATCCCATGCCAGAAAACAAGTGATGCAGTTCACATTGCAGGGTTATTTTTTAAGGAAGTGGTACGACTTCACGGTCTATCGAAGAGCATCGTTTCTGATAGAGATACAAAATTTGTCGGTTATTTCTGGAGAACTTTGTGGAAGAATTTGAAGACAGATCTGAAGTTCAGTTCTACATACCACCCATAGACTGATCGGCAGACAGAGGTGGTAAATAGAAGCCTGGGTAATTTACTGAGATGCTTGATAGCAGATCAACCCAAGGGATGGGATTTAGTTTTACCGTAGGCGGAATTTGCATATAACAGTTTAGTCAATAAAAGCACAAATAAATCTTCATTCCAGATAATATATGGAAACAGCCCAAGAAATGTGTCTGAACTGAAAGTTGGATAAGAGAGAAAAGTGCAGTGTCGAGGCAGAAGAATTTGTGGAACATATGAAAAGTCTGCATGAAGAAGTAAGGAAACAAATTATAAAAATGAATACTCAATATAAGACAAGAGCAGACCAGAAGCGGTGGTTCAAAGAGTTCGAAGTAGGAGATGAAGTTATGGTCCATCTCAGGAAGGAAATATTTCCTGCCAAAACTTATAACAAATTGAAGATGAAGAAGTTTGGGCCATGCAGAATACTGGAAAAATGGGAGTCAGGAAATGCATATAAAGTGGAATTGCCAAATTGGCTTGACATTTCACCTATTTTTAATATTTCAGATTTAGTGGAATATCATGAGGGAGAGAGTACAAAGGTACCAAGTACAGAATTATGGAAAATTCCAGCATCTACTCCAACCACCGATGAGGTCGAAGAAATACTAGACACTCGTGAAGGCAGAAGCACCAGAAACAAACAGTATTCTGAATATTTGATAAAGTGGAAGGGCAGACCTGTTGAAGATGCAACTTGGTTGTCGAAAATAGAGGTTGACCGCCTGGGTCTTCCCCTAACCAAACAGAAGTGAGGATCACTTTTATTTTACCCCGGGTGTCTGATGCAGGAGCATTCGGCGACAGTAGAGCAATCTTGCATCTTCCAAAATTTTCTAGATTTTTCTAAGTATTTTACTTTCTGATTTGTTTCAGTTTGTTTTAAGGGGGGAAGTTTTCTTGTAAAAGCAAGGGGGAGGGAGGTCGTGAAATCGTGACATGTCACGATTTCGTGACATGTCGCGAAATCACTACCTTAATGGCTTCGACTTGGCTTCGGCAGGTTTCGTCGCGATATCGCAACGTCGCGATATCGCGACGATATTTCTAAAAAAGGCGTAGGGGGAAGTCCCGTCACGATATCACGACCAGTAAAAAGTTGCCACGTGGCAGTATTTCCAAAGCAAGGCGGAATACAAATCTAAATGCTTCAGCAAGGCGCAGGCAAGGGTGGGGGGTCACGAAATCACGACCCCAAGTGGCTCGACATGACGAAGGCGAAAGGGGGTCACAAAATCATGACATGTCATGATTTCGTGACATGTCGCGAAATCACGACCCCAATGGGCTCGGCAAGGTGAAGGCACTTTTGGTCACGATATCGCGACATGTCGCGATTTCGTGACCTATCGTGATATCGCGACCAATAAGAAGGCAGACCAAAGTTTGCACGTGGACGGCCAGGCAAGGCTAAATTTGGCACGTGGCTACCATGTGTGTTAAAAGTAGCGCAACCAGTTGGGGGTAAGGTTGAAATTGACACACGGAAGCATACATGTATTAAGTCAAAAGTGAGGGCCACGTAATCTGAAAAGAAAGATGTCGACCACGCATATGTTTCTTTTTATTATTATTTTTGGAAGAACCGTAATTACAGGCGATGGACTTTATGGTTGAGACAGCTGTACAAAATAATAGTCAGAACAAAATGGCAGGCGTAGGCAGGTTAAGGGAGGCAATTAATGCAAGTTTCATGGCGGATCGGGCAGTTGCCCATTTATGGCAGAAAATTTTGAAAATTCGACTGGGGGGAAAATCGAATTTGAATTTTTGTTAGGCGAGGGCATTAATTGCCTAGAGGATCGAGGCCTCGATAAAAACTCAAAATTTGTAATGGCAGGGGATGGTGAGTTCGGGATGGAGAGGGAAAGTTCTATGCCTGGAAATGGTGTTGTAAAACCGTATTAAACAATTTACCAAAAAATTAATGTGAAGTGTTGTTGTGTGAATCTTGGCTTGCCATCAATTGAGTATAGAACATATTGAGTTTCTAACAATTATCTTTATGATTCTATGATATTGGACAAGTTTTGTGTGGACTTGTTAATATTATTTGAGGCAAGTCTTTGAGAAGGCTTGTGGACTGATTTTGTGTGAGCTTTTTTGGAAGCTTACAATATAGATTTGAACAAGTCCTAGAGAGGACTTATTGAGCATATTTGAGCAAGTCCCAGAGAGGACTTATTGATCAGATTTGAGCAAGTCCTAGAGAGGACTTATTGAGTAGATTTGGACAAGTTCTGTGTGAGCTTGTTGAGCAGATTTGGACAGGTTCTGTGTGGACCTAGTTGAGCAGATTTGGACAAGTTCTGTGTGAGCTTGTTGAGAAGATTTGGATAAGTTATGTGTGAGCTTGTTGAGAATATTTGGATAGGTTTTTTGTAATCTTGTTGAGAAAATTTGGACATGTTCTGTGTGGACCTATTGAGAATATTTGAGCAGGTTTTGAGTGGACCTGTTGAGAAGTTTTGAGCAGGTTTTGAGTGGACCTATTGAGCATATTTGAGCAGGTTCTGAGTGGACCTCTTGAGCAATTTTGAGCGAACCTGTTGAGCAGATTTGAGCAGGTTTTGAGTGGACCTGTTGAGCAAATTTGAGCAGGTTTTGAGTGGACCTGTTGAGCAGATTTAAGAAGTTTCTGATTGAACCTATTGAGAAAATTTGTGCTAGATCAAATATAGTGTGTTTAGTGCAAGAGATTGAGCAAATTTGTGCTATACTGACTGTACTATGTTTAGTACAGTATTGAGATAGAGATTTGAAGGTGATAGAGTAGAGAGGATAGAGACTCCAGTGGATAGAGATCCATCAACCAATACATTAATGATAGGTCTTATGAGTGAGGGCAATAGTCTTCAAGTGGAGAGAAATACACAGTTAGTGCAATGGAGGTAGTTTCTTCTAGAGTATCACTAGCCAGAGTAGAGAAGAAGGAGTTCTCCTGTGGATAGAGATCCACAGACTAGATTTAGGGGATCAACATCTCCTTTATACTGAGGTCCATAAACATTGTAATAGGGAAATGATTCCCATGAGATCATTTGAGAAATATTTAGAAGAAATATTTTCTCCGTGGAGGTAGCCATCTTTGGGTGAACCACATTAAATCTATGTCTCTATTGTATGTGATGATTTATGCATTTCTTTGGTTATTGCTATTGATATTGTCATTGATTATATTGATTAATATTATTTGGAAAAGAAAATTAAAAAGTGGTCTTATACTGTTCACTCCCCCCCCCCTCTCAATATAAGCTTTTGTTCTTCAAATATTAATTGCTCAAAATATATACAAGCTTTATTGCTTCTCTTTTTGTTACAACCTTCCTTCATAATACTTGATTCTTGATATATCAGTTGCTTTCCTATAAAGCATTGTATCCATAATATAACAATAGTAATGTGACTCTTCAAGTTCTTGATAATTGCTCTCCATATGCCAAGTCTTATGACTCTTTGATTATCATCTTGTCACTTGCATACTTGATGAAAACTTGACTCTGTAATATTTGCACACATATACAAGGCTCTTGGACTCCTACATGCACACCTAATATAAGATATGTGTGCATATATTTAAATTACATATTTACAATCTTACATACAAAACACTTATGCACATTTACTCAACCTACACTTGCACTCTAACTTATATGATGCTTGTGCATTTCCTACACATTACAATTTTACTTGATACTTGTACATTTCCTACACATTCACACTTACATAAAAGGAGAAATATAATTCACACTCTAAACTATAGACTTAACCCTAATATACTATTTATAAATGTACCATGAAGGTACCATGGGGGTACATTAGCATGTACCAAATAATGTAATATACCTCAACACCCCCTGTATTACATTATTTGGTTATTAAAGACTTTAGTCTTCATCTTTGTCTTCAATATTCAAGTGGTATTCATCAGGTTATTGAACCTCTACTTGAGATTCATCTTTAGTCCACCTCTTTTAGATCAATATTTGAATCTACAATATATGGTTCTTCTTTGACTTTGGATTTAGATCTTCTATTAGCCTTCCTTGTGTGATTTCTTCTATTTTTCTTCTTTCCTCTTTTCTTCTTCATCTTTAATTGTGATGTACCTAATGATGTGGCTTCTAAACATTGAGTTAGTAAATCATCACAATAATACATTCTTGATTTCAATGATTCTTCATTGAAGCTAACATAAGCTTCATTCAAGTTGTATGTGCCATCTTTCTTTTCTTGTTTTTTTCTTGAAAGATCTCAAAGCTAAGTAATGACAAATACATCATTAAGAATTCTTCTGATGAAAGTATAATGGTGTTTTGTGAATTCCACCATGTTCTAAATTTTTTTCATGAAGATAGCTTATAAGCATTGTGAACTTTTCATCTTTTGCATCTTTGAGAAATAAAGATAATTTCTCTTTTAAAACATTTATCATTTGTTTATTTCCATCAAAATCATCTATTAAGTTTTGAGAATAAAACTTAAGTTTGTTCATCATTTCTTCACTATCCTCATTGAATGAATTTCTAATAATTTATTCCATGATATAAATCAATTCAATGATTTATTTCCTTTGAAGTAGAAAGTAGAAAACCTTATGACTCCCAAATTAAAAATAAATCAAATATAAATTTTGCAAATTTTTATTATTCTAAACCTTTGATGTTGAAAATATTTTGACTCCCTAATTTGATTTACAAAATTTCAAACTTAAAAAACTTTAAACTCAAATTTTTTAAGTTTTCAATTTATCTAAAAACTTTACAAATCCTTTTAAATATTTCAAAAAATCTTAAAACTTTAAAAAATCTCTAATTCAATAAATATTATCTACTTATCTCTCATTATTATTATTCCATAATAAAGCACAAATAATTAAAAATATGTCTTATAACTCCCATCTTAGCACTAAAATTTGAATTTATTTTTCAAAACCTAATGTAATGGAGAATACCTATGAACACATTAGCTATAAAGTCACTCACCTAATGTAATGCCTCCTCAATACTCCTTTGCATGCAAGCTCAAATTTTTCATTCATTGCCTTCTCCAAATGCTTCAATTCTCTTCTGCTCTTGCCTTAAGTACTTCAGTGCTCCATTGATGCTTTGGTTCCTACACATCTTGGTTGGATATGGTTGTGCTTGTTTTCTCTCCTAGTTGGTTTGATCTTAGACAAAGTTGTTTTGCCTGAATAGTGGGAACAAGAATGTTTAGTTACCTTTTGGTTACCTTGCTCCACTGATTTTAGTCTGGTAGCTTCACCAGACTATAGCTTCTTGGACTATCAAACTTTTTCTTATGTTTGTTTGTGTTATGCAGCATCTTAATACTTGTACACTCTTTAGATATTTTTTTAATATTTTTTTCTTATGATAATGCTTTTACTAGCTTCTTTCCTTATGCAGTTCTCTCAACAGAGTCCGCTATTTGGATGCATAGTTCGTTGTTTAGGATACTTTTGTTCTAGTATTGTCTAGATGCCTTCATGTGTAGGCCAGATGGCCTATCATTTTACACACTTTTCTTCTATTATATTCTGGTCGAATGGTTCACCTTAAATTTGTTGGCTCTAGCTCTTTCTATGCTAGTTGAATGGTCTTTTCTTTCATATGTTGGTCCGATGTCTTTCTTTTCCTTAAGAACTGGTTGAATAGCTTATCTTATGTTGGCCTTGATGGATTTCTTTTCCTTATGCATTGGTTGAATGGATTATGACCTTTTATTTCTAATGATATGATTTTTCTATGAGCTAGTTAGAATGGATTATCTTCTTTTTACACTATTGCTCTCTGATGTATCACTTAGACTCGGTTTTATAGCTTAGACTCAATAATATAGCTTCTTGTTGTTATTCTCTTCAATTCTTGATTATTTATGGACTTCTTAACCCTTTATCTCTTCTCTATCTGGATCTTTGAGATCTCTCTATCTTCTACATAGACATCTTAGGTCTTTCTCTTTCTTATATGTAGACCTTGCAAGCCTCTCTTTATCTATATGAGCCTCTCTCTTTCTCTTTGATATAGGTCTCTTATGCCTCTCTCTTTCTGTATGAACCTCTTATATATCTTTATTTTCAATATGGACCATTTAGACCTCTCTATTTTTCCTATACAGACCTCTTAGGTCAAAATGGATTATCTTCTCTTTACACTATTGCTCTCTGATGTATCACTTAGACTCAATTTTATAATTTAGACTCAATAATATAGCTTATTGCTATTATTCTCTTCAATTCTTGATTCTTTATGGACTTATTAACCCTTTATCTCTTATCTATATGGATCTTTGATATATCTCTATATTCTATGTAGAACTCTTAGGTCTTTCTCTTTCTTCTATGTAGACCTTGCATGCCTCTCTTTATCTATATGAGCCTCTCTCTTTCTATTCAATATAGGCCTCTTAGGCCTCTCTCTTTCTATATGAACCTCTTAGATATCTTTATTTTCAATATGGACCACTTATACCTCTCTCTTTTTCCTATATAGACCTCTTAGGTCAGAATGGATTATCTTCTCTTTGCACTTCTTCTCTCAAATGTATTACTTAGACTCAATTTTATAGCTTAGACATAATCATATCGATTCTCTTTGTTATTCTCTTCAATTCTTGATTATTTATGGACTTTTTAAATTCTTTATCTCTTCTCTATATGGATATTTGAGATCTCTCTATCTTCTATATAGACCTCTTAGGTATTTCTCTTTATTCTATGTAGACCTTGCAAGCCTCTCTTTATCTATATGAGCCTCTCTCTTTCTATTTAATATAGGCCTCTTAGGCCTCTCTCTTTCTGTATGAACCTCTTAGATATATTTATTTTCAATATGGACCATTTAGAACTATCTCCTTTTCCTAGACAGACCTCTTAGGTCAGAATGGATTATCTTCTCTTTACACTACTGCTATCTAATGTATCACTTAGACTCAATTTTATAATTTAGACTCAATCATATAGCTTCTTGCTATTATTCTCTTAAATTATTGATTCTTTATGAACTTCTTAACCCTTTATCTCTTCTCTATATGGATCTTTAAGATCTCTCTATCTTCTATGTAGAACTATTAGGTCTTTCTCTTTCTTCTATGTAGACCTTGCAAGCCTCTCTTTATCTATATAAGCCTCTCTCTTTATATTTAATATATGCCTATTAAGCCTATATCTTTATGTATGAACCTCTTAGATATCTTTATTTTCAATATGGACCACTTAGACCTCTCTCTTTTTCCTATACAGACCTCTTAGGTCAGAATGGATTATCTTATCTTTACACTTCTCTCTGATGTATCACTTAGACTCAATTTTATAGCTTAGACTCAATCATATAGCTTCTTGTTGTTATTCTCTTCAATTCTTGATTCTTTATGGAATTCTTAACCCTTTATCTCTTATCTATATGGATCTTTGAGATCTCTCTATCTTCTATGTAGACCTCTTAGGTCTTTATCTTTCTTCTATGTAGACCTTGCAAGCCTCTCTTTATCTATATGAGCCTCTCTCTTTATATTCAATATAGGCCTCTTAGACCTCTCTCTTTTTGTATGAACCTCTTAGATATATTTATTTTCAATATGGACCACTTAGACCTCTCTCTTTTTCCTATACAGATCTCTTAGGTCTTTCTCTATATTTTATACTGTTGATGGTGTCTAACTTGAAGAACTTGCTTCAAAAATTGATCCATGGCCAAGACTGAAATGATATGTAGATATATTCAATCAAACTAGTTCTTCAATGTATCCTAGGAAGATACTTCCTCTTTTCAGCCCTAGAAACTTTTGATTCTTTTTCAAAATAGATTAAGGTCAATTTTACCTAATTTTTCTCTTTCTTTGTTGATTTATGCTTCTATTCTCTAATATTAGAAAGCTTTGAATGCTTCTTAATTTGTTGCAACTATTATTATTTTTTGCTATTCTAAAGTATTCAATGTATTAGGTCATACCTAAGAACTCAATATGATTCTCCTCCTTACTAGAGAACCCAATATCAATGTCAAGGTGGCATTGAATATCCTTGAATGATCAACTATCTTCTAAGTTGATTCTACCTCAATCTTGAAATCTACAAATAATTAAAGTTTTAAGAATTCAATATCAAGGGTTGGCTTTATCTCTGATTGATCAACTATATTTAGAGTTGATTTGCCTTCAATATTTGATCTGCAAAAACTTCAAATTTTTTAAATCAATGTCAGGGTTGGCCCTATCCCTAAATGACCAACTAATCCTGAGTTGTTAAACCTTCAATCTAGTTGAGTCCTAGTCTTCACTAGTTTTCCTTCAACCTAGTGGAAATACCCTAGCCTTATCTACTCAATAAGACCTTTTTAAAAAATAGGAGATTCCAAGTCTTCATTGTCTTCAAAGTGGATAGACTCTAAATTAACTTTATCAAAATGGACAAAGTTAATTAATAATGATGGCTAATAAAATAAACTCTATCAAGCTAGATAATGTTCGATGGTAGCTCTATTACTATTTTTGGATTTTGAAAGCCTTATACTACCTCAAAATATCATAGGTTATCTCATAATATCACAGGTTCAATATAATATAGCCATGATAATAAATATCAATGTAAAGATAATAAGAGTAGAGTAATATGAGCAAATTAATATGTATATTAAGTCTTATATAATAAAGAAAATAACATTCATTTAAATACTAAAATACAAATGTAAATAGCATGAATCATTAATATACTATGCATGAAGAAAAACTTACAATATTAATTACTCAAAATGTATACAAGCTTTATTGCTTCTCTTTCTATTACAACCTTCCTTCACAATACTTGATTCTTGATAGATTAATTGCTTTTCTATGGAGCATTATCTCCATAATATAGCAATAGTAATGTGACTCTTCAAGTACTTGACTATTGCTCTCCATATGCCAAGTCTCATGACTCTTGGCTTATCATATTGCCACTTGCATACTTGATGAACACTTGACTCTATAACATTTGCTAAGGCAGATCCACCCAAATATTTTTAGATTAGTTTAGAAAGAGTAGTTTCTAGACAATACATAGTCCTTGAGCTCATTTTTCCATAGGTATCAAAGCAAAGGGATGATAAGTTATAAAAGGTGATCCCATGGATTTGTTGGTGGTTATCCATGGGTGTCTATTTTATTACATCTACAAAGTTGGGAGTAAGAGCCAAAGTTTTTTTGAGTCTGCTTCTTCATAGTAATTGGTGTTAATGTTTTCTAGGTATATTTCTCCATAGGGATCAAAGTAAAGTGATGACAATTTATAGAAGATAATCCTATGGATTTGTTGGTGGTTAGCCATATGCAATGATTTTATACATCTATAGAGATAGGAATTGGTAGTAGGGTTTTCAAGGTATGTTTCTCCATAAGAACTAGAGCCAAGGTTTTTCTATGTTTGCTTCTTCACATGAATCAAAGATAGGATTTTTTGAATTTACTTCTTCACAATAATTGGAGCCAGGGTGTTTCATGGTTTATTTCTCCATATAAATTGGATCCATGGTTTTTCTAGGTCTACTTCTCCATAGGTATCAAAGCTAGGGTTTTTTTGGGTCTACTTAACCATTGGAATTGGAGCCAATATTTTTTGGGTTTATTTCTCTACAAGAATTAGAGCTAGGGATTTTTTGGGTCTTCTTCTCCACATGAATTGGAGCTAAGATTTTCTTGATTTTTTTTCTCCATAAAAATCAAAACCAAGGTTTTCATGGGTTTGTCTCTTCACAAGAATTGAAGCCAAGGTTTTTTTGGGTCATATTCTATGTCATCAGTACTTTTTTGAAAAATATTTGTCATAATACAAGTATGCATTTATTAGAGAAAAGAACAGGGACTTTCTAGTTGGTGTAAGTAGACATTAAATAATCCTCTTCCTTGAACTAATTGTCTGCAATATTGAATTTTATGTTACTAAATTAATATAATTTTCATTTAATTAGGAATGATATTAATAGACACCCATATCAGGTATCATACCCATAACTAAAGGTGTAATGTGATGTATTTAGCACTGGATATTTAATATATATCTATAAAATTATAGAGATCCCTCGCTAAGGGTTTTTAGAGACCTTTGGCTGAGGGTTTATAGATATTACTGGATAATGAAACGATGAAGCCCTACATGGTAAAATAATGAGGATTCAATGGTAATAGGACCAATATGTAAAATAATATAGAGGACATAGACTCCAAGAAGGGCCAAAATAACCATGAGTACATGCGAGTGGAACAAATAATACAAGCTAGTGATCAAATCTGATTCTAGTAAGAGAAATGTAAATATTTATTCGAGTTTACATCATCCAATCCCAAACAAGAGAAAAACCAAGGGTGCAAATGCACAAGAGGTAAAGGACCAACTTTAAAGTAATAAGCTAGAGCTATATTGCAACAAATGAAAATGTATCAAAAGGAGAATAACCTTGGACTATTGGAAAGTAATCAAGCAAGGGCCAATGTTGTTGATCATAGCAAGAAAAAATGAGTTGATCCCCAATATGGAAAGAAATTCTGGTGAAAATTTATCAAATATGACCTTTTGGGATGCCTTGAGAGGAGGATAACAATTATAGTTAATAACACTAGGACTTTTCATAAATATTTTAGAGTGCCCAAAATGAACCCTAGGAAAATAACCTTACGATGCATGAAATCAACGGATGGCTCTCCTATAGTCCAGCTCTAGATGTTAGACATACAAATTGGTATTAATGCTATGGAATGTAGAGGATTAATTTTTTAATTTATGGATCTTCTTCTAGGTCTCCCTACTCTCAATATGTGGGTTGTTAGACAATGGAGAACTAAAGGTGAGTTAATTATTTTTGCTTACCCTAATGGTTATTTCTTAGTTATTTTTGCTAATGAGGAGGATAGAGAATAATTTTTTCAAGGGATACTCAATTTTTAGGTAGGATAGGGATTTTCATGAAGCCCTGATATATCAAGTTCAAGGTAGAAGAGAAAGTTCCCTCAATAGCCCCAGTATGGGTGAGACATTTTGGGTTGCTAGTAGATTTTTAGAACCAAGTTGTCTTCATGGAAATATGTAATACTCTAGGATATTATATGATGACAACATATAGTACAAGCCAATTTTAAAAAATTATCTATGCCAAAAATGTTATTGTCATCAACCTTGACAAGTTCTTACCAAAAAAGAGTACTTTGTAGTTTGGGAAGGATACTTGGGAACAAGATGTGGACTATGAGAATATTTCTTTTAGGTGTAGGATTTATCATGGATATTGTCATCTAGCTAGGGATTGAAAATATTGGATCTTAGAGTAGGCATAAGAGAAAACAACCCCTAGAGGTTTTGAACTGCCTAAACAAAAGAATATACAAAGAAAACAAACATCTAAAGAGCAGGTAGTCATCTCCACCAATAAGTTTGCTAACCTCCCAATGGATGATGAGGAGAACATCATGGAGACAAAAATCCTAGAAACTCCTCTTCAAGCCCTAAGAAAGGAACCAATAGTTGAATTAAATAAATCACAACACTGAGCCAATTCTATATCTATCAAGTAGCTCACAATAGAACCAAACCCAAAAGTTGAAGATATCCCAAAATAAAAAAAGGAATCAAGAGAAAGACAATAACTCTAACCAATCAAATTAAGGAACTTATAAAGGAATAGATAATGGAGGTGACACCCAAGAATATTCTAATAGAGCCATGGTGGTATTCTCACCTATACTAGGTTTGGATTCCATCCCATAACCAACAAGAGTGAGTCAAGAGTCTACTAAAAATATGAAGCTAGATACATACCAAAGAGCAGGCATGAAGACTACTCAACATCAAATACAAAAATAAGGTGCAAAGCTAATAAAAATGGGTGAGGTCAAGGATATTACCCACATTTTTAGTCCCCATGCTTTATGAAGTGCATCACCTAGAAAATTTGAGGGATTAAGGATATATCGATAAAGCATAATGAAGTAAAACGAATGATTCAATAACAACATTCATATATGATTTTCATCCAATAAATGAAAGTTTTGGAAGAAGAGATGTAATTTTTTTTCAAAAATATTTAGCTTGTGTGTAGGATGTAATCCCTAAGCTCCTAAGGAGATTCTAGAGGAGTGGCTTGTCTTTAGGATCTTAAAGAGATAATGATACACCAAACAATAGGAAGTTGGGGGGTTCTAGTTTTATTGGCCTAGAGTAGACATTCTCCTTAGTATTGATTATCTCAATGTATATTCTTCTATTAGCTTGGATGAAAAATGACAACAATGGAGGAATGCATCTTATATTATCGATCATTTCCCCAAATCTTGGCTACTTGTAGGTGGTCTTCAATACCATCCTCTCATTGGAAGAGAATATAGGGGAAATCATACTCTAGACAATAGTATTGATCTCATGACAAAGCATATTAGATCTCTTCATCTAGTAGATATCAAACCGAACAAAAATATGATGACTTGGTCTAATAAAAGGCAAGGCTTGACATGCATTCTAGAAATTCTAAATAATTTTATGTTATTAGAAGAGTTTATAAGCAATAGATATATGTCAAGAGCATAAACATTGAAAAATACAAGATCAAATAATTGGTTGATATTGGTGGAAGTGTGGAAGACGAGACCTGGTCATGCTCTTTTTAGATTCTAGCTAATGTGGTTTCAAGATAAGGTTCAATAATGGTGGTAGAAGGGTAAACCTAGGCATGGTATGAAGATGTATAGTTTTGTTAAGAGGCTACAATAGTCAAGTTCAAATTGAGAATATGGAACTGGGAGGATGTTAGTGACTTAAAGAAAAACAAATGATATATCTTAACCAAAATTGAGGATTTAAATGAGCAAATACAAATAAATGGCACTACTAATATCCAAAGCAAGGAGGAGGCTAGGCTTACTACTCAACTAGATGAATGGAATAAAATATAAGAGATCATGTGGAAACAAAAATATAGGATCCAACAACTCCATGAGGGAGATAAGAATACTAGCTTCTTCCATAAATATCTCCTAGCAAGGTAGTCTCATGTAGTAGGAGATTCAATGCACGCATGGGATGAGATAAAATATATACCAAGAGAATACTTTACCCAAATCTTTAAGGTAGAACCACTGAACTAGGAGGTACAATAGGAAGTATTCCAAGAGATTCCTTCTCTCATCACAAAGGAAGATAATGTAACTTTGACTACCCTAATTACTACCAAAGAATGTAGAAAGAAAAATCTCTAGGTCTAGATGGATTTCCCATAGATTTTTACCAAGAATTATAGGATATCCTTAAGGAAGAACTATTGGAAGTGACAAAAGAGACTAGGATAGCCAAAGTGGTGCTCAAAGAGGTGAACAAGGCATATAGCATTGGTTCTAAAAACCTAGGAGTCTAAACACATCTCTAGCTATCGACCAATAACCCTTTGTAATGTTCTATATAAAATTATCACTAAGATCATGGTAGAAAGGGTCAAACCCCTTCACAAAATTATTTATTTGGATCAAGGTGATTTTTTAGAAGGAAGACAAATCTTGGATGATATATTCTTAGCTCAGGAGTCCATCCACTCTATGTAGGTACAAAAAATACCCTACATGTTTAGTAGGTTAGACCTATCCAAAGCATATGATAGAGTTGACTAACACTTCCTCCTAAAGATGATGAGATAATTTGGATTCTTAGGGGATTGGGTAAAATGGATCAAGGGATGCATTTCCTTGGTATCCTACTTGGTTATAGTAAATGGATCTCCTACCTAGATATTTATAAATTTTAGAGGCATTAGACAAAGAGACCCCTTATCCCCATACCTATTCATCATATTGATTGAATGTTTGTGCAAAATACTAGCTAAAAATAGGGAAACCAAATATTTGGAGAGAGTAATAATAACAAATAAAGCTAAACTAATTATTCACCTAAAATTTTTTTGATGAATCTACATTATTATAAAATATAATAGCAAGGAAGGAATCCATATTTAAAATGATTCTAGGATGGTTTACAAAAGAAACTGGACAACTTATAAATAAAGAAAATTCCAAGGTCATATTTTTCCATTTCTCACCTAGATAGGATATAATGTTGTTGGATAAATTGAGATACAAGAAGACATCTCTTCCAATCACCTACCTAGGAATTCCACTTACAGTTGGAAGGAAAAAAAGGGGGAATGGACCCGTGTTAGAGTTACTATGCTATAGTAACTATGATTATTGCCTCATTTGGTAATTAGTCAATTATCCTAGGTAGACTATTAGGGTAAAATCATTTTTACCTTAGTAGAGTTTATTTACCTCATGGTAGATTAGTTTATTACCATTGTAATTAACCAACTTGGTTACGTTAATACCTAGATATTATTTTGGTTAGTAAGTTAGTCATTGTAGTCATTTTGACTACGTTAGTAGTTAGCACTTTGTTAGCTTAGCACATTGTTGTTAGCTTCAATCAAGGATATTATTTTTATAATATTCTAAGACTATTTCTAGACTATATTGTACTATATATATTTCATAAACTCAATGCAATAGCTAATGTTCACTCTATTATTTCCTAATATTGGTATCAGAGCATACCTGGATGAGCAAAACGAGCTACCTAGACCCTCGAAACACTCTAGATAAGGCAAGATGACTCTCATTCCAACTGGACCATGGGGTTCAAATCTTGAGACTCGGGACCTTCCTGGATAGGCATGTTCTTCGAGGCAAGGGCACAAAAGCTTTGGAGGAATGTTGCTGACTTCTTTGGTGATTTTTTTCCTCAATTTCTAGTTACCTGGGTTGATTATCCATGAATTTTACCCATAGTTGACTTAGCACGTAGGCCCACAGATCTGACAACCATTTGTTGTTAGACCTATCAGGCTTGACAAGCCCACGTGGGGTGGCCCACATCAACGAGTGGCCTACATGAGGGTAGGTGGCCCACAGCGCTAGTGCAGGTGGCCAACCTCCTCCACAAGTAGGAGGAGCCCACAAATTGATACCTGCCTCCACCTGACAGCCCCTGCAGCAGGGTTATCCCCATGTGCAAGCTTCCTAATAAATTATTAGCTTGCTAATGGGTTGACAAGCGACTAGCACCACCCGAAGTGTAGATCTGATAATTATCAAATTAAAACTAACATGGGTGCTAAACTCATGCCCCTAAGTGCATGGAAATCTGACGTCTAATAATGCGTAGAGCACCGTTGACAACGAGGATCTCAAAATCCAAAGATGACATCATCTGCATGTACCCCATGATCCTGGCACACACACTAAATCTGGTGGCCACTTGGCATGCAATCCAAAACTTACACGTAATTTGAGGTAGCCATATGATGATCTCTTGACTGCTGATGTGGTGCTAAGCTAGTAGGTGGACACGTGATGAGTGTGAAACCTGAGGTGTAGAATGACCTAGCATGAAAATTATGCTTGTTGATGTGGCACATGCAAGGCGGCTAACGTGGCTATCCAGTTGGTGTTTGACATGGTGCATGTGAGGTGACTGATGTGGTTGTCTTGGTGGCATCTGACGTGGCTGAAGTGTACATCAAGGACTACGTGGTAAGCGATATCTAATTATTGATGTGGCATCATCTGATTTGGTCGTGTGGTGCATGTACATGACATTTGGTGATTCGTTCCTCTAAGCGATAAAATGATGGTTCTTTGATTACCAGAAGGTAATCAACAAATGAAAGGTGCATTGATATTTTTAAGGCTATGAAGAAACATTCGCACAACGGATGTGGGATTAAAAATCCCAAGGTTTTTCATTTTTTTTGCTTTGAAGTGAAGGATAAAAACAAAGGGGCAAAGCTTCCCCTCTATCATCGTCCCAAGCAGTAGTCGGGATGGTAATTCGGTCATCACTAGGGTGTTGTCTAGCGCCAGACGCAGGTTCTAGTCCCGCACGCATCAAAATACTGGGTAAAGTTAAAAAAAAAATCAATTTTTTTTATTTGCATTTTCTTTAAAAATAAAGTTTTTCTTGATATTTTTTTATATAATTTAATATTTTATTTTTATTAAAAAAAAAATTAATTAATGATATTTTAATAAAAATAATTTATTTTTATTATTAATTAAAACTCTTTTGATTATTATTTTTTTTTAATTTTGCAAATTCAAATTAAAATATTGTAAACCTATTATTTTGCACAATTCAAAACAATGTGTGCTTTTTTTTCTCCAAAAAGGGAGATGTAATACAAAGAAGAGCACCATTTCTTTTGCAAATTAGGGAACCCTAAAATCTTATCAAATTTTGCAAAATCAAAGGGGGACAAAAATCAAGAAAATTGATTCTTTCTTGCAAAATTGAAACACAAGGAGACACCAAATTTGCAAAATCCAAAGTTAAAATTTATACAAAATCGAGAATAAATTGAAGACCTTGGGTTCACGAAAATCAAGTTGTGTGTCGACTAGTTTTGGAAAGCCTTTCAAACACGGGACATGTGTCGACTTGACTTGAAAGGAGTGCTACTTTGTTCATTTTGTAAATCAAATGGGGGAAGACAAGAAATTGTATTTCTTTGCAAAATTGTAACACAAAGTGAGGAGCACTTAAAAATCAAAACTTGTTTATTTTGCAACACAAAAAGGAAAGGCAATTTTTTTATGCCACATTCTTTGCAAAATTGAAAAACAAGAGGAGACTTTGAATATCAAATTTTTGCACAACACAAATCAAAATTTTGTTGCAAAAATTAGTAATAAGGTGCATTTTTGATATTACTCGACACCTTTATTTTAAATTGGCATTTGATAAATTAGGTGCATTTTCGGTTGCATCCGACACCTAAGTGATAAAAATTTGTGGGTACTCTTTGATTGATTATTGCATTTAATTTCTTGTTTTTTGCAATTATAAGTCATAAAAATCAAGAGCACTCAAAAACCCCAAATTTCACACTCATTTGTGTAATTCATTGCACAAGTATAAAGCCATATTTAAAAATTGATATTATCTCCATACAACCCAAAATTCACTCATATTTGTTTGGCTCAATTTCCTCAAATTGATTATCCTTCTTCAGGAGGATTTTCAGGCAGGTGCCATTAAATATCTTTTTGAGTGAATTCTCTTTCATTTCTTATTTGTTTGGCTTAAATTTCCTCAAACTGATAATCTTTCTTCAAAGAAATTTTTTAGGCAGGTGCCATTAAATATCAATTAAGAGTGAAAGAAATATCATATTTGGTGCAATTCTAGAACCTTCATCATGGCAACTATCAACAAATACCTAAATGATACACAATTGCTTAAAGGTTCTAACTATTCAGCATGGAAAACCAAGATGAAATCCATACTTATTGTAGATAAAATGTGGGATTTAGTGGATGGAACTAATAAAATACCCACATCAACAAAATTAGATCAAAAAGCATGGGAAAAAAAGGACAACCATCTTCTCATGTTGATTCTCCTAGCTACTACTAATGAAATCCAACCTCACATAAGTGAAGCCAAAACTAGTAAAGATGCATGGGACGCATTAAGTACCATTTTGAAAGCAAGAATCAATCGACTATTCTAAACCTTCAAACTCAACTTCATACACTCCATATGTAGTCAGGAGAAACAGTAGAACTATTCCTCTATAGAGTGGCAGAACTAAAGTCAAATATGATGCTTTAGGAGCAAAAGTAGAAGGTACTATCCTAACTTCAGTTATATTGAGGACTCTTCTAAAATCCTATAAGATGTTAATAACTTCCCTTCATGTATCTCAAATAATATTAACCTTTGTGGAGTTAATCAATTTGCTTCAAACCGAGGAAGCAAATCAGCTCCAAAGCGATGAAGTGTCAAAACATGCACTTTACTCGAACAACAAGGGTGGAAAGAAGAAAGGAAAATTTCAGAAGGGAGGGTCATCTTCAAAATATAAGGGCAAGCAATCTCAAACAAAAAAGAAGTTTTGCACAAATTTTAAAAAGGACAACCATGACACCAATCGATGTTGGTTTAAAAACAAGTAAAACAAAAAATGGCAAAGACACATCACAAAGGTAAAATAGACAAAGAGACAATGTTGCTAGTGAAGTGTATGATTCTGATTCTGATTCTAGTTCAGAAAGAGCACACAAGGTGCTCATGGCTCATACAACTTTGTAAAGGGAAACAAATTTGTCACCCTAGGCATGCACCATTCCAAACCTCTTTTTAGGCTTCATAAATAGAAAATGTTTTTGTTTGAAGTACTTGCAATAAAGGGGTTATTGTACCTCTTTTTAGGCTTCATAAAATAACAAACTCCTTTTGTTTAAAGTACTTATAAATCAAATGGGGGATTTTCTGGTGTAATTTTTTAAATTTGCCTAGGATGCAATCTTTGTAAAAGCCTTAAAAAGCTTCATGAGTTGCATATATTTTGCACTTAAGGGGGGATAAAAAATTTCTTTCCTACTTCACACAATTTTTGTAAAAAGGGAGGAAGACTTATAAAGGTGCATTTTCAGTAGCAACCGACACCTTAGTCACACTTCTTGCATAAATTCCATTACAACATGTTTTGCAACAAGGAGGGAAACTTATAAGGGTGCATTTTCGGTAGCGACCGAAACCTTAGCTACCTTATTAAAACTTTTGCAAAATCATATTGTAACATAATGAACCTTGTATATAGTAATCTACTCTATTACACCTACCGATTACAGTGGCTAGTTGCCCATGCAATCCGGTTGGATGACAAGATTATAATAAGGACATTTGTTGATGTGAAAAGAACATGAGGAATGACCCACTTTTTTCTTAGAGCAGCCAGAGCTTAAGCCAGAGCAAGAGCCAACATATCAACATTTTTTCATTTCTATTCTTCACTGTATTGGGGCAGTTATATACATTACCCAAATCATGTAATAAGGGGGGATGTTAGAGTTACTATGCTACAATAACTATGATTATTATCTCATTTGGTAATTAGTCAATTATCCTAGGTAGACTATTAGGGAAAATAATTTTTACCTTAGTAGATTTTATTTACCACATGGTAGATTAGTTTATTACCATTGTAAGTAACCAACTTGGTTACAATCATACCTAGATATTATTTTGGTTAGTAAGTTAGTCATTGTAATCATTTTGAATACATTAGTAGTTAGCGCTTTGTTAGCTTAGCGCATTGTTTTTAGCTTCAATCAAGGATATTATTTTATAATATCCTAAGGCTATTTCTAGCCTATATTGTACTATATATATTTCATAAACTCAATGCAATAGCTAATGTTCGCTCTATTATTATCCTAATAACCTGGCTATCAAAGAGAGTGAAAGTTAGACTATAAAATGGACTAATAGGTGGATTTCTACAAGAGGTTGAATGACCCTAATAAAAGTAGTACTCAATACTATTCCTATTTATGTCTCCTTAGTTATGGCCATCCCCAAGGTAATTCTTAAATAATTGGATCAAATAAGCTATAGATTCCTCTAAAGTGGAGTGAAGGAAGAACACAAATGGGCAATGATGAAATGGGATATTTTACGCCTAAAAAAGGAGAGAGGACAAGGAATCAAATCAATTTTCAAGAATAACAAGGTACTGATAGCTAATTTATATTGAATATTGCTAAAATCCCCTAAGGAATTATGGGCTCAAATTTTGAGGGTCAAATATGTAGAGAATAAAACCTTGATAGAGCTTATCCGATTTTTGCTTCCTAGTAGAGGATATCCCATCTTAATGGGACTTAGAATAGGAGAGGATATGATAAAGGAAATATTGTTTTAGATTATCCATAATGGATAGAAGGCTAACTTCTATACAGATTCGTGGGATGGTCATTCTCCTCTAATAACTCAATTCTTGACTTGGAGACCATTGATGGAGAATCTACTTAGAAGAAATTAGGTTAAGATAGCCAAATACTATAAGCCTCAATGTAGTAGCTAGGAGGTAGGAATGAAATGGGTCCTAATAGAGGAGTGTCTAGTCCAAATCCCAAATAATTAGAGAAAATAAATCTATAGGGTCATCCATACAAGATCACTCTCATGGTCTCAAGGGGAGGATACTCTTGGATGGAGAAGAAAAATGTGATTTAATATATAGTTACCTCTAGATATTTAGCCCTTTTTCAGAGAACCCCAAGTCCTTTAAGTGATATACTCATGCAATTAGGGTACAAAACCTTTTTCCCAAAGTAGAATTCTTTATTTGGCTTCTTCTTCATAAAATGGTTTTGACATGGGAGTAATGGATGAAAATATGGGTGCATGGAGCTTTCAAATGTGATATGGTTTGGGAGAATGAGAAAATGACATCTCACTTTTTTATAGAATACCCCATCACAATCAAATTATAGAAATATATGGTAGCTTTGCTAAGCATATGTTTGTCTAAGACATATTCTATAGAATAACTTTGGAGGGAGTGGCCTAAATAAGAGAAAATGGGCCAACCCACTCAACAGGTTTTTGGATGGGGATGACTCTCCTTATATGGAATTTGTGGAAGGAGAGAAATAATTGTATCTTCAACCAAGAGTACAAATACAACCACTTTTTATGGCAAAGGATCACAACCAATATGTAGGAGTCAATCCAATACCTATTAAAAGAGCCCTAAAATCCTAACCAAAAGTGGATTCAGATAATATCTAGATTATAAGTATCTCCAATAGGGTCACATAAAAAAAGGTAACCCCAAATCATGCACAAGTAATTAAAATAGGGAATTGGAAAACTCCTTCAAAGGGATTGGGTGAGATTAATATGGATGAAGCCTCAATGGGAAATCCAAGAAGAGTGGGTATGGGGGAATAGGCCACCTCTCAAATGGTGCCCCTATTTTTATCTTCACAAAAAATCTAGGTATCTTATCCAATAAATTGGTATAGGGATATGTCATCTTAAAGATATTATAGGAGGCTCTTAAGGTGGTATGGAGGAATATTTAGGTGGAATTAGACTCTAAAATTATGATTAACCACTTAAAATGACTAGGCAAGTAAAATCATACAGAGAATACTTGAGCAAATACAGATGATCCAACAATGCTTTGAGACAATGGAGTTGATATGCATATTTAGATATCATAATAGGGTAGCAGAATATATGGCTAACTAGGTTGATCGATGAGACCTCATTTCCTATGGATATCCTCCTAGATTATGGCCTCAATAGACAAGGGAATGTAATACCCCAAAATGAGCTACAAGAAAACACATAGAAAAGAAAAGTTTTTTTTTACTAAGGCGAGGGATTCATAAACCCCCAATCGACCTTTAATTGGTTTTTTTAGTCCCCTAAGTATCCTAAAGAGCTACATCTCATGAAATACCCTCACACAAATCCATTTATACAGGTGTATTATGTGTTACCGCAAATAATTTTATCCCTCTCATCATTCTCAATGAGCTAAACTTATCACCTTCAATCCATCGAAGGTATACACTCATATCCATATCATATACAAGTCAATATATGTATATATGCTACATGTACTACGAATTAAGTTATCCATCTCGTCTACACGATGAGCTATCTTAACTCAATTGTAGTCTTTCCACAACTTAGTTATCAATCTCCCTAAGGGGTCTCAATTCCCTTAGGTCACCTATGTTCACCCTAAGGGGTCTTAATTCCCTTAGGTCACCTCTAAGTTCACCCTAGAACTCCATACTTAGGTTTTGTTGTTTAGCAAGGCAACAAGAATAAATCTAGATACTAAATCTAACAAAAACATAATCATTAAACATGCAAAGATACTAGAAAGGAAGCAACATTTAAGGAGAGTAAAAATTAATTGAAAGGAATTTAAATGCAAAAACATAGATAATTCAAGTAGTAATTTAAAGGTACATCACCCAACAATTAAACAATTATTACATATAAGCAAGCATGGTAAATCCTCCATACTCTTAAATAATAATATATTACATCAATTTCATCAGGGAAATCTCCCCACAAATAATCTATTTGAGCATAAGTAAATTATTTTAAGTAGATTCAACTAACACATTGGTTCCAATTGCCTCCTTTGTCCTCCTCCACTTTCATCTATCATTTGAGGATAGTAGGGGATCAGGGCACTCATGGTTCCATGATAGACATGCTTCTAAATGCATATACTATGCTTATTTCCAATTTGCAACTATACAAATAAAATTAAATTATCTAACCATATAATGCATAGTTGACATTGTAAAAACCATCATTTTTATTTCCCCTCTCATTATCCCATGAGATTATTTCAACAAATGCAACTAGATCACAGGTCCAACTTTAATCAATTTTTTTCCAACCCTTATTCGGCAAATTAAAGTCCTATTCATTTAATTCCCAAATAGTTAGGTTCCTTTACTTTCACTAATTAAAGCCCCTTATCTTAAATTAACAAAAACAAACCAAAGTCCTTTTACTTTCACTAATTAAACCCCATATCTTTAATCAACAAAAACAAACCAAAGTCCTTTTACTTTCACTAATTAAACCCCCATATCTTTAATCAACAAAAACAAACCAAAGTCCTTTTACTTTCACTAATTAAACCCCCATATCTTTAATCAACAAAAACAAACCAAAGTCCTTTTACTTTCACTAATTAAACCCCCATATCTTTAATCAACAAAAACAAACCAAAGTCATTTTACTTTCACTAATTAAACCCCCATATCTTTAATCAAAAAAAACAAACCAAAGTCCTTTTACTTTTACTAATTAAACCCCCATATCTTTAATCAACAAAAACAAACCAAAGTCCTTTTACTTTCACTAATTAAAGCCCCATATATTTAATCAACAAAAAAAAACCAAAGTCCTTTTACTTTCACTAATTAAACCCCCATATATTTAATCAACAAAAACAAACCAAAGTCCTTTTACTTTCACTAATTAAACCCCCATATCTTTAATCAACAAAAAAAAAACCAAAGTCCTTTTACTTTCACTAACTAAACCCCCATATCTTTAATAAAAAAAAAACAAACCAAAGTCCTTTTACTTTCACTAATTAAAACCCCATATATTAAATTAACAAAAACAAACCAAAGTCCTTTTACTTTCACTAATTAAACCCCCATATCTTTAATTAACAAAAAAAAACCAAAGTCATTTTATTTTCACGAATTAAACCCCCATATATTTAATTAACAAAAACAAACCAAAGTCCTTTTACTTTCACTAATTAAACCCACATATCTTTAATTAAAAAAACAAACCAAAGTCCTTTTACTTTCACTAATCAAAGCCCCATAACTTTAATTAACAAAAACAAACCATTTTACTTTCACTAATCAAAGCCCCATATATTTAATTAACAAAAAAAAAACAAAGTCCTTTTACTTTCACTAATTAAAACCCCATATCTTTAATTAACAAAAACAAACCAAAGTCCTTTTACTTTCACTATTTAAAGCCCCATATCTTTAATTAACAAAAATAAACTAAAGTCCTTTTACTTTCAATAATTAAAACCCCATATTTTTAATTAATAAAACAAATCAAAGTCCTTTTACTTTCACTAATTAAAGCCCCATATCTTTAATTAACAAAAACAAACCAAAGTCATTTCACTTTCACTAATTAAAACCCCATATCTTTAATTAACAAAAATAAACCAAATCCTTTCATTTCATTTTATTAATTAAATTTTCCTACCTTCTAATTAATAAAATAAAACAAATCTTCCCTTACATAAATAATGGAGTAAACTTTAATCACAAACTAAGTTGTTGCTAGCAACATACACAATCAAACGACTACCGGCTATTTTACCGCATGCAAAAATAGTCGTTCACCCAACAAGGAAGATTTAGGTCTTCATATAAGGCAACCAAACCCTAGGTAAAACTCCTACGAAAGATTCACGGATACCAACCCAATGGTCAATAAACTAAGGTAGGGTTCTAGCTAAATAGAGGCCCTGATGCGGCCACAACAACAATGGTGAGTGATGTCGAAGCCACCACTACCCAAGTGGCACTTGCAAATTCACAATTGTAGTTCACTATGATAGTTAATCCCATGGTCTCCCTACATAGGGAAACACTAAATTCATAGGGAAGATAGCAAGGGAAAGTCTACGATCCTGATTGTCATACTGATACGAACAACACAATCCCCTTCCCATGATGAGCGAGGGCCGACTAAATAAGTAAACACCACTCTAGACACTTAAAGAGAGGAAAACAACAATGAATATTGGGTTTCAGTCTCTAAGCACTCATACAACACCCTCAAGGTGCTACCACAGTCACAGCCAGCGTCAACGTGCACCAACCTGGGTGTAGACCATAACTATACCACCATGAATGTAATGTTAGGCTGAATAGAGGAAAGGGTCTAGACTCTACTAGGCAGGTACAATCCATTTTAAGACTCAAAGAAGTATCCTAAAAATATAATGCACAACAGTGCTCTTGAGCAAAGGAAGCATTATGTAAGGAAACAATAAGAGTTCCACTCCCTTCTAGCCAAGGGTGAATGTCTCATGACTATAGCAACAAACATTGACTAAAGGAACATAGAACCAACCTGCGAGTCCTTCCTTGAATTCCTTCTTACTTTCAGATGTCACCTTCACCAATCTGGCTTGCTAGTTTCAAGTTTTCCTTTACATTCTTTGTCTCTCCTCCTTTTCTCGTAAAGGTGTGTATGAGTTATTAACCCTCTTCCCTTACTTCACCTCTCCCTTAAAATGCCAATGACTTCCTTCCTGCATCTTCGGTCTTGCCTTCCATAAATTTTATAGCTATCAACATTAAATTTTACCTTATCTCAATCTTGGTGATCGAGCTCTTCATGCTCGTCTCCTCTATCGACCACCTTTCTGACTGCCATTACTCTCTCATCCACTCCATGGTGGAAATCTGATCTTTTTGGGTTTTAAAAGTATTCTTCCCATTTACCAAAATTTTGCCATAATGGAGTTGATGGCGAGAAGGTTATCTTCTTAGAACCTTATTTATTTTATATAAAAACATTATTACATAAAATAAATCCAAGTTATCTATATACATATATAGAGAATAGCTTTGAATCATTTATTCGAAAAAAATTTCTTTTATTGCTTAAAATGATGTTTCTCCAAAGTCTTATAAATAGAAGTTCTATTAAATAAAGTTCCCACTAATGAAAATCTATTATTATTTAAAATAAACCAACTATTATAAAAATGAAGCTCTATTATCATTTTATAAAAATAAAGCAACTATTTATTTATAAATGAAATTCCTTTATCATTTAAAATAAAACAACTATTTATTTATAAATGAAATTCCTTTATCATTTAAAATAAAACTTCTATTATTCGTAAAATAGAGAGTAAGATATTTTAAGCAAAATAAGAAGTTTTCAAAGGTAATCAAATTATGCATGCTTTTATTTCCCAAACCACCAATGTCGATAGTGATGAAGTAAAATATAAATCAAACGTAGCAATAGACAAAAAGGGAGTCTTTCCGTCAACTCAGTCACCTATCTCAGCCTGAGAATTTTATGATAGCTACCAAGTTATCAACTTGAGGCTCAATGTGGCTAGTTATTGATGATAATATCATACTAAATTCATATCTATATGAAGGTATCTATCCATGTTACCCTTGAGTTTCCTTAATCATCATTTCCCCAACCTCAAGTACTCCCATTTTTTGTGGATGATTCTACTTCTTCCACCTACAAGTGTACCTGATCCTGCATATTGGACAATATGTCAGCAGCACTGTGCTCTTACAAATCAACTAAATATCACATTAGTTGGTTCAATTTCTCAAACTAAGTATTAAAGCATCACTAATTAATACATTATTTCTTTGTTCCAAAAATCCTTCTAGGTTGGGTCATGATAGGGAAGCTTTTTTTCCATTCTTACCATTGATGATTGTACTACTTGTTGTATCTAGATTTATATATCCTTGCTTTACATGGTTTCTTTTTTCTGCATAGATAGTTTTAGTATATTAGATGTGAAAGAGAATAGTCCTACATCCTCTGCTAAAACTTGTCTTAAAAACTTTCAATCCTAGAAAGGCAGGAGATGTAATATGATTTTCAACTAATTTAATTTATTAATTATTTTTACCCAAAAATAAATAAATAGCCTCATAAATGCTTTCTTCTTTATATTGCCCCAAAAATCTAAAGTATAAGGATGATCCTCCATAGTAATTACTTTTTTCTGTTGCCCTAAAAACCCTAAATTTCCATGCATATATTCCATATGCATTTTTTATTATATTGCTTTTGTACCCGTAAAGTGCAATAGATGCATTCTATAATACATTCATTTTTATTGCAAGAAGAAGAATTTATGTTATTAAATGAATATGAAGATGATTTGCTTGGATTATCCTTTACCTTATTTACCTCATTTGCTTTAAAATTTACCTCCCCATGTTCCTTCACACCTTTAACTCCTAAATTTAAATTGTGCATTGTAATTTCCCATATCTTGTATCAATTTGTTTCTTCTAATGGTTGATTCAAGTAAATTGTAATGGCCTTTGTCATCTGATGATATAGAGGGGTCTTTTTTCCACTTTATTAGGAGTGAAAAATTCTTGATTTGACCCAACTTCTACAATGATATTATCTCCTTAACGCATATTGAAGTTTTTCTCATGCCCAAAATTCTCCATTTCTTTTCAATATCTTACCATGTGTCCAATCTTATAATTTTATAACATCAAAATACAATATTTTTATAATCCACTTATTGATATTGAGGGAGATATGACCCTATGAAGTCAACCATTCGTAGTGATGATTTTTCAAGTTGTAAAAAATGAATTTGCAAAGTGCAAAGGATTAAGGTTTTTTCTTGAAAAATATCTCATGTTTTAGGAGCTATATCTTCTCAAATATTTATCTTATTCACCTGATTCTTAGACCAACTTCTGTAGAATTTGCATAGCTTTAAAATGAGTGGTCATATACAAAAATCCAAGAAATATTGAGGGAGATACAACCTTGTGAAGTCAACCATTCGGAATAAGGGTAGTGACGATTTTTCAAGTCACGAAAAAAGAAATTGCAAATATTTGCCAACTAGGGTTCCAACGATGGGAAGAGCAATGAAGGACTAGACTTTAGCGAGGCAATATATTCTATCTTGAAAAAGAATTTTTTTAGCTAAGTTATTTTTCCCTTTCTTTATCTTAGAAATTGTGCATGAAAAATTTATAAAGTTTTTATCAAATATTATATTTGCTATAGGACTTTTAGATAAATTTCATTATATTTTGAGTTTCCTTTCCATGGATCGATTTATAGTTAAATCCTTAGAATCATTCCTAGTGGTAGATGTTAGTGAACGCACCTCAGAGAGATCCTCATTGCTCCAATATAGGGCAATTTTTAGTAAATTTTGTGGGTATTGGCTAGGGGTTTCAGCCTTGAGAAAGTGGATTGATAGGAGTTGGAAGTCTCCAGGAGTGATTCTATCATTTCTTACCAAAGGTTTATTACTAGCCTTTTTTTTTTCTAGCAAATAAAGATAAATAATCCTAAAATGGGGTCCTTGGTTTATGGGAAGAGCAAGGTTCTTCCTTACCTAGTGGTATGAAGGATTTTCACCTTAAAATGTTAATCTATCCCTAGTACCAGTCTGGGTTAGGATGTTTGGATTTCCCATTGAATTTTATGAAATAGATACCTTCAGGGAAATAGGCAACACTATAAGATAATTCCTTGATATTCTAGATACAAGAAAAGAAGGATTTTTGGCTATTTATGCTCGAATACTGGTCATGATTAATATAAGTAAAGTTTTACTAGAATCAATCATTCTTAAGTATGGGGATAAGATGTGGATCCAAACTATAGATTATGAAAATATATCTTTTATATGTAGAATATGTCATAAGGTGGGGCATATTGAGATATCATGCCCTAATAAGAGCCCAGTATAATTATTTGTAGAAAATCATAAGAGAAATTTACAAATGGTTATGGATAAAGATGGTTTTCAACTTCCAAAAAATAGATTTAGAAAAATAAAAGAAAATGAAAAATGGAGACCAATAAGGAAGGATACTGGAAGAAATTCTAATTCTTTTGAGGCTTTAACCAATTAAGAAAATGTAGATCAAAACTTAGAGGACATAGTACAACAATTTCAACATATTAGCAAGGAATCATCTATTCAGTATGATCCTAATTTAAGGAAGAACATTCTCGATGAACCTAAGGAATGTGTCTCATCAAATTTTGAAGACTCTCTTGAAGTACCATGCACCATCCAGGAGAAAATAATTGGTAAATAAAATGTGGTCTTATAAGTTAATACCTCTGCCATTAAGAAGGAAATACTAGAAAATGAGCAGGACAAGTCAAAAGCTTCTATACTAGAGCCAGGAGAGACTGAATATGTTATAAAAAAATTGTGAAAGAATATTGAGGAATAGAATAATAAGACCTACTCCTGATATAGGTAAGGCAAAAAGAGGAAAACCCTCAAATTATCAAGCAAGATCGAGGGAAGCAAGAGCTAACATAGAGAAAGGAATACAAACTAAGTCGGTTGAACTTCTCTTTACCAAACAACAAAATGATATTGGTAATACGCAAGAGGGGCTAAAAGCCTATAATGAGACAAGATTATCATATTATGGAATATAAGGGGTGCTAATACCCCCTCAAATAATAGGTTTATTACAGACATATGTTTAAGTAATAAACCTTGTATTCTTTGTATCTAAAAAACTAAAATGACAAAAGAAGAAGTTTCAAAAACTATGAAACCAGTTTGATCAAGATGTGAATGGGATGCTATGGATTATGAAGGAGTGGCAGGGGGAATTCTAACTCATTGCAATCCTTCTATAACCTCTTGTGTAACCATTCATAAAACTAGGTATTGGATAACCTCTTTAGTCACTTTCTACTTTGCAAATATTCTCTTCATCCTAATCAATGTCTATGATCCTACAATTCAGTCAGGTAGATTAGAAGTTTGGAGTGGGATTGAAGCCTTTATGAGAAGTAAAGACCAAGTAACCCGATTCATGATCATTGGAAATTTTAATTCCATAACCAAGCTGAACAAAAAATTTGGAAGAATTAGGAAATTGACCTAAAGTATGAAAGATTTATCAACTTTTATTCAAAACAACAATCTATGGGAAGTTGAGTTTGAATAAGACATCTATACTTGTACCAACAACAGGAGAGGCCAAAACCTAATAGTAGAAAAATTAGATAGATGCATTGTCTCAGATCATTGGCTTGATGAAGGAACTTGTGCTAAAACTAATACCTTAACAAGGATTGGTTCATATCATTGGCCGATAAGAGTTAAAATGATGGTAAGTGAATTCAAAAAATATCATATTTTAAATATGAGTAGATGTGAGAAGACCATCCTCAATTTTTTGATATGATAGCTCAAACATGGAATTCTTTAGGTAATGGTGGATTGTGTGTTCTTCCAAACCAAATTAAAGCTATGACATCTAGATTAAAATAATGTAACAAGAACACCTTTGGAAATATTTTTGAGAAGAAAGAAGAACTAAAAGATAAACTTTCAAAATTATAAAAAGGTGATGAAAATAATACAAGCTCAAAGGAAAGGGAGTTTCTTAGTGAATATCATAATATTTTGAGTAAGAAAGAGAAATTCTAGAGATTAAAATCAAGACAGACTTGGTTAAAAGAAGGAGATAAGAATACAAAGTTGTTTCATAGGATGGCTATAGTACAAAGATCATCTTCTAGAATTAATAGAATTAAATCAATAGAAGGGGTTTGGATTGAATATCAGAGTGAAATTAGAAAAGAGGCAAAGTCGTTTTATCAAAATATTCTAGGTTCAGAGGAGACCGAAGTTCTTAATGATAAACTTCTTCAAGATGTTCCTTTAGTTATAACAAATGAAGATAATAGGAAATTGATGGAGCCTATTACTCTAGAAGAAGTTCATTTAGCTCTTTTCTATTTTAATAAGGATAAATCCCTAGGTTTAAATGGGCTCTCTATAGCTTTTTACCAACATAATTGGGATATAGTAAAGGATTCTTTATTGGTGGTTGTGGAACAGTCTAGGGTAAAACAATACATTCCTTATAAAATAAATGCAACTTATCTTACCCTAATTCCAAAAAAGAAGGATGCTAAATTTTTTTATTCTTTTAGACCCATAAGCCTATGTAATATGGCATATAATATTATTTTCAAAGTGATGGCAAATAGATTAAGGCCATTGTTAGACAAAATAATTTTAGAATATCAAGGAAGACTTGTGAAATGGAGACAAATTCTAGATGGGATCATAGTAGCTCATGAAATTATACATTTCATAGCTTCAAGAAAAGAGAAAGCTATGATCTTAAAATTTGATATGAGTAAAGCCTATGATAGGGTTAAATGGGATTTTTTTTTGTAATTTTAGATAAGTTTGGTTTTGGGAATAAATGGGTTAGATGGATTAAATATTGTGTCTCTATAGTTTCTTATTCAGTGTTGGTCAATGGGTTAGTGATAAAATATTTTAAATCCAAGAGAGGCCTTAGACAAGGAAATCCTCTATCTCCTTATTTGTTCATTATTAAGGCAGAAGCTTTGAGTAGAACTTAAATAAGGCTTACAAATATGGGTTTATTAATGGACTTAAGGTTAGTAATAACATCGATAACATCACCCATCAATATTTTGTAGATGATACAACCCTTTTTGGAAGGTCAAGGATAAATGAGGCCAGAGCTTTGAATAACTTTTTAAAAGAGTACAAAATAAATTCAGGGTAAAAAATTAATAGGACTAAATCCAAAATTTACTTTCTTAACACTCCTAATATCAAAGTAAGAATTTATAGGTTGCTTCAAATGGACAAGGCAAATTTATCAACAACTTATCTAGGGATGTCTTTATTTTAGGGGAGAATGAGGATAGATTTTTGGAATCCAGTTATTAGTAAAGTTTAAAATAAACTTCCAGCTTGGAAAGGTAGATGATTATCGTTAGCAGGAAGAGTGCAGTTCATTAAGTCGGTCTTACAAGCCATTCCAACATATTATATGTCATGGTTTTATATGTCAAATCAGTTGAAAAAAGTTTAATATTTATTATGCAATCCTTTTTATGGTTAGGTTTACATGATAAAAGGAAATTTCCTTTGGTGAAATGGAACAAGTTGTGTGATGACAAAACTAGGGGAGGTCTTGGTTTAAGAGCTCTTACATATGCAAACTTAGCTCTTAGGGGAAAATTTATCGAGAGATTGTACAAAGAGATTCAAAGACAATGGGTAAGAATTCTTCTAAGTATGTTGGTCCCAATAACCCAAGTTTAATATTTACTGTATTCTTTCTCCCAAATGGTTTTGTTCTTTGGAATGGTTTAAAAAAAATTATTGATCTTATGATTAAATGTTTAAGATGGGTGGTGGGAACTAGAGAAAAAATTCTATTTGGATAGATACTTGGTCTGATAAAAAACCACTCAATTTATATCCAATTTTGAAACCTTGGATGAGATTGCTTCAAGACAAATATGGTGATAGGGTTTCAAACATCTTGTACAAGGATTGAGAAGGAAGATACAAATGGAAAGAAGATTTTTTTATAAGTATAGAAGACATTTATGCTAGAAGGCAATTGAGTAGAAATATAACAACTGTGATTATTCCAAGGGGTTCTAAGGATAAACTGATTTGGGAGTTGAATAGCTCGGGAGAATACACAACAAGAAGTGGATATAATGTGCAACACCAACATAATAATAATGTCACTAGAATACCGTACTTGATTTGTTCGTCCAGTGGCCTTGCCCATTTTCAAGCCAAAGACTTAGATACATGTGGAAAATTTGTCTTAATCACTATCTTTGGTATGTGTGGTTATAAAGGAACCATAGAGTCCTTAATGATTCTATTCATGATCATAAAACTATCATTGCCAGGATCCTATCCTTTGCCAACAAGAATGTGAACGTTATCCCTTTTTATAGTCGTAAACCTCATCTACAGGAGACCACGATTGCTCAATATTTAAGCTTAACCTTGTTAGATGAGTCTGTGCCTAGGGTAGTCAACCCTAGAGCCAATGTTAAGTGGTCCCCACCTCCTACAGGTTGGTTTAATCTAAATTTTGATGGAGTGGCTAAGGAAAATCTTAGCAAAGCAGACGTTGGCAGCATTGTGCAAGATCATAATGGGAATATTATGCTTGCATTTTTTAAATATTTGGAAATAAGGACAAACAATGAAGCTAAAGCTAGAGCTATGTGGAGAGGCCTTCAAATGACTCAATACTTAGAAGGCACTTTGATCATAGAAGGAGACTCTATGCATATTATAAATATCCTCAATAATTGGAAAACACCTCCTTGGAGGATTAAAACAATTGTTGAAGAGGCTAGGATCCTTTTCCAGGGAAGATAGGATAGAAAAGCCCAACATGTCTTTCGGAAAGCTAACAAAGTTGTTGATAAGCTAGCCAATTTGGGTGTCGATGGTGACGGACTTTTTAAATGGGAACACGATGTCTTGAGTGAAGTAGAGGAGCTTATTCAATAAGAATGCCAAGAATGATAGTCGAATTTACCAACAGGGAAGGCACTATAAGTTCGAAGGCTATGAGTATTCCCGTATCTTTTTGAAATGGACTCACAATAAAAATTATCCGAGTTGTCAATCTTGGTGGATGCTACTTGTAAATACCACAAAGACTAATGGGGACAGTCACATGTCAGATAACATGGCTCCTAGTCATCTTAGTAATTTGAGGTTGGTTGATAATCACAGGGCAGGAAAGAAATGGCAATATAAGACTTTGAACCAGATCCACGTGGACCACCAGATAGCCACCACCATAAATCTAGCCAGTAGGTTCACTTATCCAAGGTTGATTGGACAAGACGGGATGTGGTCCCAAAGCATGTCATATACGAAAGAAAGTAATTACCAAATAATTATTAAGAGTAACTATCAATACATAGCTTGTGGGAGTTTTTTCAGTATTCTGCTATGTCTGCAGCTTTTTGTTTCTCCACTGTTTCAAGGAAGGGATCTGTATTTGTTTCTTTTTTTGTAATTATGATGCAGGTGTGTTTTCTTGGGGTATACCCAAAATGTTGTATGGGAAGTTTCTTTTTGATAATAGGCTATGTGCCTTACCATATGTAATGGCTTTGGCGGCATGTAGATTTTACATATATAGGATCCTTAGTAAGGACATGTTCATCAACAACCCTGGGCTGATTTTTGTAAAAGGTTTTAGGTCAACCTGTAAAACCCGGTATTAATGCTATAGTATCTTATCTACCAAAAAAAATAATGTCACTAGAATATGAAGAGATATTTGGGATAGCCCAAGAATTACTAAAGTCAAAATATTTGTTTGGTTAGTAGGGCATAGAAGAATTTTTTCCTGGAATAACCTTATGAAAAGGGGTTTTCATAGTCATTCTCAATGTGTTTTATGTAATAAGGAGGAGAGTATTGACCATCTCTTGGTACATTGCTCAATAGTTTTGAATCTATGGCAATGGATTCTTAATATGTTTGGTAAATGCATGGTGATGAATAGCATAATATTGGTTAAAGCAATGGCAGAGCACTTATAAAAGTGAGGCTTTACAAACAATATGGAATATATCAAAAGATGCAATACTTTGGACTATATGGCTAGAAAGGAATAGAATAATATTTAAAGGAAATGAAATCAGTTTAGAGGTAATGAAAAAGAAGATATGTTTAGCCATAGAGGAGTCTAAACCAACTCTATCAACTTACCCAATTCCTAATTTGGAAGCAGAGAGTCTTGATAGATGGATTCAAGTCATTAAATGGAATTATGATGTTGGGTACAAGAGAAGAAAAATAAGGTAAATAATATAAAGTGGAAACCACAAAATATGGAGTGGGTTAAGTTGAAATTTGATGGAGCATCTAAAGGAAATCCAGGACCAGCAGGAGGAAGAGGAATAATTAGAAATAATAGAGGAGATTTTTTGTTTTATTATGCTTTCAATAGTGGATTTAAGACAAATAATGAAGTTGAATCTTGGGAAGCTTTATAAGGGTTAAAAATATGTAAAAAAATGAAATGGAATAGAGTATGTATGGAAGGTGATTCTCTCATAGTAATAAATGTAATTTTGAGGAAAGCAAAGGCTCCATGGAACATACAAGAGATAATTGTGGAAATTCAAGATCTTGCTAAAGAGTTTGAAGAAATAAGGTTTACACATTTATTACGGGAAGGAAACAAACGTGCAGATAAGCTAGCCAATAGAGGGATTTTGATTGAGGATCATGAAGTTAAATTCTCCTTTCCATGGTTAGATGAAGTAGAAAGTTTAGTTGAAGCTAACAAAAAATGTTGATTTCCTAAATCAATTAATGATTAAGTATTACTTTAATATTTTCCATTGGTAATATATGTTCTATTTTGCAACAATAATGTGTTTTCATTTAGACTATTTATTATAATAATTGTGGTTGCACTTGTGTTTTAGGAAGGAAACTAGCAATCCATATTTGGTAAAGCAAACTATGATAGTGTGATGTTTTGGAAATATTACTCTACTAAGTGCAAGGCATAGATAGTAGAGGTGAATTTTTGGTATTGTGAAGGCTGCTATAGGAAAATGTCAAGAAATATGCTAAATTTTGGAGTAATTGTATTCAAACAAATATTTGAAAAGATCCAAAAAATGAAAATCAAGAATTCAGACATTTTATGTAAAATGATGTAGGTTTCTAGCTATAGCATATCAATTGAGATGAGAAGTGTATCTATTTTTAAACTCTCAAGCTCTAAAGAAGAGAGATGTAATTTGTCAAAGGTGGGAGACCCTAGTACAACCCCTTATTATCAAGCAAAAAATAATAATCCACTTATTGATCCCATTATATTGATTCATATTTAAGCCTAATGGACTATAGAAAAGGTTTTTAAATATCCATGGAAACACATATAAGTGTACACAACATGTCTTTTATCCTTAATTTTTTATCCCTCTTTGATGAACTTTCCTAAAATATTGTCGATAATCTTTAATACCTTCTTATTGAGAAGTTGATAAGGAAGTCCAAAAAGCCTAATCTATATCAGAAGCCTATTAATAGTCTCTATCTTCACAAAAATATTTTCACTTAATGGCATTAAATATAATGCATCTTTACCCCTAAACCAAGGGCCACCATCCATTTTTTATCCCTAATTTCCTAACTAGAGAAAAAATATGATGAGGAAAAATCCTTTTAGAATAAAAGTCATGGAATAATTTGCTGGAACAAATAATCCAATTTTAGGATTTTATTGTAAATTCACCTAAGGTGAATAATAAAATTAGGTATTTAGGCTTTAATATAAACTAAACAGATATGTATCCAATTTATACTTATTAATATGTATATATATACCTAGGTTAGATTAATATATATTAAGGTATATGGATAAAATAAATATATACCTATATTTATTTTATCCTACACCTTAATATTTTTTTTAATAGGTTGAAAATTTGGAAACACATCAAGGGCCACCCTCCCCATGAATTGAAATTGGGTTTTCGCTAGGAGAGCCAAATACCTTTTGCTATTGTGGTGTCCTTGTCAAGACTATAAAAATAATTAACTTTTTTTTATTAGGGTAAAAAGGGGTTTTAGGGTCCACAAACCTATACATCAAGTTGTGTAAGATAGTACAATATGCTACAATAGCCTTACAACTATAACTACCACCCAATTATAACAAAATTAGTAGTTCATAACCATTGGGGTTGTTGCATAGTTCGTAGCCAATGGGTCTTTTGATTTTTTTTCTTATGTAGTATAGGTGCTTCCTCATTTAGAGGGGCAATATCTGAGAATGTATTTTTGCACTTTAAACTCCTAAGGTAATATCTAGTTGTAACACATTTTGTATTTATAAAATTGACTATCACTAATTGTTTCATAATTAGATTTAAGAATACTATCTAAGGTGCTAATATTTTCCCTGAAACTAACTAGATTGTCTTTAGTAACATTTGGTTTTTATCAATGATCTTATTCGAATTCTCCTTTTGGTTTTGAGTCTTCTATTTCTCGCTTAATTCTTGTTGTGAAATTGACACATCTAGAGGATGAGCTTCTTCCTTATGAACTAGGACATTTGAAGGTTCATGATCATTCATGTGTAGGGCTTTCTCCTCCACCAAGGAGAAATTAGTGCATGATCATATGGCCAAGCATTTCTTCTTCAAGTGGCCATATTACTGATAACCATAACATCTTAGGGAGAAGTTTTCATATTCAATATTTTGGATCCATTTCCCTTTGCTTGAGGAGATAGTAATGGATTGAGGTCAAGGAACTGAAACATCCATCCAAACAATCAATCTTGCTTTACTCATTATTTTTACTAGATAAATGGTCCTCTGTTTGGGCATTCATATACTAGAATGCACCAATGGCGTTACCAATTTTGGTGAATATCTTCTCTCCCTAAAACTCCATAGGGAGAGCATTTAGATTCACCCATACTAAAAAGTCATCAATTTCTTTTATAAGAGGCTTGAAACTAGGTGTCCAAGGTCATATATAGATACCCTTTGTCTGAAAAAGTAATTGTATCTATAGATTACCCTATCTTTATCCACTAAATCAAAAAAAGAAACAAAAAATAAAATTTTGGGTAGCAGAGTTACTTGGAATTTACTGGACCACCAAAGTTTAATGTATCCTTTGAGCTCCTCCAAGCCTGGTCTTTTACCCTTGAGTTTGCATATAAATGTTTTGGCTTCATGATCAATCATCTCAACCCAAATTCATCCTCCAAAATCCTAACAGAGGGTAGAGGTTCATCAGAAAGCTCCACCCACAAACCCAAAGATACCTGAGAGACATTTATTTTTATTGAAGAGGTTTTCTCATAGACTAAAGAATGAGTAATATCCTCCTAAATACAATGAGTGGGTTGCAAACAATCCTCTTTTTACAATTTTTGAATGCACCTAGGATTTGTAGCCCTTTCACTTCATTCCATCCTTATGTCCTCTTGAGTACAATGAGTGGGATACGAACAACCCTCTTCCTGCAATGCTTGACTACACCTAGGGTTTGCACCCCTATTTTTAAGGTAAATTTTATCAAATTCAATGAGTTTACATAGGTTTTTATGAGGGGTCTTGGTCCCTCATAATGAGTGGGGTTTTGAACCTTGAACATCTTAAAGAGAAGCCAAAGCCCTTACCACTACAGTAAGCTTATAGCTATCCTACACGTTAATATTATTATTCCTATAATTACTAAATTAAAATATTTTCATTATCTATTCTAACTCTAGTTAACTCAAATTCAAAGGTGACATGGCATGAGACTTGAGTGTGGTGGCATGTGTGGGCACACAATGACGTGTGGCAAGAGTGTGGTGGCACATGTTGTATAGGTTTTCCTCCATCACTATTTTCCAATTAGATGATAGCCTAAACTATATATTTGGGCTAAACTCCTTGTGTTGATGGTGAGCTAACTATGTAATGCTAACTGTGCAGTGCGAACTGTGGACAACTAACAGTGAGACACTATTGTTTACTTGAGATATTGGTGATTTGCACCAATCACATTTGAGGAAAAAGGCTTGTATATTTTGTTGAAGATAATACAAAAGTGGAGATACAATTTTGGTTGTGGTTTTTCCCTTTACAGGTTTTCTAGGTAATATTGGTGTCTTTTATATGGTTTGATTATTTTTATCTTACCTTACAGTTTTTTAAATTTATTAAAGTTTATGTTATTTACATTTGTGTAATATATATTTGGCATACTAATAATTTATTGTTTGATTTTATTTTAATCCACTACATTTTGGAGATTTTACTTACTTCACCCCCCCTTCATTTGGTATTAGAGCCCAAGTTCATCTCCGGTGAGTTCTCTAATTTTAGCTTTTAGTAATTTTTTATTTTTAAAAGCTATGTTACAATTAAATCTAACATTTATCTTTTGTATAAATTTAATGTTAGATTCTATTTAAAAACCCTCCTTTATTGATTTTTTTAAAATGATAAAGTTTTATATATATATATATATATATATATAAGAGGGTTTGTTTATTTTTAACATAAAAAACAGAGAAAAATGGTTCTTTTTATATTTAAATGATTTTCATTTAAATATTGTATTAAATTTTAATTAAAAAAAAATTAATAAGTTGTTAATTTATTTAAATTTTTTTTCCGATGTGACCCGCCTTACAATTTTTAAATTTAATAAGTTGTTAATTTATTTAAAAGTTATTTTTTGACACAACCTGCTTTATAATTTTTAAATTTAATAAGTTAATTTATTTAAAAGTTATTTTTTGATGCAACCTACCTTATGGTAAGTTGCACGACTAATCAACACTAGGCCTTGGTCTATGCGTCGATGGCCTGACAGGCTACCACTGATAGCCAAGGTGGTGATCCAATGGTGGACAAGTGGTAGCCAAACAATAGTCATTGACAACCTATCAATAATACAGTGTGCTAGCCAACATCATCCCTTGAGGTTGTGTGGGGTTATGGGAGGACCTTGAACCTTCTCCACGCCCATTATTTTTAATAAAATAATATTTAAAAAGACGACAACCATTGGTAGCCTATCAGAAATACAGTGTGCTAGCCAACATCATCCCTTGAGATTGTGTGGGGTGATAGGAAGGGCCTCGAGCCTTCCCCACACCCATTATTTTTTAATAAAATAATATTTAAAAAGGGAGGTGACATGCCTATGAGATCGCCCCATTATTTTTTATTTTTTATTTTGTGGTGGGGTCCACAAGGCCCCTCCTTTTTTTTTTAATTTTAAAATTGAAGGTATTTGAATATGTTTTTTGGAAAAATAAGTTGTATTTTATTCTTATATTTTGTAAAATTACTTCTACAATCATACTAACATGTTTGTGCTTTCAATCATGGCCTCTAATGATATTGCTAGCTTTACCCCTAAGCATATTCTTGAAGGGATAAACTACCATATTTGGGAGCCTAGGATGAGGGTAGAATACCAAGTGAGGTAACTTTAGAAGATCATGAACAAGGAGGAGCCACAACCCCAAAATGGAAGAGCACTTGAACCATGGAATATAAAAAATCAACAAGCCCTTTCTATGTTATTTAGGGTTGTAAGTGATGACATATTAGTGCATATTTCTAATTTTTCTTTTGTATATGAAGCATAAAATGAGTTAAAAACCATGTTCATAGGGTCAAATATGGGTAAAAAAAATTTCCTTCTTTCAAAACTATTTAACACAAAAATATCATGTGAAGAAATTATTGTAATATACCTAGCTAAAATAAGGAAAATTAGGACACAACTACTTGCATGTAGTTGTGATTCAGGGTTATGCATAAGGAGTCAGACCAAAATATATTTATAAAACTTTGGCGAATCAGTTTTAAAATTTGGGTGAATAGTTTCAAAACACATGTAGAAGGTTCACCATTATTAGGGGCAATGTTGAAAATTTAAACTTAAAATGATCAAATTATTATAAAATTGGGTCGAATTGACCCAAAAAAAAATTGCACCCAAAATTTTTTGGCTAATAGACCCTGGTCAAGGATCCCAAATATTAGCCAATTCCAAATTTTGAAAATCCTAATTTTAGCCAATTTTGCGAAAATAGCCACTATGCATAACCCTGTTGTGAATAAGTGAATGAAAATATCTTATGTTTCATTGTACATAGAAATCTCAATGAAAAGTTTGACTTTGTAAATGTCCCCAATACGATATCTGATCAAGAAAATAATCTACCTACATTAGCGAAGCTCTCCAACCTACTTGTTCAACATGAAGAAACCATCAAGCTACAAGAAGGTACAAAGTTAAGTGAAGGTAAGGACCCTAAATCTACTTTTATTGTCTTGAATGTTCATAAAGGTAATAAACCTAGAAAATGGAACAAAGGTAATAACTTTAAAGGTAAGAATCAAACTAGTTTTTCAAAACCTAGGTTTGAGAAGAAATCAAAGAGCAATAATCCTAAATTTATGGTGATTGTTACTTTCATAGCATTTTTTGCCATAAAGAAAATAATTGTTACAAGAATAAGGCAACCTCCAAAAATAAAAAGAGCAAGAAGGGAGGTAAATAAACTAATAATGTTGCTTTAGTTCATGCATTGACTTCCATTCGTGATAAAATAGACCATAATTCTTAGATTATTGATTCAGGATACACTAATCATATGACTAATTATAAATCATGTTTTACTTCATTAAATTTAGATTATAAATCATTTGTTCCTAGTCTTGCAACTAACCTACTTTATGTAAGGAAATTAGCTTTTCATGGAAGAAGAATTCAATTTTTGTGACAATAGGTGCATCATCAAAAACAATGTGGGAGAGATTGTTGGAGAAGGTATGATTTTCAACAACTTGTATGTATTCTCTCCACATCAAATTTTAGGTAAACATTACCTTGTCATTTATGTTCACATTAATTCTAAGTTGTGGCATAATAGATTAGGCCTTCTAAACTATAGAAGTATGATTGATATGTTTAACAAAAACATGGTAATTGGTATTCCTAAAATTGAAGCTAATGGAGGACTTTGTGAGACTTGCATTTTATCCAAGCAACCTAGGACTAAGTTTGCTTAAACTTACTTTAAATCTTCTAATATATTGTAATTAGTCCATTCTAACCTTATGGGTTCATTTTAAGTTGAATCATTAAGTGGATACTTACATTATTTAAATTTTATTGATAATTTTCAAGGTACACTTGGATTTATTTTTTGAAAAACAAGTCTTAAGTATTTGAAAATGAAACCTCTTCCTCCAATAAAGTCTTAAGGACTGATAATGGAGGAGAGTATGTGAGTAATGATTTTAACTCTTATTGTCTTGAAATGGGAATTTCAAGACAATTCACATGCCCATATTCATCCCAAAAAAATGGGGTTATTGAGAGGGAAAATAGGTCCATTGCAAATATGACAAGGACTTTCCTCCAAAATTATTATAATAAATAGTCTAAATAAAAACACATTATTGTTGCAAAATAGAATAGATATTACCAATGGAAAATATTAAAGTAATACTTAATCATTAATTGATTTAGGAAATCAACATTTTTTGTTAGCTTCAACTAAACTTTCTACTTCCTCTAACCATGGAAAGGAGAATTTAACTTCATGATCCTCAATCAAAATCCCTCTATTGGCTAGCTTATCTGCACATTTGTTTCCTTCCCGTAATAAAATGAAAATTTATTGAAAATAAAACCTCTTCCTCCAATAAAGTCTTAAGGACTGATAATGGAGGAGAGTATGTGAGTAATGAGTTTAACTCTTATTGTCTTGAAATGGGTATTTCAAGACAATTCACATGCCCATATTCATCCCAACAAAATGGGATTATTGAGAGGGAAAATAGGTCCATTGCAAATATGACAAGGACTTTCCTCCAAAATTTACCCAATTTCTTATGGGTTGAATGTCGTTTTACTTCTATGTATTTCCTTAATAGGTGTGCCACTAAGGCACTAAATGGAGTCACTCCATTTAATTCTTGGTTCCAAAGGAAACCATTAATTAAGCATTTGAGAGTAATTGGGTGCATTGCTTATGCACATCATAATAATTCAAAATGATATTATAAAATTAGATGATAAGTCTTTGAAACATGTATTAGTTGGTTATGATAATCAATCCAAAGGATGTATATTATATAACCCTAATAGTAGGACTATCTTTGCCAATAGGGATGTCATATTTGGTGAGTCTACCTATATAAATCTAGTTCTTTTAACATTGATAAAAATTCTCTCTTAGAAAATCAAACTAAGAGACCAAAATGGTTAGAGTAAACAACCAAATACTCTCCATTTTGTGAAATGTACAAATATAGAACTAGAAGCCAAACACCAAGTATAACCTTAATGGCTAAAACTCAAAATTTGAATGAACCTTAAACCTATAATCAAGCTAAAAATGATCCAAATTGGATCAAAACTATGGAATAAGAATTCAATTCTCTCATCAAAAATGATACTTGGAATTTAGTCCCAAGGCCTTGTAAGAGAAATATCATAGGTTTTAAATGGGTATTTAGACTTAAGTGAAATTCTTTAGGAGAATTTGATAAACATAATACTATATTAGTAGCAAAAGGTTTCTCACAAAAGTATGGAGTAGATTATGAGGAAACTTTTGCTTTGGTTGCTAAAATACCTACAATTAGATTAATAATAGCATTAGCTGCTACTTTTAATTGGAAAATTTATCAATTAGATGTAAAGAGTGCATTTCTTAATGACAACTTAGATGTTGAGATTTATATGGAGCAACCTCAAGGCTTTGAGAACCTAGAAAATCTAAATTATGTTTATAAATTAAAGAAATCCCTATATGGACTTAAGGAAGCTCCAAGAGTTTGGTATGATAAGGTTTCCAAGTATTTATTCTTTAATTGATTTTAATAAGTGTTATTTGGATCTGTATTAATATATTTCTAAGAAAAATAATAGCATTTTTATCATTGTTTTATATGTAGATGATTTACTTTTAACAAGAAACAATGAATGTATGATTAGAATATATAAAAATCAATTACTAAATAGATTTAAGATTACTGATATGGTTTTGTGCATTACTATTTAGGCTTGCAAATCTACCAATAATCTCATAATATTATGATTTCTCAATTTAAGTGTATATTAGAAATATTGCAAAGGTTTAAAATAAAAAATTGCAAATGTGTTTCTACTCCTATGGTTTCTAGCAAATATTAAATTAATAAATATTCTAATCTTGTAGATAAAACTCAATATAAGTAACTTATAGGTAGTTTACTTTATTTTACTATTTCTAGGCCTGTTATTGCTTATGTTCTTAATGTGATGGCTAGATTTGTGCATAAGCCTTATGATGTTCATATTAATGTTGTTTATAGAATACTTAAATATCTAAGTGAAACTACTAATTTAGCTTTCTAATATTTAAGTAATTCTCATATAAATTTATTTGGTTATTGTGATAGTGACTATGCTATGAATAATATTGAAAGAAAATCCATAAGTGGATATTGTTTCTCCTTGGGATCAAGTGTGATCTCTTGGTGTAGTAAGAAAAAACCAACCATAGTACTCTCCTCAACTGAGGCTGAGTATAGAAGTGCTACTCTAACATGTCAAGAATCCATTTGGTTTCAAAGACTACTAACATAAATTAGGTTTAAAAATAATAAATTTATCACAATATTTTTTGATAACCAATCTTCAGTAGCTTTAGCAATAATCTTGTTTTTCTTTTAAGCAAAAAATCCCTTGCGGGGCCGCCTTGGTCTGAGAGACCACAATCAGGGGGCTCTACACCGTCAAAGTCACCCGGGAGTCGCACCCGACCCTGCCACACCAACATTATCAATTGGATTTTGGATACCCAATTCAACTTTTTGGTAGGGTGGATATTTGAACCTGGGACCTCCCTTGGAGGATTGCCCTCTCCTCTCCAACTCACCTACAACACCTAGGTAGCAAAGAATCTTGTTATGCATCAAAGGAAAAACACCTTAAGATTCAAGCACACTTCATTAGGGAGAAGGTATTAGATAGGACAATTAAACTCATATATTGCTCCATAATTGAGAATAATTCTGATATTTTTACAAAACCATTAGTAGAATCTAATTTTTTCTTACTTTAGAAGTAAACTAGGCCTAAAATAATTTCCTTCAAGGGGGAGTAGTGCATAATATTATGTGATGTCAATTATTTTAATTATATTTTAAGATTTTGTGAATTCCATGTTGATGGATGTTATTTTTCTTCCATGTTGATCGAATATGTGTGTGTCTCATTTATTTATCCATGTTGATGGATGTTACTTTTCCATGTTGATGGAATATGTATGCCACTTGTTTATCCATGTTGATGGATGTTATGTTTTCCATGTTGATGGAATATATATATATATATATATATATATGCCACTTATTATTGATGTTTTCCATGTTGATGGAAACCTTATTTACATGTCATATTTTATATATATAACATTTATTTATCCATGTTGATGGATGTTATTTTTTCATGTTGATGGAATATGTATGCCACTTGTTTATCCATGTTGATAGATGCTATTTTTTCCATGTTGATGAAATATGTATGCCACTTGTTTATCCATGTTTATGGATGTTATGTTTTCTATGTTTATGGAATATATATGCCACTTATTATTGATGTTTTCCATGTTGATGGAAACCTTATTTACATGTCATATTATATATATATATATATATATATATATATATATATAATTACCAACTCTATGTCATGTTTTTCTTTTTGAAGATCCATGTTGATGGATGGTGCCTTGCCTATTGCCACATAGCTTGGAGTCTCTACTATGCCATTGTTGAAAAAGTCTTTGCCAAAACATATGCTCCTTGGTAAAATTGGTTCTTTGGAACCTCACCTTTTGTAAAATTGTATTATAACCCCAAAATTAGATTAAGGGGAGTTTTGGAACAAATAATATTACCACATATCTTGGAGTCTCTATTATGCCATTGTTGAAGAAGTCTTTTCCAAAATGTATGCTCCTTGGTAAAATTGGTTCTTTAGAACCTCACCTACTGTAAAATTGTATTATAATCCCAAAATTAGATTAAGGGGGAGTGTTGGAACAAATAATCCAATTTCAGGATTATATTATAAATTCACTAAGTATTAAGGTGAATAATAAAATTAGTTATCTAGGCTTTAATATAAATTAAATAGATAGGTATTTAATTTATATTTATTAATATGTATATATACCTAAGTTAGACTAATATATATTAAGGTATATGGATAAAATAAATATATACCTATATTTATTTTATCTTACACCTTAATATTATTATTCCTACAATTACTAAATTAAAGTAATTCTAATATCTAGTCTAACTCTAATTAACTCAAAGTCAAAGGTGACATGTTTGGGACTTGAGTGTGATGGCATGTGTGGGGTACATAATGGCATGTGGTATGAGTGTGGTGGCACATGTTGTGGAGGTTTTCCTCCATGACTATTTTCCAATGGGAGGATAGCCCAAACTATATATTTGGGCTAAACTCCTTATATTGATGGTGATATAATTGTGTGGAGCTAATTGTGTAGAGCTAATTATACAATGCTAAATATGCAATGCAAAATATGGATAGTTACCAGTGAGACACTATTGTTTACTTGAGATATTGGTGATTTGCACCAATCACATTTGAGAAAAAAGGCTTGTCTATTTTTTTGAAGATAATACAAAAGTGAAGATACGATTTTGGCTATGGTTTTTCTCTTTACAAGGTTTTCTACATAATATTGGTGTCTTTTATGTGGTTTGATTTATTTCTATCTTAACTTACAGTTTTTTTAATTTATTAAATTTTATGTTATTTACATTTGTGTAGTATAGGTTTGGCATACTAATAATTTGTTGTTTGATTTTTTTAACCCTCTACATTTGGGAGATTCTGCTTACTTCCTCCCCATTCATAATTTAAATTTTATCCCCACTTTTCACTTGATCCAATTTTGAATCTATGAAAAACTTGGTCAATATTGATGGAACCTACATATTTTTTTCGGTTACATAGGAGATTTGGTCACAACCACACTATATTTAGTAACTAACAAGTTCAGGGTCAAACCATAGGGGTTGCTTCCACCAAACTTATTTCACTTCATTATTGTTGACTCGACGTAAAGGGGACCATCGATCGCTCGAGATTCGTATTGTCATCGTCGGTATAGCGCACACTCATAGGATTCAGATCAAACTACTACCTTTGCAAACAGGTTGCCTCCAAGGTTTGAACCTAGGTGTCTTCTTGGTAAATTTATGGTTAGACAAGCACTTACCAATCCACCTAACCCTTAGGTGCAATGGAACTTATATATTAACCCTCTACTTTTAATAACCATTATATCATGTTGGATCATTTCATCCTTGATAATCACTTTGGATGTAATATTTTCTATATGGATAGGGTTTTCCATTGATTCCATCTTCTTTTATCCCCAACTAGGGCATCCATACTTCCAACTAGGGCATCCTTACTTCCAACAAGAGCATCTTGACTTCTAGTAAAGACTTTTGAAAATATCTTTCTTGACATGCTACCTAAATTTTCTTCACAAGAATCCTCTATTTGTTAGTTGTTTTCAAGGTCTAGAACAGGAAGAAGTGGCACTTACTTCTTGCTCACATGTCGCTTCCTACTCGCACTTGCTTCCTATTAGCACTCATAAGACTTGCTTTCTAAAACAAGAAAAATATGAAGCTCACTCTTGGCTCACACCCGCTTCCATTAATTAAATAAAATTGATAATACAATCACTTTTAATATAGGACCACTTGAAAGTTATATATCTTATTTAAAAATAAATAAAATAATAACTAAACATAAATATAATAATAATAAGTAAATTTTCATATGTTAAAATATTATTAAAAAAAATACAATTGAAAAGTTATGATTAAAAGAATTAATTGAAATCTTATGATGTTGTTATATGCATTTAATTGTTATCATTTTCCATTGCTTAAATACGAACAAAAGAAATAAAACATGGATGAAGCAAAATAATTAAGTAGAGCTCCCGAGGGCTATGTGGATTGGTAAGTGCTTGTTTGGTTAGACACTTACCAAGAAGACACCCAGGTTCAAACCTTGGGGGCAACCTATTTGCAAAGGTAGTAGTCTAATCTGAATCCTTTGAGTGCATGCTAGACCAACAATGATGGTATGAATCCCAAGGGATTGATGATCCCCTTCATGTTGGGTTAACAATATTGAGGTAGAATAGGTATGGTGGGAGCATCCCCTATGGTTTGAACCCTGCGCTTGTCATAAAAATAGTGTGGTTGTAATCAACTCTCCTATGTAACCCAAAAAAAACAATTAAGTGGATGAACAAATGGAGTATCAACATTCAGACATCAAGTATATTAAGGAAAAATTTAAAGCAATTATGTGAAAGATAAAGTTAGGAAGAAAGAGAATATTATTTTGTAAAATTTAATTGTACATACAAACATCAATCGAAAATCCAATATGTTCATGGCTCAAATGAGGACCAGCTGAGACCAACTTAGACTTACATCAATATAAACTTATATCAACTTAGATGTGAAATAGGTAGATGAAAGAGACTAAAAAAGAAATGAGAGAAGAAGATACATATATGTTGTACAACAACAATGATTTAAATAAACAAATATTTTATTTTGGAATGTAAGGCATATAATTATATTCAAGCTAGTTATGTTGATACTCTAACAATAGAATCATTGTAAAATTTGTTATTCAAACTAATTATGTTGATACCCAACAATGAAATCATTACACAAATTATTTTAAAAAGTAAAAGAATCCATCATCAAAATCAATAACAAAAAATCAATATTATAATCTTTAGAGTGTCAAGGCTAAAGAAGCATGGAATACTGGATTGGTTGAAGAAGAGTGGAAGGTTGGACTAGTTGAAGAATCTACATTAAAATTTTGGGATGTTGGGTGGAAGGCTAGGATGGCTAAAGGAACGTGGAAGGCTAATAAGGCTGAAGAAGCATGGAAGGCTAGGTCATCTGAAGGAGCTGCAGCATAATGGTAGGATGCTGAGTGGAAGGCTAGGAAGGTTGAAGGAGCATGGAAGTTTGCTTACAATGAGAAAAACAAAATTGCAAAGTGTGAAGGATTAGGGTTTTTTTCCTAAAAAATATCTCATCTTTTAGGATCCATATCTTCGCAAAGAGTTATCTGATTCAACTGATTCTTTAACCAACTTGTGAAGAATTTAAATATATTTAAAATGAGTGGTCATATGCAAAAATCTAAGCGATATTGAGGGAGATATGACCCTATGAAATGTCTCATCTTTTAGGAGCCTTATCTTCACAAAGAGTTATTTGATTCAGTTGATTCTTGGACCAACTTGTGCAGAATTTGAATAACTTTAAAATGTGTGGTCATGTGTAAAATTTTTAACAATATTGAGAAAAATACGACCTTGTGAAGTCAACCATTCTAAACAAGGGTAGTGATGATTTTTCAAGTTGCAAAAAATGAAATTGCAAATATTTGTCAACTAGGGTTTGAATTATGGGAAGAGCAATGAAGGGCTATGACTTCAGTGAGGAAGGAAACTAGCAATTCAAATTTGGTAAAGTGGACTATGATAGTGCAATATTTTGGAAATATTACTCTACTAATATGCAAGGCATAAGTAGTAGAGATGAAGTTTTGGCATTGTGAAGGCTGCTATAGAAAAATTTCAAGAAAGATGCTAAATTCTAGAGTAATTGTATTCATACAAAAAATTGAAAAGATCCAAAAAATGAAAATCAAGAATTCATACATTTTATGTAAAATTATGTAGGTTTCTAGCTATAGCATCTCAATTGAGATGAGAAGTGTATCTATTTATAAAGTCTCAAGCTCTAAAAAATAGAGATATAATTTGTCAAGGGTGGGGAATCCAAGTACAACCCCTTATTATCAAGCAAAGCAAAAATTAATATCATAAAACAAATATTAATTACATATTTTTTTTTTAAGATTGACAATCATAATTAATTATGAAACTACTAATTTGTAAACTTCTTGTAAACTCGTTTTAATATACAAACCTTTAACTACCTTTATATATATATATATATATATATATATATATATATATATATATATATATATATACTACCTTGTTTTTAAGGACGATCTAGTTTATAGGGAAAATGTCCTTTATGAAAAGTGGTGTGGAACTCTACCACCTTAGTGCCACTACATTCTAAATTCTTGATTCTCTCTTCTAACCTCTCCGTGAGTTTCCTTAGACCTCAACCAAAGTGGAAAGCATACAATCTAGAGGGACCTTACAAGAATTGATAGCAGGAAGAATTTAAATAGCTAAAACCCCATTGGCTAAGATCCATGTTAACACCAAATTGCATAGCATAGGCCACTGATATTCACACATAATAATTGAGAGAGTTCTAACGATATATCACAAAATCATGGTATTATCGAGAGGAAAGGCTCTGTTGTTCTTCCTGCTACTTCTTGCGTTGTTATACTAATGCCAAGATAGTATGCTTCTCTCTCTTACATTTTCTAGGATTTAAAAATTTTTTAGTGCATTTCGTAGGAAGCTTCACAAAACAGTGCGTCGATTGGCTTAAAATATTCACCAGTAACTAAATGTGTCTGTAGAAGCTGAACCAATCCAATTCACATTAACCTTTGTAATTTAATTAGCAAAGACAGTTATACTTTAATCCACTCCATCAAGCTGAATGTATTGGTGGTGTTGCAGCTTCTCAGACACAAGCAATGGTGAAGAAGCAGACCCTTCTGTTGATGAGAATGCAAATCCACCCAAGGTGGAAGAAAGAATGAGTGTCGTACCTAATGCCTTATCCACATATGCACATGTTATTCAACAATCAGTAAAGGAGTGCTGGATTAATACATGCTCTTTTTTATTTTGTGCAATTTTTTTAGTCTCTCATGAATTGGTGATGGAGACCACCAAAATCTAAAAAATATCTTTAATAGCTAAAACCTTTAGTATTTAATTATTATTCAAATTAAGTCAAATTATAACCAAAGGGAAGGGAGTCAGACTCTACCAAAAAAAAACTTGCGTGCCAATGCGGAGAGATATTAGTTCCAAGCAGAGGTGTCAATATTGATGGATATCATTCTTTTCATCAATTATCTCTACAGCAACAAAGACATATTTGTTCGAAAATTGATATCAAACTTGGCCTTTGCTTATTCATACAATTATGCCCCCTCTTTTTGTTGAGTATGTTGTCAATTGCTTATTTTCCTCTGTTTCAATGGATTGTAATTTAATCTATTAGCACACTCTTCAATTATTTATTAGCTTTTGATGAAGTATGCTATGGGATATGGCAATCACAAGATGTAGAAAATATGAAGGAAAGTAATTTTGCAATATGATTGAAGTATACTATAAATAGAAATGACAAAAATAATACAATGCAACTATGGAGGAAATGAACACTCCATGAATATATGCTAAAGGACTACATTGTACTCCATCACCAATGGAGTTTACTCTCTACACTACTACTGCCTACTGTGATATTCAATCACTTACTATGAGGCCCTTTTTATATAGGAAGATGGGTTCCTTGGCCAACACTCTACCTAGTTGTACAAGGGGACACCTTGCACATTTACAACTTGCACATTGACACTTGTGCATTTATTACATTACTTGAAGTAACTAGCTAACTTCCCCCTAAAGTAATCTCCTACTCTAACTATGTACCAAAGGTGGTACATTTACATGACCCAAATGATGTAATATACTCTAACACCCCCTGTATTACATTATTTGGGTATTGAAGACTTTAGTCTTCAATATGGATCTTCTTCCATTGGATAATGGAATTTGTATTCTCCTCCATTGCTTATTGTATACTGATTCAGCAAGTAATTTGTGTCTTCATATGATGCAAAGTAAGTTGTAGCTGAAGGTTCTTCTACCTTTTGAATGTGTCCATCTGGTTCAGTCTTTGTGGTTTCTTTTCTATTCACATCTTCTTTGTTGTGATCTCTTCTAGCATGTATTTTCTTCCTTTTCCTCCTTCTCCTATGATTTTGTATTGATACTAGTGGAATTTTTGCTTCATGATGAGTTAGTTTATCATCACAATAATATTGATTTGTATTGCTAGTTTGCTTCATGTGTTGAGTAAGTATAAACACAATTCATGATAGATAGATCATCAAACATTCCTCTGATGTGAATATAACCAACTTTTGTGAATTCCACCATGCCTTGAAGAGGTTTTCATGAAGATAACCAATTAATGTTGCAAAGCTACCCTCTTTTGCCTCTTTGAGAAATAAGGAGAATCTCTCTTTATCATTAGTTGATAGATTCTCGTATCCTTCAAGGGTATCTATTAAGTTTTGGGAATACAATTCCATTTCATGAAATAGTTCTTCATTAATAAAAGCATTTCTCAATATTTCATCCATATTCCTTCTTGATAGGCCTTGAGATAGTGTTTCTTGCAATTCCTTAGAATTGTAGAAATGGATTTGTTAGAAGTTCTTTAAATACTCTAAATTGAATCTTTGAAGTAGTCTACCTTATGACTCCCTAGTTTAGAGTATATGAACTTGATTTGATAAAACCTTTATAGAGCTTAGGTTTAGTGGACTTCCTTATGTCTCCCTAGTGGTTAGAGCATGCAATATGATTGATAAAGTATTTTTTTGGAATAGTAGTTCAATCTTGGGTTGATTTTGTAAAGTTTTGTAAATACCAAAAATCAACTTTTATTACACCTTATTTCTCCTATTGAACTAAGCACTTTCTAATTTGAAGAAGTTCTCAAAGTTGGATTTCTTTTACCCCTTTAATGTGTTTATGAGACAAGTATATCAATTGATTCCAACCCCTGATAATTCTTAACGAACCTCTTTTTATATCCCTTGATATTTAATAGTTTAATGTTTCTAAATTCCAATAATCTATTTTGGTGTAGTATTCCTTATAACTCCCTAATTTGGAATGTTAGAAAACAATAATATTTGCAATAATAGAGTTTTAATTTTCCAAGTAGAAGCCCTTATATCTCCTACTTTGTTATTTGCAAATATTATATTATGTGTATGCACCTCAATAATTAATTTTCTGAAATATAAACTTGCTTTATTATCTACTAATGCTTGGCTGAATTTGTATTATCCAATGCAATAGTAAATGGATTATATCCTTATAACTCCAATATCACTTAGGTTTAAAGCAAGCAGATTTAATATGAACTTTACCTTAGTAATCCTTGTGGCTCAATGTATCCGTTAGTGGCTGGTGTGGATGAGAATTTAATGCTCTCTCTGGATGGTGTTGATTTTCTCTTCCTTGAATGGTGCTTGGTCAATGTAAGTATTCTCCAATTGAAGAGCGTTGGAGTTGTTGGTTTATGATAGACCTTTAATGCAAGCTATAATCTTGCTTACACTCCTCTTGAATGATGCACAGGCTCCTTTCTTGATTTAGCTTCTCGCTACGAATGTGCTTCCACACCTTTCAATGCTTGATCGTGCTTTGACTTCGTACTTTCCTCCTCCAAGTTGGGCACTTTAAATAGCACAGATTCCTCTTTGAATTTTGGACAAGTGGCACTTAGGAGTTACAATAAATATGGACATTGAGATTCTTCCAATGCTCATTCCCTTATGTAATGATAGCAAAGATATGTAACCTCCTAATGATTTTGTAACCGCTCGAAGGAAGGTGTTCAATTATTCTTTGAGCATTGAGGAATGAAATGGTGCTTAGCGTGTTCCTACCAAGTGGCACTTAGGTCTTCTGCATGCACATTTACCCTCCAATATTTTATAGCTCATATATTCCTTGCCAAAAAATGCTCTTGATAATGCTTTCTTTCCAAGCCAACGTATTTGTTGTATGGGTGGCTCCAGCTAAGGTGATGAGGAATGATTCTATGGCACTCCAATGGTGGTCTTATGGAAAACCAAGGGCTGATTTGAGTGCTTCTTTTGGTAGATGTCTTCTCCAAGCTACATCTTGGGTATAGCACCTTTTAGCTTTGTTCTTCTATGTTACTTTTGTAATGACTTTGTAATAGCTCCTTGTTCCTTGCTTGATAGTGTTGTCCTATCCACGTTGATAGCTATGTCATAGAAATGCAGGTGATAAACACCCTTAATGTTATCTCTTTTCTCATAGATACTTGATCGATAATGGCCTTCTTATATTGGCCTTAATGTTGTAGGTGGATGCTTGCTCTAGGCGCTTGATTTGATGTGGAGAAATGGTGTCTTTAGGCACCTCGAATCTTGAGCAATGTGAGCCCTGAATCGGCTTCTCTTCTACCTCCATTGATGTGCAAGTAATAGACGTAGAACACCTACTGTTTTGGTGTCTTGAGACACTCAATACTCTGTCCTCTTTTAGAGGTATATGGTGCTCCAATGTATTATGAATAAGAGACCTTATTTTGCACCAAAGTTTAGTGTATTTCTTGTCTCTTTTAGATGTTATTTCCTTATCTGTTATGAAGGCTCATCATTGTATAGATTGAGGACTTATGTAGAATGATTTGATGCTTTCTTCTGGCTTCTTGGATATGGCCACTACTTGCTCTTATTCTTTTGAGAGTAGTGTATTGTTGCCTTTCTTATTAGACAACACTAATATCTAACTTTTCCAAGCTAATATGCTTTTTGGAAGTAGAAATTTTTGCACTTACACTTTTAATGAAACCCTAAGTGCACCTTGAATCTGAGACTCACCAAGTCTCGATTTGTAGCTTCCTTCAAGGATTTTAATGGTGGCTTTCTTCTCCACTCTTTGATTTGTATCGGTGGCTTCTTTTGGCCATGAAATGCTACAAGTTTTGTGCACCAAATAGTGTCTCTAGACACTTTGATAGTATGTTGGTTTTTGTGCCCTTGATCTTAACAATCAAAAAACACAAAATAACCCTTTGAGAGTAACTAGTTTAATGAACAACTAGTATAGTGCAATGAACCAATAATATCTCCAACTTAATGCACTTTAAAGGTAACAATAATCTCACCTTATTGCTCCTGTAAATAAGCTCTCAAAGTAGTTTCAAATGCACTTAATAATCTCTGCAACTTTTAAGAGTAATTATAAAGAACCCTTAAAAATAATCTGCAATTTTGCACTACAATCAGTGTTGTAGGATGTAGTCTTCTTGCTTTCTAGATAGATAATAGGTAGATGATATATTTATTTCTTTCGAAATACATCCAACTCCTATTTTAATGTGCAAATAAATCTCTTAAAAGAACTATCTTTTGCACCTTCTTGAAGACTGTAATATGAGCCCTTATTTTTGCAACTTTAATCCAAATATGGTGCTTAATGAAACTTGATAATGAACCCTAATTTAAAGTTCAATTGATTGCACCCAAGTTGCTTACCTTTAATGGCTTCTGTAGATGATGTAGATCTTGGTGTTTAGATTCACCAAGTTGTTGCCTTGTGATGAATGAATTCCATAGCTTCTTGTTGGCTGTCCAAAATAGCTTCTTGCTTCACCAAAACGTGGTCTCGAACCTTCTGTCTTGAGCCTAGGGTTTGGTGGCTTGATCCTTCAAGTGATCTTCTATTTTCTATTGTAGATTCAGAAAAATCTTATCTCTAAAATGTGCCTTCTTGCTTGTGAGAGGTAATCTCCAAATCTCTTGGATTTGGTAGACTTCTTCTGTCTGAATCCTCCTTCAATATTCTTGTTGAATTCTGACTTCAAACAGGATCTTCTTCTCAAGATTCTGAATGTCTTGAGGTCTTCACTGGATTCTTCCTTCTCTCTTGGGCTTGTTGTCGGATGGCGATAATTGTCCCAAGTCCTTCACTATCAAGAGCTTCTCCTTGGTAGTGGATTTCTCCAATGAGTTCTTCTAGGAACTCCTTTGATGATGCTTCTATAAGTTCTGCAACAAGGCTCTCCAAGCCTTTTCCTTGTTTCTCCTGGAGACCTCTCCAAGGTCTTCAATCTTGTAGCTTCTCTGGTCTTCTAAATGAGACATTTTCTTCAACCTTCTCCTTGTGGAAGTGTTGGTGATGAGATCTTCTTCTCGGATCTCTGAGTTTTGTTGCTTCTAAGATCAGGAACAAGACTTTGCTAGTCCCTCTTTATCTCTTCCAAGATTGGAAGTTTTCCAATGAGATCTTCTATGGATCTCTTCAGCTTCTTGTGAAAGAAATCTTCAATCAACAAGAGATATTTTCAATCTCCTATCTCACAAACTCTTTTCTAGAGTCTTCTTCTAGATCAAATACTCTTCTCTAGAGTCTTCTTCAGGATTAAGGCTTTTGTGGCCTCTACTTCTGGATCAAGGCTTCTATGGCATTTTCTTCTAGATCAAGGCTTCTATGGCATTTTCTTCTACAATGTGAAGTTTTCAATCTAGCAATGGAGATCTCCAATCTCCAAACTTCACCAGGACTCTTCTCCTAGAGTCTCTTCCACAATGTCTATTTTTCTACAACAAAAACTAATCTCTGCACGAGGAAAGCACATAGACTTTCAAGCAACGAAGGTGAAATCCTTCTCTATCTATTGTAGGAAGTGTCCCAACTTCTGAGAGTTAATTTTCTGCAACAAAAAACTTTAGACAATAGTTAACATGAAAAAATCTAGATCTCTAAATAGTCTTCACTAGTTGATTCATCAATCTAGTGGAATGAATGTTGAGTCCTGGTCTTCACGAGTTTTTCTGCAACTCTGTGGAAAGACTCTAGCCAAATGTGATCTCAGTATTTTTGGAACTGAGATTTACTTCAGTACTTGTGACTCTCCCTAATCCTATTGATCTACTGTGGCTCTTTCTAACAACCAATCTCTTATGGCAATTTTTGCAAGTGGTGGTGCACTATGGTGAGTTCAATTTACAAAAATGCAGGCCCAATAGTAGCAATGGTGATCCCTAATGGATCTCCCTATTCCTATATGTATTCACCGTGGCTTTGATACCACTGTTAGCTTTTGATGAAGTATGCTATGGGAGATGGCAATCACAAGATGCAAAAAATATGAAGGAAAGTAATTCTGCAATATGACTAAAGTATACTATAAATAGAAATGATGAAAATAATACAATGCAACTATGGAGGAAATGAACACTCCATGAATATATGCTAAAGGACTACATTGTACTCCATCACCAATGGAGTTTACTCTCTACACTACTACTGCCTACTGTGATATTCAATCACTTACTATGAGGCCCTTTTTATATAGGAAGATGGGTTCCTTGGCCAACACTCTACCTAGTTGTACAAGGGGACACCTTGCACATTTACAACTTGCACATTGACACTTGTGCATTTATTACATTTTTTTTCGAGTAATACTTCTTATACACATCCACCATGAGAATTGAACCCGGATCTCCTTATACACATCCACCATGAGAATTAAACCCGGATCACATCACCGATAATACAAGTGGCATCAAGTATACATTACAAGTAACTAGCTAACTTCCCAAAAATAATCTCTATGTACCAAAAGTCGTACATTTACATGATACATTTACATGAGCCTGTAATATACTCTAATAACATTATTATGTCATTTGCTCAAGCTTTGGACAAAATTCGGTTTATGGTCCTAACAGAGAAACATGTTTTGGGAGAAGGAGACAACACTAAGCTTGAGATAGTGGTAAGGCCATACTTTAAGCACTTGTACTACTGGCAACTTTCAGGTGAATCAGAAAATATGCGAAGAACCCTGTCATTCACAATATCTTTTTTTTTTTTTTTGGCTGAACTAGACTTTAGAACCTGGTTTCTATTAGTTTTTACTCTCCCTTCACTTCGTTGAGCAAGGAGTTAAAAGAACTTATAAATGATGAATTAAACCACGTTAATTTCCACGGATGTGCATTTTATTAATACGATATTATGTGGGCAGAGCGATGACAAATGATTCAAGTTGGATCTGTCTAAATTCAAATCGGATCCTTATACTCTTATCTGAATAGTAGGAACTCTGGTCATCCCCCTCTTTGCAAAACCTGAAACTTCTTAAAATTTTAGTAATATTGCAAAAGCATTTACAACATGTTTTCAGCCTGACATTGCATTTAGGTGTTAAGAAAAAAAAAGAGAATTATGAAAGAAAACTTTTGGAAATACATGAATATGAATATCAGGGAACAGTTGCAACAGTTCATTATACTTGCATAATACTTTTTTTCCACCAGGTCATAAAACCTCTGTGATAATGCCATGCTCATGCATAAGGGACATATAAGCATTTTGAGAGTGAAACGCTAGTCACACCTGCTGTAAGGTGTTTGAACAAGGCTTAACCCTACTTGTTAGTTTTTCAGGGTTAGTGAACGCTGCTTCCATCATTCACACAAATTTGTACTGTGATGGAGTTGTGACGTTCTGCTAATGCATTAGTTTAACTGGGGTTTAAAGTCTGATTTAAAGTTTGGATTATTATTTTTTTGCCGCAAGTATGAATTCGTCTGTCTGCCTGCCTATCTGCCATATATGTTCCACACATGTATATATAGACATATACGCATATAATATGTGTACATGTGTATATATACTAATATTTACGTCTATGCATACATACCTACATTAGCATGCCCCACACACATATATAGAAGTTTTTAATGCTGTTTCCCCGTTACCAGAATGTTGAAGATTCCCACTAAAGTCGCTGTTTCCATATTTGAAATCATGTCTGTTTAGCCACCTTTTTAATCAGATTAAAGGGAACTATTTTTCTTATTTTCATCTTTCAATTAAATTTAGCGGGATACAGGACAATTTGTTCTTCCCACAGGTTAAATTGGACAAAGAAAAGAATATACTGTCCATTCGAGACCGTGGTATAGGAATGACTAAAGAGGATTTTATCAATAATTTGGGGACAATCGCGAAGTTTGGAACTTCAGGCAAGAAATCAACTTAGGATGAGCCGTTCCTAAAAATGCTGAGAATCGGTTGTGTTTTAGGTCTTTATCCTCTTTCAACTTTACAAAGCAATTAGAGACTAGTCCTTTTTGCAGCTTGCCTAGAGCAATATGCAAAGAGGAGGTGATTTGAACCTGATTGGTCAATTTGGAGTTGGGTTTTATTCTGTGTACCTGGTTACTGACAATGTTGAAATGATCAGCAAACATAACGATGATAAGCAGTATGTACTATTCTATACTTATATTTTCAAGTCTATATCAAAACATAATATTGAGTGGTTGCTCTGCAGATAACAATTTAGGATAATCCCATAAAAAAAATGTGAATTCTCAGTAATATAGGTGAGATTTCATATATGTGGCTTAGCATTTTTAGTACTGGGGTTTGAGATATCATGTTCACATGATGTGTGTGCAGATACATATGGGAATCAAAAGCTGATGGTGCTTTCTCAGTGACGGAAGATACTGAGAATGGGCCTCTTGGTGGTGGTACAGAGATAAGGTTGCATCTGAAAGATGAAGCTAGCGAGTATTTTCAAGAAGAGAAGCTGAAGGTAAATGTTCTACCCTTGCAAAGATGAAATTGCATTTATGAACTAAAATAACATATTCTTATTTTGCAATTGGAGTGCCATGTGGACAAGTGAGAAGCTAAATGCATTTTAAACATTTTCATAGATAACAACTTATATATGTGGAATGTCCATGAAGAGCTTTTATAAGTTTTTTGAATTTCTGTACTCAGGATCTAATAAAAAACTATTCTCAATTTATCAATTTCCCAAATTATATCTGGACAAGAAAAGAAATTGATGTTGAAGCTCTTGCAGAAGATGAAGAATCTGGTTTGGAGGAGGAGAAAAGTACGAATTCTTAACAATGCTGGGGAACTGGTTTTGTAAAATTTATAGGAATTCCTGTTCTGAATTAGTCAGGCTTACTAATTAAATTTGTCTTTTCTTATTTGTGGAATTGAACTCAGCTGAAGAGGAAGTGGAGGAGGAAAGTGGAAAAAGTAAGATCCTGTTCCTTAGTTTGATAATGTGGGATAGTTATGTTGATTCTGCATTTGTTTTTGTCATTACTTGGTGGCTACTTGCTTTAAATTGGAATTGAATTTCTTCTAAACAAACATTATATGTTCCCCAACTAAAAATGCAGGTACTGAGATCGTGTCGGGCAGGGATTCCTGCCTGGTAGATTTGTGTCCTTCTTAGAGACATTTTACCACATATATTCATCTTAACCCAACCTCATAATAGACTTTTTGTTGCATCAATATAATAATAACCTTTGAGATGTTAACAGCATTGACTAAATACTGGTTGAATCATGAAAAAGCACGTAAATCATGTGTAATGAGTAACAGGCAAGTATTCCAAACAGTTTTTTAGTGGCTGACAAATTCATTGACAGTATGATGACCACTAAGAATTATCTAATAATAATTTTAAAAAACAACTTGAAACAGAAACAAGTTTACTGATTATGTTGATGGTATGTAATAAAATGTCTTAAATCAGTCTCAACTGCTTTTGAGGTGATGAAGATGGAACATTTTCTAATATGGTTAATTCATGTGTTCCAGTACTGTGACCAATACATTTAGCTTTTTTATTTTTTCCCACTTTATTCGAGTCTAAGACTTATTAATTATTATAGGCTAATCGATTTCTTGTAGAAATTTTCAATTTTCTAGAACAATTTATACTAATGATCATTTATCCTTTCCTTCCAATTAATAGAATATTCTTCTAAGCATAGTAGAGAAACTCGGACTCAGTGCGGACTTGGCAAGGCTAAATTTTGACTCGGACTTGGACTCAGCCAAAAAACTCGGAAAAACTTGGCAAAAAACAAACCCCGAAGAAAATGCAACTTTTCATTGGGGAAGAGTTTTTTTTTCATGCATATCACAATTAATTAATATTATAAAAATCCAAAATTAATACTATAAGTGATACAACCTTAAACAACACATGAAAGTAACAAAACAAACTTCAAATAAAGAAATTTTAATGACTGAAAAAATTCAAATATTCTTTTATTGCTTATGATATAAATAGGTACAAAATGTGTCAAAATGCCTCAATTGTTAGGAAAAAAAACTTCAGATTTTATACCTGCAACAGGAAGCACAATAACTGAAAATAGAAAACACGGAAACAACAACACAAGTGACACAAAGATTTACGTGGAAACCTGCAATGTGCAAGAAAAACCACGAGGCAATGGCAACTTCTCTTTCTATTATTTTCAGCAAATTTACATTCACATCTATGACGTTTTTCAGCATTCCTATGCAAGGGATCAAATCCCTTTTATAGAGCAGACAAGGAAGGCCCCAACCGTTCGTTTCCTCTCCCCGAGGAGACCTCCGCAAAATTGTTCGTCTTCATACGGAACTGAAACGGTTCATCTTCCGCAAACTGTCGTCTACCTAGACGTCCACTGCCTAGACATCTAGCAGCCCAGACGTCTAGCAACCCAGACGTCTGGCCTAGACGTCTCCTGCCTAGACGTCTGGCCTAGATGTCTAGCAGCCCAGACGTCTAGCCTAGACATCCAAGACGTCTAGCAGCCCAGACATCTGGTCTGCTGTCTAGACGTCTGACCATGACGTCTAGCAGCTCAAACGTTAGCTGCAGTCTAGCATCCAATAACAGGAGGCTGGATACTGACTTCACTTCCTAACATTCTCCCACTTGAAGTCAATATTCAGGAATTCTTCTGCCAAAGATCTTCATCCAGTGCCAATTGCCCAATGCTGCCCTTGTTACTTTTTCAGCAAGCCCAAAGAAGTTCTACACCACTCAAACTTCACTTCAGTGTTGATTTTATTCAACAAGATCCTACCTTCTTCCACCACATTTTTGATAAAGTGGTACTTGACATCAATGTGTTTCGTGCGATCATGGAATGTTGGATTCTTCACTAGCTGAATAGCACTCTAGCTATCACAATGCAGCGTAATTTTCTCCTGCATTACCTTGAAGTCACCCAACAATCGCTCTAGCCAAATTGTCTCTTTGCTGGCGTGAGTCGCTACAATATATTTTGCTTCAGTGGTTGATAAAGCCACAATAAACTGCAACTTAGAAGCCCAACTCACCGCTCCACCAGCAAGAGTGAAAGTATATCCTGTAGTGGACTTTCTCCCATCTCTATCTTCACCATAATCAAAATCCACAAAACCCGTAACTTGCAAATCTGCCGATCCAAAGTAAAATGGCAACATCTGAAGTGGCTCTTAAATATTTGAATATCCACTTCACCGCATTCCAATGCTCTTTACCAGGATTTTCCATGTACCGTCTAACTACTCCCACTGCTTGGGCAATATCCGGTCTGGTGCTCACCATGGCATACATGAGGCTTCCTACTGTCGATGAATACGGTACACGAGACATGCTTATCTTCTCTGCTTCTATTCTAGGACACTGGTTGGAAGACAACTTTAAGTGTGGAAGAAGTGGGGTACTAACTGGTTTAGCATTCTGCATATTGAAGCGTTGCAGAATATTTTCCACATATGACTTTTGACTTAACCAGATCTTTCTTCCTTTTTTGTCCCTGTGTATCTTCATCCCTAAAATTTGGTTTGCTGCTCCTAAATCCTTCATTTCAAATGTCCTAGCCAATTGAGCCTTAAGATCAATGATTTTCTTCATGTTGGGGCCTGCAACCAACATATCATCAACATACAACAACTAAAACTGCCATCATCAAACCTCTTATAGCATGCACAATGGTCAACTTCACTCCTGCTGAAACCTTGGCTCTTCATAAAGGTGTCAAATTTCCTATACCACATCCTTGGCGCCTATTTCAACCCGTACAGTGATTTCTTCAGTCTGCAAACCAAATGCTCTTTGCCTCTTTCTTCATAGCCCTCAGGCTGATCCATATATATCTCTTCCTTGAGTTCACCATGCAAGAAAGCAGCCTTTACATCAAGCTGCTCGAGTTCCAAATCCTGTGCAGCTACAAGTGCAAGTAGAACTCTAATAGTAGTCATCTTCACAGCTGGAGAGAAAATTTTATTAAAGGCAATGCCTGACTTCTGCACATAGCCTTTTGCCACCAAGCAAGCTTTATAGCATTCCAACAGCCCATCGTTGTTCTTCTTCACTTTGTACACCCACTTGTTTCCAACAGTCTTTCTTCCAAGTGGGAGATCCACAAGTTCCCATGTTTTATTCTTGTGAAGTGCCTCGATTTCCTCCTCCATGGATTTCCTCCACTTTTTTGCATTTTCAAACTCTCTAGCTTCCTGAAATGAACTAGGTTCACCATCATCAATTAACGAAGCAAAAGAGGACTGATACACATGAGAATACCTTTTCGGACACTTTTGTGGACGTGTAAATCTTCTAACCCAATGATCTGTCGATTGTGGCTCTTGGTCTTCTGACAGTTGTGGCTGCTCTACTTGTTGTTTTGCATGCTGATCAAAAACTTCAGCATGCTGATTTTCATATTCATCTTCACTCATTTCTACTACAACTGGTACAACATTAGGAGTTTGTTGTACCTCCTTCCTTTGCATGGATTTTTCATCAACAATTACATCCCGGCTAATAATTACCTTGTGGGCAATCTATACCCCTTCACTATATCTCCATAGCCGAAAAAAACACATTTGCTTGACTTCGGGTCAAGCTTGGACCTTTTTTCTTTGGGTACATGGGCAAACGCATCATAGCCAAAGGTACACAAATGAGAGTAATCAACTGGCTTACAACACCAAACCTCCTCCGAAACCTATCCATCCAACGCAGTTGTAGGTGACCTGTTAATAAGATAAACAACTGTATTAACAGCCTCTGCCCAGAACTTTTTCTCCAACATGGTTGCGCTAAGCATGCTTCTTGCACGTTCCTGTTGGGCACTGAATTGCATCAAGTTTTACTCGACACTGCGGTTTTCTATCTTCCTACTTTCTGTCCAGGCATGCACCCGATAGCTACAACTCAGCACTCAACATTGGATGGAGCAAAACAGGGGTTTCAAATCCAACCTCCAGAGTAGGCTGGTTCCTTGTCAACTTAAATAGGGTGTTGACACAATTATGCTCACTTAGGGTTTTGGGGGTTAGGGTTGAGAAAGAGATTAGGGTTAGAAAATGTGAACAACAGTGGACGGATAGGCTAACAACATTGTCACTACAGCAAAAAGCTCCCATAAACCAATTTAAATGCACATTACTCAGATCAACATTATCCCAAATTAAATGCACTTTCATTCATTAAAGAACAACAGAGAAATATTGCAGACAACAATTTCAATATCCAAATAATGACAATCCAAATAACATAATTAATCAATATCTTAGATTTTACATAAATGCACTCCCTAACAATAAAGATCTAATTCAGAAGCAGATTTCAATTACCCTAGCAGTTAGTAATCCATTAATCTAGCACAAACTAACCATTCAAGTATTTATATAAATACAACTTAGAATTCGAACCTCTGATATCGAACCATGAAGACACAAAATTTGAGGCAAAAATCAATGTAATGCTCCTTTCATTAGCCCTTGGGAATATTTACAATAGCACAGGCAAACACACTAGAGCCGACCCTTAAAAATGAGGGTTCGACCTCTATTTATAGTTTGCAGAATTAAAAATAATAAGAAACATTACAAATATTTATCATTTACAACTTAGTAGAGAGTTCTAGCTGACATTTCCTTATTGGTTCATCCTCCGCGAAATTCGCTGCAAGTGGACCGCCATGGCAACTCGGAGCCTCTGCAACTTGCTAGTCATTCAGCGTCAACTGAAGTTTTAGCCGTAGGAGACTGCATCTGCATCGTTAATCTTTCTTGGAAACCCTTCGTCGCCATCGATCTGCAACCGTCTCTGGTTCTTGTTTTCTTAAAACCTTCGACGCTTCGGTTTCCTCCTCCAAATGACTGTGTTTTGAATCCGGCGAGAAATCATCTTCATATACTTCCCCCATCGCACGACTACGATTTGATAAGGAATATTCTTGGAGCAATGGCGGGGAAGAACCAAAACACCATTCCGCTTTTAAAATTCATGACGTCACCTTTTATGCCTCAGAGCCTACGGAACGTCAATCCGGCACAAAAACTGTCTGAAAGTGAAGCGGGATGAAATCCGCTCTTGTTGGCGATGAAGCATTTGCAAATCCGCACAAAAAAGTTGATGATGTCATATCTTCTTCAAAACTTTTGCGGATTCCATTCCGGACCCCAACAAGTGTATCAACTCAGAACACCATTCCGGACCCGCTGCAGTGTAAAGGTAACTCTTCTTTCATTCTGCACTGTCATTAGTATACAACGTTGCTTGTCACCAATCCGGAAGAAAGTTAGTTACAATGACCTTTGTCACGAATCCGCACGCCTTTGTTTTGCTTTTCGCCTCCTGTCACCATTTCGAGCAAAAATGTTCTATGCGCTCCCTGAAATCGGGCTCTCCAACACTTAGCCACTCGGAAGATGTTTAAAAATACAAAGCGGTCATCAATCTGCACTCCTTTTACGCTGACGTCATCTTTCTCCAAAAACTTTTTTGGATAGTCCGGAGCCAAACACATTAGAAACTATGCGGAATTGCTCCTAGTGTGAAAATACACTAAGTGTTGGGCGGATTGAAAGCCTTTGTTGCGGATCCGCTCCAATATACACTGAAATGCATGCGGAATGGGAACTCCATGCCTTAGGTAAAAATTCTCAAAATTTTCCTAAGTATGTGGTCATTTTGGGCCTACAGTTCCATGATTGTGCGATTCATCCGCTCAGCCACAACATTTTGCTGTAGTGTATGGTACAGTCTTCTGGTGCTTAATACCTTCCTGCATACAAAATTTATCAAATTCCTTGGAGCAATATTCACCCCCATTATCTGACCTGAGACATAAAATCGACTTACCCAAACTCTTCTCTACCCGTGCTTTGAACTCTTTAAATTTCTGCAAAGCTTCCGACTTCTTCTTCAGAAAGTAAACCCACACTCCTAGAATAATCATCTATAAAAGTTAGAAAATAGATGGCGCCATTCAAGTACTGAGTGGGGACAGGTTCAAATATATCTGAATGTATAAGTTGCAGAAAATCAGAACTCTTACCAGGACTTGCAGTAAACCGAACCCTCTTCTATTTACCAAAAATATAGTGCTCACATAAGTCTAAATTACAAGACTTAATACCAGAAAGCATACCTCTGTCATGAGAATTTTCAGGCCTTTTTCTCTCATATGGCCTAGGCGTTGATGCCATAGCATTACTGCATCTTGAACAAAAGTTGTTGCTGTTGCATGGTTTGTCACCGTATCACCGCATAAACGATATAAAGTCCCATAAGATTATCCCTTTGCTACTACAAGATCTCCTCTGATAATATTGCAGTAGTTGTTACTGAAAGTGACAGAATACCCTAGCTTATCCATCATTTTGATTGAGAGCAAATTCTTCCTCAAATCGGGCACATGTCGCACATCACATAACATCCTTTCTCTACCATCGTCCAACCTGATCCTTATATCCCCTCTTCCCACAATTTCTAAAGGGTGATCATCACCCAAATAGACCTTTCCACCACAGTATGGCTGATATTTGTCAAACCAGTCTCTGTGGGGAGACATGTGGAAAGATACACTTGAGTCCAAAACCCAGGTATATAAAACAAATCTGTTGTTACTGATACAAAAGGCTTCACATGTTGTCGTCTCTCCTGAATCTGTTGCACTTGCCTCAGCTGATGGCTGATTTTGCTTTTCACCATTCTTTAATTGCCAACAGTCCTTCTTGGAGTGTCCTAGCTTTCCATAATGCCAGCACTTCCCAATCTGCTTACACCCTTTAGACTTAGATCTGGATTGTTTTCTACCTTGTTTACTCCCCTCGAAGGATCAACCTCTTGAAGATAGGGCTTCATTGGTCGAGGGTTCCAGAGACGTTTTTCACCTTAACTCTTTTGCCAACAAAGCGGCTACCACATCATCAAATTTGAGAGTTCCTGATGATGAATTGTTGATGGTCATCACCATATGATCCCAAGTGTCCAGGAGAAAACAAAGTAGGGTGATAGCTCTATCTTCATCCTCCATCTTCACATTAACTGAAACCAGTTTACTGATAAGAGTATTAAACTCATTTAAATGATCTACCACGGCTGAACTTTCCTTCATCCTCAAGCTATACAGTTGCTTTTTCAGAAAAACCTTATTTGTTGCTGATTTTATTTCATACAACTTTTGCCAAAGGGTTTCCACGGTCTTCTCTTCAGCTACATTGAACAAGACGGCATCCGCTAGGCAGAAACGGATTGTAGAAACCGCATTCTTGTCAAGCGTTACCCACTCCCCATATTTCATGCCGCTTGGTTTACTCGCGACCCCTTTCAAGGCTAGAGCTTGGTCATTTTGAACCAACAATTCCTCCACCTTCATCTTCCATAGAGCTCTTCCATAGAGCGAAGTTCCTGCCATCAAATTTCTCAATCTCAAACTTGGTTACACCTTTTGTCATTGTTGCAGCTCCCACTCGCACAAAACCTTGAGCTTTGATACCAGATGTTAGGAAAAAAAACTTCAGATTTTATACCTGCTAGAGGAAGCACAATAACAGAAAACTGAAAACACGGAGCAACACAAGTGACACAAAGATTTACGTGGAAACCTGCAATGTCCAAGAAAAACCACGGGGCAATGGCAACTTCTCTTTCTATTATTTTCAGCAAATTTACATTCACGTCTATGACGTTTTTAAGCATTCTTATGCAAGGGATCAAGTCCCTTTTATAGAGCAGACAAGGAAGGCCCCAACCGTTCGTTTCCTCTCCCCGAGGAGACCTCCGTAAAACTGTTCGTCTTCATACGGAACCGAAACGGTTCGTCTTCCACAAACTGTCGTCTACCTAGACGTCTGGCCTAGACGTCTAGCAGCCCAGACGTCTGACCTAGACGTCTGCTGCCTAGACGTCTAGTAGCCCAGACGTCTGGCCTAGACGTCTAGCAACCTAGATGTCTGGTCTGCTGTCTAGACATCTGACCATGACGTCTAGCAACTTAGACGTTAGCTGTAGTCTAGCATCCAATAACATGAGGCTGGATACTGACTTCACTTCCTAACATCAATAGGCCCACTATCTAGCGTCTTGCAATGCCTTTGCCCTTTGCCCTAGTTGAAGCTTTAGTCCTCTCTCTTTGTGCCCGTGCCAGTACCTCGTCCTCTGCCTTTACCGCTAATTTCTCCGCTATACTTTCAAAATCATCCATTCAAAAGAGAGGCTCTTGTTGTTGCTGCTCTAACTTTGTGATGCATTCAGATGATGGATCAATCTCATCTAAATTAATGGTTTCATAATTTAACCTTGCAAATTTTTCCGTGGTGAAGGTGAAGGTTGTAATGAACAAATACAAGATCATTCAACTTTTGCTGCATGAGTCTATTGAACTTCTTGGAGTGAATGTGCTCAAACATACTCCAATTGCGGTCACAACCTGAAGCGTTGCAGGTTGACATAAACTTTCATGGCAAAGCATTGAAGATTGGGCATATATGCACCAAAGTCCTCCCGCCATAAATCTAGAAAATGCCAAGAAAAAAGAAATTTAATAATTTATGTAAAATCATAAATTGAGATTATTGTTGAAAACAAAATCAAAAGACAAAATTAATAGTAATTTGATCCATAAGGTTACCTGGCCCCAAATTTGCCCTTCCTTGAATGTGCTATGGGGTTGTGAAAAGGTAGCCCTCACATCTCTTGTAATCTTGCAACTCATCCTGTATCATATTGCGGGTATACTCATCTAGCACCATCTAGGTAAGGCATTGATGAAGGCTCAATATCACCTCATAGTCAGCCTTGAATGAATCATCATAAAAGAATTTGGGGTTGAGGTGGTACCCCTTGCATGTAGTGGACTATAGAGCTGAGAAGTCCATCGTCGATCAATTTATTCTCAAATGGGATTGTATTTGGGCTCAAAATAATTTTAAAATGACGCGATTGCCTCTTTGGCCCTATCCATGGCCTAATATATGTATCCCATTGATGATTTTTCTCCATCAACAAGACAAAGAACCCTCACCAAAGGCTTTGACACCTAAAGTCAAATGACAAATTTTAGTTATTGTTGCAACTTAGCTATTTGAAATTTGGATTACAATTCAAAATTTGCAAATGGATCAATAATTAAAAAAAAAAACAACTGTCTTGTAACTTAATTGCCTCATGCATTTTTGTCCAAAAGGGCTCCTCAAACACATAATCGTACACCTTTTGGCCCTCACTGGAGAGTCAATATTTAGCAATGTCTTCTCCAATCCACTCCTTGTTCACAAATAGCCTCTTCAATGGCCCCCTTGCATCAAACAAGCTCTGTAATATAATGAAGTTTGTGGTGAATCATGTAACTCTAGGTCGCACAAGCTCTCTCCCATTAGTCAATTGCCTGATTAGCTGGAGGACCCACGTATGGTTGTAGATGAATTTGGTAATACATTTGGCCTTATGTACAACCTCGGACACCCAAGGTAATTTCCCAATGTCTTCAAGAAGCAAATCAAGACAATGGGCTGCACATGGTGTCCAAAAAATCATGGAAAATCTCTCCTCCAAAATCCTCTCAACTGTCACATACACTGCTGTGTTGTCCATGATAACTTGCACAACATTGTCCTCCCCTACTATCAACACAACCTCCTCCAACAACCTAGCAAGCATTTCAATACTCTTAACTTGTATCAATGCATCCATTGACTTGAGGAACACAATTCCTCTTGTCAAAGCAACCAAAAACTTAATCAATGTCTGATTCTTCCTATCAGTCCACCCATTGGACATGATCATGCAACCCCTTTTTCTCCATACCTTGTGTTGCTCTTCAACCAAGAGCTAGATATCCTCCATGGATTCCTAAAGGAGAGGGCCCTTAAAATCATCATAAGTGGGTGGCTTAAATCTTGGGCTGCAAATTGTGAGGGCATCAACCATTCCCCACCAATATGGAGACCTTGCCACATTGAAGGGAATGTTGGAAAAATACCAAAAACTTGCACAAGGCTTCCTCGTGGTCTTGTGCCTCTCCTCATTCCATGAAGTCATACCCTCAAGCAAAAGGTGCTGCTAGTACCCTTTGTACGAGGCCAAGGAGGAGCAGCCCTAGCATCACATGTTTTTAATTTTAATTCTTTCTTCTCACTATAATCTGTTAGGAGGGCATTGCATTCCCTCACAACCTTAGGCTCCACCTTTGGACATGGCTTGACATCATGGCCAGATATCCTCACCAAGTGGTATTTGAGGCGGTTTATGCCTCCATGAATTTTCTCACCACAAAAATTACAATAGACCTCCCTTTTCTTCACTCCATCATTTGCATACTTCAAGCTAGGTCTCTTTTTCCTAACATTTTATTTCAATGTGGCTCCAAATGGAAACAATAAGCAAATAGTTAAAAATTTCAAAAATGAAAAAAAAGCCCTAGGGTGTCAACATTGACAGCTGAAACTTTGTTTTTACCTCAAATGTAACTATTGGGTGGCTGTTAGATTCTTGAAAACTAGGAAAAGTTTGGGTTTAGGATGCAAATGAGTGTTTTTATAGGTGTGATTTCACCTTATCTCTACTCTCTCTGCAAGTGGAAACAACAAAAATAAGGCCAATTTGGAAAAATAAACTATTTATGCCATTTTCCTGGCCCTTTGTCGTTGCGACCAAGGTTTTTCGCAGACTATAGTAGCAATTAAGAATACTGTTGTAGCCATTGGACGAAGAAATGGAATTTGGAATTGATTCACATTCACCAAGAAAGGTTCCATCAGTAGTCCTATAGGTATTGAGGCCATTAAACTTGCAAGTAAAAAAAAAAAATGCGGCGAGTCCAGAAAAACTCGCCAAGTCAGAATAACCTAGGAGGGCTGACTCTGGCATGGACTCGATGAATTTTTTAAAAACTCGCCATGTTTCATAACTATGCTTCCAAGATTTTAACAAATCTAAAAGTTGGTTTATATAGCATGCAGCTCTAAGAAGTTGGAATTTGTAGAATTTTCCTTTTTTTCCTTCTCTACCAAGAGATAAATATTTAGCTTCAAAGAATCAAACATTATGTTTCCCCTTTTTGGATCTTTAACATATAGCTGATGAAGAGGAATTTCAAATTTGAAAACATAGATCATTAGCATCTTACCCAAAGTACAATGAAAATCTTCTAACAATGATTTTTACAATTTCAAATCCATGACAATGAAGGATCAATTAGCTGCAGTAAAAATAGACAAAGCATTTTAAATTGCCAAACCATCCAAGTCATGTCATAATTCAAATATACCAGGTATTATTGATGTACTTATGTGACTTGAAATCTATAATTAATTACATGTACAGGTTAAGCATTTTAGGATTTTTTACGATCTCACATCAATTAAAGAATCTGAAATGTTCTTGTAATGACTCTGGTTTCTGTGTCTGAGGAAGGCTTCCATTTGATGAAATATTCAAGTATTGCATTGTCTGAATTTCTGTTATTGGTCTAGAATGTGTGACATGTACAATGGTCTATCTGTTCTCTTTGTTCTATGGCTTCTCAAGTTGTTGCTGGTAGGGAGCTTGTATGAAAAGTTGTCACTCCTGGCTTCTTCCTTGATTTTTTTAAGGTCCATAAGTATTACCTAAGTTACCAGGTTCAGGTTTACATCCGAGTTCTACAAGGATAATAATTTAAAAAAAAATAAAAAAATCACCATGGAGAAAATCAGCTATGAAGTTTGCGATGAATTTCTTAAATTATAGAGGAATGTTTTTATTAATATAAATGACATTATCTCAAGTGGTTAAAATGTGGGCTTCCGATGGGGAAGACCTAGATTCAAATCTTGCTAGATGATACTAGACCAATATGTGGATCTTTGAAATACCATGACAACATGGTCATGATGTAATAGGATGGGCCCGTTAGACACACACATTATACAAGAATGAGATTGACTTGCAAATGCCTCTATTAATGAGTTGCCCTATGATCATTTTGCTTTGTTGCAATTGTTTAACTTTTTAACTGGAGGTTTCGTTTTTAGTTTATGGGAATGCAGAAGGAAGTCAAATAGATGTGGGAATGAATTGCTCAAATAATAGAAGCTATAAGTTACCAATAAAATCTTATTCGTCTTTCACAACTGTTTGTCTGATTATATTTATTGAACTTGTTCATGCAAACTAGAAACTTGTCAAAGTTCATGCTCGTTTTGATAAAATTTGCCAAATTATTTATTAGATTAGAAAAACTTTAAGTAGTATTATAGTCTGGTTGTTTTTTAACAACTTGAGACCCTTTTCTTAAAGTGATTCTGCTCCTGAGCCTCGTAGTATCTGTTTCTTCATGGCAATCTTAGTGCCCATCAATCTCTTTAGTTATTTCCAGACTTAAGAAGTAAGAACTGCATTCTTTGAAAATTTGTCGGGTATTAATGCACGGTTGCAAACTTACGGATAGACAAAATGCCATCAGTGATGTTACAGACCTGTATTTACGTGCACAAGGCAAGTGTGTGCCATTGATCTTGGTATATTTTTTCTATAATTTGGTTTGGTGGACAGTAAAAGAAGGCTTCATGTGCTATGCTCGAATATTCTATGATCTGTAAAAACTTTGAGTGTTGTATTGAATGAATTGGGTATATTCTATGTGCCATTCAATCAACTGAGAAAATATAGCCAAAGTTCCCTCAAGGCTTGGGCAACTCTGGCTTCAAAGTATAATACATGGAGAACAAATGACAATTTCTCAACTGGAATGAAAGAGGGATAGCCGTAATTGTTGGACAGTGGACTTAAGTTACCTATCTTGTTTCTTTACTTTTAAATGTGTTTCTCAAAAGTGATTTTGTATGTCTTTAACCTTGACAAGCCAATGTATTCGCATGAATTTTTTCTTTATAAAAAATTGCAGTTGATTTTACCACCAGATTTTCAGAACTCGACCAGGAAGAAGAAAAGGAATTATAATAAAAGTGTGTTAAGAGTATGGTCCTTCATACATATCTTTAATGTTTCAATGCTGATTTTGACAGTCCATTGCTTTTCAGAACACCTAATTGGTATCTAATAATGCCCTTTGCCTAGAAATGACCAGGGTTGGTGAAACTGAATATTTTGGAGCAATGAAGTTATTGGTATTTTGCTGGTGATAAACATGTGTGTACTTTCCATTTTTTGAGGGGAGGCCAGCAATAGGTGCCTTGGTCTCTTTTCTGCACAAGGCAGTCTTTCGCAGGTGTAGGAGACTAAAGGAGAGCTTCAGACCCAGCAGGCAGATTACCTGTTTTCAGAGCATATCTGACACTATGGGGTTTAAGCACTTCCCAAACATGTCACCAACATGCATTAAGAGCAACCGGTCAGTGAGCTATACTGTTTTCGGTGTATTGCCAAAAAAATATAATTTTTGCCCCACCCTCAGCACAGCTAGTGCAACCCTCCTGTCATAGGTATTATGGGCCTTTGGCATCCTTCAAACACCATGCCATATCTTGTGGCCAGTCCTTTATTACCAGTTTCCTCGACCTCTAAAAACATAACCTTGAGTGCTAGGAGTGAGTCAAGGGCTAGTACATTACTGCTCTTATGTATTATCCATTTTGTTTCCCTTAGCCTTGAATGCTTCCTTAGGCAGATCATCTGAATGTGCATTGGACAATAGAGAACGATGGATAACTCTGGCTTTTCAGCATGGCATGCTTCTTCAGATACCTGATAGTGCCATATGTTGGCTGAGATCTTCTTAGCCTTCTTGTTCTTGAGACACATGTACTAGGGTTTACCTTTTTGGGTTAGTCAGTCATCATTTGCTTATTTTGTCTAATAACTGCTTTTTAAAATCTTTAAGAGTTTTTTTTCTCACCCTTATACTCTCCAATACTTCTGGGGATATTAATGTAATTTCATTTCATTTTTACAATCTAACCGCAATTCAATTGAAGGAAAATACTCAAAAATAAACAACAAATGTTTGTCTTACAAATCTCTAAATCTGCTTTCCAATGTTCAATAAGCTCCTTGAAGTAACTGCCTAGTTGTTTAGTAGGCAGGCTCAACAAATTGTTTAATTCTGCAAAAATTTGCTTGCATGAGTGTTTGATGTTATGTGCTTGCAAGAAAATGAACACTGGTTTGTGTAAGTTACAATAGGAGGCAGTAGAGGTGCTGAGAAATTATTTCACTCATTCTCAGAATTTCTCAATAATAACATGTTATCATCCTTTCTTTTACAAAATTATGGTTCTTGTTTTTCCAGAGCAGGTGTGGACATTATAACATATAGATAAATACTGTCTTATGTAAGACTATGTATTAAGAGTTAAAGACCAGAGAATATTCTTTTATTTATTTTATTGCTTTCTACAGTAATTGATGCATTTGGTACTTCCTTTTTTGGTCTATGGCCTTTCATATCCTATTGATGTTGTTTGGACTTTTAATGACATCAATATAAAATCTTTTTTGGAATGCAAATAAAGACACGATAATATCATAAATGCAAAAAGTAATGAGAATATTGCCTATGCCCATCTCCATGAATTACCTATCCTATACCTCCCTTATTATATATAAGATCTTCTCAAATTACCTACTTTTTGTATGATTTTCAGTCCTCTCTCTCTATATATATATATGAGAGAGAGAGAGAGTATATCTCTCTAGAGATAGAGAAAGAGTGTATATATATATACTATCTTGCCATGATTTGAAAAATGATGTAAGCGCTCTCTCTCACACACACACACATCGTGACCATATTATAGTGGTAGTTCAACAAACACCATTATTGTGGTATGACAACTAAGTGTATGATTATGGATTGCTTTATTGTGGGGGTTTCCATCACAATGCATGAATTTGAACTTGGGTTGCATTCATATGATTGCATCTCCATGATGCCTTGAATGCAAATTGTCACAAATATTAGCATAATACACATAATCATTATCAAATACATAAAATTGTTAATTATAATTTAGGTGATTGTTTCCTAATATTTAGTATCTATCTGGAGATAAACTTATACATATTTGACTATTAGCATATGTCACTATCATTAATGTTCCTTGTACTAGATGTACTTCTATCAGGCTCCCTTTTCTAGGTGACGTTTGAGCTGTAGACTATCTTGATAGAGAATCTTTTAACATCAAAATGATGTTATATTCTTGGATAAGGTTAATTGTGATTTGTTTTATTAATTATGTGCTAATATATCCTTTCTTTCCTCACTTTGCATAAAGGGTTAGCTGATTTTCATTTGGCATCATTGTTATGAGTAGAAAGATTTCATGTTCATCCTATATCTTCATTAAACAGATTTTAGAGTCCCTATCATTCAGTGCAGTACTAAGCGGGTGGATTTTTGTGTTCAGAGACCAAGACCAAAACGAAGGAAACAATATATTAATGGGAGCTTCTAAATGATGTGAAGGTTATCTGGCTTCGTAATCAAAAGGAGGTTTCTGATGAAGAGTACATCAAGTTTTACCAGTCCATTACAAAGGTTGGTAGTTGTCTTAATCTCTTCTTAGGGACATTTTTGGTATTGAAATAAGCTTCTCTTATGGAGAGAAGCCACATATGCAAGAATATCTCCTAATGTTTTTTCTAGTTCCGAATTGAGTATGCTAATGGTTGTCTTAAAGTCTTGAGTATTGTTAAGCTACCACCTCATTATTTAGATATTTTATATTGTGCACATTCCAAGTGGGATAAATTAACTGTTGGATTTTTAAGCCTTACTACCACAAAATATCACAAGTCCCAATATAAAATAGCCACAATATTAAAGGTCAAAATAATCTTATAATGAGTAGAATAATATATGAGCAAATTAATATGTATATCAAGGCCTATATAATAAATCAAATAACATTCATTTATATACTGAAATATGAATGTAAATGACCTATGTCATTCATGAACTATGCATGAAGAAAACTTACAATATTAATTGCTCAAAAATTTGTATACAATATTTATTACTTCTCTTCCTCTTACAATCAGATAATAATATATGAATATTAGATCTTCATTACTTTCTCATGGAGCATTGTCTCCATAATATAGCCATAGTAATATGACTCTTCAAGTACTTGACTATTGCTCTCCATATGCCAAGTCTTATGACTCTTGGCTTATCATCTTGCCACTTGCATACTAGATGGACACTTGACTCTACAACACTTGCACACATCTACATGACTCTTACACTTCTACATGCACTCCTAATCTAGGACACTTGTGCACATTCTCACATTACATATTTACACTCTTACATACAAGACACTTGTGCACATTCTCACATTACATATTTACACTCTTACATACAAGACACTTGTGCACATTCTCTCAATCTACACTTGCACTCTAACTTACATGACACTTGTGCATTTCCTGCACATTAACACTTACATAAAAGGGGAAATATAAATCACACTCTAAACTATAGACTCAACCCTAATCTATTACATATTTACAAATTTACCATGAAGGTACCATGGGGGTACATTAGCATGTACCAAATAATGTAATATTCCTCAACATTAACTTTCTCATCTTAATGTTTTCATCAAATTAATCTGACAAGAATCTGTTTATTTGTATCTGCAACCTTTAAGGTAACTTATCCCACTTATTATTATGAATGTTTTGGATCAAATGTGCAATTTTTTATTTTTCAGAAGTTTATTATAAGATCACATCCTGACTTTGGTTGTTTGCTTTCCTAAGCTTTAAATTTGTGTCTATAAAGAAAGTTCTAAATGAGTGGATTTTTTAATTGCAAACCTGTCCACAATATTTGGTGAGGGTCATCTTAGTTTTGAATATAGCAGGACCTAATCCGCTAGGATTGTGGTGAAAATAGTGGGAAATGTTCTCTGCTAGTGAGAGAGTTGTTGGATAAAGTCGTAGTTGAATTTTGAGAGAGAGCATTATGGTACCTTCATTCTGGAACTGGCACAGTTTTCAACCAAATCATTGTTGCCTTTAAATATGGTCCACTTGAATGCTATTTTGACAGGCTACTAAAATGATAATTTTTTGCTGGTGATTTGGAGTTGCTTTGACAGTTATTTTAAACCATTTTGATATCTTTGAAAAGTATGTGTAAGACTATAAGTCTTATTTGTTTGGCTTGATTTTACAAAATGGAATACATGCATCATAAATATTTTTTTTGGTAAGTAGTGTTTGTATTTACAGCGGGTTTTAACAAGGATCCCAAAACCTGATTACATAAGCAATGGGCCTATGGCATCAATCCCTTGAAACTGAACACCAAAACAGAAATCCCGCCCAGCGGTAATAGTAAGCATGAAACAATCCCTCTCGACGGGAAACAAACAAATAAGAAAGAAAGTAGTTTTGGAGATCCCGCCCAGTGGGGAGTAGCCAAAAACCACCATCGAGAAGATCCCGCCCAGCAGGAAGCAAAGAAAAACTGTTACAATAAAATCCCGCCTCGCGGGAAGCAGTCAAAACCACCACAAACAGTCCCGCCTCGCGGGAAGCAGTCAAAACCACCACAAACAGTCCCGCCTAGCGGGAAGCAACATGGAAATCCCGCCATCCGGGAAACCAGCAAAAAAGAAAGGATCCCACCTCGCGGGAAAACCGGCGGATTTGGCGGATCCCGCCCTGTGGAGAAACCATCCCGCCCACCAGGAAAACATTCCGTTCAGCAAGAGCCATCCTGCAAGAAGCCGACACCCAGCACAGAGAGGATCCAGCCCATCAGGAAGTGACCAGAGAGTTGCACCACAAGGAACCCGCCCTGGGAAAACAGAAGAGGATCCTAGCAGCAGGGACCAAGAATCCCGTCCAAGCACAGAGCCCGTCGAGGATTCACAAGAAAAAGGGGGAAGCTGTCCAAACCCTAAACCGTCACCTCCACCGCACCAAGAAACGCAGGGGACCAGATCCACGCGAATAACCCGCAAAAAACCCGGGGGGAAGCCCGAGGGAAAAGGGAAGGGATCCCCAACCAAACAGGGATCCCCGGGAAGCACCGATCCGAAAAAACAACCAAGGAAACCCTAGCCAGCCGGGAGGGGGCGCAGACGGTGGAGAAGGATCTCCCCCAGGAGATCATCTGCAAACAACCACTCCCCGGGAGGGATGACCTGGGTTGAGCCAGGGACTAGGCAGGAACCAGGAGCCATGGGAGGGGGAGCAGGGGAGGGACCAGAGCCCTCCCCTCTCTACTTTCTTCCCTCTCCATCTCTCCCATCTTATGCCCAAAATATCATCATAAATATTTTAGCAATAGTTACCAGTATCAGATATATAGGCCGGTTTTATTTTTCAGTATTAGTTTTGGACCTAGATATGTATGGTAAAAGATTTCACTGTCTGGCAGATATTTAACTTGTCTTTGGCATACACATATCCATGATGTATTGAATTTATGGAAGTGGAAAAAACAATTTGGAATTATCTAATTCTAACAATCTATTTTATGTCCTAGATGTGAATGGTAAAAGATTTCACTATCTGACAGATCTTTAACTTTGTCTTTGAAATACACATATCCATATTTAATTGAATTTATGGAAGTGAAAAAAACAATTTGGAATTTCTAATTCTAACAATCTATTTTATGTCCTTAGTCTTCTATCCTTAAAAAAATTATGTATTAGTCACTATAGAAAACTTGTATCCCAGGATTGTTAGACTAATAATTCTTTTTATTTGGATTAATAGCTTTAGAAATCTTAACATATAATATATTAGAATTCAACATGTGATGGAGGTGAATCTCCATCAATTGCTAATAGAATGATCCAAGTTGTGGGGGTCCACAGGCATGACATGGAGGATAACTCCTTAGCTCAGCTGGTGAGGTTCGATGAGTTATATTTTAGAGTTGTGTAGGAAAACAGGGCAAGTTGAATACTTCCTGAGACAACACAGTGTTGGATGAAAAAGAGAAATAACAAAGGGATGTTGAGTAGGAAACACAGAAAAATCAGAAACTTGTTATATTTTAGAGTTATGTAGCAAAACAGAGTGTTGTAATGCTTTTGCATACAACATAGTGTTAGATGAGAAATAAGAAAGAAGAGATGTTGATTAGGAAATGTAGAAAAATAAGAAACTATGTAAATAATTGAAGAAGTTTATTTACAAATACTGTAAATGTAAAAAAATACAAAATGCAGGGCTCTCATGTGGCCAAGCAGGCTTTAACATCGAAGCTTAGGCTATAGTCGAATGTGAAGCAGCTAGTGCCAATGTGTGCAGGTGTGCTGTGTGGGGGTTTTCCATTTGTCTAACTTTGAGTAGACGCCAATATTGCTTCAATAAGCACAAGAATTTGGCATTATGGAGAATGGTGGTTGATGTTCATTGACAGTTGGCATGAATCTTTAGATGTTAGATGTGTGTAGATGTTGAGAAATTGGTGTCTTGAGTCAGCACTAGGCATTGGTGCTTGGCACTTGGCTGAGTGCTAGCAGTGGTGCTGACACAAGTAAATAGCATTGGTGTGTGATGCTGGTTGGCACAAAATTGGTGGTTGCACCAAGGTTTGAGTTAAGAATTGGCATTGCTTGGTGCTAGGTGTCATGGGGTTTGTTTGCCATTCTCTTGGAAAAGGCATCTAACTCAACTAGGACCGATGTTAACATGATCCACAGACCTCGACTACACCATAACACTCTTGAAGGACGATGTAGATTGATCCTTGTTTCAAGCAACAAGCTCACCATAAAACAGAAAGTGATCAAGGATCATAAAACACATTGACTTGCAAGAAGTCTTTCTTCTCCTCAGCAAGACGTTTTCATCCTATACCCATATTGTTCGCCACCCAAGCTACTCTCCTTCCCTTGAGTATGGGGCTCAATGCCCCTTTGGTGTTGCTGCCTTGCTCTTGTAGAATACCATGCATCAATTTGTTTGCCCCTTGTGCAATATTAGGCCATTCTAGAAGGGTACCCATCCCAAAATATTATAAGAGATGATTCCTTACCTGTGCACAACTTAAGAACTCTTTCACACTTTGCCAATTATCAGATGGACCAATTTCCTTCGCCACATCCTAAGGAACACCTCTTTTGTGGTCTTAGACTGCTTGGTTGGGCTGCACATCCTTGTGCATACTAGATCCTTATCTTAAACCGAATAACCCTTCCTTGGTTGTCTATGGTGTATCCCAAGTGTGGCCCTAAATGGCAATGCTCCTAGTGGCTAGGGACATTTTTCAAGCAATACCACCATAATGTAGTGCGTGGGAGTATTCTACTTAAGCACAAAGAGATACAATGCAACACACTATAATATAATTCCATAATACATAAACATATTTGGAAGAACTCATAGATATATGTAAATGCATGGAACACAACATGTCTACTCCATGTCCAACTGTTTGCAATACAACATGGTCTAGTTGAGCATACAACATATGAATGACACATCTTCATACACATGACAAACATAGCTCGACAAAAGGAGATGGGTGTACATATGGGTATCACAAAAACTAATAAGTGCTTGAAATTTTTCATACCTACCTAACTACTTGTACACACAAAAGCATGAAATATGCCTCATAACGAAACATGATATTTTTTACATATAACATCAAACGTATGACACCATTTATAACATGATATATATTACATGGCTATACATAACTTTTTTGGTAGCTCATGATTAAATGGGCATTAATGGTTTCATGTGCCAACTCATCTGCCTACATTTATACCCTCCTTTGGACTGGTTGATAACCTTGTTGATAGACCAACTAAAAACATGTGGGTAGAGTCACTAATCTTATATTTCAAACACTTGTTATGTTCCTTACGTTTTTTCCTATTCCATATATATTCTAGAAAACTAGAATCTAGCATTCTTAGGTAGAGCAATAGTGCTTCCCAAACTCCTTATTTGTTGTGTACAATTTATGATATCACCAAACCGATAGGCAATCTTGTTTCCGTTGTTGAGGATTGAGAGGTTGACATCCCTCATGCAAGGTCAAGGGGCAATGCCTATACATGTTCTCTATAAATTATGGTGAACTGTGGATACCATCTAATCTCAATGCACCCTTTGTTGAAATCTTTATTGTCTTGTCTGAATTTTACCTATCATTGACATGTTGGTGGTGAATAGTGACAACATGTTCTAATCAATATTTATGCTTGCTTGAACAACACAAACAACCTGATCTTGAATGGTTTGGGTATAAACAAGGATGACCCTTTCTTCTTCCTGTCCTAGGCCTTATTCTTACTACCCCAATTGTTAGGTGACATACTAGTAAACCACAATGATGGTATTGTTTCATAGCAAATGCTAGTGATGACTTTGCATAAGTGAGGGATGACTTTTCTATAGTCTTGTACATTAGTGACAACATATGAAGAAAGGATAAAAACTTATTTAGTAGTGTTGATTGTCTCCCAAGAGAGGGCAACTTCTCCAAGACAAGGGATGATCCCTAAGTTAGTTTGATCAAAGCGTGTGACTTAACCACCTTGTCAGAGGCATAACTTTATGCCCGGGAATCTATTTTAACCTATTCAAAATGTCTTGGAAATTTTAGTGGAAGAACAAAAAACAAATATTGAAAACTGATGCCAAAGGTTTGGGCTTATAGCAACTACATGTAGAAAAGAAAAAAAAACTCAGAAGGCTCTAAAAAATGCAAAATACAAAATTTGTTAACAATAGTTTCAGTTTTAGATATTCACAGCCAAAAGACATCTCTAGCCATGTTGACACATCACTAGAAGACAAAACACAAAAGAACAATCATGCATATGTAATTTTTATTTAATATGCACTTTGTAACTTATGGAAGGTGAACCACCACATTTCCATATGGGTGACCTTCCATATTCAATACGGGAGGCTTTCCAAACCATCAAATTTTGTATAAAGAGAGATGCACCCTTGATTATAAAAATGATGAGTGATAGATATAATGTTATTGCTTGGCATCTCTTCTTAGATATTGCTTGCATTGTACTCTATTTTTTGAGCAATAAAATCATTCTATTATCTTTTTAATATATTTTTGTGTTTTGATTCATTTTTGTTATTTTTCAAATTGCACAGTTCCTTGATTTTCTTTAACCTGAGGATCTAAATTTTGGATCAACAGTGGAAGAGCAGATTGTCTTTTGAGTACATGTCCACAAAGATAAGGTTAGTCTATCGAAAGCTCGAATATCAAACACAAGATCCCTCTGATTATCTCCTTTGTTGTTTCAAACGATCTTAGATGGTAAATATAGCAAACAACACTAAGATAAACTATCCTTTCAAGGAGATGTTGAATAAAGGTTTTGTGAAGCGGATCAATTTGCTCAAATTCTTCAATAGCTCCCTACTGCAAATATTGCAACCTCCTCTAGTTACTGTTGACACCATTTAGTGCCCCCACAACTCCTAAGGTGCAAGTGAATTTTGATATTCCCATTTTGAAGGGAAAATTAATGTTGATGTGATAGAAAATTGGTTGGATCAATTGATAACATATTTTTTGTAAATATATTTATCAATAGTGAGAAAATCACAGTTTCACTTTTAAAAGCTATTTTATTTGTTTGAAATTGGTGGGAAGCATATTGTGACAAAGTTAAGGAGGAGAATGAAGACAATGAAGCAAGGTTCACATGAGATGATTCTATGGAAGTTGCCAATGTGAATATTGTCCCATAGGAACCTATGATAAGCAATACATATGATGGCACCAACTGTGTCAAGGTAAAGAGTAGTTTGTTCAAGATTATACTTATGTTCCATGGCAGCAAAACTTGGTATTGACGATATCAAAAGGAATTGAATCCTCAAATACGGGAGCAGGATGTAATGGTACATTTAGGAAAAAATGGGCCTCATCAAGTTCAAGACCCTGGGTGAGACATAAATTTGCTGTCAAATTGGAACATAAAGAAGCCAAAAATAAATAAGAAAGGAGCAAATAACAAGAACTAGAACACCAAGAACCAACCTAGGAAACACAAGAATGATAGCCAAAAGAACCAAGAAAAAGAGGGTCATCCTTGAAACAAAAATTGAAGTAGAAGAAATAGTCCCAAGATAAGAATCATCAAAATAATAAAACCAACAAATAGTGTGACTATCATAAGAACAACTGACATTTGAACATGGATTTTGTTCATTGAGACAACCCTCCACATCCATTGCATGATTGCATACACATCCATAGGATGAGGACAGAGGGAAGTAGATTATGGAAGTTGAACCAGATGTGACCATTTCCACCACACGTCACACCAAAGGATTCACAAGAGAAGCAATGCTTGTTTCACTCATAGATGTGAAGGGCAAAGCCATTGCTTTTTATTGTTGAGAGGAGTCAAATATGATTTCTATTAGCATTGTATAGAATTTGAGTCTACTCGTCAAACCACATCCATAGCCACATAATGTTGGATGGTTGCAACAAGGGAGAAAGATTCATATCACTCAAAAATGTCTCCTCTCTTATACCATTAAACCCTTCAAATATGAATTTTTGAATGTTGTAGCCTTGGATGTTTATGATTCAATCTGAAGCAATCCATTCATGTAGAAGAGACACGATATGTATGAGTAAGGACCTTGAACATCATTATCACTATCGAAGGTTAGTGCTTTAGGATACTAGAGGTATCTCCTTCTACCTTTGTCTCCTTAGTCAATGCCAAATAATGTAGGAATATTAATAGGTAAAACAAGGAAATTCATTTTCTTGATGATCAAACCACAAAGCATAAGAAAGAGAGTTGCTACGACCACATTGATCTCACAATCAATGTAGCAGAAATAGATGGAGCAGATTGTAGTAGAATATGATACCTTACTTCATTGTGAGGTAAAACATTCCAATGATTTAGTTTATGGTGCTCCTTTGCCCAACGCACTTGTATATTGCAGATTAATTTTTGAAAATGATGAAGTTAGGGGGAAAATCCAAGACTTGATTTAGTGTCAGATTTATAAATTTATTCAAGAACAAATGGACTCAACATATTACTCAACAAAGAAAATTAAATCTTATATAAGCACAATACAATATGGAAAGGTGTCCCTAGACACCAAGAAATCCCACTAATGGAAGAATAATCATTTCTATTTGAAGAAGAAATGGTTGGACTCAAGGGGGTATAAATACCCAAGTTACAGGTGATCTTAGGTCCAGGTTAAAGAACCGACCATAAGGTTAATTATTACAATATGACAATGAATTCACCTATAGAAGGTTTCAATGGTCCATAGGGCAATACACAAGTGAATACAATACAAGGTCAACCATGGCCTCAAGTGGAACTCCAATTGTCACAATAAGGGTCACTAGAAATTTTTTAGTAAGACCTTGCTTAAGAATCATGATCCATTGAAGATGTTTGGCAGTCTTAAATAATAGCACAATACTAATATTTTGTAGAAAACAAATGTGGTGGACTACCATCAACAACTCTAGAGACCCTTCCAAAACCAAGATAGAACATAAAGCCGATGATCGAACTCCATTGGTCCAAATAACCTACTCAGTCTACAACAAAGCATCCTATCAACACTAGAAGAGCCTCAACTAAATATTGAATGCCCATCTAGTAGGTACCTCTAATGTACCATAGGATTTGCTTGGCCATTGTACAATGACACTCACAAGGTGCCTGCATGTACTTGGAACAATAACTGACAACGAAGGCAATACTCGACCAATTGTGTGTGAGGTAGAGAAGATCCCCAACAAGAGACTAATGCAAGATGGCATCGACCAAATGAGTGATACAATCTACTTGAAGATTTAATCCTTAAGCAAATGGAGTTCGGTCGGGCTTGCGCTTCTCCATCCGAAACTATTGCAAAAGATCCAAGGCATACTTAAACTACGAGATAGTGATCCCATAGGGTAACTGATCGAATTGGATCCACAATAAATAGTGAACAAGCCCCAAATCTATCATCTCAAAAGTGTCATGAATTCATGACTTCATCTCTAGGGTCAAGTATGTTGAGCTTCCATTAATGAGAATATCAACATACAACACAAGGACCAACATTTATCCATCCTGATGTTTGATGTAGACATCATGCTTTGCCTCACATCATCAAAAGCATCAAATGAGGAAGAAGAGTGAATCCTCTCATACCAAGCACAGGGATATTGCTTAAGCCCTTAAAATAACTTCTTAAGACAACAAACCAAGGGAGTAGGCCCATCAAGCTCAAATTTGGGTGGCCATCGTAATATAGATCTTCTCTTGGAGCTTTGCATGCATGAAGAAAGACACTTCAAGCCTTAAATGAATGGAGTTTAGACAAGCTTGCAATCCTCCACCCAAAATTATTGCAGAAGATCCAAGGCATACTTAAACTGTGAGAGAGTGATCCCAAAGGGTGATGGACTGATCTGAGTCCACAATAAATAGTGAACAAGCCCCAAATATATCATCTCAAAAGTGTCATGAAGTCATGACTTCATCTCTTGGGTCAAGGAAGTTGAGCTTTCGTTGATAAGTATATCATCAACATACAACATAATGGCCAACATTTGTCTATCCTGATGTTTGATGTAGACATCATGCTCTACCTCACATTGTTAAAAGCCTCAATTGAGGAAGAAATAGTGAATCCTCTCATACCAAGCACGGGGATACTGCTTAAGCCCATAAAAGGACTTCCTACGACAAACCAAGGGAGTAGGCCCATCAAGCTCAATATTGTGGCTATCGCATATAGATTTCTTCTTGGAGCTCTGGCTCAAGTAAGGCACTCTTCACATCCATTTTATGAACTTTCCATTCATAAGAGGTAGCATTAGAGAAGATAATTCGTAGGGAATTCATTCATGCAACAAGGGAAAGGGTCTTTAAGTAATCAACTCCCTCCTAAGATAAACCCTTAGGAACAAGGCATGCCTTGTGCTTCTCAACCTGACCATTTGATGTGTACTTGGCCTTGTAGACCCACTTCAAACCAACAACATTCTTGCCCTTGGGCAAAGGAATAAGCTCCCATGTCTGATTATTCATCAAGGACTTATACTCCGTCAACATGGCATCTTCCCAGTAAGGGCATCCCTTGGTCTAGGAGGAATTTAAAGATCTCCAAAATCATCACCCTTCGAGACCAAGGGTTGAGATGAAGAAGGGGGGAGGGATTTTGATGATGCTCCTAAGAAAGAATGGGCTAAGCATCTTTGAGGAGGGTTCAGGCCCACTTTGGCATTAAGGTGATCCACAAAAGCCTGGAACACATCCTATATAGAGACAACATCAGAAGAAGGAATTGAAGCATTCGATACATGCTCATCACTTATTACATCATCCAACATTGTCACACAATGCATACGGGGATGAAACTCATCGAGATCAATATTTATAGATGGAGAAGATGTTGTTGGGGAATCTAGAATAGAAACAACTATATCACTGGCACCCACTGGAGGACTTGAACTAATACACTAAGAGGCTGGAATCACTGGAGAAGTTTCAACAAGAATCTTTGGAGGAGAAGAAACAAGTGGAATAAGATCATTTTCCAAAAGCACTAGAAGTGGACCAAAAGGATTTGATGGAACTTTGGAATAACCTCATCAAATACCACATCATGCTAAATGATGATATCTCAACCAATAGGGTCATAAAGGTGATAAGCCTTGGAAGTATCACAATTTCCCATATGATTGCAACAATGACTCTTAGCCTTGAGCTTGTTCCATTTATCATTGGGGATATAGACCCAAAGGTACATAATTTTGAAACATTAGGCTTAACTCCTATGAACCTTTCAAGAGGTGTCGTACCTTGGACTGACCAATTTGGTATCCTATTGATGATATGTACAACAAAAATCATAACTTTGCCCCAAAACTTGCTCTCCATCTCCTTGGCATGCAAAATACATCTTGCCATCTCCAAAATGACCTTGTTTCTCCACTCAATGACCTAATTTTCCTTGGGGGTGTAATGAAAATTCCTTGGAAAAACAATACCATTAAGTGCGAAAAAATACCAAAAACATGACCAATAAACTAACCACCATTGTCATTCTAAAGACACTGGATTTTGCTCTCAAACTTATTTTCCACCAAAGTGTGAAGGTCTTAAACCTTCCAAATGCTTCATTCTTGGTGCGAACAATGTAGATCCAAAAGCACCTAGAAAATCATTAATAAAGGTGAGGAAATACTTGTTTGTGGAAAGAGAACTAGCAGCCATTAGCCTACAAATGTCACCATGATTGATCTCCAAAGGTTGGGTAGCCCATCTAGATTTCACTTCTAGAAAGGGATCAATGGTGTTTCCCCAATACACACCACTTACAAACATCACTAGGGGGGTAATGGAAGGAATACTCTCTACCATAAAAATTCAACTCATGTGCCTCAAGGATCCATAGTTGATGTGTTGAAGCCCATGATGCCAATACCTATTGATTTCATCTACCTTAGCCATAATATTGTAGTGGTTAGTTATGACATGGTGCCACCTCAAGTGTCACCTCAAGCATGAACAAGCACATATGGTGTAAAGTACGTGAAAGCAGTTTTGGTTGTATATATAGTTTTGTCATTTTGTAGTTTACATGCTAAGTGTTTGATGAAATGAATATTAGACTATTATTAGTGAACCTGTAATTTGGATGTCAGGTGAATTGAGGTGTCATGTAAGGGCAATTAGGGTTAGGTACAAGGAAGTTGCGTAAGTTGGCAACTACCTTGCCTTTCCAAAGAATAGTATAAGTAGACCCCCTTAAGTATCCATAATCCATACTTCATTTGTGCATCTAGTTGTTTGTACCTAGGAGCATATCTAAGTGTGCAAGTAATTGCATATGTTTGTGAGCAATTGTGGTGAATATTATTGTTGTTCATGAATGATACAAATACAATGTTCAATTTCATTCCATTTCAAATCTGAATATCTTTTTCTCGTACATGTTGAATGTCAGTTATTGCTAATATTTTATCTCATTTAGTCTTCTATGTTCTTTCAATTATGGAATACCATAGTCATCCCACATTTGGCATCATTATCATCTAAAGCATACTTGAGAAAATCTGCAAAAAATCCCAATTCGAGCCAATTTTTCCTGATTCACTATCTAAAAAAAATGCGAACAATATCTTGCGTTGATCATCCAAAACCTACTCTTGTAGCCTAAAATATTATCAATCACCACACTAAAGGGTTGTTAGAGTTAGAGCAAACATCCACTATGAGAAAAGAGAAGGATAAACATAGGAATTTTAAAATCTCTCAAATATAGTACAACTAACCAACTGCTACACCATCAAGCTCAGTTGGAGTTAGATGTTTGGTGCTTCTGAAGACATCAAACCTACTATGATAAAATAAGTGAGAGAAAATGAGGTTTGAACTTATGACCTTACAGAAGAAGGATTTTAAATCATATATGATCTCAATGTGAAGAACAAAGTCAAGTGGGTCCATTTTGCACAAAAAAAATCCACAAAAAACAGTAACATGTCCTTGAATTGATATCACCAATATGTAGAGCTCAAAAAATTGTGCATTTTTTTAAAACAAAAGTGGTCTAACATGCTTGCATATGCAAGTTTATGGCCTCCATAATTTTGGGCATATTAGAGCTAAAAAAGAATGAAAATTTAAATGATAGACATTACCAAAAAGTTTGGCCAATCAAAGACTGCTACTTGTCACCTCCATGTATTGCCTCTATTGACATCACTCACTGATAGGACAACTGGACAAAAAAATATTGAATCGGATTGCGACACTTGGTTTATGAGGATTGGTTTCCTTCATTTACATATATATAAAATGTAATGCCCAAGGATTGATCTCGGTAAGCGATGAGAATGGAACCTGAGACCTTGTTCTCACAATGAAAGACCCCAACCACTATTCCATTGGCACAAACATTTTTGAAAAGAGAGGGTGATCCCCCTTGAGGTAGCACTAGAGCATATTCACAAAAAAAAAAAAGATTTTCTAGCAACTTGAACATGACACCTCTGCATTCTCAACAAACAATCTTGCCATTGCGCTATATGTGGTAAATAGAACCAAGCCCTGCATACTGGATTTTTTCCCTACGGCTCCTATGAAATTTTATAGCAAAAAGAAATCCAATCATCCAATAGGATTTGATCTAGCGACCTCAAGCCTTTGATGAAAGGCTTTTACTACGCCAAAGACTTGAATATGGTCCAAAAGTAATGACATTTAATCTTAATATGGTTCCAAGAATCTCCCCCAAAAAAGACACAGACAACACTATTTTCCAAACTCCATCATGGTTCAAACCTAGAACCTTTAGGCTAAAAGTCATAAGTCTTACCACTATGTTGTCGTTGTAGTTGGAAAAAATCATTAAAGACAAAATATGTGACTTAATAAAAAAATATTAACCTTGTGACCAAATAGTTGACAATGTGACTTGAATCGTAGACATTTGTTCTGTGACCCAAACACTTTTCCATTGCGGTACCGATGGTCACTAGAACCAATTTTAATTTTATTTTTGTTTTTTCCTTTGAAATTGTTGTCCAAAGAAAACTACATAAATCTTTATGCCCTCTCTCACCACACAATGAAATATTCCAAATTTAAAAATTTGAAATTCAAATTTTGGAGGGAATTTTTCAAACGCAAAATAGGAAAAAACAACAAGATCTCCAAAAGTGTTGAACTAAGACCCTCTCTAAAATTTTGCAAGGAATCGATCAAAACCAATGGTTTGTCCATATATACGACAACTTGCCCTATATTGCCTTTTTGTTTGATTGAGCAAAGTTGCTTTGTTTTGGCTCTGATATCATGTTGTAACTCACAATATTTTCCAAAAACATCACAAACCATCCATTCACCACAACCATATGCAAAAAAAGAAAAAATATTGTATAGACGAAAAACAAGGAAAGAGATATACGACACGATTTGAGAGAAGGAATAAGGGATGGGTACCCATAGGCACCCCCATGATATTTTCATATATCACACTATGATACAAATGATTGCTCATTGAGGGGTATTTATAGTGATACCAAAATCCCAATGAGTGGTTAACCTCAAGCCGACATTAACTTGACCTTGAGGTTAACTTACAATAAAATAATTTTAACCCTTTAATAAAGGTTTACCATAAATGTGGATTAACCAATATCACTAAGGGTGAAATGTGAAAGCACCATTAGGCTTACATCAAGATGCCCATAGACTTACACATAGATGTCCATAGGCTTACATAGAAGAATGTCTGTAGGCTTACATAGAAATATGCCCATAGGCTTACATAGAAAGATGCATGTAGGCTTACATATAGAATATTTGTATGCTTACATTAATATGCCCAAAGGCTTACCTAGCACTTGTCCGTAGGGTTACATAAAGAGCAACCGTCGGTACCTCATCACTGTTGGCCTTGGACTAATAAGGTCATATTACAAATATTTCAACAAATAAGAAGGAGAAGTGCATTTGGTGTTCAGACTGCAAGTTAGAAGGACCCACAAACACGAATTGTCTAGAAAAGGTATATTGCAATATTTGTGAAGTTACTAGTCACACAATTGCAAAATGCCTGTTCAACCAACATAGTGCAAGGAACCAAACACTGACGGTGCAAAATGAGAAAGAAGAAAAACCCAACACTTCCAAGAGTAGGCAAGGAGAAACCAGTGGCAGTTCGAAACAATTGCCATGAAAGGAGACAACTGCAATAAGGGGATCGGTCCCGTGGAGGCGACAATGAAGGGCGATTGCATTATGACTCTGATGGAAGGTCATGTAGGAGCTAGTTCTAACCAGCCGCTGAAGTAAATAATGTACATTGAAAAATAAGTGCAAACGTACAAAAAAATTGATGAAAATTTGATGCAAATTCAAATGTACATGCAAAGAAAATGAAATACAAATGTAATGTGAAATGAAAATTCAAATGTATTTTTTTGTATGACTTCAAGTAAGATGATTTCATAAGTTACTATATTGCATTTGTAATGTGCAGTAGAACAAAGGTGATTAACGAGACAGTTGAGGGTGAGGTGTCTCAAGTGGTAGTTTGGTTAACTATCAACCCGTAAGCATAAAAGGACCTCCCCCATTTATTTTGAAGATACATTGAGTACATTGGAGAGCATATGAGGATTTCAGGAGTGCATTGTGACATGAGAGAATCTATGTGTAATTTGCAGACATTCTGTAATGTGATTGTCGTATAGGAAAATATAATGCAACGACATTCCATTCCAATTCCAATCTAAGTATGTTTGATGCCATTCTTGCAATAGTTTGCTATGTTGTAATGCCAAGAGTGCAAGGTTATGGATAGAGTTGTAGTCTAGAAACTATAAAAATTGACATACAAGTAGTGTCGTCAGAGTGCCATGCATGAAGTTTCGTACAAGGGGTGCTAATGAAGGTGTTGTCATACAAGTCATTGCTGACAAGAGTGGAGTTGTGAAATTGTCATTCAAATTGGATTGTGATTGTGTCATTCAAGTATTGGCATACAAGTGTTTTTTGTACAATTGACAATGTTAAGTGTGTTTGTACCAGCAATGACTGTAGTCTTGGTTGGCTCCTAAAATTTTTCATTCTTGTTGTTCCTCCAACTATCAAAATACTCACCATCGTGCTATAGGCCAAGCATTTAGTGCTGAAGATTTCAGGAGCAAGGGCACATTGCATGCAATTGCATGAATGCACTAGTTTGAGGAAGTGGGCACAACATGACTATGATGTGTCGATGGTGCAAACTTGACAACCATAAAGATACGAACTGTCAAAAAATGCAAGTACTAGTAACTCACAAAATGTCAATTTTATTGACTTAAATAGCATCAAATGGACCAAGACAAGGACAAGGAGAAACACGTGCTAGGGGTGATACGGGTATAGGCAAAGAAGATAAAGCAATACTTTATTCCTACTAAGTAGAAGCAAAAATGGCAGGAGATGTGTGTTCAATTGGAAGAGGAAATATGGAAGGCCAATGATAGAAGGAATAAGATAAATACATCATAGTTGAAGAGGAGACATTATAAAAGAAGTTGGCAACACAAGTGTTGGACATGAATGTTGTAGTCAAAATGTCTAGTCTATTTTGTGTAGTATCGAAGTACCATGCGATGGTCAAAGAATTGATGGAATAGAGAAGACAACAAAGATGCATCACCAACTAGTAGTAAGGAAGATTGTGAAGGATCAATACATAGACCTAACGGAGCTTATAATAGATGTCGAGAAGAAGCCAACATTGATCCATATTGAATTGCTTGATCACAAGTTGACACAAGTAATTGTAAATAGGGGTTCAAGTGTGAACCTATTGTTGGAGACCTGGAAAGACTTGGGGGCACCATTTATGTTGTATCCTAATTTTTTATATATGGTGTGGATCAGTACGACACTAAGATGAAATGTGTGTTGACTATATAGAAGGTGAAGATTTCCAATCAAATGTTCATTCTAGACTTTGTACTCATCGCCATGCAAAAACCAATCAACAACGCATTGTTGGGATAAGGGTGGTTACACATGGTGAAAGCGAATCACAATTGGAAGGATTGACTAACATTCATGAAATGCTAGCACAAGTATGTCATCAATTTGAAGAACCAGTCCATCAACAAGGATTTGGCAACGTCTGATGAGTCTATGCATCTTCATCAAATGAAGAAGATCATATGGGCATACGATGACCAAACAAAGGAGGTGTTCTGAAGTTGTAAAAGTGCATATAAGATGAAGCGCACTCAAAAAACGGGTTACTCCATTGGTAGATGGAATACTGTGAGATTTTCTAGCCATATTGCATATGCATAAGTGTGGTGGATGAAGACCAATATGATGAACTTTGTAGTACATAGGAAGTTGCAAATATAGTCAAATGTTGAGGCCAACCATCAAAGTCTAGGAAGAAAATATCACCTTCCCATAGAATTTTGTTGAGTACAATATTGGTGATGTGTAGATTGATGAGAGGTTGACACATTCCTTTGATGTGGCAATAGCAACAGGAGAAAAAGGTATAGTTGATAGCAACCTGTACATCAAGAATGAAGGAAATGACCAGTTAATTGTAGTGGTCTGTGGACGACATCATTTTTGGAGGTAGTAACGATAATATGTGTCAAAAATTTACAAAATGTATGCAAAGTGAATTTGAGATGTCAATGCTTGGTGAGCTATCCTTCTTTCTTGGTTTGCAAATCTCACAGTCAGATAAAGTTATATTTCTCTCTCAAACCAAGTATGTAAAAGAAATGTTGAAAAATTCAAGATGGAGGATTGCAATTCTGTGAGTACCCCCATGATTACAATATTAAGTTAAGTAAATATGATGAGTCTTATGAGGCTAATCAAACTTTGTATATATCCATGATTGGAATTTTACTGTATGTCATAGCTACAAGGCCGAATATAATGCAGGCAGTCGGATTGATGGTAAGATTTCAAGTTGCACCAAAGGAAACACATGTACAAGCAGTAAAAAGAATCTTCAAGTATTTGAAAGGAACTATGGAGTTTGGACTGTGGTATCCTAGATGTGATAATTTCACTCTCATTGCATATACAAATGTGGATTGGGCAGGCAATGTAGATGATAGGAAAAGCACAAGTGGAGGAGCATTTTTTCTTGGAGATTGTTTGGTCTCTTGGCTAAGTAAGAAGCAATCATTAGTGTCCATATCTACTGCAGAGACGGAGTACATTGCAGCAGCTACTTTTTGCACACAGGTTCTATGAATGAAACAAACTTTAAGTAATTTCAAAGTAGAGCATGATCATCCTATCTCCATACTTTGTGATAATACAAGTGCCATCAATATTTCGAAGAATCCAGTGATGCATTCAAGGACCAAGCACATTCTAATCAAGTTTCACTTTTTGAGAGAGCAAGTGACTAATCAACAAGTCAAGTTGGAATACATTGCTACAAAGGAACAAATTGTTGACATCTTTACCAAGCCACTTCCAAAGGAAACATTTGAGTATCTCAAAGGTAAGTTGGGAGTAGTTTCACTCTCATCTCACCATTGAAGTCTCAATTAGAGCAGTTCGAAAGGGGGCGTTGTCAAGTGCCTTATCCTTTAACCCCGAGAAGCCTTTGCCATTGATGTTAAAGGGGGGGAATTTTAGTAAGGAGCAGTTTGGAATTTCAGAAAGGGGGAGCAGCTTGTGATTCTGTTGCAGTAAAGGACAATTTATTTGCAGGGTTGCCATCAATGACAAAGGGGGAGATTGTTAGCATTATTGAGTTATCATTGATGTCAAAGGTCGACTTGGTTGCTAGCAAACCATGGTATGCTTGGGAAAATTCTTCAAGGCAGATATATCTTCAAGGGTGATTTAATTATAGGTGTATGCTTAAATATTTAAATATTAAAGTGGTGTATGCTTTAATATTTAAATTAAATATTTAATTATTAAAGTGATGTTTCAAATATAAAAGTTTGATATATTTAAATCAAAGATTTAAATATTAATATGGAGTGGAAGTTTGAAAGTATGGGCTGACTAATTGGGAGCCAAAAGCAAATATGTGAAATTGTGCATATAAATACAAGCCTAATGTTCGTCGGATATAGGGCAGCAGTGTGGAGCAACAATGCTTCAATTGAATATCGTCGTTAAGGGAGTAGCATCGGATACATAAAGACAGAGGCGGCAAGACTAAGATAAGAGCAGAAGAAGAGAGTTTTTGTAGCAGCAGAGAGGAGTTTTCGATCTCCACATAAGGTGCCTACCAATTGGAGATGCAAACGACTTGGACAAGATTATGTTCTGGACTTCATAGTTGAGAGAAGAAAAGGTGGATGACCTGAGGTATTTCATCAAAGACCAATAGTTGAACTCGTCAGGAGGCATAGTCATATCTTGTGCAGTGAGCCATTAAAGAAGTCCAAAAGACATTTCGAATGCAAAGCAAATCCACTACGCGAATTTCCAAACTTCAACATGAACCCTCTGCGCTTGACAAAACGTGAAATCGTCGATCTTCAACGTGAACTTCCAGAGCTTGTCCGGACGGAGATGGCGTTGTAGTATTAAGGACTTTTGTCGAAGCTCATGCATACGGAGGTGACGTTGTAAGATTTAGATCTTTGTCGAAGCTAATACAGGTAATCAAGAGCAATTTTGAAGGACATCCCCATCTAGAACCACTTGAAGTTATATTTTGTGCGCGGAGGAGAAAGGTGGGAAGACATATCATTTAGAAGCAAAAGTTGAAGATTGATGTGTGGCCCAAGCAAGGAATAAGGCAAGTTTGTAATTGGATAGTTTTTGTTTATATCTGACGAGCTTGTCCATTATCATTGTAACGCAAAGGTTAAAGGACTGCATAACATACAAATAATACCGAAGAAGGATCTATTATTTATAGGTGTGTATATAGCAAGCCTTGTTGGTTGGAAATATACAACATTTGTTAGTCTTAAAGCTAGCCAATAGATTCGTTCACCAGATTCGTGAAGGATCACTGTTAAGAAGCAAATGAGAGATTGCAATTGAAGTCGTGAGGAGTAATAATTTATTGGACACCATATAAATTGCAAAACATTGCAAAAGGAACAGGTCAAATGTCATTGACCACCGTTTGTGAATTCTGAAGAATCTGAAGAGGAATACAACGAAGAATGCAGGGCATCGCAGGTGTGAATATAACTCCAAATAAGCCACTCAACAATGGCCGTCCAACATAAAGTTTACGCAGATCAAGAAAGAGCCAAAGTTGGATTAAGAGGAGGGAAGAGTTTACTATTTTAGAGTACATGCAGAAACCAGCAAAATAGTGTGGCCACATACAAATAGGACTAATTTGATACAAGTCAAGGCGTCAAATAGTGCAAGGATAGAGTGAGAGGATTAGTGCACGTATTCACCCAAGCATCCAAGTAAAAGGAAGGACAATTCAGCCATCTCAAGAAGAAGAAAAGGTGCACATGATAGTGAAAGAAAAGCAAGGTATTAGCATCTCCAATTCAACACGCATGTAAGTCATCTAGACTAGAGCTACCTTTAAATTGTGATAAATGTGAGACATGTGGAAGCAACAAACTTAATGAATGTGAAGGACATTTTGGCCATTTGAAGCTTCCAACACTAGTATATCATCCTCTATTTGTTGATCAAGGTTGGTGCCTTCAGATCTAAGGTTGGTGCCTCAAGGAGATTGGTGTCTCCAGTAGGTTGGTGCCTACATTATTGGAATAAGGAGATTGGTGTCTATTGTAGGTTGGTGCCTACATAATTGTATAAGGGGATTGGTGTCTCCTATAGGTTGGTGCCTACATAATTGTATAAGGGGATTGGTGTCTCCTGTGGGTTGGTGCCTACAAATTTATTGAAGAAATAAAAGCAATATTTAGTTGTGGTTTTCTCCCAAAAGGGTGTTTCCACGTAAAACTCTTGTCTCTTATGTGTGTGGTTTTATGTGCATTAATTCACTATTGCATTCATATTATTGTAGTTATTGTCTGGAAGGAAAAGTTTTAGCTTATACTATTCACCCCCCTCTCAGTATAAGCATGTGTTTCTTCACACAATGGGCCATAGAGGTTGCCTAGTGTCAGCACAAGCTTTGGTACAAACATCTGTGAAAGTTGAAGTTGAATGTAGGTGATTTCGCATTGAAGTATAATGGCAAACATGAGATCAAGCCAGGGAAGTTAAAGACCCAATGGCTTGGACCCTTCCAAGTGGACAAGTTGTTAGATAATGATGTAGTAAGATTGAAGAGAGTGGACGAGACACCGTGTCCTAATATAATCAATGGTTTAAAATTGAATTTGTACAAGGTTAGGGTGCAAGTGAACCTTGTTAATCACAAACCATATGATGAAGAGTCAAGTATAGGAAAGGTGACACCCACACCAAGTTAGTATTTGGGATCTTTTGAGGGGATCTTGATGAAGTTAGAGAATGTAGCCATGAGAGAGAAGATGGTACGAATGATGCGACTCTAGAAATAGCTAACTGGTGGAGTAACTAGCATGGTTGTACAAATAGAAAGCCATGAGAATTCAAGGGAAGACATGTAATTAATAATGCAGTAGGAAGAGTTGGTGCCTAAATCCATTAAATGTAGGAGATTGCTTGTACATGTTAGATTCTCTAATGTTGAAGGACAAATATCTCTTGGTTATGAGTACATGTAGTGAATGGCAATGATGCATGTTTGATAAGAACTACCAAACTAGAGTGATGGGAGCAAATATGAAAGGATGAGCCTTTGGCATCCACTGGACATGAACAATAGAGAATGCATGAAGAAATGCAGCAATTGTGCAAAAGGAGTCGAGTTTAATGTTCGAATTGGCTAGTTGTAGAGATAGTGTGCACAAGGATTGATGCAATTGCAACAAAACGTACAAGCAACCGAAAAAAGTAGATTATTTTGTGAAGGGACAGGTCTAGAGGATACTCTTGGAGGCATGTGACAAACATGCAGAATTTGGGAAATGTTGACGACCATGTAGCAAAAGTTGAACTTTTGGAGGAATATTTCTAGATGCACTAACTTGGTAAGCAATGCGGGGAAAAGCATATTCTCGATTCTACCAGGTAGGATATTCGAAAAAATTGAATAGAGATACATGCACAAAGTGTTGCATGAATCTTTTCACAACACCAATGCATTTGAGCACACTTTACAAGAGAGGAAGAGCAAAATATAGGAAAATGAGAAGGTATGGGTGTCCTATTCCCCCAATAATTTTAGTAGAGTGTTTGGTTTACCTACTGGAAATAGCAATAGACTAGTAAGTAAAGAGGGAATAGAGTCATACAAGTAGCAGGTGTTCATGGACAAGTTTTCTAACTTGAGTTCAAGAGAGTTTGAAAATCTGATGAAGCATGGTAGTTGCAAACTAAAAATACAACATTTGAGGATGAACGAGTTGCATTGTGCCATGAACATGGTAATGTCCAAGATTTCAAGAAAAAAACAAGCCTTATATATGCCCATTTGTCTCGTACTGTACATGGAGGGAATCATGTGCGGTGTGAAATTTAACTAGGCATCATTCTTGTCAAACTGCATTTAGAATTTTTTGTTGCAATCTACTAAAAGAATTTATGGGTTTTCATGCCATTATTTTACTTCTATATGTTGCAGCATACGAGACAGTCTAAGTTCCAAGGCTAAACTTACCTCAACACATGCCAAAATAAGCACCCATAATTTTTGGTTGGATTTTTGTAGCCTTGATTGTTAGCGCATACATTCATATACATGGTATTCCATTAATTAATTAGTGCCTCTACTAAGTGGTTGGGGAGGTTAATTAAAAAGGGGGGAGTTGGTTGTATAACCAACCAACCAACTTATTGTAACCACTATTTATACCCATGAGAATTCAATGAAGCAACTTGAATCACATTTTTAATTTCCTTGTAGGTCTCAACATGGTACCAGAGCCAGTGCTACGATCGAGGCAGATCAGACACTAAGCCCAAGGCGGGTTCGAAGTAGAGCGGGCAGAGGCCAATGTGACCCAAGGCGGGCTCGAGTAGAGCGGGCAGAGGCCAAGGCGGATCGAGCAGAGGAGACCAGAGCCAAGTGAGACGAACCTGACCCCACTCAAACACGCGGACCGAAGATGCGACACGTGGCATATTGCAGAGGCTGACTCGGACGAACAGGTGACACGCGGACCGAAGCTGTGACACGTGGGAGGCTGACTTGGACGGACAGGTGGCACGCTGAGTGGCTGATTCGGACGGACAAGTGGCAGATTGCGGGGCAGTTCGAGGGCAAAAAGAGCTAAGGCTTGATTGCCCGAAGGCAATCGAAGTCTTTATCGCGACAAACCAAATAAAAACCTTTAATATCTCCCTTGCCTCGTGCATGTGGGATATTAAGATAAAAGTTTTTTTATTTTCTTCTTTGTCACAGGAAACCCTGCGCTCACTGTGACATCGAGAAGACAGCAAATTCGACCTATGCTACCGGACGAACAGGGTTGTTTTTTTTTCTCTGTGGTCAGTCAGTGCCACCGGGAAACAAAGGCACGTTGTGTCACTTTCGCTCTCACCTCTGTGTCTTTGGCCGAGATGGTGCGGTCTCTCAAACACGACGTTTTGGTGGAGGGTTCGAATCCCCACCAAAAATCGTGGTGTATTTTGCATTGGGGCTCTTCAAAAACAAAAATTAACCTCCATATACTCATATGTCCCTGTTGCTACAGCGGTTAAGGTGGTCTTTGTGCAGACAGTGTGGTTGGGAGTTCCAATCCCGCTCCCGATTTTTTTCAAAAGAAAAAGGGATATTTGCTAAAAGCAAGTTCAAAGAAAAATATTTTTTGCTTTTTTTCTCTCAAAAGTTGCTTCAAAGCAACATTTTTTGCTCAAAATTGCTAGCAACTCCTCAAATTTGTGCTATTTTTTTCAAAAACAAAAGGGAGGAATACACTACAGATTCTTTCTTAAAAAAATAAGAGGAACTCAAAATCAAGGGGGATATTAATACATCACATAAATGGCAACAGTGCACAAATATCTCTCCGACTCACAATTGTTAAAAGGTCCTAATTTTGTTCCATGGAAGACGAAAATGAGAGCTATCCTTCAAGTGGAAGATTTATGGGAGATCGTAAATGGCACCTGCAAACACCCTCAAACAACAGGAGCAGATCAAGAATCTTGGGATAAGAAGGATAAAAAAGGACTGATGTTTGTTCTACTTGCTACTACAGATGAGGTCCAACCTCATATCTGTGATGCCAAAACCAGTCATGAAGCATGGGCTGCTTTAATCACTATGTATGAAGGAAAGAATCAATCTACCATTCTCCAGTTTCAAACTCAACTCCATACCCTCAGTATGAACTCTGGGGAGACAGTTGATTTATTTCTTTGCAGAGTGGCAGAACTGAAAGCCAAATTAAATGCTATGGGAAAACCAGTTGATGAAGATGTCCTGACCTCAGTCATTTTGAGAGCTTTGCCAGAATCCTATAAAATATTGATCACTTCTCTAAATGTCTCTGCAGACAAGTAACTTTTGTAGAGTTGGTAAATTTGATTCAGACCGAGTAAGCAAATCAGGTTCAAAAATATGAAGTACCCGATAATACTCTCTCCATCCAACAAAGAGGAAAGAAACAAGAAGGTGCTTCTTCCATAAGAAAAGGGAAACCAAATCAACGAAGGGATAAATATTGCAAGATTTGTGATATGAATAACCATGACACCAATAGGTGTTGGTTCAAAAACAAGCAACCAGGTGACCAATCTCACAAAAAGAAAGGAAAAGAGAAGCATAAGTACAAAAAGAAACATAAGCAGCCTAAGGGACATGTTGCATGTATTGAATCCAACTCGGATTCAGATATCTCTGAGTCTAATTCAGATTCTGATTCTGAAAGAGCACACAAGGTGCTCATGACCCATATGTCATCTCCTCAGACTGATGTTGTTTGGTACATTGACTCAGGAGCTAGCAAGCATATGTCTGGAGACAAATCATGGTTTGACACATTTGAGGAGAAAGAGGGAAAACCAATCACCATTGCTAACAATCAAGTTTACCAAGTAAAGGGTGAAGGGAATGTTTCAGTCACTCTTCCAGATGGTAAATGTCAGATAGAGAAGGTCCTCTACGTCCTCGGATTAGCAAATAATCTATTGTCTGTTCCTCAAATGTTGGATAGAAAAATGGATGTTGTGTTTCAAGTTGTGAAAGGCAAGAAGAAATGTTTGATAACTCACAAAGGTAAACATGTTGCAACCGGTTCTTACAAGCATGGCTTGTTCATTCTAGATGCTCTTTCCACACCTCATGTTGCTCTAGCTGCCAGTACAAAGGAAGCTACTTCCCTCTGGCATAGAAGATATGGGCATCTCAGTTCAGGATATTTGCTCGAATTGAGCAAATATGAAATGGTAAGAGGACTTCCTCATCTCTCTTCCATCTTACCAATTTGCTCGGATTGTTTAGCAGGGAAGCAACATCGGGTACCATTTGAAACTAGCTCCTCCCGAGCCAAGAAACCTTTGGAGTTGGTACACACCGATCTGTGTGGTCCTATGAAAACAAGTTATGGTGGCAAGAAGTACTTTCAATTGTTTGTTGATGATCACTCCCGAAAGATGTGGGTTTTCTTCCTCAAATTGAAGTCAGAGGCATTTATCTACTTTCGACAGTTCAAAAACCTTGTTGAGAAAGAGTCTAGATGCCACATCAAAGCCCTCTACTCAGATCGAGGGGGGAATATACTTCCAAAGAATTTTCATCATATCTAAAATATCATGGGATAAAGCAACAACTGACAACAACTTATACACCACAACAAAATGGCGTTGTCGAAAGGAGGAATCACTCTATTGTGGAAATGGCCCACTGCATGATAAAAGGAGCACATCTTGAAGATCAATACTGGGTAGAAGCAGTAAATACAACATCATACCTCCTAAATAGAGCACCCACAAGAGCTCTACAAGGCAAAACCCCACATGAAGCATGGAGTGGTAAGAAACCCTCTATTTCTCATCTACAAGTGTTTGGATGTAAAGCCTTCATGCATATTCCAAAATAGAAAAGAAAGAAGTTAGATGTGAAAACATTTCAGTGTATCTTTCTAGGTTATGATGAGCATTCAAAGGGATATCGCTTGATCGATCCAATAACCAAGAAAACACATATAAGTAGAGATGTAGTATTTGATGAAGCTTTCACATCACATAATACTTCTACTATAGTATACCATGAGGATGATGAGCCTAAGCAAGAGGTTTCACCACCTCAGAAAAAGATTCCAAAATGGTATACCAGTACTTTGAGAGATTCTAAGTTGACCTCACTTCCAGATATGACTCTAGACCGACCATGTACATGCAACATCACTCAGTAAAAAAGGGCAGAAGCATGTCCTTCAGAAGTTGATGATCTTTGTCATCAGTTTGATGAATTGTCTATGGATGAAACAAAATATAGAGAAATGGAGGATGAAAGGGTCTATCTAACAACATTGGATGAAAATGAACCCACAACCGCTCAAGAAGCTCTTGGTAAGCCTCAATGGAAGGATGCTATGGAAGCAGAACACACATCTCTCATGAAAAATCACACTTGGAAATTAGTAAATCTGCCTTCAAAAAAGAAGCCCATTGGTTGTAAGTGGGTATTCAAAGTAAAGTACAAAGTAGATGGTACAATTGATAAGCATAAAGCCCGTCTAGTTGCAAAGGGCTATGCTCAGAAAGAAGGCATAGATTATGAAGAGACATTTGCTCCTACAACAAAAATGACTACCATCCAAGTATTGTGTGCTATGGCAGCTCAGTTTGGATGGAAGATACATCATATGGATGTGAAAAGTGCCTTTCTCAATGGTGACTTACAAGAAGAAGTATACATGACTCAACCTGAAGGATTTGTTGTCAAAGGGCAAGAACATAAATTTTGCAAATTAATCAAATCCTTGTATGGGCTAAAACAAGCTCCTCGAGCTTGGTACATCAAAATTGATAATCACCTATTACAACATGGATTCAAATGAAGTCCGTTAGATGCGAATCTCTATATAAATAACAATGGTTCAGATATAGTGATTCTGGTGCTATATGTGGATGATTTGATCATAACAGGTAGTTCTGAGAGCATGATTGATACAGTGAAAAGTGATCTCAAATCATCTTTTGAAATGATAGATCTAGGGCTTCTACATTACTATCTTGGTTTGGAAGTAACTCAAAAGAACCATCATATCAGAGTTACACAGAAGAAATATGCCAAGACTTTGATTGAGAAATATCGCATGACTAACTGTAAGTCAAAAGCTACTCCCATGGAAGCAGGACTTAAGTTATCAAGATATGATCAATCTCCATAGGTATATGGCACTCTCTATCATCAACTAATAGGGAGCCTCTTATACCTTACCAATACCAGGCCTGATCTCAGTTTTGTTGTTGGGTATCTTTCGAGGTTCATGCAGGAACCTAAGGTAAGTCATTGGAAAGCAGCAAAAAGAGTTCTACATTATGTCCGTGGTACAACAGATTTGGGCTTGGAATACAAAAGAAATAACAAGTTTTATCTACAAGGATACATAGACTCTAACTATGCTAGATCTATTGATGATCGAAAATCAACCTCTGGATATATCTTTCATCTTGGGTCTAGTCCTGTCTCTTGGCATAGCAAAAAGCAGCAGGTGGTTGCTATTTCTTCTATAGAGGTAGAATATCGCGCAACCAGTGGAGCAGTCTATGAGATAATATGGCTCCATCACATTCTTACAAATATGGGTCTTCCAAAGAATCTTCCACTTCACTTGTTATGCGACAATCAAGGTGTCTTAAATCTTGTCAAGAATCCAATCTTTCATGATCGTACCAAACACATTGACACAAGATGTCATTTCATTCGAGATGAAGTTCCTAAGCATCATATTCAGCTCCAATACATTTCTACTGAAGAACAAGTTGCAAATATTTTCACCAAAGCACTTGGATGGATCAAGTTTGAAGCATTTCGCAAAGCTTTATGCATTTTGCCATTAATGTAATAAGGGGGGATGTTAGCGCATACATTCATATGCATGGTATTCCATTAATTAGCGCCTCTACTAAGTGGTTGAGGAGGTTAATTAAAAAGGGGGGAGTTGGTTGTATAACCAACCAACCAACTTATTGTAACCACTATTTATACCCATGAGAATTCAATGAAGCAACTTGAATCGCGTTTTTAATTTCCTTGCAGGTCTCAACATTGATTACAAGAACTATACTAGAGGGAAAATCAGTTAGAGCCTCAAGAGCAAAGAAGAAGAAGGCCACAATGATGAAGAGGAAGGGACGTGTAGTGCAATCAGTTGAGTCATCAAAAGACAAAGATGAGGGAGATGATATGGATGTGTTGGCAAAAGAATATAAGGAGTTTGAGATAAAAGGGAGTGAGGAGATTTTACCCATTGCAGAGGGAACATAAGAGGCTGAAGCAATTGAACTAGCAGTAGCAGCAATTGTAGCCTCAAACTCAACACTAGAAGCAAAGACAAATGGTGAGGATCATACCTCCCAAGGGACCCTCTTAGACTATGGTAGTTGGTACAATTGGAGGACAAAGTGCAACATGAATTGTACCAAGCCAACACTATGAAATTGAAGGTCATACATATTTGTGGTGCAATCTAGTGAACAAGGAGTCACTGGAGGAAGTTTGTAGGCCACTCCTATGCACTCAAGAAGCCAATTTTCTCAATGAGGCATTACAGGTACTACTATTGGTACCAAGATAAAATCTTCACAGGAGGCTACGCAAGGAGAACGACAATTGAAGCAACCAAAAGCTACTCAGGAGGTAATGGCAATGGAGCAAACATTGCAACAAAGTATAGAATAGGAAGTTGCAAAAGAATTGGCACAACCAAAACAAATCATTGTAGATGATGATGTAGATGTTTATGTCAAGGCGATGGTCACGTCACCTCCTACTAAGTTTGAGACATGAGTTTTTTCTAGGGATGACTATATGGAGGAGTTACAATGGATACACCAACATTCCAATAGGAAAGTTTTACCACCACTCTGTTGTGGCAGTTTGTGGAAGAAGCAAAGTGATATGGTTCCTCACCTTTGGATGATACAGATCCTATTGATATTTCATTTGACACTACACAGACGATGACACAAACACATTTGGTATTGTTGGATAAAGAAAAACACCCTATATCATAATATGCTTTGTGGTAGAAGGGCTAGAGTAGTAAACCATAAATGGGAGATGAAGGTATGGTTGAAGCAGAGAAACAACCAGAGTCGTAGATTCAAGAGAAAAGTAAGGCCAACAAGGGGAAGGTCGCCATAGGATGCTTTGGGGGGAGAAAAAGGAAGAAACCACCACAAAGGATGACGAGCCTTGGGTGGAGAGTGACATGAGTGATAACTTGCTAATTGAAGTGCCAAAATTGTGACAACCCCTAGTCTATGGCACTAAGATCAATGAGCAAGTGGACAACTCCTTTGAGAAACTAGGAGGGGTGATTGAAAGGGTGCATAGTGAGTTTGAAGTTAGTTCCCTTGAAGAATGGCTACTGTGATAGTTGAGGATGGATGAGGAGTTAGGCAGAATGATTAGTTGGGCCTAATATGAAGAAGCACAAAGAAATTCATTGAATTTCACTGAATTCAACCATGGGAAATTGGTGCGGGCAACAGAGCAAAGACGATGCTTGGAGTGTTAAAGTTGCTAGAGGGGACTACAATTTTGTATGAGTACCCACCCTGAATATATGTTAGTGCGGATAGATTTGATGACTATCCTAAATCTTAGGTTGTGAAGAAAGTTAAATTGGGTTAGCATATACTAGAATGAATTTCTTGGCCTACCTAACATAGTGGTTAGCAGTTGGATTGAAGACATTTCATGAGATGGCAAACAAGTTAAAGTTGTAAAGGGAACAACAATCCATCTAGTTGTTAGAGATATAGGAGCACCTTGGGCAACTGAAGTAGGATGCCAAAGCAAGACTGGTGACACTGCTGTAGGAAGTGGATCAATTGAAGGAGGAATGGGATGAGCAAATTTTATTAGGCTATTGATGTCTGAGTGTGCGATGATAAAGAAAAAATTTAGGAAGTATTCCATCATGATCAGCTGATGGCAGTAAAGTATCAACCACATGTGTAAGCATAGAAGAGGGAAGTAGAGTTGCATGCAAGGCCCGTATTGATTTTACAAAAGTCACAACTCTATGGCTTCCACTGGGTGATATACCAAGCCTATGCTATGCACCTAAAGCAAGAAACAGATGCCTTGAAGCTGCAAGTATAGGAATTGGGAGTTGCACCCATTTAAATTCAATCCACTCCCCAACCACAACAAATTCAAAGCCCTTATGAGTAGAAACAGTCGTTGATAAGGACATTGACCAATCTAGAGGGGAGGGTAGATGTAGCAGCTAGTTCTGACATGACATCACCTTAAGCATGAACTAGAGGGTATGGTGCCAACTATGCAGAAGCTATTTTGATTGTATATACAGTTTTGTCATTTTATAGTTTGCATGCTAAGTGTTTAATGAAATGATTATCAACGTTATTAGTGTTCATGTAATTAGGATGTCAAGTAATTTGAGGTGTCATGTAAGGGTAGTTAGGGTTAGGTACAAGGAAGTTGCAAAAGTTGGCAACTACCTCCCCTTTCCCAGGAATAGTATAAGTAGACCCCCTTTCTTTTTTTGCATACGTCCATAATCTTTACTTCATTTGTGCATTTAGTTGTTAGTACCTAGGAGCATATCTATGTGTGCAAGTAATTGCATGTCCGTGAGCAATTGTGGTGAATAGTATTGTTGTTGTACATGAATGTATATTGTTGTTCATGAATAATACAAATGACAATGTGCAGTTCCGTTCCATTTCAGATCTGAATATCTTTTCTCGTACATGTTGAATGTTGTTTATTGTTGATATTTTTTTCATTTACCCTTTTATGCCCTTCAGTCATGGAATACCATCAGTGTGCTACATGATGAGTGGTTATTTGACACATTTTTGTATCAGAATTGTTTTATTGTTATAATTATTTAGTAATTATGATATGTTTTATGTGAATTACTATTGAATATTGTGTGAATTATTAGTAAATCTGATTAATTGTAGTAATATAACAAATGTGTTTGATTTATACAAAATCCGCCCGAGTCTTGAGAAAAATGCAGAAAAAAGTTTTGATGATCGATGAAGAGATTGCAGAGCTTTGGAGTGTGCCTCGGATGAGAAGAAGGACGAATAAAAGGACCCAGGATAAAAGCAGAGCTCGGTGACAACAATAGTTGACCTGTTACAAAAGCATGTTACAAATGTATATTACTGAAGTATGTTACTGAAGTATGTTACTGAAGTTTATTACTGAAGTATATTACTAAAGCATGTTACTGAAGGTAACTACCGAAGAAATTTATTGAAGAATATTTTACCAGCAGTTCCCGAAGGATAATAAAGGTTGTTGACTTACGTAGCATGCCACATTAGTGATGGCATGTCAAGTTTGGACGACAACAAATATTTTCACTTAGCAAAATATTTCATACTATCCACGAGAATATTTCAGTTGATAAAAGTTGTTATTTTCTTAATAAAGTTTGTAATCAGATTATTATGAGAAGTTTTAGATATAGACGCAAGATTGTTAGACCTTTCCTGGAATATAGGACATGAGGTCCTAATGTATATCTTGCAAATCATTCAAAATAGTATTATCTTTTTAGGTTTGTTTATAGGATGCCACTTGGACCAGTCAGAATATTTATCAAGTCCAAATAAGAATATGTATTATGTTAGGTTTAGATTATTTTGGTTGATGCATAGTTGTCGCATGATGTCCACAAAATCCGCATGGCAAAATATGTGAAGAAATATTGTTTGGAATTGTAATAGTTACAATATAAATTATATATGAGAGACCTTGAAAGAGGTCTACGAGAAAAATACAAGAAATTATTGTTTGTTCTAAGTTTACAATTCTAAAGAAACGCGCCAGCATGTACAACTGAATCTTCAGTAATAAAAGTAGCATTTTGTTCTTCAAAAATGATAATTTGTATCAATTTCATGTGATGTTTAATTTTTGTTATGTAAATTGTGTTTATAAGTTACCTGCATTTACAGAATAGACATAATGTTAGTATTAGTTATAAAATCTAGTTACTGAGATAAAGTAAAATAGAATAGAAAGACTTACACTGCCCTCTAGGAGGCAGGGCCCACTCCTATAGCCAGTCCTTGAGCTCTCGCCCCTGCAATAGGTTAGGATTAGTTAGCCTGAAATTAAACTGCATTTCAATTTACATAAAACAAGATAGATTGCACGAGGATCCTCACAAATAAATTAAATCATTTCATAAATAAATTAGTTTACAAATAATTAGGTGCATCAATAAATCAATTCATCAATAAAAGTAAATTATCATTGCATCAATTATTTATTATACTCTGCATCATTTATTTATGCACAATTTTTATTTTGTTTATTACTTTCCTGTACACATGAAACCTGAAAAAAAAACTTGAGCTAAGCTTAGTATTAATCCCCATGGTACAATCTATACAGGATTCCTACTCTTTAAATCTAACCTTGATTTTCCTCGCATTGATAAAATTAAATGTAAGCTCTACAGCCGATCACCACACATCAATAAAACCTTTCTTCTTGGAGGAAGAAGAAGAGGAAATATGTTCACCAAACTTATACATCTGGTTAAACTCTTCAGAATACCCTAAAACCATCATCAATATCCTTAATTGCCTACCTATTAGGCTAGGTTTCCATATTTTGGTTAGTATAAGTCATGCGATAAATAGAAAGGAGATTAGGTTCCACACCTAGAACAAGAAGGACTTCCCCAAATTATGAGGATCTAAGAGTCACCTCACCACATCCAACTACCTATAAAGAGGAATCATCACCAATGACCACACACTTAGCATAATGTTGCCCATTGTAATTATTTTGAAGATAGCGATGTTTCTCATATGTTGTGTTGCACCTGAATCTGCAATCCATTCATCCATAGATGTGGAGGTAGTGAGGTATCTCCCCCATAATCATCATCACCCTGTGCAAAGAAGATAGAAGCATCCCCTCCATCCTTCTTGGTTGCCTTAAGCTTTATCAATTCATCGTCGACAACACTCAGTTGTGTAGCCTTCGTTCTTGCACAATCCACACTAGTTTCTTGAAGGGCTTCTTATTGGCTTTCTTCTCCCCTTGTTTTAGATTCTTTTCAGTCTTCTCAGAATCTGGCTTTAACACTTCTTTTGCATGAGCCTAAACAAAGGAAGAACCATCCCTTCTATGCATATTTTGGACTTGTTGGCAAACGAGATAGAAAAATACAAGATTGAGGCTAGGAATCTATTGCTTAGGAAAGAACAAATGAAGCATCTCAAAGAACAAATAAATATTCTTTTTAGTCATCTAGAACCTTGCTTAAACAATTCTCTTGCATGATCCTGAATAGAGGAAGAATCACCCCTTTTTTGGGCTTGTGGTAGATGAGATGGAAAAACATAATATCAAGACTAAGAACTGGTTGCTTAGGAAATAATAGATTATGTAAATCAAAGAAAGTGGCTACCTACTCATAGGTATATGAAACATTTTTGAAGGATATATTGAGGTAGACGAAATCGTCTTTCTTCGACTCATTGGTTTCCTTGGAAGCCCAAATGTGCTTTTGTAATTTCTTGAAATTATTGGTATATTTTTAATCCCCCCAAAGCTGTTCAAACTCAAGGTAACAAGATTTGCTTCTAAGCGACTGATCTGAGTGGAGTCCACTTGGTCAAACAATGCCTTGAAGGCATCCAACAAGCCCCTAAGATCAGCATGACTAGTAATGTGATTGTCATGCGTCTTGTCCACATAAAAAACAATCACACCATGTGCTTCCTCTTCCTTGGCTTGGTACTTGTCCTCATCAAAACCAGTCTCACTTGGAATTTCATTAACATACCTTCATAGTCCCTTGTGCAAAACAGCTCTTACCTTGATCTTCCGTGAGACATAATTTTACCCACTGAAAGTGGGCACTTGTGGCGAATGGTCCATTGAATTCCTTTAAAAACGAAATCATTCTACTGCATGCAAAATCAACAAAATATACACCTCCAAAATAGAGAGCTCAAAAAACCACATGATTTGAAAAAAAACTCAAAACACTTCTATATCAAGAAGTTAAGACCTCCATAAGTTTGGCCCCTAAATCACACAAGAAGTCACAAAAACCTTTGAAAATTTGCAAAAATTTAAATTACCTCGAGTAAATCCATTGTTGCCAAGTGTCATTGATCTGACAATTAAGGGGTTTTCGCCTATGCATTGACTTTTCTGCTAACTAAACAAATTATTGAGTGAATGAGAGACACCTCCAATGAATCTACTATTGGCAACTATCGTTGATCTGATGAATAAGGGGTTGCCACATGCATGTTGACTTTGCTACTAGTTGTATATATGATTGGGTGAATGAGAGATATCCTAGAGTGAGTTAGATTTTGGGGATTGCTACTTCCACTTATAAATTTCAAAAAATTAGTTTTAGATCTAAAATTGGGTCCCACGTTGACCCTAATTATCGCCACGTTGTTTACAAAACTCAACATCTAACTCAATAGCCAATTAAAAATAAGGTGGAGGAGTGGGGAGTTCAACCCCAAAGCTTTTGTGCGACAAAGACTTTCACGCCCTCTACTAATCACAACCAACGAGCTAGTCAAGTGAGTTGCACCATGATTGTAATGACTTACGTGCCATAGGAGAATGGGGGTGATTAGTCCTTGTCAACCCCTTGCCCACAACACAAAATGCCATATTTCCTCACAAAACTATTATGCATGGGTGTTGAAACCACACCCTTTTGGATCTAATGCCTCCACATTCCTCATAATGACCACACTATTCATGGTACGGTTGGAGCTAGAAGTGACATTGCCAAAATTTAAAGTATCCTTAGCTAAATTGGGAGGGTGTGTACATCCACTCTATCACACTTAACCACTTAAAATTGGCAAGGTCATCATTTCTTCACATGACACTCAGTTTCCAAGCTTGACTAAGGTATGTCACATGACTTGTAAACAACTCAATCCATGCACCTTGTCAAAATGAAATGAAGTGTGGGGACCATTGTGGATTGAACCACAACCTTCCACAAGCAACACACTTTGCCTCAACCATCTAATATTTGTGCCATAGCACACAGTCGGGTAAAAAATGCTTATTAAATAACTGAGTTGCTTAGTGAGTTCCCTATGCCAAATATGCCATTGCCCTGTATTTCCCGCCTACAAGTTGTAGGTAGGCAAATTGATATGTCTACATTTAGTGAATACATTTTAGTTTGTATGGAAAGTGTTTGACGAAATGTGCGTACACATATTTAATAGTTTTATAGTGGCAATGTAATAATGTATGTGATAATGTTTACTTAATACAAAATCATAAAGTGAGTCATAAGTTAGTTTATCTTGTAGTAAGGAATTGGAAGGCAAATGCAAGACAAATACAAGTGAAATATAATAGGAGAATGATAAGGTGTCAGGTAGTTGGAGCATGCAACTAACTCTTAGTTGTATCAACATGACCCTTGCCTCATTCATTCATTAGTCATGTATGAGTAAGTGTTGTGCGTATGAGTGTATGGTGGTGGCTGACACATATGGTATGATGTAGTCAAGTCATGTATACAGTCATGTAATTGTAGAATTAGTTGACGTGTGTGTGACAGTTGTAATGTGAGTGCCACAGCATGTGGATGTTATTGTTAACTATAGATGACTATGGGTACAAAGAGTATTTTGCATAGGGTTTGCAAATTATGTATGTAATGCAAGTAACAACCATTGTTAGTACAAATATGCTCATATTCATTTATCATTTATTGTGTTATTGTATGTTTCCTTTGTATTGTTATTGCCAATTGCTACAAATCTGTAGATTTATTAAGTGGAAATGGATTTGTATGTATGTTAAATTTCATTTCTACATTTTGGCATCATTGCTTGTATGAAATTAGGTCCAACCTGGTGATATGGACTTGTGAGAAGCACATCACTTGGGATGGAGACCAATGACAACAATGGAATGTAGAATAAGAAGTAAACAAAGCAACAAATTGGTTTGTTGATGTATATGAAGGGCCATCTAACAGGACGTGCATGGTAGGCATGTAGATGAGAAGAGGTAGGGTAGACTCTCATCCAAATGTAGTCTATTGTCCAAATGTAGATAGAGAATCTAGAGTTAATGGAATCACAATCTGTAGCTTGAAGGAAGCATCATTTGCAGTTAGAGGAAGTGCAGTCTACAATCAAAGGGAGTGTAATTTATCATCTAAAGGAAGCGTCATCTAGATCTAAACCTCAAAAGGAATATTGTCGTCTTGAGCTACAGTCAACAGGAAGACTGTCATCTTGATCTGTATTCAAGATAAAGAGTGTCGTCTGGACTTTGGAGCCATAGTCAGAGAAGGATTGCCATCTGGAGCTATATTCAGGAGAAATATTATCGTCTCAAAAGGTGTTATTCTAAGACCTATTGTTCAAGTAGTATGTCATCCAAGTGCAAATGTAGTCTGTCGTACAAAGGCAAATGCAAAATGCCATCAACAGGATGGTTAGATGTCAGATCGTCATACAAACATAGTGCAATAGTTGTCGGATTATGTTGGTGAGGAATTACATGCTGACAAAAAATGTTTGTCGTTGAAGCAATTGCAAGTAGTGGTGCACAATGGTGAGTGAGACAGGAATCCAACATTGGTGCAAATGGCATATGATATGTCTAATAGTGCGCGATATGGGAGTTTGATACTAAGGAAACTGCATATTGGTGTGCTTGATGGTGAGCGGTACAAGAGTCCGATATTAGAGAAACTTTAGGTTGGAATGTTGTATATTGAGGGTGGGAGTCTAATGGAAGAGCAATTGTAGGGTGGTGTACCAAATGCTATGCGTGAGGGAGAGATATGCAAACAACTATTGCCAAAGACAAGACAAATTATTAATCCAAAGGCTAATTTGGGCATATTGTGTAAGTGTCCACCATTTCACAAAGAAACAACAAAAGACCCATTTAGGTATTGGAGAATCTGTCACACGATGTGGATAGTGATTGAGCAAAATAATGTTAGACTATAGGTGGTTGTTGTTTTCGATGACATTTTGTGGATTTGAAATAGATCGGTTAATTGGGTGATATTTTGCATCTCTTCACCCACATTTCTTTTAGAAGGATGACATGATAGAGCTGATTGATTTGGAGGCATTTATGGTTAAGGTGGATGCTAAGGATCAAATAAACGGGTGGAAGATCAAGAAATTTGGAAAATGACTAAGTCTAAAGCTGGACAGAAGATTGAGAAAAAGGATGATAAAAGAAATATCCCAAAACCCTATCTTGCTTGGACGGAGAGTTGGGATCTCAAAATTCCCTGGGCAGAAAAATCGGGCGGTAAGCAAAGAGATTATGACTCCCAAGTTTTCATCCGTATAACCGGACAATACTTTGGGAGAATAGCATTCAAGGTTTGAAGCCCGATCCTCCATCCACATCAGAATATGAAAAGAAAAAAAAGGGGGAAGGTTGACGCCAGAGAAGTATGCCCAAAGTTCCGTCCAAAGTCGGGATCATCGTAGGAAAGGGTGGAAGCCTCATAAGTAAGCATTAATAATTTCATCTCCCCAATGCGGATCGCCAATGAGCGGGAAGACAAGATTCAAAATTTCACAGCTTTAAGGGTATATTATTTCCTGACTCATCTGCAACGCGGAGGGGTAAAGTTGATCATAATTTAAGAGGTTGTCAAGGCGATCTAGGGCCTAGACTTTCTGCAGAAGTACCCACTCTTCTTCCAGACGATCATCATTTCCCTGGAGACAAAGCATCAACAGATATTCTAGCCGCTCCAGTTTGATCTTTCCCGCCTAAAGCCATTAATGTTGTAATTTGAATTACATTGTAAAATTTATCTATAAATAGTGGAATGTTTGTCATTCCAAAGGGCGGCTCTATGACCTTTACAATTCATATGTAATCTACAATCACTTGTAAATAATAACAATCATTGTTTGGTCTCTCAATTTGTTTGTCTCTTTCTCTTTTTGCCTTTGTGATTGTTTATTTCTACTATGGTTGTCTAAGTTGGTCCGTTTAATTCTACTATCTAGATTTCACGGGTTCAACTGGGTGGTTTTGGAATTTGTGTTCATACATTGGACGTCAAGGTTTATTTTTGCTAAATTCGATCAGGTGGGGGTGTTTAATTTTACTATCTGGATTTCACGTGCCTATTCTACTGGTTTTGGAATTCCCCACTGTGCGTCGAGTCGAAGGAGTGACATGTGGGGCGGGCTGATCTATTAGGTGGTTCATTGTTATTTGCGTTGGCGACGGTGGAGGATTGTGTCTTGATGCAACCACATATCATCCTTGTTATTTTCGGCTACAACCTCATTTGCTTTCTCTCTCACTCCCCCCCCTTTTTTCTTTACGGCATAGTTAGCTGGAACTTCAGGATATGACCTTCTTTGAATATCGATTGCCTCTGCCCCTCCAGGGTCGAGCGACCATTCAATGCTAGTCGGGAACCACCATGCGTTCCCCGCTCGCTCGATGTCATTTTTTGCACCAATATTTTTTGGTGACTCTATTGGGGAACTTATTGAGTTTCCGTGATTAAGGGAACTAGAGTCTGGTGATTCTCTGGTTTGCCCAGATCCTGGAAAATCACCTGGCGACTCTGACTATGCAGCATCTCCACATCATAAGATCAATTGCCTTTTTTGTGACAAGATCTTTTATTTCTCAAATGACCCAAGGTTTGATGAGCACCCTTGACCTTGCAAGCGATGATATTATGTTCATCTGGCGATTCCATTGAAGCAATGTAATTCAGAGGCTCTAAGGGACTAATACCTTAATGGCTCTGCTAAAATGTCCCAGATGAAATGATACGGGCCCCCTAAAATTTTTGATCCCGCATAATATTCCTGAGGCTACTCATAAGACACTCCTCAATTATGATGGTACTGATGGTGCTACATTTGAGCACTTCCAGGATGTAGTCTCCCTCTCCTTAATACATGGTATTACTTTTTAAAGTGTGATGCTCAAGCTTCTTGCTTTTTATTTAAAAGGAAGAGCATTATTATGGTTCAGAACTCTGGAGCATGGAGCATCAACAAATGGGTTGATCTAGCAGAAGCACTTGTTGATCATTTGACGTCTCTGCAGATCCCTTCCTCCTTCTCACGCAATTTGCATTCATCAATCGGGTTGAGAACGAAGCCATGGTGGAATTTAATATTCGTTTTACTAGAACGTGGAGGAGGATACCCTATGAAGCTAGGACATCTGCTTCCCAAGCATACATATACTATGTTCGTGCCTTCGAGTTTGACATAGGCCTCTTAGTGCAACAGTCAGGAGAGAAGAATTTTCCTCAAATATTCAAGGAGGCATCCCATGTAGAGAGAATGTTGGTTCAAGTCGGCAAACTCCCTAGGAATTATGTTCAGCCACTTCCACCAATCATATCTCTTGTCCAAAATTCAAGTATTGCAACCCCTTCTCCCCTGCAGCAAGATGCTAGGACATGGGAAGAAAGTCAGTACCATAAGCCATGCAACCAAGGCAATCATTTGCCTCCCAAAGCAAAAGGGATCACAGCTTGCTATTTTTCACAGAAGCAGCAATGCACTAGCCCTGGTCCCCAGACCACAAGAGATGGAATCGGCCCACCAACCCGAAAGTGAATTCAAGGTAAAATTAAGCAAGGTTGCAACATAAAAACCATGCCCCAGTCACTGCAACCATTCTCAAGTCCCACAACAACAAATAAATAAAGGGATTGATAGCCCTCCCAAGAGGGATGAGGTATGGGTAACATGGCAAGTTGACCCATATAAGGTACAATTCTGGTATCCACTTCCAAAAGGAATGACAGCCCAAGCATGGGCTAAAAAAGTAAAGGCAACTTCTACATGAGCAATTTACCTTCAGAATATAGGGCTGCCAAAGTTGAGAGCAGTATCCAGTCAGCAGGGCAAAATTGAGCATGCAAAACAGCTCAAATTTTGCATTATTTTTCCTGGATATTGCAGGTTTACCGGATAAGTGGCATGGAAGTCCCGCGGTGCGACTTGCCAGTAACACTACAATTTTGTGTAAATAAGTCGATAGATAAATAAAGGGTGCAGATTGTAAGGCCGCATGAGTTGCTGGCATCACTAGAGAAAACCCACTTCTAATAAGAGAATGATTTTCAGATGGTAGCTCTTCCTGAAGCATTCTTTCTTCTCTTCCTCATATTGTGACTTCATAGCCCAATGGATAACCTTATTGGAAGCTTGCAAGCTTACACAACAAGTACACCTTGGCTCGTATGGCAGAATATACGCATTAGGTTAAACCTTCCACAACAAATGCAGAACCCCAAAAAAAGTTGCTTATAAAATACCGTATGGGCAGCTACGATAATTCATTCACCAGTCGATCCAGGAGCATAATAAAAGGTTCTAAGATGGGTTCTGATAAGCTGAGGAGATTCCTACTGAATTGCGTAAGAAAAAAGTGCTACATAGACATAGGCAAATGTCTCTGGCATTCTATCTATTCTTGAAAATACCTTGAGTCATAAAGGAGTATATTAATGGAGGCCTGCTTTGAGAGGTTTTCCTCAGGGTTACTCTCTCTTTTATTTTTTTGCCATCCTATTTCTCTCTCTCCCCTTTCCACTCTGACTGTTTCTTCAACTTTTATCTCCCTATGCTTCTTCTCTTTTGCCTTCTTTCTGCTTTTGTTCTCTACCATGTCCTGCTCGATTGTGCCCTCCCTCTTCCCCTCTTTCCACCTGATAGACGTTCATTGGCTATCCTTGTGCCAAATTTATTCTCTTTTTCCTAGTCTTCATCTTTCTTTTCCTTTCTTGTTCTTGCTAAGGAAGAATGCTTTTTGGGTCCTCTTTTCTCGCAAGCGAAAAACCCCTATGATCCGCCAAGAATGTGGGCGAGATTTTGCATCTCTTCATCCACCTTTCTTTTAGAAGGATGGCATGATAGAGTCGATTCATTTTGAGGCATTGATGGTTAAGGCGGATTCTAAGGATCAAATAAATGGGTGGAAGAGCAAGAACTTTGGAAAACAGTTAAGTCTAAAGCTGGACGGAAGATTGGGCAGAAGGATGATAAAAGAAAGATCCCAAAACCCCGTCTCACTTGGACAGAGATTTGGGATCTCAAAATTCTCTGGGCAGAAAAATCGGCCGGGTAGTGAAGAGATTACGACTCCCAAATTTGCGTCCACACAACCGGACGATACTTTGGGAGAAAAACATTCAAGGTCCAAAGCCCGATCCTCTGTCCACATCATAATATGGAAAGCAAAAAAAAGGAAGGTCGATGCTAGAGAAGTATGCCCAAAGTAATGTCCAAAGTCGAGATCATCGTACGAAAGGGTGGAAGCTTCTGGAAGCCTCAGAAGTAAGCTTTAATAATTTCATCTACCCAATCCGGGTCGCCAATGAGTGGGAAGACAAGATTCAAAACTACACAGCTTTAAGGGTAATTAATTCCTGGTTCATCTGCAGGGGTAAAGTTGATCAGAATTTAAGAGACTTTTAGGGCGATCTAGGGCCTAGAATTCTACAGAAGTACCCACTCCTTCCGGATGATCATCATTTCCCTGGAGACAAAGCGTCAACAAATATTCTAACCGCTCCAGTTTGGTATTTCCTGCCTAAAGCCATTAATGTTGTAATTCAAATTACATTGTAAAATTTATCTATAAATAGTGGAATGTTTGTCATTCCAAAGCATGAATCTATGGCCTTTACAATTCATATGTAATCTACAGTCACTTGTAAATAATAACAATCACTGTTTGGTCTCTCAATCTGTTTGTCTCTTTCTCTTTTTGCCTTTGTGTGAGTGTTTATTTATGTTATGGCTATCTAAGTTGATCCGTTTAATTCTTCTATCTAGATTTCGTAGGTTCAACTGGGTGGTTCTGGAATTCGCGTTTGGATATTGGACGTCGGTGTTTGTTTTTGCTAAAGTCGATCGGGTGCGCCTTTTCCATTGGTTCTGGAATTTACCCCTGTGCGTCGAGCTAAAGGAGGAGTGATAGGTGGGGTGGACTGATTTTTTAGGTGGTTCGTTGTTGTTTGCGCTGGCGACAGTGGAGTGTGTCTTAATGCGACTGTATTCCGTCCTTATCAGTTTCGACTGCGGCCTTATTTGCTTTCTCTCTCGCTCCCTTTCCCTCACCCTTTTCCTTTGTAGCGTAGTTAGCTGGAACTTCAAGAGTCGGTCTTCTTCGGAGATCGATTGCCTCTGCCCATCTAGGGAAGGGCAATCGTTCAATGCTAGTCGGGAATCATCGTGCGTGCCCCCCCACTCGCTTGATGTTGTTTTTCATACCAACAGGTACATGCGATTGTCAAAGGACAAGTATTAAACATGGGAAGAGTTGTCGTTTGAGGATCTATCATTTTAGGAGCTATCGTCCATAGAGTTGTCAAAAGATATGTCTAAAGAGTTGTCATCAAGTGTCATTTGAAGCACTGATTTCTAAGGAAATATCGTCCATGGAGAGGGATGTCTATTACAAGATCTATTAGAGACTAATGAGTAGTCGATTGGTCAAGAGAGCAATAATTTGAAGCTAAGAGTAAGTTGTTTAAAAGGGTCGAGTGAAGGCTCCCAAAATGCTGACGAGAAAAATTTAGTTCATGCAATGATGGATTCAGTGGTGTTGAGTGGTGATTTTGCCCAATTGCAAAACCACACTCACGCTTAGAATTTTGATAACAAAACCCTCTCTTGCAAAGAAGTTAAAAACAAAGACAACTTCTCCAAGGTTCCGCTATATAAGCATTGCACATGTGTATTTATAATCTTGTGAAGATATATCAAATAAGTGCTAGGAATACCTTAGTGGTTTGCAAGTAATTGTTAACAAGGGGCCTATGTTGGTTTATTTTATCTTGCTATGCTAGTAACTGTTCATGAAACTTAAAAGAAAAGGAAAATGTGATTGGTGATTGGCCCTCATATGACCACGATGAAAGCCTTAGTTCCTTTTATCTTGAAGTATCTTAGATAGATTTTATCTTCTTTGATTAAGCAGATTTTAATCAAGATTTATCTTTTTTATTAAACCCTGCTTTGAACATGAAAATAAAGATTAGAATCTATCTTTAAATGTGAATGTGAAATGAAGATTGAATTCCTTCAATATTTGCTTGATGAATGAAAAGGAAATAAACATGCATTACTAACTACAAAATGTAATGGCCTTAAAATGTCATTATAAATTATCCCCCTTTAATGAAATCATAATTTTCATAAAGAAGAAATAATTTAATGCATTAAAAACAATAGCCTTTGATATATTCTATAAATTACCTCTCTTTGATGAAATCAAAATTTTCATAAAGAGAAGCCAATTTATTGCTTTGAAAATGATGGCCTATGGAATGCCATATAAATTAACTCCCTTTAATGAAATTGTAATTTTCATAAAGGGAAGTTCATTTATTGTTTGCGAATAAAACTACAAAGCTGAAAATTTTTATTTGCCTTCAAAATATAAAATAATGATAAAATTTCGAAATTATAAAACTCTCATAAAATAGCAACTTTAAATAATTTTTATAAATTCGAAATGGCTTCGGAATAGGATCAAAATTGTTTCAAATGAAATATTGAAGCTCATTCTTCACACCCATGTATTTATTTTTAGCATTTTAATTTTTTCGATTTTTATTTTAATCGTCGAAGTATTAAAAAATCTACAAAAAAAAAAGAAAAAAAATTAAATTAAATTAAAATCTGGAAATGGACCAGAATGCTAAAAATATAAAAATGCAAAGCCTTGAAATATGATTTGCCTTCGAAATACAAAATTATGTAAAATTCGAAATTATAAAATGCCTGTAAAAACAACAACTTTGAATAATTTTTATAATTTCGAAATGGCTTCAAAATGAAATTGAAACTGGTCTAAATGAAGCGTTAAAGCTTAATATTTACATCCATGCATTTATTTTTGGAGTTTTAATTTATTTTTATTTTTATTTTTATTTTAATTGCCGAAGTTAAAAAGCAAAAAGGAAGGGTTAGAAAAATAAAAAATAAATAAAATCTGGAAAATGGACAAGAAAGCCAAAAACGTTAAAAACAAACTACTCTCAGTCTAATGCCAACCTATCCTACAAAATTGGAGATGTGAGACTTTTTGCATGTAACCAAATTTATTCAAATTTGCATACACATGGTTCGAAATAAATTAGGTGCAATCTTCTAAGGAACAAAAATAAATTCCGTGCTTCTAAGCCTTCAATAATGCAACCATTAAATTTAACACTATCTATAAGTCAAGAAAACATTGAAGAAAGATAAACCTTAAGCTCAAACATGCAAAAAAAAAACCTCCTCCCATCTTGCTAACAAAATGCAAGTTTCTAAAATATTTGCATTTAAAAAAGTATTTTGTTTTACAACTAGTATTTCCAACTTCTTTTAAAAAACGTACACGCCCTTGTTTATGAGGTTTTTAAATATTTCCAACATTTATGACGTTTTTAAAGGATTCCAACATTGACTATTCGTTTCTTTTTCCAACTCTTACTTTCCAACTCTTTCTTTTTCCAACTCTTGGTTTTTCAACGTTTTCTTTTCTTCTTAAAATTTCCAACATTTGGCTATTTGTTTCTTTTTCTAACTTTTGATTTTCCAACATTTTCTTTTCTATTGGCATGATGCATGACATTTTCTCTTCTTGAGTGTTGTCGCTTTTTTTCTTTTCTTTTCTTTTCTTTTTTAATAGTAACCTGCAATAAAGAAAAACACATGAATTAAACTTTCCAAAATAAAATTATTAATAAAATTTAACTAAAACAAAACTAAAGATAAAATTAAATTAAATTTTTCCTAAAACAAAACCATTAATGAAATTAAATTAACTTTCCAAAAAAACACATTGATGGTGTATATATATATATATTATTTTTTTTCTTTTTCTTTTTTTTTGTTTGTTTTATTTTTATTTTATTTTCATAATTATTATTTATTTTTTTTTTATCTTTTGATTTAATTAATTTCAAATGTCTGAATTGGTTTAATTCAAAACATTAAAATTAACCAAAACAATAAAAAACACAGAGGAACCTAACTAGCACACTAAACAACTTAAAAGAAACTAAAAGGAGACACTAATCCACACCCAAACCTTGGAACATTTATTTCAATCTAAATCAAAATTTCTCCTAACATCTAAAAATTGAAAAATAAAAATGTGGGTCCCCAATTTTGGAGTTAGTTGTGGAATGACCACAACAAATGGCGACTCTGCTGGGAAATGCTCCTTAGCATTTTAGATGAAGAACCCAATCTGAAACGAGAACATAAAATATTAGCGAAATAACAATTATTTAGCTAGGTGCTCCCACGGGAAAAAGAAGGCACTAGCCTCCCTTTGTTCCCCGTGCTAGGCACCGCTTCAAAAAGAACGATAACCTTCCTCTTTGCAAAACGTGAACCCCGCAGATTTCAAACCTGCGTCCTGCCAACAAGCATCTTAACTCCTTCGGTCGAAGTCTTTTCAAACAAGAATTGTTGCTTCCTCTTTTGTGCACGTTTTTCACTAAGGGGCATTCGAATTAATTATTGCATGGAGAGTTAGACCTAAGGCAAAGGTTTTTGCCTTGATTTATATGTAGTGCCTTGATGTTTATAATACGTCGACGCTCAAATCAAATTTAAAAATTCGATATAAACTTTGTTTTATAACCCTTTTAGGGTTTATTTAAATTAATAAAAAATAATTTATAATTAACTTAACTAACATAAGAGTTAATTAAATTAATTAATAAATTAATTTATTATTAAATTATATTAATTAATTTAAATCTCCTTTCTAATATTATAATATTATTTACATGGGCCTCTTCTTTGCCCTTTGGACCTCATCTGACTTCCTGGAATCGGGTCTTGGTCAACTAAAACTAGAGAACCTGAAACTGATGTTGCCCACTGAAACGACCACTAACTGGTGAAGAAAGCCTGTCATTAATGACCACTCACTCTCGACATCAATGACAACTTATCTACTCAAAATGTCCAACAATCTCCTCCTTTGTCATTGATGGCAACCCAAATTTTTTTACCAAAAACTTAACCTTTTTTTTGTTTTGCTCCCCTTGGGACATTGCTCCCCCTGACTCAATGCTCACTTCTTAAACCAAATCTCTCCCCCTTACTCAAATCTCTCCCCCTTTGACATCAATGGCAAAGGGTCACCTTTGGGGCTCGGGGCTAAGAATGAGTCTCTTAGCTTAGTCCCTCCCCCGCCTCCTCTTAAGGTGGTTAATTCTGGGGTGGGAGTATTTCTACTCCCAGCAAGCACTGGTCTTTACCTTTGTCCTCTTTCCTTCTCATTTGATCCTTCTAATTTCTTTGACCATTCTTGTCCATGTCCATGTTCCTATTCATGTTCTTGTTCATGTCCTTATTCTTGTTCATGTTCATGTCCATATCCATATTCCTGTTCCTTTTCCTATTTCTGTCCTTGGTCATGTTCATACCCATATTCCTATTCCTATTCATATTCATGCTTGGTTCTGGAATGTCTTCTCTGCACCACTTTGTTGTATGTCCATGATTATTGCACTTATAACACTTAATGTTATTATTCCTTGGAGGTGCAAATGTCTTGGGATTTCTCCTAGTGAAGCCATCTTTGTTCCTATTATGTACCTTGTAATTCATTGCTTGTGACCAAACTAATTACATGAGTAGCAATACCCATGGAAAAATTGTTTGTTTCTAAAGTTCCTATATTCTTGTCTTTCATTTGTCATGCACTGTGAAGCCATGTGCCCAAATCTATGACATGAAAAACATCGTCCATTGAAATTTCCTTGCCTTGACCTCATTGGTCTCTTAGTCTCTTTTTCTCTATGTTGGTTCTTGTTCCATATGTTTCTTCTTTGTGCATTGTTTCTTTCATTGTTGAACTTTCTGTTGTCCAACTCATCCTCAGAAGTATCACTTTCTCTTACATTATCTTTTTATGAAGTTTCTTCTTCTTCAAAAATTGAGGTTGACTTTTCTTCTTGTTTCTTTTGGGTCTGTTCAAAACCAAGACCTGCTTTGTTTGTTGACTTTATTTGTACCTTGATCATCTTATCTAAATTCTTTGAACTCTTTCCAAACTTGTGTAGCTTATCCTTGGACTTTTCTAACTCTTCCCTTAGTAGAGCTACTTTTTGTTCTAACTTTTTACATTCTAAGACCTTTGCTTCTAACTTATCCTTGAACTTCTTTGTTTTAGCCAATTACTTTTTTAGATCCTCTATAAGCTTTCCTCTCTCTTCATCACATTCTTGAAACTGAAATTTAAGTTGGGAGTTGTGCTTTCTTATCTTCTTTAAAGTTTTAAGAGCATAAACAAACTCTCCCTCAAGATCAACTCCTCCTTTTTCTGATTCTTCCTCTATTTATTTGCCTTTGTCAGCATCTTCATTTTCTTTTGACTTATCTTTTATAGGATCATCTTCTTCTTCTTCTAGTGCCATTAGAATATTCTCTTCTGGTCTTTCAAATGCATCCTCATATTCATCATCACTGAAACTGAAACCATTCCTTGTACAAATATCTTCAAGATGTCCAAAATTACCACATCTAAAACACTTCAGAATTATTGGTGACCTTTTTTTGACTTCTTTTTCTTCAATCAGAAATATGACTTCATCTTTACCATTATCTAAAAAAACTATTATCACTATCACTTGAGTACTTACTTGCCTTGTCTGCATAGTAGCTCCTCTTTTGTCTTTGAAATAACTTATTTCTTTGTCTACCTTGTCCATCCTTGCCTTTCTTTTGGTGCCTGTATTTTTTTTATTTCTTATTCCTGTGATCCTATTTTTCTTCATCATTGTTATTTTTAGCTTTTTGAAAATCAGTTGCATAGTGACAATACTTTCCACAATTGAAACATCTAACATATTTTGCATCTCTAAATCTTCTTGAATCCTTATTCCTTCTGCCATAATTAGTTTCTTCATCAGTAGATGACTTATTGCTCGATTCTGACTTCTTACCCTTCGTCTTCTTAATTGCTTTGAAGGTTGCTTCCTTTTGAAGATTAGGTCCATATTTTGTTCTTAACTCAAAGGTTGTGAGAATACCAAGTAATATATCTCTTATTAAATAATCAACATCCTTTGCTTCTTCTATAGCTGAAATATTTTCACTAAACCTTGTTGGGAGAGAGCTTAAGATCTTATCACAAACATCTAATTCTTCAACATTAATTCCATACCCAAAGTAGATAAGTACTAATGTTTTTCTCATTCTTCATTCTTAACTCTTCAAATCGTCCTTTGATATTTTGTATCTTTACCTTTTGAAACTTTTATATCCTTCATATATGCTTTGCAACTTATCCCAAATTTCTTTTGCATCTTTACAATGCATAACTTTTATTGATTATGTTCTATGCAAACCTCTCAAAATTGTATTCGTTGTTTTTGAATTGTAATGGTGTAGAAGCTTACCTTCTTTATCTGTAGGTGGATCAATTGGTGGTATGTATCCATTTTCAATTGCTTTCCAAATTTCATTACCAAGTGTCATCATGTGAACCTTCATTCTCATACTCCAATATATATAATCACTTCCATCAAAAATTGGTGTTGAATTATTTGATGACACATTTTTAGAATCGATTGTGTTCTTGAAAGCTTTTCTTTCAAGCTGTTAAACTCTTTCGAAGGAGCCCGCTCTGATACCAATTGAAAAACACAAGCTTATACTGAGAGGGGGGTGAACAATATAAGACCACTTTTTACTTTTCTTTTCCAATCAATATTATGCAATGTATAAATAGCAATATTAATAGCAATAATCAAAGCAATGCACAAATCACCATACACAATAGAGATACCAATTTTACGTGGTTCACCAATGTGGGCTACTCCATAGAGAAAATCTTTCACTAAATTTTTTTCAATCAATCTCTTGGGAATCATTTCCCTATTACAATATTTATGGATCTCTATCCAAAGGAGACACTAATACCCTAATGAATCGCGTGGATCTCTATCCATAGGAGAACTCCTTTCTCCTTAGCTCTAACTAGTGATCTTCTAGAAGAACTCTTGTCCCCACTACACTAGCTAATGGATCTTTATCCACTGAAGACACATGTCCTCACTGCCTTAGCTAATGGATTTCTATCCAATAGAGACTGTCGTCCTCTATACTCTATCACCTTCAAAGCTGTCTCAAATTTGTACTTAACACAGTCCTTCGGTCTAGCTAAATCTGCTCAATATCTGTTTCTGGTCTGACACAAACTTGTCCTCAAATTTGCACCAAACTTTGTCCTCTGATCTGCACTAAACACAATCCTTCCATCTAGCACAAATATGTCCTCAATCTCTTAAGCCATAACTTAAGATTAAAATTAACTTATAATTAACTTAAGTAACATAAGAGTTAATTAAATTAATTAATAAATTATTTTATAATAAAATTATATTAATTAATTTAAATCTCTTTTTTAATATCATAATAAAATATTATAATATTATTTGTTTGGGCCTCTTCTTTGCCCTTTAGACCTCATCTGACTTTCTGGAACCAGGTCTTGGTCAATTGAAACTGGAGAACCTGAAACTGATGTTGCCCACTAAAACTACCATTGATTGGTGCTGAAAGTATGTCATTAATGACCACTCACTCTTGACATCAATTGCAACTTATCTACTCAAAATGTCCAACAATATTTCCCTGTCATTGATGGCAATCCAAATTATTTTTACCAAAAACTTAACCTTTTTTTGTTTTGCTCCCCTTGACTCAATGCTCTCTTCTTAAACCAAATCTCTCCCCCTTACTCAAATCTCTCCCCCTTTGACATCATCTCTCCCCCTTTGACATCAATAGCAAAGGGTCGCCTTTGGGGCTCGGGGCTAAGAATGAGTCTCTTAGCTTAGCCCCTTCCCCCGCCTCCTCTTGAGGTGGTCAATTCTAGGGTGGGAGTATTTCTACTCTCAGCAAGCACTAGTCTTTACCTTTGTCCTCTTTCCTTCTCATTTGATCCTTCTAATTTCTTTGACTATTCCTATCCATGTCCATGTTCCTATTCCTATCCATATTCTTGTTCATGTCCTTATTAGTGTTCATGTTCATGTTCATATCAATATTTTTGTTCATGTTCCTATTCTTGGTCATATTCATACCCATATTCACATTCATGTTCATGTTCATGTTCATGTTCATGCTTGGTTATGGAATGTCTGCTCTACACCACTTTGTTGTATGTCCATAATTATTGCACTTATAACACTTAATGTTATTATTCCTTAGAGGTGCAAATATCTTGGGATTTCTCCTAGTGAAGCCATATATGTTCCTATTATATACCTTGCAATTCATTACCTTGTGACCAAACTGATTACATGAGTAGCAATACCCATGGAAACGTTGTCTATTTCTGAATTTCCCATAGTCTTGTCTTTCATGTGTCCTACATTGTGAAGCCATGTGCCCAAATATGTAACATGAGAAACATCGTCCATTGAAATTTCCTTGCCTTGACCTCATTAGTCTCTTAGTCTATTTTTCTCTATGTTGGTTCTTGTTCCATCTGTTTCTTCTTTGTGCATTCTTCCTTTCCTTGTTGAACTTTCTATTGTCCAACTCATCCTCAGAAGTCTCACTTTCTCTTACACTGTATTCTTCTAAAGTTTCTTCTTCTTCTTCAAAACTTGAGGTTGAATTTTCTTCTTGTTTATTTTGGACCTGTTCAAAACCAAGACCTATTTTTTTTGTTGACCTTCTTTTTACCTTGATCATCTTATCCAAATAATTTGAACTCTTTCCAAACTTGTGTAGTTTATCCTTGGACTTTTCTAACTCTTCCCTTAGTAGAGCTACTTCTTGTTCTAACTTTTCACATTCTAAGACCTTTGCTTCTAATTTATCCTTGAACTTCTTTGTTTTAGTCATTGACTTGTTTAGATCCTCTATAAGTTTTCCTCTCTCTTCATCACATTCTTAGAACTAAAATTCAATTTGGGAGTTTTGCTTTCTTATCTTCTTTAAAGTTTTAAGAGCATAAATAAGTTCTCCCTCAAGATCAACTTCTCCTTTTTTTGATTCTTCCTCTATTTGTTTGCCTTTGTTAGCATCTTCATTTTCTTGACTTTTCTATAGGATCTTCTTATTCTAGTCCCATTAGAATATTTTCTGGTCTATCAAATGCATCCTCATATTCATCATCACTGAAACTGAAACCATTCCCTGTAAAACTATCTTCAAGATGTCCAAAATTACCACATCTAAAACGCTTGAGAATTATTGATGACATTTTCTTGACTTCATTTTCTTCAATCAGAAATAGGACTTCATCTTTATATTTATTCTGAAAAACTATTATCACTATCACTTGAGTACATACTTTCCTTGTTTGCATAGTAGCTCCTCTTTTGTCTTTGAAAGAACTTATTTCCTTGTCTACCTTGTCCATCCTTGCCTTTCTTTTGGTGCCTATATTTTTTTTATTCCCTGTTATTGTGATCCTATTTTTCTTCATCATTGTTATTTTTAGCTTGACAATCAGTTTCATAGTGACCATATTTTCCACAATTGAAACATCTAACATATTTTGCATCTTTAAATATTCTTGAATCCTTATTCCTTCTGCCATAATTAACTTCTTCATCACTAGATGACTCATTACCTGATTCTGACTTCTTATCCTTCATCTTCTTAATTTCTTTGAATGCTGCTTCCTTCCAAAGAATAGGTTCCTCTTTTGTTATTAACTCAAAGGCTGATAGAATACCAAGTAACATATCTCTTGTCAAAGAATCATCATCCTTTGTTTCTTCTATAGCTGAAATATTTTCACTAAACCTTGTTGGAAGAGACCTTAAGATCTTATCACAAACATCTGATTCTTCAACATTAAGTCCAAGTCCTTAGGTAGAATTAACAACCTCATCTACCCGAAGTAGATAAGTACTAATGTTTTTCTCATTCTTCATTCTTAACTCTTCAAATTGTCCTTTGAGATTTTGTATCTTTGCCTTTTTGACACTTTTATCTCCTTCATATATGCTTTGCAACTTATCCCAAATTCCTTTTGAATCTTTACAATGCATAACTTTTATTGATTTTTTTCTATGAAAACCTCTCAAAATTGCATTCATTGCTTTTGAATTGTAATGTTGTAGAAGCTTACATTATTTATCTATAGATAGATCAACTGGTGGTATGTATTTATTTTCAACTACTTTCCAAATTTCATTTCCAAGTGTCATCGGGTGAACATTCATTCTCATACTCCAATATATAATCACTTCCATCAAAAATTGGTGTTGAATTATCTGATGACACATTCTTAGAATCCATTGTGTTCTTGAAAGCTTTTCCTTCAAGTTGTTAAACTCTTCCGAAGGAACCCGCTCTAATACCAATTGAAGAACACAAGCTTATACTGAGAGGGGAGGTGAACAGTATAAGACCACTTTTTACTTTTCTTTCCCAATCAATATTATGCAATGTATAGATAACAATATTAATATCAGTAATCAAAACAATGCATAAATCACCATACATAATAGAGACACCAATTTTACATGGTTCACCCAATGTGGGCAAAGTCTATGGAGAAAATATTTCATTAAAATTTTCTCAATCAATCTCTTGGGAATCCTTTCCCTATTACAATATTTATGGATCTCTATCCAAATGAGACACCAATACCCTAATCAAGTTCATGGATATCTATCCACATAATAACTTCTTTCTCCTTAGCTCTCATTGGTGATATTCTAGAATAATTGTTGCTCCCACTGCACTGGCTAATGGATCTCTATCCACTAAAGATACTTGACCTCACTGCCCTAGTTAATGGACCTCTATACATTGGAGATTATCATCCTCTACTCTTTGTCACCTTCAAAGCTTTGTCTCAAATATGTACTAAACATAGTCCTTTGGTCTAGCATAAATCTGCTCAATCTCTGTTTCTAGTCTAGCACAAACTTGTTGTCAGATCTGCACCAAACTCTCTCCTCTGATCTGCACTAAACACAGTCCTTAGATCTAGCACAAATCTATCATTAATCTCTTAAGCCATAACTTAAGATTAAAATTAACTTATAACTAACTTAAGTAACATAAGAGTTAATTAAATTAATTAATAAATTAATTTATAATAAAATTATACTAATTAATCTATAATTAATTTAAATATCCTTTTTAATATTATAATATTATTTGCTTGGGCCTCTTCTTTACCCTTTGGACCTTGTGTGACTTCCGAGAATCGGGTCTTGGTCAACTAAAACTGGAGAACCTAAAACTGATGTCCATTAATGATCACTGAAACTACCACTGATTGGTGCTGAAAACCTATCATTAATGGCCACTCACTCTTGACATCAATGATAACTTATCTACTCAAAATGTCCAACAATCTCCCCCTTTGTCATTGATGGCAGTCCAAATTCTTTTTGTCAAAAACATAACATTTTTTTGTTCTGCTCCCTCTGGGAAATTGCTCCCCCTGACTCAATGCTCTCTTCTTAAACTAAATCTTTCTCCCTTACTCAAATATCTCCCTCTTTGACATCAATGGCAAAGGGTCACCTTTGGGGATTCAGGCTAAGAATGAGTCTCTTAGCTTAGCCCCTCTCCCACCTCCTCTTGAGGTGGTTAATTCTAGGGTGGGAGTATTTCTACTCTCAACAAGCATTGGTCTTTACCTTTGTCCTTTTTCCTTCTCATTTGATCCTTTTGATTCTTTTGACTGTTCCTGTCAATGCCCATGTTCCTATTCCTATTCTTGTTCATATCCTTATTCCTATTCCTGTTCATGTCTATATAAAAATTCTTGTTCCTGTTTCTGTTCTTATTCTTGGTCATGTTCACACCCATATTATTGTTCTTGTTCATGTTCATGTTCATGCTTGGTTCTGAAATGTTTGCTCTACACCACTTTTTTGTATGTCCATTATTATTACACTTATAACACTTAATGTTATTATTCCTTGGAGGTGCAAATATCTTAGGATTTCTCCTAGTGAAGCCATATTTGTTCATGTTATGTACCTTGCAATTCATTGCCTTATGACCAAACTAATTACATGAGTAGCAATACCCATGAAAAAGTTGTCTGTTTTTAAAGTTCCCATATTCCTGTCTTTCATGTGTCCTGCATTGTGAAGCCATGTGCCCAAATCTGTGACATGAGAAACATCGTCCATTGAAATTTCCTTGCCTTGACCTCATTGGTCTCTTAGTCTCTTTTTCTCTATGATGGTTCATATTCCATCTGTTTCTTCTTTGTGCATTGTTCCTTTCTTTGTTTAACTTTTTGATGTCCAACTCATCCTCAAAAGTCTCATTTTCTCTTACACTATCTTCTTATGAAGTTTCTTCTTTAGAAATTGAGGTTGACTTTTCTTCTTGTTTATTTTGGGCCTGTTCAAAACCAAGACCTGTTTTATTTGTTGACCTTATTTACACCTTGATCATCTTATCCAAATTCTTTGAACTCTTTCTAAACTTGTGTAGCTTGTCCTTGGACTTTTCTAACTCTTCTCTTAGTAGAGCTACTTCTTGTTCTAAATTTTCACATTCTAAGACCTTTGCTTCTAAATTTGTCTTGAACTTCTTTGTTTTAGTCATTGACTTGTTTAGATCCTCTATAAGCTTTCCTCTCTCTTCATCACATTCTTGGAACTGAAATTTAAGTTGGGAGTTTTGCTTTCTTATCTTATTTAAATTTTTAAGAGCATAAATAAGTTCTCCCTAAAGATCAACTCTTTTTTTTTATTCCTCCTTTATTTTTTTGCCTTTGTAAGCATCTTCATTTTCTTTTGACTTGTCTTCTATAGGATTATCTTCTTCTTATTCTAATGCCATTAGAATTTTCTCTTCTGGTATTTCAAATGCATCCCCATATTCATCATCACTAAAACTGAAACCATTCCTTGTACAACTATCTTCAAGATATCCAAAATTACCACATCTAAAACACTTGAGAATTATTGGTGACCTTTTCTTGACTTCTTATTTTTCTTCAATCAGAAATAGGACTTCATCCTTATCATTATCTGAAAAACTATTATCACTATCACTTGAGTACTTACTTGCCTTATCTGCATAGTAGCTCATATTTTTTCTTTGAAATAACTTCTTTCCTTGTCTACCTTGTCCATCCTTACCTTTCTTTTGGTGCCTGTATTTCTTCATCATTGTTGGTTTTAGCTTCTTTACAATTAGTTACATAGTGACCATACTTTCCATAATTGAAACATCTAATAAATTTTGCATCTTTAAATCTTCTTGAATACTTATTCCTTCTACCATAATTAGCTTCTTCATCACTAGATGACTCATTGCTCGATTCTAACTTCTTACCCTTTGTCTTCTTAATTTCTTTGAAGGTTGCTTCCTTCCGAATATTAGGTTCCTCTTTTGTTCTTAACTCAAAGGTTGTGAGAATACCAAGTAACATATCTCTTGTCAAAGAATCGCCATCCTTTGATTCTTCTATAGCTGAAATATTTTTACTAAACCTTGTTGCGAGAGATCTTAAGATATTATTACAAACATCTGATTCTTCAACATTAAGTGCAATTCCTTGCATAGCATTAACAACCTCATCTATCCGAAGTAGATAAGTACTAATATTTTCTTCATTCTTCATTCTTCATTCTTAACTCTTCAAATTGTCCTTTGAGATTTTGTATCTTTGTCTTTTTGACACTTTTATCTCCTTCATATATGCTTTGCAACTTATCCCAAATTTCTTTTGCATATTTACAATGCATAGCTTTTATTAATTTTGTTCTATGCAAACCTCTCAAAATTGCATTCATTGCTTTTGAATTTTAATGTTGTAGAAGCTTACCTTCCATATATGTAGGTGGTCAACTAGTGGTATGTATCCATTTTCAAATGCTTCCCAACTTTCATTGCCAAGTGTCATCAGGTGAACCTTCATTCTCATACTCCAATATATAATCACTTCCATCAAAAATCTATGTTGAATTATCTGAGGACACATTCTCAGAATCCATTGTGTTCTTGAAAGCTTTTTCTTCAAGTTGTTAAACTCTTCCAAAGGAACTCGCTTTAATACCAATTAAAGAACACAAGCTTATACTGAGAGGGGGTGAACGGTATAAGACCACTTTTTACTTTTCTTTTCCAATCAATATTATGCAATGTATAGATAGCAATATTAACAGCAGTAATCAAAGCAATGCACAATGAAGACACCAATTTTATGTGGTTCACCCAATGTGGGCTACTCCACAAAAAAAATATTTCACTAAAATTTTCTCAATCAATCTCTTGGGAATCTTTTCCCTATTACAATGTTTATAGATATCTATCCAAAGGAGACACCAATACCTTAATCAAGTTTGTGGATATCTATCCACAGGAGAACTCCTTTCTCCTTAGCTCTGACTAGTGATCTTCTAGAAGAATTGTTGCCCCTACTACACTGGCTAATGGATCTCTATCCACTGAAGACACCTGTCGTCACTACCCTGGATAATGGATCTCTATCCATGAGATATTGTCATCCTCTATACTCTGTCACCTTAAAAGCTCTATCTCAAATCTGTACTAAACACAGTCCTTTGGTCTAGTACAAATCTGCTCAATCTCTATTTCTGATATGGCACAAACTTGTCCTCAAATCTGCACCAAACTTTGTCCTATGGTCTGCACTAAACACAGTCCTTCGATCTAGCACAAATTTGTCCTCAATCTCTTAAGTCATAACTTAAGATTAAAATTAACTTAAGTAACATAAGAGTTAATTAAATTAATTAATAAATTAATTTATAGTAAAATTATATTAATTAATTTATAATTATTTTAAATCTCCTTTTTAATATTATAATAAAATATTATAATATTATTTTCTTGGGCCTCTTCTTTGCCCTTTGGACATCATCTGAATTCTTGGAACTGGGTCTTGGTCAACTGAAACTGGAGAACTTGAAACTGATGTTGCTCACTAAAACTGCCACTAACTAGTGTTGAAAGCCTATCATTAATGACCACTCACTCTTGAAATCAATGACAACTTATCTACTCAAAATGTCCAACAATCTCCCCCTTTTTCATTGATGGCAACCCAAATTATTTTTACCAAAAACTTAACCTTTTTCTTGTTTTGCTCCCCCTGAGACATTGTTCCTCCTGAATCAATGCTCTCTTATTAAACCAAATCTCTCTCCCTTACTCAATTTTTTCTCCCTTTGACATCAATAGCAAAGGGTCACCTTTGGGGCTCGGGGTTAAGAATGAGTCTCTTAGCTTAGCCCATCACCCACCTCCTCTTGAGGTGGTTAATTCTGGGGTGGGAGTATTTCTACTCCCAGAAAACATTGGTCTTTATCTTTATCCTTTTTTCTTCTCATTTGATCCTTCTGATTTCTTTGATTTTTCATGTCCATGTCCATGTTCCTGTCCATGTCCATGTTCATGTTCCTATCCATACTCTCGTTCCTGTTCATGTCCTTATTCTTGTTCTTGTTCATGTCCATATCCATATTCATGTTCCTATTCTTGGTCATGTTCATACCCATATTCATATTCATGTCCCTGTTCATGTTTGGTTCTAGAATGTTTGCTCTACACCACTTTGTTGTATGGCCATCATTATTTCACTTATAACACTTAATGTTATTATTCCTTGGAGGTGCAAATATCTTGGGATTTCTTCTAGTGAAGCCATATCTTTTCCTATTATGTACCTTGCAATTCATTGTCTTGTGACCAAACTGATTATATGAGTAGCAATACCCATGAAAAAGTTATCTATTTCTAAAGTTCTTGTATTTATGTATTTCATGTGTCCTGCACTGTGAAGCCATGTGCCCAAATTTGTGACATAAGAAACATTGTCCATTGAAATTTCCTTGCCTTGACCTCATTGGTCTCTTAGTCTCTTTTTCTCTATGTTGGTTCATGTTCCATCTGTTTCTTCTTTGTGCATTGTTCCTTTCCTTGTTGAAATTTCTATTGTCCAACTCATACTCAGAAATCTCACTTTCTCTTACACTGTCTTCTTTTGAAGTTTCTTCTTCTTCAAAACTTGAGGTTGACTTTTCTTCTTGTTTCTTTTGGACCTGTTCAAAACCAAGACATGTTTTGTTTGTTGACCTTCTTTGTACCTTGATCATCTTATACAAATTCTTTGAACTCTTTCCAAACTTGTGTAGCTTATCCTTGGACTTTTCTAACTCTCCCCTTAGTAGAGCTACTTCTTGTTCTAACTTTTCACATTTTAAGACCTTTGTTTCTAACTTATCCTTGAACTTCTTTGTTTTAGCCATTGACTTGTTTAGATCCTTTATAATATTTCCTCTCTCTTCATCACATTTTTGGAACTAAAATTCAAGTTGGGAGTTTTGCTTTCTTATCTTTAAAGTTTTAAGAGCATAAATAAGTTCTCCCTCAAGATCAACTTTTCCTTTTTCTGATTCTTCCTCTATTTGTTTGTCTTTGTTAGCATCTTCATTTTATTTTGACTTGTCTTCTATAGGATCATCTTCTTCTTCTTATAGTGCCATTATAATATTCTATTCTGGTCTTTCAAATGCATCCTCATATTCATCAATTCATCATAACTAAAACTGAAACCATTCCTTGTACAACTATCTTTAAGATGCCCAAAACTTAAGATTAAAATTAACTTATAATTAAGTAACATAAGAGTTAATTAAATTAATTTATAATAAAATAATATTAATTAATTTATAATTAATTTAAATCTAGATTTAAATTAATTATAAATTAATTAATATTATTTTATTATAAATTAATTTACTAATTAATTTAATTAACTCTTATGTTACTTAAGTTAATTTTAATCTTAAGTTATGGCTTAATCTTACTTGGCTTAATCTTATTCTTTGTCCAAAATTTATGTAATTTTATTTCAGTGTGTTTTCATTCTAGTCCTTTGTCCAGAATTTTTGTAATTTTATTTCAGTTTATTTTCATTCTAGTCCTTTGTCCAAAATTTTGGTAATTTTATTTTAGTGTGTTTTCATTCTGGTCCTTTGTCCAGAATTTTTGTTATTGTTGTTTTAGTTTGTTTGCATTCTGGTCCTTATCCAGAATTTCTGCACTTTCAACTTTGCTTAAAGTATTTCAGCACTTTCACTCCATCAACTAAAGCTCAAGATAAAATCAATCTAGGAGGGAGGGTACTGACTGCTATTTTACATTAAGTGCAGATAAAGCAAATGAATGCTAACTTGCTAACTAGCTAATATTTTACAAGTCTAACATCGCAATTAGTAGAGCATTAATTTTGAAGATAAAATGAACCTACTAACTGCAAAATGAATCTCACATTAAAGGCATGGAGTTTAAAATGAAGTGGACAATTCCACACACTTTTTCATTTTTGCATTTTAATCTAAATATAAAATGGACTTATTAATTGGGATTCAGGGTAAGACAGATTAATGCAAAGATTATCAAAAGAGCCACATTTCATTTGAGCAAATTTGCATAAAGGCACTTTCATTTCAAGTTAAGGAAATCAATCACTAAGCATATATGAATCAGACCATCAAGGCCCCTTGTTAACTGTCACTTGCAGGTTATTGAGTTTTTTATAGCATGTACTATTTTGGATTATCTTATGTTCAAATACATATGTACAATGCTTATATAACGGAACCTTGGAGAAGTTGTTTTTGTTTTAACTTCTTTGCAAGAGAGAGTTTTCAATTTAATACTCTGATTGTGGTGAGCATTTTACAATAGGGTAAAATATTCACTCAACAAGTAGTTTTGTCATTGAGGTTTTGGGGCATTGCCTCAGACATTGTGGGGACATTGCCCCTCAACATCGCCTTGTATTGCGATAAGGTGTGCGCTAAGGACACTACCCCTCGACTTTGCCTTGTGGCATTGCCCCCTGACCCTCAACACAAGTGGCAATGGGCGTTACTTGTCATCTTAGTAATGTTGGTGTTGTTGATCATGTTGATCAAGTTAGTGATGCAATTGATTGTAGAAGGCAGACCAAGTAATAGAAAACAATATATTGTGAGCAACAATTTAAAGTGATGCTAGCTACAAAGGATGTATGGAATCAAAGAAAGTGGAAGGAGTGTGACAAGAGATCCCAATATTTTTATCCAGTGCTTCTATCCCTAGTTTCTAGCTCATGTGTTATCGAGGATATCAACCAATATCAAAGAGGGGATAGATGTAGGCTGGAAAATTGATGTTTATGTTTAGTGAATAAGTTTTAGTTTATACACAGTGTTTGACAAAATGTGCATACATATATTTAATAATGTTATAAAGTGGTAATGTAATAATGTATGTGATAATGTTTAGTGAAGTATTAGTATGTCGACAAAGTCATAAAGTGAGTCATAAGTTAGTTTGTCTTGTAGTGAGTTAGGAAATGAAAGGTAAATGTAAGATAAATACAAGTGAAATGTAATTTAGGGGAATGATGAGGTGTTAGGTAGTTGGAGGGTGCAACTAACTCTTAGTTGTATAAATATGACCATTTCCTCATTTATTCATTAGTTGTGTATGAGTAGGTGTTGTGCATATTAACATATGGTGGTGGTCAATGTGTATGGAGTAGTCGGGTCATGTATGCAGTCATGTAATTGTAGAGTTGGTTGACATGTGTGTGTGTGACGATTATAATGTGAGGGTTGCAACGTGTGGATGTTGTTGGCTATAGATGATTGTGGGTATGAAGAGTATTTTGCATAGGGTTTACAAACTGTGTATGTAATGCAAGTAACAACCATTGTTAATACAAATATGCTCATATTCATTTATCATTTATTGTGTTATTGTATGTTTCTTGTGTATTGTTATTGTTGATGGTTGTAGATCTATAGATTTATTTAGTCAAATTGGAATTGTATGTAAGTATGTTAAATTTCATTTCTACACAAGTCCAAGGAATATTTTGTAGAACATTTTGTTTTTTTAATTTTGAATTTCAAAAAAATGAAGAAAAAAAGAAAATCCTTTTGAACTTGAAAACAAGGCACTAGATAACACAATCTTGAAAAATGCTAAATTGGGACCTCCCAAAATTTTACAAAGAATAAAAAAATGATGATAGTTTGTCCATGTTTGTCATGATTTATCTTGTACAATATTTTTCTAGAACAAAACACATAAAAGTTGGACTATTCCAACAATTTTATCATGTAGTTCAAAGGTCTTTGCTATACACTAAAGTTTACCCAAAAAAAAATTGGCAATATGGGAAGGTTTAAAAATATTTAGCCTCTTCTCATCTATGTTAGAAGTCATGCAAATTGCCCTCTCATTTGTATTGTATCAATACCAACAATTGTGAGGGAGATAAGGAACTGGATATTTTATGAAAATTTGTAAAATACAATATAGAAAGTTTCCCTTAGACACCATACAATCTCAGTATTGAAAGAATAATCATCTCCAATCGACGAAGAAATTTTTGGATTGAAGGGGTATAAATACTTAAATTATAAATGATTTAGGTCAAGTTTAAAGAACCAACCATAAATTTAAGTGTCACAATATTACAATAAATCCACCTATAGGTGTACAATGGTTGATAGGGCAACACATAATTAAATACAATATAATATCAATTGTGGTGGTAAGTAAAGATTAACACCACATAGTCCAACATTCTTAAGGTGTACACTAGACCAAAGTGCTTCACCATGTGGTAATCCAATTGTCTTGGATCTAAAGAAATATCGAATATCAATATTTTGCATCAACTATAGAGCTTTGAATTGTGAATAACCACTATCGATTCCCTCAAATAGATGAGGTGCTAGACCAGCTCCATGGTGTAAATTTCATCACCAAATTGATCTCAAATATGGATATCATCAAGTGGAAAGGAACCCACCTATGTATGAAATATTACATTCAAATTTAAGGAGGGTTTGTTTGAGTGGTTGGTTAGGCCTTTTGGCCTGACCGACACACTTACAACCTTCATGAGGATGATGGATGACATCTTGTGTCCTAGCAATAAACTAATGGATATAATGAGAGAAGCCTTGGAGTCATGCAAAAGTTAAAATATAAGAAAAGAAAACATGAAAGCTTCCTTGCAAATTCATGGTATGATGAAGAATGCAAAGCAATAAGTAGAACCTTGAAATAATAGGCAAAGAAAAGATAAATAGCAAAATATATAAACCAGTGAAAATAAGAAAGGAAGAATATGTAAGAGCAAGGCAAAAAGAGTATATATATTGCAAAGCATAACCCAAGATAATTTTGAAAAGAGCTACAACAAAGCAAAATGCACACAAAAACAATATCACAAGTGAAAATGGTTACAGTATGCTAAGCAATTATATGAGCAAAACCAAGCAAAAGATACCCCTCCTATAATTAACACAACTGAGGAACGTTTTTCTTTGAAAAGAGGGTATTAAGAAAAATAGCAATAGGTAAAGCCTAGGATATAGATGGTTTGCAAGCTGAACATCTCAAGTGTGGAGTTGACATCTTAGCACCACACATCCAAAATATTTTTAATGACATCATTAAAGGAGGATTTCCACTAGAATGGATAACCATCCTAGTCATACCATTGCATAAAAATGGATACATCAACAATCCTTCAAGTTACCACACCATCATGATTAATCCTCTTTTTGTAAAATTGTTTGGCAGCATAGTAGAAAGCAAAATTAGTCAGTGGGAGGAAAATTAAGAAATGAGGGCAATAGGGCAAGCAAGGTTTAGACCAAAGTACTCAACAACCATTAGTGTCCTTTTTGGATTATTAGTTATTCTAGTGGTGCTATATGGGTGTGAGATGTGGGCTAGCAATACATCAAATTTTAAATGGAGATAAATAGAAAGAATTAAAAAGCAAGTGATTACAAATAATTTCACAATCATCAATCCCATATGATATTTTACTTGTTGAAAGGAGGATTTTTCTACTAGAAGTAGAAACTATGATAAGGCTATTGGGGTACCTAAAGAAGATAGAAATAATGGAATATTGTTGACAAAATAGGTAATCAAAGAAAATATTGAATAGAAAAAAAGACACATGGATAAAACAAAAGAAAAAATGGATGGAAAAATGGAGCATTAAATTTCATGAGATCCCAAACTCCAACAAAGAAATTAAACAGTATATGAGGGAAAAATTCAGACTTGTCATATGACTAAAAATATAGGAAGGAAAAAGTAGTTATACATCAAATATTTCAACCCAAACAATAAACATAGCCAAAAGAAGTACATAGATGCAAAGATCAAATGGAAGTAAAAAATGCTTATAGCCCAACTAAGATCTAGTTCATACCATCTCATATACAAAACTGAGAGATGGACAATTCCTCAAGAGGTATGGTTAGAACGAATATATGTCTTTTGCACAATAGGTGTGGTGGAGACTGAAAACATTTTGTTGTGGAATGTGAAGCCCACAAGGACATTAGGATTACATATGAGGACACTCTAAAAGTAAACTTACTAATGGAACTTTTTGAAGAATTGAGAATAGAGAAAAAAAGAAGGAAAACTTCTCCTCAAAATCAATAATAAAATAAACACTCTAAAAGATGATAAGAGGATGTTGAGCTTTTTGACTTTGTTGAACAATTTTTTTTTTGGATGTTGTTAAACTTTGGAACTCTAAATAGGAGGTCCAAGGTTTGAATCTAAAATAGAGTAGGGTTGTACACCATACCCCATCTTGTATTAAAGCTCTTGATCCCATAGACTATTTTGTTCTTGTGGGCATACTTAAAATCATTTCATTTCACCAACTCATTTGTAGTTTACTTAGATAACATTCTCATCTATAGTAAAACATGGGTGGAGCATCTATAATATGTTGGAAAAATACTCTAGATTCTTTGAAGACAATTTGTATGCTAATTTTAAGGAGTATTCCATACCTTGGTTACATTGTTGACGAGGAGTCTACGTTGGTCTTGAGAAAATTTAGATAATTAGAGATTGGCCTACCCCAAAGACTCTAATGGAGCTATGCAGATTTTTTGGATCTTTTAAATATATATTGATAATTTCTATTAGGGTTCTCACACATTGCTTGGCCTCTGCACCAACTGACCAAATGAGATGCCCAATCCAAGTTCCATTGGGGAGATACACTACAAAGATTATTCGATAAACTGAAAGACCGTATTAATCTCCTATGCTTTCCCTACCTTATATACAACAACCTTTTGTGATAGTGATCAATTCATCAAAGTATGCATTGGTAGCTATTCTCAAACAACATGGACATTCAATTTTCTATTACAGGACGACATTCTCTAAAGCAATTTAAAAATGACCCACATATGATAAGCAATTCTATGCCATTGTCCAAGCATGTAAACAATGAAAACACTACATCTTGAGCAAGGAATCAATCATCCATAAAATCAAAGCCTTTTGAGTTTATTTAGACATAGAATAAACTAAGAAATGAAAGACATCATAAGTGGACCACATAGCTATTGTAGTTTCATATAATTATCAAGCATATGAAAGGGAGTGCCAATTTGATAGAGATTGTGTAATAGTACCACCAATTTTCATGCTCACTACCATTTTTATTCCTATGGGGGTGAGACTTCCAATTGGTCCACCTTGTATGAAATGTTGGATTTCATGGTACTTCCCAAAAATATCATGAAACATACATTCACTATAATATTTTAAAAAAAAATAAGAATAGTGAAATAGAAGAGCATATAGACAAAAAAGGAGAAAGAGATAAATGACACAAACAGAGAGAAGGAATAAGGGGTGGTTGACCATAGGCACCCCCACGATCTCAAATATCACAAACTGATGCAATGGATCAGTCACTGGGGGGTAAGTATTAGAATTAATTCCAATATTTTCATGGCCGAAGTATTAAATTTAACATTAAAATTTCATTTTAATTTTTTATGCCAAAGTATTAAAATTAATACTAAGGTTTTCATTTTAATTTTAATGCCCAAATTTTAATTGTGTTCGGATATTAAGGTTAATGATACGGTTCTTATTGTGTTATCCTAATTAATTAGAGCATCGAAAGGCTAATGTCAAAAATTTATTCGAATTAATTCATCTTTATTTATTTATAAATATGGATGTTATTATTATATATTTTTAAAGGTTTTCTTTTTTTTTAATATTCATCCCCAGTCTTGGCTTTGATTTAGTATATGCTAAGGTTTTGTAGTCTACGGCTTGAGAAATATTTGAATTAAATTATTACCCACCGAAGGTTTTTATCTACGTGTGACTCAGAAAGCTTTGATTGGTTTAGGAAATCCATGGCTAAGAATTAAGTTGGGAATCGGACGGAGCAGAGTAGAGTGGAGAAAGATGAGCATTGAATTCTTATTGGTCGAGGCATTGGATGAATGGGAATGTAGCAGGAAATATGAGAATATAGTGGGGATTAATGAGCATTGCCCTTCTATTAACCAAAGTGATGGGTGAATAAGGATGCAACGAGAAATATGAGAATGTAGCGCGGATTGATAAGTGTTGCCCTTCTATTGGCCGAAAATCAACAAATAGAAAAAATGGGAAAAATAAACGTTGAGCGGGAAAAAAAGAGAATTTGTTTCCTATTGGTTGAAGCCATGGATGAATAGGAAACTAGCAAAGGGAAAATGAGCACTGAGTGGGGAAAAATGAGCGCTAAGCAGGGAACATGTGCACTCATTTGCTATTGGTTGGAGTGATGGACGAATAAGAAAACCGGCAGGGAAAATGTGTGCTTTAGGAATAGAGCGAGGAAATGAGCACTTGTTTCCTATTGGAGCGGAATGGAGCAAGTGAACTCATGTGCTTGAATCTTATTGGCCATTTAATTTTATTAATTTGATGCTTCTAAGCTTTAATTCTTTATTAAAATCTTGGTCTAAGGTTTGATATTTGTAGACAAAGGTTTCTCCCCTTTTCGCTATTAATCCCATGTTGAATTATTAAGTTCAAATCTTAGGTTATTTTGCTTCATTTTTCAACAAAGTAACATTAATGCTCTTATGATATTATGTTAATTAGTTAAAGTACCCAAGGTCTAATGTAAAAATTTATTCAAACTAATTAGATCGTTGCCTAAGTTTCAATTGAAATATCCAATATTAGGGTTGTTTTAATTAATCGAATCCACTTGAGTGTCCACCTAAGGGTTAGGCTCTTGTGGTACAAATATTTCCCCCTCTTTCAAAAAATTAGTACTTAGATCTAAAAAAAACAAATTAAATTCACGCCCCAATATTAGATGTAATTATAAAACTATTTTTCTAAGTTTTTCTTATATAAAATGTGTGGAATAGAGCAGGAAAGGATGAGAATAGAGCGAAAATAATTAGCACTAGCCTTCCTATTGGATTGGAGCGGTAGATGAATAGGAGTGGAGAGGGAATGGAGCGAAAAAACTCAGCGTCGAGTGGTAAAAATAAGCGTTGGCCTTCCTATTGGTCGAAGCGAAGGACGAATAGGAAACGAGCGAAGAAAATGAGTGCTTGAGTGCAATTGGTTTAAAATGGATGGTTGGGATTTTAGGTGAAGAGCGCACAATGTGTGGACCATGTGATCTACTCGATCAATCATGCGAAGACTTAGGGATAAAATTTGGAGCGGTTTGAGTGTTGTATGCACTAACCATTGATTTAGGCGTTAATAAGCACTCTGTCATGGGTCATTTATCTATTTATTAGCTGCATGTTTGTTAAGCTCTTGGGGGCAGATGAAATCCTTTTAAACCATAGTCCATTTGAATTTAGTGAAAGCACATGATTAAAAAGGGGCATGATTGGATTAATTAAGCCTTAGCTTCCAAACCTTAATACGAACATGAACATGGGAATTATTACACTTATCCAAAAGCTTATTTTAAACCTGATTTAATAGAAAATGAACCTTATTTTTTTGAATTCATGCATGATCAGGAGCTCAGAATTATCCCGTGGTATAAAAATAGGGTAAATTTTTCAAAGTACCAGAATTTCATAAAATCTTGTAGAGTTTTAAATATGCCAAATGGGTATCCAAAAATGTATAAATAACTAGAAAATTTGCTATGGATCAAAATATATGGCCTCTTGAAATTTGTGGACTACTATAGGAAAATGATGCATGCTAAATTGTATTTTCATCAAATTTCTTGAATTATTCATGTTGTGTATACAAACTTAGTACCATCATAAATATAATTTTAAGACCTTTCTATTAGGATTTGAATTAGATCAAAAGGAGTTTTCTAGCCAAAGTTATGGTCATTTTAGATTTGTAGCTATCAAAAATGGTAAAAAAAAAAAAAAATCCTAAAAATAACTTCAAAAAATGAAATATTCCAAACTCTAAAGAGTAATTGAAATCCAATCCATTCTAAAATATTCAATGCCAACAAGTTTAAAAACTTATTTAATGTAAGCAAATGTAACACATGGGTGCAAGCAAATTTAAAATCTTGGTGTAAAACTTAAAATCTCAAGTGGGTCCCCAATTGGGGTGAGTTGTGCAATGGCAACAATAGGAAGTCTAACAAGTAGCTAATATCAAGCAAGAATAATTTATCGATCCTACAATACTAAATACTAATTATTAAAGCAGGGAAAAATTCAGTTTTGGTTCACATGGAGATATTGGACCATAAGCTAAATCAAGTAATCATTGATGGGGGATCTAGTGTAAACATGATGCTAGAGAAAACATGGTGAAGTATCGTCTAACCAACACTAAGATATTTGAATTCCAGGTTATATGGAGCTGACCAATATGGTATCGAAACAAGAGGAGTGTTTATGATCCAAAAAGTGTACATAGCAGAACAAGATTTCATTCTATATTTTGTTGTAATTGCTATATAAAAACCTGCATATGATGTATTACTTAGATGTGGGTGGTTAACAATAGCAAAGGTGAAGGTGCACAACCAGTAAGGAGGTGGATCTATAGAATGAATCCAAAATATGGAGCCTTGGTGAATGCCAAAATCAAGAAGATGTTGGGTGCAGAAATAATATTCAAAGTTATGACGAGTGAATGGGTGTCACCAATTGTGATTACCTTGAAGAGAGAGGCAAATAAAATCCAGATTTGTGTGGATTTTCGAAGCCTCAATACTGTAATTATAAATATCCCTTCCCAATCCCTTCACGGATTCCATTTTGGAGGAAGTAGTCGGTCACAAGATTTATTCATTTTTAGACATATTCTCAAGGTATAAGCAAATAAGTATTGCAAAGGAAGATAACCTAAAAACCACTTTTATAGTGGAAATAGAATATATGCTTATAACCGCATGTCATTTGAATTGTGTAATGCACTAGATACTTTCCAAAGAATCATATAATACATTTTTGATAAAATATCCACATGTAACTTCAAAGCCTTTCTAGATGATTGGTCCCTATACGGTAAGATACAGGAGCATTTGAAGGCACTGGAAGAATGTATGAGCTTGTGCAAAAAATCTTGGATATCATTAAATCCAGGTAAGTGTGTATTAATGGTGCCATATGGGAATCTATTAGGGCATATTGTATGCCAGGAAGGTTTAAATCCTAACCCAAACAAAATACAAGTGATACTATTGGTGGAAGAGTCGCATGATGTAAGTTCTATGAAGACCTTCTTAGGGCATATTGTATGCCAGGAAGGTTTAAATCCTAACCCAAACAAAATACAAGTGATACTATTGGTGGAAGAGTCGCATGATGTAAGTTCTATGAAGACCTTCTTAGGAATAGTTGGCTATTATATGAGGTTTATTAGAAACTATGCATAAACCTCTCATCTGCTAGATGCTCTTACATGCAAAGGTGTTCCTTTCAAATGTATGGAGGAACATCTAGAGGTTTTTGAGGGCTTGAAGGCGCACTTGGTGAAGGAGCCTATCCTAGTTTATCCAAACTAGGAAAAAGAATTCCATGTTCACATGGATACCTCAAACTTTGTAATTGGTTGTGCATTGGCTCAAGAAGAATAGTTCAAACTAGACCAGCCCATATATTTTGCAAGTTGGTTATTATCTAGAGAAAAGAACTATAGTACAATAGAATGAGAAGCAGTTGGAATGGTGAACGCAGTACATAAGTATAGGCACTATTTGTTGGTTAACCTATTTTCTTTTTACGTAGATCACCAAGCGTTGTTGTATCCAATCAATAAACTAGAAATTTATGGATGATTAAGTAGATGGCTCGGCATTCTACAAGAATTCATGTTTTGAGTGGTAGTGAGACCTGAGAAGAAACACGTGATAGCAGATCAATTTTTGAGGGTTCACTCAAGAGAACCTATAGAAGGAGTAAAAAATGAATTCCCTAATGTACAACCATTCATGATGAGTACGATACCAATGTGGTATAAGCATATCGAGGAATATTTATCAACACGTAGAGCTGCCCAAGGAGATGACGATAGTCGATCAAAGAAAATTCATTACAAAATCGACACATTTCACATTGATTGTAGGTTTTCTATATAAAATGAGGGAGGACCACATTCTGAGAAGATGCATAATGGAGGATGAAGTACAAAAAATGTTGAAGGATGCACACGAGGGATTGGTAGGAGGTTGTATAGGACCAAATGCAATAGCTAGAAAGGTATTGTTGGCAAGGCTATGGTGGCCTACCCTTTATCATGATGCCAAGGATTATGTCAAGGCATGTGATACATGTCAAATAACATGGAAGTTATTAAGAATATACTTCATGCCATTACACCCATCGCAACCTCAAGAACTTCAAGATATGGGGTTTAGATTTTTTGGGACCATTGTGAACTATCCATAAGATAAAATATCGATACATTTTAGTAGTAATAGAATACTTAACAAAAATGGTAAAAGCGAGAGACTTACGTGATAAATCTACAAGAAGCATGGTTCAATTCTTGTATGAGCAGGTTATCACGACTCAATTCCTCTTCAATTGATAAGTGACCGAGGAGTCCATTTCATTAATAAAACTATTCAAAAATTGACAAAGGAATTTAGGATCTTCCATTCCTTATCAAGCACATATTACCCTAGGGTAAATGGGTAAACAAAGGCAACGAATAAGGTCCTAGTTTCAATTATGTACAAAACATACAACATAGAGGGAGTTGTTTGGGAGGAGCATTTGCTGGCAGTTTTGTGCGTGTACAGAACCACTTGTAAATAAATCATAAACCATACACCCTTTCAATGTACGGGTAGGAGGTAGTGGTACCTATCATATTTTTGGTACCAAGTTTTAGAAAAGCAGTGGAGCACTACCTGAATAACAAAGAGAGCATGGAAGAAAGGCTTATAACACTAGTACAGTTAGGAGAAAAGAGGATGATGACACAATGGACAACAGAGATTGCTAAGCAAAGATGCAATTATTGGCATGATAAGAATCTTAGGAAGATGGATTTGAAGACCTATGATTTAGTGCTCAAATATAATTAAAAATGGGAAATCAAGACAAATAAGTAAAAAAATTTATGGCTTAGACCCTTCTAGGTGGAAGAAATTGGACAACAAGGTTTTTCGATTAAAAAAATTGGATGACACAGTTTACCCCAAAACTGTAAATAGTTCTAGGTTGAAAGTATACAAGGCATAGACGCAGATTAATGTGATCAACTTAGAAACATCGAAAGACAATTATGGAAGAACAACAGAGGAATCATGACTAGGGATACGATCCTATGAACATGGAGAGCCAAGTGGGATTGTTAGAGATGAAGACCCAACAAACCTAGAGTGGTTGTTTGGAGCATAAGAACTTGTAGTTGAGTAGGATTTGGAACCTCATGAGGGAGAGCAAAGGCAATTACAAGTTCATGTCATATTTCTAAATAATGAAGCAAAATAACAATTTCAAACCCTCATAAATGTCGTATTGCAAGAACAAGAACCAAAAGTGGAAGAAGAGGGAAATGAGGAATCAAGAGTTCTACAATAAATGATTAGGAAAACACATAGATTGTAATATAAATATGAAATATTGAGGATGCATAATGTGTGACTATGATAACAAGTGGTTCAAGACTTAGACAAAACCATGCATCGAATGCAGGAATGAGAAGAAGTATAGAGAGCTAAACTAGATGAATTTAAACAAAAATTGGAGTGGCAACAAGAAGAGCTAAGGAGAAGCATGGAAGACAATGAAGAAGTACCTTTGGAAAGTAACCTATTTTCCTTATAATCAGGTAGTTCATCTTCAACAACATTAAGGATTCTTTTGAATACTAAAGACTCTTTAAGTACTACTTCACCGTTAACAAGATTTTCCCAAAGATAATAGACCATGAGATTACCAAAACAAGACAGGATAAGGGAACCTCATCAAGGTCTTTCCAACAATACAGGACATCATATAAGTAGAGAACAAACAGTTTTCATTTTATGGAGGGATTTTAGAGAAGTTCCAAAATAGCCAGGGAATGGAGGATAGTTGGAAGAATCAAACAATGAAAAAAAAATCCTCCTAGGGACCCTAACACACCCTACCCAAGTCCCAATATGAAACAAAGAAGGAAAGGGATGAAGTTTGAATTCAGCAAGCAGGGGTTCGATTTCTTAAAACGATCCAAGTGATTGAGAATGAGGAACCATTAATACCTCAGAAGGAAGAGAGAAGTAGAATGGGGAATCATTCAAGTAGCAAAGATGAATCAATCAGAAGATCGACAGAATATCAGGAGGTGGTGGTATATTAGCTTGCCATGTATGAATTATAAACACAAATGAGAGAAGTAAGGTTATTGCAAAGAAGGATTCAAGAAACCTCAAATTTACCAATGAGTACTGTAGGAGAAGGAAATGATTCAAGCATGAATTATGCCTTCTTAAACTAGTATAGAGATTCCTTAACTCAATGTGCACCTCAAAGACACTTTGAAGAAGCGAGGTGGAGAAGAAGATTGATAAGGGCAGATAGAAGATTAAGTATCCTAAAGCAATTAACACCTAAACCCCAAAATCATGCAAAACCTAGAACTAGAGCGAAACTCATTAACCAGGCCAAAAATAAAGGTGACATGGGTAACCTCAAAATTTCGTCAGGACTACTAGGTAATCCAAGTATGCCTAACCAAGGGGGGGTTGATTGGTCTCCTTACCGATAGCTTGAGAGGAAGAAATTCCCCTCCTACTACCCATAGGTCGACTAGTCCATGGAATGGACAACAAGTATCATCTACAAATATGGTTTAAACCAACCAACAACTATGAATTCTTGAGGATAGACCATCAAGTCTACCTTAGTGAACTTGTAGAAACTAAAGATAATGTCATGAGTGATCGAGGGACTGACCAAATCTTGGATAGATAGGAGTGTGACAGCACAACATTAGATAGATTTGATTGGAAAGGGTAAGAGGACAATTCAAGTAGGCTCAAGGGATACATGGATTCAAAAATATGGAATAAGTACCTCTAAGGAATCCAATCCAAAATCAAGCACGCCAAGAAGAAGTAGAACTCTGAAGACAAGAAGATAGACTTTGAGGTAAAGGGTAATCCATAGGAAGGATCCATCAAAATGTCAAATGATGACGAAACCACCATCTAATCAAAAGGATAAATAGTCATCAGGAGTAGAACATGACTAAGTTCTATTATATGAATGATAGTGCAATTAGCTATAATGAGGATAGAAGGTCTGAAAGAATCAATTTGAAAGATAATAGAACCCATCTAGATGATGGTTGCCCAGGACTAATCCATCCTACATATGGCAAAACCTATTTGGATGACAACTACCCAAGACTAATTTGTCATGTAGTCAATAGAACTCGTCAGAATGATGATGGAACTAGTCAGAATGACGTCATAAGGGGAGGATGTCAAGATACCAATAGCAGGATTGATTCAAGGGGACTTCATCATCTGCTAATGGAAGGAAGAATACATCTGATAGAAAATTATGGGGTAGATTAATGTATCATTTAGATTGAAAATGATAGGTAGGAATAACAACCATAGATGGATATCCCTCAAAGTCGAGGAACTCGTTAGAATCGTCAACAAATTGAAGCAATGTATGGTGACAATTATTTCAGCAATCAAGGGACTCATAGTTATGAATAGGAGGAAGTGCCAATAATTTTGTGATGGAAGGATGCAAAACCATAGGTGAAGCAGAGTATATCGGTGAAAAAGCCAAGAGTGAAGCAACGATTCAATAAGACTTCACTAGAAGAGGGCCTGATGGAATATTCACAAGGGGATGATACTACACCACAATTGTAAGAGAAGATATTTCCAGCAAAGAAAGTTGTTGCACCTACATAGAAAGTAGCAAAATTGAAAAAGAAAAGGTAAAAAATTGCTCCACCATCACCATCACCAGAACTAGTGGTAGGATAAACAGTAGAAAAGATAGCTTGTATTCAAGCAATGGCTCAAAAAATCGAGCAACAGATGAGGTCACAAAGTAAGGAGAATAAAACTACGAAGGTAGACTTTACAATCCTTGTTTTCCAAGACGTACCATCGAGATCCAATACTACTGTATATGTGGGGCCTACAAAATATCTGGAAAAAGCACAATTTTGGGATTGTGCAAAGTCACTTGAAGTACCCCTAGAATCCTTATTTACAATAACTTCTTATACATACCCTATGGGCTTTTCTCATTTTAGGATATACTTGTAGTAGCAGTATTAAAGGCAACAAGCATATCTGCAAACATAAGCATCACAAAAGAAGCAGGAAGTAGGTACGATAAATAAATAACTACCACTCATTCCATAAACCACTAAAAACTTGCTAGAAATAACACAACAACATTCAATTTTAGTGGAAGAGGAAGTGCAACCGGAGCATGAGACTAGAAGGGTGCATGGAAAGTACTCACAAAAAATTGAATTACCTCAACAGGATATTAGGGTAGCTAGAAAAAGTAGCCAATTACAGATACCAATGAAGCGGCCAATGATCACAAAAGGGAAAGCGGCTAAGAATTCCATTGATCTTTCTAGGAAATGAAAGGAGCCTCTTAAAACCAAGGAAGAGGAGGAAACTAAGGACGGATGATATAGGCATACTGTTGGAAAACATTCTAGATCCACCAGACATGGGTACCCGCATTGATCAGCAAGTAGTAGCGTGTTTTACAAAATTAACTCATGTGATGGATAGCTTGAACCTGCAATTTGATGCAACTTGTGTAGGGCAATGGAAGAAATGGCAATTGATGGTAGAAGAATAGTTGGACAAGTTGGTGAAATGGATTGGCAAGAGATGTTGGTGAGTAAAAATTTCTAGCATTAACCAAGAACAACATGGACCTTGCCTACTGAGTATTTGAAAAGTATGGAGAGAGTCAAAAAATTGCAAGACAAGATACCTACCCTCTATTTGGAGCCAGCACAGGTGTATGTTCTTGGTCATGGTAATAATCCTCCTTCCCAACGCACCATAGAACAAAGGCCACAGGTGGATTTGGTACGCAGATTACTGTCGATGTATAATAAGATTAAATTCATAGCCCACTTGTTGTGTTGGCTAGCTAAGGGTATCAAGCAGTTAAATATGACACGATAGAATCTTGAGAGAGACTTGCAGCTGACGAAGGTAGAACTATAGAAAAATAATGGTAGTTGGCAGAAGATGTCATACACTTGGATGATGCTCTATGACATATTTTAGAGAAACAAGAACTCTTGAACCTTAGTGACCAACTCAATGAAAGGGAGCAATTTATTGTGATTATGGAGGTAGAAATATTGCATCCCAAAGAAGCCAAGGAATTGCTTTTGAAATAGAACATAGAATTAGTGTTCCAAAAGAGTCAAATTGAGGATACATGGTGGAAGAAATGGGAGCCATTGTGTAATGAATTTCTTCAATCACAGCAGTACGAAGCAACTCTCAGGGTAGAGCTGGCATAGAGGAAACCATCTTTCTCAACCCTGACAACACAATAGATGAAGTAAATCTTCATTTAATGTAAATTGAAGTTTTCCAAACTCCAAGAAATGGAATATAGAGCCAACAATATGGGATTTTAATGGGCCAATTATTTCAATTATGCCAAGTGAGTTCATGATGAACGAGAAGCCTTCAAGATTTAGGTATAGGAATTGGAAGGACTCTAGGTTGTTGAGCCAAATGATGTTGAAACCCTAACAGGACAACACAAAAAGTCACTGAGAATATCGACTACTTCAAATGGAAGGACAAATGTAGACAACAGTTCTAAGAAGAAATGAATATTCATATTTGTTTAATATTTTAGAATTTTGGATATAAAATAATGTTTTGCAATATATTTTGATGTATGTAAGTCAGTCATCACAATTGGGTACGAACTGATTAATAATAATGAATACAATAACAATAATTTGTAAATCAACCATCACAGGTTGATTAGCTATGCTAAATGACTAAATTAGTTAAGTACATATTGATTGTAACACTCCATACTGATTAATTATAGACTGATTAGCTCTGAGTAGTTTTAGTTAAGGTTGTAACTAGTAGCAGTTTTTGTTATAAATACCCCCTACTCACTTTGTAATGATCCATAAATCCATACATCAATGAGAAATGTTTCAGTTTTGTGCATATTTGTATTTGAAGAGCATTATATTTTGTTGCAGGTATCCATATTATGAAGTAGGTTGGAAGTAGGCTTGTACTGTCAATGTTGTATGTGTTATGTAGAGTTGCAGGGAGGAGCGCTCGGGATTGAGTTTGAGGTTTTTAGGATAAGTACATGATTGTAGGTTAAGTGTCCTCAAGGTCCCATCTAGGCCTATTTGTTTGGACCTATAGTCACCCATATAGGTCTATCTATCTAGGCCTATCCATCTAGGCCAACTTGTCTAGACTTGCAACTACCCTTCTAGCACCCAACCCATATAGACTTGCAGCTACACATCTAGACTTGCAGTTACACATCTGGATTCCAACCCATATGGAAAGCTACTTGTATAACAGGTACCTATCATTCGTCTAGCCCTTCAATCATCTGTCTAGGCCTATCCGTCTGACTACAACCCATATAGACTATTAAGTTTATAACTTACCCATCAGGTGCAATCTGTATGGACTAACTCGTCTACAATCATCGATCATTGGTTATTCGTCCTAGTGATAGAAAGTATATCTTAGTACCATGATTAGTAGCCAAGTTTGGAATTACTTCCCCTCCTAAAATCTGTCATTCCCTCTTCCTGGTAAGGTACTCACCCTTGTCTACATTTGGCACCCTTACCTAGATCTGCTTCGGGTCAAGGAAGAACTGAATGTGACAAGGAAAAGAGGTGAATGAAATATTCTAGGCTACAATGCCAATGAGGAAGGAATCAGATACCACAAGCGAAGTGCGAGATTGGAAAACTAGAGAATACAATTTCAAGATGAAGTTTCACAATAGGAGGTGGAATGAGTTTGGCATCCCTTGGATAACGTGAGTCCAAGAGCAGAGCGGGAAAGGTGGGAAACATTTTGTTGACAACAAAGAATGAAGTACAAAATTACATAGCAAAGGATGTACCTAACATTGTAAGCAAGGAGTAGATGGTAACACTTGATCCAATGAAGAGCAGTTGGCCAATGGTTGTAGAAGATCAAAGTTTTTTACCAGAGCAACCACAAGTGGGTTCTTGGGAAGGAAGCCCAAAATTGCACCATGTATACTCATGAAGAAGGTCATGAAGTAGTGATGTATGTAAGTTGAGGATAAGGCTATTTTCACACATACTTGAATAAGATTTTGAACCACCTACAATGAAAAGGTAATGGAATAGAACTCCACAAGTGTCATCATCAAGTGATAAAGATATTGGAAGAGTCCCAATGGAAAACATTGCCAGCGGAGCAGGCAAACAAAAATACCCGCCCTTCACTGAAGAAGGGAAATAAGACCTAGCACAACATATAGGAACTTGCATTACAATCTAGGGGGTGAATGGAGTATTGCAACCAATATAATAGTTGCAACTAATTTTGGCCACCTTACAATGGATGGCTATGGATTGGTATCTAAAAATATAGAATACCTAACCGTTTAAATAATGGAATGCCTTAAGAGATGCATTCATAGAGGGATTTTAGTTGTTGAGGGATGATACAAATATTATCATGAAAATATTTGCAACAAAACAAAAGCCAAAAGATGTCAAAAGTTACAATAAGAGATTGAAACAACTGGCTGATAAAATGCAAATGCCACCTATGGATGGAATGGTGAAACGTTGGTTTTTAGACAGATTACTACCTAAATATAGGAAGAAAATGAAAGCAGTACCATCCTGCATGTACGAGGAAGCTTTCAAAAAATCAAATAACTTTGAGAGTGACACCAAACAAACAGTCACAAGAATCAGAGGATATTCAAGGAATGAAAAATCCAACAATGATACGAAAGACAAAGTCCAAAGTGACATACACTCCTTTAAAAGAGAATTTTATAAAATCATGAAAGGATTTAAAGGAGAAGTGAGGAAATACCGAAAGGATATTTGGTGCTCAGTTTACATAGTGGAAGGACATACAAATTTCAACTGCCCAAAGAATACATATTACAATATATGTGACATAGCAGGGCATCTAGTGGTTGATTTCCCATTCAATTTGAAAGAAGCAAGGCATCAAATTTTGATAGTTCAATAGGAGGAACAACCAAACACCTCAAGAAATGGGTAAAGGTGCAACGAGAGAGAAATTTAGGAATAATCATCGAGATGGAAGACAAGGTGGACAAATTCATATATAGTATGATTCCGAGGGAAGACCAATCATCTAATGCCAAAATTTTCAAGAATGCGGACACTTTGCAAAGAACTTCCCTAAGCCTCAGAATACAGGCAATACCAATGGTAGCAATGCCACCCAAATGTGTAGATGGCGTGGACCAAGAAACCACAATGAGGTAAACTTCCCAAATAAAGCAAGTACGAGTGGTACATAAAATATCAATTGGATTGACATGGGGGAAGTTAGTACCGAGATGGAAAAATAAAAAGAAGTCCAAGTAGTAACCAAAGCTCAAGCTAGGAAAATGAAGCAATATATGAATCCTACCAAGGATAAAGAGTGATGGAAGGAAGCTCAAAAAATGATCAAGATGGAATTAGACAAAGAGTGATGGAAGGCTAGTTCAAGAGAAAGCCTTGAATAATATGGAGATCATAAAATATTAACAAGTATCATTCGAACGCTTAGTAACACAAGTACTCAATATAACTTTGGAAGTATAAGTATCAATTCTATTCAATGCAGTACCTAAATTATACGCTACAGTCGATGAAGTGATAAAATAAAAGAAGAGGGAGGAAGTCCGACAAGTAGCTAATATCAAGCAAGAATAATTTATCGATCCTATGATACTAATGATTAAAACAGGGAAAAAACTAGCTTTGGTTCACATTGAGATATTGGACCATAAGCTAAATCAAGTAATCATTGATGGAGGATCGAGTGTAAACGTGATGCTAGAGAAAACATGGGAAAGTATTGGCCAACCAGCACTAAGATCTCTTAATATTAGGTTATATGGAGTTGACCAATATGGTATTGAAACAAGAGTGTTGATGAACCAAAAAGTGTGCATAGTAGAACAAGATTTTATTTTATATTTTATTGTAATTGCATGGCAAAAACCTACATATGATGCTTACTTGGATGTGGGTAGTTAAGAACAACAAAGGTGAACCACAACTAGGAGAAGGAACATCTTACTTTCAAGAAAGGCTAGCACATGTACTTGATTAATCTAAATAACTAGGCAGTAAGCCAAGATATTACAACTTTGGACAAATCAGAAAGTTCTTCAATGGATGGAGAAACATAATATGAACTAGACGAAGGAGTATTACAATTAGAATAATGCACTGAAAATAATGACAAGGATAAAGGCTTACTCCATTGGAATATGGAAGATTATGAAGTGTTTTCTCCATAATTTTTATGCATCAATGCAGAGAACAAGATTCGAGAGAATGAAAAATAACTTGAGAGAGGAGAAAGCAACAAAAAGGAATCAACAATGAGAAGAACCAAGAATAGGAAAAGTGGATATTTTCCAAGAAATTTGTAGAATGTACGATGGGAGATGCAGTAATAGAGGATAAGCCAAACCTTCCTATTTATGTTGTGAAAGTGGTAGAATAACTTGAGTCCATTAAGTATGAAGGACCAAGAATGGTTTAGGTTAATTTGGGAGAAGAAGGTGAAGAGAGTACAAGTATATTTTTTCTTGGACATATAAGGATCTAAAGGGAGTACCACTGGATTTGTGTGTACATAATATTCCTTTGATTGAAGGTGCACAACCCGTAAGAAGGCAACCATATAGAATGAATTCAAAATACACAACCTTGGTGAATGCCAAAATTGAGAAGACGTTGGATGTAGGTATAATATTCAAAGTTACGATGAGTGAATGGGTGTCGCCAATTGTGATTACCTTGAAGAGAGAGGCAATTAAAAACTAGATTTGTATGGATTTACAAAGCCTCAATATTGTAACTATAAAATATCTCTTCTCAATCCCCTTCACAAATTCCATTTTGGAGGAAGTAGTCGATCATGAGATTTATTCATTTTTAGACAGATAAGTTGAAAACCACTTTTATAGTGGAAAATAGAATATGTGCTTATAATCTCATGTTGTTTTGATTGTGTAATGCACCAACTACTTTTCAAAGAATCATATTATACATTTTTTATAAAATTTCCACAAGTAACTTCAAAGCCTTTCTAGATGAGTGGTCCCTATACGACAAGACACAAGAGCATTTGAAGGCACTAGAAGAATGTATGATCTTGTGTAGGAAAGATCATATATCATTAAATCTAGGCAAGTGTGTATTAATGGTGCCATATGAGAAATTGTTATGGCATATTGTATGCTAGGAAGGTTTAAAGCCTAATCCAAACAAAATACGAGTGATACTGTTGATGGAAGAGCCGCATGATGTAAGTTTTGTGAAGACCTTCTTAGGAAAAATTGGTTATTATAGGAATTTTATCATAAACTATGCACAAACCTCTAATCCACTAGATGCTCTTATGTATAAAGATGTTCCTTTCAAATGGGCGAAGGAACACCAGGAGGATTTTGAGGGCTTGAAGGTGCACTTGGTGAAGGTGCCTATCCTAGTTTATCCAACTAGGAAAAATAATTCCATGTTCACGTGGATGCCTCAAGAAGGATAGTTCAGACTAGACCAGCCCATATATTTTGTAATTCAATTATTGTCTAGAGCAGAGAAGAACTACAATACAACAGAACAAGAAGCACTAGGAATGGTGTACACAGTACATAAGTACATGCACTATTTGTTGGCTAACCCATTTGTTTTTTATGTAGATCACTAGGCATTGTTGTATCTTATCAATAAACCAACAATTTATGGACGAGTAAGTAGATGGCTTGTCACCATGCAAAAATTTGTGTTTCAGGTGGTAGTGAGACTAGGGAAGAAACACGTGATAGTGGACTAGCTATAAAGGATTTTCTTGGGAGAACCTGCAAAAGGAGGAGTACAAGATGAATTCCCTGACACAACTATTCATGATAAGTATGATATTAACATGATATAAGCATATCGAGAAATATTTGTCGACAAGAGAGCTGCCAAAGGAGATGATTGTAACTGATCAAAGAAAATTCAATACAAATTCAGTACTTTTCACATTGATTGCAGGTTTTCTATATAAAATGGAGGAGGACCACATTCTGAGAAGATGCATAATGGAGGATGAAGTACAACAAACGTTGAAGGAGGCACACGATGGAATGGTAGGAGGCCATATGGGACCAAATGTGACAACTAGGAAGGTATTGCCGGTAGGGCTATGGTGGCCTACCCTTTATCATGATGCTAAGGATTATGTCAAGGCATGTGATGTGTCAAAGAACAAGGAAACCGTTAAGAAGAGACTTCATGCCATTACACCCATCGCAACCTCAGGAACTCTTTTAGAGATGGGGTTTAGATTTTGTGGGACCATTGCAAACTAGCCATAAGATAAAATGTCAATGCATTATAGTAGCAAGGGAATACTTAACAAAATGAGTAGAAGTGAGAACCTTACTTGATAACTCTACAAGGATCATGGCTTGATTCTTGTATGAGCAGGTTTTTTGGGGGATTCCAAGGGTACTTTAGGTGACTCCGCACGGATTGTATGAGCAGGTACTTCAGGTAATTTGTCCTTGATGGTGGAAGTGGCTTTTAAACTAGCTTGAGAAGTGGAATTTTGGGTTGCATTCTTCCTCATGGTGAAAGTAGGTTTTGAGTGGATTAGAAAGTGGACTCTTAACGTGCATTCGTCTTTATCATGACAACTTATAAATTCCTCTCATGTGCTTCCTCCTTACACTGTATATCCCTTTCTTATCTAGTGGAATCCATAACCTTAGCCTTCACATTATTGGGATTCTTTTCTAGATGTAATTTTCAGCAAATGTCATCGATATGACCATCATTGTTGCAATGGAAATTAATTTTTTTTAATTATCATTGGTTTGCTTCCTTTGTTTGAATTTTCTTCTAACCAAGAATTAGGAGCACCTAGCTGTTTTTGGGACTTATGTTCACAAAAATTGGCTTTAACATTAGATTTTTCAAGGGTCTATGTTTGGAAGTGTAAAGAGTTATTCTCAAATGAAAATAGAGTCTTCTTACATTTTTCTCCAAGACCTCTTCATCTTCAAGAGACTTTTTTATCAACATGGTTTGATTTTATAATTCAATATACTTCACACCTTGCCCTATTTTTTGGCAAAGGTATTGTAATTATTAGTCAAGAGGATAAAGTTATTATCTCATGGCTTCTTTGGGAGTAGGTAGATCAATTTTCATTTACAAATAATAGGTTTAGTTCCTCCACTAAACAAAAGCATTGCTTGTCATTTCTAGTCATGCATATGAAATCTTTTGTGCATTAATATAGCAATAGACGGTGAAAAAAAACTTGAAGTGATCAAACCAATGTTTTCAACTCCATGATATTTCTTTGCCCTACAAATACTTGGACCTTAAATTTGATCTCCATTTTGACAAGAAGTGGTATAGAATACCTAGTGAGAAAATTTTCCAATGAGAGCTTTTGTCTCATCTCTTCTTTTCTTGTTATCCTTCTAGTTAAAGGAATAATGTTTTATTTTGTCTATTGTAGCTACAATCCTCTTGAAGTAGACCATTATGCCTTTATTAAAAATCTCAATACCAATTAGGTCTAAATGGAGAACATATTGAGAGATTCTCATATAGATTATATCTATTGTGAGCCTTCTATGTGCTACCATTAAGGCAAACACATTAGCATCCCATCTTCCAAGTCGCTAGATCAAGTGTTCTATGATGTGCCATCCACCCATCTCTCTCTTTTCTCCAACCTTGGATTTTAAATTTGGGGTTTTCTTGTGTCAAGAACCCCCTTCCTCTTGTATTATGGGCACCATACATGCAAAATGAAAGATAACCTACTTTGATAATGAGTATAGACTTGAATTTATGAAATCAATATGTAAATAATAATCAAATGAGATCTTTCTCACAACTTCACATACATGTAGATAATTAATGGATCAAATATACAAAAAATTACATTAATTTTTTTAACATACACAAACTTGCAACAAAATTTTATACACATTCATTAATTGAAAATATAACTAGGAATAACTCAAATACATACAAATTTTAACATAGGAAATTATCTCTTAAAGAATAAATCCCATGGGAAAGATGAGACAAATGTATTCCTTTTACTACAAGTATGAAAAGTATAAGGAGGCAACAACTTTTTATTCCAAATTTAGATTGAGAATGTTCAGTCTCATGTGTGGTATGCTAGTTAAAAGCCCCAACTCTCATCTCTACTCCATTATAAAACTTACCCAAAATATTATGAAGTTCCCTTGAAGTGTGGAATATGATATATTCATAGATTCTTAATCACATTTGTTCTTCAACTAGAGAAAGAATACAAAAGGATGGGTTAGATAAACATGTCTTCTTTGTTCTTTTTTTTAATCTATTTTCCTTCTCCTTCATGTGTCTTATAGTCATGTCTCACTTTTTGACAACTCCTTGAACTACATAATTGTTGGAAGTATTACATTATTTGGTACCTTGCAAGTTTAATGCAAGGACCATGTAAATAATTCAGTCTCAAGTGTGTTTAATATTTAGTATGTGTCATGTAAATAAGTGTGGAGTTATGTAAGTGAGGTGTCATATTAGTAAGTGTGAGTTATGTAAGTGAGGCATCATGTTAATAAGTGTGGAGTTATGAGTTGTGTAAGAGTTTTTCATTTAGGATGTGCAAATCATGAGAGTCTTTGTTCTTGTGGATATGTGGAGTCAACAAAAAATTTATTATGTGATATCTCCCATGAAAGATATGAAGTGTTAGATCTCGTATGTTTGAGGAGATGAAAAGTTTATGTAAGTGTAAAGGTCAAGAGTCTTGTGAATGTGAAGAGTCCCATATCCAATGTGTATATATTGAATACAAAGGTTTGTAACAGATGATTGAATAAGCATTGCATTGTATTACATTGCTTAAGTAGATATTAAAATAATATTTAGTGAGTTATTATACATTGTTATGGATTGAATTATATGCATATTTGTTCTTGAGATATTATGAGATCTTGTGAGAATATTAGATTGCTAAAAATGGTATTAGAGCCACATTGGATGTGCTTGGTAAGAGCCATGTTGAGCATATGTTGAGAGAGAGAATTTGAGAGAGACTGTGTTTGAGAGAGATCAAGTTTGTAGAAGACAAAACCAAGTTTGAAGAAGGCAGAGACGTATTTTTAGAGGACGGGTATGAAAGTGTCTATGCGTTGAGAGTACCCAAGTGAGAAATAGTTGAGTCCAAGAGTTGTGGAATATGAGATCAATATGCAACAGAAATATTGAAGAAAGTAATACGTTGGAGAAAAAAGTTGAATTAAGTCATTGAAAGTCATGCATTGGAGAAGGTAAGCATGTAAAAGCATATTAGAGCAAGATTGGAGAATGTTGGAAAAGAGCACACATAGACAGGTGTTGGATTAGTCGAAGGTGAACAAAAGTTTAGATGTCAAGCAAGAAGTTGGAGCAAAGTGCAAAGAGTAGACTAGATGAAGCATACAAAATAATTAAAGCCTAGATAACACTCAAATAGGTGCAATTATATCTAGAAAATAAATCATCCAAAAATGTTGGAAATATATGGAGGAGAGACGTCCTAATTTGGAGGAGAAGCGCCATATTCAAATTGCCTAAGGTACATTAAAATTATCCTCTAGTTATTATTCAATGACTACATAAGGTGAAGCATATTTGATTTATTAAAGAGGCATTTATTAAAGTGAAAGGACAATTGAAAAAGATAATAGTTTTATTTTGGAGGAAGGAAATTTATAATTAATTGGGAGTTATAATCAAAAATTGATATATTGAATGAAGAATAAATATTTGAAAAAGAAAGATTAAAAGAAAAGTTGATTTGAAGAAAATTTTGATTAATTAAAAATTGAAGAAAGGAAATTAGAAAAGAATTATTTGAAAAGGAATGAAGAGAAGATTAATTTGAATGAAGAATATTAAATTGAAGAAATAAATTAATGATATTAAGTTGAATATTGAAAAAATATATATTTGGAAAAATTGAATTGAAGAAGAATGTTGAAGGTGAAGAAAGACATTTGATTTGTTGAATTAATTTGAAGATTGAAGGAAAATTTATTTGAAAGAAGATATTGTTAAGAATATTGAAGATGAAGGAAAAGAATTATTTGAAAGAAAATTTATATTGAAGAAATTTTAATATTAAGTTTGGAGATATGAGGATTTCAACAACAAAGGAAATTTATTATTACTTGAAAGAAAATTAAAATTGAAGAAGAAATTTGTGAGCAAAACAATTGTAGATTATTTAAAGAATTATTGTTAAAATAACAAAAGTGAAAAATCATGAGTGCATCTAGAAGGTCTTTTACAAAATCACATATGTTTAAAGAGGTAAACTTCATGAAGAGAGATTTTCGAAAGCAGAAAAAATATTGCCACAAACATGTTTTGAGATACAATGAAACACCAAAAATTCAAACAAAACTAAAAATTGAGTATGAAGATAATTCTTGGTATATTGATTCAGGAGTCAATGATCATATGACTAACAACCTATATTGGTTTAATTCCATTCAAGTAAAACAACATATACCGGTTAAGATAGTTGATGACAAAATCTACCAAGTGCAAGGGATAGATAATAATACACTTAGTCTACCTTACTCAGAATGTACACTAGAAAATATGTTTAATGTTCCAATCATAACAAATAATCTAATTTCAATGTCACAATTATCGGATAAAGGAAGAATAGTAGAATGTAGAATCATCAATGGCAATAAGAGATGTCTTATCAAAAGACTAAACAAAGTCAAAGCTCTTGGGTCCTACAAAAGTGGTATATTTGCTTTAGATGTGATAGCACTTGCACAAAAACAATTGGATCAACTTCTACCAAAATAACAATATCAAAAAAGGTATTTAATTAAACACAAAATTCTCATGGCAAAAGAACAAGATAGGACATCAACAAGCTGAAAACATATTCTTTGATATACTACAAAAGAAAGACATATAATCTTCATCAAGGGGCTAATATTCAAGATGTTAGTTGTGAGAATAATGATTTGAGAAGTATTAATGATATCATCCTCACAAATGAAAATATGAAATACATTGATGAGTTATATTATTGCAATGACTTGCTCAAAAGCATGACAGGTATAGGTAACAACTCAAAAGGACAAATTTAGTGCCTAAACCTGAAGGAGTACCAGAGTTAGTGCAAAAATACCAAGACCGGGATGAAATACTGAGAGCACATGAAAGCAAAGGACCATACCAAATAATGTAATTAGGGAGTGTTGGAAGTATTACATTATTTGGTACCTTGCAAGATTAATGCAAGGACCATGTAAATAATTTAGTCTAGAGTGTGTTTAATATTTAGTAGGTGTCATGTAAATAAGTGTAGAGTTATGTAAGTGAGGTGTCATGTTAATAAGTGTAGAGTTATGAGTTGTGTAAGAGTGTTATTTAGTATGTGCAATTATGATAGTATTTGTTCTTATGTGGATATGTGGAGTCAATAAGAAATTTATTATTTGATATTTCTCCCATGAGAAATAGGAAGTGTTAGATCTCCCATGTGTTGAGAAGATAAAAATTTTGTGTAAGTGTAAAGTTCAAGAGTCTTATGAATGTGAAGAGTCTCATATATAGTGTGTATATATTGAAGACAAAACTTTGTAATAGATGTCGAATAAGCATTGCATTGCTTAAGTAGATATTTCAATAACATTTAGTGAGTTATTGTTCATTGTTATGGATCAAATTATGTGTATATTTGTTCTTGAGATATTATGAGATCTTATGAGAATATTGGATTACTAGCAATAATAGACCTCCCTAACAGTAGCACCATACAACCCTAAATCTTTGCAAGACTAGTGGGTTTTATTAGAAGCATCTAAAGATAGTAGGTAGGAAGGGGCTCCTTGAGATTGGCATCATAGAATTTTAGTCTTCAATTTCCATAGGACCAATAATTCTAGTAAGAGCATTTGGAGGTCGAAGGGAGTGGGTCAAAGTGGTATATATATGGCTGATTCTATGATATTTCTTGTATGATGCTTACTTAATGATTTTTAATCAAATCCATGGGCATGCACATGTGACGATGATATTGATATGGATATACAATACTCGATGTATGATGCCACCTTGAATACTATTTGGAAAACCATGAGGTTACAAACTTGTTCAATTGTAGGTCTAGGACTTTGAAATCTATTGAATTTGAATGACCCATGAATTAAGTTGTTCAAGTTCGATATTTATGTTCACATACATTATTATAACTTGTGGAAAGTTGTTAGACTATTGGGAGAAAAGATAGTTCTATAAAGAGAGTCTTTTCTAAAAATTATTGCAAACTACCAATCACACAGCCACTGCACATCATAACCTATAGATCAGGCCCTCAAGATAATCCACACTAAGGAGAAGCATCATTTTCTTCTCATCCTCCACTATGAAATGCCATAAAAAAATAGAAGCAAGGACCACAACATACACATCTTCCTTCTATTGAATTTCTAGAATCATGAATAAGGGAGAATCCTACGGCCAAGTTATGACATGCACAACCCAATATGAATTAATTTTTCCCCCTTTGGCATCTAAGCTTCTAATGATAAATTAAATTTAAATGATTTTAATTAAGAAGAAAAGGCATTTTTTTCCTTGGGTTTATGGCACTCCATATATAAGGGTAAAGGGTAAAGTAGTTCTTAACGTTTACAAGGCCATAAACCATATGAGACAACCCTCATAGAGGATATTTTTTACCCAATATATGGTTATCCAACCATACTCCGGTTACCAAAGCATGGTGTACAACCCTAGCCCCGCAAGATTTGAACCTTAGACCTCTATTCAAAGTTCCAAAGCCTTGATCATTAAGCCACTAAGGTTGTACACCAAGTTCCATAAAGAGGGCCAAAAGTAGATGGAAGGTTTATTTTTAAATTAAAATTTAGTATGTCCATTATATATATATATATATATATATATATATATATATATATATATATATATATATATAAACCAACCTTGAACAAAAAAAAAAACTTTAAAAGATTATTTTTTTTAATTTAATTTAGTTTTGATATTTAAAGTATTTCAAATTTATATTAAATTGTATCCTTTTTGTGGTAGAATTTATAATTCATCTAAATCAATAATTGTTCTGTATATTTTTCTTTTTATTTATTTTTATTCTTCATTTCTTCTTCTAGATGAATAATCGATGTCCAATTGCAAGGTCTTCATATAGCTTTGGTAAGTCAAATGGTTTTAACCATTCAATATTTATGGTAAAACCCTTCTAACATAGTCACATTTGGTTTTGTTTGTGCTTAGGTTGTATTTCTTTTTTAATTGATTATATATGATAAAAAAATGGTCTCACATATATTATATTTTTATTATGTTATTAACGAACTATATAATGATATTATATAATTCATCAAGTTTTGAAATTGATCTCTCCTTTAAAAGCCTACTTTTTAAACCACTTTAGCTAATGTCATTTAATTAAAATGTTAATGTTCACCCATGGGATTAAAACCTTGATTTATGGTGTGAAACTCCTCACTCCCCATCAGTTGCAACAATCCCGATAGACGAAATGTTAAGGTTTGTCTGTAGGATTAGAACCTTGATCTACAATGTGAAAATCCTTGCTCCCTATTGGTTGCCCCAAACGCTTAGGCTAAATGTTAAGACACACTTATAGGATGGGAACCTTTCTATCAAACCCCTTGCTTTTCACTAATTGTCCCAAATTTCGCGGGTGAAAATGTTTTAAGGTTTATTTTGACATTAGTTTATTGTTTGGAACTCTTCACAACCACCAACTAAAGCCCATGGAATAAATGTTAAGGTTTAACCATGGCATTTGAATCTTGATTTAGAGTGTGAAACTTCTCTCTCCTAACTACTTGCCCCAAACCCATGTATTATATTAAGGTTCACCAATGAAAATATTCTATGATGTGAATCTCCTCATTCTTAAACACTTGCCCCAAAATCCATGGGCTCTAGAAGTTAAGATTCACCCATTGAATTGGTACCTTCGTCTATGATGTGGAACTTCTTTTTCCTAGCTAATTGCCCCAAACCCCTCGAACCAAATCTTAAGGTTCACCCATGGGATTGAAACCTTGGTGTAGAATGTTGTAACATCCCTGCTATATATCATCATTTTGTTTAGAAGAATGTGATACTGCTTTAAGTTTTTTGGTGCATGTATAGGTTACATGTGAAGACAAAAGAAGACACCCACCCCTGACAGAGACAAAGGAAAGAGGCGTCAGGTAAGGTGGGATATGATGTCGTGCCTTGTGCACCTTGGCCCGTGGGTACATGGAAGCCCACCGTAGGATTAGCATATGAAGATCATTTTCCCTGTTGTTGCATTTTCAACATTTGGGTGACTGCATTTTGTACATGACTCCCTTTGCATTACTTGCATGTTGATTGTTGTAGCCTAAAGATGCCAAGGTAAAAAATAATAATAATAAAATTAATAACATAAATATATATAAATATAATAAATAAAATGAAAAGAATATAAAATAAATTTAAAAGACTAAAAAAATGTATATATATAATAACAATATATAATAATATATATGCTATGAATAGAGGGGCATAATAACGCTAAGTTCCAAAGCATAAAATTATGAGATTGATAGGGAATTGTGAATTCCCCAGGCTTTGGAATAAGGAAATTACTGCGTCCACTCTTCCAGGTGTTATGGGCCCTAGAAGAGCAAACCCACGCGAAGATCTAATATTATCCGAAAAAGGGAAAAGATCTAAAAATGGCATTCTGTTACGGGAAGTTGGTCGGTCCCGAGCACTTAAGTCACTAGCTGCAGTGGTTGAAAAACTTAAAGTGCAGAATCTCTATGCCTTGTACCATAAAATAGTTGGGTAAAACTACATATATGTGTGACATATAAGTAAGCACTCAAAAAAAAATTCATTGTGTATTTGACAACTTGGTGAGTAGACCTGGGTTGTGACAGTTGGTATCAGAGCCTAGGTTGTGAGACCTTGGCTAATAACATGAATAGTTGTTCTGACATAACTTTTTTTATGCCAGTCATGATAGGTACCTCGCGGAGGACCAGTGTGAATCTGCAAGAGGAGATTGCAGAGGTTCCGAGAAAGGGACCAAGACGACTCGTGAAGGAGTCTGAAAGGGTGCAAGCTGCCAATATGCCATGATTAGCTGCAAAGGCTACTCAGAAAGAAGTTGTTATCATTCCGTGGGAGGAATTTGAAAGGGCATTTAAGGACCGTTTCCTCACGCCACAATTTTATGTTGAGAAATATGGGAATGAACAAAAGAATTCTACAAAAGAGACTCCACACAAAATATTTGCTGCCATAGGTAACCCTAACCTTTTGGGGCAAGCTACTCCATTTTTTATTAAAGGAAAATTAGGCAAAAGAGATGTACATATTTTAATTGATAGTGGTGCTACAGATAGTTTCATTTCAAATAGTATTTTGAGGGATATACCTATTAAACCTGGGATTATGGCAAGAGGGTGGCAAGTCGAGTATGGCTCGAGATAAACTTACTTAGTCAACCAATGTCTATTTGACCCACAAATAGAAATACCTCAAGGAAAAATCAACTGGCACCTGTATGTGGCTCCTTTGCATGCATTTGACATAGTCCTAGGAGTAGATTGGCTAAAAGCTCATAAGGCCCTACTGAATTTTGAGGAAAGATGGTTGGACTTTACGGATGACGCTAATCGGTGAATATGTATCCACTGCAATCGAACATCTTTTGAGCCCCATTTGATGACCGCCATGCAGGTCAAAAGAGCCTTGAGGAAAGGATGTAAATTGTATGTGGTTAAATTGAACAAAAAGGAGGAAACTGACTCAAGTTCCGCATTATTTCAACAATACCCAGTGTTAAATGAATTTAGGGATGTCTTTCCTAAAGATTTGCCTAGACTACCTCCAAAAAGGGAGTTTGATTTTTCAATTGAGCTTATGCCAGGAGCAACTCCAGTAGTCCGAACCCCTTATCGTATGACACCTCTTGAGTTGCAGGAACTTAAAACTCAACTGCAAGATTTGTTGGAAAAGGGGCACATTAAACCTAGTGTGTCACCATGGGGAGCATCGGTTCTATTTGTCAAAAAGAAAGACAGATCACTAAGATTATGCATTGACTATAGGATGCTTAACAAAATTATCGTTAAGAACAAGTATCCTTTGCCCATAATTGATGATCTGTTTGATCAGCTAAAGGGAGCTACAATCTTTTCTAAGATTGACCTTAGGTCGGGATACCATCAGTTAAGAATCAGGGAAGAGGATACCTATAAGACTACTTTTAGAACTCGATATGGACATTATGAGTTCACGGTATTACCATTTGGGTTAACCAATGCTCCAACTACATTTATGAACTTGATGAACAACGTGTTTCGAGAACAGTTAGACCGATTTGTGCTAATATTTTTGGATGATATTTTGATTTACTCCCGAAATAGAGAAGAACACGATGAACACATGAGGATAGTGCTAGAAGTTCTCAGGAAAAATCAATTATATGGTAAGTTATCCAAATGTGAGTTCTACACATCACAAGTTCAATACTTGGGGCACATTGTCTTAGCCGAAGGAATAGTCGTAGATCCTAAAAATATTGAGGCCATAATAGATTGGCTAGCCCCAACCAATGTATTAGAAGTAAGAAGTTTTATGGGGATGGTTGGTTACTATCGACGATTTGTTAAGGGATTTTCAAAAGTTGCATTTCCCATTACCAACCTGCAAAGAAAAGGGAAAGCATTTAAGTGGACAACATAGTGTGAAGAAGCCTTCAAAATTCTTAAGGAAAAGTTGACAACTGCACCTATACTAAAAATACCTGATCCAAACAAATCATTTACGGTATGCACTGATGCCTCATTGGAGGGACTAGGTGGTGTGTTGATGCAAGATGAGGCCGTAGTAGCATATGAGTCCAGGAAACTCAAGAAACATGAGATAAACTATGCTACACATGATTTAGAGTTGGCGGCAATTGTTCATGCTCTTAAAATTTGGAGGCATTATCTGTTAGGGAAGCCCTTTGAACTTAAAACAGATCATCAAAGTTTGAGATATATTTTTACTCAACCTCTGCTAAACGCCCGACAACGAAGATGGATGGAGTTTTTGGCTGAATATGACTTTGGTATCGAATATATCAAAGGAAAAGAAAATAAGTTGGCAGATGCTCTCAGTAGGAGAAGGCATATAGCAGCTCTTACAAAATGTCAGTATGGGCTGAAGGAGCAGATCATGGAGATGCAGAAAAATGATGAGTTTTGCAAACAATGTCGTAATAAGGTTGAGCAGGAACCAAATCGACACAGAGATTATAGTATCAAGCAAAATCTGGTATATTTTTGAAATAGAGTAGTAGTACCCAATGATGAAGGACTTAAAAGAACTATCCTATAGGAAGCTCATTATGCTCCATATTCTGCTCATCCAGGGGTAATTAAGATGAGGGAAACCCTGAAGAAATACTACTTCTGGCTTGGGATGAAAAAAGATGTAGTACAATTTGTAGCAAGATGCCTAGAATGTCAAAAGGTCAAAGCAGAGCATCAACATCCTGGTGGAAAGTTGCATCTGTTCGATGTGCCAAAACAAAAGTGGCAAGTAATATCTATGGATTTTATTGTTGGCCTTCCAAAGACACGTTTTCAGCATGATGCAATTTTTGTGGTTGTGGATAAATTAACCAAAGTAGCGCATTTTATACCAGGCAGTGTTTGTGATGATGCAACTGCTATAGCACAAAAATTTGCTTGATAGATTGTAAGATTGCATGGATTTCCCGAAATAATCATCTTGGATAGAGATTCGAGATTCACTTCTAAGTTTTGGCAAGCTTTGCACCGAGCTTGGGGAACAAAGCTCAATATCAACACTGCTTATCATCCTGAGATGGATGGACAGACCGAGCGGGTCAATCAAGTGCTAGAAGACATGCTACGCATGTATTGTATGGACCACCAGAGTAAATGGGAAGATTATCTCTTCCTGGTGGAATTTGCTTATAATAACAGCTACCATACCACGTTGGGCATGGCTCCCTTTGAGGCCCTATACGGGCGTAGGTGTCGAGACACCATTATCGTGGGATAATCTGGACGATCGAGAAGTGATCGGTCCTGAAGTTGTTAAGCAAATGGAAAATCAGCTTAAAGAGATTCGTCAATGACTTCGTGAAGCCGCTAATCGTCAGAAGAGTTATGTCGACCTTAAACGAACACCTAGAGAATTTGTCATAGGTGACAAAGTTTTCCTTAGAGTCAAGCCAACCAAAAGTTCAATTAAGTCCACCAAATTAAGCCCCAGATTTGTTGGTCCTTTTGACATTGTTGCCAAAATCAGTCATGTTGCCTACAAGCTTGCACTGCCACCAAACTTGTCAAAAATCCACAATGTTTTCCATGTGTCCCTCCTTCACAAGTATATAGCTGACCCATCTCATGTTTTGGATGTATCCCATTTGCAGATATCGGACCCACAACTCATTGAGGTTCGACCAATTAAAATTTTGGGTTTCAAAACCAAACAACTAAGAAAAAGGACAGTGGAACAATGTAGGGTCCAGTGGGATCACTACTTTGAGAAAAATGCCACTTGGGAAGATGTTGCTGCAATGAGAAACCAATTTCCATACTTATTTGAAAATTGATAACCAAAAAGCAATTTACTATGTGTTCAAAATATAAATCTTTATGCATTGACATGATGAGACTTGTTTCAGTAGATATGACTGTTGCATATATTTATATATAAATACACTTTTCTTTGTGTTAATTGCATATATGAATATAACCAGATGTGAGAATCTGTATTTGTATCTGTATCTTTTAGTTAACACAGGGACTATGTTAATTCCTAGAGGGGGAGTATGTAACATCCCTACTATTTAGTTAACACAGGGACTGTGTTAATTCCTAGAGGGGGAGTATGTAACATCCCTACTACTTATCACCATTTTGTTTAGAAGAATGTGATACTGCTTTAAGTTTTGTGGTGCAGGTACAGGTTACATGCGGAGGCGAAAGAAGACACCCACCCCTGACAGAGACAGAGGAAAGAGGCATCAGGTAAGGTGGGATATGATGTCGTGCCTCGTGCACCTTGGCCCATGGGTACATGGAAGCCCACCGTAGGATTTACATATGAAGATCATTTTGCCTGTTGTTGCATTTTCAACATTTGGGTGACTGCCTTTGCATTGCTTGCATGTTGATTGTTGTAGCCTAAAGATGCCAAGGTAAAAAAATAATAATAATAAAATAATAATAATAAGATTAATAACATAAATATATATAAATATAATAAATAAAATGAAAAGAATATAAAATAAATTTAGAAGACTAAAAAAATGTGTATATATAATAACAATATATAAAAATATATATGCTATGAATATAGGGGCATAGTAACGCTAAGTTCCAAAGCATAGAATTATGAGATTGATAGGGAATTGCGAATTCCCCAAGCTTTGGAATAAGGGAATTATCGTGTCCACTCTTCCAGGTGTTATGGACCCTGGAAGAGCAAACCCACACCAAGATCTAAGATTATCCGAGAAAAGGAAAAGATCTAAAAATTGCATTCAGTTGCGGAAGTTGGTCGGTCCCGAGCACTTAAGTCACGAGCTGCAGTGGTTGAAAAACTTGAAGTGCGGAATCTCTATGCCTTGTACTATAAAATAGTTGGGTAAAACTACGAATATGTGTGACATATAAGTAAGCTCTCATCAAAAAAAAATCATTTTGTATTTGACAAACTAGTGAGTAGACCTGGGTTGTGACAAATGTGAAACTATTCACTCTTTATCGCTTGCTCGAAACACCATGGATTGAAATGGTGAGGTTCACCTATGGAATTGGAACTTTGACCTACAATGTAAAACTCTCAACTCCCCATCGTAGAGGCAAAATGTTAAAGGTTCACCCATGGGATTAAAACCTTGAACTACAATGTAAAATTATTGTTTCCAACCAAATGCCTCAAATCCCTTAGTCTAAATGTTAGAGGTTCACCCATAGGATTGGAACCTTGGGCTATAATGTGGAACTCCTCACTCCTTTCAATTTCTCCTTGTAGAAAGACAATTTGACACATTTGCATGAGTGCATGAACATGTGTGTGAATGCATGTGTGCATGAATCAATGATACATGTAAATAAGAGTTGTCATATATAAACGTTGTCACATAATGGTGTTGTATGTACACGTAGCAGTATATGTGCTTGTAATAATGTTATGGTATGCGGTGTTATTACAGTTTTGATGTACATGGTTAATTCGGTGATAATTGGGCAGTTGCAAACTTTCTACTAGTCCAATAATACCTATATGTGTGCAGCTACCTTGGTAACGAGATACTGTTGGTCGAAGATTGTTTTTGGTTGATGTTTATCGAATTATGATGTTGGTTGATGCTGGTAAAGGCAAGATTGTGTGTCACTTGACTGGACCATATTGTATTGAAATTAATTGTTGTATAGGATACATGTACACAGTGTATCCATGTGTAACTTATTCCCATTGAGTAATTTTGTTTATATGTTTATAATGGAATTATACTGTAGTGTTGTATTCCATTTCTAAAGTCCCAAAAGTTATGGCCAAAATGTTAAGATTCACCCTGGGAATTTGAACCTTGGCTTGCTACCAGGCTGCATTTTTATTTGCAAGTGGTGTATGCTTTCAATTAAAGTAATGTCTCCAATAGTCAATGGTGTTTTCCTATAATGTTGCTTGATCCATTTAGTAAGAGCAATGTAGCAATATCTAAATTGCTCTCTGGTCCACAAATATCTTTTTGAAAGAACTAAGGGAACTATATTGGATATCTGCTATCCATAAAAGATTTCTGCTACTTATTTGTTTTGTGCTATTGTGATCTGATACCAAATGCCATGCGCCTCCATATAACCTTAATCAACCAGAAGGCTGTAATTTATTCAAGAGTTATGAAATATCTCACAAAATATTAAGTAGCAACATAATGATCTACTGAAGCATAGTTGCATATAAAGGTGAAATCAAAACTATAGTAGAACAGGTTACACCAAATATTCACGAATGTTGAAGTGATGCCCACCACCAGATACTTCAACCATGATGAGCTTCATCTGAGTAGGTCGACTTCGACATATAGTAGTCAGTCATGATTACCTTTGCTTCACACATAAGCTGGTTGACAAATTAATATTGTCCTTGGTAAAAGTATTTTGACCACCATTCAGTACACAACAATCAGACACCATTTAGAAAAACATTGATAAAGTAGGATTTAAACCCAGCACAATCAATTGGCCTAGGACTGCTCCATCACTATGCCACATTCTCTCCAAATTATATATTAACCTACAACAGCCATCTGTATGAGCATGGGAAGACTGTCAACAGAGACACTTAAAAGCAAACAGTTTGATAAGCAAGTATTGTTAACCCCCTGGATAAACTGAGGTGTTCACTTGGATAGTATCTTTGATCACAATTTTTTATTTGTGTAGCAAGGTTCTACTTTTAATTCCATTCACTCATTTGCAATTTTTAGTAGGTTAGTTTTCAAAATCAAAAGCACCAAGCAATTTGCCATTCTCTCCTAAACCCAAAATAAAACATGAATGTTGCATTTCACATGTACGTAATACCTGAGAGGAAAACTTAGATGGACTAGAAAACTATCATAACTCGAAGAGATTCTATAAACTTTAAAAGAAATATTGTAAAGATTAGGTTAAGGACAGAAAAAACGATGTGTTGAAATAGGCATTCATTAGTTTGTAGAATGAGAATCTATAAAACTAAATAAGGTAAAGATATAACTCAAGAAGGGTTGCAGGTACTCCAAGATTGTATCTACTTGATAGGAACTTGATCTCTGGGTGTTTTCAGCATTTTCTAGCAATCTTACAGCTTGACAATACAAAACATGTATGCTCCTTGACAAAAGCATAAGACTACACTAAGGTATCTGCAAACAAATTCAAAAGTAGTCAGATAAGAATAGTTGCACCTTTTATTCCACCTGTGTCTCAAGCAACATAGAACACGAGGGGGACAAATGTTCAAGAAATGCATTTGGCCTTTTGGGGGAAAAGATAGACGAAACATAGAAGCAACGGCAATTCTAGCAATTAAGGGAACCTTGCATTGGAGTTCGTCCAGTTGTTAGGAAGCCTCACATGCACACTAGCAATTTCCAGCTAAAATGCCTACAAAGCTACCCATTAATCATGAAAGTCATCCTTAAACTGATCAGCAGGTAACCACTGTGATCATGCAATACCAAATTCTGATGTTCTACCTGACTTCAGCAGACCTCCAAATTATCATGAGAAGCCTAAGGCCAAAGCAGATAAGTAACTGGAATGTTTTTGGTTTGGCCCAAAACAAAGTTGACAATCTTGGTGAGAAAAAAGAAAGGCAAAATAATAATCACATGAAAGACTGAGCCACCATATCTTCATAGGTTCCATGACTCAGATGATTACTCTTTTTTAGAAATCTTAAACTCCCTAAAAAAGATCACATGAATGACCCTGTCAGAGTTTGGTTATCAAATTCAAATAAATTGAAAAAAATGATTTAAATTGGTGCCATATGCACTTGAATAGCTCTCTTTGTAGCACTCGATATGCAAAGGAAAGAAAGACATGAAGTAGCAAAATAGTAAAATTCATTTCTTTGCAGCAAGTAAATCCCGATCCTGCATGTGAATTTACAAACTAAACTATCTTCTCAAGATTTTATTTTCTGCATGTAGGCAAGGCAAAGAAAGATTGCCACTCCAAAAGCAGAATACCTACCAGCTTATTCCTGATTTTATACAGTACAGTCAAAAGAAAACAAATGGAATCTACACTTGTGAAGATTTCTTTTAGGAACCAAGAGAGAAAAGCACCAATACAACCCAGTACTGTGGCTGTCCATACTATCCTCTTCTGGGGTTAAAAACCCATCATTCAAGGGTGATGACATTTTATATGTCGCCTATCAAAGCATCACCATGGCATGGCCTCTTTGTTGCTCTGTCCCCATTTTGTACTGTCAAAATATCATCCTCTTCTTCAAACTGCATAAACAGCAGAATCAACCAATATTAAAATATTACACATTTATTAATTTGTAATTTTGAGAGGCCGCAAAGTTTGAAAGCAACATAGATACGTACTTTCATTCATCACTAAAAGATTCTAGAAACTACAATTCACCTGTACCTTGGTGTTAACATATAGTCCATGGTAAAAGATGGGTTGCTTAGTATAAGAAACAGTAAACTTTTAGTACCTTGGTTTCAGAAAATACTAGCTTGGATATTTTCTTGCCAAAAACATCAGGAGATGCATGCTCCTGTTCTGCTATTTGCAAATAACTGCCAATCAGTTGCTGAGATGATGAAGACACCAACCCAAATTGATTTCTGCTTGTGCTCCTTTTTCTCACAGAGGAGGACTCTGCTGTAGACTGTAAATCATTCTCTGCATTTGGAATATTCTCAACTTTTGACAAGCATATCTGTTCTCGAGGTCTGTCCAAACCATCATACTTATCCACAGTTGTGTTGGCTTCTCTATCTCCAAAAGACACCTGTTTCGATTCTTGATGAGATATTTGTGGATTGCCTTCGCATTTTTTGTTTGGAGAAGAATCTTCCTGCCTCACAATACTGGGTACTCTTTGATCCCGCCATGAATTGCATGAAGATGCTTCCTCTCTTTTTACAACTACTCTAGGTACAACCATTGTCTCGTGTAATGGACCTCCTGTACCTCTAACTTCCAAAGTATCTCCTAAACCTTCTTCTGTACCATTAGCCATATCTGCTTCCCACATTTGTGTTAGTGCTTGTTGCAAACGTTTTCGAGCAGCATCTGTCTCTACAACTGGTTTTGGATAGTTTGATCCTAACTCAACCCCTGCAGCCTTAAGAATGGACACAGGAGCATCCCAGGGATGATGAATCCACTCTGTGGGCATTCTTGCCAGTTCCGGCAACCACAGACGTGTATATTGTCCATCAGGATCAAACATATAACCTTGGACCTGTAACACACAAAAGCCAAAAGTGCATGAGCATAGTAAGTTCAGAATAATCTTTTTTGCTTAAAATGACTGTCTTCTATAACACTACATACTGAACAATAAGCTTAAACATTCATCTCATGCACCTCAGGGCAATCCATACGGTCCAATTCATGACCATCAGGTAAGCTACCAGATATATACTGCCAGCCAAGAACATCAGATTCTATGTCTGCATCCAATAGCGTATCCCAGAAATATTTCATCCCCCATGTCCATGGAAGTTGAAGAAACTTAACACAAAAGCTAGAAACAACCACCCTGATTCGATTATGTATCCATCCTGTTGCCCACAGTTCCCGCATTCCTGCATCTACCAATGGATAACCAGTTCGACCTTGCCTCCAATCTTTAAAATAACTTTCATCACGTCTCCATGGAAAAAATCTCAAATTATGAAGCAATGATCTTTCATGTGTAAAAGGAAAATTGAAACAAAGATAACGTGAATACTCCCTAAATCCAATTGCCCTGAGAAAACAATCCACACTCTCTTCTCCATTTGCTTCGCCTTCTTTTGCCCAAAGGATCTGTTTCCTTCGCACATAATGAAATACTTTCCTTACACTTAATTCTCCAAAGTGCATATGCGGTGACAGAAGGGAAGTATTAGGGCCATAAGCCTTCTGCTTATTCTTTGCATAATCCAGTAAAGGTCCGGCAAGAAATTCATCCAGTGCTTTATCTGCATTGCTCCACCCTGGAGACCATCCTCTCTGTAGTAGTGCATTGCTTGATTTTTCCGTTTCATGTTCAAGGGCCAACTCTTCTACTGTACAACCCAAAACTGTACCTGAACTTAAGCAAACAAGTCAGCATATTGAATTCTATGAAACAAGCAAATACATGTTTCTCATAACAAGCATTACGTCATATAAGATCATAACCGCTGTTGCCTAAACCTAAACAACCCAAAACCATACTTGAACTTAAGACGAGCAACGACATAGTCGTTTCTGTGAAACAAGAAAGAGAGAAACTGTCGTAACAAGGATTACTTCATACAAGCAAATAAGATTCTGCAGATGAATTTTTAGCAAATTTGGTGGTATGAAAAACATTTGCGCAATTTATTCATTATTGAAATAGTGGTCATTTATATCTTGTAAATATTTTAGCCTATAGGTGGCATTGGCATTTAGGAGTTACCCACACGTGAGGTGTAAGACCATGCAATTAAATTCAAAGAGTCATAGGATGTAGAAAGTGAAGGCCTTTATCAAGACTTTGTAGTTTGTTAATAGAAAAGGAGATATTGAAGAGCCTTGATGAATATTTAGTGTTTTTTTCTATTGTTTCTAATGAGAAGTGAAGTTCTTTGTCAAGTGTTTTTATATTTTGATTATAGATTTAAGAAAAATTAAAAATTAAAAAAAAAAAAACACTTGGAGCCTCTTGATGAATACCTAGCATGTTTTTCTATTGTTTCTCATGGACATCTTTTTCAACGTGTTTCTTATGTTAAATCTGTTGTTTGTATTTCATAAGGTATCAGACCCTAGAAGGCCCTCAGCTATTTCAAAGTAAACTACTCAACAGAGGAAAAGAGTGATGCAGAAATTTCTTGCCCCATTAATCTGAGTCATTTCCATATATATATAGAGCTATTTCAAAGTAAATTACTAAAAGGAGGAAAAGAGTGATGCAGAAATTTCTCGTCCCATTAATCTGAGCCATTTTCATTCTTTTGTGTCCATATTAATTATTAAAAGAAAAAATGATAGTCTACTGGATTGATTACATGGGTACAGGTGTGAAATGTACTACTTGCAGCACATGATTTGCACTCTATATGTGGCAATGCACCTATAACTCACCCAGTGCATTGACCCTCGTTAGGGTTCCCACTGGGATCAAACCTTGCAACTAAAATTAAAACAGGTAAAGAATAATGAAAAACAAAGTGAACGGAAAGGAAAAGGAAAAATTTAACATTCACTCTGCTTCCACTCCCCGGAAAGCTCTGCTCTCACTCATGTTCAATGTCTTTGCAACCTTTCTATTTGAATTTAGTTTAGTGATGGTTTTATGATTCAACTTTCCCATTTTAGAATTGTAAGATATGAATAGCTACTCTAAAATTGATCTATTCTCATTCTTGTTGAAGGAAGACATTAAGAAGGCATGACGAACTTGGGCCTTCCACCATAAACCTTTGCAAAAATTATTTGTATTGATTTCCCAACAATCTTAGGCAATTAATTTGAGTGGCATGTACCAGAACATATCATCAATAGAAACTCGCTTCTTAGCCTTTTGAGTGACCCAAATTTTAGGTACAATCCATCAGACAACACATCTACTTACTTCACCTAACATGTATAACAAAAATCAATTCATGCTAATAATTTCAGACAACTAGCAGAAGGCAGAAAAGATGGGACCATCTACACACATTGAACAAACAAACATTGGCAATAAGAGCTGAATCAGAATTTTATTCATGTTACCAGTCTGTCCAATACTGTGAATTTCTGGGAAAAGGTGTAAAAATATAATAGGATGTCTTCCGCAATCGTGCAATACATCTTTCTACAAACTATATACAAGAAATGAAGAGGCAGAGTGGAATATAGAGCAGTTCATCTTCCAATCATTACAAAATATTGATGCCACACTCAAGACTGTTGGTACTAAGTTAGTGCTATGATAGCTAGCACCAAATGAGGTTGGTATTAATGCCCAAGTTTGCCACTGAAAATCTGCTTCACAGAATGGTCCATCAGAAAGTCTACTTTGCAAATGCTCATGACCCCTCCTCAATTCCTGCTATTTGGTGAGAGTACAGATGCCTTTTTTGTTGTAAAGAACATAATGTTCTTATGCATAAACAACATGAGCTCCTTGATGGTCTCTACTCTCTACCAGTCCAAAACTTTGTAGCATACACTTCCCTAGGAAACCTCCCTCTTCGGACATCAAGCCTCAAACCTGGGTGTCCTATGCCAGGTCCATCAATGATGCATCATATCATCTAAACATCTAAGTTTCTAACATGCCACCTCGCTGCCTTCTTCTTCTTCTTCATTTTTATTTGATTTTTCCCCTTCAGGAGATCCAAAGAGCTATCGTAAAACTATGCACCAGAAAAGCTGCTGATTGTAAGAGGCTCCAGGCAAAGTTCCTCAAGTAGTGTGTCAACTCACTTCTCCCACTGCTAACGTGTTCAATGGTGTTGTATGTTGAGTGTGTTGAGGATATCCCACATCTTGATCACAACATATCATCCATCCCATCCACAAATTAAGGGACAAATTGAAACCAGACAATTGGTGGAGTACCACAATTGGGCATGTATTTGCCAAGTTGTCTATATTTGTATTATATCACAGACTTTCCAATCAATTGAGAATGATCATCTTAGTATGAAAGGGCATGCAGGCTTTAGGAAACATTTTGAGACTAATGATCATATCTTCATTCTCACAACCATTATCAAAGAGGCCTGTTAACAGTCTCCTAAAGTCTTTTGTTGCTTTGTTGACTTTATGAAAGGCCCTCAGCAGTACCAAGGCCAAAAGCTTCAAGTTGTCAATATCTCAGTTCCATCCCTACTATTATGAGACTCTACCAGTGGTCATTTCTGTAAACATCATGGTTTCTTTGACTTTTTCAAGAGCTCCATAGGGTTTAAGAAAGGGTTTCCTCTCTCATCCATTCTCTTTGGTATCTATATTGACGAGTTGAAGAACTATCACTAAAGGATGATCAACACTTCACCATGTCTTGATTATTGTGTTGTTCTTTGTTGATAATTGTAGGCCATCAAACTAGTCATAAATCTTAAGCAATTTTGTTATGTTTTGTTATATACTTGAATAAATGAAGAAATAAACAGCATGATGTACAAAGTTGATTAGTGTTGTTAACGGGGGTACAATTTTGTGTTTCTTATGCACAAGGGTTGGCCTTTGCCACACCCTTAACTCCGTGACTCTATGTACCAATGCTGACATGGTTGGAAGCACTCTCTCTTCGATTCTCCCTGGTTGTATAGTGTATCTCTTTATAGAATATAATCAAACTCATGCCTTGATACATTCCTTCTTGTGTACTTGTGTATGTTTCTATGAGTTGATCTTCCCATTGCATGAAATTAATTTTATAGTATTGCATGTCTAGGAATACTCTCTTCAGATACTACATTTTTGACATTGTTGTTTGTATGAATTTCAGTTGGACTTCCAGAAAATGACGAGTAGAATTGCAAACAAATAACTTGATTGGACAAGAAAGCAATGACAATAATGGGAGATCAGCACACATGGAGATCCAAGAGGGTCATTGACAAGAGACAACGTCATCAATATGACATGGCAAAGACAAGTTGTCAACTCCTTCCTCAATGAGAAGAAAGTGTAGAAGGAGATCTTTCTACAAAGTCCCCTCAAAACAAGGAAAGATAAGAATTTCCTCCTCTAGAGAACCAAAGCAGTTGTTGGGGGAAGGAGAGGACATGCAGACACCTTTGCCTCCTCAAAGGGAGGGAAGACAAGAACCAAGTGATGTCATTTCATAAAATATTGTTCAAACGATGCTTATCAGAATGACCCGTGACTTATATGCCAATGGAGTGGAAAGGAAACCACAACAACAAACACTTCTCCAAGCAGGCAAGGGGCAGTGGAAACATATTGGAGGTTGAGCCCATAGCCATGACGCATGCATAAGTGCACCACAAGCAGTATCTAGACCCAATTGAGGAGAAGCAGAGATGGAGAAAGGCCTAGACGGGAATGGAACAGGCCATGGCAAATGAGACTGCCCCAAGAAGATGTTGTGTAATGGGGAAGATGAGACAGTCAAAAGGATCATCCTCCCACTTGAATATCGAGATTGCAAAGCAGGTGCAGCACACTCTAATGGCACAAGGAGACAACTGTTTTACAACATCCCCAACCTGCAAAAAGTGATTAAGGACATGGCATTGTTCTAAAAGAACAAAGAGCAGCAACTGATGAGCAACAATACCAACCTGATTGTCTTCGTGCCCCACAATTGCAGAAAGCATTTCATGGGTTACAAAGGAAACTTGGCAGCAATTAGGAGCACCCACAATGTGGGAGCATTCCTGTTAAATGTACTTGCAAAAGAGACTTGGCAGCAATTAGGAGCACCCAAATTGTGGCCTCCGAAGTTTAAACTACTAGGAGTTGATCAGTGTATCTGGGATAAGAAGGGGGTCAGAGCTCATCAGCATATGAGACAGTTGAGACCCAAATTTGAAGGCAACTGCATTCAAAATCTTTATGAAGGCAGACCCATAATGACTTGAAGGGGGTATCAATGGAACTGTGTGTTCATTAGATACCACTATTTCCTAGAGCATATTCTGGAATCCATGCAGAGAAGACCCTTCTACATGAATCCCACATACACAGAGCAGACATATGCAAAGATTGCCAAGATGTTAAGTGTAAGAATCATTTTTAAAGTCAAAGTACCACTATTTCCCAAAGCATATTCCATGCAGAGAAGACCCTTCTACATGAATCCCACATACACAGAGCAGACATATGCAAAGATTGACAAGATGTTGAGCGTTAGAATCATTTTTAAGGTCACGGTCAATGTGTGGGTCTTCCCATTGTCATCATTCTGAAAAAAGACCATGAAAATTAGGATTTCTGTTGACTCTAGAGCCTGAATGCAGTGACGACCGAGCCTGAATGCAGTGACGACCGAGAACTCATTTCTGATCCCATTCATTGATTCTGTCTTTAAGGAAATACCAGGACATGAAATACTGTTGAAGCATGCCGTGGGAAACATATTTAATTGAAAATCAACTTGGACTTTGAGATTGGAACCTATGGATTAACTCTTTCTTATGGTGGTTGTCTTGGGGTGTTGTTTGAATCTCCTATCCCCTTAGTGTTGCTATCAGAGAGAGAAGCGGCAAAGACTTCAGAATGGTCCATGACAATAGCAGCTACCATGTCAGGAGATTTTCCCAGTTTGCAGATTCAGGCTTCTTATCATCAAAATTGAACTAACGCTCCTAAAAAGATTCAAAGGTTTGGAAATGAAGTACTTTTCTTTTATTCTTTGATTATGTTTCTCCAGAATGATAAAACAAAGGCTCCTTGAAAACCTTTACTTTGTAGTTTGTCAGACTGAGATGAGAATATTCAATATTCACAAGAACACCCCTTCTTTAAGTAGGCAAAGTAGTTTTTATGGGCACTATAATCTTTCATATCATGCCCAAAGCCTTGGCACCAACCACAAAATGTCCTTGGGTCATAAAGATGTTTTTTAATTGCTCAGATTTGTCAGATTTACGGTCTTTTCCATTCTTGCTATGCTCCCACAAAACTCACATGCACTTCCTCAGTCTCATTCTTCTTTCAGTGTTTGCATCATGTAAGTCAGTTACACCATCATTCTCATTGTAGTTTCAGTCATGACTAGAAGGTTCAAGAGGGTCCACTATTGGATTTTGCATACACTTTTGGGAAAGCAGCCTTCTATTTTGTTGTAACACTTAGGCTCAAATCTATAGAACTTATGAACCTCCTTTTGTAACATGCATGGTAAACAAGTCAAGCAGTTGAGGATCACTAAACAAAGTTTGATGACTGTGAACAGAATGATGCTCTCTTCAAACAAAGTCACAGCTGACTAATTCTTATATTAATTCATGTTGAATAAGGCTTAGATCCCAAGGTTGTAGGATCAGAAAACAACAAGGAACAAAACTCACCAATAAGTTTCCAAAAGTTGTCAATTAACCCAGACTGAAGATTATTGAATATTTAAGGGCTTCACCTTATGGTGTTCGAGCAAAAAGCTTAAATAGTAAATCTCGGCCATTCTCTGGTTCATGCAAGCCATTAGGAAAGAGTCTACTTGGGTCTCTAGGCCTTCCGCAACTGCTCCATTGAATTTCGGGATTTTTGGCATGGGGTTTGACAGTGGGCAAGCATAGTTGTGGGAAGCAACAGGGTTTCCACGGTACTCATCAAACAGTGAGTTGCTTAAATGGTCTCATTACTAACCTAATGTGAGCTTGGCTTCACTTTGCACCTAGTTCCACTAATGTATTTGAGTCCTTAAAAATGTGCATCCAAACGACTTGATTCACGTCTATTCTGATTTCGACATACACCCATCGATATCTCTATCACCAATCCAAGGGTTCTCAGTAGAGATCAGCCAACTTTACAGAGATCCCCATTGAAATGGTGCTTGCAATGAGCATGGCAATGCTCCCTATGTTCATGTCTATGGGCATTGGTATCCAGTTGGGCATGAACTTGGTTAACATTTCGATTCTAACTACGAGTCATTAGGCTACCAGATAGGTAACCCCTAGTAATGAAAGAATATATCACTTCTATCCAAAGGAGATGCTTGGGCCTGCAGATGAGTCCACTAGGTTTTAGCAGCTATGTCAAGAAGTTTAAGAATTGCCTCTCAATGAAAAGGACAGAATTCTATGTCCCGAGCTATATGATATCTATTTTAGATAACCAAGACCATGGTTCCAACATATCAAGATTGAAAAGTAGTGAACATGTGTGTGGGTGTGTGTAAAAAGCACCCATTGAGAGAATCTAATGCAGCGCCAACAATAAGAAGATTAGACTCTATTAAGAATTAAATATGCCCCACAAGAAAAACAATGAAAAATAATTTAGAATTTGATCAACTTTACCAATGAAAGAAAATGCTTCCCATAATAGAGCAACAACAAAAACTAGAGAAAGTCGTTCATAGCTACAGATGTAAGTTCCATTTCTTGAAAAAAAAGATAATCTTACTTGCTGGTGGCACTAGCCGCTTTGGAGGAAGCAGTGGTGCATTCGGCTCGAATGGCATATCTAAGCATTTTCTCCAGTAGGAATCAAAGGTAGTAAAAGCCTGTCCATTGTCATCATACACTTCCCAAGGTTCATATAATAGATCTCCATTGAAACTCTGCACGGTAAATCCTAGATCTAAGAGTTGCTGCTTGAGTTTATGATCTTGAACAAGCGATACAGGATCTGCATGAAAATTATGGACTTCTGTTAAAAGAATAGACTTGTATTGTTTTTTAAAACCCAAATTAGATTCCCAAACATTTCACCACCTAATATCTGCAACTTATACATTAGATACAATAAAATCATAGTCTAGTGCTACTCCTTGAAGTAGCACTCCAAACCAAAGCAAGGCATTTTTCAGTTAAGTGCAAATAACACAAATCTGATATCACCTCAAAGATCAAGGAAATAAGAAGATAAATATTTACATTAATAGTCTCAGTAAATGGATACCCAATCTTCATGACAGACAAGTTGTTGATATTTTTAATACACAAAAAGCATGACAAGATTCTATTAGTACAAAAACCATCAGGTTATATGAATTTCTAGACCTGTAGCAACTACAAAATTCTGCAAATATGACAAGAATCTAACATCATTGAAATTACAACAATCTTGAGAGGAAACAACAACCTTTATTAGGTCCTACAGGAAAAATGGTATAACAATCTTCTTCTCCTACATACACTCAATGTCTTCAGAAAACATACATGGCCTTTCATATTCAGTAACATCTTATTTCTCTTCAAGTGACTCTTGATCTTCCAGCACACTTATGGATGTGACACTTAATGACGCACAAACTAACTAATTCATTTCATTAATTATAAGTTTATAATATATCAACAATCCACCCAAACATTATATATAACTCCTTAGGCATGATTTTGAGTTATTTATGATACGCAACAAATATCATATTCTAACACACACACGCACACCCCTCCCCTCACAATCTTTATTAGCAGTATTGATTTCTTGCTTCAAACATGTCCTAGATGCTGGGATGTGGCATAATCAATGAATTATATCTATCTTTCAAACAAATTCACAATTGTTCCTTCATAAAATGCTAAATCAAATGATGCTTAAAACTTGGACTGCTACAGATTGGCATCAACACACTTTTATTGTGCTATCACAATTCACCAATTTTGTCTCAAATACCTCAATCTCTGTAAATTGCTGTCTTTCTCAAGTCATGATAATGGTGACATGCAATAAATTGCTTTGGTAATAAGGCTTAGAAGTCGTTGCTCTTGTAGGCCAGCTTTCTAAGTACGAGATACCCTTTGGGAGATAGAATACAATTTGCCCTCTACCTGTCAAAAGTAGACATAGGACCAGAGCAATGTAAATGGTCAACAAACCAACAACAATATTCTCATCACTCGAACAACCTGAAAATGTTGTGGCTAATCCTTAACCAAGAAATCCTTCAGGGAAAGGGATTTATAGAAACCCCTAGAACAACATCCAACTGAAACAACTCAGATTCACAAGAAATGAGGCTTTTAAAAGTTAGCCCAATCATGGGAGAAATCTAGCTCCCAAACAACTTCAACCAATCTCTCAAACAAGTTTGTGAAGTTATCAAATATCAGATTCAGATCGGTCAATCAAGATATATCCATAATCATCTACTTGTTTGTCTTGCAATGTTCTTTAGCCACTGTTCTTGATCTAGGTCTTCCCCAATCCATGCGAAGTCCTCAACTTTGGCAAACTATTTAGCATATTCAATACTAGAATTCACGTGCACATTTCAAGCATGGATGGTAAGACTTAGTATATTCAAGCAGCCCTGCAAGATGGCCAATGTCATTAGTGCATGGACAAGGTGAACTCATGACAATTCAACATTGTTTTTTTAATCTTGGGTCCTATTTTTCCCAAGCATGCAGGTTTTCAGTGATCCTCAATCATAATACTTGATTCAAAAGGCGAAGACTCACAAATTCAGTACATAAACAATTTACAACTCTCGATTCAGTTATGCTTAAACTCAATGCAAACTCAACCAAGAGCCACCATATATTTGACTGACTTAAAAAATAACTTTGAAAACTCATTTTTTATTTTTTACTTGTGAAACTCAAACCTGAAATTAGAATTGGATTTAACACAACCTCAGACATAAACGACTCAATTAGGATCTTCTTGTTTTCTTCGAATGACTTGAACCCAACTTGTCTTGCAACTTTTGACAAGACCAAAGCCTTAACATTTACTAAAAGGGGGACCAAAAAGACACAAATGTTTTCCGACTTTATAACTTGAAAACATTGCTTGACTTGATATGATAATGTAAAAAGAGTAAACTTCAAAGTAAAAACTTTTCTGCATTCAATTTTTGGTTTTCATGCATCTGCTTTCAATTTTCAACCTTGCATCTGCTTTCAATCTTAAATCTAGCACATGTGCTTTCTTTACATTTCACGCATTTGCTAGAAACCTCGAATATGCCTCCATTTGTTCATAATCTCCTCCCATTATAACAAGTTCAATTCTCACGCATGGACAAATGCCTTTGCAAAATAATGTTACACCAAAACCAATACTTGTATCTACCATTTTTTGTGTCACCAACTGAAATAAAGATTTATATAAGAAAATGAAAAATAAATACTTAAACTCCTACAGCACAAAACAATCCCAATTGTATCTAGACACTTAAACGCTTATATCTCCGATGCAGGTGTCACAGTTAACATGCCCATGCCTCAAATCAACACCCAAAATGAACTCAAAGGATAATCTCCAATTTGAAGAAGCAAAGATGCCAAAGTTGGCCATACCATATATACAGATATCACAATCTCCATCCAGGAAAATTGAGGTTATCCAATGCCAATAATCAATGCTCAAATCATCCTCAAAACCAAGAGTGGATGATTCTGCTGCAAATTAGAATGGCTAACCATACAATGCTGCAAACAACTCCAACACAACAAAGAAAGCTGAATCAAGTATAAAACAATCATCAATTATACAGCCTACACACGATCACAGTAGATAACACTCATCAAACAATCCTGTGTCATCATCTCCAAAAATCAATTTGTACCATAAAACATTTGTGATCACAAAGCAAAAATCAAGATGTTGAGAAACCTGTCCAAAATAAGAATCGTATTGAAATCCTGTGCTCCATGCAAAATTTTGTTACAATCTCTATGCAAAATCGTGATCAATCTGTTGGAATTCACAATATTTTCCAAAACGAACAAAAGCAATCCATCCACTCAAATCTTATACAGAAAGAGAAAAGGAGGACCAAAAAGAGAGAGAGATGGTAGGCACCCCCAGGCACCATAAATAATCATTGTATCCATAGATAAAATTACACAACACTCCGATAATAAAATGAGGAGTGGAAGGGGGGTATTTATACCAATACCAAAACCCCAATTACATAATAAAGTTTAACCTAAGCCGACATAATAAGAGGGCTTAAGGTTAATTACAAGTTATAAAATGGGTTTAACCATAACAAGGTTAACCGTGGCCCATAGGGCTTACGTAATAAAATATTACAATAAATTAATACATTGCACAACGAAGCCCTTAGGCTTATCCATATTACATCATACAGTGTCGGCCTTGGCCATGAATCAGATCATAATTTCAACACCCCCTCCCCATAATCTAAACTGAGGGGCAAATAAAAACTCTCATGACTCTTCACTTTATCTTGCCACATATCATGTGACTCTTCACTTGCATATTTGACACCCAACTCTATGACTCTTCACTTACATGACACATTGCACTCTCTCACACTTTGCACACTTGCATACTTTATTAAAATAACACTTGGACTTTTCTCACACATTGACACATACTTTAGAGAAATATAAATCACACTCCCTAATCTAATATTTACAAAAGTACCATGTGGTACTTTAATGCTACCAAATAATGTAATATCTCTAACACCCCCCCCACATATTACATTATTTGGTTTGAAGACTTTCAATCTTGATCTTCTGTTCTTCTTTCTTTGGCTCTTTGTTTTGTTCTTCTTAGTCTTGATCTTGTCCTGATAATGTTAATTCTAGATATTGAATCAGTAAGTCATCACAATAATATATTCCTGAATTTGATGGATTTTTATTATCAAACCCGTTGTCATATGTTGAATGTAATAACATCTCATTACATTCTTTATCTGTATCTAGAAATGTATGACATAAGTCACTTGTGTCACAACTGATGTCTTTTATCACTAATTTATCCTTTAGGATTTTAATCAACTCTTCTTGCTTTTGATTTTTGTCCTTATAAATTTCAAGTGTAAGTAATGCCATATACATTACCATACCTATATCTATAGGCAGTATCATAGAATTTATAGAATTTTCATGTGCTTCAATGAATTCTGACTTTAGATAATTGCCAGATGTTTCAAAGTTTTCATCTTTGGCTTCTTTGTAGATCGAGTACAAATCCTTCTTCAATCTCATTGATATGTCCTGTTGCTCATCAATATTTTCCATCAAATATTGTATGCGAAGTTTCAAAACCTTTAATCTTTCCTTACTTTCATTTACCAACGCATTCTCATTATTTTCTTCCATGATGAATTTCTTCAAACTTTTTCAAAAACTTCTTCAAATTATTTCCTTTGATGTAGTAATCATTATTTCTCCAAAATTTATTCAATCAATTTCTTCAAACAATTTCAAATATTCAAGCAATCAATAATACCTTTAAATTATCTTCTTATACCTCCCAAATTATCAATTTGACAAATTTATAAACAATCAATCAATCTTCAAATTTCTTCAATCAATCAATCAACTTCCAAATTTCAATTTCAATTTTCCTTATATCTCCCAAATGCATTCAATCATTCAATTCTTATCTCTCCAATTTAATTCTCAAATTCAATTCTATCTTCTTATATCTCCCAATTTAATTTTTTCTCACAATTTCTCCTTCAAATTGCAATTTAATTTTCACTCCTTTCAATTCAATCTTCAATTTAAAAATCAAATGCTTTATTTCCTTATGTCTCCCATGCATTTAATTCATTTCTTAATAATTTATCAAATTCTTTAATCAAAAATTGATTTATTCTCCCTTATCTCTCCAATTATTCACTTTAGAATTATCAAAAATCAAATTTAATTATTCAACCTTATAACTCCCATTAATCAAATTCAAATTTGCGCTAGGGTTTGACTAACTTATTGCATGCTCAAGTGTTTTATTTTTCTTCACGTGGAGGCTGGCAGTAAATCAAGGCAACATTACCCAAATCTCGTCCTTCTCAGATGCTATAACTTGACACATTATGTATTCCTTTCTATCCTTGCTCAAACACTTATGCACATCAACCTCACAGGTGATATCAATTTTGGCTCGGCTCACGAGTGCTATCAACCTCAGCTCGGCTCAGCTCACAGGTGCTATCAACCTCGACTCGGCTCAGCTCACAGGTGCTATCAACCTCAGTTCTGCTCAGCTCACAGGTGCTATCAACCTCGGCTCTGCTCGGCTCACAAGTGCTATCAACCTTGGCTCGGTTTTGCTCACAAATGTTAATCTTATTTCACCTTTGTCTCCTTCACTAATTCTTCTCAAGCGCTTTGACACTGATTCTTCACAGGTGCTTTGACTTTCTCTCTTCTTGCTTCCTCATCAGCTTTCATCCTTGTTCTTGTCTTCTAATATCTTCGATCATAGGCAACCTACATATGTCCTTAATTTATTAATCCTTTTCGCACACAGATTCTGCTTCTTCAGTCTCCTTCCGGCTTCACAGGTTACAATCCGCAAACGTCTCCTTTCTTCTTCACAATATATCTCCTCCTCTTTGCAATCTTCTGCGATTTGCAACAATATCCAAATGTCCTCCAAATCAACTTACCCATAGCAACAAATCTCCTTCAACTCTTCCTTGGATGACTTCCTCCTCAACTTTTCCTTCACCGTGAAATATCAACTGTTCCTTCAATATTTTAATCTCCTCTTCTCTCAAGCTTCCTCAAGGTTGGGTGCAATCAACCCGTCCTTCTCACTTCTTCCTCATGGTGCAATCAACCCGTCCTTCTCACTTCTTCCTCACAATGCAATCAACCCGTCCTCACTTCTTCCTCCACAATATCAAATGGCTAGAGTGCAACTTTGATACCACTAATGGCTATTTCGCCAAATTATCTCATAGGTCCTTTTATCAAGGATCAAATATTAATCACAATATAAAAGCATACAACTCTCTAGCCAATATGAATGGATATCACATTCATAGAATAATAACAATATTTCTCAATAATATAACTCACAATATTATTCATAAATCAAATATACAATCTCTTGGATTCTTCATGATACAATGCATGGAGCTTTGTCTCCATAATATAACCTTAGAAGATGACTCTTCAATACTTGACTATTGCTCTCCTCACATATCCGGGAGATGCATCCTTTCCTATTCCTCACATATGACAAAACTCTCATGACTCTTCACTTTACATCTTGCCACATATCATGTGACTCTTCACTTGCATATTTGACACCTAACTCTATGACTCTTGACTTACATGACACATTGCACTCTCACACTTTGCACACTTGCACACTTTATTACATAACACTTGGACTCTTCTCACACATTGACACATACTTTAGAGAAATATAAATCACACTCCCTAATCTAATATTTACAAATGTACCATGTGGTACTTTAATGCTACCAAATAATGTAATATTTCTAACATGCATGAGCTTGTATTTGTGGAGTCCCACCACAATCACACATTGCCACCTAAAAATGAACTAGGAGAGAAAAAAGTTGATCAAGGGTAAGAGTCTTTTGTGAATATCCAAAAACATAGGAATCATATGATTATGAACCATTAGGTTCAACATCTGAAAAGAGGGGGGAGATTAGCAAAGACAATCTTCACGCATTCTGCATCATCTTTCTTTTTGCCTCTAGAAGATGCAATATCTGCCTTCAATGCCTTGAATCTCGCAATATAGTCAACATTATCAAACTCAGCCAATTTGAGAGAGGAAAGCTCCAATTACAAGCGAATTACTTTAGTAGTATTTACTTTCCCAAAATGTTCATGCAATTTTGACCATAACTTGATAGGGTCACTCTCCTCTTTGATGTGGAAAAGTAACTCTGGTTCAATTAGCAAGGAAAATAGGCCAGGAGCCTCTTCTTCTCTTTGATGGCGAGTTTCTTCATCAAAGACAATTTCTTTATCCTCTTGAAAGATGCACCACAGGTTCTTACTGGTACCAAGCCAATCATTTGAGTTGACCTCACACTATTGCAAGTCCATGAACTGATGCCACCAGTGTGTAAAGTTCAAAAAATCGTGCGATCTGAAAAAGGGGCTCAAAACACTTTCGTATGCAAAAGTTCTGGCCTCTGAAATTTTTTCCCTAATGGACCCCAAAATGTTAATAATTGAAGCTCCAAACCTTGGAAAAAGGAGATCCAATTGCCTGCTGCCACTTGGCAATCCACAATTCACCAGTGTCTTCCACTTATTCCTTGCCACATCAACTCCTCCAAACCCCTATGACTATAACACTTGGCTCCATTTGATTCGTCGTAAAGATATATATAGGTAAAATTTGGTTTGACGTGGTGCGAAAGAAGGCCACTTCAGCCTCATATCCGTTAAAGGTTTTAGAGTGTCCAAAGAGACTTGGAGAGGATCGAATCCTTGTCTCCCTTATGCTAAGCACAACATGCTAGTCGCTTCAATCACCCCATGGATGAGTAACAAAATAGGGGAACACCTTTTAATCTGTCACCCATTCCATTTTTGTCGACGAAAAAGACCAGTGCATGATTGGAACATGCACCCACTAATCCCAAAGACATCTCTATTATCCATTTGGGCAATTCTTGTAATGGCGAGTACATGGACGAATCATTTGTAGAAGACAATACAAGTTGCATTCTGTGCAAAAGAGGGAACAGGCACAACTCAAACCTATGGCCTGTCTCTTCCAATGCAACCTCCACACCACCACGCCACAGCCACATTAAAACAAATATCACCACCTTCGGAAAGACTATTAGAACTCAAAGCACCAGCAACAAAACATGCACTCACCATTACCAAAAACATCGCCCATGGCAACTCCAATTTAGGACCTTCAAGCTGGAAAGCTTTTGTTCTAGCCCCAATTTTCATCCTACACGATAGGATGGAGCGCATCCTTTCCCCATAGGGAAAGATGGCACGCACTCCCTATTGTGGGGCCGCCAAGCCAAGGCTAGGCCGGCAAAGGGGCTGTATTTCAAATTTAAAATTCATGCGCAGAAGTTCTTGTAAGGAGAGGGCACTTTGTACCAAAGTCCTCGAATCCCTTCTATAGTCGTTGATTCGAACTTTTTGGCTCTTAGCTTTTGAATCTGATTTCTAAAAGCATAGTAGAAAACTTCCAAGAATTTTGGAAAAGTATATAAAAAATATGTAGACAATCTTTTTTACCTCTTATGCAAAACCAGCAAATGAGATTGTAAGGAGAGAATCACCCTTTAGTTTAGAAGAAAAATTGGAGGCTCCAAACAACGTTTTTGCATAACCAAGTGAGGCATCTCCATACCCGCTCTAATACCATGTTGGAATTCACAATATTTTCTAGAAACAAACAGAAGCAATCCATCCACTCAAATCTTATATAGAAAGAGAAAAGGACAAAAAAGAAAGAGATATGGTGGGCACCCTTAGGTACAAGAAATAATCACTATAGTTGTGTAATTTATTACACAACCTCCAACGATAAAATGAGGAGTGAAAGGGGGGTATTTATACCAATACCAAAACCCCAATTACATAATAAAGTTTAACCTAAGCCGACATAACAAGAGGGATTAAGGTTAATTACAAGTTATAAAGTGGGTTTAACCATAACAAGGTTAACCGTGGCCCATAGGGCTTACATAATAAAATATTTAAAATAAATTAATACATTGTAGTATTGTACAATGAATGCCCTTAGCCTATCCATATTACATCATATAATGTCAGCCTTGGCCATGAATCAGATTATAATTTCAACAAAATCATGTTACAAAGCATGCTCAAATTTTGGAATTATGCACTGCCTCCTCAGTTAGGTGAGAAGATATGAGAAAGTTAGGACATACTCTCGATATTTGGTTAAGCACTACCAAGATATGCCATCCAACCATCACCATAAGACTCAAGTCAAAACTATGCATGAGGAACAAGCCCAGAACTACCCTTAGTGGGAAGCAACATGCAGAAACATATGTGCCCAAATCATACACAAGGGTTTCCCTTTCCCTTTTACATCAACTTCGTCACATCAAACTATTTAGCCTATTTGGTGCCATCAAGATTTCAACCTTGGTGTGGGCTACATCATCCATATGCCCAACCTTCATCCATATGCCCAACCATTGAACCAAGGCCTCTTTGGCTACACGATTAATATTGTCATTAGTAACTCAACTACCAATATTTAAAACATCAAGAACAAGTAGATAAGTGTGCCCAATACCATGTGAAATACCAATGTAATCAATCTCAGTCTAGGTAATAATATCAACAAGACCTAGAATATGAAGCTTGAATCCATCTAAGACCTCACAAGAGAAAGCATCAACACATCTGCCCATAATGCATTGTATACCACTAGAAATCAAGGACCATACTTATGATGTTACCAAGTTTTGAAAGGTCTCAACCAAGTGCCAGAATTCAATGATGACAAACTATAATATCCATAATGCCCTTCCATGCTCTCTCACCATTGTAATGTTAATAAGTATCAAAAGATAAATACATAGGAAAGCTTAAATGGCTTCATTCTTGAATGTGAACACAAATGAACCAAAGTTGTTACTCCAACCTCAATTAGCCCTGAGGGCTGTAATCATTATGTATGCTCAAGTACCTATCATAATCTGGTCTCCGAATCAAGGATCATGCTCAAAATGTCACCAGGTGTTGTAAGGTCTCTCAACCAAGTGCTAGAATTTGATGAGAACAAACTACGATATCCATAATGCCCTTCAATGCTCTATAGCCATCTTAATGTTAATAAGTCTCAAAAGATAAATATAAAAGGAAGCATAATGGCTTCTTCCTCAAATGTGACCACATATGATCCAAGGATGTAACTCCAACCACAATTAGCCCTTCATCTAGTAATCATTATGTATGCTTCAATATTTATCAGAATCTGGTCTCTAAGGTGTGTCCTTAGCGATTAAACTTCTCCCCTCCTGAAATCATCTTATGCATATGAACACCTCAATTTAATTGAGTATGGCTGCTGATATCTACCATAACGTGATGTAGAAAAGTGTCTCTTGTTAATGTCAATATCTAAAACCATTTAAACCATAATTGTCCCTAAAGTTATTGCTTGGTCTATGTTTTCTATTCTTGTGAGTATACCTTTGATGTTGATAGTGATATGTCCACCTCTATCCATGACACAAATATTTATGCTCATGGTCACCATTCCTCCACATCCTCCCTCCTTATTGATGATGGTAATGGCTTCTCCTCTGTCCACATCCTCAATTCAGAAACTTACAAGTACCATTCCTCCAATCAACATGACAACGCCTCTCATGTTGATCCTCCTCCTAAATATCCTCGGATTCTCCAATGGATGGTAAAGGCTCAAATGGAGGCTCGTTACAATGAGATAATACATCCACTTCCTCTTGATCATAAGGAATCTTGGCTACCACAAAAATCGTTCTGTTTTTCCATACAAATGAGGAATCATATCCACAATACCCAAGACATGCTCTCTCAAATTGAATCGAAGCCTTAATACCTTGTCCATTGTTGCCAAGCCCTATACTAGTCTAAAACCATTTTCTTAAGCAACTCAAATCCTAAAGTGAATTTCTTAAGTCCTTCATTCTCATGTGAGTCTCATTCATCACAATTCTAATTATAAGAAGAATTAACTTGACCAATACAAAACTAATTATTAGAGAAGAGAACACATTAAAAGTATCCTAAAAATGAGAGGAGGAAGCATCATCATCCTCTAAAGAAGAATCCAAAACACCGCGAAGTCCCTCAACAAATGGAGAGGTGTTATGCCCCATTAACGAAGAGTTATTCGAAACATCATCATTTATAAAGTACTTAGGTATCTCATCACCATGTTTATTGTAGGCATAGGAATTGACAAGATCTTGACCCAAATCCAATTAAATCAATGAGGCCACATTTTGAAGTACTTGAAGCTCAGATAAAGATATGCATCTTTAAGAATAAGAACAATGGGTCGGACATATTCACATCATCATATCACAATGGAAATGCATATCAAGAAGCATATCCATATCACCATAACGCTGCATAACTCATCATCAAGAGCAAAAAGAGCATCACAAAAAGGGAGAGAACACCAATATTTGCTTATATAGGAAACCTTCAATGTGAGGTAAAAACCCATGGGAGATCCACCTGACCAAGTGAACTTGTAACAACCGAAAAATCCATAACCTTGTACATCGTGTTATTCATGCCTTAGTTATGCATTTGACAAGTGATCTAGAACAGGTTATATCACTCTAGAACAGGTTATGTGATGTTGTGTTCCCATACAAGTTGTTTATTTCCAATGGCATATTCTTATGTTGGAATTTCGTTCCACTTTAATACCTCTTCTACTTAGTGTAGCGTGTGCGTGTGTTCATAATCCCACATTCACCCAATTACGGGACTTGAGTGGTTTATGAGCCCCAACACTTGCCAAACTCTTTGCCAATGGGGTAGCAGGCTTAAAGGTGGAAGCCCTTGGTCCCGCTTATGTGGGACTCCTCACCCCTATTAACATCGAGTCACAGCATGTGTGTGGGGGGTAGTTGGCCCTCTTGCTTTCTAACCGGTTCATGTGATGTTGTGTTCCCATACAAGCTGTTTATTTCCAGTGGCATATTCCTATGTTGGAATTCCGTTCCACTTTAATACCTCTTCTATAAGATGCAATGTAAATGAGGTTTGAGATCTCTTGTTTATAGGTAACCATAAGGATCTGAAGTCTCCCCTTGCCATATTAATGACCTACAAGATAACCTACAGGTGCCTAGGTTAGTTTTAAGCCCTAACAATGGGTCGGACATATTAGAATATTACAAGTAGGCCCACAAGTTATATTAGAATATTATCTTGTAATTAATTATTCCATCATTCCCCTTTTGACAAGGTGTTTATTTCAGCATTCTCCTTTCGACTTAGGGGCCCATGACAAGATTATACATTACAACATCCCCCATTAAGATTGGCATGAGGACCCAACTAAGATTACATTCTAACAAGCCCGCGTAAGCTTGACATGGGGGCCCATGACAAGAAAAGATGGCATTAACTTAATAATCATCACAAAAAAGAAGTTGAAATGAAAGGAGCACTTTGACAGGAAGATCAAATGGTTTCCATTCAAATTGAATGACTTGGTCATTTTCTATGACATGGTTAGAAAAATCGCAAGAAAATCGTGATAGCTCGCTAAACTAATGAGTTTTTTTTGCCAAGCAAGAAAATCGCCAATCCTCAATGACAAGTTTTTGGCAAGTAATCGTTCATTTACTCACTAAAAAACTTACGAGTAATCACAAAAACTCAATTGTGAACAGTAATGTCAAAAAAGCTTCAAACTCATTTTTTCACTTCTTCCTCTTTCCACCTCCTTGCTGCAAACTGCTAAAGACTAACTAGACAATCTCCAAAGCACTTCAAGAAGCATTTGGTGAATTTGATTTTTTTTTTTTACTATGTTCCATGTGGACTTGTCTCGGATTTGGGGGTTGTATCTGAGACACTTCTCAATGTCCCAAAAACACAGCCTACATCCAGAAACACACCCCACCATCCCCATCTTGGGACTTCGTGGAACATAGTTTTTTTTTAAGATTTCACAAGTTGAAAAAAGATTTTGAGGTAGGGTTTTTGGTATTTTTAGCATTTTTATGGTTTTTTTAAGGGTAATTTTCTTTTTTCTTTTTTTCTATTCCTTTATGTTCCTAATGCCTCTAAGGCCATATCTTAAGACTTACATTAGTTATACATATATATATATATACACAAATGCACTTTGGGTGAGGGTCATGGAACTTGTAGTGGTGGGAAAGATAGAACTAACACTCCAAGTCCAGGGAGAGGCCTATTTTGGGTACATGGAACAAAAGATTCTTTGTTGAATCAAGGTTTTTGCTAATATTGCAGCAAAGATATAAACAAAGGCATTAATCACCTCAAATTACATCTTTGTTGGGATTACAAGTCGCGATGTAGAGGTTTGTTATGTTATGGATGAAGGTATCGCGACGCAAGTAGAAGTCATGCTTACTAGCAAAGAACTAAGGTTGGAATTGCAGTACGGCTAGGACATAGGAGCTATAGTTATTATATTGATGATAGTCCTCCCACTACATCAGAGTCTTATCCTTGGCCCACTCATTCAACACTTTTTGGGGAGAGTCAAAGTACAAGAAGTAGAGAAGACCACTTTCCTCCTCTCACAAAGATACAAGCAGAGGAGACCACCTTCCTCCTTGCACAAAGATACAACCTTTTTTTTAAGGCTACAAACAACCCTTATTGGGATGTTTTGATGAGGGCACTTGGTGCCATTGGTAGAGGCATGAAGCCCCCTATTGCAAAATATTTCAACGAGCCCATATTGGAAGAGTGTGTTACAAACACACATGCACTTGTAGAAGAACAAAAGAAATACGAACCAAGAAAGGGTGCAACATTTTATTTGAAGGGTGGATAGATGTAAGGAATTGCACCCTCATCAACTTTTAGTGGCTTCAAGTGGATCAATGGTCTTTTTGAAGTCAGAGGATGCCTCTTGAGAGGTAAAGAGCATGCAACTTTTGTTCACTTTGTTGGATACGGTGGTGTTCACAGTGGAAGTGGAGAACATTGTCCAATTAGTGACGTACAACACAATAACCTATGTAACTATAGGCAAAATTATCAAGTGGAAGTACTCCACTATTTTTTTGGAGCCCATGTGTCACCCATTACATTGACCTCATTCTTGAGAACATTAGCAAATTGTCATGTGTGAAAAGTGTGGTTAACGAGGGAAAAAATACCAGATACATTTACAACCACACATGGGTGCTCAGCTTGATAAGAAAGCACAATGATGTGAAGGATATTGTTCACCCATGTGTCACCCAATTTGCTTCCAACTTCATCGACCCGCAGAGCCTTTTATTTGCATATGATCCTCTTAAGAGGATGCTTATGAGCAAGCAAAGGTTTGGCTAGCCATTTCATGTGAAGAAGAAGGCACAAAAGGTCATCAAGCAAGTATTTGGCAACAATATTTAGAAAATGCTGCAGGAGATACTCAAGGTAATTTAATTTTTATAATTTTATAAAATTATTTGGCTTTCTAGAATCTAAATTTTTACTTTTTATTTCCTAAATTTAAATTCAGATTTGTAATTTTTTATTAAATTTGTCTATGATGTTTAATTCAACTCCAAGTGACAACCTTTGGTCAAGGTTCTTCACCTTGTAGGAGAGCAATTACTAAGGGGATAGTTGTATGAGGCCATGGATAAAGCAAAAGAGGGCATCAAAAATTATTATGGAGGATATAGGTGAAAATTTGATCCCATTTGGAAAATTATTGATAAGAGATGGACAAGGCAACTCCATCCTTTACATGCAAGGATGTACTACTTGAAATCCAAATTCTATTTCAGTGATAATTTTAGCCATTATGACAAGGTCATGGATGGCTTCTACACCTACACTAGAAGGATGATAAATGAGCCGAAGAAAAGACGCCTAATCCCCATCAAGTTGCAGGCCTACAAACAAGCTAAGGCAAAGGTGCTTTCATCCAACTTTTGTATTCTGTAAAGGATAACCTTGCAGCCAAGTAATAGTTTTAAACTTTTAGTTTAATTTTACTTACGATTTACAAAAATATGAGTTTATAATTTATACAATTTATTTTTTGCATATTTGTGGTCAAAAAACTATCTTGCTATATCACCATGCCTTCAAAAGATAGCACTTCATATTTTGAGTCAGCCTTGTAGCACTTCTAGGTGTGAGTGCAATTGATCTCTATTTGAGAACATACACACCAAGAAGCGCAACAGGACAACCTACGAGTGCCTCAATGACCTTGTCTTTGTGCATTCTTCGACTTTGCATCAAACAAGTGGAGGGGACTAAATCATATGACTCAATTAGATGAGATGGATGCACCTTTAGTTTGGGTTGTCAAAGATGTGGATCCTATGTTCATTGAGGAGGAAATTGAGGAGTTCAAGAGAGAAGCACCATAAGTCGTATCATTAGCGGAAGATGTACCTGAGAAGCCACATGTTCAAGTCCCTATCCAGGCATCTAGTTGGACAGCAAGGAACGAAAAGCAATAAGTAGCTTAAAATTGCTTGAGTATGCTGTATTTTTGTTAGTTTTTATGATCATTTACTATCATGAATTGTAATTGTATTTTTTTATGAAAATCTAATAGAAAATTGACTTCCTGGCTCTCTAATTTTGTTTTTAAATATATTTTTTATGAATCTAATTATTTTCTTTGAGGTTTTTTTTTGTCAAGTTTTCCCCCACTAGCTGAGTACTCTAAAAAATTTGCCTTGTCGAGTCTGAGTTTTCCAATTATGGTCTATGATTCATGCCATCATAAGATGAAGAAGAGTAAACTCCTTCCTATGTGGACGGGCTCTTATATGATAGTTAATATACATGATAAACGGGACATATCAGCTTGAAGAGTTATATGAATCTTCAATTAAGAAATGGCTTAACCATGATTGGTAAAGTTGAAGAACAGTAAACTTCTTCCTATATAAATGGGCTCCTATATGATAGCTTTAATACACGATAAATAGGACATATCAGCTTGAAGAGTTAAATGACTATTCAAGCAAGAAATGGTTTAAGTTTAACCATGACTGGTGAAGTTCTTCGTGCTCTAGATAAAGACCATCTTACTCTGAAAACCAAGAAAAAAATGAAATAGGAGAGATGTTTTTCAACATTTTCTTTATCATAACTTCTATTTTTGTTTTAATTATATTGTGGTTTAAGTAATGGTGTGCACCATAAGTTATTGGCACACACCAAAAAACAACAATGCCAATCAAAGAATATCATGAAAATGAAATGAAATGAAATGGAACCCTTTTTTTAATAAAATTTCATCCACGGGAGACATAAGAATCTATGGGACAGAAAAGAGAAAAAAGGAATATAAAAAAATATATTACAAAAATTAAAAATATTTATGGAGCTTAGCTGGCATTCACTTCAAGGTTGTTGCTACAAGCCATGTATGACTAATCCCTATGCATTCTATGATGTTCCAAAACATTCTTAACACAACTATCCACCTTTTCAGATAGTAAACTTGATCTTTTATATAGATTACATAAGCCGTCAAATTATAGAGCTCTTGTCTTAGCCGTTGGTATATAGGTTAATATAGCATCACATGTTTCTCTTCCTCAACTTTTCCTTGCTTACCTAGTAAACAAAGGCGTTCTCCTCGATTAATATTTTTGCATCTTCATGTTTCAATTGCAAGATGATGTGAGCTCTTAAGTCTAAATTGGCCAGTAATATATATTTTCTGCATGGAAACCTGCTCTTGGAGGTGATTTTGTTTCATGTAGATGAAGATTGGATTGATCTCACATTACAGAATTTCATTTTCTCACTAGGATCCTCCCAAAGCAATTTCATCACCTTCTCTTGCATGAAGACTCAAATGATTGATGAATTTTTTGGCAAATCAATTTTTATTAATTCCCATTTCTTAAACCATTTTATGCAATCTTGATACTATCCTCTTTTTTCGGTTGGAAGCATCGCTTTCTTGATGTGATAAGTGTTTACATCCTTATGTCTTATTTTGATTAGATATTTCAAAACTTAGCATTACACTTCTCCTTCTAATGGTGGCATTCTCGTTTCTACAAACATCATAGGGGAATAATTAAAAAATATGTGGTGATGGTCAATGTTAAAAGTTGAAATCATTGGTAATCTCGTGAAAATAATTATCACAAGTAAATATCAATAGTAAAAGTCAATGGTCAATGTCACCATGAAACTTCTCAAGACATTGTGTCAATCATGCCAAATAAGTGTCTTTAGAGCTCATCATATCAAATTAATTGTATGATGTAAGATAATATATACTTGTAGAATAAGTAATTTATGGAGATTATTGAAGGATAAATTGTAAGTGGTTTGTGGTATGCCATATCAAGTGGGGATGCACTTGAAAGAACCTTGTTGTCCTAAACGGAATCCAAAAGGTCAGAAGCTACTTTCGAAAAGTCAAGTCATATGATGTCATGTATAAAGTATGTAAAAGTCGTGGGAAATCATGTAAGAGTCATGTGAGGACATGTGGGAAGTGAAAGATGTCTTTAAGACAACTGCCTCCAAGGATCTATAACAAGGTGCCTCCTTTGAAACTTGAAGCATAGTATAGCCAAAGCAGCAAGCATAGCAAGTAACAGCTTTCGAGCCTAAGAGTGAGCACTGAGGGGTAGCTTGGGAGTAGAGAATCTTTGTTGGAGTATTCAAGAAGATCATTGTAGTGGGAGTATTCTATAAGGCCATTGATTTAAGTCCATAAGAGGTAGTACTAATCAAGAAGAAGGCCAAATCCATTCACTAGTAACTGGGTGAGTATATTCCATGTACATCTCTTAATTGTAAATGCAATTACTTGTTTTTATTGCCTTGCAGTAAATCCTTATCTTATGGTTATTGTTTTGGTGTCATTCACTTGAATTACTTTTGTGGCTACTGTGTAGGTTGTATTTGGTTCATTTCAGTCAATTATTCTAATACATTAAAGGCTGTCAACATTGTCAAGCAACTAGAAGATCATGGTGCAGAGAAGACCCAGGAAGAAGTCTACTCAAGTGATAAGAGTTTATAGATGTCATTCAATTACCTATTAATGAGGCAAGTCCATACAAAGGAAGATAAAGCAAAAATATTAAAAATGAGATTCTATAAAATAAAAGTTGAATATAAGTGTATTCAAAGGTTAAATCTTCAACCTTCATATTCAATATACTATATTCATAATGACATTTTCAAAAGAAGATATTGCTACAAGTAAGTTGAATTTGAGCATTGAACGCCTATGTCGAGCATAAGTCATAAATCTAAAAATGTAATAGTCAATGCCAATGATGGCACCAAACCTTAAAATCAAAACTATATAATCACCTGCAATATGGTTAAAATCTGAAAGCACCAACTATATCTAGGGATTTGAAAACTATCCAACTTAACCCATATTTGAGAGAGACACAACAAAGTGATTATTGCTGGGAAGCAGATTGATTATGTGTTGGGAAGTAGATAATAACCCAATTCCATAGAAGTTGAAGTTGATGGTATTAAGAAGGAAACACAAAATTTAGATGCAATTTTACTTGTAGTCTATCATATTGATTAAAATTTTCACAACATCATCCTCAACAGTTATCACAAGTATCCAAGAAATATTGCAGTTCAATTTCTACTAAAACAATATAAGAGGCGACTATGTTTTGCGTATTAAATTAATAAGTTAAAATTGGCATCAGTACTCAAGCAGACCAAAAAGCGATTGTTAATAATTAATTGTATCTCAAACAGACATGTTTAATAAATTTTGTAACATACACACTGTTCTTACCGTAACAATCAGGCCAGAGAAGCATGACATAGAAGCAAAGGAGTCAGCAACACAATGATTTTCATCAATGCTTTGGAGGCAAATCATTTTTCAATAGGGAAGGGAATATCACATATCCCTAAGCAAGTATAATATAATATTAAATACAAGAGAGAAGTTACGTGTCATCACACATCCATTCAAGCCAGCATGTCATTAGAGAACAAGAAATTTACACCAACTGAATAACATTGATTATCATGTATCTTGTATTTTTATCAAAATTTTCACACATGATATGCAATAGATGTTACTTAACAGACCTAATGAGTCCATTACATTCATCTCTACTCTTTTCAAGTTTCTCATTTGAAAGCTGAAGACACAAAGTTCCATCAATAGCTCGAGTACAAACTTTTTCATTTAGTAAAATAAAGTCTGAATAAAAATAATATCTTACTTTGAATCTATTGAGGGTTTTAGATATTCCAAGAAAGGATCCTCTAATCCTTAGATTTCCAAAGAACCAAGCACTACTTGGCTGTATGTTTTAACAAAGGGGAAGGGGACGACACTTGGGACTCCCTATTGCTTTCGTCACTAATCTGGGAGAAACAAGGCTTGAGGAGAGGAAGAGGACACCCTTGTAGAAATGAAATTTAACATGCTTACACACAATTCCATTTCTACTGAGGGAATGATAGGTTTTAGGTGAGGGAAGAATCACACAATTTCATTTCTACTAAGGGAATGACAGGTTTTAGGAGAGGGAAGAATGGCAAACTTGGCTAATAATCATGGTGCTAAACTATATTGTATATCAACCTGACGGATAACTGTGATGACTGATTGGACAGGACAGGTAACCAGTGATTGATGACTACAGACGGATCAATCAAGACAAATTGCACCTAACGGGTAGGTCACAAACGAGTAACTTCCAGACGGGTAGTTGTTCAAACGGTCAACAACCAGATGGGTAGTTGTTCAAACAGGTAACAGCCAGACGAATAAGTCTAGACGAGTAGTTGTTTAGATGGGTAAGTCTATATGGGTAGCTGTTCAGACGGGTAAGTCTAGACGAATGACTACAGGGCTCAGACAGGTAGGACTAGACGGATAGGCCTAGACGGGTCCTCAATGCCAGTTAACCTGCAATTTTATAATTACCCTGCCAATTCTCGAACATGTCCTTGAGCGCTCCTTGCAACTCTGCACAACACACACAACATTGACAACACAAGTCTGCTTCCAATCTACTTCATAGCATTCATAACCTGGATACCTACAACATAAGACAATGCTCTTCACACACAGATCTACATAACAGTAGAACAATTCTCATTGACGTATGGATCCCCTTTACAAAATGAATAGGAGGTCTATATACAGGATGGCCGCGGAGGATATGGCAACCACCAGTCCCCCAACGTCCCCAACCGTATGCTTGTTACAACACTAACTAATCCTGCCCAGAACTAATCAATCCGGAGCATAACTAATCAATCCTAACCGATCAGTCTTCACAATCATGATGGCTAATTACCTTATGTTCACACATGACTGATTATTTGCACATGTGACTGATTATATTTCAATGTGCTAAACAACGTGTTTGACCAGTTTGACTATTCATAAAGGTTCTTCATAAATACAGTACATACAATAGACATTTCGTCAAACATTTTGCATACAATTACAAAATAACATAGAATACCAAAACTTATTCAGTAAATGCAGACATATCAAATTGCCTATCTACATCTATCCCCTTCTCTAAACTGGTCAACGTCCTCGACAACACATGAGCTAAACACTGGGAATAGAAGCACTAAACAATGTAACAAAATCTCTTGTCATGCTCCTTTCGTTTCCTCCTGTTCCATAAATATTTGGCAACAGACTGCACTTCAAACTGCTTCTCGCGACACCTTGGTCTCTGATTGTGCACTCCACTTGTTGCAATCAATTGTAACAGCAATTTGATCAACATGACCATTATGCTCTGATTGTTCACTTCACTTATTGCAATCAACCACATCATCAACTTGAACAACATGACCAACATAGCCAACATGACGAATATGACCTTCATGACCAACATGATCAAGATGAACAACATCATCAACATGACAGGCAACACCCGTCGCCACTTGTGTTGGGGGTCAAGGGGGCGAGAGCCCCCTTGCAAGGTCAAGCAACAGCATCCCTTGCAGGGTCGAGGGGCAAAGCCCTTCGCGCGTAACTCACAAACTAAATTTTGATCCTCATCAACATTTTGGAAGCTTTCACTCGACCCATTAGAACAGCTTCCCCTCACTGCTTGCTTGCTTGATCCGACTGACTATTTGTCAATATTTGACAGACATCTCCCTTGTCGGATTGTACTTCTGACGGCAACTCCTCTGGCTGCACTACCTCAGATGGCAACATCTCTGACAACAAGTCCTCTAACGGCAATGTCCATGACGGCAATCCCTGACGGCAAGTCCTCTGACGGAAATGTCCATGACAGATTAGGCTATGTTGGATCAGTCTATGACGGATGACTGATAGACTATGACAAATGACTGATGACGGATTGAGAAGCCTGACAGATTGTCTCAGACGAATGACTGATGAGCTCTGACGAATTGGCTCAAACGAATTGGTCCTAACGGATGATGGATAAGTCCTCATAGATGGGCTCAGATAAATCAATCCTTACAGATGACTAATGAGCTCTGACAGATTGGTCCTGACGGATGACAGATTCCTCTTGATGAATTGCTTCAGACGGATTAGTCCTAACGGCTCCTCAAACGGCTCCACTTCAGACTGCAATCTCTTTGACGGCAACTCCTCAGACAAATCCACCTCCGACGGCTCCACTTCAGACGATGCCTCCTCAGACGGCTCCAGACAAGAAAGCTCCACCTCAGACGGCTTCTCCTTAGATAGCTCCTCCTCAGATGACTTCTCCTTCGCCATATGACTGCATTCTCCAACCATCCTCGCCTCATCTGTTTGACTAGGCTCTTGACAAAGCCCTATCGTTTGGCTTTCTTCTTGCTGACTGCACTCATCTGTTTGGTAACTTGACTGACTACACTCTACCATCTGATCAACCTGTTGATTGAACTCTGCCATCCTATCAACCTCCTAACGGTTATCTGCAACTTCCTAAACCATTTCAACTTCTTGGAGGAAGTCTCCGTCATCAATTGAAATCAGATTCACTTGCTCAATTTGAATCAAGCTCATCAAGTTAATCATCTCAAGCAGGTTCACTTCCTCCATTGCAATTGGCTTCACCACCTCTGCTTCCTGGCAAGGGTTGTAACTCTTCTCCGACTCTTCAAACTCTTGATGAATCACTGGTTCATCTTGCTTTGCAATACTTTGACAATCCCGTGCAAAGTGCCCCCACAATTGGCATTGCCAACATTGCACAATAGGTCTACCCTCACTATCATACTAAAGTCTTCATTTGCGAGTTCTCTGACGATTGTTATAGATTGGTTCACTAGTGGTATCTCTTCTTTGTACAATCTCCCTTGGTGTTGTATATATCTGTGGTGATGATCTTGCATTCTCTAAGTCATACTCGTCCTCAGAGTCATCATTCGTCTCTTCGGAGTCACTTTCTTCCTTGACTACTTGATCCCAAGACTTTAGCGATGAACTACTCTCCTCCCTAAAATCATCACTCTCGACATCTAAATCCTTCTCAATATCATAATCACTTTCATCCTCAGGATCACTCTCATCGGTATTAACATGATGCCAATACTTTGATGTTTTTGCATCACTTTCCCAAATCAAGGTGTATTTCAGAGCCTCTTGGTATGATGTCGGAGGGACCATGCTCATCTTCTTTCGATATGGAGGAAGAAGTCCATCTATGAACCATCTCCTCTTCAATGTGTCTGATTGGTCTTCCTCAAAATGGTCAAATAGCCCACTCAACTTCCTGTTATAGGAACGAACAGACTCATTCTCACCCTATTTTAGGCTATAGATTTCAGCAATGATTGCATCATCATTGTCAAACAACCGAAATTCTTGCACAAAGGCATCGCGCAACTCTTCCCATGTTTGGTACTTGTCCGCAGGGAATTTCATGTACCAATCCATTGCGAATCCACGAAATGTCGCAGGAAACCACCTCCTCCAATCTGCTTCATTATTTTGTCCAATCACTTGCGATAGATCCTCCAATGCCTTACTGGGTCTTCTCTTGATTTGCCATGAAATAGTGGACACTTACACGATATGCCCAAATTGGCCTTCGGTTTGATAGGTTGGCATAACCTCGACAGTGGTTCGTGGCATATTGCTCTCTTATGCGAAGCCTAACGCGCATCACCTTGCAATTGCTCTTTTGTTGTACTCTCGTTCGTACCATGAAACATTCCAACCTGCAGTTGCTCAAATGTCGGACTCCTGTCCCACTCACCATCGAGCACACTAACCTGTAGTTTCCCTAGTGTCGAACTCCCGTCTCGTGCACTATTGGACATGTCATCTATCGTTTGCAACGATTGCAGACTCATGTCCCACTCACCATCGTGCACCACAACTTGCAATTGCTTCAACACCAAACAGTCTGCTTCGGCATGCAACTTCTCACTGATACCTTTCATCAACTATTGTATTGATCTTGTAGGGCAAACTATCATCTGACTAGCCCTCAGACAGTACCTTGCCATCAGGCCATCTTGCGGATGGCTACTCATCCTATCATCTAACTGAGAGCCACTATCCCTACTGTCTGACTAATAGCCAATGTCCTTGACGTCTGACTAATAATGGTTGCTCCTTCCGTCTGATTGATAGTGGCTGCACCTTCCGTCTGACCGATAGTGGCTGCACCTTCCGTCTGACTGATAGTGGCTGCTCCTTCTGTCTGATTGATAGCAACATCCACTGTCGTCATTAGGACAGATCAAGCCTGTCCAGGCGTCATCTAGACAGATCAAGCCTGTCCAGGCGTCATCAGGATGAGTCAGCCCTGACCTGTCATCTTCAGGACGGATCTGTCTTGGATAGCCGTCATCCGGATGGGTTTTGCCATCTTCATGACGGTTCAGTCTTGGCCTGCTATCAGGACGGATTTTGCCATCTTCCAGACTAATTCTATCAGTCTTTCCATCATCCGGACTAATTCTATCAGTCTTTCCATCATCTGGACTAATTCCATCAGTCCTCCCAACATCTTGACTGATTCCATCAGTCCTACCAACCCCAGGACGACTGCTTCCAATCCTGCCATCTTCCTAACAGGTTTCGTCTGATCTCCTTATTATGTCGTCATTCTAACGGCTGACTGCACCTTTACCATCAGTCTGACAGCTTATGGCAACTTCTCGGACTGCAGATTCTCCGTCAATAACATCTGTGGTGGCCATCCCCGTGTCTACAGATCTTGTGTTTGTGACTGATGTGTTGTGTCTACAAATCCTCAATCTCCAAAGTCTTCGTTTACAGTTTTGCATCCCGTCTGCACATTTGTTATGCACGTTTCATTGGATGGCCCTTCGTCTGCATCAACAAACAAATCTAGTGCGTCTTCACCTACTTCTTTGGCTGCATTCCAGTGTTCTCGTTGCGCATCTTCCCAAGGGTTTTGCTTCTCAGAACTCCATGTCACCAGATTAGACCCAACCTCGTACAGGCAACAATGCTAGAATGTAGAAATGAAATTTAACATGCTTACACACAATTCCATTTCTACTGAGGGAATGACAGGTTTTAGGAGAGGGAAGAATGGCAAACTTGGCTAATAATCATGGTGCTAAACTATATTGTATATCAACTTGATAGATAACTGTGATGACTGATTGGACAAGACGAGTAACCCGTGACTGATGACTGTAGACAGATCAGTCTAGACGGATTGCACCTGACGGGTAGGTCACAGACGAGTAACTTCCAGATGGGTAGCTGTTCAGATGGGTAACAACCAAACGGGTAAGTCTAGATGGGTAGCTCTTCAGACGGGTAACAGCTAGACGGGTAAGTCTAAACGGGTAGTTGTTCAAACGGGTAAGTCTAGACAAGTAGCTATTCAAACGGGTAATAGCCAGACAGGTAAGTCTAGACCGATGACTGTGGGGCTCAAACAGGTAGGTCTAGATGGATAGGCCCAATGCCAGTTAACCTGCAATCTTGTAATTACCCTACCAATCCTCGAACATGTCCCTAAGCGTTCCTTCCTGCAACTCTGCACAACACACACAACATTGACAACACAAGTCTGCTTCCAATCTACTTCATAGCATTCATAACCTGGATACCTACAACACAAGACAATGCTCTTCACACAGATCTGCACAACAGTAGAACAATTCTCATTGATGTATGGATCCCCTTTACAAAATGAATGGGGGGTCTATATATAGGATGGCCCTGGCGGTTATGGCAACCACCAGTCCCCCAACATCCCCAACCATATGCTTGTTACAACACTAACTAATCCTGCCCAAAACTAATCAGTCTGGAGCATAACTAATCAGTCCTAACCGATCAGTCTTAACAGCAGTCTTAACAGTCATGACGGCTGATTACCTTACGTGCGCACATGACTGATTACATACGCATGTGACTGATTATATTTCAATGCGCTAAACAACAATGTGTTTGACCAGTTTGACTATTCATAAAGTTTCTTCATAAATACAGTACATACAATAGACATTTCGTCAAACACTTTGCGTACAATTACAAAATAACATAGAATACCAAAACTTATTCAGTAAATGCAGACATATCAAATTGCCTATCTACAACCCTCTCAGCAGTTTTTGACAATATGGTTAATTATTCATATCATTAGCAAAAATAATATCAGCAACAAGCAAATGCTGAATCCAGATTGCGTTGCAAGTTTTACTTTGCTTTGCAGGATTTTGTTTTGCAAGTTCGAACTGCAAGACTTAACTTGTTTTGCAGGTCAACCAACCTTACCAAAATGGAATTATCAACTCCAACCAAATATTTTATTCTTTCTGTCCCTTGTTTTCTTACAGGGGTGAGAAGCAACAGCCAATCACCACCCTTTCCCCACCCCTCGACATCCAATGCCAAAGCATTCTCCCAGTCCAAGTCAAGCTGAACATCCACTTTTAGATTTATTGCCAACATTAAACACTTAAACCACCTTTCCATGATGGCAATTTTCATGGTACCAGCTCAACACAAACATGTCCAATGTAGTGCCAGCTTATTCATAACAGTTGAAAGATGAATCGTTCCATCTTCCACCAGGTATAAAGATAGCTTTACATCTCTTATCAGAGATTTAGATTATTCTACAGAACTATCAAATCAAAAGTTCTTAGGGAGTCTTATTGTGAGTGTTGTTCCTCTTCTGTGTAGAATGGTTCCGTGTCCACTTTCTCCATTTGCTAATTGTGTAAAAATATCAACATAAATTTATTTCTCTAAGAATGTACTAAATTCAGCATTCATTATGTTGTCAACCAGATCGATTTTAAAATCCAAATTACTCCTTGTTTATTAGATAAATTGTTTACACAATATTTTATCGTTTCAGGGATTTGAAAATTCTTAACAATAAAGATTTGTGCAGTCATAATAGACATAGCAGATAACTTCAAAGGCTTCAAAAGAGACAAAAAGACTAGAGAAACTGGCCTTTAGGTACTACAAAAAGAACCAATTAACTTTAAATTTAAAAGGGGTTGACATCATAGGCTCCTGGATCTTTCTTAGTCCGACATAACCTGATATTAGATTCAGAAACATAGAGTTTGCAACCCCAACCAGTTTCAGTCAAAATGAATAGAAACAGGCAGAAACTGGCCTTCAAGTACTACAACGAGAACCAATCAAAATTAAATTTAAAAAGGACTGACATCATGGGATCCTGGATCTTCTTTTTCTAACATCGCCTGATATTATATTCAGAAGCATAGAGTTTGCACACTAAGACCAACAAATTTCAGTCAAAATGAATACAAGCAGTACCAACGGTTGTCCATCTTACGAAGTGATTCTGATTTGCTATATCCATATATGCATCCCAAGGAAGCCGGCATATAAACAAGTTCAGATGTACCTCCACATGGCATTCAGGCCAATGTATTCCACAATAGTGTAATTCAACCAATGACGTGCCTTATCAACAAATTGTGAAGCAGGAGAATTAGACATCTCTGCATTCGAAGGATAAATAGGCAAAAGTGAAATTAAATATATTTGCTCATGCCACTACATTGACGTAATTCTAATAGGGTAAATCAGTCAATGGTATGTGTCCTACGTGTAAAATCTAAATCAGAGAAATTCAGCATGTATGCATTCTGAGGAAGCTTACATAGAAATGTTTGCATCTTCTGTTTGATCCTATCTACGAAACCCTAAACTATAGAATTAAGCATCTATAGATTCCAACGAATCCTACAAAAGAAGTGAACTCAGATGCCTTATTCAAGCCCGAGTCTTCTCTGTGGAAGCACCCTAAACCTATGATCCTATGTAAGCAAAAGAGTAAAGCACATAAGCCTTTGTCCCAGTGAAACAAAAATGAATATCGATCTCTTGCTTTGACAAGCAGGGCTAATAAAAAGCTTCAACTTACTTAAACGGAGTCTAAAATTGTCATCCTCAACACTGTCTACATCCGAAAATTTGAATTTTATCAATACTTGTATCAATACGGAGTTTAGCCGCAGCACACAACATGATTAAATACCCACTAAAATTTCAGTTTTATTCACAGCCAAAAAATTTAATCGTGAAGGTATCCAGCAGAATATATTATGCGAAAAATGCATCTACCATGGCAACGGGGCCTATTTAACTCCCAACAGTGGGTATATCATTCAATGACCTGTGTCTTATCTCTCAATGGCAAACCAGGGGTGGCATAACCCACCAGAACCCACTAGCAGAACCATGTTTTCATTCTTCTCTATTGGGAAATAATAATGCCAATTCAAGCAGCACAAAAGCTGGGGCAAAAAATTAAAAAACGAAAAATATTTACCTTACCCCAAAAAAGCAGCCTCTTCCAAAACGCAATTAATTAATAAGGGGTGGCTGCTCAGGAGGATCTATCCATTCATGAGATGAAATATTTAGTAAAAGGTATGAGTGATATACCGTAGAGATGATTGTAAAAGATACGAGTAGCCCCAGTAGATCTGGCACAGTCCAAGAGAGCCGAAAGGCTGTTGTGGGTTTTCTTTATGACGAGAGGGGAGCCGAGTTTGTGCAGAGAGTGCTGGAGATGGAGGAGAGAGTGTTTCAACCACCATCTTGACGCTCTCCCTGGGTAGAACTCCCCTTGTTCTTGGGGACACCAAATGTAGAGGGGGACAACACTCCCAACCCTGGCAGCGCTTATTAGAGCCAGATTGTCCTCCACTCGCAGGTCTCTTCTGAACCATACGACCGTGCACTTCGACTTTCCATTTGACATTGAGTTCGCCATCTCTCAATTACGCTTCATTCTTTCTCTCTTTTGGATTATTCACACAATTGCAATTGCTGGAATGCCTCTTACCTTCTAGATCCACCTTGCTGCTTCCTCTCCTGCTCAACAGGGTCAGAAATTTAACATGTTGTAATCAACCTGTTGATGTTAAGTGCGCGCTATTTAAGGTTCTATAGTCTGTCAAAAGAGGTTTAGTAAAGCAGACATCAAAAGATATTAAATTCTTACGTATGGTGGCTCCACACCCAAGAAGATTGTAGCCCCCGTCACCAATGAAAAGTACTCTCGTCGATTTTAGTCTGTTTTGGCTATGTCACCATATTTAGTTTGCATTCTATTTTTAACATAAATTAGTTTACAGGAATGTTAAATTGTTAGAGTTAGTATGTATATATACTTTCTTTTGATAAATGCTATTTAACAAAGTCACAATCACTTCATAAATCTAGGATGTTCTTTGAGCTTAACCATTAAAGAATAAACTTTTATCTTTTAATATATTTAGACAATATTACAGCTTGAACTATAACTTACATATAACCTCATTTCAAATTCCAATTAATAATTTTGATTAATTTTTTTTTAATAAAATGCCTACATTCAAATTTGTAATTAAAATTTTTAGTCCTTTAAATATTTTTTTTTTTTTTTTTTTTTAAATGATAATTTTTCTATTACATTATTTAATATATACTAATGTACTCCATGGTTATCTTTATAGTATAATTGAAAATTTGTAATAGATTAAGGTATAAGTCTATAGTTTAAGAGTGTGATTTATATTTTCTCTTTATGTATTTGTTTATATGTAGGATGTGCACAAGTGTTATGTAATTATGGATGCAAGTGTGAAAAGTGAGAATGTGCATAAGTGTCATAATGTATATAGATGTAAGCGTGTGAATGTGTCATATAATAAAGTGTGTAAGTGTCATAGAGAGTTAAGAGTCATGTATACAAGTGGCAAGATAAGAAGCCAAAAGCCATAAGAGGATTTGTCTTATGCATGGAATAGGAAAAGATCCATCCCCTGATATGTAAGGAGATCAATAGTCAAGTACTGAAGAGTCATCTTTATAAGACTATATTATGCAGATAAAGCTCCATGTAATTTATTATCAATTGAAGAATATATGTATTTCAAGCATCATACAAAGAATCTTGTATACAATTTGAGCAATTCTATTGTAAGTTTTCTTCATGTTATTGCATGAATGATATTGACCATTTTACTTCATATTATTGTTATTTTATATGAATGTTTGTTTATTAATATTGGTCATATATAGGTCCGAGGTGTAGACCAATTGGTTCATCCAAAACCCATAAGGGGGCGAAGGTCCAAGGTTCAAATCTCGGGCCTTGTCGGACTGAACGCTTGTTCCTTTCCTGGTGCTTTCAGCGGCATAAAAGATTTAAAATGATTGTGGCATGGCGGTTATAAGGGCGGACTGCGCGAAGATCTGTGTGGCGGCTTCTGAGGCGGACAGCGCAAAATACTGTGACGGCCATAAAAGTTGGACAACCTACCCGGATTCGTGGCGGCTACCGATTCCACCATGTTAAAATAAATATATATATATTGGTCACATATATTGAATGCTCAAATATTTAATTATTGTATTTGATCCCAAACATTAGGACTTATGGTAATGTGGCTAAGCCAACAATCAAGGTCTTGATTACTGTGAACAAAACCTCATTCTTCTTAAGAGTTGACATAATCTAAAATGTTTTTGAATCTATTTGCCATAGTTTTTACATTTGTCTTATAAATCATGTTACAAAGGCTTGATGAAAAACATCAAAATAATTTGTCTATCCTTTTTTAAAATCAATATAATAAAGATGGTATAAATGTTTTTTTTATTACATAGGAAAGTTGGTTACAGCCACTATTTTTAGTAAATTCCAGTGCAAAGTTTAAACCATAGGGACTACTCCCAACAAACCTATCTATCTCATTCTTGTTGACCTGGCATGAGATGAGGACCACCAATCACTTGGGGTTCGTACCGTCGTCATCACTCTGGCGCGCACTCAGAGGATTCAAAGCAAACTACTACCTTTGCAAAGGGTTGGCTTCCCCCCAAAGTTTGAACCTAGGTCTCTTTTTGGTAAGTGCCCAGCCACACCTGCACTTACCAATCTACCTAGCCCTTGGGGGTAATATGATATTGATGTTACTTATTATAGCCTTCTTTTCATAGCGCTTCAAAGGACACCCAACATATCACTCTTCAACAAATTTCAAAACTAAATTTACAAGAAATCATCAAATTTAGGTGTTTTTTCAAGATGGAAATAGAAAATATCTTATATCTCCTCATAGATATCATCCTCGTCAAACTTTTATTTTACCTTTTATTGAAGTACCGATAATATGACCTTATTGGTCATGATCCACAATGTGTAATGTAATCTTTATGTAAGCCTATTGCTATGTATCTAAGAATAATAATGTGGGGAAATAATACTGTATATGGTATTATGGCATGAGTGACACATAAAATTATAATAATATATAACATAGTGTCATATTATAATATTATACACTTTGTAACTCATAGAAGGTAAATTACCACATGGATGACCTAACTCATGGAAGGTGAACTATCAAATTCTTGTATAAAGAGATATGTGCCCTCAATTATAAAAATAAGTCATATGAACTGTTCTTTGTAAGATTCTTGGCTCATGGATAAGAGATCTTGTGGAGTGAATCCTTTCTTAAGGATACTCTTGGTGTTGCCCTACCTCAAGGGTATTATCTATCTCTATTTTATTATGTGGATTGTTATTATGAAATTTTTTTTGTTGATGTATGTTTGATATTTTTGCATGTTGGTGAATGATTTGTTGTTAATAGGAAGATAGGTTCATAACAATTGGTATTAGAGTAATGATTATGGTGAAGTGGGGTTGTTTTGCAAATCTAGGGCACATTTTTCTATAAAAATATCCCATCTTGTAGGGGCCATATCTATTTTTTAGCAGTCATTTTCAAATATTTTGGTTCCAACATGTAGATTGTTTTGAATAGTCCAAAAAAATCTGCTCAATTGTTATATTCTAATAAGTATTGAAAAAGTTGTGGCTATTTGAAGTTGGGTTATTTATGTTTTTTGGTTGCGCAATTTTTTTTTAAAGAAAAAAATTCATATCAATGTTTTTAGCATTCATTTTCAAAAGATTTTTGTACCAATATGTAGATATTTTTCTAGTACTACAAAAACAACTGCTCATTTATTAAATTTTGTTAAGTATTGATAAAGTTATGGTCGTCTGAATTTATTTCTAATAGGCCCAAATTTTTGGACCCCTTAGAAAAACCTATGTTTTTAACTCAAATTGTACTAAGAGGGATACCATAGTGATAAGTTCTTGGGTTTTCAATGAGGAGACCCAAGTTCAAACCCTAGTATGAGGAGATCAGAACCCCTCATAAAAACTCGTGCTTTACCCTAACATTTTAGCCAACAAGTCCTTGGTTCAATGGTTAGGACAAATAGTTGATGTAGCCCACACCAAGGTTCAAATCTCGACGACACCAAATAGTTCAATGTGACTAAATCGATGTAAAAAGGAAAGGGTGACCCCTTTCAGAACACTACTGTTTAAAACCCACAAAAAATTTTGGAGGCCATAACTTTTGCATAGGCTTTTTCGGTATTTTTTTAAGATCATATAATTTTTTGAGATCTAATATTGGTAACACCAATTCAATTATATGTTATATTTTTGTTGAACATTGTTGGTTGTAAAAAGTATACATCAAATGGTCACCACAAGGTATGCCTTGTTCATTTGGGTTCCTCTAATATGATGAGGGTTGACTATTTGAAGATTTGCCTTAATTTATTGGAATATTTTTGGTAATTATTTAACTTATTGTAGACACCTAAATCATGTCATGTTTAGGGGAGTTGCTCACATAGACACATTCATAAGATCATAAGACATAATCTTGGAATTTCCAAGCATCAACAGTGGTTCTCACCACTCATTTAGGGTCTTTTCAAGCCATCCAAGCTTAGTCGCTCAAGCTAAGAGTGGCCTGATCTTAGCCGCTCAAGCCTAGAGCGACTAGACCTTAGCCATTGTAGACGACAACGACCAGATCTTAGCCGCTGTAGATGACAACGACTAAGCCATAAGAAGCGGTTTGTCGACAAACAGGCCTAATCATAGGTGAAAGTGGCAGTATGCATGTAATAAAGGTGAGCGGGAGTAATTTTGCATTCCTTTTCATGACCAGTTCACATAGGATATTTGAGTTTGCATTTAGACTTAAGTTAACTGACCTCCAAGCATAAACAAAGGACAAAAACTTTTCATGCTAACAACCAGTTCACATAGAAGACTCAAGTTGGCAGTTAGATTTCAGTTAACTGGCCTTCAAACATAGACAATGGACAAAATATTCTCATGCTAACTTGCACTACGTACGAGAAATTCATTTATAGCGCTTGGACATAGACCTAGGGTTTCACACTATAAAAGGTGCAAGCCTAAGAGCACCAAAAGAGATCCTTCTTTTATCATATCAGAGAGAGAGACATCCTTTTGAGGAGAGCTTTTGATACTTGGAGAGTTCTCTTTGAGATCACGTGTACGATGAAGCTCTAACGAATTAAAGAGCATAATACCTATTATTTTGACATCAGTTACAGGCTTTGACCCATAGCTTTGGGGCAAAGAGAGCAAGGTTTACCTTAGCGATCGCTGTCTTGGACAGTGGCCCACAGACTTAGCTTAGGTTTTAGACATAGCATCTTTTATTCTGCCCCTTTATGTTTTCATATAATTAGCATAGATTTACAAGATTTAATGGCATAGTTTCATCATATTTCTGTTACATTCTTTTATTACTAACAACCTCATCCGGGGAGGCAATCTCGAACACCTAAGCATGTGTTGTTGTTTCATTGCTTGCAGGGCCACAGGTACATCGAACGGAGTTTGCAACATACGAGAGCAAAAGGGATCCCTCTAGGAAACATACCTGGAGAAGGAGGCATCTATAAGCCCTCATACATTTTCATGTGCGGAACCGGGAAGCTTTTATAAGTGCACCACCTCTTCACGGAAGGGGCACTCTTTGCCTATTTGTAATTTATAGTATTGAAATGGGTATCCCTAAGAGGTATCGACATGTAACCGAGCTTCATTATCAATAAAGAGATCCATATTTGTTATTTCATGTTATATGCTTTTTCTTCTTGTCTTCCATTTCATCTTGGGTTTTTAAATAACATTGCAAGTAGGGTTAAAAAGGGACCGGTGCGTGCATTCCTGGGGTCACTACAAATGGCGATCACGGTGGGACCACCACTAATTTTTCATTTTTTTCTAGAATACTAACTTAATTTTGTGTGCAAGTCTAGTCGCTCTGAGCTACACCGGCCAAAAACTAGCCGCTCTGAGCTACAACGACCAATAGAGCTTAGCCGCTCTGAGCTACAGCGGCCAAGAACCAGCCTCTTTGGTCTACAACGACCAAAACTGGAGTGCAGTAAATGTCAAAACACCGAATCTCTAAGCTGGATCAAAGGTTGGTATAGCTTCTCTGATATTTTATAGCTTTTTGTCTGCTTCTATGTGTCTAAAACAGAGAACTTAAAGCACATTTGTATTTGGAAATTGAAGGAATAAAAGAAGAAAGAATTAAGCATTTCACATATCTTAGATCTTCTTTTAAATTTTCCACTAGGCGTTGCTAGGAACAACGACTTATGCCTAAAAAGTTCACCTTAGAATCCAACGTGCTAGACATTGTATGTTGTTTGCTTGCTTTGAGGCCCTACTAGAGGCCATAGTTGCACAAAATAAAGTGTGCTCATACAAATCATAGTAGTTCATGCATCTTTCTGAATATTGAAACGTATTTATGCACTTAGGCATATAGAAAAGATTCATTGTTGTTATATGATGCACTTTATGTTACGCGAGCTTAAAATGAACACCACACACACACGTCTCATTTAAACATTGGGGAGTTGGATTTCATCACAAACCTTCAATTTAGTCTAGTGACAGAATTCATCTCCTTCCATTGGTTTACCCCCTAGAGCTTCCTATAAACGGATTGAGAAACTTACTTATAGTGACACTAAGTTACTTGTGTTCAAATTGTCTCCCACTATTGGAACAATCATTGGTTCAGAGTGGAAGAGCTAGGCAAACCCTCCATTGGGTCTTCAACGGTGTACCCTAGCTTCTTTTGAGGAAATCATGTTTGGCACGAGTGTACTTGATTGTCACTATGGATGAGTCTTCTCATTCTTAATTCAAGAACAAGAGCAAGAAATTGAAATAACAACACATCAAACAGTTTAGGGCACACTCAAATCAGTAATCAAGATAAATATTTGTTTGGTATTGTGTGGTCATTCGTAAATTACTACTCAAAAGATCAATTCACAAGACAACATGGTCAAAACAAGAAGTAAGCACCCTCGGTCCGATATCGAGGAAGAGACAGAAGTAACTCATACCCATAGACGGAGTCGTAGTAACATTGAACGACCTACCCGTAATACCATGAGACGTAGCTCCGCAAGCCTGAGGGGTGATAATTCAACCCTTGGGGGATCTCCTCGAGAAACCCCAAGTAAGGAACCACATCATGGAACAAAGTCACATAAACAAAAAGAGGCTTCACAACCATCCTCATCAAGGAGACATGAGGAGACCTCAAGGGCCTCCTCTAAACACATAGAAACATCTCAAAGATGTGAGGAAGCTTCAAGGACTTCCTCCTCACATGGACATAAAGAAGGTTCTAAGACTCATTCTTCACATAGGGATGACGATACCACCACATCTCCATCCACATGGAGAAAACATGTTACCACAAAGCCCTCTTCATGAAGAAGGCAAACAAGAATTGCAACACCTCAAGACTCACAAGAAACATATGAAACAGGTCTGCCTACTGAAGGGCAGGAAACTAGAGCTACATCTAGTCATGGGAATCATATAGAAGAAACCCTTCACACAAAAGGAAAGATTCCCATAGACTATGACCTCATAGGAGTGAATGGCACCCCATGGGACCAGCCATGGAAAATAAGACAACTAGATGGGTTGGATCGGTTTCCTATACAACCAACCCAAAGAATTGTAGCTATTGAGAACTCTGCATCCGAAAGCTCACAAACTGTGACTTCTAAACACATCTCCCAGTCTGGGGGTACCTCAGAGTGACCCTGCAGCAGACGCGTGGAGTCTAACCATAGGGATACTCAACAGTACACTGAACAAGTCACATTAGCTAGCAAGAGTACATATATAGTAGAAACCTCCTCAAGGAATTTGTGAGTCAAGACAACAAGAACAGAGTCAGATAAACATGAGTCTTCTATGACAACACAAACTTACCAAATGAGGCGGTTAGAAAATGCATTACGTAAGGAGCAATAGCTAGTGGAAGCTCTCGAACAAGAGAAACAAAGAGATACTATTGTGCCAACATGAGGAACGATTAAGAGAGCAGGCTAAGCGGCTAGCTCTTAATAATTTATAGACAAATGGTGGTGACCATCAAAGAACAAGATGCACTAACTCACCTAAGGAGAGGTGCACTAGACAAGATAGCCCACAACAAAATCCCCCACCAAATCATGAATGAAATCCAACTAATGGGGGAAGGGCAAACATAAAAAACTAGGATCACAATCCTGAGTCCCCTCGTAGGAGGGAGGAAAATGAAACAAATCAAATGGATAGAGAGTTACCTCCATTGCCAATGCGAATAGGCTTACAAGAGGAGGAAATCCATGCATCAAAGGTATTTCAAGAGCTTGCTGAAAAGATGAAAACCTTTGATAAACAAGAGGCAGTTGGGAACTCACCAACATTGAGCAAAATACACAATCAACCATTGTGCCCATCAATCCCTAGCCCTCCATATCCTAAGCACTTTGAGAAGCCTAGGTTAGAAAAGGTTAAGGGTGAAGAGGATGCACAAGAGCATGTCACCAATTTTATCAACGTCTATTTTCATCTTGAAGACAATGATGCTCTCATGCTAAGAACATTCATAATGACATTTTCAGGTGCTACCACTCAATGGTTCAACCAACTACCTAAGCATAGCATAACCAACTTTGAACAACTAGTAAACACATTCTTAAAGCGTTTCTCCTTTGGTGCTAAGAAGAAGGTGAACCTTTCAGACCATGCCAACTTAAAACAGTATGATGATGAGCCAATAATGGATTATGGGAATAGATGGAGAAAATTCATGGTAAAATTATCATTCTTCGTTCCCACAGAAGAGATCATTCGCATGTTCACCAAAAGTTGTTCTAAACATATCTCCCTCTTGCTACAACTCCAATAGTATCCTTCGTTTGAAGAAGCTCTAGAATAGGCCAAGCTCATAGAAGAAATAAAAGTAGATGAGGGAACCATTAAACTTCGAAACAAAAAAGAGTGGAACAAGAATGGTAAGAATGACAAGTATAAACAGAAGCAGGGCAGTCCTGCTCTAGTCAATCAAGTTGTATTGGCTACACCTAAGGATGGGGGTGCACAACAACCTCAAAACTATAAAGCACATCCCCCTCCAGCCAATTATGACCAAAAGAACAATCAGGGAAGAAACCGAGAATGCAAGCCCCCTCGTTATTTCATGCCTTTGATAGAATCAATGCAATCAATATTTAATAAGTTGAGCAAGGCCAGGAGGATCATATTTCCTGATATACCTCTTATAGATCCCAACCATCCTAATCCAAAAGGATATAGGGAAGATCAATTTTGCCCTTATCACAAGATACCGAGGTATGACATTGAGGCTTGCATCGGGTTTAAGCATCAAGTGCAAAACATGATTGAGGCGGGAGAACTTAAATTTGACAACCCACTGGCTCCCGATAATAGAGAGATGGGCATATACAAAAACCCATTACCCAATCATGAGGTCCCTCAAGAGCAAGGGACCCAAGTCAATCAGGTTCGAGCTGACATACCTACCCATGGATGCATTGGGATGGTTGATATTGTTAACATAGCAACAAGGACTAGGCAGTATGGTCAACTACAATCGCCTGCAGCTCCCATGAACATCCCAGTTGCTCCTAGGCAAATGCAAGATAACCTTCCAGGTCCACCAATGCAACCTGTGGTTACTATTCGGAGTATATTGGAGCAAAATCTACAGACGACTCTAGCTAATTTATCCATCTATGAGCTCATACAACAGTCCCCAAAGCATAGGGAGACTCTAATAGAGATTTTAAGAACAATTGAGCTCCAACCGCAAGTTACGAATGCATTCACTCACTTTGTGGGACAAGTGCAAGAATGCCAGGAACCTGTAATCCGATTCTATTATTATGAGATTAAGACAGTTCCTTCTGCCTTACTAGACCCTCTGCTAAACATTGTAGCGACAATCAATGACTTATCTTTCAAGAGTATTTTTGTCGATATAGGTTCATCAATAAAAATCATTACAACAACTACAATAGAGCACCTAAAAATCCCCAAGTCCAATATCATTCTGGAAGCTTACACATTAAGAGCTTTTAATGATGCTTTATGCAATACTGTGGGAATGATAGTCCTATTCATCAAGGTGGGGCACAAGACCATCCCCGTGATGTGTCATGTCTTTTAAGGAGCTATGCAATACAACATCCTCTTAGGGCACCCTTGGATATTGCACCAATGCTTTAAGTATGTGCACGAGAACAAAGTCTATGTGGTTATGGCCGATGAAGAGCCTTTTAAATACGTCAATCAGGTGGACATTCCAGAAGAATTCATAATCCCTTATACTCACCTGTATGTGGCACCTTCATCCCCAACCACACAAGTGGATAATGAAGACAAAGGGGTAGGAAAAGACCCAATCACATCAACACCTCCTGGTGCACTCAAGATAGTCAATGCTTCTAAAGTACCATCAACATCAAAACTAAAAGGCAATCACAAGTTAAAGGCACCCTTAGTCAAGGAAGAACAACCCAAGGAGGTGCCAACTGTAGTCATTACTGAAATGCCAAGTCCTATGGAATAGGAAGATCTTCAAGATCAATATGAAGATAGTGATTATCACCCTGCTTTGCTAGTATCATCCGTAGGGTCATCCACGTCGCATGCATCAATACACTTGGAAAGCATAGGCATAGGGGAGTACCTTGTGCAGAACATCACCTTTATCCCTATCATTGAGTTTGCACAAGACGTAGGAAGACCTAATGACTTGAGGTCGCCAGTAGGAATAGTGGTTCCACTTGGAATCCCTCCCAACAAAACCAATTTTGTCTATGTCGACCTGGACTGTTCCCATAAATCTTTAGATATAGAAGAGGATAGTAACGAATTATTCACGATCAATGTTTGTTACCTCTCTAGCCCCGAGTTTGCTCTAAGCTACTTTGAGCGTTGCCACTGGCATGGCTATGGCCTTGGCATATATGAGCCACAATATCAGCTTCCCTCCAACATATTTGGCTTAGGATTTTATAGCGGAGGTCGAGATGACTCTCTTACAGTAGCATTGGAAAGATTAAGCATAGGGTTAGGAGAAGACATTGATTTCATTCCTTATCACCCGCTAAGAATATAAAATTTGAGCAACAGACAAGTGGCCACGATAAACATACTACCTCCAGAAACTTATCATCCAAACATTTCAATTGATTTCACCCCAATAGGGTACAACTCGTGGGATGAGGAGAATGGATATGAAGCACGTGATGATGAGGTGTAACTTGGCTTAGCCTATCAGGGGCCTCGTTATTTACAAATATTCACATGGTCCATCCATGATGAGAGTGGATATACATTAGATGAAAGTGACTATGAATCAGAAGACTCAACAGAAAGAGCCTACTTAGGCCTAAGCCATCAACCCTTGACTTTAGGGAAAGAGACAAATGCAAATGGATTCTTCATAAGTGATGAAGAATATGAAGATGAAACAGAGATATGGCCTACTTGGGGCCAAGACATGATCCCCTTGTATTAGAGTCGTATACAAATTCTAACAATTTATGGATAAGTGATGATGACTTTGAGGATGATACCAAGATGGCTTATCTTGGACCTCACCACTTTCGGCAAGTCAATGAGCTAGTAAAGAGAGAGGTGACACTTCATGCCATAGACCCTCATATTCGATTTTTGAGGAGGTCTATTGATCTAGCTACCATCCATCGGATGGTCAATCCCCCTCCGCCTACATTCAGAGAGCAATTAGAGCCCAATGATCCTATTGTCCGCCCTGCTCATGGGTCAAATCCAAAAATTACCATTCCTCCAGAACCTCATTGCGAGTAGGGAAGGGAAACCCCTAAGACAAGATTGAACCCATGTGGTCCTAGAGATTTCATCCCATCCATCAACATGATCTCCATTGATTTGACAACTCCACTTCATAATACAACAAATCCTACCGAATCATTGCATCTTGATGTAGAGGCTATTGATTGGGATCGTGCTAATTTGCCCATAGATCCTGAAGACCTCTTCCCCAACGAAGAGATGTTACAGCCATTCCATTTTGCATCAGGTTGTGTGTATGACGTCTTCCATGTTGGTTTGGAACCTGAGTCACTAGGTCTTGTAAATCTCATCGATGACATTCATTTGATACCCATGCCTCATCAGCTGGAGGATGGGTCACATATGGCTATAGAAGTGACTTTCGAGGTGGACATCAGTGATGATCCTACCCAACCAAGGAAAGTCAAGTTCGGAGAAATTCTATCTCTAGAGGAACAAGCCATCCTAATCCCTCTCCTCAAAGAGAGGCCAAATATTTTTGCTTGGACTTACAAAGACATTCTAGGTATAGATCCAAAGTTAGTCATTCACAACCTTTCATTAGATCCCATGAAGAAGCCAGTCAAGCAAAAGCTAAGGAAAATGCATCCAACCGTCGCTTTGATGGTGAAGAACGAATTGCAAAAACTACTGGATGCAGTATTCATAGTTCCTATCGACTACCCTTAGTGGGTGTCAAACATGGTACCCATGGGGAAACCCGACGGAAGAGTTCGTATCTACACGAATTTCAAAGATTTAAATAGGGCAACACCAAAGGATTCATTCCTATTGCCAAACATAGATGCTCTTGTAGATGCAACCGTAGGTCATGAAATGCTCTTCCTAATGGATGGTTTTTTGGATACAACCAGATCCGTATTAAGCTCGAAGATCAACATAAAACTACTTTCATTACTCCATGGGGAACATTTTGTTACAAAGTGATGCCATTCGATCTCAAAAATGTTGGTGCCACATATCAGCGGGCCATGAAATACATATTCCATGACTATATGCATAAGATCTTAGAATATTACATGGATGACTTATTTTCCAAGTCCCTGTTGCGACAAGAGCATGCCGAAGTCCTTAGACAAGTCTTTGATCGCCTCATAGAACACAACGTCCGATTGAATCCTAATAAGTGCGTATTTGGTGTAATTTCTAGCAAGATTTTGGGATTCATCGTATCCAAGAGAGGCATCGAAGTAGATCCTGCAAAGGTAAAGGCTATACTAGAAATGGCCACCCCTACCAACATTAAGGAATTGCAGAGCCTATAAGGCAAGATATCCATCAAAAGATTCATCGCACAATTATCAGACAAATGTTGACCTATGAATCTTTTGCTATGCAAGGAAGTTCCCTTTTATTAGGACGAAGAATGTCATCAAGCCTTTGCAGAGATCAAAACTTATCTGGCAATGCCACCAGTATTAGCTCCACCAAGGCCAGACATACCATTTTTACTATATATATCAGCTACTAATTTTGCATTGGGCACCATGTTAGCCCAAAAGAATGCACAAGACAAAGAGCAAGCCATATATTACATTAGTTGCACCTTGGTGAGTTATGAGCTAGGATATGCGTATGTTGAGAAGTTGTGTTTAGCAGTGGTCTTTGCAACTCAAAAGTTGCGGTACTACATGTTGAGCCATACGACCTATGTCATATCAAAATAGAATCCTTTACAGTACATGATGAGCAAGATATATCACAATACATGTATCGCAAAGTGGATCATGCTATTGACAAAATTTGATCTAGAGTTCATAAGCCAAAATTCCATCAAGGGACAAGTCATAGCAGATCAATTAGCAAAGACACCTCTTCAGGATAACAAGCCTCTCACCATAGAATTACCTGATGACACGATCTTTGCATTATCAGATCTTCCAGAGCCCAAAGAACCTAAGAAAGAAAGAGACATCATTATTATTCGATGGTTCAAAGTGTGAACAAGGAGGTGGAGCAGGGATTGTCTTTATCACACCATAGGGTTCTCCATTGCCCTTATCATTCAAACTAGACTTCTTGTGCACAAACAACAACACATAATATGAAGCACTGATCCTGGGACTCCAAATAGCCGTAGCAATGGGCATTAAAAGATTGAATATCTTTGGTGACTCCTTGATCATAGTAAACCAGGTCGAAGGACTATTCCAATGCAGGTGCCCACTCCTAAAAACTTACAAATAACTTGTTGACAAATACTTAGCCCGGATGGAATGGTATGATATCGAGGCAATCCCTCGTACGTAGAATAGATTTGCAAACACTATGGCCTCTTTGGGATCCTTAATCCCTCAGAATCTGTTTTTTTATTTTACAACCATTCATGTGAAAGTGCTTTCACACTCAGCAATAAACCATGAAGCTTTTGACAATCAAGAATCATTCAACATGATCAACATTGAGCCAAATTAGGAATGGTCCTTCGTAGCCAGAGATTTATTACGAACGACACCTTGGGGGTCTTTGATCTCCCAAGGACCTGTAGAGTGTGGTACAACCATACACCATAGAGTTGTTCCTCAATCCGTGTTCACTAGCTCAAAAATATAGGAAGAGCAAGTCGTATTTTCTATAGAAGCCATGGCTTATCAGGATTGACTTTCCTAACTACGAGACTTCCTGAAGCTTGGAATAATACCTCAAGGTTTGTCGCATACTAAAAGGTAAAAATTCAAACAAAGAGTAACAATATACATCTTGCTAGGAGAAATCCTCTACAGACGAGGATATGATGGAATATTACTCCGTTGTCTTGAGCCCCAGGAAGCATCCTAGGCAATTTCGCAAGCTCATGATGGTACATGTGGAGGGTATTTTAGTGGCATGGCCATCGTTAAACGCATCTTGAGAATGGGTTACTATTGGCCCATAATGGAAAAGGACTACTGCGAGTATGTCAAGAAATATAGTAAGTGCCAGTATCATGCAAAACTAATGCACTTACCATCGCAAGCTTTGTAGCCCATCCAGGAAACATGGCCATTCTCACAGTGGGGACTAGACTTGATTGGGAAGATCTCACCCCCATCCTCAGGCTGACACACATTCATCATAATGGCTATAGAATACTTCACTAAATGGGTAGAAGCGATCCCATTAACATCCACAACTGGACAAAGGATTGCGGAGTTTATACTCCACAATATCATAAGTCGTTTTGGGTCCCTTATAAGATAATATCGGATAATGGGCCATCTTTCAAGAACAAAAATGTGCATGCTTTAATGAACAAATACCATATTTAGCATAGTTTTTCAATGCCTTATTATCCACAAGCAAACGGGCAAGCAGAAGCCTCAAACAAAACAATAGTCTCCATTTTGAAGAAGACGGTGCAAGACAATCATAAGGATTGGCATATGCATTTGCCTCTTGCACTATGGGCATACAGGACTAGTATACGGATGCCCACTGGGGCAACACCATTTTCACTAGTATATGGCACTGAGGCCATCATGCCACTAGAGTTAGAAATTCTGACTCTACACATAACATTAAAGGAATTCATAGATGATGATGCCGCATGGTAAGGTCGCCTTGATTAGTTGATGCTTCTTGATGAACGCCGAGTCAATGCTTTAGAGCATCTTTGTGTTTACCAATATTGCCTTACGTGAGCTTACAATAGCAAAGTCCACCTAAGGAAATTCAAGGTTGGAGATCTAGTGCTCAAAGAAAACCAGCAGAATTCGAATCTACCACCGCATCTACGAGATAAGTTTATGGTAAACTAGATAGGTCCATACATGATTTCACAGAGAGTTAGGCCTGGAGCATATCACCTTATATCATTGGATGGTGTTGAAGAGCCTGAACCTCTCAATATCATTCACTTAAAGGCATTTTACACATAAAACAAAAAAACATTCAAATATGTCAAAATACAAAAACATTCAAATATGTCAAAAACACAAAACAAAGCATAAAAACATAAAATTTCAAAAATACAATCAAAGGCTCCAAGGGTAATTCATACCGCTTGGTCAAAAATACAATCAAAGGCTCCAAGGGTAATTCATATCGCTTGGTCAAAATCAAATTAAAGGCTCCAAGGGTAATTCAAACCACTTGGTCAAATACAATCAAATCAAAGGCACCAAGGGTAATTCAAACCGCTTGGTCAAAATCAATTCAAAAGGCTCCAAGGGTAATTCAAACCGCTTGGTCAAAACCAATCAATCAAAATCTCCAAGGGTACTTCATGCTACTTGGTCAAAAACCAAAAAGCCCTAAAGGCATAATAAGCCCTTTGGTCAAATAAATCAAAAATACAAAAACAACATAAAATTAAAAATACAAAAAAACAATTGCATTTCACATTTTGCACCCATTTCATTGCATTGCATTTTCGTATCAACTACAATTGCATATGTCATGAGAGCCTTAAAAGTGCTACCACAATTTTTTGTGCAAATCATTCAAATCCATACCTCCATTAACACGTGTGTAATTGTGTTTTTCAACACAACCATTATTTGTTGCTATACATATATACCAAGGTTTTTCGGTTAATCAACCACACCTAGTGATTCTATCAACTTTTGAGAAAAACAACTTTGATTAGTAGAAGGAAAGGTCTAGCTGTGATAATGCCTTGGATATTCAAGATCCCGTCACTAATTGAAACACTAAAATCCTAGCTAATACAAGGAAAAGATGAAAGTTGCAAAGCGGTATAGGTTACCTTAAGCAAAAAGGATTTTCCTTGCTTATCCCCCTGTGCAAACGGTTTAAAGGTGTTGAGAATTGGCAAAAGGACAAGCTTTACCCTATCAAAATCCCTTGCTTAAATAAAAAAAAGAAAAATCCCAAAGCAAAGTACATATTCAAAAGGCCAAGCATACAATCAAGATTTCAAAGCAATAATCCGATACACAAATCATATATTCAAAATTAAAAAAAAAATCAAGCTCAAAAAAATCAATAAAAAATAAACAGTGATTTTCATCACTACATATGAGCAAAATAAACAGTGATTATCATCACTACAAAAATCCCCGCTCAAAAAAAAAAAATCAATCAAAATAAAGAGTGATTTTCATCACTACATTTGAGCAAAAATCCAAAGCCAAAAAGAAGCCAAAGAAGGGAATAAAGCTTGAATCCCTAGAATTCTCAACATTGTACAAAACTGGAAGGAGAAATCCTTACACATGACGATATGTATATTACAATTGCTTCATGCATTTGTGTAAACCAATGTTTGAATGTGGATGAGCTAGCTTATGTAACCCAATATTGCCTAGTGGTATAGTCCAACTATGTCCAACATAAGGATGAAATGAACACTTGAGGATCCCTGATCTTAGCAATGGACTGAAAGAATCCTACCTGACATCGGAGGAAATGCATGAGTTCTACCTCAAAATATACAATCACTTGCACACACAAGGATCATGAAAAACCAGGTCCATGGTAAAAGCCTTACTTTTCAAAAGTCTAAGTGGTAAGTAGACAACGGTTGATAGGGTAACTAAAGTGTTTTAATCTTCGAAAAGCCTAAAAAATTCTTACATAGCAACAAATCATAACATTAGTCACACCATCACATTCTTTATAAGATTCTATAAATTAGGGGGTATCAACATAGTAGGAGAGATACCACATATATATTAGAAATAGTATATAGACGACCACGGACTACTTTATATCTTTTAATTTATAGAAACTTATTAAGAAAAACATTACACACCATTACATATCATACATGAATACTTAATCAATTCTTATGATAAGAAAGATTATTTAAATTCATGATTATTTTTTTACTTTATGTGGTATCACCCATTAAGATTATCAATGTCATATGCATTCCGTATGTTTTAAGTGATTAGAAGAAAAAGGTTCATTTATACCATTCCATCACATTAGTTAGATGCATAAAATTAAAGCAAAGTTAAAATATGCATTTTAGCAATAACATCGCATTCACAAAAACAAGTCATTAATCATCCATAAACCACATCATAAAACATATAGGTAATATCCATTTGCATACAATCATAAATTCATCATTCATCATCAAAATACATCGCATCATATCATCAAATCATATAAGCATCTACACATCCATCTGAACATCTTCAATATGATCTATCATCTAACATATCCATCAAATCATTATAATACCATCATCGCATCATATCATAAAATAAAATAACAACAAAAAAATGAGAAATAAACGATACACATAATAAGTCATAATGTAGAGCTATCATAAAAGTATGTGTGTCAAGTCCAAAGGATATACAAAAATGCCCATGGGCTACAGTCATATAGGTCAGTCGACCTCAAAAATGAATCAAGGACCAAGTAGAGCATCAGTCAAATATCGAGCCTGAGCCCCCTGCATCACCTCCTCTAGTGCCACCTCCCCCTGTGGCGGTGTCGTGAGTCGAGTGATGCAAGCCTGTCGGTCTCTCTGTTCGAGTTCGGGTCCTTTGGCTAGGACGGGTGGAAGACTACCCCGAGGTGGAACGCCCACTGACCTGCAAACCACTTGCACTTGCTGGATCCTTAGGGACAATCCCGTGCCTCCTGAGATGCATCTGAAGAAGGGTAACATGATCCAAAAGTCCCCAGATCCGTGCCTCATGCTCATCCAACAGAGACTGGAAATGTCCCACATCTGCTCTTGAACCTACCGTTGGAGCCTCTTGTGGTGTAGAAGGAGGAACAACAAATTGCATCCTGAAATCACCACCCCCAATAGTAGCCTGCAGAGCCTGTATCTATGTTGTGAGCTGCTCAATGGTAGCATCTCATCGTTGTACTTGGATCTTAGTGTCCTGAAGCTCAGCATCGATCTCATGCAACTGTTCTCTCAGAGGAGAGTCTCTCTCCTCGGGCTCTAACTCCTCCTTAGGAACGTTAGGATCCTTCGTTGCCACTTGCTCTATTGGCTGGCCCCATACCTCGGTCCTGGCTTGAACTCCGCATCTTATCAGATCTATGCCATCATCCTTGCACCCTAGGCTATCAATGCCATGCCACATCCGATCACCCCACCACTAAGTGTATGCCTCTGTGACGCCCCCAACCACTGTAGGGTCAACATTTGGGGCATCCTCCTCATCTAAAAGCTCGATAATCTATCATGGAGGTAGGTCCTTCTCTGCTGTAAGGTGCTTGTACAAGAACGGTATTAAGGACACATCCTACTGCAATCCATATTGATGAAGAACCAAAGAGTAGAATAAATACTCCTAGATGGCAATCTTACGACCAACGAGCCATCGCTCGTGCCATGTCCTAGTAGTAAAGCTATCTAGATCATCCCAAGTAGGACACTCATAGTAAGGCCACCACACAACATCTCTAGCGAGCAGTCTAGTGAAAGCATCAGTGTAGTGGGATAGATCCCTTGCAAAAGTGCGACTCTTACGCTCCTCATGCTCTCGAGCCCATCTGGCAGCATAACACTATGTTCGAGCGTCAATCGTTGTAATATCGGTTGAGATCCCCCTAGGGCGATCTACTACAATGTGCTCCCATCTCCAAACATGTAGGAGCAAGTTGCAAGCAATGATAACACGTCCTCACCGATGGATGTGGTACAACTCATCATAGCACTGAGCTAATAACGATTTACCCCATGCATATATGATAGGCTCCTCGCTATCCAATAGATCTTGCACCATCGCTAGAAGGTTCCACGGGAACTCCAAACCCGAGCAGTCTGGGATAAGAACATTGCTAGACACCATCATCAATATGACATGCCTTGCCATAAAGATGCCCTCCCCATGCCAACGACTGATGGATACTCCTTCGGACTTGGTGTCCTTGAGAGCATCCGTAGAGTGCCCTCTAAACACCCGAGTGAAGATAACCACCTGATCATTAGTGGACAAAGAGACAATGGCCACCCCATAGAATGGAATCTGAAAGATATATATACATCCTCTGGTGTAATGGTCATCTTGCCGATTGGGAGGTGGAAGGTATTAGTCCATGGATCCCAGCAATGGGCCAAAGCCGTAAGGTAAGCCTGATCTACCATGATGTAAGACAACCTGATGACATACTGCAACCTACGGGCTTTGAACCATGCCTAGTCCGTATCATTAAAGCTAGTAAGTAAGTCAAGCAGGAGCTTCGAATCCCGATCCTGAGTAGTAAGGATCTAAGTAAAGCAGAAGAAAGACAAAACATAACTACAGTGCATCTAAGGCATAATTCACAATAAACATGAAAACGATGCAAAAGAGGATGGACTATTCTAATTCTAAGCAAAAGAAGGATAAGATTGCACCTAATCAAGCAAATCAAAATTCAAAAATTCCAAAAAAAGTCATAAAAAATGCAAAAAAAAAGGCTTAGGGTTTAGCCGTTGTCACCTACACCGATCGAAACCTGGCCACTGGAGGCAACAACGGCCAAGACCCAACGGTCAAATTTTTACCGTTGGGATTCAAGCTTGGCTGCTCTGAGCGATAGCAGCTCAGAGCTGGTCACTCTGAGTGACAACGACCAAGGGGTGGCACGAAAAACTTGTGAACCCTTGGCCAAGAAATCAAGAAAAATTACAAAAATAACAAAATAACTTCAACAAACCAACATAGGGAGGGAAAACAAACAAAATGGAAAGCAAAATTTCCCACCCAAGCATCAAAACTAGGCTAAGTTCAAAATGCCCAAAATGGTGGCAGTAGGTGAATAATGGAAAAATTCAAAAACCCTAGGCTAAAGCCACTAACAAAAAAAAAAATTGGGGACTAACCCACCATAGCAAAGGGGAAGCTAAGCCTAATTACGGAGTTTGTTCATTGCCAACAGGTTTAGTGAGGTTCAGTTTGCCCATTACTTAGTGAGGTTCAGTTTTACGTAGATAAGGAAAAGAGAGCTAGGGTTTTGAAGAGAAAAATACCCGAGAAGCTCCAGCTCCTCCAACAGTTGATGTCTCGCCTTGCACAACCATGTCCTCAGCACCAACAAGTTTCAAAGTTGCAATCGTCGCCGTCACACCAGAGCTCCCAAAGTGAATCTTCAATAGTGAAAGTGACAGGTCAAACCCTAGAAAAGCAAATTTTATATTTCCTTAATTATGCCTTGGTCGTTGCTGACGTCAGCGACCCGAACTTCTTGGCTGCTCAAGGTGACAACGACCACATATAGGAACTCATAACCCATTGGACCTAACAGTGACCAGATCCACAGGTCAAAATAAGAGATTTTCTCCTTAAGGGATCCCACAAAAACAACAAATAAACACACTTTGGTGGTTTTAGATCATCAAAATGTTTAAAATAACAAAAAAAATCACATAAAATCACAATCTCATGTAGGCCTCATATCCAGTTACCTACTCTATCCACTCGACGATTGTAGCGATTTGCGCTCCATGTATTTCAATGAGATGAGTAGACAACCATAAGGCCACTTGGGGCAAAAACAACTCATTTTGGAATTACGATGTGCTACCCTTCAATCCCGAAGAAGACCAAGATGGTTGGACTACTCCACGGGTGCGAAAGGATCATTCTAATTCCCCTATGACATCAAAAACATTAAGTCAAAGTGATACAATATAAACATAAATAGAATCACTCATCCTAACTCCCTAAGAAAGCTATTGATGGTTGGACCGCTCCTTGGGATAGGGATGGATGATTATCATAAACAATTGGAATCACACTTGGATGTGGGATTGCCTATTAAAAGCAACAAATGCTATAAAGGAACCGGATTAGTCATATTAGTCAAGCGACTTGTCACTTCATTCATTGTCATTTCTTTACCAATTCATTGTATGAGGAAGTAGTTCAAAAATTCAACTTAATCATAATCAAAATCAACAAAATATCACTCGATCATAGCAAAATCTTGTTCATCCTACAAATCATTGCATACAAAAATCACAAATTTCCCTTGTTTGCTGGGAATGTAAGCAGACATGACATCTTCAATTGTAGCTCTCCTACCGGTCGGAATTGTTGTAGTTGAAGCTACTCGATTGAGTTTGAGGAATGAGTGCAATTTAACATGCAAAAGCCACCAAGCTAAGTCCTCCGAACATTGAGGCAATGATTCAAGGGATGTGCGCCATCTTGCATGATTGGGACATCCTACGTTGATCAGACCATTGATCACCATACACCCTACAAACATATCAGTCTATATCTTTGCCCAGTGTTGTGTTTTCCACATAGCGCATCGCAAAAAGGGACATATGTAGACACCTAAACCATGTCATGTTTAGGGAAGCTGCTAACATAAAAACATTCATAAGATCATAAGACATAATCTTGGACTTTCCAAGTATCAACAATGATTCTCACCGCTCATTTGGGGCCTTTTCAAGCCATCCAAGCTTAGCCGCTCAAGCCAAGAGCAGCCTGATCTTAGCCGCTCAAGACTAGAGCAGCCAGACCTTAGCCATTGCAGATGACAGTGGCCAAATCTTAGCCGCTGCAGATGACAACAACTAAGCCATAAGAAGCAGTTTGTCAACAAACACGCCTAATCATAGGCAGAAGTGGTAGTTTGCATGCAATAAAGGTGAGCGGAAGTAACTTTGCATTCCTTTTCACGACCAGTTCACATAGGAGATTTGAGTTTGCATTTAGACTTAAGTTAACTAACCTCTAAGCATAAACAAAGGACAAAAGCGTCTCATGCTAACAACTAGTTCGCATAGAAGACTCAAGTGGGCAGTTAGATTTCAGTTAACTGGCCTTCAAACATAGACAATGGACAAAAGCTTCTCATGCTAACTTGCACTACGCATGAGAAATTCATTTCTAGGGCTTGGACATAGACCTAGGGTTTCACACTATAAAAGGTGCAAGCCTAAGAGCACCAAAGGAGATCCTTCTTTTATCATATCAGAGAGAGACATCCTTTTAAGGAGAGCTTTTGAGACTTGGAGAGTTCTCTTTGAGATCACGTGTATGGTGAAGCTCTGACGAATTAAAGAGCATAACACCTATTATTTCGACATCAGATACAGGCTTTGACCCATAGCTTTGGGGCAAAGAGAGCAAGGTTTACCTTAGCGGCCGCTGTCTTGGACAATGGCCCACAAGCTTAGCTTAGGTTTTAGACATAGCATCTTTTATTCTGCTTCTTTATGTTTTCATATCATTAGCATAGATTTACATGATTTCATGGCATAGTTTCATCATATTTCCGTTACATTCTTTTATTACTAACAACCTCATCTAGGGAGGCAATCTCGAACACCTAAGCGTGCGTTGTTGTTTCATTGCTTGCAGGGCCACAGGTACATCGGACGAAGTTTGAAACATACAAGAGCAAAAGGGATCCCTCTAGGAAACAGACCTGGAGAAAGGGGCATATGTAAGCCCTCATACATTTTCGTGTGTGAAACCAGGAAGCTTTTATAAGCACATCGTCTCTTTGCGAAAGGGGAACTCTTTACCTATTTGTAACTTATAGTATCAAAATGGGTATCCCTAAGAGGGACCAACATGTAACCGAGCTTCATTATCAATAAAGAGATCAATCTTTGTTATTTCGTGTTATATGCTTTTTCTTCTTGTCTTCCATTCCATATTGGGTTTTTAAATAACATTGCAAGTAGGGTTAAAAAGGGACCAGCGTGTGCGTTCCCAGGGTCGCTACACTTATTGCTTCTTATGTATGGGAAATACTTCAGATAGATGTACAAAGTATTCTTCATGTCAAGGTTCATGAGAATATCTACATACAACAACAATATATTTTTCAATTTGGTGGACAAATAGTGATCACTATACTCTATCTTGATAATGTTCTCCCATGAAGTTCAACATATTTGATCTAGGAGATGGAGCCACAACTCTATATAAATGGAATGGTTGATCTAGTTATGCCTTTAGTAGAATAGATAATCGATTTATGATGGCTTTTTAGCCAGATTATATCATAGGTCCCAATATCTAGGATCTTATTCAATAACAATATTTGAGCATTTAACAATTTGGTCAATATCAATAAATATAAAATTCATGAAATAACAAGAATAGTATACAATAAAAAACTCATAATATTATTGATGAATCAAATTAACTTGAAATGTTGTTTGATATAATGCATGAAGATTTATCTCCATAATATAACCTTAGAAGAGGACTCTTCAATACTTGACTATTATGCTTCTCATATATCCAAGAGATACATCCTTTCCTATTCCTCACATATGACAAAACTCTCATGACTCTTGACTTTACATCTTACCACATACCATGTGACTCTTCACTTGTATATTTGACACCTACACATATGAATCTTGACTTACATAACATATTGCACACTCTCACTCTTTACATAGTTGCACACATTATTACATGACACTTTGTACACTTTTACACTCTACACACTTGCACACTTTATTACATGACACTTGGATTCTTCTCACACATTAACACATACTTTAGGGGAAATATAAATCACACTCCCTAATCTAATATTTATAAATATACAAATGTACCATGGGGGTACTTTAACATTTACCAAATAATATAATATCTCCAACACCTCCTTGTATTACATTATTTGGTTTGAAGACTTTTAGTCTTCAATCTATTGCCTTTAGTACTTTTCTCTATTCTTCTTTGTCTTAAAATTTCTTTTTCAACTCTTTGTTTTTTTCTTCTTTTGGTTCTTTATTTTTTGCTTCTAGGTCTTGGTCTTGATCTTGTTTTCTAGACATTGAATCAACAAATCATCATGATAGTATATTCTATGAATATTGGAAATTAATGATTCCATATTGAAGTCAACATATGTTGAATGCATCGACATATTATCTTGTTCATTATTTGGACAATATTCATCTACATCCAAATTATTTATATCACAACTAACATATTTCATTTCAAAATTTCCTTCTTGTTGTTGGGATCCCATCCTAACGTTATTTTGTAATTCTCATTGCTTATGTAATGACCCACTTCCAACGTGGGGGATCCCATCTATAATGTTATTTTGCAATATTTTGTAATGTATGTGGCAAGTTAGGCTCCTAGCCAAGTGGGGCCATTTTATGTAACCGTTATCAAGATTGTAACCGACGTTTGGTAGAAGATTCTAGCTCGAGTGGCATTTTGCATGTAAGCCAACTCTTGAGCTTAGGGTTAGGGTTGCATGAAGTCTTTCTTTAAAAGCTATGAAGCCATGTACGAATGTATCTTTTTGCAAGTGAATGAAATATTGAAGGAGGTTGCCCCCTCGAAGAGGCCTGCGATTCTGAGTTATTTGTGAGATTGTTTCAATTCTGCAATTACTTTCTGCATAGTGTTATTTTGTATTTGATGTATTTCAATTATTTCAGTATTTTGTGTGAGTGAGCTTTATTTTAATAGTAGGTTCCTAACAAGTGGTATCAGAGCGCTTTCCAGGGCCGAGTTCTGCTGTGACTGCGATAATTCTTGCTCAACCATTTTCACCTATGTTTTTTCATTTTGTTTTCCTTTATTTAAAAACCAAAAAAATCAACAAAAACTAGAAAAAGCAAAAAAATACAATTTTTTAGTAGTTGAGTAGGCTAGAAACCCTGTGTTGGGGGTTTTAAAATATCGTGAAGGAGCTGTCATTATTGGCTAAGCTAGATAGCCCATAAAGCATCTAGTGAAGTGAGGGGCGATCAGGCTCCAATACCCAGGCCTCAGACAACACTCGCGCATGGAATTGAGCTCCCACGCATCTTCGGGTGTATCGGGAGACCATTTTAGGCTTAAACAAAATTTTATCTAGTAGGAAGCTTTTTGGCCTTGTATCATCCATAGTCCATGGGACACAACATCCCGGATGATTACCCTCCTATACTATCAGAGAGGTAGATAGTGTGCTCAAGGGTATGTGTGGAATCCTCCTTGGGTAGTGGCCTAAAATATTGGTTTGAGCACTATTGTTCATCACTACGGTATAACAGAGGGCCTATGGGTGTTACATACTCCTCTACCTAGCATACCCTAGTTCTATAAAAAACTTCAACCTACAAAAAACATCTCCCTATTCTATTGAACCTGCATTCATGAACCCCAAAAGTGAGCATACGAAGGACTTCCCTATCACAGAAGAACAAACTTTGCATGCACCAAACAGTCAGGACAGAGTCTACAAGTGTCTATCACAGTCTAAAATATTCTAGTACCATTCGGATTAGTGGTAATATCAGTCGAGTAATAATAATGTCAATAAGTACAATAAGTCGATAGTGATAGTAATAATCATCTATAACAGTCAAAAATTATAGGTGGTTAGGGTCAAAAACAGAACCATCAATGTCAGTAACTACATAGTACAGAGGATCCTAGGGTCAATGACATGAACAATATTAGTAACTATAGTACAAGTGATAGGGATAGAGACAAGATAGTGACAAGGTGGTCAATCGACAGAATGCACAGGTCAAAGATAGTTGATCCAATACCCAACTTTTGAACCGTATCTCCAAATAAAAAATCGACCACACTAGTAGACTCATCAAAATAGAGGATAAAAATTTTAGGGTGCCCAAAATCCATGTTGTGGGATATAGCTCATTGTGACCATATTTTTAAGCTGATCATTTTGATATATAACACCCAAGCACTTTTTTGGACTCCTTACTAAAAATAGTAACTCCTAAAACCACACTTCTATTTTTAGTAATTCAGTAAAAGAGGTTCAAGACTATCCAAAATGGTTGTTGGCACTCGTGGACATAAAAAAGAGATAGATCAAACCACCTCATTGTTGGAATCCCTAAAAAGCATCATTGATAACATGCAAATAACAAATCAAGCCATGATGGCAGAGCTTCAAAATTTTAGAGATGATTACGATACCTCCAAAATCCACCTAGAAGAACAACTTGCAGATGTTGAGTCCAAATTGCAAGGTGGTCCAAGCAAGTTTGAGTACCATACTGAACAATCACATTCTGACAGAGGTAAAGGAAGGGCAACAGATGACTCTCACCCTCACTATGATCATGATCCTACCTTTAAGATGCCTAAATTAGACTTTCCTAAGTTCAATGGGAAGGATGTGGATGGGTGGTTATGTCGTGTTGCTCAATTTTTTAAACTCCACGATGTCCCTATATATTACCGAGTTCAAATGGCTTCCTTCAACTTGGAATCTGAAGCTTTACAGTGGTACCAATGGTTGCAGAACACTACCCCTGATCCTTCTTGGGAAGACTTTGAGTCTCAATTACTCACTCGCTTTGGCCCTAGTGAGTATGATGATTTTACAAGAGAATTGACAAAGTTGAAACAAACTTTGATAGTTCGAGATTACCAAATACAATTTGAGAAATTGGCCAACAAAACTAAGGGATTGAATGAAGGGTTCTTTATGAGTTGTTTCATTAGTGGTTTGAGGGAAGATCTCCAAGCTGAGGTCACGATGTTTAAACCACAATCCATGATGCAGGCTATCAAGTTGGCTCATTTGGCCGAATCCAAATTTTTAGCTCAGAGGTGGATATCTAAATTTCCACAGGCTAGACCCTCCTTCCCTCCTAGATTCCAAAATCAGAATGAACAAAAAATTGTTGCACCCAAATGTCTGACTACCATAGAAATGGATGCACGATGCGCCCAAGGGTTGTGCTACAATTGTGATGAAAAGTTTACTCATAGGCATAGGTGCACCCAAAAGAAGTTGTTCCTCATAGATGTTGATGAGCCTGACACCAACGACCAAAGTGATGATGACACGAAACCAGTAGAGGAACCACCCCAACCGGAGGAAGAAAGCCAAGAAGAACCACAGGCTAAAATTTTTGTTCATGCTCTTGTTGGCATTACTACTCCCCAAACCATGAAAGTTGTGGGTTATTTCAAAGGCCTACGTCTTACCATCCTGATTGATTCTGGTAGTACACACAACTTTATTGATCCCCGCATTGCCAAGTAGGCAAATTGTTACGTACATACATGTAATTCCTTTGAGGTTATGGTAGCCAATGGTGGGACCTTACCTTGCAAAGGTAAATATCATAATGTTAAGGTAAAAATTGAGGACTATGAGCTCAAACAAGATATGTTTGTGCTTCAACTAGGGGGATGTGATATCATGTTGGGAGCTCAATGGTTGGGCACATTGGGAACCATCTCATGGAACTTTGTCGAGCTCTGGATGTAATTTTCATAGAATGGATAGTCCCACACTCTCCATGGCTCAAAAGTAGGGCCTTCATAGATTATCAGTTCAATCTGGATGGAGAAGTTAAAAAAATCATCTCGAGGTGTCATAGCTCAGATATTTGTGATCCAACCTCACCCTTCTAAGGAGGATTCCATTCCTATAGATTTGCAACTTATTTTGGCCAAGCACAATTCTATTTTTGTTGAACCATCAGAATTACCACCTCATCACTCTCATGACCATGCTATTCCTTTGTTACCTGGCAATGCACCACCCAACATTAGACCGTACCGGTATCCTCATGCTCTTAAGTCAAAAATCAAGAAGTTAGTACAGGAATTGTTAAAAGTTGACATCATTCGACCAAGCAACAATCCTTACTCTTCTCCAATTTTATTAGTGCGCAAGAAAGATGGGTCTTGGTGGTTGTGTATCGATTACCGTGAGCTCAATAAACTCACCATCAAGGATAAGTTTCCTATTTCGATGGTGGATGAATTACTGGATGAACTACATGGGACTATGTACTTTTCCAAATTAGACCTTCGCTCTAGGTACCATCAAATCAGGCTCAAGGATGAGGATATTCCCAAGACTACTTTTCATACTCATGAAGGTCACTATGAGTTTTTGGTGATGCCATTTGGCTTGACTAATGCTCCTTCCACTTTTCAAAGCCTCATGAACAACATTTTTTACCCATTCCTTTAAAAATTCATCCTAGTTTTCTTTGATGACATTCTGGTGTATAGCCGCTCATGGGAAGAGCATCTTGTTCATGTGGATCAGACTCTACAACTATTGGCACAACATCAACTCTATGCTAAGTGGTCCAAGTGTTCTTTTGGGTTGATAGAAGTGGAGTATTTGGGACACATTATCACCAAGGATGGCATCAAAGTTGACCCCAAGAAGATCCAGGTAATTCAAGAATGGTCGAAACCTCACACTCTCAAGGGTCTTCGAGGATTTTTAGGGCTTACAGGTTATTACCATAAATTTATTCATAACTATGGTAAAATTGTAGCTCCCCTCACTTCCATGTTAAAGGACTCTTTTACTTGGATGGGACCCATTGAACAGGCTTTCCTAGAATTGAAGCATGCTATGACCACTACGCCAGTTTTAGCCATGCTAGATTTCTCCAAACCCTTTGTCATTGAAAGTGATGCTTCTGGTCATGGTATTGGTGCAGTGTTGATGCAAGAAGGGAGACCCTTGGCTTTCACTAGTAAAGCACTCTCTAGTCGTAATATGGGAAAATCCACTTATGCTAAGGAAATGCTAGCAATTTTGCATGCGGTAACCCATTGGCGATCATATCTCATTGGGCATCATTTCTCCATTAAAACTGACCATCAAAGTCTCAAATACTTTTTGGAGCAATGGGTTGCCACCCTCGAACAACAAAAATGGGTTTCTAAGCTCATGGGCTATGATTATGATATCACTTATAAGAAGGGCAAGGAGAACATTGTGGTTGATGCTCTCTCTCACCAATTTGAGGATCACAGTATGCTATGCGCCATTTCATCACCCATTCCATAATGGATCGATTCCTTACGACAGGAGCTACTTCAGGATTCAGGCTTGCAGACTTTGATTGCCTCTCTACACACTGACTCTACTTCATGTCCTAGCTACGCTTGGGATGGCCATGATTTGTGTTACCACCAATACCTTGTTGTTCCCCACACATCATCCCTCTGAGAACTTCTCATGAGGGAACTGCATGCCACCCCATCTACTGACCATTCAAGATTCCTCAAAACATATGAACGACTTAAGCACACTTTTTTCTGGAAGGGCATGAAAAAGGATATTCAAAATTTTGTGGTAGCTTGTGATACCTATCAATGGATGAAAGGTAAAATGGTGCATTCTCCAGGCACTCTCCAACCATTGCCCATTCTTGACCAGGTTTGGATCGATATTTCCATGGATTTTATTGAAGGGTTACCTAAGTCTGGAGGTAAATCCATTATTTTTGTGGTAGTGGATCATCTTTCGAAGTATGCTCACTTTTGTTCCCTCTCCCATCCTTACACAACTTCCACCATTGCCCAAATTTTCCTTGATTCTATCTTTCGCCTTCATGGTATGCCCACCTCCATCATGTCCGATCGTGACCCAACCTTTACTAGTCACTTCTGGCAAGAATTGTTTAAGTTGCAGGGAACTCAACTCAAAATGAGTTCAACTTATCATCCACAAATGGATGGCCAGACGAATATTGTCAACAAATGTTTGGAGATCTACCTTCATTGCTTTACCTCTGATCATCCTACACAATGGGTGAAGTGGCTTCCTTTGGTCGAGTGGTGGTACAACACTTCCTATCACACAACAACCAAGGTTACCCCTTTTGAGGTAGTTTATGGGTGCCCTCCACTCACGCCTTCCTCCTACATTCCAGGTAGCTCCAGGGTCCATGCAGTCGACACTACTCTCAGTCAGCATGTCGATGTCCTCCATCAACTGAAGATGAATTTGGATGCGGCCTAGAACCGGATGCACCAATAGGTTGACCAACACCATTCTGAGTGCAGCTTTGATGTGGGTGATATGGTTTTCCTTCGCTTGCAGTCATACAAATAGTTGTCCCTACAACTTCGTAGGTGCTAGAAACTTGCTATGAAATACTATGGGCCCTACCAGGTTTTACAATGGATTGGTGCCACAACCTACAAATTGGCCCTTCCACCTACATCCAAGCTCCATCCTATTTTTCATGTTTCCTCTCTCAAAAAGGTGGTGGGCACTCAGGTACAGGTTCAATATGCACTCCCAGAGTTAGATGAAGAAGGTTCTATCTTGCTCGAGCCCGAATAATTGTTGGATCATCGGACTCGCACTCTCTGCAACCACACCATTACTGAGGTCCTTGTTCAGTGGCATGGACTCCAGCCAGAAGATGCTACATGGGAGTCTCTCCATCAGCTCCAACACCAGTTTCCTCATCTTCAACTTTGAGGACAAAGCTTTTTGAAGGGGAAGGACATGTTAGGATCCCATCCTAACGTTATTTTGTAATTCTCATTGCTTATGTAATGACCCACTTCCAACGTGGGGGATCCCATCTATAATGTTATTTTGCAATATTTTGTAATGTATGTGGCAAGTTAGGCTCCTAGCCAAGTGGGGCCATTTTATGTAACCGTTATCAAGATTGTAACCGACGTTTGGTAGAAGATTCTAGCTCGAGTGGCATTTTGCATGTAAGCCAACTCTTGAGCTTAGGGTTAGGGTTGCATGAAGTCTTTCTTTAAAAGCTATGAAGCCATGTACGAATGTATCTTTTTGCAAGTGAATGAAATATTGAAGGAGGTTGCCCCCTCGAAGAGGCCTGCGATTCAGAGTTATTTGTGAGAGTGTTTAATTCTGCATTTACTTTTTGCATAGTGTTATTTTGTTATTTGATGTATTTTAGTTATTTTCAGTATTTTGTGTGAGTGAGCTTTATTTTAATAGTAGGTTCCTAACATGTATTTTATCTTGATAGATCTCAAAAGTTAGCAATGACATGTACATTATTATGTCTACTTCAGTAGATAATATAATAACTTTTTGAGAATTCTACCATTCTCTAAAGATTTTTCCATGAAAATTGGAATTTTTGAGAACTAAAGATAATTTTTTCCTCAAGTTGATTGGTGTATCTTTTTGTTCATCAAAATTATCCATTAGGTTTTATGTTTCTTCACTATCTTTTGAAAATGTATTTCTAATAATTTATTTCATAATGAATCTTCACAAGTCAATTCCTTTGATGTTTTATTCCTTATTTGTCCAAAATTTAATTCAAGCAATCAATAACTTCTTTAATTTTTAATCAAGCAATCATGCGATCAATTCATCAATTTCAATTTCAATATTCTTATAACTCCCACAAATTCTTTTCAATTTTCAAATTTCAATTCACAAAATTAATCAATCAATTTTGAATTCATTAACCTTAATCAAACTTCAAATTTCATCATTCTTCATTTATTAAATTTCTTTAGTAATTAATAATCTTCAAATCAATCAAGTTTTAATTTTCCTTATATCTCCCAATTAATTTCAATGTTCAAATTTCAAATAATTATTTTTATTATAACTCCTATTCATCAATTTATTCTATCTCCAAAAATCAAAACATTTATAAAATTAAAATCATTTAAATCTTATAACTCCAAGCTTAATAAATAAATTATGCATTTTAATAGAATTAATGTGCAGTCAAATACCTTAATTTTTTTCATGTACTTTTGTCATGTTTCCTTGCTCCATGTCGCATAAACTTTGTGCCATGTATCTCATGCAACTTCCACCCTTTGGATCAAATTATAAAATCAAAATGTCTCTAGGGAGTTACCACTTTGGTAAATCCTCTCCATTGCAATTTCTTAAGAATATTTGAGTTCATTAAATTGTTCGATATGTGCCTTCCTTGCTTACTGGAAGCTCTAACATAATTTCATACCATTGCTTCTTCTCCTCAGGGTCATCCTTCTTAGGAACATCATGTCCTTCTTAGGCTAATCACAATCTTCTTAAGCACTACCTAAATAAAAACAAGAAAATATCTCATTATGAATAGAAATGACTCTCTTAGGTGTTGCTCAAATGATGTAGTAAGAAAAACACTCATTACACAGGTGGCTATCAACATTGCTTCTTGTCATCTCCTCCTTTACCTTGCTACATAACACTTAACTTTTCTTTGGATTTTGCATCAGATTCTCCATGGTAGGACTTCCCAATCCATCTTAGTAGTAGCAGTATTCATTATATTTTTCTCCTCAATATTATAATAGGTAACTTCAATGTTGTTTGGCTTCTACATCCAACAAATAGCTTAACGTAACCATCTAGATTTGGAGTACAACTCCAATACGTCCCTATTATCAACTTGCCTTAGGTGCTCTTATTTTTATCAAGAACTCAGATTTAAAATTAGCTTCTTTTCTTTTTGGTGGCTTCCACCAATACTGCTCCTCATTCTCACAATTTCTATTGACTTGACTCCTTTGCTTTTTGGAGGCTTCTTTCAAGATTTCAATAGACCAAAGTGCAATATTCAAATTAATATCTCATGTCCTTGTAATATTCACAAATAAATTACTTTCTCAAGTAATCTTAAATATATCACAAGTCCCAATATCCAAGATCTTAATCAATCATAATATTTGAGCATTCAACAATTTGGTAAATATCAATGAATGTAACATTCATGAAATGACAATAATATTACTTAATAATAAACTCCCAATAGTATTGATGAATCAAATACACAACTTCAATTGTTGTTTGATAAAATACATGGAGCTTTATCTCCATAATATAACTTTAGAAGACGACTCTTTAATATTGACTATTGCTGTCCTCACATATCCAAGAGATGCATCCTTTCCTATTCCTCCATATGAAAAACTCTCATAATTTTTGACTTTACATCTTGCCACACACCATGTGACTCTTCACTTGTATATTTAAAACCTATACATATGAATCTTGACTTACATATATGACATATTGCACGCTCTCACTCTTTAAACACTTGCACACATTATTACATGACACTGTACACTCTTACGCTACACACTTGCACACTTTATTACATGAAAGTTGGACTCTTCTCATACATAAACACATACTTTAGGAGAAATATAAATCACACTCCTTAATCTAACAAATCACTCCCAAATGTAATATTTACAAATATACAAATGTACCATTGGGTACTTTAGCATCTACCAAATAATGTAATATCTCCAAAACCTCTTGTCTCACATTATTTGGTTTGAAGACTTTTTATTGTCAATCTATTGCCTTCAATACTTTGTTTTGTTCTTCTTTGTCTTCAACTTTCTTTCTTTGACTTTTTATTTTTTTCTTCTTTTGGCTTTCTACTTCTTCCTAGTCTTGTTCTTGATCTTGTTTTTTGGACATTGAATTAGTAAATCATCACAATAGTATATTCTATGAATATTGGAGTTTAATATTTACATATTGAAGTCAACATATGCCAAATGCATCAACATATTATCTTGTTCATTCTTTGGAAATTTTTCATCTGCATCTAGATTACTTGTATCATAACTAGAATCTTTCATTTCAATTTTTCCTTCTTGTATTTTATCTTGATAGATTTCAAAAGTTAGCAATACCATGTACATAACTATGCCTACTTTAGTAGATAATATAATAGCATTTTGAGAATTCCACCATGCTCCAAAGAGTTTTTCATGAATATAGTTGATGAATGTTGTAAATTTTTCATCTTTGGCATTTTTGAGAATTAAAGATAATATTTTCTTCAAGTTGATTGGTATATCTTTTTGTTCATCAAAATTATCCATTAGGTTTTGTGTATAGATTTTTAGTTGTTTAAACATTTCTTCACTATCTATTGAATATGCATTTCTAGTAATTTCTTCCATAATGAATCTTCACAAGTCAATTACTTTGATGTTGAATTCCTTATTTATCCAAAATTTAATTCATGCAATCAGTAACTTCTTTAATTTTTAATCAAGAAATCATGCGATCAATTCATCAATTTCAATTTCAATCTTCTTATAACACCCATAAATTATTTTCAATTTTTAAATTTCAATTTGCATAACTAATCAATAAATTTTATATTCATCAATATTCATCAAACTTCAAATTTCATCATTCTTCATTTATCAAATTTTTTCAATAATTAACAATCTTCAAATCAATCAAATTTTAATTTTCCATATACCTCTCAATTAATTTCAATTTGCAATCTTTGAATAATTATTTCCCTTATAAGTCCTATTCACCAATTTATTCTATCTCCAAAATCTAAACCTTTTTAAAATTAAATTAATTCCAACCTTATAACTCCAAGCTTAATAAATATATTAGGTGCTTCAATAAAATTAATGTGTAGTCAAATATCTTATTTTTCCATATACTTTAGTCATGTTTCCTTACTCCATATCATGTTAGCTTTGTGTGATGTATCTCATGCACCTTCCGACCTTTGGATGACACGATGAAATGAAAATATTTCTAGAGACATTACCACTTTGACAACTCCTCTCCACTACAATTTCTTTAGAACCTTTGAGTTCACTAAATAGTTCAATATGCGCCTTCCTTGCTCACTAGAATCTCTACCAGAATTGCATACTATTGCTTCTTTTTCTCATGGTTGTCTTTATTAGGAATGTTGTGCCCTTCTTAGGCTTGTTACAATATTCTCATTCACTACCCAAATAAAAATATGAAAAAGTATCCTTTCAAACATAAATGGTTCTCTCTCAAGTGCTATCTGAATGATGTAGTAAGAACAATGCTTGTTGCACAAGAGGCTATCAACACTACTTCTCATCGTCTCCTATTCTACTTTGCTACCTGTAGACACCAAAATCATGCATAATAAATAATAATTAATTAGTATATTTAATATTAATTAAATTAATATTCATTTGCCTAAGTATTAATTAATTAATTAAATAATTGATTAAGTATTACCTAAGCTGCACAACCATTCACCCCTCCCCACGTGAGCATTCACCCTTCCATCCCCATGGCCACATCATCCATAGTTTACTCTAGTTCCACCTCACATCCTCCCATTTTGGTCACACACAAGAAAGAATCACCCTTATTCCATAATTAAACTCCAGTAACTCGTAGTTACACCTTCATCAATACATGAGATATGCACACCATGCACATTCGGTTCAACAGAGTCACTTAACTCAATATGCACATCTAATTCACCATGCACATCCAGTTTAATGTGCACACATATTAAGTGATAATCATGAGGTGAGCTTATCTTCCTTTTGCAAACATGCATCTTTAGTGATAAAATCAATGCAAAGAAAAATTTCCAGTTATACCACTTAACTAGTTGAGTCACCCTCCTATCCATTCCCCCTAGGAATTCTATAAATGACCCCTCTCCTCCTTTCTAGAGCAAGAGGATGGTATATGCATTAAAGCGCTACTGAAATTCTAAGCCCACTTTGCATCTAAACACCCAAAGTAAATCACATGCAACCGTCCTCATCCTATGCTAGATCCTGATCGTAACACCCTGTAGGCTCGAATTTGACTTTCGTTAGTGAAGGGACACCATAGTCCATGATATTCCAACCTTGGATGGTCTTGGTTCACGATCGTCTAGACCTAGGTAATTATCATCCAACCTGCATGTAGACTTCCAAACATAACACAACATAACCCGACGCATCGTGATGCAACCCGACATAGCAACAACAACAAAAACAACAACAACAACAAAATAAGGGTAAGATATATTTATGTACTATTCAGGGTTATGCACAGTGGTAAATATTCATAAATTGAGCAAATATTAGGATTTCCAAAATTGGAAATTGGCAAATATGAGGACCCTCGATGTTGGCCCATTCGCCTAAATTTTTTGGGACCAATTTTTTCTTAAGGTCAATTTGCCATAATATATATCCAAACATAGGCATATTTATACTCATTGGAAAGCTCTTTTTGAGCCTAATCTAATGGTGATATTTTTATGAAGTTATAAGGTGATTTAATAGGTCAAAATTTATCCCAAATATGATCTTACTTTTTAGGGCTTCAAATACCCCAAATTTTGGTGTGAAGATGATTGATTTGATTTGCTTAGGATTCACCATTTTTTTACAAGTACATTTCGAGTCCAACCCCTTATGCATAACCCTAGCACTATTTAATACTTCCCCTTTTTAGATCTCTAGTACCTTCTACATTTTTGGTTTTTAATCTTGTTTGAAAACTAGGCCTCACCTCGAGAGGCCCAACAGGTATTATTGACCAATTATATTTCACTTGTGTGTAGGTATACAAATTTGAAGCAAGTACGCCTAGATGTCAATTCAAACCCAAACAAAGTAGCAAGAGAATCCAACTCTCGATTGTCCGATCCCAAATGATCAAAGATCACAACTATCTGACATCTAAATGGTTAGAGTACACAACCATCAACCCCCTTGATGGTTGACATATAGACACAAATTTAGGTGATCAAACACAAATCTAGTAGACATAGACCCAAATGTAGATACCCAAAACCCAACAAACCTAGATCCAAAAAATGCAACGGTTACGAGAAACCTGCCCCTCTACTGTTGTAGAGATAAAAGGACCTAGGCACCATTGTTGTTTATAAAGGAAATCAATCCGTTAAACGCTTGTACAACCCTTGTCAATATTGTAATCAAACAAGATGAAAGCATATACTCATAATACATACATATTTTCATGCTTTACTTACTTGCTTTTACATGGTCCATATTTTTATCATTTTTACTAAATTCTCCATGCTAGGATTTCCTAGTCTATCCTAGCAATAGTAGTCTTCAATATATTTATCTCCTCAACATCACATTAATAGGTAACTTCAATGTTGTTTGGCTTCTATATCTAGCAAACAAATTAACACAAGTGTCTAGCTTTGGAGTACAAATCTAGTATGTTCCTATTATCAACTTGCCTTGGACACTCTTCTTTTCATCAGACACTTTTTCTCATGGCTACATCTTAGATTTTAAATTTATTTCTTTGCTTCCTGGTGGCTTCCACCAATACTACTCTTCGTTGTAAATTTTTTTGCAAACTCAACTCCTTTTCTTTTTGGAGGATTCTTTCAAGATTTCAACAAACCAAAGTGCAGTATTCAAACTAATCTCATGTCCATGTAATATTCACAAATAAATTACTTTTTCAAGTAATCTTAAATATCCAGAGTTTAACTCTAGTATTTTTCCTCAATTCAATAATAACTCTAATTAAGAAATCAATAATAATTTGGACCATTAGCCCTCTAATAAATTCCTCCAAATTTTTAAACTTCCTCCACAAATATTCAACTTACAATTTTACCAAAGTGTAGCTCTGATACCATTGATGGCTTTTTAGCCAAATTATATCACAAGTTCTAATATTCAGGATCTTAATCAATCACAATATTTGAGCATTCAACAATTTGATCAATATCAATGAATATAACATTCATGAAATAACAATAATATCACATAATAATAAATTTACAATACTATTGATGAATCAAATATACAACTTAAAATGTTGTTCAATACAATGCATGGAGATTTGTCTCCATAATGTAACCTTAGAAGATGACTCTTCAATACTTGACTATTGCTCTTCTCACATATCCTAGAGACACATCCTTTCCTATTTTTCACATATGACAAAACTCTTATGACTCTTGAATTTACATCTTGCCACACATCATGTGACTCTTCATTTGTATATTTGACACCTACTCATATGAATATTGACTTACATGACACATTGCACACTCTCACTCTTTACACACTTGCACACATTATTACATGATACTTTGCACACTCTTACAATATACACACTTGCACACTTTATTACATGACACTTGGACTCTTCTCACACATTAACACATACTTTAGGGGAAATATAAATCATACTTCTTAATCTAATAAATCACTCCCTAATATAATATTTACAAATATACAAATGTACCATGGGGGTACTTTAACATATACCAAATAATGTAATATCTCCAACACCCCCCTATATTACATTATTTGGTTTGAAGAATTTTAGTCTTCAATCTACTACCTTCAATACTTTGCTCTTTTCTTCTTTGTCTTTAGAATTATTTCTTTGAATCTTTGCTAAATTCTTATTCTTTTGGTTTTTTGTTTTCTACTTTTTCTTAGTCTTGGTCTTGATCTCATTTTCTAGACATTGAATCAGTAAATCATCAAAATAGCATATTCCATGAATATTGGAATTTAATGACTCCATATTAAATTCAATATATTCCAAATGCATTGAAATATTTTCTTGTTCATTCTTTGGAGATTCTTCATAAGAAACCATATTATTTGTCTCACAACTATGATCTTTTATTTCAAATTTTCCTTCTTGTCTTTTATCTTGATAGATATCAAAAGTTAGCAATGCCATGTATATCACTATGCCTACTTCAATAGATAATATAATAATATTTTGGAATTCCACCATGCTCCAAAGAATTTTTTGATGAATGTTGTAAATTTTTCATCCTTGGTATTTTTGAGAATTAAATATTTCTTCAAACTGATTGTTATATATTTTTGTTCATCAAAATTATCCATTAGGTTTTGTGTATGTTTCAACATTTCTTCACCATCTTCTAAAAATGTATTTCTAATAATTTCTTCCATAATAAATCTTCACAATTCAATTCCTTTAATGTTGTATTTCTTATTTCTCCAAAATTTAACTCAAGCAATCGATAACATCTTCAAATTTTAATCAAGAAATCATGCAATCAATTCACAATTTCAATTTAAATATTCTTGTATCTCCCAAAAATTCTTTTTAATTTTCAAATTTCAATTTGTTATATTAATCATTCAATTTTGAACTCATCAATCTTCATCAAACTTCAAATTTCATCATTCTTTATTTGTCAAATTTCTTTAATAATTAACAATATTCAAATCAATAAAATTTTAATTTTCCTTATATATCTTAATTAATTTCAATTTTAAAATTTCAAATAATTCTTTCCCTTATAAATCCTATTCATTAATTTATTCTATCTCCAAAAGTCAAAACTTTATAAAATTAGTTTCATTCCAACCTTATAACTTCAAGCTTGATAAATAAATCATGGGCTTCAATAAAATTAATGTGCAGTCAAATACTTTAATTGTTGCCACATAATTTTGTTATATTTCCTTGCTCCACATCACATTAAATTTGTGTCATGTATCTCATGCAACTTACACCCTTTGCATGACATTATGAAATCATAATATCTCTAGAAACATTACCACTTCAATGGATCCTCTCCACTATAATTTCTAAAAAAAAATTGAGTTTACTAAATTATTCGATATGCACCTTCCTTGCTTATTAGAATATCACATCGAATTGTATACTATTGCTTCTTATCCTTAGGGTTGTCCTTCTTAGGAATATCATGTTCTTCTCAATATCATCACAGTCTTATTAGGCACTACCTGAATAAAAATATACAAATATATCATTTTGAATAGAAGTGACTCTCTCATAGTTGATATATGAATGATGTAGTAAGAACAAATCTCATTGCACAAACAACTATCAACATTGCTTCTCATTGTCTCCTCTACTACTTTGCTACCAGGTGCTCTTAACTTTTCTTTAGCTTTTTAACTAGATTCTCCATACTAAGACTTCCCACTCCATCTCAACGATAGTAGTATTCAAAATATTTTCTCCTAAATGTTGCTATAGATAACTTCAACATTGTATGGCTTATCTATACAACAAATAACATAACACACGTGTCTAGATTTTGAGTATAGCATTGCATAAATAAATACATGCAAATGTATCCTTTCAAATAGAAATGTCTCTCTACCATGTGTTGTTTGAATGATGTGGTAAGTGTGTGAAAAAGGAAATACATCATAACAATTAAAAAATAGACAAAGTGCAATAGAAGAGAGATTTGCAATAGATTTGAGATTGATGAATTTTATATTTTACAAATATGCCCTTTTGGTTACAATCAACCTCCCAAAATGGAGGGTTTTCTTTTATAAGTAAGATCTATGGTGTCACAAGTTATATCCTCAAGCACACAACAGGTTGTGGGAGGGCTTAGAAGGTGCGTTGCTTGACCTCTTGAGCTTTTTTCATATCCAATACCTACACACAAGTTCACAATAAAAACATTAATAGCATAGGTAGAGGATTTTGATATAAGGCCTAAAAATCATAAAAAAGATTACAAAAGCAACTAGAACATTATAAAACTTTACAAAATTGATTATAGGGATTACAAAACTATATAAAATGCTTACAAAACCCATCAAAATACCTAATTTATCTGAATCTATTTCTAGCCTTGAAGCTCAATCGCCCATAGTAGTTGGCTCTCTAGGGAATTGCCTTGGGTGGTTGTACTTTTAGGGAATTGCCCTGGGCAGTTGTACTTCTGGTCAACTACCTTGGGTGGTTGAGACTCTAGTTAATTACCCTAGGTGGTTGTGTTTTTGGTCAATTTCTCTAGGTTATTGAGACTTTGCTTAACTACCTTAGATGGTTGAGACTGTAATTTGGTATAGGGTTTTGATCCTAAATCTGAGCCTTCAAAGATTTATTTCGAGGTCCTTATTGTAGATCCAATGCACTATTGAATATTTGTTGTTGATGTGGATGTAAAATAAATGTTAGTAAACAATACCAAAAGCCTCCATGGTTGATGCCTTCGATCTCCTCCAATTATGAACCTATAAGCACAATATTAAGTAAAAATACAATAATATCAAAGGAAATTTGAGCAAAGTTTCTTTATATTTTTGTGCACTCTATGAACATGAAAAATGGAGATATATTTGTAAAGTATCCCATGGGTGAAGTAGAGTGGAGAGGATGGAAGAAAATGGATGACAAGTGGCATGGGTGTGTAAGAGGAGCATCTTAGAGATTCCCCACTTGGAGTGGATAAATGTGCAACTTTCCCTATTTGGGCTATGATGTCCTATGATGCCTTATGATGTGCCATAACACCTTATGACATGTCATGACACATTATGATATGCTATGATGTATTATGATGTGCCATATTAATGCCTTCTTTGTGGAGATATTCCTCACCCACTAAATTAGCATTTTTAATCAAAGTGCATGGGTGGAGGGAATCCTCACCCAAATGCATTACATGCACTTGGAAAGTGGAGGGAATCCTCACCCAAATGCATTACATGCACTTGGAAAGTGGAGGAAAGAGAGATACAAACTAGAGTTAATGTAAAATAGAGATAAAAATAGCAAAATGGTCCCATGATGGCCACATTTAGGCATAGGAAGGGGCTAAAGTGGGTAAAAGGGGCTAAAAGAAGTCAAAGGGGCTAGAATAGCCAATATTAACAACTTATAAGGTTTACAATACATTAATTAAAAAATTGCATACATTATTAATATTAATATTGACCATTACAAACGTGATACTTTTTAGGTGTCTATAGATGCTCCTTTTTGTACCACATTGTGTGAAAACACCTTATGGTACAAAACTCGATGACATAGATTTTGATTGACAACGGATAGAGGAACTAACTGGTGAATAATGAAAGAAACCTTAACTTAAGGAGGGGGTAATGCAAGGTTATCTTGAGTCAAGAATAATTTAAGGTAACCCAATTATGAAAGCAAAAAATACCCTTGAATCTTTGCCTTTGACGAAGTGATGAAATCAAATTGACTAGAAATTTTGAGCCTTGGAATCAGGGTTTAATTAGAAATTGTGAAAGAGAAAAGAAAATATGAGTTCTGCTATTTTCCCTAGCAGAGGGAGGGTTAATGAAAACATCAAACAAATATTATTGAACACACATAACTCCAAAATTGGGTGTTTACATATTGAACTAATATGAGACAAAATTTATGGGTATTTGTCAATCCCCTCAAGCGATGAGCGGATGACAAGAAATGAACGATAACCATAAGTTGATTGACAAAATATGGATGATAATTGAATCAAGGAATAAGGGAAGTTAAACAAAAGATGAAATTTAGGGGTCAGTTACAAAATTTGGGAAATTTTGGTGAAGAAGAATGGATTAGTGGCAACTGCCCATGGCAGTTGTCTAGCACTTTAGGAACCACCCATGGCAGTTACCCAGTATCTTGGGAACTTCCCAGGGCAATTGCCTTGCACATTGGTGATCGTCTAGGGTAGTTGTTAATCTATTTGGGTGGTTACCAATGCCAAGTTATAAATAGGCCTTGTGGGACTCACTTTGGCAACTACAAATGGAGGTAGAGAAGGAGAGAGAAGATAATAAGGTGATATAAGATATGGCAAGAACAAGCATGACAATGAGAGTTGGAGGGTATGCAAAGCCTATAAGTATCCTAGTTATTTTGGTTGTGTTGTGTTTTACAATTTTTTCTTTTATTTTTTGTTTTTGTTTTTTAATTTTAATGCTCTAGGGGAGGTAATTTTTTTAAGATATATGAAAATGGTAAACTAATGACTGTGATGTGGTGTGTGCAGTTGAGGATGCTATGACCATGATGCCAATTTGGCAATGTGTTTTCAAGTGCCCATGAAAAGTTAATAGAGGCAAAATGGGAGTGGTTGGAGAAGATTAGCTTGAAGGAGGTAGCATGGATTAAGCCCATATATGCAGATTGGGGTGCCTTTTCCATTTTCAAAGCGATTGAACCTAAATAAGAGGATATTCCACCTCCCGATAGGGGAGATTACAGTTTTTGGAGAATATTACATTATTTAGTACATGCCAATGTACCACCTTGGTACATTATTAGATTAGGTGTGTATCTTATATTAGAGTGTGAGTTAATATTTCATGTAATGTAATAATATGCAAGAAATGCACAAGTGTCATGTAATTATGTGTGCAAGTATTGTGAGTATAAATGTGCACAAGTGTCCATTATGTAAGAGTGCACATGTGTCCTTAGAATAGGAAAGTGAAGAGTTAAAAAGAAGAGTGAAGGTCAAGAGTGCAACATATGAGGAGTCACATTCAATTATATATTTGTGACAAAGCATTGTAATTTGTATAAAAAATGCATAGCTTATTGCATGCATTAGTAGACCTTTATTCTATGAGTATTCTAAGTTATTCTTGTGTTATTCTATTTGATATTATATTCCGAGTTATTATATTTGTTTCATTATATTGCAATTTTATTATATTCGATCTTGTGATTCTATTCCTATGAGTTTCGTATTAAGTATAAGGTCTCAAAATCCAATAATGGTATCAAAGCTACAACAAGATTACTTGCATAGGATTTGAAATTTGTAGAAGGCTAGAGTCTTTCCACAAGGTTGAAGGATAACCTGTGAAGACTAGGACTCAACAAGGATCTTTCCACAAGGTTGAAGGATAACTTGTGAAGACTAGGATCCCTATTTGGGTGAATCAACTTGAAGATAGTTGATTATTCAGGGCATAGCCAACCTTGAAATTAATAGAAATTTTTAGGGACATAAATCCCTTGACATTAATATTGGATTCTTAAGTAATGCTAGAAAAAATTATCTAAGATATTGCTATAGTGAAAAATTGATCTTCAAAAGTTGAGAAGCTTCCTATAATAGATAGAGAAGACTTTCATCTTTGTTTGCTTGAAGGTCGAGAGTGTTCTTCATGTAAAAATTGATTCGAGTTATAGTAATAAGGAGACCCACAAGAAGATATCCCATTGAAGATAAGAGGATACCTAAGAAAAAGAGGTCATGTAGGCAGCAGAGATAGGAGACTCAAGAAAAGAGATCCCATAGAAGGCAGTGATAGGAGACTCAAGAAAAGAGGTCCCATGGAAGGTATAGATAGGAGACCCAAGAAAAGAGATACCATATAAGGTAGAGATAGGGGACCTGAAGAAAGATTTTCCATAGTTGACAAATATAGGATACCCGATAAAAGTGGTGGTCCCATAGAAGTTAGAGATAGAGATAGAATACCCAAAGAAAGAGATCCCATAGCTGACAAAGATAGGATACTCGAGTAAAAGTGGTCTCGTAAAAGTCAAAAGAATAGAGGAGACCCAAGGCAAGAGGTCCTAGAGTTGGAAAAGATAAGAGACCCAGGGAAAGAGGTCCCATATAAGCCATTAAAGTTAAAAGAAGAAACCCGAGCAAAGAGATCCTATGTAAGACTAACGAAGTTTGTTTTAGAGAAGATAAAAGATATAGAAAGAAGATTTTATAGAAAGAGTTCCTACATCAAGTTTGGGATAATCATCATTAGTCGATGACAAGCCCATAGGAGATAGAGGAGACTCATTTAAGGAGGTTTCGATGAAGACTGAGGTAGAACTTGAAAGCTTTAGGACAACAAGGTTTGAAGATAGACCATGCAATATTTGGAAGGCAAGTATCTTTATAAAAGCTCGAATATATAAAAAACAAAGACTATGATATATATAAATAAGATATCTCTATACATTCAACTAACATAAGGCTAGGCAAGAAGAAAAGCAGTATTGAAGGCATCATCAAGAAAATAAGGCAAAATCTAAAGCATTAAAGGTACGTCTAAAAGTGCAGTAGAAGAAAGCAATGTTAAAGTATTGTTCTTGCAAGTGATTAAGGTATATTAAGAGTCTTGAAATACTATATACCAAAGTGTAAAATTTAGATGTCTACACTTGTATATTAAAGAAGGAAATAAGTTAGCATTTACAATGATGATTTTATGAAAAGAACATTATGAAGAATGTAGTAGAAGAGTAAAACAAGGTTAATAAAGTCATAATTTTGTACCATTATTTTGAGTGAGCATCACTTTGAAATAATCGAATGTCAAGGAATAAGGGAAGTGAAGCGTACCCTAAGTCAAACGTAGGGCTAAATGTAGAACATCTCTAAGTAGTGATAGTCTACGTCAGTATCAAGCATTGAAGCATTAAAAGTATTGCACCTAAATTCAAGTGCATTATAGTAGAAGGTAAGCATTGAGAAACATTGTAATAAGTTCCAAGTATCTAGGAAAACTTATACCATGGTACAAAAGCTTCTATAGACTCAACTAGAGTACAAAGGCCAAAGCACCATCCACAGGTTTGTAGAAGCATAAGAGACATCTAAATCTGAATGTCAGCCAAAGAAAGAAAGAGATATAATATCAAGAGTAAGCCATATAATGTGTGGGCAAAATTTTGGTTACTTAAGTGCAAAGAACACCAAGAGGTAAGCATTTGAAACGTCAAGCATGCATAAAGGTCAGACGTTATAGGAAGATAATAAAAAGCGCATTAAAAAAATTTGAAGTGTTAAATATTGGAACGATAAGGTTTTGAAATGGTTGTTGAAAATCATGTAAACTCCTTACTATCCACATGGATAATAGGTAGGCAAATGGACAAAAGGAGAAATATTTTTGAGTGGCATTAAGAAAGAACTCTTGCACATTCTTCTTAACAAATTTTGGATCTATTCAAAGCACCAACAAAGGCAGAGAAGTGAAACACTCAAGCACCCATTGGAGAGAAGAGAGACAATGCTCATTAGAGAGACAACACTCATTGGAGAGAACAACTCTCATTGAAGAGAATAATGCTTACTTGAGAGAACAACACTCATTAAGAGGACAACACGTATTAAGGACAGTGAAACATCCAAGTGCCTATAGGAGGTCAGTGACACGTTTGCAACCATAAGCAAGCAACTTACCAAATTACAGCTCTAGGAGATGTTTTGAAAGTAGTGTGTTATTAAGGAGGTATAATTCAAAGTTTAATTTTTAATATTTAAATTTCTAAGGTTGAGGAGAGATAATATTATTTCATGATTAATTATTGAATTATCCTAAGGTTTAATTTGATTAAAGGAGTGGTAAGGAGTTTAATAGGTTAATTAAAGCCTTAGTTACTTTAATTGCATATTTAAGCTTTGGAGTGATAAGTAGATATTTAATTTGAATTTTTTGAGGTTTTATAAAGTTATTTGAAATTTGAAATTTGAAATATTGCTTTATTATTATTTGAAATTCAAAGGCATAGAATATTTGCAAAATTATTTTTGGAGAGAAGGAATTCTACATCAAAATTTAGGAAGATTAAATTTTGCAAAATTCTTATTTTTATAGTTTCTAATTAATTAGGGAGTCATAAGGTATTCAACTACAAAGGTTTTTTAAATATAGAAAATTGAAATATTTATTATTAAAAAAATAGGAAGAATTAAGGTAGTCAACTACAAAGCTTTTTGCAAAAGTTTAAAATTTATCATTTAAAAACTTAGAGAGACATAAGGTAGACTACACCAAAGGAAATTAATGGAGAAATTATCAAGAGGGACCTATCAACATAAAAAACATTATGGAAGGATACAAGATCAAAGTTCATTTAACACCCTTCATAACTCTTATCAACAATGCAATATAACATCAAATAGATATAATCATGTGGTTCAAAAAGATAAAGACCTTTGGTACATAGATTCTAGTGCCATTCATCATATGATAGACAATTCACAATGGTTTGATTTTCTAGAAGTCAAAAACAACTTCAGTTTGAAAATTGTCGATGGTAAAACCTATCTTGTTCATGGATGTGGATATGTAACACCTAGTACACCATTTTTAGATTTTGTGTTACATGATGTCATGTATGTTCTTGGATTGACATATAATATCATTTCAGTGACTAAGCTAGTAGAAAGCAAAATATTTGTTTAAGTTCAAATATATAAATGGAGTTAATAAGTGTCTCATTAAAAATAAAAATGAGATAGAAGCTATAAGGTCAATAAAGAATGAATTATATGCTTTAGACTCAATTAGATTCTCTCAAGATCTTGTTTTAGTTCAAAATAATATTGTTGAACATTCTAAAAGATAGATTACAAGAAATGAAAATCAAGGTCAATCCAAAATTCAAGATGATGAAAAATATGAGAGGACAAAAACAAGTTGTATTTCAAATCCATCTACAAATCAAAGAAGAAAAGGATGAAGACAAGCAAAAGGAAGGAGAACCAGATTAAGATCTAGTCCATTATAAATTCATATTAGGATGAAGATTGTATTGAAGACTAAAGTCTTCAATAATCAAATAATGTAATAAAGGAGGGTGTTGGAGAATATTACATTATTTGGTACATGCCAATGTACCACCTTGGTACATTATTATATTAGGTGTGTGTCTTAGATTAGAGTGTGAGTTTATATTTCATGTAATGTAATAATGTGCAAGAAATGCACAAGTATCATGTAATTATGTGTGCAAGTGTTATGAGTGTAAATGTGCATAAGTGTCCATTATGTAAGAGTGCACATGTATCCTTAGAATAGGAAAGTGAAGAGTTACAAAGAAGAGTGAAGTTCAAGAGTGCATCATATGAGGAGTCACATTCAATTATATATTTGTGACAAAGCATTGTAATTTGTATCGAATATGCATAGGTTTTTGCATGCATTAGTAGACCTTTATTCTACAAGTATTTAGATTTATTCTTGTGTTATTCTATTTGACCTTATATTATGATTTATTATATTCATTTCATTATATTGTAATTTTATTATATTTTATCCTATGATTATGTGAGTTTCGTATTAAGTATAAGGCTTCAAAAGCCATCAGTGGTATCAAAGCTACAACAAGATTACTTGCATAGGATTTGAAATTTGTAGAAGGCTAGAGTCTTTCCATAAGGTTGAATGATATTATGTGAAGATTAGGATCCCTATTTGGGTGAATAAACTTGAATAGAGTTGATTATTTAGGGCATAGACAACCCTGACATTAATAGAAAGTTTTAGGGATAGGAATACCTTGACATCAATTCTAGATTTTTAAGTAATGCTATAAAATTTATCTAAGCTATTGCTGCAATGAAAAAATAATCTTCAAGAGTTGAGAATTTTCCTACAATAGATGAATGACTTTCATCTTTGTTTTCTTGAAGAATGAGAGCATTCTTCATGCATAGATTGATTTGAGTTGTAATAAGGAGACTCATGAGAAGAGGTCCTAGTGAATATAAGAGGAGATCCAAGAAAAAGAGATCCCATAGCCAACAAATATAGGAGACCCAAGAAAGAGGTCCCATAGAAGGCAGAGATAGGAGACCCAAGAAAAGAGGTCCCATAGAATGTAGAGCTAAGATACTTGAAGAAAGAGATCTCATAGTTGATAAAGACAGGAGAGACAAGGAAAGTAGTCCCATAGAAGTTAGAGATAGAGATAGGAGAACCAAAGAAAGAGGTACCATAGCTAACAGATATAGGATACCTAAGAAAAATCGATCTCGTAGAAGTTAAAAGAAAAGAGGAGACCTGAGGAAAGAGGTCCTAGAGTTGGTAGAGATAGAAGACCTAGGGAAAGAGGTCTCATATAAGCCATTAAAGTCAAAAGGAGAGACCCAAGCAAAGATGTCCTTTGGAATACTGAAGAAGTTTGTTCTGAAGAAAATAAAATATAGAGAAAGAAAATTTTCTAGAAAGAGTACCTATATCAAATTTGGGATAATCATCGTTATCGATGACAAGCCCATAAGAGATAGAGGAGACTCATTGAAGGAGGTTCCAAAGAATATTGAGGTAGAACTTGAAAGCTTCATAACAGCAAGATTTGAAGATAGACCAAAAAATATTTGGAAGGTAAGTATCTTGCCAAAAGCTTGCATACATTAAAATCAAAGACTAGGAAATAAAAAAATAAGATATCTCTATAGATTTGGCGAACAGAAAGCTATGCAAGAAGAAAAGCAGTATTGAAGGCATAATTAATAAAGAAAGGCAACATCTAAAGCACTAAAGGTACACATAAAAGTGTAGTAGAAGAAAACAATGTTAAAATATTGTTCTTGCAAGTGATTAAGATATATTAAGAAAACTGAAATCCTTTGTACCAAAGTGTAAAATTTAGATGTCTAGACCTGCATATTAAAGATGGAAAGAAGTTAGCATTGATAGTGATGATTTTATGAAAATAACGTTATGAATAATGTAGTAGAAGGGTAAAATAAGGTGAAGGAAAATCATCGTTTTGCACCATTATTCTAAGTGAGCATCACTCTAAAATAGTCAAACATCAAGGAACGAGGGAAGTGAAGCACACCTTAAGTCAAATTAGGGCTGAATGTAGAACAACGCTAAGCAGCAATAGCCTACATCAGTCTCAAGTGTTGAAGCATTGAAAGTATTGCACCTGAAGCTGAGTGCAATACTGTAGAAGTCAAGTATTGCGAAATATTGTAACAAGTGTTGAGTATCTAGGAAAACTCAGACAAATGTGTAGAAGTCACTCATAGGCTCAGCTAGAGTACAAAGGTTAAAGCACCATCCATAGGTTCACAGAAGCGTAAGAGACATAAAAATATGAACGTTAGCCACATAAACAAAGAGATGCAATGTCAAGAGTAAGCTAGATAGCACATGGGAAAAATTTTGGTTATTCAAGTGCAAAGAACACCAAGAGGCAAGCATTCAAAAGGTCAAGCGTGCATAAAGGTAGAATGTTATAGGAAGATAATAGAAAGCATATTAAAATAAATGGAAGCACTAAATATTGGAATGATAAGGTTTTGAAATGGTTGTTGAAAAGCATGTAAACTCCTTACTATCCATGTGGATAATAGGAAAGCAAATGGATAGAAAGAGAAATATTTTTGAGTTCCATTAAAAAATAACTCTTGCATGTTCTTCTTAACAATTTTTGGAGTCGTTCAAAGCACCAACAAAGGCAAAGAAGTGAAATGCTCAAGCACCCATTGGAGAGAAGTGAGACAATGCTCATTGGAAAGAACAACTCTCATTGGAGAGAACAACACTCATTGGAGATAACATCACTCATTAAGAGGATAATGCATATTGAGGACAGTGAAATGTCCAAGTGCCTATAGGAGATCAGTGACACATTCGCAGCCATAAGCAAGCAACTTACCAAATTATAACATTAGGAGATGTTTTAAAAGCAGCGCGTTATTAAGGAGGCATAAGTCAAAGAATATTTTTCAATATTTGAATTTATAAGGTTGATGAGAGAAGATTATTTCATGATTAATTATTGAATTATCCTAAGGTTTAAATTAGATTAAAGGAGTGATAAGGAGTTTAATAGGTTAATTAAAGCCTTAGTTACTTTAATTGCATCTTTAAGCTTTGGAGTGATAAGTAGATATTTAATTTGAAGTTTGTGAGGTTTTATAAAGTTATTTGAAATTTAAATTTTGAAACATTGCTTTATTATTTGAAATTCAAAGGCATACAATACTTGCAATTTGTTTTTTGGAGAGATGAGGAAATTTACATCAAAATTTAGGAAGATTAAAATTTTGCAAACATTTTTATTTTTATAATTTCTAATTAATTAGGGAGTCACAAGGTATTCAGCTACAAAGGTTTTTTAAATATAGAAACTTGAAATATTTATTGTTAAAAAACTAGGAATAGATAAGGTAGCCAACTACAAAGCATTTTGCAAAAAAATAAAATTTATCATTTAAAAACATAGGGAGACATAAGGTAGACTACACCAAAGGAAATTAATGGATAAATTATCAAGAGGGACCTATCAACATAAAAAAATTATGGAAGGATACAAGATCAAAGTTCATTTAACACTCTTCATAACTCTTATCAACAATGCAAGATAACATCAAATAGATATAATCATGTTGTTCAAAAAGATAAAGACTCTAGTGCTAGTCATCATATGATAGATAATTTGCAATGGTTTGATTGTCTAGAAGTCAAAGACAACTTCAGTTTGAAAATTATCAATGGTAAAACCTATCTTGTTCATGGATGTGAATGTGTAACACCTAGTATACCATTTTTGGATTTTATGTTACATGATGTCATGTATGTTCCTAGATTGACATCTAATCTCATTTCAGTGACTAAGCTAGTAGAAAGCAAAGAACTGATTGAGTTCAAATATATAAATGGAGTTAAAAAGTGTCTCATTAAAAATGAAAATGAGATAGAAGCTACAGAGTCAATCAAGAATGGATTATATACTTTAGACTCAAATAGATTATCTCAATATCTTGTTTTCGTTCAAAATAACATTGTTGAATATTCTGAGAGACATATTACAGGAAATAAAAATCATGACTCTTCATACCATGGAAAACATTGGGTCAATATAAAACTCAAGATGATGGAAAAGATGAGAGGAAACCAACAAGTTTAATTTCAAAGCCATATACAAATCAAAGAAGAAAAGGATGAAGACAATCAAAAGAAAGAAGAATGAGATCAAGATCTAGTCCATTACAAATTCATATCAGGATGAATACTATATTGAAGACTAAAGTCTTAAATAACCAAATAATGTAATACAGGGGTGTATTGGAGAATATTACATTATTTGGTACATGTCAATGTACCACCTTGGTACATTATTAGATTAGGTGTGTGTCTTAGATTAGAGTGTGAGTTAATATTTCATGTAATATAATAATGTGTAGGAAATGCACAAGTGTCATGTAATTATGTGTGCAAGTGTTGTGAGTGTAAATGTGCATAGGTGTCCATCATGTAAGAGTGCGCATGTGTCCTTAGAATAGGAAAGTGAAGAGTTACAAAGATGAGTGAAGGTCAAGAGTGTTTATGAAGAACACAAGCTTATACTCAAAGAGGTATGTGAAAAATATAAGATAATTTTTTTTTCTATTATTTCGAAAGCAATAACCTAAAAAAATATCAATGCAATAATGAAATAATGTACAAATAACCACACACATAAGAGAGAAATATTTTACGTGGAAATACCCTCTCAGGAGAAAACCATGGTAAAATATTGCTTATAAATTTCTTCAATAAATTTTGTGGGTACCAACCCACAGAAAACAACAATCCCCTATAAAAGTTCATGGAAACCAATCCACAGGAGACACTAATCCCCTTGTTCAAGTTTGTGGACACCAATCCCCTTGCTCAAGTTTATGGACACCAATCCATAGGAGACACCAATCCCCTTGCTCAAGTTCATAGACACTAATCCATAGGAGACACCAATCCCCTTACTTAAGTTCATGGATACCATTCCACATGAGACACCAATCCCCTTGCTTAAGTTCATGGACACTAATCCATAGGAGACATAAATCCTGTTGCTCAGGTTTGCTCCAAAACTTTCTCACAAAACTTGCTCAAATATGCTCCAAAAACTGCTCACAAAATCCTCTCAAATATACTCTAAAACCTGCTCACAAAATCTATTCAAATCTACTCCAAAATCTACTTACAAAACCTGCTCAATTCTGCTCCAAAACTTGCTCAAAAAATCTGCTCAAATTTGCTCCAAAACTTGCTCAACTCCTTTACCTTTTCTTGAGTTTTGCTTTCTTCAATTAAAGGCTATACAAACATATTCTACCCAGAATTATTTTATCTTCATGAACATATAGAGAATGATATGTACTAATGTAGTAAGCTTCAAATGGCTAATATGTTCTTCACATTCATTAAGTCTATCGCTTCCACATATCTCACATTTATTACATTTTAAAGGTAGCTCAAGTCTAGCATTGGATAACTTACTTGTATGTTGACTTGGAGATGCTCATACCTTGCTCTTCTTCCACTATCATGTGCACCTTTCCTTCTTGAAATGGCTAAATTGTCCTTCCTTGTTAATTCAATACTTGGGTGAATATGTGTACTTAATCTTCTTTGACACCTTGACTTGTTCCAATTTTGTGCCCTCCAAATCTACCTCAATAATGATGATGTTCCTATTGCATGTGCTTTTCAAATCTGTTCAATAATTCTCTTTTTCCCTTCTTGATTTAAATATCAAATCAATCACTTTAAACCCTTATCATCTCTTATAAAAATCTACACAATAAAGCTTAAAAATAACTCCTTATATATCCATTTTAAAACTTACAAAATAAAGCTTTATTCTAACAACATGACCCTTATATCTCCCTTTTATTAATTTGCAAAAATTACAACTTTATACTAACATCATGACCCTTATATCTCCCTTTTATTAAATTGCAAAAATGAAGCTTTATACTAACACCATAACCCTTATATCTCCCTTTTATTAAATTGCAAAAATGAAGCTTTATACTAACACCATAACCCTTATATCTCCCATTTTATTAAATTTAATAAAAATTAAACTTTATAATTACCTTGCATAGTCACGGATGAGATTCGATCCCTTGACCTCTAGAAGTGCAACACAGTAACACGATATCATGGCCAACTGAGCTACCACAATAGGTGAAACCAAAAGGTACAAGAAAGTATTTACCTCCTTCATTGCACTGTCTCAAACTCTTTAGCAAAATGGGCGTCAAAGAGATTCGACCCTTTAACATTCTACACCATAGCACTCCAAGAGAGCTAGGAAACCGACTGGGCTACCCCAATAGATAAAAAAAAAGGGGCACGATATGATATTTGACTTCATCTTTGTGCTACCTCGAACAACAAAAATCACAACAAAACAAACACCAAGGGGATACGACCCTTGTACCTTCTGCACAACACTCCACGCGAGATAGGCAACCGATTGGGCTACCCCAGTAGACAAAACCAAGGAAGCACAACATTATATATGGTTCCTTCATCAGGTCACTATCATCGAATTTGTGCTCCTCTCCTTCCTCCTACTATGTCGCTCACACTCACCATGATGGATTAATTGATTTTCTTACATCTTTCCAAAGTAAATCAATGCCTCATATTTATATGTTTTTTAGCATTCACACCCAAGGAGGTCAGCCCAACATTTGAAATTTAATTTTACTTTTGCATGGTGCACTCAAGGAGGTCATCCCATTTAAATATTTAAACTTTTTATATATTTAAATTATATTTAAATCCTTTGATTTAAATATAATCCTCACACTTTAAATATTTAAATATTTCATTTAAATATTAAAACATATAAAATCACCTTTGAAGATATCTGCCTTGAACATTAATGACAACTCAATATTTCATCCTTGAAGATATTTCTGCCTTTGATATCAACATTTCATCCTTGAATATATTTCTGTCTTTGACATCAATGACAACTCAATATTTCTAACAATATCCCCCTTTATCATTGATGGAAACCCTACAATGAAACTGTCCTTTATTGCAACATGATCACAAAGCTGCTCCCCCTGACTAGTTGCTCCCCCTTACTAAAATTCTCCCCTTTGAAATCAATGGCAAAGGCTCCTCGAGACTGTAAGATAAGACACTTGATAACACCCCCTACTCCCTGCTCTTCTTGAGATGTTCAATTATGAGATGGGAGTAAAACTCCCAAATTACTATGCTCCTATTCTTCTATTTTATTTCTCCAAACTTTGGAGGTCATACCCTTTTGAATATTTTGACCATCCTCCTTTTTGCTTGACTTTGAAAATTCAGGGAACATTGTCCTACACCATCTATCTGTATGCCCAGAATTATTATATTTGTAACATATGATGTTGTAGTCCATGAGAGGTGCAAATGATTTGAAATTTCTCTTGGTGAAGCCAACATTATTATTATCATGGACCTTGCAATTTACAGCTTTATGATCAATTTGGTGACATGAAAAACAATAACCATGAAAGTAATATTGAAACTTGTCTGATTGCCTTGGAGGATATTACCGCATGGTTCTCTCGTTGCTGTTTTTATGATGGAATTTGTTCCTTGATGATGCTTTGTTTTATTCCTTCTTGATGCTTCCACTTCTCAATACATCAACATAGGTCTAAAGAACACAAGCTTATACTGAGAGGGGGGGTGAACAGTATAAGACCACTTTTTACTTTTTCCTTCAATTCAACTTTCAATTCAATATTATGCAATGTATAGATAGCAATATCAATAGCAGTAATCAAAACAATGCACAAAACACCATCCACAATAGAGACACAACAATTTACGTGGTTCACCCAAAGTGGGCTACTCCACGGATAAAATATTTCACTAAATTTTATCAATCCAACTTCTGGGAATACCTTTCCAGATTACAATGTTTATGGGCACCAACCCAAAGGAGACACCAATCCCCTAACCTCGAGTTCGTGGGCACCAACCCACAGGAGACACCAATCCCCTAGCTCTGCTCTGGCTGGTGATCCTCTAGAAAACCTCTACCTTCGCTGCCCTTAGCAAATGGAACTCTATCCACAGAAGACACCTGTCCTCCCTGCTCTGGTCGGAGACCTCTGTTCTCAACTCTATCACCTCCAAAGTTGGTCCTCGAATTTGCGCTAAACACAGTCCTTCGGTCTAGCACAAATGTCCTCGTTCGTCTTTGCCTATTGCGCTCTACGCCCTCTGCTCTCTCTGCGCAAACACAACAGCACCGTCTTCGCGCACTCTGATTCCTTGTGATCTCTCTCACTTAGATGATTCGACAAAATGCACTCTGTACACTGCTATCGAATTTCGCACTCTGCTCTCGATGATCGAACTTCTTCTCTTCGCACTATTTCTATGAACGTCGCACTTCAACCACGCATTCGATCACACTCAACTCTCCAAACAGCCCTCCTTTTATAACAGAGTTTTCATGAATAAAAACTTTGATCTTAGTCGGCTGTTATGCAAATGCAAACCCTAATCTCCGTTGGCTGCAAGCCCTAATCTTCGTCGGCTAAAATTTGACTCTGTCGGCTTCACTGCCTCTGTAACCCTTCTGAGCTTCTACCACGAAAATACAACATGTCACGATATCGTGACACTTTTCGCTTTCTTAACCCCTTCTCGGCTTGCACCCGCGAAAGCAGAACATGTCGCGAAATCGTGACACTTTCGCTTCCTTGCACTTTGCTCTGCTTGCACTAGCAAAAATGGAACATGTCACGAAATCGTGACACTTTCGTTGCCTTGTGCTTTTCTCTCCTTTACGCCCATGAAAATGGAACATGTCACGAAATCGTGACACTTTTCTTTCTTACTTTTTAATCCCTTTCACGCTATATACACTGTCTCTGTCAGCAACAACTTTGCTTATGTCATGAAATCGCGACACTTCTCCCTTCGTCGACCACCTTTTTGCTTTTGTCATGAAATCGCGACACTTTTGCCTCTGCAGACTTCATCTTCACTTCTTTCACAAAATCATGACACTTCTGCCTCTGCAGACTTCGTCTTCACTTCTATCGTGAAATCGTGACACTTCTGTCTTCATAGCCTTCCTCTCTGCTTTTGTCATGAAATCATGACACTTCACCTATGGAAGACATGCTTTCAATTTCTATCATGAAATCATGACACTTCTTTGAAACCTCCTACTTATGTCATGAAATCATGACACTTCTCTTCTTTCTTTCATCCATCACGAAATCATGACACTTTTCTGCATCCGTACGCTTTTCTTTCATCCTATCGTCGAAATCGTGACAATGCTTTCTCACTTCAAAACCTTTCCTTTGCTGCATGTCATAAAATCGTGACGGTTCTCACTTCGACCTCTGTAGCATGTCACAAAATCGTGATAGCTCTCACTCTAAACTTTTTAGCATGTCATGAAATCATGACACTTTTCGTGTTACTTTCTCTCTCTTCGAACTTGTCATGAAATCATGACAGTTCACACTACGGACTCTCTCTTCTGCATCATGTCGTGAAATCGTGACACTTTTTCATCCGTACAACCTTCCTTGCAATATGTCGCGAAATCGTGACACTTTTCCTTCTTTGCCTTCCTGCACTTTTCGAGTCGTGAAAATGTGACATGTCGTGAAATCGTGACACTTTCCACCTTGCTCTCCTTCTCTGCCAACATGTCGTGAAATCGTGACAGTTTTTCCACTTGCCTTTTTCTCTGCCAACATGTCATGAAATCGTGACAGTTTTTCCTGCTTCTTCTCTCTCTTCCAACATGTCACGAAATCACGACAGTTTTGCCAGCTTTTTCTCTCTCTTCTAACATGTCACGAAATCGTGACAGTTTTGCCAGCACTTTCTCTCTCCTCTAACATGTCGCGAAATCATGACTATTTTTCTTGCCTGCTGCATACTTTTTCTTACTTGTCTTTTTCTTTGATCTTTTGCAAATGGGCTACTATGATCTTCTTGGAAACTCACTGTCCATGCTCTGAATAAACTTCTTGGAAACTCACTGTCCATGTCTGCAAATTATTTGACATTAAATCAAATTCCTTCAAGAGCTTCTTGACATCAATGACAACCTATACACTTGAGCAAAGGCAATGTACCCAAGGTACCCAAAATTGCCAACAATCTCCCCCTTTGTCATTGATGGCAAACCTTTATGAAAACACATCTCAAGAGCCAAAACTGAAACCAACTGTGCTAACAACTGAGAATCTGCCTTTGAAGTTTTGCTCCCCCGAACTTGAAGCTTTCCTCTTCACTTGAAGCTCTCCCCCTTACTCATATCTCTCCCCCTTTGTCATCAATGGCAAAGGGTCACCTTTGGGGCTCGGGACTAAGAATGAGCCTCTTAGCTTAGTCCCTCCCCCACCTCCTGATGAGGTGATTAAAATAGGGGTGGGAGTAAAACTCCCATTAGGCACTGATCATCATCAGCGTCTAAAACTTCCTTGTCGGGCCTTCTCTTGAATTCTTTGTCCGTATTCCTGTTCCTGTTCCTGTCACTGTTCCTGTCCCTGTTATCATTCCTGTTCTTATCCATGCCTTGATCCTTGGACCTGTTCATACCACTATTCCTATTCTTGTACCTTGGAAGTTCAGCTCTACACTGTCTAGCTGTGTGACCTGCATTGTTGCACTTATAACAAGTAACAATGTTATTTCTTTTAGGCATACCTGTTCTTTGAATCCACCAGTTCTGACCAAACCTGTTCCTGTTATTTGTCTTGCAATAAACTGCCTTGTGCCCAAACTGTTGACAAGAGTAGCAATACCCTTGAAAGAAACTAGCACTTCTGAAATTGTTGTTTACCTTCTTCATTTGAGCCATGCAATGTGCAGCCATGTGACCAAACCTGTGACACGCAAAACATCTGTCATGAAATTTTCTTTTATTTGACCTCTTGGGTCCCGAAAACTTCTTCTTCTTATTCTAAATTCTGTTTTCTATTTTTGCGCATCTATCACTCACGGACTCTTTCTCTGAAATACTCTCCTCATCAGAACTCTCTTCCTTTTGGAATCTCTTACTAGATTCCCCAACTTGTTCCTTGTGCGGCTTAACAAAACCAAGGCCTGTTTTATCTGTTGTCTTTCTTTGACCTTTGATGAGTGACTTAACCTTTTTGGAGCTATCTTGAAACCTGTAGAGCTTATCCTTGTACTCTTTAGTTTCCTCTTTCAAAGAAGCCATTTTCTGTTCTAACTCACTATACTCAAGAACCTTAGACTCTAACTCATCCTTGAGTTCTTGTGTCTTAGCCATAGAGAAGTCAAGACTTTCTATAAGATCATCTCTCTCCATACAACATTCATCTAACTTATCCTTGAGTCTAGCATTCTTCTTTCTTTCCTTTTTCAAAGCACTAAGAGCATTAATAAGTTCACTTTCAAGATCCTTTATTTGTTTGCTTTCTGAATCATCAAAGCCTTTTTCAGATTTCTTATCACTAGAGGTGCTACCCTTTTCAAAAACCATACATGCATCTTCCTTATAGTTTTCTGAAGCATCCTCATACATACTAGAAACCAATTCATTATTTGTGCAATCATCCTCAAGGTGACCAAAATTTCCACATCTAAGACATTTCATGATAATGAATCTATGTTTCGGTTCTTCCTCTTTTTTTGATATGAACAACATCTCATTTTCACTATCACTTGAAGAACTTTCACTATCACTACTAGAACACTTACTTGCTTTGTCTAGGTAGAAACTCTTCTTGTGCTTGTGAGAATACCTCTTTCCATGATTGTTGTGCTCATCTTTGTTCTTCCTGTGATGCTTGTGCTTTTCAGAATCCTTGCTCTTAGAATCCTGTTTATCTTCATCACTTTCATTCTTGGAAACAGTACAATCAGTAGCATAATGACCAAACTTTCCACAATTGAAACATCTTATATTTTTCATGCTTTTGTGCTTTCTAGAGAACTTGCCTTTCTTTTCTGTAATATGCCTCTTCATCACTAGAAGACTCATCACTCTCTTGAAGTTGTTTACCCTTGGATTTCTTGGTAGCCTTGAAAGCTGCCTCTTTCTTGACATCAACCTTCACTTGAGTTCTCAACTCAAATGCTGCAAGTATACTATGGAGCTCATCCTTTTTCAATTTATCCAAATCTTTAGCTTCCTCAATAGCAGAAATATTTTCACTAAATCTATTAGGAAGAGATCTTAAAATCTTATCACAAACATCATTTTCAGCAAGCTCAAGACCTAAGTCTTTCATGGAGTTAACAACCTCATCCATACGAAGCATGTAGTCACTAATATTTTCATCATCATTCATCTTGAGTTGTTCAAACATACCTTTGAAATGTCTCAACTTGGCCTTTCTGACATTTGCATCACCTGTATGAACCACTTTCAATTGATTCCACATTTCACTAGCTGTCTTGCGGTGAATCACTTTGGTGAGATCTGCTTTCGTAAGCCTTTCAGGATTGCATTCATTGCTTTTGAATTGTCTGTGATGTAGGAGCCTTTCTTCTTTAGTAAAAGGACCATGTTCAGGAATAGTGTACTCATCTTCAATTACTTCCCATACCTCATTCCCAAGTGCCATTAGATGAACCTTCATCCTTGCACTCCAAAGACCAAAATCTGATCCATCAAGAATAGGTGCTGCATTGCCACTTGAATAATCCATTGTGTTCTTTGCTAGCTTTTCCTTCAAGCTGTTAAACTTTTCGAAGGCACCAGCTCTGATACCAATTGAAGAACACAAGCTTATACTGAGAGGAGGGGGTGAACAGTATAAGACCACTTTTTACTTTTTCCTTCAATTCAACTTTCAATTCAATATTATGCAGTGTATAGATAGCAGTATCAATAGCAATAATCAAGACAATGCACAAAACACCATCCACAATAGAGACACAACAATTTACGTGGTTCACCCAAAGTGGGCTACTCCACGGATAAAATATTTCACTAAATTTTATCAATCCAACTTCTAGGAATACCTTTCCCGATTACAATGTTTATGGGCACCAACCCAAAGGAGACACCAATCCCCTAACCTCGAGTTCGTGGGCACCAACCCACAGGAGACACCAATCCCCTAGCTCTGTTCTGGCTGGTGATCCTCTAGAAAACCTCTACCTCCGTTGCCCTTAGCAAATGGAACTCTATCCATAGAAGACACCTGTCCTCCCTGCTCTGGCTGGAGACCTCTGTTCTCAACTCTTTCACCTCCAAAGCTGGTCCTCGAATTTGCACTAAACACAGTCCTTCGGTCTAGCACAAATGTCCTCATTCGTCTTTGCCTGTTGCACTCTATGCCCTCTGCTCTCTCTACGCAAACACAGCAGCACCGTCTTCGTGCACTCTGATTCCTTGCGATCTCTCTCACTTAGACGATTCGACAAAATGCACTCTGTACACTGCTATCGAATTTTGCACTCTGCTCTCGACGATCGAACTTCTTCTCTTCGCACTATTTCTGTGAACGTCGCACTTCAACCACGCATTCGATCACACTCAACTCTCCAAACAGCCCTCCTTTTATAACAAAGTTTTCATGAATAAAAACTTTGATCTTAGTCGGCTGTTATGCAAATGCAAACCCTAATCTCCGTCGGTTGCAAGCCCTAATCTTCGTCGGCTAAAATTTGACTCTATCGGCTTCACTGCCTCTGTAACCCTTTTGAGCTTCTGCCACGAAAATACAACATGTCGCGATATCGTGACACTTTTCGCTTTCTTAACCCCTTCTCGGCTTGCACCCGCGAAAGTAGAACATGTCACGAAATCGTGACACTTTCGCTTCCTTGCACTTTGCTCTGCTTGCACTAGCGAAAATGGAACATGTCGTGAAATCGTGACACTTTCGCTGCCTTGTGCTTTTCTCTCCTTTACGCCCATGAAAATGAAACATGTCACGAAATCATGACACTTTCTTCCTTTAATCTTCTGTCTGTCTCTGTCAGCAACAACTTTGCTTATGTCGCGAAATCGTGACACTTCTCCCTTCGTCGACCACCTTTCTGCTTTTGTCACAAAATCGTGACACTTCTGCCTCTACAGACTTCATCTTCACTTCTGTCATGAAATCGTGACACTTCTCCCTCTATAGACTTCATCTTCACTTCTATCGTGAAATCGTGACACTTTTGTCTTCATAGCCTTCCTCTCTGCTTTTGTCACGAAATCGTGACACTTCACCTATGGAAGACATGCTTTCAGTTTATGTTGCGAAATCGTGACACTTCTGTTGTTGAAACCCTGCTTACTATTTTTGTCGTGAAATCATGACACTTTCTGCATTCGTACGCTTTTCTTTCATCCTGTCATGAAATCGTGACGCTTTCAGCTTTCGAATGCTTTCTTTGCTGCATGTCATGAAATCATGATGGTTCTCACTTTGACCTCTGTAGCATGTCGTGAAATCATGACAGTTCTCACTCTAAACTTTTTAGCATGTCGTGAAATCGTGACACTTTTCGTGTTACTTTCTCTCTCTTCGAACTTGTCGTGAAATCGTGACAGTTCACATTGCGGACTCTCTCTTTTGCATCATGTCACGAAATCGTGACACTTTTTCGTCCGTACAACCTTCCTTGCAATATGTCACGAAATCGTGACACTTTTCCTTCTTTGCCTTCCTGCACATTTCGAGTCGCGAAAATGCGACATGTCGCGAAATCGTGACACTTTCCACCTTGCTCTCCTTCTCTGCCAACATGTCACGAAATCGCGATAGTTTTTCCACTTGCCTTTTTCTCTGCCAACATGTCGCGAAATCGTGACAGTTTTTCCTGCTTCTTCTCTCTCTTCCAACATGTCGTGAAATCGTGACAGTTTTGCTAGCTTCTTCTCTCTCTTCTAACATGTCACGAAATCATGACAGTTTTGCCAACACTTTCTCTCTCCTCTAACATGTCGCGAAATCGTGACTGTTTTTCTTGCCTGCTGCATACTTTTTCTTACTTGTCTTTTTCTTTGATCTTTTGCAAATGGGCTACTATGATCTTCTTGGAAACTCACTGTCCATGCTCTGAATAAACTTCTTGGAAACTCATTGTCCATGTCTGCAAATTATTTGACATTAAATCAAATTCCTTCAAGAGCTTCTTGACATCAATGACAACCTATACACTTGAGCAAAGGCAATGTACCCAAGGTACCCAAAATTGCCAACAAGGTCTTAGGTTCCTCTTTTTTTTTTGCATAGCAAAAAATCCCTTGCGAGGATACCTTGGTCTAAGAGACCATGAACAGGGGGTTCTACACTGTCAAAGTCACCCGAGGGTCGCACCCAGCCCTGCCCATGTTGGCAGTTTTGGGTACATTGTCTTTTGCTCAAGTATTGATGTTGTCATTGATGTCAAGAAGCGGAAGGGTTTTTGTGAAAACCAAGGCAATCAAAATAAAAGGTTTTATTTAAAACCATGGACAACATATTTGTAATGGGTTTTTCTCAAAACCTAAGTTGGCTCTTCGTTTCGTTGAAAAAGGTGCCCCGATGATGAAGATATTTAATTTTAATATTTAGTTTAAATTTTATTTAAAATTTAAATTAATATTTTAAAATTAAATTAAAATATTTGTCGACGTGTTGGTAATGCATCGAAGTGCATATATAATGAGGCTAATAAATTCATTTGAAATTGAGGTGAGGGAATCGATATCAATTTGTGTGCATTTCGTTTTCGTCTTCGTCTGAGCCAGCGAAGGAGGCACACGTGATAAACAAGTCTTTGCTGTGACGAATGGTTGCGGTTCAAGAAGAGGACATGGCGATCATATTTTGAGACAGATCAACGTATTTATGCTCGAGAAAAATGGAGACAGATTATTGAATGGTTGAGGAGGATAAGCTGTTGGAAGGGCTTTGTATGAACGCTGTTGAAAAGAAGCACCTTGATTGATCGCGTGGAATGTGGAGCCAGAGAAAAGCCGTTACCAAGGTGGAACTCAGACATGTGAAGGATACGTCAAATTGGACCTGCATTGAAGAACAAGCAAGAAGGTGAAAGGATAATATAAATATAAGGAAAATCGATGTTGCTGTTTTCGTAGGTGTGAAGGCCGAGCCTCCTGTAGAAGTCATCAATGTGTTGACTGCGAAATGGTCGACGACAAGAGCAGCGTATAAGCGACATCGCGGAGGAAGACTTTGATTAATGTTTTCAAAATAAAAGAATAGCGCATAACGACATCGTGGGAGTGCTGGTAGAGAATCAAGTTAAGCGCGCGATAAGTTTTTTTTTGTAACAATCTTATCTCTGTTGTATTGTGGTAATAGGGAGATATAAGGGTTAGAGAATTAATTGTTTTAGGAAGATATAAGGGAAGTCATAACTAGAGTGTGGAATGTTGATTATTGGTTATGTAATATTTTACTTTACTTTTATGGTATAAGTGGTTTTGGGAGTTATAAGGTTATGCAATGTTGTAATTTATTTTATTTTATGGTACAAGTGATTTTAGGAGAGATAAGGAAGTTGTGCAATTAAAGGCTTTGGTAATGATTATTGAAAAGTGGAGTAATGTTGATTATTTTGTGATCTACTAACCCTTGTGAAGATTGGCAAAAGAATTTTGTGATGGTGGCAGATTTCCAAAGGGGTTCCTTCACTTCAATAAGGTATGGGCACATTCTTCTTATGAGTATGATTGGTGTATGTTTTTCTGAAATAAGATTGGAGTGAAAAGGTATTCAACAAGGTTTCCTTTGGTTGAGTGTAAGTCCTAGTTTTTGGTTTGTTGAAGACTACTTATGCATTGTTATCATTGATGAGAGTTTTGGTGAATGCATAAATCTGGTTTGAGGTAGTGGAAGCATTGTGCACTAGGATTTATGATTGTGAGTCTTGCTACTTGCTTTGAGTTGGTGAAACCCTTAGTTGACTATTTTGATATTGATGGATGAGTGCTTCCATAGTGGTTGTGTTGATCAAGTTAATGCTTTACTTGATACATGATATTGGGCTTACTCCATTGAGTTGATGTGAACAAGTTATTCTATGCATTTGGTGATATTGTGTTGGTGGCTGTTTTGTTCAAATATCTTTGGAGGGAAAAGGATTTCTACTTGTTTCATTTTCTTGTGATGATTGGTTGAATGCTTCAAGGTTAATGTTGAGTTGAATGATGTTGATTAAACCTTGTCTTTAAGCATTGTTGTTGAAGCCCTAATTGGTTGAGAAAAGATATTGGTTGTTGGAAAGAACATGAGTATCATTGTTATATGAGATATTGCATGGTTGGCAATTGTTGGGTTGTGTTTCATGTTCTTGAGAAAAGCATACTACATCTATCTTATTCTTTTGAGATTTGAGATTGAGTTGAGATTGAGATTGGGAGTTAAGTATAGAACATATTGAGTCTCTAACAATTCTCTTTATGCTTCTATGAGGTTGATGAATCATATTGAGTCTCTAACAATTCTCTTTATGCTTCATTGAGGTGGATGAATCACATTGGGTCTCTAACCATTCTCTTTGTGGGTTCATGCCAAGCAAGTGTTCTTGATAAACTTGTGAGCAAGTTTTGGACAGGTTCCTGTGGGGACTTGTGAGCAGATTTGGACAGGTCTTAGTAGAGGACTTGTGAAGCTGAGGTTGATAGTTCTATCAAATAACTTGAGGATAGAGGTGCATTGGTTCTATGAGAAGAACTTGAGGATAGATTTGTGCCAGACCGAAGGACTGTGTTTGGTGCTGATCAAAGACAGAGGATGAGGACATTTGTGCTAGACCGAAGGACTGTGTTTAGTACAAATTCGAGGACCAATTTTGAGGTGATAGAGTTGAGGACAGAGGTCTCCGACCAGAGCAGGGAAGACAGGTGTCTTCTGTGGATAGAGTTCCATTTTCTAAGGGCAGCGGAGGCAGAGGTCTTCTAGAGGATCACCAGCCAGAGCAGAGGTAGGGGAAAGTATCTCCTTTGAGTAGAGGCTCATAAATTCAGATTGGGGGAAGGTTTCTCCTTTGAGCCGAGGCTCATAAACATTGTAATTGGGAAGGTTTCCCAAAGAACTTTGAGATAACTTTTAGAGAAAAGTTTTGTGGACATAAATTGTTGTGTCACTTTGTGGATGGATTTGTGCATTGCTTTGATATTGCTTTGGGTATATTGCTTTACTTTTTTGAAGTATAAAGGAAAAAGGAAAAAGCGGTCTTATACTGTTCACCCCCCCTCTCAGTATAAGCTTGTGTTCTTCAGCCCACACCAACATTATCAATTGGATTTTGGGTACCCAATTCATTTTTTTGGTAGGGTGGATATTCGAACTTGGGACCTCCCTTGGAGGATTGCCCTCTCCTCTCCAACTCACCTACACCAATTGCGTGTCTTAGGTTCCTCTTTAATTATTTTCTTTGATGCCTCTTTTTTTTTGAGCTTGACTCCCCCTTTTGATTTATTTGACCTTCTTCAAAACCAAGTCCAGTCTTTATAGTCGAAGATCTCTATGTTTTGATAATATCACCAATGATTTTTGTGCTTTTTTCAAACCTGTGTAGCTTATCATTAGAATCTTCCACTTCCTTCCTTAGAGAGACAACCTCATATTCTAGTTTTTCACATTCCAACTCTTTTGTCTTTAACTACTCAACCATACCTTCTTCAATTTGCTTTACCTCTTCAACTTTAACTTTCAGGTCAATGAGTTCTTGTGACAACTTTACCTTTGTCTTATCATCCTCTTGTACTTGAGCCTTCAATCTTGAGTTCTTATTTCTAACCCTCTTCAACTCTTCAAGAGCAACAACAAGTTCCTCTTCTATGTCAACCATGGCTTCTTCTTCATTTTTTGAATCTTTTTCTTCTTCTTGGTCTTTGACAACAAGAGCATCTTCTTTCTCTTCTATGGCCAAAAATAGGATTTCTTCTCTTTCACTATTTGAGAGACTTTCATCACTTGTTCTGGAAGAAATTACTTGCTTCTTCAACATAAAAACTCTTCTTGTGTCTTTGAAAGATCTTCTTCTCATGCTTGTTTTGACCATACATGTTTTTCTTTTCATGATAAAATTTTTTTTTTCTTTTATATTCCTTTTCTTCTTCACTACTACTACTTCTAGCTTGTGGGCAATTAGATGCATAGTGACCAAGGTTACCACAATTAAAAAATTTCACATAATGCATACCTTTATGTTTTCTTGGACCCTTCTTATTCCTTCGCACAAAGTTAGCTTCTTCTCCACTGCTTGATTCTTCACTTGATTCTGGTTCCTTATTCTTTGTCTTCTTTGAAGCTTTAAATGCTGCTTCCCATTTGGATGTTTGATATTTTTTAGTCCTCATCTCATAGGTTGTGAGAATTCCATGTAGCTCATCCATGCTTAAGGTTTTAAGATCCTTCATCTCTTCTATTGCTAAAACCTTTGCATCAAACCTCATGGGAAGTGACCTTAAGATTTTTTGAACAATCTTAGAGTCTTCAATATTTTCTCCAAGTCCACGAATGGTGTTGACAACCTCATCAACTCAGAGTAGATACTTGGCAATATCTTCCTCATATTTCATATTTAAGTCTTCAAACTTCCTCCTGTGGGTTTGAAGTTTTGCCATTTTAACCTTGTCGTCTCCTTCATATGTTCTTTGTAACTTGTCCCATATTTCTTTTGCTGAGGTGCATTGCATGACTTTCACAAACTTTGATTCACATAACCTGCTTAATATTGCATTCATTGCCCTGGAATTATTTTCAAATAGTTTCTTGCCATCTCTATCCATGGGAGGAGTTGTAGGTGGTGTGAACCCATCCTCAACGGATTGCCATATATCATAGCCATGTGCCATCAAATAAGTCTACATCCTTATGCTCCAGAAAGCATAGTTAGTCCCATAAAACAATGGTGCCCTATTTGACAAAAAACCTTCATGGCTAGCCATGTGTGTTCTTGTAAGATCTTCCTTCAAGCTATTAGGCTTTCATGAAGGAACCCGCTCTGATACCAATTGAAGAACACAAGCTTATACTGAGAGGAGGGGGTGAACAGTATAAGATAAAACTTTTCTCTTTTCTTTCCAAAGCAATAACCTCAAATAATATCAATGCAATAATGAAACAATGCACAAATCACCATACACATAAGAGACAAATATTTTACGTGGAAACACCCTCTTGGGAGAAAACCATGACAAAATATTGCTTATAAATTTCTTCAATAAATTTTGTGGGCACCAACCCATAGGAGACACCAATCCCCTATACAAGTTCATGGACACCAATCCATAGGAGACACCAATCCCCTTGTTCAATTTCGTGGACACCAATCCATAGGAGACACCAATCCCCTTGCTCAAGTTCGTGGACACCAATCCCCTTGCTCAAGTTCGTGGACACCAATCCACAGGAGACACCAATCCCCTTTCTCAAGTTTATGGACACCAATCCACAAGAGACACCAATCCCCTTGCTCAAGTTCGTGGACACCAATCCATAGGAGACACCAATACCCTTGCTCAGGAGACACCAATCCCCTTGCTCAAGTATGCTCCAAAACCTGCTCAAATCTGCTCCAAAACATGCTCACAAAATCTTCTCAAATCTGCTCCAAAACCTACTCACAAAATCTGCTCAAATATGCTCCAAAACCTACTCACAAAACTTGCTCAAATATGCTCCAAAACCTGCTCACAAAATCTGCTCCAAAACTTGCTCAAATCCTTCACCTTTTCTTGAGTTTTGCTTTCTTCAACTAAAGGCAATACAGACATATTCTACCCAGAATTATTTTAACTTCAAGAACATATAGAGGATGATATGCACTAATGTAGTAAGCTTCAAATGGCTAATATGTTCTTCACATTCATTAAGTCTATCACTTCCACATATCTCACATTTATTACATTTTAAAGGTAGCTCAAGTCTAGCATTAGATAACTTACTTGTGTGTTGAATTGGAGATGCTAATACCTTGCTCTTCTTCCACTATCATGTGCACCTTTTCTTCTTCTTGAAATGGTTGAATTGTCCTTCCTTGTCAATTGAATGCTTGGGTGAATATGTGCACTTAATCCTCTTACTCTATTCTTTGAAACCTTGACTTGTTCCAAATATGTGCCCTCCAAATCTGCCTCAATAATGATGATCTTCCTCTTGCATGTGCTTTTCAAATCTGGTCAATAATTATCTTTTTCCCTTCTTGATTTAAATATCAAATCAATAACTTTATAACCCTTATCATTTCTTTTAAAAACATACACAATAAAGCTTAAAAATAACTCCTTATATCTCCCTTTTAAAACTTACAAAATAAAACTTTATACTAACAACATGACTCCTTATATCTCCCTTTTATTAATTTTCAAAAATAACATCATGACCCTTATATCTCATTTATAATAAAATTAACCCTTAATTTCCCTTTAATTTATATTAATAACCTTATATCTCCCTTTTATAAAATTTAATAAAAAAACTTTATAATTACCTTGCACACATGCATATGAGATTCGATCCCCTGACCTCTAGAAGCACAGCGCCCTAACACGGGCTCATGGCCAATTGAGCTACCGCAACAGGTGAAACCAAAAGGCATAATAAAATATTTAACTCCTTCGTTGCACTATCTCAAACTCTTCAACAAAATGGGTGTCGAAGAGATTCGACCCTTTAACCTTCTGCACCGTAGCGCTCCATGCGAGCTAGGCAACCGACTAGGCTACCCCAGTGGATAAAACCAAAGGGGCACAATATGATATTAACCTTCATCTTTGTGCTACCTCGAACACAAAAACCATAGCAAAATAGGCATCGAGGGGATTTGACCCTTGTACCTTCTGCACAACAATGCTCCACGTGAGCTAGGCAACCGACTAGGCTACCCCAATAGATGAAGCCAAGGAAGCACAATAGTATAGATGGCTCCTTCGTTAGGTTGCTATCGTCAAACTTGCACTCCTCTCCTTCCTCCTTTTGCTATGCCACTCACACTCACCACAATGGATTAATCGATTTTCTTACATCTTTTCAAAGTAAATCAATACCTCATATTTATATGCTTTTTGGCATTCATGCCCAAGGAGGTCAGCCCAACATTTGAAATTTAATTTTTCTTTTGCATGGTGCACTCAAGGAGGTCATCCCATTTTAATATTTAAACTTTTATATATGTTTAAATCCTTTGATTTAAATATAAACCTCCCACTTTAAATATTTAAATATTTCATTTAAATATTAAAGCATATAAAATCACCTTTGAAGATATCTACATTGAACATTAATGACAACTCAACATTTCATCCTTGAAGATATTTCTACCTATGTCCTTTGACACTCAACATTTCATCCTTGAAGATATTTTTGCCTTTGACATCAATGACAACTCAATATTTCTAACAATCTCCCCCTTTGTCATTGATGGCAACCCTACAATGAAACTGTCCTTTATTGCAACATGATCACAAAATTGCTACTCCCTTACTAAAATTCTCCCCCTTTGACATCAATGGCAAAGGCTCCTTGGGGCTGTAAGATAAGACACTTGACAATGCCCCCTTCCTCCCTGCTCTTCTTGAGACTTCAATTATGAGATGGGAGTGAAACTCCCAAATTACTATGCTCCTCTTCTTGTTCTATTTTCTTTCTCCAAACTTTGGAGGTCATACCCTTTTGAACATTTTGACCATCCTCCTTTTTGCTTGACTTCGAAAGTTTAGGGAACACTGTTCTACACCATCTAGCTGTATGCCCAAAATTATTACATTTGTAACATATGATGTTGTAGTCCATGAGAGGTGCAAATGAATTGAAATTCCTCTTGGTGAAGCCAAAATCATTCTTAGCACGGACCCTGCAATTTACAACTTTATGACCAAATTGGTGACATGAGAAACAATAACCATGGAAGAAATATTGAAACCTGTCTGATTGCCTTGGAGGATATTACCGCATGGTTCTCTCATTGTTGTTTCTGTGATGGACTTTGTTCCTTGATGATGCTTTGTTTTCTTCCTTCTTGATGCTTCCACTTCTCAACACATCAACATAGGTCTTAGGTTCCTCTTTAATCATTTTCTTTGATGCCTCTATTCCTTTTGAGCTTGACTCCCCCTTTTGTTTTCTTTGACCTTCTTCAAAACCAAGTCCAGTCTTTATAGTCGAAGATCTCTGTGTTTTGATAATATCACCAATGATTTTTGTGCTTTTCCCAAACCTGTGTAGCTTATCATTAGAATCTTCCACTTCCTTCCTCAGAGAGACAACCTCATGTTCCAATTTTTCACATTCCAACTCTTTTGCCTTTAACTGCTCAGCCATACCTTCTTCAATTTGCTTTGCCTCTTCAACTTTAACTTTCAGGTCAATGAGTTCTTGTGACAACTTTACCTTTGTCTTCTCATCCTCTTGTACTTGAGCCTTCAATCTTGAGTTCTTCTTTCTAACCCTCTTCAACTCTTCAAGAGCAACAACAAGTTCCTCTTCTATGTCAACCATGGCTTCTTCTTCATTTTCTGAATCTTTTTCTTCTTCTTGGTCTTTGACAACAGGAGCATCTTCTTTCTCTTCTATGGCCAAAAATAGGATTTCTTCTCTTTCACTATTTGAGAGACTTTCATCACTACTGCTGGAAGAACTGCTTGCTTCTTCAACATAAAAACTCTTCTTGTGTCTTTGAAAGATCTTCTTCTCATGCTTGTTTTGACCATACCTATTTTTCTTTTCATGATAAAATTTTCTTTCTTTCTTTTTCTTATATTCCTTTTCTTCTTCACTGCTACTACTTCTAGCTTGTGGGCAATTAGATGCATAGTGACCAAGGTTACCACAATTAAAACATTTCACAGAATGCATACCTTTATGTTTTCTTGGACCCTTCTTATTCCTTCGCACAAAGTTAGCTTCTTCTCTGTTGCTTGATTCTTCACTTGATTCTGGTTCCTTATTCTTTGTCTTCTTTGAAGCTTTAAATGTTGCTTCCCATTTGGATGTTTGATATTTTTCAGTCCTCATCTCATAGGCTATGAGAATTCCATGTAGCTCATCCATGCTTAAGGTTTTAAGATCCTTCATCTCTTCTATTGCTGAAACCTTTGCATCAAACCTCATGGGAAGTGACCTTAAGATTTTTTGAACAATCTTAGAGTCTTCAATATTTTCTCCAAGTCCACGAATGGTGTTGACAACCTCATCAAAATCGGAGTAGATACTTGGCAATATCTTCCTCATATTTCATCTTTAAGTCTTCAAACTTCCTCCTATGGGTTTGAAGTTTTGCCATTTTAACCTTGTCGTCTCCTTCATATGTTCTTTGTAACTTGTCCCATATTTATTTTGTTGAGGTGCATTGCATGACTTTCACAAACTCTGATTCACATAACCCGCTTAATATTGCATTCATTGCCCTAGCATTATTTTCAAATAGTTTCTTGCCATCTCTATCCATGGGAGGAGTTGTAGGTGGTGTGAACCCATCCTCAATGGATTGCCATATATCATAGCCATGTGCCATAAAATAAGTCTGCATCCTTATGCTCCAGAAAGCATAGTTAGTCCCATCAAATAGTGGTGCCCTATTTGATGAAAAACCTTCATGGCTAGCCATGTGTGTTCTTGTAAGATCTTCCTTCAAGCTGTTAGGCTTTCATGAAGGAACCCGCTCTGATACCAATTGAAGAACACAAGCTTATACTGAGAGGGGGGGTGAACAGTATAAGATAAAACTTTTCTCTTTTCTTTCCAAAGCAATAACCTCAAATAATATCAATGCAATAATGAAACAATGCACAAATCACCATACACATAAGAGATAAATATTTTACGTGGAAACACCCTCTCGGGAGAAAACCACGACAAAATATTGCTTATAAATTTCTTCAATAAATTTTATGGGCACCAACCCACAGGAGACACCAATCCCCTATACAAGTTCATGGACACCAATCCACAGGAGACACCAATCCCCTATACAAGTTCATGGACACCAATCCATAGGAGACACCAATCCCCTTGCTCAAGTTCATGGACACAAATCCATAAGAGACACCAATCCCCTTGCTCAAGTTTGTGGACACCAATCCAAAGGAGACACCAATCCCCTTACTCAAGTTCATGGACACAAATCCACAAGAGACACCAATCCCCTTGCTCAAGTTCATGGACACCAATCCACAAGAGACACCAATCCCCTTGCTCAAGTTCATGGACACCAATCCATAGGAGACACCTTGCTCAAATTTACTCCAAAAAATGCTCACAAAACTTACTCAAATATGCTCCAAAACCCACTCACAAAATCTGCTCAAATCTGCTCCAAAACCTGCTCACAATTTACTCCAAAACCTGGTCAAGTTTTCTCCAAAACCTCTAAAAGCACAACACCCTAACACGAGCTTGTGGCCAACTGAGCTACCGTAGTAGGTGAAACTAAAATGTGCAAGAAAGTATTTACCTCCTTCGTTGCATTGTCTCAAACACTTCAACAAAATGAGCATTAAAGAGATTCAACCCTTTGACCTTCTGTACCACAGTGCTCCATGCAAGCTAGGCAACTGACTGGGCTAAACCAGTGGATAAAACCAAAGGGGTACGATATGATATTTGACTTTGTCTTTGTGCTACCTCGAACAACAAAAAACATAGCAAAACAAGCACTAATGGGATATGATACTTGTACCTTCTGCACAACAGTGCTCCACACGAGCTAAGCAATTGATTGAGCTAACCCAATGACTGAAACCAAGGAAGCACAATAGTATAGATGGATCCTTCGTTGGGTCACTACAATTGAACTTGCACTCCTCTCCTTCCTCCTTTTGCTACACCACTTGCACTCACCACGATGGATTAATCGATTTTCTTACATCTTTCCAAAGTAAATCAATGCCTCATATTTATATGCTTTTTAGCATTCACACCCAAGGAAGTCGGTCCAAAATTTGAATATTTGAATTTTCTTTTGCTTGGTGCACTCAAGGAGGTTGGCCCATTAAAATATTTAATTTTTTTAAATTATATTTAAATCATTTGATTTAAATATAAGCCTCCCACTTTAAATATTTAAATATTTATTTAAATATTAAAGCATATAAAATCACCTTTGAAGATATCTACCTTGAACATTAATGACAACTCAATATTTCATCCTTGAAGATATTTCTACCTTTGATATCAAAATTTCATCCTTGCATCAATATTTCATCCTTGAAGATATTTCTGCCTTTGACATCAATGACAACTCAATATTTCTAACAATCTCCCCCTTTGTCATTGATGGCAACCCTACAATGAAACTATCCTTTATTGCAACATGATCACAAACTGCTCTCCCTGACTAGTTGCTCCCCCTTACTAAAAATTCTCCCCCTTTGACATCAATGGCAAAGGCTCCTCGGGGCTGTAAGATAAGACACTTGACAATGCCCCCTTCTCCCTGCTCTTCTTGAGATGTTCAATTATGATATGGGAGTGAAACTCCCAAATTACTATGCTCCTCTTCTTGTTCTATTTTCTTTCTCCAAACTTTGGAGGTCATACCCTTTTGAACATTTTGACCATCCTCCTTTTTGCTTGACTTCAAAAATTTAGGGAACACTATTCTGCACCATCTAGTTGTATGCCCAAAATTATTACATTTGTAGCATATGATGTTGTAGTCCATGAGAGGTGCAAATGAATTGAAATTCCTCTTGGTGAAGCCAAAATCATTCTTAGCACGGACCCTACAATTTACAACTTTATGACCAAATTTGTTACATGAGAAACAATAACCATGGAAGAAATATTGAAACCTGTCTGATTGCCTTGGAGGATATTACCGCATGGTTCTCTCATTGTTGTTTCTGTGATGGACTTTGTTCCTTGATGATGCTTTGTTTTCTTCCTTCTTGATGCTTCCACTTCTCAATACATCAGCATAGGTCTTAGGTTCCTCTTTAATAATTTTCTTTGATGCCTCTTTTCCTTTTGAGCTTGACTCCCCCTTTTGTTTTCTTTGACCTTCTTCAAAACCAAGTCCAGTCTTTATAGTCGAAGATCTCTGTGTTTTGATAATATCACCAATGATTTTTGTGCTTTTCCCAAACCTGTGTAGCTTATCATTAGAATATTCCACTTCCTTCCTCAGAGAGACAACCTCATGTTCCAGTTTTTCACATTCCAACTCTTTTGTCTTTAACTGCTCAGCCATACCTTCTTCAATTCGCTTTACCTCTTCAACTTTAACTTTCAGGTCAATGAGTTCTTGTGACAACTTTACCTTTGTCTTCTCATCCTCTTGTACTTGAGCCTTCAATATTGAGTTCTTCTTTCTAACCCTCTTCAACTCTTCAAGAGCAACAACAAGTTCCTCTTCTATGTCAACCATGGCTTCTTCTTCATTTTCTGAATCTTTTTCTTCTTCTTGGTCTTTGACAATAGGAGCATCTTCTTTCTCTTCTATGGCCAAAAATAGGATTTCTTCTCTTTCACTATTTGAGAGACTTTCATCACTACTGCTGGAAGAACTGCTTGCTTCTTCAACATAAAAACTCTTCTTGTGTCTTTGAAATATCTTCTTCTCATGCTTGTTTTGACCATACCTATTTTTCTTTTCATGATAAAATTTTCTTTCTTTATTTTTCTTATATTCCTTTTCTTCTTCATTGCTACTACTTCTAGCTTGTGGGCAATTAGATGCATAGTGACCAAGGTTACCACAATTAAAATATTTCATAGAATGCATACCTTTATGTTTTCTTGGACCCTTCTTATTCCTTCGCACAAAGTTAGCTTCTTCTCCGCTGCTTGATTCTTCACTTGATTCTGGTTCCTTATTCTTTGTCTTCTTTGAAGCTTTAAATGCTGCTTCCCATTTGGATGTTTGATCTTTTTCAGTCCTCATCTCATAGGCTGTGAGAATTCCATGTAGCTCATCCATGCTTAAGGTTTTAAGATCCTTCATCTCTTCTATTGCTGAAACCTTTGCATCAAACCTCATGGGAAGTGACCTTAAGATTTTTTGAACAATCTTAGAGTCTTCAATATTTTCTCCAAGTCCATGAATGGTGTTGACAACCTCATCAACTCGGAGTAGATACTTGGCAATATCTTCCTCATATTTCATCTTTAAGTCTTCAAACTTCCTCCTGTGGGTTTGAAGTTTTGCCATTTTAACCTTGTCGTCTCCTTCATATGTTCTTTGTAACTTGTCCCATATTTCTTTTGTTGAGGTGCATTGCATGAATTTCACAAACTCTGATTCACATAACCCACTTAATATTGCATTCATTACCCTGAAATTATTTTCAAATAGTTTCTTGCCATCTCTATCCATGGGAGGAGTTGTAGGTGGTGTGAACCCATCCTCAATGGATTTCCATATATCATAGCCATGTGCCATCAAATAAGTCTGCATCCTTATGCTCTAGAAAGCATAGTTAGTCCCATCAAATAATGGTGCCCTATTTGATGAAAAACCTTCATGGCTAGCCATGTGTGTTCTTGTAAGATCTTCCTTCAAGCTGTTAGGCTTTCATGAAGGAACCCACTTTGATACCAATTGAAGAACACAAGCTTATACTGAGAGGGGGGTGAATAGTATAAGATAAAACTTTTCTCTTTTCTTTCCAAAGCAATAAATTCAAATAATATCAATGCAATAATGAAACAATGCACAAATCACCATACACATAAGAGACAAATATTTTACGTGGAAACACCCTCTCAGGAGAAAACCATGACAAAATATTGCTTATAAATTTCTTCAATAAATTTCATGGGCACCAACCCATAGGAGACACCAATCCCCTATACAAGTTCGTGGACACCAATCCATAGGAGACACCAATCCCCTATACAAGTTCATGGACACCAATCCACAGGAGACACCAATCCCCTTGCTCAAGTTCGTGGACACCAATCCATAGGAGACACCAATCCCCTTTCTCAATTTTATGGACACCAATCCACAGGAGACACCAATCCCATTGCTCAAGTTCGTGGACACCAATCCATAGGAGACACCAATCCCCTTACTCAAGTTCATGGACACCAATCCACAGGAGACACCAATCCCCTTGCTCAAGTTCATGGACACCAATCCATAGGAGACACCAATCCCCTTTCTCAAGTTTGCTCCAAAACCTACTCAAATATTCTCCAAAACTTACTCACAAAACCTGCTCAAATCTGCTCCAAAACCTACTCACAAAACCTGCTCAAATATGCTCCAAAACCTACTCACAAAACCTGCTCAAATCTGCTCCAAAACCTGCTCAAAAATTTGATCAAATATGATCCAAAACATGCTCAAGTTCTTCACCTTTTCTTGAGTTTTGCTTTCTTCAACTAAAGGATATACATACATATTCTACCCAAAATTCTTTTATCTTCATGAACATATAGAGAATGATATGCACTAATGTAGTAAGCTTCAAATGGCCAATATGTTCTTCACATTCATTAAGTCTATCGCTTCCACATATCTCACATTTATTACATTTTAAAGGTAGCTCAAGTCTAGCATTAGATAACTTACTTGTGTGTTGACTTGGAGATGCTCATACCTTGCTCTTCTTCCACTATCATGTGCACCTTTCCTTCTTCTTGAAATGACTGAATTGTCCTTCCTTGTTAATTGAATGCTTGGGTGAATATGTGCACTTAATATTCTTTGACACCTTGACTTGTTCCAAATCTGTGCCCTCCAAATCTACCTCAATAATGATGATCTTCCTCTTGCATGTGCTTTTCAAATCTGGTCAATAATTCTCTTTTTCCCTTCTTGATTTAAATATCAAATCAATCACTTTAAACCCTTATCATTTCTTTTAAAAACCTACACAATAAAGCTTAAAAATAACTCCTTATATCTCCCTTTTAAAACTTACAAAATAAAGATTTATTCTAACAACATGACCCTTATATCTCCCTTTTATTAATTTGCAAAAATTACAAATTTATACTAACATCATGACCCTTATATCTCCCTTTTATTAAATTGTAAAAATGAATCTTTATACTAACACCATAACCCTTATATCTCCTTTTATTAAATTGCAAAAAAGAAGCTTTATACTAACACCATAACCCTTATATATCCCTTTTATTAAATTGCAAAAATGAAGCTTTATACTAACACCATAACCCTTATATCTCCCCTTTTATTAAATTTAATAAAAAATAAACTTTATAATTACCTTGCACAATCGTGGATGAGATTCGATCTCTTGACCTCTAGAAGCTCAACACCCTAACATGGGCTCATGACAAACTGAGCTACCAAAATAGATGAAAACAAAAGGTACAAGAAAGTATTTACCTCCTTTGTTGCATTGTCTCAAACTCTTCAACAAAACGAGCATCGAAGAGATTCAAACCTTTAACCTTCTATAGTGCAATGCTCCATGCGAGCTAGGCAATCGACTGGGCTATCCCAGTGGATAAAACGAAAGGGGCATGATATGATATTTGACTTCATCTTTGTACTACCTCGAATAGCAAAAATCACAACAAAATAGACATCGAGGGGATTCAACCCTTGTACCTTCTGCACAGTAGCGCTCCACGCGAGCTAGGCAATCGACTAGGCTACCCTAGTAGACAAAACCAAGGAAGCATAATAGTATAGATGGATCCTTTGTCAAGTCACTGTCACTGAAATTTTTCTCCTCTCCTTCCTCCTTATGCTACGTCGCTTGCACTCACCACAATGGATTAATCGATTTTCTTACATCTTTTCAAAGTAAATCAATGCCTCATATTTATATGCTTTTTGGTATTTAAACCCAAGGAGGTCGGCCCATTTAAATATTTAAACTTTTTATATTTAAATTATTTTTAAATCCTTTGATTTAAATATAAGCCTCCCACTTTAAATATTTAAATATTTCATTTAAATATTAAAGCATATAAAATCACCTTTGAAGATATCTGCCTTGAACATTAATGACAACTCAATATTTCATCCTTGAAGATATTTATGCCTTTGACATCAATGACAAATCAATATTTCTAACATTATCATATGAGAAGTCACACTCAATTATATATTTGTGATAAAACATTGTAATTTGTATAAAAATACATAGCTTATTGCATGCATTAGTAGACCTTTATTCTATGAGTATTCTAAGTTATTCTTGTATTATTATGTTTGATCTTATATTGTGAGTTATTATATTTATTTCATTATATTGTAACTTTATTATATTTGATCATGTGATTATATTCCTATGAGTTTCATATTAAGTATAAGGCTTCAAAATCCATCAATGGTATCAGAGCTACAACAAGATTACTTGCATAGGATTTGAAAGTTGTAGAAGGCTAGAGTCTTTCCACAAGGTTGAAGGATAATTTGTGAAGACTAGGATCCCTATTTGGGTGAATAAACTTGAACAAAGTTTATTATTCAGGGCATCGAAAACCTTGACATTAATAGAAAGTTTTAGGGATAGAAATCCATTGACATCAATTCTAGATTCTTAAGTAATGCTAGAAAAATTTATCTTAGCTATTGTTATAGTGAAAATTAATCTTCAAAAGTTGAGAATCTTCCTACAATAGATGGAGAATACTTTCATCTTCTTTTGCTTGAATATCGAGAGCTTTCTTCATGCATAGATTGATTTGAGTTGCAGTAAGAAGGAGACCCCCAAGAAGAGGTCCCTTTGAAGACAAGAGGAGACCCAAGAAAAAGAGGTCTCATAACAAATAGAGATAGGAGACTCGAGAAAAGATATCCCATAGAAGGTAGAAATAGGAGTCTAAGAAAAGAGGTCCCATGGAATGTAGAGATAGGAGACCCAAGAAAATAGGTCCCATAGAAGGTAGAGATATGAGTCTTGAAGAAAGAGGTCCCATAGCTGATAGAGGACACCATTGTACTCAATTGGTTTCCTGCAGTTCAAGACAACAAAGGAGGACACCATCAAATCCACAATGATAAAATACATCTCCTACTAAAGTGTATTGAGCTACCTTTTGCTTGAACGTGCATTTAGTGGCAAGTAGGAAGGAAGAGTACCAAGCTTAAAAAAATCTTGATGTATGCAAAAATAATGTGGTAGGGTTTGACCTGAATTAGAAAAACATCTTGTTTGTCATGATATGACTCCTAGGAGATAGCCAATTTTAACATCGTAGTGATGTGGATGAGGGTAACATTGTCAACGAGGTTTAAGATATGCCATTGTATCCACAAAATGATTAGATGACCTTGGTAAATGTTTTATGTCATACTAGTCAAAATTGAAGACCAACTTGTCAATATTTTGCTTGTAGGATTTCAAGACTAGATATTTGCATTGATAAACCCCCTTGAATTGATTGAAAATGAGTTGGGAGTCACCTATGATATGGATAAATTTAATGGAAATTGCTACAACAGTCTGAAGACCTAAAATTAATACCTCATACCCTGCATTATTGTTAGTATAGGGGAAGTCAAGCTTGAATGACGAAGGGATGGGAACCCCTTGAGATGTAAAGAAAAAAATTATTGCACCTCCCCATTTTTAACACTTAGAACTATCAAAGAAAATGGTGATATCGACACCGTCTTTAGGTTTGACGTGCTCTTTGAGCTTGATAATATTGAAGACAGAGTAATTTGGAATCTCTATGATAAGAGGTTTATTGTCTTGAAGAGGAGCTTCAACAAGCTGGTTAGAGATGACTTGATCCTTTATATATTTTTGGATTAAGAATTCAAGACAAATTTCATTAATAATATTATCCATTTTATAGTGTGGGTGTTTGTGTAAGTGCAACTCATCATATACCACAAAGGATTCTCTCTGGAAATGATATAGGTTGTATAGTTGACCATATAGTGGCAAAGCTTTTTGATGGCAAAATACATAACAAGATAGAGCTTATCCACATATGCATATCTTGTTTCATAGCTCACCAGGGTACAACTAATGTAATAGATAGCTTGCTCTTGATTGGCTTCATTCTTTTGAGCTAACATGGTCCCTAAAGCAAAGTCAGTGGCAAATATGTACAAATGAAACAAGATACCTGGTCTAGGTGGGGATAAAACTAGAGGGGAGGCAAGGTAATGCTTGGTGGCATCAAAAGCTTCCTGACACTATATGGTCTATTGAAATGTAACTCCCTTTTGCAAAAAATTATTGAATGGATTACATTTATCTAACAATTGAGCGATAAAGCGATGAATCACTTGAATCTTACCTTGCAAGCTACATAGTTCTTTGAGAGTTATAAGGGGGTTGCATTTCAATGATGGCATTGACTTTATTAGGGTCCACTTCAATTCCTCACTTGGAGATTATTACTCCTAAAAGCTTCCTTGAAGTGACACCAAAGATACACTTTTTGGAATTAAGTCGTACATTATGCTTGAGGAGGTGGTCAAAAATCTTATGTAAAACATTGATATACCCATTGCACATTTTGGGTTTGGCCAAGACATCATCAACATAATATTTAATGATTTTATGCATGTAATAATGGAATATGTAAGTCATGACCCATTGGTATGTGGCTCCTATGTTCTTAAGACCAAACGATACAATTTTGTAGCAAAATGTCCTCCAAGGTGATGTAAAAGCGATTTTGTGTTGGTCATTAGGATTGACTCAAACTTGGTTATATTCTAGAAATTCATCCATTAGGTAGAGAATTTCATGGCCCATGGTAGAATCCACAAGCGTATCGATGTTAGGTAGGGGAAAATAATCCTTATGATACGCTTTGTTGAGGTCACAAAAAATTAGTGCAAATGTGTATCCCCCGTTAGGCTTTCCAAAAGACACCATATTTGAAATCCACTCTAGATAGTCAATTGGTTGAATAAAACCCACATCTAAGAGTTTCTACAACTCTTCTTTAACCATGAGGGCTATGGTAGGATGAAGTTTTCTCAACTTCTATTTGATTGGCTTAGCACTAGGGTTCAACGTGAGGTTATGGATGACAAGGTTTGGGTCAAGACCAAACATATCTTTATAGGACCACGTGAAGACCTCTTGATAATCTATTAGGAGCATGCCAAAACTTTGTTGCTCTTAGATTGAGAGACTCTTACCAAGTTTGATTATTTTAGGGTTATCTAGGTCTGTGATGATGTTGACATCAATGGTTTCCTCAATGAGCATATGAGAACCCTGATCAAGCTGATAAGGGGTGGGAATGAGATGGATGTCATATACAAAATTATTTGGAAGGGGTGGCACAGTCTCGTTCAATTTAGCATTGTAAACAAAATAGGGTGAAGTAGGAAAGTAGAAATTTGAGTCCCTAAGAGAATGATTTAACAGATAAAAATTTGAGGTAGTTGAAAGGAATAAAATATGCTCACATTTAATGAGATTGGTCTCAATGTGGATGAGATGCACATGATCATATGGATTATGGAGGGGTGTGAATACGTCAACAAAAATTGTGTTGACTTGGGGAAATGAGGGGGGTGGCAGATCAGAGTCTCTATTCCCTTTCACATGCTCTCGAGGAAGGAGTTGATTAAGAATAGGTAGGTGATGATTAGGTGGAGGTGGAGGATTTATGGGTGCATCTGGTTGCTCAAGCTAAAGGAGCAAAGTAAAGATTAGTAGTGGAAGGGACAACATACAAAGATAAAAGTTGTTTGCATCTATGATAGAGATAATAGGAGATAATTTGTCTTCAGAGCTATCAAAGACAATCAAAAGTGCCTTAAATGACTCATCCCATTCATCATCTAAAGTGTCATAGGAAATGGTGTGAATGGTGGCAACTTGGAAGATATATATTGACGACATGAGAGCATGCTCAAGATTAGGGCATTTGTCCTCACTTTCCTCCTCAAGACCAAGGGTGATACATTGAAGATCATCTTTGAGGGGATTTATTAGAGGATGTTGATCATAGCCTAAGCCATATTTGTCTTATGGAGGCTAAGAATGGGGTTCCAAAATAGTATACATTCCTTTCTCGTAGTAGTCAAGGCCACATCTTCACCAATTGAAACAAGGGAAGTACTTTATGATGAATGAGGGATTATATAAAAAGTCAGTGTTTCCATAAATAATGTTTCAGGCTCTTTGTCAGGAGGTTTATTTGATGATGAATCAATTATCCCTTACACAAAATTCATGTGATTAGAGGAAGAATCTGGGACAACAACATCGATGGCTAAAGGGGTATGACTAGGGTAACCAAAATACCTAACTGATTCTATGAATGGAGGTAAAAATGTTATATTTTGTACAAATTACTCCCCTATGCTAGGAGTTGTTATATGTACAACATTAGGATATTGAGATGAGAGCATTTGAGAGGGGGTGGAAAAGGATGACTTTGCATTATACACAAATGTGGAGTGAGGTGCAAAGGGTGAAATAATGGGAGTGAATATCAATTGAACTATTTCAAGGATGGATGGATGTGCCTCACATGGATTTGGTGATGGGGGTGGATTAGGTGTCATGGAAGAAGATATGGTTTGGGATGCATGTATAGGTGTTGGTATGGGGGAGATAAAATAAGTGATGTTTGAAGGAGTGAGGGTAGTGGTAGCCTATACAATGGAAGGAGTGGGAGTAGAAGGATAAGCCCTAAGATGGTGGTTGGGATTAGTGGAAGAAGTAGAAGGATGCAATTTGGATGGATTTGGTGGATGGTGATTGAAAATAGTATCTAGAGATGGAGGATAATGCAATATGAGTGCGATGGGTAAGATTGAAGATGGAGGATGTACCATTGATGAAGGAGATGTATAGGTAGAGTATGAAGGATGGAAATGTTGGGTATGGGTTGGAGTGACTTGCATGCTAGAAGGGTAGAATGGTTGAGTATTGAAGGAAGGATAGGAAGAAGGTGGGTAGTGCTAAGGAGGAAGGGGTGAAGAATATGAAGAAGATGGCTAATTTTGATTCGAGGTAGGATGAGTGGTGTAGTGAGTGCCTATAGATGAAGAAGAATGAATTGGATTGGTTGAGATCAAGTGAGTGGGTTGCATATTAATAACGCGAGGGATAGATGAGGAAGTAGGAGATGAGGTTGGATGGTATTATGAGCTAAGCGAGTGATGGGTGAGAGACAAATGTGTTGAAGGTAGGGGACTCATGTGGGTGTGTGAGTATGTGACAACACTTGAATGGTTTATCATCTATCAAAATACAATGGATGCAATCCTCATGTGTGTATTTGACGTAATGGTGCAAGGTTGAGGGTACACACTGCATATACCATATCCAAGGTCTACCTAGGAGTACATTGTATTACATATCTCCATCCAAGACATGAAATAGAGTGTGGATAGTCCAAAACCCTAGTTGTATAGGAAGGACGATTGTTCCTAGCATTGAACACATGGCGTTATTGAATGCCCACAAAGTGAAGGTAGAATAAAAAATGTGAGTGGATGGAATATTGAGATGTTTAAGGATAGATGATGTGATGATGTTGATGGAAGAGCCCATATCAATTATGACACGTTTGAATATTTTATTGTTAATAGTGGCCATTGGTGAGCAAAAATTATGTTCAAAAAATAATCATTTATTTTCCATAAATTATCAATCCAGTAAGTTCGTAAACTTACGAGTGTCATGCACAGTATATGCCTATAGTGTGGGGGAATGAATCCTTTTGTACCTATTTAGTTTGGTGGGGGGTGTTTGTGCATTTTTATCTCAGCCAAACCAAATAAAATAAAGTGCAAAAAAATAAATTATAAACTAAAATGTTGGAAATGAAATGCTGAAAATAAAAGTGCAGGAAATTAAATGTGTAGGAAAATAAAACACATAGCTAAATTAAAATAAAGTAGGAAATAAAATAGTAAAGCTAATCTACTAAAAATAAATGACAGAAATAAAATAGGGGAGGACTACTACAAGGAGTGGGCCCAGGCTCCCGCAGATAGTCTGCTCGACTAATTACATCAAGATTACTTTAAGAGAATAAGAGTATTTGCAACTCTTAATAAATTATATAGAAAATAAAATAAAATAGTTCTTTGTGTATTTGATCATTGATTTCATTCATCTAGCCTATGTTCTTTATATAATATGCAGCCAGATCTCATTACAATAATAGATTGGTCTATTTTTAATCACATAGCATGATTTGTTACAATCGGTTCATACACAGGTATTATTTTCCTATTGAAAGCATGACCGTTCACCAGAAGGATAAATATAATAATCCTTAGGTGTACGTAATAAACTAATCCTAAAATAATGCATCCTAAAAATAATGCATTTAAAAGCCTTACAAAGTCAACCAACCAATCGGTCAATAATAGCATTGCTTTATCTTATTCTAGACATGATGCACGATTAGAATATTTTCCTTTTGTCTCACATGCAACAACCTCCTTAGCCCATTGGTCAACCGATCAATGTTGACTTGGTGTATCTTATGAACGGGAGTAAGGTGCCTTCCAAATGTATGAGATCAAGGTGCCTCCAAATGTAGGGAATCAAGGTGCCTCCAAATGTATGGGATCAAGGTGCCTGAAATACATGGGATCAAGGCACCTCAAAATACATGGGATCAAGGCTCCTAAAAATACATGGGATCAAGGTGCCTCTAATGTATGGGATCAAGGCACCTCAAATACATGGGATCAAGGTGCCTCAAAATACATGGGATCAAGGCGCCTGAAATGTATGGGATCAAGGCACCTATAATGTATGGGATCAAGGTGCCTTCTATCGCAATACACCTTGGATCCATTGAAACATAAATATGCCAGGTCCAAGTGGGATGTAGACTGGGAAACACTAGATTAGTAGCAAAACCTGCATTTATACACATTTTCCACTAAAAACATAGTCAAACATAATACTTCATTTTCTATCAATTATATGCAAAAGTTATATAAAAATACATCTCAAATGCTAATTAAACCAATAACGATGCCCCTTAAAAGTGTATATAAAATGAGCATTTCTTGTGCTCATCAACCCCCCATGCCTAAATATTATCAAGTCCTCGTGACAACAACCCCCTAGAATAATTTTTTTTAATGAATACAAGGGAGAAAGGCACCATTGGGAGCAAGGCATCTCCCACCATATATATATTTTTATTGTTCCTGGGGTAATGAGATTCTTCTCATATCTGAGGCATGCCATGTGGCGGGGATTCTAATGAGAGATTTTGAAAATGAGAATTATGGGGGCATATACTAGTATTAACATAAGAATGATTTTAAAAAAATAACTATGCACATAATTAATGGAAAACATAGTACATACCTGGGTGAATTTCGTAGAACTTGATGTGTATGATGCTAATGGTGTGAAATGTCTTCATGTTGCCTATAATCATGGTGTACCAAAAAATGAGATTGTTGGTGCATCTTGGAGTAATAATTTTTTTAAGCCCATCATCTATTCTACCATGGAAGGGAGCATGACCAGAACAGATCTTGGCTCATCATTTTTTTAGCTGCCTTTAGCATCTCTATTTTTCTTCCACTGAGCATTGTTGCACTAGTAGTGAAGTTAGAAACACATCATGAATGACCATAAAACTATGGGTAAATAGTTAAATCATGGTAAAAAGTTAACACACATGCCTATCTATTATAATACTATTACAACGAGAAATTCTGCTACACTAAGTTAAGATAGTTTAGGTGTGTAGTAACAGATACAATCAAAATAGTCAAACAACTCTTCATCCTTTTCTAGAAATGGTGGATTTTTCTAGTTCTACTTCATCATCATCCGCATTCTATTTTAGCAAATAGTTCTTTTTCCTTTATAAGAATATGATAGCTAACCTATTTTGCCATTTACCCAAAATTAGTATCTCACGTGGAGTCAATAGTTAGCTCTGGTCAATGCAACAAATGTGTCCTCCGTCAGGAGTAAGGTGGGATCAAGGCACCTTTCTATGGGATCAAGGTGCCTCCCTTCAATGGGATCAAGGTGCCTCCATTCAATGGGATCAAGGTGCATCCCATCAATGGGATCAAGACACCTTCCTCAAAATGGGATCAAGGTGCCTTGACGCATATCCTATATATATTTTTACGGGATCAAGGTGCCTTTCTCAGGTGGAATCAAGGCACCTTTCTCAAGTGGGATCAAGGTGCCTTTCTTAAGTGGGATCAAGGTGTCTTTCTCAGGTGGGATAAATGTGCCTTCCCATAATTTTTTTCACTCTTGCAATCCTCACGCAAAACATTATTGACATGAGGCCTTCAACATCGAGATTCCCATTATTTTATGATCATAAAATTTTGCATGAACACCAACCATTTCTTGATCTTGCCATATCTGGAAGGAATCTATCAAAGTGACCACACTGTTCAAACATAGATTCAGGACCACATCACCACTACACTGATTCTGATAAATGTTGCCATGTATTTTCCCATCCGAGCCTTCATGCTACCTCATCGATAAAAACACATCAGCTATCAAAGGGTCGCATGTTCCAGTTTTGCACAATGATCAAATTTGGTGAGACCAAATTTTAAGAAGATGAGTGTGGTCACCTGCCGCTACTTTTACCCATATTTGAAACATGTTTGACCCATCTCTAGAACCTCCTTTGTGGTACAAAGTAGCATCATCTACATGTATTCGCACAAGCTAGCCGCCATTGTCACGATGTAGTACTAAGGATGAGATGTAAAATAAAATAATACCAAATCTATTCACGCAGACATCATAGTTTTTTTTATCATCTGCATCGAAGAACAAAAAGTCAACTGCAACAATTTGAGTTGGTGACTTTAAAACTAGGTGGCCAAGCTAGAGGATTGTCAATGATCCATCCTAGGAATTTGGTTGAATGTGCTGTGTACTGGAACATCTTCTCCACCAACTTGTTTGTGAGAAATAATGACATCATGGCCATGAAATCTTACACTATGACAACAAACTTCTACATGATTTTAGATCCTCACCATCTCTTTGCAAAGGTGGCATCTCCTCCATAGTAGTGAATTTCTATCTTTTCTCTGTAATTTCCTTTCCCACATATTCTAACAGAAATGAAATGCTGACGTATAAAAAATTGTAATGTTGGCACTGTGCATTAAAAGTGGAGGCCGCATAGGCCATAATTGATGTCTTTGAAGGGTCCAACCAGGTAACTGCACAACCTGGTGTGCAAAAATTTTACGTTCCATATACCACTATTAGAGGATTTATGACAACCAACAGCTCCAAACTTTGAAACACCAAGCACATCATCAACAACACATATGGAACTATTTTAATCTCATATCTTAAGAGCACTAAACTCTTTGAATGCATTGCAGGGATCATCGAAATTAACAACTTTGTGCATCATTATTTTCTCACCATGTGCTCCTGAACATGTCACCTTCTTTCAATTAATCAAACTTTATACAGTCCTAATACACATGTGTCCAAATCAAGATGATCTCCTACTCCGAATTATTTCCTTCATAGGCAGAATTAAAGCAACAAGAATCAAATCAATTACATTTTACTATTGCAGACCATACATGTTGTGCCAAAAAAATTTATCTACGTGTTTCTTCATCAACATGATTCTTGGTCAAATTTAATGAGAATTCTTCTACAAATAAAAAAGAAATCTAGATCCCATATTCACTGTGATCCTTTAGTCTATTTTCTAGAGTGAGGTAAAAAAAAATCTATCCATCATCATCTACAACATGTGTTGGGTGTTTAGGTGTGATGTTTTCATGAGATACATCATTGAGACTATGTGTTGTTATTTCTGGCCACTACAAACTCCATTCATATGGTTGATTGTGCTCAAGCACCATGTGGCCTACTTGCAGATATTTGACATCTAGTTACTCTAGGCTCCTCCCCTACTTTATTTAGCTACTAGTTGGAGATTTCTCATTCCCCTTCTAGACCAAGTTGGTCCTAGGGAAAGAGGATACTCTCTTCCAACAAGTAGCAAAAAATAAAGCTCTATTTCTGATTTGCACTTTAACTTGGAGCCTTCTCAACAAAATATTTTTGCTTGCAGGAGATTCAAGTTCACCCATATTCTCCCCCACTTAAGTTGGTGATGCCCTCGTCACCAGTAATAGGTCCCTCTATGCAACAGGTCTGCAGCCCTCTGAACATCAGGTCCCACACTAAACAACAGGCACCCCCAACCTAGGGAGAAGAAGTTTGAGCACTACAAGGTATAAAGTGGGTCTGCAACCCTCTTCTCAAGGAAGGCCTGCAACTTCTTTCTAGCATTCCACAAGGCTTCTTCTCTTTCCTAGTTGTCAGATTCTCCATAAGGTTTTTTTTATCAAATATATGGGCACCACTCTTCCTGGTGGAATATTGGTATCGCTTATTGGTGCCTTCCTCTAGGTGGAAAAAGGGCACTATTGTACTGGGTTGATTGGAGGCACTATCTTCTTGGTGGGAAGTAAGTGTCTTTTTCGCATCGTTGCACTCCTAATTGTAGGGCACGAGATGTCTACATCTATTAGGCCTAGTTTAAGTCGATTGCCTATAGATTGTGCTCAAGGTCATGTCCTACAAAACTAAACACACGAAAGCAGGAAAACAGGAATCATGGAACCTATGCCTGATAGGCCTAGGTTTCCCAAGCTGCCTACAGTTGCATTTAGGGCATGATTTCCTACAAAGTAAAACACACTAAAGCAAGAAAATAAGAATCATGGAACCTGTGCTTGATAGGCCTAGGTTTTCCAAGCTGCCTACAGATTGCATTTAGGGCATGATTTCCTACAAAGCAAAATAAAAAGAAATTTTATGTTAAGTAAGATAGGTTCCATGCAATATTTTATCCTTTTTTTTTTAATAAATACACGAGAGTAAGGCACCTCACACCATCGATGAGATGAAGGAACCTTCCAGTGCATTATATATATATATATATATTTTATGTATCCTTCTTTTTTTTTCCACAATGAATGTGTGAACATTCATCAAAACTATTGGTATGGTATGGGGTCTCCCCCATGCTGATGTCTGATCTAGTCTCGCAAATGTGAGGTGGTTGTAAATGGAGCCCATTGACTGTTACTCGAACATTATCTTGGCACTTTACTTCACTCTTGGTGTAGCATTTTTGGCTCTGTCTACCATCTACTCAGGCTGTAATAGTCACGCACTTTGCAGCAAAATTTTCCCAAGTTCCACAACCACCTTGGGCTAGAAGCCTTTCGCTTGATCAAGGTTACTTAGCCTACCTTCGGGTGCCTATGTTGCCAAGGTAAAACTCTGCTTGCTTTCACCTATTTGGACTGGATGCTACATGATCAAGGTACACAAGATGGTTCGTATAGTGCTATTACGAAATCCACGTATAAATATCACTTTACGAAATCTTCACAAACAACTCCTTATTCATCTACATCGCACTTCATGTTGTCCTACAAAACATAAAAATAAAAATCTAAACTAAAGGTATTAAAATAAAATTCTAACTATTTTTTTTGTGAACACTGTGAACAACATTCATTGTGCTATTGGTGGCAATAATGAAGGTGGGGTCTCCCCCATGCCTACAACTGAACTAGTCTCTAAAAATCATCATTTTCTTTATCAACTAGTTTGATATGTTGTAGCATGAGAAGAGCATTTTCCTCCATGGCCTCAAAACCAAACTCTTTCAACTTATTGGAAAAATGTGCAGGTTGGCAAATGACTATCTGTGGGCTAGCAACTAGAAGAAAATATGGCGTAGCAGTATTTTAAAACACATGCTAGTTTTTGATTCACCAGGTCGCCTTAAGTGCAAGTGAAGAGCATACTCCATAACAAGATGTTCTATTTAAATTTTGCTCTATCATTTTTCCTACTACTAATGTCATCGTTAAAAATTTACCAATGTGTTGAGAAATGTTAAGCCTGTAATTTTTATCATTAAAACTAGGCTTCTTGAGGCATAATTCTCTAATGGTTTCTGTGTAAATAAACACATCCCTAATAGTAAATATTTTCAACTATATCAGACCTGGGTTGTGCCATCTCTCTAATTTCATGAAACCATTGAGAATATGATGGAATTTCTTCATTGCCTAATTTTCTAATTTTTCAACAACACAATTTATTCCTACTTCTACACTTAATATGGTACATCGGGTTCATTCCCATATTTACCTGAGAAGCTAGTAAATTTAAATTGTTGCCTTATGGGATTTGGCTCTAGTTGTGTTGGTAACTATTTTGGCCTTGTAAAAAGGCCCTTGGTGGGCTCATGCTTCTCAGGTAGAAGATCTACAGGTAATTTTAAATGGACTTTTTAACTGACTTGTGGATCATAACACTATAGTTTTGACACTCCCCAACAATGACACCAAAATGGTGAGCAAAAATTATGTTTAGAAAACAATCATTTCTTTTCCATAAATTATCAATCCGATAAGTTTGTAAACTTACGAGTGTCATGCATAGTATATGCCTACAGTGTGGAGGAATGAATCCTTTTGTACCTATTTAGTTTGGTGGGGGGTGTTTGTGCATTTTAACATTGATTTATCTTATTCTAGACATGATGCATGATTAGAATATTTCCCTTTTGTCTCACGTGCAACAACCTCCTTAGCCCATTGGTCAACCGATCAATGTTGACTTGGTGTATCTTCTGAACGGGAGCAAGGTGTCTTCCAAATGTATGGGATCAAGGTGCCTCCAAATGTATGGGATTAAGGCACCTGGAATACATGGGATAAAGATGCCTAAAATACATGGGATCAAGGTGCCTCAAAAGGCACCTCAAAATACAAGGCACATTTCTCAAGTGGGATCAAGGTGCCTTTCTCAGGTGGGATCAAGGTGCATTTCTCAAGTGGGATCAAGGTGCATTTATTAGGTGGGATCAAGGCACCTTTCTTAGGTGGGATCAAGGTGCCTTCCCGTAATTTTTTTTACTCTTGCAATCCTCACGCAAAACATTATTGACATGAGACCTTCAACATCGAGATTCCCATAATTTTATGATCATAAAATTTTGCATGAACACCAACCATTTCTTGTCTTGCCATATCCAGAAGGAATCTATCAAAGTGACCACACTGTTCAAACACAAATTTAGGACCACATCACCACTGTACTGATTCTAACAAATGCTGCCATGTATTTTTCCATCTGAGCCTTCATGCTACCTCATCAATAAAAATACATCAATTATCAAAGGGCTGCATGTTACAATTTTGCACAATGATCAAATTTGGTGAGACCAAATTTTAAAAAATATGAGTGTTGTCATCTGCCGCTACTTTTGCCCACATCTGAAACATGTTTGACCCATCTCTAGAGCCTCCTTTATGGTATAGAGTAGCATCATCTACATGTCTTCGCACAAGCTAGCTACCATTGTCATGATGTAATACTAAGGATGAGATGTAGAATAAAACAATACCAATTCTATTCATGTAGACATCATAGTTTTTTTTTCATCTGCATCGGAGAAGAAAAAGTCAATTGAAAAAATTTGAGTTGTTGACTTTAAGACTAGGTGGCCAAGTTTGAGGATTATCAATGATCCATCCTAGGAATTTTGCTGAATGTCATACATACTAGAACATCTTCTCCACCAACCTGTTTGTGAAAAATAATGACATCATGGCCATGAAATATTACACTGTGAAAACAAAATCCTACATGATTTCAGATCCTCACCATCTCTTTGCAAAGGTGGTATCTCCTCCACAGTAGTGAATTTTTATCTTTTCTCAGTAATTTTATTTCCCACATATTATAACAAAAATGAAATGCTACCATAAAAAATTGTAATGTTGGCACTCTGTATTAAAAGTGAAGGCTGCGTAGGCCATAATTGATTTCTTTGAAGGGTCTAACTAGGTAACTACATAACCTGGTGTGTAAAATTTTATGTTCCATATACCACTATTAGAGGATTTATGACAGTCAACAATTCCAAACTTTGAAACACCAAGAACATCATCAACTACACATATGGAACTATTTTAATCCCGTATCTTAAGAGCACTAAAATATTTTAATGCATTGAAGGGATCATCAAAATTAACAACTTTGTGCATCATTATTTTCTCACTGTGTGCTCCTGAACATGTCACCTTATTTCAATTAATAAAAATTTATACAGTCCTGATACACATGTGTCCGAATAAATATGATCTCTTACTTTGAATTATTTCCTTCACAGGCAGAATTAAAACAACAAGAATCAAATCAATTGCATTTTACTATTGTAGACCATACATGGTGTGCCAAAAAAATCTATCAACATGTTTCTTCATCAGCATGATTCTTGGTCAAATTCGATGAGAATTATTCTACAAATAAAAAAGAAATCTAGATCCCATCTTCACTGTGATCCTTTAGTCTATTTTTTGGAGTGAGGTAAAAAAAAATCTATCCATCATCATCTACAACATGTGTTGGGTGTTCAGATGTGATGTTTTTACGAGACACATTGTTGAGACTATGTGTTGCTATTTCTGACCTCTACAAACTCCATTCATATGGTTGATTGTGCTCAAGCACCATGTGTCACACTTGTAGATATTTGACATCTAGTTACTTTGGGATCCTTCCCTACTTTATTTAGCTACTGGTTGGAGATTTCTCATTCCATTTCTAGACCAAGTTGGTCCTAGAGAAAGAGGATACTCTCTTCCAACAAGTAGTAGAAAATAAAGCTTTGTTTTTGATTTGAAATTTAACTTGGAGCCTTCTCAACAAAATATTTTTGCTTGCAAGAGATTTAGGTTCACCATAATTCTCCTCCACTTAAGTTGGAAATTCCCTCATCACCAATAACAGGTCCTTCTACACAACAGATCTGCAATCCTCTCAACATCAGGTTCCACACTGAATAACAAGCACCCCCAACCTAGGGAGAACAAGTTTGAGCCCTAAAGGGCATAAAGTGGGCCTGCAACCCTCTTCTCAAGGAAGGCTTGCAACTTATTTCTAGTATTCCACAAGGCTTCTTCTCTTTCTCAGTTGTTAAATTCTCCACAAGTTTTTTTTTTCAAATATATGGGCACCACTTTTCCTGGTGGAATATTGGTACTGCTTATTGGTGCCTTCCCCCAAGTGGAAAAAAGGGCACTATTGTACTGGGTTGATTGAAAGCACTATCTTTTTGGTGGGAAGTAAGTGTCTTTTTTGGCACCGGTGCACTCCTAATTACAGGGCATGAGATGTCTACATCTGTTAGGCATAGTTTAAGTCAATTTCCTATAAATTGTGCTCAAGGTCGTGTCTTGCAAAACTAAACACACAAAAGTAGGAAAAAAAGAATCATGGAACCTGTACCTGATAGGCCTAGGTTTTTCAAGCTGCTTACAATTGCATTTAGGGCATGATTTCCTGCAAAGAAAAACACACTAAAGAAAAAAAATAAGAATCATGGAACTTGTGCCTAATAGGCCTAGGTTTTCCAAGCTACCTATAGTTGCATTCAGGGCACGATTTCCTGCAAAGCAAAATAAAAATAAATTTTATGCTAAGCAAGATAGGTTCCATGCGGTCTTTTCTCCTTTTTTTTAATAAATACATGAGAGTAAGGCACCTCCCGCCATCAATGGGATCAAGACACCTTCCTCCCAATGGGATCAAGGCACCTTCGGGTGCATTATATATATTCATTTTTTTATGTATCCTTATTTTTTTTTCACAGTAAATGTGTGAACATCCATCAAAGCTATTGGTATGGTATGGGGTCTCCTCCATGCTGATGTCTGATCTAGTCTCGCAAATGTGAGGTGGTTGTAAATGGAGCTCATTGACTATTACTCAAACATTGTTTTTGCATTTTACTTTGCTCTTGGTGGAGCATTTTTGGCTTTGTCTACCATCTACTCAGGTTGTAATAGTCACACACTTTGCAAAAAAATATCCTCAAGTTCCACAACCACCTTAGGATAGAAACCTTTCGCTTGATCAATATTACTTAGCCTGCCTTCAGGTGCCTATGTTGCCAAGGTAAAACTCTGATTACTTTCACCTATTTGGACTAGATGCTACATGATCAAGGTACACAAGACGATTCATATGGTGCTATTACAAAATCCATGTATAGATATCACTTTACAAAATATTCACAAATATCTCCTTATTCATCTACATCACACTTCATGCTATCCCGCAAAACATAAAAAGAAAAATATAAACTAAAGGTATTAAAATAAAATTCTAACTATTTTTTTGTGAACACTGTGAAAAAGGATCATTGTGCTATTGGTGGCAATAATGAAGGTGGGATATCCCCAATACCTACAACTAAAATAGTCTCTAAAAATAATCATTTTCTTTATCAAGTAGTTTGATATGTTGTAGCATGAGAAGAGCATTTTCCTCCATGGCCTCAAAACCAAACTCTTTCAACTTATTGGTAAAATGTGTAGGCTAGAAAATGACTATCTACGGGCTAGCAACTAGAAGAAAACATGGCATAGCAGTATTTTAAAATACGTGCTAGTTTCTAATTCACCAGGTCACCTTAAGTGCAAGTGAAGAGCATACTCCATAACAAGATGTTTTGTTTAAATTCTGCTTTGTCATTTTTCTTGCTACTAATGTCATCGTTAAAAAATCACCAATGTGTTGATAGAGGTTAATCCTATAATTTTTATCATTAAAACTAGGCTTCTTGAGGCATAATTCTCTAACGGTTTTCATGTAAATAAACACATCCCTAAATATTTTCAACTATATCAAACCTGGGTTGTGTCATCTCTCTAATTTTATGAAACCATTGAGAATATGACAAAATTTCTTCATTGCCTAATTTTCTAATTTTTCAACACAATTTATTCCCACTTCTATAGTTAATATGGTACATCTGGTTCATTCTCATATTTACCTAAGAAGTTGGTAAATTTAAACTATTGCCTTATGGGATTTGGTTATGGTTGTGTTGGAAACTCTTTTGGCCTTGTAAAAAGGCCCTTGGTGGGACAATGCTTCTCAGGTAGAAGATCTACAAGTAATTTTAAATGGACTTTTTAACTGACCTGTGGATCATAACACTATAGTTTTGACACCCGTCGACAATGACACCAAAATGGTGAGCATATATTATATTTAGAAAATAATAATTTCTTTTCCATAAATCAACAATCCTATAAGTTTGTAAACTTATGAGTGTAATGCATAGTATATGCCTAAAGTGTGGAGGAATGAATCCTTCTGTACCTATTTAGTTTGGTGGGGGGTATTTGTGCATTTTTTTATCTCAGCCAAACTAAATAAAATAAAGTACAAAAAAATAAATTATAAACTAAAATGCTGGAAATGAAATAATGATCTTCTCTATATCCTATTTCTTGAGGTTTTTTTGGATCTTCAAGTCTCACCTTGGATAAGGAGATCAATTGTGCATCCATAATTTTTTGAAAGATATTGGACAAGGGCTCTGAGAGGGATGTGAAATTATGTTGAGGTGATTGAGGGCACACAACCTGCTGAGTTGTATTTTGATTTTGAGTGAGAGGTGACACGATATTGTATGTTGAATGCTATGATATATGAGAAGGTTATTGGTGTGGAGGTTGAGGTTATTGTTGGGGAGGTTGAGTGGTCAGGCTGCTCAACACTACCTAGTTGACTTGGGTAGGTTTGGATTGATTGTTTGTGTTATTATGCTTGGCATTTTTACCTGGTCATTCCTTCTTTTAGAACTTGATTTCTCCTTCTTGAATCTTGATATCCTCGATAATTTTGGCTTGAGTGAGATCTTACTCAAGAGTTCGATATTTTTGGAGTTGAAGAAGAAGAAATATTGATTTGGAACAACTCCAAGTGAACATTCAAGTGAGCTCAATTATGGGAATAGATAAGGGTAACTCCATTAGTACCATTCTCCATTGATTTTTGCAATCAAGGATGGACTCATCTTCAAATTGATGAAGGTTGGTGATATTTATAAAGTTGGTCTTCTTATTAATTTTTAGAGTGAAGTGCCCTACGAAGAGATTGGCCAACTATTAAAAATTGTACAAGTTATCTAGGAAAATGGTTGTACCAATCCAAAGCTTCTCTCACAAGGGATAGTGAGAAGGTACAAAGCATGAGGGAGTCTATAACATTGATGAGATAACTAGAATTGATGAATGTGCTCAAATGATCCTAAGGATCCTCTTTTACCTTAAAATTTTTGAATTTATGTATTTTGAATAGGGGAGGTAAGACAACGTTGGGATTGTGGGGTTGATGGGGTAGTTTTTAAGTTGACCTATGATTGGATTCTGATACCTTGTGCTTGTAAATTGAGATTCCAAACTATTGATCTTATTGGCCAATTTTTAAAATGTGTTTGGAGTAGCTTGGGGAGATGAGTAGTGGGTGCCATGATGAGTCATATGGGATGGATCGATAAGGGGATATGATTAGTGTGAATAGAGGTGATGATGATGATTAAGGTTAGAATATGGTACTTGCAGAACCTAGGATCCCAAAGGTGGAATTGATGATGTTGATGAGAGTGTTTGTGGGTGTATGAGAGGTGTGATGGTGGTTTTTGAATGTGGTACTAGTTATAGGAAGGTGGTTGAAGTAGGGGATACAATGACAAGTAAGAATGAAGAGATTATGTAGAGATTAGATGATGGGTGTGTTGGATGGGGTGCGATTGGTATGGTTAAGAGGCAGGTTGATGTAGACCATGAGTGGAATGGTATTGATGAGGTATTGGTTGATGTGGGTGTGGATTATGCAATTGATTTGTAGGCCACTGATAGGAATCATGAGGGTGATAATAGATTACGAGCACCATGGGTGAACAAGAGGCCCAAAATGGTGATTGAGGAAATAATGTTCCCTGGACTAGTAGATGTGATGAAGGATGAGGATTTTGAGGTGGTTTTTGGGCAATAAGGGTGGTGTGCAAAGAATTGATGTGATATGATGAACAAATATTAGGAGGCATTTGATGGGAAGAAAATTAATGAGAAGATATCTCAAGATTATAGGATGGTTGGGGACAAGCAGAACATGTGGTAGAAGGATATGCAACATGTGCACTAGCGATATGAATGGTGGAGATGAAGGATAAATTGTGGGAGTGACAAGGAAAGCCATGGATTGAGGAGGTGGGTTAGGAAATTGGAAAGAAGAATATGGATTGGTTGAGGGTAGATCAGAAGCAACACAAACTTGGTATGAATGATTTGGGTGAGTGTGGGTAAAATTTTGCTTGCTTTTACCCACTAGTTCCTTATTGTAGAAGATGATGGTTTTGTTTAGTATGCTAAGATTTTTTTTGGGAGCTTAGCCCTTGAGAATTAAATAGGCCTTAATGGATGTGATAGATGATGCTGAGTAGGTGGCATTAGGGGCAAAGGAGTTTTTAACAATATCAAGAAGGGTGAAGGAGTTAGTTAGCAAGCAACGTTATGCATATCATAAAATTTTGCCCTATGGTAGAATATAAAGTTTGCCTATAATAAGGCCAGGCAAAGAATTGGGCCATTACAAATATCAATAGTTCCCAAAATCTCATCCCATACCAAGGGCAAAGAATCAAGATGATGATAGGCTAGGATCAGCTCCCAAAATGCCACCCTAAGGATGGGGTGGAATATTTTTTGAAGTCTAGATTTGGATAGGGAAATTGGCTCCCACATGATCCCAAAAGCTTCTAAAATATTATCCTAAATATAGGGAAGAGGATAAACCAAATTTGGAGCATGAATTTTTTTTGAAATTTGTCATTCCTCAACAGGTCCCAATTTTGCACCCAAAGTAAAGATGGAGTGGAATCCTAAAAATATGCCCTGATGGAAGAAAAACATAGAAGACGAAGTTCTAGGTCAGTAGGAAGCAATAGGTGGATAACAAAGTTTTACCCATTTTGAATTTCCACCATTGCCAAGGCACCTCTATAGAAAAGTGTGTACCCTTATTTATGAAGGTGCACGATAATAAGCTGGCATTAAAGAGGGTTGGTGTCCTGCTTAGTGCATAATATTTGATCGAATCACACATCAATAAAATGGTCAATCTCAACCTATCTTATCATGCAATTAATGCTCCAAGTGCAAGTGGATGAAATTTATTGTTTGATAGGATTTTATAGGAGGAATCAAACTAATTTGAAGTTTAGATTCATGTAATCTGACTAGCATACTCCCGAAAACCACCCTTAATTGTAGAAAATCTAGAAGGATTCATAGCAGGGTCATCCCTATTGGTATTGCTTGGTAGTCTTGTCTGCCACCTGATGCATTCAATGCGACATTCATTGTAAAGTCTATATATGCTAGAATGCAAGGAATTCCAAAGGGTGGTTCTTTAGCCATTACAATTTGTATGTAAAGCTTATGTTGTTCTGTAAATACAAGTATTTTAATGTTTGATCTCCAAATTGACTTTTACATATGTATGTGAATGTTGTGAGTTTATTTTTTCTAAATCTAGTTGAATGTGCATGCAATAATTTTGCTATCTGGATTTCTTGCATCTCATTTGTTGGTTCTAGAATTTGCTTGCAATAGAGGGCAATAAAGGGTAGACAAGAGTAAGGTTGGTTGATCTGTTAGGTAACCTACTTGTGTTTTCTATGATAGCATCTACTTATCACACATGCATCTTAATGTAGTTATACCCATCCTTGTGAGTTTAGGCTACAACCTATTTTCCCTTCCTTTTTGCCCCCATTTTCCCTCCAACTTTAGGTTCAATTAGCTAGGACTTTCCAAAATAAACCGACCTTCTCCAGATATCGACCATCTGACCTCTTCCACGTGAAATGATCATTCAATATTGGTCGAGGTTTGTAGGGTTTGCAAACCTCATACTTTCCATTAGGTACAAATTTGTGACCAATATTTTTTGGTATACCTAGTGGGACTCAAAGATCCCATTTTTTGATGATCAAGAGTCTAGTGATACTATGCTACATAAAATATCCATTCACCTGGTGACTCCATTGTATAAAGAATCAGGTTCCTACAACTGTTTGCCTTTGAAGTAAAGTAGAACTTGGCGATTCTACTGGGGATCAACCAAGGTTCATGATCAATTGTTTTCTTTTTTATTTTTATTAAAGATTAATTTCTTGGAGGACTTAAGGTTTGATGAGCAACCTTGACCTCACTGGAAGAGAAACTATGTTCATCTGGCAACTCCAAACCCAAAGGAAGAACTCAAAAGATCTGAAGGATTATCCCATGATGGCTCAACAAATTTATCCTTGCTAGAATGATGTAAGACCTTTGAATATCCCAAGTCTACATGAAATACTCAAGGTATCTTTAAAGACACTACCTAGTTATGATGGTATAGAAGGCACTGCATATGAACACTGTCAAGATGTGGCCTCCTTGGCTGTCATCCACAACATCACCTCTAAGGGTATTATGCTTTGTATCCTTGCTCTATCTCTCAAAGGTAGAGCATTGCTATGGTTCAAATATTTAGAGCATGGAAGCATTCATACATGGGAATACCTAGCAGAAGCTCTCATCAACACATTTTATTCTTCTATAGATCCCTTCCATTTGCTCACTTAGCTTACATTTGTCAAGCGAGCCTATTATGAAAGCATGGTTGATTTCAATTTCTAATTTATGAGAATATTGAGGAGTATACCTCATGAAGCCAGACCATCATCCACTTAGGAATACATATACTATGTGTAATATTTTGACCTTGACATTAGTCTCCTCATTCAGTAATCGAAAGGTTCCCACAAATATTCAAGGAAGCATCTTGATTTGAAAGAATGCTGATCCAAGTTGGCAAGCTATCTGATAAGAACCCCCCCAAACCTCTTCTACCCTATGCATCCTCAATCTAAAATTTGTTTCCCATAAATCTTATGCCTGTGAAACACCAAACCATGAGGGATAATTCCCCTTCATCCCTCCATGAAAATGCACAACAAATGCAGTAAGAGCTAAGGATGAAAATCCACTGGCTAATAAAAGAAGTTAGCGGCATGAAGAGGAAGCTCTCAAATGGAGCAAAGCCCAGTGGATGAGAATAAAAAGTGAAGTACCCAAACATGCAACCACAATAAGGTAGAGGGTGAGAAGGAGATCAAAATTTTGATCACTATTCATTTCCCATGATGAATAGTGTTGTTACCTGTAGCTCTTAGTATGGATACAATATTTAGGAGGATGAGCAATGGGAAGCCCTCATAGGGCAGTAGGGGCACAATGATGCCACATCACTATTTATGCTAACCATAGTGGTGGTTGAAGTAGCCCGTAAATCACTTCATCTCCAATAGGGATCATCTCTCATCCAACAAGAGATGGAGTTCACCAAACAACCCATGTGTAAGATTGGATTGAATTCAAGCAAGGTGATGGAAACAAAGACAATAAAACTTGGATTGTATGGTGTAGTTCCATGCCATGACATGATTAAGAACCCATTGATCCAAGAATAACCAAAATAGAAAGGTTGGATCTTAGTTCAGACTGTCACTCCCTCCAAAGAGAATGAGGTATGGGTGATGGTGTAGACCAACCCATATAAAGTATGATTTTGGTATCTACCTTTCGAAGGGGTACCAATAAAATGTTGGACCAAGGAAATAAAGGTAATACTTACACAATTGGTGTATGGTCAAAGTATGAGAGTTTTGAGGCCAAGTGTGAGATATGGGTCGAGCTCCAATGCAACTAATGAAATCAATGAATAGTACTAAATTCAGCATGAGGAGCAACTCAAATTTAGTGTTATTTGGTTTGTACACTATAGATTCACCAAATAGATTGTAAAAGGATCTCTGGCTTGGGCATGTGAACCACGTTGCAATTTTTATGTAAATAGGTCAAAAATTAAATAAGTGTGGCATTATTCAAGGCCATGCAATAACTTGCATCATCTTGAGCTCAGATTATAGGGAGTTTATTTCCATTAGGTTGCAGCTAGCTAGCTATTTTGCTAGAATTCTTAGAACCAAATGTGCAATAGGTATTCCAAGTGGCTTCTCTTCTTTTGAAAAACACTTCTTTGTGTTTGCATTCTTGCTTATTTTTCTTGTTTTTTGGGTTTGTTTTTTGTTTCATGTTGTGACTACATAGCCCAATGGATAATGATCCTTGAAGTTCACAATCCTGCAAAGCAAGTACATTAGGGCTCATGCATGCATCACCCCATCCTAAGCATGGAATCATAAGATCAACTGGGGGTGCCTAAAAAGCAAGATTTATATGTACAATCAAGGATCCACATCATGCCAAATATCTCAAAGCTAGAACTAAAGATCTTGGTAGACTAGTTGAAAGGTCCCATGATGCATATTGATAAGCTAAAGAAGTATTTTCTAGATTGCATAAAGAAGAAGGGCTATAGCAAGATAAACATGCATCTTTGGCATTCTATCTATTCTTGAAGTAGCCTTGGGCTATAGTAGAGTATGTTGATGGGAAGGTCATCTTTGGGGGTGTCCCATGGAATAAAAAATTCATTATGAATATGCTATAGGATATCCCTAGGGTCTCCTTCCCTTTCATTTCTTTGTTTTATTTTCACTAGCTCCTTCCTCCGTCTCCCCTTTGTGCTTGTTGTCGCTAACTTTTTTGGTTAGCGATTTTTCATTTCTTCCTGTGACTGCCTCTTTCCTTTCTTCTCTTCTTGTGTCCCAATTCTACTCCTTTCTCCATAGTATTCTACCTTGTCATGAGCTTAGTTCCCACCCCATCGCCTATCTCCCTCTTGTGTCTTGCAGTCATCCCTGATTGCTTTCTTCTCTAGTTTTTTATTTCTATCTCCATCCCTATTATTCCCTGTTTGTTGTGCTTTTTAGAAGAAGGGCCATATGGGTTCCTAGTTCCTATAAAATAGACTACCCCTATGATTCACCATAAGTGTGGGTAAAATTTTACATGCTTTTACCCACTAGTTTCTTTTTGTAGAAGATAATGGTTTTGTTTAGTATGCTAAGAAAGTTTTTGGGAGCTTGGCTCTTGAGCATTCAATATGGCTTAGTGGATGTGACAAATGATGCTAAGTAGGTGGCAATAGGGGCAAAGGAGTTTTCAAAAATATTAAGAAGGTCAAAGGAGTCAATTAGCAAGCAACATAATGCATGTCCCAAAATTCCATCCGATGGTAGAATACAAAGGTTGCCTAAATTATAAGGTCAAACGAAGAAATGGGCCATTGTAAATTTAGATCGGTTCCCAAAACCCTACCCTATCCTAGGGGTAGAGAATAAAGATAATTATGAGCTAGGGTCAACTCCCAAAAAACCACCCTAAGGATGGAGTAGAATATTGTTTGAAGTCTAGTGATGGGCAAGGAAATTGGATCTTGTCTTATCTTGAAGGTTCATAAAATATTGCCCTAGAGATAGGGTGGAGGATAATCCAAATTTGGAGCATGACAAAAGTTTTTATATTTGTCATTCCCTGACGGGTCCCAAATTTATGCCCAAAGTAAATCTGGGGTGGAAGCCTAAAAACCCACTCTGATGGAAGTGGAACATAGAAGGTAAAGTTTTGGATCAGTAGCAAGCAATAGGTAGATCCCAAATTTCCACCCATTTGAATTCTTGCCAAAGCCAAGGTACCTCTACAAAAAAACCATGCACCCTCATTTATGAAGGCTCACAATAGTAGGTTGACATTAAAGAGGGTTGATGTCCTACTCAATGCATGGTAGCTGATCGAATCACACATCAATCAAATGGTTAGTCTCAACCTATATTCTCATTCAATTAATACCCCAGGTGTAGGTGGTTGAAATTTATTGTCTGATAAGAGTTACTAAGAGGAATTAGACTAATTTTAAGTTTGGATTCATGTAATATTATCAACGTACTTCTGATAGCCACCCTCCATTATATAACATCTATAAGGATTTATAGTAGGGTCATACTTGTTGGTGTTTCCTGGTAGTCTTATTCACCACTTGCTATATTCAATGCAACATTCATTGTAAGGTCTATATATGCTAGAATGCAAGGCATTCCAAAGGGTGGCTCTTTAACCATTACAATTCATATGTAAAGCTTATGATGTTATGTGAATATAAGTATTTTACTATTTGGTCTCCAAATTGACTCTTGCATATGTGTATGTGAATGTTGTGAGTTTATTTCTACAAAAGCTAGTCGAATGTGCATGCAATAATTTTGCTATCTAGATTTTTTGCATCTCATTCATTGGTTCTATAATTCAATTACAGCAGAGGGTCATAAAAGGTAGACAAGAGTAATGTTTGCTGATCTATTAGGTACCTGCTTGTGTTTTATATGATGACATATGCTTGTCACGCATGTATCTTGATGTGATTATGCCTATCGTTGTGAGTTTTGGCTATGACCTCTTTTCCCTTCTTTTTGCCCCCGTTTTCCCTCCAACTTTAGACTCAGTTAGCTAGAACTTTCCAAAAGAAATCGACCTTCTCTAGAGATCGACCACCCAACCTCTCCCAGATGCAATGGCCATTCAATGTTGGTCGAGGTTTGTAGGGCACATAAACCTCATCCTTTCTATTAGGTGTGGATCTACGACCAACAATGAGAAGTGTGTATGATGTAAGGAGGTGATGTAGAAATATACAAGAATTGTGATGAATGGATATGATTGGAGGAATATGGTGATTAAGGTTGATGGCCATAGACATCGGGCCTATAATGTGTTGCAAAGAGGTGGTATTAAGTTCCGCATGTGGTGGGGACACTAGCGGTATTCCAAAATTTGGCACCCTTGATGTGTGGTGAAAACTAGAAGATGCAAGAGACAATGGAGGATGATAAGACTTGTAAGCTTACACCTGGATGAGGATGAGGTCAGTGCAAACAAGAATGTGTAATGGGGGTAAAGATAGAAGGAATGAGCAAAGTGGTGGAGGGTATGATGAAGAAGGGTCTTGGGGAGCATGAGGTAATTGGCCATGATAGATCATATTGGTGAAAAGGAGGCAAACAACATTGAGATCAATGGGCATGATATTTTTCTTAGGTGGAGAAAAGGAAGTCTCTGGGAAAGGGGACTCCTAAGAGGTGGTGTGAGTAGTGTGGTGGTTTCCACCTTGATTAGATTTAATGTGATGAGTCTTAGGTGGGAAGATATGTAATTATGGACATCATCGTGCATGCTACCCTAATGGATTTGGGATGAGTCCCTCAGATAAGTTGAGGTAGTGGTTGATGAATGGATGGAGTGACTTGAATGGTCTATGGAGACTTGGGTTTGGGAAGAAGCCTTGGCTTGACTATGGGTCGTTATAATAGGCTACTCATAATGAAAGAATATTGGTGGATGCTCTCTTTTCTTATTTTTATTTTCTTTTAAGGAAAAACACACTATTTATGCAAACAAAAAAGTAAGCAGACACCGAATGTTTTGATGTTTTTGTTTTGATTTTGACTTTGATTTTTTTTGTGTGTTTGATGTTTTGTAGAACTAGGAACTATTAGGGATGATGGAATAAAATACAATAAGGTGTGTCTATGCCCACTTCCTAATGAGGAATGAAATAAAAATGACAAAAAGAATTTCTAGGATGGTGGATTGGCTCTAGGTATCCTAAAGGGATAAAACAAACCTCTAGAGAGGCCACGTTGTTTATATCCTACTACTTGCTCAATTGGAATTTTGCTTCACCCTTAGTTGAACTTGGATATAAATGATACCTGTGAGTCCAAATATTATTAAGCCTTGTGACAAAAATAGAGTCTAATCTCAAAATTACCCTGAGCTAGCCCCAAGGGTAACCAACTTCTCGATGATGAAATCTAGGAAACTATGTGATCTAGCTATGGTGTTTAAAGGGCTCCACAGATGGTTGGTGGTGAAATCCAATATCATTGGGAGATTTTCCTTATAAATCCTTATGGAATTTAACTGTGCAAAAGTGTGTGATGTGATGTGTCTTTTGATTTTGATTTTGATTTGGTTTTGGTTTTTTTTTTGATGCCTACTTACCATGCAAGTTGAAAACTAATCCTAAAGATGCAAAGAAAACAATGATCTAAGGTAATTTTTATTTTTACTTTTGAAAGAAATCTTGATCTAAATGAGTTTTTGAAAGCATGCACAAACTAATCTACCGAGTTTGAAAAAAATGACAACCTAAGCTATTGAGTTTGGAAAAGCAAACAATAACTATTCTAAGGAGTCTTTGAGTTTCTAAAAAGAAAAGGACAACTAATATAATGCTACTTGATTATTTTGAGAAAACATAAAGAGATATTTAAGGTATCACATCTTTGAATTTTTGAAAATCAATATAAAGAAACAACTAAACTAATGTGCCTTTGAAATTTTGAGAAAGGAATCATGAAATGACTATTCTAATGATCTTTTTTTTTAAACTAGAAAGAGAGAAGGGGAGGAAATAGATTAAAACAAGCAAATGAAAATAAATATGCTATGAATTTGCATGCAAAATAAAAAAATGGGAGACTATGCTAAAGGAGAAGGAAAAATGAGCATATCGTGTCCCTGAGCTTGAGCCTGTGCAATTGTTTTTTGATCTTGAGCACCGATTTGGGTGGTTGTCTCTAAGATTGAGAATCACTCTGGGTGGTTGTGTCTAAGCTTGAGAACTACCACGGGTAGTTGATACTATGCTTGAGAACCACCATGGGTGGTTGAGATCAAGGTTGAAAACTTCCATTGGTGGTTGAGACTAAGCTTGACAACTACCATAGGTGGTTGAGACCGTGCTTGAGAATTGCATTGGACGATTGCGATTGAGCCTGTGAGGGTAGATATTACAAGATCCAACCTCAATCTAAGAAGTGTGAATGTGTCTATCTTGCTCTTACATGATTGTAATAGAGAAAACAAGCAAAATTTTAAGAAAGTAAGCTAAATAAGCATGCAAACACAAAGAACACTAAAAAAACACACAAGACATTATATGCCCAAGGTAAGTGCCAAAGCTCATGCAAAACAAGTATCACATGTGTTGTGGGCAAAGGGTCCCATCATGATCACCATTTGTACAAAAGAGGAAATACACCATAACAATTGAAAAATAGACAAAGTGAAATAAAAGAGAGATTTGCAATAAGATTTGAAATTGATAAAATTTATATTTTACAAATAGGCCCTTTCGGTTACAATCGACCTCCCAAAATAAAGGGTTTTCTTTTACAAGTAAGATCTATGGTATCACAAGTTATCTCCTCGAGTACACAATAGGTTATCTAAGGTTTAGAGGGCATGTTGCTTGACGTCTTGAGATTTTATGCATATCCAATACCGGCACACAAGCTCACAATAACATCAATATTACAAGTAGGGTTTTTAGAGATAAGGCCCAAAAATCATAAAAGAAGATTACAAAAGAAACTAGAAGATTATAAAACTTTACAAAATTGATTGTAGGGATTACAAAACTATATGAAATATTTACAAAACCTATAAAAATACCTTATTTATCTTTTTGTGGAATTAATGATTGATCTAGAGTTATTTCTGGCCTTGAAGCTCAACCACCCATGGTGGTTGGCTCTAGGAAACTTCCCTAGGTATTTGTGCTTATGGGGAACTACCCTCGATGGTTGTACTTCTAGTCAACTGCCCTAAGTGATTGAGATTATAATTAATTAACCTAGGAAATTGAGACTATAATCTAGTAGAGGATTTTTATCTTAAGTTTGAGCCTTAAAATATTTATTTTGAGGTCCTTATTGTAGATCCGATGTACTGTTGAATATCAATTGTTGATGTGGTTGCAAAAAAAATGTTAGTAATCAAGCCCAAAATCCTCCATGGTTGATGCGTTTGATCCCCTCCAACGGTTAACCTATAAGAACAATGGTAATAAAAAACACAACGATATCAAAGAAAATTTGAGCAGAGTTTCATTATATTTTTGTGCACTCTATGAACATGAAAATGGAGACATATTTGTAAAGTCTCCCATGGGTGAAGGAGAGTGTAGAGGATGGAAGAGAATGGGTAACAAGTGACATGGGTGTGTAAGAGGGACATCTTAGAGATTCCCCACTTGGAGTGATAAATGTGCAACCTTCCCTATTTGGGCCATGATGTCCTATGATGCCTTATGACACACCATAACACTTAGTGACATGCCATGACACAGTATGATATGCTATGACGTATTATGATGTACCATATTAATGCCTTATTTTTGGAGAGATTCCTCACATACTAAATTATCATCTTTAATCAGAGTGCATGGGTGGAGGGAATTCTCATCCAAATGCATTTAATGCACTTGGAAAGTGGAGAAAAGAAATTAATGCTAACCAAATTTAATGTGAACTAGAGTTAAAAATAGTGGAGTGGTCCCATGATGACCGTGGTTAGGTGTAGGAAGGGGTCAAAGTGGGTCAAAGGGGCTAGAAGAAGTCAAAGGGGCTAGAATAGCCAATATTAACTTCTAAGGTTTGCAATACATTAATTAAAATAATTGCACACATTATTAAATATTAATATTAACCATTGCAAATGTGACACTTTTTAGGTTTCTACAGTAAGAACAATGTTTATTGCATAGGTGTCCATTAATGCTTCTTCTCATCATCTCCTCTTCTACATTGCTTCTAGTCACTCTTAACTTTTCTTTGTTTTTTTCACCAAATTATCCATACTAGGACTTCCTAGTCCATCTCAGAAGTAACAATATTCAATATTTTTTTCTCCTCAATGTTGTAATAGGCAACTTAAACATTGTCTGACTTCTCCTTCCAAAAAATAGCTTAACACAAGTTTCTAGATTTAGAGTACTGCTCCAATACATCCCTATTACCAACTCACCTTAGACACTCTTCTTTTCATCATGCACTTTTCTTGATGGTTACGTCTCAAATTTTAAATTAGCTTCTTTGTTTTCTGGTGGCTTCCACAAATACTACTCCTTATTCTCACAAATTTTGCTAAATCAAATACTTTTATTTCTGGAGGATTATTTCAAGCTTTCAATAGACTAGAGTGTAGTCTTAAAACTAAATCTCTCATGTCCTTGTAATCTTCACAATTGAATTAATTTCTCAAGTAATATTAAATATCTAAAGTTTAGCTCTGGTATTCTTATCTCAATTCAATAATAACTCCAATCAATAAATCAATAATAATTTGGACTACCAACCGTCTAACAAATTCCTCCAAAATTTTGAACTTTCTCCATAAATCTTCAACACACAATCTTACTAGAGTGTAGCTATGATATCATTGATTAATTTTTTAGCTAGATTATGTCATAGGTATTAGTATCCAATATCTTAATCATTCACAATACTTGAGAATTCAACAATATAGTCAATATCAATGAATATAACATTCATGAAATACCAATAATATTACTCAATAATAAACTGACAATATTATTGATAAATCAAATACACAACTTCAATTGTTGTTCAATACAATGCATGGAACTTTGTTTCCATAATATAACCTTAGAATATGACTCTTCAATACTTGACTATTGTTCTCCTCATATTTTCAAGAGATGCATCCTTTCTTATTCTTAACATATGACAAAAATTTTATGACTCTTAACTTTAAATCTTGCCACACACCATGTGACTATTCAATTGTATATTTGACACCTACACATATGAATCTTGACTTACATGACATATTGCACACTCTCATTCTTTACACTTGCACACTTTATTACATGCCACTTTGCACATTCTTACACTCTACACACTTTATTACATGAAACTTGGACCCTTCTCACACATTAACACATGCTTTAGAGGAAATATAAACCACACTCTCTAATATAATAAATAAATAGCTAATATAATATTTAAAAAATACAAATGTACCATGGGGGTACTTTAAAATCTACCAAATAATATAATATCTCCAACACCCCCTGTATTACATTATTTGGTTTGAAGACTTTTAGTCTTCAATCTACTACCTTCAGTACTTTTGTTTGTTCTTCTTTGTCTTCAACTTTCTTTCTTTGGATCTTTGCTTTTTATTCTTTTGATTCTTTGATTTTTTCTCCTTCCTAATCTTGGTCTTCATATTATTTTCTAGACATAGAATCAATAAATAATCACAAAAGTATATTCTATGAATATTGGAATTTAATGATTCCATTTGAAGTTAACATATGTTGAATGCATCAACATATTATATTGTTTATTCTTTGGAAATTCTTCATTTGCATCTAGATTATTTGTATCATATATGACATATTTCATTTCAAAATTTTCTTCTTGCATTTTATCTTGATAGATCTTAAAAGTTAGCAATGTTATGTATATCACTATGCCTACTTCAGTAGATAATATAATGGCATTTTGATAATTCCAGCATGCTCTACAGATTTTTTCATGAAGATAGTTGATAAATGTTGTAAATTTTTCATCTTTGGCATTTTAAAGAATTATAGACAATTTTTTCCTCAAGTTGATTGGTATATATTTTTGTTCATCAAAATTATCCATCAGTTTTTGGGTATAGAATTTTAGTTGTTTTGACATTTCTTCACTATCTTCTGAATATGCATTTCTAATAATTTCTTCCATAATAAATCTTCACAAGTAAATTCCTTTGATATTTTATTCTTTATTTGTCCAAAATTTAATTCAAGAAATCAATAACTTCAAATTTTAATCAAGCAATCATGTTATTAATTCATAAATTTTAATTTCAATCTTCTTATAACTCAAAATTCTTTTGAATTTTCAAATTTCAATTCCCAAAATTAATCAATCAATTTTGCACTCATTAGTCTTCATCAAACTTCAAATTTCATCATTCTTCATTTATCAAATTTCTTTTGCGTCCCCTGTTAGTCTTTTTGGTGCTCTAGGCCTGGGTTTGCGTCCTCTGTTGGTGCTCTATTTTCTTTCAGTAGATTATGCTGTGTTTTGTACATATGTTTTTGGATCCTTAAAACCTGATACTTAATGAAATCCATCTAATTTACCAAAAAAAATTCTTCAATAATTAATACTTTTCAAATCAATCAAATTTTAATTTTCCTTATATCTCCCAATTAATTTCAATTTTCAAATTATTCTTTCCCTTACAACTCCTATTCATCTATTTATTATATCTCTAGAAATAATTTTTTTTTTATAAAATTAAATTCATTTCAACCTTATAACTCTAAGCCTAGTAAATAAATTAGGTGCTTCAATAAAATTAATGTGCAGTCAAATACTTTAATTTTTGCCATGCACTTTTGTCATATTTCCTTGCTCCACATATTGTCAACTTTGTGCTAAATATCTCATGCAACTTCCATGCTTTTGATAGCGGTATGAAATTAGAAAATCTCTAGAGATGTTACCACTTTGATGAATCTTTTTTATTGCAATTTCTCAAGAATATCTAAGTTCATTGAATCATTTGATATGCACCTTCCTTGCTTACTGGAATCTCTAGTAGAATTGTATACAATTGCTTCTTCTCCTCAAGGTCATCCTTATCAAGAATGTTAAGTCCTTATTAGGTTTATCATAATCTTCTTAGGCATTGTCCAAATACAAATATGCAAATATATCCTTTCAAATAGAAATGGATCCCTCTCATGTATTGCATAAATGATGCAGTAAGAACAACACCCGTTGCATAGTTGGCTATCAACATTGCTTCTTGTCATATCCTCTTCTAATTTGCTACCAAACACTTAACTTTTCTTTGAATTTTTCATTAGATTATCCATGCTAGGACTTCCTAGTCCATATCAGTAGAAGCATTCTTTAATATGTTTTCTCCTTAATGTTGCAATAGGAACCTTCACCATTGTCTGACTTCTCCGTTCAAAAAATAGTTTAACACACGCATCTAGCTTAAAAGCATAGCTCCAATATGTCCCTATTATTAAATCACCTTGGATGCTCTTATTTTGTCATGTACTTTTTCCAATGGCTACATTTATATTTTAAATTAGCTTCTTTGCTTTCTAGTGGCTTTCACCAATACTGGTCCTTGTTCTCACAACTTTTACTAACTCAACTCCTTTAATTTTTGGAGGCTTCTTTCAATATTTCAACATACTAGAGTGCATCCTTCAAACTAATCTTTCACATCCTTGTAATCTTCATAAATGAGTTACTTTCTCAAGTAATATTAAATATCTAGATTTTAGCTCTGGTATTCTTCTCTCAATTCAATTATAACTCCAATCAATCAATAAATAATAATTTGGACCACCAAACCTCCAACAAATTCCTCCAAAATTTTAAATTTCATCCATAAATCTTCAACTCATAAATTTATCAGAGTGGAGCTGTAATACCACTAATTGATTTTTATCTATATTATATCATAGGTCCCAATATCCAAGATCTTAATCAATCACAATATTTGAGCATTCAACAATCTGGTTAATATTGATCAATATAACATTAATGAAATAACAATAATATTCCTCAACAATCTCAAAATATTAGTGATGAATCAATTATACAACTTAAAATTTTATTCAATACAATGCATGGAGCTTTGTCTCCATAATATAACCTTAGAATATGACTCTTCAATACTTGACTATTGCTCTCCTCACACATCTAGGAGATTCATTCTTTCCTATTACTTACATATGACAAAAATATCATGACTCTTGATTTTACATCTTGCCACATACCATGTGACTCTTCACTTGTATATTTGACACCTACACATATGACTCTTGACTTACTTACATGACACATTGCACACTCTCACACTTTACACACTTGCACACTTTATTACATGACACTTTGCACACTCTTACACTCTACACACTTGTACACTTTATTACATGATACTTGGAATCTTCTCACACATTAACATATACTTTAGGGGAAATATAAATCACACTCCCTAATATAATATTTTCAAATATACAATTGTACCATGGGGGTACTTCAATATCTACCAAATAATTTAATATATCCAACACCCCCATATTACATTATTTGGTTTGAAGACTTCTAGTCTTCAATCTATTACCTTCAGTACTTTGCTCTTTTATTATTTGCCTTTAGCTTTCTTTATTTGACTCTTAGTTTTTTTATTCTTATATCGATTCTTTATTTTTTGCTTCTTCTTTGTATTAGTCTTGATCTTGTTTTCTAGAAATTTAATCAGTAAATTGTCATAATAGTATATTCCATGATTATTGTAATTTTTTTTTTTGATCAGTTAAAAAATTTAATTAAAAATGGATTTTAACAGGTACCCAAAACCTGATTACATCATAGAAAAGAAAGTTGAAATTAGTCACAAAAACCAGAGAGGCAAGGATAGAGAACGTAGTCCCACAAAACTAGAAGCACCATAGAGGATGCCCTTAAAATGTAGACAAGAAGGAAATAAGGGCAACACAAAGGATACCCTCGAACAACAGAAAGAAGCTAAGGGTGACACAGAGGATACCCTTTACAAAAAACCTCAGAAAGAAAGGAAGCCCTAAGCTTCATCTTCGAGTTTCGCATCAAATTCCTGGAGCTCCTCATTTGACTTGTTCATGTCGATGTCTTTATATTTGCCTTTGTCATACAAAGGAGTAGCAACAACCTTGACATCCTCTTTGACAACAGAGACCTTACCACCATCCTCAAAAAAGGATTTCCTAAAGAAGAGAGATTCAGAGCATTACGAAGATCAGCCATATGGGACATGCAATTGGAAACAGAGTTGATAATAAATTATTGCAGACACTGATCAAGGACATCCTTCTCATCATCCTTAGAGTCGATGATCAGGGACTTCTTTTCTTGTGCCAATTTCTACAGGCATGTAAAGGAACAAACACACTTTGGCTTGGGGGAATTTATTGATTCCATATTGATTTCAATATATTCCAAATGCATCAACATATATCTTATTCATTCTTTAGACATTATTCATCTACATCCAAATTATTTGTATCACAACTACCATCTTTCAATTCAAAATTTTCTTGTCCTTTATCTTGATAAATCTCAAAAAGCTAGCAATGCCATGGACATTGCTATGCCTACTTCAATAGATAATATAATAGAATTTTGATAATTCCACCATGCTCTAAAGATTTTTTCATCAAGATAGTTGATGAATGTTGTAAAATTTTCATCTTTAACATTTTTGAGAATTAAAGACAATTTTTCTTCAAGTTGATTGGTATATATTTTTGTTCATCAAAATTATCCATTAGGTTTTGTGTATATAATTTTAGTTGTTTCAACATTTTTTCACTATCTTCTGAATGTGCATTTCTACTAATTTTTTTTCATAATGAATCTTCACAAGTTAATTCCTTTAATGTTGTATTCCTTATTTATCCAAAATTTAATTTAAGCAATCAATAACTTCAATTTTTAATAAAGTAATCATGCAATCAATTCATCAATTTTATTTTTAATATTCTTATAACTCCCATAAATTATTTTCAATTTTAAAATTCAATTCAAAAAATTAATCAATCAATTTTGCATCATAAATCTTCATCAAACTTCAAATTTCATCATTCATCATTTATCAAATTTCTTCCATAATTAACAATCTTCAAACTAATCAAATTTCAATTTCCTTATAACTCCCAATTAATTTCAATTTTCAAATTTTAAATAATTCTCTTCTTTATAACTCCTATTCATCAATTTATTCTATCTCCAACAATCGAAACCTTTATAAATTAAATTTATTCCAAACTTATAACTCCAAGCTTAATAAATAAATCTGGCACTTGAACAAAATTCAACTGTAATCAAATATTTTATTTTTTACCACATACTTTTGTCATGTTTCCTTGCTCCATGTCGCATAAGCTTTACCATGTATCTCATGCAACTTCCACCCTTTGAATGGTGTTATAAAATTAGAACATCTCCAATGATGTTATCACTTTGATGAATCATTTCCACTGCAATTTCTCAAGAATCTCTAAATTCATTGAATCATTCAATTTGCACCTTCCTTGCTTACTGGAATATCCAACAAAATTGCATACCATTACTTCTTCTCATCAAGGCCATCCTTATTAGGAATGTTGCATACTTCTCAAGCTTGTAATAGTCTTCTTTGGTACTATCTAAATAAAAACATGCCAATATATTCTTTTAAATAGAAATATCTCTCTCTTAGGTGTTTCTCGAATGATACAATAAGAACAACACTTGTTGCATAGGTGGATATCAACACTCCTTGTCATCTCCTCTTTTTATTTTCTACTTGATTCTCTTAACTTTTATTTGGTATTTTTATTGAATTCTCCATGCTAGGGCTTCCCAATCCATCTTAGAAGTGATAGTCTTCAATATATATTTTCTCCTCAATGTTGCAATAGATAAATTTAATGCTATTTGGCTTATCCATCTAATAAAAATGTATTATTCAAGCATCTAGCTTTGGAGTACACTCCAATAAATCCCTATTATCAACTTTCCTTAGATACTTTTCTTTTCATCAGGTATTTTTATTTATGTCTATGTCTTAGATTCTGATTTAGCTTCTTTGCTTTTTGGTGGCTTCCACCAATATTGGTCCTCATTCTCACAACTTCTATTGAATTGGATCCTTTGCTTTCTATAGGATTGTTTCAAGATTTCAATAGACCAAAGTGCAATCTTAAAACTAATCCCTCACATCCTTGTAATTTTCATAGATGAGTTACTTTTTCAAGTAATTTTAAATATCCATAGTTTAGATTTTTTTTTTCTTGATAAAAAGGGGTTGTACTCGGGTTTCCCACCCTTAACAAATTACATCTCTATTTTTTATAGCTTGAGAGTTTAAAAATAGATACACTTATCATCTCAATTGAGATGCTATAGTTAGAAACCTACATCATTTTACATAAACTATCTGAATTCTTGATTTTCATTTTTTGGATCTTTTCAAATATCTGTATGAATACAATTACTCCAAAATTTAGCATCTTTCTTGATATTTTACTATAGCAACCTTCATAATACCAAAAATTCACCTCTACTATCTATGCGTTGCATCTTAGTAGAGTAATATTTTCAAAACATCACACTAACATAGTCTCGCTTTAACAAATCTGGATTGCTAGTTTCCTTCTTGAAACACAAGTGCAACCATAAATATTATATAAATACTCTAAATGAACACATATTATTGTTACAAAATAAAACAAATATTACCAATGGAAAACATCAAAGTAAATCTTAATCATTAATTGATTTAGACAATCAACAATTTTTGTCAGCTTCAACTAAACTTTCTACTTCCTCTAACCATGGAAAGGAGATGCTAAATTCATGATCCTCAATAAAAATCCCTCTATTGGTTAGATTATCTGCACATTTGTTTCCTTCCCTTAATATATGTAAAACTAATTTCTTCAAATTCTTCTTCAAACTCTTTAGCAAGATCTTGAATTTCCATAATTATATCTCGTATGTTCCATGGAGCCTTTGATTTCCTAAAAATTGCACTTATTATTATGAGAGAATCACCTTCCATCCAAACTCTATTTTATTTCATTTGTTTACATATTTTAAACCCTTCTAAAGCTACACAAGCTTCAACTTCATTATTTGTATTGAATCCACAATTGAAAGCATAATGAGACAAAATATCTCCTCTATTATTTCTAATTATTCATCCTTCTCCTGTTGGTCCTGGGTTTCCTTTAGATGCTCCATCAAAATTCAATTTAACCCACTCCACATATGGTGGTTTCCACTTTATATTCTTTACCCTAATTTTTGCTTCTCTTGTACCTAACATCATAATTACAGTTAATGACTTGACTCCATCTATCAAGAATCTGCTTCCAAATTAGGGGTTGGGTGAGTTGATAGAGTTGGTTTATACTCCTCTATGGCTAAACATATATTCTTTTTCATTACCTCTAAACTGCTTTCCTTTCCTTTAAATATTCCTCTATTCCTTTCTAGCCATATAGTCCAAAGTAATGTATCTTTTGATATATCCCATATTGTCTGTAAAGTCTCACTTTTATAAGTGCTCCACCATTGCTTTAGCCAATATTCAAATTTTCTATTCATCACCATGCATTTACCAAAAATATTAAGAATCCATTGCCATAGATTCTAGAATTTTGAGCAATGTTCCAAGAGATGGCCAGTACTCTTTTTCTTCTTATTACAAAAAACACATTTATAGGGGCTATAAAAACCCCTTTTCATAAGGTTATCCCAGGATAAAATTCTTCTATGACCTACTATCCAAACAAACATTTTGACTTAGGAATGCTTGGGCTATCCCAAATATCTCTCAAAATTCTATTGATATTAATATTATGTTCATGTTGAACATTATATGCACTTCTTATTGTGTATTCACCTGAGCTATTCAACTTCCAAATCAATTTATCCTTGGCACTCCTTGGAATAATTATAGTTGTTATATTTATATTCAATTGCCTCATAGCATAAATGTCTTGTATACTTGTAAAAAAATCTTCTTTCCATTTGTATCTTCCTTCTCGATCCTTGTACAAAATGTTTGAAACCCTATCATCGTATTTATCTTGAAGCAATCTCATCCAAGGTTTCAAAACTAGATCTAAATTGAGTGGTTTTTTATCACACTAGTTTTTTTCTCCAGTTCCCACCACCCATATTAAACCTCTAATCATAAGATCAATAGATTTTTTTAAACCATTCCAAAGAGTAGAACCATTTGGAAGAGAGAATGCAATAAATATTAAACTTGGGTCATTGGGATCAACATACTTACTTAGAATAATTCTTGCCCATTGTCTTTGACTCTCTTTGTACAATCTATAGATAATTTTTCCCCTAAGATCTAAGTTTGCATCTGTAAGAGCTCTTAAACCAAGACCTCCCCTAGTTTTGTCATCACACAACTTGCCCCATTTAACCAAAGAAAATTTCCTTTTATCACGTAAAACTGATCATAAAAAGGATCGCATAATAAAGATTAAACTTTTTTCAATTGATTCTGGCATAGAATAAAAATACATAATATATTGGAATGACTTGTAAGACTAACTTAGTTAACTGCACTCTTCCTACTAATGATAACCATCTACATTTCCAAGATGGAAGTTTATTTTAAACTTTACTAATAACTGGATTCCATAAATCTATTCTCATTCTCCCCTCAAATAAAGGCATCCCTAGATAATTTATTGGTAAATTTGCCTCCTCCATTTGAAGCAACCTATAAATTCTTACTTTGATATTAGCAAGAGTGTTAAGAAAGTAAATTTTGGATTTAGTCCTATTATTTTTTTGCCCTAAAGCTCTTTCGTACTCTTTTAAAAAGTTATTCAAAGCTTTGGCCTTATTTATCCTTATCCTTATAAAAAGGGTTGTATCATCTATAAATTGTTTATGGGTGATGTTATTCATGTTATTATTAACCTTAATTCCACTTATAAAACCATATTTGTAAACCTAATTTAAGTTCTTACTCAATTTTTTTTGCTATAATAATGAACAAATAAGGAGATAGAGAATCTCCTTGTCTAAGGCCTCTCTTGAATTTAAAATATTCTGTCACTAACACTTTGACCAACACTGAATAAGAAACTGTAGAGACACAAGCTTTAATCCATCTAACCCATTTCTTCTCAAAACCAAACTTTTCTAAAATTGTAGAAAAAAATTCCATTTAACCCTATCATAGGCTTTACTCATATCAAGTTTTAAGATCATATATTTATCTTTTATTGAAGCTGTTGAATGTGAAACTTCATGAGCTACTATGATCCTATCCAAAATTTGTCTCCCTTTCACAAAACCTCCTTACTCTTCAGAAATTATTTTGTCTAACAATGACCTTAATATATTCACCATCACTTTGAAAATAATATTATAAGCCATATTACATAGGCTTATGGGTCTAAAAGAATCAAACAATTCAACATCCTTCTTTTTTAGAATTAGGGTAAGATAAGTTGCATTTATTTTATAAGGAATGTATTGTTTTACCCTAGACTATTCCACTACCACCAATAAAGAATCCTTCACTATATCCTAATTATGTTGGTAAAAAACTGCAGAGAACCCATCTAGACTAGGGGATTTATTCTTATGAAAAGAGAAAAGAGCTAAATGAACTTCTTATAGAGTAATAGGCTCCATCAATTTCCTATTATATTCAATTGTTAATAACTGAAGGAACATCTTGAAGAATTTTATCATTAAGAACTTCAGTATCCTTTGAATCTAGAATATTATGATAAAACAACTTAACCTCTTTTCTAATTTCACTCTGATATTCAATCCAAAACCCTTCTATTGATTTATTTCTACCAATTTTAGAAGAAGATCTTTGTACTATAGCCATATTATGATTTTTTTTTTTTTGTATTTTTATCTCCTTATTTTAACCAAGTTTGTCTTGATTTTAATCTCCACAATTTCTCTTTCTTACTTAAAATATTATGATATTCACTAAGCAACCCCCTTTCCTCTAAGATTGTTATATTTTCACCACCTTTTTGGAATTTAGAAAGTTTATCTTTTAGTTCTTCTTTCTTCTCAAAATATTTCCAAAGGTGCTCTTCTTCCATTCTTTTAATCTAGATGTCATAGTTTTAATTTGTTTTGGAAGAGCATACAACCCACCATTACCTAAATAATTCCATGTTTGAGCTATCATATCAACAAATTGAGGATGGTCTTCCCACATCAGCTCATATTTAAAATATGATATTTTTTGAATTCACTAACCACCATTTTAATTCTTATTGGACAATGATCTGAACCAATATTTGTTAAGGTATTAATTTTAGCACAAGTTCCTTCATCTAGCCAATGATATGATAGAATGCATCTATCTAATTTTTTTCTATTAGGTTCTAGCCTCTCCTATTGTTGGTCCAAGTATAGTTATCTTCTTCAAACTCAACTTCCCATAGATTGTTGTTTTGAATAAAAGCTGAGAAATATTTCATACTTTGGGTCAATTTCCTAATTCCTCCAAAATTTTCATTCAACTTGGTAATGGCATTAAAATATCCAATGATCATGAAATGGTTTTCTTGGTCTTTACTTCTCATAAAGGCCTCAATCCCACTCTAAAATTCTAAGCTATCTGACTGAGTTGTAGGACCTTACACATTGATAAGGATGAAGCAAATATCAATAAATTAGCAAGTGAATAAAGAGGCTATCCAATGCCTAGTTTTATGAATGGTTACACAATAGGTTCTATAAGGGTTCCAAAAAGTTAGAATTCCCCCTATTGCTCCTTCAAAATCCATAGCATCCCATTCACATCTTGTCCAAACTACTTTCATAGTTTTTGAAACTTCTTATTTTATCATTTTAGTTTCCTGGATACAGAGAATATCATGTTTATTACTTAAACATATGTTACTAATACGCCTATGCTTTGAGAGGTATTAGCACCCCTTATATTCCATGATATGATAATCATGTATCATTAGGGGCTTTTGGCACCTCTTGCATATTACCAATATCATTTTGTTGTTTGGTCAAGAGAAGTTCAACCAACATAGTTTGTGTTCCTTTATCTATGTTAGCTCTTGCTTCCTTGTATCTTGCTTGATAATTTGAGGGTTTTCCTCTTTTTTATTGTACCTATATCAGGAGTAGGTCTTATTATTCTATTCCTCAATATTCTTTCACCATTTTGTTTTTCAACATATTTATCCTCTCCTAGCTCTATTATAGAAGCCTTTTACTTATCCTGCTTATTTTCTGGTATTTTCTTATTAATGGTAGAGGTATTAACTTCTAAAATTGCATTTTCTTTACCAATTATTTTATCCTGAATGGTGCATGGTACTTAGAGAGAGTATTCAAAATCTGATGAAACACATCTCTTGGATTCATTGAGAATGTTCATCCTTATATTAGGATCATATTGAATAGACGATTCCTTGCTAATATGTTGAAATTGTTGTCCTGTGTCCTCTAAGTTTTGATCTACTTTTTCTTCATAGGCTAAAGCCTCAAAATAATTGGATTTTCTTCGAGTATCCTTTCTTATTGGTCTCCATTGTTCATTTTATTTTATTTTTCTAGATTTATTTTTTGGAAGTTGAAAACCATATTTATCCATAACCATTTGTAAATTTCTCTTACAATTTTCTACAAATGATTTTCTTGGGATCTTCTTAGGGCATGATCTCTCAATATGCCCCACCTCATGAAATATTCTACATATAAAAGATATGTTTTCATAATCTATAGTTTGGATTCACATCTTATTCCCATAAGAATGACTAATTCTGGTAAATCTTTACTTATATCAATCATGACCAATATTCAAGCATAAATTGCCAAAAATCCATCCTTTGCAGTATTTGAAATATCAAGGAATTCTCCTAGAGTTTTGCCTATTGCCTTGAAGGTATCTATTTACCAAAATTCAATGGGCAGTCCAAACATCCTACCCCATACTGGTACTAGGTATAGATTTACATTTTTAGGTGAAAATCCTTCATACTAGTGGTTAAGGAAGAGCCCTACTCTTCCCATAAACCAAGGACCTCCTTTTAAAATTCATTCTCTTTATTCCCTAGAAAAAAATGTCTAGGAAGAAACCTTTGGTAAGAAATGATAGAATCATTCATGGAGACTTCCAACTCCTATCAATCCATTTTCTCAAGGCTGAAGCCCCTAGCCAATACCCATTAAATTGATCAAAAACTACCCTATCTTTGAAAAATGAGGATCTCTATGAGGTTTACTCACTAACCTCTACCACTAGGGGGGGATGATTCTAAGGATTTATGTATAAATCGATTCATGAAAAGGAAAATTAAACTCAAAATCTAATGAAATTTATTTGAAAGTTCTATAACGAATATAATATTTAATAAAAACTTTATAATTTTTTCATGCATAATTTGTAAGATAAATAAAGGGAAAAATAACTTAGCTAAAAAAATATTTGTCCAGATAGAATTTCTTGCCTTGTTGAAGTCCTAGCCATTTATTGCTCTTCCCATCATTCGAACCCTAGTTGGAAAATATTTACAATTTTATTTTTCGTGATTTGAAAAATCGTCATTACCCTTGTTCCAAATGGTTGAATTCATAGGGTCGTATCTCCATCAATATTGCTTGAAATTTTGCACATGACCACTAATTTTAAAGATAATAAAATTTTGCACAAGTTGGTCTAAGAATCAGCTGAATCAGATAACTCTTCACAAATATATGGCTCCTAAAATATGAGAATTTTTTTAGGAAAGGACCCTAATCCTTCCAACTTTACAAATTTGTTTTTCACAATTTGAAATATCATCATTACCCTTGTTCTAAATGGTTGAATTCACAGGATCATATCTCCATCAATGTTGCTCAAATATTTTATATGACCATTCACTTTAAAGCTTTTCAAATTCTGCACAAGTTGGTCCAAGAATCATATGAATCGGATAACTCTTCGTGATGAATCAAATATACAACTTGAAATTTTGTTCAATACAATGCATGGAGCTTAATCTCCATAATATAACCTTAGAAGAGGACTCTTCAATACTTAACTATTGCTCTCCTCACATATCCAAGAGATGTATCCTTTCCTATTTCTCACATATGACAAAAATCTCATGACTCTTGACGTTACATCTTGCCACACACCATGTGAATCTTCACTTGTATATTTGACACTTACACATATGACTGTTTACTTACTTACATGACACATTGCACACTCTCATTATTTACACACTTACATATTTTTACACTTTACACACTTGCATACTTTATTACATGACACTTGGACTCCTCTCACACATTAACACATAATTTAGTGGAAAAATAAACATTTATGAATCCAACTTTAATATTTTCCTCTTTCTTTCAAAAACTACTAAAAACCTAATTACTTATGGCTTCTAGAAAATGTCCATCCCATTTGTAATTTCCCCCTATTATTACAATACTCATGAAGCACCCATAACAAAAACCACTTGATACCCCATCTCCCAAATTTGGTTTGAAAGCATCCTTACATTCCTCACAATTTATTAATGTTTTTTGTATTAAAATGAATTTATAACTATAAAATCCTATTAATTCCTTAATATTCCATTTTCTAGGTGCCTTATTGATACTGTGAATATTACAAGATACCATCTTTATCATCACATTTTTTTCTTATCTATGAGGTTAGTCACACTTTTTAAGTCTTGTGATATTTATTTATGGTTTCCCAAATCAAATATTCCTCTATGTTTATTTTTGCTCTTTCTTCCTTCTTATAGGGTCTTCTTTGATTTTTCCATTCTCCACTAACACTTTTATCCTCATTAGTATCTTCCATTTTTATGAACTACTCATAAGTTGACTTCATACAAAGTTTTGTGGCATCTTGGAGAACCTAAAGTGTAAGGGATAACTTTGATAACACATTCTTCTTTATGCTATCCTAGAAACCTTAAAGTGCAAGGGTGTTCTACATAGTGCTTACTTTCGTATGCTAGGCTAAAATTCCTAATTTCTAATAAATACCCTCAATGCTTATTTATTAAAATTTCCTTTAAAACCCTAAATTGCAAAGGACAAGTTCTATAGTACTTTTTTTTATTTCAAAGAGATAATTTTCTACTACTTCAGGGAAAAATGGATATGATTTACCTGAATTAAACTCGACCCTTTCCCATTCTCTGTTTTAAAATTTGTCTCCATGTCTTTCTTTTTAAAAATTAAAATTGCACATTTTAATTTATCATTGTTTCATTCTTGTTTGTTTCCTCTACACTTTTTTTGATTAAACTATGAATTCCTTTTTCATATAATGATATATAAAGGTTTTTATAACCTTTTTAGGACTAGAAAAATCTTGATGTAATTTAGTTTTCTCTATAATATGATCTTACTGCTTCATATTAAACCTTGTCTTATGACCAAAAATTTCCATATATTTCATTACCATTTTCACTTTGCAATTTCTTACCATATGTATGGTCCTAATATACTTATTTATATCATTTTCTTAATCAAAATTTTAATATTAATGAATGTTGGTAAATATTTTGAAATATTGATGGCAACACAAGCTTGGGTATACATAACATGCTTTCACTCCTTAGTATTTGGCCATTCTCCGATGAACTTCTATAGAGTATAATAAATATTCTTCAAATCCTCCTTGATAAGCTAACACTATATTTAAGAAATATTATCCCATAAGGGAATCCTTTTAAAAGTTTCCACCTCCACAAAAAATATCACTATGGTCATAAATACAAGCCATCTCCTCCCTTAAACTATGGTACATCACACATTACTGCATCCTAGACTTTGGAACTGAAGAAGATAATGAGGAAAAAACCCTTTTAAAAGAAAATTCATGAAACAATGTGAAATCAATCCTCACTTTCATTCAAACCACTTTTGTTCTCCAAATAATTTGGCCTAGATTTATATACTAGCCTTATATTTTTCAGAAGCTTTATATTGTGCACCCTTTATTTTTAAGAACCATTATATAATGATCTATCATCTCATTCTTGGTAATCACTTTGTATAAAATATTTGCTACTTGGATAGGGATTATCATAGATTCACTCTTTCTTTATCCCTATTTAGGAAATCTTTGCTTCATGTTAGGGCTTCTAGAAATATGTTGCCCTCCTTGCTATTAAAATTTTCCTTATGAGAATCCTTAATTCTTTGAATTTATCTATAAATTTAGAATAAGAACTCTAAAGACAATTCTTCCTTCCTACTCGCACATGCTCCTTATTGGAAAATATTTTATATCGTAACTCAACCTTATATATCAAAACATACATTGGTAGATAATAATATACATATTTTAAAGAAATAATTTAGAATGATTTAAAAGTTTTCCTTCTTATGAGCAATCTTATGTATCAAAATATATATTTCGATAGACAATAATATGTATATTTAGAAAAATACTTAAAAATGATTCAATTTAATTTTTTTTGGTACTCGTTGAGTGGTATTTTCACCCAATTGTGAAAGTACACTCTCCTTTAGGATTTGGGTTCCAAATCCCCTCTTGCAAAGAAGTTAAACAAACAACTTCTCCAAGGTCTCCAGTGTATTAGCATTTGCATATGTGTATTAGTAATCTCAAATAAAGATATTCAATTTAAATGCTTGGAACACCTTAGTGATTGCAAGTAACTGTAAACAAGGGGCAATGTTGGTTTATTTCATCATGAAACTTTAGTGATTGTTCATTGTTTTTTTGGATTTTGGAAATTTTTAAATGTTTATTTTAATGCCTGAAGATTTAAAATAAGTTAAAATTTCTGGAAAAAAATAAAATGCAGAAAATGAAAATGAAATGCAGAAAACTGAAAATAAAATGCACTCAGTATGATGCTATCCTATTCCGACAAAACCGAAGATGTGAGGTCTCCATGCATGCAACCTAACCTATTGGACTTGCAAAACAAGCACAATCCCCATAGACTAAGTGCTGGTTCCTAGGGTACGAAATAAAATTCAGATTTCAAATATTCGCCTAATGTAACCCAAAAAAAATGGCATTAACATTATCTATAAATTCGAAATCTAAAAAATGAAAGAATAAACATTAAATCCATAGCATGCAAAGAAAATCTCCTTCTTTCTTGCCCACAAGATGCAAATTTCTGAACACTTCTGCATTAAAAATATGTCATTTTACAATAGCAGAATTTTTGGTTTTTCCAAACCAGTCTGTGGAAGAAAAACAACTCAAACAGGTCCAGAATGGCCTTCTCGCCTTCAACTCTGCAACTCTTCTTGCAACGGTTTCCACCCCCCTCTGGCCTCTTTGAATGGCGTATTTAAACTTCTAAAAAAATTGTTTCTCCTTCCATGACGGTTCGTTTCATTTTTCGATGGTTGTTCGTTTCACCTTCCCTGATTGTTCGTTTCACCTTCCCTTGTATGCGTGTGCTTTGGTTTCCATTTTGTGGCCCTTCATTACCCTTCCCAAAATGTAACATGTCACGATATCGCGACACTTTTCTTCCTTCCCCCCTTTCGTTTTCCGAAAATGCAACATGTCGCGATATCGTGACACTTTTTCTCTTTTGACCGTGACCATGCAACATGTCGCGATATCGCGACACTTTTTCTATATACCATTTTCACATTCGATATCGTGACACTTTTTCTTTTTGGCCGTGAAAATGCAACATGTCGCGATATCGACAATGCAACATGTCGCGATATCGACAATGCAACATGTCTCGATATCGTGACACTTTTTTTTCTTTTCTTTTTTTTTTGTAATGCAACATGTCGCGATATCGCGACACTTTTTCTCTTTTGCCCGACAATGCAACATGTCCATCGATTCACTTTTTCTCTTTTGGCAGCGACAATGCAACATGTCGTGATATCGCGACACTTTTTCTCTTTTGGCCGCAATGATGCAACATGTCGCGATATCGTGACACTTTTTCTCTTTTGGCCATGACGATGCAACATGTCGCGATATCGTGACACTTTTTCTCTTTTGGCCATGACAATGCAACATGTCGCGATATCGCGACACTTTTTCTTTTTTGGCCACGAAAATGCAACATGTCGCGATATCGTGACACTTTTTCTCCTTGTGGTGTTTTGCTTTTTTTCTTGATCTTTAGCCTATGGGCCACTTCGGTCTTCTTGGAACACATGCAAAAAAGGTGGGTCCCCAATTTTGGGGTACGTTGTGGAGCAGCCACAACAAATGGCGACTCTGTTGGGAAATGCTCCCGAGCATTTCGGTGAGAACTCAACCTGGAAAACACACAGACTCAAATACAAGCGTTAGCAAATATCCCAAGAATGAAACTAGACGAGAAATACATGAAGCATTAGAATTATTAAGCATCAGCTCGGTGTGTGCAATGTGCTTCATTCCCTATCGTTTGAAACTTGTTCAACTTTCCATTGTCAGTTTCACTTATGATTCGTATGCAAGGCTATGAATGATTTGTGCAGGATTTGATGTATGACAACTATGCTAGAGATATAACAACCTGCTTTGCAAAGGCTCAAACCTTCTAGTATCATGAACAAACATATTAAAACTGTCAAACCCTCTTAGGACCAAATATATGTATACTGAATTAATTTACTAGATCCCAAAGTTGGTTATGTGTCACTACCATCTTGAACCCATGTGCAAGTGTAAGTGAAATCAGAGCTTTGGGGAATAGGATTCCCAACCTAAGCGAGATGGGAATTTAACCCTATCCTTACTACTCTGATCTGGAGTTCATTACCTCATCTTGAACAAAATGATTTAACCTCGTTATGGATGAAACTGTCAAGCTAGCCTGTCCGTTTGAGCAGTCAGTGGTCTTGTTTTTAGACAAGACATGTTGCCACGCATGAGCATACTCCACTGCCAGTCAGGCGTCTATAGCCCCGATGGAGATCAACCCCATAATCCAGGATTTGGCTCTACTTTTGATTTCTTGGACCTTGGGGATGACTACCCATCCTTGCAAGGGACATGTAGTACGATCCTTCCAATCCAATATTAATAAAGAAATGAAAAATATTTGCTTTGGAATTTCAAGTTCTTGAATGGGAAAAATAGAAGCTTTGGGGAATCGGATTCTCAACCTAAGCGAGATGAGAATTAGACCCTATCCTTACTACTCCATGAAGGTCAAATCAGAGCTTTGGGGAATTGGATCCTCAACCTAAGTTCGATGAGGATTTAACCCTATCCTTACTACTCTGATTTTAGGCTTTAAGCATTATGGGAGTGGTAAAAACCACTGTTTTAAGGATTATGTTGCATGATAGGACAGACACGAAATATTCCTTTCGCCTCACCTTTTCTTCCAAGTATGGTTTTGACCATTTTGCTCAAGATTCTCTTTAATATGCGTAGAACGTGCTTGGTTCAAGATAGTTCGGGCATCGGTTCCCAACCTTAGGATCCTTTTAATATATGTTATGTAATAACCCTAAGAGGATTCGACACCTTTTCAATGATTGTACATGAAATGAAGATGCAACTCGAGATGAAATGTATATGCAATGTGGAATGTAATATGAGATATGAATGCATTGCTCCTTTTGAAATGCGGATGGAATATATCACCTACTTTACCATAATTTATAAAACTGACAACTTCATGCATCACAAGTTCCAAACGATATTCTTTAATGTGTTTGCGATACTCGTGGAGCTTTCTGCAATACAATTCCGATGTTTCATATTCTCCTAGTCTTAGTCAACATTCATAAGGACATAAGTTGACAAACCAAAAGTGTCCAAAGGACCCACACACAACTTTAAAACCAAAACTGAAATCAAATCCAAAACCAAAACACGAAAACCCAAAGTATATACAAATGTACAATATAATACAAGATGGTGCAAAGTTTGGATTATCATTTTCCCGGATCCCAAACCTGATTAGAATTCTTTAAAAGACATATGACGTGATACACATGCCAAATGTGGAAGGAATCAAACAAGAACAAGACTAGATCAAACAATGCAACCAACTTCAACTTTCCTCTCTCACCCCACCAATTAGATTTAGTTCCATTAGTATTCTCATAGGTGAGATTCAAATTACCAAATTGATTAGACAATGGTTGATTTTCAATTCTTTCTTGTCTATTCTTTAAGGTGCAAATTTCATAATTCCATTCATGATTTAGAACTAGGCTTTCTTTATCCAAAATGAAATTTTGTAAGCAAGAGCCTATTTCTAAAAATTTCAAAGCCAATTCATTTTCCATGTTCTTAGGCCAATAAAAATTGTGCAACAATTTACAAACATCTAGGATATTTACTAAATGGGGATCATTAGAAGTTTTTATCCTAGGTTCAAGAATTAATTGTTGATGAATTTGATTTAGCAATTTAAGTGCATCAAGCTCCTTTTCATTCATTAAAGTAATGTTATCAAAGGTGTGGTTAGAAATTAATTCTTGTTCTTCATTCACCTTCAATGGCATTTCATCATAAATATCATTTGAATTATACAAATCTTCACCTAAATCTTGGATGTTTGGATACAAAGGTTTAGATTTTACCTTTTTCACATTTTCATTTACCAAAACTTGGTGAGGATTTGCAATTCCCTCTTTTACCTCATGGTCTTCATATTCTTCATTGATTACTTGTTCATCAAACATACCAAAATTGGGCACCCAATTGAAAACATGCCCATCCTTTTCAACCCTCAAATATTTTTGGTCAAAGTGTATGTCAAGTAACTCATCTTCATGATCAATCACTTGCGTTGCTTCTAATAGATCAACCACTTTGTCATTTAATTCAAACTCTTTGTTCACTATCCATGGTATCTCTTCATTTGAATCCTCAAAATAATCATGCAAACTTGTATCCGAATCTTCAATGAATTTATATTCAACATGATCGCATTTTGTAACCTTCTCAAATCTTGTGAATGTGAGATCTTCGTATGAAGTAGAAGTTTCAACATCCTGCATATAAATTGGAATAGAGGTTTCATCAATAGGGGTGTGAGGAAATAACATATCTTCATATCTTCCCCAACCATTGTAAAAATTATCTTCCAAATTTGTGGGATGAAACTCCATGATATTTGTGACATGATCTTTTGATTCATTCATCAATTCACTTTCTTCTTTGTCCTTGGTAGTAGGATCATTATAATCTTCCAAAATTTGATGAGATTTGAAACCCTCTTCCAAAACATCCTCAAATTGTACAGGAGTTGTAATATCTTCCTTTGAGTAGGCGATTATGTTGTCCTGTATATCAATTGGCACACAAGTTTCATTAGCATTTTTTGAGTGAGTGTAGTCTTCCCACTTCTTCCAAGCATCATAATAATCATCTTCCAAAGTCAAGTGGTGACGTTCAACTACTTCTTCAACATCTTCCAATTCATCAATGTGTTTCTCATCAAATTCACCTTCACCTTCCTTAGATGGTTCAATTATTTCCAAAAGTGGGTCATTTTTTGAATTCCAATTTATAAGGCTATCATAGTCCAACTTGGTAACCCATGATTTCGTTTCATCACAATTTGGAGGGTGAAGAATTTCTTGGTCGTTAATTTCAAACATCTCATCAATAGTATCTTCCAAGAACAAGTGGTGAAACTCTATCATATCCTCAAATTCATTTATTGGTTTTCTTCCAATTTCACTTTCAACCACTTCATCCAATTTTATGGTAGGTTCCGTGCTATCACATATTTCAAACATTGTTGAATTTAGAACCCCTTCATCGAAATAATCATGTATCTCTATGAATGAGATCATCTCTGCATAATCCTCACTGGTGGATGTCGACTTAGCAATTTGCACCTCCTCTTGGACTACACCTAAGGTGGTTGTAACATTTGGACCTTCAAATTCATCCCCTTGATCATTTACCTTAGGTATCATTGGAGTGGAGGGTGCTACATTTGATGGTTGGTGTAGGTTGGCATCACTAACTCCAACAGAACAATCTCTCATGTGAACATGTTGTGTCTTTTCTTCTTCAAAAACTTGTTCTACCTTTTCCAAGATCTCATAGATTGTCTCTAGAGACAGGTCATCCAAGTTTTTCTTTAAAGATGTAACAAGTTTGGGGTGTATGGCTCCCATGTATACTTGAATAGCTTCCTCTTCTGATGTGTTAAAATTTTCCCACATTTGGGAGTGCAACTCACGAAATCTTCCATTGAATTGACTCAAGGATTCATTAGGCTCATTACGTATGGAGGTAAACTGATTTTTCAACATCTCTAAGTCAACCTGATTACCAAAATGGTAAAGATAGGTTGCTTCTAGTTGTATCCAAGAAGTCCTAACCTCCATGGGTAGTTGGCTATACCAAAAGAATGGTCTATCATCCAAAATGTATGCAAATAACTTACAAGCCACCTCCTCATAGAAAATTTGGAATTGACATAATGTATTCTTGTAGACATACAATTTTTGCAAGTATCCTAGTGGCACCTCTTGATTAAAACATCGTAGAAACTCCAATAACATTTTAGGAATTTGATAGGTTATCCCATGTATAGACAAACCCTTATAATGATCCTCCATCGTAGATACCATTCTTTCTCTTAGAGATGCTACTTCGGCTCTTATATCGTATGTCGTCATTAGTAAAACTCAAAATATAACTTCAAAACCAATTTGTTAGTCATGAATAAAAGAAGGAACCATGACAAAGCAATATTCTAAAAATGTAAATTAGTTTCTGATTCACCAGATCGCATATGCGCAAGTGAAGAGCATACTCCTAGTGTTGTAGGCTTTCGGATTCACAAGATCGCATTACACGCAAGTGAAGAGCATAATACCGACAACAAATACATTTTTAGACAAAATAATTCCTTACAAATAAGCATGAAATGACTAGCAAATATCAAACATGTAACGTATGAATAATCATGTTAGCATCAACCAAGAGATGTATCCATTAAAATCAAATGAAAGTAATTGCATGGAGACAACCTCGTTAGTCAAGACCAATTTTTTTTTTTTAAATCAAATCAAAACACATTATTCCTGTATGAACAATCAAAAGCGTTAGAACAATGCATAGCAATTCATGTCCTCCTTTTAACACTACAAGGTTGTATTGTTAAAAGAGGGCTAAAGATAATAATCAATAGGGCATGAAATATTCAAAATTTAAATCCCTATAGCATTTAAATCACACTGAAATAAACCAATTCAGGCCCTCCTTCTAGCGCCAATCTGTTGAGTGGTATTTTCACCCAATTGTGAAAGTACACTCTCCTTTAGGATTTGGGTTCCAAATCCCCTCTTGCAAAGAAGTTAAACAAACAACTTCTCCAAGGTCTCCGTTGTATTAGCATTTGCATATGTGTATTAGTAATCTCAAATAAAGATATTCAATTTAAATGCTTGGAACACCTTAGTGATTGCAAGTAACTGTAAACAAGGGGCAATGTTGGTTTATTTCACCATGAAACTTTAGTGATTGTTCATTGTTTTTTTGGATTTTGGAAATTTTTAAATGTTTATTTTAATGCCTGAAGATTTAAAATAAGTTAAAATTTCTGGAAAAAAATAAAATGCAGAAAATGAAAATGAAATGCAGAAAACTGAAAATAAAATGCACTCAATATGATGCTATCCTGTTCTGACAAAACCGAAGATGTGAGGTCTCCATGCATGCAACCTAACCTATTGGACTTGCAAAACAAGCACAATCCCCATAGACTAAGTGCTGGTTCCTAGGGTACGAAATAAAATTCAGATTTCAAATATTCACCTAATGTAACCCAAAAAAAATGGCATTAACATTATCTATAAATTCGAAATCTGAAAAATGAAAGAATAAACATTAAATCCATAGCATGCAAAGAAAATCTCCTTCTTTCTTGCCCACAAGATGCAAATTTCTGAACACTTCTGCATTAAAAATATGTCATTTTACAATAGCAGAATTTCTGGTTTTTCCAAACTAGTCTGTGGAAGAAAAACAACTCAAACAGGTCCAGAATGGCCTTCTCGCCTTCAACTCTGCAACTCTGCTTGCAGCGGTTTCCACCCCCCTTGGCCTCTTTGAATGGCGTATTTAAACTTCTAAAAAAATTGTTTCTCCTTCCATGACGGTTCGTTTCATTTTTCGATGGTTGTTCGTTTCACCTTCCCTGACTGTTCGTTTCACCTTCCCTTGTATGCGTGTGCTTTGGTTTCCATTTTGTGGCCCTTCGCTGCATTTTCTCCACATGGGCTTGCATCCGTTTCCCTTCGTGTGTAACGACCATCTTAAATGATTTCAAATCATTAAATATTCCTTATGTAACGCTTTGTCTTATTCATTAGATTTTGTCCTTATGTCCATGTCACTATGCAGGTCCGTTACCTTGGGAAAATGGAACATGTCGCGATATCGCGACACTTTTGCCTCCTTGCTCTCTTTTGTTGCTTTTAGCCATGAAAATGTAACATGTCGCGATATCGTGACACTTTTCTTTCCTTTGGCCGTGACAATGCAACATGTCGCGATATCACGACACTTTTTCTCTTTTGGCCGCGATAATGCAACATGTCGCGATATCGCGACACTTTCTCTCTTTGGACCATGAAAATGCAACATGTCGCGATATCGTGACACTTTTTCTCTTTTGGTCACGACAATGCAACATGTCGCGATATCGTGACACTTTTTCTCTTTTGGCCGTGACCATGCAACATGTCGCGATATCGCGACACCTTTTCTCTTTTGGCCGTGAAAATGCAACATGTCGCGATATCGCGACACCTTTTCTTGTTTGGCCGTGAAAATGCAACATGTCGCGATATCGTGACACTTTTTCTTGTTTGGCCACGAAAATGCAACATGTCGCGATATCACGACACTTTTTCTTGTTTGGCTGCGAAAACGCAACATGTCGCGATATCGCGACACTTTTTCTTTCTTTCTTTGCTTTGTGCCACGAAAATGCAACATGTCGCGATATCGTGACACTTTTTCTCTCTCTTTCTCTTTGCTTTGTGCTGCAAAATGCAACATGTCACGATATCGCGACACTTTTTCTTTCTTCTCGTTTGGTCGCGAAAATGCAACATGTCGCGATATCGTGACACTTTTTCTTTTTTGGCCGCGATGGTGCAACATGTCGCGATATCGCGACACTTTTTCTCTTTTGGTAGCGAAAATGCAACATGTCGCGATATCGCGACACTTTTTCTCTTTTGGCCGTGACAATGCAACATGTCACGATATCGTGACACTTTTTCTCTTTTGGTCGCGACCATGCAACATGTCGCGATAACCTTTTCTATTTTGGCATGACATGCAACATGTCGCGATATCGCGACACTTTTTCTTTTTTGGCCATGAAACCGCAACATGTCGCGATATCGCGACACTTTTTCTCCTTGTGGTGTTTTGCTTTTTTCTTTGATCTTTAGCCTATGGGCCACTTCGGTCTTCTTGGAACACATGCAAAAAAGGTGGGTCCCCAATTTTGGGGTACGTTGTGGAGCAACCACAACAAGTACCATTAGTTCATAACAATCACAATGATTGAAAATAACGTAAACCCTTAAAATTTACCAAAATATTCTTATATTATTCTTAATCATGATTTGTAACTAATTTCTTATAAATTAATGGTGCATCATAAATTAATACATAATTTTGCTCTCACATGTATAAGTACCACCTGAGTGGGCTTAATAGTGAAGATGTTGGAACTCTAAATAAGAAGTCCAAGGTTTGAATATTGTAGGATATATGATTTTACACCATGCTTTTATAACCAGAGTATGGTTGGGTAACCACATATTGGGTAAACAACATCCTCCATGAGAATAGTCCTATATTGCTTAAAAACTACTTTACTTCTTTATAAAAATATCATGATGGTATATATAATATTATAGTTTATATATATATATATATATATATATATATATATATATATATATATATATATATATATTATAACATTTTATTTTATGTTTTTATGTTTTTTTCATTATATATATATATATATATATATATATATATATATATATATATATATATATATATATATAGATAATACACAAAATATGTCTCCAAAACTATTGTATATAAAAATTATATAAATGTTGGGAATTTCATGAATACAACAAAATTCAGACAATAGGATAGGTCATATAAAGGTAGCAAAAATTGAGTGGCAAAGGTCCCTCTCCTACATAGCTCTACTTAGCTATAATGAGTTACAATAACTAATAAAAACCCAATCATAGCTTATCCAACACTAAAAACAAACACATTAAAATGTATAACTCACCAAAAAATCTTAAGACCTTATAATAGTAACAAAAGATATGGTAACTCGATGGGTCTAAGGTCCTTGTATATGTCTAACTAAAAAAAACTTGATGGCTCTTAATGTACAACCTCATATGAACTAATTTTAAAAATAAAAGCTAGAAAATTCTATGCTTTAAAAGTTTTTCAAAACTTATGCATTAACTATTTACTCTAAGTGATTTTGATTAACATTGCTATTTTTTATTTTTCTTCTTTTATTATAGGCTTAGTGTAGAGTTATAAAAATATTAATATCAAAATGAAATTCATGCTTACATGCATTGAACAATAAATTAAAAAATATTACATGTCAAATTTATTGCCCTTACTAAGCTGAGAGTGAGTGTAAGCTAGGAGAGAGCCTTATTAGGTAGCATATAAGGAAAGTGAATAAAAAGTTCTAATTGGAATTCAACATGACCTAGCTAGAAGTATGGATACCGAAGTTGAAGACAAGAGGAAGAGCAAATATATAACAAGTTTGATTCAAGAATTAGATGTTACACTAGAAGTGATTATGAAGGATGAGACAATCAAACATGATAGAATGGTTCTTAAAAGTAAAGGGTTATTTTATAAGTTCTATGGATATTGGCCAAGGTTTTTAAAGATTCAAAATTGGATCAAGTGAAAGTGAGAATTGAATTCAAATTACTCCATGACTTTTCTTCCTAAAGGTTTTTTCTCATAATATTTTCTAATTTAGAAATTAGGGATAAAATAATGGGTTATGATCCATGGTTTAGGGGGAGAGATATCTTTTATTTAAGATAATGGAGCAAGGATTTATTTGTTGAGATAGAGAAAATTTATTGTTCAATTTGCCTACGTATGGAATGCGCACCATAGACTAAGTTCAAGATTATATGACTCTGAATTGTTTTTAAATCAACCTTTAAAGAAGGTTGCTTCCTTGTATAAATCCTACTATGTGGAAGAAAAAAATAAGAAAAACATAGGATAGGGTTGAGAAAGAGAAAAGTAGAGAGAAAGATATAGGGCTAGAGAGAAATATTGAATGCATTCAGGACTTCAACTAACATCATTGATTTCAACTATATGAGAATTGACTACCTAATAAAAACACAACCTAATAGACTATTCAATCCTAGCTATGAAGAAGTGCATTAAGCACAAGCACTACAACATTCAAAACTCTAAGCACTCTAATAAAATAATTTCAAACAACATTGAGCCTAACATATAACACCTCAATCACTAAGTATACCAAATAAATTTTATCCTAATAAAAATACCTTGATAAAAGCAACAAATAAGTATTAAAAGTGTAAATTATTGCAAAAATTAACAATTCCTCATATTCAAATTCAGGTAAGCAAAAAAATCTTGATTGCATTAGAATATCATAAACATATATCCTATGAAAGATAAACATTGAAAGCAAATTTGTTATCGCAATCTGCCAAAGCCACTCTCACCATTGCATCCCTTTAGAGCATCCCAATTTATTTCATGTCTGTATTTAATGCCCCTGCAATAGTTTATCACATAATTGAGCAAATCCAAAAGAATTTCCTGTGGTATGGTTTTGAATCCAAGTAGTGCTTCCATTTAGTGGCCTAGGACAAGTATGCAAACCAAAGGTCAAGGGAGGAATTGGCCTTAGAAGAGTCCATATTCTAAATTTAGTCCTCACGGCTAAGCAGGCTTGGCACTTAATAAATAATGTTGGAAATGAATGGATACCTATAGTTAGAAGAAAATACTTGCAAGGAAAAGATTTCCATAATTAAATGGCCCCCACTAGAGGATATGCCTTTTTAAAATCAATAAGGAACACTATATTTCTAGTGGAAAAAGGTATGCGGTGGAGATTAGGAGATGGTCATAGGATAGACTTCTGGAATGACAAGTGGATCAAAGGAGAACCTCTCATAAATGATCCTAATATGGTAGTCGTAAAATATTTCATCGATAACACTTCTGATCATAAATTTTTTGACTTTCTAAGATTCTACAACAACAAAAAAATATGGAAATCCATCAGAAGAAACACCCACCTAGAAGAGTCCAAAGAGTTGCAACTCCTTATGAAATCCATAATCATTCCTTAAGGTAATCATAGGGATCATCTATTTTGGGAATTCATTGAAAGTGGGGAGTTCTCTATTAATTATGCCTACAATTTGATCTTGACACATGAGGAACTTTCATTCCTCTACCATCTTGTTTGGCCTAAATTCCTCATTCCTAATGTTTTTTTTTGCTTGGTATGCCATTCAATAAAAGATCCTTACCATAGATAACTTGCTCAAAAGAGGCATGGTTTTCCCAAATAGGTGTTTTCTTTGTCTGGATGATTGGGAATACCTCAACACCTTTTCCTTTCATGTCCTTTCTCCTCTTCCATCCTTAACAAGATATTTCAAACCTTCCACATCCTCTGGGCTAGGCCTTGTTCCATTGTTGAGCTCTTCCTTCAATGGCCTAATCCTTTCCACAATTTCTGTCTCAAGTTCCTTTGGCAAACTTGTCTTCACCATTTTTTATGGCAAATATAGCTAGAAAGAAATCATAGAATCTTCTCTAACAAGAATATGAATCATGACCTTGTCACTAATAAAATCCTATCCTTTACCTGAAGAACACAAGATTATACTAAGAGGGGGGGTGAATAGTATAGCGCCCACTTTTTACTTTCTTTCCAAACTAATATAAATTAATGTCCTTAATTTTAATAACTAAATATAGCAGTGTGCATTAATAACTCAGATATCAATAGTAAGCAAGAGAACAAGTCACCACACATAATTGAGACACAAGATTTAACATGGTTCCCCCAATGTGAGGTACTCCACAATATAATATCCTTATAATATTTTACACAAAAATAAGGATCCTTATATAATACAATAATTACTTTGATTTGCTCAAATCTAGGCAATACACTAATATGCTCAGGTAGGCAATCCACTGATCTGCTCAACTAGGCAACACACTGATCTACTCAGGTAGGCAATCCACTAATACGCTTAGCTAGGCAACACATTGATCTTCTCAGGTAGGCAATCCACTGATCTGCTCAGCTAGGCAATACACTGATCTGCTCAGGTAGGCAATCCACTAATATGCTCAACTAGGAAACACATTGATATGCTTAGGTATGAAATCCACTGATCTGCTCAGCTAGGCAACACATTGATCTACTCAAGTAGGCAATCCATTGATTTGCTAAGCTAGGCAACACACTGATCTACTCAGGTATGCAATCCAATGATCTGCTCAGCTAGGCAACACACTGATCTGCTCAGGTAGGCAACACACTGATTTGCTTAGCTAGGCAACACATTGATCTGCTTAGGTAGGCAATCCACTGATATTATCAGGTAGGCAACACACTGATATGCTTAGGTAGGTAATCCACTGATCTGCTTAGCTAGGAAACACACTGATCTGCTCAGCTAGGTAACACATTGATATGCTCATATAGGCACTCCATTGATCTACTCAACAAGCTCACACAAAACTTGTCCAAATATGCTCAACAAGATCACATAGAACTCATCCAAATCTACTCAACAAACTTACATAGAACTTGTCCAAATATGCTCAACAAGTTCACACAGAACTCATCCAAATCTGCTCAACAAGCTCACACAGAACTTGTCCAAATCTATCCCAAAAGCCTTCTCAAAGGCTCAATCAATCATACTCAAGTAGTACTCAAATCTCATCCACAAATATTATGAAGGCAAGGCTCAAATATGAACTCAACAATGAATGGTAATACACTCTTCAAAGGATGACAACTATGATCTACAATGATCTCAAATTAAATCAATCTCGTAGAAGCATAAAGAGAATTGTTAGAGACTAAATATGTTCTATACTCAAATCCAATATATTTCTCAACTCAAAGCAATATCATAGAAGCATAAGGAGAATTTTTAGAGACTCAATATGTTCTAATCTCAATTTCTTTCTCAACTTCAACTCAACTCAAATCAGAATATAGAATAGTTTATTTTATGGAACTTGAACAATCACTTCTCACAATCACTTGACTAGGCACAATCAACTCAACTCAACCATTCATCTCAAGGGATAATTATTTCTCACAAAACCCTAGTCCATGTATGTATCAACAAACTCAAATGGTTCCAACAATGCTCAAACATAAATCTCACATAACAATAATACTCATGTTCTTCTCAAGTTCAAGTTCTTTGCATAACCAATGGGATTCAACAAAAATGCTAATAAAATATTCTTCACATAATGATACTCATGTTCTTTTCAAGTTATTTGCATAACCAATGGGCTTTAACAACTATGCTTATAAAACAAGGGTTAACCACAACTCTCAAACTAGAAAACCTTGAAGCATTCAACCAACCACTTTCTAAAAGGAAACCACAATCAATCCTTTTCTCTCCAATGATATTTCAGAAATCAACCACCATAATAAATCAATAGGATAATGTGCCCATACCTTTTATGAAGATGAAGAAACCCCTTTGGAAATCTGCCACACTCAACACACTTTGAAAAAGAACAAAACAACCTTCACTTTGAATCCCTTTATAACAATAGAAATATCTCTTTACATACACCTTATTTCTCCATCTTAACAAGTTAATCAAATAGCCCTTGAAATAATATTTCCAACGATATATAATATGGTATACTTCTAAAAAAGGAAAACACCAAAAATTTCTCTTTTTTCTAAAAGTGCATTTGAACCCTTATATCTTGCCTTCCAAGTAAATAAAAATTTAATCAAACATTAGTCCCTTAGCATCACCTTATTCCTCCAACATTAAGAATAATTAAAAATATTCAATAAAACGTTTACTTACCTCTTAGAGGGAATCGAACCCTCATCACTACCCACTCAACACCACAACCACGGTGCCAAAGACCACGTGAGCTATCTGCTCACATAGGACAGAGAGCAAAAATGCTTCCTATATTTTGCTGCCCTTGCTCATGCCAAAAACATGCACCAAATGCTCTTCTTCCACACTCTATGAAAATAAAACCCGATGGGAATCCAATGCATGTCCTGTTGCAACCAAAAACTCCATGCTTCCCAAGCTCACCATTCGACCACACTGTCACATCGAAGGATTTCGAGGCTTTCGCTTTTTGTTCTATTTGTTCAATGCTTAGACTTTTGAATTGAAAGCCTTTGCATATATATATGAAACCTTCCTTTAATTTCACATACGTTGTCACCTTTAATTATTAATTTCCTTTTGATGGTGCATGGTTTTTATGACGTCGGCGATGACTTTAATTTTAATTTTAAAATTTAAATTTAAATTTTAAATAATTAAAATTTAAACTAAATATTTAAAATTAAATATCTCCATCACCGGGGCACCTTTTTCAATGAAACGAAAGGCCAACCTGGGTTTTAAGAAAAACCCATTTCAAATCTGCCATCCATAGTTTTAAATAAAACCTTTTATTTTGCCTGCCTTGGTTTTCACAAAAACCTTGTATATATCCATGCTCTCCAAAACTCAAAACTCAAAGTGATCCATGTGACATCAATGATCCATGTGACATCAATGATCCATGTGACATCAATGACAACATAAAATAACTCAAATTTTCAACAATATCCCCCTTTGTCATTGATGGCAGCACCTCTAATGCAAAAACCACAATGACTACCAAAACCATATCTGAAAATCAAAGCTGCTCCCCCTGACTCAATACTCTCTATGGAGGTTGCTCTCCCTAACTCAATGCTCTCTTTGGAGGTTGTTCCCCCTAACTCAATGCTCTCTCCTTTACTCAAATCTCTCCCCCTTTGACATCAATGGCAAAAGGGACACTTATGGGGCTAAAAGATATGGCTCTTAAGCTTAGCCCCCTCACCACCTTCTCTCTTGAGGTGATTAATTTTGGGGTGGGAGTACTTTTACTCCCATATTACATTGTTTCTTTCCTCTATCAACTTCATTCCATGGTTGTTGATATTCTTCTCTTGATGAATTACTTGATCTTCTTGTCTAGAACCTGTTTGACCTTCTTGCCTTGAACCTGTTTGGAATTGAGTCCTACACCATTTTGCAATATGTCCAAAGTTATTGCAATTAAAACACTTGATATTTTAGCCTTTAGATGGTGCCCATATCCTAAATCTTTTCTTGAAATAATTTCCATATCCATTCCTTTCCTAAATCCTATATTGTGAAGCTCTGTTTTTGTGACCATTATGACCATGACTTCTGAATTGTGTAGCTCTAAAACCAAAACCATATTGGTCATTATTTGCACTAAAAATATCTATGACCAATCTTGTTGCATAAGAAGTAACGTCCCTGAAAACCATACCTTCTTCCTTTGAAGTTTCTTCTAGCAAAATCAAACTTCTTTGATCCATATACCCTACAGTGTATAGCCCTATGTCCAAATCCATTACAACAAAAACAATTTCCTTGAAAACCCCTTTTTTCACGCCTTGGTTCCTCATACCTCTCTTGACCATTATCCTCATGATCACTTTCAACTTGTGCATTGCATCCTTGAACCTTATTTGTAGTATCTAAATCCTCTTCCTTAGTTTCTTCCTTGCTTTCCTCTTCAAGAATTTCTTTTCCTTTTGAACTTGATTCACCTATCTCAAAACAAGAACCAAATTGAATATTTGGAGCCATAAGGACTTTGGAAATTTCTTCATAATACTTAGGTGCTTCCTTTCTTTCATATTTTAGAACTTCCTTTCCTTTTGAGTGTGATTCCCCAAACTTGAAATATGAGACCTTTGGTGCTTTTGAATCTTTCTCTTCTTTCTCTTCATTTGTGTCAAGTAGCAAATTGGCATCCATATTTATTGTCTCTGAAATACATGTTTCCTTCTTAGTGAAAATATCTTGAAATTTTGAGTCATGTGATGGATCAAAATTCTCATGTATAGAACATCTCAATTATTTTAGATTCTCCTTAACCTCTTGTAGTTGCTCATGGATCTCATTGAAATCTTCCTTTAGATCAACTGAGACATCTATATTTCTTACACTATTCTCTTGTTTAACTTCTTATGCTTGGAGTGAATGTTCTTCTTCTACTTCTTTTATCCCATAGAAAAATCCTTCTTCATCTTCATTGTCACTAAGATCATTATAATATTCTATAGCAAAAGCCTCTCATGATTTCTTTGACTATACCTGTTTCCTTGATGTGTCATCTCATCTTCACTGTCACTGAAACCATTGCAATATCCTGATCTGTGATCTCTTTAACCATACACAAAGCACTGTTCTCTTTCACCTTCTATTCCAAGGAATATATGTTCTTCCTTTTCATCATCTGACTTGTCTTTATCACTGTGATCTGAGCTATCACTTTCTTCTACAATGTAGTAAGATTTCTTTACCTTACAAAATTTTTTCTTCTTCTCATACCTATTTTGCTTGTATTTGTCATCTTTGTCATGCTTATGCTTTCCATATTATTTTCTTATGTGACCCTATTTTTCATCATCACTATTTTCTTCATGTGGACACTTGTGTGCATAGTGACCAAGATCACCACACTTGTAGCATCTGACTTTCCTCATATCCCTAAAATTCCTTGAGTCCTTATTATTTTTGATGAAGTTATCTTCCTTATCATTAACTGGATATCTATCTATCTTTGGAACCTTCCATTTCTCTTTCTTTGAAGCCTTAAATGCAATCTCTTTTATTGGAACTTGATGCTTACTTGCCCTCATATTATAAGTTGTGAGAGTTTCTTGTAGTTATTTCATTGTTAGCTTGTTGATATCCATTGTTTCTTCTATTGCTGAAACCTTTGCATCATACTTCATGGGAAGTGATCTCAAAACCTTTTGAGTAACTTCTAATTCTTTCATATCAAATCCTAGGCCTCTCATGGTGTTAGTAATCTCATCAACTCGAAGTAAAAACTTTGCTATATCTTTAGAATCTTCCATTTTCAATTCCTCAAATATTTTTCTATGAGTTTGTAGTTTTGACAACTTTACCTTGGAATCTCCTTCATAAGTATTTCACAACTTGGTCCACATTTCATTAGCTGAATTACATACCATGACCTTTGCAAAATCTATCTCATGTAGCCCACTCAAAATACAATTTATTACCCTTGCATTGATCTCAACCAATTTCCTGATAGTCTTATCTGCCTTAGGATCACATTCAACCTTATACTCTTTTTCAACCATCTACCATACCTCATATCCCTGTGATATCAAGTAGTTCTTCATTCTCATGCTCCAAAAAGCATAATTGTTACCATAAAACAATGGTGCCTTATTTGTAGATGATCCATTCTATGAAGCCATCTATGTTCTTATAGAATCTGCCCTCAAGATGTTAGCATTTACGAAGGAACCCGCTCTGATATCAATTGAAGAACACAATATTATATTGAGAGGGGGGGTGAATAGTATAGCACCCAATTTTTACTTTCTTTCCAAACCAATATTAATATCCTTAATTTCAATAACAAAATATAGCTGTGTGCATTAATAACTCAAATAGCAATAGTAATCAAGAGCACAAGTCACCACACATAATTGAGACACAATATTTAATGTGGTTCCTCCAATGTGGGTTACTCCACAAGATAATATCCTTATAATATTTCACATAGAAATAAGGATCCTTATCCAATACAATGATTACTTTGATCTGATAAAATCTAGGCAATACACTGATCTACTTAGATAGGCAATTCACTAATCTGCTCAGCTAGGCAACACACTGATCTTCTCAGGTAAGCAATCCATTGATCTGCTCAAGTAGGCAACACACTGATCTACTCAGGTAGGCCATCCACTAATATGCTCAGCTAGGTAACATACTAATCTGCTTAGGTAGACAATCCACTAATCTGCTTAGCTAGGCAACACACTGATCTGCTCAGGTAGGCAATCCACTGATCTGCTTAGCTAGGCAACACACTAATTTGCTCAGGTAGGCAATCCACTAATTTGCTTAGCTAGGCAACACACTGATATGCTTAGGTAGGCAATCACTGATTTGCTCAACTAGGCAACACACTGATCTGCTTAGGTAGGCAACATACTAATTTGCTCAGCTAGGCAACACACTAATATACTTAGGTAGGAAATCCACTGATCTGCTTAGCTAGGCAACATATTGATCTGCTTAGCTAGACAACACAATGATCTACTCAGCTAGGCACTCCACTGATCTGCTCAACAAGCTCACATAGAACTTACCCAAATATTCTCAACAAGCTCACACTAAACTTGTCCAAATCTGCTCAACAAGCTCACACAAAACTTGTCCAAATTTGCTCAAAAAGTTCACACAGAACTCGTCAAAATCTTCTCAACAAGCTCACACAGAACTTGTCCAAATATTCTCAACAAGCTCACACAGAACTTGTCCACAAAGATGTCCAAAAATCTATGCCAAAAGCCTTCTCAAAGGCTCAATCAATCATACTCAAGTAGTACTCAAATCTTATGAAGGCAAGGCTCAAATATGAAATCAACAATGAATGGTAATACACTCTTCAAAGGATGACAACTATGATCCACAATGATCTTAACTCAAATCAATCTCGTAGAAGCATAAAGAGAATTGTTAGAGACTCAATATTTTCTATACTCAAATCCAATATATTTCTCAAATCAAAGAAATATCATAGAGGCATAAGGAGAATTGTTAGAGACTCAATATGTTCTAATCTCAATTTCTTTCTCAACTTCAACTCAACTCAAATCAGAATATAGAATAGTTTATTTTATGGAACTTGAATAATCACTTCTCACAATCACTTGAATAGTCACAATCAACTCAACTCAACCATTCATATCAAGGTACAACTCTTTCTCACAAAATCCTAGTCCATGTATGTATCAACAAACTCAAATGGTTCCAACAATGCTCAACCATAAATCTCACATAACAATGATACTCATGTTCTTCTCAAGTTCAAGTTATTTGCATAACCAATGGGATTCAACAATAATGCTAATAAAATATTCTTCACATAATTATACTCATGCTATTTTCAAGTTCTTTGCATAACCAATGGGATTTAACAACTATGCTTATAAAACAAGGTTTAACCACAACTCTCAAACTAGAAAACCTTGAAGCATTCAACCAACCACTTTAAAAAAGGAAACCACAATCAATCCTTTTCTCTCCAATGATATTTCAGAAATCAACCACCATAATCAATCAATAGGAGAATGTGCCCATACCTTTTATGAAGATGAAGAAACCCCTTTGGAAATTTGCCACACTCAACACACTTTGAAAAAGAACAAAACAACCTTCACTTTGAACCCCTTTACAAAAATAGAAATACCTCTTTACATACACCTTATTTCTCCATCTAATAAAGTTAATCAAATAGCCCTTGAAATAAGCTTTCCAATGATATATAATATGTTATACTTCTAAAAAAGGAAAACACCAAAAAATTCTCTTTTTCTAAAAGTGCATTTGAACCCTTATATCTTGCCTTCCAAGTAAATAAAAAATTAATCAAACATTATTCCCTTAGCATCACTTTATTCCTCCAACATTAAGCAATAATAAAAAATATTCAATAAAACGTTTACTTACCTCTTAGAGGGAATCGAACCCTCGTCACTGCCCACTCAACACCACAACCACGGTGCCAAAGACCACGTGAGCTATATGCTCACATAGTACAGAGAGAAAAAATGCTCCCTATATTTCGCTGTCCTTGCTCATGCCAAAAACGTTCGCCAAATGCTCTTCTTCCACACTATAGGAAAATCAAACCCAGTGGGAATCAAATGCATGCCCTGTCGCAACCAAAAACTTGACACTTCCCAAGCTCACCATTGGACCACGTTGTCAAATCGAAGGATTTCGGGGCTTTCGCTTTTTGTTCTATTCGTTCAATGCTTATACTTTTGAATCGAAAGCCTTTGCATATATATATATATATATATATATATATATATATGCAACCTTCATTTAATTTCACATATGTCGACACCTTTAATTATTAATTTCCTTTTGATGGCGCATGGTTTTTATGACATCGGCGATGACTTTAATTTTAATTTTAAAATTAAAATTTAAACTAAATATTTAAAATTAAATATCTCCATCACCGGGGCACCTTTTTTGATGAAACGAAAGGCCAACCTAGGTTTTAAGAAAAACCCATTTCAAATCTGCCATCCATGGTTTTAAATAAAACCTTTTATTTTTCCTGCCTTGGTTTAAAAAAAAAAACTATATATATCCATGCTCTCCAAAATTCAAAACTCAAAGTGATCCATGTGACATAAATGATCCATGTGACATCAATGACAACATAAAATAACTCAAATTGCCAACATTACCACTGAAAATGCTACCCTAATTCCTCTCTCCACTCATCCTGCCTCTAGTTTTAAGACATTCTTGAGTTGTTTCCTGAATATTCCTATTGTGGAAAATCAAACTCAACCTTCCCCTAATCTAAGAGATCACTCCAAATGGATACCTCCCCATTTAGGATGGATTAAACTAAACTTTGATGGTGTAGCTAAAGGTAAACCTAGAAAAGCAAGAGCTGGGGGTATCCTCAGAGATCATACATGTCATCCTTACCTATGCATAACACTTAGGGATTTAGACAAACTAGGTTGCTAAAGCAAGAGCCATGTGGAGAGGATTATTCCTCATAAAAAACCAACTAGATAGGCTTATGGTCGAGGGAGACTCACTCAACATAATTAAATACCTCAAGAATAATAAAAATCCTTCATGGAAGGTTAAGGATTGCATTGAGGAAGCTAAGATTTTGAGGCAAAACCAACAAAAAATTATTTTATAGTACACTTTTAGAGAAAATAAGGTTGCTAAAAAATTAGCAAATTATGGTGTCAACGCCACAGGCCTAATGACTTGGACAAGTGGCATGCCGCAAGAAATCATTGACATTGTGGAACAAGACAAATCTATGATAACCAATAATAATGCCTGACCAATCAATTGTAGTGTTATTTTTGTTCCTTTTTAGCACCAACACATCCTTGATACTTGGCACCATCAACATTAATGAGGTTTTCAAAATATCCATATTTTTCATTATAAATTTCAAGAAATATTCATCTCATGCCTTAACTGCATAAACTTTCACATAAATCTTGAGGTCCCTAAGAAGTCAGAGAGAGATGTAATATCTTCATCATGTCTGCAAAAACTTGCACAGAAAAATAAGACCTTGGTAATTGACTCGGATGAGGAGGATAAGGATGAACTTGAACTTTGTTTGAAATAGTACATCTTCAACTCGATTTCCAATTGCATCTCTCACATCATGTACAATGCCCTGAATTCACTGTTTTTCAATAAGTTTTTTGAGGATTATAGCAAGAACAATGCTATGGATGACATCAAGGACGATGACAAGAAATCAATGGATTCTAAAAACACAGAGGATGAAGGCAAGGACGTGTCAAATGAAGAACCTAAGGACATAGATGCTGAAGCTGAAGAGGAGGCTTAAAACTTTCTTGTGCATGTTTAGTTTTTTACTTCAGGATGTCCTCATGTTTTTCCCTTCTCCTTTTTTCGTTCCTTTTTGTCTTCCTATGTGTGGGACTACATTCTCACATTTTACTTATCACTCTATTCTATTCTTTTTCAACATCTTTGCTATTGATGTAATCAGGTTTTGAGAGCCTATCAAAACCCATTTTAAATGATAAAAAAAAGAAGATAAACATTGAAACTTTACCTTTTACAATGAGGGGCATTCTCCTATTTATAACTTTTGTTGAGCTAAAATTAAACTAACTACTATGTATAATTATGAGTAGAATTGATTGAGCATGATCGTTAGGATGAGCTGGCACCACTCATTTTCAACACATCTTGTGTTAGACCTTGAGTTATTATGAGAATAGGATCTTCAATAATGTTCAAGTGGAATGGCTGTGGCTTTTTGGCTCTAACAATTACCACGTGTTCTCATTTTCCTTTTTAGAGTGTCATGTACCTTTCATGTCAAGGTATTCCAATCTGGGATGCTACTATTGCCTTAATTTCCTTCAAGACTATATATCTTTCTTTATTGTAAGCACATAAAACATTTAAGTGATGACATCACCATTTGTTGAGAAGCTCTAGTGTAAGACACTATTGCCTTTGAATCACATTCTTCTATAGTGCTTGCATCAAGACAATTTTTTTTGAAGGCTAGAATGATATCATCACTTGGAAAGTCTTCTTCCAAAAAAATCCACTTCTTTACAAGATTCACACCGTGCCAAATATTTTATGGTGCTTAGTTGACATCACCCTTCAAAAGTTTTGGCTTACTTCCTTTACATTTCCAACTTAAATAATTGTAGATAAAAGCTTTCGACTTAATTGTATCAACATATTTTAAGCATATTTATTACTTGGAATTCCTCCCTTAGGCTTTGAATGAAGAAGTTGAGAGAGTTGAATCTAGAAAGACTCTTTTTTATTTTTTCCATGACTTGATTGACCTTTATATGGGCCAAGAAGGATAGACGATATGCAAAAGTTTCACAACTTGCAAAACCTTAGATGCTTATGTTTCCATAGATTTTAAGCTCTTATGGATGATGCCAATCTATTATTTGGCCAACTTAGGTTCCCTTTTCCTCCACTATTTCTAGGTTTTAATTCCTAGGATCCCTTACTGATGTTGTCTTGGTAATTACACCAAGGAATAGTGACTTTTGGATAGTTATTGTGAGCCCTATCAACAGTGGAGGATACTTTTATTTTTGAACCTACCCCTCTAAATGATGGACAAGTTTGTGATCATTATATAGGAGGTCTCACTAAAGGTTGAGTCCTTTTAGTTAGCATTGAAAAGGTTTTGATACTATTACCAATAGAGAGGTTTGGATTAGTTAGCACTAGAAAGGCTATGATTATTTATCTATATATTTTTGTTGGTCAACATCACATTATAGTATAGGAAGTTTAGAATTTGATAATAAATTTTGATGAAGGCCTTCCCATATCAACATCTTTGGAATTTTCAGAGTGTCAACTACTTGATAGACCAATAGGTCTTCAAGTCCTCTCATCTTGTTTAGCTCTAGGTAGCAATTCTCCTCAAAGTTCCTCCTTATGGTAGGATTTTCCTACTGTAGTAAAATATCATTACAATTTGGTGACTCACATGGGGATTTTTCTTGCAAGAGGCAAAGGACCAAAAAATAAGAGCCTTGTCTATTGTGTATAGAGTACATGGGAGATAATTCTAGGAATTTTGGGAGGTAGATTACTTACTTGAAGGGTAGCTTTGCTTGAGAGTTCATGGGATTTTGAGAAGAAAGCTCAACCTTTATAAGATTTTCTTATTGGGAAAGTCATTGAAGTCTCTCATATAATTAGTCCTTTTCATCAATTATTTTTTGGAAATCCCTTATAAAAGGACTTCTCTCACATAACATAATAAAAAAATACAACATAAGTTGCCAATTTACCTTGCGCTTAGCCTTGGTAGCTATTGTTGGTTAGAAATATACCTATGGAAAGTTTTGTGTGCCCACAGACCATGATCAATATAGAATGATCCTAGAGCCATTAAGATTTTTTTTCAATCTCCAAAGAAGACCGGTTCCTTTGGAGTCCTAGCTAACTGCTAAAAATTAATGGGGGTTAAAAATGATACTGAAAGAAGGAAATATAGTTGAAGCTAGAACTTATGAGGGTACAAATTTAGCCACATCAAAACACATGCATTGTTAAACTTAAACCATCATAAGAAACCAAACAAACCACCTAACAGACCAGCCAATTATGTTCTCAAACAATATTAATTACATCTATTGGTAGAGAAGTGGGCATCCTTTGAACTTCAGATGGGTCCTAAAAAACTACCAACAATGGAAAATATGCATAGGTCCCCAATTCTCATCAATATCGATAATTTTAATAGAGCCTAAAAACCCATAATGGAGGGGCTTGGAAAAAAAATGAGTCACTATCAGACTCTAGATGAATCCCAAAAAGGTCATCAATGGCAAAAATATCACCCTTCATCAAAGCATGCATAATCTGCTAAAAAGAAAAAAAGTGAGGAATCCAAGTATCAAAATGTCTCAGATTTACAACATTCGATTTGTATAAGGAACTCGATGTTTGCTTCCTAATTTAGTAGCACTCTTGTCTATAACCAATGACTTCTACCAACATAGATTTTATTTAAATGCTACTTATTTACAATATGGTACAAGGATTTGCATACTTTTTGGGCTAGGTATTCCAAAATTTTGCTTGTTCAAAAAAAATGATAATATCCAGACCATAACAATCCAAACTTTTGATACTCTTGCTCACTGGATCTTTAAGATGCTTGATTTATAATGTTTAAAATCTTGTAGTAATATAATTCAAATATTTAATAAGTTCTCTCAATTGTATCAATTATCATATCAAAATGACCTAGTGATAACTCAAATTTGATCTACATACATTTTATTAGCTACTAAAGGTATTCTAGGTCCTCTTCAATTATCTCTTCAAATCATCCCATGTCATATTAAACCTCTTCTAGATTTTTAGCTAGCTCTTGTAGACATTATATATCTTCAATTATATTTTCAATGCACTCTAATTCATATTTAGCCAAATTGATGCTATTATCCTTCAATTTTTCAATGTGATAGGGGTTAAGTTTCTCTACATAGATCTAGACCTTTCTCCATTTGTGAGTAATCATCATGCATGAGTAGTAAATGGATAAGTACCATCCAAGCTTAGTAGTGAACTCCCTTGATAACCATAGCCCATAAAGTGGAGGGAGATCAACCACTATTATCTCCCAGATCATAATAACCTTTTGGAACTTATGTAGCATCATTGACACATATTTGATAGCTCCCATAATATAGATAATAGTTATGTCTAACTAAAACACACCAAAATTAGTATGGGTACACTCCATTCCCATAACCTCATGAACAACCTTAGGCATGACTATTGTGGCTACTCCAAAATCCATATTGTAGTTGTGGATGACTAAACCCTTCATACACAAAGATATAAAAGGGTAGAGGTTTAATTTTACCCATTTTAAGAGTTTTTTGATCTTGGATCAAGTTAAAGTTTGGAAATTCAGATCTTCTTGATGATGTACTTTTCAAGGCCACCTTGAGAAAATTGATATGTCTAGGCATCAATATAGCATCATACATGCTTGGTCTTAAGGGATTCTTCTTCAGATATTCAACAATGCTATACCCAAATATTTTTGATAGCTTTTCCTCCTTTCAATTAGGCTCCTTGGACCTCTTTTAATGTTGCTACATCACTTCATACCTTTATTTCCTTGTGATCAATGGGTAATGCAACCTTCCAAACACTTGCTCTCTATATTATTCTTGATTGGCCTTAAATATTTCCTCCAACTTGGATTGCTCTTTGGGTTATTCCTTAGGCTACTCTTCATGTTACCTCTTCTGTGGTTGAATTGAAGACTTTAGGTTATCAACCCTTTGGGAATCTTCCAAGAATAATTTCTTCCTAGATTTAGTTAGTGCATGAATAACATCAAAATTTTGATGCTCCTCAGCCATGAGACTTGATTTTAGATTTTTTAGCATTTCAATTAGCCCATTTTATTTTATTTCAATATTTTGAGCATCAACTAACTAATATTGGTGTTGATTGACTATGTAGGTATCCACATTATGAAAATAATTATAAGGTAGACACCAATATTCTTCCCAAAATATAGATGTCTCTTTCTACTAACTTCTAATAATAGTAATTTTTTAGCTTTCTAAGCATATTAATTCATAGAAAGATTTATCTAGGATCAAGTATAAATAAAATATATACCACTAATAACAATGAATCTCAATATTGGAATAACAACAATATCTCACAAATATAACTCAAATATACATAATATCAAAATATTACAAGAATGATTTAGATTGATTTTATTACATGGAGATTTATCTCCAATATATAATTTTACATGAATTTTCAATACTTTAACTATTGCTCTCCTTAAACATTCAAAAATGCAACCTTTCATATTCCTCTCATAAAGACAAAACTCTCATTTTTCACATATCATGTGACTCTTCATTCTCTATCCTGACACTTTACACTTTCTCTCATATTGACACATACCTTATCTAAAATATAAATCATCCACCAAACTAATATTACAAGGGGGAAAATAATGTAATATCTCCAACATCCCCCTGTATCACATTATTTTGTAGGAATATTTTTTCTTTCAATCTATGACTCTTCTTTCTCTTCATTCTTTAGCTCTGACTATGACATGGTTGAATATATACAACCTTCACTAGGTCTTCCTTTATAAATGATTTGTGTTTACCTTTGGATCAATGTATCTAAATCACCTATGGGTCTCTATATTTGGGTCACTACCACTAGATATTCCTATGGGTCACTACCTATGGGTATCTACCTTTGGGTCATTGCCTCTGGGTCACTTCTGTTGGATCACTACCTCTAGGTCATTGCCTCTGGAACTATGCCTCTGGGTCACCTTTGGATTATCAGTCTTTGGGTCATCCACTAGAATATTCATAAGATCATCATATCTGTAGGATCATTAATAGAAATGCTTTCACTATAGGCTATCTTCCAAGCTATGCTTGGGTCATAATATTCTTAGAAAAATTTGATCATACTTGGTTTCCTTTTGTAGAAACTATACAACATTCCTTTTATCTTATCCCATTCATTTATATTTATCCATCCACAATTCATTTTTAATCTATAATATTTCTTTTCTTTTTCTAGATAAAATATTTGTGAATGATTATAACCTCCACAAATTTTACAACTATGGAGAATTCAACATCTCTGTATCTTATATCCAGATCTACCACAATGATTTCATTTGTTCTCTATTACAAAATTTCTTTTACTATTTTGTCCTTCATTATTACTGATTCTATCCATATCTTTTATAGATTTGATATTACTACTTCCTATCACAAAAGTTCCTGATTTCTTGCTGCTTATTTGTATTGTATATCCAAGACCTTCACATTTTGGTCTTATTATTGGTACAATTGGTTCTTTCATTCCTTGTTCATGTTTTCCTAAAATTGTGTCTTTGCATCCTATTTTATTTAATAATTTTGGACCAATTCCTTTAGTATATCTTTCAAAATAACCAAAATGATCATAAGATGAATCCCTATCAATATCAAAAAAACTCTGAGCATCACTATCTCTATCATCATTTGAATCCATCTCAACATCAATTCTGATAGCACAATATTTTTTTGACCAATGACGAACTATACTCACATCCTTTATGTCACATGTAGCATTTATTTTTGTAATAGGTTCTTTTATCTTTGTCATGAATTCTAAGTCACAAGTATCATTGCTTGCATCACAATTTTTCTTTTCATTTTGATGAGGATCACAACATGCAGCTCTATATTTTTGACAAAGATCATTAGTATCACAACATGAATCTATCATCATGGGCCTTAAATCCTTTGTATCATAGCAAACATATTTTGTCATTAGTTTGTTCTCTAATTCTTCAACCTTTCCTTAATTTTTTATCTTAGAAATATTTAGAGTAATTATCCCCTTGTAGATTGTTCTCTATAGACTAACCGATATAGTAACAAAATTTTCATAACAATCATTAGCATCATTATTAACACTTTGCATGCATTTTTGAAGCATTAGAAATTCTCCCTGTTCTACTTCACTAATAATATCAACAAGCTCATTTTCCAAATCTGTAGTCATTTCCTCTTGCTTTCTATTCTTACCTTTTAGAACTTCATTAGAAAGTAATGTCATATACATTATCTTTCCTATATCATTAGGTAATGTGAAAATATCTTTAGAGTCTTTAATTGCTTCATCAAGTTTTGAACTTAGATAATTTTTAAGTATTGAAAAACTTTCATCTTTGGCTTCTCTCATGATTGATTGCAAGACTCTCTTTTCCTTCATTGATGTATCCCTTTGTTCAATTTTTTCTATCACGTTTTGAGTACAATAGTTTAGATTTTGTAATATTCTAGTAGTCTTTTCTAGTGAATCATCTTGAATGTATATTTGTTCTTCTTGAAAACACAAGTTTTTTCTATTTCAATTGTTTTTGACAAGTCATGTATTTGTATTTATATTTTTTGATCATTTATTTTCCTTTTCACTTGCTTTTTATTTGCCATATTTTTTGAAGTTGACAATATTATAACTCCCTAGATTTTGAATAAGTTTCTAAGTTTCACAAAACTTTGAGGTGGAATTCCTTATGTCTCCCTAATTACTTAGAAACTAGGAAATAAGAATTTTGTAAATTTTATGCCCTAAGTTTGAAGTAGAATTCCTTTTAACTCCCAATTAATTTGTAAAAATTAAATAATATTCTATTAATAAATCAAACCAATTTCAAAAAAATTAAAAAACTATTAAATAGACCTTATAACTCTAACTTTAGACTATCATTCATTAATAAAATAATTAATTACTATCACTAATTATATTTAATCAACCTTAATAAAATTATCCATCCCATATGCATGATATGGTCTACTGGTAAGGAGGCCAATTGCATTATTGGTGATGTGACCTGGGTTCAATCCCCATGGCATATGTTTATAAGAAGTATTTCTAATTTTTTTTTTTTATCCATCCTTATCATTGCTTAATATTTTCAATTAAACTTTATAACTTATTTCTCCTAAAAAGACAACTTATCGATCAAAAAATAAATAAAAAAAATTATTTTTCTTACTTTTCAAATTTAACTTTAAATTAACCTTATGTCTCCTACTTCTCAAAATAAAATTTATTAAACTTCATAATAAACTTTGACTCAAAAAACTTATAACTCCTATCTTAACTTTCATAGTCTTTATTTTATAATTCCTTATTTCTCCTTTTAATAAAACCTTATAAAAAATTTATAAAAGATTTATATCTTTAATATTTTTTTTGGATGAAAAAAACATTATATTAAAATGGCTTAATCATACAAAAAATGGTGTATGGAATTAGCACACCCCAAGCACACAACCAACACACTAATTGTGTGCTAAACAACTAGCAGAGCTACCAAAATAACTTACAGAAGTTCACAAGAAAACCAAACATAGAAATGCATAAAAAAACAACTAATAAACTATGCATCATTGCTATGTAGGGGTTGGAGGAACAAGATTCACTGCACAAGGAGCATTACCCCAATGATAAATAAGGTCCTGTAAGTGATGAAGCTCTATATTCACTTTTTTTGCTTGCACTAAAATCTACAACCAACAATCATAGAAAACTTGATACTTATCAGCAAGAGAAAAAGTAGAAGGCTCCTACTGGCTAAAAATCACTCTATTGCGAGTTTTCCACAAATGAAAAAGAATCCCCAATATAAATATATGCCACATAGGAACAAGCTTCTTAGAAAACTCAAGTGGATCCCCTAACAAAATATTCACCCAAGAACAAGGACCTATCATATATGGTCTAAAAAAAGATAAAATCCATTACCAAGCCTCTTGAGCTCTCACAAAAGACCAAAATAGATGATGCACATCCTCCTCTACTCCACAAGATCTACATGAAATATCATTCACACCCAAATATCTAAGCCGCTGACCAATAGGAAGCCCTTGAAAAAATAAACTCCAACCAAAAAAGGCTTGCTTAGGTTCAAGATACTTTACCCAGAGTGTATTAAATATGAGACTCCATATGGACTGAAGAGATACTACATCCCACCTAGAATTAAGCTTCTCAGCCATAGGCACAACAGGGAAAATCCAAGAGTATCCCAAATGAGGTTTATACTTGGTGAGAAAAACACCTTTGGGCACAAACCAATCAGCCCACCAAGGTTTCTGATAATATCAAAAAAAATTATCCCTAACAGATAAAGGAGTGGAATCAATAACAACCTCATAAGTAGTCTTATCAGCAGAAGATAAACCAAAAAAATTCCTAAAAATTTCCCAAGGTATCCAAGACCTTGAATGAAAATCCATGAAATCAGATAACCGAGCAATACCTCATTTATAAATTTTTTGAGCATGTATCCACTTGAATTGGGCAAGGGGAGTCCCCTGCAAAGTGATGGTCGAAGACCACTAGAAATTAAGCAAAGATATTAAAGCCCCCAGCTTCCCCTTGTGACCTTTCCAAGAAATATAGGGTTTAATGGCCTCCCAGGCATTCCAAATGCTTTGCATAACAAAGGACCCATAAATATTTATTGGAACAAGGGCTGTAAGAATGGTTTGCAAATCAAGACCTTTCCATACCTTCTTACAAAAAAGAAGCCCCATGGAGAGGTAGTGACAAATTAAAAGTTTCCAAGCTTTCTCCCCCTATAAAGCTCTCACAATCCATTTAGCATAGATGGAAAAGCCTTGCCGTTGACAGTCAAACAATCCCATTCCTCCAAATTTTTTAGGAAGACATCAAATATCCCAAGCCACCCCTATGAAATCCCTTCTTACAAACAACATTGGACCACATAAAATCTCGAAGAAACTTCTCCAATTTGGCATAACAAGTCCTAGAAGGGACCCAACAAGAAGAGTAATACATGAGTAGAGGCCAATACCTTGGAATAAATCTAAAACTTGCCAGCTAAGGATAATTTTTTGGTACACCAGTACATAAGCTTCTTCTCAACATTTTGAACAACATAATCTTAGAAACAAGCAGGAGAACCCAAAAAAGCAAAAGGAATACCCAAAAATTTAAAGGGTTCCCTAGGTTGAATCCACTTCCAAGGCTTATTAGCTAACCAGGTAGGCATATATTTTCTAGACTGTCTATAGCAAGAAGTTTTTCTCCATTGAATATTAGAGCTAGAAGCTAAGTAGAATGTATGAAGACAATATAAAGCATGAGTAACAGAGGTCTCATCTTCTGATATAGTCAAGAAAGAATCATCTGCAAAATGACCATTAATCAACTGCTTGGGGGAGGAATGAAGATAAATTCCCTTGATCAATCCTTGAGTAGATCTATGAGCTAGAAGATAACCAAAGGCCTCAACACCAAGAATAAACAAAGAAGGCACCAATGGACAACTTTGTCTGACAGAATGAGCTAATTGAATATTCTAATATTGTCTCTTGTTTAGAGTTAACACAACAGAGGTATCTTTGAATAACATAAGTATAGTCCTAATAAAATAAGGGCCAAACCCCAGATACTTTAGTATAGAAGTAATAAAGAACCATTCTATTCTATCATAAGCCTTATCAAAATCAATCTTAAGGAAAAGAACATCCTGACCAGAGGATCTAGCCCATTCCATCCCTTCCCAAACAATAATAACATTATCCAAAATATATCTATTCTGAACAAAACCAGTCTTCTCAGGCCTGATTATCTTAGGAAGAATAGGTTTGAGTTTAAGAGCTAAAGCCTTGGAAATTATTTTATAACTAACATTAAGCAAGGTGATTGGCCACCAATTAGAAATAAGTTCAGGGTCTCCCCCTTTTTGAATTCTAAGTCACAAGTATCATTACTTGCATCACAATTTTTCTTTTCATTTTGATGAGAATCACAACATCCAGCTTTATATTTTTGAAAAATATCATTAATATCACAACATGAATCTATCATCATGGGCCTTAAATCCTTTGTATCATAGCAAAAATATTTCATCATTAATTTATTCTCTAATTCTTCAACCGTTCCTTACTTTTTTATCTTAGAAATATTTAGAGTAATTATCCCCCTATAGATTTTTCTCTATAGAATAACCGATGCAGTAACAAAATTTGCATAACAATAATTAGCATCATTAAGAACACTTTGCATGCACTTTTGAAGCATTAGAAATTCTCCTTGTTCTTCTTCACTGGTAGTATCAACAAGCTAATTTTCCAAAACTGTAGTCATTTCCTCTTGCTTTCTATTCTTATCTTTTAGAAATTCATTAGAAAGTAATGTCATATACATTATATTTCCTATATCATTAGGTAATGTGAAGTATTTAATTGCTTCATCTAGTTCTAAACTTATATAATTTTTAAGTATTGAAAAAATTTCATCTTGGCTTCTCTCATGATTGATTGCAAGACTTTCTCTTCCTTCATTGATGTATCCCTTTGTTCAATTTTTGCTATCACGTTTTGAGTACAATAGTTTAGATTTTGCAATATTTTATTAGTATTTTCTAGTGAGTCATCTTGAATGTATATTTGTTCTTCTTGAAAAAACAAGTGTTTTCTATTTCAATTGTTTTTGACAAGTCATTTATTTGTATTTATATTTTTTGATCATTTATTTTCCTTTTCACTTGCTTTTTATTTGCCATATTTTTTGAAGTTGACAATATTATAACTCCCTAGATTTTGAATAATTTTCTAAGTTTCACAAACCTTTGAGGTAGAATTCCTTGTCTCCCTAATTACTTAGAAACTAGGAAATAAGAATTTTGTAAATTTTATGTCCCAAGTTTGAAGTAGAATTCCTTTTAACTCCCAATTAATTTGTAAAAATTAAATAATCTTCTATTAATAAATCAAACCAATTTCAAACAAATTAAAAAACTATTAAATAAACCTTATAACTCGAACTTTAGACTATCAGTCATTAATAAAATAATTAATGACTATCACTAGTTATATTTAATCAACCTTAATAAAATTATCCATCCTATCCACATGATATTGTCTACCAGTAAGGATGCCACTTGCATTATCGATGATGTGACCTGGGTTCAATCCCCATGGTGGATGTTTATAAGAAGTATTTATATAATTTTTTTTTTATCCATCCTTATCATTGCTTAATATATTCAATTAAAAAGACAACTTATCGATCCAAAAATAAATAAAACAAAAAATATTTTTCTTACTTTTCAAATTTAAATTTAAATTAACCTTATGTCTCCTACTTCTCAAAATAAACTTTATTAAACTTCATAATAAAATTCAACTCAAAAAACTTATAACTCCTATCTTAACTTTCATAGAGTCTTTATTTTATAATTCCTTATTTCTCCTTTTAATAAAACCTTATAAAAACTTTATAAAATTTTTATATCTTTAAATTTTGTTGGATGAAAAAACATTATATTAAAATGCCTTAATCATAAAAAAAAAGGGTGGATGAAATTAGAACACCCCGAGCACACAACCAACGCACTAACTGTGTGCTAAACAACTAGCAGAGCTACCAAAATAACTTACAGAAGTTCACAAGAAAACCAAACAGAGAACTACATAAAAAATAACTAATAAAATATGCATCATTGTTGTGTAGGGGCTGGAGGGACATGATTAACTACACAAGGAGCATTACCCAAATGATAAATAAGGTCCCGTAAGTGACGAAGCTCTATATTCACTTTTTCTGCTTGCACTGAAATCTGCAGCCAACAATCATAGAAAACCTGATACTTATCAGCAAGAGAAAAAGTAGAAGGCTCCTGTTGGCTAAAAATAACTCTGTTGCAAGTTTTCAACAAATGAAAAATAATCCCCACTCTAAAGATATGCCACACATGAATAAGCTTCTCAGAAAACTCAAGTGGATCTCTTAACAAAATATTCACCCAAGAATAGGGACCTACCATATATTATCTAAAAAAAGAGAAAATCCACTGCAAATCCTCTTGAGCTCTCACAAAAGACAAAAATAGATGATGCACATCCTCCTCTGCTCCACAAGATCTGTAGGAAATATCATTCACACCAAAATATCTAAGCCGCTGACCAATAGGAAGCCCTTGAAACAATAAACTCCAAGAAAAAAAGGCTTGCTTAGGTTCAAGATACTTTGCCCAGAGTGTATTAAATCTGAGAATCCATCTAGACTAAAGAGATACTACATCCCACCTAGAATTAAGCTTCTCAGCCATAGGCACAACAATGGAAACCCAAGAGTATCCCAAACAAGGCTTATACTTGGTGAGAGAAACATGTTTGGGCACAGACCAATCAATCCACCAAGGTTTCTGATAATATCAAAAATTTTTATCCCCAATAGATAAAGGAGTGGAATCAATAACAACCTCATAATGAGTCTTATCAGTAGAAGATAAACCAAAAAAATTCCTAAAAATTTCCAAAGGTATCCAAAGCCTTGAATGAAAATCCATGAAATCAGATAATCAAGCAATACCTCATTTATAATATCTTGAGCATTTATCTGCTGGACTTGAGCAAGGGGAGTCCCATGCAAAGTGATGGCCGAAGACCACCAAATATTAAGTAAAGATATTGAAGCCCCCAACTTGCCCTTGTGACCTTGCCAATAAATCTAGGTTTTAATGGCCTCCCAGGCCTTCCAAATGCTTTGCATAACAAAGGACCCATAAATATTTATTGGAACAGGGGCTGTAAGAATGATTTGCAAATAAAGCCCTTTCCATACCTTCTTACCAAAAGGAAGCACCGTGGAGAGGCAGTGACGAATTAAAAGTTTCCAGGATTCCTCCCCCTGTAATGCTCTCACAATCCATTTAGCACAAAGGGAAAAGCCTTGTCGCTGACAGTCAAACAATCCCATTCCTCCAAATTTTTTAGGAAGACAAAAAATATCCCAAGCCACCCTATGAAATCCATTCTTACCAATAACATTGAACAATAGAAAATCTCGAAGCCACTTCTCCAATTTGGCATAACAAGTCTTAGAAGGGACCCAACAAGAAGAGTAATACACATGAGTAGAGGCCAATACTTTGGAATAAATTTGAAACTTGCCAGCTAAGGATAATTTTTTGGTACACCAGTACAAAAGCTTCTTCTCAACATTTTGAACAACATAATCCCAGAAACGGGTAGGAGAACCCCAAAAAGCAAAAGGAATACCCAAAAATTTAAAGGGTTCCCTAGGTTGAATCCACTTCCAGGGCTTATTAGCTAACCAGGTAGGCATATATTTTCCAGAATGTCTATAGCAAGAAGTTTTTTCCATTGAATATTAGAGCCAGCAGATAAGCAAAATGTATGAAGATAATCTAAAGAATGAGTAACAGAGATCTCATATTTTGTAATAGTCAAGAAAGAATCATATGCAAAATGACCATTAATCAACTACTTGGGGGAGGAAGGGAGATACATTCCCTTGATCAATCCTTGAGCAGATCTATGAGTTAGAATATAACCAAAGTCCTCAGCAACATGAATAAAAAAAGAAGGCACCAATGGACAACCTTGTCTGACAAAACAAGCTAATTAAATATTCTGAGATTGTCTCTTGTTCAGAGTTAAAACAATAGAGGCATCTTTGAATAACATAAGTATAGTACTAATAAAATAATGGCCAAACCCTAGAGCCTTTAGCATAGAAGTAATAAAGAACCATTCTATTCTATCATAAGCCTTCTCAAAATCAATATTAAGGAAAATAACATCGTAAACAGAGGATCTAGCCCATTCCATCCCTTTCCAAACAACAATAACAATATCCAAAATATATCTATTCTGAACAAAACCAGTTTGCTCAGGACTGATTATCTCAGGAAGAATAGGTTTGAGTTTAAGAGCTAAAGCCTTGGAAATTATTTTATAATTGACATTAAGCAAGGTGATTGTCCACCAATTAGAAATAAGTTCAGGGTCTCCCCATTTTCGAATTCTAAGTCACAAGTATCATTGCTTGCATCACAAATTTTCTTTTCATTTTTATGAGAATCACAACATGCAGCTTTATATTTTTGACAAATATCATTAATATCACAACATGAATCTATCATCATGGGCCTTAAATCTTTTGTATCATAGCAAAAATCTTTTGTCATTAATTTATTCTCTAATTCTTCAACCTTTCCTTAATTTTTTATCTTAGAAATATTTATAGTAATTATCCCCTTGTAGATTGTTCTCTATAGACTAACCGATGCAGTAATAAAATTTTCATAACAATCATTAGCATCATTAAGAACACTTTGCATGCACTTTTGAAGCATTAGAAATTCTCCCTGTTCTTCTTCACTAGTAGTATCAACAAGCTAATTTTCCAAAACTGTAGTCATTTCCTCTTGCTTTCTATTCTTATCTTTTAGAAATTCATTAGAAAGTAATGTCATATACATTATCTTTCCTATATCATTAGGTAATGTGAAAATATATTTAGAGTCTTTAATCGCTTCATCAAGTTCTTAACTTAAATAATTTGTATTGAAAAACTTTCATCTTGGCTTCTCTCATGATTGATTGCAAGACTCTCTCTTCCTTCATTGATGTATCCCTTTGTTCAATTTTTGCTATCACGTTTTGAGTACAATAGTTTAGATTTTGCAATATTTTATTAGTATTTTCTAGTGAGTCATCTTGAATGTATATTTGTTCTTCTTGAAAAAACAAATATTTTCTATTTCAATTGTTTTTGACAAGTCATTTATTTTGTATTTATATTTTTTGATCATTTATTTTCCTTTTCACTTGCTTTTTATTTGCCATATTTTTTGAATTTGACAATATTATAACTCCCTAGATTTTGAATAAGTTTCTAAGTTTCACAAACCTTTGAGGTAGAATTCCTTATGTCTCCCTAATTACTTAGAAACTAGGAAATAAGAATTTTGTAAATTTTATATGTCCTAAGTTTGAAGTAGAATTCCTTTTAACTTCCAATTAATTTGTAAAAATTAAATAATCTTCTATTAATAAATCAAACCAATTTCAAACAAATTAAAAAACTATTAAATAAACTATTAAATAAACCTTATAACTCGAACTTTAGACTATCATTTATTAATAAAATAATTAATGCCTATCACTAATTATATTTAATCAACCTTAATAAAATTATCCATCCTATCTACATGATATGGTCTACCGGTAAGGATGCCACTTGCATTATCGGTGATGTGACCCGGTTCAATCTCCATGGCGGATGTTTATAAGAAGTATTTATGTTAAAAAAAAATTTATCCATCCTTATCATTGCTTAATATATTCAATTAAAAAGACAACTTATCATTCCAAAAATAAATAAAACAAAAATTATTTTTCTTACTTTTCAAATTTAAATTTAAATTAACCTTATGTCTCCTACTTCTCAAAATAAACTTTATTAAACTTCATAATAAACTTCAACTCAAAAAAATTATAACACCTATCTTAACTTTCATATAGTCTTTATTTTATAATTCCTATTTCTCATTTTAATAAAACCTTATAAAAACTTTATAACATTTTTATATCTTTAATTTTTTTTTTAGATGAAAAAACATTATATTAAAATGGCTTAATCATACAAAAAAAGGGTGGATGGAATTATCACATCCCAAGCACACAACCAACACACTAACTGTGTGTTAAAAAACTAGCAGAGCTACCAAAATAACTTACAGAAGTTCACAAGAAAACCAAACAGAGAACTGCATAAAAAAACAACTAATAAACTATTCATAATTGTTGTGTAGGGGCTGGAGGGACATGATTCACTGCACAAGGAGCATTAGCCCAATGATAAATAAGGTCCCGTAAGTGATGAAGCTCTATATTCACTTTTTTTGCTTGCACTAAAATCTGCAGCCAACAATCATAGAAAACCTGATACTTATCAACAAGAGAAAAAGTAGAAGAAGACTCCTGTTGGCTAAAAATCACTCTGTTGTGAGTTTTCAACAAATGAAAAAGAATCCCCACTCTAAAGATATGCCACACAGGAATAATATTCTCAAAAAACTCAAGTGGATCCCTTAACAAAATATTCACCCAAGAACAAGGACCTATCATATATGGTCTAAAAAAAGAGAAAATCCACTGCTAAGCCTCGAGCTCTCACACAAGACCAAAATAGATGATGCACATCCTCCTCTGATCCATAAGATCTGCAGGAAATATTATTCACACCAAAATATCTAAGCTGCTGATCGATAGGAAGCCCTTGAAATAATAAACACCAAGCAAAAAAGGCTTGCTTAGGTTCAAGATACTTTATCCAGAGTATATTAAATCTGAGACTCCATCTGGACTGAAGAGATACTACATCCCACCTAGAATTAAGCTTCTCAGCCATAGGCACAAAAGGGGAAATCCAAGAATATCCCAAATGAGGTTTATACTTGGTGAGAGAAACATATTTGGGCCAAGACCAATCAGTCCACCAAGGTTTTTGATAATATAAAAAAACTTTACCCCAAACAGATAAAGGAGTGGAATCAATAACAGCCTCATAAGTAGTCTTATCAGCAGAAGATAAACCAAAAAAATTCCTAAAAATTTCCCAAGGTATCCAAAACCTTGAATGAAAATCCATGAAATCAGATAATCGAGAAATACCTTGTTTATAATTTTTTTGAGCATGTATCCACTGGACTTGAGCAAGGGGAGTCCCATGCAAAGTGATGGACGAAGACCACCAGACATTAAGCAAAGGTATTGAAGCCCCCAGCTTCCCCTTGTGATCTTTCCAAGAAATCTAGGGTTTAATGGCCTCCCAGGCCTTCCAAATGCTTTGCATAACAAAGGACCCAACAATATTTATTAGAATAGGGGCTGTAAGAATGGTTTGCAAATAAAGCCCTTTCCATACCTTCTTACCAAAAGGAAACCTCGTGGAGAGGCAGTGATGAATTAAAATTTTCCAGGCTTCCTCCCCCTGTAAAGCTCTCACAATCTATTTAGCACAGAGGAAAAAGCCTTGTCGCTGATAGTCAAACAATCCCATTCCTCCAAATTTTTTAGGAAGACAACAAATATTCCAAGCCACCCTATGAAATACCTTCTTAAAAACAACATTGGACCACAGAAAATCTTGAAGAAACTTCTCCAATTTGGCATAACAAGTCTTTGAAGGGACCCAACAAGAAGAGTAATACATATGAGTAGAGGTCAATACCTTGGAACAAATCTAAAACTTGCCAGCTAAGGATAATTTTTTGGTACACCAGTACAGAAGCTTCTTCTCAACATTTTGAAAAACATATTCCCACAAACGTGCAGGAGAACCCAAAAAAGCAAAAGGAATACCCAAAAATTTAAAGGGTTCCCTAGGTTGAATCCACTTCCAAGGCTTATCAGCTAACCAGGTAGGCATATCTTTTCCAGACTGTCTATAGCAAGAAGTTTTTCTCCATTGAATATTAGTGCCAAAAACTAAGTATAATGTATGAAGACAATCTAAAACATGAGTAACAGAGATCTCATATTCTGCAATAGTCAAAAAAGAATCATCTATAAAATGACCACTAATCAACTGCTTGGGGGAGGAAGGGAGATAAATTCCCTTGATCAATATTTGAGCAAATATATGATCTAGAACATAACCAAAGGCCTCAATAGCAAGAATAAACAAAGAAGGCACCAATGGAAAATCTTGTATGATAGAATGAGCTAATTGAATATTTTGAGATTGTATCTTGTTCAAAGTTAACACAGTAGGGGCATATTTGAATAACATAAGTATAGTCCTGATAAAATAAGGGCCAAACCCTAAAGCCTTTAGCCTAGAAGTAATAAAGAACCATTCTATTATTAAGCCTTCTCAAAATTAATCTTAAGGAAAATAACATCCTAACTAGAGGATCTAGCCCATTCCATCCCTTCCCAAACAACAATAACATTATCCAGAATATATCTGTTCTGAACAAAACCAGTCTGCTTAGGCATTATTATCTCAGGAAGAATAGGTATGAGTTTAAGATCTAAAGACTTGGCAATTATCTTATAACTGACATTAAGCAAGGTGATTTTCTGCCAATTAGAAATAAGTTCAGGGTCTCCCCCTTTTGGAATTCTAAGTCACAAGTATCATTGCTTGCATCACAATTTTTCTTTTCATTTTGATGAGAATCACAATATGTAGCTCTATATTTTTGACAAAGATCATTAGTATCACAACATGAATCTATCATCATGGGCCTTAAATCCTTTGTATCATAGAAAACATCTTTTGTCATTAGTTTGTTCTCTAATTCTTCAACCTTTCCTTAATTTTTTATCTTAGAAATATTTAGAGTAATTATCCCCTTGTAGATTGTTCTCTATAGACTAAACAATACATAAACAAAATTTTCATAACAATCATTAGCATCATTAAGAACACTTTGCATGTATTTTTGAAGCATTAGAAATTCTCCCTGTTCTTCTTCACTGGTAATATCAACAAGTTTATTTTCCAAATCTATAGTCATTTCCTCTTGCTTTCTATTATTACCTTTTATAACTTCATTAGAAAGTAATTTCATATACATTATCTTTCCTATATCATTAGCTAATGTGAAAATATCTTTAGAGTCTTTAATTGCTTCATCAAGTTTTAAACTTAAATAATTTTTAAGTATTGAAAAACTTTCATCTTGGTTTCTCTCATGATTGATTTCAAGACTCTCTTTTCCTTCATTGATGTATCCCTTTGTTCAATTTTTTCTATCACGTTTTGAGTACAATAGTTTAGATTTTGCAATATTTTATTAGTCTTTTCTAGTGAGTCATCTTGAATGTATATTTGTTCTTCTTGAAAACACAAGTTTTTTCTATTTCAATTGTTTTTGACAAGTCATGTATTTGCATTTATATTTTTTGATCATTTATTTTCCTTTTCACTTGCTTTTTATTTGCCATATTTTTTGAAGTTGACAATATTATAACTCCCTAGATTTTGAATAAGTTTCTAAGTTTCACAAAACTTTGAGGTGGAATTCCTTATGTCTCCCTAATTACTTAGAAACTAGGAAATAAGAATTTTGTAAATTTTAGATGTCCTAAGTTTGAAGTAGAATTCCTTTTAACTCCAAATTAATTTGTAAAAATTAAATAATCTTCTATTAATAAATCAAACCAATTTCAAACAAATTAAAAAACTATTAAATAAACCTTATAACTCCAACTTTATACTATCATTCATTAATAAAATAATTAATGACTATCACTAATTATATTTAATCAAACTTAATAAAATTATCCATCCTATCCATGATATGGTCTACCGAGAAGGACGCTACTTGCATTATCGATGATGTGACCCAGGTTCAATCCCCATGGCGGATGTTTATAAGAAGTATTTCTAAAAAAAATATTTTTTTGTGGTATAAGGTAGAGGTGGTTATAAGGTCCACAAACATTTTACATAGTCAAAATGGGCTGCTTCTAGCATCAAGCCCGTATAATAAAAATACAAAATGGATCTATCTAAGACCCACATTAAGCCATACTTAGAGTCTACAGTCCTATACTTGTCGCTTGACTATTCAGGATAAAACAAAAACCAAACAACACCTAGCACTTACTAATACCACTAGGCTGTTGTACTATACACTTGTCACCTCCCAGGCCCCAGCAAATGGGATGCCTTTTGTACCTCTTCCTAATTCCATCTGTCGGATTACTCATCATCAACCCCTATGATCTCCTGATGCTCTAACATGTTTGATCTTAGCTCTTCTCTAGAAGCCAACACCAATAGTTCTTGAGGGAAGTTATCCTTCCAAATTTGCATCTCCCCAACAGAAACTACAATATTTGCCATTAGATACGTTTCCTGGTTCCCTTCTCTAAAGGTGTGTTGGATTCGGGCATTAACCAAATGAGATTTATAAATCTTTGCTTCTAGGATAAGCTCCAAGATGGTCCAGCTGGGGTCTTTATCCTCCTTAATTGCCTTGATTATATTAAGCGAATACCCTTCAAATATAACTTCCTTATAACCCTCAAATATGGCAATTCTCATTACCTGCATGCAGGCTCGGAGCTTCTGCAAAATGATTTTTTTGAGTTCCCAAAGGCTCTGCAAAGGCAAGGACCACTTTTCCTTCCTCATTTCTCAGAACTCCTCCTACTCCTGTAGCCCCCGAATTTCCTTTGGCTGCCCCATAAAAATTAAACTTAACCCACTTTTGTGTGGGGGGTATCCACTTGACACCATCCCATGGGTTGGTTGTAATGTCTAGGTCTGGAAGTTCCTCTCCCCAGTTCCGCAAAATCCTCCTTTCCCTTAGAGACATGGTCTCATTTTTGAAGTAGAAAGTTTTCTAGTTTTCTTTCAAATCTCTGATTATTTTATTACCACATAACCTGGGATCTTTCTTATGTCCTTTAAATACTCTCTTATTTCTCTCATTCCATATCCCCCATAAAAAATGGGGTAAGCTACGCTTCCAGAGCCAAGTCAAAAGTTTCGCCCAGAAGGGGGAAGCCCACTATACGCAGAAGTCAGACATGCTATTTGGGCAGACCCAATCTATATGAAATTTGGACAGGATCATTTGGAATACTGTACAAGAAAATTCACAAGTAAGAAATATATGACTTACAAATACTATCGCTTTCTAACACAAGATACATCGATTGATGAATTGGAAACCTCTCCTTTGTAAATTATCTGTTGTCAGAATCTTATTTTGAACTGCCAACCAAAAGAAGAAAGCAATTTTTGGGGTTAAATTATTTAACCAAATAATAGAATTCAGAGTCCAGCCATTGAATCCTGAGTGGATTAACTTATAGGCAATTTTTACTGAATAGATCCCACTTGTAGTTTTGCCCCAAATCACCTTGTCTCTTCCTTCCCCAGGAATGATCGGGAACACCCTTAAAGCATCATTGAGTTTGGTTAGGGCCATATTCTCTTACTCTGATAGATTATGAACTGTGATTTTCTTCCAAGAGGAAGTTTCCTATGCTACAGCAATAAAATCCCCTACTTTTCCTCCCATTTCATTTGAAAGTTCATGTTGGAGGACCTGAAGGTCTAAGTTATATTTCAGAGGGGCCTCTTCTAACCATGGGTCTTGCCAAAAGTCCACTTGTCTTCCATTACCAATTCTCCATCTGATGCCTTTCCTGACTGCCTCCCGAAATTCGAGCAAACAATTCTAGAAATAGGATCCTCTAGGGAGATTATTAGCTTTTAGGAAGTCCTGATTATTTTTGATATATTTTGCCTTAAGAAGTTTTACCCATCCCAATTGATCATTATTGATAAATGTCCATACCTATTTGCCAATCAGAGCTTGATTCATTTCTTTCATTCTCTTTAGCCCCAGGCCCCCCTGATCTTTGCTTGCACACACCTGATTCCATGCTACCAACGAAATTCTCTTTCTCTCCTCTGAACCTGACCACAAGAAGTTGCGTTGAATTTGCTCCAAAGTAGCTTAGACCTTTGCAGGCATTCTAAATAGAGACATGCAGTAAATTGGAATGCTCTGTAAAGTAGTTTGAACTAATAAGGCTTTTCTTGTGGAGCTGAGAAGGCTGCCCTTCCACCCTACTAACTTTTTGGAGATCTTGTCAATGACTGAGTTCCATAATGTAGCCTTCATTCTTCCTTCGAACATAGGCATGCCTAGATAATTCACTGGTAGAAGATTCTTTCCACAACCGAAGAGGTTAGCAATTCTTTCCTCCCTCCCACCAGGCGTGTTAAAGAAATAGATGCTACTCTTCTTATAGTTTATGTACTGTCCTACTTCTGTATCATACTTGGCTAGAATTCTCTTCAGCTTCCTAGCCTGAGGCACCGAGGCTTTGGACACAATGATCGTATCATCCACAAACTATTGGTGAGACACTGGCTCTGCTGTTGAGGCAGGTTTGAAACCTTCCAATCGACCATCTGCCACCGTTGCTGAAATGTTCCTACCCAATGCTTTCGCTAAAATAATAAACAAGTAAGGAGACAAAGGATCTCCTTGTCGCAACCCCCTTTCACTCTTAAAGTAACCGAAGGGTGACCCATTCACCATGACAGAAAATATTGTAGTAGAGATACAACTAAAAATCAACTTAATCCATTGGGGACAGAAACCAAACTTACCCAAAATATTTGTGAGGAACCGCCATGAGACCCGGTCGTAGGCTTTATTCATATCAATATTTAGTAACATACTTGCTTCCTTACTAGCCAACATTGAATGAATAACCTCATGAATTGTGATGATACCATCCAGTATTTATTGCCCTTTCACAAAACCTCCTTGGTTCATATCAATGATGAAAGGAAGGATAACCTTCAGCCTATTGGTGATTGTTTTTGTGAGAATCTTCATCAAAGTGTTACATAAACTGATAGGGCAAAAATTGGAAAATTCCATTGCTCCCACTAGTTTAGGGATGAGGACTAAAAATGTAGCATTAACTCCTTCTGGGATTTCCATGTCCTTTTGAGCCTCAATTATAGCTTCCACTACATCATTGCCTAGGATATCCCAAAACTTCTGAAAGAAAGTTGCGGGGAAGCCATCCGGTCCTAGGGAGCTATTACCATCCATGTCAAAAACCACCTTCTTGATTTCCTCATTTGTGAAAGGACTAAGTAAGAATCCATTAAGATTCTCAGTTATGAGGGGTGGAATGGCCGCCAACAGTGAGTCCTCTTCTTCAAAAGTTGGATTTACATCTTCTAGTAACGATTTAAAGTACTCAACCACTTCCCTCCTTATGTCTTCCATATCTTTGGTGTTAGACCCATCGGCCATCTTGATCTCCTTAATTTTGTTAGAACTCCTATGGCGAAGAGTAGAGACATGGAAGAACTTTGTATTTTTGTCACCCTCCTTTAACCAACGCAGTCTGGATTTCTACCTCCAAAAGGTTTCTTCAAATCCTAGCACCGTGTGGTATTCGGCTAATAGCTCCCTCTCTTGGTTTCTCAGATCCTCTGTAAGCTGCTCTGACTTCAGCTTCTCCTATAGTTCATTGATATTGTATTTTAGTTCTACATTTTTAACAAAAATATTGCCAAAGGAAGTTTTGTTCCACTCTCTAATATTAGCCTTCACATTCCTTAGTTTACATGCCACTTGGGCTAGTTTCGAACCATTATACTTTTTGTCCCACCATTGGGCAACCAGATCCTTGAGATCCTGATGTTGGAACCACATAATTTTGAATCGAAAGGGTCTGATGTATCTTTTCTTAGAGTCCTCCCCTGTTTCCCATAGAATTGGGTTGTGATCAGACCCGATTCTTGGGAGTGCCGTTAATGAAGAGTCCCCAAACCTCTCCAGGCATTCTTGAGAAAGAAGAAACCTATATAATATGATCTGAATTTGGTTTTCCTTCAGTATTTTGTTAGACAATGTATATGAGAATCTATGTAGGTCCACATCCATCAGCTCATGTTGCTCAACAAAATCTCTAAACTCATAGATATCAGTAGTTATTATTTGAGAGCCCCCCAATTTATCTGCAAGATTAAGATAGCAATTGAAATCCCCCGCCACAATCCAAGGGTAGTTTGGGATCGTCTCCCTCAATTCAGCTAGCTGACTCCAAAGAACCCTTCTCAGTCCCTGTCTAACTGGAGCATATACATTCGTTAAGATCCACTCTTCCTACGTGGTTTTATCCACACATAAGAGACAAATAAACCAACTAGACATCAAAATCACTCTACTATCAATCACATTCTTGTTCCACATAACCAACAACCCTCCTGCTATTCCAGTGGCCTCTTGGCCTACTACTTTAGCTTCTTTCCAAGTCCTATTCTTAAAAGGAATAACTCTACTCTCCTCCATTTTAGTTTCTTGCAGTAAAATCATATCCGGTTTGTGTTCTTGTCTAAGACCATACAAAGCTCTTATTTTTGCAGGATTACTCCCATGTATATTCCATGAAAGAATATTCATTTATGGGCTTTGGATCCTCGAGCCTTCACCCCAAAGAGCAATACTGCTTGAGTGCCATCAACCACTCCTTGCTCTGCTTCTTTCTGCCTTAAGGCAACATTGCTAGGTTTCCCTCTTCCTACCAAACCATATCCCCATACATCCGCTCTAGGCTGGGGTTCCTTGGGATTCACTTGGCTTCTAGTAACCATCTTGGATAGGTCAGTCTTGGTCTTTGGGGTAACAATCTAGCTTTCCAGGTTAACTGGTCTTTTTGATAGTGGAGATGATTTCGTGCTCTTAGCTTCTTGATTAGTAGATTCTTTTTTCCCTGCTTTGGGGTTACACTGATCATGGTGGTTCACCTCTTCCTCCTGAGTATCCTTACCTGTATTATTAGTTTCTTGCTCCTTCATCTGATTTTGCTCCTCTAAATCCTTCTCTTGAGTCTCCTCTACCTCAGATTCTACTTCTTGGCTATCCATCTGATCTCCCTTCAGATGATTTAATGCATCAAAACTATTCTCCATTGGGATGTTGATCTCCTTGGAATTTCTTCCCATAAATTCCTTTGCAGTACATGGGACCACTTCCATTGAGCCTCCATAGGTCTCCCGTATTACCCAATCAAACTTACTTGCCCCAGGGTGTTGATCTATGGGGTTATTTCCTTTGTGATTTGGCTCTGAGGCTTGCTGTATCATCTTAGGAGCAGGTTGAGCTTGAGGGTTCCCATAAAAGGGACTAGCTCCCCTGTGAGAGGGTTTCGAGGCATAGGTATTTTTTTTAGGAGGGTTATAACATTGCCTCTTGCTTACAATAGGGCGAACAGTGTCTCTGATATTTATATTTCGAGCTCCACATCCTTGAGGCCCATGTTGGGTAGGAATGGAGATCTACGAGGGAGGGATATTATTCTAGGTTTGAGGAGCAGTATTTTGGAGTGGGGGCTTGTTCTTGGAAATGCAGAGGATACCCTGGTGCCCTACCTTCCCGCAAAAACTACACTTAAAAGACATATTTTCATATTCAAAGACCTGATTGTGAAGGCCAAACATAGACAACAATATAATGGATTTAGGGGGCTCTTTACTCAGGTCCGCCAACACACACATGCGAGCAGAAAGGAGTCTTGTTTTGCTCAAGGTTGTAGGATCAATAGCTATTAGTTCCCCAATCTCTGTAGCTATCCCAACCAAGATTTGTTCATTCCAAAAAAGCAGAGGTAATCCCGACATCTTAACCCAAATCAGAGCCAAATCCAGCACCTGAGTCTGGGGGTTGAAATCGGGGGACCAACACTTTAGATACAAACCCCTTTTCCCAAAAAACCAGGGACCTCCTTGAAGAGTCCTTTTCATGTCCTGTTCACATTGAAATGTCACCAAAATAAAACTCTTGGGTAAAGCCTTAATCATCATACCGACCCTTGGCTGCCATTTTTGGACGGCCCATCTCCTTATGACTTCCAATTCTGACCTCACCCCCATAAATTTTGCCACCAGAGATGTTCTGACCTCCATAGCCACATGCTGAGCTAAGGTATCCAGCACGTGCAACCTACCATTGACAGATTTTAGATTAAAACACGAGTCAGATAATTTTTGCTTTTCGCAAAGAGCATTAAGATATGAAGGTCTCCAGTTGCCATATTTCTATTTATCTCCTTCCTAGGTCTTCCTTTGAACCTGATGCATAGAGTCCTGGTCCCCCTCAGAGATATCTTCAACTGCATTCGCCCAATGCCCTTGGACTGGTTCTAATAGAACTTCCTTGTCCACATCCTCCGCCTAGGGGCCTGCTATCTCACCAGATCCCCCACCTACTGCGTCTGCTGATCTGCCCTCTGAAGTCCCACACCTAGGGTTTGTCACCCCTAGACCTCCCGCTCCTCCTCCTTGCTGCCTCCAAAATCTGGCATTTTTTTTATTATTATTAGGGCCAAAATTTCTGCGGTCACTACAATGCACGGGCTGCTATAGTGGCGACTGCTACAGATCACATGCTTCTACAGTTGTGGGTGCTACAGTCCACGGGCTGCTACCAGACCCTCATTTCTAAAAAAAATATTATCCATCCTTATCATTGCTTAATATATTCAATTAAACTTTATAATTTATTTCTTCTAAAAAGACAACTTATCGATCCAAAAATAAATTAAAAAAAATTATTTTTCTTACTTTTCAAATTTAACTTTAAATTAACATTATATCTCCTACTTCTCAAAATAAAATTTATTAAACTTCATAAGAAACTTCAACTCAAAAAACTTATAACTCCTATCTCAACTTTTAGATAGTCTTTATTTTATAATTCCTTATTTCTCCTTTTAATAAAACCTTATAAAAACTTTATAAAAGATTTATATCTTTATTTTTATTTTTTGGATGAAAAGGAAATTATATTAAAATGGCTTAATCATACAAAAAAAGGGTGGATGGAATTAGCACACCCCGAGCACATAACCAACATACTAACTGTGTGCTAAACAGCTAGCAGAGCTACCAAAATAACTTACATAAGTTCACAAGAAAACCAAACAGAGAACTGCATAAAAAAACAACTAATAAACTATGCATCATTATTGTGTAGGGGCTGGACGAACATGATGCACTGCACAAGGAGCATTACCCCAATGATCAATAAGGTACCATAAGTGATGAAGCTCTATATTCACTTTTTTTGCTTGCATTGAAATCTGCAGCCAACAATCATAGAAAACCTGATACTTATCAGTAAGAGAAAAAGTAGAAGGCTCCTACTAGCTAAAAATCACTCTGTTGTGAGTTTAACACAAATGAAAAATAATCCCCACTCTAAATATATGCCACATAGGAACAAGCTTCTCAGAAAACTCAAGTGGACCCCCTTAAAAAATATTCACCCAAGAACATGGACCTATAATATATGGTCTAAAAAAAGAGAAAATCCATTGCCAAGCCTCTTGAGCTCTCACACAAGACCAAAATAGATGATGCACATCCTCCTCTGCTCCACAAGATCTGCAGGAAATATCATTCACACCCAAATATCTAAGTCACTGACCAATAAGAAGCCCTTGAAATAATAAAGTCCAAGCAAAAAAGGCTTACTTAGATTTAAGATACTTTGCCCAGAGTGTATTAAATCTGAGACTCCATATGGACTGAAGAGATATTACATCCCACCTAAAATTAAGCTTCTCAGCCATAGGCACAATAGGGGAAAGCCAAGAGTATCCCAAATGAGGTTTATACTTTGTGAGAGAAACATCTTTGGGCCAAGACCAGTCAGTCCACCAAGGTTTCTGATAATATCAAAAAACTTTACCCCAAACAGATAAAGGAGTGGAATGAATAACAACATCATAAGTAGTCTTATCAGAAAAAAATAAACAAAAAAAAATCCTAAAAATTTCCCAAGGTATCCAAAAACTTGAATGAAAATCCTTGAAATCAGATAACTGAGCAATACCTCATTTATAAAATTGCTAAGCATGTATCCACTAGACTTGAGCAAGGGGAGTCCCCTACAAAGTGATGGTCAAAGACCACCAGACATTAAGCAAAGGTATTGAAGCCCCTAGCTTCCCCTTGTGACCTTTCCAAGAAATCCAGGGTTTAATGGCCTCCCAGGCCTTCCAAATGCTTTGCATAACAAAGGACCCAAAAATATTTATTGGAATAGGGGCTGTAAGAATGGTTTGCAAATCAAGCCCTTTCCATAATTTCTTACCAAAAGGAAGCCTCGTGGAGAGGTAGTGATGAATTAAAAGTTTTGAGGCTTCCTCCCTTGTAAAGCTCTCACAATCCATTTAGCACAGAGTTAAAAGCCTTATTGCTCACAGTCAAACAATCCAATTCCTCTAAATTTTTTAGGAAGATAACAAATATCCCAAGCCACCATATGAAATCCCTTCTTACCAACAACATTGGACCATAGAAAATCTTGAAGCAACTTCTCCAATTTGGCATAACAAGTCTTGGAAGGGACCTAGCAAGAATTGTAATACACATGAGTAGAGGCCAATACCTTGGAATAAATCTAAAACTTGCCAGCTAAGGATTATTTTTTGGTACACCAGTACATATGTTTCTTCTCAAACTTTTGAACAACATAATCCCACAAACAGGCAGGAGAACCTAGAAAAGCAAAAGGAATACCCAAAAATTTAAAGGGTTCCCTAGGTTGAATCCACTTCCAAGGCTTATCAGCTAACTAGGTAGGCATATCTTTTCCAGACTGTCTATAGCAAGAATTTTTTCTCCATTAAATATTAGAGCTAGAAGCTAAGAAAAATGTATGAAGACAATCTAAGGCATGAGTAACAAAGATCTCATATTCTGTAATAGTCAAGAAAGAATCATCTGCAAAATGACCATTAATCAACTGCTTGGGGGAGGAAGGGAGATAAATTCCCTTGATCAATCCTTGAGAAAATCTATGAGCTAGAAGATAACCAAATTCCTCAACAGCAAGAATAAACAAAGAAGACATCAATGGACAACTTTTTCTGACAGAACTAGCTAGTTGAATATTCTGAGATTATCTCTTGTTTAGAGTTAACACAGTAGAGGTATCTTTGAATAACATAAGTATAGTCCTGATAAAATAAGGGCCAAACCCTAGAGCCTTTAGCATAGAAGTAATAAAGAACCATTCTATTCTATCATAAGCCTTCTCAAAATCAATCTTAAGGAAAAGAACATCCTGACCAGAGGATCTAGCCCATTCCATCCCTTCCCAAACAACAATAACATTATCCAGAATATATTTGTTCTGAAAAAAACCAGTCTACTTAGGCCTGATTATCTCAGGAAGAATAGGTCTGAGTTTAAGAGCTAAAGCCTTGGAAATTATCTTATAACTGACATTAAGCAAGGTGATTAACCGCCAATTAGAAATAAATTCAGGGTCTCCCCATTTTGGAATTCTAAGTCACAAGTATCATTGCTTGCATCACAATTTTTCTTTTCATTTTGATGAGAATCACAACATGCAACTCTATATTTTGACAAAGATCATTAGTATCACAACATGAATCTATCATCATGGGCCTTAAATCCTTTGTATGATAGCAATCATCTTTCATCATTAATTTGTTCTCTAATTCTTCAACATTTCCTTACTTTTTATCTTAGAAATATTTAGAGTAATTATCCCCTTGTAGATTTTTCTCTATAGACTAACCGATACATTAACAAAATTTTCATAACAATCATTAGCATCATTAAGAACACTTTGCATGCATTTTTGAAGCATTATAAATTCTCCCTGTTCTTCTTCACTAGTAGTATCAACAAGCTAATTTTCCAAATCTATAGTCATTTCCTCTTGCTTTCTATTCTTACCTTTTAGAACTTCATTAGAAAGTAATGTCATATACATTATCTTTCCTATATCATTAGGTAATGTGAAAATATCTTTAGAGTTAATTGCTTCATCAAGTTTTAAACTTAAATAATTTTTAAGTATTGAAAAACTTTCATCTTGGCTTCTCTCATGATTGATTTCAAGACTCTCTTTTCCTTCATTGATGTATCCCTTTGTTCAATTTTTGCTATCACGTTTTGAGTACAATATTTTAAATTTTGCAATATTTTCTTAGTCTTTTCTAGTGAGTCATCTTGAATGTATATTTGTTCTTCTTGAAAACACAAGTTTTTTCTATTTCAATTGTTTTTGACAAGTCATGTATTTGTATTTATATTTTTTGATCATTTATTTTCCTTTTCACTTGCTTTTTATTTGCCATATTTTTTGAAGTTGATAATCTTATAACTCCCTATATTTTGAATAAGTTTCTAAGTTTCACAAACCTTTGAGGTAGAATTCCTTATGTCTCCCTATTAACTTAGAAACTAAAAGGATTTTGTAAATTTTATGTCCTAAGTTTGAAGTAGAATTCCTTTTAACTCCCAATTAATTTGCAAAAATTAAATAATCTTCTATTAATAAATCAAACCAATTTCAAACAAATTAAAAAACTATTAAATAAACCTTATAACTTTAACTTTAGATTATCATTCATTAATAAAATAATTAATGACTATCACTAATTATATTTAATCAACCTTAATAAAATTATCCATCCTATCCATGATATGGTCTACCGATAAGGACGCTACTTGCATTATCGGTGATGTGACATGGGTTCAATCCCCATGGCGGATGTTTATAAGAAGTATTTCTAAAAAAAAGTTATCCATCCTTATCATTGGTTAATATATTCAATTAAACTTTATAATTTATTTCTTCTAAAAAGACAACTTATCGATCCAAAATAAAAAAAAATAAAAAAAAAATTCTTACTTTTCAAATTTAACTTTAAATTAACCTTATATCTCCTACTTCTCAAAATAAACTTTATTAAACTTCATAATAAACTTCAACTCAAAAAACTTATAACTCCTATCTAACTTTCATATAGTCTTTATTTTATAATTCCTTATTTCTCCTTTTTATAAAACCTTATAAAAACTTTATAAAAGATTTATATTTTAAAATTTAACTAAAGCATATTAAAAACCTTAGCAAATGAAAAATACCTCCACCAATTGAGCGCTTCCAAGATTCGTTCAACTGTAAAGACCAGTGTTTTGATTGCACTTCCAAATCATGCACCTTTCTCTTAACTGCCTTGTTTTGATGCTGCAGACGAGCAATACACTTGGCACAAACATTACTCTACTTTGTTGTTATGATTCTTCAATAGAAGTGTTTGCACTCAGTAAAAGACTATTCTACTTCTTGTTATATTGCCATGGGTAACAACTTCACTGTTATTTGTGTTTTGGCTTTTGTTACTGATCTGTTATGTTGCTTGAATTTAATATTTCTGAATTTTATGATCAAAAAATGGTTGTAGGGACATTCCCAAAGATTTAATTAGTCCTCGATTTTTCAACACCAAGCCAATTATTTGTTTGTATATCTCTTCCCAAATTCAAGCACAATAGTAACAAATCAGCGGTTGTATTGCGTTTATGAGTGCGACGATCTAATAACATATTTTATGATTAATATTTTTTTTGCACATTAATATCTATCTATCTTATCTTATTTAATGACTTTAAATCCAATCTCCCACACAAGCACCAATGGTACAAAATACTACCCCTTTAAATTGACCAAAGAACCAATGTGAAGCTGCCTGGTGCTTCACACAGTCACACAAAAAGTATACCTAATCTAAACTATTATCCACTCTAATATAATATAAATTTGAGAGGTTTTAGAATCTTTTGGGAGCTAAAATAGATGCCCTATGTAGAAATGTGGATGAACCTATGAATGATGTTAATACATTGATGGCTAAAAATTTATGTAGCTCCTCCGCGGATAGCTAGGGTTTGGTCTATCAGTTTATTTATTTAAGATTGATCAAGCATTATTTATTTTGAATAGTTAGTTGACCAAATTTCACCTGGTACATGGAAGTGGACCCATTTTAATTTTGCACAACCAGAGATGAGTATTTAGGGGAAACATTGGGGTTCATCGCAATTTTTGGAAATATATATTTTTAATTAATTATGATTATATATAACTACACATCATGCATTCTATCTTTGTACAATATAAATCTCATTTTTAATAGAATGTCCATGGAGTCACTTCTTGACCCTAAGATTTAATTAATAATAATATTAAATATTTTTTGTGTTTGGTAGGTATGGTTGTCTTATTGGTTCTTTGTTTGCTGGATGTGGATGTGGGTACTAGATAGATAGGTTTTTATCCTCAATATTCTTTTGGTCTTTTTTTTTTATTATACTAGAGGAATCCGTAACTCGTTACAATTTTCTACGCCTCTTCGTGGGTTTGAATCTTGCTCCTTGTCGTCACTATAACCTCCAGTTGCATCGGGTAAACCTTTTATGTAGCCGGCTACACTGATGCGACATGCCCACCGATACTATGGGGCCCGAGGGATTGGAACCTTGGTCTCCGTGCTCCTACAAAAGTATTTTAACCATTGAACCAAGCCCCCCTATATTTGAAGTAAATACTAGGGGAAGACCTTGGGCTTCTTCACTATCTGATTGAGAAAGGCTCTTATTGTAGATCCCTACATTTGGAGAGTCAACATGTTGCTAGGGTCGGTATTTGGTTTGTTTTTATGGGAGGAAGTCCTATTGACCATGTGGAAGGGTTTTATTTTTACTTCTTGCTCACTCAGATTTTGGGTGAATATCTTCTGGTGGTGAAGGGTGTTCTTGGGTTTGCTTTTTTCTTGGACTTCCTTGATCCATCCTATTTCATGGACAAGCAGTGTGGTAGACCCAAATCTAGGTTTTTAGGGGGTATGGTTGCTTTGACCCTGCAGTCTTCTTCATTGGTGTGTTCTGGTAGATTCCAATAGTTTTTTGAGCATGATGGGTAGATATCTTGGTTGGTTGTAGTGCTATCTCATTTTTTGTGGGATATTTCAAATTTTAATCTTCCAACTAAAGCGTGGGCTTGAGAAAATTTTTCATGGCTAGTGGATTTGATCTCCCGGTTTAGGTGGGATGTTTTAAATTTTATTCTTTCTAGCAAATGCGTTAACCTAGGTAGATTTATCTTAGCTAGTGGTTGGATTTTTTGGTTCGATTATCCTAATGGGTAGTTTTTTCCATATTCCTTTGAGCATTCTAGAATTTTATTGTTTTTTCATTTTGAGCGCTCAGATTCAATTATCATTTCCAAGGTTTTGGGTTCCTTTCAAAACCCTGCGGTCCTTTGTTAGAGGCTTGTTTCACTTCAAGGTTTTGGGTTCCTTTCAAAACCCAAATTTTTATCGATGTCTGATGTGTTTGGTTCTCATGATGGGTGAGAATTTTTAGATAGGCAAAAATTTTTAAATTTCAAATTTGGGCTCCTAGTTTTATTTCAAATTGGTAGGTCCTCTCATTGTGCAAGAAATATTCAAATGGCTAAATATCAAATTTGAGTGCCTAGTTTAAATTTCATTTTGGTGAGATCTTTGTCGGATGCTAGTTTTACATTTTAGATGTTGGATGTCGGATCATTTTTATTGGATGTAGGATTAGTTCTCCTTGGGGGAGACAACCTCATTTATGTTCTTTGATTTTCATCGAATATCCTTATGGCCAAATTTAGGTTTGGGGTCCCTTTTAAAACCCCATTGTAAAAGGTTTTGGGTCCCTTTTAAAACCCCATTGTAAAAGGTTTTGGGGCCCTTTCAAAACCCCCTCTTCCACCTAATAATAATAAAAAAGGATGGAAATTAAGGCATAGTAAAAAATGATAGTTACAACATTTAGAAGTAAATATTGAAATCTTTTCACAGTATATGATATACGCCATTCCATTGTGGAAATATGAGTGTTATTTTTGAAGAATTATTTTATTTTTATTTTTTTATTATTCTATAAGTTGTTATATTACTTTTACCTTTTTTTATAATAATATAAATTTACATTATTTATAATAGCATTTTATATAAATACTAAAAGCTTCATTTTAGATTATAGATATTTTATCTTCTCTTTATCTCAGGTTTTAGTCTAAGTTTTTTGTATTTCTATAGGTAGCCCCTTTTTTCTTAAATAATTAATTAATCTATCTTTATCAAAATTTTAAAGTTTTTAGCTTCAAAGGAATATAAGCGCTCATTTTAAATAAATAGAAGAGATTTACTTTGTACCTTATTCTTAGAGATTATCATTTGTTATCTTTGACACTTGCAACAACATATGTTTTGTCCTGATAATACTTCTCAGGTGCAACAATCTCTTCAAGAACTTTTCAAGCAAATTTTTTCTTAGTTAGGCTTATTTTTAGATGACGATGATTGTACCAATACTTTCATTTAGACTCTTATTGAATTTTCATAGAATTCTATAGATCTGATACCATTGTTAGCTTTCTAAGTATATTAATTCATAGAAAGCTTTATCTATGATCAAGTATAAATCAAATATATGCCACTAATAACAATGGATTTCAATATTGGAATAACAACAATATCTCACAAATATAACTCAAAAGTACATAATATCAAAATATTACAAGAATGATTCAAATTGATTTCATTATATGGAGATTTATCTCTAATATATAATTTTACATGAATTTTTAGTACTTTAACTATTGCTCTCCTTAAACATCCGAGAGATGCAACCTTTCATATTTCTCTCATAAAGACAAAACTCTCATATTTCCACATATCATGTGACTCTTCATTATCTATCCTAACTGTAAACACAAAACCTAGCCACTTATCATCCATCCTGATTTTCTCACCATTTCCACCATTTATTTACATATATTTATATATATTAATTATATATATGTTTAAATATTAATATTTTATATATTATATTTTATATATTTGATAGATATATCTATATAAGTGAATTAATCCTAGCCATTAGATTTCACTTAATCCTATCCATTCATCCACATCAATCCACCCTCCGTCATGTTTTAATCTTGACCACACAATTCATGTCATCAAAACCCTCTTGTATCCTAGGTGAGATTATAAGTAGGAGTCATTTTTATGGCTCAACCCCTAAGAAAATTTGTGAAGTTTTTACCACCAAGTTCTCTAGAGTATCTAAGTGCTCTTCCCGTCCATCCTCGCTCACCATAGCCCCCACATCCATCATCGTCTTCTTTGCTCAGCCACATCTACTTCTGTAGACTTCCCCCTTAGTCACTGAACGCCTTTGGGTGCTTCCCATACTTCTTGATCACCTCTGGGTGCTTCCTTCCCTTTTTCCAAGCACCTCTAGGTGCCTTCCACCATTATCAAGCACCCATATATGTTTCCTATAGCCTTAGAGCACCCACGGGTGTTTTACGCTAGAGTTCTAAAGTCCCCCTTACCTCTAGGTGATGCTAGGGTATCGCCGCACCAATCCACTACAATAGAATTCATCAGATTAGAAGATAGTAGACAAGTAAGGTAAATATTGTATTTGATATTTCATTTATGCACTTTCAGATTCTATTCATTTATTCATATTGCATAGCTAGGGTTTTTATCTACTTTCTAAGGGCCTCACACTATGGAGCCCTCATAGTTGCTACTAACTCATTTGTTATTTTATTGTGTGTAGATTTGGAAGTGTTACATTAGCATTGGACAATTGCTTAAGCTGGAGTGGCCCATCATCAGATAACTAGAAGCCCACTCACTTTTGTAGGGACCAGAGACATTTTGAGACACCACCAACATTGCTTGCTAGGGTCTCAAAGAACCCTAGCCGTTGTAAAATTTGTATCAGAAAATTCAAGAATTCTTATTGTAACAAATAAAAATGGAGTTTTGAGGCTCCTCCCATTAATAAAAATAATTCATTATGCAATACTATTCTTTGAGTTCTACTTTATATTTCTATTATTTAGTGTTGCATTTTTGTATCTTCACTAACACTTTGATCTTTCTCTCATATTGACACATGCATTATAGAAAATATAAACCATATACCAAACTAATATTACAAGGGGCCAAATAATGTAATATCTCCAACATAATTTACTTTTTGACAACAATAGTAGTTGAAGCTTCTTGGTCCCTTGCAATGTAATGGAGTCTTCTCTACTAATACCCATCATTTTTTTTCATTATTTTGTCACTCCATCATAGTGAGCTTGTTTTTTAGATCTATGACCATTGCCTTTAGCTCTTGCATATTTGTTGATTTTTTTAATTCTAGAGTAGGTAGAGGCTACATTATGATAGTCAAAGCAATAGGTTTAGGGTATTCCTTAGGTGTAGGCGAAGTAAGTAGCATAGGCACTAAGAGTACCAAAAGCAAAGCTTACTAATTATGTTAGGAAACATATAGAAAAAATGACCACCACATTTGGGGGTAACTTTCTAATTGAGATAAGTGTATTTTCTGCAACAATGACAACTTGGAATATTTTTGGAAGTCTCATATCATTATATTTCTAGATATTTAGGCTTAGATCTAGAGCAAAATCCTAGAGATAGTAACTATAATATTGATCTTGGGAAGGTCTCATCTCCTAAGGGATTCTCCTCCAAGTTGTATTGAATTGAATGCTAAAATTCATGATATTCTCTTTTGTATGCCTATGTATGGAAGTGACTGCATGAGAGGTGATAAGGAATCTCCTAGATAATTGAATTCTAGAGTAAAGGGTTCAACTAGCTCAACCCATGTGCTTATATTTCCTTCTTCCAAAGAGCAGCACCATGCTAGTACCTTCCTTTTGAAAGATAAGGTTAATAGCCTCACCATTACATTTTCATGGATGATATTATAAATGGTAGCTAGAGTGGCTATATCTTGGAAATGTTCATAAGTAGTCTTCTCACTACCATAATAAGAGGGAAAATATTATAATGTGGCCTATGGGATATCATGCAAATTTAGTAGATTAAGGGCTCTAGCACTATTCCAACTAGGGTAGATTTGTCCGACCATGGCTCTAGGTAGGGATATAGTGTGTGTTTTTAGGGATATGGATTGTAGTGGAGTTGGGCTTTGAATAGAGAAAGTCCGAATAGGTGAAAGTGATTTACCTTTTCTAGATTTTTTTAAAGGTTGATGTATCGCTCCAAATTTTTTGCATCCCTACCTTCAGGCTATTGGATCCGCGCCCGGAAGGAGGATGGGAAAAGGATGGTGCGGTACCTCGGACGAGAGGACTTCACGAAGGTCCCGCCTCTCAAGGGAGGTGTATTTTGGTGATTTTTCGACGGATGGTGGGTTCACCAGGAAACATTTGGCGGCAGTTTCCACGCCTAGGTTTTGGGAATGAGTTTTGATGAGTTCGTTTTATTTTTAAACATTCATCCTAGGTTTGGCCGAATGATTCTAACTTAAACTACATGAAAATGCAATTTAAATGAATACAGCAAACAGAAAAGAAAGCAAAAACAGAGAATTTGTAGGAGGCCAATGAAGATTACCTGATCCGAAAGTCTGATGAAGTTTTTGATTACTTGTAGCAGTCTGGATCGTCTGCAATTCAACAGAATCGCCTTCAATTTGATAAAATCGTCTAAACCTGACGGGATCGTCGCAATCCGACGAATTCGTCGGACGAATTCATCAGAGACCCGCAAAACAAGCAAACGGATGCGAAATACAAGAAATTCTATTTTGTAAACAAGGGCAAACTATATGAAAAAGTAATATGAGTATTGAACAATATACAAGAACAAAAGTAAATGCAAATCACTGTGTTTAGATAGCAGAATATGATCTTAATATGCAAACTAGACAAAATGGGTGAACTCCAGATGCAATATAGTATAAAAACTGAATAGACAATCTAATTTATAGCATAAAATGACAGATAAAAGAGAAAGAAGAGCAAACTCCAGGCACTGATTGCCTCGATGTGTGCTGCGATCGAAATCGTCTCGCATCAGAACGAGATCGTCCCGAATTTGATGAGATCGCCTCCGATCTTGACAGGTTCGTCGGCTGCGATAGGTGCTGGCTCCGGCTGAAAACCAGTGGTGTACCTGCAATAAAATTAATATAGGACTAGTGCAAGAGCAAATTTGAAGTGTTTTAGCGCATAGGGAGTTGATTTACATAAAAATTCAGCCAGGGGTTGGGGAAGGAAAAGTTTTAGAGTTAAATAGGCATAGGATAGTTGTTGGGAGGTTGGAGATCATCCCAATTTGGGAGATCTCCAATGGGGGAAGGGTCCCAACGGCGCAGACACGCTTCTGCCCGGATTGGAGACCCGTTGGAACGGATTCCAACTATGCAAATTCAGTTTTGCGACAAAATCGTCTGGACGTTCTAGTCCAGACGAAATCGTCAAATCTGGGGCGATATCGTCTGATCGGAGACGATATCGTCAAACGGTCAAAACAACTGCTAAAAATGGCGCGGAAAAAGAGGAAACGGGTTTCTCGGCGGTTAACGGGCGGTTTGGGAGGTTAAATTTGAATTTAAATTTATTTACTAAGGTGAATGTAATTATTCCAATTTTACTGCGCCAATTTTAGGGTGCTACATTTTGCCCCCTCTTTAGCGAATTTTCCGAAGAAAATGCGTTAAAGATGAGTTCTTCTCGATCTACGAGAAAGCAAAAAATTATTCCCATTTTTAGGCGACGATTCTTGGTCGAATCGTACGACAACTTACTATGGTGCCCCCTCCGTGTTTTTACCCAAATCGAACGTTTGAGGTAAAAACGCGAAAAAGCAAAAATTATTTTGAATTATTTTTGAATGAAATTATGTTTGATATATGATATATTTTTGATCATATGACTTGTGTTATGTGTATGCTTATGATGCTTTTTATGTTTGTTGATTGATTGAGTTGATTGATGTAATGATTTTATTGATGATTCATGTAATTATGTCGTTTTGGAAAATATTATAACTTGGATGTCATGCTATAAATATTTTAAATGAAATAATCTGATGTAACAAATTGATTGGTTGTAATGAAATGTGATAAAAATAAAAGAGATTTCTAACAATAATTTCAAAGGACATTGTCGCTATTATAGACCATTTCATGGAGTCGCTGCTCACTCGGTCGTCAAGCTAGTCCCAGGATAGAAATATTGTTAAAAGAAAAGAGTGCTTAAGAGACTGTCTTAAGACTTTGTTGTGATGATGCAAATGATGATGATGATGGTTTGCTTTCAGATTTCCATGAAAATATTATGCATGAAATATTGTGAAATGATTTTTGCTAGGCATAAATTCCTAAGTGTGATAAAATTTGTTGAATAATTCCTTAAGAATTATACCATCATTGCAAAATGCAAAGGTTGACATAATGATATGAAATAATAAAAATGTGTTTGCTTTTGAAAAGCATAATTTGTATAAAATGAAGTCATATGTTTTGTATGATCTTTGATAAATCGGGAAATAAAATTGTTACAATGGTTTGCGCTAGGCATAGAATATGTAGGTATAGACTTATACCATCATCGCGAAGATCAAAGAAAGGATAGTTTTATTGCATGATTAATTTTTGATGAACAGAAAATATGATAATGAGGACTTGCGCTAAGCATAAAATTCCAATTTTGGTTTTGAAACTATACCATCGTTGCGAAAGTCGATAAGATATATATGATATGTTTTGATTGAAATTTTTGATTTTTTCTATTATATAGTTATCTTTGTGGTAAATAATTGTACTTGGTTTATTCCAAACAAGTTTGCAAAAATAATATTTCAAAGTATTTTGAAGACAAAAAGTTAGATTTATAAGGAATCCCATGTGCATAAGTGAATTCATTGCCAATCTTGATTTATCATAATGATAGACAAAATCTCTCAAATACAAATGTGTGTGCAATTGCATTGTTCATTTACCAGTTTTGAGCAAGATACTATGATACAAGTGATTTGAAGAAACCAAATAAGTGTTCATTAACCATGATGTAGATGCATATAACCATACTAGGCTACTATGTAGATCGGATTATCAAGAGCTAGCTAATCCATAAGCAGACATAGGTCTGTACAAAAGAAGGTCGCTAATGTGACGGACATATCGCCACGCTAGGAGTTACCCAAGGCCAAGCAGGTTGGGCACAAACCACCTGTTATGGGGCTTACCTCACGAGTTTCGAATAATTGAGAATTCCAGGGATTCAAGCTCATTCACCCTTCTTTTCTTTTCAAAGGGTAGGGAAAGGGATTTTATTGCTTTTCTTGCTTTCTTTTGAACTTTGCTTATTTTTCTTTTTGTATTTCTTTTGCTTGATAATGCTTGGAACATTGCTGACATAACATTTTTCTTTTCTCTTTTTCTTGAATTTTTCTTTTCTTTTTCTTTTTCTAGGGATACTTGCTCAGATTAGCTGTAGAGCAAGGGATTTTTATTCTGGGTAGGGGTGAGCTTGTCCTTTTGCCAATTCTCAAAGATTCTAGACCATGTGCATGATAGGATAGCAAGGGAAACTTTTCACTCAAGAAATCAGTTCTACTATGTAGCAAAACATGGAAATTACAAATATAATCATTTTATTGTGAAAAGATGTGCTTGGTTTAAGTAAATAACAAGATCAATTCTCTATGCTCAAACTTTATTTAATTGAATTTTGTGAACTTTGATATAAGAGAGATTAGTAATCATGCCAGATAAAATCAAGATATTTATTGTGTGAGTGTGCAAGTGAGGGATGCCAAATAAATGCTAGTTTTATCCAAAATAAGTTGAAACATATAATTGCAATAATTGTAAGAAAATAATGATTTTGAGAAAGTTTTGAGAATGTTGACTCTCTCTTTATTCTGTATATTGTTTTGGTTTCGAAAGAGTCAAGCATATAGCTGTTTTTGGATTTTTATGTTGATTTTTGTTTTGGAGCAAAAGGAACTTTACAAGTGCTTTAAATAAATGCAATAAATATTTTTGAAGATTTTTGAAGATTTTATGAATGTTTTTGAGGTTTTTGAATAAATTGAAAGAAATACACGATAATGATTTTGAACAAATATATACATGGATGAAATGACCAAATTTATGCATAATAACGTTTGAGATGTAAAATATTCATGGGTTCTTTAAGTTCTTTACCATCTAAGGTAGATAATTTATATGCTCCTGATTCAAATTTTGCAGTAATGATGTATGGTCCGAGCCAGTTGGGCTCAAATTTACCTTTAAGTTCTTTGGTTGCATTTGTATTTTTTTTTTTTGATTTTGAGGATTTTGATTTTTTTGTATTTTGATTTTAATTTATGAATTGAAATTGGTGGTATATACAAGATGATCTATATACACTATACAAGGTTATTTGAGTATAGCATGTCTAAGGTTGCTTCAAAATCAAAGGAGGTTTTGAAGGATAATCTGGTTGAGGTGAAGGTAAGAATAGAAGGTGATGAATAAAAGGTAGTGATAACAAAAGCTTTGTTATAATGTAGAATAATGTAGAAAAAGATTTGACTTTTATATGTGTAAAATTGATCATGTTACAAAATAAAATGTAAGAAGGATAAGAAAGTTCTTCATTCTTATCACTATATTCCAAGTCTTGATAAGATGGAGAAAGTATATGTGAAAGATATGCATGGATGTTATTTGGTAAACAAGGATGATCATATATGGATGAAGAAAAGTGATGGATAGAAGATAATTGTGATAATAGAGAATGTATAGAACTTGATGTTTCAACCGTTAAATATTCTTCAAATGGTGTTGGGTCACCATGTATGGTAACAATTTTATTTGCAATTTCAAACTTCAAACATTGGTGAAGAGTGGAAGGGACAACCCTCATCGTATGAATCCAAGGACTCTGGAGAAATAGGTTGTAAGGTGAAGGACAATATCCTACATAGAATAAAGTATCCAGGATCTTGGATCCAATATTAAGGGGAAGAATTATAGTACCTTGAGCTTCTTGAATTTCATTGTTAAAAGATTTTATAATAACATTTGATTCATTAATATCTTCTTCCTTTATTTTGAGTTTTTGGAATAATTGATAAGTGCATAAATTAAGAGAGGAGTCATTATCTACCATGATAGTTTTAACAAGTGTTTCTTTACTAGATCCGATAATGTAAAGATAGGAGTCTTCTTGTGGAGTAGAGGAAGGAATATCCTCATCATAGAATGAAATATGGTTAACCTCAAGAGGGTTTACACCATTAATTATGTTCTTAGAGAAAATATGATGAGGAACAAATTGTTGGCTAGGTATTTTGAACAAAATTTCCTTGTGATAAATTTGTAATACTTCTAAAAGGGATATCTTTGCTTGAGGATTAATCACTTGTTGTTGGTTATCAAAGTGGATTTCAGATTGAGATTTTGATTCTAAAGATGAGCTTTCTATGCTTACATTCCATTTTGGATCATTCTCTAGAGTCAAAGATAGTTTTGAAGGTTGGTCAAATGAGGAATCCATATCTTGAATATCAGATTGGGTTGATTGAATTTGAGGTTGCTCATTTGTAGTTTTTGTTACAATATTAATAATATCATCATGATGGGACACATTAACATGCAATATTTGATTGGTTTCTTGTTGTTGATAATTGAGTAGGGGTTCTTGGGAGATCCCCATGTCTTGATTGATTATTGGTATTTGTTGTGTAGGAGTTTGATAGTTTACTGGAGATTTATAATCAGTTGTAGATTGTAATTCCTTTATATTAAAAAGATCCTTATCAATCAAATCTTGAATTGCACATCTTAAATCTTTACAATTTTGTGTCATATGTCCATCTACTCTATGATATTCACAATGTAGCTCAGGTTTAAACCAATCTAATGTGGTATCAAGGTTGTCTTATGGAAGGAAGTTCAATAATATTTGTGTCAAGTAAATACTTGAGAATTATATCCATTGGTTGATTAAGCCTAGTAAATTTACGTGATGAAGGTTTTTGAGAGGTTTTTGATAAATGCCTTAGGAATTTCGTCATAAAAGGACCTAATGGTTTCTCACCTCTACTTTCTTCATTATGGGTAGAATGATGATAGGAAGATTGCGATGTAGGAGGTGAGTGCATGGTAGAATTGGAAGAATAAGTATTTTCTTGTTGAAATGGATGTGTTGTATTGAAAGAAGAGTATTGAAAAGGTGGTGGAGGATTATATGTGGGTTGATAGACATAATATGGATATATGGGAGAATAGATAATATCATTATGAAGAGGATTGGCAAAGGGATTGTTTTGTTGGGTTATGGATGAAAAATAAGAAGAGTGTGATAGAGGTGATGTTGAATAGGGATGAGGTTGGTCATAATCAACAAATGTATTTGGCTGAATTCTTCCAACATTACTAATGGGCTCATATTGATTTGAGTAAAAACTCATGGTTTCTTTAGTACTTCTAAAAGTAATATTTAGCATCTACTATTTAGAATTGAATCTAAAAACATACAAACTTGAAATGATGATTTTGTTATATTTTTCTTGTATACATATATATTTTTTTGTTTTTGTTTTCAAAAGGTTATGATGCATTCACGTCGGGTTCACCAAAATGTATCGCTCCAAATTTTTCGCATCCCTACCTTCAGGCTATTGGATCCGCGCCTGGAAGGAGGATGGGAAAAGGATGGTGCGGTACCTCGGACGAGAGGACTTCACGAAGGTCCCGCCTCTCAAGGGAGGTGCATTTTGGTGATTTTTCGACGGATGGTGGGTTCACCAGGAAACATTTGGCGGCGTTTCCACGCCTAGGTTTTGGGAATGAGTTTTGATGAGTTCGTTTTATTTTTAAACATTCATCCTAGGTTTGGCCGAATGATTCTAACTTAAACTACATGAAAATGCAATTTAAATGAATACAACAAACAGAAAAGAAAGCAGAAACAGAGAATTTGCAGGAGGCCAATGAAGATTACCTGATCCGGAAGTCTGATGAAGTTTTTGATTACTTGTAGCAATCTGGATCGTCTGCAATTCAATAGGATCGCCTTCAATTTGATAAAATCGTCTAAACTGACAGGATCGTACATGATCCGACGAATTCGTCGGACGAATTCATCGGAGACACCGCAAAACAACAAACAGATGCGAAATACAAGAAATTCTATTTTGTAAACAAGGGCAAACTATATGAAAAAGTAATATGAGTATTGAACAATATACAAGAACAAAAGTAAATGCAAATCACTGTGTTTAGATAGCAGAATATGATCTTAATATGCAAACTAGACAAAATGGGTGAACTCCAGATGCAATATAGTATAAAAACTGAATAGACAATCTAATTTATAGCATAAAATGACAGATAAAAGAGAAAGAAGAGCAAACTCCAGGCACTGATTGCCTCGATGTGTGCTGCAGTAGAAATCGTCTCGCATCAGAACGAGATCGTCCCGAATTTGATGAGATCGCCTCCGATCTTGACAGGTTCGTCGATTGCGATAGGTGCTGGCTCCGACTGAAAACCAGTGGTGTACCTGCAATAAAATTAATATAGGACTAGTGCAAGAGCAAATTTGAAGTGTTTTAGCGCATAGGGAGTTGATTTACATAAAAATTCAGCCAGGGGTTGGGGAAGGAAAAGTTTTAGAGTTAAATAGGCATAGGATAGTTGTTGGGAGGTTGGAGATCATCCCAATTTGGGAGATCTCCAACGGGGGAAGGGTCCCAACGGCGCAGACACGCTTCTGCCCGGATTGGAGACCCGTTGGAACGGATTCCAACTATGCAAATTTAGTTTTGCGACAAAATCGTCTGGACGTTCTAGTCCAGACGAAATCGTCAAATCTGGGGCGATATCGTCTGATCGGAGACGATATCGTCAAACGGTCAAAACAACTGCTAAAAATGGCACGAAAAAAGAGGAAACGGGTTTCTCGGCGGTTAACGGGCGGTTTGGGAGGTTAAATTTGAATTTAAATTTATTTACTAAGGTGAATGTAATTATTCCAATTTTTACTGCGCCAATTTTAGGGTGCTACAGTTGATAAATCAATAAATTATAGAGTTTCTTTCAAATTTTGGCCTTTTGATCTTGTTATCATGTGATTATGGGGATTTATCTTCTAGTAGAGTTTCCAATTCACTCTTGGTTTATTGAAAGTGGAGTCACAAGGTGAATAGATTGCTTATCCACTAATGAGACCAAGATCTTCACCATAATACTGATCACCTAAAGATGCAGAAAAGCCAAAGCTCTTACGCACACAATGGATTTGAAATTCTAACTTCTAATTAGGTGATTATTTTATTTTGTCCTATTGGATATTCTTTTTATAGATACCTAAAATTGGATAACCTATTTTACATCAATATTTGAAACACATTTATAAAAGGACCAAATTAATCATAACAATTACCCAAACCCAAAGAATTGTAGACAACATCCACCAATGGCAAATCTGTGTTCTTAGAGAGAATTCACCAGGGATTTAATATGCTTTCAACCTAATGTATTCACAAAAAATTCAAATTACTTTGCCCTCCACTAGATTTGACCTCTAATAGTCAAGTGCATGAATACACTTGATTGCAAATATGCTCATAAGTGTATTCATTTAGATGACATATTCACACCCAAAAAATAAAACTCAAATTTACCCCTATAGTGGCTTGCTAGGGTGTAAATCTCACCTGACTACTCTTTTACAAGTGTAGATGATCATCTGATAGGGGAGGAAGGAAGTGAATTCCCTTCCACCTCCTTACTATCCCAGTCAAACTCAAATAAAAGGGTAGCTAATTGTAGGCTACAATTAACAACTAATCTACCCTTCTAATCAGTAATACCAACTAGTATGCCAACCACCTTGCCTATCCCACTTGGGAAATCCCAAGAGGGTCAATTTATATAAATTGGCCCCTTGGGATAACACTTGAAGATATATTTTTAGCAAAAAAACTCTACCAAAATTAAAAATAATTCGATCACAATGAAGTGTTGCCAAAAATTTTCTATGGAGTCATCCATGATTTAGTTCCAAAGGAAGGAAAGCGGACATATCACACTCAAAATCCTAGTGATATTCTTATGTTATACATTGTGGTTTTCATGTTAATTATTATTAGTGCTTTTTAAGATTTAAATTCATAGCATGCATTCTTATATTCTCAATTTTTATATTTTACAACCATATTTGTTAGAAGTTATCCTATTGTAGTCCATAAGCATCTTACATACCTTTTGTAGGAGAGAGACAACTATTGAAACCCCAACTACATTAGCAAAAGATATCCATAGCTCCCCCATGGTCAAATTTTTCATTCCATTAATGCATTGAGTGAATCTACCAGCTAGATTAATTTTATGTGGCATATTTGCATAGTGTGTCTACTCCCTAATTTTGCTTGAACAACATTCATTATCTATTTCTAGTCTCAAGAGCAAATACACAACCTGTAACTATTATAGGTGGTACATTTTCCATACATTTGAGAAGCCTTAGGTTATTCCAGTATCTAGTCTAATCAAAAATCATCCCTGTGCATCATTTTGATAGTATGTGTTTGTTAAAATAAACACATTAAACTAGATTAGAGAGTCTATAAATCCTTTGGTGAACCTGAATATCCTACCAAATATAAAAAACTGCACCCAAAACACAACCACACTGACAAGTTAATAGCAAAAATTTCCCACCCATGTGTGGACAACCCTAAAAGGAATGCATTTGGGGCCAACATCCATGTGCACCTTATTTAGCATCCCACATATTTGGTGAACCTGATGTGAAACACATAACTTGTATCCCCTATCCAAAAATATTGTTGACTTAAGACCTTATCCTTAATCAAGATAAAAATCTATCATATTTTAATCAAACAACATTTAATATTGTTTGCTTAGATAAATCAGATTAAATAAAGATAATAAGAACATAACCAATTTTTAGTCCTACTAGGGGAAGGTTAACGACCCCTTGAGCAAACCAACATACAAACCTTGGATGGAAATCCTTCTTGGCTAGTATATTATGGTGGACTAGTGGGAGTCACAAGGAGGGATGTTTTTCAAGGTGATATAAGGATATCAAACATCTTCTTCTTATTTGCTATAAGTGTTCTCAAAACAAAACTTTATACATTTAACTCCTCCTTTGACATGTCTAAACCCATCTATATCACTCAAAAAATTGCACCAAAAATGGTGTAAATCCTAGTGATTCATCTAAATTTCTAGAGAAGTAACCTTTGATTGAAAACCATATGTATGAGGAAGAAGAGAAAAAATATCTTCCTTCAAAAACTCTTTCTCCTATTCACAATTAACAAGGAGAGGTAGTATTCAAGTCCATGGATCATATTACTATCTTCCTATGAGGAAATAAAGAAACCATAGAATTTTATTTTAAATGACAAGAATGTTAGCTTTTGAAGCTATAAAATTAAAGGAAATCCAACCACAAGTATTAAAATAAGCATGCAATATTATAAATAGGATAATGGCTAACTAATATGCCTAAAAATATGATAAGAAAATTCTGAAATAACTCAAGAAATAGCCATTAATGAAAGCTCATGAAAATATACAATGCTATTCAATGGAGGTCACAACCTCTCCATTTTTACAAAATGGATCTACATTGTATCTACTACTACTCTACCTATACACTCCAAAATCCTCTTTCTCTTCTACTCTATTAAGGCCTATTTATAATGAGATGCAACTCTTTGCCTTCAATATTCCTATGACACCTCATTATTCTATTCTAAGGACTTATGTACATGTGGACTACATGCACATTTACATCATTGCACATTCTAACACTTGTGCATTTATTACATTACTTTAATAAAATACTTATGTCCTAATAAAATCATAATCTAAATATGTACCCAATATGGTACATTAGTAAAGAACCAAACAATGTAATACATTCCAACACCCCTTGTATTACATTATTTGGTTATTGAAGACTTTTGTCTTCAATATGGATCTTCGATATTCAAAAGTTCTTCAACTTTATTTTGTCCTTTGTATTATCTTTAATTCACATTTCACTGTATGCCTCCTTGATCTAGTTCCTCTTCTCATTCTTCTTCTTTATTATCCTTGTATTTAGGTTCTATTTATACACTTTCGTAAGTGGTTAACTATCACTTGATTCTTGCATAAGCATCTTCTCTATGTCTTTGTCATTTTTATTATTTTCCAGGTTTTTTATAGAAGCTTTTGAACAAACACTTAAGGAATCATGATAAGATATTGTGTTAGTAGAACTTAAAGTACCAATACAACATGAGGATTGAAATATCTTCTCTAGGTATGATTCATCCATTTTTATTTTCAGTTTAAGTAATTCCATCAATCCTCTTTGTTCTACATTCTCATCCTTGTAACATTTAAATGTAAGTAATTCCATATATAATATGCTACCAAATTCTAAAGGAATTTGAATATCACTCTTTCCATTATCAATTGCTTCAGTGAGTTGAGCATGTAGATAATATTCCATGGTTTCAAAGTTATCTTTTAAAGCTTCATTATGAATCTTTTTTGAAGTAAGATCTAAGTCTCCTTCAGACTTTATAAGTAAATTCTTGATTCCAATTTTTATGACACTTGCTCTTTCCTTTCTAATAGTGTTGTTCATATCATTGTTCACTGTATTCTTTGATGTAGTCATATTCCTTCATTATTAATCTTAATAGACTAAAGTCTCCTTATATTTTCTTATCTAAATGGAATTTGAGTATATAGTCAACTTGTAGACACCTAAATCGTGTCATGCTTAGGGGAGATGCTCACATAGACACATTCATAAGACCATAAGATATAATCTTGGACTTTCCAAGTATCAACAGTGGTTCTCACCACTCATTTGGGGCATTTTCAAGCCATCCAAGTCTAGTCGCTCAAGCCAAGAGCAGCCAGATGCTAGCTGCTCAAACCTAGAGTGGCTAGACCTTAGCCACTACATATTAAAATGGCAAGATCTTAGCCATTGTAGATGCAAGTGGCTAATCCATAAGAAACAATTTATCAATAAAAAGGCCTAATCTCAGGCAGGAGTGGTAGTATCCCTGCAATAAATGTGAGCGGGAGTAACTTTGCATTCCTTTTCACAACCAATTCACATAGGAGACTTGAGTTTGCATTTAAAATTTAGTTAAATGACCTCCAAGCATAAAAAAAGGACAAAAGCTTCTCATGCTAACAACCAGTTCGCATAGAAGACTCAAGTGGGCAATTAGATTTTAGTTAAATGGCCTTCACACATAGACAATGGACAAAAGCTTCTCATACTAACTTGCACTACGCATGAGAAATTCATTTCTAGGGCTTGAACATAGACCTAGGATTTCACACTATAAAGGTGCAAGCCTAAGAGCACCAAGACATCTTTGGAATCTACTATCATCGAGACACATTTTTGAGGAGAGATTTCAAGACTTGGAGAGTTCTTTTTGATATCACATGTACGATGAAGCCCTGACGAATTGAAGAGCATAACACCTATTATTTTGACATCAGATATAGGCTTTGACCCATAGCTTTGGGGAAAAGAGAGAAAGGTTTACCTTAGCAGTCGTTGTCTTGGACAGTGGCCCGCAGGCTTATATTATGTTTTAGACATAACTTCTTTTATTCTGTTTCTTCTTGTTTTCATTTCATTAGCATAGATTTACATGATTTCATGGCATAGTTTCATCATATTTCTATTACATTCTTTTATTACTAACAACCTCATTTGGGGAGGCAATCTCGAATACCTAAACGTGTGTTGTTGTTTCATTGCTTGCAGGGCCACAGGTACATCGAATGAAGTTTGCAACATACGAGAGCAAAAAGGGATCCCTCTAGGAAACAAACCTGGAGAAGGAGGCATATTTAAGACCTCATACATTTTCCTGTGTGGAATCGGGAAGCTTTTATAAGTGCACCATCTCTTTGTGGAAGGGGCATTCTTTACCTATTTGTAACTTATAGTATCGAAATGGGTATCCCTAAGAGGGACATACATGTAACCGAGCTTCAATATCAATAAAGAGATCCATCTTTGTTGTTTCATGTTATATGCTTTTTCTTCTTTTCTTCCATTTCATCTTGGGTTTTTAATAACATTGTAAGTAGGGTTAAAAAGGGGGCGGTGCGTGCATACCCGGGGTCACTATAGATGGTGATCACGGTGGGACCACCACTAATTTTTCATTTTTTTCTAGGATACTAACTTAGTTTTGTGTGAAGGTCTAGCCGCTCTGAGCTAGAGTGACCAATAGAGCTTATCCAATCTCAGCTACAATAGCCAGAACTAGAGTGCAATAGAGGTCAAAACACTAACTCTCTGAGCTAGATTAAAGGTTGGTATAGCTTCTCTGATATTTTATATCTTTCTATCTAATTTTGTGTGTCTAAAATACAGAACTTAAAGTGCAATTATGTTTAGAAATTGAAATAATAAAAGGAGAAATAATTAAGCATTTCATATATCTTAGATCTTCTTTTAAATTTTCCACTAGGCATTGCTAGAAACAATAGCTTATGCCTAAAAATTTCACCCTAGAATCCAATGTGCTAGACATTGTATGTTGTTTTCTTGCTTTGAGGCCTTGCTAGAGTCCATATTTGCACAAAATAAAATGTGCTCATACAAATCCTGGTAGTTCATGCATATTTCTGAATATTGAAACATAATTTTGCACTTAGGCATATAGGAAAGATTCATTTTCGCTATATGATGCACTTTATGTTATGCAGCTTAAAATGAACACCACACACACATGTCTCATTTAAACATTGGGGAGTTGGATTTCATAACCAACCTTCAATTTAGTCCAATGACGTTGGAATTCATCTCCTTCCACTCGTTTACCCCCTAGAGCTTCCTAGAAATATATTGAGAAACTTACTTATAGTGATACTAAGTTACTAGTGCTCAAAATGTCTCCCACTGTTGGAACAATCATTGGTTCAGAGCGGAAGAGCTAGGTGAACCCTCCATTGGGTCTTCAATGGTGTACCCTAGATTCTTTTGAGAAAATATTGTTTGGCATGAGTGCACTTGATTTTCACTATGGATGAGTCTTCTCATTATTAATCCAAGGACAAGAGAAAAAAAATCGAAAGAACAACACATCAAAACACACAAAATAGTTTAGGACACTCAAATTGGTAATAAAGATAAACATTTATTTGGTATTGTGTGGTTATTCATAAATTGCAACTTAACAGATCAATTCATAAACATGGTAAAAATAAGAAGTAAGCACCATCAGTCTGATACCAAAGGAGAGACAGAAGCAACTCATACCCATAGGCAGAATTGTAGTAACATTGAATGACCTACCTGTAAGATTATGAGACGTAGCTCCGCGAGCCTAAGGGGTGATAACTCAACCCTTGGGGGATCTCCTCAAGAAACCCCAAGTAAAGAACCACATCATGGAACAAAGTGACATAAAAATAAAGAGGCTTCACAACCATCCTTGTCAAGGAGACATGAGGAGACCTCAAGGGCCTCCTCTAAACACACAAAAACATCTCAAAGATGTGAGGAAGATTCAAGGGATTCCTCCTCACATGGAAATAAAGAAGGTTATAAGACTCATTATTCACATAGGGATGATGAGACTGCCACATCTCCATCCACATGGAGAAAACATGTTACCACCAAGACCTCTTCATCAAGAAGGCAAACAAGAATTGCAACACCTCAAGACTCACAAGAAAAATATGAGATAGGATTGCCTACTGAAGGGCAGGAAACTAGAGCTACATCTAGTCATGAGAATCATATAGAAGAAAAACTTCACACAAAAGGAAATATTCCCATAGACTATGACCTCATAGGAGTAAATGGCACCCCACGAGACTAGCCATGGAAAATAATACAACTAGACAGGTTGGATCGATTTCCTACATAACCAACCCAAAGAACTGTAGCTATTGAGAACTCTATGTATGGAAGCTCACGAACTGTGACTTCTAAACACACCTCCCAGTCTGGGGGTACCTTAGAGTGATCCCGTAGTAGATGTGCAAAGTATGATCATAGGGATACTCAGAAGTACACTGAACAAGTCACATTAGCTAGCAAGAGTACAAATACAGCAAAAACCTCTTTGAGGAATCTGAGTCAAGACAAAAAGAACATAGTCAAATAAACATGAGTCTTCTATGACAACACAAGATGACCAAATGATATGGTTAGAAAATGCATTACATAAAGAGTGAGAGCTAGTAGAAGCTCTCAAACAAGAGAAACAAAGAGAAAGACTCTTGCGCTAACATGATCAGTGTTTAAGAGAGCAAGTTGAGCGGCTAGCTCTTAATAATTTATGGGTAAATTGTGGTGACCACCAAAGAACAAGATGATATGACTCACCTAAGGAGAGGTGCACTAGAAAAGATAGACCACAAGGAAATCCCCCACAAAATCATGAATGAAATCCAACTAATGGTGGAGGGGCAAACATAACAAACCAGGATCACAATCCTGAGTCCCCTCGTAGGAGGGAGGAAAACAAAAAAATAAAATGGATAGAGAGTTACCTCCATTGCCACAACGAATAGAATTACAAGATGAGGACATCCATGCATCAAAGGCATTTCAAGATCTTGCTGAAAAGATGAAAACCTTTGAGAAATAAGAGGCAACTAGGAAATCACCAACATTGAGTAAAATACACAACCAACCATTGTGCCCATCAATCCCTAGCCCTCCATATCCTAAGCACTTTTATATGCCTAGGTTAGAAAATTTTAAAGGTGATTAGGATGCACAAGAGCATCCCACCAATTGTATCAATGCATGTTTTCATCTTGAAGACAATGACGATCTCATGCTAAGAACATTCATAATGAAATTTTTATGTGCTGCCACTCAATGGTTCAACCAACTACCTAAGCACAACATAACCAACTTTGAAAAACTAGTAAATGCCTTCTTAAAGCATTTCTCCTTTGGTGCTAAGAAGAAGGTGAACCTTTCAAACTTGGCCAACTTGAAATAGTATGATGACGAGCCAGTAATGGATTATGGGAATAGATGGAGAAAAGTCATGACAAAATTATCATTCTCTATTCCCATAAAGGAGATCATTCGCATGTTCACCAAAAGTTGCTCTAAACACATCTCCCTATTGCTACAAATTTAGTAGTATCCTTCATTTGAGGAAGCTTTGGCATAGGCCAAGCTCATTGAAGAAATAAAAGTAGATGAGGGAACCATTAAACTTTGAAACAAAAAGGAGTGGAATAAGAATGGTAAGAATGACAAGTATAAGCAGAAGTAGGACAATCCTTCTCTAGTAAATCAGGTTGTATTGGCTACACCCAAGGATGGGGGTGCATAACCAGCCCAGAACTATCAAGCACATCCCTCGTCGGCCAACTACGACAAAAAGAACAATCAGGGAAGAAATCGAATCAATGCCTCTAACATAATCAATGTAATCAATATTTAATCAGTTGAGCGAGGCCACGAGGATCAAATTTCCTGATATACCTCTTATAGATCCCAACCATCCTAAGCCAAAAGGATATAGGGAAGATCAATTCTACCCCTATCACAAGATACCGGGGTATGAAATTAAGGCTTACGTCAGGTTTAAGCATCAAGTGCAAAACATGATTGAGGTGGGAGAACTCCAAGTTGACAAACCACTGGCTTTCGATAATAGGGACATGGGCATATAATTAAACCCATTACCCAATCATGAGGCCCCTAGAGAGCAAGGGGCCCAAGTCAATCAGGTTTGAGCTAACATACCTATCCATGGATGCATTGGGATGGTCGAGATTGGAAACATAGCAACAAGGACCAGGCTGTATGGTCAACCGCAATCGCTTGTAGCCCCCATGAACATCCCAAACTCTCCTAGGCAAAGGAAAGACAACCTTCCAAGTCCACCAACAAGACCAGTGGTAACTATTCAGAGTAGATTGGAGAAAATCCTACAAATGACTCCAATGAAGTTATCCATCTATGAGCTCATACAGTAGTCCCCGAAGCATAGGGATACTCTAGTATATTTTTTAAGAACAATTGATCTCCAACCACAAGATGTGAATGCATTCACTCACTTTGTGGGACAAGTACAAGAATTCTAGGAGCTTGTAATTTGATTCTATGATCATGAGATTAAGACAGTTCCTACTGCCTTACCAGACCCTCCGCTAAAAATTGTAGTGGAAATAAATGACTTACCTTTCAAGAGGGTATTGGTCGATACAGGTTCATCGATAAAAATCATTACAACAACAACAATAGAACACCTCAAAATCCCCAAGTCCAATATCATTTCGGGAGATTACTCATTGAGATCTTTTAATGATGCTTTATGCAATACTATGGGAATGATAGTATTACTTATCAAGGTGGGGCACAAGACCATCCCTGTGATGTGTCATATCTTGGAAGGAGCTATGTAGTAAAAAATACTCTTAGGGAACCCTTGGATAAGGGACATGAAGTGTGTGCCTTCAATCTTGCACCAGTGTGTCAAGTATGTGAACGAGAACAAAGTCTATATGGTTCTAGTCTATGAAGAGCCTTTTAAATACATCAATCAAGTGGAGATTCTAGGAGAATTTGTAATCCCTTATACTCACATGTATGTGGCACCTTCATCCCAAACCACACAAGTGGATAACAAAGACAAAGGGGTAAGAAAAGACCCATGCACTTCAACACCTCCTAGTGCACTCAAAGTAGTCAATGCTTCTAAAGTACTATCAACATCAAAACCAAAATATAATCAGAAGCTAAAGGTACCCCTAGTAAAGGAGAAAAGGCCCAAGGAAGTGCCAATAGTAGCAATTGCTAAAATGCCTAGTACTATGGAAGAATAAGATCTTCAAGATCAAGATGAAGATATTTATTATCACCCTACTTCACTAGTGTCATTCATAGGGTCATGCATGTTGTATGCATAAATACACTTGGCAAGCACAGACATAGGGGAGTACCTTGTGTAGAACATCACCTTTACGCCTATCATTGAGTCTGCATGAGACATGGGAAGGCCTAAGGACTTGAGGCTACCAGTAGGAATAGTGGTTCCACTTGGAATTCCCCCCAACCAAACCAATTTTATCTATGTCGGCATAGAATGCACTCATAAGTATTTAGATATAGAAGAGGATAGTGATGAACTATTCACGGTTAATGCTCATTACCTCTCTAACCCTAATTTTTATCTAAGCTACTTTTAGCTTTGCCACTAGCATGGCTATGATCTTTTCATATATGAGCAGGGGCGCAGGTGGCCATACGAGCCACAATATCAACTTCCCTCTGATATATTTAGCTTAGGCTATTATAGCGGAGGTCGAGATGACTCTCTTGTAGTAACATTGGAAAGATTAAGATTAGGGTTAGGAGAAGACATTGATTTCATTCCTTATCACCCCCTAAGAACAAAAAAATTGAGCAATAGATAAGTGGCCACGGTAAACATATCGCCTCCAAAAATTTATCATCCAAACATCTCAATTGATTCCACCACAACAGGGTACAACTCATGGGATGAGCAAAATGTATATGAAGCAAGTGATGATGAGGCACAACTTGGCTTAGCCTATCAGGGGCCTTGCTATTTACAAATATTCACATGGTCCATCCATGATGAGAGTGGGTATACATCAGATGAAAGTGAGTATGAATCGAAAGAATCAACATAAAGAGCCTACTTAGACCTAAGTCATCAACCCCTGACTTTGGGGCAAGAGACAAATGCAAATGGATTCTTCATAAGTGATGAAGAATATGAAGATGAAATAGAGATGGCCTACTTAGGGCCAAGACATGAGCCCCTTGTCTTAGGTCCGCATACCAATGCTAACAGTTTTTGGATAAGTGATGATGAATTTGAGGATGAGACCGAGATGGCTTATCTTGGACCTCACCACTTACGGCAAGTCAATGAGCTAGTAGAGAGAGAGACAACACTCCATGCCATAGACCCTCATTTATGATTTTTGGGGAGACCTGTAGACCTAGCTTCCATTCATCAGATGGTCAATCCCCCATCGCCTACATTTAGAGAGTGATTAGAGCCCAATGATCCTATTGTACACCCTGCTCATGGGATAGATCCAAAAATTCCCATTCATCCAGAACCTCATTGTGACTATGCAAAGGAAACCCCTGAGACAAGATTACACCCATGTGGTCCTGGAGACTTCATTACATCCATCAACATGATATCCATTGATTTGACCACTCCACTTCATAATCTAGCAGATCCTACCAAGTCATTGCATCTCGATATAGAGGCTATTGATTGGAATCATGCTAATTCACCCATAGAGCCAAAAGACCTCTTCCCCAAAGAAGAGATGTTATAGCCATTCCATTTTGCATCAAGTTGTGCATATGATGTCTTCCATGTTGGTTTGGAACCTGAGTCAATAGGTCTTGTGAATCTCGTCGATGATATTCATTTGATACCCATGCCTCATCAACTGGAGGATGGATCACATATGGCTATAGAAGCAACTTTAGAGGTGGACATCAGTGATGATCCTACCCAACCAAGGAAATTCAAGTTCAAAGAAAGTCTATATCCAAAGGAACAATCCATTCTAATTCCTCCCCTCAAAGAGAGGCCAAATAATTTTGCTTAGAATTACAAATACATGCCAGGGATAGATCCAAAGTTAGTAATTTACAACCTTTCATTGGATCCCATGAAGAATCCAGTCAAGAAAAAACTTAGGAATATGCATATAACTATCACTTTGATGGTGAAGAACGAATTGCAAAAACTACTGGATGCAGTATTCATAGTTCCTATTGACTACCTTGAGTGGGTGTCAAACATGGTACCCATGGGAAAACCCGATGAAAGAGTCTATATCTGCATGGATTTCAAAGATTTAAATAGAGCAACACCAAAGGATTCATTCCTATTGCCAAACATAGATGCTCTTGTAGATGCAACCGTAGGTCATGAAATTCTCTCCCTAATGGATGGTTTTTCCTTATATAACCAAATTTGGATTAAGCCCAAAGATCAGCATAAAATTGCTTTCATTACTCCATGGGGAATATTATGTTACAAAGTGATGCCATTCGGTCTCAAAAATGTTGGTGCCACATATCAATGAGCCATGACATACATATTCCATGACTATATGCATAAAATCTTAGAATATTACATGGATGAATTACTAGCCAAGTCCTTGTTGCGGCAAGAGCATGTCGAAGTCCTTAGACAAATATTTGATCACCTCATAGAACATAATGTCCGATTGAATCCTAAGAAGTGCGTATTTGGCATAAATTTTGGCAAGCTTTTGGGATTCATCGTATCCAAGAGAGGCATCGAAGTAGATCCTGCAAAGGCAAAGGTTATACTGGATATGGCCGCCCCTACCAGCATTAGGAAGTTGCGGAGCCTACAAGGCAAGATAACATCCATCAAAAGATTCATTATGCAATTATCAGACAAATTCTGACTTATGAATTGATTTCTATGTAAGGAAGTCCCCTTTCATTGAGATGAAGAATGCCATCAAGCCTTTGTAGATATAAAGAATTATCTGGAAACACCACCAGTATTGGCTCCACCAAGGCCAGACATACCTTTTTTACTATATATATATATATCAACTAATGATTTTGCATTGGACACCATGTTAGACCAAAAGAACGAACAAGACAAAAAGCAAGACATATATTACATTAGTCGCACCTTGGTGAGTTATGAGCTAAGATATGCGTATGTCAAAAAATTATTTTTAGCAGTGGTCTTTGCAACTCAAAAGTTGTGAAACTACATGTTGAGCCATACGACCTACGCCATATCAAAATAAAATCCTTTGCAGTACATGATGAACAAGACATATCACAATACATGTACCATAAAGTGGATCATAAAATTGATAGAATTTGATCTAGATTTCATAAGCCAAAAGTTCATCGAAAGACAAGTCATAGCATATCAATTAGCAGAGGTTCCTCTTCAAGATAAAAAGCCTCTCACAATAGAATTTCCTGATGATGTAGTCTTTGCATTATCAGATCCACTAGAACTAGAAGAACCTAAGAAAGAAAGAGACATGTCACTGTTCTTCGATGGTTCAAAGTGTGAATAAGGATGTGGAGCAGGGATTGTCTTTATCACACCACAGGGTGCTCCATTACCCTTATCATTCAAACTAGACTTATCATGCACAAGCATTGATCCTGGGACTCCAAAAAGCTATAGCAATGGGCATTAAAATATTGAATATCTTTGGTGACTCCTTGCTCATAGTAAACCATGTCAAAGGACTATTCCAATGTAGGTGCCCACTTCTAAAGACTTAAAAGGAACTTATTGACACTTACCTAGCCTGGATAGAATGGTACAACATCAAGGAAATCTCTCGTACGTCAAATAGATTTGCAGACACCATGGCCTCTTTGGGATCCTTAATCCCTCAGAATCCATCTTTTGATTTTACAACCGTTCATGTAAAATTGCTTTCGCACTTAGCAATACACCGTGAAGCTTTTGACAATCAAGAATTAGTCAACATGATCAAAATCAAGCCAAATTAAGATCGGTCCTTCGTAGCCAGAGATTTCTTGCAAATGGCACCTTGGGGGTCTTTGATTTTCCAAGGACCTGTGGAGTTTGGTGCAACCATATGCCATAGAGTTGTTCCTCAATCCATGTTCACTACCTCAAAAATACAAGAAAAGTAAATCATATTTTCTATAGAAGTCATGGCTTATCAGGATTGGCTTTTCCAATTGTAGGACTTCTTGAAGCTTGGAATAGTACCTCAAGGTTTGTCGCATACTGAAAGGTGAACATTCAAATAGAGAGCAACAAGATACATATTTCTAGGATAAATCCTCTATAGATGAGGATATGATGGAGTATTACTCTATTGTCTTGAGCCCCAAGAAGCATCCTAGGCAATTTTGCAAGCTCAGGAAGACACATGTGGAGGATATTTCAATGGCATGGCCATCATTAAGCGCATCTTGAGAAGGGGTTACTATTGGACCACCATGGAAAAGGACTACTATGAGTATGTCAAGAAATGCAATAAGTGCCAGCATCATGCAAATATAGCGTACTTACCATCGCAAGCTTTGCAGCCCATCCAGGAAGAATGGCCATTATCACAATTGGGACTAGACTTGATCGAGAAAATTTCACCCCCATCATCAGGCCGACACACATTCATAATAACAACCACAAAATACTTCACTAAATGGGTAGAAGCGATCCCCTTAAAATCAACAACTGGACCAAGGATTGCGGAGTTCATACTCCACAATATCATAAGTCATTTTGGGGTCCCTTCAAAGATAATATCGGATAATGGGCCATATTTCAAGAACAATCAATCAAAGGCTCCAAGGGTAATTCATACCACTTGGTCAAAATCAATTTAAAAAGGCTCCAAGGGTAATTCAAATCGCTTGGTCAAACATCAATTCAAAAAGGCTCCAAGGGTAATTCAAACTGCTTGGTCAAACATCAATTCAAAGGCTCCAAGGGTAATTCAAACTGCTTGGTCAACATCAATTCAAAGGCTCCAAGGGTAATTCAAACCGCTTGGTCAGAATAAATACCAAAAGCCCCAAAGGCATAATAAGCCCTTTGGTCAAATAAATCAAAAATACAAAAATAACATAAAATAAAAAATACTAAAAAACAATTGCATCTCACATCTTGCATCCCTAACATTGCATTGCATTTTCATATCCACTACAATTGCATATGTCATGAGAGCCTTACAAGTAATACCATAGTTTGTCGTGTAAATCATTCAAATCCACACCTCCGTTAACACACGTGTGTAATTGTGTTTTTCAACACAACCATTATTTGTTGCTATACATAATATACTAAGGTTTTTTGGTTAATAAACCACACCTAGTAATCTTATCAACTTTTGAGGAAAATAAATTTGATTAGTATAAGGTAAGGTCTAGCCATGATAATGCCTTGGATATTCAAGATCCCGTCCCTAATTGAAACACAAAAATCCTAGCTGGTACAAGGAAAATATGAAAGCTACAAAGTGGTCTAGGTTACTTTATGTGAAAAGGATACCTCTTGCTTATCCCCCTATGCAACTAGTTTAAAGGTTCTGAGAATTTGCAAAAGGACAAAATTTACCCTATCCAAATCCCTTGCTTAAATAAACATAAGCAAAATCCCAAAGAAAAGTATATATTCAAAAGGCCAAGCATACAGTCAAGATTTCAAAGCAATAATCCGATACACAAATCATATATTCATAATTCAAAGAAAAATCATAGCTAAAAAAAAAATCAATAAAAAATAAACAGTGATTTTCATCACTACATATGAGCAAAATAAACAGTGATTATCATCACTAGAAAAATCCCCGCTCAAAAGAAAAATAAAAATCAATAAAAAATAAACAGTTATTTTCATCACTACATATGAGCAACTATCCAAAGCCAAAAATAAGGGAATAAAGCTTGAATCCCTGGAATTTTCAGTATTGTACAAAACTGTAAGGATAAATCCTTATGCATGATGATATGTCTATTACAATTTCTTCATGCATTTGTGTAGACCAATGTTTGAATGTGGATGAGTTAGCTTGGGTAACCCAATATTGCCTAGTGGTATAGTCCAACTAAGTCCAACATAAGGATGAGATGAACACTTGAGGATCCCTTATCTTAGCAATGGGTTGAAATAATCCTACCTAACATTGGAGGAAATGCTTGAGTTATACCTCAAAATATACAATCACTTGCACACACAGAGATCTTGAAAAACTAGGTCCATGGTAAAATCCTTACTTTTCAAAAGTCTAAGTGGTAAGTAGAAAACTGTTGATAGGGGAATCTTTGAAAAGCCCCAAAAATTCTTACATAGCAACAAATCATAACATCATTCACACCATCACATTCTTTATAAGATTCTATAAATTAGGGGGTATCAACATAGTAGGACAAATACCACATATATATTAGAAATAGTATATATACGGCCACTGACTACTTTATATCTTTTAATTTACAAAAACTTATTAAGAAAATGCATTGCACACCATTACATATCATATATGAATACTTAATCAATTCTTATGATAAAAGTGATTATTTAATTTCATGATTATTTTTTACTTTTTGTGGTATCACCCATTAAGATTGTCAATGCCATATGCATTCCGTATGTTTTAAGTGATTAGAGCATACAGGTTCATTTATACCATTCCATCACATAAGTTAGAGGCATACAATTAAGGCAAAGTTAAAACATGCATTTAGAAATAACATTGCATTCACAAAAGCAAGTCATTAAATCCATAAAGCACATCATAAAACACATAGACAATTTTCATTTGCATACAATCATAAATTTGTCATTCATCATCAAAATACATCGCATCATATCATAAAATCATATAAGCATCTACACATCCATCTAAGTATCTTCAATATAATCTATCATTTAACATATCCATCAAATCATCATAATACCATCATCGCATCATATCATAAAACAAAATAACAAAAAAAACATGAGCAATAAATGATACACATAATAAGTCATAATGCAAAGCTATCATAAAAGTATGTGTGTCAAGTCCAATGGATATACAAAAATGCTTGTGGGCTACAGTCATATAGGCTAGTCGACCTTAAAATGGATCAAGGACCAAGTAGAGCATCAGTCAAATACTGGGCCTGAGTCCCTTGCATCACCTCCTCCAGTGCTACCTCCCCATGTGGTGGGGTCGTGAGTCAAATGATGTAAGCCTGTCGATATCTCTATCCGATTCTGGATCCTTTGGATAGGACGGGTGGAAGACTGCCCTGAGGTGGAGTGCACACTAACCTGCAAACCACCCGCACTTGCTAGATCCTTAGGGACAATCCCGTACCTCCTAAGCTGCATCTGAAGAAGGGTAACATGATCTACAAGTACCTAGATCTATACCTCATGCTCATCCAACAGGGACTAAATTTGTCCTACATCTGCTCTTGAACCTACCACTGGAACCTCCTATGGTGTAGAAGAAGGAACAAAAAATTGCATCCTGGCATCAACACCCCTAATAGTAGCCTGCAAAGCCTGTATCTGTGTTGAGAGCTGCTCAATGGTAGCATCTCACCATTGTACCTAGATCTTAGTGGCCTGAAGCTCAGCCTCGACCTCATACAACTGTGCTATTAAAGGAGAGTCTCTTCTTAGACTATAACTCCTCCTCCTTAGGAACATCAGGATCCTCCACTGCCACCTTCTCTGCTGGCTAGCTCCATACCTCGATCCTGGCTTGGACTCTACGTCTTGTCAGATCTGTGCCATCACCCCCATCATCCTCGTTACCTAGGATACCAAAACCATGCCACATCTGATCACCCCACCACTGAGTGTAGGCCTCTGTAACTCTCCCAACCACTGTAGGGTCAATAGCTAGGGCATCCTACTCATATGAAAGCTTTGTGATCTATCGTGGAGGTAGGTCCTTCTTTGCTATGAAGCACCTATACAAGAACGGTACCAAGGGCACATCTTGCTACAATTCATACTAACGAATAAGCCGAGAGTAGAAGAAATACTCCCAAATGGCAATCTTACGATCAATGAGCCATTACTTGCACCGTGTCCTAGTAGTAAATCTAGATGTATCATCCCAAGAAGGGCACTCCTAGTAAGGTTGCCATATGACATATTTAGCCAATAGTCTAGTGAAAGCATCAATGTAGTGGGATAGCTCCCCTTTGAAAGTGCAGCTCTTATGCTCCTCATCCTCTCGAGCCCATCTAGCAGCATAAAATGTGTTCGAGCATCAATCATTATAATATTTGTCAAGAACCCCTTAGGGCGATCTACCACAATATTCTCCTATCCCCAAACCTATAGGAGCAAGCTATAGGAAATGCTAACATGTAATCATCGATGGATGTGGTACAACTCATCATAACATTGAGCCGATAACGATCTACCCCATGCATAGATGATAGGCTCCTTGCTATCCAATAAATCCTACACCATCGCCAGAAGGTTCCATGGAAACCTCAAACTCGAGTAGTCTAGGATAAGAACATTGCTGATCACCATTAGTAGTATGACATGCCTCACCGTAAAGATGCCCTTCTCATGCCAGAGACTGATGGACACTCCTCTGGAATTATTATCCTTAAAAGCATCCACAGAGTGCCCTCTAAACACCCGAGTGAAGATAGCCACCTGATAATTAGTGGTCAAAGAGACAATGGCCACCCCATAAAATGGAATTTGAAAGATCCTATAAATATCCTCCAGCGTAATGGTCATCTCATCAGTCGAGAGGTGGAAGGTATTAGTCCGCAGGTCCTAGCGATGGGCCAAAGTCGTAAGATAAGCTTGATATGCCATGATGTAAGGTAGCCTAATGACGCGCTGCAACCGAATTTGAACCATGCCCAGTATGTATCATAAAAGATAGGAAGTAAGTCAAGTAAGAGCTTTAGGTCCCAAGCCTGAGCAGTAAGGATCTAAGCAAAGCAGAAGAAAGACAAAGTATAACTACAGTGCATCTAAGGCATAATTCACAAAAAAATATATGAAAATGGTGCAAAAAAAAGTATGGACTATTTTAAGTCTAAGAAAAAAAGGATAAGATTGCACCTAATCAAACAAATCAAAATTCAAAAATTCCAAAAAAAATCAAATATGTCATAAAATCCAACAAAAATGCAAGAAACAAGGCTAAGGGTTTAGTCGTTGTTGCCTACAGTGGCCGAAACCTGGCCATTGGAGGCAATAGCGACCAAGACCCAATGGTTAAATTTTTGACCATTACAATTCAAGCTTGGACGCTCTGAGCGACAACGGCTCAGATTCAGCCACTCTGAGTGACAACGACCAAGGGGCGGCATGGCAAACCTGTGAACCCTTGGCTAGAAAATAATTTTTTTTGCAAAATAACTTAAAAATCACAAAAGGGAGGGAAAAACAAACAAAATGGAAAGCAAACATTCTCACCCAGGCATCAAAACTAACCTAAGTTCAAAAATGCTCAAAATGGTGGCAGCACGTGAATAATGATAAAATTTAAAAACCCTGGGTTAAAGCCACTAAAAAAAATAAAATTGGGGACTAACCCACAATAGCAAAGGGGATGCTAAGCCTAATTATGGAGTTTGTTCATTGCCAAAAGGTTTAATGAGGTTTAGTTTGCCCATTACTTAGTGAGGTTCAATTTTACGTAGATAAGAAAAAGAGAGCTAGGGTTTTGAAGAGATAAATACCCAAGAAGCTCTAGCTCCTCCACCAGCTGATGTCTCGCCCTGTGCAGCCATGTCCTCAGCACTAGCAAGTTTCAAAGTTGCAACCGTCACCGTCACACCAGAGATCCCAAAGCTAATATTCAACAGTGAAAGTGAGGTCAAACCCTAGAAAAGCAAATTTTATATTTCCCTAATTATACCTTGGCCATTGCTGACATCAGCGACCCAAACTTCTTGGCTGCTCAAGGTGATAGCGACCATAGGTAGGAACTCAAAGGCCACTGGACATGACAACGACCAGATCCAAAGAGTAAAATAAGGGATTTTATCCTTGAGGGATCCCACAAAAACAAAAAATAAACACACTTTGATGGTTTAAGGTCATCAAAATGTTCAAAATAACAAAAAAATCACATAAAAGCACAATCTCAAGTAGGCCTCATATCCAGTTACCTACTCTATACACTCGATGATTGCAGAGATTTGCACTTCATTTATTTTAGTGAGATGAGTAGATAAACATAAGGCCACTTGGGGTAAAAACAACTCATTTTGGAATTATGATGTGCCACCCTTCAATCCCAAAGAAGACCAAGATGGTCGGACTACTCCACGGGTGTGAAAGGATCATCCTAATTCCCCTATGACATCAAAAATATTAAGTCAAAGTGATATGATATGAACATAAATAGAATCACTTATCCTAAATCCCTAAGAAAGCTATTGATAGTTGGATCGCTCCTCAAGATAAGGATGGATGATTATCATAAACAATTAGAATGACACTTGGATGTGGGATTGCCCATTAAAAGCAACAAATGCTAGAAAGGAACCAGATTAGTCATATTGGTCAAGCGACTTGTCGCTTCATTCATTGTGTGGGATTGCCAATTCATTGTCGTTTCCTCACACAAGCGGGCCAAACCATCTTACTACCCTCCAAAATTTTGAATTAAATCCTTCCCACCATCAAAAATTTGAAAACCAGAGGACCCACTTCCATAGTAATCAGTAGCCATTTTATGTGGTTTCTATAATGTGGAAAGCACATTGTTGGTCAGCCTTGCACCAAGAAAATTTATCTCTTTCAAGGCCATCCTATATTATAGGGGATGGCTCTATCAACTTAGCATCTAATATTTGTGTTAGCACAGAGGATAGAGATTGGTTTAACTTAGTGAACTTTCTAGGATGTTTTTCTTGAGTTTTAGCTAAGATTAACTTGTTTAATACTATAGTAGTATTGACATTATCTATCTTAGGGTTAGTGTTAGGATGAGAATAAATTATGCCATCATGCATAGCATGATTGTTTTTATATTTTCCTTTATTTTTGGAAGAAGATGGTTTCTCATATTTCTTCTTGATTTTTAGTTGCTCTCTTCATTCAAGCATAGCTTCCATTTATTTTGTGAGATCAATTGAATCATCAAAGGACACTCATGAGTCATATCTAAAGGATATGATAAATGTTCTTGTAATTTATGTATTAAAATACACAATAACTCCCTAGGTGGTAGAGCAAAAGGTAGTTTTCTAACTTTTACCACTAAGGAAAAAGTTCATTGATAGATTCATTTTTCCCTTGCTTAAGTTTATATAAATCATCAATTGTATACCTTTCTATGATATAAGCGATAAAATATTGAATGAAAATTTTGGCTAGGTCAAAAAAGTTCTTGATCAAGTGATGAGAAAATTGATAAAACCATTCCAAGGCTTCACCACCAAGACTTGTGGGAAAAGGCTTTAACAACAACATTTTTTCATACTTGATGTCATGGCTTGCTGCTCTAAAAATTTGAAGGTGCTCTATAGGGTCACCTTCTCCCTTATATAACCAAAACTTTGGCAACACAAATCTCAAAGGATAAGGTCTATTTGTTAAATTTGGATCTTCAGGTTCGTTACAAAATGTTTTGGAAAAATAATTTTTATATGTGCCTCCAAAAGGGACCATTGTATTATTAATTCTAGGGTTAAATTGGAAATGCATGTTATTAGGAGGAATGTTAGTAAAGGGGATGTTAGTTGACATAGGAATTCTATATAATGGATTAGAAACAACCACATTCGAAGCATGAAGTATACTAGGAAGAACATCCATATGTTGGACTTGTGGATAGCTCAGGTGTGGAGAGACTAGAGGATTTAGCCTAAGTGGCTCTATGTTGGGATGTATAGATCCTAAAATCCTTGAAGAGGATGAAATACTTGGTGATATCCCTCATAAATTTGTGGTGACATTTGAATTTTATTGTTAAGCACTCATAAGGTTTGATCTAGGTTTATGTGGAAGTTATAGAAAGGGCTATGCGATAGCTTTCTTTGTTGGAATATATTATATTATTTTTTTCTTTATTAATGTACCATCTTGGGCACATATTTAGATTATGAGTTCATTAGGACTTAAATACTTTATTAAAGCAATGTATTAAATGTGCAAGTGTTAGAATATGCAATGATGTAAATGTTCATGTAGTCCACATGTACATAAGTCCTTAGAACAAAATAGTGAGGTGTCATAGGAATATTGAAGGTTAAGAGTTGCATATCATTATAAATAGGCCTTCATAGAGTATAAGAGAAAGAGAATTTTGGAGTGTATAGGTAGAGTAGTAGTAGATACAATGTAGATCCATTTTGTGAAAATGAAGAGGTTGTGACCTCCATTGAATAGAATTGTATATTTTCATGAGATTTCATTAATGGCTATTTCTTGAGTTATTTCATAAGTTTCTTATCATATTTTCATGCATATTAGTTAGCCATTATCATAGTTATAATATTGTATGCTTATTTCCATACTTGTGGTTGCATTTCCTTTAAGTTTATAGCTTCAAAAGCTAACTGTGGTATCAGAGCACTAGGTAGATCAATAGGAAATAGAGAGATCCACAACAGAGATTGAGAGGAGATTGGAAATATAATTTTTAGAATTTCTAAAATTATCTTTGGCTAGGATTTTTCCACAGAGTTGCAGAAAAACTTGTGAAGACTAAAACTCAGCATTGAATCCACTAGATTATTAAATCAACTAGTGAATATTATTTTCTATAGATTTATAAAAATTTCTATTATTATTTCCTAATACTTTGTTGCAGAAAAAGGAGATTTAGAGAAAGTTGGGAAGCTTCCTAAAAGTGGTAGGAAGAATATATTCTTTGGAATCAATATAGTACCTGATTAAAAAAAAATTGGAGATTGATGATTTGGAGGCCTAAGGAGAAAGGTCCCATTACAAGATTTGTTGATTGAAGACTCCAAGTTAGATATTGAGGAGATATCTAGTGTCCAAGGAAGCCACATTGAATATTTCAAATCAAGGAGGAGGTCCCAGAAAGAAGATCCCATTAAAGGAAGAAGAGACTCTAGGAGAAGAGTCCTAGTGAAGATTGGAGATTGGTGATATCCATTGAAGATTGAAAACTTATAGGAGGACCCATTGAAAAAATTCTACATTTGGAAGATTGAATATTGAGAAGGACTAGAAAAATTACCATTGCATATTTTAGCAAATTTTAGAGATCCTAGAGGGATATCTCAGTGCCAAACTTCCATAGTAGAAGGTGTTGGAAATTTTGAGTATTTTTGTTGTAATTTATGTCAAGAGAGTATTATTTAAATTTTGTCATCATTAAGGACATCAAGTGGTTTTTCCAAAAGCAAGAAGGTCTTGAAAAGGAATAGGATATAATATTTATTTTTAATATTATATGCCTAAAAAGGCCCAAAGGATGAAGACCCAAGGAAGGAGAAGCAAGTTTAAATTAAATAATAATATAATATTATTATAATATTTTGGACCAAATAATAAGGTGAAGAAAAATAAGGTTCAAGTTGAAAAGACCATGAGCATTTTACAAAAGATTTAATTTAATTTAAAATATTTTAATCCTTGATTAAAATTTTAATTTAAATTAATAATGGGTGTAAGGGTTTTAAATTTAATATTTAAAATCTAATTCGAATTTTAAAAATTTGAAATTGGACGGCGTGTAAAATATAAGAAGCATGTGCATTTATATAGCAAATAATTCTCACTTCCTAAGTCCAGAAATATACACCTTTGAAGGAAAATAAAATCATGCATTGCATTACTTGGAGGAAGAGAAATTTGTATTTCGAAGTTTTGGAGGCAAACGAAGGAATAAGGGCAGTGACATGGATAGAGAAATCCACAAGTTGTGATAGCGTAGGTAGTAGTTGAGAAAGTGCTAGGGCTTTGTAAGGAAGGGATCACAGGTTCTATCCACGCGATTGATATTTTTGCTAGAGGAGAGAAGCCTTTGTTTCATTTGGCTTTTTTTTGAGAGGTGATATATATAGGGGATTGTGCATCTATGATTTCAAGTGGGCACATAGCCCACTTGGTGACCTAGCATTGAGCTAGGGTGTTGGAGAGGCAAAGTCAAGTGTTCAAGTTTTTTCAAAGATGTTTTGGTGGGTAGAATAGTTGAAAGGTATGCGATACACATTTTTTTTCACAAAAGGTTTTGAAATTCGTAAATTGCTTAGAGGGTTTGTGAAATATCATGAGTATCATTGTTATGTGAAGTTGAGTATAATTTTGAACTAGGGTTTGTGAAAGAACTTGAGTATCATTGTTATGTGAATTTGGAATCATCTTGAGTCAAGGTTGAGTTCCATAGTGTGAGTTGTTGGAAGCATAGTGAAACACTTGGTTAGGGTTTATAAGCAAGTTGTGTTTCATTGAGTGATTGGTTGAGTGGATTTGATTGAGCATAATTGATTGAAAGTGTTGGAGTGATAGTTCAAGTTCTATGAAACAAATTATTCTTTATTTTGGATTGATTTGAATGAGAAATTGAAAGTGATTGAGCATTGTTTTGAGTGTGAAGCATATTGAGTCTCTAACCATTCATTATATGTGTCTATGGTAAAACAAGATATATTGAAAGTGATTGAGCATTGTTGTGAGTGTGAAGCATATTGAGTCTCTAACCATTTTCAATATGTTTCCATGGTAAAGCAAGAGAGATTGAAAGTGATTGAGCATTGTTGTGAGTGTGAAGAATATTGAGTCTCTAACCATTCTCTATATGTTTCTATGGTAAAACAAAAGATATTGAAAGTGATTGAGCATTGTTGTGAGTGTGAAGCATATTGAGTCTCTAACCATTATCTATATGTTTTTGTGGTAAAAAAGAGATATTGAAAGTGATTGAGCATTGTTGTGAGTGTGAAGCATATTGAGTCTCTAACCATTCTCTATGTAAATTAAACAAGATTTTGTGTGAAACTTGTTTGTGTGATTGAAGAGGTTTTTGTGATAGATTGAGTTGAGTTGAGTAAGATTTTGTGGAAGCTTACAATGCAAATTTGAGGTAAGTCTTGGTGAAGATTTATTGAGCAGATTGAGCAAGTTCTAGTGAGAACTTGTTAAGCAGATTTGAGGTAAGTCTTGGTGAAGACTTGAGAGCAGCTTGAGAAAGTTCTTGAGAGGACTTGTGGATAGATTTGAGGTAAGTCTTTGAGAAGACTTGAGAGAAGAATTGATTGATTGATTTGTTCAAGCTTTGTGTTAAGGCTTGGGGTAGATCTAGAAGAGTTTATTAGTGATTGGATCAAGCTTTATGTTAAGGCTTGAGGATATATTTTGGTGCATATTTGAGGAAATATTTGTGCTAGACCAGATATAGAGATTGAGCAAATTTTTTCTAGACTAAAGGATAGTATTTATTGTAGATTTGAGATAGAGATTGAGAAAATTTGTGCTAGACTAAAGGACTATATTTAGTGTTTATTTTATAGAGCTAAGATCAAGCTTTGGAGGTGACAGAGTAGATGATAGTAGTCTCTAATGGATAGAGATCCATTATCCAAAGTAGTGAGGATAGAGGTATTCTAAGTGAGGATAGGAGTATTCAGTGGAGAGAGATCCACAAGCCAGTGCAATGGAGGTAGTATTCTTCTAGAGGATCACCAGCTAGAGCAGAGGAGAAGGAATTCTTCTATGGATAGAGTTCCATAAATTATCTTAGGGGATTGGTGTCTCTTGTGGATAGACATCCATGAACTTGATTAGGGTATTGGTGTCTCCTTTGGACAGAGGTCCATAAATATTGTAATAAGGAAGGATTCCCAAGAGATTTGTTGAGAAAATTTTAGTGAAATATTTTCTCCATGGACGTAGCCCACATTGGGTGAACCATGTTAAATTGGTGTCTCTATTGTGTGTGGTGATTTATGTATTTATTTTATTACTATTTTTGATATTGCCATTGATATATTGCATAATATTATTTGAGAAATAAAAGTAAAAGTGGTCTTATATTGTTCACCCCTCCATCTTAGTATAAGCTTGTGTTCTTCAATTGGTATCAGAGCGGGTTCCTTTAGAAAAAGTCTAACAATTTGAAGGAACATCTTACAAGAACACAAATGGAAAATAAAGGCAAAATCAGAACCATGAGACCTAAAAAGAAAAGAACATACATGGTCATGAAAGAAAAGGAAGATGAATTTTATTTTTTTGTTTTGAGAGGAGAAATGAAAATAGATTCAAGAGATGAATCAAGCAGTGGATAAAAGGTTAGATTGATAAATTTTTGTACCATATGTAGGAAGACAGGTCACCATGCAGCTTATTGTCCACAAGATGGTGAAGAATGTTTTATTTGTGGTCAACTTGATCATGATGCAGGTTATTACAATGGGTTTAGTAGCAATGAATATGAAATAGAATTCAAGGAAAACAAGCACAATCAAAATAGGTATGAATAAGAAACCCTACTTTAGACAATAGAATAAAATGCTTCTATTGAAGACCAAAGAAAAGAGAAAATTAAAAAAAAAGAAAAGGAGAAAGCCACTCTTAAGGAACTTGTTGAGTTGAAAAGGGAGAACTTAGAATTAAAGGCTCAAATACAAGAGGATGAGAAATGTAAGACAAAGCTTCTACAATATCTCTCTGACTTGAAAGATAATATTGAAAAGGCAAGGAGAGCTAAAAAATATATGGTTGAACAGTCAAAGGTAAAAGAGCTAGAATGTGAAAGACTTATTTTTGATCTCAAATAATTAAAAAGAAAAAACTCAGGATTAATATTTCAAGCTCAAGAATATGAGAAAGAAAAAGCAAATTTTCTATAGGATCTCACTAACTTTAAAATTAAGGTTGAAGAGGCAAGAAAAATTGAAGAAGGTATGACTAGAAAATATAAAGAAAAAAGATCTAGAGTGTGAAATATTAGAACATGAGTCAATTTCACTAAGAATGGAAATGAAAGACTCTAAGGATAAGCTACACAATTTTGAGGAAAATTAAAAGACCTTGAATAGGATTATCAATGCACAAAGATCATCAGTCACCAAAACATGACTTGGTTTTGAAGAAGAACAAGGAAAAAAGAAAGCAAAAAAAGGAGAGTCAAGCTCAAGCACCAAAGAAGAATAAGCTTTAGAAAAAGAGTGTAAGAGAAAGTTAGACTTATGAAGATAATTTGGACAATAGAAATATCAACAAGAAGAACAATGCACAAATGAGAAACAAAAAATGGAACAGGAAACATCACAAGGAAGAAGAGACTAAGAGACCAATGGGGCCAAGGCAAGGCAGTTTCAATGGATGATGCTTCTCATGTCATAGTTTTGGTCACAAGGCTACATGGTGCAGTACACATGAAATACAAGAATATGTGAATTTTAGAAATAGGCATCTCTTTCAAGGGTATTGTCACTCTTGTAATCATTTTGGTCATAAGGCAGTTACTTGTAGGGTTCATAACAAGAATGGAAATGGCTTCACCATGAGGAACTACAAGATATTTGCACCTTCAAGGAATCACAATATTAAGTGCTATAAGTGCAATAATGTTGGGCACATATCTAAGTGGTGTAGAGCAGAACTTCTAGAGACAAGCAGAAATAAGAATAGTCAGATGAATTAGAAGGATCAATTAAGGAAGAAGGTGGATAAAGGTAAATATCAGTGTATACTGGGAGTAGACATACTCCCACCCTAAAATTAACCACCTCAAGAGAGGAGGTGGGAGGGTCTAAGATAAGAGTCTCTTTCTTAGTCCTAAGCCCCAAAGGTGGCCTTTTACCATTGATGACAAAGGGGGAGAGCATTCAGTCAGGGGGAGCAGTTTCTCAAGGGGAGTAGCTTTAAAAAAAAAAAGGAATGGTAAAAAAAAGGGGTTGCCATCAATGACAAAGGGGGAGATTGTTGGAAATTTTGAGTAGTTTTGTTGTCATTGATGTCAAGAGAGTATTGTTTAAATTTCGTCATCATTAAGGACATCAAGTGGTTTTTCCAAAAAGCAAGAAGGTCTTGAAAAGGAATAGGATAATATTTATTTTTAATATTATATGCATATAAGGCACAAAGTATGAAGACCCAAGGAAGGAGAAGCAATTTTAAAATAAATAATAATATTATATTATTATAATATTTTGGGCCAAATAACAAGGTGAAGAAAAACAAGGTTCAAGTTGAAAATACCCATGAGCAGTTTACAAAAGATTTAATTTAAATTAAAATATTTTAATCCTTGATTAAAATTTTAATTTAAATTAATAATGGGTGCAAGGGTTTTAAATTTAATATTTAAAATCTAATTCGAATTTAAAAAATTTGAAATTGGCCAATGTGTAAAAGACAAGAAGCATGTGCATTTATATAGGAAATAATTATCATTTCCTAAGTCCGAAAATATACATCTTCGAAGGAAAATGAAATCGTGCACTACATTACTTGGAGGAAGAGAAATTTGCATTTTGAAGTGTTGGAGGTAGACGAAGGAATAAGGGCAGCAATGTGGATAGAGAAATCCACTAATGGTGGTAGCGCAGGTGGCAATTGAGAAAGTGATAGGGCTTTATAAGGAAGGGATTGTGAGTTCGATCCACACGATTGATGTTTTTTCTAGAGGAGAGAAGCCTTTATTTCATTTGGCATGTTTTTTGAGAGGTGGTATATATAGAGGATAGTGCACCTATGATTTCATGTGGACACATAGCCCACTTGGTGACCTATCTTTGAGCTAGGGTTTTGGAGAGGCAAATTCGAGTGTTCAAATTTCACCGAAGATTTTTTAGCGGGCAGAATAGTTGAAAGGTATGCTATACACATTTTTGTTTCACCAAAGGTTTTGAAATTCAAAAATTGCTTAGAGGGTTTCGTAAGTTGGAAGCTATAAGTTTTTTAAGGGATTTATAAGGTAAAGTAAATTAAAAAAATATATATATATATATATATATATATATTTTTTTTGCTGATTGAAATTTATTTTATAAATTTGGAGTGATAAGGTGTATAAAGGAAATTGTTGTGTATTTTGTTGTAATAAAGATGTTGATTTATATTGTGTAATTTTGGAGATTATAAGGTGTACTAATATATTTGATATTTTTGTATGGTAAAATAATTATTTAGAAAATTATTTTGTGGAGATCTTGAGATAGGTTGTGGCTACCTAACCTTAATATTGGCAAAGAAGATTTGATTGTGGTTAAGACAAGTTTTGAAGATATATCTCCATCAAAACAAAAGGTATGGACACATATTCCTATGAGTGAAATATTATTGGATTGAATGTTGTGAAATACAAGGTTGGAGTGAAAAGGATTTTTTGATAAGCATTGTTGGAAATATTTGAGCGAGCCTTGATATGCATGATGAGAGTTTATGAAATATCATGAGTATCATAGTTATGTGAAGTTGAGTACAATATTGAACTAGGATTTGTGAAAGAACTTGAGTATCATTGTTATGTGAATTTGGAATCATCTTGAGTCAAGGTTGAGTTCCATAGTGTGAGTTGTTGGAAGTATAGTGAAACACTTGGTTAGGATTTATAAGCAAGTTGTGTTTTATTGAGTGATTGGTTGAGTGGATTTGATTGAGCATAATTGATTGAAAGTGTTGGAGTGATAGTTCAAGTTTTGTGAAACAAATTGTTCTTTATTTCTAGATTGAGTTGAAGGAGAGATTGAAAGTGATTGAGCATTGTTGTGAGTGTGAAGCATATTGAGTCTCTAACCATTCTCTATATGTTTCTGTGGTAAAACAAGAGAGATTGAAAGTGATTGAGCATTGTTGTGAGTGTGAAGCATATTGAGTCTCTAACCATTCTCTATATGTTTCTATGGTAAAACAAGAGATATTGAAAGTGATTGAGCATTTTTGTGAGTGTGAAGCATATTGAATCTCTAACCATTCTCTATATGTTTCTATGGTAAAACAAGAGAGGTTGAAAGTGATTGATTATTGTTATGAGTGTGAAGCATATTGAGTCTCTAACCATTATATATATATTTTTGTAAGTTAAACAATATTCTATGTGAAACTTGTTTGTGTGATTGAAAAGGTTTTTGTGATAGATTGAGTTGAGTTGAGTAAGATTTTTGTGGAAGCTTACAATGCAGATTTGAGGTAAGTCTTGGTGAAGACTTATTGAGTAGATTGAGCAAGTTCTAGTGAGAACTTGTTAAGCATATTTGAGGTAATTCTTGGTGAAGACTTGAGAGTAGCTTGAGAAAGTTCTTGAGAGGATTTGTGGATAGATTTGTGATAAGTCTTTGAGAAGACTCGAGAGAAAAATTGATTGATTGATTTGTTCAGGATTTGTGTTAAGGCTTGGGGCAGATCTAGTAGAGTTGATTAGTGATTGGATCAAGCTTTGTGTTAAGGCTTGAGGACAAAGTTTGGTGTAAATTTGAGGATAGGTTTGTGCTAGACCAGAGACAGAGATTGAAAAAATTTGTGCTAGACTAAAGGACCATGTTTAGTGTAGATTTGAGATAGAGATTGATCAAGTTTGTGCTAGACTGAAGGACTATGTTTAGTGTAGATTTAAAATATTTGAGATCAAGCTTTGGAGGTGACAGAGCAGAGGATAGTAGTCTCTAGTGGATATAGATCCATTAGCTATGGTAGTGAGGATAGAGGCCTTCTGAGTGAGGATAGGAGTCTTTAGTGGATATAGATCCACAAGCTAGTGTAGTGGAGGTAGTAGTCTTCTAGAGGATCACCAGCTAGAGCAGAGGAGAAATTGTTCTCCTATGGATAGAGTTCCACAAATTATCTTAGGGGATTGGTATCTCCTATGTATATGCATACACTAACTTGATTAGGGGATTGGTGTCTCCTTTGGATAGATGTCCATAAAAATTATAATAGGGAAGGATTCCCAAGAGATTTGTTTAGAAAAATTTAGTGAAATATTTTCTCCGTGGACGTAGCCCACATTGGGTGAACCACGTTAAATTGGTGTCTCTATTGTGTGTGGTGATTTGTGCATTGATTTTATTACTACTATTGATATTGTCATTGATATATTCCATAATATTGTTTAGGAAAGAAAATTAAAAAGTTGTCTTATACTTTTCACCCCCCCTCTGAGTATAAGCTTGTGTTCTTAAGAACGTTGAATAAAATGTCTCATTGGGAAGACTAGAAAAGTTACAAGAGTGAAGACCATAGAGAAAATGTCTCAAGAAGAAACAAGAAGGATTGGAGAGCCTCATTGAAGGAGTTCCTAGGAGAACTCATTGGAGAATATTTGAGGAGAACTCAAGGAGAATTTTTTGATAAATAACTTGGGACAATTATTGCCATCCAACAACAAGCCCAAGAGAGAAGGATTTGGCAAGAAGCTTGCCAAAGTTTGGAGGAGAATAGTGAAGACCTCAAGATAGTTAGAATCTTGAGAAGAAGACCATTAGATAGGCCAATATTGAATTTAGAATTCAACAAGGAAATTGAAGGAGAAAGGAGATAGAGAAGCCACAAAATCTAAGTGATTTCAAGATTTCCAATGAAGGTTTAAAGGTTATTTTAGAAATAGGAGATTTGTTAGTTTTTGTAGTATATTACTGAAGAGTTCTTGAAGAAAAACTTAGCTATGATTTTGAGGAGTTACCTACTAAATTTTTGAGGTTCAAGGAAAATATTTTAGTGAATATATATTGACTGTGAAAGGTTAGCAATTAGGACAACGTTACTAGTTGCAAAACTTTAGACTTATAGAGTGCATTTTGAAGAAGAATTAAAGCCACTAAACTATAGAATTGGGTAGAAAGTTAGAGGAGTCTCTAAGCTATAAATAGGTGAGCTAAAAAGCTATTTCAAATAGCATAGAAGAGCTGCAATTTAATATACTAAAAGGTAGCATTTAGGTGATTCAAATCACTAATATCATCATCATCTACAAAGGTAGAAATGTATGCAACAAAGGTGCAAAAGGTTCATTAGTTGAATTTTTATATTTGGTTCTTTATTAAGTTTATCAAGCACCAGTTTCAAGGTTTAAAGGTTGCATAAATAGGTTTCAATTTAAAGTCTTCAAGGTGGTGTAGAATTTATAATCTTCAAGGTTCAACCTGCAAATAAAAATATAAGTTAGATATATTTTGAAAGAAAGAAAAATATCAGTTATCTATTTTCTATTAGATAAAAATAAGACTCTACATATTTGCATATACTATAGTGCAAAAATATTATTGAAAAGCTTGGAATTAACAAAGTAAAAGTAGCCAAGCAAGGAAAGTATTGCCAAGGGTTAGAAGGCAAAATTGACTTTGGTTTTATCTCAGCCTGCAAAGGAAGTTGGAGCCAACATTTTGAGAAGCCAAGAGAGTCAATTTAAGAGTACAGAGGGTAAAATTCTACACATCGTATTCTACATTTGCATAACATCTCATTAGATCCACTTAATAGAGCTCTAATAGTGAAGTATCTTCAAGGAAAAGGGAGATAACTTAGATAGCATTAACCTGCGTTCATCACCCAAGCAATAACATATATTGCTTACAAGTAGAAGATAGCAAAGAAGATGAAAGCATAGGTAGGAGATATAGTTACGCTAAGGACATCAAGCCAAATACATTCAAAATCTAGGAAGCCTTTGGTGAAGGAAAAATAAGGTACATCGAAAGGTATTTAAAATAAAAACAAGGTATGTTACCTATTTGATAGTCTTTGGTGAAGGCTTCATAGCAAAACTCAACAACGTCTAACTCCAAGAAATGCAATTGAACAACTCATAGGACACATACCTATTTAGCCCATGTAACTATGTTGGAAGTAGCTTTGTTGGCACTTAGAAAAGCCTCTATTTTTGCCCATGCAATTACACTAACTTGCACCATTGCAAGCATTTCATTCAACTTGGATATCTAGTGTGGAAGTCATCACAGGTAGCAAGGCAAACTCAGAAAGCCTAAGGAGAAGGTACATCGAACTACAACATATATTAGCAGGGTTGAATTGGTTTCAAATAAAGTTTAATCACTGCCTAAAGCCAATGCATAGCTTTGGTCGACACTCAACTGAATCATTATAGGAATAAGTTATTTCTATCATTGAAAAATTGCATAATAGCTATCATTCATCTATCATAGATACGTTGGAAGTAGAGTAAGAAGTGCAATGAACAAGCATTGAGAAGTGAGACTCAATTGATTGAATAACCTAATGTAGTTAGATCAAAGTGGTGAAAGACTTGCACCAGGTGGAAGAAGGTGTTACATGCAAACCAATAGGAAATTGCCACAACATCGAGATAAATTGAGTGCTAAGCAGAGAGGAATCCTTAAGTGAAGACATCATTTGTATAATATTGAAGAAGCATTGATCACAGGTCAGAGATATTGAAGGAATCTATTAACTCTTGGTGTTGGAATATGGTGCAGTAGAAGCATTTTTGAATAAGTTAGGCAATGTGAGTGCCACTTGGCACTATCCTTACATTGTGTTCCAATATAGAGAGACACCCTTAATAGAAGCACTGGTATAGCGCTCATTAGATGAAGCTAATTCAAAGGGAAGAGACACAAATTTAAGGTAGCATTTAAGAGTTAAAGTGATGCAAATATCAAGGAGTAATAACATAGTAAGCTTACCAATTGAATAGAAGTGTGTAGGCTAGCATAACAATGTTGAAGAAGAGCACATTCACTAGGGAAGAGAAGTGCATAAATTAGAAAATCAACTTTGAAAAGAAGATGTTCGCCAGTTGAATAGAAGGGCATGGGACAACATACTAACATTGGAGAAGAAGTGAAATATTTACATAGCATCTCAAAGTTGACAAGGATTCAACCACCATCTAATTCATAGACATTCAAGTTGATTGCAGGGAGCTTGCAAGCCAAAATTAAGCAATTGAAAAGGTGAGAATTATTCTTAGAAATATTACAAGTTATTAAGGTTGATATCAACTAAGTTATATACTTTAGGATATTGAATATTAGGAGTAATAAGGAGTTAAAAAAAATCCTAGAGATGAAGGTAGAAACTAGAAGCATTAAAAAATTTATTATTATTGCTTCAAACATTTGCTAACCTTAAACAAGGAGACATAAGGTTAGTAAAATCTAATTTGCAAATACATAGTCTTTCTAAATTTCTAACTTGGGAGATACAAGGAATCCTACTCCAAATTAAAATTGTAGAAATTTAGAAACTTCATTATACAAAGGTAGAGGCAAGTCAAACTCTAGATTTATTTAAAAGTTGGAAGATTTATTTTATTAGTCTCATACTCAAGTTGAAGAGACATAGAGAATCCAACTTAACTATCTTGAAGATATTGAGAATTTCTATCTAATTACATCATTAAGCTTTCTACAAGGAGAGATAAAATGGTTGTTGTAAAGAGTTGAACATTATATTAAATTTATCATCTCATTATTAGGGAGACAAAATGAATTCAACTCAAATCTTGAAAGCTAAGCATTCTATAAAATCTATAGTTCGTTTATTTTCAAGAAAGAAAGATATTTTACAAAACTTAAAAATTGGAAATATTTTCTTCAAGATTGATCTCTCAAATTGAAAGGTAGTAGTTAATACTTCTACTATGGAGTCATAAGGTAGACTACTTAAAAAGGTTTTATCAAAATTATTCTTTATTAATCATATTCTATAATTATTTACAAAAGTTGTGTAGCGACCCCGGGCACACACGCACTGCCCCCTTTTTAAACCTACTTGCAATGTTATTAAAAACCCAATATGAAATGGAAGACAAGAAGAAAAAGCATATAACACGAAATAACAAAGATGGATCTCTTTATTGATATTGAAGCTTGGTTACATGTCGGTCCCTCTTAGGGATACCCATTTCGATACTATAAGTTACAAATAGGCAAAGAGTGCCCCTTTCGCGAAGAGGTGGTGCGCTTATAAAAGCTTCCCGGTTCCGCACATGGAAATGTATGAGGGCTTACAGATGCCTCCTTCTCCAGGTATGTTTCCTAGAGGGATTCCTTTTGCTCTTGTATGTTGCAAACTTCATTTGATGTACCCGTGGCCCTGGAAGCAATGAAATGACAACACACATTTAGGTGTCCTAGATTGCCTCCCCAGACGAGGTTGTTAGTAATAAATGAATGTAATAGAAATATGATGAAACTATGCCATGAAATCATGTAAATCTATGCTAATGATATGAAAACATGAAGAGACAAAATAAAATAAGCTATGTCTAAAACCTAAGCTAATCCTACAGGCCACTGTCCAAGACAACGGCCGCTAAGGTAAACCTTGCTCTCTTTGCTCCAAAGCTATGGGTCAAAGCCTATATCTGTTGTCAAAATAATAGGTGTTATGCTCTTCAATTCATCAGGGCTTCGCCGTACATGTGATCTCAAAAAGAACTCTCCAAGTCTTGAAAGCTCTCCTCAAAAATATGTCTCGATGATAGCAGATTCAAAAGATGTCTTGGTGCTCTTAGGCTTGCACCTTTTATAGTGTGAAACCCTAGGTCTATGTCCAAGCCCTAGAAATTAATTTCTCATGTGTAGTGCAAGTTAGCATGAGAAGCTTTTGTCCATTGTCTATGTTTGAAGGCTAGTTAATTGAAATCTAACTGCCCACTTGAGTCTTCTATGCGAACTGGTTGTTAGCATGAGAAGCTTTTGTCCTTTATGTATGCTTGGAGGTCAGTTAACTAAATTTTAAATGCAAACTCAAGCCTCCTATGTGAACGAGTCGTGAAAAGGAATGCAAATTTACTCCCGCTCACCTTTATTGCATGCAGACTACCACTCCCACCCGATATTAGGCCTGTTTGTTGATAAATTGTTTCTTATGGCTTAGTCGTTGTTGTCGGTAGTGTCTACGATCTAACTGCTATCGTCTACAGTGGTTAAGGTCTGGCCACTCTAGGCTTGAGCAGCTAAGATCTGGCCACTCTTGGCTTGAGCGGCTAGACTTGGATGGCTTGAAAAGGCCCTAAATGAGTGGTGAGAACCACTATTGATGCTTGGAAAGTTCAATATTATGTCTTATGGCCTTATGAATGTGTCTATGTGAGCAGATCCCCTAAGCATGACATGATTTAGGTGTCTATATATGCCCATTTTTGTGAGTGCTATGTGGAAAACACAACACTAAGAAAAAAAGTAGACTGATCTATTTGTAGGATGTATGGTGATCAATGGTTTTATCAATGTTGGATGGCCCAATAATGCAAGATAGTGCGCATCCCTTGAATCATTATCTCAATGTTCAGAGGACTTAGCTCAGTGGCTTTTACATGTTAAATTGCACTCATTCCTCAAACTCAATCGGGTAGCTTCAGCTGCTACAAACATTTTGATCGGTAGGAGAGCTACAATTGAATATGTCATATCTTCTTACGTTCCAAACAAACAAGGGAAATTTGTGATTGTTGTATGTAATGATTTGTAGTACGAAGATGATTTTGTTATGATCGAGTGATCTTTTGCTGATTTTGATTATGATTATGTTGAAGTTTTCCCAATGGGAGTATGGTCTTATCAATGCTCTTGAAGGCAGAAAGAACCTCACTCCAATTATGGAAAGGTAGGATGTCGGCCCCAGATCTAGCTATGTTTCTCTTAGTCCTATCGCTGCGAAGGATTTCGAGGTTTCCTCTGGGCAAGAGGATTCTTTCAAAATTTTGGTTTCTACCAACTCAAATCCTTTCTCAAAGGCAGATCTATCTAACTCTGATTCTGGAAAGATCAACTCCTTTTGGGGGGATGATATTCCCTCTAATACCAAAACTTACTTTGCCAAGGTTCTAGGTACTTCTTCTTCCTCTGTTGATGCTTCCCCCCTCCTTTTGAGGTCTCAATAAATAGAGTCAAGATTCCACTTAGTGTTGCTGAGAAATTTCTTGCAGAGGAATCTTTTTCTCTTGTTAGAAAAGTAGTGAGTGGTAATCCTAGACTTGATATCATTAGGCATTGTGAATTTTCAAGATGGAAGGTCCAAGGTTCTCTTAAAATTGTTGGTCTTTCTAATGGATTTTTTGGTAGTCGTCTTAATGCCAAAGAAGATGTTGCTCAAATCTTGTTTGGCAGGCCTTGGTTCCTTGGGTCTAAAAGTGTTTTCTTTATTAAATGGACTCTTGATTTTGACCCAGATACTCAAAGTATTAATTTTACTCCCATTTGGGTTAGACTTCCAAATATTCCTTAGAACCTATGGTGGGAATCTATTTTCAAATCCATTGCTTCAACTATTGGATATCTACTTCTCATCGATAGGGTTACTCTATCCAGATCAAGAATGCATGATGCTCATATTTATATTAATGTAAATCTTGACTCTACTCTCCCAAACTTTTTTGAGTTCTAACATGGAACATTTCTTCGTAAGTCATTGAATATGAAAACAATCCCCTTTCTACATCGAATGCTGAACTCAAGGCCATCTTCATGCTCAGTGCCCTTTGCTCAAAAAATAAACAGTCACTACTAAGTTAATTTTAGATACTACAAATGCTGGCAAAGGAAATGAATTCCAAGCTCCTTTTAGAAAGGATAAGAGATGATTTCCTCCTTTAAGAGGAATAATTATCAGAACCATCAAGGACCAAAAAATGAAGGAGGTTTGTGGCAATGCTTCCTACTCCAAGTCTCCAAGTGACAAGGGAAAAAAGGTTGTTCCCTCAGCGGTTGCTTCCAATGAGGTTAGTATTTTTGCTCTTTCTAATAAATTTAGAGTTCTCTGAGATTTAGACCCTGAGGTGGATGTCAATGATACCTTTAATTTTGATTCTCCTACAAACCCATCCTCAGTTCTAATTGGAATCTAGCATGATTCTGAACCCTTGGATGTTAATATCCCATATCCTACTACCTTTAATGCTGAGAAGCCCCTAGTTGATGATGTCTCCATCCCTTCTTCCTTTTTTAAGCCTTCCAGTCTAGTGGTTCATAAAATTCCTACCAATAATTTTAGCCACAAAATTACTAGAAGCCAAAAGAGATCTCCTATTGATTGCGAAAAAAGAAGAAGAGGAAGGCCCTCTAGCTCTGCTCAATGGAAGCAAGGAGTAAATGATGATATTGCTAATGGAGTACAAAAGACCTTGTTCTCCACTGTTATTAACATATCCAAGGAAGAATCAAAGAGTACCAAACTTCCTCCACCATCTTGAATGGGAAGCAAAAGAACATCAAAATCTTCCAAATGAAGACCCTCGCATGGAATGTGAGAGGCCTTAATGGTTTAGCCAAAAAAAGGTTAGCCAAATAATTAAGGAAAGAAATCAGACCTACAATTTTTGTGATTCAAGAAACAAAGGTTTGTGAACCCCTTATAAAAAGATATGTAATCATATCTAGAAAAATTGTGATTCCATTGCTTGTAATGTGAAAGGTGCGTCAGGAGGCCTTCTATGTCTTTGTAACCCAAATATTATGGATGGAAATCTCATCCATTCCATCGATGAAATGATGGTCATTCTATTTTTTGACAAAGACAACAATTCACCTTGGGTTCTTACCAATATGTATTCTCCCAATTCAATTTTTGGGAGATCTCGGTTGTGGGGAAACTTGTCATCTATCAGAAGTGCCTTTCCAAATATTCCTTAGATCCTCGCAGGAGACTTTAATACCCTTTTTTTCCTTCTAATAAAAATTAATGTTTTGGATACTTTTCCAAAAGCATGGAGGATTTTTAGGAATTTATAAGTGAATAGAACTTAATGGATGTAACTCTGAAAGGAAATCAATTTACTTGGTCAAATCAAAGGTGTGGACCTTAAATAATCCAAGTCAAGCTTGATAGGGTACTATTTTCTTAGGAAGTTGTTGATATTTGGGGAGATGCTATTCTTCAATCCTTACTTAGAATTAGATCTGATCATAGTCCTATTCTTCTAGACAAAAACAATACAAAAATTTTCAAAACTCCTTTTAGATTTGAAACTATGTGGCTGCTACACCCCAGCTTCAGAGAAATGATCATTCAATGGTGGCAATCTGATATCCAAGGAACTCCTTCATATGTCTTGGATCAGAAACTAAATAATATTAAGGAAAATATGAAAATATGGAATAGAGACATCTTTGGAAATATTTTCTAGAACAAACAAGATATTATGAACATGCTAGCCATAATAGAAAAAGAGATCCAAGAAACAAGAAATTATTCTATTGAGGTGAGAAGTGAAGAAAGGAACTTATTAGCTCAATATCACAATATCCTTCAATGTGAAGAAATCTTCTGGAGACAAAAATATCATGATATTTGGCTCAAAAAATGAGACTTCAACACCAAATTCTTTCATGTTTCCACTATGAGACACCGAAGCAATAACAGTATCAGAGAAATTCGCATCCAATATGGAAGGACCATTAATGACATAAAGGAAATATGAACTGAAGGCATAGCTCATTTCATGCAATTAATCCAAGAGGAAATCTGACCTAATTCTTTGGTAGGCAAACACTTCTTCCTTCAGTTCATTCCTCATCTTATTTTTGATAATATCAACAACAAACTTATTGCTATCCTTTTGGATGAGGAGATCAAAGATGCCTTATTCTCCATGAAACCTGACAAAGCACCTAGACCATATGGGTTTTATCCAAGATTCTTTCAAGCCTTCTGGGATATTGTTGGTAAGGATATTTGCAAAGCCATCAGAGAAATCCAAGGTTCTAAGGTCATCCCCAAAGGCTTCAATTCCATATTTATCGCACTCATACCAAAGATTCCAAATGCTTCTAATTTAAATTATTTTAGGCCTATCAGCCTCTGTAATGTCGTTTATAAGATATTAAAGAAAACCATCACTATTCGCATGAGAGAGGTCATAATTTTAATCATAAATCAATGTCAAGGTAGTTTGATTAGAGGAAGGTCTATCTTGGATGGTATAATTTCAGTCCATGAAGCAATCCATTCCATATCCATAAACAAAAAAGTTGCTTTCCTTCTCAAACTTGATATGAAAAAAGCTTATGATAGACTTAGTTGGGATTTCCTTCTTGCCATCCTGCATAAATTCGGCTTTCATTCTGAATGGATTTCCTTAATCAAAGGATGCATTTCCTCAGCTTGGTTTTCTGTCCTCATTAATGGATCACCTACAGGTTATTTCCAGAGTAGTAGAGGATTAAGGCAAGGTGATCCTTTGTCCTCTCTCCTTTTCATTATTGCTGCAGATGCTCTTGGCAGATCAATATTGGCAGCAAAATATGTAGTTTTAATTTACAAACTTCAAGTTACCTCCTAGTGTAATCCCATCATCCATCAATAATTTGTTGATGACACTTTGCTTTCCACCTTTGTCTTTGTAAATGAAGCTAAAATCATCAAACGTATCCTTCTCCTATATGAAGAAGTTGTTGGCCAAAGGATAAACTTTTAGAAAAGCAAATTATATTTCCTCAATACTCCTTTTAGAAGACAGAATATGATTTCCAACATACTTGAATGCTCCATAGCTAATTTGCCTTCCTCCTACCTGGGCTTACCTCTCTTTATTGGGAATGCCAAAGAAAACCTATGGGATAACGTAATCGAGAGACTTCAAAAAATGTTGTCCACTTGGAGAGGTAATATTTTGTCCCAAGTGGGTAAAATCACTCTCACCATGGCATGCCTCCAAAGTATACCTATATATTTATTTCTTTTTTCAAAGCTCCTGCAAGTGTTTACCAAAAAATGGGAAAAATTCAAAAGCACTTTCTTTGGACAGGATCTGAAAACAAACACAGATTCCATTTAGTTTCTTGGGACAAAGTTTGTAAACCCAAATATCAAGGAGGTTTAGGACTTAGAAGGATATTTCTACTCCACATTTCCATCCTTGCTAAGCAATCTTGGATGCTCATTTCCAATGAAAATCTTAAGTGGGTCAAAATTATGAGAAGGAAATATCTTCAGGCCTTTGAATTTCTCTATGGTGAGGTCTCCTCTACTAGGTCTATTTTTTGGAAATCCATCCGTGAAGCTCAATCCCTTCTGTAAAAAGGACTCCAATGGCAACTTGGAAATCATAAATTCATTTTCTTATGGGAAGATAAGTGGATTGGAGATAGTCCTTTTATTAAAATTCCTATGTTTCAAAGGATAATCAACATAACCAAACAACTGGTTGGGCCTTTAGTTGCTAATTTCATATCCTATACCAATAGTATCATGTGTTGGAGAAGACTTGATGTCCTAAACCATGAGGAAGAAATTTCTTGGTTGCAAGCTCAATTATCTTCCATCAAAATTCTAGCTGGTGATTTTAAGGATCAACCTATTTAGAAACCTACTGATTCTAGAGTATTTTTTGTTAAATCAGCTTATTTACTCTCTCTCAACAATATTGAAACTCCTATTCCTTTTAAGCTAGTTTGGACCAAGTAACTGATTCCCAAAATTACCTCATTTTCTTGGTTATGCATTCAAGATCGTATCCTTACTACTGAAAACATAATCAAAATGGGCATTCCTCTTCCTAATAGATGTTATCTCTACCTTTTTGATTGAGAATCTACTTCTCACATTTTCTTGTTCTATCCTTTTTCAAGAATGGTGATAAGCAAGATTTTTCTTAATTTCCAGCTGGTTTGGTCTCAATCACCTTCCATCATCGAGCTATTCCATCAGTGCCCCAATCCTTTCAATAACCCAGTGGTTAAAGGACTTTGGAAATTCTGCCTACAACACTACTTGTGGTAAATTTGGCTTGAACACAATAGAAGGATATTTGAAAAAAAAGCCTTACATGCTAACATCATAGCCCATAAAGTTATCCTATATGCCAAGGAGAATGCCCATTTTTCCCATTTTGATCCTTTTCCTTGCTCTCATTTTGAGAAATCCATTCCCACTTCATGCAATATCTTCCTCGATACTTCAAGACCTATTAATCCTTCTTCTACGAGGACCAACATTAAATGACATCCTCCTCCAATTGGTTTGGTCAAGCTTAACTTTGATGGAGCAGTCAAATGAAATCCTGGCAATGTTGGAGCTAGAGGAATTCTACGTGATCATTCTGGTAATTTTATATTTGCTTTTTCTAAACATTTGGGCTTCCTTTCCAATAATTCTACTGAAGCCAAAGCTATTTGGAGAGGCCTCAAATTAATTAAAAACATTCTAGGGAACATTATTGTGGAAGGATACTCTCTAAATGTCATTAATTATTTAAAAAATTCAAAACCTAGCAGCTGGAGGATTAGAAAAATCATGAAAGAAAGCAAACAAATCCTTGGTCAACAACATAACACCATTTTTCAACATGCCTTTAGAGAGGCCAATTCTGGTGCTAACAGATTGGTAAATATTGGAGCTAATGCCCAAGGACTGCTGATGTGGACTGATACTCTTCCTCCTGAGGTGGCAGACCCTGTCAAAAATGATCAAAATAATGGTAATCATGTTGAATCCCAAAAACCTCATTCAATTCATTGCCCAACATTTTGTCTTCCACGTGAAGCATTGGGTTCATGTCCTAATTCCTTTGTTATCCCTTCCTTCAAGAAATATGCCTGACTTTGAAATGTGGACTCATGACCCATTGTGTTTTGATTTTAAATTACCCACTTATGCATGCACCTATTTCTTGATTACCGATTCCTCTTGGAATTCCAAGATAAAGCCTTGCACGATTTTCAATCATATTTCTCCCGTGTGTTTTGATATTCACAATCTTGTTTCTTTGAGAACCATCTTCCATTGTCTGGCCAGTTCAATTGTACCAAGACTTTATTGGGTGAACATCCCAATACTTTCTATGTATTGTACCACACCCTCTTTTTGGTTTCATTTTTTGAACATCCTCAATGGTCAACCTTTTCTTTTGATGTTGGTTTTCCCAATTATCTATCACAATATTTGATGTCTAAAAATCTGCTTTGTTATCTACCCTAGCCAATATCGCTCCTTCAGGTGGTTTTTTCCATTTTTGAAGCATCCTCTCTAGCTTCTCAACAAAACCTAGAGTTGCAACAATGCTTTCCTTTTATATGACACTTTGCATGCTCTGCTTATCTATCAGTGTGCTAATCCTTTGCCTGTCCCATTTATCCCTAGCTATTCCTTTTGTTCTCCTTCTTGTTGTTATCTACCTATTACCATGAAAGAAGGAAAACCTATCCTCATTGAGACTGAGGTGTTCAAGCTTGAATCCATTGTCAGAGACATGTGGAAGGACAAAGGAGCACTGATTGATTTTTTCAAGTTGTTTTTTGGTGTTGATGAGGAGGTGACAAAAGCCTTTGTTGAGTCCTAGAACAAGGGCCTGGTTACCATTCATGATGTGGAATTTCAAATTAATATCGAGCTACTAGTGGACCTGATAGGACAACCTATGGATGACAAGGTGATCAGAAGGAACAAAAATAATTGGGAAGCAGAGCTGACATATTTTGAGAAATCCTCAATGATCCACAAGATGGTCAAGAAAGGTTTTTACCGTAACCATATTTCCACTCCCTGGAAATAAATTTTGAAATCTATCATGCAATATCTCACTTGTGATAATCTTGAAGCCTAGATTTACTATTTCCATTTGGCTTTCGTAAACCACTTTCGTGAAGCCAAAATGATGATCATTCCCACTTCCCTCTTTTGGTCCATTGATTACATCATAACAACCTCAAGGAAAAAGGAGGAGGGTTTACCCTGTCATCAGGTACTTTTTAAAGTCCTATACAGATTTCTCCTTTTGAAATTCCCCAAAGGTAACATCCCTGTACTGGAGTCTAATGAAGGAAATTCTTCCTCAACTCCCAGTCCTAGATTTTATAGACCCAAGAGGAAGGAGAAACATGACAAAACTCTCCCTGATTTCAACATCAAAAAAAAGGTCAAGGTTGAGAGTACACCTGTTAGATGTTCCCAGAGGCTCAATATTAAAGAAATTTTTGAAACCCCTCCTTCCATGTCTGTTAAACCCACAAAGGATCATTCCAATTTGCCTGATATTATAGAGAAATACCTTCACAAAATTGCAGTCCAAGAAACCTTTGTCACAATTGATCATCTGTAAACAACCCATTTGGCCATAGGTAAAGCAATTTCAAGGTTGAAAGAACAACTCCAAGCTCTCAGTCTCTTATTCTTCTATGATTTGTTCAAGGACATTCCTACCTTTTCTATTGCTGAGGGTCCCTCTAATGCCAAGGGTGATGAAAAAGATGAGGACATGGTGGAGATTGCAAAGGAAGCATGTATTGATGTTTTGAAGGATGTTCCTAAGGACGCATCAAAGGATGAAGCAAAGGATACCACATTGGAAACCACTACTGCTTCTCCTATGCATATTGATGTTCCTCTCTAAGCGAGGATGTGATTCTACCTGTTGTTGTCTTTGTCTCATTCCTTCGATCTGAAGGTTTTGGTCTAGTTTTGTCCTACGGACTGTAGGATTGTTTCTTTTTTATCCTTTCTATTTGAGGTTGGCTTTCTTTTGTTGTAGCAAGAGTTTTGCCTCTTTATTTTGTTCCTTTCAGGTTTCCTCTTGGGTTCCTTCTTGTCTCGCTATTGTACAAGGTGTTGGGGTGCCTTTCAAATGCACCTTTTGATAAATAAAATTTAACTTACCAAAAAAATAATGTGCTTTCCATCTCACTAATGGCAACAACACCAAAAAGTGTATCCCCCTCAAGAATGTGGTAAAAGACCTTATCGATCAAGTTTTTCTAGTGGTTGATAATCTTGAACAAGCAACATATTCCAACCAAGATTTGGGGATGTTCTAGGACATCCTAATTAAACATGGATAAAATATTATCAATCAAGTGCAATATAAGAACATCCCTCCACTAGATTAGAATATGGTAGGGATGATTAATGTTTGTACTACAACTAGACAAGAAGCCATAAAAAGAAATCAAGCCTAAAATAAGCCTTCCAAACATCCTTTACTTTTATGGCTAAGATGTAGGAATGCTCCTAAAGAACTACCTTTAGTTCTAAAACCATAAGAAAAAAATCTCTTAGCCTTCAACACAAATTAGAGGAGACACTAGCCAAGATATCCATACTTGAGTTGTTGCAAACCTTCCCAAGTCATAGAGAGAACTTGTTCAAGCTTCTAAGAAAACAAATAGTACCTAAAAACATCACTCCTAATGATTTGGATAACTTGGTAGGGTCACTTAACATGAACCATGTGACTATATCCTTCTTTATGGATGACTTGCACCTACATATATGCTTAAAGAGATACCCTTGTATATCATTTGAAATATTGGTGAGCAATCCATAAAAAGGATTATCATTGATAATGGGTCATCAATCAATGTTTATAGACTTAAATATATTCATAAGATAGGGCTCAATGAGAAATATTTATAAAAAATAGATATTTTTCATAAAAACTTATGACAATGAAGAATAGGAAGCCATTAAAACTATAATTTTTCTAGTAAAAGTAGGGCCTCATATTTTAAACATATTAAATTGTGTTACCATGTGAGAAAACTTATAACCTTATTTTAGGGTGATCTTGGATCCATGTAATGTAGTACGTACCCTCAACTTATCATTAATGTATCAAGTTTGAATATCAAGGTAAGTTGTATATCATAGTAGTTGACCATGATCCTTTTGCCTATTTACAGAACATCTAGTAAATAACCCAAAAGATTAAATTTGCCCTGAATTGAATGCTTCTCATCCCTTCAATGATGATACCTTAATATCCAATTCACCTAAGGAAATAAGCATCCATCATGAATAAGGAACTAGTTGTCAATCTGTAATGAAAGGTAAAGAAAATATAGAAGATATACACAACATAAACCTTAATAACTAGTACCATGAGTTATTAGGGTAGACACCTAAAACACATCATATTGAGGAGACTACATGAATGAACTCCTTTTAGACCACATAACCCACCTTGGATAGATTTAGAGCTAAAACAATGGTTTTCACCACTTAAAATGGCATAATTCCCCATAAAGCCTTCGTCGTCTTCACCTGAGACGATCGCCAAATAGTGGCCGTCTCGACCCGATATGACCACCAAAAAGCAAGTTTAAAAATAAAAAGGCACATAACATATAACCAAAACTACTAGTTAACCCCATGCATAATCTTACAAAAAGGCATTAAGCACCCTACATGGGCCAAAATTATAAAAACACATACAATTATCAATTGCATGAGATTTTAGAGATAAGCATTTGTTTTTCTTAATGCAAACTGCCTCTATGATTTTTATGTAGGGTGCCTTTTCCATTTTAGCTTCCATCTGAGAAGTCTATAAATTGGCACTCACCCCTCAGTTGAAAGAGATTAATAATTAACATTTTTGAGCAACAAAGTGCTACCAAAATCGTACCTCAAGCTCAAGATTTTACATAATGAAGTGCTACCCATTTTTTTGATCCTCCAAGCCATCCCACTACTAAAATTTATGTTGTTGAACTATTGAAAATGATTGGAAGCTATGTTTTCATATTTCATGCAATCAAATACCTTTGCCTCGATGATCGATTTGACCCATCAAGTCACTCTCACAACACAATAATCCATCAAAAAAATCCTAGGTCAATCTCAGATGTCACCTTGACTCAACCATGAATATAAAAAGCCTCGAGATAGCAGTCATATCAACCCGAGACGACCTGCAAGTAAGGCCATCTTGATCTGATACAACCTCTAGAAGAGATCTATTTTTTTCACTTTTTCTTTTATAGTAGCTTAAATCTACTTTTTTCCCATTTTTATAGTACGTTACATTCCTATTTATGCATTTGATTTATTTCTATTTTTGGATTCATTATATTTAAAATGAGATTGATTTTGATGGGCTCTTCACATAATTTTGATACATTTATAGTTTCTTTTTGTGTAGATAATAGGATTCAATAGACAATAAAGGAGAGCAAGATTCACATCATACTCACCGCGATAGTCATGGAAAAACCCACCCCTAAATGATTTGTATCACCAAGGAGACCATTCAGTGCATTAGGATGATTCAGAAGGGACTAAAACCCTCATATTTGTACTGATTATATTGCACTTTGAACTCCCTCAAGGGGACATGATTGTAATATGTTTTGATAAAGATAAGTTATCATTAATAAAAAGGACCCAACTCATTCTTATTGTTTTTATCATCATGTTTTGATTATGTGCATGTGTTCATTATTGCTTTTACATCATTATTGCTTTATTGGTGCATGATTTTTGAGCTCTCAGATGGTGATCATAGTGGGATGCCAGTCCCATTTTTAGCTTTCTAATTGATTACTGATAAATTCTACTTTTTTTTATAGGTACACAGTCATAATCATCTCAGGTCGAGATGGCCCCTATACTAAAATCATCTTAGGTCAGGATGACCTTGGAGTAGAAGCAAAATATTAACAAGTTTAGGATATCTAAATCAAACTTAGGCTTTCAAAGTAATTATTTCATCCTTCTCTATCCTGGTTTTTGTAAAGAAAGATAAATCATTTCCTATTTTGTAAGGAAATATAAGAAACATTTAATTTATAGTAAAAATTGTAGAAGTTTTTTTAGTTTCAGGTCAGTCTGACAGTAGCAGTCTCAGGTCAAGACAACCTCTATCTATGGTCGTCTCAAGTCTAGATAGCCTTTGTTCATAGCCGTATCAATATGAGATAAAATATGTCTATATTTATCTGGTTTTCCTGCCTTATTGCCTACTCAAAGACTAGATACGATATAGGGTTTTCTGAATATTAAACGTATATTTTTGTATTTAGTGAAAGATAATTTGTATGCTCTCTATTTCCTTTTGCAAATTTTTTAAAATAAACCCACACACTCATGAGGCAATAAAATGTTAGTTAGTTGGATTTCATCACCATGACATACAATAATCATGTGATATAGGTATTTTCTTCCACTATGGATTGGCCCCTTTACAAAACATAGTAGCCCCCATGAGTGAATTTTTGGACTTCATCACTAAAAAGTCCCCTACTCTTGGGTGCATCCTAGTGTAGGTCAGGATTAGACACCCCTTAACCATAGGGCTCAATAATTAGTGGATCGCAGTTGTCGATATTGTTTGAGAATGCTCGAGTGTGATGCAAAAGCCTAGCTAGGCAAGTATCAAGACTTAGACAGTGCAACCTATTTTAGGAGGTAAATTATTTTCTTAGGATATCCATAAGCCATAACCTACATCTTAAGAAGTCAATTTTTATCATTTGTGTTACATTCCTCGATAGGGGTGTGCACAAACTATCTTTCATAGTTTTCATTTCATTTACCTATTAGTTTTCATAGGAATACGATATTAAAACCAAAACACACAAAAAAAAAAATAAAAAAAATCATCAACAAAAACACAATGGTAATAATGGTAACAACATGCAGTGAAGCTCAATTAAGATTCAATGTTGATAAATATCCACAAGAAGAAATGAAATATCTTTGATATAGTCTAGAAGACCTTGCAATTCCTGACTAGAACCTTGGCATGCATCGTAACTTGAATACCTCATATAGAGAATATAATCTTCAGGAAATCCCTATTACGGAAGCACCTATAGGTCCTGAGTTTGATCAGAAAGAAGACCTTCCTGATCTAACCACTTTTCTTGATTTTTATAAAATTAATCATCCACCTACTAAGGGGCGTAGTAGGGTAGTGCCATGCATTCACATCACAACTCATCCTAGAGAACCATTAGAAGTAGCACAAGAGTACATCTTGTACCAAGATGACTGCTTCCAATATTCCCTAACTAAGCATCTATCTATAAATCAAGAGAGACCATAAAAAACCCATGTTAGCTCTTGTATTCATTATATATGAAGGTGATATAAATTCCAATATGTATTAAGAGAGACAATTAATTCAAGAGTGTTGCACCTTTGTACCACCTAATTATATAGAGATCACTTTTAAACTCGAATACCAGGTCAATGTGACCTTTAGGGATCTTAGAAAATAGCTCCTAGACCCTACTAGGGGCAAGAGACAAGACAAACCCATTTGTATTATAGATACAAGGGTAAATAGATCCCACACATCTGAAAAAATAAATTGCATTCATAAGGAACCCAGGCCAAATATTAACTAACAACAAAAGTTGGATCAACTATGATTAGACCACCAATTATTAAATCAGTAATGGGTGGACCAAAAATGGTCACACCTACAAAGGTTGCATAAACAAAGGGTATAACAAGAGTAGTTACAAAATACCTTACATGAAATAGTACATACACCTAGTATCCATAGGCTGTAGCAATGCATAAGGTACCATGCACAATAGCAAAACCTTCCACCGTGGCCAAACCAAAATAATTCACCTCGTGCACAACCAATTCAACTACCCATACATCCTTAAAGGCACCAATTTACTAAAAAAAATAAACCATAGGACCCTTATGAGGAATCTCAATAAGAATATCAAAAATCAATTCACACATACTCTAAATTACCTTATAGGGGCATGCATGTTGATAACACCCAACCACCTCTACTTCCTCCTCAAGGTCAGAGGTGAGCAAATAAAATTATTTTTTTGGATGCATATAAGTTGCTGATAGACCACATTAATTCCTTACAAGTAAAATTTAGGAAGAGGTTACCAAAAACCTACCTTGCATTAGCTTCACAACTAACCATTGCACCCATTTGTGCCATCATCCCCATATCCTGAGCACTTTGAAATGTCAATATTAGATAAATTTGGAGAGGAATATGCTCAAGAGCATGTCACTCATGTCATGATTGTATTTCATATTCAAGATGATGATGCCCTCATGCTAAGAAAATTCCTAATAACTCTTGTAGGTCTTGCTTTAGAATGGTATAATTATCTACCTCGACATTACATCCATTACTTTGAACAAATTGTGAATGCATTCTTAGAATTATTTTCATTTAGTGTTAGAAAAAAGATAACATTGATTGGCTTGTATAATATTAGATAATTAGAATATGACCTAGTCATGGACTATGATAATCTGTGGAGAGAAATAATAACTAAGTTGCCTTTCATCTTGCCCATTATGAAGCTTACGAGATTATTCACTAGGAGTTGTTTGAAGCAAATATCGCTTTTATTACAACTCCAATAGTATCAAACCTTCGAGGAGGTCCTAGAACAAGAATGTTATTAAGGATATTAAGTTCCAAGAAGGTGATATTAAGATCCCTAAAATGGAATGGATGAACAAGAATTCTAAGGGAGGCAACACGCAACAAAAAGCAACCCTAATAAATCAAGTTGTTTTGAGTATCCCTGGATCCTCAAACCAAGCTGCACCACCGCAACCACCAACTCAGCCTAACTACTTTAGGCTCAGCCTCCACAAACCCAATATCATCCATAATAGAACCAAAAGTAAGGCCAACAACACCGAAAACCATGACAATATACTCCTTTGTCAAAAATATTAGCATCAATTTTTAATCAATTAATTGAGGTGTGTGCAATCAATCTCCTTGAGTTTCATTTGTTAGACCCTAATTAGCCTAAATCAAAGTCTCATAGGGAGAATATATTCTATGCTTACCATAAACAAAGGGAAAATTACATCCAAATATGTTATGCCTTTAAAAATATAGTACAATATATTATCGAGAGGTAAGGGATTCATATTGACAATCCTCTTGCCCAAAATAATAAAAATATAGGAGTATTCAAAGATCCTTTGCCTACACATGAAACAAACACAACACCTACCAACCAAGCAGAATAACCAAAGTTGGTGAATTGGTTGCATGCTAATCCACCTCACCAAGAGTTTGTGGGGATGATTAGTATTATCATAAGGAATAAATGATAAACAAATCAACCTGCACCTAGTGCGAGTCCTAATAACATTTCTTTAACATCATAGGCACATCCTCAACCCAATCCAATTACACATATCCCACCTCAACCAGTTCTAACAATAAGTAATATAATTATCCAAAGTCTAAGAATGACATCTGCTAGGCTCTCCATCTACAAGCTGATACAAAAATCAAAGCCACATTGAGAATCTCTAATGGAGATCTTGAAATTGATTGAATTACAACTGTAAGACCCTAATACCTTTGCTAATTTTATGGGGAAAATATAATATTGCAACAAGCCTATACTAAATTTTCATAATAATAAGATCAATATTATACCCATTGACATACTAGATCCTCCACTCCATATCATCGATAGTATACATCATATTCCCTATAAGCGTATCTTGATCGATACAAGCTACTCAATCAATATCATCATCACATCAGCCATTCAATACCTCAACCTTTCACCATCCCAAATCACAACATTCACATTCACCCTCTGAGCATTCAATGATGCATTATGTTCTACCATTGGTTCACCACTCTTACATGTTATAAAAAGGGCCATGTAATATAATTTTCTACTTGGTCAGTCTTAGATTTGATACATGGGGTGTGCACATTCAATCTTACATTAATGCATTAAATACGTACATGAAGGTCAAGTGCATTATGGTCGTACAAACTCAGAATCATTTAAATTTTGTAATACGGTTCACCCTTTGAGCTTTGTATCGATGGTCCATTTTACCATCAACGCATCTGGAGGTTTGATCCAATCCACCCAAAACTCATCAAACCCCTCCACCAAGATCCTCTATGTATTAATAAAAATAAATATCATCATAAAAAAACATAGAGAACCCTTCTCATGCATTAGATATTCCCACAAATAATCTTGAGAAGGTATCCATATAATCACCTCCATCATCACCAACCCACACATTTATGTCCCAATCACCGAAGTCACCTCCCGCTCCATCAATCTCAATAATTTCAACAACATCCATTCACACCCCCCTATATGGGACGAGTCTTCACCTTTTCCACCTAATCCATCACAATCCACATCCCCATCATCATCATACAACCCTTCGCAAGTCACAATACATATGTCTAATCTAGGATTCAATGAGTATATGGTACATAATATCACATTCACTTCCATTATCAAGATAATTCAAGGCATAGGCTGACCTCCTATCATACCATTAACCATTGGCATGATAGTTCCCCTAAGGTTTCCATTGAATGAAACAAATTTTGTCTATGGGGGATTTGATGTTCTCTCAAATACAATCTATAGGATGGAAGAAGATGAAGAACCCTTTCAAGCCAACATTGAATACATGTCAAATCTATCCTTCATGCTATTATGTTTTTATCATCATTATTGGGAAGAAAATAGCTTAGGTCAGTATAAGCAAGATATTTAGATCCTTATGGAGCCCCAATATTAGATACCTACATAAAAGTTTGGACTAGGCTACTCCATACGTATGCTCGATGAAATCCTTGTTTATTTCTTATAGTGCCTACCTCTAGGTTGTGGAAGGGATATCGATCCTAAAAAATATGATGATCTAGGTTATAATATTTTGCTTAGGGACCATGTCCAAATCACTACAATAATCACAAAACCTCCTAACCTTTTTGATGATGAGTCTAAAGGAAATTGGAAGCCTAAAAATGATTGGATAGAATTTGAAGAAGAAGAGAAGTGTAATGATGACTAGGATGCAATGTCTATTGATTTAGTTGACAAATATTTTGAGGCGATATCTATCGATTCAACTAGCTTGAAGGATGAATTAGCTACCATAGAGCCCCTTAATGATCTAGATGAATTTTATCTTTTTATTTTTTCATAGTTATCATCATTCCTTATGTGTTAGATTATCCCACTAAGGGACTCCATTGCTCACACTTTCCCTATGCCACACCCCATAATTCCACCACCACCACAACCACCCTCAGTACATCTACATCCATCCATCTTCAATCAACTTTTTCCACTAGAGAATGGAGATTATCTGCTAACCATCAATATGATCTCCATTGACCTCACCATACCACTTCAATACCTAGGTGACCCTTAAAAACATTTGCACTTCAATATTCAGGCTATTGATTTGATCATGCTGCTTCTGCACTATCATCAGAAGAGTTCCTACATTTTGAGGAAATGTTACAACCATTTAAATTTTTTTTGAGTCTGTCTAAATATGTATGCAAGATAAAATTAAGCTTAATGTTGCATTCGATTATCTAAATCCAGTTGATGACATTCATTTGATCCCTATGCCTCACTAATTAGAGGAGGTATCCCACATGTCAGTGGAAGAAATAATTGACATTGATATTAATATCAATCCTAATAATCCTTAGATTTTCAAATTTGGATAAAGTTTATCAACTATGAAATGGGCCAATTTCACAAAGTTCCTCAAAAAATATAAGAAATTTTTTGCTTGGTATTATAAATATATGTTGGGTCTTGATCTGAAATTTGTTGTTCATAACTTAACGCTTGATCATAATATCAAATCGATCAAGAAAAAACTTCGTAAAATGCACCCAATAATAGCCTTAATTGTGAAAGGTGAGTTACATAATTTGTTGGATGTAGGATTCATCCAACCTAATTATTACCCCAACTAGGTTTCCAACATGGTCATTGTAGGAAAACCAAAATGGGGAGATTCGCATATGCACTGATTTCCATGATATTAACAAAGTGAGTCCTAAGGATGAGTTCCCACCCCTGAACATCCTTGCACTTGTTAATGCAACAAACAATCATGAAATGCTCTATCTCATGGATGGTTTTTTGGGTTACAATCAAATTTGGGTCAACCCTAAAGATCAACCCAAAATAGCTTTTACCATGCCATGGGAGACATTTTGTTACAAATTTGTGCCCTAAGGACTTAAAAAAATTTGTGCTACTTATCAGCGAGCTATGATTTACATCTTTCATGATTGCATGCACAATATTTTAGAAGACTGTATGGATGATCTTTTAGCAAAATATTTACTACATCATGACCACCTCGATGTGTAAGAAAAGGTCTTCGATCATATCTTAGAGCACAACGTGTGCTTAAATCCTAAGAAGTGTATTTTTGGAGTTATGTGTGGGAAACTATTAGGCTTCATAGTCTCTAAATGAGGTATTGAAGTAGATCCAAACAAGGTTAAGAAAATCATGGATATGCCTCCCCCTACTAACCTTAGGTAGCTACACAGCTTGTAAGGAAAAATTTCATCTATTTGATGCTTCATAGCACAACTTTTGGATAAATTAAAGCATTTAAATCACTTATTACAAAGGGGAGTCACCTTTTATTGGTATCAAGAGTTCCAAAAAGCCTTTGATTATATTAAACAATACTTGGCATCTCTTCCAGTGTTAACTCCTCCTCGACTAGGTGTTCTAATTTTGTTATACATTACGGTCACTAAATTTTCCCTAGGGAGTATGCTAACCTAAAATAATGAGGTAAACAAATAATATGCCATATATTACCTTAGCCACACCTTGGTTAGTTACAAGCTCAAGTATGCTTATGTTGAGAAGCTCTATTTAGTGGTGATTTTCACCATAAAGAATATTTGATATTACATGTTAAATCAAACCACGTATGTCATTTCAAAATAAAACCCTTTATGGTATATGATGAGTCAAAATTATCACAATAGTCATACCACAAAATGGATCATGTTTTTTATGGAGTTTGACCTCGATTTACAAGTCAAAAGTCTATTAAAGGCTAGGTCATTCCTGATCAGCTAGCAAAAGCTCCTCTCCTTGATGATAAGCCATAAAATATAGAACTTCTTGATGATGTAATATTTGCACTATCAAACTCGAGAGAACCCAAAGAACAAAAAAACATAGTGGATATAACACTATATTTTTATGGTTTAAAATGTGAGTAAAGGGGTGGTGCAGGCATCACATTTTTCACACCACAAGGGGCTCCTATTTCCATTGCATTTAAACTTGATTTCCCTTGCACCAACAACAATGCTAAATATGAAGCCCTCCTTTTGGGTATTCAAATGATTCTCACCATGAACATAAATAAATTTAACATATTTTGTGACTCTTTGTTAATAATTAACCATGTTAAGGGAATTTATCAATGCAAGTATCCAATATTGAAATCCTACAAAGATATTGTGGATAAATTACTAATTAAATTTGAATGGTATGACATCAAGGTTGTACCTCGTTCATACAACTATTTTGTAGATATGATGGATTCCTTGGGGTCTCTAATTTTGTAGAACCCATCAGATGATGTCACAACTATTTAGGTCAATATGCTCTTTCAGCATGCAATCTCATGAGACATATCCAAATATGAGTGAAATGTTCACATGATACATGTTAAAATTTACTAATCTAGGTTCTCCCCAATTCAAGACTTTTTGAACCATGCTTCTTAGGGGTCCTTGGTCTCACACACACCTTGTGATAATAAAATTACCATATACCTTAAGGTTCTCTTCCACTATGCATTCGTGCGAGGTGTATCTAGAGAGGAACAAACAGTTCATCTAGTCCAACTAGAGTTGTATCAAGATTGCTTTTATCAACTTAGAGAATTCTTAAAAATAGGTACCCTTCCTTCATGATTGTCACTTGCTACCAAATGAACATTCAAGAAAAAAGTGACAGTATGTCTTGGTAGGAGATATAATCTACCATCGAAGCTACGATGGTCTTCCCCTTCATTTCTTAGAGCCCCAAGAATCTACTTGGGCTATTTTCCAAGCTCATTACGGTACTTGTGATGACCATTTTAGCGGTATGACTATCACTAAGTGCATCCTCTAAATGGGTTATTATTGGACCACTATGGAGTGAGACTATTGCACTTACATTAAAATATGCATTAAATATAAACATCATACTAATATTTTGCATGTACCTTCATAGGCCTTACAATAAATTCATTTGTTGTGGCCTTTATTGTAATGGGAATTTGACTTAATCAGTAAAATTTCTCCCCCCTCGTTTGGCTACCACACATTCATCCTATTGACCATAGAATATTTTACAAAGTGGGTGGAAGCTATTACTCTTACCACTATGATAAGTTTATGCATTGTGGAATTTCTATTACATAACATCATATGTTATTTTAAAAAATAAGGATATGAGAGATTTATGTGCTAAATATAATATTCAACATAGCTTTTCAATGCCTTATTATCCAAAAAGTAATGGGTAAGCAGAGGCATAAAAAAATAGCAATTGCCATTCTCATGAAAATAGTAAATGATAATCATAAAGATTGGAATCTTCAACTACCTCTAGTACTATAGGCTTATCAAACTAGAATTCTCATGCCAACTGGAACAACTCTATTTTCATTAGTATATGGAATTGAGGCCATTATGCCCTTAGAATTGGAAATTTTGTTGTTGCACATTTCATTGCAAGAATTCATCAATGATGACACTACATGACAAGCTCACCTAGATCAACTCACACTTCTTGATGAACGATGCATCAATGCTCTCAAGCATCTTTACATTTATCAAGATCGCATTAAGTGAGCCTATGACACAAAATTCCATCTTAGTGCTTTTGATGTTGGTGATCTTGTGCTTAAAGAAAACCAAAAAAATTCCAACTTGCTGCCCCATTTGAGGGATAAATTTATGGCTAACTGGTTAGGTCCATTCATCATGACACAAAAAGTAGGGCTAGGGACTTATCGTCTAGCTTCCCTTGAGGGTGTTGAGGAACCTGAACCTCTTAACATCCTCCACCTATGGGCATTTCATGCATAATATACTATAGACACCTAAAACATGTCATGTTGATAAGACTACCTATATTGACTCCTTTTAGACCATATGACCCACCTTGGGTAGCCCTAGGGCTCAAACAGTGGTTTTCACCACTCAAACATGGGATTATCCCTTTAAAACCATGGTCATACCTCTAGGGTATGACCTCTAGAGGCCTTTTTACCAAGAGAAGACCCCTAGTCAGGGTCGTATCACCCAAGACGATCACACCAAAAGCAAGATAAAAAATATCTGGATATAACTGGTAGCTGAAACTACCAGTTAACCTTGTGCATGAACCTGTGCTGCAATTTAGCATGTGCATGAGCCCATATTATAACAATAACATGACATAATCAAATGTATAGATATTTCAAATATAGGTATTCACTTTTCTTAATGCAAACTACCTCTTCACTTTTTCATGCATAGGGTTGTGCTATTATTAGATTCCTTTCAAGGAATCTATATAATAGCACTCACCTCTCAATGGAAAGAGATCAAGTTTTCAAATATTCAAGAAATGAAGTGCTACTAGAATTTGACCACGAGCTTCCAAGACTTTGTATTCTTCTCGTTGTAGAAAGCATGCTACTGGTTCATTCCAAATGTTGAAGACCACACCCATATTCACTACACAATCACACGCTCTAGATTTAAATACTGACCTAGATCCAGTAAGCCATTCTCATGAATGCACCAATATATTAACCAAATCCTAGATTGAACTTGGAGTTGCCATCACATCAGCCAAAAAAAACACTTACAAGTTAGCGGTCATCTCGCTTAGAGATGACCCACAAGTACGGTCATTCTGCATAGATATGGCCTCTAGGGCATAGATTTGTTTCTTTATTTATTTTCTTAATAAGTTTTAGCAATATTTTTGCTTAATATTTTAGCATAGATAGGTTTTAATTTACACATGAATCTATCATATTTTAGTTTATTTACTGCTTTTATTATTAAATCGAGCCCCATATTGAAAGGTTCCACATATGCTACTAATTTATTTACTTTCCTTGTGTGCAAAGTGATAGATATCTATGAGGGAATAGGAGAACCAGACCTTTGCACATCAATCATTGCGGTAGTCATGAAAAACCTACCCCAAATTAGTTCATGGATGTGAGGAAGATCCTACGCAGTACATCCAAAATATTTTTATTGTATCTCATTGTATCGAATCGATAGCAAATCACTTAGAGGTATCTTATTATAACATACTTGAATAGAACAAACATTAATAATAAAATGGTACCATCATTCATTTGCACATATCTTGTTCTTATCTTTGTGGTTTCATTATTATTGCTATCTTTCAATATTTTATTTGCTTGGATGTATGGTCTTTTTCAGCACTTCAGTGACGATCACAGTGGGACTTAATCCCTATTTCAAATATATACTATTAATTACTACCTATTATTTTGATTGTAGGATTTATATTTGATCATATGATATAGAGATGACCCTCGTTCGATGATTGTCTGACCTTAAGATAGCCTTTGTTCAACAACTATCCCTTATCAAGATGGCCTTGGATCACATAGTAGAAACAACAAAGAGCAAGATCTTCATAAATGTAGATGATAAAGGTGAGTACATCTGTTCTTTGTCTTTGTTTTTATAAATAAATATGCAAAAATATTTTAGATTATATATAATAAAATATAAAGAATTTATAGTGGTGGGATCTATCTGTGACTGTCTCTTGTCCAGATAGCCCTTGTCTGAGGCCATCCCTAGTTTAGATGGCCCCTTTTTGTGGTTGTCTCTATGATAGATGACCTCTATTAATAACCATATCTATGTGGGATTGCTCTGTATTATTTAATGTTTGGCTTACCTATTTTTTCCTACTCATAGGCTAATCTCATGTAAGGTTATGCATTTTAGAAGTTCTATTATTTTATACGATTTCTGAAAATAAAATGTCATTTTATGCATTAGTAAAATATCATTGAGTGCTTCTTGATTTTACTTTATTTTACATAATAAAAAGAACCCCACACACCATGGTTTATTTAAACATCAACAAGTTGGATTTCATCACCAACCATCCATTGGCTTACACCTATAGCAACCTATTGGTTGTGTTGAAATATATAGTTACCAAAAAAAAGGGATGACTCTATGGACATATATGGAACATATGACATCTATCAATAGTAATATCTATGTAGAATGACTCTGTATCTATCAATTTTTGGCTTGGATGTTGTTGCTTGCTTACAAGTTGATCTCATGTAGGGTTTTTTTAGAGTATATTATATCATTTGGGTCATGTAAATGTACCACCTTTGGTACATAACTAGAGTAGGAGGTTACTTGAGAGTAAAGTAAAGTAGTTACTTGATGTAGAAGTAATAAATGCACAAGTGTCAATGTGCAAGTTGTAAATGTGCAAGGTGTCCACTTGTACATCTAGATAGAGTGTTGTCCAAGGAATCCATCTTCCTATATAAAGGTCCTCATAGTATGTGATAGATATAGAAGTGAGATAGCAGTAGGTAGATAGTAGTATAATAAGATTGGTGATAGAGTACAATGTAGTACTCTGAGTATCTATATATGGAGTGTTCATTTCCTCCAGAGCATTGTAACATATTTCATCAATATTATATTTTAGTATTATTGCAGAATTCCATTAGCTTACATTTCTGCATACTTTAGATCTTGTGATTACTTTCTCCCATATCATATATTATCAAAAGTAAATAGTGGTATCAGAGCTACGGTAGGTCAATAGGAATAGGGAGAGTCACAAGAGAGGAGAGAAGTAAATCTCAGTTCCAGAATTTTTGAGATTGCATTTGGCTAGAGTCTTTCCATCAAGTTGCAGAAAAACTCGTGAAGACTAGGACTTAACATTTGTTCCACTAGATTGACAAATCAACTAGTGAAGATTCATCATTGATAGATTTAGATTCATCATACTAATACTTTGTTGTAGGAAAAGGAGATTCAAAGAAATTTGTGAAGCTTCCTACAAAAAGCTAGGAAGAATACCATATTCAGAATCAATCCAACACCAAAAGTAACAATCAAAAGATTCTAGAAGCTTGAAGTAAAAGGCCCCATTGCAAGATTTGCAGATTGAAGACTCCTAGTTGGAGATTGAGGAGATTTCAGGAACCTGAGGGAATCCTATTGCAGACCTGCACATTGTAGAAGAAAATGCCATAGAAGCCTTGAGCCAGAAGAAAAGGCCATAGAAGCCTTGAGCTAGAAGAAAAGGCTATAGAAGCCTTGAGCTAGAAGATAAGGCCATAGAAGCCTTGAGCCAGAAGAAAAGGCCACAGAAGCCTTGTTCCAGAAGAAGACTCCAGAGAAGAGTCCGTGAGAAATAGAAGATAGGAGATTGGTGATCTCCGTTGAAGACTACAAATTGCAAATTAGCTAGTCTTTCCACAAGATTGTGAAGACCAGGACTCAACACAAAATTTGTACCACTAGTTTCAAGAATAACTAGTGAAGTTGCAGAGAATCAAAAATTGAAGAGGTCTAAGAAAAGACCCCATTGGAAATAGTAGATTGAAGATCTATTCTAGAAGAAGCTGAAGAGACTCACATAAGGTCTCATTGAAGAACTTCCAGAAGAAGGAAGACTGAAGAAGGACTAGCAAGGTCCAGTACCTAATTTTAGAAGCAACAGAATCCAGAGATCCGAGAAGGAGATCCCGTTGCCAACACTTCCACAGTAGAAGGTTGAAGAAAAGGTCTCGTTGAGAAAGACCAAAGAAGCTGCAAGATTGAAGACCTTGGAGAGGTCTCAAGGAGAAATAAGGAAAAGGCTTGGAGAGCCTTATTATAGAGTTCGTTGAAGCCAATAAAGGAGTTCCTAGAAGAACTCATTGGATAAATTCATCACCAAGGAGAAGCTCGTGATAGCAAAGGATTTGGGACAATTATCGCCATCCGAAAACAAGCCCAAAGGAGAAGGATTTGGCAAGCAATTTTTCAAATTGTAGAGAATATCAGTGAAGACCTCAAGACTTTTAAAATCTTGAGAAGAAGGCCCTGTTTGAATTCATAATTCGACAAGGAGGTTGAAGAAGAACACAGACAGAAGAAGCCTAGCAAATCCAAGAGATTTGGAGATTTCCTTTTAGAGCTAAGAAGGCATATTGCAGAGGATAGATTATCTTCCAAAAGGGCAATAATAAGGATAGTAGTACCAGCTGCAAAACTTCAAAGTTGTAGAGTTCATCCTGAAGGTCAATCAATTCATCCAATATAGAATCAAGCAGCAAGTCAGAAGCATTAGAGAGCTACGGATTAGTGAAGATAGAAGAACTATTTTAAATAGTCAAGCAAAGCCACGAATCCATCTAGTGTCAAGGCAGCAACAAGGTGAATCGAATCACCTTGCAATCCTTCATCTACAGATCAGTAAAGGTAAGAAACTTGGGTGCAAATAGGTTCATTAGTTGAACTTTGAGGGTTATTATTCAATTCCATTAAAGCACTATTATTAGAATTCAGAAGTTGCAAAAAGAAGGTTGCATTATATAGTCTTCAAGGTGTGCAGAAGGAAATTAGTTTTAAGGTTATCACCTGCACAATAAAATAGGAGTTGGATATATTTCGACAAAAAGAAAAATATCATCTACCTATTATCTATCTAAGAGCAAGAAGACTACATCCTACAACATTGATTGTAGTGCATATTACTGATTACTTTTAAGAGTTTTTATAAGATATTACTCTTAAGAAAATTGTAGAGGTTGTAGAAGCATTGGAAAGTTCTTTAAGAGTTAGTGCATATTACAAGTTATATTTTAAGGAGAAATAAGGAGATTGCAGTTGCACTATATCAATCACTCTTAAAGCTTATTAGAAGTGCACTAAAGTATTTCAGTAAAATTAGTGCAAAAAGGATTACTCTTTCTAGCATATTGCTTATATGATTATTATCTTGGGTTCATTATTACTAAACTATCCAAGTGAAAGAGTTAGATTCTAATATTACCTAATAAGAAGAGGTAATAATACATTGCTCTCAAAAAGAATAGAGCAAGTAGCGGCCATATCCAAGAAGCCAGAAGAAAGCTTCGGATCATTCTACATAAGTCCTCAAGCTATACAACGAGGAGCCTTCATAACAAAAGAGGAAAGCATCAATAAAAGAGACAAGGAACTTGGGTGCAAAACAAAGTCTCTTATTAATATTATACAGGTGCACCATATCCCTCCTAAGGAGGATAGAATAGAAAGTGTCTCAAGACACTAAAACTATAGGATTTTTACATCCACTATTGGTGAATCATCACAAGGCAGGAAGAAAAGTCCTACCCGATAGGCTCAAAAAGAGAGTTAGAGGCTCACATAGAGACACCACTCTAGATCAAGCATTCCTAGTGGCATATCCAAAATGTCAACCGGCAACAAGAAAGAATCTGCATCTATTACCATATCATACCCACACAGAAGGATAAAGCCTAAAAAAGGTCTACGAAAAGAGGTGAGGAACTATCCATTGCAAGCATCCATGAAAGAGGCTATCATCATTACATAAGAGGAAAACTCAATATAGTGAATCAGAAAGGAAGATATACCAAAGCATTCAAGGGTAGTACATAGCCATTGCTAAAGGAGCACCATAGAACAATCACCATCGAAGCACCTAGAGCCACCATCGAACCAAGAGCCAATTTTTGATTGCTTGGAGAGCAAGAAACCAACTGGATTTATGTTGGCAAGAGTAGTATATAGGTTAAGGAAGATTTGGAGGAAATATTTCATGCAATCTGCCACTTGTCACTACTATCAGAAGTGCTCATATTCCCTAATGCTCTCAAGAAAGAAAACGCTCACTCCTTGAGCGTTATATTAATCATTCGGGTGTTACAAGGCATATTTGCCATAAAGAAGCGTTACAACATTACAAATCTCCGTAAGTGATGAACCAAAGGGATTTGAAGCTCACAAACCATGTGGAAATCATCTCAAAAGGTGTTAAAATTATCTCAAGCATTATTCAAAGAAGCTTATGCCATGTGAGGACCATACAAAGGATATTGTAGCTACATAAACATTTACCTCCAAGGTAAAGAATAAAATGAAGTATAAGATAATACAGTGAGGTTCAAGCCCAAGAAAATACAATGAAGGCCATGCATATACAATTACACACAATAGAGTCAAATAATAAAGATAACAAGCTTCATATAAATATAGTAGAGTTAAGGCATGCAGAAGGGTCCATAAGAATCTATCATCCATCAGAATCATAGTAGAGCATTGAATGCTCACCATCATCATTGGAGGAGGAATAGAGCATTGAATGCTCATCAACACCGTTAGAGGAGAAAAGACCAAGCAAGTCGAGCGTCTCATCGTAGTCAAACCTATCACATTGAAGATAGAAGGGAGAGCACCAAATTTAGAACATTCACGGTCACCTATTCAACCATCTCGACATACGTCCAACCAAGGTAATACATTACAACAAATAATATTTACCTTTCTCTAAAGTAGGAGCTATAAGGTGTTGAAATATTAAAAGTTGATTACTATCATAAGGAAGCAATTTTAGTAAAAGTGGAAGACATTATAAAATTGCTTGATATTTGCAAATAGCCAAGTAGGAGATATAAGGTTGTCAACCTTGGTAACTAAAAATATTAATTTGCAAATACTAATATTATTTTCTAATATTCCAAAGTAGGGAGTTATAAGGTTTACTACACCAAACCATAGATAATTGGAAATTAGAAAATCAAATTATTGAAGGTAGAAGAAGGAAGTTCATTAAAGCATCATATAGAATTGGAACTACTCACATTAAAGGGACAAAGGAATCCAACTATAAAGGAACTTCAAAATTGATAAGTGCATAAGTTCAATAGGAGAAATAAGGTAAGGTAGAAAGTTGATTATTTACAAAACATTACAAAATCAACTTAAGATTGAACTACTACTTCCAAAAGCACTTATAACATAATCTAACAACTAGGGAGATATAAGGAATTCTACAAAACCTAAATCCAAGAAAGGTTTTATCAATTTACTTGAGATAGATATAGTATTCTACAAAATCAAATATTAGGGAAGCAAAAGAATACTACACTTAATCTACTAGGGAGACATAAGGTAGTCAACTACAAAGGATCCATCAAAAATATTTCTAAAAACTAAAATTGAGAGAGATGTCTACCTCAAGTAATACAGTCAACAAAAATATGAACAACACTATTAGAAAGGAAAGAGCAAGTGTCATAAAAATTGGAATCATGAATTCACTTATAAAATCTGAAGGAGACTTAGACTCTATCTCAAAAAGGATTCATAATGAAACCTTAAAAGACAACTTTGAAACTATGGAACATTATCTACATGCTCAACTCATTGAAGTAATTGATAATGGAAAGAGTGACATTCAAATTCCTTTAGACTTTGGTAGCATATTATACATGGCACTACTTACATTCAAATGTTACAAGGATGAGAATGTAGAACAAAAAGGATTGATAGAATCACTTAAAAAGAAAATAAAAATGGATGCATCATATCTAGAGAAGATATTTCAATCCTCATGTAGTATTGATACTTCAAGTTCTACTAACTCAAAATATTATCATGATGCCTTAAGTGATTGTACAAAAGTCTCTATTTACAACAAGAACAATAACAAGAAGAACAAAGACAAAGAGGAAACTTTTTTGTAGGAATTAGGTGATAGTACTACCACCTATGAAAGTGTGCAAAATATATTTAAAGGCAAGAATAAAGAAGAAAAATAAGAAGAAGAAGAACCAGATCAAGGAGGCATACAATGCAAAGTGAACTAAAGGACCAGTTCAAGCCAAAGAACATCTTCAAGACAAATATCCATATTGAAGACTAAAGTCTTCAATACCCAAATAATGTAATACAAGGGGGTGTTAGAGTATATTACATCATTTGGGTCATGTAAATGTACCACCTTTGGTACATAACTAGAGTAGGAGGTTACTTGAGAGTAAAGTAAAGTAGTTACTTGATGTAGAAGTAATAAATGCACAAGTGTCAATGTGCAAGCTGTAAATGTGCAAGGTGTCCACTTGTACATCTAGATAGAGTGTTGGCCAAGGAATCCATATTCCTATATAAAGGGCCTCATAGTATGTGATAGATATAGAAGTGAGATAGCAGTAGGTAGATAGTAGTATAATAGATTGGTGATAGAGTACAATGTAGTACTCTGAGTAACTATATATGGAGTGTTCATTTCCTCCAGAGCATTGTAACAGATTTCCATCAATATTATATTTCAGTATTATTGCAGAATTCCATTAGCTTACATTTCTGCATACTTTAGATCTTGTGATTACTTTCTCCCATATCATATATCATCAAAATTTAATAGGTTTTGTGTTTAGAAGTTTTATTATTTTATAGGATTTATGAAAGTAAACATCATTTTATGAATTAGTAAAAAGATCATTGAATGCTTCTTGATTTTAATTTTTTGCATAATAAAATGAACCCCACACACCACGACTCAATTAAACATCAATGAGTTGGAATTTATCACCAATAATTTATTGATACCAGTGATGGTGGGCTTCATCTCCACTAGTTGGCTCATACCATAGAAAACTTAGTGGTGAAAAGCAAGTAGCTTTCTAGATTTCATCACCTAAAAGTCCCCTACTATTGGATGCACCCAGATTAGGAAGGATTAGTGAGCCCCTTTACCATAAGTCTCTTTAAAATAATTAGTGGATGCAGCTATCATTATTGTTCATGCCTTAAACACGTGGGTTAAGTGAAAGTAAGGTTTTTTTGGTAGCTGAAAATTAGACAGTGCAACCTCTTTAGGGGTTATTTTATTCCCATAAGGTTACCTTGAGCCACATCCATAGGAAGCCACTTTTTTCCATTTGAGTTACACTCCCTGATAGGGGGGTGTGCTCAAACTACCTTTAGTAGTTTTCTATTTTTCACCCTTAGTTTTCATAGGTATAAGGTATAACATAAAAACACACTCAAATAATTATAGGGACTCATAATCAAAATTTATCGAGATAATAACAATATCTTCTTATTTGTTTCTTTACTATTTGTTTAATCCATGTCAAGGTAATAACACGTAGTCAATCTCACTCAAGAGCTAGAACTACTAAAAATTATCAAGGAGAAATGAAAGGTATTTGAATCAATCTAAAGGATCTAGCCATCCCTAAATGGCATATTGGGTTTTTTCATAACATCGATACCATCTACAAGGAATTCCATCTTCAAGAAATACCTATTAGGGAAGCATCCACAGGTCCTCTAAGAGATTTTCTTGATTTGGACACCTTGATATATTTTTATAAAAATAATAATATACCAAGGGGCATAGTAGGTCAATGCTATGGGTTCACATTTGGCTTGCTCTATACATCAATCAGAACATGAACATGAGTATACACCATGGACCATTCTAGATGAGCAAGCCACTTCACTTTATCAACCAAGGATGATTCAAAAATATGCTCATATGGATAGCTACAACACTCATCATCCTAGTAATATAGCCACATCAACCCATGCCTTTCTTGTAGATGAGGAAGAGAAAGACTCAAGTCATCCTCCTATTCCTCATGAAGATTACTCTACACAATCATGTTTTACCTCTATGCAACCTGAGTATATAAAGCTTACATTTAAGATTGAATATCATGCATTCCTCATAGATGAGGAAGAGGATCCAAGTCATCCTCCTAATCCTCATGAATAGTACATGATGCAATCACGTTGCATCTCTACATCATCCAACTATACAAAGCTCATTCATAAACTAGAATATCAGGTTAATGTGACCTTTAGAGATCATGGGAAACAAGTAATAGATCCTACTAGGGAGGAAAGACAAGATAAACCTATTCGTATTTTAGATACAAGGGTACAAATACCCCATAAAATTGAGTAATGAAATCATACTCATTAGGCACTTAGTCCAAATATTAACAAATAATAATATTTGGATCAAATCCGGTTGGACCAATAATAATTAAATCAATTATGGGTGGATCCACAATAAGCACATCTATAGAGGTTGTATCAACAAAGGATATAACAAGAGCAACAAAAGATACAACAAGAGTAATTGTAAAAGGTATTGCAAGAAGTGGTACCTACACCTAGCACCCATATGATGCAACAATGCATAAGGCACCCAATACAATATTAAAATATTCCTGCTTAGCCATACCAAAATCATGTTCAACATCAAAGGCTACTACCTGGTTATCATTAAGAACCTCATACTTCTTAGCAGTACCAAGATTAACAGGAGGAGGAATTTTATGAAGATCGCCAATGGGGACATCAAGAACAAGTATATAACTACCCTAAATCCATTTATAATGAGGTACCTAATAATCATACTTATCATCCACCTCAACATCAGAATCAACCTCGTCTGCCTAATAAAGGGTAATAATATGTAGATCATATCATTTTATTAGAGGCATACAAAGTGCTAACTGATCAAATAAATTCATTAGAAAAATAAGCTCAAAGTTTAGGTTATCAAAAACCCACACTAAGGCAACTTAGAAATCAAAATCTACATCCATTAGTGCCATCACCACCATACTCACCGCATTTCATGATGCTTAAAATTAAAAAATCAAAGGTGACAAAGACACACAAGATCACGTGAGAAGCTTCAATAATATGTGCTTTCATATTCAAGACAATGACTCTTTGATGTTGAGAACCTTCCTTATAACATTAGCTGAGGGTGCTTTGGAATGCTATAACCATCTACCATACCATAACATGTACACCTTTGAGAAATTAGCCGATGCATTTTTGGAATGTTTTTCCTTTAGCGTTAGGAAAAGGGTAAACTTGACTGACTTATGTAGTATTCATTATGAGCCAGTCATGGAATATAGCAATAGGTGTGTAGGCCCAAAATGACCACATCATTAGAAATTTTACAAAAGTTTCTAAGTCATGAAGAAACTGGTTCCACCCTGTGGCAGCGGCACATCACGTGATTTTCTACCCCACGTTCAAAGCAATCAACGTTGCACTTAGCAATTTAAAAATCATGGGCTACAACACATTCAAGATGCGATGGTTAACAATAATGTTATATCTCGTGTGACACAAAACAATGTTCCAACTATAGACACAAAAATCTAGCCATTTGTACTCCATCCATGCTTTCTCACCATTTCCACCACCAAAACATAGCCAATTTGTCCACAATCCCTATTTCCCACCATTTTTTAATATTATTCACATTTATTTATGTATATTATATATTTAAATATAATATTTTATATTATATTTTAATTTATGTTTAATAAATATGTATTTATTTAAGTGAATTAATCCCAGGAATCCAATTCCATTTAATCCTGACCACCCATTTACATCAATCCATGCCACACCCTATATTTAATATATACCCTTAGATGTGCTATCTCATCCACACAATTAGTGTCATTGAAACCCTAGCATGCACTAGGTTGGATTATAAATAGTAGCCATTTCAATGGCTCAACCCCTAAGTTTTTGAGTTCCTTGAGTCTTGGATTTCCCTAAGTCTTTTGCTAATTCCCTAAGTTCCTTAATTTCTTAAAATCCTTAAGTTCCCTAGGCCTCCTTGTGTTACCTCTATCACCATCCTCACTCGTCGTAACCCCCCATCACCGTTGCCATATTTTTTTCCTCACCAAATATGCTTTTGCAAAATCCTTCCTCTCAGCCCCATGTACCCACGGGTATTTCCTGTAGTATCCAAGCACCCACGAGAATTTTATGTTATCACTCTTGAAGACCCCCTAGAATTTGGGCTATGCTAGGGTATCGCTGCACCAGCCACCTGCATCAGACATCTCACATTATATTATAGTAAGTAAAATAGATCCATCATTTATTATTTTATGCATGTGCTTTTGTTTCTATTCACTCTATTTGTAGCACTTAGTTAGGGTTTATTATTTCTTATAGAGGGCCTCACACTATGGAGCCCTCACAATTATTACTAACTATTTTGTTGTGTCCTTGTGTACAGATCTAAAAGTACTACATCAAAATCTGGAGTGGCCTAGCCTTGGATATCAAAAAGTCCACTCAACCCTGTTGGGATCAAGATGTGCTTGAAGACATCACATATTTACTTTTTAGGGTTTTGGAGAACCCTAAACCCTTGTAATATTGTATCAAAAGGATTCAAGGATCCAAGTTTGTAAACAATAAAGTTTCTAGGCTTCCGTCATCAATGAAAATTATTCTATTGTGCAATCTTGTGTTTCCTTGTATTTCATTTGTTCAAGCATTGTTTGGGTGTTTCATTTTGCATATTTCAAATGGTGATCATGGTGGGACCCCCTAAGGGTTTCTATTTATGATCTATTTTACTAATTCTCTTGCTATTTTTGTCATCTTGCAGATTTTTTAGAAGCACAAATTTCATAGATTTCGCTAGATCTAGGGTTTTTCAAGTCTATAGAATCTTGCAGAAGGTGCATGAAATTCCTGACGGTGTTTGAGGGCAGCTCAAAAATTCCTAGGGTAATCTCAAAAGTATCCAGAAGTGCCCAAGGGCATTTACTGAGAGCTAAGAGCAAATACGTAGGTTGTCCAATAAGCCTACTATCTAAAATCCTAGTCTTCTGTTTTATGTATTTTGGGTTATCTACTATATTTTTTAGATTTTAAGCTTAAAATGAACCATCATTAAATAATATGGAAATGAAATCATTCTAGTTTGCACTTTAGGTTTGCATCCATTCACATACATTCAAATTTAAAGTTTCTATTTTTAATGTATTCACAAACATAAAATGTTGCATTTTGTTTGCATCTGAATTAAGAAATTGCATAACATAGTATTGCATTTTAGGGTTAAAAGTGTCTCTTTTCATTTATCTAAGTAGGAAAATCATTAGGATACCAAGATTATCCCTTCTAGTTGGGTGATTCTATGCAGAGGTGTGGATGAAACCTTTTATTGTTATTTAGAAAGGGAGTCTTAAGCAGTGTACTTAATACCCTTTGGAGAACTTGGCATTATCTTGTTGGTTTCTAATTTAGATCTATGAAATTTATTGTTTTTAACATTGTTTGTACACAGTAATAAATAGGAATTTTAAAATAAATTCACACACAACATGTTTCACTCAAAACGGTAGTGGTTGGATTTCATCACGAACCATTGGTTGAGATTTAGTGACGGTGGCATTCATCTCCATCCACCAATATTTACCCTTAGCCACCATAGGATGACCCTGAGCAAACTTGTTGGATTTCATCAACAACAAGAATCTCATTGCCCTATCTTCACCATAGTTTTTTACCTTTGTTTCATTAAGTAATATTAGAACATAAAAACACATAAGATTGACACATAAAATGAATACACATTAAAAGGAGATAATCAATGAACAAGGTAAGCCACATTGGTTGAAACATAACACTGGTTGTTTGTTTCATTTTTTTTGCTCTTAAAAGATTTTAGTTTTGTGTTATCTTCGGTGTTTTAATTTGTATTTTAATTTATTTTGCTTATGGTATTGACTAGAAATCAAAATAAAGTTATAATTCAATATAACTTAATGGAACCTTCATCTACCTTCCCCACCACTTCTGTGGTAGATTCCCTGAATGTGACAAAGGTAGATTTATCTATAGATCGTTCACATTATTTACCATCCACAACCTATCATATGGCCATGACCTAAGAGGAGTCAACCTCCCCTACCATAGACAATAACATTACTTATATAAACATGGCAAGAGTAGAAGATTTCATGAAGTCTTCTAGTTATGTCTTAGAGTCCATTCTCAATTCACCTAGATAGGATTCTACTTTATAAAAAGAACCTATTTATTCCCAACCCTCATCCACCTTTACCTAGGTGTATACTAACCCTCTTTTTGAGGCATCAATTGCACCTTCATCCCATGAATCCATTCCCCAACCTTCATGTGCTCCTATCACCTCATATACCTCCACTTACACCAATCCCTTGTATGAGGCACAAGTCAATGTTGCTTCACAAGTTACCACCTCACAAGTTGCCATACCTAGTGTAACTTGTACCCAAGCCACATATTCCATACCATCTACCTCCATACCCTTAGCCTCTGATAGAGATATTATTGAGGCATGGGAACACCTAAACAAATTTCTTAGACAACATGAAAATGCTCAACAACAAGTACAGGAAAACCCTAAGCCTTTACATAACTCTACTCAAATAGTCCTTATCAACCGGGTTCCATCATGGGCACCATAATATTCTATGGTTTCTATCCATATTACTCCACCAAGACACACCATCACCCATCCTATTCCCATTTTCCAGCCTAGCCTTAAACCCCATCCATCAACATCATTCCATAATTACCCATATTTTCATAAACAATCCCCCATTCTTCATATCCCATCCAATTTGCCTAGTTATTAGTACGAATATCCTCATAATTTGATCACTCCACAACATCTCTCCATGTCACCACAAACCCATTAGGTAATTTAGGGTTTCCACATTCCTAAGGAAGACCCTCAAATTGAGGCCATGCATAAATAGATAGATCAATTGATGCAATTTATTCTTAGTTTTTCAAACCAAAAACCAACCTTACACCAATTGATCAATCAACCAATTCATCCTTCGATACCATCACCGCCATATCCGGCACTAATTTTCCATTCACCCTACCAATGGATGAGATAATTAAGCTATTCACCAAAATTTGCTTAAAACCTATCTCTTGGATGCTCCAACTATGAACTTATACATCATTTGAAGAGGCTTTAGCTCAATATAGTGTCATTGAGGATATCAAAATACAAGAAGGCATATTAATGCCTAAGAATAAATAATGGCAAAATAAGGGCCAATATAAAAGCAACTATTCAGACCAACAAAAATCAACATAGGCTATCCCAGCCACCCAATCCAATTAGGTCAATCAAGTGGTCATGAGCTAGACAATAATGGCTCAACAAAAACCTATGCAACAAAAACCGTAACAAATTTCATATCATGTGGTCCTCTCAACAACACAAGCTCCAATAGTTCAGAACATAGTTCCAACTATGGAAGATCATCCTTGAAAAAAGTCTACTCACCAACCTCACCAATACACCCCACTAGCTGAATCATATACCTCCCTTTTTAAAATGTTGTATGAGATAAATAAACTTGATTTACCTGGCATTAGATCGGATGATCCCACTAGACATAGCAAAAATTATCGAGAACACCTATTTTGTCCTTATCATAGGTAAAATGACCATGACATCAATAATTACCATGTGTTTAAAAACGTAGTCCAAGACCTCATTAACTTGGGAGAAATAAAAATTAATAGTCTCCTCACTCAAAAAAATCAAGAGCTTGGTATATTTCAAACACCAATTCCACATCATGAGGAGGTGCAACAAAATGTAGGGGGAGCTAACACTAAAACTCCTTCTAACCAAGTTAATCATGTACAAAAATACCAAGGGCTTGTAGGGGCCATCCATGTGGTCACTAGGGATAAACGAAATAACCAAAAAAGGCAACCACCTTAGGCAAGTGTGTCACAACCTTCTACATTTCCACCCATACAAGTTTTACCTAATACCTCATCACCTATCCATGTACCTAGATAATTGAATATACCAAATCCACCCATAAATTTTCCACCCCAACCAGTCATCTCATTGAGTAGCCAACTAACTAAAAGTCTGAAAATAGCTTATGCCAAATTATCAATCTATGAGCTAATCCAACAATCTCCTCCACATCGTGAAGCATTAATGGACATCCTAAAATCCATAGAATTGTAATTACAAGATTCTAATGCCTTGAAATACTTTGTGGGGAGCATCCAAACATGCATGGAATCTTTCATAACATTCTATGACTTTGAGATTAAGCCAATCTCATTGGAATCCATAGATTCTCCATTGTATATCATGGCTCTAATTGAAAAGAATCCTTTAAAAGGAGCCTTAATTGATACCGGTTCCTCTATAAACATCATCACCATATCCACTCTCCATCATTTGAACCTTCCTCTATCTCACATCACCAAGTCATCCTTCACCCTTAAATCATTTAATGATGCTTTGTGTTCCATAGTTGGCACTATTGTTTTGCCCATAGAAGTAGGGGTTAAAACATTACACACAATGGTCCACATCTTGTAAGGATCCATGGCGTATAATGTACTCCTTGGAAGACCTTGGATGAGGGAAATGTGATGTGTCCATTCAATACTACATCAATGTTTAAAATATATTCATGAGGGACAAGTACATTGCATACCTGTGGATGTTGAGCTATTTAAGTATTACAATTTCATCTTAAATCCTTATGAGTCCATGCTCCCTTCCACTCACCTGTTTCTTTTTTCATACACCACTTTACCAATATCTTCATCAAAGGATCCCATCCCTAAAGATCTCCCCATAACCAAGCCTTAGAAAACCTCCATACCCCCATCATTATCATTAGTGACTACATGCACATCTGGTCATAGGCAGTCCACATCATCAACATAACTACCATCCACATCATCATCATCCACTCAGAAGCCTTCCCAAGCCAATCCATTTCCATCACCTAATATTTCACAGGTTGAATTGATGGATTGTGAGATATTTCCATCTTCACCATCACCCGAGCCATCACATGACCATGATTATCCTATGTCATCCCAAGTCGAAGTCCACCTCACCAATCTTGGTATTGGTGAATATGTGGTTGATGACATCACCAGTATGCCCTTCACCATTCCTAGTGCTAAGGATTTTGATCACCAACATGACCCACCTTTAGCAATAGGAGCAGTCTATAACATGGTTTCAGCTCCAAATAGCATAAATTTTGTATGTGGAGGAATTGAATCTTCATCAAGTCTGACTACCATAGAGTAACCCAAAGAACCAAAACTTGCTAATGTTCCAAATATGTCAATATTTCCATCTTGATACTTCCACATAGTCAATTGGTAAGGTTAAGGCCTAGGACTGCATGAACAAGAAGTGCACCAATCTATCAATGTTCCATATCAAGAGGTGCATGACCATTCAGATTTAGGCTACCACCTGCTTCCTACCACATCTTCTTTTGAACAAGCCTTCAAAAGGCTTAACCTCAATTCAAAGAAGAAGCCCTCCATCCTGATAATTTTAATGAGGAAATCTATGAATAATTCAAGCTTATATCGATAATTTTATATAAATCTAAAGAAGAATCAGAGCCCATCATTCCCCATTCTAAACATGATGAGTTTTATCTCAACATGTTCCCATTCCAGGAGTCCATATTTTGCTTGCTTCTTCCATAAGATCAAGTTGTCCCTACTGGTGAACCACCACCTCCATTCCATTGAGCCATTCCATAATCCAACTTGTAACATATGTACATAAAATAAAAAAATAGTGGTTTTTACTACTATAAAAAAATATCAAAAATCAAAAACTTGTTTTCTATATTTGCATTATATATGTAAATATACCATTTATTAAAATACATTTTGTGTTGCTTGTTGTTTTTTAGGTTAACCAAGATCCTAGCATCGATTCCTAAGTTACATCAATTCCATCCAACCTTGTCCGCCTCACCCATAAGTCAACATGAGTCCTATTGATTTATTCACCCCACTCCGTAATCCATATGATCTAGCTAAGCCAATTCCAATTGACATAAGCCTCATCAATATGGATCAAATTTTCTCACCTCCATCCTTTTTTAAATTTATCTTGTCTAAGGAATTATTAAGGGCTTCTTCCAACTACATTCTTCCATCCCCTCCACCTTCGCCTTCACCTTCACCTTTGGATCCTAAGGTTTTCTAGGAAAAAATAGATGAAGATAAGCCATAAGAGTTTAATGACATCTTAGAAAATATTCATATAATCCATATAACCCATCAACTTGAGGAATGTTCCCACATGTCTATTGAAGATACCATCGATGTGGACCTTAGTTCAGACAAAGACAATCCCTAAATTACCAATCTTGGAAAACGTTTATCACCCAATGAACAAGAGAAATTTATTACTCTTCTCAAGAGGAAGAAGGACATATTTGCATGGTACTATAAGGAAATGCCTGGTATTGATCCTAGTTTATTTGTCCATAATCTCACCTTATAGCCTGATGCTAAGCCAGTCAAACAAAAACTTAGGAGAATGCATCCTACTTTGGCCCTCTTCATAAAAATAGAGCTTCAAAAAAACTCTTGGATGTGAACTTCATAGTTCCTATCAACTATCCTGAGTGGCTTTCAAACATAATACTCATTCGTAAGCCTAACAAGGTGATACGTGTATGCACTAATTTTTGAGATATTAACAAATCATGTCCTAAGGATGAATTACCTCTACCAAATATTGATACTCTTGTTGATACCTGCACTGGTCATGAAATGCTTTCACTCATGGATGGTTTTTTAGGATACAACCAAATTTGAATAAATCCTTATGACCAACACAAAACAACATTCATTACACCTTGGGGAGATTTTTTTTACAAGGTGATGCCCTTTGGCCTTAAAAATGTAGGTGTAACTTATCAACGTGCCATGACATACATCTTCCATGACTACATTCATAAGATTATTGACGACTATGTGGATGATCTCTTAGATAAATATAAAACGCAACAAGAACATATTGGTGTACTGGAGAAATTTTTTGACCGACTCCTAGAGCATAATGTGAGGCTGAATCCCAAGAAATGCGTCTTTAATGTTACTTTGTATAAAATTCTAGGATTCATTATCTCCAAAAGAGGCATTGAGGTGGAACCTAACAAGGTCAAGGCCATCATGGAGATGCCTCCCCCAACTAATTTAAAGGAATTTCATAGTTTACAAGGAAAGATCCAGTCAATCCATCATTTTATTGTGCAAATTTCTAACAAATGTAGGCCATTCAATCACCTAATACAAAAGGGGGTGTCATTCTATTGGATAGATGAATGTCAAAAATCCTTCAATGACATTAAGCAACACCTAGCTTCTTTGCCAGTCTTAGCTCCTCCTCATCCAGGGTTTCCATTTTATATTTATATCTCAGTAAAAAAATTTGCCTTAGGGACAATGTTTGCACAAAAGAATGAAAAAAATTGAGAGCAAGATATCTACTACATTAGTCGAACATTGGTAAGATATGAAACTAAATATGCTTATGTAGGGAAACTATGCTTAGTAGTGGTTTTTACCACTAAGAAACTTTGATATTACATGCTTAGCCACACAACTTATGTCATAGCTCAAGAAAATCCTCTATGTTACATGATATCTCACACTTACAATAACACCCACACCGCTAAATGGATAATGCTCCTTACTAAATTCAACTTGGAATTCATAAGCCAAAAATCCATTAAATATCAGGTAATAGCTGATCAACTTGTGAAAGATCCACTACCTAGTGATCATCCTTTGATTATTGAGCTACCAGATTATTTGGAATTTGCTGTCACTGAGTAAGACAAAGATGTCATTCTGGAGGAAGACATCGATATCACATTATTCTTTGATGGCTCTAAGTGCATGAAAATTCAAGATGCTGGAGTCATATTTCACACATCACAGGGGGTACCTATCCCCTTGTCATTCGAACTAGAATTCCAATGTACAAAAAATACTATAGAGTATGAAGCCTTAATCTTAGGTCTTTAATTATCCATAGTTATGAGCATTTAGCATATTAGGATATTTGGTGATTCTCAACTTGTTGTCAATAAAATCAATAGAAAATACCAATGCAAAGAACCTACCATTAAGATTTATCATGAGGTAGCAATGAAGTTTCTCTCTAAGTTTGATTGGTATGAAATCAATAGCTTATCACGTTCAACTAATAGATTTGTAGATGTAATGTCTTCCCTTGGATCATTGATTCCAAAAGACTCCTTTGTAGAGGTACAACCCCTTATAATTTTAATAATCTCTAAATTTGAAATTTCCCATGCTGAGTCAAAATATGAAAAGGATGTTTTCTTTATCTAGTAGGATTCATATGAGCCTTGGTCGAGTGAAATAGTAGCCTTTCTCAAGTTTTGAACAATCCCATCTGACATGTCTCGAAATACCAAACACACTTTCAAGCAAAAGGCTGCTCATTTTATTTTTTTGGGGACATGTTGTATAAACGTGGTTATGATGGAGTCCTCCTTCATCTCGACACCTTATTACCCATAAGAAAATGGATAAGATGAAGCTTCCAACAAGACCTTAATTGCTATTCTCAAGAAACTTGTCAAAGAAAATCATAGATATTGGAATACACAAATACCCTTGGAATTATGGTCTTATCGAACAAGCATCCGCATGCCTATAGGGGAAACACCATTTTCATTGGTCTATGGAGTCGAAGCAATCATGCCTCTTGAGCTTGAGATCCCTTCCTTGCAAATTTCTTTATAGAAATTCATAGATGATGATATTGCTAGAAAAGCATGTCTTGACCAACTCACACTTCTTTATGAAAGGCGAGTCAATGCTTTAGAGCATCTATGAGTTTATCAAGACTGCCTCAAATATGCTTACAGTACCAAAGTTCACCTATGTGAATTCCAAGTAGGAGATCTTGTTCTTAAAGAGTACCAATAAAACACCAATGCATTACCGCATCTTCATGATAAATTTGCACTAATTGGTTAGGTCCATACATCGTTACACAAAGAGTGGGTAATGGTACTTATAGACTTGCCAGTATAGAGGGAGAGAAAGAACCCTAACCACTTAATGTTATACACTTGAGAGAATTCTACGCATAATTTGATTATTATATATGTATATATACATGGATAATACACAAAAACATTTGCATACATTTCATTCATAACATTGCATTTCATATTGCATTCAACATTCCAAAAACAATGCATTCACCCACATTTCATATTGTATTTCATAAAATTGTATTTTATACATTGCATCCACATCCACATTCCACATTTCACATAGGGATAATTTATTAAGTTCAAGGTCTTAATTTTTCCAACAAAAGTTATGTTACCTTAATCAGGGGAAAATTCACAATGTAATCGACACCATTCCACTAAGTCAAATTGCCACATTTCCATACAAATCCTAGGTGTTTTCAATCACTCACTCCTAGTGTTTTAAGCAACCTCCAAAATACATGTCGATATCCTCTTAGAACCATTGCACATATCACACTAAAAAAATCTTGAGTTTTGGGAATTGACTCCAAAAAATTCTTGAACCAATCACAATTTTCACATCTTAAAAACATCTTGTGTCAAAGAGAGATAACACCATACTTGGTATGAATCTCGAAGTGAAAAAGGTCATCCTTTCTAGTCCCATAATGCAACATAGTCCATAAAAAATAATGGTTCTTACCACTATCACAATTCCAAAAATAAAATAATGAGTAGGGAAAAACCCCTAACAAAAAATCTAAATCTTTTATATCACACACCATTGATCAATTGGGTTGTGAGGATCATACTATATTTCTAGTTAGACAGTTAGGTAGTCATCCCCAAAACTTAAGAGATAAAAAAAATTCATGGACTATGGAGTTAGCCTCCATCGGACCTATAGACACTTGATTGGTAGTGGAGTATGCTCATGTGTGGTGACATGTCTCTCTTAAAAGAGACCTCTAACCACTCATACAGATAAGCTAGCCTCTTGGTTTCAATCATAACAGGTTTACCCAATTTACTCAAGCTGATTTAATAAAATAACTTGCACACACACTGGTTATTGATTGTCTTGGGTCATTACCACACTCTTGATTCTGTAAATGAATTCACTACACACACATTTGGTCTTAGAGGAATTAGGCAGTTTTAGCAAGTTTGTTTGATGCCACTAGGATGTTTGAGTCTGCAAAATAGGCAATTTTCCATATTAACATACATATCTTCTTCCATATCAATATCCATATCTTCTTTCATATCAACATCCATGTCTTCTTCCATATCAACATCCATGTTAGTTTATAAGTCCTTCATCCCATACACCACCAAGTTTTGTACCCCTGATTAACCAATAACGCTAACAAAATGGCCAAGAAAATATCTAAACTATAAATGATCATTAGCACATACCATATTGCATTTATCATTGTAGAACACAAGCTTATACTGAGAGGGGGGGTGAACAGTATAAGACCACTTTTAACTTTATCTATCAATACAGCTTTCAAACCATTAACATGCAGAATAAGATAGCAGTAATAACAGTAGTAAAACAATGCACAAGATGCAATCCACAAAGAGACACAACAATTTACGTGGTTCACCCAAGGTGGGCTAATCCACGGATAAAACTTTTCTTCTAAAAGTTGTATCAAAGTCCTCTGGGAATCCTTCCCAATTACAATGTTTATGAGCCTCAGCTCAAAGGAGACACCTTCCCCTAATTCTGCTTTGCTGGTGATCCTCTAGAAGACCTCTACCTCCTCTGCCCTTAGCAAGTGGAATTCTGTCCACAGAAGACACCTGTCTTCCCTGCTCTGGCTGGAGATCTCTGTCCTCAACTCTGTCACTGCAAAGCTGGTCCTCTTTTCTGTACCAAACACAGTCCTTCGGTCTAGCACAATTCTGTCCTCTTCCACTGTTCTTTTCTACACTTGGTCAAAATCAATTTCTCACTGACTATGCAAATACAACAGCACTTAATCAATTTATTTGTTTCTGCGAAAACACAGTAGCACAGACTTCGCGTGTTTCTATGAACACACAACAGCACAGTCTTTATAAAATATTACAGCACTCTATCACACAACTTATGTGCCTATGTGTAATCACAACAGCACCCTCTTCGCACAGTCTGCTTCTCCTCGATCGTTCTTCTTCCTGCTCTCTGCTTCTACGAAGGTCACACTTACGAATGCACACTTCGATCGATTCGATACGACTGCTCTTTGCGCACAGCAGACTTCACTTGCGCAAAAATGACACACACATTCGACACTTGAATCTCAAAAATAGTCCTCCTTTTATAGCAATAATTCATGATTAAATTCATGATCTTAGTTGGCTGTAAATCCTTAAAACAATCATCGGCTGCACAACCTTACACTTCATCGACAAAGGTTAACTTCGTCGGCTTCAACCGCCTCTGCTGTTCTGTAGCTTTCCCAGCGTGAAACTCAAACATGTCACGATATCGCTACGCCTTTGTCTGCCGTACACCTTGTAATACTTGCTGTCACGAAATCATGACACTACTGCCTATCGTGTGCCTTCTTTGGTTTGTTGTCACGAAATCGTGACACTACCCCCGTACACTTTCGCTAGCTTTCTCAACCCCTTCTTTTTTTTGTCATCACCTCACTTCTATCACGAAATCGTGACACCATAGTCTGCCTTACACCTTGCTTGAGCTTGTTGTCACGAAATCATGACACTCCCTGACTTTGCTGACGTCATCATGATTCTTGTCACGAAATCATGACGCTTTAGTCTGCAAGACCTTCCTCACTGCTCTTGTCATGAAATCATGACACATTTGCTTTTGCTGATGTCATCATGATTCTTGTCATGAAATCATGATGCTTTAGTCTGCAAGACCTTCCTCGCTGCTCTTGTCGTGAAATCGTGACACATTTGCTTTTGCTGACGTCATCAGCAACTCTGTCACGAAATCGTGACACTTCTTGCTTCTTCAACCTTTCCTCGGTTTGCACTAGCAAAAATGGAACATGTCGCGAAATCATGACGCTTTTGCTGCCTTAAGCTCTTTTCTGCCAACTACTCACGAAACTGGAACATGTCGCGAAATCGTGACGCTTTTGCTGCCTTAAGCACTTTTCTGCCAACTGCTCGCAAAACTGGAACATGTCGCGAAATCGTGATGCTTTCGCTGCCTTAAGCACTTTTCTGCCAACTGCTCGTGAAACTGGAACATGTCACGAAATCGTGACGCTTTCGTTGCCTTAACTTTTCTCCCCATCTCCAACATGTCATGAAATCGTGACACTTTTGCCACCTGCACGCTGCCAACTCAACCTGTCGCGAAATCGTGACACTTTTCCCTGCTTTGCCTCTGCCTTCCTGCATGTCACGAAATCGTGATAGATTTTCCAATGCTTTCTCTCTCCTCAAACATGTCGTGAAATCGTGACAGTTTTTCCAACGCTTTCTCTCTCCTCAAACATGTCATGAAATCGTGACAGTTTTTCCAGTAGCCTGCAACCTTTTTCTAACTTATCTTTTTCTGGATTTTTGGCAACTGGGCTACTCTGATTTTCTTGGAGACTTACTGATCAGCTGAAACCTTCATCAAAACACATACTTAGACAACTAATCAAATTGCTTCAAGAACTCCTTGACATCAAAGACAACAACTACCAAGAGCTCCTTTGACATCAATGACAACAACTATACTTGAGCAAAGGCAATGTACTCAAGGTACCCAAAATTGCCAACAATCTCCCCCTTTGTCATTGATGGCAACCCTTAACTAAAAACATATCTCAAGAGCCAAAACTGAACCAACTGATCCATCAATTTGGAATTCTGCAATTGAAGTTTTTGCTCCCCCTGACTTGAAGCTCTTCTCTTCACTTGAAGCACTTCCCCTTATACATATCTCTCCCCCTTACTCAAATCTCTCCCCCTTTGTCATCAATGGCAAAGGGTCACCTTTGGGGTTTGGGACTAAGAATGAGTCTCTTAGCTTAATCCCTCCCCCACCTTCTATTAAGGTGATTTAAAACAGGGTTGGGAGTGAAACTCCCATTAGACACTCATCATCATTAATGTCTACTATTTCTTTGTCGGGCCTTCTCTTGAATTCTTTTTCCACATTGTTGTTCTTATTACTGTTTTGATCCTCGGACCTGTTCATACTGTTGTTCCTGTTCCTTTCATCATTCCTATTTTTCTTCATACCTTGATCCTTGAACCTGTTCATATCATTTTTCTTGTTTCTATTGTCATTCCTGTTCTTATCCATGCTTTGATCCTTGGACTTGTTCATACTGCTGTTTCTGTTCCTGTATCTCGGAAGATCAGCTCTACATTGTCTAGCTAGGTGACCCTCATTGTTGCACTTATAGCAAGTAACAATATTATTTCTTTTAGGCATGGCTGTTCTTTGAATCCGCCTGTTCTGATTGACCCAGTTCCTGCTATTTCCCTTACAAAAAATTGCCTTGTGCCCGAATTGTTGACAAGCGTAGCAATACCCTTGAAAGAAATTACTTCTCCTGAAACTGTCATTTACTTTCTTCACTTGAGTCATGCAATGTACAGCCATGTGACCAAATCTGTGACACGCAAAACATGTGCCATGAAATTTTCTTTTATTCGACTTCATGGGTCCCGAAAACTTCTTCTTCTCAATCTGAATATTGTTTTCTGTTTCTGCGCATTCATTACTCACGGACTTATGGTCTGAAGTACTTTCTTCATCAGAGCTTTCTTCCTTTTGAAATCTCTTGCTGGATTCCCCAACCTATTTTTTGTGCGGCTCAACAAAACCGAGACCTGTTTTATCTGTTGGATTTCTTTGACTTTTGATGAGAGACTTAACTTTCTTGGAGCTATCCTGAAATCTGTAGAGCTTATCCTTGTAATCTTTATTTTCTTCTTTCAGAGAAGCCATTTCCTGTTCTAACTCACTATACTCCAGAATTTTAGAATCCAACTCATTACTGAGTTCTTGTGACTTAGCCATAGAGACTTCAAGATTTTCTATAAGTTCATCTCTCTCCATACAACATTCATCTAATTTAATCTTGAGTCTATCATTCTTCTTTCTTTCCTTTTTCAAAACACTAAGAGCATTATTGAGTTCACATTCAAGATCCTCTATTTCATGGTGCTTTGAATTATCACGGCCTTTTTCAGTTTTCTTATCACTAGAGGTGCTACCTTTTTCAAAAACCATACATGCATCTTCATTGTAGTTTTCTGAAGCATCCTCATACATACTAGCAGCTAAATCATCATTTTTGCAATCATCCTCAAGGTGCCCAAAATTTCCACATCTAAAACATTTCATGATAATGAATTTATGTTTCGGTTCTTCCTCTTTTTCTGAAATGAACAACATCTCATTTTCATCATCACTAGAAGAACTTTCACTATCACTGCTAGAACACTTACTTGCTTTGTCTAAGTAGAGGCTTTTCTTATTCTTGTGAGAATGCCTCTTTCCCTGATTGTTGTACTCATCTTTGCTTTTCTTGTGATTGTTGTACTCATCTTTGCTCTTTTTGTAATACCTGTACTTTTTAGAATCCTTGCTCTTAACATCCTGTATATCTTCATCACTTTCATTTTTGGAAACAGTACAGTCAGTAGCATAATGACCAAATTTCCCACAATTGAAACATCTTATATTTTTCTTGCTTTTGTGCTTTCTGGAAAACTTGCCTTTCTTGCTGTAATATGCCTCTTCTTCACTAGAAGACTCATCACTTTCTTGAATCAGTTTGCCCTTTGATTTCTTGGTAGCTTTGAAAGCTGCTTCTTTCTTTACATCAACTTTCACTTGAGTTCTCAACTCAAATGCTGCAAGAATACTATGGAGCTCATCCTTTTTCAATTTATCTAAATCTTTGGCTTCCTCAATAGCAAAAATATTTTCACTAAATCTATTAGGAAGAGATCTTAAAATCTTATCACACACATCATTTTCAGCAAGTTCAAGACCTAAGTCTTTCATAGAATTAACAACTTCATCCATCCGGAGCATGTAGTCACTAATATTTTCATCATCATTCATCTTGAGTTGTTCAAACATACCTTTAAAATGTCTCAACTTGGCCTTTCGAACATTTGCATCACCTGTATGAACAACCTGCAATTGTTTCCACATTTCACTAGCTGTCTTGCAGTGAATAACTTTGGTGAGATCTGCCTTTTGTAAACCCTTCAGGATAGCATTCATGGCTTTTGAGTTGCTGTGATGTAGAAGCCTATCTTCTTTAGTGTAAGGACCATTTGCAGGAATGGTGTACCCATCTTCAATAACTTCCCATACCTCATTACCAAGAGCCATAAGATAGACTTTCATTCTTGCACTCCACAGACCAAAATCTGATCCATCCAGAATAGGTGTTGCATTGCCACTTGAGTAGTCCATTGTGTTCTTTGCAAACTTTTCCTTCAAGCTGTTAAACTTTTTGAAGGCACTGGCTCTGATACCAATTGAAGAACACAAGCTTATACTGAGAGGGGGGGTGAACAGTATAAGACCACTTTTAACTTTATCTATCAATACAACTTTCAAACCATTAACATGCAGAATAAGATAGCAGTAATAACAACAGTAAAACAATGCACAAGATGCAATCCACAAAGAGACACAACAATTTACGTGGTTCACCCAAGGTGGGCTACTCCACGGATAAAACTTTTCTTCTAAAAGTTGTATCAAAGTCCTCTGGGAATCCTTCCCAATTACAATGTTTATGAGCCTCGACTCAAAGGAGACACCTTCCCCTAATTCTGCTTTGCTGGTGATCCTCTAGAAGACCTCTACCTCCTCTGCCCTTAGCAAGTGGAATTCTATCCACAGAAGACACCTGTCTTCCCTGCTCTGGCTGGAGATCTCTGTCCTCAACTCTGTCACTGCAAAGCCGGTCCTCTTTTCTGTACCAAACACAGTCCTTCGGTCTAGCACAATTCTGTCCTCTTCCACTGTTCTTTTCTGCACTTGGTCGAAATCAATTTCTCACTGACTGTGCAAATACAGCAGCACTTAATCAACTTGTTTGTTTCTACGAAAACACAGTAGCACAGACTTCGCGTGTTTCTATGAAAACACAGCAGCATAGTATTTATAAAATACTGCAGCACTCTATCGCACAACAACTTATGCGCCTATGTGTAATCACAACAGCACCCTCTTCGCACAGTCTGCTTCTCCTCGATCGTTCTTCTTCCCGCTCTCTGCTTCTGCGAAGGTCACACTTACGAATGCACACTTCGATCGATTCGATACGACTGCTCTTTGCGCATAGCAGACTTCACTTGCACAAAAATGACACAACACATTCGACACTTGAATCTCAAAAATAGTCCTCCTTTTATAGCAATAATTCATGATTAAATTCATGATCTTAGTCGGCTGTAAATCCTTAAAACAATCATCGGCTGCACAACCTTACACTTCATCGGCAAAGGTTAACTTCGTCGGCTTCAACCGCCTCTGCTGTTCTGTAGCTTTCCCAATGCAAAACTCAAACATGTCACGATATCGCTACGCCTTTGTCTGTCGTACACCTTGTAATACTTGCTATCATGAAATCATGACACTACTGCCTGTCATGTGCCTTCTTTGGTTTGTTGTCGCAAATCGGACACTAAATATTTTGTCATGAAATCGTGACACTACTACCTGTCGTGTGCCTTCTTTGGTTTGTTGTCATGAAATCGTGACACTACAGCCTGCCGTACACTTTCGCTAGCTTGCTATCATGAAATCGTGACACCACAGTCTGCCTTACACCTTGCTTGAGCCTGTTGTCGCGAAATCGTGACACTCCCTGACTTTGCTGACGTCATCATGATTCTTGTCACGAAATCATGACGCTTTAGTCTGCAAGACCTTCCTCGCTGCTCTTATCATGAAATCGTGACACATTTGCTTTTGCTGACGTCATCATGATTCTTGTCATGAAATCGTGACGCTTTAGTCTGCAAGACCTTCCTCGCTGCTCTTGTCACGAAATCGCGACACATTTGCTTTTGCTGACGTCATCAACAACTCTGTCGCGAAATCGTGACACTTCTTGCTTCTTCAACCTTTCCTCGGTTTGCACTAGCAAAAATGGAACATGTCACGAAATCGTGACGCTTTTGCTGCCTTAAGCTCTTTTTTGCCAACTGCTCGCGAAACTAGAACATGTCGCGAAATCGTGACGCTTTCGCTATGTTGAGTGCTGTTTTCACCCAATTGTGAAAGCACACTCTCTGGTAGGATCTGAGTCCCAAAATCCTCTGCTTGCAAAGAAATTATAACAAAGTAATTTCTCCAAGGTTCCTGTTATGTTGGTTCTTTGACACCAATGATGCTGTTCAATGTAAATGCTGGGAATACCTTAGGGTTGCAAGTGGATGTTAACAAGGGGCACCGTGGTTTACTTTAATTTGAATTTGCAATGGACTCCAAGTGAATAAATCTAAGAAATGAATCTATTTGATCCTGAACTTTGATGGATTTTCAGTTATTTACTTGAATAAGAATAATTAAAATGCAGAAACTAAAATGAGGGTTTGAAAAATAAAAGAAATGCAAATGAAGATGCAACTAAACTACGTCCAGAATGCTGCCATCTTGATTGATAAAACCGAAGATAATGAGGTTTCTGCATGCAACCTAACCTATTGAACCTGCAAATTCGCACAATCCAGATAAGCTAGGTGCGGGTTTCTAGGGTTTTTACCGTAATTTCAAATTTTAGGCGTTCGCATGAAGCAACCAAGAACACTTGCATTAAACTTCACCTAAAAGCCTAGAAATCTGAAAGGGAAAGATAAACATTAAATCATGCATGCAGAAATGACTCCTTCTTTCTCATCAATGAGATGCCAACTCTCTATTTTCGTATTAAAATGGTATATCAGTTACAATAACAGAATGTTCCAGGTATGACAAATCTAGAACAAATGAAGGAAATTGCTCCAAGTGCAGGCCCAAAATGGCATGCAACCCTTGTCTCTGCAACTCTACTAGCAGTAATTTCCAACCCCTTGTTCAATCTACGCTTCCGATTTTATACTGTCTGGCATGGCTCTTCGGTTCACCTGCGTCGCTTCGTTTCACCTCCCAGAATGCGTCTTTTCAAATTCCTCGCCTTTTCGATGCTTTTACTTCATGCTCGATGTCGAAACGTTCAAAATCTTTCGTTGCATGTAACGCTTCTGCAACTCTGACACCTGTATGCCACGTGTCTCACGCTTTCTGTGCATTCTGTAACGGTCCCATGGAAATCATGACGTTTTCATGCATGCAGCTTGTTCCTCTATCAACACAGTGAAAATGAGATAGGTCACGATATCGCGACGTTTCTCGACCAATAGCCTCCTTGCCTTCTTGCTCAAACGTGACATGTCACAAAATCGCGACATGTCGAAATCGCGACGCTTTTCTGTTTCGTACACTCTCAGCCACAACCCTCTGAAATCGCTACGTTTTTTTTCCTACATTTTTTTTTCATTTTCGATTTTATTCTTTCCCTTTCGCCTTTTCATCGATTTCGCGACCATTTTTGCTTCTTTCGCTCAATTTTGTCACGATTTCGTGACCTTTTACACTTCATGCCTTCTTCCGCAACTCGTCGTGATTTCATGACTTTTTCACTTCTTCCCTTTTCCAACTATCGCGATTTCGCGACTTTTTCACTTCCTTTCCACCTGTCACGATTTCCGACTTTTTCACTCGCTTTCTCTCACGATATTCGTGACCATTTTTCACTCCGTACCTTTTTCATGATATCCACGACTTTTTCCTTCTTTTTCTTTACCGATTTTCATGTCACGATTTCGTCCTTTTCTTCATCCCCCTTGCCGCTTCCTGTCGTGATTTCACGACATTTTTCGCTTTGCCCTGTTTGACCGGTTTGACCCACGATTTTGCGACATGTCACGATTTCGCTACGCCTTTCCATTTTTCCTTTCTCTCTCCTCTTTCGGCCATGACGGAGCAACATGTCACGATTTCGTGACACCTTTTCATTTTATTTTCACTTTTTTTTGAGCAACATGTCATCGATTTCGTCACACTTTTCATTTTTCAGAGCAACATGTCGCGATTTCGTGACCTTTTTTTGCAACATGTCGCGATTTCGTGACACTTTCTACACTTGTGCATTTTTGCCCCTTTTTCTTGAATTTTAGCATCTGGGTCACTGAGATTCCTTTTGAAAGCATGCAAAAAGATGGGTCCCCAATTTTGGGGTGTGTTGTGGATCAACCACAACAAATGGCGACTCTGCTATCAAATGCTCTTGAGCATTTTAGTGAGAACCCAACCTGAAACATATACAAACTCAAAAACATGTGTTAGCACATAAGCAATATAACAAATGCCCAAAGATCAGAAGTACATGAATCATCAGAATCATCAAGTATTAGCTCAATGTGTGCAATGAATTTCTTTCCCTATCATTTGAAATTGATCCACATTCCATTGTCAGTTTTGCATGAATGCATATATGAGATTGTGAATGATTTGTGTAACCTAATGAATATGCTAGGAGATCTTGCTTTTATAAAAGGCATAGTCCTTCTTCTAGTATCATGTACAAACATTCAAGATTGCCAAACCCTCTTAGGATCCACTAATTAATTGCCTTATTATATCCCAAAGTTGGTTATGAGTCCCTACTATCTTGAACCCATGTGCAAGTGAATGTGAAATCAGAACTTTGGGGAATCAGACTCCCAACCAACCGAGATGAGAGTTTAACCCTATCCTTACTATTCTGATTTAGAGTTCATTACCTCACTTTGAGCAAAATAATTTAACCAATTATGGAAGAAATGGTCATGCTAGTCTAACCCTTTGGACAATCAGTGGTCTTGTTTTTTAGACAAGACATGTTGCCATGCATGGGCATATCTAACCCCACAATCCAAAACTTATCTTCATTTCTTTGGACCTTGGGGATGACTACCCATCCTTTGCAGAGGACAAGTAGTACGATCCTTCCAATCCAATATAAAGATGAGATGGGAAAATTTATTTTTTACTTCTTGGACCTTAGGGATGACTACCCATCCTTGCTAGGGACATGTAGTACGATCCTTCCAATCCAAACTTTAGATGTAAATGGAAAATATTAATTTTATTGCTTAGACCTTGGGGATGACTACCCATCCTTTGCAGAGGACAAGTAGTACGATCCTTCCAATCCAAGATTTATTATGAAATGAGACATAAGAGCTTTGGGGAATCAGATTCTCAACCTAAGCGAGATGAGAATTTATGCCCTATCCTTACTACTCCATGTAGGTCAAATCAAAGCTTTGGGGAATTGGATCCTCAACCTAAGTTCGATGAGGATTTAACCCTATCCTTACTACTCTGATTTTAGGCTTTAAGCTCTATGGAAGTGGTCAAAACCACTGTTTTAAGGATCATGTTGCATAATAGGATAGACATGAAAAACTTCTTTCGCCCAACCTTTTCTTCCAAGTTAGGTTTTGATCATTTTGCTCAAGATCCTTTTTAATGTATAAGACGTGCTTGGTTCTAGATATCTCAAGACTCAGTTTCCAACCTTAGGATTTTTCTTACATTTATGTTATAACACAACCCTAAGAGGGATTGACATACTTTAATGATTTGTACCTAAGATGCATATGCAACTAAGATGGAATGTATATGTAAAGTGAGATGTAACATGAATGCATTATCTCTTGAATTGCAAATGAAATATTTGTCATGCAAAACTGACTACTTCATGCATCACAAAATCAAACGATATAACTTAAGATGTTTGTGTGACTTGTGGAGCTTTTACAAGACAATTCCAATATTTCATATTCTCCTAATCTTAAGCATAAGTTGACATCTCAATTTTTTATATATATATATTTATATATATTTATTATTATTATTATTTTTATTTTTTATCAAAATAAACAAAACATGTCAATTGAAATCAAATCCACAACCAAAATCCTAGCTAGACTAACAATCCTAAACAAAAACAAAATCTGAAAATCCCCACCAAAACCGAAAAGAATAACATCAAAATCTCACAACCTAAGGGCTAAAATAATGCTTTAAAATCTGCCCATTAACCGGTAGCATAAAATCTCTCCCTTCTAAAGTTTTTAGCCTGAAGGTATTCTTCCCAAGAATCTCTGAAATCTGGTAGGGGCCTAACCAAAGACAATCAAACTTTTGATGATTCCCTTTTTCCTCATGTCTTTTGTCCCATAGTAATACCAAATCTGAAATTCTGAATGACTTAACTTTGGCCCTTCTATCAAACCATCTTTTGATAACTTCCTGGTGTTTATTCATGTGATTCATGGCTTCTTCTCTCTTTTCATCAAGGTGCAACAAATGACTTAACCTGGCTTCAACTTGATCATCTGTCCCCAAGTACTCTTGTATGAAATGCAAGGTCTCGCAACTTCAAATTTGTAAGAAATATCGGGTCTTGCCCATAGACCAAATGATAGGGAGTATTCCCTATGGATTCTTTCACTCGGTCCTATCTCGCCCAAAGGGCAAACTTCAATTGGCCGTGCCAATCCCGAGGGTTCTTTTCCAAAGAATTTCTTAATGGTATTCAACAAATTTTTATTTGAAGATTCGGCCAACCCATTTCCTTGAGGATAATAATTAGATGCAAACTTTAAGCTCACTTTGTTGTCATATGCCCAATCTGCAAATTGTGTAGAAATAAAAGCTTTACCATTGTCACTGACAATAGAATCGGGCATTCCAAATCTTGTTATAATATGGTCCTCAAGGAATTTTATTACAACGTCTCGTGGTGGCATGTTTAGTAGGAATCGCTTCATCCACCTTGTACAGTAGTCTCGTAGCCGTCAATATGAATTTATGAGAATCAGAAGAATTTGGGTTAATAACCCCAATGAAATCTAGTCCCCACTGTGCAAATGGTCTCATTTCAACTACAAGTTGTAAGGGCATGGCCGCATTTCTTTCTCTATTGGCAGCCACTTGACAGATATGACAAGATCGTACATGGGCATGTGCATCTTTGAAAATGTGGGTCCGTAGTATCCTCGCTCTCAGGATTTGATGCGCTGTAGCATTTGCCGCACCATGACCAGTTCCATGTTTCCCGTGAAATTCCTGCAACACCCTGGCAGCCTCTTCTTTGTTCAAGCACCTCTGTAGATCCCTTCATGATTCTTCCTGTAAAGAACACCAGATTTCATCAGATAATTGACAGACTTAAGCCTTAAAGCTCTTCTCTCGGGTTGAATTCAGATTAGAAGGACACTTACCAATCAATAAAAATTGCACAATATCAACATACCAATCATCCTTAGCAATGTATTCTGTGTTCGAGTATTGGCATGTTATTTGCGGATTATTTTCTGCGATCGCCTTCGCCAGTCCTTGTCCTCGAACTAGTTTCATAGGTTGGATTTCGAGATCAAATTCTTGGATGGTGGAAATCCATTTCCCTCTTTTCTCACCTAGTTCATTTTGTAAAAACATGGTCTTAACAGCAGAGTCATGCACGATGGCAATAACTCTGCTGTGCACAATGTAATGCCTAAATTTTTTCACCGTTTTAAAAAGTGCGTACATTTGCTTATCAAGGATTGAATACCTTAATTGAGCATCTTTTAGGGGGCACTTAAAAATGCTATGGGTTTTTCTCGCACTATCCTCGCCTTTTTGGGTTAAGACACTCGCAAAAGAGTGTTCTGATGCAAAAGCATAAATATAGAAAGGTTTGGAATAGTCTGGACTTATGAGGACAGGGGCTCTGGAAATGGCATCTTTGATGTTCTGAAAGGCCACCCTACTTTCCTCGTTCCATTTTACATCCACATCCTTCTTGAGCATCTTGTTCAGAGGTTTGGCTATCTCAAAAAAGCTAGAAATAAACTTCCTCACAAAATTAACCTGCCCAAAGAAAGATCTCAATTCTTTTTTACTACTCGGGAGAGGTAAGTTTTGGATAGCTTGTATCCTTTTCGGGTCGATGGATATGCCCTCTTTTGAAATGATGTGACCAAGCAATTTTCCTTCTATAACTCCAAAAATGCTCTTTTTGGGATTTAAGGAAATTCCATGTTCTCTGCATCTTTGAAGCACTTTCTTTAAATCTTTGACATGGTCCTCTCTCTTCTTCGAGAATACTGGAATATCATCCACATACACGATGATACATTTGCCTATGAGCCCTTTGAATGCATAATCCATGGCGCGTTGAAAAGTTGCACCAGGGATTTAACCAATCCGAACGACATTCTCTTATATGCAAATGTCCCCCACTTGGTGGTGAAGGCTGTTTTCATCCCGTCATCTGGATGTATAAGAATTTGGTTGTATCCAGAATACCCATCAAGAAAGGACATCATTTCAGATCCATTTACCATTTGTAGAATTTCATCGATTGATGGCAATGGATAATTATCCTTTTGAGAGGCTTTATTAAGATTTCAAAAATCTATGCACAACCTAATCTCTCCACTCTTTTTTCTTACTGGAACGAGGTTAGCAACCCAGGTTGAGTGCCTAACAAGAAAAATGATTTTCGCTTCCAATAATATTTTGACCTCCCTTTCGATTAAAGGCTCCAATAGCGGGTTAACAACTCGTTGTCTTTGCCTAAAAGGCTTGGAGTCTGGCTTCAAAGGGATGGTATGTGTGATAATGTCTTGGTTGTATGTCTTCAGCTCATTGTAATTCCAAGCAATGCAATCTATGTAATGCTTCAATGCCAGCATTATGTTTCTCCTTTCTTCATTCGTACATGCCTTTGCAATGTACACCTCCTTTGGATTGTCTCCACTCCCTAGATTAATTGAATCACATGCATCTTTGGGGAGTGGGACTCTTTTTCCTTTCTTGGTCTTGCATCCCATGTCGAACATTTTTTCCAATGAAACCACGTCTTTAGGTATTTTGTTGGATTGATACGCAGTTTCAATTTCATTTTCTCGTTTCATCTTGCCACCTTTGCTCCTCATCAATCACCTGATTTTCAAAAATACCCGAGTTCGTGACAAATTTGAAGATATGTCTGTCATTTTCAAAAACCTGGAAATTCTTGACATTATCGGGTATTGATGGACAAGGAACCAATTCAATGGAGAACTTTTTACACCTTTTTATATCAACCGGGTTTAACATGCCCGCGACGACTGCAAGAGAGTCTGCTATTCGATTTCCTTTTCTAGAAATAAGGGCTATATTGAATGCATCGAATTCCTCAATGAGGTCCATAACCCTAGTTCTATAAAGGCTCAGTCTCCTGTCACGGCATGTATACTGTCCTTTGATTTGCTTGACTACCAACTCAGAATCTCCCAAAACCTTCAAGCATTTAACATGCTTGCTCAATGCTAGACGTAAACCAAAGATCAATGCTTCGTATTCTGCCACATTGTTCGTGCAAGGAAATTGCAATCTGTAGGCAGCCAATAATGGTTTACCTCCCGGGCCAGTGAGCTCGACTCCAGCTCCCCGCTCCCTGTCTAGATTTTGATCCATCGAACCCGAGCAACCACGTGCAATCATTTTCCTCAGAAGAGCCACCATGACATGTTTCCTCTTTAGGCTCTTCAAGGAGCCTCCTCAACATCAAGTGCATAAACCCCAGCTCTGGCTCAAAAAACTGAACTTCATTCGGCTTGTTAAATTCTCGTTATGATCTCCTTAAGCCTCGGTTCATTTTCCACTCTGATTTGGTTTGCAATTCCTTTCCATGGTAGCCACATATGTGAGCAGTCTGTTGAAAAATAGCCATTCATAGTTTTCATCCAATCTCTCGCAAGTAGCATTCCATATCTACTTGGGATATTAACAACCAGAATGTCGACAACCTGCTGGACCCTGGGTTCAGAATTTAATTGAATTTTGACATCATATAGGGTCCCTACCACATTTACCTCTGATCGGTCCAATTGCAAGACCTTGCATTTGGATGAAACAAAGTTGCAGACCCAAGCATTTGACATATCTCCGAAGGCATGAGGTTGCTCGTGGCACCCGTGTCCACCAAACAGATATGCAAATTCTTACCCGCAATTCTCAGAGTCAATAAGAATGGCGGGACATCCCTTCTCTCCTTTCACAAAATCAGATGGGACTCAACTCCTTTTTCCTTCCACATTTGATCAGGTGAGTTCAGAGCTTTTATCAACGCCTCCTTTTGGCCAGGCAATCTAGCCGCGTCCAAGAATGAAAGGCTAGATTTGGACTTCTTTAGATCCTCCACTATGTCATAGTTTGGTTTTTCGAATTTGACTGTCTTCTGCACGTCATTAGACATTTCTCTTCTGAGTGGAGGAGGAGGATTATTATTTGCCTTAGTATCCGGAGGAAGAATAGAGTTGTTTGGAGGTGTTGATGAGGTTTTAGGGGCTTTAGATTTACTTCTCAAATGGTATCCATGATTCCCCTTTCTAAAATCTCGAAAAGCTTGCACCTCCTGTTCCAAAATTTCGTCTTCTTCTTCCTCACTCTCACCTTCTTGATGATATACAGTTTCCATCACCATAATATTATCATCTTGATGTTGCGATGGACCCTCATTTGATACCAGCTCCAAATCATCAACTTGTGCCTGAAGACAATGAGTGTATCTAGCAATTTCAAGACAATTCCTCTCATTGTGTTCTTTTGTGTTGTGCAACCTACACCCCCTTTCCCACGCCAAATCTGAAAGATTCAAAAGGGAATTGGATTGACTAGGTCCTACAAAAGTATCTAGTTGATTAGCAATGGGAGCGGGTACTCCCCCATTGTTTGGCTTGGTGTTCCAGATGTCTCCCTCTATTGTTAAAATTTTGATTTGAGTGAGGGGCATGGGATTCATACTTCTGCTGTTGAACCCTGTCATTGCTCAGTTTATGAACTAATTTCTTGAGCTCTTCGACCTCTGAATAAATCTCCTTCGGTGGAATCACATTGTTGTTAACCCCCGTTGGATTTGCATAATTGATGGGGTCTTGATTCAACATTTGGGTCGGGTTTTGAGGAATTTGATTCCCATATGGATTGACACTTTGAATCGGAGTTGGATTTGGAAAAGGAACTATAGCCTGAGGATTAACTTGGCTGGTTCCTTGCATAGTCGATTGACTATTCTGCAAAAATGCGGGAACAGGTGGAATGGATGTGATTGGTTGGATTGGAATGGGTGCATACGCAGGTGCTGGTGGATACGGCTGCTGATATGGGAAGGCGTTCATGCTTGGCATTTGAGGTGCCATGATCTGATTTGCCAAGGGAGCTTGACCATATGGAGCATACTGTCCCATCATAGGCATCTGGGGAAACCCGTAGCCTTGTGGTGTCATTTGCTGCTCGATGGTCATGGCTTCATTATAGGCTAGAGCGAGCGTGGTGACTTGAGGATTTTGTCTTGCAAACATGGCTGTCATGGGGTCCAATGCCCCAAAATATATCTGCAAAGCCACTACGGGATCGATGGCAAAATGCCGAACTGCTCTATTATAGCACTTTTGGAATTTCTGATTAAATGTTCTGATTGGTTCCCCCTGGCCCCTTTTGCATGTAATAAACTGATTGTAAATGGTTGCGGGATCCAAGGGTGACCTAAATTGATTAACAAAGGCATTTTCCATTTGCGTCCATGAAGTGATTGAACCAGTTGGTAAGCATATATACCATTCATATGCTATTGGATCTAAGCTCATGGGGAAAAGTCTGCAAGCCACATCTTCATGTTGGACTTGCAGCCTAATTAAAACATCCCTATAGGCTTGGATATGTTCTTCTGCTATTCTTGGGCCATCTCGGTTTGTATTTAGGCAAAAATATTTCTATGTTCTTGGGGATTTCATGGATATCCCCAGCAATGTTTAAAGGAATATTGTTAGCTCCATACCAAGGAGCTGCTGGAGCTTGAGCCATTTGACTCAAAATTGATGAAGACAACCCTACAATAGCAAGAGAAATATTATCGACAATAGGAACACTAGTGGCAACCGATATTACGGGCGTAGGTCCACTCGATGTTCCCTGGAGAAAACAGGTCTTTTGTGACCGGTGAGCTTACGACTTGCTTGGTTTTATTCTTGGGAGTACCAAGGTAAGGTCATGAAAAATGGTTTCCCGGTTGTTTGGGACCTCGGTCGCAATACGACGTGGTGGGTCCAGCTTGCCTGATGAAACCCTCGATTATTTCAAAGAAAACCTGCAACCAAAAGAAAACAAAAGCTGCAGTTTAGCTGTTTGTGAGATTTAAGAGATGATTTCAAAATTAAATCAAAAAGATATTACTCATGTATGAAAATCAAAATAAAGTAAACCAATTCTGGCCCTCCTTCTAGCGCCAATCTATTGAGTGGTGTTTTCACCCAATTGTGAAAGCACACTCTCCGGTAGGATCTGAGTCCCAAAATCCTCTGCTTGCAAAGAAATTATAACAAAGTAATTTCTCCAAGGTTCCTGTTATGTTAATTCTTTAACACCAATGATGCTGTTCAATTTAAATGCAGGGAATACCTTAGGGTTGCAAGTGGATGTTAACAAGGGGCACCGTGGTTTACTTTAATTTGAATTTGCAATGGACTCCAAGTGAATAATATTAAGAAATAAATCTATTTGATCTTAGGCTTTGATGGATTTTCAGTTATTTACTTGAATAAGAATAATTAAAATGCAGAAACTAAAATGAGGGTTTGAAAATAAAAGAAATGCAAATGAAGATGCAACTAAACTACGTCCAGAATGCTGCCATCAATTGATAAAACCGAAGATAATGAGGTTTCTGCATGCAACCTAACCTATTGAACCTGCAAATTCGCACAATCCAGATAAGCTAGGTGCGGGTTTCTAGGGTTTTACTGTAATTTCAGATTTTAGACATTCGCATGAAGCAACCAAGAACACTCGCATTAAACTCCACCTATAAACCTAGAAATCGAAAAGGAAAGATAAACATTAAATCATACATGCAGAAATGACTCCTTCTTTCTCATCAATGAGATGCCAACTCTCTGTATTTCTATATTAAAATGGTATATCAATTGCAATTATAGAATGTTCCAGGTATTACAAATCCAGAACAAATGAAGGAAATTGCTCCAAGTGCAGGCCTAGAATGGCATGCAGCCCTTGTCTCTGCAACTCTGCTAGCAGCAATTTCCAACCCTTGTTCAATCTGCGCTTCCGATTTTATACTGTCTGGCACGGCTCTTCGGTTCACCTGCATCGCTTCGTTTCACCTCCCAATGCGTCTTTTCAAATTCCTCGCCTTTTCGATGCTTTTACTTCATGCTCGATGTCGAAACGTTCGAAATATTTCATTGCATGTAACGCTTCTACAACTCTGACACCTGTATGCCATGTGTCTCACGCTTCTGCACCTTCTGTAACGGTCCCATGGAAATCGTGACGTCCTTAGGCATGCAGCTTGTTCCTCTGCCAACAAAAAATGAAATAGGTCACGATATCACGACGTTTTCGGCCAATGTCTCCTTGCCTTCTTGCTCGGACATGTCACAAATCTGACATGTCGCGAAATTCGACGCTTTCTTCCGTACCTCGGCCACAACCTAAATCCTACGCTTCTTCTTGTTTTGAAATCTGACTTTTTTTCTACCCTTTGCCATTTCGATCACTTTTCACTTTCCGTCGTGATTTCGCACCTTTCATTTGTGCCCTTTCGCTCATTTCTGTCGTGATTTCACGACGCTTTTCTGCTTCGGACCCTTTCACTCAATTTTGTCGCGATTTCGCGACACTTTTTACACTTCATGCCTTTTACCTGCAACCTGTCACGATTTCGCGACGTTTTTCACTCATGCACTTTGGCCGCAACCTGTCACGATTTCACGACGTTTTTCACTCGCACACTTTCCCAACCCGTCACGATTTCATGATGTTTTTCACTCATTCTTTGCTCAACCTCGTCACGATTTCGCGATGTTTTTCACTTTCGTACACTTTGCCAACTTTCTGTCATGAAATCGCTACACTATCTTGCTTCGGGCTGCGAAACCGCGACCTGTCGCGATATCGTGACATTTTTTGTTTTGTGCTTCTTTGACCAGTTTGACCTACGATTTTGTGACGCGTCACGATTTCGATACCTTTCTGCTTCGTGCCCCGCTTGCCGCTTCTTGTCGCGATTTCGCGACGTTTTTTCGCTTTGCCCTGTTTGACCGGTTTGACCCGCGATTTTGCGACATGTCACGATTTCGCTACGCCTTTCCATTTTGCCTTTCTCTCTCCTCTTTCGGCCGCGACGGAGCAACATGTCGCGATTTCGTGACACTTTTCATTTTCAGCAACAACCACGCAACACGTCGCGATTTCGTGACACTTCTGCTTTCGGCCGCGACGGAGCAACATGTCGCGATTTCGTGACACTTTTCTATTTTTGGCCGCGATGGCGCGACATGTCATGATTTTGCGACATGTCGCGATTTCGCGACACTTTCTACACTTGTGCATTTTTGCCCCTTTTTCTTGAATTTTAGCATCTGGGTCACTGAGATTCCTTTTGAAAGCATGCAAAAAAGATGGGTCCCCAATTTTGGGGTGTGTTGTGGATCAGCCACAACACGCTGCCTTAAGAACTTTTCTGTCAACTGCTCACGAAACTGGAACATGTCGTGAAATCATGACGCTTTTGCTGCCTTAAGCACTTTTCTGCCAACTGCTCGTGAAACTAGAACATGTCGCAAAATCGTGACACTTTCGCTGCCTTTAGAACTTTTCTGCCAACTACTCACGAAACTGGAACACGTCATGAAATCGCGACGCTTTCGCCACCTGCACGTTGCCAACTCAACCTGTCATGAAATCATGACACTTTTCCTTGCTTTGCCTCTACCTTCCTGCATGTCGTGAAATCACGATAGATTTTCCAGCACTTTCTCTCTCCTCAAACATGTCATGAAATCATGACAGTTTTTCTAGCGCTTTCTCTCTCCTCAAACATGTGAAATCACGACAGTTTTTCCAGCAACCTGCAACCTTTTTCTAACTTATCTTTTTCTAAATTTTTGGCAACTAGGCTACTCTGATTTTCTTGGAGACTTACCGATCAGCTGAAACCTTCATCAAAACACATACTTAGACAACTAATCAAAGTGCTTCAAGAACTCCTTGACATCAAAGACAACAACTACCAAGAGCTCCTTTGACATCAATGACAACAACTATACTTGAGCAAAGGCAATGTACTCAAGGTACCCAAAATTTCCAACAATCATCCATACATGTCACCTTACATTAATCATCCATAACATCTCATATGCATAAACATAAACATACATTACACAAAGCATTACACAAAAAGAATTCACACAAAATATAACACAAAAGGTAAAAGCCATATATATATATATATCAATGAATTCCAAAAGGCTACATATAATGGAGCACTAAGGCTCATATATAAAAGTGCATCAATGCACTAGCTACATCTTCCAAGAATACCCCTGTGACCTAGCAGGAGCCTCAGACCTAGAAGGAGCCCTATAACTAGAGCTATTCCTAGACTTGCTACACATTGTATCATTAGACACATATGAGGTTGGGGATCAAAAAGTGGAATAGGATGTTCCATCAACCTATCCTCCAATACCTCGATATATCTATGCCAAGACTAAAGGCATGCTATGTCAAAATTATACTGATGCTCTCTTTGATAGCTCTACCTAGAGCCTTGCAATCCTCGTATCCTACTTTGCCAGTTGCTACTCTAGTTGTTCCCACAACTCCTCACTTTGACCTAGAGGTCCATCTACAACCTCCTCTGCATCCTCTTTGCTCCATCTTCCTCAATATCAGGAGCCTGTAGTTCCATGCTTTTAGTCCTCCACCTACGACTATCAAATCAAAGATTTTGTTACTGCATGGGGTCCCCTTGGGTCCCCTCATATTGGGTTTCCTGAGTACCCTCATATTTAGCCTCTCCACCACCATCCCAGTAAACCACACCTTGAGGTGGTACCCATGGTAGCTGAGCCATAAATCATGCATCATAATACATGGTCATCCCTAAATCCTCCACATATAGGATATCTATCTCCTCATAATTCTCCAAGACTACCATCCATGGCTCCACATAAGGTAGCTCAGTCTCCTCTTGATGTCTCCTATATCACACCGACTCATCAGGGACATCCTAACTTAGCCCAAACTAATGGAGCACTCATAAGAACTGGAAGTAATCCACCTCACTCTTATGCCTTCCAACCACATACCTAATCTACCACACCCATCGTAGATGCTCTCCATCACTGATACATTAGGCACCCCACCATGGCTTCCACACCACTTGGGCGGATGCCAATCCAACCCAAAGCTCCTTGTACCACTAGATAATCCTCACTGGATGACTTGGTTGAACCTCATCTACCAATGCCCATTGCCTAGCGTATGGATACTCCCTACCAAAATTATCCACATGCAAGCTCTCCAATTGAGAAACCCTAAAGTGCTCCCATGCCCAACATTGTAGCAATAAGTTACACCTCAACCCCTTTCACCTTCGCCTGGTCACATTGTATAACTCCTGGTATACCTACACTATTAAGGTGGGAGCCCATGCATGCACCTACCTTATAATGATCATATCACTCACTACCCCTATCAGGTTCCAAGGGAACCTACACCTGGTGCTATTCGAGGCCACAATATTGGCTAGCACGAACATAACCAAAGCTTGAAGGGCATCCAAATCCTTGTACGCATACATGGACAAATAGGGTATGTCCCCACTCTCCACCCTCATCGTATACCATGCATCCCCAAACATCCTCATCATCTCAATATTCTAGTTGAGGCCAACCTCAACCTAGAGATCCTCAACTGGTACCTTGAGGATGTGATATACATCCTCCAAGGTAACTATCACCTCACCTATGGGGAGCTAAAATGTCCCCTTGTTTACATCCCACCTCTCCACCAAGGTGGATAGGTGCCTCTCATTAGCCCTCACCACATCTAGCTAGGCTACCTTTGCTAGCCCCATAGCTTCTAGAAGCTCCCACTCATCATCCATAATTGCCTTCCTCATCTCGTGGCTGTAGGGAAAAAATTGGTGCCAAGCCTCCAAAACCCTAAGCTACAGCACAACACAAATACATTTGTTAATAATTAAAAAAAAATCACAAAAACACAAAAAAATTTGCACAATACAAATACATAATAAAAAATGTGTCACCTCAATAATCCATGCCCCAACCATAGCCCCAACCTCTACATTAGCTCCCTCCATCGACATAGCTTCCACACCCAAATTCAACTACCTCACTTCACCTAACTCCTAAAATATAGCTTCTCAAACTCCCAAATGCACAAATGAGCTTCAATCTCACCTAACAAGCTATTTATAGTTGCTTCAGGTGCTTTGGGGCATCCATGGGCATTTCCTGGTGCATTAAAGCACCTACGAGCATTTTTACGGATAACAAGCTCCCATGGGCATTTTGCGTCAACATGGACAAAATATACAAAAGCAAAAAATAGTAGCTTCTACCAACCAAATCACTTCAAATTTCATTCATCCATGCATTTCATAATTTTATCAGGTTTTGTGAAGATTCCAACTGATTTGGATGCATAATTTTGGTTTGCGACCACATTTTGCAAATTCACCAAACAAGTTACAAATGCACCTCAAAACGGTCCAACTCTTCACAAAATGGCCATCACCATTAATACCATCATTCACACATCATTTACACATCATTCCATATCATCATTTACATATTTTCCAAGTTCACATAACATTCAAGTGAATCTCGTATATAGTGGGTTATTCTATATAATTGGTGATTGCAGCGATTTGACTCCATGTAATTTAGTAAGATGAATAGCCTACAATAAGGACACTTGTTCATGATCATCATCACTTATCTCCTTTCTTGAGATCACAATAATATTTGGTACTTCATATTTTGAGTGAAACATTGCCAAGAACAATTTGCATAACTACTGTCATTGATGGCCTAATTTGTGGGGCTTAAAACATGGAAAAAAATCAAATTTCATCATTCAAAAACTCCCTAACACCACAGAGATAGGCACTAGCTAGGATGATTGGTTCCAACCATGGGAATTATTCAAAAAGTCACTAGAAGGCCCTCCAAGGTTGAATCTTTTTTTTCTTTGCATTATCATCTTTGCATATCAATGATGCTAGAAGGCATATTTTTCAACAACATCGAATCACCCCAAATTTGGGGTAACCACATTTAGTTTTGAACCCCCCACAATGGGATACATATTACATGATCATGGCATATACAATTTGCAAAAATACCTTCATCTATTGGGGCAAAATTAGACACATTTGCCATCACATATTTTCACAAAATCCTTCATCTGTTGGGGAAAAAATAGACACATTTTTCAACAATCCCCTTCCCACCATTGGGGAAATAATGGTATCACATTTTACATCATTCATATTGTCCACATTCCATTTGCATAGATTTTTCAATTGGCTCATGAGATTCATCTATAACCTCATTCCCCAATTTAGGGGGTAAGATATGCAAAAATCAAAATTATTTTATCTTTTGTATTCAAGCTCATGCTCCACATCCCAATAGAAGCTACTTCTGCACCTGGCCAAAAAAAGTGTCTTGTATTTTTGTACTATATTGTGTTCCATGCAATGTAGTACAAAAAGAGGCATCTGTAGACACCAAAATCTAGCCATTTTTCCTCCATCCATGTTTTCCCACCATTTCCACCACCAAAACATAGTCAATTTGTCCACCATCCCTATTTATCATAATTTTTGAATATTATTCACATTTATTTATGTATATTTATTATATATATTTAAATATAATTTTTTATATTATATTTTAATATATGTTTAATAAATATGTATTTATTTAAGTGAATTAATCCCAGCCATCCAATTCCATTTAATACCTATCACCCATTTACATCAATCCATGCCACACCCTATATTTAATATCTACCCTTAGATGTGCTTTAATCTCAACCACACAACTAGTATTATTGAAACCCTAGCATGCCCTAGGTTGGATTATAAATAGGAGCCATTTCAATGGCTCAACCCCTAAGTTTTTGAGTTCCCTGAGTCTTGGATTTCCTTAAGTCTTTTACTAAGTCCTTAAGTTCCTTAAGTGCTTAAAATCCTTAAGTTCCCTAGAATGCCTCACGTTATCTCTATCACCATCCTTGCTCGTCGTAACCCCCTATCACCATTGCCATCCTTTTTTGCTCACTGGATCTGCTTCTACAAAATCCTTCCCCTCATCCCTAGGCACTCATAGGAATTTCCTATAGCATCTAGGTGCCCACAATAATTTTATATTATCAATTTTGAAGACCCCCTAGCCTCTAGGTGATGCTAGGGCATCACCGCACTAGCCACCTACATCATACATCTCACATAAGAGCATATTAAGTAAGTAAAATAGATCCATCATTTATTATTTTATGCATGTGATTTTTTGTTGTTGTTAGGGTTTATTATTACTTATAAAGGGCCTCACACTATGGATCCCTTGCATGTATTACTAACTATTTTGTTGTGTCCTTGTGTGTAGATTTGAAAGTATTACATCAACATATGGAGTGGCCAAGCATTGGCTATCAAAAATCCCACTCAACCCTATTGGGATCACGATGTTCTTGAAGACATCATAGCTTTGCTTGTTAGGGTTTTAGATAATCCTAACCCCTTGTAATATTGTATCAAAAGGAATCAAGTATCCAAGCTGTGAGAAGTAGAACAATAATTGATTAGCTTTGTAAACAATGGATTTTCTAGTCTCCCCCCGTCAATGAAAACTATTCTATCGTGTAATCTTGTGTTTTCTTGTATTTCATTTGTTCAAGAATTATTTGGGTGTTGCATTTTGCATCTTTCACCAACCCACGGTTAACTCAATCAATCTTGATGTATCTGATTTTTAAATCATAGTTCAAAACATGCTCCAACCTGTGTGGATCATAGTAGGTCCTATACCGTGCAACTTAGCGCAATTCTCCAGCTCATAGTTAAAGGGGTTAAAGTTTACAAGTAAGCATTTCAAGGTATGGGCTAGCACAAGGTTCTACCCTACATAGTTTAGAGCAAGGTTAAATATTGCACGACTCAACATAATTGGTTAAACTTATGAATGAGAATTTTAAGGTGCGAGCTACAACATAGCTAGGACTTTGTTCTACACCATGGTTCAAAACAAAAGGAAGATCACCCAAAGACTAAAAGGTAGTGGCTCAATGCAATGCTCTACCTCGTGCGGTTCAGAGCACATTTATACAATGAAGCATCCTTTGCTCCAGCCCGTGGTCAAAGTGGTCAACTTGTGTGAATAGCATTTTTGAAGAGCGAGCTATGACATGGTTCTACACCATTGAGCTAGCTAAGAAGCATGGGCTATGACATGGTTCTACATCATGGAGTTGATGATAAAGTGAAGCACTGATCTCAGTCATCCATGAGAAGATCAATGATCTATTTGTTTTAATGCTCTCCAAAGCACATAAAAGCAAGAAGTCTGGTTAATATGACTTGGTTGATCGAAGTGAACTAGAAGGTGAAGCAATGAACAGATCAAGAACCAAGAAGTGAAGACAGTTGTAGATCTATGGTTGGATATTATCTACAAGAACAATGAATGGTCTGGATGATGGTTTTGTGCATAGTCTAGAGTCGAACGCCATGAAAGTCAAGCAACTTGTAGAGGTCGAGTTGTAGAGGAGTGCAAGATCATGTGATTTCTTTCATCCAAAATAAATAAGAGGCTGCCACCTCAGCACCTGGCTGATCTAGCATTTCAATTCCTTGTAATGTTCCATTTTTTTTTAATATTTCAAACATGTAAAACTATAAATAGAGGTCGAACCCTCATTTTTTAGGGTTAGCTCTAGAGTGTTTGCTTGCCCTACTATGTAAATACTTTTTGCAAATCAATAGAAGGAACATTACTTGGATGTTTGCCTCAGGTTGGTGTCTTCTATATCTTTTGAGAGATTTAAGTTATGAATGCATTTCTGCTACTACTGCTATGGTTAGTCTATTCTATTGATATTGGATTGCTAACTTAGAGCACTTTGAAATATTTCATGATTGAATATATACTTGGAAGGAGTTATTTTCTATTAGTCTAGGTACTGATCTAATTCTGCTATTTGGATTATTAGTATCTTAGATGTTTGAAATGATTTCTTGAAGTATGTCTCTATTTCTTTAATTGATGAAGATTACCTATTTTGAGTGTTGTTAATCACAAGTGTGGGACACTAGAAATTGATTGGCAAGGGTTTTCCTGTAGATGCCTATGTTGTTAGATTTATCTAGCCATTATTTAATCATTACCTTTCTAACCCTAAACCCATTTCTATCCCTATCTCTTAAACATTTAACTGAGCTTAAATGAGTCAACACCCTATCAGTTGACAAGGTATACCAACCTACTCTAGAGGTTGGGTTAAAGCAATCTTTAATCCATCCAATATTGGGGTTTGGACTGTGATTAGCGGGTGCATGCCTAATCAGAATATTGAAGATAATAGTCATAGTTTTAAGTTCTCCTTGATGTCAATTCAGATCCCAATAGTTTTGGCATGCCCGATGGGACCCTATTTACAAGAACACTAGCTAACCCACAAAATTTCATTTTTACCTTTCCTAGAGGAATCAAGATTTAGTGGATTGTCTTGACCTTATTAAGTGGTGAAAATAAATTCACTTGGTGACTCCCTGAATGCAAGAAACCAGAAAAGCCATTCCAATAGCTCATAATTTTTCATGAATACTAGGTCATCTACGAAGAACAATCAAGATCCTATTATATTTTATGAGCTCCCTTTAAGAGGATCCAATATCATAAGAAATTTATCCTCAAATTTTTAATCAAGAGAGGTTCCAACTGAGCCAGCCCCTGAAATACCTCCAAGACCACCTCCATCAAGAACAATGCTAGTAAATATGGTTGGATAGCAGAATGTGAATCCAAATCAACCTCTACAGAAATACCCTAATTGGGATACAATTGGTCCCCTGAGACTTGCCCAAATGCATGATATCCCTCAAGCTGTATCCAAAGCTATACCTACTTATGATGGATCAAGTAAAACTGCTTACGAGCATTGCCAAGATATCCTAAATCTAGCAGCAATACATAACATCAGAAATGAAGATGTGATTATCAGAATTCTAGCCCTATCTTTTAGAGGGAAAATCCTACATTGGTTCAGGACCTTAGAGGACAATAACATTACTTCATGGGCTGCATTAGTAGAGCCTTTTGTAGAAGAATTCAATGAGTCTATTGATCCATTTTCTCTCCTAAACCAGTTCACATCCATGCAAAAGCATCAACAAGAGTCAGTTTCAGATTTTAATCTAAGATTCAGTAGAACCTGGAAAAGGATTCCACCTAAAGCTAGGCCAGCTACCCCCTTGCTTTTATGTACTATATCAGAGCCCTTGGGTCAGAACTTGGTTTACAAACTCAATAGTCAAGAGTATACACCTTCCCTCAAGTCTACAATGTAGTTGTGCAAGCTGAGAATATCCTCATTAATGTAGGAAGGTTACCTCCAAAAATTATTATGCCCTACTATTATGATATTCCTCATACCCAAATTTAGGTAGCTACATCTTCTTACATGGACCCCCCTCCTTTGTCATCACCACTTCCTCATATGGCTCCAATTCCACCCCCTAAAATACCATCTACTTTAGTTTCCTTTCCACCACTTCCATCTCAAACACCTCAAGAATCCACTATGTTGCTTGATATTCAGAGTACTTTGAAAACACTCAATAACAAGATGAATGCAATGGAGAAAAGAGAGATAGAGAGGTCTCAACAAAGGAGATATCCCTATATCAATAGATATCAAAATCTTGGTACCAGCAATAGTGCAGGGATCAGAGTTAATGTAAATCAAGAAGATCAAGAATATTCTCCTAAAACTAGTCTTGTGAATGTATGGTGCCTTGTATGTAATGATCCTCATGATTCAGAATCATGCATTATGTACCAACGTCATGTGCAATAGGCCATGGAAAAGGTGGAGAGAAATCAAAAAGGTAGAGTTAACATGCTATGGCAACCAGATCAGATCATGGTTGGGCAAGATCTTGATGAAGAAGAACCTATTTCTATCATGACAAGATCAGGTAAAAAGACATTGCAAGTTGATCCATAGAATATGGGTCAATTTTAGGTCCCTTCTCAAAAGAAGAAAGACCCCCCTTACAAAGTAATGATCAATTTCCTATTCCTCAAGCAACTAAAAAGAGGGACACAATTCCTAAGAGCCAAGAGAGAGAAGTCAATTTTCCTAAGAGATATGAGAAAGAGAATGACAAAGAAAGGATGAGATCCAAAAATGAAGCACAAGAAAAGTTGAGATTTCCTTCCATAACTAAAAGACAAAGGATTGAAGCTACACAATAGTACAAGAGGAAATATGGTGAACCAAAAAAGAAGTATGAGAGACCCCTTTCAAAAAAATTAGAGTATAACATTGTGGAAGAGATGAAAAGAATCCCCTCTAAGGCTAGTCTCTATGATACTCTCTTCATCCCTAGTCAAATAGATCTGCTTAAGGCTTCTTTGAGTAAAAATTCCCAAGAAAAGTAGACTACCACCATCCTTAGCATACCTTCTAGTAAGGATAAGATATCTCCTACTACTATGAAGAACAAACCCCCTCCCTTTTATATATCCTTGAGAATGGAGGGTTGGATAGTCCACAATTGTATGATTGATTCAAGGGCCTCTACCATAGTCATGCCCAAAGTAGTCTATGAAGAGATGGGTATGGAATATACCAGATCTTATCCTAGAGTTTTGTAGTTGGATGGGACACCAGTTAAGATAGTTGGAGTAATAAAATATGTACTAATGAGACTGCATAGAGCCCCAGAAGTGACCATTGTGCAAGAAATTATGGTGGTAGACCTAGAGCCTTATTTTAGCCTATGCCTTTCTAGAGAGTTCACTACCAAGCTAGGAGGTTATATGTACTTGGATTACTCTAGCATGATAATCCCTTTCAAAGGAAAGAGGATAAGGATAACACCTAAAAATCATGTGTCCTATCACATTGAGAATATTGAAGAAGATATGTGCAACCTCACACCCCTAGATGAGTTTGAGCTAGTAGAAAGATTTGAAGAGTTAGAGGTGGAGGATGAATTACCATTCAGAGAAGATTACAACCAGTTTGGGATAGGAATGGGCACATACAACATTTCTTCAAAAGTAGAGAAAAATATCCCTGCTATATCCAATCAATCCTTAAGAGAGACAGAGATATGGACTATGCATTTTGATGGTGCAAGATGCAAAAATGGAGTTGGTGTCGATGTAGTTTTGTAGTCTCCCTCAGAGGGTGTAAAAATTTTGCATATAGATTGACATGGTCTTGTACTAACAATGTTATAGAATATGAAGCTTTATGCTTAGGTTTAATGCAAGTAGAGAGCATGGGTATCAAAATACTTAACATATATGGTGACTCTGAGTTGATAGTCAATCAGGTAAGAGAGAGATGCAGTAGTAAGCACCATTACCTGAGATCATACAGAAATAGGGTATGGGATTTGATGGAATCTTTTGATACCCTAAACATTCATTTTATCCCCAAAAAATAGAACATGTTGGCTGACTCCTTGGTTGTTAAAGGTTCCAATTTTAGTCCTTCTTTAGATATGGGATCATCTAAAGATAGGAAGAGTCAAACTAGTTTTTAGACCTATAGTACCAGATAGATAAATTTTCTAGTAGGTTTTTGAAAGTGATGATCAGATTATTGATTTTCTAGTAAGAGAAGCTTGCTTATCCACTATTCAAGAGGAACTTCCTCATGAGATAGATCAACAAGATGTTATCCAATTGAAGAATAATCATATCCCTAGAGGTTTGGTCACCCTAGAAAGCCTCTTTGATAATGAATATGGGAGAAAAGCTAGAGCCATGGAGATCAATGAAAAAATCTATAAAGAGATTGAGATTGAGAAGGAAAAGAAGCTCAAAGTTGGTATCCAATGTTCTCCAGAAGAGGTAGAGGAGATCAAAGCCCTGTGCTTTAAATACCAAGACATTATGGCCTAGTCATATGAAGATCTAAAGGTATATGATAAAAAGGTGATCCAACATACTATTGAGCTAGAGCCTGATGCAAAGCCTTTCAGATAGAAGTAGAGACCTATAAATCCTAGGATTGAATCCATAATGAGAGAAGAGTTGCTCAAATTGTTGAAGGCTAAGATTATATACCCAATCAAGCACTCCACATGGGTGGCTAATTTGGTCCCTATCAGAAAGAAGAATGGAGACATCCATCTATGTGTAGATTTCAAGAATCTCAACCAGGCATCATTAAAGGACCACTACCCTCTCCCTCAGATTGACCAAATTTTATAGATTGTTGTAGGAGCAGAGAGGTTCTCATTATTAGATGGTTTCTCTAGATATAACCAGATCTGGGTAAAATATGAAGATCAATTCAAGACAACATTTACCACCAAATGGGGAACTTTTACTTACCAAAGGATGCCTTTTAGTCTATCCAATGCAGGGGCCACCTTCCAGAGAGCTATGGATTATGCTTTTGGAGAGCTAATAAATAAGGTCATTCTCATATACTTAGATGATATGACTATGTTCTCTCATAAGAAACAAGCTCATCTAGAACACCTAGAGCAAGTATTTGAGAAATGTAGAGAATTTGGTATCTCTCTCAACCCAAAGAAGTCATTTTTTGTAGTCCATGAAGGGAAGCTATTAGGGCATGTGGTTTCTAAGGAAGGAATGTCTATAGACCTAGATAGGGTAAAGTCAATTCTAGCCCTCCCCTTGCCTATGAACAAGAAGGCCTTGCAATATTTCTTTGGGTAGATCAACTTTGTGAGGAAGTTCATCTCAAACTTTGCTCAAATAGTAAAGCCTATCTCAGAGTTGCTAAAGAAGAATGCAGATTTCAAGTGGATAAAAGTAAGGAAATAAGATTTTCAAGCCATTAAACAAGCTATTGCCACTACCCTAGTCCTGGTGAACCCTGATTTTAGTAAGAATTTCATTTTGTATGCTTATGGAGCTGAAGAGAGCTATGCAACTATGCTTACTCAGAAGAATGATGATGGAGAAGAACATCCCATATTTTTCTGGAGTCAAACCCTTCATGAGTATCAGATCAAATACAAATTTATTGAGAGACAAGTGTTTGTAGTAATGAAGTCATTGAAGAAGTTTAGACAATACTTGGCTCAAAGTAAAACCCTTGTTTATGTGGTCCACCCAGATGTAAGGAGCTTTATTTTACAAGGAGAACTAGGAGATAAAAGAGTTAGTTGGATTACTAAAATCTAGGAGTATGATGTAGAAATCCATCCTACCAAACTAGTCAGAGGTAGAGCACTATACCAAGGGTTAATAGAAAAGGTAGTTGTAGAATAGATGTCAGCTTGTCAACCACCAACAGTAGATCAGAATGAAGAGTTTTCATCAAAAGGTTCAGATTGGGTTGATCAGATGACAAGCTATTTTCAAATAGGAATCTATCCTCAAGGTCTTAACCCATCACAAAGGAGGAGATATAGGCTTCAAGCCTTGAAGTATGTCCTATTACCAGAAGGATTATATAGAAAAAATCTTGATGGAGTCCTCCTAAGATGCTTGAAATATGATCAAAAGCAAAAGGTCATTAAAGAATTCCATGAAGGATTATCTAGAGGACATTTTTTAGGAAGGGTCACAACTATGAAAATTATCAAGGTAGGCTATTATTGGCCTACAATTTTTGTTGACACCTTCAAGATAACAAGGACATGTGATGAATGCCAGAGGTATGTGGGAAGGAATAGAAATGCATCATTCCCCCTCAAACCTATTCAAGTAGAAGAGCCTTTTCAATAGTGGGGACTGGACTTCATTGGAGTGATAAATCCCAATTCCTCAATAGGACATAAGTATATCCTGACTACCATAGATTATCTTACCAGATGGGTTGAAGCCATTCCCACCAAGAAATCAGATCAAGAAGTGGTAATTGAATTCATGGAAAGCTTGATCACAAGGTTTGGTATCCCTGAAGCTATAGTAAGTGACAATGGTCCAAATTTTATAGGAGCTAAATATATTGAGTTTACAAGAAAATATGGTATAATTTTAAAAAACTCCTCTAACTACTACCCTCAGGGGAATGGATTAGTTGAGTCAACTAACAAAAATCTACTTAGAATTCTGAAGAGATCACTAGAGGATAACAAAAGGAGTTGGCATCTACTTTTAGAGCAAGCTCTATGGGTAGACAAGATTACTATCAAGAAATCTATCAAGACTACCCCTTATGCATTGGTGTATGGTAAAGAAGTAGTCCTACCTATTCATCTAGAGATACCAACTTTAAAGTTGGTAAACCAAGAAGAAGAGTCTGATCAAAATCCAACTGAAACTAGGTTGATGCATCTCCTACAATTAGAAGAAAAAAGGACTCAAGCATATGAAGATTTCTAGAAGCACTCAATTGACACTAAAGGATGGTTTGACAAGAAATCTAAATTCAGAAAGTTCAAAGTGGGTGACTCTATTCTAAGGTGGAATGTAGAGAGAGCCAAACCAGGCAACCACCAAAAATTTGACTCTTTCTAGGATGGTCCTTTCAAAGTAGTTGAGGTTAAAGAGAACAATTATTTTCAGCTCCAAGATCTAGAAGGAAACATTCAATCAATTTTAATTAATGGATTCCATATAAAACTCTACTTTGAGTAAGAGTTCATTTCATGTAACATATGTATATATTTGTACTATAATTTTATTTTTCTAAAGTTTTCTATACAGAAAAAAAAAGGTAGTATAGCAGCTCACAACATGTCATTAACCAAGAGTCAAGATGGTCAAAGATAAGAATGTGCTCTCTCTCACATCGTGATCCATGCCATGCTCAAGAGAATAAGACTAAGATATGTCATGAGTTGTAACATGTGCTACATCATGACCAATCAACAAATCACATGATGTTTTCTACCACCAAGCCACTCATATTTTGAATTGAAAAGCATGCAATGGGTAGTTGTCCATCAACCACATTAATGGTAGAAGGTGTGCATGTGAGGATATTTAAACTCAAAATTCAATTGCCATTCATTTTGCAAGCAGTGTCGAATTACTAAAAGAGCTAAAGAAGTAGTGAGACGAAGCTACCAAGTAGAAAGAAGAGCAAATCACCTACAATTTTCTCGAAATGGTACCAAAAGTAGCTCAAGAAATTATCTAGTAGGTGACTGTTGAACTAGAATGCTATATGGATAAAGCAGAAGTAGTGGTAGACACTAAGATGACATGGATAAGGAGGACTAAGCTCAGAAGAGAAATTGACTACAATAATTCTAAGGGCTACCAATTTCCTTTCAAGGTATTATCACTATGAATTCCTTATTATCATTTTATATCTATGATTCTATGCATCCCTATCCAAAGTTAATATCTACCATTGTAAAGTTTTATGACCCTATGGTAAAAGTAGTAAAAATGGCTAAGGGTAAAACCCTTATTTAATATAACCACTAAAGCCTACCGAGATTTGTTTGCCATAGGCGTAGACCCTCCTGTGAGCCCTAAACCCTTCGACCCATCAACACAAGCCAAATATTACTCATTGCAGGGGCATGCTCATGATGGTGAACCTTTTAGAAAGTGGGTTTACAACCAATTTAAAACTATCAAGTCTAGGAGTACTTTACCAAAAACCCCAATTGCTACTGAACAGTTTGCTTACCCAGAGCTCTTCACTATGTTAGCCTGCCTAGAAGGTCTAGATTCTGATCAGTATGTAAGGGATTGGAAAATAGCCATTATTTATTGCATATCCAATGAGAAAATGTATAAAGCTTCGATAGAAGAAGAGGGCATCAAGCCAATTTATTTTGATTGGCTAACCTATCTCTCTAAAAGAATGCATGAACAACTAGTTAGTATGAAAAGAGATTCAAAACCCTCTTTTTAACATTGTTCAAATCTGATATGGATGTTCTATAGTATCATAAGACAAATGATGCCCTAGATTCCAATGGTGGATAAGAATGATAATGGAGACCCTATACTAGTTTATCAATGGACTAGCCATTTGAGGAACACAGAGTCATACTACAGATTCAACATGGAATTTTTAGGGCCAACTCTAAAAGTTATGTATGGTCAATGCCCTAGGATTCCACCTCTTGCTAAGGAATTATTGTAAGTAGAGAATGCCGAAGAGGGAGATTGGTATATCCTTACAGAAGGAACTATCATCAAACTCTATGACTTCACTGGTAAACCCTTTCTGCTACCTCATTTTGTTACTAATAGGTTGTTAGCTCTGGAATATTTAAGGTAAGCTGACTTTATCAATGTCAACTTTAGCACCGGTAAGGGAAGGAAGGGGACTATGATTTATTCTCGTAATGTAGATGATATAACCATAACCAAAAAGGGTCAACATGAACAAATTACTCAATATTTGGAGAGACTAGATCTTTTATACATTCCACAAATATGGAGATATGACCCTGATGACAAGTTCTTGCAAAGGAATATTGCCCTAAATGGAGAAAGGGCCCTCAAATTTGAGAAAACTTTGAGGTCTCATTTTGAAAAGGGCAGAAATAACAAGGAAAATTCTCCACTAGAATGGAATATCAACAAAATGGAACAACTTCCCCCATGGAGAGATTTTTATGAGCAAATAGTTGATTATGATCCTAAGAAGAACAAAGGCCACCAATTGAAAGAATCCAAGATTAAAGAAATGGAGGATAAACATAAATGGGACAATGGTAAAATTATGGAATGGTGGCAGATGAGAGTTGAAATAGGTACAAAAAGGCTAGATTTGGCCATCAAGTAGACACTAATTTTTCTGAGTTATATGAAAAGCATATCAAAACATGGAAGGCCAAAAATGGTAAGAATTTGGTGTTAAGTTACAAGAAAATAGGAGTAAAGGGAAAGAGGAAAAATCAAGTATCATCATATTCCCCTTCTCCACCTTCACAAGAAGAAGTGCAAGAAGTTGTGATAGATGCTCCATCAACAATCGAGGGAACCCAAACGTATTTGAGCCTTCACAAGAGCAATTACAACAATACTCTATGGGTGCTCAAATCATGAAGAAAATGCATTATTCTAGTGGTGGTTTGGGTAAGGATGAAATGGAAAATATAGAAAATATTCAAGCAATTAAAATACTAGAACATCTAGCCTTGGGTGGAGAACCTCCTCTACAAGATATAGAGGGAAAGAAAAAGGATGACAATTTTGTGTTCACTCCTATAAAATTCACCACTGCAGCTGCAGTAAAGTCAACCCCTATTCTGAAGTTGCATCACAAGAAGCACAACATGAAGGGAGTACAAAGAAATATAAGCCTACAATTCCTATTATTTTCAAGAGAAAGGCTAAGGATTCAGTAGGGGAGTCTCAGAAGGAGGTCTACAAGAAGCAGAAAATGGATCAAAAGCAAACTATTGAACAAACCCCTATATCAGTTGTAGAGCAACAAGTTCAACAAACACAACATCAAAGTGTAGATGATATTTTCCAATAAACTACTTTGGTAGGTGAAGGTATGATTTCTATCCCTTCTTCTCCTTCTCCTTCCCCAAAAGGATCCCCCTCCCATTCTCAAGAAAAATTGGAACAGAAAGCACCCTCTCCCCCTCATAGTTCACCACCTACTTCACCAATCATTACAAAGTCTCAAACTAATCCATCTCCTCCACATTCATCAAAAATTCTAGTGACATCATCACCCATTCACTCACCTCCACCCTCAAAGTCATCACCACTAGTAACATCAAAAGGACAACCTCTTCCATCTCCCCAACTCATTCCATGATTTTAACATCCACCACCATGTCCTTCCACTATAACTTCTACAATAAGCATAGACTCCACTATCCTCACAACCACTCCCCTTTCATCAACATCCGAGTCATTTTTCCCTTCACTTATGACTACCTCCACTCCTAAAAATTATCCCACAATAGCCTCTTTACAGAAAGGAAAGGAGGTTTCATAAAAAATCCAAGATTTTTGGGTTAAGAAATTATCTAAGCCTTCAAAACAGATGGCTAGATGAAGAAAAACCATGATCATTGATCCAATGACTAGGCAAAGGACAACTAGGTCCATCACTCCTCTTATAAGCAAACTAGAAGAGGACATGACTATAGAATATTATCAATTGGAGGAGCATACAGAGGATATTAATCAATTTCCAATGGAGGATGAATTAGTTATAGCAAAGGCTCACCTTGAAACTTTTTATGTCAAGACTAACATCTACAAGGAGCAATGTGGAAAACTAGAGGAAAATATTGAGAAGTTGGAGAAAACTATTAGCAATCAGAAGAAGGTGGAGAAGGTTATAAGAAATGAGGTCAAGAGCTAGTAGAATAAATATCAAGAGGCCATAAAATTCAAAGACCAAGTTGAAGAGCTAAAGAAAAAGAATGAAGCTCAAGCCAAAGAAATACAATATTTGAAGCATCAACTCCAGATTGAAAAGGCTAGAGTTATAGGATTTTCTAAAGAAGGAGTCAAATAGGTTAGGAAGCAGATATGGTCTGAAATCCTTGAGAAATGTTCAGAAATCCAACCTATAATTGACTACATGGATGATGCCAGCCATTTACTACAAGCGACCAAGGAAGATCTGGATAACTTCACTAAGGAGCTACAACCTATGGTGATACTAGTAGAGCAAATATATAAACTATCCGAGAACAGATTCAGTGAAGCTACCAAGCCTATTCCAAATAAGGCATGGAACACTTCTATATTGGCTACTAAAATTATGATTGACAAGAATAAGTTGCTCCAAAAGGGTTGGTTACTATCAGATAAAATTGAGGGTAAACTACAAGAAATTGTAGATATTCATCAAGAGATGATGTAGTATGGTTTTGGAGGACTTTGGGTTGAAAATAAGACCTTATTAATAGAAGAAGACATCCAAAATAATGTAGCCTCAATCATCCAAGATGAGTCTAAAATAGATGCTTGGGAAGATCCGATTAATCAAGAGCAGGTCTCTCAAATGATCAAAGACTTAACTAGGCTCAAATATTTAATGGAGGACTTGGTGAACAAAGGTAATTCTATGTCTTATGAAGAGACCTCTAAATTGGAGTATGTGCATAAGCAACTCAAAGAAATAACTAATCCTACTGAGTCAGCTTGGAGCCAAGCATTACAGACCCTAAAATAGATGATCCAATTATTTGGAGCAGATCCAAAGCTGAAGATAAAGAAGAAACTTCACAAGAAGAAGAAGCTGAAGAGGACCAAGAAGATGATAATGGAGAAGAAAAACAAGAAATAAATGAAGAGGAAACTCACCAAGAGGAGAAGGATCAATCAGAGAAGGTTATTGAAGATACTGAAGAGGTACAAGATGAACAACTCAAAGTGCAAGATCAACAAGAGAATGAATAAAAGTAAATAGTCTTATGGTGAAGTGGACTAAAGCATTTTTGTATCATAGGCCAACAAATGAGGTTATATTTTTATATTCTTTGTAAATTGTTTTGACTCTAACATTGTCAGAGAATAGTCATAAAGCATGAAGCTATGACAAGGAACATGAAAAGGCCATGAAGATATTTTGCAAGGGAAGTTTGATCTAGTTAAGGTTATAAAAGGAACATAGTTTTATATAACAAGAGCAAGACTGTGCTCATGAAAGGAGTTATAGAGTTTATTGCTTCCTGCATGATTTCCATATGAACCATTACTCTCTGAGTATCTTCACAAATGTCTTAGAGAGTGATGGCCATATAGAAGTCATTCTATGAAACATAGCTCACCGAATATTGGAGTCTATCCTTTTTCTTCCATATCTTCTCATCTCCCACTACATATACTCTTTTCCTCACTTCATACATATCTTCTTTTAAAAAATTTCCTCCATTCATCTAGCTCACTCTACTATTATTTCTCTTCATCAATTTTTGACTCCTGATGCCCAATGGATAAGATTCTGAGTTCTCAGGATTTGCGAGAAAAACCCCTAAGAGGTGCCAGAATGTAGGCCCAAAATGGCCACATCCTTAGAAAAATTTTGTAAAATTTTCTAAGTCATGAAGAAGGTTGTTCTACCCCATGGTAGTGGTGCAATGCATGATGTTCTACCCCATGGTCAAAGTAGTCAAAGTTATACTTAGCAATTTTAAGATCATGGGCCACAACACAGTCAAGATGTAGTGGTTCATAGTAATATTATATCCTGGTTCATAGTAATGTTATATCCATGTGGCATAGAATAATGTTCTAGCCCATGGTCAACTTAGTCAAACTTGATGTATCTACTTTTCAAATCATGGTTCACAACACTGCTCTACCCTGTGCAGATCATAGTATGTTCTATACCATGTGGCTCAATGCAATGCTCCAGCCCATGGTCAAAGAAGTCAAAGTTTACAAGTGAAAATTCCAAGGTGTGGGCCAGCATAAGGTTCTACCCCCATGGAATTCAGAGCAAGGTTATATATCATGTGGCTCAGCACAATGCTCTACCCCATGGTCAGCATCGATCAAACTTGCACATGGAAATTTTAAGGCGTGGGCTACAACATGGCTAGGATATTGTTCTACATCATGGTTCAAAACAAAAGGAAGATGACCCAAAGACTAAAATGCAGCCGCTCAATGCAATGCTCTACCCCGCGTGGTTCAAAGCATATTTATACATTGAAGCATCCTTTGCTCCAACCCATGGTCAAAGTGGTCAACTTGTGTGAATAGCATTTTCAATGAGCGGGCTATGACATGGTTCGATTAAATATTCCCTCATTTGGGATATTACCTCCTATTTACTATGTTAGGGTAAATAGTTTCTACTGTTGTAAGTCTAACAATATTCTTTATTGTTAGACGTAGCATTCTTTTTAGGATATTATTCTTGTTAGGATATTATTCTTATTAGGATGAGTTTGTTAGCAATATTATTCTATCACTATCTTTGGCTATATTTAGCCTAAAAACATTGTATATATTCCTAATTATTTGAATGTAAGTTATAATATTGTGCCTAATATAATATGGTATCAAAGCAGGTTACTTGCTCTACGAGGCTTTGATTTAGGGTTATGCATAAGGGGTCACCTCCAAAATGTATTTATAAAAATTTGATGAATCAATTTCGAAATCCAGGTGAACAGTATCCAAACGCATGTGGAAGGTTCACTATTATTAGGGGCAATGTTGAAAATTTAAGCTTAAAATGGTCAAATTATTATAAAATTGGGGTGAATCAACCCAAAAAAAATTGTACACAAAATTTTTGGCTAATGGGCCCTGGTCAAGGGTCCCAAATATTAGCCAATTCCAAATTTTAAAAATCCTAATTTTAGCCAATTTGGCGATAAATAGCCATTATGCATAACCTTGCTTCAATTGAATTTGGTTTATGGTGATTGGAATTTTGAGGTAGATGATCTATTAATCTAGATCATATTATATTGATCTAGATCATGTTATATTAAATAGATAAGATATCCCATCATATGGATCTGGACTCAAATTGAGCCAGACTGGACTAGGCGGGCAGACCCCTAAATTACCTTGGCTAACTGAACCCCTCAACAAGGTGGAGGACCACAAGACTAGCCTACGATATATGTGGTGGATGTGGGACTGCAACCTATAGATCTAATGCATCATTGGACTATAGTTGATGGATATGAAACTTGGATGTGACTCTTTATACTTGGATATGAGGATCGAGAGTTAGACTGTGAGATTTGACATCCTAGTAGACCTCTTGACTCAAACTAAAGACTGCACTAGATTGAAATGGTTCAGACTGGATACGATACTCTATGAATATGGAGATGAAACTAAGAAATACATCTCAAGTATGATGTGAAGGTAAATTTAGGTGGAAGTCAAATGAATATGACATGATAAACTATCTGACCGACCTACCGATATATGACACAAATCTAACGTAGATAACTTAGGAGGCAGATTCAGGTGGGAGTCAAAATTTTTTTATGTGATAGACTATCTAACTAGACTATTGATATCTAATATGAATTTGATGTAGAATAATCAGGACCTAGAGGAGGTGGTATTAGACACTGACTAACACCTGACATACGATGCAAGATCTGGCCCTAAAACGTTAGCGAACCAAGACATGATTATTGGACCTAAGATGATGTGGAAAGGATGGACCTGATGTGATGGAGTAGAATATGACATGGTAATAACCTGGACCTGATGCTAGACAACATATAGATTCTAATTAGCAACACACGATGAGACTTCTGATGTAGACAGATGACTGATAAGAATCCTAGTTGGGTGACACCTAAGATGGATATGTGGCTACAAATATCCCAAAACATGGTGGGAAAAATTTTAGCAAACAAAGGCTCAACCACCATGTGGTGGTCATATTTGAATAGGTATAATTTTTCTTTTATACCACACAAAGTTTATTGCATCCTGCATGTGGGACTATTGTCCTCAGTGGTTCTAAAAATATAGGTTTTGTTCTGATTCACCGTGAATACCTCCAATATTTGGTGGATGGTTGATAAATGGCATGTGTTATAGGGTCATTTATAGATAATAAATATATGAGATCAACCTTTGTTTGGAGCTTACAATCAACAAACGATCCCTAATCGATGCAAATTACTGCATATTAACATTACAGTTGCAGGTTATGTGCATTGCAGATATTTGCACGCAATGTCATTTTTAGTTTGTGTGTAGGTTCTTTATTACCATTTGGCAGCAACAAAATATAGATTCAGGTGGTGAAATTTTTTATAGATTTTCCATTAAATCAATTTGGCCATAATTCCATTTAAAATATGTTCAGCCATAATATCATAGTGAATGTGTTTGTATCTCTATGAAAGTCAAAATACTACCGATCATTGTAGCACATGAAGGTGTTATGCAAATTTTTATGGTATTTTTTTATAACAGATCCATCGTTGACTTTGTTGTGCAATTCCACCATTGCAGCCATACACGCAACATGTTATAAACATTTCACTCTACCCATTTTAGAATCTGAAGACCAGATTGGTTTGCTACTATTTTTTTGGATTAAACGATGTAAAACTGATGGTGAATTCACCGTTAAATCCAATGAAGATGCGTTGTAATTTCACACCGTTAATTGCACATTTGAACAAGCAAAAAAATAGTGAGACACAACTTACTGCATGGGGGTTCAAAGACTTACATATTGGAAGATGATTTTTTTGCTATTTTCTCACTCGATCGACATATAACACAGTGTTTTTGCAGGTTTCATCATGGAGGATTTGTAGATGGTCTTCTCATTTTTGTTATGATAGATTCTTAGATGACCTTGTAATGTATGTTGGAGGAATTCTGATAACAATTTTTATGCACAAATGATTTTTGAAATGAACATCGATGGAAGACATACACCAAGAATCACTCGTTGTCACTGAATCTAACCATAGTTGAAGGTGGATTCAGATACTAAGTGTGTGTAGATGTAGTTGATAAGCTGAGAAAAGTTTTTGAATGAGTGCGTGTTATGGAATATCACATTGACATCACACTAGGAGCATCGAACTTGCACTTGAGAAGACAAAGCCTTTCAAAATTTGGTATACGATGTTTAAAATAACTCGACGGGCTATTTGCCCATTAATGCTCTACAAAGTTTCATTGTTTCATTGTTGCTTCATCTTTGCAATTTTTTGCACTAAGGGGGGATACTTAAAATATTTTGCAAAAGGGGGGGAACACTTCTAAAGGTGTATTTTTAGCAGAGACTGACACCTTAGCCAATATTTTGTAAAATTTCATTGTAAAAGGTGCATTTTCTATAGTGACCAACACCTTAAGAAAATGGGAAAATCAAAGAAAAAATAATCCCAAAAACCAATTGATGCTATTGCAAAATCATACAAGTCCTTACTTTCCAACATAAATGGAAGGGATAGATTTTTATGAGGATGGAACATTTCTCACACTACACATTGGTGTAAGTTCCATTATCAACGATTCTAGAACTTCTAAAGACCTTTAGATCAATGATGCTCTAATCCCTATTGGCATTGTAAGAGTAATATACATGTCATTGGTTGTACTTGACATTACCCAAAGTAAAATACAAAGGGACATTAGCAAGGAACCAAAGTTCAAGCTTCTAATGGTCTATTCTTGTTGTGACACAAGTGAACTAAAGCCCACTATGGCCAATTCTTGTTAGGATACAAGTGACCTCTTACCTTCAAAAGTATATATTAGTTGTATCACAGGTGATCTCGTTACAAGAACAGATTTTTCATACAACACCAATGACTTAAAGACTGACAATCCTCAAAAAGAGCTCCATAATCTCATCAATTTTGATAAATGCCATATTGTTAAAAGCATTGATGAATATGAATAAATAGGGTGTTTTGAAAAACACACCAAAGTATTTGGATCCAAACTGATGAAGAAAATGGGATTCAATGGTGAGAGATTAGGTAAACATGAACAAGGCATTAAAACTCCAATAATGCTAAATGTCAAGGCAAAGAATGAAGGCCTTGGATATGATGGACAAGCAAGTACCAGTAAAACCATGTTTGTAAAACCTAAATATCCTACAACTCCTACAAAGAATTGTTGTAGTCATTACGGTAGAACAAGACATGTAGCAGCTAGGTATTGGAAATTACATCCTTGTGATTCATGTGGGTGTACAAATCACTCATCTTCAAGTTGGTACAAAGTGAAAATGGCCAACAACATTCATATAGATTGTGGATGGACAAATCTCACACAATGGATCGAGATGAAAGAAATTTTATATGGATTCTACTAAAAAGGTAAAACCTATAGTAGACCAAGAGGTAGATCCAGTGACAGACTGAGTGGTAGTCCTAGAGGCAATGACCCATAAACAATCCTAAAGACAAACCTAGAGATAAATTTCCAAAGGCAGATCTACAAGAAAATCTAGAGGTAATTATACATAGGTAGATTCATAGGCAAATATAGAGTAGACCCATAGGTACAAATCCAAAGTTACACTTAGAGCCAGAGCTAGAGCCATGAGCTAGAGCCAGAACCAAAGCAAGAGCCAACATATCACCATATTTCATTTCTCTTCTTCACTGTATTGGGGTAGTTATATATATTATCCAAATAAGGGAATAAGGAGGGTGTTAGAGTAAAATTACCTCATTTGGGATCTTACCTCCTATTTACTATGTTAGGGTAAATAGTTTATACTATTGTAATTCTAACAATATTCTTTATTGTTAGACGTAACATTCTTGTTAGGATATTATTCTTATTAGGATGATTTTGTTAGTGATATTATTCTATCGCTATCTTTGGCTATCTTTAGCCTAAAAACATTGTATATATTCTTAATTATTTGAATGTAAGTTACATCTTGTGCCTAATTTAATAGTTTTTATATCGTTGAGCTAGCTAAGAAGAGCAGGCTATGATAAGGCTCTACATCATAGAGGTCGATGATAAATTGAATCACTAATATGAACCATTCATTGAAATATTGATGATCTGTTTGTTCTAAAATTCTCCAAAATTCATAAATACGAGAATTTTGGTTAATACGACCTGGTTTATCAAAGTGAACTGGAAGGTGAAACAGTGAGTAGATCAAGAAACAAGAAGTAAAGATAGTTACAGATCTATGACTGGATATTGTTTACAAGAATAACGAACAGTCTAGATGAATTGTGATGCTATCTAGATTTGAATAACATGTAATACCACCAAATTGTAGAGGATGATTTGTAGAGAAATGTAAGATCACATGAATTCTTCTCCAAAAAAATAAGAGGCTACCACCTTAGCACCTAGCTGATCTGGCATTTCAATTCCTTGCAATGTTCCATTTTATTTTAAATCAAACATGTAAAACTATAAATATAGGTCAAACCCTCATTTTTTGGGGTTAGATATAGAGTTTTTAATTGCCCTACTATGTAAATAATTTCTACACATTAATAGAAGGAACATTACATGGATGTTTGCCTCAGGTTGGTGTCTTCTATATCTTTCAAGATATTCAAACTATGAATGCATTTCTACTACTATTGCTATGGTTAGTCTATTCTACTGATATTGAATTGCTAGCTTAGAACACCTTGAAATATTTCATGATTGAATATGTACTTGTAAGGAGTTATTTTCTATTAGTATAGGTACTAATCTAATTTTTCTCCTTGGATTATTAGTATATTAGATGTTTGAAATGATTTTTTTATGAAGCACATCTCCATTTTTTTAATTGATGAAGATTGCTTGTTTTGAGTGCTATTAATCACAAGTATGGGATACTAGAAATTGATTGTCAAGGGTTTTCCTGTAGATACCTATGCTATTAAATTTATTTATCCACTATTTAATCATTACCTTTCTAACCCTAAACCCATTTCTATCCCTATATTTTAAAACATTTAACTAAGATTAAATGAGTCAACGCCCAATCAATTGAAAAGGTATACTAGCATACTCTAGAGGTTGTGTTAAAGAAATATTTAATCCATCCAATGTTGGGTTTTGGACTATTATTAGCGGGTGCACACCTAATTAGAATACTGAAGATAATAGTTAGAGTTTCGAGTTATGCTTGATGTTAATTCAAATTCCAACAAGGTGGAGGAGGATTATGCCAAAATTGTATTTCAACTTACCTATCATACAACTTACCTGAATGTTCACTAGGAGTTTTTCAAAGTAAATCTCACTTCTATTACAACTACAACAATACCAAACATTCAAGGAGGTCTTAGCATAGGCTAAGGTCATTGAGGACATCAATGTCCAAGAGGGTGACATTCAAATCTATAAAAGGAAATGGCCAAACAAGAATAATAAAGGTGGAAACACACAATAAAAGCTATCCCCAGTCAATCAAGTTGTTTTGAGTATCCCTGGATCATCAAACCAGGATGCACCACCTCAACTAGTAGTGTAGCCCAATTACTAGGCTTAGCCTCCATTGGCCTAGTATCATACACAATATAATAAAAGACAAAGCCAACAATTCAACCACCATGATAATATACTATTTTGCTAGAGATATTAGCATCAATCTTCAATAGATTATGTCAGGCACGAGAAATCAATCTTCTTGAGATCCATACATTGTATCCTAATAAGCCTAGATCAAAGGGGTATAGGGAAGATCTATACTATGCCTAGCATCGACAAAGGGATCATGACATACATACATGTTATCCCTTTAAATATTTAGTATAGGATATGATTAAGATGTAGGAGCTTTATATTGGAAATCGTTTTACCCCAAACAACCAATAAATATGAGTCCTCCAAAACCCTTTAACCACATACGAAATAAACATAGCACCTACCAATTAAGAAGAGCAACCTAAGCAAGTGAATCATGTGCATGTCAATCCACCTCGCCAAGAGTTTGTAGAAATGATCAAGGTTGTGATAGGGGATTAGAAATAACCAAACAAATATTTGCAACTTGTAGCTTAATTCAATGTTTTCTCCATGCCACAAGTGCCTCCACCAATGAATTCAATCACACCTACATTCAATCCACTTCCATCACCTACTAGTTGCCATCCAAATTCATCAACATCCATCCAACCATCACAAAATTTTGAGACCTGCATCCAACCTCCTCTCACTTTGCAAAATGAGCAATCACCTCCACTAGGATCATAACATATCTTGGATAGGCTAGCCAATATTGAGTTACAATTGAGTCATCAACACAATGATCTATAATAAATCTTGAATTGAATCATAAAAATTTAGCTATGATTGAGTTATTAACCTCAACTACCTAATTATTAGGTCCAACCCCCACCCATACAATACAATGCTCAAACTCGGTATAACCAATGAAAAAATTAGCAACGCCATCTTTCTTTCCAGTACATGCCATTGCTTGAGTCATTGACATCGCTCTTTCATTGGTTGTGTGAGGCTAAGGCCATCAATATACCTGAGGTTCAACAATCAGATCTGAATAAGCCAAAGAGCAAAAAATTAAGGGAGAATTTACATTATCTCTATCATCATCAAAATGGGCATGATATTAAAACTTACTACTCATTCAAGAATCTTGTGCAAGACATGATAGAATGAAATGAGCTCCAAATAAACAGTCTGCTCACGTCATCTCATCAAAATCCTAACATATATCAAGACCATAATGGAAAAATGTATGGTATCACACCATACCCATAATATAAATCATAAACATAAAGCAATTTGGGGGTGCTCAAGGTATCAGACCTTTTCCCACATAAAAACACACATAATAAAATAATAAAAACAACTAAAAAATAATACAAAATGAAAAATCATAAAAATATTACACTAGTCACATCATGCATATCACTAAATTGATTGATTAGTTGAATTAAGCATATTTATTTATTTCACTTAAATTATATTATGTCATTCTTGCATTTCTACACAAAGCACCATGCTTGTATGACTATCATGAATCTTAATCAAACCTTTTCCATCATCATCATTTGCACTTTGTCTTGTGATATTTTGACTATTAAGGGATCCAGGTAAGATAGCGTAGATACTAGATGACCATCAATGATGATGTTTATATGGTCATTGACTATATTAGGTACACTTCTTAGTTTTCAAAAGGTCATTAGGAAAACACACACATCACAATGCATCATTCAATCCACATTTACCATCCTAGGTGTTTATGTATTTCCCTTCATCCAATAAGTTGTTATAGGGTTTTCAATAGGGTTTTTTCATCATTCAACCATTCCTAATTTTCTTTTCAGATTTTGTAGAAAGCTATATTAATTTTTGAAGGTAGGGTCTTGCTTTTATTTTACCTTGCATATATCAAAACCCCAATACAATTTCACACATTTAAAATCTGAGTTTGAACAAGGAAGGATGACATTACAATGCAGTCCTTGCTCCATCGAGCGAAAGGTTTCCCTTGCTCATCCTATTATATATATGGTCTAGAATATTAAGAATTGACAAAAGGACAATCTCTCCCCTACCCAGAGCAATAAAAACCCTTGCTCCACTCAAAAATTGAGCAAGTATCCCTCCAAAAGAAGAAGAAGAAGAAGAGTGGTTTTCACCACTAAGAAAATAAATCTCCTTGTTCCTCTAAAAAATGAACAAGAATCCCAAATCAAAGAAACCAAAAGAAAATAAGGGGGTAATGAGCTTGAATCCTTGGAATCCTTAACTATTCAAAAGCCATGGGGCAATCTCCATTATAGCAATGGGCTATAAACACCAGCCTAGAAATAGAGTAGTCTTATACATGGTGATATATTGGTCACATTGGCGATCTTATTTTGTACAAACCAATGTCAGCTTGCAGATGAGCTAGCTTTTGGTGGCTAGTATTTCCTAGTAGTCTATTCCAACTATGTATAAAATTATAATAATGATGACCATATGATGATAACCATTACAACAATGGGCTCTAAGAGCCTACCTAAAAAATGGGGTAGTCTTATGCCTTATTAATGAATACACTATGCACACACAAGGATATTGAATATCTTGGTCTTCCTAGAATATTTCTACCTTTTAGGAATCTTGTGTAGTCAGTATACATATCTTGAATAGTTAACTAGGGTGTTTGAGTCTCATGAAAATTTGTGTTGTTCCATCGTAACATCTCACCATTTCACATCCATCATTTACATTTTACCATATCACATTTTATTCCATCCCATTCAGCTTCAAATGTATGACCTTTGGAAAAAAGGTTAAAAGTTTGATTCATGACTTTTATACATTTCATGGTGCTTACACTTAGGTTGTTTTGCATCTTAGATTTATTCATTACGTTTTAGCATATAAACATAACATTCAAATTTTGCATCATCATATCATTAGCACATACATACATGCATAAATCTAGGCATACAATTTACATCTATGCATACACGCTAAAATTTCTAGGCATACATCCATCATCCATCACTACATCCATAAGTGCATCCATGCATAACATAACATAAGCAATAAAAAAGCTCCAAAGGTACCCAAATTACTTTGGTCAATTTCAGAAATATCCAAAGGCACATAACTCCTTTGGTCAAATCAATTTAAAAGGCTCCAAAGGTACCCAAACTCCTTTGGTCAATTTTAAAACACTCCAAAGGTACCCAAATTCCTTTGGTCAAATTCATTTTGAAAAGCTCCAAAGGCACAAAAATTCTTTGGTCAATTTCAAAAAGCTCCAAAGGTACCCAAATTTATTTGGTCAATTTCAATTCAAAAGGCTCCAAAGGTACCTAAATTCCTTTGGTCAATTTCAAAAATCTCCAAAGATACATAAAATATTTGGTCAAATCCTTTCACAAAGCTCCAAAGGTACCCAAACTCCTTTGGTCAATTTCAAAAATCTCCAAAGGTACCCAAACTCCTTTGGTCAATTTCAAAACACTCCAAAGGTACCCAAACTCCTTTGGTCAATTTCATTTTCAAAAATCTCTAAAGGTACCCAAATTCCTTTGGTCAAATTCATTTCAAAAATCTCCAAAGGCACCTAACGTCTTTAATCATAAAATAAAAAAATATTGAGTGAAACTTGTATCCATGCAATTTGGTAGGATGATTGGTTATCCATGCAATTTGGTAGGATGAGTAAATTACCAAAAGGGTGCTCACAAAAAATAATTAAAAAATGGATCAAAATCAAGGTTGTAATGGGGTCTTACACCCTTTTACTTTTGCAATTGTCCTAGAAAATCCAAATCAAGTCATCTTGGTCAAGCGACTCATTGCTTTCATCATTTTTCTATTTCCTTATCAACTTGTCACTTGAGGGGGTAGTCATATAATTACAAAATTTATAATCAAATCAATAATAAAAAACTCAATCATGCAAGTTGTGTTCATTCGAGAATCATTGCCAAAGACTATAATGTGCTTTGCTTGCTTGGGGTAATCAACAAGAAAAAAAAAATTAAATAAAATGATAATGGATAATTAAAACTGCATGTTTGGTATGTCTAAGGTCATTGCCTATAGACTAGATCTTGTCTAATCATGGCTGAAAGGTTTACCAAAAATCCAAGTTCTTCAACTTGTTAGAAGCAACAATTAAAAAATGGATGCTTTTTCCATGACTAGGGCATCTAAAATTTATCATACCGATGAACATCATCAACCCTCAATTTGATGCTAGGTCATCTATTTTTGTTCCACGTTGTGCTTTCACACAATGAATCCCAAAAAGGAGCATCTGGAGACACCTAAAACATGTAATATTGAGGAAAATACCTATATGGACTCCTTTTAGACCATATGACCAATGTTGGGCAGACCTAGGGCTCAAATAGTGGTTTTCACCACTCAAACAGGGGACTTTTCCCTATACAACCATGGTCATCCCTCTAGGGGATGACCTCTAGAGGACATCTTCCCAAGAGATGACCCATATTCAAGACCATATCACCCCAAGACGATTGTGCTAGAAGCTAGATAAAAAAAAATAGGAACATAAATGATAGTCGAAACTATTAGTTAACCCCGTGCATAAACCTGCATCACAATTTAGTTTGTGCATGAGCCTAGATTAGAGTAATTGCATGATACTATTAGTTGCATAAATATTTTGAATATAGGAATTCACTTTTCTTAATGCAAACTGCCTCTTTACTTTTTCATGCATAGGGTTGTGCTATTATTAGATTCCTTTAAAGGAATCTATATAATAATGCTCACCCCTCAATAAAAAGAGATAAAGTTTTCAAATATTCAAGCAATGAAGTGCTACCAAAATTCAACCATGATATTCCAAGCCTTTGCATTCTTCTTGCTATAGAAAGCATACTGTTGATTCATTATAAAGGTTGAAGACACCACCCATATTCGCTATGCAATCACACACTCTAGCTTCGAATATTGATCTAGACCCAATAAGACATTCTCACGAACACACCAATCCATCGACCAAATCCTAGATCAAACCCAAAGTCACCCTCACATCGGCCTTGAAAAAGCACTTATATATTAGCGACCATATCACTTAGAGATGACCCACATATATGACCATCCTGCATAGATATGACTTCTAGGGAATATATATATTTCTTTATTTATTTTCTTTAAAAGTTTTAGCAGAATTTTACTTACTATTTTAGCATAGTTAGGTTTTAATTTACGTATGCATTTATCATATTTCAATTTATTTACTGCTTTCATTATCATTACATTGAGCCCTATCTTGAAGGGCTCCACATATGCTACTAATTGTTTTACTTTCCTTGTGTGTAGGTGACAAATATCTACAAGGGAAGAGGAGCACCAAATCTTTGCACATCAATAATTGTAGTAGTCATGAAAAACCTACCCCAAATTAGTTCATGGGTGTGAGGAAGATTTTGTGCAGTACATCCAAAAGATTTTTATTGTAACTCATTGTATCAGATTGATAGCAAATCCCTCAAAGGGATCTTATTGTAACCTCCATGAAAATAATGAATATTAATAATAAAAGGGCACCATCATTCATTTGCATATATCTTGTTCTTATCTTTGTGGTTTCATTATTATTGCTATCTTTCAATATTTTTTTCTTGAATGTATGGTATTTTTTATCACTTCACACACAATGCATCAAAAATAATAATAAAATAACAAAAACAATACAAAAATAAAAAATCACAAAATATTACATTGCTTATTTCATCATATATTACACATTACTACATTTCATCGATGAATTACATTAGGCATAATAGTCACTGCATTAGCATCACTCTATTTTGCACCTTGTAGTCACTTACACCTGTATTTGTGGTAATTTAACCGTTAGCGGGTCTTCTTAAGATAGTGTAGACACCTAAAAAGCATCATGTCGAGGTGACTACTCATATGGGACATGCTAGACCATATGGAAGATCTTGGATAGATTCCAAGGTATAGCAGTGGTTCTAACCACTCATTTAGGTAATTTGGCCTAATCAGTGTTGGCCATGACTGAAACCCATGGTTAACAGATTTGACCACGCATCAAAGCCGTAGCTAGCTTCAAAAATTAGTTGGACCTTGGATGACCCAAAATTGGTTTCAATGACCAATTGGTTGCAAATCAGAGCAGTTTGAGAGAAGAAATTTCCAAAAAATTCTCTCCAACTGATTCAATTGCCCTTTCTTGATCTTGGCTTCTCCATGAAGCTAAGACATAGCCTTCCAAAATGCTATAATAACCCCCTCTAAATTGGAAAATAGAGAGATGAATCTTGAGTTGAGAAGTGGTGAAGCCTTATCGAATTGCATACTCACTTGCATTCTTTGATAGTAACACTTTTGCTGCCCAATTGAAGATCACATGACACTTGGAACCAAGAAGGCTATGGAGGGCTAGGAGGAATCAAGAAATGCAATCTAGCCCATTCCATCACTGATTTGAGTAATTCAACCACCAAATCTATTAGAGGACATCACAGCAACCCTTGATCATCAATTCATCAAAGTGAATTAAGGAATCAAGGCTTGATTTGGAGAACAAAAACATTTACATCCCAACCACGGCTAACAGTGACAACCGTACCACAAATCCATGGTCAAGGTTTAATCCTCAATTTAGTGGTTTTTAGCGATAAATTTCCATTTGTATTTGTTCATTTAGGTATAGTTAATATAGATTAACTTTTTGTATTATCATTAGACTATTATAATCATTAATCTTAGGTAGTTTCCTTTCAATTTCAAGTGTTAGGTAATTCTAGATTAGGTATCATTATTTCATGCATTTATGCTCTCAATTATTAATTATGGTATTAGAATATTTTGTACATGCTTCTTTTACATTTCTTGATGGTCAATTATCATGTTTAGTGTAGTTTACTATTTTTCTTGCACTTTCTTGATTTCAAGCTTTCATGGCATATTTTGTATAATTTCCTTCAAAAGCGTCATAAAGAGAGGCCTCCTTTATGTTTAATTGTTTCTTGTTGTTTCTTGAATGCAGGATTAACCAGGTTTTACCACTCAACGCAACAAATTCCTCTAATCGTGGAGAAGAAGGCTACATTTGCCTTGGAGTAGTTTGTGACGATCTAGGAAGTCTTTGGATTACACCTACCCTTTTGTGGGTATTTTTCTATTATTGTAATAACTATATCACATTGGGTATCCCTAAGAGGGATGGATTTGTAATCGAGTTTCAATGGAAATTTAATAAAGGAAACCCTTATATCTTTCATGCATTATGTTGATTTTTAGTTATTATTAGATTAGGTATATGCTTTTTAGGTTGCCACAGAAGGTGATCACGGTGGGACTCTATAATTTATGTGATTTAAAAGCTAACTTTCTCTATTTTTGATGTCAAGGCTTAGCCATGGTTGAAAACCATGGTTAACAATTGTCACCATGCCACAGAGACGTGTGCAACAGTTGCAGTCACACTTGATAAATGTGGTCAGTAAAAAATATAATAGAAAACAAGCAGCCAGATCTTCATCGAACTTGGATCTAAGGTAGGAGTATTTTTATATCTCTGTAATTTCTTGTCATGTATTTTTTTGGTAGAATGTAGAAATTTTAGGTTAAATATAAAACATAGCAAAAGGTAGAATGGGAAATTTGTAGATGCTTTTTAGTTTTCTACTAGCCATTTCTAGGAATAGCGGATCTATGATTGCAGTCCGCCCTAGCCTCCATCGGTCTAGGACATTTTATGTTTTAGAGTTTACATGCTTGAGGCCCAATCAATGGCCATTCCTTCATAGATAATTGCATTCTCTAAAAAATCATATAGCATAGTTGATGAGTGTCATTGAGTCTCATTATTTAATCTCAATGATTTATCAATCCGGGGTGGTGTCCAAGGCTGTCTACGATAGAAGGCTAGGGCAGAGTACAATTCAGGCATTCAGATTTCAAGCATTTATTGGTGAAGCAGATTTTGGTTTAGCCTTTTGGTGTCACACTAAACCTAGTCTGAAGAATGGAAACTGAAATAAATTACAGGAATTGAAAACTAATTCTAAGTTGCAAGAATTGAAATCTAACTACAATTGCATGAATTGAAATTGCTAAATTGAAATCTAATCTACTTTTGCAGAATTGAAATTGCTGAAATGAAATCCTAAGTTACATTTGCAGAATTGAAATCTAGTTACTTTTGCATAATTGAAATGATGCTTGTAAATGAAACTTATTCTAAAAACACCTGTCAATGCCCTGCCACAAAAGGTCGTCAAGCTTCTTGCTACAGGAATTGACAGCAAAATGAAATATGCTGAAAATGGAAAGTTGCTACAGTAGAGAAACATGGAAAGCAAAGGAAAAATGCATAATATAATTTGTCAGCTGACATACACACAAATGCTATACACAAACATAATAGAAAACATAAATCACATAATACAAAATAAAAACAAGAAAATGAAATCGGCAAGCAATCTATTAATTCTCTTTACAGACAAAATTATAGATTAAAACCTGCCATAAAATCCCTCCTTCTAGATCTGAAAGTGGGCCCATACTTCCTGATCTAGAAGGAGGTGAAAAGCACTCCTTAACTAATTAACACTCAACAGAAAATGATAAAATAGCTGCACTTTTATTGATGACAAAACATGCTGAAAACTGTTACAGAAAATTACTATACAGTCCTAATTGCTACAATTGAAAACTCTCCTCTATCCTAATTCCTAACTGGCTCAACCAAGGAGGGAGCTGTGTTATTTATATAAATATTTACAACATATCCCATGCTCAAATCAGCCTATGTGCTACTTTACAATGATTTGCCAATAATTCTGGATCTGAAATAAATGCAAATCTGGACAGTTTGTGTTGCAGTAGTAGTCATTGGCCCTTAGAAAGCATCTTCGAGTGGTGGGAGTACATGGGAGGAGTCTAGAAATATCTCACACATCATTCTCCACTTCAGAATATGCCATTCCTATCTTGCAAACAACTTTCTATTATGTTGCAGTTTTTCTAGGTTTATCCTAGAAGAGGATCAAAATTGATCTTTTCCATGAATGGTGGCTTTGGATGGCAAGGACAGAAAAATCAGATGGGAGATATTTTCCCTTAACTTTATCAACCTTCTTATCCCCTTTTCCACCACCAAAATTCAGTCAACAAGTCAAAAAGTACATTTTGTTTTCATTTCGAAGATAAGTGGCTCATTTCGAAGACACTGCAATTCTCATTTCGAAGACATTGTGTTCATTCCGAAGATCTTTAGAATGACCAACTGTGTTGACTCCAAATGGTTTTGGCTGCATTTCTAAGGTGGATTAGCCCTCAGGATCAGATTGCAATAGTCTTCATTCTTCCTTGGATGTGAATTTCATGCCTTGCCATTCATTGGTAGCTTGCTTGGAATTTACATGGTAAATTACTGCATTTTCCAGTTCTGCTGCACAGTTGTAAAATATTGGCATTTCTTGCAAATTCAATCAATTTAGAACATGGAAAACTTATTCAAATATCAACATGAAGGAGTACATCAAGTTGCTACTGAATTTATACACTTCATTCACCAAGTAACCATGCTGAAATAGTGCAACAATCTTTGCACAATTGTCCACTGCTCTGTTATACCCTATTGCTTGCCTATTTAGACCATGTGGGAATGCTTCTAAATAGGTCAGATGTCTTCTGTAGTCCTTCTGAACTCATTCCATCCATATCCTCATGCTTTGCTTGACAACTTCAAGGTGTTCCTATAAAGTGACAGCTTGCTGATTTTTATATGGCTATTTTTTCCAGATTTTCAGATTTATGACAGTCCTAAACTTTTGTCTTCAATGTGGATTTGAAACAAGTTGAAGGGCAGGAAAACATTCAAAAACCATTGAGAAGTTAATGGATATCAGCATACCACATTTGGTTAATTGAAATGCATGTTCTTACTTGCTACTTAATCAAGCAAAATCAGTCACAAAATGCTGAAAATAGTCAAAAACAGAGATATAGTATTCCTAACATAAAATCATGCAAACACTTAACAAATAGTATATTTTAGTCAACTATTTGGCAATTAACTTATCATATGGTAGTCAAACATTGTGCAATAATGATTCAAACATTGTGCAATAATGAGGCATTTTTGGGCCTCATCATCCCCCCCAACTTGAGCTTATGCATGCCCTCATGCATCTTAGTAGGCCATAGTAATATGCAGGTTTTATTCTTGTGAACAACATCCTTTGCTACCACGCTAACCGAGAAATTCCTCCTTGCTGCACTATATCAAGTATTTTGCAATTAAGCACATGTATGACTCTTTTTCTATTTTTTCTACAAGTTTTAGTGCTGCAAGGTACCTCTTAAAGGCTTGATATCATATAATTCATCTTGCAATAGTCTTATTGTGGAACCGTATTTGGCAGATGCACTACTACTGATGGAATTTTCTGTTCTTAACAACATTTCAACCTGAATGCTTATTTTTGTTGTTTGCACCTTTTGAACAAAATTGATAAAATTTTTGATTTGAAATGCTTGAGGGATGTACTTACTTGTGGTAGAGCCTTATAAACCTCAATATTTGATGTACCTTACTCTTTTTGCTATTCTGTAGCATTTTCAGCAATTTTGGTACAATTTTTGCTCATTCTGAAGATATCCTGCTCATTCCAAAGATACTGCAATTCTCATTCCGAAGATCTGCTCATTCCGAAGATACTGCAATTCTCATTTCGAAGATCCGCTCATTCCAAAGATACTACAATTCTCATTTCGAAGATACTGCAATTCTCATTCCGAAGATCCGCTCATTTCGAAGATACTGCAATTCTCATTTCGAAGATGTCTGTTCATTTCGAAGAGACTGCATTTCTCATTCCGAAGATGTCTGTTCATTTTGAAGAGACTGCATTTCTCATTCCGAAGATCTTCAAAAAAAATTAGAAATGACCTTCTATGCAAAAGTTAGCTACAGATTCTATTGTGGGTCCATCTCTAGAGTGTATAAGCCTTCCATAACATCAAAAATCCCTTCTTCATCCTTTTGTTTAGATGCTATTCTTTGTTTTGTATGTTGTTGTTTTATTCCAGTAGTACTAAAATAGAACCTTCAGGTGCATTTTGTTGATTATCCTCCTTCAATTTATCAGACAATTGTGAGATATAAACTTGTAGTTCTCCTTCTAAAATTTGCCCTACAAATTGAAATAGAATTGCTGCCATGTCTATCCCAAAATCAGGTTTTTGCATAGTTTTGGAATTTCCATGCAATTAAGGGCATAAGGGGGTGTTTCTTGACATCTTGAACATGTTCCTTTTTTTTTTCAACTTGTCACTATTGTATGAATAGTTTATGCCAAATACCGACTATCATACACTAAATGCTAAATGTGTACTATGAATTATATGCAAGAAACACATACCTTACTGTCCTGAAAATTAGTCATGCACCTTACAAGCTGCTTTTGATGATTGTTAGCAGGCTATCTGAAAACATAAACAAACATAACACATGTGCGGTGTGAGATTTGTACAATGGTGGAACAATGATGGGTAGATCAACAAGGCAATGCATGCCGAAAAATTGGTTTTCATGCAAGCCAACTCAGTAGCGCCTCCAAGAAGGTTTTCACTACTGAATTATTCATTTTTTTATATATATTTTTTCATTTTTTTTTCATCTTTTTTTTTTTCATTTTTTTCATCAGAAGAGGCTGCCATTTCTGGTTTTCAACCAACTTCTGTCCTTTTTTTTTTTTCAAGTGCTTCAATCAGAGAGAACATATCTCACTCTTATTTGGATAAGACCAATCCTTATTCTGCAAAAACATGTCAATTGTTGTATGAAAACACCATCTCTTTCTGTTGAAACCTGCAACATTGATGCGACCTTCCTTACTAGATGACCAGTAAGAATCTTCTTACATCATCATTGCCTCCTTATTGCTGGAAATGAAGTATTGGCTCCATTGTTCCTCTTTCTTGCTGAAATTGATGCTTGTCCTCATGTATCCCCATTTTGTGGGACATGCCTTTGTTGCAAATTTTTTTCTCTTTTTTTTTTTCAAATTTTCTTGTCTTGCTTGTACCCAAAAAGGAAGTTCACAAACAAGACTATTCTTCTTTTTTCTTTTCTTGTATTTTTCTTCTTTTTTTCTTTTTTTCAGACTTTTTATCATCACTCTGAATCGGATATTGAAGAGAAATTCTCTTCCATTATGTGTACATCCAATGGAATCTCCTTCAAGAACTCCTCCTTAGTTAATGGTGCATGGTATACCCGAAGGCAATGTCCATTCACCACTAACATCCTCCATGAATTACCAATGGGAGAAAGAAGCACTTGCTCCATATCTGAAAACTTCTTCAATCAAGTGTTGTCCATGGCTCCTAGTCTGCAAAATCTTGTCAATCTATTCTTGAAACAATTAAATACCAATTCCCAAAAGATGTTAAGTGCTTACATCAAGATAAAATCTTGATATACCCTTGTAATTCCATGTAAAGAGATTGAAATATTGTTTCAAAATAGCAACAATTTTGCTTTTTGTTTATAAGTCAACTAACTAATAATGTTCAAGAATTTTCTTGGCTGCACTTCAATTTGTTTCATTCCTAGGAGGACATAATTTACCCCTTTGTAAAATGGAAGTAAATTTTCTATGTGCAATTTTTCTAGTTTTTCTCCTTTATCCAAGGCTAATTTCTGTGTGTTTGGACTAAAGGTTTTCTGTGTATCTCCATTGATTTTTGTCTCTTCAAGCTCGGGTAAGTTCTTGTTTTAGCACAGTTGGATGTTGTTGTAGTCAATAACATTTCCTGCGATTTTTTTTTATACCAGATTCAGCTACATAGACAGGGGTTGCCTATCCTGTATTATTCGGACTGATCACAGGTTGTGCTAAAAAAATATTTTTGGTTTGCACAATAAGACAAGAAGTGTACAACTTTAGCAGATCAACTACTTGTTAGGTAGGATCACCTCTAATGAGATCAACTATTGTCTGTGTAGGCTAAGAATTGCTAGGTTGCGGTTTAGCACGGTAAAATCCTAACAATATTTAAGTAATAATGGAAAACTCTAGGATCATCATTAAGTTGTAAACTCCTATTTTGATTGTGCAAAAGTTTTTTTTTTTTTTTTTTTTTAGCTTACATAGACAGGGGTTGCCTGTCCTGTATATTGGCCACAGGTTGGGCTGAAGGTGGTGGTTGATTTACTTGCCCTATTTGTTGTTGTTGGGATCTCTCTTTGAGAAGAATTCAAACTAGGCAATTTAACCCCAAAGTGTGAAGATCACCTCCCTATGGTTGCTTGTTTTCTAAATGGACTGAAATGCAATTTACCAAAAATTATTACTAATACCAATCATTTATCCAGATTTTACTCTGAAGTTCATAATTTAGTATAATTAACAATTATTGGGCTACTTTTACCCTCTAACAACACCATGTTCCCCGGCAACGGTGCCAAAATGATGAGTGTCATTGAGTCTCATCATTTAATCTCAATGATTTATCAATCCGGGGTGGTGTCCAAGGTTGTCTACGATAGAAGGCTAGGGCAGAGTACAATTCAAGCATTCAGATTTCAAGCATTTATTGGTGAAGCAGATTTTGGTTTAGCCTTTTGGTGTCACACTAAACCTAGTCTGAAGAATGGAAACTGAAATAAATTACAGGAATTGAAAACTAATTCTAAGTTGCAAGAATTGAAATCTAACTACAATTGCATGAATTGAAATTGCTAAATTGAAATCTAATCTACTTTTGCAGAATTGAAATTGCTAAAATGAAATCCTAAGTTACATTTGTAGAATTGAAATCTAGTTACTTTTGCATAATTGAAATGATGCTTGTAAATGAAACTTATTCTAAAAACACTCGTCAATGCCCTCGCCACAAAAGGTCGTCAAGCTTCGCTACAGGAATTGACAGCAAAATGAAATATGCTAAAAATGGAAAGTTGCTAAAGTAGAGAAAACATGGAAAGCAAAGGAAAAATGCATAATATAATTTGTCAGCTGACATACACACAAATGCTATACACAAACATAATAGAAAACATAAATCACATAATACAAAATAAAAACAATAAAATGAAATTTGGCAAGCAATCTATTAATTTTGTTGCAGCAAAATTATAGATTAAAACCTGCCATAAAATCCCTCCTTCTAGATCTGAAAGTGGGCCCATACTTCCTGATCTAGAAGGAGGTGAAAAGCACTCCTTAACTAATTAACACTCAACAGAAAATGATAAAATAGCTGCACTTTTATTGATGACAAAACATGCTGAAAACTGTTACAAAAAATTACTGTACAGTCCTAATTGCTACAATTGAAAACTCTCCTCTATTCTAATTCCTAACTGGCTCAACCAAGGAGGGAGCTATGTTATTTATATAAACATTTACAACATATCCCATGCTCAAATCAGCCTATGTGCTACTTTACAGTGATTTGCCAATAATTTTGGATTTGAAATAAATGCAAATACGGACAGTTTGTGTTGCAGTAGTAGTCATTGGCCCTTAGAAAGCATCTTCAGTGGTGGGAGTACATGGGAGGAGTCTAGAAATATCTCACACATCATTCTCCACTTCAGAATATGCCATTCCTATCTTGCAAACAACTTTCTATTATGCTGCAGTTTTTCTGGGTTTATCCTAGAAGAGGATCAAAATTGATCTTTTCCATGAATGGTGGCTTTGGACGGCAAGGACGGCAAAATTAGATGGGAGATATTTTCCCTTAACTTTATCAACCTTCTTATCCCCTTTTCCACCGCCAAAATTCAGTCAACAAGTCAAAAAGTACATTCTGTTTTCATTCCGAAGATAAGTGGCTCATTCCGAAGACACTGCAATTCTCATTTCGAAGACATTGTGTTCATTTCGAAGATCTTTAGAATGACCAACTATGTTGACTCCAAATGGTTTTGGCTGCATTTCTAAGGTGGATTAGCCCTCAGGATCAGATTGCAATAGTCTTCATTCTTCCTTGGATGTGAATTTCATGCCTTGCCATTCATTGGTAGCTTGCTTGGAATTTACATGGTAAATTACTGCATTTTCCAGTTCTGCTGCATAGTTGTAAAATATTGGCATTTCTTGCAAATTCAATCAATTTAGAACATGGAAAAATTATTCAAATATCAACATGAAGGAGTACATCAAGTTGCTACTAAATTTATACACTTCATTCACCAAGTAACCATGCTGAAATAGTGCAACAATGCTGCACAATTGTCCCTGCTCTGTTATACCCTGTTGCTGCCTATTTAGACCATGTGGGAATGCTTCTAAATAGGTCAGATGTCTTCTGTAGTCCTTCTGAACTCATTCCATCCATATCCTCATGCTTTGCTTGACAACTTCAAGGTGTTCCTATAAAGTGACAGCTTGCTGATTTTTATATGGCTATTTTTTCCAGATTTTCAGATTTATGACAGTCCTAAACTTTTGTCTTCAATGTGGATTTGAAACAAGTTGAAGGGCAGGAAAACATTCAAAAACCATTGAGAAGTTAATGGATATCAGCATACCACATTTGGTTAATTGAAATGCATGTTCTTACTTGCTACTTAATCAAGCAAAATCAGTCACAAAATGCTGAAAATAGTCAAAAATAGAGATATAGTATTCCTAACATAAAATCATGCAAACACTTAACAAATAGTATATTTTAGTCAACTATTTGGCAATTAACTTATCATATGGTAGTCAAACATTGTGCAATAATGATTCAAACATTGTGCAATAATGAGGCATTTTTGGGCCTCATCATCCCCCCAACTTGAACTGATGCATGCCCTCATGCATCTTAGTAGGCCATAGTAATATGCAGGTTTTATTCTTGTGAACAACATCCTTTGCTACCTGCTAATTGAGAAATTCCTCCTTGCTGCACTATATCAAGTATTTTGCAATTAAGCACATGTATGACTCTTTTTTATGTTTTTCTACAAGTTTTAGTGTTGCAAGGTACCTCTTAAAGGCTTGATATCATATAATTCATCTTGCAATAGTCTTATTGTGGAACCGTATTTGGCAGATGCACTACTACTGATGGAATTTTTTTTTCTTAACAACATTTCAACCTCGAATGCTTATTTTTTGTTGTTTGCACCTTTTGAACAAAATTGATAAAATTTTTGATTTGAAATGCTTGAGGGATGTACTTACTTGTGGTAGAGCCTTATAAACCTCAATATTTGATGTACCTTACTCTTTTTGCTATTCTGTAGCATTTTCAACAATTTTGGTATAGTTTCTGCTCATTCCGAAGATATCCTGCTCATTTCGAAGATACTGCAATTCTCATTCCGAAGATCCGCTCATTTCGAAGATACTGCAATTCTCATTCCAAAGATCCGCTCATTTTGAAGATACTGCAATTCTCATTTCAAAGATACTGCAATTCTCATTTTGAAGATCCGCTCATTCCGAAGATACTACAATTCTCATTTCGAAGATCTGCTCATTTCGAAGATACTGCAATTCTCATTCCGAAGATGTCTGTTCATTCCGAAGAGACTGCATTTCTCATTTTGAAGATCTTCAAAAAAGTTCAGAAATGACCTCCTATGCAAAAGTTAGCTATAGATTCTATTGTGGGTCCATATCTAGAGTGTATAAGCCTTCCATAACATCAAAAATCCCTTCTTCATCCTTTTTTTTAGATGCTATTCTTTGTTTTGTATGTTGTTGTTTTATTCTAGTAGTACTAAAATAGAACCTTCAGGTGCATTTTGTTGATTATCCTCCTTCAATTTATCAGACAATTGTGAGATATAAACTTGTAGTTCTCCTTCTAAAATTTGCCCTATAAATTGAAATAGAATTGTTGCCATGTCTGTCCCAAAATCAGGTTTTTGCATAGTTTTGGAATTTCCATGCAATTAAGGGCATAAGGGGGTGTTTCTTGACATCTTGAACATGTTTCTTTTTTTTCAACTTGTCACTATTGTATGAATAGTTTATGCCAAATATCGACTATCATACACTAAATGCTAAATGTTTACTATGAATTATATGCAAGAAACACATACCTTACTGTCCTAAAAATTAGTCATGCACCTTACAAGCTGCTTTTGATGATTGTTAGCAGGCTATCTGAAAACATAAACAAACATAATACATGTGCAGTGTGAGATTTGTACAATGGTGGAACAATGATGGGTAGATCAACAAGGCAATGCATGCCGAAAAATCATTTTTCATGCAAGCCAACTCAGTAGCACCTCCAAGAAGGTTTTCACTACTGAATTATTCATTTTTTTATATATATTTTTTTCTTTTTTTTTCATATCTTTTTTTTTCATTTTTTTCATTAGAAGAGGCTGCCTATTCAAGAATTTTCTTGGTTGCACTTCAATTTGTTTCATTCCTAGGAGGACAAAATTTAGCCCTTTGTAAAATAAAAATAAATTTTCTATGTGTAGTTTTTCTCCTTTATCCAAGGCTAATTTCTATTTGTTTGGACTAAAGGTTTTCTGTGTATCTCTATTGATTTTTGTCTCTTCAAGTTTAGGTAAGTTCTTGTTTTAGCAAAGTTGGATGTTGCTGTAGTCAATAACATTTCCTACAGGTTTTTTTTTAATACCAGATTCAGCTACATAGACAGGGGTTACCTATCCTGTATTATTCAGACTGATCACAGGTTGTGCTAAAAAAAATATTTTTGGTTTGCACAATAAGACAAGAAATGTACAACTTTAGCAGATCGACTACTTGTCAGGTAGGATCACCTCTAATGAGATCAACTATTGTCTGTGTAGGCTAAGAATTGCTAGGTTGCGGTTTAGCGCGATAAAATCCTAACAATATTTAAGTAATAATGGAAAACTCTAGGATCATCATTAAGTTGTAAACTCCTATTTTTATTGTGCAAAAGTTTTTTTTTCCAGCTTACATAGACAGGGGTTGCCTGTCTTGTATATTGGCCACAGGTTGGGCTGAAGGTGGTGGTTGATTTACTTGCCCTGTTTGTTGTTGTTGGATCCTCTTGAGAAGAATTCAAACTTAGGCAATTAACCCCAATGAAGATCACCTCCCGTGGTTGCTTGTTTTCTAAATGGACTAAAATGCAATTATCAAAAACTATTACTAATACCAATCATTTATCCAGATTTTACTCTGAAGTTCACAATTTAGTATAATTAACAATTATTTGGCTACTTTTACCCTCTAACAACACCGTGTTCCCCGACAATGGTGCCAAAATGATGAGTGTCATTGAGTCTCATCATTTAATCTCAATGATTTATCAATCCGAGGTGGTGTCCAAGGCTGTCTACGATAGAAGGCTAGGGTAGAGTACAATTCAAGCATTCAGAGTTCAAGCATTTATTGGTGAAGTAGATTTTGGTTTAGCCTTTTGGTGTCACACTAAACTTAGTCTGAAGAATGGAAACTGAAATAAATTATAGAAATTGAAAACTAATTCTAAGTTACAAGAATTGAAATCGTAACTACAATTGCATGAATTGAAATTGCTAAATTGAAATCTAATCTACTTTTGCAAAATTAAAATTGCTAAAATGAAGTCCTAAGTTACATTTGCAGAATTGAAATCTAGTTACTTTTGCATAATTGAAATGATGCTTGTAAATGAAACTTATTCTAAAAACACTGTCAATGCCCTGCCACAAAAGGTCGTCAAGCTTCTGCTACAGGAATTGACAGCAAAATGAAATATGCTGAAAATGGAAAGTTGCTACAGCAGAGAAAACATGGAAAGCAAAGGAAAAATGCATAATATAATTTGTCAGCTGACATACACACAAATGCTATACACAAACATAATAGAAAACATAAATCACATAATACAAAATAAAAATAATAATATGAAATCTGGAAAGCAATCTATTAATTCTACTACAGCAAAATTATAGATTAAAACCTGCCATAAAATCCCTCATTCTAGATCTGAAAGTGGGCCCATACTTCCTGATCTAGAAGGAGGTGAAAAGCACTCCTTAACTAATTAACACTCAACAAAAAATGATAAAATAGCTGCACTTTTATTAATGACAAAACATGCTAAAAACTGTTACAGAAAATTACTATACAGTCCTAATTTCTACAATTGAAAAATCTCCTCTATTCTAATTCCTAACTGGCTCAACCAAGGAGGGAGCTGTGTTATTTATATAAATATTTACAACATATCCCATGCTCAAATTAGCCTATGTGCTACTTTACAGTGATTTGCCAATAATTTTGGATCTGAAATAAATGCAAATCTGGACGGTTTGTGTTGCAGTAGTAGTCATTGGCCCTTAGAAAGCATCTTCAGTGGTGGGAGTACGTGGGAGGAGTCTAGAAATATCTCACACATCATTCTCCACTTCAGAATATGCCATTACTATCTTGCAAACAACTTTCTATTATGCTGTAGTTTTTCTGGGTTTATCCTAGAAGAGGATCAAAATTGATCTTTTCCATGAATGGTGGCTTTGGACGACAAGGATGGAAAAATTAGATGGGAGATATTTTCTCTTAACTTTATCAACCTTCTTATCCCCTTTTCCACCACAAAAATTTAGTCAACAAGTCAAAAAGTACATTTTGTTTTCATTTCGAAGATAAGTGGCTCATTCCGCAGACACTGCAATTCTCATTCCGAAGACATTGTGTTCATTTCAAAGATCTTTAGAATGACCAACTGTGTTGACTCCAAATAGTTTTGGCTACATTTCTAAGGTGTATTAGCCTTCAGGATCATATTGCAATAGTCTTCATTCTTCCTTGGATGTGAATTTCATGCCTTGCCATTCATTGGTAGCTTGCTGGAATTTACATGGTAAATTACTGCATTTTCCAGTTCTGCTGCACAGTTGTAAAATATTGGCATTTATTGTAAATTCAATCAATTTAGAACATAGAAAACTTATTAAAATATCAAAATTAAGGAGTACATCAAGTTGCTACTGAATTTATACACTTCATTCACCAAGTAACCATGCTAAAATAGTGCAACAATGCTACACAATTGTCCCTGCTCTGTTATACCCTGTTGCTGCCTATTTAGACCATGTGGGAATGCTTCTAAATAGGTCAGATGTCTTCTGTAGTCCTTATGAACTCATTCCATCCATATCCTCATGCTTTGCTTGACAACTTCAAGGTGTTCCTATAAAGTGATAGCTTGCTGATTTTTATATGGCTATTTTTTCAGATTTTCAGATTTATGACAGTCCTAAACTTTTGTCTTCAATGTGGATTTGAAACAAGTTGAAGGGCAAGAAAACATTCAAAAACCATTGAGAAGTTAATGGATATCAGCATACCACATTTGGTTAATTGAAATGCATGTTTTTACTTGCTACTTAATCAAGGAAAATCAGTCACAAAATGCTGAAAATAGTCAAAAATAGAGATATAGTATTCCTAACATAAAATCATGCAAACACTTAACAAATAGTATATTCTAGTCAACTATTTGGTAATTAATTTATCATATGGTAGTCAAACATTGTGCAATAATGATTCAAACATTGTGCAATAATGAGGCATTTTTTGGCCTCATCATCCCCCCCAACTTGAACTGATGCATGCCCTCATGCATCTTAGTAGGCCATAGTAATATACAAGTTTTATTCTTGTGAACAACATCCTTTGCTACCTGCTAACTGAGAAATTCCTCCTTGCTACACTATATCAAGTATTTTGCAATTAAGCACATGTATGACTCTTTTTTATGTTTTTCTACAAGTTTTAGTGTTACAAGGTACCTCTTAAAGGCTTGATATCATATAATTCATCTTGCAATAGTCTTATTGTGGAACCGTATTTGGCAGATGCACTATTACTGATGGAATTTTTTGTTCTTAACAACATTTCAACCTGAATGCTTATTTTTATTGTTTGCACCTTTTAAACAAAATTGATAAAATTTTTGATTTGAAATGCTTGAGGGATGTACTTACTTGTGGTAGAGCCTTATAAACCTCAATATTTGATGTACCTTACTCTTTTTGCTATTCTATAGCATTTTCAACAATTCTGGTATAGTTTATGCTCATTCTAAAGATATCCTGCTCATTTCAAAGATACTGCAATTCTCATTCTAAAGATCCACTCATTTCAAAGATACTACAATTCTCATTCCAAAGATCCGCTCATTTTGAAGATACTGCAATTCTCATTTTAAAGATACTGCAATTCTCATTTCGAAGATCCGCTCATTCTAAAGATACTACAATTCTCATTTCGAAGATGTCTACTCATTTCGAAGATACTGCAATTCTCATTCCGAAGATGTCTGTTCATTCTAAAGAGACTGCATTTCTCATTTCGAAGATCTTCAAAAAAGTTCAGAAATTACCTTATATGCAAAAGTTAGCTATAGATTCTATTGTGGGTCCATATATAGAGTGTATAAGCCTTCTATAACATCAAAAATCCCTTCTTCATCATTTTTTTTAGATGCTATTCTTTATTTTGTATGTTGTTGTTTTATTCCAGTAGTACTATAATAGAACCTTCAGGTGCATTTTGTTGATTATCCTCCTTCAATTTATCAGAAAATTGTGAGATATAAACTTGTAGTTCTCCTTCCAAAATTTGCCCTATAAATTGAAATAGAATTGCTGCCATGTCTGTCCCAAAATCAGGTTTTTGCACAGTTTTGGAATTTCCATGCAATTAAGGGCATAAGGGGGTGTTTCTTGACATCTTGAACATGTTTATTTTTTTTTTCAACTTGTCACTATTGTATGAATAGTTTATGACAAATACCGACTATAATAAACTAAATGCTAAATGTGTACTATGAATTATATGCAAGAAACACATACCTTCCTGTCCTAAAAATTAGTCATGCACCTTACAAGCTGCTTTTGATGATTGTTAGCAAGCTATTTGAAAACATAAACAAAAATAATACATGTGCAGTGTGAGATTTGTACAATGATGGAATAATGATGGGTAGATCAACAAGGCAATGCATGCCGAAAAATCATTTTTCATGCAAGCCAACTCAGTAGCACCTCCAAGAAGGTTTCACTACTGAATTATTCATTTTTTTATATATATTTTTTTCATTTTTTTTTCATCTTTTTTTTTTTCATTTTTTTCATTAGAAGAGGCTGCCATTTCTGGTTTTCAACCAACTCCTGGTTTTTCTTTTTGTTTATAATTCAGCCAGCTAATAATGTTCAAGAATTTTCTTGGCTGCACTTCAATTTGTTTCATTCCTAGGAGGACAAAATTTACCCCTTTGTAAAATGGAAGTAAATTTTCTATGTGCAGTTTTTCTCCTTTATCCAAGGCTAATTTCTGTGTGTTTGGACTAAAGGTTTTATGTGTATCTCCATTGATTTTTGTCTCTTCAAGTTCAGGTAAGTTCTTGTTTTAGCAAAGTTGGATGTTGTTGTAGTCAATAACATTTCCTGCAGGTTTTTTTTATACCAGATTCAGCTACATAGACAGGGGTTGCCTATCCTGTATTATTCAGACTGATCACTAGGTTGTGCTAAAAAAAATATTTTTGGTTTGCACAATAAGACAAGAAGTGTACAACTTTAGCGAGATCGACTACTTGTCAGGTAGGATCACCTCTAATGAGATCAACTATTGTCTGTGTAGGCTAAGAATTGCTATGTTGCGGTTTAGCGCGGTAAAATCCTAACAATATTTAAGTAATAATGGAAAACTCTAGGATCATCATTAAGTTGTAAACTCCTATTTTGATTGTGCAAAAGTTTTTTTTTTTAGCTTACATAGACAGGGGTTTCCTGTCTTGTATATTGGCCATAGGTTGGGCTGAAGGTGGTGGTTGATTTACTTGCCCTATTTGTTGTTGTTGGATTCTCTTTGAGAAGAATTCAAACTAGGCAATTTAACCCCCAAGTGTGAAGATCACCTCCCTGTGGTTGCTTGTTTTCTAAATGGACTGAAATGCAATTTACCAAAAACTATTACTAATACCAATCATTTATCCAGATTTTACTCTAAAGTTCACAATTTAGTATAATTAACAATTATTGGGCTACTTTTACCCTCTAACAACACCGTGTTCCCCGACAACGGTGCCAAAATGATGAGTGTCATTGAGTCTCATCATTTAATCTCAATGATTTATCAATCCGAGGTGGTGTCCAAGGCTGTCTACGATAGAAGGCTAGGGCAAAGTATAATTTAGGCATTCAGAGTTCAAGCATTTATTGGTGAAGTAGATTTTGGTTTAGCCTTTTGGTGTCACACTAAACCTAGTCTGAAGAATGGAAACTAAAATAAATTATAGAAATTGAAAACTAATTCTAAGTTGCAAGAATTGAAATCTTAACTACAATTGCATGAATTGAAATTGCTAAATTGAAATCTAATCTACTTTTGCAGAATTGAAATTGCTAAAATGAAATCCTAAGTTACATTTGCAAAATTGAAATCTAGTTACTTTTGCATAATTGAAATGATGCTTGTAAATGAAACTTATTCTAAAAACACCTGTCAATGCCCTGCCACAAAAGGTCGTCAAGCTTCTGCTACAAGAATTGACAGCAAAATGAAATATGCTGAAAATGGAAAGTTGCTACAACAGAGAAAACATGGAAAGGAAAGGAAAAATGCATAATATAATTTGTCAGCTGACATACACACAAATGCTATACACAAACATAATAGAAAACATAAATCACATAATACAAAATAAAAACAATAAAATGAAATATGGAAAGCAATCTATTAATTCTACTGCAGCAAAATTATAGATTAAAACCTGCCATAAAATCCCTCCTTCTAGATCTGAAAGTGGGCCCATACTTCCTGATCTAGAAGGAGGTGAAAAGCACTCCTTAACTAATTAACACTCAGAACAGAAAATGATAAAATAGCTACACTTTTATTGATGACAAAACATGCTAAAAACTGTTACAAAAAATTACTGTACAGTCCTAATTGCTACAATTGAAAACTCTCCTCTATTCTAATTTCTAACTGGCTCAACCAAGGAGGGAGCTGTGTTATTTATATAAACATTTACAACATATCCCATGCTCAAATCAGCCTATGTGCTACTTTACAGTGATTTGCCAATAATTTTGGATTTGAAATAAATGCAAATCTGGACAGTTTGTGTTGCAGTAGTAGTCATTGGCCCTTAGAAAGCATCTTCAGTGGTGGGAGTACATGGGAGGAGTCTAGAAATATCTCACACATCATTCTCCACTTCAGAATATGCCATTCCTATCTTGCAAACAACTTTCTATTATGTTGTAGTTTTTCTGGGTTTATCCTAGAAGAGGATCAAAATTGATCTTTTCCATGAATGGTGGCTTTGGACGACAAGGATGGAAAAATTAGATGGGAGATATTTTCTCTTAAATTTATCAACCTTCTTATCCCATTTTACACCGCCAAAATTCAGTCAACAAGTCAAAAAGTACATTTTGTTTTCATTCCGAAGATAAGTGGCTCATTCCGAAGACACTGCAATTCTCATTCCGAAGACATTGTGTTCATTTTGAAGATCTTTAGAATGACCAACTGTGTTGACTCCAAATGGTTTTGGCTGCATTTATAAGGTGTATTAGCCCTCAGGATCAGATTGCAATAGTCTTCATTCTTCCTTGGATGTGAATTTCATGCCTTGCCATTCATTGGTAGCTTGCTAGAATTTACATGGTAAATTACTGCATTTTCCAGTTCTACTGCACAGTTGTAAAATATTGGCATTTCTTGCAAATTCAATCAATTTAGAACATGGAAAACTTATTAAAATATCAACATGAAGGAGTACATCAAGTTGCTACTGAATTTATACACTTCATTCACCAAATAACCATGCTGAAATAGTTCAACAATGCTGCACAATTGTCCCTGCTCTGTTATACCCTATTGCTGCCTATTTAGACCATGTGGGAATGCTTCTAAATAGGTCAGATTTCTTCTATAGTCCTTCTGAACTCATTCCATCCATATCCTCATGCTTTGCTTGACAACTTCAAGGTGTTCCTATAAAGTGACAGCTTGCTGATTTTTATATGGCTGTTTTTTCCAAATTTTCAGATTTATGACAGTCCTAAACTTTTGTCTTCAATGTGGATTTGAAACAAGTTGAAGGGTAGGAAAACATTCAAAAACCATTGAGAAGTTAATGGATATCAGCATACCACATTTTGTTAATTGAAATGCATGTTTTTACTTGCTACTTAATCAAGCAAAATCAGTCACAAAATGCTGAAAATAGTCAAAAATAGAGATATAGTATTCCTAACATAAAATCATGCAAACACTTAACAAATAGTATATTTTAGTCAACTATTTGGCAATTAACTTATCATATGGTAGTCAAACATTGTGCTATAATGATTCAAACATTGTGCAATAATGAGGCATTTTTGGGCCTCATCATCCCCCCCAACTTGAACTGATGCATGCCCTCATGCATCTTAGTAGGCCATAGTAATATGTAGGTTTTATTCTTGTGAACAACATCCTTTGCTACACCGCTAACCGAGAAATTCCTCCTTGCTGCACTATATCAAGTATTTTGCAATTAAGCACATGTATGACTCTTTTTTATGTTTTTCTACAAGTTTTAGTGCTGCAAGGTACCTCTTAAAGGCTTGATATCATATAATTCATCTTGCAATAGTCTTATTGTGGAACCGTATTTGATAGATGCACTACTACTGATGGAATTTTTTGTTCTTAACAACATTTCAACTTGAATGCTTATTTTTGTTGTTTGCACCTTTTGAACAAAATTGATAAAATTTTTGATTTGAAATGCTTGAGGGATGTACTTACTTGTGGTAGAGCCTTATAAACCTCAATATTTGATGTACCTTACTCTTTTTGCTATTCTGTAGCATTTTCAACAATTTTGGTATAGTTTCTGCTCATTTCGAAGATATCCTGCTCATTTCGAAGATACTACAATTCTCATTTCGAAGATCCGCTCATTTCGAAGATACTGCAATTCTCATTCTAAAGATCCGCTCATTTCGAAGATCTACTCATTCTGAAGATACTACAATTCTCATTTTGAAGATCTTCTCATTTTGAAGATACTGTAATTCTCATTTCGAAGATCTGCTCATTTCGAAGAGACTACATTTCTTATTTCGAAGATGTCTGTTCATTTCGAAGAGACTACATTTCTCATTTTGAAGATCTTCAAAAAAAATTCAGAAATGACCTTCTATGCAAAAGTTAGCTACAGATTCTATTGTGGGTCCATATCTAGAGTGTATAAGCCTTCCATAACATCAAAAATCCCTTCTTCATCCTTTTGTTTAGATGCTATTCTTTGTTTTGTATGTTGTTGTTTTATTCTAGTAGTACTAAAATAGAACCTTCAGGTGCATTTTGTTTATTATCCTCCTTCAATTTATCATACAATTGTGAGATATAAACTTGTAGTTCTCCTTCTAAAATTTTCCCTATAAATTGAAATAGAATTGCTGCCATGTCTGTCCCAAAATCAGGTTTTTGCACAGTTTTGGAATTTCCATGCAATTAAGGGCATAAGGGGGTGTTTCTTGACATCTTGAACATGTTCCTTTTTTTTTTCAACTTGTCACTATTGTATGAATAGTTTATGCCAAATACCGACTATCATACACTAAATTCTAAATGTGTACTATGAATTATATGCAAGAAACACGTACCTTACTGTCCTGAAAATTAGTCATGCACCTTACAAGCTGCTTTTGATGATTGTTAACAAGCTATCTGAAAACATAAAGAAACATAATACATGTGCAGTGTGAGATTTGTACAATGGTGGAACAATGATGGGTAGATCAACAAGGCAATGCATGCCAAAAAATCGATTTTCATGCAAGCCAACTCAGTAGCGCCTCCAAGAAGGTTTTCACTACTGAATTATTCATTTTTTTATATATATATTTTTTATTTTTATTTTCTCTTTTTTTTTTTTTTTCATTTTTTTCATTAGAAGAGGCTGCCATTTCTGGTTTTCAACCAACTTCTGTCCTCTTTTTTTTTTTTTTCAAGTGCTTCAATCAGAGAGAACATATCCCACTCTTATTTGGATAAGACCAATCCTTATTCTGCAAAAACATGTCAATTCTTGTATGAAAACACCATCTCTTTTTATTGAAACTTGCAACATTGATGCGACCTTCCTTACTAGATGACCAGTAAGAATCTTCTTACATCATCATTGCCTCTTTATTGCTGGAAATGAAGTATTGGCTCCATTGTTCCTATTTCTTGCTGAAATTGATGCTTGTCCTCATGTATCCCCATTTTGTGGGACATGCCTTTGCTACAATTTTTTTCTCTTTTTTTTTTTTTCAAATTTTCTTGTCTTGCTTGTACCCAAAAAGGAAGTTCACAAACAAGACTATTCTTATTTTTTCTTTTCTTGTATTTTTTTCTTGTTTTTTTCTTTTTTCAGACTTTTTATCATCACTCTAAATCTAATATTGAAGAGAAATTCTCTTCCCTTATGTGTACATCCAATGGAATCTCCTTCAAGAACTCCTCCTTAGTTAATGGTGCATGGTATACCCGAAGGCAATATCCATTCACCACTAACATCCTCCATGAATTACCAATGGGAGAAAGAAGCACTTCTCCATATCTAAAAACTTCTTCAATCAAGTGTTGTCCATGGCTCCTAGTCTGCAAAATCTTGTCAATCTGTTCTTGAAACAATTAAATACCAATTCCCAAAAGATGTTAAGTGCTTACATCAAGATAAAATCTTGATATACCCTTGTAATTCCATGTAAAGAGATTGAAATATTGTTTCAAAATAGCAACAATTTTTCTTTTTGTTTATAAGTCAACCAGCTAATAATGTTCAAGAATTTTCTTGGCTGCACTTCAATTTGTTTCATTCCTAGGAGGACAAAATTTACCCCTTTGTAAAATAGAAGTAAATTTTCTATGTGTAGTTTTTCTAGTTTTTCTCCTTTATCCAAGGCTAATTTTTGTGTGTTTGGACTAAAGGTTTTTTGTGTATCTCCATTGATTTTTGTCTCTTCAAGTTTAGGTAAGTTCTTGTTTTAGCACAGTTGGATGTTGTTGCAGTCAATAACATTTCTTGCAGTTTTTTTTTTTTATACCAGATTCAGCTACATAGATAGGGGTTGCCTATCCTGTATTATTCAGACTAATCACAGGTTGTGCTAAAAAAAATATTTTTGGTTTGCACAATAAGACAAGAAGTGTACAACTTTAGCAGATCGACTACTTGTCAGGTAGGATCACCTCTAATGAGATCAACTATTATCTGTGTAGGCTAAGAATTTCTAGGTTGTGGTTTAGCGTGGTAAAATCCTAACAATATTTAAGTAATAATGGAAAACTCTAGGATCATCATTAAGTTGTAAACTCCTATTTTGATTGTGCAAAAGTTTTTTTTTTTTTTTTAGCTTACATAGACAGGGGTTGCCTGTCCTGTATATTGGCCACAGGTTGGGCTGAAGGTGGTGGTTGATTTACTTGCCCTGTTTGTTGTTGTTGGGATCTCTCTTTGAGAAGAATTCAAACTTAGGCAATTTAACCCCCAAGTGTGAAGATCACCTCCCTATGGTTGCTTGTTTTCTAAATGGACTAAAATGCAATTTACCAAAAATTGTTACTAATACCAATCATTTATCTAGATTTTATTTTGAAGTTCACAATTTAGTATAATTACCAATTATTGGGCTAATTTTACCCTCTAAAAACATCGTGTTCCCCTGCAACGGTGCTAAAATTATGAGTGTCATTGAGTCTCATCATTTAATCTCAATGATTTATCAATCCGAGGTGGTGTCCAAGGCTGTCTATGATAGAAGGCTAGGGCAGAGTACAATTCAGGCATTCAGAGTTCAAGCATTTATTGGTGAAGCAAATTTTGGTTTAGCCTTTTGGTGTCACACTAAACCTAGTCTGAAAAATGGAAACTGAAATAAATTATAGAAATTGAAAACTAATTCTAAGTTACAAGAATTGAAATCTTAACTACAATTGCATGAATTGAAATTGCTAAATTGAAATCTAATCTACTTTGCAGAATTGAAATTGCTGAAATGAAATCCTAAGTTACATTTGTAGAATTGAAATCTAGTTACTTTTGCATAATTGAAATGATGCTTGTAAATGAAACTTATTCTAAAAACACCTGTCAATGCCCTGCCACAAAAGGTCGTCAAGTTTCTGCTACAAGAATTGACAGCAAAATGAAATATGCCGAAAATGGAAAGTTGCTACAACAGAGAAAACATGGAAAGCAAAGGAAAAATGCATAATATAATTTTTCAGCTGACATACACACAAATGCTATACACAAACATAATAGAAAACATAAATCACATAATACAAAATAAAAACAATAAAATGAAATCTGGCAAGCAATTTATTAATTATGCTGCAGCAAAATTACAGATTAAAACCCACCACAAAATCCCTCCTTCTAGATCTGAAACTGGGCCCATACTTCCTGATCTAGAAGGAGGTGAAAAGCACTCCTTAACTAATTAACACTCAACAAAAAATGATAAAATAGCTGCACTTTTATTAATGACAAAACATGCTGAAAACTGTTACAGAAAATTACTGTACAGTCCTAATTGCTATAATTGAAAAATATCCTCTATCCTAATTCCTAACTGGCTCAACCAAGTAGGGAGCTGTGTTATTTATATAAATATTTACAACATATCCCATGCTCAAATCATCCTATGTGCTACTTTATAGTGATTTGCCAATAATTCTAGATTTGAAATAAATGCAAATTTGGACAGTTTATGTTGCAGTAGTAGTCATTGGCCCTTAGAAAGCATCTTCAGTGGTGGGAGTACGTGGGAGGAGTCTAGAAATATCTCACACATCATTCTCCACTTTATAATATGCCATTCCTATCTTGCAAACAACTTTCTATTATGCTGTAGTTTTTCTGGGTTTATCCTAGAAGAGGATCAAAATTGATCTTTTCCATGAATGGTGGCTTTGGACGGCAAGGATGGAAAAATCAGATGGGAGATATTTTCCCTTAACTTTATCAACCTTATTATCCCCTTTTCCACTGCCAAAATTTAGTCAACAAGTCAAAAAGTACATTTTGTTTTCATTTCGAAGATAAGTGGCTCATTTCGAAGACACTGCAATTCTCATTCCGAAGACATTGTGTTCATTCCGAAGATCTTTAGAATGACCAACTGTGTTGAATCCAAATGGTTTTGGCTGCATTTCTAAGGTGGATTAGCCCTCATGATCATATTGCAATAGTCTTCATTCTTCCTTGGATGTGAATTTCATGCCTTGCCATTCATTGGTAGCTTGCTGAAATTTACATGGTAAATTACTGCATTTTCCAGTTCTATTGCACAGTTATAAAATATTGGCATTTCTTGTAAATTCAATAAATTTAAAACATGGAAAACTTATTAAAATATCAAATTAAGGAGTACATCAAGTTGCTACTGAATTTATACACTTCATTCACCAAGTAACCATGCTGAAATAGTGCAACAATGCTGCACAATTGTCCCTGCTTTGTTATACCCTATTGTTGCCTATTTAGACCATGTGGGAATGCTTCTAAATAGGTCATATGTCTTCTGTAGTCCTTATAAACTCATTCCATCCATATCATCATGCTTTTCTTGACAAATTCAAGGTGTTCCTATAAAGTGACAGCTTACTAATTTTTATATGGCTATTTTTTCCAGATTTTCAGATTTATGACAGTCCTAAAATTTTGTCTTCAATGTGGATTTGAAACAATTTGAAGGGCAGGAAAACATTAAAAAACCATTGAGAAGTTAATGGATATCAGCATACCATATTTGGTTAATTGAAATTCATGTTTTTACTTGCTACTTAATCAAGCAAAATCAGTCACAAAATGCTGAAAATAGTCAAAAATAGAGATATAGTATTCGTAACATAAAATCATGCAAATACTTAACAAATAGTATATTTTAGTCAACTATTTGGTAATTAACTTATCATATGGTAGTAAAACATTGTGCTATAATGATTCAAACATTGTGCAATAATGAGGCATTTTTGGGCCTTATCAATAGTCATGCATTATTTTAAAGTGAAACATTCTTTTGAAAAGCATGTAGGGAAAATCATGTGAATTCTATTTTATGCATTCTATTTTTATGCAAAGTAAAAAGAACCACATACACCATGACACATTGTAAATGCTAGTTATTTGGAAGTCACATCCAACCACTAGTAGGGTCCAACAACGATGGCAGTGATTTACATCCATTGGCCCAACTCCCTTGATCCTTTTGTTACTAGACCAATACCAGACCCAATAGCCATTTGTAGCCTACAAAAATTGCATATAATCCTCTTCGAAGGGTGTGATGTTGATTGGGTGAGATTGCGTGGGGGTCTGGTAGTACCTATGCTCCTTGATTGTGTGTGGAATTCACTACCACACATTATAGGTTGGATTACGTAGCTAGGAGTTCATTGCTAGGTTTTCAAGCTATGAGTATACATGTGAAAGCCCTTTAACAATTGAGTATATCATCAATATTTTAAAAACATGATGAGAGTTACTTTTTGATACAACAAACTTGAAAAATCATCAAATAGTTTAGGGTACATTAAAAATTTAAAAGAGATAATCATCATTGTATTCTTTGTGTGTTAATAAAATTTAAATCTAGACATAGGATACACATTATGGTGGTTACATGGAGAGGTCAATTTGGGTATAGAACTGAGATTGAGGCTAAAGCTCCACCGAATGCACAATAAGAAATGAAAAACCCTCAACCATAGAATCCTCCTGAGCATCGTTCGACGAGTATTAGAGGGGATAATTCTATGCGTGGGGATGCGGTTGATAATACCTCGATTAGAGGAGCCAATAGACACTCCTTGAGACATAAATTAGAGCATGGGGGACCTAAACATGGTAGAATTTACCATGATTGTAATCCATGTGCATCCATAGGATCTGCTGAAGAGTTCATAATAGAGGGATCCAAATTGGTACCCCTTTGAATTGTATCTAGAAGAGGATTAAGACCTCCACCATATGAGTATAGATGAGTTCAAGATCCACCCATTTAGGGGTTAGTATATAGGGTTTCTTCTGAGCGTAGGCCCAGAAAAACTCCCAATAGAAGTGAGCCTTGTAGGATCATAATAAAAATGTCTAGAGTGGAACCAAATGGTATGCCACCTCATGAGCCATGGTGTAGTAGATAGTTATATGGTCTAGATAGAGTATTAGGACAACTAGGTTATAAGCTTACTCCTACACCTTCTCGTTCTATGAGCATGCATAATGGTAGTACAATTAGGATCATCAGAGAACCTAGAGAATGATCCAAATGTTCTCATGATATGCATACCATAGCATCCCATGTAGGCACAGAGCATAGGCAACAACTAGACGTGAATGTCGTCTTCACAAATAATGGCAAGAGTGTAGCAAATCAGTCCATTGAGGAACACACCCATAAAGCCACTCAAATAGAGAACACACACTAGAGGCCTCATACGACTGATCACATAGATAGATCTCACAAGCTGGTGTCAGAGAAGAGATGTTAGATTATCCAAGATCAATTGGAGGATGTTTATGCAGAGTGGGAACACCTCAAAAATGAGAACACTCAGATGCAAAGGTTCATAAGACAACACTTATACGAGCAACACATGCATAAAAAATGCATTCTTGATCAAAAGAAGTGTATTGAGAGGGAGGACCGATTAGCTAGTACTGGGCTACCTCCCTACAGTGAGCATAGGGAGAGCATTGATAGACGAGCTGCTTCACAGATCAATTCACACCCTGAGTATATAGACACCCATGCTCACCGTATGACCCAACATAGATATCGGCATCCTACATTCGAACATCATGGGCATAGGTAGTATGAATAAGAAGTGGGAGAGGAATTAGATCAAGAATATCCTAAAATATCCCAAGTCAAAGTGGATGATGATCCTAGTCCTCCACCTCGATCAAAGAGGAACATTCCTCCAAAGGTGCCTCAAAGGCAATCTAGAGAAGAGGAGTTCTTGTCTTCACAAGACTATAAGGCCTTGTAAGAAAAGGTCAGAGCTATTGAGAATAAAGGAACGACTTATCAAAATCCTACCTTGAATAAGATTCATAAACCTTTATGTCCATCAGTGCCTATTCTGGCCTATCCTAAGCATTTTGATATGCCTAGGCTAGAAAAAATTAAAGGAGAGGAGGACGGTCAAGAACACGTGATGATATTTCTAGACATGTGCTTTCATATCAAAACCAATGATGCCATGCTCCTATGGAACTTCATTACAACCCTCTCAAGCCTAGCCCATGAGTGGTTTAATCAACTCAAAATGCACAACATCACTAGTTTTGAAAAATTGGTTGATGTATTTCTTGAATGCTTCTCCTTCGACATCAAGAAAAAGGTGAACCTATCCGACTTGGATGCTTTAATGCAACATGATGACAAGCTAGTTATGGATTACAAGAAATGATGGAGGAAGATGGTGGCAAAGCTATTGTTATCCATCCCATCCTCTGAACTAACTCTGACATTCACAAAAAGTTACACCAAGCATATTTTGCTATTGTTGTAGTTGTAGCAATATAAGACTTTTGAGGAGGCTTTGGCACAAGCCAAAGTGATAGAGGATATCAAGTTACATAAGGATAACTTGAAGCTCAGGAAAAAGAAGTAATGGAATAATAAGAGCACTAAGAAACAACTAGCCAAGTCGACCCACGTTAATCAGGTGGTTTTGAACCTTCAGAAAGGGGATAAGGGGCAACAACAATGCAATTATCAAGCCCAACCTTATCCTATGCAATATGAGTAGTGCAATAACAACCAGAAGGGTAAGGACAAATAAATATGACCTCCTCATGTATTCACTCAATTATCATAATTTTTGATAATGATTTTACATCAATTATGCGAGGCAAGGGTAATAAACTTACCCAAGGTCAAATTAGTGGACCCAAATCAACCCAAGCCTAAGAAATATAAGGATGATCAATATTACATATTTCATCGAACTAAAGGTCATGACATAGAGGTATGTTGGTATTTCAAACATTTAGTGAAAAATATGATCGAAAGAGGTATGATTATTGTAGACAATCCATAAGCACCAAACAATCAAAATATGGAGATGTACAAAAATCCTTGACCCAACCATGAGGTGCCAAGGAATAATGTTGGCCAAGTCAATAAAGTATGCATCAAACCACCAACCCATGGTTTCATCGGAATGGTCAACATCATCACAAGACATGTGAGGTATGAAAGACCCAATCAACCTCCAGCTCCCATTAGAGTCCATGTTGTGCCTCCTCCAAGGCCAATCCAAAATGTTCCAGGCCCACCAACTAGATTTGTGGTGACAATCAGGAGTAGGTTAGTTCAAAACCTGTAGACGAATCTAGCAAAGTTATTTATTTATGATTTGATTTAGCATCCCACAAGAATAGGGAGATACTTATGGACATTCTAAGGTCCATAGAAGTGAAGTCCCGAGATCCTGAAGTGTTCACACACTTCGTGGGACACGTGCAATAGTGTCAAGAACTGATCATATAGTTTTATGATCATGAAATCAATATGGTTTCCACTATCATAGTGGATCCACCACTTCATATCATTGTGTGTGTAAACCATAAACATTTCAAACATGTTTTTATTTATACGGTATCATTAATCAATATAACCATGACCAAGGCACTGATATACCTAAAGTTACCAAATGTGCATATCGTACCTTCTACCTTCATGTTGAGAGATTTTAATGATACATTATTCTCAACTATCGATACCATAGTCTTACCTATTCAGGTGGGACTAAAGACCATCCTTGTGATGTGTCATGTGATTGAAGGTGTTATGCAATAAAATATACTTGTAGGATGACCTTGAATAAGAGAAATGCATTGTGTCCTTTCCATTCTCCATCATTGTATTAAATACGTGCATGAGGGATAGGTTCACATGGTACCTTCAAATGAAGAACCATTCAAATATGTGAATCTAGTAGATTTTTTTGGGGACTCATGCTCCCCTGAATGCACTTGGAAATACAACCAGTATTGTCAATCAAATATATAGGAGGTAAAATAAAATAAGTGTGTGCTAAACCTACAATATCTGCATCTCAATTTTTAGAGCATAAAATAGTTGCTTCTACCAGACTGTCTCTATCCACAGTGCGTCAGGATGATAGGAATCTAAAAGCAAATATGAACAAAAAAGAGATAAAGCAAGTGCCCAAACTAGTTGTTGTAAAGGTTCCTACTCCCATGGAAGTAGATAATATCCAAGTAGAATTCAAAGAGGCACCTCAGCCTACTTCGCTTGTGTATTTAGCAGGGTCATCTACACCATAGGTGACCATTCATTTGGTTAATCCTGGATTGGGGAAATATATTGTGAAGAACGTGATTTATGTCGATCATCGATATTGCACAAGACATGGACCGACCATAAGCCCATAACCTTCCTGTAGGGACGGTGGTACCATTGGGGGTACCTCCTAAAAAAATAATTATTTCTATGGAGGGCTCGATCAGCTTGCATCTCACACTTCCATGGATGAGGATGATGATGAACCATTCACTGTGAATGTTCATTATCTTTCTAACCTAGAGTATGCCTTATGATATTTTAAGCATTACCATTGGCATGGTTACGATCTTGGATTATTTGAGCAGGGGTGTAGGAGGTCTTATGAACCATAGTATCAGTTGCCTAATAATAGGTTTGGGTTAGGATATTTTGTTGAAGGATAGGATGAACTCCTCGTGACATCTTTAGACCACCTGTAACCTAGTCTAGGGGGTGAATTCGACTTCAATCCTTACCACCCTAATACCTCTGCCTTTTGTAGGGATAACCAATTAGTGTCTTACGTCACTATAAAACCACCCGAGATATATCATGAAGACATCTTGGTTGAGATCGGTCCAGATCACATACCAAGAGACAACTAGGATGAACAAATCCATGGGATAGCTAATGACATAGGCATGCAAGTCCAAATTGCTAGCATAGAGATAGATTTCGAGTTAGAAGATCATTCTAACAAAGATAGTGTAGAGTCCATCTTTGAGATAGGTGGACCGAGTTACGTATATGAGAGTAATGATGATTATGATTCCTCGAACAATAAGAAATATGAGGATGAGACTGAGTTGGCTTAATTGGGCCCTCTTAATTTACGTCATCTATTACCTTTGGAGACAGTCATCGAGGATGAGAAATCCTCCATGGATGATAGTAATTATCGAGAGTGGGATTTCATGGGGCCCTATCTTCCTGATATCCTAGTTCCAGTAGGTAGTAGTGAAGGTTTCCATTATGATAGTGATGATGAAGATGAAACAGAGAGAGCCTATTTAGGGCCTCCCTACTTATATCATTGTAATTCACCGTACACTACAGTGGATATGCATCGAGATATAAATATCCACCCATGCCTTAGAGGAAGAGCTCCTAATTTGGATAGGATTTATCATATGATCTTCCCTAATATTTTGATATTCAAAGAGCTCCTTAAGCCTAGTGATCCTATTTTCAATTCTGTTCATAGATCATATTCAGAGATCCCCATATCCCTAGAACCACATCTTAGGAATGGAAGTTATGTAAATTTAGAGTCATGCACATGGTCCTAGATATATGATCCATTCCATCAATATGATCTACATTGATTTGACCACTCCACTTTACAACCTAGTTGACCCCTCCAAACCATTACATCTCGAAATAGATGCTATTGATTGGGATCATGCTAATTCAACACTAAAGCCTAAATATTTCTTCCCAAATGAAGAAATATTGCAATATCTTCATTTTACACCAGGTTGTGGACATTATTTTTATAATGCTAAGGATGCTTCCAAGAGAAATTTTATCTCCTGATGAGCATGCCAACCTCATCCCTCTATTTAAAGAGAGACCTGATCTCTTTGCTTAGACTTATAAGGACATATCGAGTCTAGATCCAAAATTGGTTACTCAACCTTTCTCTAGATCTCTCAAAAAATCTAGTCAAGCAAAAACTTAGGAAGATACATCCAATAGTAGCATTAATGGTTAAATATGAATTGCAAAAGCTTCTAGATGTAGATTTTATCATTTCCATCACTATATAGAATGGGTATCAAACATAGTGCCTGTCAAAAAACCTGATGGAAGGATCCGTATCTATACAGATTTTAGAGACCTCAATAATGCAACACTAAAAGATTCATTTCCATTATCGAACATAGATGATCTCCTAGATGCAACTGTGGGTCATGAAATGCTCTTCCTAATGGATTGTTTTTTTGGTTACAACCAAATTCGAATTAAGCCCAAATACTAACATAAGACCACATTCATAATGCCATGGGGAAATTTTACTATAAGGTTATGCCATTCGGTATTAAGAATGTTGGTGCTACATATCAATGGGCTATGACATATATCTTTCATGACTACATGCATAAGATCTTGGAAGATTATATCGATGAATTATTGGCAAAGTCATTACTGCATTTGAAGCATGTAGAGGTCTTGAGAAAGGTCTTTGATCACCTAATAGAGCATAATGTCAAGTTGAATCCTAAGAAGTGTGTGTTTGGCATAACTTCAAGAAATATCTTGGGATTCATCGTTTCAAAATGAGGGATCAAATTTGACGCGAAAAAGGTCAAGGCTATTTTATAAATGCATCCTCCCAAGAATATCAAGGAATTAATAAGCTTGTAGGGCAAGGTATCATCCATAAAGTAATTTATCGCATAATTATTAGATAAATGTCAACCCATGAATTGAATGCTACACAAGGGGGTCCCATTCAATTGGGATGAGGACTATCAAGCAACCTTTGCTGAGATTAAGCACTACTTGGCAACATCACCAATACTAGCTCCACCAATACTAGAGGTACCATTCTTGCTATATATATCGGCAACTAAATTTGCATTGGAAACCATGTTAGCCCAAAATAATGTGCAAGATAAAGAGCAATCCATATATTATATTATCCAAACTTTGGTGAGTTATGAGCTAGGATATGCCTACGTGGAAAATCTATGTTTAGAAATAGTGTAGTTATCCTATATTGAAGGCCTAAAAAGATCTTTTTGATACTTATATAGCTCAGTTGGAGTGGTATGACATCAAGGAAATCCCTTGTTCATCAAATATATTTATAGAAACTATGGCATATTTGGGATCCTTAATCCCTCAGAATCCATCTGCTGATTTTACTACCATCCATGTAAAAATGTTTTCACACTTTGTTGTGCAATGTGAAGCTTTGGATAAAAAAGAGTCAATCAACATGATTCATATAGAACCAAACCATGAGTGGTTCTACAGATCTAGAGACTTTCTCAAGAGAGCACCTTGGGGGTCATTGATATCACAGAGTCCTACGAGAATGGTACTACCATTCATCATAAGGTTATTTCCTAGTCTGCATTTGCAAATGTTAAACCGCAGGAGGAACATGCTATCTTGTCAGTTGAGGTCGAGGTTTATCAGAACTAGATGCCACAGATATACGACTTCCTAAAGCTTGGTGTAATACCTTAGGGATTGTTGCATGCTGCGAAATGCATACTTAAATAGAAAGTGACAAAGTATGTCTTGTTAGGAGATATTTTATATTGTAGAAGCTATGATGGAGTTCTCCTTCATTATATTGAGCCCTAAGAATCATCTTGGGAAATTTCACAAGCTCACGATGGTATGTGTGGTGGCCATTTCAATGGAATGGCTATCATCAAGTGCATCCTTCACATGGGCTATTATTTACCTACTACAGAGAAGGATTGCAATGTGTATGTCAATAAATGTGTTAAATATCAACATTATGCTAATATCACACACCTACCATCACAGGCCTTATATCCCATTCAAGTAGCTTAGCCATTTGCTTAGTGGTATTTTAATCTAATCAACAAGATATCTCCTCCGTCATTGGGCCAACATACATTCATTATTATGGCTATTGAGTATTTTACTAAGTGGGTGGAAGCAATCCTATTAACATCGATAACTGGAGTGCGTATTACTAAGTTCATACTCACCAATATCATAAGTCATTTTGGGATACCATCCAATATAATTTTAGATAATGGAATGTCATTAAAAAAAAATTATGAGGGCTTTGATGTCCAAGTAAAACATCAAACATAGTTTTGTGACTCCATACTATCCATAGGCAAATGGGCAAGCTGAGGCTTCAAACAAGATAGTGGTATCCATCTTGAAAATATGGTACAAGATCACCACAAATATTGGCACATCCAGCTACCCATTGCATTATGGGCTTACAGGACTAGCATTTGGACACCCATTGGGGCAACTCCAATTTTAATAGTATATGTTGATGAGGCCATTATGCCCCTAGAGTTGCAGATTCCAACACTGCATGTCGCACTAAAATATTTCATTGATGATGGAACTGTATGGCAAGCTCACCTAGATCAATTGATTCTACTTGATGAAAATTACATGAATGCTCTTAAGCATCTCCACGTTTATCAGGAGTGCTTAAAATGAGATTATAATAACAAAGTCCATCTAAGAGACTTTGAGGTTGGTGATCTTATGCTAAAAGAGAACCAAAAAAATTTGAATCTACCACCAGAACTGCAAGAAAAATTTATGGCTAATTGGTTAGGTCCTTATATCATCTCTGATAATATTGGACTTGGGATGTATCACTTGATATTTCTTGAAAGGATTGAATATCCTGAACCTCTCAACATCCTTCATATTAAAGTGTTATATGCCTAAAACCATTAAAAGGCTCTAAAGGCATCTGTAAGATCTTTTTTCATACTATTAAAAGGCTCCAAAGGCATATGTATGCCCTTTGGTCATCTCATAAAATGCTCTAAAGGAATCTAAGCCCTTTGGTAAAATCAAAATTTCAAAAATCCATACAAATTAGATAAAGCAATAAAATCTAATTGTTTTTTGGAAAATATAAAAAAATCAAAAAAACATTACATTTTTAGTACATTTGGATCATTGCATTTCATTTTGCACATGCATTTCATTTTGCATTGCATTAGGTATTTCCATATGCCACAATTGTATTATAATAATTTGTGTTCACAATCTTACAAATGACACCATGTTTGTGTTTCAATCATGCATCTATGCATTATCATTTTAATTCATCACCCTTGTGAATAATTATGTTTTTCAACACAACCCTTTCTGTTGCTATGAAGAATATACTAAGGTTTTATGGTTGTTCAACCATACCTAGAGGTCTTCTCAAGAGTTGGTATAAATATTTCTTTGCTTCTGTAGATGAGGTCTAGTTGTGATAGCACTTAGCATATCAGAATCCTATCACTAATCAACAAACTAAACAATCCTAATTATAACATGGGAAAGATGAAAGCTACGAAGTAGGACCAGGTATCCTAAGGTGAAAATTTTATCTTGCTTATCCTCTTGTACGAACGGTCTGAGAAATGCTGACAATTGGCAAAAGAACAAGTTTCTCCTACCCATATGAATCCCTTGCCTATGTCAAAAGAAGTAAAATTACAAAAAGAAATTCTTGAATCAAATCCCAGAGTGAAATCCCAAAAATCAAGTCAAATCAAGTTCAAGTTTACCAAAAATCAAATCAGTATCAAATCCCTTGCTTAAAAAAAAAAAGAAAAAAAAGAGAAGTAAAAAATAAATAGTGGTTTTTATCACTAAAAGAGAAGTACAAAATAAACAATGATTTTTATCACTATATATGAGCAAGTATCCCGATAAATTGAAGAAAATAAGGGAGTGAACTTTAATCCCTGGAATTGTCAGTACTACCACACCTTACGCACGATGATATGTCCGATACATTAGCATCTTGCTTTTGTGCAGACTAATTTTTGAATGTGGAAGAGCTAACTTCAGGTGTACCGTATCACCTAGTGGTCTAATCCAATTGAAATCCAAACCTAGGATTGGATAGATATTTGAGGATCCCCAATACAACAATGGGCTGAATGAATCTCGCTTGACACTGGGTATGCTTATGCCTTATCTAATATACTCATTTGCACACACAGGGATAATAAATAGTTGGGTATGTCCTAGTGAAAGCCTTATGTTTAGGAAGTCTAGTATGGTCAGTATACAACTTTTGATAAGTCAACTAGGGTGTTTGAGTCTCATGGAAAACCTCAAAAATTCTCAAATAATAATAATCAAATCGTAATCATAAAATATCAATTTATTTTATGAGATTTTGTTTATTAAAATATTCATAATATAGGTTAGATACCGGATGGATGTTAGAAATGATATTTAAATGGCCACTGACTATGTTATCCATATTATTTTAATTTACAAAAGCTTATGAATAGAAATAATATATCATGACATAGTGCACATGGGTGATTAATTGATTAATTCTTATGATAAGATACATCAATTACAGTTCATGATTACTATACATTCTATGGTGTCATCCATTAGATTGTCAAACTCATATTGCATTCATACATTATATTTTAAGCAATTAAAGCATACATGTCCATTTACAGTAAATCATCATCATGAAAAATTATGCAATACATACATTGTATGAATCATGTCAACATCATAAATTAAATGCATACAAGTACTATAAATTGAACATGTAGTTAACATCCAATATTGCATTCATATACATTCATCATAAGTAGTACATACACACATGTATATTATTGCATCTAATCATACATTGCATAGCTATCTAGTTCATGTTATACATACATCACATCATATAACATAAAATAAACACAATATCAACATTGCATCCATATACATCTCATACAAATAAAATAAATAAAAATTGAGCATATAATAAGTCTCAAAATTCTGATCATATATATATATATGTGTGTGTGTGTGTGTGTGTGTATCAAAAAATATAGAGAGTATATCAGCATGTGTCCAAAATGGCCACAGGCTACAACTATGTAGGTCCTTGACCTTACACTGAAATATGGTACAAAAGCATCTGGCAAAGATCTATACTAAGCAGGGCCTACACCCCCAGTTTGAGAGGCTCTACCATCACCTCCACCCTCCCTGTGAGTCCATATAGAGCTGGCACCTGAGGTCCTTTCTAATCTGTGTGACCTATGACTAGAGCGAGATGAGGATTGACCTGTCTCCCTAGTCTACATCCTCTGAGATCTTAAATATATGGTCCTATTTGGAACCTCACCCCTGAGTAGCTCAATATCTCCCCTTAGGGTAGAGATTTATGTAGCATCTGATAATTTATCATTGATGTGCTATTGTACCAGATCCCGTAGTATCCTAATATCTACCATTGGGTCCATCTCTACAAATCCTAGTAATCCCTATACTACTGGCATTGTTGCTACTACTAGGACTGCTAGAGTAGTTAGAGCTACTAGTAAAACCTATGAAACTGAGGGGTCCTCCCTCATAGCCCTAAGTGAGTCATGATCTATAGTCATAGCATCTAGCTACAACTGTACAAGGATGCACTGTCCCATAACCCTCTGAATCCTTATGTGTGCCATAGTAATCTATGCCTAGAGAATAGCCTTATCCTTCGCATACTTGCACCACTAAGACTGCCCTACTATGAGCTATGATTGGAGGCCCTTAACCCTTGCCTCTAAATTAGCTATGGAAGTGTCTCTCCCTAGCATCTGTGTCTAGAGTGTGCCTACTTGAGTCTGTAGGCTAGCAACCTAGGTCCTAAGCTACCCGATATTGTTGTCAAGTGGTGCCTCACTCTCCTCAAGAGTGTTGTCCTCCTCCTTAGCTGAGGGTGCCTCCTCTATGGCTCCCTCAACCCATCCACCCTCAGTCCTATAATGGACCCAATGATCATGAGGATCAACCTCTACGACCTATGCACCCTATGCTATAGTGCTATCTACTGGTCAGCCCAAGGGGCCCTCCATGCCCCACCTTACCTTGGTAGTCCACTAAGTACCATAGTCAAGTGTAGTCCCTAAATCTATCAAACCTAAATCATAGATATCATCATTATCATCACCCAATGGAGTCACCATGGGCCATGCCAAGTCTCTCTCCAAAGTGAGGTAGCGATAGATGGTAGGAAGCTCTAGATTGTCTTTCTTGATACCAAACTATCTGGTGATGTGAGAGAAGTAGAAGAACTCATGTACCTTGGACTTGCATCTGAGGAGCCATCTATCTCTACATTCTCAGTGTAGGTACTTGTCAACCTCCATCCATTGAGGACAATATATATAGGAGCACCACTTAATATGGTCTACCTGTAGTCATGCAAATCACCCAATATAATAGTCTAGGTCCCCTGTGTGAGACCTGCTCTAGAAGCACTCTTGCTTGTGAGGCCAACATGTTTTATAGCACTAGTGTACTGCCTTAATGATACTGATATCAAGTGGTAGGCCAATAGCGTGCTCAATCCTAATGTGCCACCACCTCTATATATGAAGAAGTAAGCTACAATTGATGACCACTCTACTCCTTTGAGTGATCTGGTACATCTCATTATAGAACTATGCTAGTATGGAACTCCCATAGGATAGGATTAGGTGTTGATCAGTGCTACTCGCAAAGACATCCTACATCCTATCCAAGAGGTTCTATAGGAACCTCACTCAAGAAGTGTTAGGGAGTACTATCTACACAATCAGGTGCATGAGAATAGCCACTCACTGAGAGAAAATTTGTTGTGTGTATCAGTGCTCAATATGGACTCCTTTGTGGTCCAAGTGCCACTGTGCCTCATCACTACGATGACCAAAGATATGATCAAATATTACCTTCTTCACCTTGGTCAGTGAAGATTTGATGGCCTCACCATCCAAGGGGAGTCAAAATATGCGATATACATCCTCTAGACTCACAGTAATTTCACCCGCAGGATGATGAAATATGTTGGTCCATGCATCCCAGTGTCGGGTCAATGCAGTCATGTAGGCCTGATCAACCCAGATGATGGGTAGGTGTAGTATGTAGCCAAATCCCAAAACCCTGATTCAATCTAGCTCTACCTAATTTAGGGTATAGGTTACGAAGGATCTATGATTCCCTCGCCCTTGCAGTCAGAGTCTGGTCAAAAGCAAAATAATAAGAGAAAAATAATTAAGAATCAACCAAAAAAATAAAAAAATGACTTAAAAACGACAAACAAAATCATAAAATCACAAAATACATAAACATCAAAAAATGCACTCAAAAAATTCAAAAAAATGGACAAAGTACTTTAAAATTTGAAAAAAAATCAATTAATTGCTTTTAAAACTCAAAAAAATTGAAATTTTTTAAAAATTTTCCTAAAGTGGTCAAACCGTGGTTCAGACCCATGATCGGGATGGCGATCAATTTACTAACCATTGGAATTTGATTCCCGTCGTGGCTGACAACTGCGACCCTCAATTTTCCAATTAGGGACCGCGCCTGCCAGTCACGACTAAGAAAATAGACCTTTTTAAGGTCATTTCTTATCCCGAGACACCCAAAAAAAAATTAAAAACCCTCCCCTTAATCTAACCTAAGCTAAACCTAACTAGGGTGAGGTTAATTATTGATAGTTTAATGATGTTCATTTAACCCATTATTTAGTGAGATTAATTTTTAAACCTGTAAAAATAAATAATGATCGAGGGTTTCGTGTTCTTCTAACTTCTGGTTCCTCCAATTTGATCTGCCATCAATTTAGGTGGTAATGAGGTTGAGTTTGTGGTAGTGCTTTGCATAAAATTTGGTAACTCACCTCTCAGAGCACTCAGGTTTTGTAAGCTATTAGTTGGAAAATGATGTTGAAAATGATAGAATTTTTAAATATTTCCTATTTTGCTCCTGATCGTGGCTAACACCCACGAGTACATAATTAGGATTTTATGATCGTGGAACAGAGTCGTGGCTAAGGAAATATACAAAATTGGCCATGTTTGTCAAGTGCGGCTAGCAAACTGCAATAAATTCTCCAACATCCTACCGTGAGGAGTTTCAAAATGCTACATTAAAAATATCCATCTAACCAAATTTGTCAAAAATATTAAAAATAATAAAAAAATTAGATAAATCAAAAACCAAATGTGCCTCATACCTAATCATTTACCCTATACACTTGGCAATTGCAGTGACTTGCATTCCATGCAATCCGACAAGATGAGTAAATTACCATAAGGACATTTGGGGTAAATTAATCATCGTGGAATTGATATGTTTCATTTTAATCTCGAAGAAGGCCTTGATGGTTGGACTGCTCCATGGGAACAAAGTGTTCATCTTAATTATTCTATGATATTTTCAGTAGATCATCAATAATATGATTCAATACATGCCTAATTATAATTGTTATAATTTTGATTTCCTAAGAAAGCCTTCATGGCTGGACCGCTCCATGGGATAGAAATATACAATTACTATTAACAGTTGCAATCATAGCTAATTAGGCCTAATCAAGTATCAAATGCTAAATCTTAATCTATTCAAATTCATTCATAGTGGTCAAGTGACTCATCGCTTCATTTAATTGTCATTACCATCATCAACTCGTCACTTGAGGTGGTAGTCATAATATCATAATCATAATCGAAGTCAATAGAAGATCCCTTGATTTTTCCAAAATTCTGTTCATCTTACGAATAATTTCCAACAACTATCATAAGCTTACCCTTTGTTGAAGCAAAAATCAACTATGATAGTTAAGTTAGTAACTCTCCTCCTTTTGGATCTATATGGAGTGAAAGCCTATAGTAGCACTAAAGCTACCTGATTGTCGCTGGAGCTTGCCAAAGCTTTTTCAATTTAAGCCTTCCATCTAGTTGGAAGCAATGATTCTAGGATGTGCATCCTTTTGTTGGACCTTGGATATCTAACATTGACCATAATAATGATCATCATCCAACCTACAACTTCATTTTAGGAGATCTATTTTTGTTCAACGTTGTTCGATCTCACAACACATCTCAAAATGGGTATCTATAGACACCTAAAAAACATCATGTCGAGGCGACTACTCATATGGTACATGCTATAAGAGCATATGGAAGATATTGGATAGATTCCAAGGTATAGCAATTGTTCTAACCACTCATTTAGGCAGTTTGGCCTATACAATGTTGGCCACAGCTGACACCTATGGTTAACAGAGCTGATTGCACCTATGGCTAGCCTCAAAAATTAGTTGGACCTTGGCCGACCCAAAATCGGTTTCAATAGCCAATTGGTTGTAGATCAGAGCAGTTTGAGAGTGGAAAGTTCCAAAAACTTCTCTCCAACTACTTCAACTACCCTTTCTTGATCTTGGATTCTCCATGAAGCTAAGACAAAACCTTCCAAAATGCTATAGGAAACCCTTCTAAATTGGGAAATAGAGAGATGAATATTGAGTTGAGAAGCGGTGAAGCCCTATCGAATTGCATAATCACTTGCATTCATTGATAGGAACACTTTTGCTATCCAATTGAAGATCACATGGCACTTGGAACCAATAAGGCTATGGAGGACTAGGAGGAATTAAGAAACACAATCGAGCCAATTCCATCATCGATCTGAGTAATTCAACCACCAAATTTGTTAGAGGACATCATGGTGATCCTTGATCATCAATTCATCGAAGTGAATTGAGGAATCAAGCCTTGATTTAGAGAACAAGGACATTTACGCCCCAGTCATGGTTGTCAGTGCCAACCGTGTGATAGACCTGTGGTCAAGGTTTAATCCTCAATTTAGCCAATTTTAGCGATAAATTTCCATTTGTATTTGTTCATTTAGGCATAGTTAATATAGATTAATTTTTTGTATTATCATTAGATTGTTAGAATCATTAATATTAGGTATATTCCTTTCAATTTCAAGTGTTAGGCAATTCTAGATTATGTATCATTATTTCATGCATTTATGCTCTTAATTGTTAATTAGGGTATTAGAATATTTGATCCATGCTTCCTTTGCATTTCCTGATGGTCAATTATCATGTTTAGTGTAGTTTACTATATTTCTTGCACTTTGTTGATTTCAAGCTTTCATGGCATATTTCATATAATTTACTTCAAAAACCTCATCAAGAGAGGCCTAATTTATGTTTAATTGTTTCTTGTTGTTTCTTGAATGTAGGATTAACAAGGTTTTTCCATTCAACACAAAAAATGCCTCTAATCATGGAGAAGAAGGCTACATTTTCCTTGGAGTAGTTCATGACAATCTATGAAGTGTTTGGATTACACCTACCCTTTTGTGGGGATTTTTCTATTATTGTAATAACTGTATCGCATTGGGTATCCCTAAGAGGGATGGATTTTTAATTGATTTCAATGGAAATTTAATAAAGGAAACCCTTATTTATGTTCATTTGCAAATTTGTCTATCTTTCATGTATTATGTTGATTTTTAGTTATTATTAGATTAGGTGTATGCTTTTTAGGTTGCCACAGATAGGATAAATACCGAATGATCATCAACAATGATGTTCATATGACCAATGACTATTTTACACATATATCTTAATTTTCAAAAGTTCATAAATGATTTACATACACCACACATTCATTTTTATTATTTGCATTTTGTAGAGCACGATGCTTGTATGACTGTCATGAGTCTTAATCAAACCTTTTCTCTTATCATCATTTGCACTTTTTCCTATGATATTTTGGTTATTAAGGGGTCCTTGTAAGATGGGATAGATACCGTATGACCATAAATAATGATTTTCATACGACCACTGACTATTTTATGTACACCTCTTAGTTCCAAAAGTTCATAAGGAAAACACACACATCCAACAAAGCATTTCCATCCACATTTTCCATCCTTGATGTTTTTGTTTTCCTCCTCATCCAGTAAGTTGTTATAGGGTGTTCAATAGGGTATTTTGATCATTTAGCCATTACAAGTTTTATTTTTAGATTTTGTAGAAAGATATATTGATTTTTGAAGGTAGGGTCTTGCTTTGATTGTACCTTGTATATCTCAAAATCCCAACACAATTTCACACTTTTAAAACCTGAGTTTGAACAAGGAAATACAACATTACAACATAGTCCTTGCCCCTTAAGCAAAAGGTTTCCCCTGCTCATCCTATTATGCACATGGTCTAGAATGCTAAGAATTGACAAAAGGATAAGATCCCCCTACCCAAAGCAATCAAAATCCCTTGCTATTCCAAAAAATGAGCAAGTATCCCTAAAAAAAAAGAGATAAATCCCTTGCTCTTCCACAAAAATGAGTAAGTATCCATCCCCCCAAAAATGAAAGAAAGAAATCAAAAGAAAAAAATGGGTGAAGAGATTAAATCCTTGGAATTCTTAGTTTTTAAAAACCATGGGGTGATCACCATCACTAAAAATGGGCTATATATGTCAACCAAGTAATAGAGTAGCCTTAAACATGGTGATATGTCTATCATATTAGCAACCTTTTGTACAAACCAATGTTAACTTACGAATGAGCTAGATTTTGATGGCTATATTTCCTAGTTGTTTAGTCCAATTGTGTACAATCAAGGTAATGATGACCATAGGGTGATCCCCATTACAACAATGGGCTATAAACATCGGCTTGGCAATGGGGTAGTGTTATGTGTCATATTCATGAACATAACTATGCACACATAGGGATATTGAATATCTGGGTCTTCCTAGAAATTTTTTATCTTTTAGAGTTATGTATAGTTAGTATACAACTTTTGACTAGTCAACTAGGGTTTTTGAGTCTCATGAAAAACCTCATTGTTCCCTTGTGACCTCTCACTATTCCCCATCCATCATTTACATTTTGTCATATTACATTTTATTCCATATAGTTCACCTTCAAATGTATGACTTTCTTGAAAAGGTTAAAATTTTGATTGATGACTTTTATACATTCTGTGGTGCTTACACTTAGTTTGTTTTTGCATATTAGATTCATTTATTATGTTTTTAACATGTAAATATTTAAATCATATTTTGCATCATCATGTCATTAGTGCATCACATACATACATAGTTCCATGCATACATAATAGCTCTATCATATCAAAAATATTCATCTAACATACATGCATCATCATATCACATCAAAAAATCAATAAAATTGGGGGTTTTCAAGGTATCACACCTTTCATTGACCATAAATTAAACAAAAATACAACTTGGGAAGAAAATCAAGGTATCACACCTTCCCTTCCAATAAATCAAATAAATCAAATCACATAAATTAATTGATCACACAAGTAATCGACCAACATGGGGATGTTCAAGGTAACACACCTTCCTACCAATCAATCACATTAATCAATATAATCTAAACATTTAATCAAATGAACCCAATGAAAACTGGGGGTGTTCAAGGTATCACACCTTCCCCAATATTAATTAAACAAGCAATAAACCAACTTGATTAAATCAAGGTAGTGCACCTTCCCCACCAAAAATCTAATTCAATTCAATCATAAATCAATCACATAATCATCAACCAACACATCAGTTGCTAGGTTTAAAAAGGTTGCATCCTTTTTTCAAAGGTTGTGCCCTTTGCTTTGCATTCAAATCAATCACATAATTTTCTAGGTTAAAAAATGTTGCATTCTTTTGTCAAAGGTTGAGCCCTACATTCACATCAATATACATATCAGCTACCAGGTTCAAAAGGTCGCATCCTTTTGTCAAAGGTTGCACCCTTTGCCTCATGTTCACATCAATCAAATCAATTGCCAGGCTTGAAAGGTTGCATCCTTTTATCAAAGGTTGTGCCCTTTGCTTCACCATATATGAATTCAAATTCCAATTCAAAGGTCCAAAAGACACCTAACCCCTTTGGCCACATTTCAAAAGGCTCCAAAGGCACCTAATCCCTTTGGTTAAATCAATTCAAAAGGCTCCAAAGTAACCTATCCCCTTTGGTCAAATCAATTCAAAAGTATCCAAAATAACCTAACCACTTTGGTCAAATAAATTCAAAATTCTCCAAAGGTATCTAACCCCTTCGGTCAAATTAATTCAAAATGCTCCAAAGGCACCTAATCCCTTTGTTCAAATCACTTAAAAAAGATTGAGTGAATATCGTATCTAGTGATTTACTTTAGTCACCTGGTGGTTGTAGCGATTAGTTATCCATGCAATTTGGTAGGATGAGTAAATTACCATAAGGCCACTCATAAAAAAAAAAAAAAAATTACAAAATAAAAATCAATCCACAGAAAGGTACCTTGAGTCAATAGGGCCTAAAAAAATGTTGATGTTGCCAAGAACTCTCAAGCTCGTCATCTCATATTGATCAAACAACCCATCACTTTCATCATTTTCATCTCATCCATCAACTCATCACTTTAGGGGGTAGTCATATAAATTATAATATTCAAAATCAAGTTAATAATTGTAGACATGAAAATTTGACCCACTAAGGTGAGTATTTTTCCCTAGATCCCTTGTTTTCTCCTTGGAAAATTAGGGTCATCTTTGAACTAATTTTACCCTACCAAATATTCTCCATTCATACTAAATACTATACCATTATATCAGGCTCAAAAATATATTTCCAATGGTATATTATATGACCCATTTTGACTTTGTTTGACCCTCCAAAATGCATTAAAACCGCATGCGGGTACAACAGTTGCAAAATTGCGGTTAACCTTTATGGGGTGCAATTTTGCATTTTATGTTTTTCTCTTAAGAAAACCCTAATTTTCAAATTTTATTTCTTTTGAGGTCGGATTTTCTTAGTTTTTCTAGCCCATTCTTCTTTCAAATCCACTATAAAAGAAGGCTTTGAAAACTTCTTTTCCCAATCAAGCAAGTTCATTTCTAACACAACAAAAATCAATTTCTAAGTTCTATTTCTTAAGGTCTTCTTATTCTTCCATAAGCAAGCTAACTCACAAGTGTGAAGTGTGATATGTTGAAGCTTTGTATTCTGCTACATTGTATTATTGATTGCTATTACTCACTTTGGTGAATTTGTGTTGGAGCCCTAAGGAGAGATAAATTATCCAGGAAGTCTCTACCCTTATGTCTGCTTCCACACTATCTTCTAGATGATTTTTCTCTTCTAAATGCATGTTTTAATTCACTACATCTAATATTTATTATTTTGTACTAATATGAGGTATTTCATCTCACTTCTATTAAATCACGCCCGAGTCTCTATAGCGTGCAATTTTTCCTATGCAAAATTATGATCGCCTGTCATGGGGTGTAATTTCACCTAAAATGTATCTAGGGATAATACTATTGTTACATACCATAGATCTACATCATAGGCTACATATAGGGTATAATACTACATTTTATTCTATGGTTCTATCATTTTATTCTACTATATTGTGATATGCTTATTTTCTTCCAAAGGTCAACTTTCGCTTCTATTTTCAAAGGTCAGCTAAAAGGACCTAGGGGGCTTGATTGTTGTGCCTCCAAGAATTATTATACAGTGGCCTAAGTAGGCCCCCTAATACTGATTATATTTTCCAAGTGTTTTCCAAGTTATCTTGTAGGAACAAGAATTATTGGATATCGTTGGACAAAGGATAAAAGCAAGGATCAACCACCGAATAAGATAAGTGCTTTAGTTAGTCTTTAGGCTATTTGTTGAGTGCCTTCTATTTCTATTATAAACCCTAGATCTGATTTAAAAGAAATACATTTAATTAATTTCTAGGCATTTGAAGGATAAACAACATATAGTGTGCACTTAGGGTTAATTTTGTTTGTGCATCATCTCTTGAACCCTTGCTTAAAGGTTTTCTATCTTGAAATCCTAGGGTTAGAAAAGCATTCAAAGAAAGAATCATTCTAGGGTTAGCTCTTGTCTTCTTACATTCTATATTTCTACATTGTCCTTTATATTTCATAACATAGATCTAGAAAGGCCAAACATAGGTGATTGTCTTGAAACGAATACATCAAACATTTATGAAAATCTCGTGGACTTGGAGAGAGTCCTTAAAGCCATTCCTGGTGAACCCTTCCTCCCTATTTTACATCGAGTGTAGAGAACAACATACCCCCGTGGTCACCTTGGCTTTCTCTTGTAGATCCAACCAAGAATCATACATGGTAGGGCAGTTTTCCCCCTCTACATCTTTGGTGAACTTGATGTGAACACCTCCTTTTATTTTAAAACTTTTAATAAGACCACTAATTCTATTTTTTTAGATTAGAAAACATTAAAAAAAAATCCTAAAAATATTTTGTTTGTTTTCATAATGTTTGTTTTCAATAATGTTTAGTTTTCCTTATTTTCCACCCTAGCCCCTTTTCTCTTTCTCCTAATGGCTTCCAACCTTAGGAGTGGGTGAAGGTCTCTAGGGCTTGATGATATTTTTCAAGAAAATGATCAAATTGATAGAGAAAATCATAATCTAGAAGAGGAGAATAATGAAAATTTTGAGAATGGCCTTGATCCTACTAAGGGACCCAATGGGAACCTTATCTTTGAATATTTTGATCATATTTGGAACTTTGTCAAGCATCATAAATATGCCTTATTTAAAGCTATGGAAGAGGAAGCCCGACTCAAGGAAGTTGGAATACCTCATCAAGATATTCACAATGATCCCTTGGTTGAATATTTAAATCATAGTAATCTGGTCCATCAACCAACCTATGCCACTACTGTAACCACCAACATTGGAAGGAGTCCACAAGTTCCTCCAACCAGTAGTGTCACTCAAGATTATTTTCAATTTCCTCCTCAATCTACTAATCTCAATATTCTTGCTTCTATTCCACCAATTGTTAGTTATCCTCTCCAAAAAGGTACCACATATCACAATAGTATCAATGCTTCCAACATGTTCCAAGTACCCATTCAACAACCTACCTATACCCCTCCCTTAGGGAATCTAGGGGTATTGCACAACAATAATCCAGAGGTGCAAAGTTTGGAAAATATGGTAAAACAATTGGTTTCAAAAGTGGAGATGATTCAACCTTCTAGTTTCACTTACAGCTATAAAGAGATGTGCAATCAACCCCTAGAACCTATTGTTGCTGCCAGACCTTATCCTAAGAATTTTCCCATGTCGGTTTTACCTATATATAAGGGAACAGAAGATCCGATTGAGCATCTAAGAAGATTTAGAATAGCTTGCCATGATCTCATCTATGATGATATGTTATTACTAAAGATGTTTCCTAAGAGTCTTGGTGGTATGGCATTAGAATGGTACTATCGATTACCCAACCATTCTTTGAAGAATTTTGAAGAGACAACTGAATTATTTGTTCAATAGTTTGGTGCTTATATTGAAAATAATGTAACTATAAAGGATGTTTATGATTTAAAGCAAGGTAAAGAGGAAATTTTTTCAGAATTCTTGTCTCATTGGAGGAGTCTAGTTGGACGCTTGAGATATACTTTACCTCCTAGAGACATGCTTGAGATATTTATTGGAAATTTACAAGAACAATTATCTTATGCATTAGAGACAATAATTATCACATCTTTTGATCAAGCAATTGAGTTAGCAAGGAAAGTAGAACAAGCTCTTATCAGAAGAGGACAACTCAAAGTGAAAGAAGATAAAACCATTAAGTCATAGTATAAGAATAAGGATGTGGTAGGTGATGGTGTAATGGATAGTAGGCCTGTTAATAGTATTGTTAACAACCTACAAAATATGGTTCTTCAAAAACCTCCACAAAGGAATTTCACAAGACTTGGCATACCTATGGAAGAAGTCCTAAAGCAACTTTTGGAAGCCAATGTGATTGAATTGCCTCCCATAAGGCAACCAGATACTACAACTAATTGGTATAAGGTAGGACAACATTGTGCATATCACAAAGTGGAAGGACATTGGACAAATTCTTGTAAGAAGTTGAAACATGTGGTACAAGATTTGATCGATGCAGGATGCATTGATATAGGGAATTCTCAGTCATCAAATAATCAATATTCTACCTAGCAGACATCGACAACAAATCAGGATATGGGAATATTCAAGGATCCATTACCAAAGCATAATCAATAGGCAACTAACCAAGTATCATATCAAAATGTGCCACCTACATATGGTAATATGGTTGGCATGGTTGGAGTAACTACAAGGAAACAAGTTCAAGCTCAGTTGACTCAGTGTTCTCAGTAGGAAAAGAGTTCTTCCTCATAGCCGATCTTGGGTTTGAAGAATAATCAGAGAAAAAGTGTAGAAATAGGAACCCCACCTCTAGTGTTGAGACCTCAACCTAAAGTCTCCTTTGACCTTCAACATCAGCTAGCTAGTGTCCCATCCAAGATTTCTATTTTAGAGCTCTTACAAACTTCTCCTACTCATCGAGAAGCTTTGTGGAAATTTCTAAGACAATAATCTATCCCTCCAAACATTTCCCCTAGTGCTATGACTAATGTTGTAAGCTCTCTTGGGATACATCATATCACATTCTCGGATGATGATATTTCTTCCTCAAACCTATGTAGGGATTCTTCTCTCTACATTACTGCATTTATTGGGGAAACCTTTATCAAAAGGGTTATGATTGATAATGGTTCTTCCCTTAATTTATGCACATATCAATTTCTCCAAAAGTTTGGATTAAAAGAGGAAGATTTAACTAAATCCGATGCAATCATCAAAACATTCAACAACGAGTCCCAAGAAGCTTGTGGTATTATATCCCTCCCCCTTAAAGTTGGACCCAAGATCTTAGATACATTGTTCTATGTGGTACCTTGCCCTACATCTTTTAATCTACTTCTTGGACATCCTTGGATCCATGCAATGAAGGTCATCCCTTCTACTCTTCATCAGTGTTTGAAATTCAAATTTAAGGATCAACTTGTCACTATTTCAGGTGACCCTCATCCATTCAAATATTATTCAATGGTTGAACAAGCTCAGTTTGGTCTCAATGTTTGTCCTTCAGTTTCATCATCTGTTTCTCCAAGTTCCTCATCTCAAAAATCTAAGCAATTCAACAATCTAAAAGTGAGTGAGGAACCTCTAATCAAAGTTTCATCATGGGATCAAGATAATCAGTTTCTTCAAGAACCTCTTCTGGATATATCTCATCAAGGTTTGGAGCGGAGTAATGAGGATGAGGATCCCCTTTATCCCTCTAAAATATTATTTTGTAATATGATAAATTTTGTGTGTTCTAATGGTAAATATTTTGCTTCTCATAGAGATCTTTAAAAGTTAGGGATTTCTCCTACCCATGTTAAGAAAGATGGTTTTGTTCAAGAATGTATAGATTATTATGCTATGGCTACCAAATAAAAGGCTATGAAGGAGCCTCTCCATGATTATAATCATCGATATGGCTTACCTTCTAGATTTTTCTTTGATGAAACAATCCCTTGAATGCTTGTTATTTTTGTTAAGATAGGAGGCACAATTAGAATGTGTGTCGACTATCATTTTGATTACTTTTTAAAAACATAAAATAAAATAAAATCAATCATTAATTAGGCATGCATTTGCATTTTCATTCCATCATACCCGTTTTCTTGCTCATACTACATGATTGTTTATCGTACTTTGCATGGTTTTCTATTCTCTTGCATTTTTGCTTGTCATAATTGCATTGCTTGTTCATGACTGCTTGATCATATAAATTTTTGGGGATTCATGACAATGGCAAGTGATGATACCTAGTTAGGTCATAGCTCACATGCATTGCACTCTCACTAGGGCTCTAATGCCTAGTGAAGCCCCAACCTAGGGCCCATGCATTTTCATCCCTTCTCTTCTTTTATTCCTTTGCTATTTTCTTCTCTTCTCTCTTCTTCTTGTATTCCTTGACTTTGAAAGTTTTTACAATGACCATCATATTTCTCCAAAGTCAAGGAATACAATACTCTTTTGGTATATCCTTGTCCTTTGCATGTTTCTTATTTATCCTCTAATTTTCTTTGTTCAGACAAGGATATACATTCTTCCCTCCTTTGTTTGCACATTTCCTCCCTCTTGATTTTTAACTAGTTGAAACTTCAAGCTGGGGACACACACGTATAATTATTTTCTCCTCATTTTCTTCCTCTTATTTCTTCTAGCACATGCACACACTCACATTGTGTTATGCTCATATGAATTGGTCTATACATATTCTTACACACCCCTATCGGGTAGTACTTGCTAATACATCATTCACATCAAAAATAACATATCACCCCTATTAGGTTACACTTCTTTTGACTCAACGGGCTCTACACCCCATTACAAGATAAGCTCCTTGGCCATTTTAGCAGGTCTTGACATACATCCTAGCGGGTAATCACCCCATAAAGTCACTAGCAAGCAATAATCCATAGCAAGTTATCCATAGCAAGTTATGCTCCATTATTTGATCATTTGAGAAATCACCCATAGCGGGTTATACTTCATATTTTTCCCATCTATCCATCTTAGTGAGTACTACACCCATAATTGGTTTTCACTCCACACCTGGACCTTCTTTTGGGTATAACACCCTTCATTCAGGGTTCTTGATCAGCTTCTCTTGCTTTCTATTGTTGACCTTCTTGGGAGATGTTCTTCTTATTCTTCTTCTTCTTCTTATTCTCCTCTTTCATTTATATTTATTTCCCTTTATTCTATTCATCCATGCATTTCATGCTAGTTGCATTATATTCTTGTTGTACCCAGTGATAATTGCTCTCTTATTTGTTTACTTGCTTTGTTCTCTGTGTTTCTATGTTTTGCTTTTTCTTTCTTTACCTTTTTCAAGTTTCTTAAGGAATTTTCATTCCTTTAAAAAACTTGAGGGGGCACCCTAGCCATAGAGGCATTAATGGTAGTAATGTCTTGTACCGTGTGCAAAAGTTTAGAGTATTTATCGTGATACCCCTTTTGCACCACACCTTTATCCAAACCTGGCCACCCATTTTCTGTGTTTATTGCCTTATTTTCCATAGGAGTCTACATATTTATTTGATGCATTTACTTGGCCTTAAATGCATCAAAGAGGGGGTAAAATATAGACATGAAAAATTGACCCACTAAGGTGAGTAATTTTCCCTAGATCCCTTGTTTTCTCCTTGGAAAAGTAGGGTCATATTTGAGCTAATTTTCCTTACCAAATATTCTCCATTCCTCCTAAATCCTATACCATTAGATCAAGATCAAAAATATCTTTCCAACGGTATATGATATGACCCATTTTGACTCTGTTTGATCCTCCAAAATGTATTAAAATCACATAGGAATCCAATAGTTGTGAAATCATGGTCCACTTTTATGGGGCATGATTTTGCATTACAAAATCATGGTCAGATTTTATGGGGCATGATTTTGCATTTTAGGATTTTCTCTTAAGAAACCCTAATTTTCAAATTTGATTTCTTTTGAAGTCAACTTTTCTTAGTTTTCCCACCCATTCTTCTTTCAAATCCACTATAAAAGGAGGGTTTAAAATCTTCTTTTCCCAATCAAGCAAGTTCATTTCTAACACAAAAAAAATAAATTTCTAAGTTCTATTTCTTGAGGTCTTCTTCTTTGTCTTTCATAAGTAAGCTAAATCATAAGTGTGAAGTGTGATCTGTTAAAGCTTTGTTTTATACTGCATTGGATTATTGATTGTTGTTACTCACTTTGGTGGATTTGTGTTGGAACCCTAAGGAGAGATCAACTATCTGAGAGGTATCAATCCTTCTTTCTGATTCCATGCTATTTACTAGGTGATTTCACTCTACATGCATGTTTTAATTCATTATATCTAACATTTATTATTTCACATTGATCTAAGGCATTTTGCCTCACTTCTATGAAATTGCACCCAAGTCTCTATGGGGTACGATTTTTCCTGTGTGATATTACGGTCACCTATCGCAGGGTGCAATTATTATATACCCTATATTTACATCATAGGCTACATATAGGGCATAATACTACATTTTTTTCTGTGGTTTTATCATTCTATTATGTTATATTGTGATATGCTTGTTTTCTTCCAAAGGTCAACTTTCACTTCTATTTTCAAAGGTCAGCTAAAAGGACCTAGGGGGCTTGATTGTTGTACCTCCAAGAATTATTGTACAGTGGCCTAAGTAGGCCCCCTAACACTGATTATATTTTCCAAGTGTTTTCCTAAGTTATCTTGCAGGAACAAGAATTGTTGACATCGCTGGACAAAGGATAAAAGCAAGGATCAACCACTAGATAAGATAAGTGTCTAAATTAATCTTTAGGCTATTTGTTGAGTGCCTTCTATTTTTGTTATAAACCCTAGATCTGATTTAAAAGAAATATATTTAATTAATTTCTAGGCATTTTAAGGATAAACAGCATATAGTGTGCACTTAGGGTTAATTATATTTGTGCATCATATCTTGAGCCCTTGCTTAAAGGTTTTCTATCTTGAAAACCTAGGGTTAGAAAAGGCATTCAAAGAAAGAATAATTCTAGGGTTAGCTCTTGTCTTCTTGCATTCTATATTTTTGCATTATCCTTTATCTTTTATAGCATAGATCTAGAAAGGCCAAACATAGGTGATTGTATTGAAATGAATACATCAAACATTCCTGAAAATCCCATGGACTTGGAGCAAGTCCTTAAAGCCATTCCTAGTGAACCCTTCCCCCCTCTTTTACACTAAGTGTAGAGAACAACATACCCATACGATCACCTTGGATTTCTCTTGCGAATCTAGCCAAGAATCGTACGTGGTAGGGTAGTTTTCCCCCTCTACAATAATAAAACACTCAAAAGTGCAAATTATGTTGGTTCAAGAATCATTGCCAAAGATAATCATATGCCCTTCTTGCTTCAGGAAAATAATAAGCAAAAAAAAAAATTAAACAAAAATAACTGGGTAGCTAAACATCCTGATTGGTATCCCTAAAGCCTAAAGTGTGGACTCATATCATAATTTCCACCCATGATCATAAGGTTACCAAAAATTTAGTATATGCAAATCCATTGATTGTGGACTCATATCATAATGTCTACTCATGGCTGAAAAGTTTACTAAAATCAAATCCATCAATGAGTTGGAAGTAATGATTCAAAAGTGCATGCTCTTTTCATGATTGGGGCATATTACATTGATTTATTTAATGGATATCATTAACCATCAAATCAACCATTTTAGGTAATTTATTTTTTCTTTGCATTGTGTAATCACACAAAGCATCCCAAAAAGGGGCATCTATAGACACCTAAAATATGTCATATTGAGGATATTACTTGAATGAACTTATTTTAGACCATATAACCAACCTTGGGTAGATTTAGGGATAAAACAATGCTTTTCACAATTTAAATGGGCATAATTTCCCATAAAACCTTGGCCATATTGACTTGAGATGATCACCAAATTGTGGTTGTCTCGACCTGAGACGATCACCAAAAAGCAAGTTTAAAAATAAAAAGGTGCATAATTGGCAACCAAAAATACCAGTTAACCCTACACATGATCTTGCAAAGAGTATTAAGTGCCCTATATGGGCCAAAATAAGAAAAATGCATACAATTATCAATCACATGAGATTTCAGAGATAAGCATTCACTTTTATTAATACAAATTGCCTCTTTGTTTTTTCATGCAGGACGATTTTGCTATTTTTAGCTTCCATCCAAGAAGTATATAAATTGGAACTCTCCCCTCAATTGAAATAGATTATTAATTAAATTTTTTGAGCAATGAAGTGCTGCCAAAATTGTATCTCAAGCTCCAGTTTTTGCATAACGAAGTGCTGCCTCTTTTTTTTCTCCTCCAAGCCATCTCACTATTGAAAGTCATGGTACTGGATTTTTGGAAAGGATTGGAAGTTGTGTTTCCATATTCTACATAATAAAATACCTTTACCTCAATTATCAATCTGACCCATCAAGTCACTCTCATAGTGTAACAATCCATCGATAAAACCCTAGGTCGATCTCAGATGTCACCCCAACTTGGCCATGAAGAAACATAGTCCTATGATAGTGACCATATTGATCCAAGATGACCTATAGGTAAGGCCATATTGATCTGATATGACCTCTAGCAAAGATCTATTTTTTCACTTTTTCTTTTACAGTAGCTTAAATTTGCTTTTTCCTTTTTTTTTATAGTAGGTTATGTAGACACCAAAAACTGGTCATCCACAACATCACATTTTCCACCCCACATTGAATCTTGCATAATAAAGTTATATGCCTAAGTTCGTACTTAGGCATATAAAATTTGCACATTATCCTATTTTCTAGATTTATTAAATCTTCAAAATCACCCTAAGATACCTTGCCTATCCACTAGACATGTGTCCTAGCCACCTCACTACCCCACCTTGCTACATCTTATACACCCTTGTTCCCTTTGTCCCTTCACATGGGGTAACCTTCCACATATCACTCCACTTGTAGCCACATCACCCCAGTTAAGTGAGGCACATTGGGTGACTCATTGTAACTGCCCTCTCCATTTGGTAGCCTAGGATTACCACTTGGCAATCCAGGCTTACCACATATCATTTCCCTCCAAAAACCTATGGAGCATATAAAGGCACCTTCACCCTATAAAATTAAGGGATATGAACATTCATACCACCAATATACCAAAATAGGATCAAACCTCTATACGCATCCTAAGGAAAAGTTGCATTTTGAACCCGAAGACCTCCTTTTTTGAGGTAACCTACTTTTAGCCTAAGCCATGCATCCATGGTTTCACAATTGAAACCACCCAAGTATGGTTTCCCCACCACCCATGTGGTGTTTCCTATTCACCACCATGCATCTACTATTTTGCATAGCCGAGACAATAGATAAAAAATGATCAATAAGGTTTAATTTTGCAAGGCTTTTTAGTTTACATGCTTTCTATTGTCTATATTATATGATTATATGCGTAGGGTTTTATAGTATTTTATTTATACTTTGATTTGTAGGTGCTACTAATACCTTTGCTAGTTTCTATGTGTGTAGGCAACTGGTACTTTTGAGAAGTTGTTGAATGTGGAGCGGTCCCCAAACTGGATACTTGAAGCCCACTCGCTCCTTGGCACTATAACTAGAGAACGAAGAACACCATGTTGTGTTGAAGACTTGGAAGACCCCATTCCCTCATTGGAATAAATTGTACCATACAAAGAAAATATTGTAACATTATTCCCAACACAGTTGGGGCAATTAAAAAGTTGTAATACTATATCAAAGATATTAATACAAAAGCAAATTTTTATCAATATTTTTATCTCTGTGTGCACCTTTATTTCTGTGTTCTTTTGTTATAAAAAATGGTGATCATTGTGGGACCCCCTAAGGGTTCCATTTTATTTTTCATTGCTTTTATTTAGTTATTAATCTATTTTTTTACATATATAGGTTTTGGGAGTTTGAAGTGCGCAAGGATTCGATCTCAGGTCGATAGATCTGAGACTTGTTACATTTGACTCTATCACTGTAAAACCATACACCCACAATTACAAATATGATGAACCATGCACCCATAGTGGAGAAGTTGGAGCAATGCACATCTACAACTAAAGATCGAAAGAACCACACATCTATGGTTGAGCACCTAGAGAAACACATGCTCATGGTTGAGGCTCTATGGAACTGTGGACCTATGATAAAAGCAGACTGAGGGAGTGGTGAAAGGATCACAGGTCTGTACCCATATCACCCCTTTTTATTTTATTTCTAGTTTTTAGTAGTGTATTTATATAGGTTAAAGGTTTGTATTGAGTGCCATTGTTTGCATCTAGGTCATAAGATAGGTATTTTTATTTTTACATTCATCCAAACATAAGTAAAAAAATAAAGAGGATTTGCATTTGCCATTGTAGGAAACAGATCATTCTGCATAGCCAAATTAGTAATAACTTGGGCATATTTTTTATGGATTAGTTTTGATTTACACCATTCTATTGTATAGGTAGACCTACGCACCCATGGTTGGGATCTCCCAAATGCATGCATGTGTTTGGCAAACTGTGCATCTACAATTTACCAAAACCAACCACTAACCTATGGTTGGTCCTGATAGCAGAATTGGATAAAAATCTTACTTGAAAGTAGTATCTAGTCCCTGATATATTTTGTTTACCATTCTCTATTTTTTGCTTTTTGCATTTTGGCATAAAAACAAAATCGCATGTTAATTTACATATCACAATAAATTAAACAAGCCTAACACACTCACATAAATGTTGGCAAATGATAGGATTTCATCACCGCTAGGTTGGACTTCATCATAAACGACCAATATTATTACCCCATTTTTTGCCAAGGTTGGCTCCAAGATTTGATGTAGCCTGGAAAATAGCGCACATTCCTCTTCAGAGGGTGTATCACTACCCAAGTGAGTACTGGGTGAGGACTGGTAGGACCTGTGCTCCCTGACTTAGTATAGGCTTCATATCCATACTTTGGTGGGTTTACATGATCAAAATTCATCACCTATTATCAATATGCACGTATACAAGTGAAATCCTAGATTCATTTTAGGGAAAAAAAATTTCACATGAATTTTTCTTTTTCAAAACCTTCAAAAAATGAAAAAAATTAAAACCTTTAAAATAAAAATAAAAATCAAATCAAAAATTGCAAAAACTTAGAATAAAATTGCTTGTTTGTTTGCTTTGAGTGTTGTTTTACATTGTGTTTCTTTCATGCATTCACACACATCCACACTTGCACTTTGCACATCATTATATATTAGCGTATGGTAACAACCCATAGTCAAGCCAAAAATTTAGCCTTAGTTCAGAGTTAGTTGTCTCTCCCCATGGATCCACCTCAAGCTAGTCATATCCCTAACACTTCGGTGGTAGGGAAATTTAGTGTAGTCCCTAATGTTTCCTAGAACTTAAGTGTAGGGCCCTCTAGTAGTGCTCCTATTTTAGATAGAGATATCATGCATATGTCTACCCATACCGCTATCCCTGAGACTCCTAAGAGTGAACCACTCACACCAATAGATGGTCGTGTCATACTCATAGACATGGACATTGTTAGGATGTACCTGAATATAGTTGGAATGGTTTTTCCATCATTTCCACTGCTTACCATCCCATCTCGCACCATACTATCATTGCATTAATAATCCACCTTTACACACCTGTAGTATTTTGGAAAAATCTTTACAAATCCTTTTTTGAGTTGATTGTTGCTACCCTGGCTAGCCACCCATCATCATCTAGCAAACCACCCACTACATTGCCTCAATAGAACATAACTTGCACCAGTCCCCTTTATAAAGCGATAACTCAGGTCACTTTGCATATCCCCACATCCATTCCATATATCGCCCCTATGTGCCCCATACATCATATCATCCCTCATTTGGTGGTAATACCTTTTGCTATCTACCCTCCACTCACATCCACTACCATGGTTGTCTCACAACTATCCCAACCATCCACTTCATTTGTGATTGTACCCACATCATCTATGATTTCTATGTAGTAGGCTTTCTTGTAGCTACTACAAATAATTTTAGATAATGCTAATTGTAGTGTTAACCCTGAACCTAATCAGCATTCATAAAGGATTGAGAAGAACCCACCATAAAATTCTCACCAAAACCATACCTTTATCCAAGATCCATCTTGGGTATTGCATCCCCCAACCACTACCATAACAACTAATCCACCACATCACATGTATGCTAACTCATCATGTCAACATGCTATCATACCCCCATCACCTCATTCATATCTTAACCTTCATCAACCACCATACCATCATGCATTTCAACCTAACATCCCCCATAATCTGTAATCTACCTACAATGCATCTTATTACCAACAGTATTAGGAAAATTGGGGTTTTAACCCTATGGAGGATCCTAAATTCTAGTTCTTGTAGAATGATATTGATAGCCTTGACACAAAGATACCAGGTTTGTAATATCAAAAGCTAAATTTGAGGTAGCTACTCAATCACCCGATCCATACTTCGATGTCTGCATCACCTTATCTAGTGGATTTTTAGATAAATATTAATACATTTAAGGGGTATGAGGACCCCTGAGATCATATGATAAGATTTTTAAACGTGTGTTTTAGGATAAAAACAATTATGCACTCATGCTACACATCTTTCCTTAGATACTTGGGGGATAATCCTAGGATTGGTACAACCACATACCGCATTAGAGTGTTTACACCTTTGAGCAGCTTGCAAACCAATTCCTAGAGCGATTCACCCTAAATGTTCAAAAGAAAACCACATTGATTGATCTTCTTAGTCTAAAGTAATATGATGATGAATCGGTCCATGGATTTGGCAACCATTAGAGGGCTATTATGATCAAACTTCCATTCTCCCTTCCCATATCAAAAATAACAAGAATGTTCATGAATATTTATGCCAAGCCCATTTCTTTGTTACTATAGTTGTATCAGTATAGGATATTTTATGAGGCACTCGCCTAAGCTAGAGTGATAGAGGAAATAAATATCCAAGAGGGTGAGATAAAGCCTAAGAAAAAAGAGTGGTAAAATAAGAACCAAAAGGAGAATAACCATGACTAGTCCAAAGCTACTCAGGTTAATAACATAGTCTTGGGCCAACCTTCATAGTCAAATCAACAATCCCAAGTTCAAATCCAACAACCCCAACAACAAAAACAACCACAACAATTAAATTATCAAGCGATTCCACCCATACAACAGGTACAAAATCAAACACAACTTGTAGAAAGGCAACAACTTCACCTTAGGCCTAGGTGAAATTATACACCATTTCAATAGCCCTACTCATCTGTATTTTACAAGTTGTATGTGGCACAAATTTTCACATTACTGAAGATTAAACCTGAATACCCTAGCAAGCAAAAATCAAAGGCCTATAGAGAGCACTTATACTGCATCTATCATCGACAAAAAATACATGATGTTGAAATTCACCATGGGTTTAAGGGTATTGTGCAAGAATTATTAGAAGCGAGAAATATCAAAGTTGATAAAACACGAGCCCAAACTAATAAAAACCTTGGTATATATCAGACACCTTTGCCTCACCATGAGGAAAATCAACAAGCAATGGGAGCATCAACTTCTATAGTTCTTCCCAACCAAGTCAACTATGTGTCTCAACTACATGAAGGTTTTGTAGGTGCTATTAGTGTGGTCACCCATGGGTAGAGACAAGCACATCGCACCAACCAAGCTCCTGTAGCACAACCAAGTGTCCCAATACAACTAGGGTCATCCATTCCACCTCTACCTTTTCATAATCTAAGTAATCCTTCTTGTCCAACTATCACCCTAGGCAGTTGGTTAACCCAAAGTTTGCAAATGGTATCAACAAAATTGTTAATCTATGAGCTGATACAATAGTCACCGCCACATTGAGAGGCATTTATGAAAATTCTAAAATCCATCCAAGTATAATCAGAAGATCCTAATGTCTTTCACTCCTTTGTGAAGAGTGTACAAAAATGCATGGAGCCCTTGATAGCATTTTATGACTTCAAGGAGAAGAGTGTTTCATCAGATTTACCAGATCCTCCATTGCACATAGTCACTCATATTGATAGGAATCCATTCAAGAGAGTCCTTATTGACATTGACTCCTCCATCAACCTCATTACCACTCTCACCATCAAAAACCTTAACCTACCATCATCCCACATTACATCATCCACCTTCACCTTAAGGTTCTTTAATGATGCTTTATGCTCAACTATGGGAAACACAGTTCTTCTTGTCACCATGGCGGTAAAAACTATACTTATCCTATTCCACATCTTATAAGGGATGATGCAATATAACATACTTCTTGGATACCCCTGGATCAGGGAGATGAAGTGTGTGCCCTTGATATTTCACCAATGTCTAAAGTATGTACACAAGGTTAAGGTAAATTACATCCAAACAGATACAAATCCTTTTAAATACAACTTGATTTCAAATCCTTATGAGCCGTTGCTTCCATAAACCCACCTATCTATTCTATCACTCATTATTTGAACCGTTCCCACTAACATCACTTCATCAAAAGCTCCCATACTAGAAGAATTGCTAATAGTTGATCCTACTTTTACATCTAAAAGCATAAATTATAGTCAGCCCTCAACCACCACATTTTATTTTTCTAACGTACCTAATCATCCTACTAACCAATATCTAAATTCATCAGTCCCACCACCCACTTCAAAAATGCCATTCACATTCACAACTCAACCCACTCCATCAAATAAAAACCCCATCAAACCTAATCCATTTCAAACATTACCATCCATAATATTGTAGATAGGGTCACCTATCCAAGAGGAGGCACTACCTCCACCTAAACTACAAGCCACCTGAGAAGTACCCTTCTCATCCACTGAGTCATCATCATCCCAACCATCCAAGTTGTAGTAAATATTACCAATACAAGCATTGGTGAGTACATCATTGAGAGTGTCACAGTTACACCACCTTTTGAGTCAATCAAAGACTATGGTCACCCACACAACCCACCTTTAGCAATAGGTGCAGTGTACCAAAATGAGTTCTCGACTAGATGGGATCCATTTCATATATAAAGGAGTGGATTCTTTGTTTGATCCACCTCCTCCTAATGAGGAACCCTTGCAAGAGTTTAATGCAAATTTAGATTATCTATCCAATCTGGATTTCCCTTTACAATATTTTTGTAAGGTTAACCGGTAGGGATACAGACTTGGACAACATGAGCAGGGTCCACATCGCATTGTTGAGTCTGAATACAAAGAAGCACATGATCGCTCTGGTCTAGGGTATAGACCTTCTACCTCAAACTCTTCCTTCAATAAAATATTCCAATGAATTACTCGAGTATGAATAAGAGGATGAGGAGAGAGATGAGTGTGATGATTGTGATGATACTGATGATGAGTACCTAGAACCTAAATTTATACCTCATCTACATGAGGCATTTTAAAATAATTTATTGCATACATTCATGATTAATCACATGCCAGATGATTACATATTCGATGAAGATTTTGAGAATTACATATTCAAAGAATATTTTAGGGAATTCCAACAGATACAATCCAACCTATATTGGATCATTTGAATATTTAATAGCCCCCAAGATGATGTGGCCCCTGATGAGCCTATCAAGAGATATGAGTGTTATACCAATATATTTCCCATAGATCACACCATATTTCACATTAATAATGAGTGTGACTACCCTGAGCTAGATCCACCACTGCCACCTTGGCTGCTCCTGCAACATTGAAATTCATCTACTTTAGGTCAGTTGCAACCTAGAGAGAGTGACTCATCACCTCTTGAATCACAACCACCTCATTTCCACCAAGTCAATATGATATTTTTTGAATTATTTGCCTCACTCTGTAACCTGTACAATTTGGTGAAGCTTATTTAGGTTGATGCTATCCTTATCACCATGGATAGGATTTCATCCCCACCATCCATCATCGAGTTTATCCTATTTGAAGAGTTACTGTGAGCTTCAAACACTTAAATTACACAACAACCTTTATATTCCTCTACCTTAGTTTTTCAAACCAAAGTAGAGGAGGAGACCTCTAAGTCATTTGAGTATGTGGAGGATGAAATCCATCTCATTCCAACTCCACATCAACTAGAGGAATGCTTCCATATGCTTATCAAATAATCTATCAATGTGAACCTTAGACAAGACATAGACAATCCACAAATCGTCAAAATTATAAAATATTTGTTCACAGAGGATAAAGAGCGTATGATAAACATCCTAACAAGGAAGAAAGATATTTTTGCATGTTCATACAAGGACATGCTTGGCCTTGACCCCAATTTGGTGGTCCACAACCTTACCTTAGTACTAGATGCTAATATTTTCAAGAAAAAACTTAGGAAAATTCATCCAACCATTGCAATAATTGTCAAAGAAGAGCTAAAAAAACTACTGGATATAAATTTCATAGTCCCAATTTATTATCCAGAGTGGCTCTCTAACACGTTACCCATTCATAAATTGAATGGGGGGATACGCGTATGCACTAACTTTTGGGATCTAAGCAAAGCATGACCCAAGGATTATTTTCCTCTACCTAACATCGATCAATTAGTAGAATCTTGTGCAAGCCATGAAATGCTATCACTAATGGATGGTTTATTAGGATACAATTAGATTCAAATTAATCCTAAGGACCAACACAAGACAATATTTACCATAGCTTGGAGGACATTTTGTTATAGGGTGATGCCTTTAGGTCTCAAAAATCTAGAATCTATGTATCAACATGCATAAAATCATTAAGGATTATGTGGATGATCTTATTGCCAAATCAAAAACACATCTTGATCATATTGATGTCCTAGAGAAAGTATTTGATCGATTTCTTGAACATAAGGTAAGGTTGAATCCTAAGAAATGCGTACTTGGTATCACATCAAAAAAAATCTAGGATTCCAAATGAGGCATTGAAGTGGACCCTGATAAGGTCAAGGCCATTATTGATATGCCACCTCCCAAAAACTTGAGAGAGTTGTGTAGTTTACTTGAGAGAGTTGTGTAGTTTATAAGGAAAGATATAATTTATCTGATGATTTATTGCATAACTCTTAGATAAATGCAGGCCTTTCAATCACCTACTATAGAAGGGGGTGATATTTTCCTGGACAACTGAATATCAAGAGGTATTTGAAGATATAAAGAAGTATTTGGCTTCACCACTAGTTCTTACGCTACCTCGTTCAAGAGTCCCTTTTCATCTTTATGTCTCTGTAAAATATTTTACACCAGGGACAATGCTTGCTTAGAAAAATGATAATCATAAGGAGCAAGCCATTTATTACATTAGTCGAACATTGGTAAGTTATGATACAAGATATGCTTATGTCAAAAATTTATGCATAGCAGTAGTTTTTTCCACTAAGAAACTAAAACATTACATGTTAAGTAACACTACCTATGTCATAGCTAGAGAGAAACCTCTATGAATCATGATGACTTGCACATACAAAAACACGTTCTACAAAATGGATAAAAAATTTAATAGAATTTGATCTTGATTTTGTCAGCCAAAAGTACATCAAAGGTCGGGTGTAGCTGATCAACTTGCAAAAGGTCCATTACCAAATAATACACCACTTATCATTGAGCTTCTAGATGATTCGGTATTTTTCATAAATGAACAAGAAGAGTTAGTCCCTCCCGAGGACGATATTTACATGACACTATTCTTTGATGGATCAAAATATGAAAGAGTACAAGGTGCTAGAGTCGTGTTTTACACACCTGAAGGAATTACAATTCCTTATCATTCAAACTTGACTTCCCATGCACAAACAATAATGCAGATTACGAATCCCTAATATTGGATCTTCAATCAACTATAGCTATTGGAACTAAACAACTAAGAAAATTTTGTGATTCTCAACTTATCGTTTGTCAAGTGAAAGGAGAGTACCAATGCAGGGAACTAGTCTTGAAATAATATGATGAGGTAGCAATGAAGTTGCTAGAGATATTTGACTAGTATGAAATTAGTAACTTGCCTCGTTCAACTAATAGATTTACGGATGCAATGACCTCTTTGGGATCCTTGATTCCTAAAAATAAACATGGAGAAGTCCAACCGCTTATCATAACAATAGTATTCAAGTCAAAAATTAAGCAAGCAAAGTCTAAAGGTGAGAAGAGTGTATGTTTGGTCCATGCAAAGCCTTACAATTCTTACCTTGATGAGATAAGAGGCTTTCTCAAGTCTAGGACCCTCCCAATATAAACGACACGAACTACAAAAAGAACATTCAAATAAAAAGCATCTCATTTTACTCTCTTGGGGATGTGTTGTATAGATGATGCTATGATGGAATCCTACTTAGATGTCTAGATCCTCTTGATGCAGAATGAGCTATAACTGAAGTGCATGATGGCACTTGTGGTGGCCACTTTAGTGGAATGGCCATTGCAAAGTGCATTTTGTGCATGGGTTATTATTGGACCAGCTGGAAAGTGATTATTGCCAATATATTAAGAAATATCAAAAATGGCAACATCACACCAATTTGACTCATGTACCGTCACAATGTTTGTAGCCCATTCAAAGCGTTTGGATATTTTCATAACGGGACCTAGATTTGATTGGCAAAAATTTACCTGCTTCTTTAAGACAACATAAATTCATCATAACTACTACGAAATACTTCACCAAATGGGTTGAAGAAATTTCAATGGCCACTACAACTGGACCTTTAATAGCGGAGTGTATACTTCAACATATTATCTATTGTTTTGGGATTCCTTCCAAGATCATTTTAGACAATGGCAAGTCTTTCAAGAACAAGGATGTTTGAGCCTTATGCAATAAGTACAATATCCAACATAGTTTCTTGACCCCTTATTATCTACAAAAAAATGAATAAGCCAAAGTGACCAACAATACATTGATAGCCATTCTTAAAAAACTTGTCAAATAAAATCATAGAGATTGGCACACTCAACTCCCCTTGGTATTATGGTCTTATCGAATAAGCATAAAAAAACCAACATGGGTAACAAATTTTTTATTGGTCTATGGTGTTGAAGCAATAATGCCTCTTGATATTGAGATCCCTTCTTTGCAAGTTACATTGCAAGAATTCATGGATGATGACACAACTAGACAAGCACGTCTTGACCAATTAAAACCCCTTTATAAAATGCGTATCAATACCTTGGAACATCTACAAGTATATCAGGACCAAATCAAATGTGCTTACTGAAAGCACGAGATTCCGGGCAAAGGAAACACTAGTTATGCAACATAAGACGATAATGTAACGCTTTGATCCTATGCACTAAAACAGAGAAAGGAGACAACTTGGAAACGAAAGACAAGATGTAAAGAAATCACAGCCCTCTTTATTCAAATATCTTATCCTCGGTTACATAGACATCTCCTCCCATTTTTGGGGATAGGAGCGTTAAATTTGTCTTCATTACAATGTGTGACCTAGTCTTCCTCTTCCCGCGTGCCCACGATTGCAATGGGCGGGACAGGATGCTGCCGTCGCTGATGTGGATAAGTTCTTCACCTCTGATTGTTTTTCTTGCAATCAAAGAAAAAATAAAAATGTCAGTAGCACCTGCTGCAAAGGAAAGGGGTTCGTTCTCTAAAATCAACGAAATATGCATGTAAACATCTGCCTGAAACAGTAAATACAGTGAGTCCAAATGGCTTGAAAACTTGACAGAAGACATAAAATGTTACCAAAAGGCCATTGCCCCTGAGACAGTCGGCCAATCTACTTTTACCTAGTAATCGTCCCTGGTAAGGATGATTTCTACTGTTAATCGTCCCCCAGAAGGACGATTGCTGTTGTTAATCATCCCCTGGAAGGACGATTGCTGCTGTTAATCGTCTCTTGTAGGGACGATTGATACTGTGTTGAAGAAGCCGACCTACCGTTGCTCCAATGTCAATTCTCGAGACCTATAAAATGCCTGCAAACAAGGGGGTTATGTAATTGGGGCCATTTTGGGACGACCCAGATGGTCGTATTCTCCCAATTTGGCCTCCATCACCGAGAAATTAGACGTTGTTTCCTGCAAGTCAGTGGGACAACCAAAATAACAAAAGCATGATAATATTCGATGAAAACCTTTTGAAATCAAGATTCAAGATTATGAACTATTGAACAGAGAGAATAACATGGAATATGAACAAATGACAGAAAATGAACTACAACTAAATCCAAAAGGTGCGGGGTGCCCAAATGGGCAAGCCCATCGATGGAACTTGATTTTGGCACCAATCCACTTGGGATGGGCCCAAAATCTCTTAGGAGTGGGGGGGTCGGCGAATTGGTTGGTTCAGGTGTCCATGTGTTGGATTTGGGTCCGGTTCGAGCTTCCAAAGGCCACCCAACAACCTCCCTTGCAAAAGAGATTTGTGGATGTGGAAAGGTGAACCAAAAGGGATGCAAGTGGGTCTTCAACTCGGCAGCACTTCGTTGCTTGAAAACTCCTTCAACCTGTCTGTTTTGGGTGAGAAAAGTCTTACCTTTTATAGACCCAAGGGGTCTCCTTTGGGAAGGAAGCACAAACGCCATGTGTTGGTCATAGGCACCATGTGGCAGTCATGTCTCCTCATGAGGGAGGGGAGTCCTCCATTGACTTGTGTTTTCATAATTGCTTCTTGTGACAGTCCTCTAACGACCCTTCTGTCCACCTACACACGCGTGCAATGCAGGAGTCATCAACTAACTGTTCTGGGCTGCCACTTGGCGTCGTTTTTCGTTTTGCTCGTTAAACTTGGTAATCGTCCCTGGGTGGGACGATTAAAAAAATCGTCCCTGGGTGAGACGATTGCAAGTTAGTAATCGTCCTTGGGTGAGACGAGTACTGGGCAAAGTGTCTAAATGTACCAAATTGCTTCCTGACCTTACAAAATTGCTATGGAAGTGGTTAGGACCATTGTTTGACCTCTGAGGGCTGCCCTGGGGGCTGTGTTTGTCAAAGTGATCAGTGTTTGCAGTCACATAATCGGATTGGTGTTGTTTTGGTGTCTACAGATGCCCCTTTTTGGGAAGCGCTGCGGGTGACACATTGCTGAGCAAAAATAGATAACCAAAGCACTAATTATTAGGGTTTCTTGGTAACCTAACCAAATTTTGATGCCCCAAGTATGTAAAGGGCATGCATTCTTGAATCCTTGCTTCTGACGAGCTAAGGAATTTTGATTTCAAGTGTTAACCTATTTTGGTGAGGTGTGACTTGAACTTAGACATTGATCAGTCATGAATAGGCGAAGGGAATTTTTACCTCAGGGGAACCTTGTATTCATGATTCACGAAATGCCAAGTGTTTGATTGATTTGATTGTTGCTTGTTTACTGCCCCAAGCAGGAGCGTGATTGTCTTTGTCAATGATTCTTTGAATGCATGTCGTTTTCCTTAATTGGGTGTGTGATTGTTGGTTGGTGACTAAGTGTGACTACCCCCTCAAGCGACGAATCGATGAGGGAATGACCTTTGTGAGAGAAGCGACGAGTCGCTTGACCCAAGATGACTTGTGTAAGGGTGCCTTTAGAGGGTTTACCATTAAGCGTGTGCAATTTTTCCAACATTTGGACCTATTTTTGGTGGGTGTTAACCCTTTTTGTGATGTCATAATGAGGTGAAATCATCGAAAACCTATTTCTCGTGGAGCGGTCCGACTATGATAGCCTTCTTGGGGAATTAGGAGAGTGATAATTTGAACCTCGACATCTATTTTTCTATGCCAAGAGGTTAAGTGCAAAAGCACTTGTTTTCGGCAATGTTTATTGCTATGTTTTTGTGTTGCTTTTTTGTGATGTTTTTGTTGTTTTGTGACACCATTTTGGGATTTAATTGTCTGAAATCCGTTTTCCCGTGGAGCGGTCCAGCTATGGTAGCCTTCTTAGGGAGTAGGATAGTGACAATGTAAACCTCGATATCAGTTTTGCTATGCCAAGAGGTTAAGTGCAAGAGCACTTGTGTCTGGCAATGTTTATTGCTTTTTGTTTTTGTGTTGCATTTATTTGTTGTTTTTGTTGTTTTGATATTCTTTGATCTTGTGCATGATGGTTGATGAATATGGATGTATTATGTTGATTTATTTTGGTGGATGCATATGCTATGATGATTGCAAATGTTTTTGATTTATATGTGATATGCAGAGATGAAATGGATGAATGGGATTTGTGATGTTTGGCTATGGCACCATAGATTGTTTAGAACTCTGTTATTTTGTTTTTAGGCGATTGTTGTGATGCATGAATTTGTATGTATACATGTGGTTTTTTTTTTTTTTTTTGTATTTTCTAATGGTATTGCAAAGACGAAAAGTAGCGCAGTTGGTTTAGAAATGTAGCTAAGTTTTTTTGAGACTCAGACAGTTCTAGCTCTCTAGCCACGACTATACTTTATCTTACATGATTTTTGAACAAGGTATGAATCAGACCTGTTTTTGACCAAGCTATTTCACATCCCTGTGTGTGCCATTGAGTTCATTTATGTGGTATTTATCAGGATACCGCCAGTGCCAGATGGGATTTCAACCGAACCTGTACTGAGGATCACCTAACTAGCTCCACTAACTCCTTTGTTATGTTTAGTTAGATTAATCCGCGATGTTTTCTAGGATGTCATAATCTAGCTTATCCACATGCAAACATTGATCTGTATGCAAGTTAATGTGACAGATATATCGTCATGCGAGAAGACCTTTAGAATGCTTTGAGAGTTCCAGGGATTCAAGTTCAACTCCCTTCTTTTCTTCAATTGTATTGGGATACTTGCTCATTGTAGTGATGAGATCATTGTTTATTTTGATTTGTTTTTCTTTCGAGCAAGGGATTGGGGTCATGGAGTGACGAAAAATCACTGTTGTTTGTGCCTTTTGATGTGTGCACTGTAGTTTGTCAAATTTTGGAGTTTTGACATTTTGCAACTATTGAGATTAGGGATTTTTGGGAATTGGGTAGGGGTGATGCTTGTCCTTTTGCCAACTCTCAGCATTCTTTGGGTCATCCGCACAGGGGGATGAGCAAGATAAACGTTTTGTTTATGGTGACCTAGATTACTGTGCAATTCACCTCTCTTTCACATAACTCTGGAATTGTTAATGTGTTTAGTTTGTGTTGGGATGTTATGTATCAAGGTGTATTTCAAGTATGACTCTACCTTCGTAAAATCTGTTTGAATTGATACATTACATGGCTAAAGAGGAAAATGATGACTGAATCACTGAAACTCTTGGTACATTTACAGACCACTGACTGTAGTGTGGTAAAAGTTATGCATGGTGTTTTTGTTGTTTTTGTAAAATGGAACAGTGTGGAACAAGATGGTCTATCAGAGCAATTACAGCCTATGGTGCCTTTGACCTATACGACCACAAATATGCAATGTATGGACGCAATGCTAATGCAACTACATATTTTGTAATTTTGATGGATAGTTTTTGGTGAAGTTGAAGATGAGGTGCGAGAATATGAATTTTATGATGAATTTGAGTATGCCTAGAATTGAGATGCAAATCTTTTTTGTTTTTGATGATTTTTGTTGTTTTGTTTTTTTTTTTTTTTACCAAGTGATTGCGATAATCCTTGGGGCTTTTTTTTTGGTGACCAAGAGATTACGATAATCCTTGGAGCTTTTTGTTTTTGACCAAGAGATTGCGATAATCCTTGGAGCTTTTTGGATTGACCAAGAGATTGCGATAATCCTTGGAGCTTTTTGGATTGACTAAGAGATTGTGATAATCCTTGGAGCTTTTTGGGTGACCATGAGATTGCGATAATCCTTGGAGCTTTTTGGGTGACCAAGATATTGCGATAATCCTTGGAGCTTTTTGGGTGACCAAGAGATTGCGATAATCCTTGGAGCTTTTTGGGTGACCAAGAGATTGCGATAATCCTTGGAGCTTTTTTGGTTGACCAAGAGATTGCGATAATCCTTGGATCTTTTTGTATTTGACCAAGAGATTGTGATAATCCTTGGAGATTTTTGGGTGACCAAGTGATTGCGATAATCCTTGGAGTTTTTTTTTTTTTTTTTTTGGTATATGGCTTTCTTAGATATGAAATGGTCGCAAATGACTGATATTCAAGGGTTCTGTTTCCTTGATACCGTCAAGAGAAGCTAGCCTGTACGTTCCCGGTCCTATTTTGCTATCAATGACATAAGGACCTAACCAATTTGTCGTGAATTTGTCCCTCATATGGGACGACAAATTAGAGTTTTGTTGGTTTTCCTTCAGAACCAAATCACCAACCCGAAAGTCTCTTAGGTGAACTTTCATGTTGTAAGCTCTCTTAAGCCGCTCTTGATAGATACGTAAGTGCTCGAGAGCATTAACGCGTCGTTCGTCAAGCAACATAAGTTGGTCTAATCGGGCCTGCCGTGTAGTGTCATCATCGATGAATTCTTGCATTGATATGCGGAGGGAAGGAATTACCCCAGTTGGCGTCTGAATGCTAGTGCGATAAGCCCAAAGTGCAAGTGGGATTTGTATGTGCCAATCCTTATGATGTCTGTGACGGTCTTTTTAAGGATTGCAACTAGTGTCTTGTTTGATGCCTCTGCTTGCCCATTTGCTTGCGGATAATAAGGTGTTGAAAAGCTATGCTGAATTTTGTACTTTATGGTCAAAGCACGCACGTCTTTGTTCTTGAATGATGGCCCATTATCCGAGATTATTTTGGATGGAATACCAAAACAACATATGATGTGATGCAAGATGAATTCCGCAATGCGGGGGCCTGTCATAGAGGTTAACAAAATTGCTTCCACCCATTTGATAAAGTATTCTATGGCCGTTATGATAAACGTGTGACGGCCTGACGATGCAGGGGAGATCTTTCCGATTAGATCGAGGCCCCACTATGAAAATGGCCAAGCAAACTAGACTGTCTGTAAGGCCTGGGAAGGTACGTGCATCAGATTGGCATGATGTTGACATTTTACGCACTTCTTGACATACTCACAATAATCTCGCTCTAAAGATTGCCAATAATAGCCCATGCGAAGAATGCGCTTTGTGATGGCCATACCGCTAAAGTGGCCACCACATGTACCGTCATGCGCTTGGGTGACTACCCAAGTGGACTCTTGCTGGTCCAAGCAACGAAGGAGAATTTCGTCATAGCTGCGACGATACAAAATGTCTCCTATCAAGACATATTTTGCCGCTTTCTGTTTGAATGTCCGTTTTGCGGCATGCGTCAATCCAAAGGGAATATTACCTAACTTGAGGTAGTCTCTGATTGGTAAATACCAGTCCTGTTGATCGAAAACCTCGACAGTATGAACAACCAATCCCTTTTGAAGTTCTTCCCTATCAAGTGCTGATTGGGATAAAACTTGTAAGAATAGCGTTGTGTTGCTATCAATGGGAGTGGGGGAAAATAAGGACCCCCAGTTGGCACGTTTCAAACTATCTCGGATTCGAAAGAACTTATCCGAGGATGGTTCGATCTGGATCATGTGGATTCCTGGCGTCAAGTCTGAGCTTGCACGCTCCATCGCGGATTGCGATAATGTTTTGACTTGAATAGTTGTCATGTCACCGGAAAGGTCTTGTGGGATTAGCGACCCCAAGGAGGCCATTGTGTCCGCAAAATGATTCGATGATCGAGGAAGTGCCTCGATGTCATACCACTCAAGTTTTTCCAAGAATTTTTCCACAAGAGCTTTATAGGATTTCAGAACTGGGCATTTGCATTGATATACCCCTTTGACTTGATTGACGATTAATAGAGAATCACCAAAGATGTTTAGTCTTTTGATGTTCATGGCGATTGCTGTTTGAAGACCTAGGAGCAAGGCTTCATATTCTGCATTGTTGTTGGTGCACTGGAAGTTTAATTTAAATGACAGGGGCATTGGAGCACCCTGCGGTGTGAAGAATATGATTCCTGCGCCACCCCCCTACTCGTATTTAGAACCATCGAAGAATAAGGTTATGTTGGCCTGAGACTCAGGATCTTCAGAATCTGGCGATTCTGAGACATGGAAGACCTCATCATCGGGTAGTTCTATGGCCAAAGGCTGATCGTCTTCAAGAGGAGCCTCTGCTAGTTGATCGGCTATGACTTGTCCTTTGATAGATTTTTGCCCAATAAATTCAATCAAATTCCGTCAACAACATGATCCATTTCGCCGTGCGACTACTATGATAAGTATGACTCATCATGTATCGCAATGGATTCTCCTTAGACACAACATACATAGTGTTGCTCAGCATATAGTGGCATAGCATTTTGATAGCAAACACCACTGCCAAGAAGAGTTTTTCAACGTATGCATAGTTAAGTTCGTAACTGACTAGGGTGCGGCTAAGATAGTAAGTAGCCTGTTCTTTGTGATGTTCATTCTTATGGGCTAGCATGGCGCCCAGTGCCACCTCAGTAGCTAAGATGTATAAGTAGAATGACACTCCTGGTCTAGGTGGTGCCAGTACTGGTGGCAAATCCAAGTATTGTTTGATTTCATCAAATGCTAACTGGCACTCGTCATCCCAATGAAATGTGACCCCCTTGTGCAATAGTTTGTTCATTGGTCGGCATTTGTCAGATAATTGTGCTATGAAGCGTTTAATCGACGTGACCTTTCCTTACAGACTTCTTAGCTGCTTGATAGTGGTTTGGGGAGCCATTTCAAGGATTGCCTTGACTTTGTTTGGGTCCACTTCGATGCCTCTCTTTGAGACTATAAAACCCAAGAGTTTTCCAGATGTGACGCCAAACACGCACTTCTTGGGATTCAGTCTGACCTTATGCTCAATGAGGCGATCGAGAATCTTGCTTAAGTCACCGAGATGATCTGAGCGCAAGAGAGACTTGGCTAAAAAATCATCCATGTAATCTTCCAAAGTTTTATGCATGTAATCATGGAAGATATAAGTCATAGCACGTTGGTATGTAGCGCCAGTGTTTTTAAGGCCAAAAGGCATGACCTTATAGAAAAATGTCCCCCAAGGTGTTGTGAATGCCGTTTTGAGTTGGTCTTCAGGATTGATACAAATTTGATTGTATCCTGAGAAACCATCCATTAGGGAAAGCATTTCGTGACCTGCTGTAGCGTCTTCCAATGCGTCGATGCTTGTCAAGGGGAAATCATCCTTAGGACTCGCTTTGTTTAGGTCTCAAAAATCGATGCATATGCAAATCCTCCCGTCAGGATTCTTGATGGGAACCATGTTGGACAGCCATGGCAGATAATCCACGTAGATGACAAATTGTGCATCCAACAGCTTTTGCAATTCGTCTTTGACCATCAAGGCCACTGTTGGGTGCATCTTTCTTAGTTGTTGCTTTACAGGCTTGATTTTCGGATCAAGCGTTAAATTGTGCATGACTAGCTGCGGGTCTAGTCCTGGCATATCCTTATACGACCATGCAAAAACCTCCTTCTTTTCTTTGAGAAGGGCAATATATTTGGCTTGCTCTTCGGGGGAAAGACTTACCCTCAGCTTGAGAATCCGTGGATTCATTGGATCTGTGCCGATGTCTACGTCAGTCGTCTCCTCGACTGACATGTGGGATCCGTCCTCCAACTGATGTGGAGTTGGGATCAAATGGATATCATCAGATGAGTTAAGATCTACATTTGGAACCTCCGGACCCTCTTCAGCTTGAAAAATATCTTGAGTTGTCCTTGGGGCGGAATGAAGCATTTCACCGAAAGGCCAGTACTCTGCTGGTGATAATGGCAAATTGACACGATCCCAGTCAATGGCATCCATGTCTAGATGCAATGGCTATGATGGATCGATCGGATTGTGGATGGGTGCGGTCAAATCAATGGAGATCATGTGGATGGAATGAATTTGGTCTCTAGAACCGTGGGTGTGATGACTTGATTCTTTTAGCTGTTCCCTATACTTTGGATCTGGCTCTACGGGAATGAGCACAAATGGATCCTCTCTAGGTGCAAATTCATCTCTATGTGTGAAAAGGAAGGCGGGGTCTTCCCTCGGCACTGCTGTCATGATGGGATCTCGAGGTGGACGATGCTCATATTGAATTTGGAGCCATAGGTCTAACACTTGGTCCCACCTCGCTGGGTCTACGTGCCATTCATGTCCTAACAGTATACCCATCTGTCCCATTAGATCTTCATGAGTTAGAGCATGATTATTTTGTCGCGCATGTCTGAGATAGTCCATTTTAGTTTCATCTTCTGAATCACTTTCATAGATCCAAAATTGTTCATCCTCTTCAGCATCTGTTGCTTGCAACGTTGAGGACTCTTCTTGTTCCAATAAGTTAATCCAGTCCCATTGTGGTTGTTCCACTCTTGGTGGAGGGACCTGATTCTCTTGACATTGTGTCGTTTCATCTGGAATCTCTAGGGGAAACAACTTTAGAAAAATGTCCGAAAGCCGTTGTTGTTCTCTTTGAGGATTGCTCTCTGAACTTTCACCTCTCTCTAGCAAAGGAGAGGGATTATTGCTATTTCCAGGGGTTTTTGTAGACCATGGGAGATAGTCCCCTAATGTGTATTCTGTGTTTGGATTGGCATACGGGTCTTGTGCCAATCCCCCCCTGTTGCCTATTTCTAGGCCTTGCATATTTTCAACCAAGCTTTCTAAGGGCAAGGGGTGGTTGAACCCCACTCCTGACTTGTCGTATGGCATCTGATATCTTGGTTGGCAAAGGATTCACGTCCCTTGCTCATATTTGCCTAGCCCATACCCATGCCAATTGCATTGTTCGAGATATTTTAGGGTAAATTTTGGGTTTGATAGATAATTGATGTTTTCGACAAAAAGGCTCTTCATCTGTTTACTTTTGTTCGCATGGTTCAGAACCATGATCAAGGCCCCCATACACAAAATTCGTCTGGTTGGGAGGGTAGCCTAGTGGAACAATTGTCCCTATGGGAAGGTGAGGTCTTCCCATGTCCTGCACTAACTCCAATGTGGGGGTTGCCACAACGTTTTGCACTAAGTACTCCCCCAGGCCCGTATTGGCCATCTCAACAGTGATTGTTGATGATTGGGTAGGAGGAAATGGTAGTCCTTCCTGAGTCCATTCCATGTTTGGTTGTTCAGGAGTCTTGGTTTGTGTTGTGTTGGGTGTTTCCTCTATTGATATCGTTGAAATCGTGGGCAACCCCTCTTCCAGAGGCTTAAAATCTTCCATGATTTGCTTTCCCTTGTCCTTCTGTTGGGCCACGATAGGTGGCATTGATGATGAAGGAGTAGGTGATGAAGTCTCACCTGGTTGGGATTTTGCCTTGTTGGCCACCAGTGGTACCTACGGTATCGGACCCTGTTTAGATGGATTTAATTGAAAATCCAAATGCGTTGATGGGAGGGTCGATTGAGGTATGAATTGTACCGCATTGCAATACTTGAAGGGCTCTAAGTCCATTGGGACTACATGTATTTGCCCTTCATAGGCATACTTCAAGCAGTGGTGTGCGATCGAGGGGACACACTTCATGTCCCTGATCCAAGGCCGCCCTAGCAGTATATTATAAGCCATTTTGCCTTCCAGAACATGGCATAGTGTGGGTATTGACTTTTGTCCTACCTGGATAGGCAGAACAATTGTGTCGACTGTCGAGAAAATTGCATCGTTGAAAGCTCGCAGTGTGTACGTGGAGGCTATGATGTGAGAGGCTGGCAGCTTCAAATGCTTCAAGGCTGCAGTAGTTATGATGTTACTGGATGAGCCAGTATCTATCAACACTCTCTTGTACGGGATCTCGTTGACCCATGCGATAACGTGCAGGGGTGGATCTGCCATGTCATTTGATATCGTTTTGACCTCGTCTTCTCTGAATGTGATGATAGGCTCCGTACATTATTTCACATGTCCCACGAAGGCGTTGAAAGAATTTGCTTCATGGGGTTGTACTTCAATGGCTTTTAAAATGTCCATAAGAGCTTCTCTATGGGGAGCTGATTGTTGGATAAGCTCATAGATGGACAGCCTAGCCGATGTGGTCCGCAGACTCTACGTGAGTTTGGTCCGTATCGTGACCTCGGGTCTAGGCGGAGGCAACTGCGTTGGGCGTTGTTGAGGCTGCGATGTCGACGAAACTTCCCTCGCAGCTACCTCGGGGGCAACTGTTGGGTATCTTCTGTTCCTTGTTACAATGCTAATCATTCCCACCAATCCTTGCGCGGGAAGATCTTGTCGCACCTCGTTAATCTGGAGCGGTTTTGTCTGTGCCTCGTGGGAAGGCAAGGGGTCCTTGAATACCCCTATTTGTTGGTTGTTTGGTGCGATGGGGTTGTCCACGACCAATGTTCTGTTGTCGATCAAATCCTGGACTAGTTCTTTGAATTTCCAGCACCCATTTAGGTCATGTCCTCTGCGCCTATGGAATCTACAATACAATTCCTCCCTATACCCCCTAGGCTTGGGAATGTTAGGGTCAAAAATTTGGATTTCTGGCAGAGTAACTAAATTTGCCGCTGACAAGCGGTCAAATAAGGAGTCCCTAAACTCCGCATACGGGGTGAATTATCACCTAGGGCGACGCTACTGATACTGCTCTTGTCTTTTGTTATCTCTTTCGTAAGTAGGAGGCACTGCCTGGTAATTAGCCCTTTGGGGCTGTGTCTCTTGCACAGGCACGGGAACATTTATTGCAACTTGATTGACTGCAGCGTGTTGTGGTTGCATTGTCCCGATTTTAGTGGTTTTGTTCCACTCTTTCTTCTTAGGCTTGGCAATTGCGCCTTCGCCTATCTTAATATCTTCTATAAGTCTGGCTTGGGCCAAAGCTTCTTCTAGGCTGTCGTATTGTCACAGCAACAATAGACCAGAGATTGATTTTAAGCAACTTTTTGCGAACATTTGCGTGAGATCCGACATGGGAGGACGGTAGGGTAACTTAGAAAGAAAAGCTCTCCATCGGTTCCCGTACGCTGCCATTGTTTCCTCCTCAAATTGTTTAAGGCTAGCAAGATCACTAAGTGATGCCTTCTTCCTTGTATTGAAGGTGAAGCGTTCAAGAAACGCATCTACTAGCTGATCTAAGCTGCTTATGCTGTGTTTGGGCAGTTGTGTGAACCAATCCGAGGTAGGGCCTACGAATGTGGTTATGAATGTTCTAAGCAGCAACGCGTCATTATCTTGGATTGCGAAGCACTGGCTTAGAAATCTTGTAACGTGCTCTTGTGCGTCCTCCTCACCTTTAAAAACTGCCAATTGAGGCAACTTGAAGTGTTCGGGGTAAAGAGGTGTAGGCACTGAGGGATGCATCGGATTACTGCGGAGTAGACGTAATGTGGGTTTTTGATGCCCAGTAGCTTTTGTCTCCACAGACTCCAAACGCTCCAATAGCGCTTGGTATGCATCGAAAGATTTTATTTCTTCCTCTCTTGCTTGCTCCCGTTGTACATTATGATAAACTGGGGGCCTATGGAGGGGTGGCCGAATGGCAGCCCTCCTGCCTTGATGGAGAGTTTCAACATGTTCTATCTCTGGTTCGTACTCCTCATAAAATTCTTGAGGAGTTTCTGGGTGAAACCTCTGACCTTGGTCGAGTCCCCGCTGAAGGTACCCATCATCATTTCGAGGAGTAGCCTCCCTCTCATGTCTATGAGGTCTCGGAGGCAAAGCTTGACGAGGTCGTGGAGACCCGTCCTGGGTTAAAGGGTTATGCCTCTCATGTTTTTTGGCTCTTTGGACGTGAGGGGTTGGCCCTCTCTCAAATATTTCATATTGTAACTCATCCGCTTCACGTTGCATGCGTTCTTTATCCAAGCGGTATTGATACTCTATCTCTTGCTGACTTTGTTTAAGCCGCATGATTTGGGCTTGATGGGTGGTATATCTGGCGACAGCCGGGTCAATTTGATCTACCCTATTTTGTTCAGAAGGTTCAAATGTTCCTCCTATGGGTTTACCTCGGTTTTGATGCTCTAAAATCTCAAGGGGTCGCTTCCCTCTGTCGAGGTAGGCGGTATGTGCTCGAGGTTCTAGCCTCAAGGGGTGATCATGATATCCGGCTGGTGCAGAAGCATAAGGTTCCCGCATTGTATGTTGTTGTCCTTGAGGAATGCGATGATCTTCCTCATATTCTCTCTCATAGGTGCGTAAGGGGCAAGCGGAGTTAGGTCGCCCTGTGTAAGGAGCCCTACACTCTGGATTTGGTTTCTCTGTTCTGATGAGAGGTAAAGAAGGGATGCCATATCCACGTTGTCCCTCCAAATGGACAGTGTGCCCCATTAGCGCTTCATCACACTGTGGCCACTCATGTCTAGCTTGAGAGGGCAATTCTCTGTTTACATTAAGGTCTGCATGTAGGGCATCTTTTTGAGAGGGGCTGCTTTGAATGGGCATACCCCACTAAGGATTTTGAATTGGATTCTTTTGTAGTTTAGACCGATAAGGCGGTATGACCAAATCCTCAGGACTGAAGCGAAGGCGACTTGTGCCTACTTCTTATGTACCTTCCGGAGCTGCTGCCCTTGATTGGGCTTGGCTGCGGGTGTACACCATTGCGGTGCATCCACACTATCTAAGTAGATTTTTATCTTGTTTTTAATGATTTTTTTTTTTTGTCTACACTAAAAAAAATTAAACACACACATTCACAAAATCGTGATTATCTCTTTTAAGGATTCTTGGTGTGCTCTAGACTGGTTTAGTGTATTTTGGTGTTTTTTTTTGTCTTTTTAGGTTTTTTAGAACGTTTAAATGCATCATGTAGGCTCTTATAACTCCCAAAAGGTTGCCCCTTCAATATACCAGCCAGGTCGATATACCAACCTCTCTATATACCCGCCCTTACGAGAGGGAGACTATAGGTACGTGAGAGCAGAAGGTATGTGGTACGTAGGCGGTATGAAAGGGGGATTGTCCTGTTAATGGCACCTACCATAGAAAACTTATCCTCGCACGCATGGGAATCACCCCAGCTACGCTCGGTCTGTCTTCGTCAGGATTTATGCCTAACAACAATTGACAATCAGGAAATGTATGCAAATCAAGCCAAGGTGGTGATTAAATCCACCAATGGTATTGATCAAGGGCTGGGGTCTTACGACCAGCTCCTTGGTTTAAAATTGTTTCGTGGAGTGTGTGAGGTTCATTTTATCCAACGAAAATGAAACATGCATGAATGACTTTTCCTAAGCAATGCAAGCTAAAAATGAAAACAGTCAAAGAAATAGAAACAGAAACATAAAATTTCAATAGAGATGATGAAAATCCCTACCTCTTCTCTGCCTACTCCAGTTGCCTCTGAATTTTTGCTCTGAAAATTTGCAGACAGAAAATCTTCCCTTGGTGAGACGATTAACAGAATAGAAATCGTCCCTTACAGAGATGATTTTACAATCGTCCCAGGGTGAGACGATTTCTAGAACAGAAATCGTCCCTCTTAGAGATGATTTTACAATCGTCCCAGGGTGAGACGATTTCCAGAATAGAAATCGTCCCTTACAGAGACGATTAACAGTCTGCAAGAAAAAAAATGTACCTGTCAAGCACAAACACAAAAATTCAATCAGTTTCTATGATTTTAAAAATAGGGGACGGGGTCCCACCGTGATCGCCACTGAAAGCATGAGATTCCGGGAAAAGGAAACACTAGTTATGCAACATAAGACGAGAATGTAACGCTTTGATCCTATGCACTAAAACAGAGAAAGGAGACAACTTGGAAACGAAAGACAAGATGTAAAGAAATCACAGCCCTCTTTATTCAAATATCTTATCCTTGGTTACATAGACGTCTCCTCCCCTTTTGGGGGATAGGAGCGTTAAATTTGTCTTCATTACAATGTGTGACCTAGTCTTCCTCTTCCCGCGTGCCCACGATTGCAATGGGTGGGCCAGGATGCTACCGTCGCTGATGTGGATAAGTTCTTCACCTCTGATTGCTTTTCCTACAATCAAAGAAACAATAAAAATGTCAGTAGCACCTGCTGCAAAGGAAAGGGGTTCGTTATCTAAAATCAATAAAATATGCATGTAAACATCTGCCTGAAACAGTAAATACAATGAGTCCAAATGGCTTGAAAACTTGACAGAAGACATAAAATGTCACCAAAAGGCCATTTCCCCTGAGACAGCCGACCAATCTGCTTTTACCTGGTAATAATCCCTGGTAAGGACGATTGCTACTGTTAATCGTCCCCCAAAAGGACGATTGCTGCTGTTAATCATCCCCTGGAAGGACGATTGCTGCTGTTAATCGTCCCCTGCAGGGACGATTGATACTGTGTTGAAGAAGCCGACCTGCCGCTGCTCCAATGTCGATTCTTGAGACCTGCAAAACACCTGCAAACAAGGGGGTTATGTAATTGGGGCCATTTTGGGACGACCCAGATGGTCGGATTCTCCCAATTTGGCCTCCATCACCGAGAAATTGGACGTTGTTACCTGCAAGTCAGTGGGACAACCAAAATAACAAAAGCATGATAATATTCGATGAAAACCTTTTGAAATCAAGATTCAAGATTCTAAACTATTGAACAGCAGAGAATAACATGGAATATGAAAAAATGACAGAAAATGAACTACAACTAAATCCAAAAGGTGCGGGGTGCCCAAATGGGCAGCCCACCGATGGAACTTGATTTTGGCACCAATCCACTTGGGATGGGCCCAAAATATCTTAGGAGTGGGGGGTCGGCGAATTGGTTGGTTCAGGTGTCCATGTGTTGGATTTAGGTCAGGTTCGAGCTTCCAAAGGCCACCCAACAACCTCCCTTGCAAAAGAGATTGGTGGATGTGGGAAGGTGAACCAAAAGGGATGCAAGTGGGTCTTCAACTCGACATCACTTCGTTGCTTGAAAACTCCTTCAACCTATCTATTTTGGGTGAGAAAAGTCTTACCTTTTATAGACCCAAGGGGTCTCCTTTGGGAAGGAAGCACAAACGCCATGTGTTGGTCATAGGCGCCATGTGGCAGTCATGTCTCGTCATGAAGGAGGGGAGTCCTCCATTGACTTGTGTTTTCATAATTGCTTCTTGTGACAGTCCTCTAACGACCCTTCTGTCCACCTACACACGCGTGCAAGGTAGGAGTCATCAACTGACTATTCTGGGCTGCCACTTGGCATCTTTTGTTGTTTTGCCCGTTAAACTTGGTAATCGTCCCTGGGTGGGACAATTAAAACAATCATCCCTGGATGAGACGATTGCAAATTAGTAATCGTCCTTGGGTGAGATGAGTACTGGGCAAAGTGTCTAAATGTACCAAATTGCTTCCTGACCTTACAAAATTGCTATGGAAGTGGTTAGGACCACTGTTTGACCTCTGAGGGCTGCCCTGGGGGCTATGTTTGTCAAAGTGATCAGTTTTTGCAGTCACATAATCAGATTGGTGCTGTTTTGGTGTCTACACTTACAATGCAAAAGTCCATCCTCTTGAATTTCAAGTGGGAGATATCATCCTTAAGGAGAATCAACAAAATACCAATGCATTTCCACACTTGAGAGATAAACTCACAACTAATTGGTTAGGTCCATACATTATCAACCAGAAAGTAGGTCTAGGAACACATAGACTTACCAACCATTGAGCATAATACATCTTAAGGTTTTTTATGCATAGTTTGGTTTATATATATGTACATATACATGGCTAATATATATATATATATATATATATATAATATTTTATTTTGCATCTCACAAATCCATCCATGCATGTCATACACACACTTTAGGCATTTTTTTATACAATTCTTTGCATTGCATCATTTGGTTGATTTGGATGATCGCTAATCCATCATGTCTTGTTACCTTAATCAAGGGCATCCTACACCACTTAACAATCCATTAATCCACAATAATATGTAACTTTCCCTATAATATTTTTCCAATTAAGAAACTCACATAAAGTAGGATAGATACTATATAATTGTTAGCAATAACAATTATGCAGCCACTGAATATTTTGTGTGTATCATTTAAATTTCAAAATATTACATCGAAAGTACCACAAACATCACAAAACCACATCAATGATAAAACAATTTCCAATGTTTTCAATCACTCAGCCAATCCTAGTGTTTTGAATAAACTTGATTCCAAGTCAACCAATATTTAGATGCAATAGGTCATTCTTGGTCAAATAGATTCATCTTGGACCATGCACAATAAAACACATATTAAAAAATTATAAGTCTTGGGAATAAAGAAGTCAAAGGTTGCTATTTCCATAAGTGAAATGTTTCCCCTATTCATCCAATTGTGCGTATGGTCTAGAGTGCTACAGAGTTGACAAAAGGACAAGCTCCATATTCATTCAAAAAAAAGAAAAAAATCCCTTGCTCTTTCTCAAATCAAGCAAGTATCCCAAAAAAAAAAGTAAAATGAAATAATAGCCAAGCAAGGAAGATATCTCCAGTGATCAAAGGCAATAATAATATAGATTCATTTCAGCCTAGTTAGGGATTCAAAGGAATATTTATCAAGAGCTCTTTTGAAGAAGTTAAAGAGAATCTACTTGCAGATTTTTGTGGCAAGAAATAGCCACCAAAAAAAGGTTGAATATTACCTCCCAAAGTTGGAGAGAAAAGGTAGGATATTATAGCAAGATAAGAGCTTGAAAGCGAGAAGAAATCCTAGGTCCAAAGTGCAATTTGAGTTTACATATCCAAGAATAATTTATGGATAGTTCTGGAGAGGATTAAAAACAAGTTTTGAAAGCAAGATTGGACCATACAAACAAAGATCTAAATCAGAAAATTTAAGCCCACATTTTGAGAAAAATAAAGGATAAGTTTCCAAGCACGGGGGTGCAGTCATAATCTATGTTTAAGAGTCATCCAAAGGACTCTACAAGTGCTATCAAAAAGGTAATATTATATAGGAGGAAAATAAGTATTAAAAACTCCAAGAAGGGCATTCTACAAATCCCTAAAAGATAGCCTTAGGCAAGAAATAAAAAATCCATTTTAAGAGGTCAAAATTTTAGTTATTTGAGGTGTAAAAAGACACCCAACAGAGTGCCATAACCTCTAAATTTTCTGCCTACATAGAGGACAAAACCGGTTTACAAGAGAGAGAATACAAGTGAAAAATACAAGGGTAAAATTTAAGGCCATAGCAAGTCATTTGTAATCACAAAGGAGGCACCATCACCATTGAATCTAGCTAGAAAATAGCAAGTCTACACATCCAACAGTGCCATAGAATATATTCAAATTATTTTTCCAAGGAAAAGACATAGACAACAAGAGAAATTACAAGAGTTGAGCATTGGAAAAGTGCTAGAAAGATCCAAGGAAGTTGAAAAAGGAGTTAGAGACCTATTTCTACATGGAAGGAGTTGTTCCATAGTGAAGAGTGCCACATTGAAGAGGAAGGTTAAGTTCCCAACATCATAGTGTAACGTTTCATATTCTAAACTCCAGTAAAGACAAGACAAAGGAGTGCTCAACATCATAGTGTAACATCCCATATTAAAAACTCTAGCAATAATAGGATAAAGGAGTGCCCAAAAAAGGTGTAAAAGACAAAACAATGTAGATAACCCTCCATATATGAGTGTCCAGTGTGGAGGAAGAAGGTAAATGTAATTGTAAAAGTCATCAACCACCAAGAAATAAGAAACCGAGTGCCACTTGTCATAGGCACTGAAAGAAGGAGCTACAACAAAAATTTCTAATAAGGGAGAAGAATACAAGTTCCACATGTTATAGGCACTACAAGGACATGTAAGAAGGAACTTTTTCAATAAGGTTGAAAAGGAAAAGTTCCACTTGGCACTCCCATATAATATTGCATCAAGTTAAGAAGGTGCCTACGTACGTAAATACAAAGGAGAGCAAAAGTAATATTGAAGGCAAGTAAAAGTTTGCTATTTTGAAGAGTATGTAGGAACCAGCAATAGAGATATTGCTACTTACAAGTGGAAGACCAAACTTGAAGAGATTCAAAGCCTCATATAGAGCACATAACAACCAAGGATAAAGAGTACATATTAGATCACATATTCAACAAGCGTTTGGTTGAAGAAAGGAAGAAAAACCAGCCCATTTACAAGAAGGATAAAGTGCACAAGCAAGGTGAAGAGTAACAAGAGTAATTAGCCTTGCAGAAAAAAATATTCCAAGCAACTTGCCAACCAGAATCAAGCATCAAGAAGGTGAGAAATATGCATAATCATATTGCAAGTTTGATATCAAGTGCACATTATATATTCTAGAGATATTAGTAATAGGAGTAATAAGGTGTTAAAAGGAATATCTAGAGAAGATATTGGTTATATAAAAAAAATTGAAGCATTTAAATTATTTCCATTGCTTTAAGAACATTTGAAAACATTAAAAATACAAGAAGATATAAGGATTAGAAAAATATAGTTTGCAAATACTTACTATTTATAAAACTTATAATTAGGGAGATATAAGGAATCCTACTTTAATTAAATTTCTAGAAGTTTAGAACCTATAATATCATCAAAATTATAGTTTGAATATTAATATAGGACATAGATGATCCAACTAAAGATATTGAGCTCCAATTGAAGAACACAAGCTTATATTGAGAGGTGGGGTGAACAGTATAAGATCAACTTTTACTTTTCTTTGCCAAACAATATTATCCAATATTATCAATGGCAATATCAATAGCAATAATCAAAGAAATACATAAATCATCATACACAATAGAGACACCAATTTAACGTGGTTCACCCAATGTGGGCTACTCCATGGAGAATTTTTCCACTAAAATTTTCTCAAAAAATCTCTTGGGAATCACTTCCTATTACAATATTTATGGATATCTATCCAAAGGAGACACCAATCCCCTAATTATTTGATTTTTGGATCTCTATTCATAGGGGAACTCTTTCCCTTTTCTTTGTTTCATGGAACTTGACCCAGGAGAAATATTTCTCCTCAATTGGTTTATGGATCTCTCTCCACAAAAGAACTCTATCTTCCTAGTTGTTTCATGGATCACACTCCATAGGAGAACTCTTTCCCATTTGCTCTGGTTTATGGAACTCTATCCATATGAGAACTCTTTCTCCTCTGCTCTGGCTAGTGATCTTCTAGAAGACTTTCTACCCCCACTGCACAAGCTTGTGGATATCTCTCCACATAAGACCTCTATTCTCACTGCCCTTGCTAATGGATCTCTATCCACTGGAGACTATTATCCTCTTCTCTGTCACCTCCAAATCCTACTCTCAACTCTATTCAATATCTATCTCAAATTTTTACTAAACACTATCCTCGATCTAGTATAAATCTGTTCCAACACTATCTCAATTCTAGCACAAATATTCTGACAAATCTGCACCAAATTTATCCTCTAATCTATACTCAAGCCTTAACACAAAGCTTGATCAAATAACCAAATACCTCTGCTTAGATCTTCTCAAATACTTAACACAAAGCTTGAAAAAATAACCAATCAAATATGCTCTTAATGTTGTCTCAAGTCTTCACAAGACTTGCTCAATTCTACCTTAAAGTCCTCTCAAGAAATTGCTCAAATTTGCTCTCAAGTATTCTCTAAGACACTAAATTCTTCCTTTAATATCTAAAAAAATCTTACTCAACTCTGTCCTTAAGTCCCTTTAAGGACTTGCTCAATTTTATCTCAATTCTTCACAAAGACTTTCTCAAATCTGCCTTCAATTCCTCTCAAGAACTTGCTTAATTCTACTCAAACACATGCTCAAAACATCTCACAAGATATGCTCAATCAATATCAAATATTGCACACAATGCTATCAAATAATTTTTCTAATCTTCAAAGTAATTCCTTTAACTTGAAGTAGTTTAGACATATTCTATTCAGAATTTGTTTAACCTCTAGAACATATAGAGAATGATGTACTCTATCAAAACTCAATATGTTCTACTCAATCATTAAGTTTGTCGCTTTCACAAATCTGATTTCTAATGTTTGCACACACTTTCAACCAATTCTCAAGAACTTCACTCATTCATTCAATCAATGAAACACAACTTGCTCACAAACCCTGAACAAGAATTTTCATACTTCTTCAAACAAAGAGCATAATGTGTATCTCAAACCCTAAATCAAATAATTCTCAATATCTATCTCAAAATTTTCTCTAAACATTAACCAATCATGCATATAAACTCACTCAACTATTTCCAACAATGCTTATCAAACAATCGTTATCACCCCACCTCTTGTTTCACAACATTCATTCCAACATTTCAAACATGTCTATACCTCTTATTTTATTGATGAAGAATCATCCACAAAACCTGTCTTACTCACAAAAAAATCCTTTTTGGCAATTCATGATTAAATAGCAACAATCTAACTCAAAATATTCATAAGAATATTCTCCTCACAAATATTTCTCCATACAATACCAAATCACTTATACACCTTATTACTCCTATTTTTTAAAAATAAATTTCATCAAAAAGAGTTATCAATTACATAAACATAATTCTCACATACATCTTATAACTTCTTTCTCAAAATAATTTTCAATCAAACTATTAACACTCATTTTCAAAACAACATCACATACTAAATTTTATGAATTTCCTTTTTTATTTAAATCATAGTTAAAACAATCTCTTATGACTGCCTAATTAAACATACATAGTAATATTTCTTTAACCCTCATAAATGGCAACAAAACTTTATCCAAACCTTATAACTCCCAATTATGGCAAATAAAAATATTTATTTAAACCTTATAACTCCCACTATGGCAAATGCACATACCTCTTGGAAAAATTTAATTGCCACCACTATTGCTCGAACCCACAACCTCCTAGCCCCGTGTGCCCTAACACAAGGGCCACAACTGCATGGGCTATAATGCCCCACTTGAACCAAGGAGCATGTGATTTTTTATCTTGCTTCCCATCGATGCAAACGTTGAATGGACTATGCTAAAAAAAACTCCATGTGGTTCAAACTCCACATCTTGCTGCTCCAAATGCGTTGCACCAACCAACTTAGCTACCACCTCACTTAGGTGGGGATAGACACTTACCACTTTTTGTCCTTATACTACCTCCAAAAATCATAAATGTCTATGCATTTCTCTCTCTACTGCATGCGAGGAATAAATCATGCAATGGAAATTGAATGCTCAATTAATGCTTGGGCTTAGGCTACCTTAGCCTTATTTATACACATGCCCAATTTATCATATGACGTCGACTGCCTTTGTTTTAATTCAAATTTTAATATTCAAATTATTATATTTAATTATAATTATTTAAAGGATTTAAATATTATAATTTAACTATTTAAAACCTTTTGGGCCTTTTATTTTTAGGGAGAACCTTGCCACCATTTAAAATTTTCCAAATTACCACCATTAATATTTTAACCTTTGCCAAATTACCACCAAGGTATTTTATTGCCACAATTATTATTTTAACCTTTGCCAAATTACCACCATAATAATTAACAAATATTTCTCACAAATATTTCCATCAATTTAGGACCTTTAGCATTTTTACATAAATCAACCCTTTTGACATTAATTTCTTCAAATTGGGACATCCAATATTTTGATATCAATGACAACAAAACATGCTCAAATTTCCAACAATCTCCCCCTTTGTCATGAATGGAAACCCTTTTTTTCTTTAATTATTCCTTTTAATTTTTCAATGTTTCTCCCCTTGAGAAAATGCTCCCCTTGAGTAAATGCTCTCACACTAACTCAAATATCTCCCCCTTTGACTGAAGAACACAAGCTTATATTGAGAGGGGGGGTGAATAGTATAAGACCACTTTTTACTTTTCTTTTAAATTCAATATTATGCAGTGTATATATATCAGTATCAATAGCAATAATCAAAGCAATACACAAAACACCATCCACAAAAGTGACACAACAATTTATGTGGTTCACCCAATGCGGGCTACTCCACGAAGAAAATCTTTTGCTAAAAATTTCTCAATCAATCTCTTGGGAATCCTTCCCAATTAAAATTTTTATGGACCTCTATCCAAAGGATATGCTGATCCCCTAAATCTCAAGTTCGTGGATCTCTTCCATAGGAGAACTCTTTCCCCTTCTGCTCTGGCTAGTGATCTTCTAGAAGACTCTATATCTCTACTGCACTGAATTGTGGATCTCTCTCCCCTTGAAGACTCCTCACTCATATCTATCTTCATTTTTCCTGGTTGTTGGATCTCTATCCACTGAGACTCTGTCCTCTATACTCTGTCACCTCTAAAGCTCTATAAATAAGCTCACTCAGAACCTCTTCAAATCTTCTCAATAGGTTCACTTAGAACCTGCTCAAATTTTCTCAATAGGATCACTCATAACCTGCTCAAATTTGCTCAATAGTCTCACTTAGAACCTCTCAAATCTGCTCAACAAGCTCACTTAGAACCTGCTCAAATCTACTCAACAACTACTCAAAACTTATCCAAATCTACTCAATAAGTCCTCTCTAGGAATTGCTCAAATCTGCACAACAAGCTCACTCAGAACTTGTCCAAATATGCTCAACAAGCTCACTCATAACTTGTTCAAATATGCTCAATAAGTCCTCTCTAGGACTTTCTAAAATTTGCATAGCAAGCCTTCACAAAAGCTTACTTAAAATTAGTCCACAAGCCTTCTCAAAGTCTTACCTCAAATCAGCTCAACAAAATCTCAACTCAATCTCATAGAATCATAAAGAGAATTGTTAGAGACTCAATATGTTCTATACTCAAATCCCAATCTCAACTCAAATCCCAATCTCAACTCAAATCAATCTCAACTCAGCAATATCATAGAAGCATAAATATAATTGTTAGAGACTCAATATGTTCTATACTCAAATCCAATTTCTTTCTCAACTCAACTCAAATCAAAATATAAAATAGTTTTTTTCATGGAACTTGAACAACCACTTCACACAATCACTTGAATAGGCTCAATCAACTCTACTCAACCAATCACCTTAATGAACAAACCTTTATCACAAACCCTAGTCCAAGCATGTATCAACCAACTCAAAAAGTCTCCAATAATGTTCAACAACAAATATCACATAAAAATGATACTCATGTTCTTCTCTAACTCAAGTTCAAGTTCTTTGCACAACCAATGGGCTTCAACAACAATGCTTATAAAACATTCTTCACATAACAATGATACTCATGTTCTTCTCAAAACCTAACTCAGGTTTTTCACACAACTAATGGCTTCAACAATAATGCTTATAAAACAAGGTTTTAACCATAACTCTCAAACCAGAAATCCTTGAAGCATTCAACCAAAAACTCTCAAAAGGAAACCACAATCAATCCTTTTCACTCCAATGATATTTTCAGAAATCAACCACCCAAATAAATCAATGGAGAATATTGCCCATACCTTATTGATGCCAAGAAGTTGTCCACAAAATCTGCCACACTCAACACACTTTCTTTTTCCAATTTCAATAATGGTTAGAGGACTTAAAATAATAATCACAAGATAAACTATAACTCAATTTACACCTTTTTACTCCAACTCAATAATCACATCCACCAAAGTCCCTTTATAGAAAAACCCTCTAAAAATAATAATCAATAAGCCACTATTCAATTTCCACTTTATTCAAAACCCTTATTTCTCCTAAAATAATGCTCTCAAAAATTCAAATCAATACCATAAGGCTCAAATAATCATCTATGGTTTTCACCAACAAAATAATTATTTAACCTTTTAAACACAACAAAGGTTTTACAAAAATAAAATATTTTCTAACCCTTATCACTCCAAACTTTAGAGCATTCAAACAAATTTTAATTAAAAAATCGCATACCTCCCTCAAGGTGTTTCGACCCCTTGACCTACCTCACCATGGTCGCCTTAGTCATGGCTAAGGTAGCCAAATGAGCTACCCACTCATTCACAATGCAAAAGGGACATGACTTCCCTTTATATGCTATAGGTCCATGTGCCTTAAATAAATCATGCACCCTTGGCGCTTCCACCACAAAGCACAACAAATGATCCTTGCCAAAAATCGAATGCACGACCTTGTGCTACCAAATGCCTTTGTGCTGCCTGAGTTGCCAATAGGCCACACTACCCAAGGTGACTTAGGTTTCACATGCTGTCCAATTTATTCATTGCTTCTACCACTTAAATATTTTTCACATGAGCTCTATTCGCTTTCTGACAATCGCATTAACAACAAGAGCAAGGATGATTTAAATTGAAGAATTTAATGGCATATATTTATGCCTTCCCTCCACATGGAAACGTCAGCTCTTTCTCATGATGTCGGCGGATAAACTTTTACTTTTAATTTTAAAATTAAAATTTAAAATTTAAATAATTAAAAATTTAAACTAAATATTTAAATTTAAATATCTCCATCACCGGGGCACCTTTTTCGATGAAACAAAAATCCAACTTGGGTTTTAAGAAAAACCCATTTCAAATCTGTTGTCCATGGTTTTAAATAAAAACCCTTTGCTAAGCTTCCCTTGAAGCTCCTTTTTGGAACCAAATGCCATGCATCCTTTTGATCAAAACCTTGGCTTCTCATGAAGCTCTTTGTGTAGAAAATCATAGTGCTTACTTGCATAGGTCCTTTTGACATCAATGAGAAAAATTTAGCTTAGGGACTCAAAATGTTCAACATTGACATCAATGGCAAAGGGACTCCTTTGGGGCTAGAGATAAGACTCTTAGCTCAGCCCCCTCCCCACCTCCTCTCCTTGAGGTGATTAATTTTGGGGTGGGAGTATCTCTACTCCCAAAATACAATGTTATTTTTCTTTATACACATGATTTCTCAATTGACTCTTTTGATTCTTTTCAAATATCTCTGTTCTTGCTTATCTCTAGAATTTTTGTTCTACACCACTTAGCCATATCCCCAACATTGTTTTACTTATAACACTTAATGTTGTGGTTATTTTAAGGTGAAAATATCTTGAAGTTCCTCCTGGTGAAGCCATATCCATTCCTATAATGAACCCTGCTGATGCATAGTCGTTATACCATCATTAATTCTCAATGAATTTGTCAATCCAGGGCAGTGTACAAGGCTATCTACGGAAGAAGAGGCAAAACAACTATAACTTAGGTCAATCTAGAGCAACAGGTCTTATTGGTGGAACCGATTGTGTGGGGGGTTTTAGGACATTCCTATCTCTAAATTGCATGAATTAAACCTTAATCTAAGTTGCAAAATTGGAAACTAATCATTAACTATAGAAATGAAGTCCTAATTACAATTGCAGAATGAGACCTAATTATATTGCAGAAATAACAGTTGCAAAATTGAAAGTCTGATCCTAATTGTAGAAAGGAAATCTAATTACTTTTGTAGCAATGAAAATCTAATTCTAATATGGAAATGAAAACCTATCAAGGCTCTGTAACAGAAGGTTGTCAATCTTTTGTGTAGGAGTTGACAACAAAACATAAAATGCAGGAAATTGCAAAAAATAGCAAATTCTGGAAATAACAGTCTGAAATAAAATGGAAGCTTTGCTGAAAGTAAAGATTACAGCTAAAACATTAAGCACAAGATTAATCTAAGCATAAATAAACTAAGACTACAGATATTGTCAACTGTTTACAAGCAATTGAAATAACAAGTTCTACAACTCATTCTCATTGTAGCAAAATCAGAATAAAAACCTGTTGTTAGTCCTCCTCCTAGGTCTGGAAGTGGCCAGCATCCTTGTCCAGAAGAAGGTATGAGTCTCTCTCTCTCTAGATCTTAATCACACTCATTTACAAGCAATATGAAATAGAATTGGTGCACTTTATTGATTAAAGAACATGATTACAATAATTCTGCTGAAAACCTGTTACAGGACTGTAACAGTCAAATTCTACCTATTTTCTACTGTTTTAGCTTCCTTACTCTCTCTACATATCTTAATTTCTACCTACTTCTTACTACCTGGCTCAACCTGAATGGGAGCAATATTTATAGATGTCCTATGGTCTAATTACAAACAAAGAATATCTCAAAAGATCTAATCCTACAATGCTGCAACAAATTCTGGTTTTATTCTAGAAGAAGATTAAAACTTGATCTTTCCATTAATGATGGCTTTGGTCGGCAATGACGGTAAAGACAGATGGAAGATCTTTTCCTTTACCTTTTCCAACCTTTATTTCCCTTTTTTCAGCTTCAAAAATCGGTCAACAAGTCAAAAAGCACACTCTGTTTTCATTCCGAAGATAAGTGGCTTCATTCCAAAGACAATGCAATTCTCATTTCGAAGATCGCTCATTCCGAAGATACTGCAATTCTCATTCCGAAGATACTGCAATTCTCATTTTGAATATCTGCTCATTCCAAAGATAATGCATTCTTCATTCCGAAGATCCGCTCATTCCGAAGATGCTGTGTTCTCTCATTCCGAAGATATCTGTTCATTCCGAAGATACTTCGGAATGAACAAATGTGTGCTTTTCCAGTGATTTCTTCTGCATCTCTCAGGTGGGTTATCTCCTAAGATCAAATTCCAATGGTCTTCATCTCTTTCCTCATGTGAATTCCATGCCTTGCTATTTATGGACAAGTGGCTGGAATTTACATGGGAAAGACCAATTTTTGCTGCACAGCAATAGTTTGCTTGCACTTGTTGCTAGATTTAGGTGAAATAAATGCTTGAGACAAATCAAAACATGATTAGTGAAATGCTGCTATTATTCTAAGCATATCCCATTTTAGCAAGTCATAGCAAAAAGAACACAAAACTATGCAAAAAGCTGTAAAAATCAGCATATAATATTCCAAATACATTGATCATGCAAAATGGTTAATATACAGCATATTGAATCAACTTAACTAACATATCAGATAAAACATAAGAGTTTATAGGCAATTTTAGTGTTCAAAACATGTTATGATTGAGGCATTTCCAGGCCTCATCATTTTCCTCCCAACTTATATTAATGCATGCCCTCATGCATTTTGTTGGGCTATGGAATCACATATGTCCATGTTTAGATTCCATGACCTGTAGAATAATTTCTTGCCTATATAATACCCCTTGTTTTCCTGAATGTTTATGAGCCAGTCTTCAAATTGTTCATCAAGTTGGGCATCTTCCTCAAAGTAGAATGGAACTGGAGTAATGATGGTTGGAGGCCTAAACCTAAGACCTATCCAGTTATGTTGCATGATTTGAATCAGTTGGATTACACCTTCTACTCTTCTTTTGGACCATTCTAATTTGATGGGGGAGATGGGTTCTCTTTTCCTCAAAGACATGGAAAGTTCAGCCCATCTGTCTCTGCACACTGACAATGCTGAGAAAAAATTGTGATCACAAAAATTGTTGAATCTGGCCACATAGTCCCTTAAGTTGTTCAAGTACATCCTCTTTACATCATCCATGTTCATCATTGAGAAGTGTTGTCTAGTGATAACTAGGTGGTTTGGCTGGATTGCTCTGACTAACAACTCAGCCCTTGTTTCAATCTCTTTATTCTACTTTTTCTCTTGATCCCAGTAAAGTTGATTCTACAAAGTAGACATAAATGCTCTCAACTGAACATCTCCAATGTAGATTTGAGGATGAAACTCAACTTCCTCTAGAATGAAGAAGCTGTGCAAAAATAGTTCACATAGGAGATTTTTCTGCTCTATGGGACTGTCAAAATATGCTTCCAAGAAATCTGCAGTTATGTCCAATTTATATGGGAGGTTTGAACTAATCCTCATGACCTTGCCATCTGAGGTATTTTTCCTTCAAAATAAGGTTGTAAAATCTGGCTGGTCATCTAAATTGGACTAAAAATTTAGCAATTTGGCATAAGTCAGACACCTTTTCTTTCAATGCCTGAATTTCTGTTTCCTTGGCTTCTAGCTGTTTTGCTTCCAATTTGAACTTTTTAGTTTTAGTGGCAAGCTGCTCATATCTAATCATCCAGCTAGCTATGTCTGCATTATATTGCTCTAGAGACATAGTATTAGGTGGTCTGACTACAGGGGGGATCCTAGGTAGCAGATCAACTTGAACTCCTTTTTTTGCCACTTCTACTGGTTGATCATCTATCAATAATTCTACCTGTACCCCCTTATTTGCTATTTCTATGGGGTTGTCATCAGATAGTAATTCTACTGCTTGTCTACCCCCATCTACTGAAAGTGTAATAGTTTGAAATACGAGGACCTCAATAGGAGTACTTACTTGAACATTTTCTTGTTGTTGGGACTGTTCCTATGTTGGTGGCTCATCTTCAACATCCTTTGCTATGCTCTTTACCATTTCTAAAGCATCTTCAGAACAAGAAGGCAATGCTTCAGAATGAGATGGTGCTACTTCAGAATGAATAGGCACTTCTTCTTCGAATGAAGGGGGCTAGGCTTCAGGAATGAACACCCATGTTTGTCTCAACAGAGTCATCTGCCCTTGATAGACCCAGAAGCAATTGAGCCAAATTGTCTTCATCAATGGATACAACTGGCTATTTTTTAGATTGTGACAACATTTTTCTCAATTCTGCCACTTCTTGTTGAAGCTCTGCAATTTTTCTTTCCTGTATCTCAATGATGCTTTCTTTCTCCTCAATCCACTTGGTTTGTGTTCTGACAACACTTCTTGCTGCCCTCAGCTGCTCTGTGATGTCTTCCACTTCTATTTCTGCTTCAGAATCTGATGCAGATAGATCAGCTGTAGTTGGCTGCTCAACCAATATCTCTTCTTCTGCAACAATTTGCTCTTGTTCAAGAGGCTCTATGAAACTGTCTATAATTGAATCTACCATATCTGTAGCCTATTGAACTGTAGCCTCCTCCAAATTATCCTACCCAGTTTCTGCTTCACTATCTGTTCAGGGAATTTTGGAAAGTTTTCAAGGGCTGGTTGTATTTCTGTGACATCTGAGCTATTTTGTCCTTCTTTTTCCTCCATAACCTGTTCTGTTGTTTCTTTCAAATGGATTCTGGTGGACCTCCTAGTTCCGGATGCAAACTTCTTCTTTTTGCTATAAAAAAAAAAAAACTTTTAATCTCTAGTTTTTTATGTTGCAATTTACAGGTTTTAGTTCAAAATCTTTGCCTCTATTTCTCGTCTTCTTCTTCGGAATGACCCGTAACCTGAGCACTGTACTTTGCAAACATGTCTTCAAAAAGAAAGGTGGCACACATTTCTACTATTACACCGAACACCTATCCATCAATGATTGCATGGATGTCCTTGTCATCAGATCCACCTCATTTGGTTTTAATTTTTTTATTTAGTCTGTAGATTCTCATGTGCAAAATAAACCATATCCTTGCTGACACGTGTTCCTTTTTATCGTATGCAACTAAAAGAATTTGATTTTGTCATACCTTGTCTTTTTGGATGCCACGTGGAAATGCTACATTAAATGTTCTTTTTGAATATTATAACTTATTGCACAAACAAAACTTCATTTTGAATATTATGACTTCATTCCGAAGACGAGTCTTCATTTCGAAGATAGATCCTCATTTCGAAGATGATGCAGCAAGTCATCATTCCGAAGACCAAGTTTCATTTTGAAGACAAATTGTCATTTCGAAGACAAAGTTTCTTTCTGAAGACAAAGTGCAACATTCATTTTGCTGTCATTCCGAAGACAATTTCAATCCGAAGATAATACAACAGGCACTGTTTTTGGCATTCTTGTTCTGAAGATTAGGCAGAAATCAATATTTTCATTTTCAAAACATGTTTTAAGTATGCCAACTCTTATGAATACCTTTTATGCTAATGGTTAATTGTCATATACTATACACCAATCATTTTACAATGAAGAAATGTAAGAAATATATACCTGATAAAAATAGTTAATGCAAGTTTTGAAGAATGACTGCCTTTGTTGATGTTCTGCTGAGATTTTCTGCAACATTTCAAAACAAGTGCACTTGGTGAATTTGTACAATGATGGTTCAGAAATTTCTCAAGGTTATGCATGCTAGAAAACTGGTTTTCATGCATACCAACCCAGTAGTGCCTTAAGAAAAGGTTTTCACTGCTGAGTTATTCATTTTTCTCTCTTTTTTTTTCTTGATTTTCCCCTTCTTCTTTTTTTTTTCATTTTTACCTCTCCTTTTCTCTCTTTTTTTTTCTTTGATCTTGACTATGCCCATGAAGGAATTTCATGATTTCCCCTGAAACCATGCCCATGAAGGAATTCATACTCAGAATTTATTCATATTTTTGTTTTCTATTTTTTTTAATTTTTTTGTATTTTTTGCTTTTTCTTGAAATCCATGATCATGCTGATTGTTTTGAAGTGGAAGAGGGAATCTCTTCCACCTGTTGTGTATCCAAACTATCAAGTTGCTGCAAGAATTCTTCTTTAGTCAGAGGTGTATGGTACACTCTGAGGCGATGTCCATTCACTACCAAATTCCTTTGTGATCCATCAATAGGGGATAGACGAGCTGCTCCATTGTCAAATACCTCCTCAATCCAGTAAGGTCCCAACCATCTAGTTCTCAGTTTTCCAGGGAAGTCTTCATAGTGAGAATCAAACAGTAAAGCCCAATCTCCTTGTTGAAGTTTCCTCTGCTGAATGTGACTATCATGCCATAGCTTCCTCTGCTCCTGAATTACCTCAGTTTGGTGCAGAGCATCCAATCTAAGTTCATCCAATGCATTCAGCTACAGAATCATGTCTGTCTATGCCTGTGACAATTCAATTCCAATTTCCAATGCTATGCGCAATGTTAGTAGCTCAAATTCAATAGGTAAGAGGGGCTTTTTACCAAAGACTAGTTCATAAGGTATGAATTCTTTGTAGTCCCAAGCAAAAGCATAAACATGCTTCTGTAAGACAACTATCAATTTTTCTTCCTCTTCCCTAGTAAGTCGGTTGTAAATGTTCAAAAATTTGCCTGGTTGGACTTCTATTTGTTTTGTATTTAGAAGGACTGAATTCACTCCTTCATACCTGGTGATTAGGGGATTAAGAGGACATTGCTGAGATGGGAGAAAAGAAGCAGTTTCTATTTTATTGCTGCTTGAGGGAAGCATATCTTGTATGGAACAGATGAGAAGGAAAAATCAGATGATGGTGCCATCCATGTGGTAGTGAAACAGAGTTTCCCTATGATAGTACAGATGGTTCATCTTTAGATTTTTGATTCTCCTCATTACTTAACAACTGTTGGATATTTGTTGCTTCCCCTTCTAAACCTTGTTCATGCAGAACATTCATCAGGATTGTTTCATTTTCTAAATTTTTTGTGTCACTGAGGTCTTCTGTGTGTTCTCTTACTACTAAGGTAGCTAGTGTAGAAATGACCTCTTTTGGTTCTTCCTCTGAGTCAGAAAACCATAACTGACCTAAAAATTTGCTGGATGGTTTTGCAGGAGGATATAAAGAAATTTGTTTCAGATCAATACCATTTGAAATAGTCATATTTCCAGATCTGCAGTCTATGAAGGTTGCTGCAGTTGTAAGCCAAGGTCTTCCCAAAATAATGGGATATCCATGTGCTGAATTTCTTGGCTGTAAAACCAAAAAATCTGTAGGGAATTCCCAAGAAGAAACTTCTATAGGGACATCTTCAATGATACCTTCAGGTTTTGCAACTGACCTATCAACCATTTCTAAAACTGTAAATGTGGGGCTGAGATGTTTGAGTTGTAATTGTTTCATTGTATCCTTGGTCATGACATTTATTGCAGCTCCTAGATCTACTAAAACATTTGATATTGGTATTGAACCTATGGTAACTGTGATAACTGGACTTCCTGGGTCACTATACTTTGGAGGTACTAGTTTTCCAGATAAGAGATCAGCTATCTTTCCTTCAACCTGCACAGTCTTGGGAAATGCTTTCTTCTTTCTTCCTGCTCTTTTAATGCACAAATTTTGGACAGTACTATTAATCTCTGGTATTTCCTTAATGGCTTGCAATAAGGGCAATGATATAGTCAACTTTTTGAGTTCTTTGACCAATTTTGACTCAGAATTTTTTGGTATTGCATTGAATCTTTCAGGATATGGAATTATCCTTGGTAATTGTTCTGCTTGTGGTTCTATTTTTATCTCTTTCTCTATTGTTGGTTGGATTTTCTCTGGTTCTAATTTTTCTTCTGTCTCTATTGTTGGTTGGATTCTCTCTAGTTTTGATGATTCTTGCTCTTCATTTTCTTTGATTTCATTTGAAATTGGTTTAGGTACAACTTTTCCTGAACGAAGTTGGATGTTACTACAATCAAGAACATTAATTTCAACATTTTCTTTAGCTTCAGCCACATAGACAGGAGGTGTCTGTCTCATGTTGTTTGGATTAGTGACTGGTTGAGCTGGCAGTTGAGGTTGTTTCACTTGCTATGTTTGCTATTGTTTTTCTTGAAAATTTTGATTAGGTGCAGGCAACAAATGCTGAGTTTGACCTTGATTCCTTTGCTGCCTTGGATAGGACTGGTATTGCTGACTCCACTGTGGTTGGTTTTGCATCCAATGTGGATTAGTCTAATTTTGATTCTAGGCTGGATTGTTTTGATTCCAATATGGGTTGTTTTGATTCCATGAGGGGTTGTTTTGATTCTGATTCCAGGCTGGGTTACTCCAATTTGCTTGTGGCCATTCTTGGGAATTTGTCCATTGAGGATAATTCCAAGGACGTTGGGGTGGTTCTGATTGTCCCCAAGGCATAGTACCAGGATTATGCCCCCAATTTGTAGGAAAATGAGGGGGATTTTGGTATTGAGAGAAATTTCCCCCTTGTTTTGGTCCAATATAGTTGAGTTCCTCGGTCTGATTTTCTAACACAGTTTTGAGTTGTGGTAGCAGGTGGCATTGATCGGTTGAATGCCTTTTTGAACAGATACTACAAATGGCTGAGATAGATGTTTTATTCAAAGGACATTCCTACAAAGCATGTTTATTTCTACATCTTGGGCAATAAATTGCCAAAGGTTCTATGTTTTTTGCTTTTGCAGACATTTCCCCCAAAGTAGTGTTTAGGTGCACTAGAATATCAGTTTTGAAATTTGCAAGTTCCTCTATCAGGTCCTTCACATCAGTGCCATTTGTGCGGCTTTTTCTTCTTCTCTGCTTAGTGCGAGAGTAATTCCTGTAGAGATCCACAATTTCATCATTATTGAGAGTGGTTACATCCCCTTTTCCCATCAAATCCAGAACTTCTCTGGATTCATCTTGCAATCCTCTCAAAAATATGGTTTTACATAATTCTGGTTCTACAAGTCCACATCTCCTTTGAACAAAGGAGAACCTATCAAGATAATCTTCCAATGTCTCATCATCTTCTTGCTTGATTCTGAATAACTCATCTTTTCTATTCCTTACATGGCAATATTCCTGATATTTGTCTAAAAATATAGTTTCCATTTGATCCCAGGTTCTTATGGAATTTGGCTCTAAGCTCATGAACCAGCGCAATGCTGAATCCTTGAGTGTTGAGGGAAAAACCTTAAGTTTTTGATTGTCATTTATATAATCATAGGTCTGACACACTACCTTGAATTCAAACAAAAACTGATCAGGATCTTCAGATACAACACCTCAAAAGGTTGGAAGTACTGAAGGTGAAATGGTCTTCATGGGAGAGTTTTGTGTTGGATTCAGACGAATAGGATATTCAAATGTTTTGGAAGGTTGGGGCATATCCTGATCATCTCCTTCATTATGGACATAGCCATGTTGGCCATCTATATTGCCTCCTTCTGCCATAGTTTCCTGTTTGTTGGGAGAAGTTAAAGCTTCCCAAATTGTTCTCTCAAGAGGTCCAAGCCTCTCTGTTGATGATGAGTCTGATGAATTTTCTTCCTTAGGATATTATGATGATGATAAAATTGGTGATTTTCCTTTCTCAAAATGTTCTAATGATGGTGAGACTGGTGATTTTTCTATCAATCTTTCTGGTAGTTCAAACATAGGTGATTCACCCCTTAGGCATGAAGATCTCCTTAATGGAACAAGCCAGGGATCCTTTGGGGTAGTTCTACCTTTTTCATCCCTAGACTTATTCATTCATGTTTACTCTTGAATGACATAAATTAAGTCAATAGTTGTTACCTTCCTCAGTTGTTGTATTCAGATTTTAACCTAAATTTTCATAGCTTAGTCTGATTACAGCTATTGGACTATTTGTTTTCTTCTGGCAACACTATTCCTCGGACAACGATGCCAAAATGATGCGTAGTCATTATACCATCATTAATTCTCAATGAATTTGTCAATCCAGGGTAGTGTACAAGGCTATCTACGAAAGAAGAAGTGAAATAGCTATAACTTAGGTCAATCTAGAGCAACAGGTCTTATTGGTGGAACCGGTTGTGTGGGGGGTTTTAGGACATTCCTATCTCTAAATTGCATGAATTAAACCTTAATCTAAGTTGTAGAATTGGAAACTAATCATTAACTATAGAAATGAAGTCCTAATTACAATTGCAGAATGAGACCTAATTATATTGCAAAAATAATAGTTGTAGAATTGAAAGTCTGATCCTAATTGCAGAAAGGAAATCTAATTACTTTTGCAATAATGAAAATATAATTCTAACATGGAAATGAAAACTTTCAAGGCTCTGTAACAGAAGGTTGTCAATCTTCTGTGTAGGAGTTGACAGCAAAACATAAAATGTAGGAAATTATAGAAAAATAGCAAATTCTAGAAATAACAGTCTAAAATAAAATGGAAGCTTTGCTGAAAGTAAATATTACAGCTAAAACATTAAGCACAAGATTAATCTAAGCATAAATAAACTAAGACTGCAAATATTGTCAGTTGTTTACAAGCAATTGAAATAACAAGTTCTACAACTCATTCTTGCTGCAACAAAATCAGAATAAAACCTGCTGTTAGTCCTCCTCCTAGGTCTGGAAGTGGCTAGCCTCCTTGTCCAGAAGAAGGTATGAGTCTCTCTCTCTAGATCTTAATCACACTCATTTACAAGCAATATGAAATAGAACTGGTGCACTTTATTGATTAAAGAACATGATTACAATAATTCTGCTAAAAACCTGTTATAGGACTGTAACAGTCAAATTCTACCTATTTTCTATTGTTTTAGCTTCCTTACTCTCTCTACATATCTTACTTTCTACCTACTTCTTACTACCTACTAGGCTCAACCTGAATGGGAGCAATATTTATAGATGTCCTATGGTCTAATTACAAACAAAGAATATCTCAAAAGATCTAATCCTACAATGTTGCAACAAATTCTGGTTTTATCCTAGAAGAAGATTAAAACTTGATCTTTCCCTTAATGATGGCTTTGGTCGGCAATGACGGCAAATATAGATGGAAGATCTTTTCCTTTACCTTTTCCAACCTTTATTTCCCTTTTTTCGGCTTCAAAAATCGGTCAACAAGTCAAAAAGCACACTCTGTTTTCATTTCGAAGATAAGTGGCTTCATTTCGAAGACAATGCAATTCTCATTCCGAAGATACTACAATTCTCATTCCGAAGATACTGCAATTCTCATTCCGAAGATCTGCTCATTTCGAAGATAATGCATTCTTCATTCTGAAGATCCGCTCATTTCGAAGACACTGTGTTCTCTCATTTCGAAGATATCTGTTCATTCCGAAGATACTTCGGAATGAACAAATGTGTGCTTTTCCAGTGATTTCTTCTACATATCTCAGGTGGGTTATCTCCTAAGATCAAATTCCAATGGTCTTCATCTCTTTCCTCATGTGAATTCCATGCCTTGCTATTTATGGACAGCTGGCTAGAATTTACATGGGAAAGACCAGTTTTTGCTGCACAGCAACAGTTTGCTTGCACTATTGCCAGATTTAGGTGAAATAAATGCTTGAGACAAATCAAAACATGATTAGTGAAATGCTGCTATTATTCTAAGCATATCCCATTTTAGCAAGTCATAGCAAAAAGAACACAAAACTATGCAAAAAGTTGTAAAAATCAGCATATAATATTCCAAATACATTGATCATGCAAAATGGTTAATATACAACATATTGAATCAACTTAACTAACATATCAGATAAAACATAAGAGTTTATAGGCAATTTTAGTGTTCAAAACATGTTATGATTGAGGCATTTCCAAGCCTCATCACCCGCAATGAATTGATTTATAACCAAAATGATTACAAGAGTAGCAATACCTTTGAAAGAGATGCCCATTTCTAAAATTTCTCTTAGTGAAACCAGATTCCTTCTTTTCACGTGTCCTACACTGCATAGCCTTATGACCAAACCTGTTACATGAGAAGAAACGTCATTTGAAGAAATCTTGCCTTGAATCCATTGGTCTCTTAGTACTTTCTTCCCTGTGATGTTTCCTATTCCTCATTTGTGCATTGTTTCCTTCCTTCATGAACCTTCTATTTTTCAAATTATACTCATAAGTTTCAATTTCTCCTTCACTCTCTTCTTCTAGAGCTTCTTATTCTTTGGATCTCGAGCTTGAATCCTCTCCTTGTTCTCTTTGTTCCTCTTCAAAACCAAGTCATGTCTTGATTGATGAAGATCTTTGTGCATTGAGAATCTTATCCAAAGTCTTTGAGATTCTCCCAAACTTATATAGCTTGTCTTTAGAATATTTCACTTATTTCCTTAGATAAACTACCTCATGCTCTAATATTTCATATTCTAATACTTTTGCTTCTAACTTTGCTTTAAATATTCTTGTCTTAGCTATTAAGTTTGTTAGATCTTGTATGAGCTTTTCTTTTTTCATCACATTCTAGAAATTGAGCCTTGAGCCTCGAGTTCTATTTTCTAACCTTTCTTAATTCCTTAAGAGCAAAAATAAGCTCATATTATATATATACAACTCCTTCCTCTTCATTTTCTAATTCTTCCTCTGCTTCTTCATCTTCAAGAGCATCTTCATACTTTTCAAATTTATCTTCAGTAGGAGCACTTCCTTCTTCCTCTATTGCCAAGAAGAGGATTTATTTTTGTTCATTATCTAAGTATCTTCCATCACTATCATTTGAACTCTTGCCTATCTTACCTACATAGAAAATATTCTTATACCTTTGGAAAAACTTCTTTCCATGCTTGCTTTGTCCATCCCTATTTTTATTTTCATACCTGGATTTTCTTGCTTCCTTGTTCTTATGATCCTATTTCTCTTCACCACTGCTTCTTTTTTCTTATGTACAGTTAGATGCATAGTGACCATATTTACCACAATTGAAACACTTTATAATTTTTCATACCTTTACGCTTTCCTAAATTCCTCTTTTCCTTATATCGTAGTTAGCTTCCTCATCACTGATTGACTCATCACTTGAAACATGTTTCTTATCCTTTACTTTATTTGTTGCTTTAAAAGCTACCTCTTTATTTGGTATAGGATCCTTTACAATTATCATCTCATATGATGTGAGTGTTCCATGTAACTCATCCAAAGTTAGATTTTCAAGATCTCTTGTTTCTTCTATGGCTAAAATCTTTCCATCAAACCTCATAGGAAGTGACCTTAGAACCTTTTAACAAACATCAAATTCTTCAAATTTAAACCCAAGTCCTCGCATGGAGTTAATAACTTCATCCACATGAAGTAAGTATGTAGCAATGTCTTCTTCATCCTTGTACCATTAGGTAAATCTTCATTCCTATACTCCAAAATGCATAATTGATCCCATCAAACAATGGTGTCTTATTTTTTGAAGCTCCACTCTGAGATGCCATATATGTTCCTGTATACTTTTCCTTCAAGCTATTAAACTCTTTCCAAGGAACCTGCTCTGATACCAATTGAAGAACACAAGATTATATTGAGAGGGGGGTGAACAATATAAGACCAAATTTTAATTTTCTTTCCCAAACAATATATCCAATATTATCAATGGTAATATCAACAAAAATAATCAAAGCAATGCATAAATCATCATGCACAATAGAGACATAAATTTAACGTGGTTCACCCAATGTGGGCTACTCCATGAAGAAAATATTTCCACTAAAATTTTCTCAATAAATCTCTTGGGAGTCACTTACCTATTACAATATTTATGGACCTCTTTCCAATGGATATACCAATACCCAAATTCTCTGATTTGTGGATCTCTATCCATAAGAGAACTCTTTCTCCTTTTCTCTGGTTCATGGGACTTGACCTAGGATAACTCTTTCTCCTCAACTAGTTCATGGATCTCTCTCCATAGAATAACTCTATCTTCCCAACTAGTTCATGGATCACACTCCATAGGATAAATATTTTCCCTTTGCTCTGATTCATGGAACTCTATCCATAGGAGAACTCTTTCTCCTCTAATCTAGTTGGTGATCTTCTAGAAGACTTTCTGCTCCCATTGCACTCGCTTGTGGATATCTATCCATAGAAGACCTTTGTCCTCACTATCCTGGCTAATGGATCTCTATCCAAAAAAGACTGCTATCCTCTACTCTGTCAACTCCAAAGCTTACTCTCAACTCTGTTCAATATATATCTCAAATATAAACTAAACACTATCCTTTATCTTGTACAAATCTGCTCCAACACTATCTCAAGTCTAGCACAAATCCACTCACAAATATACACCAAAATAAATCCTCAAATCTATCCTCAATCATTAACACAAAGCTTGATCAAATCACAAAATACCTCTACTCAGATATACTCCAAGTCTTAACACAAAGCTTGAACAAATAACCAATCAAATCTGCTCTTAATGCTATCTCAAGTCTTCACATGACTTGATCAATTCCGCCTTCAAGTCCTCTCAAGAAATTGCTCAAATCTGCTCTCAAGTATTCTCCAAAACTTACTCAATTCTACCTTTATGCTCTCAAAAAATCTTACTCAAATTTTTCCTTAAGTCCCCTTAAGGACTTGCTCAATATGCTCTCAAGTCTTCACAAATACTTGCTCAAATATACCTTCAATTCCTCTCAATAACTTGCTCAAATATGCTCTCAAGTCTTCTCCAATACTTACTCAACTCTGCCTTTAAGCTCTCACAAAAGCTTACTCAAATCTATCCTTAAGTCCCCTTAAGGACTTGCTCAATATACTCTCAAGTCTTCACAAAGACTTGCTCAAATATGCCTTCAAGTCCTCTCAAGAACTTGCTCAATTCTACTCAAACACATGCTCAAAATAACTCACAAGATATGCTCAATAAATCTCAAATCTTGCACACAATGCTATCAAATGCTTTTTCTAGTCTTCAAAGTAATTCCTTTAACTTGAATTATTTTAGACATATTCTATTCATAATTATTTTAACCTCTGGAATATATAGAGAATTATGTACTCTATCAAAAATCAATATGCTCTACTCAATCATTAAGTATTTCACTTTCACAAATCTGATTTCTAATATTTGCACATTCACTTTCAACCAATGCTCAAGAACTTCACTCATTCATTCAATCAATGAAACACGACTTGCTTACAAACCTTGAACAAGAATTTTCATACTTCTTCAAACAAAGAGCACAATGTGGGTCTCAAACCCTAACTCAAATAATTCTTAATATCTATCTCAAAATGTTCTCTAAACATTTACCAATCATTCATATAAAAACTCACTCAACTATTTCCAACAATGCTTCAAACAATCCTTATCACCCCACCTCTTGTTTCACAACATTCATTCCAACATTTCAAACAAAATATGGTGTGTCTATACCTATTATTTTATTGATGAAGAATCATCCACAAAACCTGTCTTACTCACAAAAAAATCCTTTTTGGCAATTCATGATTAAATAGCAACAATCTAACTCAAAATATTCACAAGAATATTCTCCTCATAAATATTTCTCCATACAATGCCAAATCACTTATACAACTTATTACTCCTATTTTTTAAAAATAAATTTCATCAAAAAGAGTTATCAATTACATCAACATAATTCTCACATACACCTTTTTTTTTGAAAAAAATGAAAAAAATGTTATATTTATAGAAGTTGTATTACAAGGTAAAATTAACTGGACAGGCATCAACGGAGACAGAAAATCCTCCTCCAATCCCTCCAAGCTCAAAAATTACCCATAAAACATTACCTTACATAATGCAGATATCCATACCCTCAGCACTACCATAGCTGAATTCCAGTTTATCCAATTTATTTGAATTCCGTAAACTATCCATTTATCTTCATGTTGTGTTGCTCTGTGGCCTTACTGTGATAGATTCATTAGACTCACTGTCTACTCTTCTTTTTCTACTATCTGCTTGTATCACCTCATGCATCCCTTGGATTCTTTGGCACAAGCTTATCTGATTTTCCATATGAGAGTCCACATATTTCCCTTTCTCCAGATCTTTTCCCCATTTTGCTAAATAGTTAGCCACCCTATTTCCATCTCGCTTTATATGTGTAATAAAAACATCTTGAAAAGCTTGCCAGATCTTCTGGACTGCATCCACCTTCCTTCTCTCTCCAATTCCTAGCACCTGAAAGGGCCTTATCGGATCTAATATTCCAGCCCATACCTGAGAGTCTGTCTCTATCCACAACTTATGTAACTGTAGATTTGCAGCTATCACTGATGTTGACAAGATCGCTTGTCCTTCCGCTTCATTATTAGTTGCCTCCCCCATGCCTTCTGCTCTCCAATACACCTGTTCTCCTTTCCAATTTCGCATGATAATACCAAAACCAGCTTTCCCAAGATTTTTAGTAGAAGCCCCATCTGTGTTTGCCTTCACCCACTCTTTAGGAGGTGGCCTCCACTCTATGTTATTCAAGGGGATCACACCTGTGTACCCATCCTTAAGTTGTTTCTCTATTACAGTTATTCCAAGGCTCTTCTCACATACACCTTATAACTCCTTTCTCAAAATAATTTTCAATCAAACTATTAACACTCCTTTTCAAAACAACATCACATACTAAATTTCATGCATTTTTCTTTTTATTTAAATCATAGTTAAAAAAATCCCTTATGGCTCCCTAATTGAACATACACAGTAATATTTATTTAACCCTCATACATGGCAAAAAAACTTTATCTAAACCTTATAACTCCCAATTATAGCAAATAAAAATATTTATTTAAACCTTATAACTCCCACTATGGCAAATGCACATACCTCTTGGCAAAATTTAATTTTTTCCATTGTTGCTCGAACCCGTGATATCCTAGCCACATGTGCCTTAACACAAGGTCCATAGCCACATGGGATACAATGTACCACATGAACCAATAAGCGCATTCTCCTTTATCTTCCTTCCCATCGATACAAAATTTGAATGGACTATGCTCAACAAAACTTCGTGCGATTCAAACTCCGCACCTTTCTGCTCCTAATGTGCTACATCAACAAACTTAGCTACCACCTCACTTAGATGGGGACAGACACTTATCACTTTTTGTCCTTATGCTGCCTTTGAAAATCATGAACGTCTATGCCTTTCTCACTCTTCTGCGTGCAAGGAATAAATTGTTCAAGTAAAATCGAATGCTCAATTAATGCTTGGTCTTAGGCTACATTAGCTTTTTTTATACACATGCCTAATTTATCATATGACGTCGACTGCCTTTGTTTTCATTCAAATTTGAATTTTTGAATTATTATATTTAATTATAATTATTTAAATCCTAAAGGATTTAAATATTATAATTTAAATATCTAAAACCTTTTGGGCCTTTTTATTTTTAGGGAGAACCTTACCACCATTTAACCTTTGCTAAATTACCACCAAGGTAATTTATTGCCACCATTAATATTTTAACCTTTGCTAAATTACCACCAAGGTAATTTATTGCCACCATTAATATTTTAACCTTTGCAAAATTACCACCAAGGTAATTAACAAATATTTCTCACAAATATTTCCATCAATTTAGGACCTTTAACCTTTTGACATTAATTTCATCAAATTGGGACATCCAATATTTTGACATCAATGACAATAAAACATGCTCAAATTTCCAACACCAATATTTGAAATTGCATTTTAAAATATTTCTAGCAGAGATAAATAGTTATACAAGATACTACAAGGTGAACATTATTTGGAAAACTATTATCTCAAATATTAGGAGAAGTCATTTTAAGACTGGTCCTACATAAAAAGGATCTTCTATTTGGGAGACACAAGGATGTCTACTCAAAAGGACATATTAAAAAATGCATTTAGAAAGAAAATCCCAATGTGGTTTAAATATAAACTTGACTCAATAGAAAGCATGATTAGCAAGTCAAAGAAAAATGAATTTAACAAATAAGAACAAATTGAATTTAGAACTGAATGTTTGATAGAATTCTATCCTTCAGAAGCATCATCTAGTGAGACAGTAAAAGATAATATCAATATCCAAAATATTGAAACAAAGGAACTCATGCAAATTTATGAAAAAGGAAAAGAAGGGATAGCTACAATTGTTCACAAATGGTTTAATCAGATCATCAGAGAAATTGACAAACATGATATTCCTAAAACTAAGGAAATGGAGATACATTTACTTTGTACTCATTGTAACAAACTTGGTCATGAGAAGGAATATTGCTGGAGTTTACACCCATGTAAATATTGTGAAGGAAAATCTCATTCATCCTACTTCTGTTACTACAAGGACAAATACTATAAGAAATTTGAAGAAAATTTAATATTCATATTACATTGCTTTCTTCAAATTCTTATTTCAAAAATATCTACTGACCACAAATTCAAGCTTGATATTTTTGAAGATCAAAGATATAGGTCACACAGAAAACCAGAGGAAAGAAAAGAAAATAATCATGATTCTCTCATGACTAGCAAGATTATCAGGTCCTTAGTTCATCAGGGATATCTAGAAGATTTCAAGAAGTTTACCAAGCATTCAAGATCAAAGGGAACATGGAAAAACCACATAAATTTAGAAGCAATAGAAGGAAAATAACCTCATCAAGATGAAGACTACTCAAGAGTCAAAGATCCATATTGAAGACTAAAGTCTTCAAAACCAAATAATGTAATACAAGGGGGTGTTGGAAAATATAGATATTACACCATTTGGTTATTTACTAATGTACCTTCATGGGTACATATTTAGGTTAGGATTATATTAGTATATAAATATTTTATTAGAGTTTTTTAAAAAATTATTAAGTGTTAGAATGTGCAATGATGTAAATGTGCATGTAGTCCACAGGTACATGAGTCTTAGGGTTGAATGAGAGGTAAGGAATCTATATTTCTATATAAAGGCCTCATTGTGAGTTATTTTGAGGAGTTTTTTGGAGTGCAAAGGTGAGAGTAGTAGTAGACACAATGTAGCTCTATTTTTCTATCATGGAGGAGTTGCAAACTCCATGAGAGGAGCATTGTAATTTTCATGAGCTTTCTTATATGAGTATTTCTAGAGCATTGTATCAAGTTTTCTATCATATTTTCATGCATGTTAAGTTGCCATTATCATAGTTATTTCATTGCATGCTTATTTCAATACTTGTGAATACATTTCTTTTATGTTTAAGCCTCCAAAAGCTAACAATTTCTACCATCACCTAGATTTGGCATTGAATGGGTAGAATTTTGTGCATGCTTTTGATTTTTATCCTTATAATGTTCATCCCAACAACTAGAAAATTCCTTATTTAAGTTATTTTTCATGATTTTGTCATCATATGTACCTATTTCAATGATCATTCATCACCATGCATGTGTTTCTCATGAATCCGTTTATCAATTTTATCAACAAATACAACTTATAGTTATTGATATTATCATTAGGTTCAAACTCCTTATACTAGATGCATTTCCTTGAGTTAGAGGTATTATTTGAGACCTTACTTTGGCTAGCCCCTCATGATCCCACTACTATTTGAGTCATGTCAACATTAATGGTGTTAGATATTTTTAGACACTATTGTACCTTTGACATGATTGTCTTTACCATCATATCTTTACTTTCTATTCCCTAAGTATCCATTTACCTTCCTTGAAGTTTGTACTAAATGCTTTAAGTTGATTAATAACTTTTGAACCTCCATTTTAAGAAATTGATGTCTTAGAGAAAAAATGTTCTATTTGACAAGCAAATAAATATATGTATTAATATTTTGAGCAAATTGTTTGAATAAATTAATAAAATTTGAAATTATTTCCTTCCTTCAAATATATTACACTATAGGAAAGTAGATAATAGTACCGTGATCATTAAGCTTGGTAGTTCCTCAATAAGATGAATTGCTATTAATGATGGAAAAATTAGTTCCTGGGAAAATTGATTGACTATCCCTTTTCTTGGATCCTCGCTTTTCTATTATTGGTGATTTTATTAATCAATCTTGATGTATCTTATTTGAACATATGGCTTATATATGTGGTGAATTTGGCTAACTATGAATTTAGGAATTTTGTATAGGATTTATTATTATTTTTCCATTACCAAGTGGGTGACCAATAAGCATGCATAAAGATACAAGAACCTAATCTACTTGGGTCTAAGGTGCTACTCTATAAAAAAATGCATGTAGTGAAATATTTTCCTCCATATTTACACCATTAGAGGATACTTTAATAAATTCAATGGCCATTGGAAATCCTTCCTTTATGTTCATTCAAGTTCTCAATTTACCAGGTTGTGATTGCAATATGTAATGGTAGAAAGAGGGTTGCATAGCTATTAGTCTAAGGTCCTACCTCTTATTTTATGAGATATTTTGGGTGACTTGGGTTTTTAAATTTTTATTATCAATAACCATAAATGTCATACTCTTTTTACATATCATAAATGTAGGCAGTTGCAATGCCACCTTATTTGCTAGCTTGCATGCTTGATATTTTCTTGGATTGGTGGTATGTTAGTTATTTGTTAATTGATTTTTATGTAGGAAATATCCAAAGGGTTTTAAAAACCTATAGTTTAAAGAACTAGTTGCTTTATTTTTCCTATATAAAAACAAAATATTTACTTCTATAACATACAACTAACTACAAGCATTTGATTTAATAAAACTATTTTCTTAAAATAATAATTATTTGGACCAATAACAATTAGAAATCCACATATCCAAGTTCATACACCAACTAATTACTTTCAAAGATAAGTAATAGGGTCAATAAAAATTATAAAACCACATATCGTAGATCATTTATCAAACACTTGAATCACATTAAGTGTATCAATAAATAGGTTTTAACTAGCAAGTATTTAAATCCATTCTTTGAGATTTTAATTCAGAATTCATATAAATGGAAAACATTCACATTCATGAAATAAATTAAACACCTTCTTTCAAGAAATCCTACAATAAATCTTGAATAATATTTATATCTATAAACATGCATGAAGACTTAAAGCATCTAAGCTTTTGCTTTTTAAAACTTCAATAAAAGTAAAAGAAGTCTAAACTGAACCTTGAATCATCGAGTCTTTATCCTTAAAATAGAGAGTCTAAAAGGTAGTTAAACAACTATCAAAGTAGTTAGATTAAAAATTATCTCCATATAATGGGATTAATTTTGAATGATTTCATGATCATAAATGGAAATGCATTGAAAATTAAAACTAATGGTTGTAAATTTCTCCTTGAGTGATGACTCAATAGAGATAAACTTTCTTAGATAGCCACACATATTTTAATTATTGAATTTTGAATCTATTAACCACTTATAAAAATCTTCTAGAGAGAATTTCTCTATAGATTTTATTACTTTGACCATTTTATCTGAAGTGATTCAAGCATTCTCTTTATGCTATTATTATTCAATTAGGACACCATGGTTATCATATGTTTCCTCAATATCGATTTATATTTCTAGGTTCTTCATTTATCTATTCACCATGTCAAATATGGACTAGATATACAACAAAATTCCACTAATATGGTTGATCCTTAATTGTGTGAATGTAATCTAGGTAGAGCATCTATGGATCTGGAAAATAGACAAAGGGGGACTAGTTACAAAATCTATGCTTTGTTGTCTAATATTTAGGAGGCTAATTTGGGTGTGTAATATTGTTTCTTATAGTGCATCAGGCTTGCATAATTCATGGTCAATATTTCTCTTATTATCCCTACAAAAGCAAAATTTAAAAAAAAAATTAATATTCATGTCAAATTTTTCTCTTATAGCTTTGGTAGATACACTTAGAATGAGGTCCTTGTGGTGCTCGATGGTGTCTACAATGGCAACTTGTTATTTAAGGAATTAAATTGATAAGTAAGGGGTTGAATTAGGAAGAGAGATTTTATTTATTTATTCAAAATAATCTTATCTAATTGAGAAAATCTCTCCCCAAGTAGTCTACCATGATCCCTTCTAAATGTTCTTTTAGATTCTAAGGCCTAAATGTATTGGAATTGGTTAGTGATCCACTTCTACAAGTCTCAATTTATCCCACTCCAATTTAACTAATTTAATATGGATCTAATTAATGTCTTCCCATAAAATTTGATCTAATAAGGATATGGTTATCTCTTGTACTCTTTCAACCACAACATTATCCTTGAATGTCTTCCTCTTCCTAGAATATTTTCCTTTCAATGATTTGGATTACTTATCATAAAATAATTAATTGAAATATCTTCAATCTTGTGGTTTAGGATATTTCTCTCAATGGATAAACTAGAAATCCCATAAACTTCTATATCATGTTGTTGTTTGCTTATTCTAACATGTTTGGTTGCATCTACTAGTTTTGAAACCTCTACATCATTGACTACTTCTTCTATAGTTTCTCTTTCCACTATGTCACCTTCTACTATGACCTCCATAATTTCATTACTTTCGATCTATATTTATTTAAATTCTAACACACACATTTTTGTGGGCCTCTTTAGGTGAGGTTTTTTTCATCAGAAGGTATACTCTTGCTGGAAGAAATTATTCCAATATAAGTTTTACCTCTAAGGATGACACCTTCTTTTTAGAATATTTTCAGTCTGTTACATTAATTTTCTCCACGATATAGACTACATTAAATAGAAGGTATAATATTTGTATTACACTTACTCTTGTAATGCTCCCTCTACCCACACTTAGAAAATTTTCAAAAAAATCATACTCCCTTTTTAGGGATTTTCTTTTATTTGTATAGGAGTATCTTTCACAACAACTATCTTCATGGGGACTTCAATATTTGACTTTAGTTTAATACTTTTTCTACCAAAAGGAGTTAAAGTACTTGTCTAGGATGGAGCCTGACCTAATATACCCAATTCATGTGTTGAAGCATCCTTATTCATCCTTTCTATCACTTCTTTCCAAGAATGCATGTCTCTCGAAAGGGCTTCTTTGAACTCCTTCGGTGTGCATTCAAAAGACCAATTATTCTATATAGAAATTAAACGTCACTTTAAATTTCTCTCATGGTTATAAAATCTAATATATACAAATTCTAAATAAAGTTTATTAAATTGTGAGGCCAACTATATATAATGCCCAAAATTTCCTATGGGAAAAGCTCAAATGGCAAAAAAAATGGGTGGAAAACACATGGAGGTGGGCTAATGAATTTATTTAATGTATCCATTAAGGCCACCCATCATATGATAAGCTACCTCTTTGATTAGTATTTTATTAGGAACATACTTTGGTAATAAATTAGGCTTCACTTTGAAGCTTGAGAGTCTAATGTATGTATGATGGCCTTAAATAAGTAGGCCAACATACAACTACAAAGCTTTCTTATATTATTCAGCGAAGTGGTGGAAAGAAAAATTGTTTATTATAGAATAAATACAAAGGAAGACAACAAAATGAATGTTATAAAATATTTTATTTTTCTTCATATTTTATTTCCATATATTTATAAAAAAATATATGTGTAAGTGGACTCTCTAGATAGTTAAAAAATAAAACTTCTCTAATATTTAGTAGTAAAATTGCACACATAATATATAAAAAGGAAATGATATAGAACCTAGGCCTCTCAGGGGCTTGAGTGTTTTTGAACTATTTAATCTTCCCAACCAAATTATCTAAAATAAAATAAGACTAATAAAATCTTCAAGGATAACATAAATTACTACTGCCACATAATGTACAAAATAATGGAATGTGTCTTGCTCATATGAAAGCCTATAGATTTGGACCATAGCATATATTAATTCAATTCTAAAATTTGAGATGGCGTATTTTTCTTGTTCACTCTCTAGCCCTTCAAAATTTCATTGATGCTCTCATACTTCTTTATAAATAACTAGTTGTATTGATTGTCATAGGTGACACAGTTCTTAGAAGAGAGTCTATAAATGACATAAAAGGATTCACTATAAAAATGAGTGACCAATTTATTATTTAATTCCATTATATCTTTTTTTCTAAGCACACTCTATGGAGTATCCATTACACCACATGCATATGTTTTGGTAGATTGGGCTAAACACTTATCTTTGGTAGTCTCGATTCTATAATATTCTCCATAGCCTCCAGGTAGTCCAGGTTGTCTCT